>FR997845.1:8946952-13746952 GCA_905475405.1 Schrankia costaestrigalis | reverse complement strand
CAAATTAAAGTAATGACCTGAAAAATTATGTTAACTACCATAATAATATACTTCATAATATACTTTATGTGGTATAATATACGCCATATTATGCCAGATAAGTATATTATGACAATATTTCTTTAATTTTGCACTGTTAGGAGCCCTCCATTAATGGTGGGATACTTGGACTGCTGATATTTTGTTCGCTATAAAGTTTGATAAATGATGACATAATGTCATTTAATGTGTGTCATCATACTTATAAACATAAACAGATTCAATAAATAAAAACAGGTATACTAGTGAATTATCGATCAGGAATCATAGGGGCGTTAACGTATAACAATCTATTCAAAGCTGATAAAAGAATGCTAAAAACGCTTCAACCCATCGCTACACGCTTACAACGGGACCTTACCATATACCCGCCTATCATTATTACGGTTTAGCAATCCAAAATGGAAACGTGATAGGTGAAGGGACTGTACCAATGCAATATAGAACAAATGGAGTTAATTATATACATTTGTGGCCATTGCAGGGCGTTATTTTGACGTGTTTGCTAAGCGACCATTACAGAAAATGGTTTCAATTAGAATAATAGGTTATATGCTCTCAAGTAATCTGTTTTGGGAAGGTTATGGACTTTCTAAATGAAATTTGTGTCATATTAAATTTAAATAATAGTTATGTTGTTACGAACGGGAGTAAATGCATTTTACTTGCAAGTGCATTATTGTTATTTTAATTATTATATTTATTTATTTCATTCAATTTAAGTTTACTACAGGTAGGTTGATTTAATTTATGAATTTTATTATTCAGTAGTATTTTATGATGCGATTCAATTATTGTGCTTGAAAATGCCGTTTAAGTGAAAAGTTAACCATAGTACAAGAACAAGTCCAATACAAGAAAGAAAAATGAAAGGTTTGGCAGAAACATGATATTTTTGTTCAGTGACTACAAGCCAAACGAAAATAATGTTAAATAACGATATATCAAGATTGATCGACCACGACTGCCACCTTTACTATACTCGTAATAAATAACTAAACACATAACAGGAGTCACAATAGTAAAAAGAACCGAGCAACACCCTGTGAATCCTTGAGCAACAAAATTAATTATAGAAGGAGTTCGAAAACTTTCCTTCTGTCTACGCGGGAGACTAGAATGTAAATAAAAACTTGTAGACTAATACAACTTCGATTCAAAACGAATCCAAACACCAAATACCTAGATAAAACTCATTAAAATCTTATAACAACAAGAATGGTCAATCAATATTTAATGATTTAACAATTTATCAGACCCGACATGCCCGTCATAATCGCAACAAAAGGCCCGGTAACCGGTCATCGACATCCAACAATACTGTCAGTTTATCTTGATATAAATCCGTTACGTACTTAGAATCAATCCACTTAACATTCCGATCAATCAATTTTAACAATCATATTAATAAGCTTGGCTTACAATATATTCTATAATCACTGGGAGTGTTAATGAGGATGAGAGGAAGGGCCAGGAAGTTAGCGTTTTAGTCGTTTTTATGCTTTCTAAATATTGGTATCCGGTAGTGATTATTTATCTGTTTACTTAAGATACAACATCGATCTTCACAGTTACACACTTTTTAATATTAAATTCGAACAGAATCGTTATGTGTGCCTGTACAATTTTAACTAATTACAACTATATTTTGCACTTTCTTGACATGCACAGAACTGCTAGACCATACCTACCAAACCAAAGCATTAAATTTTAAAAGAAATTTTCCCGATATGACCCTTCCACGGGCTCCAAATTTTGTACAAAAACCACAAAACTTAATAAATTTTTGCTGTTATTTCTATAGGAAGAACTTCAAAACACTTTAAATACGAAATAAAACTTACTTTTTTCAGAGGTTAAGTACTTGTTATAAATACAAAAATACAACCGAATTTAGAAACTCCACCTCTTTTGAAATCGCTTATAAATATTAAAACACCACGCTATTTTAATGGCCTCATACAGAAGTACTTTAGGTGCTTCACACTAAAATAATTGGCCCTTGATTGCGCAAACGGTAGATATATGAGACACAAAAGGCTTCGAGTGCTAACCAATATAATTGATCCCTATTATGGATAGAGTAAGTGTTTATGGTTGGCTACAGGGTGTTAATAATTTAAGTATCATATTATATTAAGTATAATACTTGATACTTGACCTACTACCTAATTATAAAACTTTAATTTATGATGGATATTACTGACAAGTATTGAAAATTCTAACAAGAGTAAAAAACTTGATATATTATAAACTAGAGATATTTAAACATTTCTCCGTGTAGTGACGGAGTAAGAATACAGTGTGTCACCACCCCATCTCATCCCATGGGTGTCGTAAAAACCGACTAAGGGACTATCTGTAAATATTATCTTTACGTAATAAAAAGAAGGAAAACTTGAAATTAAACGCTATGCCAATCCGTTTGGCCAGCGTGGTATTAGTAGGCTAAGTAACCCTCCGTCACGGGAGGTGTTAATGATGATGATATGACGAAAGCCGATTAAGGGAGATATAGTTATCACTGCTCAAAGATTTTTTTAGAAAATCCTATTTGTCTTGCTAGCAAAGAAGTGGTGTGTGGCGATAATCCCTCTATTATTGGAGCTCGTCTCTGCAGTACATTGATGATAAATAAAATACACATCATGAATCGATTCTATTAAGCTTCTGTTCTTTACAGAAAAATAACATCAAAGCCAAAAAATACAATTACAGAATTTAATTAAGGTTAAAAAATAAATTAGACAAAAAAATCACCAACACAGTAATCCTTCGGGAAATACTCTAGCGTATAAAGAACGTCTCGAAAGTCACTTGAATGTACAACAACCCTCGTCATTGTTCTGTGGCTTTGTAACACCAATTTGCTTAAAATCTCAGCTCTTGTTTGTTTCTGTGAGCCTAGTACCTAGATCTAAATGTTGAACTTTTGTTGGTTATAAAATAAGGTATGTTTTTATAGTTGAACAAAAAATAATGACAAAACTTATTCATCATTAATAAAGCCGATTAGGGAGTTATCATTGCTCAAAGATTTTTTTTAGAAAATCCTATTTGTCTTGCTAGAAAAGTATTGGTGTGTGGTAAGAATCCCTCTATCATTTGGAGCTCGTCTCTGCAGTACATTGATGATAAATAAAATACACATCATGAATCTATCTATTAAACTTCTGTTCTTTACATTACATTTTTTTTACATCAAAGCCAAAAAAGAAACAATTATAAAACATAATTAAGACTAAAAAAAAATTAACTTTACTTAGACAAAAAAAACCAACACAGTAATCCTTCGACAAATACTCTAGCGTATAAAGATCGTCTCGAAAGTCACTTGAATGTAGAACAACCCTCGTCATTGTTCTGTGGCTTTGTTACACCTTAAAAGCTTACCTCTTATTTGATTCTGTGAGCCTAGTACCTAGATCTAAATGTTGAGCTTTTGTTGAAGATAAAATAAGGTATGTTTTTATAGTTGACCAAAAATTCCAAAAAATACTGACATAACTTATTCATCATTATTAAAGTTGATTAAGGGAGATAAAGTTATTATTGCTCAAGATTTTTTTTTATAAAATCCTATTTGTCTTGCTAGCAAAGTAGTGGTGTCTAGGGAGAATCCCTCTATCATTAGAGCTCGTCTCTGCAGTACATTGATGATAAATAAAATCCATAATCATGAATCGATTCTATTAAGCTTCTGCTCTTAACAGGAAAATAACATTAAAAGTCAATTACAGAAATTAATTAAGAATAAAACAAAATAAACATTAGACAAAAAAATCACCAACACAGTAATCCTTCGGGAAATACTGTAGCGTATAAAGATCGTCTCGAAAGTCACTTGAATGTATAACAACCCTCGTCATTGTTCTGTGGCTTTGTAACACCAATTTGCTTAAAAGCTTACCTCTTGTTTGATTCTGTGAGCCTAGTACCTAGATCTAAATGTTGAGCTTTTGTTGGTTATAAAATATGGTAGGTATATCATCATCATCATCATACAGCCCATTAATGTCCCACTGCAGAGACGGGCCTCCTCCCGTGACGGAGGGATACTTAGCCTACTAAAACCACGCTGGCCAGACGGATTGGTATAGGGTTTAATTTCAAGTTTTCCTTCTTTTTATTTCGTAAAGATAATATTCTCGGATAGACCCTTAGTCGGTTTTTACGACACCCATGGGATGAGATGGGGAGGTGACATATTGTATTCTTACTCCGTCACCACACGGATAATACACGGTAGGTATATACTCATAGCTAAACAAAAATATATATTATTTTTTAAGATAAAATTGTTGTAAATATAAATATTAAAAATGCGTGAAGAATGGAGTAAGTATGTATCATTTTAATAGAAAGCCACTATGTTCATATGTTCTTCAAACATAGTACTTACTGCACTACGTTACGCTAATTTGGCCAAATTAACTCAAAAGCTTAGCATTTATTAAGGCTTATTAAGGCTTTACTCTCTCCTTACTATGACCGTGGTGTTTTTTTTCTTTTTTTTGTACAAAACACGCCAATATGACTATATCAAACCTGATGGAAAGCGCGATTACAGTCCACAAATGAAGCTAACGAATAGAAGTCTAAAAATTACTTCAATCCGTCGTCATCATCTTGCCGGTTTGGCCAAATGCTTCTGCACACTGCGTTTGAAGGACCCAATATCATACGATTGAGGAGGTGTCAAGGAGGATTTTTACATGTTGTGGTCACTGATGACCATTACTACAAAACGCGGGCTGTGGTGAGGCGTTTGACCCTCAACCAAAAAGGTTCTCATTTCTAATACACCTGGGAGTATATTTAAATTACAAAAATATACAATTAAACTTACAGATCAGGCTCCACATCTGTGTAAACGCCATCAGCATCCACAAGTCCTACTCTTATTGTAGGCAGAGTTTCATCCTCATCATCTTCTAGTTCCCCTCTCGCCTCTCTCGCTTCTCTTTCTGCTAATGCTCGGGCTGCTATCACCTGAGAAATATAAAGGTTGTATTTTAGTATTTGTGTCCGTGTGGTTACGGAGTAAGAATACAACATGTCACCACCCCATCTCATCCCATGGGTGTCGTAAATCTGACTAAGGGACTATTCGTGAATATTATCTTTACGAAATAAAAAGAAGGAAAACTTGAAATTAAGCCCTATACCAATCCGTCTGGGCAGCGTGGTATTAGTAGGCCAATTACCCATCCGTCACAGGAGGAGGCCCGTCCCTGCAGTGGGACATTGATGGGCTGTTATGCTTATAGAGTTGTGGCGGAAAGCTCCGATGACCAATCACAGCATAGTCGGGGTTTGAGAAAGAATCATGGTTTCCGCCTCTAGTTTATGTGAGAAATGGAACACCGGTGATATTAGTAAGCAAAATCTTTTTGATTCCTGAGCCCTGGGCGTAGTAAAACCGGAGGAGGATTTTGATCTGTCAATCTAATTAAAAGAAGCTCTCTTATAAGCTCTCGATAAGATAATCCAGGAGACTTCCGACGGAAATTGATTTTAATATGCTCTGCGATCTCTTTACTGCAGTTGAAACGGCTGCCCCCCACTTTTGTACGTTCTATGCATATAAAGGGAGGCGTAGGACCGCACAAGGTGGCAATATTTGGAGGAGGCCTATGTCCAGTAGTGGACGTCAATTGGCTGAGATGATGATGATGCATATGAACACGTGTAACTTCAAACCTTATATCATTACGTCTGATATGGTATTAGTAGGCGCTCACAAATGGAGGAATCCCATACTAGCAGTAGGACATAAATAGCCTGTTATGATGAAACCAAAACAATATATTTTTTATCGAATACGGATTAAATATATTGCAGTATCCATTTTTTCAACATCATAATTCTGAATACATACGCAATTTATCAATGTTTTTAATCCCCAAAACAAATAAATGTTTTACGAGCTAAAATAACTCATGCATTGGAATTAATGCCACGATCTATATGGGAAGGCGAGTATAAAGCATTTTGTTACAACGAAATGGGGAATCGCGATCGCCATAATGAAATTTAATGGTTAGAATACTTAATTGAGTGCTAAGACCAACGTTAAGGTGATGGATGGATGTTTGTTACTCTTTCACGCAAAAACTGCTGAACGAATTTTAATGAAATTTGGAATATAGGTAGTTCAGGGTGTAGAATAACATTTAAGCTACTTTAACAATGTGGGTGAAGCCGCAGGCATTAGCTAGTTTGACATAAATCTGGTAGGTACAGTACAATTGTAAGTTTCTTACCTGCAATCTTCTTTGTGCTTGCGGTGTTATCTCCACAACCCGTGACCATCTTCTTGACTTCCTCTCATATTGCCATTTGTCACTTAACGCACACTGGTCATCATCTGAATCATTCTGTGGACAATATATTGGAGATATATTAGTATTTTGTAATGCTATACATACATAATATGATGTTTGTATGTTTTTTTACATATGATGTTGGGGCTCCGAAAAGCAAAGGAACAAATTTAACCCTTTCACAGTCCCGCTAGCAGACACAATAGTAAAACAATGCACGTGTACCATATATGGTACACAAAAACACAACTGAGTTGGCACAGAGAATAAAATATTTAAAATTTAAATAAATAACGAAATAATTAAAGAAATTAAATAACAAGAATAATTAAGAATAATACAATAGTAAAACAAGATCTTTTTACTTTATAAGATAAGATAAATAATTTAAAATCTCCGGGTCAACGTTTAATTAAGATTTGGAGCTTCGTTACAAATTAATTATTCAGTTTCCTAAGCAAAGAATACTTTTTTTAAGTGCCTAATAAAATATTTCTCCGTGTGGTGACGGAGTAAGAATACAGTATGTCACCACCCCATCTCATCCCATGGGTGTCGTAACAACCTGCTAAGGGATTATTTGTGAATATTTATTTATTTATTTATTTAACACTTTAAATACATTTGTATAAAGGCGGACTTAATGCCTAAGGCATTTTCTTCCAGTCAACCTTGGGTGATGCAGAGATAGATGTGGTAGGTGTTAAAACAGATTAAAGAAAGAAATATAAAAATGAAGTATGATGTAATATAAACTAAATACTTAAAATATATAAATAATAAACATACTAACTAATGAGTACACAAATAAACAACTTATAAATATATATATATATATATATACAGTATACAAATACTTAAATGATAAATTTATATATAAATATATAGAGTCCAATGACATACTAGCTAAACAATAATTTTGCTATGGTTTGCTTAACAAGAGTTGACGAACTTTATTCTTAAATACTTGCCGACTTGTGGACATCCTGATATCGAGAGGCAGGGCATTCCAAAGGAGAATAGATTGGATAGGGAAAGAAGAATGAATGAAGTCAGTGTTGTGAGAGGGACATAATAGAACAAGATTATTAGAAGATCGCAGATTACGGTCGTGAGTAGAACAGAGGTACTGAAAGTAGTTAGTTAAATAGGCCGGGGGAGTAGGAGAAGTAAGAAAAGAGTAGAGAGTAGTGAGGGCACGCATGCTGCGTCTCTGACGAATGGGTAACCATTGCAGCTCAGAGCGAGAAGCAGACACATGGTCGTACTTACGAAGATTGTATATGAAACGAATGCAGTTATTGAGAAGCCGGTCGAGTTTGTTGAGAAGGTCTGCATTCAGGTCATAGTAGCACACATCACCATAGTCAATAATAGGGAAAATCAAAGACTGCACAAGCATTACCTTGGTTTTCGTGGGAAGAAAGTTTTTTAAGCGGTAAAAGGCTCGCAGGATACCAGTGACTTTTCTACACAAATTTGTTACTTGAGTATGCCAGCTCAGAGTCGTGTCGATGTACAATCCAAGATCTTTTACAGATGCACATAGATCTATTACTGTTCCATTTAATTTAATGGGCGGGAGAGAAGATACGTCAGTTCTGGCTAACATGCGCTGACTTCCGACAACGATGGCCTGACATTTGTTTGGGTTAACCGATAATCCGTACTCCTGTGACCAGTTTTGTATGTGTTCAAGGTCTCGGTTAATCTTGTTGACTGCACATGGTAGAGAATCAACGTCGGCCTGTGCGTAAATCTGCAGGTCATCGGCATACAGGTGATACGAACATTGAAGATTAGGGGTAATGAGGTTAATAAAAATTGAAAACAGCAAAGGAGAAAGAATACCGCCTTGAGGAACACCAGAGCCGATGTCACACCAACATGAAAGAGATTCATCGTTGCGCACCGACTGCTGGCGTCCCTGAAGATAACTTGAAAACCATTCCAGTGCTTCTGAGGAGATCATGCTGTAGGAGAGTATAGCAAGCAGGATGTCATGATTAATTGTATTAAATGCGTTGGAGAAATCAATTAAAACTAAAACGGTGACTTTTGTATCCTCCATACCCTGTCTAATATCCTCGGTTACTTTTAAAAGCGCCGAGACAGTACTATGTCCTGGTCTGAAACCTGATTGAAAGGGACTTAAAAGATTATTTTGCTGGACAAAAAAGGAAAGCTGTTTATGTACACAGGCTTCTAGGACTTTGGATAGAAAAGGAAGAATAGAAATAGGACGAAAATCATTAGGAAGAGAAGGGTTTTGAGTTTTAGGTAAGGCGATTATGAATGCTTTGCGCCATAAGGATGGGTAAGTTCTGTTAAACAAAGAATAATTGACAATGTGAGTTAGTATTGGAAGAATGCTGTCAAGGATCATGACTATCATGCGACGGCTAATGGTATCGTAACCGATGGAGTTGGATTTAATTGCACAAATTATTTTCTTGATCTCCTCATTAGCAACTGGAGAAAAGTGGAAGGACTCAATGTTAGGGCGAGGCAGATCAGCCAGGTCATGGACTGTCTGAATCACGGTTTGGGGATCAAGCGCAACTGAAGTGGAGAAATGACGATTGAGATCGTCCAAACTAATTGATCCAGGAAAGTCAGCATGCCGCTGTTTACCGATACCTAATGTTCCTAAAAACTTCCAGATATCGGCTGGTGAAGAAGAACTGATGTTATTAAGGATGTCACGGCGTTTAGAGTTACGTATCACCTGATTACACCTGTTCCTCGCAGATTTATACAGAGCCCAGTTTTCATCACTTCGATTCTTCTTGTATTTACTGAGAGCACGATCCCTACACTTCATCACAATACGAACCTCATTTGTGATCCATCCCGCAGGAGCGCGTTTCAATTTTACCTTTTTTAGAGGTGCATATTTGTCGAATAAGGCAAGAATGTTTTTATTAAATATTTCGACCTTGGCATCCACTGTATCCGCCTTGCAAAGGTAATACGTGAAGACTGGCTGATTCAATTATTTGTAAGAGTTTACGGGAACGTGAGGAACTAATAGATAAAAGATCGGTATTGAAGTCACCCATGATGATAGTGTGTGCATACTCTGACCCTAAAGTTTCCAGTATTGGTTCAATACTGGAGAAGTAGTTAACAGAAGGGGGACAATATACGACGCCCAGAGCTACCCTGGCTCCTCTAACATCAACCTCCAAAAACAAGAATTCTGCAGTCGCAGATGCGCCAGATGTTAAAAGAATTTTATAAGAAAGATCACTGCGAATATAAATAGCTACACCACCCCCTCTCCTACCAACACGATCATTTCGTACTAAAATGAAGTTGGGAAGAGGATACGTAGTAGAAAGAAGGTGTGGTTGGAGCCAGCTCTCGGAAATCAGGATGGCATGAATGTTTGCACTAGAAAAAGTGGTATACAGGTCGGTATAATGACTAGCAATGCTTTGCGCATTAATATAACAAACATTAAATAGATTGCGTGAGCCTCCGTCAAATACCATACGCACAGAATCCTCTAGCGACCTATCGTCCGCGGAGCAAAAACTATCTTCATTTGTTGAACAATTAGAGTCATTGGCAGATAAATAACTGTCATCATCAGACATGTATAAATATCAGAATTAAAAAAATAAAAATATGTATGAATAAATATATGACTATATATATATTATATTATTTAATTTTATATATAAATATGTAAGTACTGAGTTAAAAAGAAAAAACAACTAAAAACTAAAAAAAAGAAACCTTGTATAAATGCAAGAATATCTCTGCACCACCCGCCAGCAATCACATGAAAGAAATGTAAAACGGAACGTAAATACACAACTTTGGAACGCACCTTACGTCAATATAAAAAGTAAGAAAAATACAGATTCTATAACAAATCAACGTAAAATTAGTTTGTAAAATACAATTTCAGAACGCAACCCAAGTAAATTTGACATTGACATAATAGTGTGATAAACAATAAAGTTGAAGTAACTTAACCCTCAATATTATTATAAAAAAAATTAAATGATAAAATATAACTATGACTAATTGTAACAGAGTTGAGGGTAACAAAATGTAACTAGACAAATAGAAACAATGAAAACATTAAAGATTTGTTATGCATGAAGAAGAAAACTTAAAATATGAGAACTTATCATTTACGGGCTCTGGAATGTTCGCCGGATACCGCAGCCGCACCATTGTTGTTCACGGTAGACACTTTGGAATACTTATTTATGAGGGGATTAAGCTCGTCGATAGTGGTGATTCTGTGTCGGCTACCATCAGCAGCTTTCACATTGATAGCGCCGTCCTGCGTCCAACATGACCGCATCCCGAAATGATGCCGGGCTTTACTGAAGACTTCCTGTCGGGATCTTGTCAGAAACTCCCTCACCGATACCTTCGTGCCCTTAAGTCTGGGCTTGGCCTTCCAGACTGCCATCCTGTTTTCTAGGTTAGAAAACCTAACTAGTAAGGGGCGGTTGTGATTACTAGAAGGCATGCTGATGCGATGACAAGTACTAATGTCAGCTGAGGTGATGTTCCTGACATCCATGTTTTGGGCTATCTTACTGATTATAGCCTTGCAGTCCTCATGTGGGCTTTCAGGAACTCCAAGGACAACAAGAGCCTTCCGTCTGTGCCGGGTCTCAATGCTGTCAACTAAGCGGGTACACTCATTGATCTGCGTTCTCAGTAGTCCAAGCATTGAAAACATGAGCTCTCTGAATGCTCGGAACTCCTCCGCTACATTTGCAACGGTGTCTTTGGCTGGACCTGTAGAGCTTAATTGTGCCTCAAGCTGAGCCATTCGCTTGGAGAAGCTTTCTTCTAAGTTGCTCTGGGCAACCCTTATTTCTTCAATTTGTGACATTTTGATAGTGAAATAAGTGGATGAAGTGTGACAAGTGATAAGATATGTGCTGGCAGGTGGTGTAAAATTATGAGGTTCACTTACATATGTTCTGCTGTATAGTATGACTCCACAAACGTGAGTAGGCAATATTTATGTACTTCTTGAGCCAGAATGAATATGTAGATTTATTATTTGCAATAAATACTATTTTTTATTTAATTTTAAAACTGCAGTTGAATTTTTTGGTCCTCTCTGTTCAACCTACCCTCTAAAAGTCATTATCTTAACGAAATTTATAGAAGGAAAACTTGAAATTAATCCCTATACCAATCCGTTTGGCCAGCGTGGTATTAGCAGGCCAAGTATCCCTCCGTCGCAGGAGAAGGCCCGTCCCTGAAGTGGGACATTAATGGGCTGGTATGATAATAAAATATTGTTATTTATTTTATTGAATAAGGGGATTTTCTTTTTTGTTAATTTTGTAACAAGCACATTACTATTTTAAGCGTCAATTTCCAGGACGATATTAACTAGAAACCCCTCTGCATTCTTGAATAGAGACTACTATCTTCTCCAGATAGGTTGCATATTGGAGAAGGGCCAAAATAAAGAGCACTCGTAACCGACGCGCATGTATGACTCGCTTAATGAATGTGGACGAGGCCGAATCTGTTTCCCAGGATTGTGACAAGTGGCGTTCTGTCGTCTCTGCCTACCCCGGACGGGATAAGGCGTTTATGTTATGTATGTATGTATCTTCTCCAACTAACTTATCACGCTGATTATACCACAGAAAAGTATTCATATATCTTATTAATTGTAAAACATTACAGTCAGTGAAAATAAAAGATATTCGTTAATCTCAGACTTATTACTACTATAAGTAAACACAAGATAATCACCCTTAAAAACCAAAAAACTTAAAACTTAACAAGAATAATATATTATGCATGATTTATAAATATAAACCTTCCTCTTGAATCACTCTATCTATTAAAAACCGCAACAAAATCCGTTACGTACTTTTAAAGATTCAAGCATACAAAGGGACAAAGGGACAGAGAAAGCAGTTTTATAATAGTTAAGTGAAAAACTCAAAAATAACAGTATTTTTCCATCATTTATGGGTGTTATTATACATATAAAAATACCTACTGAATCACTCTATCTAATAAAAAAAACCACAACAAAATCCGTTGCTTAGTTTTAAAGATTTAAGCATACAAAGGATATAGGGACAGAAAAAGCGACTTTATTTTATACTATGTATAGATGTGTGATGTTAAAGCCGACTAAAGGATATTTCACAGATTATATCTGTCTCTACGAAAACATAATAGAGTAAAGATGTTGTTTTTCTAAAAAAATCCCAAAAGGGGTAGCCCTGTTCCACTGAGTAAGGAGGTAATAGTGGAAACCTCTAACTCTGATGGAGATACAGCCTTTTAAGAGGTGACTTTATATCCTTAAGCCTCTTTTAATTGGTATAAGGTTTTATATTGATAAAAAGTGTGAATACTATTTTAAGTGAGCTAACACTATTTATTTATAACATTTTTAGATTAATTTTACACGTCGATAACTTAAGACAGACCGTTCCTCTCCAATTAAAATAGATCAACAGGATCTCATATTGACAAATTACTAAAGCCACCTAATAATAATTATTAATATCATCCATAATCTCATCCGCTAAACGATGATTCATGACAGCAAATCAATCAAATCGCACTACTTTTTTTTTCTTTAGTATGACAATAGATTTCTCTGAGCTGTCATAACTTACTAACGAGGTGTTAAAGTGGCTAAACTAGCCGTGTTATGCGGCTTGAATCAATTTGTTGGCATGACGAGTAAGATCATGACTTGTGGGTTAAATACAGTCGGTCGCGAAAGGATTAAGTATATTATGTTTTATCTCCGTGTGGTGACGGAGTAAGAATAGAGTGTACACGGAAGGAGGCCTGTCCCTGCAGTGGGACTTTAGTGGACTGTTATGATTGTTATCTTGCTTTAAGCCTTCGCTTACTAGCAGTCACTTGCATAAGTTCACGGGCATTCTTAAAATTATTATAAATAATCTGTTTAATTCTACTCGATTGTACAGATTAAATGACTCGACAAATTAAAAGATGGCGACTGATTTGCGCGCGAAATGATTTATTATTTTTTGTAAGTTTGTATTTAGACTTGATAAATCAGCCAAATCTTTAATAACAGAGACTAACTTTAATGACAGAATACTCGATAATGGATTGTGTATTATAATGTTAAAACAAGGGTTAATAAAGACGTTTAAGCTATTATTAACACCCCGGTGGCGCTACTAATTATTGTAAATTCCCAGAGATAAAGTGCGCGAATTGTCATTAAAAAAAATCTGTTCAATCGTTTTACGAACCATGCTCAATTGCATCCAGATGAACTAGACTCTTCTGACGTTGAAAATATGAGGAAGAAAAACAAATGATCTAATCTTACGTACCCACACGTCATCTTAGCACATAAACGATCAGAATAGTTACAATTACAGGTAGTTTAACGTGCAAGGACTCTTTAATTAACTCTGCACTAATTGATTCATAATATAAAGGTTATGTCGTATGTATACTAAAATAGGCCGTGTGTAAATGAGTATACACATGTGTGTATACTTTATTATCGATTGTACATAATCCCGAAAGCATTGTAAATGGTGTTAGGACTTGACCCAAAACCCGAAATCAATCTGACCAGCGCCAGCGTGGTAATGTGTAGGCTAAGTTTCACCATCGGCATCATGTATCATCATAACAGCCCATTAATGTCCCACTGCAGGGACGGGCCTCCTCCCATGAAGGAGGGATACTTGGCCTACTAATACTACGCTGGCCAGACGTATTGGTATAGGGTTTAATTTCAACTGTTCCTTCTTTTTTTAGTTTCCCTTTTTTTTTAATGTATAATTCCAAACAAACGTTTCATAGACTTTGAGTTACCTTCTGTTCGAACACTGAAATAGGGCTTCTGTTCTTGGCTCTACTTTAAGGTTGCTATGTTCCTACTCGTAGACCTATGCTCGGTCTTGTAAAACATGATCATAAAATAATTGCTCAACAGAAAGCATATTTAATTGATTGAAAGTGTATGTGTAAAAATTAAAGGCGTTTTTTTTACTTTATTTAAAGTAGTACAGTACCCAGTTGTGTTCTTATAAACGTTGCCTTACTTTACAATGATGAATGCCTCAAGTGATATAATAACGGATAGGTCAAACTAATTATACGCTTTTAAACCTCATCCTACACAATTTTGTACCCTACTGTACTGTGTTTACTGAGTATTTTGTGGAATAATTTTAAGGTAGACAGGGTTCTCCCATGTTTTTGAGTAATCTTTTTAAATTTTGTACTTCACTGGTTAAGGGTCATAGCACATATAACGTAACTTTAGCGGAACGTCACCGTATCAACTCGAGTCGTTCAGTATTCTTTGTATGAAACTCCTTACTGCACCGCACACTAATCGGATACGTAAAGTAATCGGATTTTTGACGTTTGACACCGAGGAAAAAGGCGAGGCGATGCCGTTCCGTTTACGTTACGTTATATGTGCTATGACCCTAAGGTTGTTCTATAACGTAAGAGAAATTAACAATAATCTTAGATAGAAATACATGTCCTATTAAAGAGTCTAACATCCTCCAGTTATCAACAAAAAGTTATCTGACTACTACTACGCTCCACAAAGTTACATACATACATAAACTCACGCCTTATCCCGTCCGGGGCAGGCAGAGACGACAGAAAGTTAGGGAATAGAAATCGTTATTTACGTGCGAAAAACATTAATATTACAATATTGTACCTTTACAAATCCCAAATAGGTACTAGGCTTACAGAAATTGAAGGAGATTTTAATCTATTAATATCTTAAGCCTAAGTTCGAGTAAACTCATTAAGCTAAGATTACAAGCTTTGTATTTGTGGTTGTCAATATAAACCGATATTATAGATTACGTTAATGATTTTGAGTATTTCAAAAGATTATTATTTAAATAGATTATTTATGTTTAAATCTAATAATTGTTTTTTCGTAAAACAATTAATTCTGCTGCATACGATTGTTGGGTTAGAATACTGTGTAAATGAAAAAGTGTTTTCTACAAGCTCAAGAAGAGTAGAGTCTGAAAGTATTGAAGTAAGTATCTCCGTAGTCTCCGCAGTACACATAGTACAAGCTTTGCTTAGTTTTGGGACTAGATGGTGTGGTGTGAATGTGTGATGAATATTATAATAATAATCTTTATGTGCATGAACATGATTGTTTTCAATGTATAATATGTATGTATTTACAAAAAAAAAGTATTTAAGTAGGTTTATCCGTTGTCTAGTAACCAAAGTATACGCTCTGCTTAGTTTGGGACTAGATGGCATTCTGTGAATGTGTGAGGAATATTATATTATTTAGGTCGCGGTAGTTAACTGTATTTTTTTGTATTGCACTAATATCTCCAACAAAAGACAATATAGAAGTAAAGATAGCCTAAAGAGATACAACAGCTTAGGTGGTCTACTGGTCAAGGCGTCAGGGGTGAGACGTAAGTTCAAATTATGACTAGAATTTCAGTTTTATTCGGTATCATCATAACAGCCCATTAATGTCCCACTGCAGGGACGGGCCTCCTCCCGTGACGGCTGGATACTTGGCCTACTAATACCACGCTGGCCGGCCGGATTGGTATAGGGTTTAATTTTAAGTTTTCCTTCTTTTTATTTCGTAAAGATAATATTTACGGATAGTCCCTTAGTCGGTTTTTACGACACCCATGGGATGAAATGGGGTGGTGACATATTGTATTCTTACTCCGTCACCACACGGAGACATACACCTACAGTTTGGATTATACAATTAATTAACCATTAATTAAATCGTTTATTATGAGGTTCTATTGCGCTAGACAATAGAGAGCGATACCGTATAATAACCAATTAATATTAACCTCTGTAGTTGATCATAATACGAAATAATCACGTAGATTAAAGCCCCATCAGAGCTTTAGCAATGCTTTGTAGAGTTAACTATTGTTTGTTAATTTTGCAATTGGTCATTGTTAAGTTAATTTTGTGGCTATTTTTAGTTTAGTGTGTTTAATAAAATGGTGGGGATATATAACCTATCAGCCCGCGTAAGTAGTCAAAAGAAAAATTAAATAAGCTCTACATAGTTTGAGATTTGCTGTAGTGTGAATTTGTCAGAATAGAAAGCCTTGAGAACTTTACACTGTTACCAACGATAGCAACCAAAGAAAGATGTGCAGTGTTCCTTGTCATGCGGAAGGCTAAGGCTCTACCGCTTGTTGAAATTGCTGGGGCTCAGATTTTTAAAGCAACCTATTTTGGAGCGGCGAGAAATGCAGTTGTTCCTCGGCATTTAGGAGAAATATAATATATAGATAAAGCACTAAGGTCTTTGAAATATAAACACTAAATACACGAAAACATGACAGATAAAGGTGTTATGCCACAATTCTCTAATTATATAAATTCACGAACAAACTTTCCATGCCACAGTTTTAACTAGCAAAGTAATAATTAATCTAACTCCTAATTAACTATTCGTCGAGTGAAAATTGCTACGTTTTGACAATATGCTTGGCAAACGTAAGCTTAGTTTAAAATTATTTAATTAAAATTTTAGTTCATTATTGTTGTACAAAACTATATAACGTATTAATATTTTTAAGTTCAAAGATTATTACAAGATCTTTTGATGTCCCACTGCAAGGACAGGTCTGAGCTACTAATCGAGAAACTTCGCAAAAGAAGATTTTTGGAAAACATGTTACTTTCTTTTTTTTTGTAAAAATTAAATCTGTGTTATAGATGAGAGAGGCACGAAGTCGCGCGCTCTAGAAATGCCTAAATGAAGTTTTTGCCCAGCCCTGGGCGTCATTTGGCTGATGACGATATTATATTTACATTTTAGAAATATTTACAACTTTGTAATTTAAAGTAATTAAAACTTCTTTAATGTAACTAGTATCTTTAAATTAACTTAAGACATATTCAGTTCTAATTTAGTCCTGAAGCTTCAAAGGCTAAATTTTCTTTAACTTCAACCTAAATGAAAGTCTTGTTTTCAAAGTCAAGCCTTGTACAACTTTTGCTAGTGTTGTATTAAAGGGCTTAACCATGGTTTACCCTTGAATAAAACTTAACAAAACTATGTAACCACTAGCCAGATGTCAGAAGAAAGTTTTATTTGGAGTTGTGACCGTAAAGCCGGGCTAACAAAACTAATTAAACCAAGTTGTAACATGTCGAACTAGACGAAATGAATAGTTAAGGCTGGTGCTCACTGCATGACATGGCATGGCATTGAGTTTCCGTGGCTTTTCGTAGCATCTCATTATATTCCATAGTTTAGAAATCATAATTTCTAGCTGCAAAACCTATACCTACATTCTGCGGCATCGTGGTATCAAAATAAAATAGTAAGGATGCAAAGTTTATTCAAATAAGTGTCAACAAAACTTGTTTATTAATAATATACGCAGTTTATTAAGCATTAGCTGATGCCCGCGGCTTCCCCCTCGTGGTATAGGTAACCTAAACGTTATTCTACACCCTAAACTACCTGTGTTCCAAATTTAATTAAAATTCGTTTAGTAGTTTTTGCATGAAAGAGTAACAAACATTCATCCGTCCATCTTCGTGATTCCGAACTTCTAACGGCTTAAGTTTAAGTATGTAAATGAATAGTAAAATAAATAAAGAGAATACTTTGCCATGTCATGCCGCCTTGCCTTGTCGGCAGTGAGCGCCGACCCTAAACAGTTTTATTGTGCATAGTTTCTAATTTGTATCAAAGACTTTGAAAGTAAATAAGTTAATTCTATTAATTAACTAGAGCTTTACTAATCAACAGGGGTAAACGTTATTGTGCAAGTTTAGTACAAAGTGGCTTAAACTAATTTTTTACTTGTTATTGTAAGGGTTGGTCTTCAGAGTATAGTATTTATAAGAATTGCCAGTAGCAACTTACCTCTTTACTCATAAACGCCTCTTAAATTTAATAACTGTTTAGCGAGATTTTTATTAGTAAAGCCAACCTTATACAGGGTCTTTCAATAAGCATGTCTGAACTTTGACTGTTCATAGCGGCCCTCTTGGTTAAGCTACATCCGTCAAAATGGTTTTTATTTATTAAATATGTTTTGCCAAATCATTATATATAGTTATAGCATTCAACAACACGTGCAAATGATAAAATTATTTAATCAAAATAAGTGTTCTGTTCGGGCAACGCATCGCCCATTTTACGTTCGCCATCATCGTCCTTCCAAGAAAAGTATTCGTCGTGTAGTGGGAAAATTGGAGTCCACTGGTTCTGTTAATAATCGACCGACACCCGTATGTCAATGAAACGCAGGATTTGCGGAAAACATAGCCGCTGTCCGTGATATTGTGAAGGAGAATCCGAGTCAGTCGATTTCGCATCGCTCACAAAAACTTCACAGATCACAACTTGGCAAACTTTGCTTTGTGACTTAGGCCTGCACCCGTATACTATCCAAATGACCGAGGAATTGAAGGTAAACGGCCATAGAAAAGGTTAACGGTACATGATTATTTAATCGGCCATCGAAATCGTACGATTTAACCCCGCTAGGCTCCTTCTTGTGGAGTTTTCTTAAGTCGCAGGTATCTTCAAATAAGCAACAAAGCACTGCGGCACTCCAAATCATCATAATCAGTGCCGTCAGTCAAATTCAGCCTAATTTATATGCAATATTCATAGAAAATTAGATATTTCGTATGCCCTCGACCCAGAGCAGCCCTGGCGGAAATTTAAGCGATGTCATATTCTACACATAATGGCATCACTAGGTCCATCAAATAAATAAATAATTTCGATGATATCTCACACACACTTTGTTTTATTCAAATTAAAAGATAGGACACGCTTAATGAAAGACCCTATACCAAACAAAACCGTAAGAATTAAAGCTAATTAATTGACTCAGATTTAAGAGGCTTTTATGAGTAAGGGGGTTAGTTAGTAAAATATTTTATTTTTCAAATATAACTTTTTCTAAAAAGAATATTGTAGGAATTAGAAATATTACAATTTTAAACACTGGTATAGTCAAAGCATTAATTGCCATTGCTTACAAATCATAGCTACACCTTTTTTTGCACAGTTCAGCTATTTTCGAATATGTCCTTAAGAATTTCTTCTATAACTGACCACTGACTTTAGATCTAATTTACAGTTGTACCCGCTTTGAACCTCGTACTCTCTATCAATAATCGTAAAACAAGTACACTGCTGCAGTTACCAAGTTTTATTCCACTGTTTCTCAACATTGCTCCCTTGGGGAGGGCAGTGCACTGTAATTGCAATGTCTGTTGGCGGAAAGCATTTAATATAAGATAGGTGTTAATGTCTCAGTGTAGAGACAATTCTCTTATAGTGATAGAGGGGAAACCTGGCATACTGGTACCGCGCTGGTCATCGGATCGGTACAGGGCTTTATTTAATAATTGTATTTATGTTAACTTTTCTAAGTTAAGTACCTTATTGTAATGTATATTGGGTAGTGCAAATAAACAATGTTTTATTTTGTTTTTTTGTTATTCGTTATATCTCCAAGGTTTTCTGTAGTAGGATTTTAAGATGTCTGTGCAATAAGATAAAATAGAAGGTAGTGAAACCATTTTGTTTACTCCACCATCACTTAGAAATGGCAAAATGAAATGACAAAAATTATTTGTCTGGAAACTAAAAGAAAAGTTATGAAAATTAGATTTAGGTAAATTTGTATTTTGTTGATAAGGGTTCAAAGAGTAAGAGGGTCAACATGGCAAACAGTTACTCTTATTTGCTCATGAATTTTATTCTATCTTCAAGTGACATTTTTTTCTTAAATAATTAAAAGTATACAAGACAAGTTTAAACAATATTTTTTAATAAAGTAGGTACCTTCACTCCACAGAATTATTGAAATACTATACATTTTTAATTATAAAAGGATGTACAAAAATAACTTCAAACTTTATTATAGTGTGAAATATAACAAAAAACATACAACTATTGTCCTGTTTAATCACCACAAACTAAGACTTAAACTTTGAGCATCTTTGTCAAATACCAGTGTGCCTTTATAGTCCCGGAAAAACAATAAAATTAAAGAGATAACAGGAGGTAGTTAAAGAGTTACGAAGGTTTATTATTGAAGGTAAAATTATGGTCAATAATTTATATTTTTTTCTTTAAGTGCCTTTACATGGCTCACTAGCGCTGCCGATAGAAAAAAAATCATAATTCGCAAATAGATAAATGTTTTTCAATTAGATAAAATATTGCATTATAAACAAAAACGCCTTCTTTTTTAATGCTAAATCAAACTAATTAAAACATTTAAAGTCTTGAGATCTTTTCTCAAGACTTTAAATGTTTTAATTAGTTCCTAGTTCCTAAAGAACCTTCTTTTTGAAGGTTCTTTTCTCAAGACTTTGTTACCAACATTTTGCATTATTGATCCTATTTGCGAATTATGATTTTTTTTTCTATTAGCGGCGCTAGTGTGTATAAACGCTTTTAAAGATTCTAAATCTTGTCTTAAGAAAAGTTGAAAAATAGTTTGTAAAAATAATAAAATAATAATTAAACTCCGTGGTTGGGCAAAAATATATTGTTACACATTACAGTGGCGGAGTAAGAATATAAATATGAAGTCATAACTCCACCTCTTTCCAAGATGGTCATTACCCACAAAACCAATGAATTAAAAATTTGTTTATTATTAATTTTTATCAGTTATCAAGTTACAATTAGTCGCACTGCAGCACATTACTAGTATATCATAGCTGCTTATGGCCATACGAGTGCGTTTTGAGTTTTATGTCATATTTTCCTTGCTTTCTGTACTTACATTGCTATGTAATATTTTTATATAAATTAATTTGATTTGAAATTTGATTTGATTTGATCTTGGTTATTAAGGTCCAGTCTTTTCACCAGGCCCTATATTGAGATGAAGTGTTGATACTATGTGATTTACTTCAATCACTACAAGGTCTAAGTACCACTTTAAATAAAAATATAAATAAAACTTACAGATCGTTTCTGATGATGGTGATGTTCAAGTTTCATATTGGCACATCTGTTCAGCGCTGTGAGGCGTCTGAACAAAGACTGTAAACTGTCTGCGTCTAAGAACGGGTGGTCGTTTTGTACGCCGGATACATCGATAGGGAACTGGAGATCTGTAACAAGAGAGATTAGGTTTAAGAGAGAGGTAAAAGTAATGTTAGTTAATATAGAAGTACAACAATAGGCAAGGATATACATAGAAAACACCCAGCCCAACACAAACATGTATGTTCATCATCATAACAGCCCATTAATATCCCACTGCAGGGACAGTCCTCCTCCCGTGAAGGAGGGTTACTTGGCCTACTAATACCACGCTGGCCAGCCGGATTGGTATAGGGTTTAATTTCAAGTTTTCCTTCTTTTTATTTCGTAAAGATAGTAGTTACGGTTATTCCTTTAGTCGGTTTTTACGACACCCATGGGATGAGATGGGGTGGTGACATATTGTATTCTTACTCCGTCACCACACGGATAGTATGTTCATGCACACGAAGATTTGCATTACGCGGTAATCGAACTTGAGCAACGTAGCATTCAATTAAATATAATAAAAACCCCTAAATTAACATATTTAAAAATTGGTAGTTAAGATAAAACATAAAAATCTTTAGTATTGTTATTCTAAAAATTTTTATGTCTATTCAATTCTTTACAGCAAAAGAATAGTTATGTATCTATTGACTTTCTCCAGTAGAAACGGATAAGTGAACACGCCAAACTAATAGATATTACAGAACGCATTGTCAAAACATTACCCACATCCCCTCGTCAAAGTTTCAATCATAAAAGTGTTTCAGGGAGGAAGGATACTTCACTCGGAGTGATAGACACGACAACTATTCTATTGAGTTTATTCAAAGTTGAAATACTAAGGAATTACGAGAATGTAGCATTCTTTACGGTTTTAAATGTCATCGTTACAAAAAGGAGCGTAAGAAATTGGTTAATTAAACTATATTTACATATGTTTTGTTTGATTATTGAGAGAATAACATTATATTAAGACTCAAATTAATTAAGTACTTGTGTTTCAGAAAGATACTTTGCTGACAAATTAATGATAGAAGAATGATATGATTTAGGAACAAGAGCAGTGCGTTGAATCAAGTTGGTTATAACTACAATCGAAAGAAGACTATGATATTTGCACCTAAAAGTCCTAAAAATAATTATTAAATTTTTTATTGTACAAGAAATAAGCGTGCTGCTCGTAGTTTTATTGAAAATAACAATCCACAACCACATACATACCAAACATTGAAACATTTTAACTTATCACGGAAGCATAACTAGGGCGACTGTCATAGAGTTCCGTATCGCGATGACGTAGCGTCCGGTGCGCGGAGTGGAGTACGGAAGTAGAGAACGCAGTCACTCGTCGGACAGCGAACATGTAGATCGTGTTTGTGGATAATTGTTACGTGGGATGAGTATTGTTTAATTTGAACAGACATTCAATTTTAATCTTTGCTACCTTTGATTAAGCTTAAATTTAGAATGTAGCTTACAAATACATACATTTTAATAACCTATTAAATTGGTAGAATATATTTACTTGTTGTAGAAATAGAATAGGTACGCTGAAACCACTGTGTTTGTAAGACAAGAAAGAAAGATTTGAAGTCCTATGCCTCTCTACAGACGACTACGGTTTATGCTGTTCAGGATTTGTTGGGATAATTCTAACCTTGTCCTTTTATGGCTGCAAGGTTAACACCGTGGGTTTTATTCGTTAAACCATCGTTCTTCAACCATTCATTATTTGAGAGGCTGCTTTTCAAATTGCAATAAGATGGGTAAGAATAGATTATTCTCGTTAAAAAAAACCACAACGATAAAATACGTTGATTGAATCAGCATAATAATTTAAACGCGTAATTAATTAATTCTAATACAAATTAACATCAATAAAATGACACATTTTAAAATCTATTTAACATATTTCCTTTTATTTCTGCTGGAAACACGTGTCAGTGTGACGAGGGTGCATTGACGTAGGTACGGTCTACAGCTAAAGTTCTACAGTAGATTGTTCTGCTGACTGTACCAAGTTGTTTTATCAAGTGTGGGTGGGTGACGTTTTTGTATAACAAAGATTTTGTAAAGAGTTTCTTGTCATTTTTGTTTACATGATTCAAAGTGGGTAGTTTTATAAATAAATATACCCGTATGTTACAATATCGTGGCAAATGTATAAAGTTCGAAATTGACGGGAATTGTATGTATGTAGACACGCCTTGTCTATATGCAGATTTGTAAGGATTGTGATACATGGCGCCCAGTAGTTTATGTCTAAAAAATAAAATAAAAAGTATTTATTGTCACTATTTCACATCTAAAATTTTTTGAAATCTCATTTATTTAAAAATAGCCATACATCATATAGATTAAGTCGGCTACATCTACAATTTGTTCTCTATACATTAAGATCAACAATTATTTATTTTCTAAGAATACATTGCAGTGTCTTTCAAACTAAGCCTTGGCTTGTATCTTGAGGGACAGTGTTTAGTCAAAGAAGGATAGAAAAATTGAATCTGATTCTTTCTTTTTATGTTTTATTAATATAGGAATAAGGCGTGAATTTAAGTCTGTATATATTATGTATTTTAGTTGTTAAGAAGGATAAATTTTTAACAAGCCACCAGGCGTACGGACGGGTCCACAATGAGTAAAAGCACTTGAGTAGATAAAAAAGATGGAATACTTAATTGTTTAATTTTTAACTGAAGGTAATATGTTTGTAATAGATAAATCTAATCTTTGTAATATCTTAATCTAATCCCCATACTTAATATCTTAACAAACTTTTGAAATATGCCATTATTAATTAATTGCCTTATCAATGACGTACCCGGAAAGAATTACTTATCCTTGAGAGCTAAGTAGTATCCTCTCTTTCATGGTCATGGTGCTCAATTTTATCTACATAGTTTTTAATTAACTGTATGTTATAAATATAATGATTTTTATATCAACGTTGTTACACTTTTTATTAAAGGGTTACAGAATAATTTCGTTACGAAATTAATCAGTTTACCAATATAAAAATAAAATATAAAATATCCCACACACTTTCACACAACGCCATCCAAGCAAACAGCAACGCAGTCCCAAACTAAGCAGAGCTTGTACTATGGGTACTAGACAACGGATATAATATGTAAAACACCCATAGAAATAACCCATAGAAAACACCCAGACCAATGCAAACACTTATGTTCACGCACACAAAGATTTTCATTGAGTGGGAATAGAACCCGAGACCTCTGCGTAGCAGTTATGTTATATAACCACTACGCTATAGAGGTCGTCATTAATAATTTTACCAATATTATGAATTTCATCTATGGCGATGGAGTAAAATACTCCAATTCATATAATGGGTGTCGTAAAAGCTGGATAAGTTAGGTGACATTTGTAAGAATAGCCTGACATAAAAGTCGAGCATGGTATAGTGAACCGTCGGAGAAGACCTGTTTCAACGAAAGTATGTTTGTGAGATCCTGGAGATCTGTCACACAGGTTTCGAACCTAGCTCAGACTTCAGCTCTTAACAAGGTTTTTGTTTAATGTTACTCTAATATTTATTTATTTATTTACAAACTACTTACAACTATTTTTACAGGAACTTAAACCTAATGCAATAGTTGTAGAACCTTAATTTAATAAAATTGAACCTACGATCTAATTTTTAAACATAACACAGACACAATATGTAACCTTTGTGAATTCGCTCAGTGAGCACGAGAAAATATCTATTTGTTCAGCGACCGCATTGAGCACGCGCAGCGCCCGCGTCATAGGCGCAAGTTGGAGCAGGTTGGTCCTTGCCCTTGGTATCTCGAAAAGTAGCGGTCGTCGCCTTTTACCCAGGTACTCATCAGGAACACACATTCTAAGTTCTTCTAGAACGGCGGAGTTCTCAATAACACCTCGTATCACTTTAAATAAATAAGACGCTGATGTTAGTTCCCTTCTAACTTCTAGTCTGTGATAACCTACTATACCCAGGACATATAGAGTTGGATATAATAGCGGATATCCTGGGTATACCCCATACTGCTTCAAATACAAAAATCTTATAAATTTATTCTGTATACGCTCAATCATAAATTTATATTTGGCTTCATATGGTGACCAAATAGCCGTATTGTACTCTAAATGACTCTTAACGTGAGCCTCATATAACGCCTTTAGAGCACCTATATTAGTAAATTGATTACCTTGTCGCAAAACAAACCCTAGACTTTGATAAGCTCTTTTGCATACTTCAGCAATGTGTTTACGGAAGATCAAATCGGCTGTAAATCTAACTCCTAAATCTTTAACTTCTGTTACGCGTGGCAACGGCACTCCTTCCATAGTGTACTGGTAGTGGCTTGGAGCATGCGCTCGACTAAATGACAACACTGAACATTTATGTATGTTAAAAAAAAGTTTGTTCACTAAGCTCCAATTTACAATCCTATTTATATCCCTTTGAAGCATATCGTGGTCCGCGGCCTGCTTCACTTCAAGGACCAATTTTAGGTCATCAGCGAATAACAATGGGATGGACCAATTTACGACTTCAGGCAGGTCATTTATCATCAAAATGAACAGCAGAGGTCCCATCTTGCTACCCTGACTCACTCCAGATCTGGTAAAGTAAGGTTCAGAGTGATAGCCACCACAGTCCACATACTGACATCTATCTCGTAGATAACTAGCAAAGAATGACAGAGTATGCGGTGTGCAACCTACTCTAGCTAACTTTGCCAGCATAACGTCATTATCCACTGTGTCAAATGCCTTCCTGAAATCAAAATAGGCCACATCCACCTGCCCACCAGCATCCAGCGCCGGAACCAGTTCTGTCATCAGGTGCATCAAGTTGCCCGTTGTCCCTCGTCCAGGACGGAAACCGTGTTGTGCGCTGGACAACTGACCACTTACCTGTTTATATAGCTGCTGGTGAATTGCGCCCTCAAAAACTTTGGCCGGAGTGCACAGGATTGCTATAGGTCTATAATCACTCGGCTCTGGACCTCCTTTCCCTTTAGGTACAGGCACAATATGGGTTAGTTTCCACATTTCAGGAAAGGTCGCGCTTGTAATATACGCGTTAAATAAATGTAGTAACGGTTCCCATAGTACCTCGCGACAATCCCTGAAAATATACGCAGGTATACCATCCGGTCCAACTGAGCGCTTAGGCGGCAGGTGCGCCAGCGAGTTTCGGACGTCTGCACCACACATTTCCGTTAGATGCACCCATGCGCCAGGCGCCGGTGCAAGCGCTGCGCTCGCCTCCGCCACGCTTAACGCCGCAGGCTCCGGACTGTACACAGAGTGAAAGAATTTCGCAAATTCACCCGCACATTCCCATTCCGATAATACGCGTCCCTCTTTTATTAGCCTTTGTTTGCTCATGTTGCCCTTCATAGCTCTTAAATAGTCCCAGAACGCACGAGGCTCCTTCGCTAAATGGTTTTGTACGCGGTCACAATACTGGTTGCGTGCCTGTGCAATGCTGGCCTTTACTTTAGCCCTACAACGAGCGAACGCTTCATAATCGCTATGTGATTTGCTAGATTTAAATCTTATATATAAGAAAAAGTTCTTATAATATAAGAACTTTTATACCTTTTGAGAGAAATAAATTATATAAATAGAAAATTAATTGAAAGGAAATTAATGGCCATTTATGACAAAACCATATAAATAAATCGTCTTACTTAAATTGTAAACCACAATATTATTAAGTAAACAACTAAACCATTAATATTTATTAAGAGTGACATACAGTTTCCACAGATTTATCTCTTAAACGTTTAGTCAATATCCTAATTGACCGCGCGAGTTCTAAACAGAATAAAGCTTTTCTACAGCTTAATGGACGGCTATTGAAACAAATTACCTTCATATAAACGGTCACATTTGCTTTAAGGTTTTTTTTTCGTGAGTGATCTATGAATGATAGGCATTTACCCTCCTTGGATGGAGAATAAAGCGCCGATTACACTACCCTACATGTAGTGCACTACATCTTGTAGGACACTACATGATGTAGGGCGGTCGGGACTCGCCAATCTCCGATATGTAGTGTCCTAACAGCCTACATGTGATTACACTAGACTACATCATGTAGGAGACTACATGTAGTCTAGTGTAATCGGCGCATAACTTGCTCTGCTAGTACCATGCTGGATGGAAGAATTGACAACCTCTGTGGCGTAGTGGTTATATAACGTGACTGCTACGCAGAGGTCTCGGGTTCGATTCCCGCTCAATGCAAATCTTTGTGTGCATGAACAGGATTGTTTGCATTGGTCTGAGTGTTTTCTATGTATAATATGTATATATTTACAAAAAAAAGTATTTAAGTATCTTTATCCGTTGTCTAGTGTCCATAGTACAAGCTCTGCTTAGTTTGGGACTAGATGGCGTTGTGTGAATGTGTGAGGAATGTTTATTGAATTTCTTTTGAGTTATCCACATCATGTCAAAACTGCCTTGGTGGCGCGACGGTAGTGGAAGCACCTGCCGCGCACGAGTTCAGGGTTCGATTCCCACGCAGGACAATTCTCTGTGATTATTCGTGGATTAAATATACGAATTTCAAAGTCTCCTCCCGAAATAGACATCATTAGGGGAACCTTTTTAGGTAAACACTGGCCGTTAAAGAGACTGAGAATAATGGCAATTTATTTACTAAGCTTTCCTTACTTTGAATATGTTTGTTTTTAATGATGATAAAAAATCATTACCAATTTCAAAAAAAACGTCAAAATTAATTGTATTATCATAACAGCCCATTAGTGTCCCACTGCTGGGACAGGCCTTCTCCGGTGACTGAGGGATACTTGGCCTACTAATCCACGCTGGACAGACGGATTGGTATAGGGTTTAATTTCAAGTTTTCCTTCTTTCTATGTATGGGTAACATTTACAGATAGTCCCTTAGTCGGTTTCTAAGACACCCATGGGATGAGATGGGGTGGTGACATATTGTATTCCTACTTCGTCACCACACGGTCATCAAAATTAATTGTATAGAGTAAGTAATTATATTCACCTTATCCCGTAAGTGTCGTACAAACTTGTAGGTTTAATTTCGCAGATACAGTCTCTACAATGATAAAAAATTATCATGTGAGATACTCTCCGTGTGGTGGTGGAGTAAGAATACAGTGTATCACCACCCCATCTAATCCCATGGGTGTCGTAAAAACCGACTAAGGGACTATTATCTTTCTTTTCCGTGAATATTATCTTTACGAAATAAAAAGAAGGCAATCTTGAAATTAAACCCTATACCAATCCGTTTGGCCAGCTTGGTATTAGTAGGCCGAGTATCCCTTCGTCACTGGAGGAGGCCTGTCCTTGCAGTGGGACAATAATGGGCTGTTATGATGATATGATTGTGTCGTAAAAACCCACTAAGGTAAATTTTGCTTACTGCAAGGACGGGCCTCCTCCACTGTAACATATTTACTAAAGCTGTTTATTAGTGATAAGTATAAGACGGTTACTGGAGACTTTCCATTTTTATAGAATTTGTCAAATTCTCCAACCAATTTTAAAGAAGGTAATTAAAGCTTTCCAATTATAAGTATGCTGCATCAGAAAACTGTACAACACACATGTTACAACCATTTTTAATCTCCATATTGGTAACAATGAAACTTTAAAAACTAGAACAGATGCTTCAACAAAAAAAGCAAAATTTTTTACGTAGAATTCATCAGGGAAATAATGCTTTTGTATAGTGCCATGTATCTTTTGCAAAAAGTTGTCTAGGTTAGGCTGCTGTATTGTAGTAATTAACTATATATAATGTCCCACTGCAGGGACATAAATACATTCACGGACATCTCTACACAGCGCCATCTGTTCCCAAAGTAAGCTAGGCTTAACCTGCTTGTGTTATGGGTAACAGAACAACGGATATAAGTACTTATATATTTTTTTTTGTAAATACATACATATTATACATAGAAACACTCAGACCAATGCAAATAATCATGTTTATGCACACAAATATTTGCATTGAGCGGGAATCGAACCCGAGACCTCTGCGTAGCAGTCATGTTATATAACCACTACGCCATAGAGGTCGTCAAAAAAAAAGAATTGTCATAAATTGAGTTTAATATAGGGTAGTTCATTGCAAAACAGGTAGTAAAGAGGCTAGCTATTCTTCTTCTATCGAGTCGTAAGGTACACAATGCAGTACCATCGGTGGTCAAATGCAGTCAGCTCAGAACTTGGCCACGGTGATTGCATTGTCAGTGGCGTTTATGAGGTCTTTTTCTGTGCAGCTTTCTGGGCACCTTGGACAGTTCAGTAGGTGTGCCATTGTTTGCTGGTCTAGCTATTGAAATTACAGGACTCAGGGATTACAAACGCAGTGCAAAGATATTCTAAGCTCTATATAATAATGTTAAACACCAAGTTCCACTGCACCCGCTATGGACAATAGTAGAGTTTACTATTAAGGGTCGTAGCACACATATCAAAACGTATGGCACCGCCTCGCCTTTTTCCTCGGTGTCAAACGTCAAAAATCCGATTACGTTACGATACCGATTAGTGTGCGTTGCAGTAAGGAGTTTCATACAAATAATACTGAACGGTTGAAGTTGATACGGTGACGATTCCATTCCGTGACCTTATATGAGAGACTTTTGCATTGTTGCCATGAAGTCGTACCAAAACATGGCTTTTGACTGTAGTGAAAATAATGAACACTTTGTAGGAATGGATGTGTTTAAAGAGCTGCAAGCTTGTAGGTACGTTATAAAGTTGCTTCGCTTTATTATTTACATTGTTGAACAGAAAATTCATTAAAAGTTTTAACAGTACTCTCTTATCGTGTGGTAGTATTTTGGGTGGCGTAGTTACTTTGACTAAAACGCGCCGGGACTGTTTAATTCTATTCAAGTTCAATTCAATTCAATTTCAGTTCAAATAATTTATTTTAGACAAAGTCTATAGTGTTATTATTACAAATTAACTTATGTGACTAGTGTTAGTATAAAACATCAAAATAAAAAACATAAAAAGGCACCATTCATTAGTGTGGATATGGATACTATTCCAGTGACGCAGCAGAGGAGAGTCCCACCTATCCTTGAGATGTTAGAGGTATTAAGAGGTACTAAGAGGTACTACGCAGCCTGCTTGCCATTGGTGCAGTCCTCTTACTTGTTTAAGTTCAATGGTTTACTTTTTAACGTCTTTAGGCTTTGTGGGTGAAGAACACCCTATGTCTTAGTCGGTAAACCGTACCTCCTTTTTTTGCAGTTAGATCTATAAGAGATTTCCTACGTAGGTACTATTACTTATTCATCATCATAACAGCCCATTAATGTCCCTCTGCAGGGATGGGCCTCCTCCCGATTCGGAGGGATACTTGGCCTACTAATTATACTACGCTGGCCAGACGGATTGGTACAGGGTTTAATTTCAAGTTTTCTTTCTTCTTATTTCGTAAAGATAGTATTCACGGATAGTCCCTTAGTCGGTTTTTACGACACACGTGGGATTAGATGGGGTGGTGAAATATTGCATTCTTACTCCGTCACCACACATATAGGTACTAATATTACGGTAATTGTTTTATGCAAACGCTTAATCGTTTAACAACGATATTATATGAAGAGAGGATAAAAAGTAAGTAAAAAACAAATAAAAAATACTGAAATTATTAAATTGAGAGTGTGTGAATAATCAACGCTAAAGTGAAATAAAAATGGAAAAAGAAAACACACTGGACACAGAACAAAAAACGTACGAAGAAAATACATTGAATTTTGTACTGACAATAAAAAAATATAGAATGAAGCTTAGTTCTGTGTCCGGTGGAGTTCATTGGAAAAAGGTTAGTTTACTTTCATCCGCGTTTGCTAACGAGTAATGAGATACAAATTATATTAGTTTTTAATCAGATCTGTATTGTTCAACTCTTATTATCATTGTCCACAACATCTACAGATATGACGACCTCTGTGGCGTAGTGGTTATATAACATAACTGCTTTCGGGATCGATTCCCGCTCAATGCAAATCTTTGTGTGCATGAACATAATTGTTTGCATTGGCCCGGGTGTTTTCGATGAATAATAATATGTATGTATTTACAAAAAAAATATATAACAAGTATTTATGTGTGTATATCCCACAGAAATCTAAATAAAATATATCTGTGGTATATCCGTTGTCTAGTACCCATGGTACATCCTCTGCTTAGTTTGGGACTATATGGCGTTGTGTGAAAGTGTGAGGAGATATGTGAGGAATATATTTATATGTGATTGTTACAACGTCTGAATAATTCAGGTATAAAGCATCTTTGATGGCTGTAAAGTCCTATAATATCCTATATCACGGGAGTCAAGCAGTTGCCAAACGAACCTTAGATCTTTTCCTGCTTTTAATCATATAGCCTTTGGGGTTAGGAATAAGACTAATTCAAAACTAAGCTCTGTACCCGCCTAGCCAGCGTGCTGTGTAGGATATTAAAGGGCTGGTATAATATAAATCAGATTGCTTAATTGAATCATCATCATTATAACAGCCTATTAATATCCTACTGCAGGGACGGGCCTCCTCCCAAGGCGGAGAGATCCTTGGCCTACAAATACCACGCTGGCCAAACGGATTGGTATAGGGTTTAATTTCAAGTTTTCCCTCTTTTAATTTTGTAAAGATATTATTCACGGATATTCCCTTAGTCGGTTTTTACGCGCGCATGGAATGAGATGGGGTGGTGACATATTGTATGCTTACTCCGTCACCACACGGAGCTTTCAACCAACCTCACAAACACTTTCGTTAACCATATAAGTATCGTTTAAATTGCATAGTAACGTACATAACCCTATAGACGCCGAGCGGTGTTTAAAATTAGCACGCGGTCGTCGGACTGTGAAATGCTCGCTTCAACGGTCTCGCTTTTATCCTAAATCAAAGCCTAAACCAGTGGAGGGTTACTTTCATCTATATTGTTATTTATTTAGGAGAATAATCGTTGTTGAATAGAATAATTTCCAATTTTATTTACTTAATCCTTCTGTCAAGGGATGGTAAATACAAGGATAATGAAGTAAGTATTTAATGGATTGGTACTAAGGGACATGTTTTTAACGTTTTTCGTTATTAGCTGACCTTGCCTTGGTCTAGGTGTTTTCTGTGTATAATATGTATGTATTTACAAAAAAAAAGTATGCCTACATGGCACACAACTCGAAATGACAGCCTTTGTAACGCAGTAGTCACATAATACCTACGGTCGTTTATAAATTCACCGGTTTGAATTAATCACCTATGTAACTCATTCATAAAGGTCCTTTCAAGGCTGGACATCAATGGCAACTTAATCACTTGAAAACTATGATCATGTTACGTTTCTATACTTTAACTTTGTTATCCCTTCTCTCACATAAAGTTTGGTTAGGGCAAGTTGACACCAAAGTTCTGATATATGTTTGGGTTATAAGTTTATTGTTGGGTTGTTAGTTTCGCGTTTAATAACTGTCCCTTTACTTATTAGTTTATAACAATAAGGTTACAATGTTAGTAAATGTAATACTATCTTAGCTAACCCTGAATCAGAGCTAGCTAAACGTATGTATCTTTCTAGTGTAGTTTATTTTATTATTTAACCAATATTGTTTTTTTTCTTAAAAATAAAAGAAGAAACCAATTAACGGGGTCGGTCACTGTGACGCGGTTTGTGTATTTTCTACCTTTTACTTTAAATGATATTTGGGACGTTTTACTGTTATTTTTTTTTAATTGATTTATCTTACATATTTTGTATAATAGCTATAATTTTATCTTTTGTCATGCTAAAATGTTAAAACTGGCCGCTTCATTAGCTCATCTTTTGTTCCCCATTTTAGTTATTTCTATTCTAACTTTAATTCTATTTAAAACACCTATTCACGAAACTCGATAATTTCAAGATTATCTTTTTAACTAGGCAAAATTAAGAGCCACAAACTAAACATTAACTAAAGCATGATAGACCCATTTATTTTTAAAAGCATTTCATTTCATACAGATCTAATACTTTATTATTTCACCAATACAACAACAGTAAAGCTAAACAAATCTCTAGAGATGTAACACTTGATATTGTATTAGTATCTGTATTGGCCTCCCTTATAATGTAAAGGTATATTGTATAGCCGAGGCTTCTACGTCAACACAATTACTTATCGGAAACCAATTAACGGGGTCGGTCACTGTGACGCGGTTTGTGTATTCTACCCTTTACGTTATAATATTGGGGACGTTTTACTGTTTTTTTTGGATTGATTAATCCTACATTTTTTATATAATGGCTATAATTTTATGTTTTGTAATGCTAAAATGTTAAAAACGGCCGCTACATAGCTTTTGTACCCTATTTTAGACACGACTAACTTTAATTCTATTATAAACACCTTTTCATGAAATTCGATAATTTCAAGATTATCTCTTTAACTAGGCAAAATTAAGAGCCACAAACAAATATTAACTAAAGCGGGATAGACGCATTAATTTTTAACAGCATTTCATTTCAATATACCGATTTACGAGTAATACTTTATTATTTCACCAATACTCCAACAGTAAAGCCAGACTAATCTCTAGAGATGTAACACTTGATATTGTATTAGTATCTGTATTGGCCTCCCTTATAATGTAAAGGTATATTGTATAGCCAAAGCTTCTACGTCAACACAATTACTTATCGGAAACCAATTAACGGGGTCGGTCACTGTGACGCGGTTTGTGTATTCTACCCTTTACGTTATATCGACGTTTTCCTTTTTTATTTTTGTTGATTTATGATATTATTTTTTTGCATGATGAATTTTCATATCAGGATAGACTTTATCCTCACATTGCAAGTATAAATGGAGCTGTAGAGTGTGTTATTGTTATTTTTTTAACTAAGAAATTGTAACAAGATAAATAATCACTCGTAAGTGCAAGCCCGCATGGTGACGAAGTAAGAATACAATATGTCACCACCCCATCTCATCCCATGGGTGTCGTAAAAACCGACTAAGGGACTATCCGTGAATATTATCTTTACGAAATAAAAAGAAGGTAAACTTGAAATTAAACCCTATAAGTACCAATCCATCTGGCTAGCGTGGTATTAGTAGGCCAAATATCTCTGAGGACCCCTTATTACGTGAGGAAGTCCGTCCCTATAGTGGGACATGAAGGGCTGGTACGAAAAAAAAAGTGCAGTGCTTGTATTTACATACTCGAAGCGGAAAAACTCGAAGACTATGATTAAAAATATAAAGGTCGTAATGCATTTAAACTGAGCTTTTCACCCTGATACACAAGCTGTTAGATTCCATACCCCTTAGACTGCCGCCTTCCACCTAAATACAGTAATATTTGCCCAATACAGCTATTAGTAGTTTTTCTGAGGTTATTTAGGATGATTGAAGAAAATTACACCATTTTCATAACAATCACATGAAAGAGTTTCGTGCCTCTTGTACAAAAAGTTGAAAAGCAATAAAACTTTTTCAATTCTTTAGTTAGTTAGTGTTTTAGTAATAAACGTTTAGGTATATTGCGTGATGTCGTGATCGACGTAAGCAAATTTTACCGTTTCTTTAATGTTTACTGATCCGGAAGTCAACAAAACATTTTACTATAAAAAAACTGATGGAAAAAATATCTTTGAAAATACTGTCACTTTTTCCCTGAAGCACGTTCAATGTACAGTCGCATTCAAAAATTGATAAAGTATTCAAAAGCAATTTAACTATTCAAAGAGAGACTTTGTTTATTGCTTTGTAACTAAAATGAATAAAAAATATTCGTGAGTTTTTGTGAACATCAAATTGGAGCAAAGTAACATGCAGAATATTGAGTTTGTGTTGTACGCGTGTTTTAGTTTTTGTGGCGACTGACTAGGAGTACAGAATGTTGCCATCTCTTTTCATACCATGGGTGTTGTAAGAAAAACTGGGAAATATTTTCTTTAAAAAAAAAATACAATATATCTATACCAATTAGTCTTGTGCGTTTGGTAGCGTGGTTTAGGTAGGCCAAGTTCTCATGTATTAAGGAAAAACTCCGTGCTTGTAGTATGACAAAATGGGTTATTAACTAGCAGGTCAGTGTTTAAGGTTCTCTTTAGAACCTTACAGAACCTACCCTCAAAAAAATATTCGCCAAAAATAAAAGGCTTTCAAATCCCGTAATAGACTAAACGTACATGTGGTATAAAATATATAACTTTAAAATGATAGGACTTGTCCACACGACAGTACATCATAGGGCCGTTCTCTGGTGCAAATTAAAATAGCTTCACAAAGACCGACGGCACTCAGCCGTGTATTTGATTAACTCGCAAATGGACCTATACCCACAATTTATCTTTTTACCTATTTGTGTAGCAACAAGTTGTCTTTCATTCATTTATTCATTCAATTGCCCTTTTTTGTATATCTCCTATTCATTGTCTATGAATGGTGTTTCTTTGTGTTATGAATAGGTTTGTACCTTAATATCGTTTTAATAGACATGGTTACAAAACAATTTGGTAAAGAAGTGAATATTATAAATATAATATATGTACTTCAGTTTTTATACCTACAATCGGAGGTTGAGACATGTATAGGTACTACTATGTAATAACTAAGTCAATTTGGTATAGGGTTTCTTTCGAGTTCACTTTCTCTTTCAATGCTAAAATGCTTACCAAATCACTGTTTGTCGAGTTTTGCGACATTCCATTGAATGAAAAGAGTTGGTGAGTTTTTGTAAAAAGTAAAATTAGTCCGTCAATCACATGTTTTAGGAAATGTTGTCCACTGACAACACGTTATTAAAGCTTTTCGTTGTCAAACATCCAAAGTACAAGCTCAGCTTAGTTTGACAAGTGTGAATGTGTGAGAAATATTGTATTATATTAATATATTTCGCACTAATAAATTAAAATTTTACTTAAGTAACAATTATGTACATGATTGTACTAGATACAGTTTCATAATATAAAAAGGAAGTTATTATTTCAAGATAAAAAGCAAAGACAACGTTGTTTTATTCTCTCAACGTTATAGTTCTGTAAGAAAAACATCAAAGAGCAAGTTTGTTATTTTACTGGTTAAGTGTTATGACGTCACCGAAGTAATAATTTAGTAACACAATAGTATCAAGTCAAAGTATTTTATCATTAGCACTTAGGGCCAGATTCAGAGACCGCACTTTGACTTTACTTTAGCAAAGTCTAGTTATTATCTCTGAATTTGAACAACATTAAAGTAATCTTTTCGCATGAAAAGTTTACTTTGTAGTAATAAATAATGAAAGTAAACTTTTTCATGCGAAAAATTACTTTAATGTTGTTCAAATTCAGAGATAATAACTAGACTTTGCTAAAGTAAAGACAAAGTGCGGTCTCTGAATCTGGCCCTTAGTTGAACGAGATAACATTGTCAGAACTTTGAATGAATTTAAAATGGAATGGAGTTTATTGAATACTAGCTGACCCGTGCCCATTCGTTAGGCCGCGATTAAAACGCGTCACTTTTTGAAACATATTTCATTACTGCTTCACTCCTATTTGTCATAGCGTGATACTATATAGCCTATGACACTCCCCGGTAAATGGACTATTCAACACAGGATTTTTTTTTAAATCGGTTAAGTAGATCCTGAGATTACCCCCTACAACGTCACAAACACACAAACTTTACCTCTTTATAATATTAGTATAGATTACATGCAACGGGATTTTGGATCAGTTTTACTTTAGATTGTGTAAACTATTTAAATAATAATATGTAAACAAATAAAGCGTTATGTCCCTGACCAATTGAGTCAGAAAAAAATAGGGTTTACGCAGGATAACTAAAGTGAGTGACATTAAGGATTAGAATGCCTGTTTGAAATGGTAATGGGCAGAATACAACGTTCGCAAAAATTATCCTCCTCTCTTTTATATAAATATACGATACGGGAATATGACTGTATCGAACCTAATGGAAAGCGCGAATAACGTCCTAATATTAACGCAACTGATTTACAATGACAATTTTATATCTACCATATAAAATTATCCGTGTGGTGACGGAGTAAGAATACAATATGTCACCATCCCATCTCATCCCATGGGTGTCGTAAAAACCGACTAAGGGAATAACCGTAACTACAATCTTTACGAAATAAAAAGAAGAAAAACTTGAAATTAAACCCTATACCAATCCGTCTGGCCAGCGTGGTATTAGTAGACCAAGTAACCCTCCGTCACGGGAGGAGGCCCGTCCCTGCAGTGGGACATTAATGGGCTGTTATGTTAATACAATTGTTTCATTATTTGACGTTACGAATTGTTTTATTAATTTGACGCTCTGATTACGTGTGAGCTAGATGTTTTGTTAAGGCCACTGTTTTACTTTAGTGTTTTTATCACTTTTTAAAATGGTATAGTGTTCTATTTTTTATTTACCTGAAACTCCAGTTTCCAGCCAGCTGAAGAAACATCCTCTTAAATTCAGTAACTGCATTTTACTTTCCTTACCAAAGAGTTTAAAAAACACAAATAACTTTGAAACTTCCCGAATGAGGTATTATATGTAGGTAATATTAAAAAGCTTCCCTAGTCGCCTTTTTTACTACTACAGGACGAAAAGGCTTTAACACTTTTTTTAAGTCCGTCAACACACCACACTTTTCAATTTAGTCACTATTTATATGCTTATGAACGCAAGCAACAAAAGAAAACAATATACATTAGAATTTCTAATTACTTAGGGCTCTAGACGGCAGCGGCGTTGTGTAAATGTGTAAAGAAAATTGTATTATGTCTTAAATATTTGAGTTTTACAAAAACGTTCACTAATTTATTACAACTTTAATCAAAATATTCAAGTATTTCCTAGAATGTTCAACTTATCACTGTAACGACACAAGAGACACTGATTTGGCAAAACTCTTGTAGATAAACGGACAATATTGTGATTGAACTAAATAGATAAATCAAGTAAGATTATACGTAGCAGGGATAAATAAATAATGACGTACGTGATTTAAGTCACATAATTCTTATATTTTATTAATAATTGCATTCCTCAAATATTATTTTTGTATAATCTTTGTATTTCTCACAAAACGCCATCTAGTTACAAACTACTCAAAGCTTGTACTATAGGTATTCTAAAGAATCTACTTTTAAGTGTTTCCTAGGTACTACGTAACTAGGAAACACTTAAAAGTAGATTTTTTTAGATATAAATATGTAAGTTATACACAGAAGTTACGAATGTTAGACTTGTGCGGAGATCAAATCTGATCAATTAAACAACTGAGAATTGACACACAAATGAGAATAACAGCCCGTTGAAGTCCTATTCCAGAAGAGAGTCCTCCTCTAGTGAGTCGGGGAAACTTGGCCTTCTAATGTTCCGCTGGTCAAGCGGGTTATTATGACGCTGTCATCTCGTGACCATGGCTAGTGGAACCTGGCTGAAACGTCGAGTGCCTCGAAGGTAAATATGTAGTTTAATATTTACCACATCAAATCGTGTTAATACCCGTATAGTAATTAATCATCATAACAGCCCATTAATGCCCACTGCAGGGACGGGCCTCCTCCCGTGACGGAGGGTTACTTGGCCTACTAATACCACGCTGGCTAGACGGATTGATATAGGGTTTAATTTCAAGTTTTCCTTATTTTTATTTCGTAAAGATAGTAGTAACGGTTATTGCCTTAGTCGGTTTTTACGACACCCATGGGATGAGATGGGGTGGTGACATATTGTATTCTTAGTCCGTCACCACACCAATAATAGTAATTAATAATAATTCATAATAAATCACGAAAGTTTTAAAGTTAATATTATGAGATTGTAGGATGTTGTCGCTTTTTATGACAATCTCGGAGTAAGGTGGTGTGGTATAACTCTGTATTTATAATCTTTAATTAAACGAACAAGCCTTATAACCAGCAGCTCATACATAGAATCGATAACTGTATTGTTATAAATACAGCGCTAAATACAACTATTTAGTTCAATCGCCGTTATAGTATTAATAATAGAATTCTAATTAACATCAAGATCTTAACGTAACAAACCAACGTCATAATACTTGAGAGACAGAGACTTAGACATAGCTTTGTTATAGTTAATTAACATGCAGTGTTTGTACTACCAATTAATTACCTTAATGCATCGATCAATTGTATATCAAAGGTTTTAGTTATAAGCTATGGTATGATGTACTTACTCAATTTAGATAACATTGTTTTTGTATGGTAAGTTTCAGGCTTGTCCATAGGTGCTAGTTGCAGAAAAAATCAGCTTTATGTAAAGCTCATAAATGGCCCTGCCCTAAGGTCACTACGCATTTAAGTCCCATAGTCCTTTGAACATCCTTACAAAACACCTAACTAGCAACTTTAACTTTCTACCAAAAAGAGTATCATTTGCACGTCTCTGCAATAAAACGTTCATAAGCCTTAAACCAATTGTAAAACTGTTGAGACACTGTTACTTTATCCAACCATTGAACATCTCTGCAATGGGCTACTATGATGGGGCTGATATTGCTTATATTCAGGTAGGCTTTTAAATTGTAACCATTGTTTAACCATGGCAATCTTCAACCAGCGATAGCTTAAATTGAAAGGCTAATGTAAGTCTGCGGTAAAATAAAACTGTAATTGTGTTGATATGTCTCGGCAAGTAAAAGAAAAATATTATATGATATCTATTAATCTTATCATTTTCCGCTATCGGTTAAATTGTAAATAAGTGCTAATTTTGGGAATACTAATAAAAACATAACAAAAAGTTTTATTTATGTTTTTTAATCTTATCATTTTTATATTTTAGGAAAATAGCTATCTGAATATTAAATTTAAAAGTGTGTCATATTATCAGTCTACTTTCAGTGGAAGCAATCTATAAAGATTGCTCATAAAAGACCACTTTTTCACCGAATCATTTTCTCAATTTCAGGAGCTAAAAATGACTTTATCCCGAAAGATAATAACAATATACAACTCAGTAATATCACGTTCATTACGTCGAATAACTATTTTAATGAACACTCAACGTAGAATCGAGTGTTCCATAATCCCCCATCCTCCTCTCATGATTCATTACTAATGAATGCAGCTCATAACGATCCAGTGCCTATATGATGAACCAATTCAATATTTTATTTACATGCGCCATAACAAAATATGAAGATACAATTTCCTGTGATGAATATCGGATATTTTATTCAGTACTGCGAAACGTCGCAGTTTTATTTTAGTTATTTTTTTAGATGTGTCACTTTATAAAAATCGTAAAATATAATATAAAGTACACAGTATTGGATCGAGAGCATTAGCTGTGTTTTTAGGCATAGGTAATCTAGCTTTTTGAAGGAAATTTATCCTGTCTAATATTTAGCAATTGCATAGGGCGAATCTAACAGCCTGATTTTTTACAAAGCACCGGGCATATTATTGCTCGAGGAGTCGTCTTAAGATTTAGAACTAAATTTGTAAAAAAAAAGATTAAAGAAGTTGGTATGCTTTACATGGTGTAGCACTCATAAGACCAAAAGATTGTTATGTTTTCAAAATATGATTTCATTAGTAGAAACCTTTTTGTAATAAGAACGTTTTAAAACAGTTCATTAATGTTCTTGTTGCTTGTGTGGTTTTTGGGACGGAACTTGGTTTAAGTTTTCATCACTCTTTTGTTTTCGCAATGCCAATTAGTGAAATTTTCCTTAATCACCCTTTACACTTCTCACGAAATGAATTGCATTGATAGCGCCGTGTATTGATACTATGACGACATAAATATTAATTAAATATATATTAAAAATAAATATATAACGACGTAAATATATATTAAAGATTTAATATTCTTAATCTAAACGTAGGTAGTTTGGTTGAGTAAGAATCAATCAACAGCTTATAAGTTTATTTGTATTAACACATGCGCAAGAGAATTAACCTTGGCCGATTCGCTTGAGTCGTCTCTTGTATGCCACAAGCGTTAAAGTTAATACTAATTACGTTTATTACATACTTATATCACGCTTCATTGCCTTGGGGGTAGGCAGACTACTAAGCACCACGGACTACAGTAAAACTGGTTTCCTTAGACTATATTCATACAAATCTTCAAAGGTTCTGAGTGCTACATACTTTGCCGTTCTATAGGATTTCACTAATCATGCACCTGTCAAGGTATGCTAGGGCATCCTAACATCATGATTATTAGCAATTAGCTAATACCAAACGAAATATTTTAAAACTTACGAAGCTTCCGTTGTATTGCTCAGTTTCTTCAGATAAAAATCTGGTTAATTTCATTTCAGTTTCAGAGTAACAAAAACCAAAAGTGACGGAATAATAAACTTCGATACCATAAGGATGGATGTCTTCACCCAATATGATGCCATCGATGTTGTATACCTCTACTACGGGAAAATTCCTTGCGCTGTTTAATACTGTGCTTACAGATTAATTTTTTCTCATTTATTAGAGGAGGTCTTTTGGTTTATTGTAACATTAAGATTTTAAACAATACATATTGTGTATATTCATCAATTCTTTAGTATTCATAGCAACCCAAGCTTTGCTAGGTCAGGGATTACATGAAAATTGGTTTATAAAATAATTAAAAAAGCTTTATTTTTATTTAAACATACCGCGAATACAAAATCGCCTACCGCTTAATATTTACACCAAACTTTTAGCATTTAGTTCATACAGTAAGCATATACATGCAATGACCTTAGTACTACATCTGGGCTTAATTGGATTGTGGAAACTACGTACTTGGGTCTGCACAATCAATTTATTGTGTATTATGTAGTTGCGGGGTATAAGCAGACTTAGTGGCGTTTGTTTTTGTTCAAGGTCTTATGTGAAGGGGTCAAAGTGGTGTGTTGTTTATCGCTGTTAATATTTTATAGGTATCTTTTGATGTTTTTAAATTATGTTGTGAAGAATATGATTTATGAAAAGATAGGTGAAAAATAACTACCTCGGTGGCAAAGCATTACGACGAGTAGTGGTCACGGATTGTAATTCCTCGAAAAATCTTAGTTAATAAATAAGCTCTTTAAAGGATCGACAACTGATTGCCTTAGGCTTGGATTTACTTAAAGTTTATTTTTGATTGCTTAAAAAACAATATTCTGAGCCTAGATTTTGTTTATAAACGTTTATAAAATTTCTACAGCAGAAGACTGGAATGGAATCTAATCGAGTCGATCGAATTTCCGAATGAGAACTTAACTATATCAAAAGTGTAATTAATGACCATCAATAAAAGCACTACTTCATCCTTAATCTATATTACGTTATCAATAAAATCTCTTACTTAATATAATAAAAAAAACTGATATATTAATAAATCATAAGCCACAAACAGCTAAATGCAGCTGTTTGACTATATTCATAAAAATCTTCATATATGGGTATCAGTTCCGAGTGGTACGCAGTTTGTCGTTCTAAAGGATGTCACTAATGATGCCCGTCTTAACCCTTAAATTGTCACATACTGATCCTTTAGATTTATTTATATTTAAGTTTACGTTTTGGATGGTAATAGGGATAGAAAAGCAGAATTTTTCATTTTTTTTGAAAAAATATGTATTCATATATATTTTTTCGTATGTCACTTAAAACGGACATTGCCCATTTCCTGCTTCTGAGTGGTAACCTCATATATGTCACATTAAACGGACATTGCCAGAACAAAGCAAAGTATTATTTTCTAAATAAACCAAAAGTACACTTCTGAATCAACGTTATAATATAAAATAAACACGAAATAACAATGAAATCAATTTTCAGTTAAGAAATATATAAAATCATACATCAAATGTTAGAAACAAAACATAAAAAGAACTTTTGACCGTTTTGGTAAAACATAAAACCAACTTCTAACCGTTTTGGTAAATAAAAAATTAAAATAAATTTATTTTTATTATATTCGATCGAGACATGGGCAGTGTTGCAGTCTCTTCAACGGTACCAAGTTGACCAACGATATATCGAAGTGCTGTGGTGCTTATACGAAAACTTCAGGGTAAATCAACAAGTCCTATCCAGTTGCAGCGACGAGTAAGACAGGGTGATGTCATATCCCCAAAACTATTTACCGCTGCACTGAAGGACTCGGCATCAACATAAATAGCGAGAATATCACGCACCTTCGATTTGCCGACGATATCGTGGTCATAGCTAAGACCATGGAGAACCTCAACACAATGCTCGATGGCCTCAGTAGTCTCTCAACAAGCGGGTCTTAAAATGAACTTGAACCAAATGTCCATGTTGCACTTACTGCAATCACGATTGGAGGCTCTACACTCGAAGTTGTCGACAAATATATTTAACTGGGACGGTTAGTCCAGCTAGGTAAATCCAATTTTGAGAAGGAGATCACTCATCGAATCCAACTCGATGGGCATCGTTCGAAAAGCTAAAACGTATCTTCTCGTCTACATTGCCTCAGTGTCTGAAGACAAAGCTCTTCGACCAGTGCGTGTTGCCAGTGATGCCGTATGGAACAGAGACGTGGTCGCTAACTATGGGCCATCTCGGAAGGCTTACGGTCACTCAAAGGGTAATGCAGAGAGCCATGTTGGGAGTTTTTCTGCGTGATCGAATCAGAAATGAGGAGATCAGCAGGAGAACCAAAGTGACCGACATAGTGTTCCGGATTGCGAGGTTAATGAGGCAGTGGTTTTTTTTAAATAAATAGAGTGATTTAAGAGGATGGTATATTATGTATAACACATGTATAATATAGTAGAGAAACCCGTATAAATTAAGAGTTTTCTCATGTAATCGTCTAATGAAGCTGTATTTAAACGTGGTTTAAGGACATTCTGTAGTGGATTGCACAAACAATAGACCTGCGTGGGATTCGAACCCACGGCACCGCAGTAGCTTGCGCTACCGCCACGCCATCGAGGTCATTTAATAGAAAAACATGTTGAGGTCTAATTGACAAGGTCCGTTGCATGGGACAAACAAAAAGTACTCTAGTTCATAGATCAAATTGGCAAGGTCCGTTTTAAATGACATACTTTTAATTGACGAAATTAGAAATGAAAAATAGTAATATTGTTGAAATAAATTATGTCATCTAATACGTTATACTGTATTTCAACTATATGCAACAAAAAAATGCACAATTTATAGGAAAAAATCACCTTTTCATAAACTTTTATCTGAAGTGTAACACCACCCGCCTGTTGCACTTTTTCAAATCGGTGAAATAAATTACTATTTAGCCTTTTTGCACATACGAAATGCGTGAGTGCGGAAGATATTATAGTCTACAAAACATAATATGACTCGCGCGCGAGGTGGGATCACGTAATACTATCATCTATATGCGTTTAAACACTGTGTCCTTTAAAACGGACCAAATCAATTTAAGGGCGCCCCCTACCTGGATGTAAAACCAATGACTAATTTTATATTTAATCTCAAGACCAAGATTAAGCTAAGACCAAATGTACCATGTGTATGCTTTCAAAGCTTCCGCTGTTATATTGCTACGTTATCAATAAAATCTCTTACTTAATTAACTCCCAAAAAAAAGAAAACAGCTATTAATAGACCACAATCCACAAACAGCTGAATGCAGCTGTCAATAGGCACGTGCTCACTGCTCAGGTAAGCAGATGTGTCACGTGGCGGCTACCGTTACAGCTTGTAATGCTATTGTGGGGTTACAATGCGATTCATACTACGGGTTACGTTGTGTTGGTGTGGGTTACAATTTATTGGGGATATACGGGTCATTTGCTAATATAAATCTGGGCGGATTATGGGCAGTTGCTGGTGCAAAAACTTTGCCAATTTCGATTCTTATTTTTGATTTTTCAACATGGACATGGATATTATAAAAGATATGGCATTCATTCGTTACTTTCATATTGTCTTCTTCACGTCGCCATCTCAATTGCATAACCGTTAGTTTTAAAATCTTCAAGGGTAGGCGCCAGAATGTCGGTTGGGCATAAATACTGCCAATGTTTTAAGTATCCTCAAAGGTGGCGCCATAAGACCAGCCGTTGAAAAAAGTTCCTTGAGTCTTTCGAATTGACACTCTTTGGGTATTATTAATTTCGGATAAAATACAAATCGGAAAATGAAATACTGTCTATCAATTCGTTTATAGTTAAGACAAATTGAGATAATTATTTTCAGCCCAATTGTCAAAAGAATGTGATTATAATTAATTTTGTCCAAATAGGAATAAAATGATTGATGATATGGCATTGAATACAACAAACTTAGGGTGAAGAAGTATATCAGCTGCCTGGCAAACGAATAGCTAAGGTACAAAGTCATTTCATGGCTACCAGCCGTTGCCATAATTCTCCGACTAAGTAGGTATATTTTTCATATCAGGTTCAACACAGTCATACTTCAATGTCATTAATAAAATTAGTACTTCGGACATTGATTTACATAAAACCAAAGATACACACTCCACTTCCCAAAACCGTCCGCAACAAATAGGCGCATTGTGCACTTTTTTTAAATGAGTATCGCGTTGTTCTACCGGCAAACGTCAATCATTCAATTTTATTGCTTTATGTGCATTACTTTTTAAATACAACTTTATGTCATGCGGGTAAGATTGAATTTGAAAAAAAAATATGTTTACGATATTACTATACGTATTTATTGCGTATGTTTAATTTGGTGACACTTTTGGCTGTTAGTTTTGTTTGAAAATGTGCATCTTGGGTTTTTTATAAATCAATGACTTCGGACTAAACAACACTCATCAATTGACCTAATGACGTATTACTTTGCAAGTTCATTCTAATAATATAAGTGTACGCAAATGATGTAATTGTCTTATTAAATAATGAAGATATTACTCATATCTTTTATTAACAATATATTCATGTTTGTTCATGCATAGTTACGACTTTAGAATACATTATCACTATTCCGTATCATCTAAAACATATCGTAAGAGCTGACTAAGGAACTACTTATTCATCATCTTTTTAAATGAAAAACTTAAAGGGAAGAGACAGGAGCACAAAACCCAATATCTAATCCATTTGACCAGCGTGGTATTTAACGTCGTGGAGTTCGAAGGATCGTCCTTGCAGTGGGGCATTTATATGCTAATACAATAATAATATAATAATAATATTTATATATTTATTTATTCAGCTTTAAACTAAAACTAGATACATCTTTATATTTGTGCCTGAACTACGCTTAACGCCTGTATCTCAGGCTATAGTGCTCTTCATACAATACAACTAAAGACTAGTCTTGCTTATACATATTTTAATCACTGCAAATTATAATATTTTCTAAATATGTATGTTGCTTAAACACATAAACAATGTTCTACAACCGTTCGTTCTAAGAATGGTTTAAGAGCTTCGTGAATCCCAATTATTATCTTTTGAAACACACAAAGTTGAGTGACATTTTTGTTTCATAAAAAAATCAGCTAAAATTTTTTTGCCTGATAAGAATGACCCTTCAAAAGGTTTCGCGTATCAAATTGGTGGTCCATGCGGGTCAAGCACTGGTTTGATGTTTCAGAATTATTCATAATGGGAGGTCTGTGTTGGATTAAGTAAAACATTGTTTGGGTCAAAGGATGGTTTAATTTTAGAAGTCATTGAAATTTTAATGGAATTGGTCAGGTCAAGTTCCTAAAGATATTTTTGCTGTAACAAATTATTTAAAAAATATGTGAATACCGATACTATTTCGGTACTTTTTCCAAAAAATTAAAGCAGCACATTGTTTTGTATTTTAATTAAAGACATTCGTCGCATTGTGCTCGCCTAATGGTAAGGTTAGGCATTTTAGCAAATGCTCAAAGTTTCCCCTTTCTATACTACGGCTCTCATCCTCATACACAAGCTCTTTAATCCTATAGATACGAGTATAATATCAATTCGTAAAGGATAGAAGAGGAAGAAACCATGGCCTCCACTGTCACTAACTGATGAAGTCGAAGTGAAAAATAAATACAAATTATGTTTTGATACGAACGAATATTATTTTTAAGCATACTTATTATAGAAAAATAGTGTATTCTACATTCTTTAATCTAAGCAAGGAAACTAACGTAAAATAAAATAGTAATAACACGAAAGTAAATAACAAAATACTTCATTCAATAACACCCAAAAATTTCAAAAATCAACTCATAAAATGTAAATTATAACCAAAAGGCACTTACCACAAATAAATATTGACAAACCCAAAACAATTTAGCACTGACAAACACAAAAACAAACACACCGTTTAAATTTCGAACACCACGATTACAGAACGAACTGTCCGTTACGAGGCAAAGGCACAAACTGCATAGTTCAACAAGACAGCATCAAAATTACTACCTGAACTAATCGGACAAAAAAATGACGTATAAGTTTGTTCTGTCAAATACAGCGACGACCCCCTATTGGCAACCCTGATATGAGACAGATTTTATGACCTTGCTATGTTTAAAAAAATCATCCCTATTTCTATAGCTATTAGGTTCAAAATGGAAGAAGTTATAGTAAAAGGCGGCAGACATAACATTGTATTTGTCACGAAGTGTCAAATAGGCATTCTTTCCTTAAATAGTAGAGTTCATTTTGGTTGGAATTTAGTCATTTTGAAGTATTCTACCTGTTTATTAGATAAGGGGTAATCAGTTACGTTTTGTTTGACATATAGTGACGTATTTGATCATTTATTTTGATACTTTTTGTTTGTGGTTACTTAATGGGAGAGACTAAACTAGAAATGTTTTTTTTTAGCAAAATGTTCAAGATTATGTCATCCTTACGGGCGGTCAATTTATTGTTAAGTTTTTTGTTGATCATTGTGTTCCGTTTGGAAACTAGTTTAAAAGGTAAATGGGAAAATTATGACGGTCCAGAATTTTTATGGACCCAATAAAAGTGATTGGGTACATTGTGCAACGAAAACAAAATTGATTTTTTGGTTAAATAGTTTGATACGGACTGGTCATATAAACACGCGTCTATTTTATTATACTAAAAGGTTAGTAAAACTAATAAATTTAAAAACGAAATACGCGTTATATATTTATTTATTTATCATCCATAATTTAACCATTATAACGAGTTTAGCTCTTTTAAATTTTAATAAAATTAAAGTGAAGACTTTTAAACAAACGCAAACATTTAAATGTTAGACAAAAAAAAAAAAAAAATTTTACGGCATGCTAAATTCCATTTGAAAGTTATAATTTAACTATTTTATAAACGTGCTACTGCAGAGTCTCGTCATAAGAAAGAAAAATTAGCCGGCACAACTATCACAGCTAGAAGAATTATTGCTATTGTGTTTTTTTTTAAATTGGCTTATCAGAATGACTCTGTGGTGCCTGAAAATGTTATGTTTTGCGACGAGATTTCTTTCTTTGGTAGAGGTAAAGACATTGAAGTTTAATTTCCTTGTTATACTCGTTATCTTAGTCGCCTTTTCCTAAATTTACTGTTTGAAAGAATGTTTTAAACTAAAACCGTTCAACATAAAGTTCAGAGACTTTTCGGCATATAATGACTTAGGGTCACCTCGAACATTGCGAATATGTAAAGCAAAACCATAAAGTTTTAGGGATAAGTATCATCACATCACATCACGAATGTTTAAATTTTTTAATCATGTATTGTACAATTTGTGGATACTTACTAAAGCATTATTTTGGTGCAGAATAGGCTAGCTGTACAAACCCTTTTCAATGAGCTTATGCAAAAACAAATGCCTGTCGAGGCCGCGAATATTGCAACCGTAATCCTAATTAATAGGTTAAATTGAACATGGTTGGTTTTAATCTCTGGGCCATATTGGGATTTTGGCACCAATCTTTTAATATTTTTAATTCTTTTTGTTTCTATCTTTTATTAATCAAATATTTTAATCACGGAACCCAATGTTACATTAACTACACTCAGACTTTAAGAATTTCTCCCTTACATATTCCTTTAAGTGAAACACTTTACTTTATAACAACCAATAAAATGTTATAAATTATTTTTTAAACACAAAATAAGTTAAAAAATTTTAATTGCCATTATAAATTTAGTTTAAACTTGCTAAGTACCGTAAAAAGTAAATAAAATATTTTAAAACAACATATTTATTGTTATTATTTAAGACTTTCCTCGAAGGTTTTAGAAATGCATCAGTGGAAGACGTCCACTCTACAACATAAGCCTTCGCTGGACATACTCGTAGGCCTTCTCTATAAATTAATACCGCGTAATATTTGCACTTCTCTATTATATTATAGATCCATTCATTTATGTCCGTCTATAGACGTAGGTTTAGGACACAGGTTTCTCCAAATATTTCAACCTTGTGCAGTCCTCTTTCAATTTCTCTACCCGATTAATAGAGGTAATAGACAGACTTGTAGATAAATTAACTGTATTTACACCGACAAAATATTCGATAAAAATTACTTAGTTATTTTTATTTCTCACCTCTATTTTCAAATTAGTCAATTATTTTTATTCCAGTAAATATTGCAGTTTTTAGGAAAACATGGCCATTTTTTTTTACGAAAAGTTCACATTTTTAATAAAACACTGTACTCTTTTACGACGTTTGCAATAATATAATACATTGCACTTACATTGTTGTACACAATCTACAGTACTAAATTATGTCACTTATCACTAAGACAGAGAATAACAAAATTCTACCTACTGAACTAAAAAAATAGGAAACTTAACACCAGTAACACTTTTCCTATGAATCATTGAACATTTTATAAGAAAAATTGCACTTTTTCATAGAATACCACTTAACAACTTAAGACGTTTTTACGTATGAAATTGATGTCTCAAAAGATGGCGTACGATTGTTTACAGATATTTTAAGTTTACATTTTTATGTCTACCTTATCTGCGATTATGATAAAGACCTTGGAACTAAATATTTGTCATACAAACATTTATAACAAACAAATTTTAACCTTGCTTTTAGGAAAATAAAGTTGATTTTAATTTTGTTGTTACTTTTTTTATAACTTTTGAAAAATATTGACACAATAATGGACGTGGGCGATTAGTTAAACGTATGTTTTAAGGATTTATGCATTTTTGGGTATTACGTATCTGTGGTTTTGAATTACTTTTTTTTGTTTATTCTATGTTGTTATCTATTAACGGGCATCTCCGCCTAGCCAATTGTCGTTACATTTGTTTCATTTTTTTTTCAACTTCAATATTGTCTGAGTGCTATCTTGAGCCTCCGTGTTCTATCTACATCTTACCACTTTAATTAGATGGTAGGTCTAGCGCGTGAAATGTCTGTCTGATCTACGTCTTCCATTACGCGGTAGCCATGTAATGATTGTTACATACACGTTCCCAGTGCAATGTACCATATATGGTACACGTGCATTGTTTTACTATTGTGTCCGCTGGCGGCACTGAGAAATGGTTAACACAATTATACGACGACGAATTGACTAATTCATCGTAAATCAACGATCTCACAGTTAAGGCCTACGCAGACCGGGACGGCATGGCAAGGGATTTTAATTTTTACTAATGGACATTCAACCGTACTATTACAGAAATACGACATAAATTGATATGCCGTCCCGGTCTGCGTAGGCCTTCAAACTGCGCAAGCAGTTTTGTGTGGCAATGTATATTGTGAATCTTTTAAATGCAATAAATGATCCATCCATCCATTGACTAAGACTTTACGGAAAGTCACGACTCTTAAATTAAAATAGTAAACCTCACACATTTACACAACGACATCTATTCACAAACTAAGTAGAGCTTGTACTATCTAAATAAGAAAACTTCACCACCATAAGCTGCGCTTAGGTGGTACAAACTTATGATACACACAAAACCCAACACCAAAAAATCAAGTCCAAGTTTACAACAAAACTAAAAAAGAAATAAATCTTGTGAAGGTCCTCCTAATTTAATTATTCATTCACACGCGACCCAAGGATCTTATTGAAATAACACGTATGGTATCATATATATGAAAAATGTTCTCCTTGCTTCAATAATAGAATTTCTACGTCACAATGAGATGTGGGATAGTCATGATAGTCGTTTTGGATCTATTAAAGAATAATTTACTTTATATTGTCAGCATTTTATGTTTATAAAACGTTGTCATAGTGTGGACATGCTTGTTTATAATTTGAATAAATTTTCTAATCATAAAGCCCCTTACTCATAAAAACCTCTTGAATTTTAGTCAATTGATTAGCTTAAATTCTTTCGGTTTTGTTTGGCATAAGGTTGGCTTTTCTAATAAAAAACTCGCTAAACAGTGACTAAATTTAAGAGGCGTTTATGAGTAAGGGGGTTAAAGGATACTTATACATTTTATAATTAAAAAGACCGATTCAAAACCATAGCGTTGACATCGATTATAAAAATAAATTTCTTTTGACGCAGTAAATCCACTTTTTTTACATAAAACTAAATTTCGGAAACAGTATAAATGCCATTTGGTCAAAAAACAACAGTTAAACTGTATAGTTTTGAAGCCATTTAAAAATAAAACAAAATAAAAAAAAACAAGAAAAGATCTGTTTCATAAAAAAAAATAAGCTTCTTAAATGAGTAAAAGTAAATGGATTTTGGGTGACGCAAAACGTGCCTTATCGTTACAATAACGATAAGCTTCTTGCAGTTATCATTAACAATTACACTTCTAAGAAGGTTCTTGGCGCCTGTCAACATTTCAAACAAAAAATACTCAATAAGAAAATAATATGATTTTGGATACTTAACTGATAAAAATACAAAAGACATGAGTTTTACAGTGTCGGCAAAAAGAGAGACATATTTCTGTTTTTGATCTTCAATAGCAAACGGCTAGACAGGTCACCTTGTTTCGTCAAAGCATAGGGAATTTGGGTAATAAACAGTAAAGTAAGCATAAACAGTGTATTGTTTTTTAGACCTGTATTTATAGGTCAAAAAGGATATCTTGTGAATTAGATATTAAATTTTTTGATTCGAGATCTTAAATGACACACATGGTAACTAACTACTAACTAATGGCCTTGTGGGCCGAGACAGTTGCGAAAACCTAGCGTCACTTATTTGGTTATTGTGTCTAAAAGTCTAGAAAAGTGTAACTATTTTAATGTAACAATAAGGAAGTTACATTAATTTTTTTACCTATAAAGCTTAGGTATAACTAGAAAAATCCGAAAAGAAGAAAGACAATGGAAAAAATTCATACTCGAGGCGGGAATCGAACCCGCGCGTCTCTGTACTATACGCGTCCAGACAATAAGGAAGATCCACATTATTACTTCATTAATAAAAGTAAGAATAGCGATCAATTGAGTAGGATTTGGCTTCATCTGGCCAGCTGAGCTTCGTTACCGACTTACTAGTATAGGATGTTTCAATTTTAAGGGTCAGGTTATTCTTTACAGCGTTTCTTAAAAGTTTTTCATAAATTCCTAAATGTCACAAGAATTGGTAAAATCATTGTTGGTATGAGTCAGTAATTAATTTTATTATCTAAAAATATTTTTAAAAATTATCGCCTTTATCTTATGACCCATAGATACATCGTGTTCGTGCTAGATTAATATAAATTAACAAAAACCCGTGGAAAATATTATTGACAATCAATTTTCGGTCCCTGGCAGTACTCTTGCCAGAGACAATGATTTTACTAATTCTTGTGACATTTACAGGACATTGCCAAAGGTAAAACTAAAATTAATTGGGTCCTTAAAATGATTTTATCAGCATCCCATTATTTTACAATCCACCAATAAAAACATCACATGAAAATTTGCATTAAAATTAAAAACATTCTGTATACAACCATAATGTAGGACAATCCTCGCATTGACTGGTAAGTATGATTAATAGATTGGTTGGGACAGGTCGGGACTGCAACGCGGAGTGTCCTTAATAGGACGTATTTCTTGGTAACCCTTCCTAGTGTAAAGTAGCAGTGAAATGAAAGCTGTGATTTACGATGCTTAGATTAATATTGTACATAAACAGTTGTGAAAGGGTCAACTGTCTTGTTTTGTATTGTGCCTAGATTTAAGGACTTGGTAAGCACTAAGTTGCCTTATTACTTAAGAAGCTCATAAGGTAGGTGTTAAAATTAAAACAAGGGAATTAAAAAAATACAATTGAAATATAGGAAGGCTACTTTTATACTCATAATTTATGCCATGTAATGGACAATTGAATAGCAAAGTAAACCGAAAAACTAATTCACGCCTGCAATTCTTTTTCAAGTTTTACTCAGATAGGGTTTTCTTATTATGTTATGTGTAATGGTTTAGTATAGTAACTGACACACTTACTAACAACTTAGGGAACGAATTATAGAACAAAGTGTTGTTCTAACATTCCTATAGGCCGGAACCGGAACTCTATACCAAACTGTCTGATGTTTTCCTAGAAGACTAGAAGGCTCGTCGTTTTAGCAATCCGAGTTTAATAGGCAAACTAAATTGTAAATATTGAAATATCAATTAAAAATTTGTCCTTACCTTCGTACATCTGCGCATATTGTGGGAAGCCAGCTGCTCTCAGCCATTTACAAGCTTCCGCCGCTTCGATCTCTGCAACAATAATACAAAATATTACTTTATTGTCAATGTTATGTACGCTGACGGACGTATTTGCGCTAAAATTAAATTTCCTCTAAAATAAACACGATCGGCCCCAACTTCAAACAGGTACAATATTATGCAAGTATTATACATACGGCCTCTGTGGCGTAGTGGTTATATAACATGAATGCTACGCAGAGGTCTCGAGTTCGATTCCCGCTCAATGCAAATCTTTGTGCGCATGAACATGATTGTTTGACCCGCCACAGTAGGCGAGCAGAATACAGTTCAGCGATGAAGGTAAACAGATGTTACCACGATGCTATTCATAAAATGGCTACATTCTGACGGCATTACTTTAACGGTGTGTTAAGTAAGAACATAGTTGTCAAAGCCCTTTTTATCAAACGAAGCAGACTCTTACCTTATCTCTCATGGGCTAGCATGATTAAGAACAACATTAAACAAAGATGCATTGTAACGGTAACTTAATAACTAAAAGAAGAGAGTTTTTATTACAAAGATAAATGTCCGGCGCCTAGACATTGCACAACAATGGCAGCCGCAACTAAACAATTGAATAAATTTATCTTGTATGAGATATCTTGGCTCTTTCTAAACTAATTAGAGCCCTCAACTAGAGAAAGTATTATAGATAAAATGTTTGAATGTTAACTGTATTTGTTTAGTCATCAGAAGGTTTCATGTTATTCTGTTTTATAATCTGTAACTGCAGCACGTTTTAGGAGGACTGTAGAATTTATCATTATTATTATCTCCGTGTGGTGACGTAGTAAGAATACAATATGTCATCACCCCATCTCACTAACAAAGGGACTATCCGTAAATGTTATCTTTACGTAATAAAAAGAAGGAAAACTTGAAATTAAACCCTATACCAATCCATCTAGCAAGCATGGTATTAGTAGGCCAAGTATCCCTCCGTCACGGGAGGAGACCCGTCCCTGCAGTGGGACATTAAAGGGGTGTTATGATGAAGTTTTAGGTCTACCAGAGAAGGTAAAAGTAAAAGGAAAATACAACTCAGTTCAGCAGATATAAGATTTTTCAAACTAATTGCTTCTATTTTAAATAAACTAATAACATAAATCTTGTAAACAAATAACTTGGCATATTGCCAAAGGTTAAACTAAAATTAATAGTTTTGCCCAAAAACTAGTTTTGTCCATGTTTGGAGTATGCGTGGGTCTTTTAATGTTGTTTTTATACCGATAACTTAAAAGAAAATTAAGCTATAAATATAAAATGTAATTATAATCGAGGTAGCCGTATTCACTTTCCCTAATATCCGCTTTCCGTCATATATTAATAACTAGCTGACCCGTCACGGGGCCCACTTCGTTGGGCGGCGAAAAAAACGCGTCCGTTTTTTAAACATATTTTATTACTGCTCCACTCCTATTAGTCATAGCGGGATACTATATAGCCTTTGACACTCCCCGATAAATGGCCTATTCAACAAAGAAATAATTTTTAAAATCGGTTCATTTGATCCAGAGATTACCCCCTACAACCTCACAAACACACAAACTTTACCTCTTTATAATATTAGTTTAAATAACTAAATAAATATATTTTTGCCTCCGCGCACGGTTTCAAACCCGGGTTTGAATGCTACCTACAACATCCGATTTCAGGTAAATTAGTCATTTTAATATCATGTTGTGTAAGTACCAACGTGATATTAATATGGCAAATTCGTTAGCCACTCGGATTGGATTAATAAGGGTTTATAGTCAAGTACTTCGTTTTTCTTTTTAATTTTGAAACTATTCTTTTTTCGAATTTTACTACACCAGAATGGTAGAAATGACGTGGTGACTCTGAGTAGGTACCACATGGAACTGATTACTTCCTGATACGTGGTAAATACGTCCAAGGATGATGCTCAGCATGTTAATAGGTAGGTATCAGTCCGCCGGTAGATTTCATCTAGATCCTGTTCCGAAAGGGTTTTATAAACCACTTTTTTTATCAAAATGCATTTTTGCACAGATAATGTAAAGCAATGTTATTGGTTGTCAAATGAGTTACGTTTGCTTTTCACAATTATGGCCATTTTTATCACGTTCTCATGGGCAAATAAACCAGAAGTGACCCAAAGACTCGTCAATGGTGCCTATTAAGAACAAAATTCATTTTCATGTAGATTACAACATTAGATCATTTATACTTAATTAATTAAATATAATGATAAATATTCATTAATTACCAACAAATTGCCAAACCTATTTAATATAGAATAGGACAACTAATTACAATAATATGTAGTTATGCATATGTATATTCGGTAGCTAATTGTCTACCAATCAACGTACCATTAAAACTAGTTAAAATTCCATACAAAAAAATACACAAACAAAAGGCACGTTAGGCTTTCTCCTAATAAATATTAATAACAAAAACCAAAACTTTAAGATCTCTCATATCCAACTCAATCAACCGCAAACGTTAAAAATTGAGGAACAAAATACTAGGTGTCACGGGTCAGGGTTAAATGGTGGGTTAGATACGTTTTGTCTAGTAACCAATATAAAAGAGCTCTGTGTGTATTGTAAGTGCTCGTTCTTGTGGTTGTAATGTTTTGGGTGTCAAAGATCAAGATATAATGGTGGTGTTGGTTCTGTCTTAAGTCGAAGGGCCAATCAGCAGTATTGTGTCCGTGACGGTAACAAATGTTTAAATAATGGAGACGAAAGCGAGTAACAAGGTTTGTGATCTAAATCTGTATTTGGATGCGGCAACAGCAGATGCAGTGGGTTGTAATTTTAATACCAGGGATTTTATATTTTTTATATTGTTTATAAAAAACAAATGCTCTCTGTTTATAGTATATATTTACAAGTGTTAATTGTCTATTTAATTTATAATTACTTAAAAGAGAAATAGGAAAAAAGTTATGAAATTTGCACGAAATAAAAACGCCGTAGCTATCAAAAGTGGCACAAAATGGCGTAGCTACCAATTTTGGCATCATTTTTTGCATTAAACTAAAGAATGTAATATTAAAAAAAAAACATTAAATAAAATCATAGTTTGTTTGTATAAGGAAACCGAGGAAAACCATTCAACAAACTCCTGGATCCTTTTGGTAGAAATTCGTGCGAACCGATTTTATAAAATTCTTTTGAGCACCCTACTTTGAGACATGGGTAATTTTTGTTATAATTATTTCAGTTAAGTATTATAGATTCCTTTACAAATACAATTGCTTACTTACTTAGATTACTGTTTGTTGCTACAAAAAAACGTGTAAAACCACATCTATCCACCCAGTAACTTCTTCCATCCCTAACACAAAGATAGTGGCAAAGTGCGGATCGATTTTTCATAGGTACTTTAAAACATATGATTTGTATAAGCTCTGTACCGGCCACCGGCGATGCATTGACAACGAGACGTATGAGTAATGTGACCATAAGTCAAGTGTAATAACAGGACATTTACTAATATTTCCTAATTACTCAGTTATTGTATAAAGCTGATTTGTGAGTGTAAAGCGCCGATTACACTAGACTACATGTAGTCTCCTACATGATGTAGTTGACTACATGTAGTCTAGTGTAATCGGCGCTTTAGACGACCTCTGTGGCGTAAATTTTACAGTACATGATTGCTACGCAGAGCCGATCTCTTAGGTCGCGGCTTTGTTTTTCTATTATTATGTCAAGCATTTGTGTGCGTGAACATGTCTGTTCTGTCTGTCTGTCTAAGGTCTGGGAGTCTTTTATGTATAACGTGTACATGTGCCTACGAATTATAATACGTAGCAGATAATACGATTTTTCTATATAATGTCACCAAATGCTCTATTATCATTAGTTTTATGTTGTAAAATATCAGGCACTTTAACTTGCATGTCAATTCTCGTTCCTTAAAATCGTTAAAAATTCAGACAGTTTGATAACTTAAAGTTAACTTAACCGAATTTTCAACGATTTTAAGGAACGAGAATGGACATGCTGATCTTAAAAACAACAAAACAAAAAGAATCTAACAGATGTAAAGTACTAAAGTGCCTGGAATCAAACCCAATTACACAAACATAATTACACCAAATAAGTAAGTAAAATTTGTCTTAATTACTAGTAAAGGACCATCCCTACAGTAGACCATGGATAAGAGTAAAAAAATAGCTACGACTAAACAAAAGGAGAACAGAAAATATTTATTCATCAAAACAACATTACACTACTTTAAACATAATTTATGGTCACAAGAATAAACGTTTCGCTCTGTTGATATGAGATTGGGACACACCTAACAGTTTGAATTATTTGTTATAAGTCTTTTGAAACAGTAGTAAACACATTGTTTACTAGTAATTTTAATGTAAGTAGTAAAATAGAAATAATAATAAGTATTATATTTAGTAATAAAATATATAAGTAAAATAATATAGTTAGTAATAAAATAGAAATAATAATATCACATGCAACGCTATCTGGACACTAATTGGCATACGTAAATTTTATTTGTAAATATCATACATAGAAATAACCTTCCAATTTGATTTTAAAGTCCATCTTTTAGAACGGGTCTCTTCCGTGAAACTGAAAGAGCAAGGAAGGGAAACTTGAACTATAATTACCCCACAGAGCAGTCGGAATGGCATTATTATAATGTTTTGTAAATTTTTCCTACAGTTTTATTCGTAGCAATATAATTTATTTTCCTATAAACAGATTTTTTGGCTTTAATACCCATGCGATGAAATGTGGTGCTAACATTTTAACTCCCTCACAATAAATACTATTAGTCATGTTTTTTAATTTTGTAAATTGAATATTGAAGAAACACGTATACTGAGGTAAAAATACTAATATGCAGAATATCTCAATGTAGTATTTCCTATAAAAGCACAGTTTCCTCATTGCTTATAATAATACGTCAGTCGTTCATAGAATATGTATGTTTTATTACGTGGAATAATTCTATGGAAAAACAGATTTTTAAATAATGCTATGTATGGTAATTCTCCGTGTGGTGACGGAGTAAGAATACAATATGTCACCACCCTATCTCATCCCATGAGTGTCGTAAAAACCGACTAAGGGACTATCCGTCAATATAATCTTTACGAAATAAAAAGAAGGAAAACTTGAAATGAAACCAATCCGTCTGGCCAGCGTGGTATTAGTAGGCTAACCCCCGGTTTCTGAATGACTGATCAAGTAAAAATCAACTAATTATGTGTCAAAACTGTCATTTTTGTTCCTGAAAATGATAGTTTTGACACTTGATTAGTTGATTTTGACTTGATCAGTCATTCAGAAACCGGGGGTTAGTATCCTTCTGTCACGGGAGGAGGCGCGTCCTTGCAGTGGGACATAAATGGGCTATTATGATGGTAAGCGAGCCCTGTATCAACCTAAAGCATCCAGGTTCAAAACGATCATTTGGGGATGACGTAAATAATTATCGAGTAATAATTTAAACTACTCATCTCCGCTCGGAAGCTGCATTAACAATCAATATTAAATATAACAATTAAATTATTATCTATTTTTATTATAATTATTTGAAAAGAAAATCCTTGTGAAGGACACACGTACAGAAACAGCCTTTCATTATGCCAGTAAACACAGCCCTCCTACCAAAAACATATCTTAGTCAGCATTTTCCCAAAACTCTTAATCAAAAACAGAAAACACAGCGAAAAGTAAACACAAACAACAAGAAAAACAAGGTAACAAGACCAAACAGGACGAATTGAAAATAAAAACGAGGAAGTAAATAAAGCTTTGAAAGATGTAAACAAAAATGAACCCAATTCATAGAAGTACAATGAACTAAATTCGATGAATCTATACAATCTATGAATAGAGTATTGATACATCCTGTACGAAGGGATTCGGGGATATTGTCAAGTATTCACCGAAAATTTTTACTATGATAATATTTACGTTGACATAGTGGTTATAGCCCATGGCTATGTAAAGGTCTTGGGTTTGATTCCATCTCACTGCAAATATTTTTGTGCATGGATATGATTGAGCATTGGTCTGGGTGTTTTCATACCGTTATAATACAGTTTACTCGTTGTCTTATACCTACCTACAGTAAAAATGTGAGGTTTAATATCATATTTAGTATGGTTTATCTAGATATATGTGTTACAATACCCTGTTATCGCATTGGGTTGATAGCCTGTAATGTTAACAGAGAAATAAATAAATAAATAAAATAAATAAAATTATTGCTACTATTAAATATTTAAAACTTTAAAGCACATAAAGGCTTGTTAAGGCAATGCTGGGTGACTGGTGCCATAATTTTCTGAGTTGGTATTCCAATTTAGTCGCCTACCTTGTAAACCCCCTTGATTTTAAGAAAATCAAAATATTGTAAGGACTGAAAATCATAATAACAGCACTAATGTCCCAAGGGGCGGGCCTCCTCCCGTGACGGTGGGATACTTGACCTACTAACCACGCTGGCCAGACGGATTGGTACAGGGTGTAATTTCAAGTTTTCCTTGTTTCTTTGTACAGGTAATATTCACACATAGTCCCTTAGTCGGTTTCTACGACACCCTTGGGATGAGATGGGGGGGTGACATATTGTATTCTTACTCCACACGGATTAAGAACTGAAAATACGCGGATAAAATTTTGTCTTAGCAAAAATGTTTTAAAGGGAATAGAGGAAATGTTTTTCTGTAAATAATAAAACACTTGAGGCGTTAATTGGACAATTTTTTTACTTGTAAAATGGTGTAACTTCAAAAGATCTGTTGAATTTCAGAGCGTTCTTATGATCTGGAAATTTACTAGGAATTTTATATTGTTAACGGGAACTATTCCAGTAATCGTTTTTATAAGAATTTTTTGTTTATTTTAGTTTGATGAGCTCCTTGTTTTGTGCTATGCTTCTTAATATTTTACTACTGTTTAATTATATAGGAAAACGTAAGTATCTATTAAGCTTGGGCATAAGCTTATTGGTATTAACTTTTTCCTTATTAGATGTATTTAAGTGCACATAAAATGTAAAAGCAAGCTTGCTTACAAGTCTATTGAGGAACAGATTTGCATCCGAGTTAAGGGATTGAATCTCCGTGTGGTGACGGAGTAAGAATACAATATGTCACCACCCCATCTTATCCCATGGGTTTCGTTCAAACCGGCTAAGGGACTTTCCGTGAATATTATCTTTACGAAATAAAAAGAAGGTAAACTTGAAATTAAACCCTATAACAATCCGTCTGGCCGGGCGTAGTATTAGTAGGCCAAGTATCCCTCCGTCACGGAAGGAGGCCCGTCCCTACAGTGCGACATTAATCGGCTGTTATGATGATAGTATACCAAACGTAATTACTTCTAATATTTAAGAGAAAACTTTCCAAGTGCAGCCAAATACGCGACAAAACACTTGTATAACTTCAAAACAATCAACGGAACCGAGACAGCGTAACGATAACACGGTCATTAATAGTCAATATTTGGGACTTAGCCATGAACCTTAAGCTTAAGACAATAAAGATCATTTTAGCATACACATCATTAGGTCTCAGTAATTACTTTCCGCAGTTAGAAGATAAATGCCGCCATATTTGTTTAAGAATCACTTACTGGTTTGTTCGTTTACTGACCGCAAACGCTTAGCACTTACACTGTATGACCTACTAAAGGTTTATTTGATTTTAAAGGCAAAGATCTTTCTGAACCTTTTGTCTAAGTATTTATTTATGTATTATGTTAAAGGCAAATAAATACTAATGTCATAGTACAAATTATATATAACAATATTTCGACTTAATAGACGGTCGAAACGCGAGTTATAACCTACACGCTCACGATAGCGGTGGCTTTGCGGAGGGAACAGTCGCGATTATGCCGCAGTAACGAGCAGGAAAGACATCATCATCATCATAACAGCCCATTAATGTCCCACTGCAGGGACGGGCCTCCTCCCGTGACGGAGGGTTACTTGGCCTACTAATACCACGCTGGCCAGACGGATTGGTATAGGGTTTAATTTCAAGTTTTCCTTCTTTTTATTTCGTAAAGATAGTAGTTACGGTTATTCCCTTAGTCGGTTTTTACGACACCCATGGGGTGAGATGGGGTGGTGACATATTGTATTCTTACTCCGTCACCACACGGATTGAAAGTAGGTAAATGTAATTAAAAAGCGGGAAAGTAGGTAAATGTAATTAAAAAGCTGGAGGTGGGCAGCCCTATCGCATGTTTACGTACCGCGCAGCCGTAGGCATTTATAATAAATATTCGGCCGAGATAGACTACTGGTTGTACTGTGCTAATGTTCTTAAACCTTTGTCTGAGGAAGAAGTTTCGGTATTGTTAATGAGCCTCTTCAGGGCAACTAGACACCAAAGGTGGTTTTAGGCGGTAGTATTGAGTTCATAATTATTGTTTGTTTTAAGTATTCCTTCGCTCGCAATTATACTGTTTCCTTAATTTTTATAAGTTGACTTTTACGACACTCATGGGACAAGGAATTGAGTATGACGAATTAGCGACATTTTAAAAATTAGACAAAAATCAGGATGGAGCAGATTTTCGTACTTTTTCATGAGCTTTTGTCAAGAACTAGAATCAATCTCGATGCCAGGGTGATATGCCGAGGGAGACAATCGTGGCGCATTGTAATAATGTGTCTCTTTCAGTGTAAAGGGAGTTATACGAAATCTTATCGTTAAAAAATAAAACCTTAATAAGGGTTCATGATTTTACACAAATCGTTCTAGCCTATTAAAGAGCATTCATTACATCACACAACTTTACCTTCCCTGCACTAAGACTATTAAGAACATTGAGTAATAAACAGTGAATATGAACTTAGTCTTGTTTAAATTTCACGCTTGCCAAACGAACAAACATCTCGTAATATACCGATGAAGTAATATTACTACAATATCATAAATACAAACACCACGAAGGTCGAACATAAACAAACTCTGTAATTTAAAAAGTAAACAAGAAAAAAAACAAACCTGTGATTTGATCAACACTTAAATTTGGAACACTCATATTTAGCACAACACTAATAACACTACACAAGAATATTCACACTGACCTGTAGACCGAAGCGCATCATTACGAATACTGATTCACTCGACTTTCATACGAAAATTTCGATCTATTAAATAGCTATTTGTAACGAATTAACACCGTAACTTACGCGTTCACTTAGCAATATCTTAGCAACCAATTTTATAGACGATAACTTGAATCGTTAAACGTAAAATTCATTATAGATTTAATACAAAACTAACGGGTATTATAATAAGATGTAAAATATTCTTATAACCATTTAAAAACACTGGCCGCATCACTATTTTTGTCACAAATTGAAACTGACACGCATTATTTATTTGAAATAGGATTAGTTAAGAAGACGTTATTTATAACTCTTTTAACTTACAATCTGACATAACATAAAATGCATTCGAAATTTAAATTATTGTAACGGTTCAAGTTGTCTTAATTAACGAAAAAAGAATTCTTTATTTGAATTTGAATTATTTGATTTTAAATTGTTTATTTTTTTTTAAATAAACAGTGTTTGAGTAATGTAGTACGCGGATGTAAGACTCTAACGAGTATGCCCGCCAAGCCTGTTGACTAAGAATGAGATTAGTTATCAGTTTTTATCGCAAACGGTCGTTACTTACGTCCTTTAATCACTGGACGCGTCACCGATAGTACTAGTTCTTGTTCACATAGTAAATTAACTTTAATAGATACGGCAATTATTTGTACTAGGTACTTAGGTATTGAATATGTAATAAATACTATATTTATTCTAGTACGTAAGGTGACATACCATCATAATCTAATCGCGTGGGTTTTGTAAAAACATACTTATGGGCTAAGATATTATTACATATTACAAGAAATATTATGACATTAAACTATTTTTTTGTAGACTTTTCTACGATGAATAGGTATGCTTTAATTTTCATCATCATCATAACAGCCCACTGATATCCCACTGCAGGGACGGGCCTCCTCCAGTGAGGAAGGGATACTTGGCCTACTAATAATAAAACAGATTGGTACAGGGTTTTGTTTCAAGATTTCCTTCTTTTTATTACGTAAAGATAATATTAACGGATAGTCCCTTAGTCGGTGTTTACGACACCCATGGGATGAGATGGGGTGGTGACACACTGTATTCTTACTACGTCACCACACGGAGAACGCAATGTAATCCAACAATATTATTATTTTAATATTAGATCGTCGTTTCCACGCGTGTAAGTGCGGTACTAGTGCACAAGATGTCTTGTGTGTAAATTGACTTCCATATTTTATTTATTTATTTATTTATTTTCGTTTATTTGGGAAACAAACAGATAAATTACAAATATGGTTTATAACATGTAGATAATACATAATCCAGTGAAGTTTCCACTGTTAGATAAAACACAATTAAGGAAAGTGAATACAAATCAAAAAGATCTTAGCATTAAAAAGAAATATCAAGGTAAGATGACTTACAATTTTGTTAATTACAAAGCTAAACATAACAAAAGAGAGATGCTAACAGTAACAAAAAAATAAAAGAAATAATATACAACATAAATATAAAAATCTAATCACTAACTTGGACACAAGCATTTAACAAGTGCACCTTTATATTGATTGAGAGATAAATGAAAAATGTCAATACTAGCGAATCTTTTATTATGAATACAACACGAGCGATTAATAAAAAGATTATACCCATAGTTGGTTCGAGCTGTCGGAGGCTGGAAAACAAGTGCCTTTCTAGCGTTAATACGGGGACATTTAACTATAATTTTCTCCAATAGATAACTTGACTCTACGTGATTATTAATTATTCTGTATAGAAGCATCTGATCCCTTATTGATCTATGGTCAGCGAGAGACATGAGTTGTTGTGGTGGAGGCTCATTTCTATAATTAGACCTACGAACTAAATGTTTGAAAAATTTATTTTGGACCCATTCAAGTGAATCAATGTAAACCCCATATTGAGGGTTCCAAACCACTGAGGCATATTCTAAAATGGAACGGACAAAGCATTGATAAAGGATCTGGAGAGTTGAGGATTTCTTAAAATCTCTTCCTACTCTAAGAACAAATCCTAACATACTATAAGCCTTGTTCACAGTTTCTTTGATGTGGTAGTCAAACAATAGTTTACAATCTAAGTAGATACCCAGGTCTCTCACAACAGTAGTTCTTTCTATAATTTGATTATTTAATTTATATTCATAATCAATATTGGACTTTTTACGTGAGAAGGAGATAACATTACATTTTTTAATATTAAGTGACAATAAATTTTGATGACAATAGGAACATAAATTATCTAATTCTTTTTGCAATGTTACACAGTCGTCAATTGATTTAATTACTTTATATATTTTATTATCATCAGCGTATAATAAAAACTTTGAGTGCTTAAAAACATACGACACGTCATTAATAAATATATTAAAGAGCAACGGACCCAAATGAGAACCCTGGGGAACTCCAGAAGGAACAGGAACAAAAGTAGAGCAATAACCCTTTACTGTAACAGCCTGACTACGGTCTCTCAAGTAAGAGTCAAGCCACCGAAGCAAATCGCCATGTATCCCAAAGTTACCCAATTTGTTTATCAATATATCAAAATGAATTTTATCAAACGCTTTCGTATAATCGGTATACACGACGTCTACCTGGTGGCCATTTTCCATTGCGGTAGTAATGTAATCCACAAATTCGCATAGATTAGTTTCAGTAGATTTTTTATTCAAAAATCCATGCTGCTGCTCTATAATAAAGGGCCTTACTAAAGGAGAAATATAATTATAAACTATTCGCTCAAACATCTTAGGAATAACACTGATTTTCGATATCGGCCTATAGTTAGCTACATTATGCTTATCACCGCTTTTAAAAACATATCTTTCTATTATTTATGAAAAACATTATAAAGAGAATAAATAAACCATATCCATACGTTAGGAGCTTCTTGAAAGTCAATGAGTTTAAAAATTAAGGAAAACAAAAATATTTAGAATCTCGTTATCTCAGGTCATTCAGCAGTTTGTTATAATTACGTAATGGTTTGTTTGTACTGTCTTTTAATAACATACATACATAAACTCACGCCTTATACCGTCCGGGGTAGGCAGAGACGACAGAACGCCACTTGTCACGATCCTGGCAAATAGATTTTAATAAATGAAGAGAGAACAGAAAGCTATAGTAAGTAATACCTCTATTGTTTTTAAAATTGAATGTAACATCGAATAGTTAAAAAAAATATTTTGGTCGCGGAGGAAGCTAGTAGTGGACTGTGGAAGGAGACATCAAGAGGTCTGATTATTCCTTTATCTGCCTCCATTGGACCGCGTTACGCAGTTGACAAATATTATTTGTTTCAAGTTTTTTGATGTCCGTTAATTGAATGGTTAATGTAATGTAAGAGAAAACTAATCACGATAAATAATTTCTTTAGAATCTAATTAATTGAAGTGTTCTGCAAAGTAACCTATATTTTTTAATGCTGAATGCATCGTAAGTCGTAGACTTCCACTTTTAATGTTCATTTTATATCTGCACTTACTGTTTGTAATAGAACCATGAGTTAGTGAAAAAAGGGGACTAATCTCTTTTGTGCATTGCCTGTAAAACTTCTATCTTTCTTTTCTTTGGCAAGACAACTCTTGCTGATTAATTTAATGGATACAGCGAACACCCAGACTCAGGAATCGAAACCGCGACCTCATGAACGGTAGCCGCTTTAGCGACCATCGCGCCACCAAGGCAGTTACTTCTACTACTAATCATTACATAGTATAAAACAAAGTCGCTTTCTCTGTCCCTATGTCCCTTTGTATGCTTAAATCTCTAAAACAACGCAACAGATTTTGATGCGGTTTTGTTAATAGATAGTGATTCAAGAGGTAGGTTTATATGCATAACACATGCATAATATAGAAGAGAAACCCATATAAACTTAGAGATTTGTAATGTAATCGTCTAATGAAGCTGTGCTTAAACGTTGTTTAAGGACATTCTATAGTAGGTGCCCGTGCGAAGCCGGGGCTGGTCGCTAGTATATAACAGTATCCACTTGGCCTTCTGGAGCCCACGCTAGGCAATTGGGTGGATACACGTTTGATGGCTTAACGAGGATGTAAGTTTTTAATTTTTTTTTGTTAAGATTTTATCTGTAAACTCCCTCTTAGACGATAAGGTGGTGACACCTAGTTCTATTCTTAACAGCCCATTAATGTCCCACTGCAAGGACGGGCCTCTTGCCGTGACGAGGGGACTTGGACTACTAATACCAAGCTGGCCAGACGGATAGGGATTAATTTCAAGTTTTCCTTCATTTTTATTTCGTGAAGATAATATTCACCGATAGTCCCATAGTCGGTTTTTACGACACCCATGGGATGAGATGGGGAGGTGACATATTGTATTCTTACTCCGTTATTGACGTCACAATGATGAATTTGCTTGAGAATAAAACATTACTGACTAACCAAGATGGTTACTCAATAAGTGCGCGTTACGAAACTATCCGCATCTTTAGGCCTTGTTCAACTTGACTGTCCAAGTAATTTCAGTAGAAAAACACAAATCAAACTATAAATACAAACATGATTCGCTTTACATAACTTAGATAAAGAATTTATCAAAAGATAAGATACTTATAAGACTATAGATAAGGTAAGTAAACAATACTACGGAAATCAGAAATGTATACATAGGTGTTACAGTGTATCTATGAGCAAGTGTTAAATCATCACGTTGTTAAAAAATAGTTTTTGATCTTGAGCAAAAGATTGGGTTATCTCAATATTCAGAAAGTGCTTAATTAGGTTGACACTTATGTAACTTAAGAGATTCCAGTGACGAGTAGGGATTTCTATATAAGAAAAAAAATCCTTGGATTTCTTGTCGCCTTTTACAAACAACCGTGGCCCGTAATATACTATTACTTAGTTCATCACCACAAGGCAAAATGATATTCTAATAGTTATCATATAAATTCTAGTTAAACCTCATTATAACACCCCAATTATGTACCATTGCAGGGACGGTCCTCTTCCCGTGAAGGAGGGATACTTGGTCTACTAATACCACGCATGCCAGACGGATTGGTATAAGGTTTAATTTCAAATTTTCCTTCTTTTTACTTCGTAAAGATAATATTTACGGTTAGCCCCTTAGTCGGTTGTTACGACACCCATGGGATGAGATGGGGTGGTGACATATTATATTCTTACTCCGTCACTACACGGATAGTCTAGATAACGTACTACAAAGTAAATATGCATACAATATACAAACACGGTATGAAATAATACAGTTTCCGATATCGACGTAATAAAATTGATCGTTATTGATTCTTAGAACTAGTGAGTCATGTTTGCCTTAGTCATTGTACTCGGTAGTGAGTTTACTTGGTAAGTAAAAATCTTTTATGAAGGCGTATCGAATGCAAAGAAATCGGTTTTACGTGATTTTTGATAACATTCATCGCTGATTACGGAGATGTTGGTGTTTTTGCCTGATTTCTGAACGTTAATTTAAAAAATTATGTGGTGTGTAAATCGATTTAATTCAAAATGGATGTGTCTTTTCTAATAAAACTCTAATAAAAGAATGGATACATGATGTGGAATCTCAACAATGAAGTAGTAAATACTTTTTTGGTATTTATTCTTTAGAGTATGGAAATGAACAGTGATCCCTTGTGACCCCGAAAAATTGGTGGAACAGGAACATCGCAACTTTTAGATGCCAGAGTGGCTTCTTTTGAGACTTCAAATTTCCTACATGATCCACTAGATTGTCTCTAAAGAAATATACAGTAAGTAGGTTAATTAATTTTTAATTCCAATTAGTGCTCAAAGTAAAAATTATCTAGGTCTTGGGGATTTTATTTTAACTGCGTTTTAATTATTTCCATTATATGTATAGTTATCCGTGTGGTGACGGAGTAAGAATACAATATGTCACCACCCCATCTCATCCCATGGGTGTCGTAAAAACCGACTAAGGGAATAACCGTAACTACTATCTTTACTAAATAAAAAGAAGGAAAACTTGAAATTAAACCCTATACCAATCCGTCTGGCCAGCGTGGTATTAGTAGGCCAAGTATCCCTCCGTTACGGTAGGAGGCCCGTCCCTGCAGTGGGACATTAATGGGCTGTTATGATTATATGTATAGTACTTTTAACATAGTGATTATTTTAGTCAAAATTGAATACGACTCTAATACTTTAGTCATTGATTTCGATATTATGTACCATTTTTGTTTTTTTTTGAGATCGTAATAAACAACCAAATTTCAAAATCATAGTCACCCTACTCCATAAATCATTGCTGCGCAAACCGACGATACTACTAATAATAAAACCGAAAATGATTTTCCTGTAAGTAAAGTGTGGTCACTTTACACGCCAGATGTTATTCCCAGTATATTACACATTAAGGTTAGAAGTATGGTTTGTATGGTAAACTGTCACTACGCAAAACGGTTAAAATTAACATTCTTTGTAAACATTGTTTCCTGAGAATATTTGTACGCACTTAATAATCATGTATACTGAAGGATACTTATTTGGATTCCCATTAATATCCAGTGGGATGTAAATTTTTGATAATGTCTTACTGGATATTAATGGGAATCTTTTTTTTTAGCTTTATTTAAGGGGACTCGGTCAACAATGACGATGTCGCCCAATGGGAATCTTATTCGACAGGGATTACATTTTTTATTAAAAAAAAAGTATTTAAATATGTTTATCCGTTGTCCAGTACTCATAGTACAAGCTCTGCTTAGTTTGGGACTAGGTGGCGTTGTGTGAACGTGTGAGGAATATTTCTTTTTATATTTGATAAAAGTTATGTTGTGGTTCAGACTTAGGATAATAATTTGTGAATCGCACAAATAATTATTACTAATTTTACTTTTAAGCTAAAAAGCTTCGGTTTACTATTATTTATACAAAAAAAATCGTAAGCTCAGAAGAAGCAGTTTTATACCCCGCCTCCAGTTTTAAATTTAGTCTATTGTTTTTCGATAAATAAAAGCAAAGTTAAGCTTTGCGGGTAAATTTTATTTGTAATTCAAATTCTTTAAATGTTTTGGTTTGTTTTGCAAAGTTTGCTAACCAAGTTTTATAAATAAAATATTATGATCAAAATTATTTAAAACGTTATTTATAAGGAATATTATGTTATGATATAGAGTGTGTAAAACACACGGAACACCCATGGCTGAAGGAGGCACATAACCGTGCAAGGTGGAATTGAACGACAATGTCATCAGTGGATGTCCTTTGGCTGACATGATAATAATATGGTGATGATAGAGAGTTTGATATGGAATAAAATTGTTAGGTAAGTACTCTATAAAGAGTAATAAATATTTGATAAAATTAAAGTAAAGTAGTAATGAAATGGGTAAAATTAAATTGATCTCAGTGGTTTAATGTCCCACTGCATGGACGGGCTTCCTCCCGTGACAGAGGGATACTTGCCCGTCTACTTGGATTTGGACGGATTGGTATAGTGTTTATTTTCAAGTTTTCCTTCAATTTATTTCGTAAAGATAATATTCACGGATAGTCCCTTAGTCGGTTTTTACGACACTCATGGGCTAAGATGGGGTGGTGACACATTGTATTCTTACTCTGCCACCTTAATACAGTAAAAATAAATCTTACATTAAGATGTACTTAATGATGCGGACCGTCACAACATCACCGTGGAATAAACATCTACAAGCTGTTTACACGCTAATCTCTCATTTAAAAGTAAACTGTCATAATCTGGTGTACGATTTTAAAATTAAGTCATAGGCGTTAGCGTTTCCTATGTTGTTTTCTTAGTAAAAACATACATATTATACATACAAAACACACATACTTGCCACTTTTGTGTGAATACTTACTTTGATAAAACCTGTTAACTGTCATGTCTTTAAAATAATAATTTCTTCTCCACATTTTTCTTAGAGTTCTACTACTTATTTATTGTCATTTACAAAAAGTGTGGATAATTTGGCAGATATTTAGATGTGCCTAAAAATTACCTTGTAGCTAAAGTAAATGAAAACTTATACGTATACTTTCGTGAAATATGCTAATTCCCTTCATATTAAACAAAGGTAACATACAAGGTTGAATACAACACCAATTAGCTATTTAAATAGCTTTTAAAGTATCATTACCGCTTAACACGATGTTAAATTTAATTTGAACCGAAAACAAACAAAAGCATTATGGCCCAGTCTTTACAAACAATCCATAATTAACATTATGTTCCCTGTCGAATTCTCCGAACGTATAATTAATGTATAATTATCTCAATGTAAATAAGAGTACGAACAAATTAACTCTTTTGTTTTGATAATGTGGTAATTTGTTATTTGGTTAAGCAAGTTTCTGTTGGTTCATTCGGTCTAAATAAAATATTGAAAATATTTAACTTTATTAACTTTTAAACTACCCTATTCATCATCATCATCATATCAGCCAATCGACGTCCACTGCTGGACATAGACCTCCTCCGAGTATTGCCACCTCGTGCGGTCCTGTGCCTACCTCATCCATCGGCTTCACGCCGCCCTAACGAGGTCGTCGGTCCACCGTGTGAGGGATTCATGCTTATAAATATTAAACGCGATGGAGTAGGTATACATGATATCACATTAAAAGCTTGATGTTAAGCCGTGTACCAATTTGGCTTCAGGATTTCAAAATATTTCTCTGCCAAAGGAGAGGCTCATCCATGTAGTAAGCCTGATTTACACATCGAAGTATAGTAGCGAGTTAAGTGGTAAGTTGTTGTGATTTAAATAGATCTCCATCCTATTTCTTGGCGAGTTAAGTACGAAGTAGTCTCTCTCGCGTCTCGCCAACTTAACTCGCCAAAAAATAGGATGGAAATCTATTTACTACTTAACTGGCTACTGTACTTGTCTATGTGTAAATCGGGCTGTAGGATATTAAAAAACTGGTACAAGATCACTAATTGCAAAGTGCTACGATAATAAAATGACAAACACGCTATCTTTTTCAATTTGAACCAAACCAGAAACATGAAGTCAAACATTAAGGTATAAGCCTAGTAGTCAAAGCTTTCCTATGGGTGGGCCGGAAGCTTATATAAGTTCCCTGCATACTATATCATCATTAACCACGTTGTATTAAATTAACAGGACAAAATTAATGTACTACTTAAATTCATAAACGACCATAGTAATTTATTTCGACCAAGTTGAAGTATACGAGGTATTAATTACAATGTAATATTTTTAGGGCCTAATTGTAATGTGCCTCCCTCATCCATCGGCTTCCCGCCGTCAAAATTAATAGTTTAATTCTTCACTAAGTAAATAGGTACTTGTTAAAAATATAACAAGAAGGTATATTTTAATAGCTTTTGTGAAATGCCACGCTTTTCTATCTATGATGTATTGGATAACTTAAATCTGATGGAACGATCACGCTTTACTGCAATAAAAATATTTATGTATTATATTTTCATTAATAAATCAAATGAAGCGGTGAAAGCCGAATAATCAACATGCTAAATAAAGTATAAAATATTAAATAATATGAATATATTAAATAAACGACTTCATAAAGATTTAATCATGTATTAATTTTCATGTATGAATGCATATTTCGTTTTAAATATTTTTGTAGTTATTTTAAATACTTATTATTCAAAAAACGACTCTATAATCAGACACTTTAAGATATTATTATGCAATTTTATATGTGCTATGGATGACCTGCAAAAATATGTATTAAAAGATGTGATTTTTTTTAAATAAATAGGTAAATAAATGTTGATCTTTTTGTTCATTAATTTCATGCCTGTAAAAGTGTTTAAAAATATACTCGGAAACTAAGCTGCGATGAAAGTGAAAATGACTTCTCATGCCAGAAACATGTACCTACACAAGAACGTAAAACTAAAACAGCCGTTTGTAAGATAGCATAAAAATATTTCTAAATTACAAATTAATTATTTGGATAACTTAATAAACTAAAACTAGTTTCTTTTCCTTACTAAAAGCTTCTCTTCTTCTTCATAGCAGCCCATTAATGTCCCACTGCAGGGACTTATTTGAGCGACGTTTTTATTACTAGAAAACTATAGGTATAATGTGATTTGGTGCTCCCACTTTTATGTACTACCTACAGGACGATTCTTTCTAGTTTAAGATATTAAAAACTTATATTGATCCTTTAGTGTAATCCTTAGTTTTTACAGGGTAAACAATGGTTACAGCACTTTATTACAGTTACAAAGATGTTGCAAAATTATAGAGACGTCTAAAAAATGCTGCTTTAGAGTTTGTTACGCCGCTTCTTCTCTACTAGCGCCTTAGAAGCGGTGGAAAAGTGTGAAAAACTTTTATTATTTAAACTTAGACTAAGTAGTTTTAAACCAACGTCAGTTGTTATTTTGTAACATAATATTGAGAAAATAAATGAACTATGAACTGGCCTCTTCCCGTGACGAAGGGGTATTTGGCCTACAAATACCACGCCAGCCAGACGGATTGGTATAGGGTTTAATTTCAAGTTTTCCTTCTTTTTATTTCGTAAAGATAATATTCACGGATAGTCCCTAAGTCAGTTCTTACGACACCCATGGGATGAGATGGGGTGGTGAAATATTGTATTCTTACTCCGTCACCATACGGAGAGAGGTGAGAGAGAGAGGGAGCTAGGTACTATCTATCATATCTAGACTGGTCATGACCCAGTCTACTGCTGGACAAAGGTCGGCCCAAGATCTCACAAGAACGTGAAGCCGATACTGCGGTTTACAAAAAAAGCTTAATATACCCCGCAACAGCTAGTTTTAACCAAAGACTTCTTCATTATGATGATGCATTTTGCGTACCTGAAACCAATTAAATACACTGTTAATGATGTAGTATTTAACAAAGCAAACCTTAAATAATATTAATAGAGACTAGTCTCAGAGAAAATCAAAGGCGATCCTTAGTAGAGCTAAATAATTGAAACCAATTCCGATGAATCATAAAATGAATTAAGATTTACAAGGAATTTAATTCTCTTCAAATACTTGGAAATACCAAGCCAAATTCCTGGTACAGTAAAATGAGAAATGCTTTTCTAAACCACTAATCATTGTAAATAATGTGATTATTATTATGTGTTTGCCTAGAAGGTGTGGTGATCTTGGTGTTAGGATTCTTGGACGAGGTCAAAACTGTTCTAGCCACAAATTAAAGTCTTGATCTTGGAAGATTTGCGTTTAGATTTTTGAAAAGTCACGACACAAATTAAATAAATACAATGGCATAATAGACACATTTTTTTCTTGGTATATTTTTTTTCATTAGTAAGTTTGTTAAAATTAAAAAAGCTAAACTTTTTTATTCTTAGCCTATGTTTCCAGAAATTGAGATAAGTCTTCGTAGAGACATTTAAGATTAAGCCAAGTAAATTTGTATTTAATCAGAAAACCTGTACCTACCCAACATCAATTAGCCGGTAGTCCCCAGTCAGAAGTGCATAGAAAATATTATTCATAGTTGTAAAAGTAAATTCAAACGAACCGTAGGAAAGCTCTGTTTTACGTCCATCGGATTTCTAAACCACTAATCATTGTAAATAATGTGATTATTATTATGTGTTTGCCTAGAAGGTGTGGTGATCTTGGTGTTAGGATTCTTGGACGAGGTCAAAACTGTTCTAGCCACAAATTAAAGTCTTGATCTTGGAAGATTTGCGTTTAGATTTTTGAAAAGTCACGACACAAATTAAATAAATACAATGGCATAATAGACACATTGTTTTCTTGGTAAATTTTTTTTCATTAGTAAGTTTGTTAAAATTAAAAAAGCTAAACTTTTTTATTCTTAGCCTATGTTTCCAGAAATTGAGATAAGTCTTCGTAGAGACATTTAAGATTAAGCCAAGTAAATTTGTATTTAATCAGAAAACCTGTACCTACCCAACATCAATTAGCCGGTAGTCCCCAGTCAGAAGTGCATAGAAAATATTATTCATAGTTGTAAAAGTAAATTCAAACGAACCGTAGGAAAGCTCTGTTTTACGTCCATCGGATTCATTAATAATGTTAATATCACACATATTAATCATTGATTAGAATATTGCATTTCCGAGACTTGTTGGTAATATACAATTTCCACATTGGCAAGTTACAAGCTAACGGACTACTTGGTTGAGATGGTAAGAGTGTAATAAATGAGTAGACCATGGCACTATAGCCGGCCTCTGGCCCTCTAAGGTGTATGGAAAATTAAGACAATAGACTAGCCAGCATATAGTTAAGGCGCACGAAGTCTTGTTAGACTAGCTGACCCGTGCCCACTTCGTGGGACGGCGAAAACAACGCGGCCCTTTTTTAAACATATTTCATTACTGCTCCACTCCTATTAGTCATAGCGTGGTACTATATAGCCTATGACACTCCCCGATAAATGGACTATATTCAACACAGTTTTTTTTTTTACATCGGTTCAGTAGATCCATAGATTACCCCCTACAACGTCACAAACACACAAACTTTACCTCTTAAAGATATTGGTATAGATAACCGCAAAAAGACAAAGGACATTTTGGTTTGGGTTTGCTATGAAAAAAAAAAATATATGTTAAGTACCTCTCTCCGGCTGCTGAGCGAAGCCAGAGCTTAGACCTGGGTGGTGGACTCAACAGAACAGAGAAACGCCCAGGATTATCTTCGTGAAATCTTTGAGGGAGTTAAGGCTTCTAATGCCTCGCTTTTAAACTAGCCTTCCAGGGAAAGAGAATGTTCAGCGCAAGTAGGTATGTCATACCTAATCCATATGATTGTTTTTCTGACATGAATACAATAATGCCCATTGAAAAAATATATATTATTTAAAGGAAATATACCCACTCGTAGAAAGCTACTCATACAAAAATTAAATTCAATAGTGAAAACATAAACTAATATTATTTACTTTTTACTATGCATTTCTATTACTTATTTATTTTACTGCCATTTTTTTAGGTTACATGGCCTATGTCTGGTGAAATTATATGTTACATAAACCAAACCGCATGAGACTAAACAGCCGTTAAAATTCACTATAAACAGATGACCATGGTTAGGCGTGAAGATGCAGTAAATTTTCCTCGGCTTGATAAAGATTTGACGTAGATGAAGATATGCGATAGATATAAAATATGAGATTATTACATAAAATAAAATATAATGTTTCTATCAAGGTATCCAATCGTAACAGCTGATTAAATAGATATTACCTTCTAATAAAACTTTGTACGTATTTTTTAATAACATAATTAGGGGTTGTCATAAGCCCAATTTAGAATTATTGGTCTAACACTCACAATAAGTTATTTTTATCATTGACTGCCTAAATACATAGTTCACCATTAAATAAATTATAGACTTTACAAAAGAGATCCTAATTCTTTTGATTATTCTTACTAAACCCTATGCTTACGTAGATTAAGATTGATAGGAATACTATTAGTTACTACTAATAGTATTCCTATCAATCTTAATCTACATTTCGGTTCGGTCAGTTATACAATTTGGGCTTAACTTATCAAAATGCAAATTGAGAACAGAATAGAACTGGCGTGAATTCATTTAGTGAACAACTGAATATGTCACTCTACTGTAACTCTATTGCAGTGTTCCCGTCACGCTCGTAACCGTCATGTTCTATTATTGCTATTAAATTTAGCTTGCAGTGTACGCCAAACCTAAAATATGTCACTTTCTTTTCGTTATTTGTTCGATTTATAGGCTCTACATAAAGTTTTGTTTTATACACACCAAAAACAACATTTTATTGCTTTGGAAACAAATTTTAGCACAATGGCCATACAACAAGTTTAACTAATTTATAAGTTTATATCTCAAAAACAGTAAAGGTCATCAAATTAATCGTAAAGCAATAAATTGAACAAATGGACATTTATTTGTATATACTGCTACTTTATTGAGAAAGTTTCTCCCCTACTACCAGTTTGCTATGTGTACCGCAATAAATATTAATTTGTGTGATCCGTTGATACTTGTTTTGATTCTTGGCATTTAATTTCGATTAGCATAGTTAAAGAACTGAGACGAATTAGATTTTGAGAGAAAACGAATGAAATTAAAGCAAAGGGATGTAAAATAAGTGTAAATGTTGCAAAGACGAATAATCGGTAAATCAATAAAAAATACATACTTAACTGTAAATTATTTAAGATCAAATTCAAAATGTTACAATAAAGAATAATAATTATTTACATCAGTTCAATGCTTGTTGGAATTACTTAAAGCTTATTAATTATATTAAATCTTTCAGTATAACTAAACAGAGATTATCTGTGATGAAGAAAGAACTTGACATGAAAACCTACAGCAAACCCTGTAACTACAAAATATTTCAATAATTATGACATCAGCTTATAATACGCTAAAACAGAATGTACTAAAAAAAACATACTACATAAAATAACTTTGCTCAAACAAGAAGGTACTTCACAAACGAACCCACGCGGCATCAACATACATAATACAGCACAACACACAACCCACCTATTACATTCTGAATTTCGCAACGTAATAATGTACTACTTGATTCTAATGAGACTTAACAATGGATCGTATAAATTATGTTAAACAATTGTTGTGTTTGATGCATGTTATTGAACTTATTACATGATTTTCTGTATGGTTATGACTTAATCAATGGTATGGCTTATAATATACCAGTTTCGATCGTGACTTTTTAAAATAATAATTTGATGAATGGATTGTATTAATTATAAATAGTAATATAGTTTTTAATTTTACCGTCTCTGCCTACCCCGGACGGGATAAGGCGTGAGTTTATGTATGTATGATTGTTTTAGATTCGGTTTTTCGGTAAACCGATAAATCTTTTTTACACTACGTTTGAAGCATACGATGTGATATTTGTAAAATATGTTTACTAGCTTACAAAGGTCCCAATGATGATACAGAAAATATGCCTATTCGTGACAAAGTAATACCTGATCTAATATGACCAGCCATGCTGACTAAACCGATTAGGCCAGCAGACTTTGCTACGAGTTTTTCTTCTTTGTCAACGATTTTATGATGCTCAAATAATTATTCTTAGTCACCTTTTACAACATGACCTCAACGTAAACCAAAACAAACTCGTGTAGTAATTCAAAAAAAAAACAAAACAAAAATCATTTAATTCATCTCCACAAATTACTTAACACAGTATGTATACATTATTAAATATTAATAACGATGATAACATGGTTTCCAAGTGTGGAAGTGTAATTTGTGGGAGATCTGGGGTCTAAACTATTTTAGAGCCCCAGGCCCCACATACATAGTTTTCATTAAACATTTTTGTGTGCCTTTCTGTGGCAAGTGGTTAGTGGATATATAATTTGTTTCTGTTTTAATGTGTTTGTGTGCGAGTCTATGACTGCGAATGTATATGTATATATACATTCGCAGCCATAGACTATATATATATATATATATATATATATATATATATATATATATATATATATATATATATATATATATATATATATGTATACAGTGTTTGATTTAGTATAAATAAAAGCTTTTACCACTGAATAGATTTCAAATCTCCAGTGGGATGTTGAAAACTATTTATGGGTAAACGATAATCGATGGACGGCTAATAGACTTGTAGATTTGCTAGTGTTCATTGATGACTAACACAAAATACTATTTCTGAATGCTAATTCGTATGTCAATGAAGCCAAAGATTTCGAAACATCAAGATTTAAAGACAATAGAGTTATTGTTTACAGCAATTTACAACTAACAACCTAAATTATGTAAGTTATTGTAATTGAATGTGTCATAATTATAAGTTTCGCGTCTTGGAAATAATGTTTTAATACATTTTGTGTGTAGTCAAACTCTGTGAGCTCCTTGACGAAGGCCTTTTGAATATAATGGCTATTAGAACGAAATAATGTTAGCAGTTCTGTCTTTGGGCTAGAGAGTTTTGTTGAATTTGCCTACCGCCATACATTATCTTTACAGTATCTTTACCTCAAACTAGTCACACACTGTTTTCATAAAAGCCCATTAATGTCCCACTGCAGGAACGGGCCTCCTCCCGTGACGGAGGGAAACCTACTAATACCACGCTGGCCAGACGGATTGGTATAGAGTTTAATTTCAAGTTTTGCTTCTTTTTATTTCGTAAAGATAATATTCACGGATAGTCCCTTAGTCGGTTTTTACGACACCCATGGGATGAGATGGGGTGGTGACATATTGTATTCTTATTCCGTCACCACACGGAAGAGGAATATAATATACAAAATTGTATTGCCCAAACTAGACTACTTAGCTAAAGACAAAGCTCCTCGAAAAACTCTGTAATAGAACAGCTGCTTAAGAAATGGATCAACCTTGACTGATAGCTAATTGCCGAAAAGACAGGTTTATATACTCGGAGTAAATGCGAGGTTATGAGCATTTTTCACGTCTTTGACTCAACAAATATAGTTTTAATTCCTCTTAGCAAATATTAAATAAACAAAGATGAGTGACGACATCGTGCGCATGCGCACAGTTACGCGTTAATTGTGGTCCAAGGCAAAGGAATCAGATTTATAATAGACTTAATTTAAAACCCGTTCAAACCCTTATTTCTTATCATTATTAGCTTTTTTGCTTTGTTTACCTTTAATAAGGTAATTTAAAGTACTATATTCAAATATTCTACAAAATATTTTAATACTGAAATACCTACATGTGTAACTTTGAAGTTTACTTTTGTTGAAGATTTGTTGTCAAATTTCATGCGCTGTACAGAAATGTACGCTTTTTTTGGTTTTCTTTCTGTCTTTTCGGTTACTTTGTACCTTTGATGTTCTCTGTATGACTTGCTTTTCTAACAATCTTAAACAACAATTTAGGGATAATATTTCAAAATTACAAGTTACGCAGTCTCTTATGACTTAAGTCTTTTATTATTTATTCAACGCAACATTTACGAAACGTAAAGCGAATCTTATGTTTATTCAGCACATACTTAGCTAGAGGTACCTGATACGAGGTATTAGAGTTATTATGTGTAATCTTTAGAATACAGGCATGTTATTTTATTCTCTCCGTGTGGTGACGGAGTAAGAATACAATATGTCACTACCCCATCTCAGCCAATAGGTGTCGTAAAAACTGAGTAAGGGACTATCCGTGAATATTATCTTTACGAAAAGAACATAAAGAAAACTTAAAATTAAACCCTATACCAATCCCTCCGTCACGGGAGGAGGATCGTCCCTGCAGTGGAACATATTAATGTTCCTTATTTACAATTTTACAAAGATATTTTTTAACTTTAATACCTAACGCTGTGTTAACACTTTGTGTTTAGATATTTTAATTGTCTTGAAAATCTACATCTCCAGTACAATAGCCGTATAAGCAATTGATATTATACACTACGCTGTTTTTATCGACTGCGTTATCATCATCATTGATGTTTTATTTTAGATCTATAGCTGAATGACCGACTAAATGATGTCATACGTAAGCCTTGAATGTTTTATTGCAAACATGTGTAAATCTTTGCATTATCAAAAACTTTGGTCAAGCGGATTGGTTTAGGGTTTTCAAATTTTATTTTCACGTTATATTATGTAGTGAGTACTCGAAAAGCGCAGGGTGGGGAAACCCCTCACACGGTGGTCCGACGACCTAGTTAGGACGGTGGGAAGCCGATGGATGAGGGAGGTACAGGACCGCAGAAGGTGGCAATAATTGGAGGAAGCCTATGTCCTAAGCTGTGAACGTCGATTGGCTGATATGATGATGATGTATTGTGTACTTATTTGCACAGATTGACGCCTATACCATGAAGAATTGTGTTTATAGTCCCTTACCGTACAGACAGACATACGATTTTATCTTTTTGTGAATTTATATTCAGATCAGCTATATTCACAAATAAGCAAACAGAAAATTTACCATAACCTACAAAATAGAAGTCACGATTCCTCGCCATATCGATAGTAGGGCTACATTGGTACGTCATCGACATATAGATGCCACGACACTAGTTAATGCGTTTCCGTGAGAAATCTCGACACAATTGTGAGAATCTGGAACTGTGACTATCTATCACTACGTATAAGGAATACTGTACGGTAGGCCTCTCTCTGCGAGTATATTCCGTGTTTGATCGAATTTCACTTTGTTACATTTCAGTTTACCTAAATATTTGTAAAGAGGATTTTATTGCGTGTTCAGTCTCTAAATCCCGATTTACACATCGATATGTTGGCGAGACGCGAGAGAGGGGGCTACTTCGTACTTAACTCGCCAAAAAATAGGATTGAGATCTATTCAAATCAACTTAATCAACAACTTACTACTTAACTCGCTACTGTAAGTACTTGTCGATGTGTAAATGGGGCTTTAAGCTTTTGTGTAACATTCTGAGGTCGGCGTAAAATACGACGAAGTCATATTTACTTACTTACTAATCAATTCACAAATGAATACAGACTTGACATAAAACTAAACCGTCTGGCCATCAAGGTATACCTGTAGGATAAATGAGTGTTGTGGGATTTAGCCAGAAGACTGAATAAAGAAAAATTTGGAAAATTAAATCTTTTCTAATAATGATGTCAATTTTTGATAATGGTGAAATTCTACTTTTAATAAATAAGAGCCCTATTTAATGGCGACCTTTACTAACATGAAAACAAACACAAAGTACATACTAACATTTAAAATACCACATTGTTGCAAAAGATAATCTACCCCTAATGGAGTCATATTTACATTTCAACCCAAATGTATTCCTTATCTCTAAAACTTTAGGACTATAAATTAAAAGATACATATCCGATACTATTAAACCAGTTATTTATTTACACGATATTTAATTAATCGATTGAAAGTAGATATCAAAACTGTATGTACAGACAATCAATCAAATCTAACTATAGATCGATATCTATAGTCAAATAAATTTAAAACAATATTTGAAATATGTATTAACGTTTAAATAAACGTCGGATTGAATTATTTGCACTGTTGAAACATGGTATTTGTACAAGGTTATTGTAGGTACAAGGTTTGCTTTATTTAAAGCTAGATGGCGTTGAATGTGTGGCTTTTAAATAAGTTTTTCGTACATTTTTGTAATATTCATAATACATGAAGTAAGTTATTGATAGTTAGTGCTCCGGAGTTAAGTGCGAGTATGGTCAATAAAAATTAAAATATGACTAATTTCAAATTAAATTACAAGGTGGCAATATTTGGAGGAGGCCTTTTTTCAGCAGTGAACATCAATTGGCTGATATATGATGATGACGATGTGGTTTTATTAAGCTCACCAAAAGGTTCTTTCAGCAGTCGGAATTAACCCACAAATCCTGACATTGCAAAATCAGTTAATTTAGAACCTAACAAAATTACCAATTAAGTTTTCTGTGTAGGCAGATCTTTGTAAGGTTATCTATAGATTAAGTTAACTTGCAAAATTCGTGGGATTGCAGTTAATAGCTTATTCGAAAATCCAAGTATTGCAAGTTTAATGTTTATTGGTTCGTCTTCCTTCTGTCTGCCCACTCAACATGCAAATTCTGGTAAGTCATCTAGTGTGTTAATCTCTTAGGCTAATTACATTGTGATGTTACTAAAACAAATGCTGGAAGAAATACCATCCTTTCAGGTGATGAAATAGCAGACTTACCCCCGGTTTTCAAATGTCTGATCAAGTAAAAATCAACTAATCAAGTGTCTATTGGTATTAGCTGACCAATACTTGGTCAACTAATACCACGCTGGCCAGACGGATTGGTATAGGGTTTAATTTCAAGTTTTCCTTCTTTTTATTTTGTAAAGATAATATTCACGGATAGTCCCTTAGTCGGTTTTTACGACACCCATGGGATGAGATGGGGTGGTGACATATTGTATTCTTACTGCGTCACCACACGTACTTAATTTTTTATAACTTAGATACATAAGTAAAGTAATGTAATCAATGACATATCTCTATACGCCACAACATTAACGTTGGTAGAGCTTTCACTGTCTTTTAATTTGATAATGACATTGAAATATGAAAGCTATTTTTATTGTTATGGGATTAAATGCATGGATTGATTAATTTTGTAACTATATAGGACAGTTCATAAGTTTTACTGATATAATAAAGTTATGTCGCAATTAGTCGTATTAGTAGACTTATGAATAAATAATAGTTGACCCGTGTCCACTTCGTTGGGCGGCGATAAAAACGCGCCCGTTTTTTAAACATATTTCATTACTGCTCCACTCCTATTAGTTATAGCGTGATACTATATACCCTATGGCACTCCCCGATAAATGGACTATTCAACACAGAAAGATTTTTTAAAATTACGAAAACAAATAAAAGTAAAATTTACCTTAAGGCATAATAATAGAAAGTCAAGCTCAGTTTCCCTTTTCCAGCCTTGGCAGCGTTAGGACATTATTAGGCTATACCACAAAACACAATATCCTTGTCGTGACGGAGTAAGAATACAATATGTCACCACCCCATCTCATCCCGTGGGTGTCGTAAAAACCGACTAAGGGACTATCCGTGAATATTATCTTTACGAAATAAAAAGAAGGAAAACTTGAAATTAAACCCTAGGTATACTAATCCGTCTGGCCAGCGTGGTATTAGTAGGACAAGTATCCCTCCGTCACGGGAGGAGGCCCGTCCCTGCAGTGAGACATTAAAGGGCTGTTATGATACCACAAAACACACAAACAACATCAAAATATTAGTTCAACGCAGTTACCTAACGAGTTAGTTACCCTTGCTTCACCCGCGAAAGCTCTAGCGATAATAATTGGCGAAAGTATACATTTGAATACAATGAAACGAGTATATATTCGCCATGAATAATACATGGTTATTTCAATGCGTTTTTATGCAATATTATAATGATATGGTGGTTGTGGGTGTTTATTCTTACCATAAGTTCTGAGAAATCTAGCTGTTTAATTGTTTATTTTATTTATTTTTATTTATTTTTTATTTATTTAAGATCACACAGAAACACATAACAAGAAATGATACATAAAGAGAAAGATATATACTAACAGTAGGTACAGAAATATAAGAGAGGTAGTACACAAATGATATACATGAACCAACTGTTAAGTAAATTATTGTTAATGCGTCCCACGGGTGACCCTAAAAAGGGTATCCAGATCAGCATAATGTCCAACACTTCTGTTAGACGCTGGTTTTCATCTGGAACCTATACTACGCGAACAAATGCCAAATAGCACAACAAGTCTGCTATCTCATTACTATAACAATATACATATAATTAATAGTAACTATAATAGTTATGCAAATTTAAAAAAAATTAACAGAAACAAAGTGTAGCTTCCTTTTGGACACATAAACTTATACTTAATATTTAATCTACTGTGTATTATAATGTATGTGTGTTGTGAGTGTGGGTGTGTTTTCTGTCATTGTATGTGTGTGTGTGTGTGCGTGTGTTTATGTACATTGATCTACTGAACCCCATCATTGCATCACTATTCTGTATTCTACCATGTCAGACAATTGAAACATCGAGGTTTATACAACCTAAATCTCGCTGTTTTTTTAAGAGATAGTTTCTCAAGTTTAATCTAAAAGTGCTCACAGCTTCTATGCGTCTCAAGGGAGGTGGAAGGTTATTCCATATCTTCGCGGCTGCATAACGGAAACCACCCCTGAAAGCAGCACAGTGGTGAGATGGGATAGAAATTTGGCGAGCACATTGTCTGACCCTACAGTCTCTTCCGTCCGCTACCCACGAAAGCCTATCATACAAATATGCCGGTGTCTTATATTTAATGACGCTGAAAAGAAGACAAGCTAAATGGAGTTTTTGTCGAGACTTCATTTTTATAATGCCATGCTCATTCAAAAAGGGTGTGATGTGATGCCTAGGAGGAACAGCAAAGCAAAACCGTGCACATGCGTTTTGTACCCTCTGGATGAGACGACTTGTCTTAGCTAGTAATCGAGGTCCATATATAGTGTCAGCATAGTTCAGCCTGGACAGAATCAAAGATTCTACTATTCGTGTCCGTAGGTCTTCTGATAAATAAGGTCTTAACTTATAAAGGACTTTCAAACGATAAAAGCAGAATCGGACTATATTATTAATGTGCGTTTCGTATCGAAGGTTAGTATCCATACACAACCCAAGGTTTCGAGCCTCATATACTCTGTGTATTGGTTGGCCAAGTAGTTCCACGCTTAGCATTTGAGGAAGGGCTTTAGGAAGGGGAATTGGTTGTATCGTTGATGATTACAATGACATGTGTCAAGCAGATGGTGTAGGTTATGTCGTGTTATGGTTTACGTAATATTTTAAACGTAGCCTTTGTGATGTAGTGGTTCAGCTGTTATTGTTAGTATACAAGCTAGTACCTAAATATTCACATGGTAGGTATTATTTTTTCAATACATATTAATTTTTTCTTAAATATTCCTCACACAACGCCATCTAGTCCCAAACTAAGCAAAGCTTTTACTATGGGTACTAGACAACGGATACACATACTTAAATACTTTTTTAATATTATGTTAATCAGATGTCTAGAGATATACCAGTAGATAGAAGTGGTATCAGACAGGTGACGCAATTACGCTTTGTAATCAGGTTCTTCCTAATTATTGCAAAAAGCTGTTCTGTTAGTACCTACTTCTTTTAGAAGTAGGTACTAATTGGGCGTGAAATAACAACATATTATACAACACAGAATGTATAATGTTCAGGCCTGTATAATTTTGCTACCTCGTTTAAATATTAACGAAAGAAAATGATAAAGAAAAAAATGCTAGTTCTACAAAGAAAATCGCAAGTGAGCTGATTCAATTTGAGTTCTATGTCATAAGATTTAAGGTATATTTTCCAGTAAAGTTTCTAAGGTGTGTCATTAAAGGAACCCTACTAGCATTGGAGCCGAAGACTTGTTAAGAAAAGTCAAAATACTAGCTGTCGATGGTTCCCGCTGTGGAGTTTTTGTAGCGTCGTGTCGTAATTCTTGTTGCAATGTCGTCTTTGTAAAAAATATACTTATGGTGTAAGGTACAAGCGTAAGAACACTTAGGTATATACTTATATGAAAATATTAATACTAATGTCAAATTATCCTCCTTGTGGTGACGGAGTAAGAATACAATATGTCACCACCCCATCTCATCCCATGGGGACCAAGTTTTCCTTATTTTTATTTGGTAAAGATAATATTGACGGATCCTACATAGACACCCACGGGATACGATGGGGTGGTGACATATTGTATTCTTACTCGGTCACCACAAGGAGATATACAAGGACTGCTCAGCAAATATTCTTCGCCGGAACACTGTCAAATCAGTTTTAGTTCTGATTTAGTAGTTTTTAAACTACGAGTACTAGAGCTTTAATTTAATGACCGCTAACATCTATAGATTAAAAAAAGGTAACATGAATCCGCCAACCGAATGCCTTTAAAACGATGTAATGAAAACTGATAGCCCGTCCACTGCGCACACGCAGATCAAAACGATTTATATAATTGGCAGCGTGACTAATAATAAATTATTGGTAGGTGTAATATTACTTATGTTTTTTATACTCTATCGATCATATTTTTGACTGTGATTGAATATGACAATGAACTTGGATGGGTCAATGAGTTGGAAATAATGAGTGCGTGACCTTTCAGATTTTATTTTTAAAAGTAATCATAATTATAGTTTTGTTTGTTGCTTACTTTTACAATAATTAGGTGGAATTTTCTAATAGATTTCGCGAACTTGAAGACTCTTAGTGTAAATTATATACTTAATAAAAATGATAAACATAAATCGTTGTGGTATTCTAATAGATTTAGTCACCAGCCCTTGACTAGACCAATAATTGGTATCAAAGTTTGAAAGACAGGATCACGAGATGGAAAAACAGACTTTTTACTAAAGACTAAGAGGCAGAATTAGGCTCAACTTACATATTATTATTGCGTGAAAAAAACAGCCAAAGCAATGCCAACAACCTTGTTTATCCATACAAAGATATTATGCTTGAAACAGGAATCAAACCAAAAACCTCTGCGTAGTAGCTAAGGACTACGTTATAGCTAAGACGTCATACGTTGTTATACCGAATTATGTATTTTACGTGTTGAGTCATAACTACCAAGTCGTGTTTATTCATCCTAGTGAGGTTACTGAGGTTAGATAGTAATCAGATGAGAACTTACATTGATTCGTCAGTAAATTACTAATAATAATCTTATAGGTACGTGTATTAATTCTAAAGCAAATGAGGTCGTTTGGTTAGTTACTGAATTACCCATTTGCTTATCTAGTTTTAGTATTTTATACCATAACAGCCCATTCATGACCCACTGCAGGATTTTCATGAAAATAAATCTTATTAAAGTATTCGACTTTATAATATTAACGTCTGCCCTTTAAAATTAAAAGCAAACTCGGCGAAAATAAATGGAAATTGTTTAAAATTTTCAACCCAAATATTTCATATCAGATGACCTAATTAATTTACCAGCAATGTTGCTATGTGGCACTCTGGCTTAATAAAGGACATACTCGCCGGTATACTCAATCAATATTATTTTGTGACAACCATTTTCCCATTTTTAATTTATAGCTTTACATTTATATACATTGCGGGGTGTTGCCAGAGCAAGAATACATGGTGTCATAAACCCAAAGTTTCATCGCATGTTTGCATATGGTGTAAATTTAAAAAGAATACAAAAATATCCTTACCTAACCCAGATGGACTAGGATCATTTTGTTATCAATTAGGCCAGATGGCCTGGTATTAGTAAAACAAGTAGTGTTCCTTCTTCATCGGTGGGTCTCTTCAGTGATACATTAATGGGCTGTTATGACCTTACTTAGCAAATACTTCTAAATGAAGACAGTAAGTAGGGGGAATCCCCCTAACGCCGGACAGCACATAGTACCGGACAAAACATGTCGATAGATGAAATAACGCTCATAGTAGCATTTGTATAATCAAAAACGTTCAACTCAACGGTCACATCCCCCTCGCGGCGCGGGAGGCGTCAACCTTGTTCGATACGCTGTACAGGTTACACATTAGTCATTTTGCGGGGGAATTTGCTGCATCTTGTAATATTTGGAACGTCGTAGATTATATTTTTGAAGAGAATTAATTGTGTTTGGTGCTTTTGATTTAATCATTGGTAAGTACGCTTTACATTAATGTAGTATCTTAGCAGATTTATTAATGAACTTGATTATAATGTGAACAATAATACAATATGTAACACCCGTAATTCCGGACAATAAATGATCCCCTAGTACCGGACAGGTATCCAAAATCCCTAGTACCGGACATAATATATTTGATAAAGCGGTGTGCCGGTTATATTCTACATAATATTGTTATCTATCTTTTCAGATCATTTGATATAATAGAGACAAAGAAAACGACGACAAACAAACAACGAGGAGGACTGGATCTAGTGTGGCCACTGTAAAGGATGGGCTCATGAAGCCTGTGCCGACATACCAGAGTGTTCAGACATTTATGTTTGTGACCATTGTAACTATTTTTAATTTTTTGAGACTGTTATTACCTACTACTTTTTATCTTGATTTCTAATTATGTATCATCTTGGTAATATGAAGAAAACCCATTTTTTTTCTTAAAAAGATTTTTTTTGTTATTTTATGTTGATTTGTTTAGACTTTTATAATGTCTGTATAGCTCAGGCTGTGGTTTATATAGTATTTATGCAAGATTATTGTGCAACTTTAAATTCTTATTAACCCATACCAAATTATGAGAAGAATGTGTCTGGTTTTATGGGTTCCATTTACACTTGTCCGGTACTAGGTGCCAAATTACAATTCAATCAAAAACTACACCGATGTTTGATTAAATTTTAGGTCGCTAAAACATGTATAACGTTCGTCATGGTTCGTTTTTTTAATGTCTTATATGATGAAAATGTTGAATATCGAAATAAAACATAATTATTTAAATTTTTGTTTATTATAAACCTTAAGTGTCCGGTACTCGGGGGACTCCCCCTACTTTTTCCGTTCTTGTAATATTTTTTATCTAAGCTTCGCTTTTGTGACTGCTACGAACCAAAAGTTTTGTCTATGCTTTTAACTGAATATCGTTAAACCTTTCACAGTGCCGCCAGCAGACACAATAGTAAAACAATCCACGTGTACCACATATGGTACACTGCACTGGGAACGTATTAAGTTCACACCTTTCAAATATTCGGTTCAAAGCATATAAAAATATAAAATCGATAATAACAAATTTGCTGACCATACAAAAAGTAACTTACCAATTGAATTGAATGCGGACGTTTCGGACGTACCATAAAAGGATGACCACGAATTAAAAAGTTTTAAGTACTTGAGCGACGTTCGAGCTGAGTACAATGCATTATAAAGTATTAAGTTTGTTGCTTCGATTCTGCAAGTACTTGCAGTACGTATTGGTTCTGCATTGTGCTTGGGTATAAGTTTATTTGACAGACAAATTATTGGGCCAAAAGCTTATTAAGTACTGTATGTAATTAAGACTATTTTTATATTTTGTACATACTTCTATTTTACATAAGTATACCAGAACCTCTTGAAACAACTAGATGCTAAAGTGACAAAAAAACATTGAAATCGTGGCTAGGGTTAGCTCAATCTGCAGACTCTTCCGCTCTGAATCGAGACACAAATACCTTTGGGATGAAACTAAAACACCATCAGAACTCTACAAACATCTAAGAGTCACTAAAATACAAGTCTTGTCAACATCTAAAGACGAAATTGTAAAATCCATCCCAACTGATAAAAATTCATCTGCGCTCGAGTCATGGTTACAATTCCACAAAAAGTTCATGATAGGCCCGGCCCACAAACTAGTAGAGTAGGTCTAGGAAACACGGAAAGTCAATCGGACAAAGAAATTATAAAATCTTTCTTAAACCAAGATGAAAATAACAGCTACAGAGTGCACGCAATGAACCTAGAAATGCAAAATGAATTGGTTACTCTAGGGGACTACTGTATACCTATAGCCTTGAAGTGGCGCACTTTGCTTTACGACTGGTCACCAGCATTACTTAAATTCTGCCTCAACGTCTTCCAATTGACACTTTGAAAGCAATCTTGTAAGATGGGGAAAAGCCACGGACAAAAAATGCACGGAATGTGGCAAAGAAATTGGTACGGCAAGACACTTATTGGTAGGCTGCAAAGTGCTTTTGGATAGGAGTCATTACTCGCAACGTCACGACAAAGTACTAGGGATTATACGCGAGGCAGTGAGTCTGTCGTTTGCCAGAGGTAGAAAAGGACTGACTACGAATGAAAGACTAAACATCCAATTTGTTAAGTAAGGCACTACTAAAAAGAACACCTACAAGCCTTTTTCGGTCCTGAGTCCGGCAGACGATTGGACTCTAATGGTTGACACGTATGAAACACACTACAAAATCCCGGAGGATATCTGCGTGTCGCCGTTGAGACCAGACATATTCCTCTACTCAAAATTGAAAAAGCGTGTAGTACTTATTGAGCTCACGGTATCGTAGGAAACTAACATCCCTAAAGACCACGCAATTAAGACAAATAAATACTTTGACTTGACAAATGAGATAACCAGAAATGGCTATAGGGTTACTCTGTACGCCGTGGAAATAGGTGCTAGGGGTACACCAGCTAAATCCCTCTACAATCTATTAAAAGAACTAGGACTGCCGAGAACGCTAAGCCGAGTAAGCTCTCTACTATCACGAATGTCCAAAACGGCATTGTTAGGTTCCTACCAAATTTGGATAGGTAGAGGACGGAACATAGCAGACAGTGAAGGTGTCCGCTAACGCGTTTTAAGGGGGCCTCCTTAAACCTACATATGGGTCGTTAGTCCCAGACGCTGTTACGCCAGTGTTCCGTCCCCTATCACGCGATGGACCCGGCACCCGCACGGAGAATCTATGGAATGCTAAGATTAGGTCTTATTAATAGTTAGAAAAACGTTGAACAGTTTTCATAAGGGTTTTTTTTACAAGGCATTTTTGATTACAAGGCAGAATTTTTAATTTAACTTTAACTTAGGCATTTAAGCCTAAATTAAATTCAATTTAGGCATATAAGCCTAAATTCAATTCAAAATTCTACCAAGATTACCATTTTTAGTAGGACGCGCCAAAGTGAACGCACTTTATGTTAAGTACTATTACAACGTCCGTGTGGTGAAGGAGTAAAAATACAGTGTGTCACCACCCCATCTCATCCCATGGCTGTCGTAAAAACCGACTAAGGGACTATCCGTGAATATTATCTTTACGTAATAAAAAAAGGAAAACTTGAAAATAAACCCTATACCAATCCGTTTGGCCAGCGTGGTATTATTAGGTCGTCACTGGAGGAGGCCTGTCCCTGCAGTGGGACATTAATGGGCTGTTATGATGACTATTGCAATCTAAGAACATTTGCATTTTAATGTGTTAGGAAGACTGTAATTTTCATCACTTTTAAATTCAAAAACCGAAATTATTAAAACTTTTATATCACGTTTTCAAAACGAATTCAAAGAACTCCAAATAACAACACGACCACTAAGTTCCCATTCAAGTGTATCCTCCATTACTTCTCGTTTAACTTAAAGACTTGAATGAAAAATACATTAAACATTTTCCACCAACAAAACTGGTAGTACTGAATTTTATTTACCCATTTTTTTGTGACATTTTATCCTCGATCAAATAAACAATCGTTTGTTGATTTTTATTTTTTAGGGTTCCTTGTTTGTTGCCATAAAACGATTTTCTACCTTTTTATTTTTTTATTTTTCGTCGTGGATATTTTTTACTTTTTTCTATTCGCGGACTACGTTGAAGTTGAAGAAAGACTTTTACAGACCAGGAAGCAGCCATTCTATGACAAAGAGAAAAGGACCCGCTTGAAAACCGCGTCTATAAAGAGATGGAACAAAAATTCGCTGTCGAGAACGATTCCCAGATTGGCGTACCTCGATCGGCAACCAACATGATTGATCTTATCGGATTTAGAAACCTTATCTGATTTCAAAGAGTTTTTAAAGCTGACTAAGGTCTAAATCTACTTCTAGATGCAACTAAAACAAATGAAATATTATCTTTGCGAGAAAATAAAATTAATGTAATAACATAAAATTTAAAATTGATCTATTTAGCTATCTTGTAAGGTAATTTATTTTTTTGTTACAGTAAGCCAATCTCTATGTCCTGAAATGAGTCCTGTTATTAATATATATTTATTATTAGTAAATATATATTTATTATTTACTAATAATAAACTTTTTAGTCAGCTTCAGCAGGATGAGGTCTGTAGACCTTCATTTTAATTTAACACGGAACCCCAGCATCTTTTATTCACATGCCATTTATTTCACATTCTTAAAACTCGATTGTAATACTTATGCCTTTTTATTCGAGTACTGTTAAATTTCATTCAATTCAAAATCGTGTGCAAAAAGAGTGTACGTGAATATTTTATTGTGAGAAGCAGTTTCCTTTCAAGACTTTTGGTCTGCAGCAAAAACGGTAAATGTACCATATCTTTGGAGCTGAAATATTTATAAGCGCTATATTGACAATACTTTCCCCCTTACTTATAAACGCCTCTTAAATTTAATCACTGTTTAGCGAGATTTTTTATTACGAAAACCAACCTTATACCAAACAACGTAAGAGCTTAGGCTATTTAATCAATTGACTAAAATTTTAGAATTTTTTTATGAGTAAGGGGGTTTATGTCGTAAGTTGCGACTACAAGAAACTTTTTAATGAATTTTTTTCATTCATAACAGCCCATTTATGTCCCACTGCAGGGACGGGCCTCCTTCCGTAACGGAGGGATACTTAACCTACTAATACCACGCTGGCCAGGCGGATTGGCATAGGGTTTAATTTCAAGTTTTCATGTAAAGGTAACAATCACAGATAGTCCCTTAGTCGATTTCTACGACAGCCATGGGATGAGATGGGGTGGTGACATATTGTATTCTTACTCCGTCACCACACGGATGGATAACGGCAACAAAATTAAAATTAGACAGGATATCCATGTACTTGGGGTCCTCACTCATTATCATCATCGTGGTCTTTGCGTCTATTTCAGACGATCTATTCTTTGCCTCGTGGATGCCATGCACTTTTTTATTGCCATTGCCATTCCCACTGGCGTAATAGTTATAGTAAATGACTGATAGACAAAGAAGTATACGGTTTGATTTCCACTCAATGCAAATCTTTGTGTGCTTGGATCGAGTACGTATAGGGATTACGGATATTCTTTTTTTGTAAGTTCCTGCCTTTCTACTGCTTTGAATTTGTCTCCATGAACATGGCTGTTTGATTCTGTCTGGATATTTCCAAGATAAGTATAGTAATAGTAATGTACTTACAAAATAATATAATTATATACGAGCTCTGCTAAGTTTAGTACTAGTAGGCGTTGTGTATTTTAAGTGCCAATTTATCATTAAACAAGTTTTATTAATGTACGAGTAACTTATCGGCATTGAAAATCAATGAAGCAATAATTTAACATTATTCATTCATAACTCGATAAAAAATATAGAATCGATCGTATCGATTACGAAAAACAAAAAAAAAAAAAAGTAATGTAATTTTAAAACGATATTACCGTTTAATTAACAATTAACGAGGCGTTAAATTGATTGAATAAACGTTGGCGGAACTAATTGATTATAATTTTAATCGATACTTAGTTCCGTTGTTGAAGTATACTTGATAAACATGCCGTAAAGTTTCCTAATTATTAATTTGATTTTTAAATGATTTAAAATTGTATTAAATTAATACTAGGTATTATAATATTTATCATCATCTCAGCCAATTGACGTCCACTGCTGGAAATAGGCCTCCTCCAAATATTGCCTTTTGCGGTCCTGCGCCTCCCTCATCCACCGGCTTCCCGCCGTCCTTACGACGTCGTCGGTCCACCGTGTGAGGGGTCTCCCCACCCTTCGTTTTCCGGATGATGATGATGATGATAATATTAATAATCTCTAAAAATAACTTAAAGTTAATAATATAACTAAATTCAAATACTGATTATACTATAAAGTATGTTAAGATAAATTTTAATATCACACTGCACTGGACAAAATGCTTCTTTTTAGTCATCATTAGCCCTAGAATAATAAGCATGTCAGATGATTGAAATTAGGTTTTATGAACTTTAACATTTTTGTATTTGTAGAGGTGATTTCAGTGCGTTTAAATTATCACTCTTAAAATGGTGAACCTAATCTTAATATGACTTTATTGCAAATTTTTCATTTAAGCGAGACACCAACTACAGCCGAATTCAGTAATTACAAAAGCTATATAAAAAGACTCTGTGACGCTGAAGCATTTGACGTAATTTGATTGATTACAACAGTGTTAAATGTGTCATTAAATTGTTTAATGTTTACGCTGAAATATCATCATCATCATAACAGCCCATTAATACCCGACTGCAGAGACAGGCCTCCTCCTAGGAGGGATAAATAATAATAATAAAAAAATTTTATTGACAAAAACCTGTTACATTCAATAAGTACATATCCAGTGACCCCACACTAGGCAAGCCTGTCCTGTGGGTGTCTGTTACCATTTACATATTTTATCTTATCAACTTTAAACATTAAATGAAGATAAAAAAAAAACAAAAAAGTATTAAAGAAAATTACCATCTAATTTAACATAATATTAGTGTATTCATATTTCCAAAAAGTTAATAATATACTTACACAAATATTTATCAACATAATATACATAAAGTTATTGATAGATAAAATAAATAATCATAAATAGATATAAATAAAATAAAAATTAAGTGAGTTTACAGCAACGCTATGACACTAATTTAAATGATTCAGGAGGACCTCTGTACTATCATATGAGAGTGTGAGTAACCAATTTTTTATTTTTGACTTGGCCTCTCTCATTCTGCAGTTTTTAATTTCAAGGGACTTTGCAACTTTGTTATATGTGTAACAGCCAACAAAGGGACTGAAACGTCTAGCGAAAGAAGAATTCACCTTTGGCACAGGGATTTTGTACACACGACGTTTCAGGAGAGTTTGGTATTCTTCGGAGTTAATTATCGTTTGGTGCATTTTTAGAACTGTGCTATGTAGGAAAAGCTGTCGAACATTTAGCACTTTACACTCCTTATAAAGATCTTCTATTGGATATCTGTGAGGCTTGCAAGTCATTGTTTTAAGTACGGCTCGTTGAGCCCGCTCAATTTGTATCATGAAAGTTTTATTAGCACTTCCCCATACACCTATGCAGTATGTTATAAGAGACTAGCTCAAAGCGAAGTACACTGTTTTTAAGATTTTGATTGGGGTTACTTGTCGGAGAAGTTTCATGATGTTTGCTGTCTTTCGAACACGGCTTGACAGAGAAGTTATATGTTCATAGAAATTTATGTTTTGGTCGATGATCACACCAAGATATTTAATTTTTGTCGTTCTTTTAATATTTGTACAATTACAGCATACCTGTTTCTCACAACTATGCAGCTTAAAAGCAAAAGAGCTATCAGGAGCTGTGGCAGTGGTTTTATAAAAACACATATATTTGGTTTTTTCTGCGTTGAGAGTCAGTAAATTGTTCTGTAGGTAAATCGTGATGAGTTTCATTCCTGACTCTGCTTTACAAAACGCTTCTTGCCATGTTGTTCCGCTGTATATAAAGACTGTATCATCAGCGTAGCATATTATATCATTATGAGTTTTGTCATGGATGTCATTCATGTACATAATGAAGAGAGTTGGACCGAGAATACTACCCTGGGGTACACCAAAATTTGCAGTGCAGAGACCACTTTTAAAGTCACCAACTCCAACACACTGTTTTCTGCCAAAAAGATAACTCCTAAACCACTCGAGAGCTATTCCTCTGATGCCAAACTGATTTTCCAGCTTTCTCAGCAAGATTGGAAACGAAACAGTGTCAAAGGCTTTCGCTAAGTCTATAAAAACCCCGACACTGCGCCTGTTTCCATCAAGCTGCGACGAAACTGTAGAAGTGAATAGTGAAACTGCATCCTCTGTCGATTTGCCTCTTCTAAAACCAAACTGATTATTAGAGAGGAGATGTTTTGTTTCTATATAATTTACAAGCCTGTTGTTGACTATTTTCTCCAATAATTTTGAGAAGGCTGGCAACAGAGAGATAGGTCGGTAGTTGTCCACTTTGTCTTTAGGCCCATTTTTATGTATTGGAGTAATAGAAGCGATTTTCCAGACGTCGGGAAAAATTCCCGTTTCTAGGCTGCGGTTAAATATTACAGTGAGTGGTGGTATTAGACTTGCTCTAATGTTCTTTAGAAGAGCATTAGTCAGCCCATCTGCACCAGGAGCTTTATCATTCTGTAAGGAAAGTATTAGAGACTCCACTTCTGATTGATCCGTAGGTTGTATATAGAAAGAGTGTGTTATGAACCTATTTGGCACATTGTTTGCCAAAGTATCTTGACTTAGGTCTAATTTAGATAGTATATTATTGGCCAGCCTCTGTCCTATCGTTGCGAAGTATTCATTACACATGTCCAGTGAGGTTTCCGCATTTGAACTGCTGTGGAGGGATAAAAGTTCCTGAGGTTCTATATTACGTTTAGAATTTTGGGATTATTTGTACTGTTTGTAATTTCACGATTTTCATATTCCGTTTTTAGTTTACGCAATATATCATTACAGTAGTTTCTGTAGCGCGAGTAGGTTATACGGAGAGATATATTATTAGGATCTTTTCGTGATTTCATATGCAGTCTGTCTCTATTTTGCATACACCGTATCAGTCCAGGAGTAATCCATGGTTTTATATTATACTTAGTATGACTTATTTTCACTTTGTGCGTGTGCTTTCCGACTATTTCCCCCAAACGATCACTAAAGTTGTTGACAAGTAAATTAATATTTGTATTTTCCAGTAACTGTGACCAATCCTCTTTTATGAGTTTATTGTTGATTGCTATAACATCCCGTTTAAAGCCAGTCCTCTGTAAGTTTTTAATAGATTGTTGTTTGATGGATAGGCCAAGGATTACTTTATCATGGTCAGTGATATCCGAGGAGCATACAATTCCCACCGCGTTTGTGGTACGATTCACAAATATTTGGTCAAGGCATGCATCGCCTCTAGTCGGTTTCGAAATTGCTGGAAACAATCCATGTTGCGCAGTAAGACATTGGTACTCTGAGTCCTGATTATTTGAGAGAAGGTTGATATTCATGTCACCGGTAAGAACAAGAGTACTTTTTTTATTTGAAAATTGGTTAAGTAATCGGTCGAGTGAAAGAAGAAAGTTACCAGGATTTCTAAAAGAGGGCGGCCGATACACTGCGAAAACCGAGACCGAGTCAGAAAAATCTATTTGCAGCCCATTACCTTCACTGATTACTGGTTCAGAGACAGAAACACCCAAAGAATCCCTAACGTAAGCCACTACACCACTATTTTGATTTATTATTTTTTTAGTTTTATAGTAGCTATATGATTGTATTTCGGGTATCAGTGTGGTCTCATCAAGCCAACATTCGGTAAGTATTAAACTGAAATTATCAAAATTTTTGTTTATACTACGTATGTTGAGAGTCATTAGTTTAAAAGTATGGTATGGCATAATAATCGATTTGCACTGTTCCGGTAGATTAATATCATGACAGTTTATACATACCGAATCTAACTCATCAGCTATGTTATTGTCAAACATTGTTGTTAATAAATGTGTATGAAGCAGTGAGTTTGACCAAGACTTCTCCAGTGCATAATATGTACAATCTTTTATTATAAAGTATTTGTTTACACAGCAATGTCGAATCATCAAAAGGGCTAAGTATTTTACTACCTAATTCCTCTGTGTATAATATTATACCATAACAATAATTGTATATAAATAGATAAAAGGTACGTTTTATAATATAAGCTATTAATAAGTTATATAATATTCTTAAAAAATAAAAAGCTATGAATATACTATAGAAAACAGAGTAAAATATTACATAATTAATCGAGTTTCCCGCAAATAGTACTTCCTCCCTTTTTAGGCGCGCATAGCCAAATGAAAACTCAACAATTTTGGACCCTAATAATACGAGATAAATCGTCCTGAGAACGTATATGTAAAGAAGGTTTACCTTCACGTTGTTTGACGAAGATGTTTCCTCTAACACACCAACAAAAGGAGTATCCTTGTTCTTTAGATTTCTCTCTTGCCATTCGAAAAAGCATCCTGTTTGCTTTTGTTAGACGCTCGTTATAATAGATTCTTGTAGACGTGCCCGGAACACTTAAATCTGAACTGGAGATGTTTCTTCTTGATTTTGCAGCCTTAACGATTTGGTCCCTTTTACTTCGACGTAAGAGACGTACAACCACCGGTCTCGGGAACCTGGTTGTGCGATCCGCAGATATTGCAGACACGACGCGTGGTCCCACTCTTGTTACCCAGTCGATATCTTTTTCCTCCAGATCAACTCCAATTTTGCGTGCGGCTAAAAGCGTGATGTGATACAGATTTTCGGCTTCGTGTTCGGGTATGCCAGCCAGTTCCATTTCGTTACATAGATGTTGTTGAGCTTGTCCATTGACTTCTAGCTGCAGTTCAGCCACTTTAGATTCAAGGAGCGTTACATTTTTATCACGGCTTTCTAGTGTTTTTATTCGTTCATCACTGGCTGCAATAGATGATCCTAGTTCGTCTAGTTTAGTTTGACAAGCGGTTAGTGAGAATGTGGCAGTTTCAAGTTGAACCTTCAGCGATGTTATTTCTTTTGTAAGACGACGAACTTCTTCTACAAACTGTTTTACTTCCGAGTGATTGCTTACCTTTGCGTTTGATTCTGTTTTCTTCCTATTGGTAACATACTCATCAGTTGACCTTATAGGCGTGGAGCTGTTATCGCCTCCTTTTTTTAACAAGGCACAACAATCAGGGCATTTCCACGTCTTTCTTTTTTCAACCGATAACGTATTAATGCACAACGAACAGAAGTTCTGGTCACAATCAGCAGATGAGCAGGTCTGATAGTTTGTGTCCTTAATGGTCTTAATACATCCACTGCATTTCATTTTGGTGTTATAATAAAGGCTCACAGATGACAAAAACAAATAACTCAGCCGTTTACAATTATATTTCGTGTCTCAAAAGCCCGTAGGTCAAAGTGGCTGTTTGAGCAAAATCCTTTGCCTATTGTGCAAGTCTGGCAGTCTGACGTTATTTGTCTGTGGTCAGACTCGATGGGCATGTAAACAAATCAGTTCCTTTGACATTAGCTAAGGTAAAAGCACCAGTGGCTGACAGGTACCCAATGAATGACTTTTTTGCAGTTAACATAAAATAATAAGGCAACAAATAATAATATTACTAAAAAAATTAGTTAAATAGACTACTAGTACTATTTAAGATATTTTTGCAAAATTTGGCATCGATGGGATCATTCTTTTTGTAATTATGAATTAGTTTTAGAGTGCGAGTGCTTTAAGTAAGACGTGCATCGCAATACTTATCTGATTTGTTAAGGAACTGATTAGTGAAAGTGCATGTTATAGCCAGGATTGTATGTTATATAGGTAAGTGATTATTGAAATTGTTACATAATTAAACAAATGACAAATTTAAACGGTTTTAAATTGATTTTATTCAATAATTTAGTATTTTAGAGGGGTGTCATTCACTGGGTAATCTTATATGTGTTTAGTAGTGGATGACACCTATGTCATTCTCTAGTACAAATTAATATTTTTTAAAACATCATTATTATTGAATTATAATGAAGTAGAACATTATATTTTAATTGCCCTGTAAACAAAAAACTTTTATTTGATGATTGAGTAGTGCCTGACAGGGGGTGTCATCGACTGGTTTTCTATGAAGTACCAATGTATGACAGGTGTCATTCATTGGGTCAAGACTACAATGTCATACATTGGTTTCAGATATTTTGTTTTACAAATATGCCTCCAAGGACGTATAAATATAGTCCGGACAACGTGTTAGGGGCATTAGTCGAGGTATCGAAGGGCATGTCTGTGGCTGCGGTAGCAAAGAAGTATGATATCCCACATATTACTTTGTTGTACAAAGTAAAAGGTAAACACCCAATCGAATGGCGCATGAGACCTACAAGCTACTTGATGATGGATCAAAATTCCTCATACTTCTCACCCACATGACTGTAGGTTGCCACCCACGACGATCTCCAATAGTTGGCCTATTCATACATTGCTCTATAACTGGTTAGATACCTATAGAAATCCCTAAAACATCCTGTCATATACTGGGTCTCCGATTTTGTTTTTTCATAGTCATACATTGGGGCATTCGAGATTTTGTCTGTCATCCACTAGTACAATTTCAGAGGTTGTGAAAAACTGAAATAGCTCAATAATAGAAATATTATTATACAATGTTTTATTCGTATATCATGGATGAAGAACCAGTTCATGCATTCGCGTTTGTTAGAAGTCGATAAAATTGATAATTAAGGAGATATGTGCAAAAATGTGTAAAATTCTTCCTTATAGAGTCATCCACTGGTGCATTTACCTTAGTTCCGCCAAGAACTTTATTGAGATCACCCTTTTATTATAAGAAAAATCCAATTTCAAACAATAACTGCCGAAAAGTGCAACTCCAAAACCAGTCTTCTATATCCAAAACAAAGTGAATTGTAAAAAAAAAACAACAAAGTGACTTGCCAATTTGAGGTTATGTCGTTGATAGTGAACTTCGGTGATGGATTTGTAGCACTCTCAAGCAGGAAAATTTATTTCTCTTGCAGCCGACAGAACACACGTATGCCTAGTTGAAGGTACAAACCGGAAAAGAACTTGACCTACTAATACCACGCTGGCCAGGCGGATTGGTATAGGGCTTTATTTCAAGTTTTCCTTTTTTTTATTTGTAAAGATAATATTCACGGATAGTCCTTTAGTCGTTAACGACACCCATGGGATGAAATGGGGTGGTGACATATTGTATTCATACTCCGTCACCACACGGAGAAATATCACGTGAATGATACTGCATGGCACTACAAAAGGGCTAATTGCTAAACAGCAGTGGAGTTGGGCTTGGAGTGATGTCGTCATTCTCATACGTAGTAACCTTTTCATACTACTGGTTGAAAGTAGATTAAGTGGCAGCAATTTACTATCTTTACTAAAGTGACTATGTATCTGTGATATCGACGGGTCCTACGTATACTGGTGTAACCCGCAAATTGACGAAAATGACTTTTTTGCTTGAATGACCTTAAAATAACCTATTCTTCCCAAATCAGTAAGAAAAAAATTAAAATTTCTTTTAGTTTCGGAGATACAAACTCGTAAACTGATGTAAGTAACACAATTTAATGCAAGGAGACAGTCAAAACTGATATAAGTTACTTGCATTAGTTTACGTAGTTAAGATTTACGTGACGCGTGAGTGTAAGTGACCGTTGCACCAGTATACGCGCGGCGACGATACACCGCGTACGTACGATACGGGTGTAACTGCAACGAATTTTACTTTATGTATTGAATTTCTAAAAATTATTCATATTTTTACGACGTTTTGAGTGTTTAAGATCAGTGAAAATAAAAATAATAATAAGTATGAAGCGTTCTCGGAGTCAATTAACCTAGATACTCCTGAAACTATTAAGAGTCTCAGATCTTTAAAAATTTTTGATATGTTGGTATTTGTGTCACTAACGTTTTAGAAAAACTACAAAAAAAGTAATCCTGGTCCTCTGGGAAATCTGGAAAATGATCGGTGTTATGACACCTGGTAGGAGAATGGGTAGCATATTGCTAATAGAGAACTATGGGGAATATTTTGAATAAAATTTTACACTTTATTGATTTTTAAATCTTTGCTGGTTTTTTATATATTTTAATAAATTATGGGTAAATGAATAAATAAGCAGCTAAAATTTACGTTAGCTGTGCAATGAAAAACTCTTAGAGAGCAAATAAACTTAACATTTCTAACACAAAAAGGTAAGTTTTTGCATTATTTACAAGTTAGCGCTTAAATTGCTTGCAACTATAGCTACCACAATAAGGCAACGTTACTTACAGATAATATAATTCTACAGAGCCATATAGCTAAGACATTTTTGTTCAAAACATTACAAAAAAATCTCACTTTCATAAATTTGTCATCACTTGTAACCACTTGTGTATTAGCACAACCGTGAATAATACGTGACATTATGCAATTCAATCGATCTTGTGAAAGAGTGAGAAGTAATCACGGGAGAATTAGTATCTGACTTTTTCCAGTACATGCCACTTGGAGGGACAACAATGTTTCCACTAAACAAAAAGATGGCCAGGAAACATGTAATTTCATTGGTTGTGACAGTATTGGACATGTTCTATTAGCTAACATAAATATGAATAAAAGTTTGTATACTAAGTGCACAAGTATATCTACGACATCATAACCAGACAAGCCATCAGAGTAATACATGGATAGTTGTAGTTTATTCAGACCCTCAAAGTTTTGCCATTTTAGGTAAGAATTTGGACAAGTATGTTCCTTTGATACTCTTGGTGCAAAGGCACTACTACCAGACGAAAGATAGGCTACAGGAGATGAATGAGGTACCGTGGAATCTTTTAAGTTGGACAAAGATTCTGCACGCGTTCTTGTAATAAAATAAAACGTTAGCACATTTTATATATACGTAAACGTATCTGACTAGATTTTTATTTTTGTTAATAGAAGTCTTATTTTTTTAAGTTATTTTTACCACTTAGTAGATTGTTGTTGTGGTACAAAATTAATTGTGCAATGTATATTTTATTTTGATGAGTCTGTAAGACAACTATTTAATTAGTCTTAGTAGTCGTACAGTTCTTACCTAAAAAGAATCGAACATTTTGTTATAGATACATATTATTTTATTAACATGGTAAAGAAAGCACTGATTACTTTAACTAATTATTATTACTAAAAACCAAGCCAAGTATATATTTTATTAAACTTTATAGATTGTTAAAGACTGATTTAATATTTTAATATCTCCTTAACCTATTAAAGATGATATTTACTATCTGAGCGAGAATCATGTCAAATATTTTAAAATGAAATGGAAAAGACTTCAAAATTTGAAGTCATTATAAAAATAGTAAATACGTTTATTTTTACACATTTAATGTTACACAATAAACGTGTATTACTATTTTGTACGTTTGTTTGTTTCATTTTTCCATATAAAAATCAAGTTCATGACCACAAAACTACATAAATTACTGGTACAACTAGTTTCTTAGTAGCTTGTAAAGTAGTGCAAGTGCTAAAAGTAGATAAATGAAATTATTTTCCCATATTTCGAGGTTTCATGATTTATAAATTACACTTATATGTATGACTAATCATGTGTATTTCTTTTATTTTCATTATTTAAAAACTAAGTCAGAACTTTGTAAAGAGAGACAAGTGGTTACTTGTAACAGTTTACTTGTTTGGATACTTTGATCAAAACAAGCTAAACAAATGCAAGTACAGCTATTTTCTAAAATACAAAACAATATAAAAATATATTTAATCCGGTTTTTTCCTTTCATTTTCAGGTATAACCTCTCAAAATTTCAGTAATTTCTGTAGAACTTTGACAAAGTTATAAGCTTTTGAACCTTTGAATTGCTCTCCTGTAAAGTTGTGTTTTTGCACTTATACTAGTCTACGTAGGACCCGTCGATATGTACTTTAAGTATAGGTCTACAAAAAGCTTACTTTATCTTTTAAGTGCTGCTGTTTTAAGTTAAATATTTAAAAATAAAACTAAGTAAATCAATTAAATCGAAAATCATCATTCCACAAAAATAGATCGTCGCTATTTAAAAAAAAACAGAGTTTCGTGTTCTGAATTAAACGTTTATACAATTGACGAGAAAATATTTCGTTGAAACTTTTTGCTGATCAAGAATCCAAGAGCGGTTGCGCACTGAATAATGTATTGTGCGTAAGAGTTTATCGAAGCGTATTCGGAAATTTAAAAGATGGTTCCGTTCATAAAATGAAACGATTATTTTTACTATCATTAAAAGTTTCATCAAAATAAATACTGATTCATCATCATCATCATATCAGCCAATCGACGTCCACTGCTGAACATAGGCCTCCTCCAAGCATTGCCACCTTGTGCGGTCCTGTGCCTCCCTCATCCATCGGCTTCCTGCCGTCCTAACTAGGTCGTCGGTCCACCGTGTAAGGGGTCTCCCCACCCTGCGCTTTCCGGTACGCGGTCGCCTTTCCAGTACCTTTCTGCCCCAACGGCTGTCGGTTCTCCGCGCTATATAGGTACTCTAAATACTGATTGGCTGACTTTATTAATTTATTGGGACATTAAAATAAAACGTTGGTTAAAGGATTAATAAAGGTGACTAGATTGAATGAGGAATATTATAAGCTCTTAGAAGTTCGAGTGCAGGGGCGGGCGTTCCCCAGTGATAACAGGTGACTTGGCTTCCTTAATATCATGCTGTATAAGTGAATAAAGTACAGAATTTTGTCCAATTTTTTTATTTTTCATATTTTTTTTTTATCTCTGAAGTTTCAATTACCGCCTTCACTACACCCAGAGGATGACATAACTTGGCGTATTTTTGGTGTATTTCTACTACGTTATATTATATAGTTGAGAATTTCTGAGGTTTATTTAATATTCTTCCACGGTACCCTAAAACAACTTAAAGCATAAAAATAATTGTTACCCGCAATTAATTTGTTTTTATTGAATTTAAAACGCATTACGATAAAATTAACACAATAATAGTTTTGAATTTCAACACTGTAGAATCATTTTAAAAGTTGGTTTTTAAAATGTGGACTTTTTGAATTTTTTAAAGGTGTTTAACTGGTATTGCATGTGTATTGTAATTTGTATCTATAAAATAACTTAAAGGAGTCGTAAAAGTTAACTGGTTTATAAATGACGACTTCTGTGGCGTAGTGTTTATATAACATGACCACTACCCAGAGGTCTCGTGTTTGATTCCCGCTCAATGCAAATCTTTGTGTGATGAACATGATTGTTTGCATTGGTCTGGGTGTTTTCTATGTATAATAATATATGTATGTATTTACAAAAAAAAAAGTATTTATGTATGTTTATCAGTTGTCTAGTACCCATATTAGAAGCTTCGCTTAGTTTGGGACTAGATTGCGTTGTGTGAATGTGTGAGGAATATTTATTTATTTTTTTTATAATAAAGGCTCAGCTTAGTTTGGGGCTAGATGGTGTTGTGTGAATGTGTGGAATATTTATATTTTTTATTTAATAAGTAGTAACGGAGAGAAACTTTATCTAATAATACCACACAGAAAAGATGGTTTAGTACTAAGTTTTTCTTCATTAGTTTCTACTATTTTTTGTTCGAACTTTACAATATTCTTGGGAAACCAAGTGTGGACACGTTGTATTCTTACTCCAGACCAAATGGAGGGGAAACTTAAGAGGGAAGTATAGCGTACGATTGTAACCAAATAAGATGCTGTCGCTGTCGCTCACGCCCCCCAGAACATCGTACTATAGAGAGCAGGTAACGAAACTAGAGGTAAGATAATTTGAAAGGCTGTTGATAATTTCAAATTAATTAAATCCTTCCATTTTGATAATCCAAACGATAATCGAATTGACAGGAGCTTTCAGAAGTTATTTAAGTGACTCTCGTTCAAAAACCAAAAGGTAGATCACCATCATTTATATCAAAAACAGTTCAAAACTGTTTGAAATAAACTGTCAAATTCAGCCATTTTAGATTCACCAGAGCTATTTTTGCACCAGCAAATAATAATATTTATGTGTCAAAATAAAAGTATTCCTCATGCGCATTTTATTTTAAAAATACGTCACGGGGATGATAATAAATAAAAATAATATAAAATAAATCAAAGAATTTATGTACACACGCAGATTAATCTACACTCTATGATAATGCGATACAAAAAGTCGGTCGGCTACATAGTGGCCTACCGAAGGATTTGAATACATTTTATATTTATTAGGATAATCCTCTTATGGTTAAAATGGACACGGGTACGGTTGAACATTGTCATTTTATGTGCCAAAGTGTTAAATATATTATTTTTTTAATGAAATGATACCTATTTTACTGAGGTAAGTAGTCGAATTTGCAATGGTATCGTAAATAAATGGTATTTCTAAGGATGTGCTAATTCTGTATCAACTGCTAATTTTTATATTTGTCCCCTCTCATAATCACAGTTTCTACTTTAAACTAGCTTTTATTGCGGCCCAGGTCTATCTGTTTTGCTATCAGTACAGCTAGCACTAGGCAGCGTTTCTAATGCAGCATTATATAATATGCCTATGAGCCGCTTGAATAATTCTTGAAACATCTGATAAACACACTTTTAAAACTTTGAGAATCTCTGTATAATACGAGCAATATTGAAGCTCCTATTTGTCGGCAAGCGCTTAAGCTTTGTTAACAAAAGTAAGTATTCTAAAGAAGTATTTTAAATCTTAATAGACTGAAAGATTAAATAGTTTTTGAAGACTTAATAAGTATAGGAATTTCCTGATTAAAATGTCTAAAACCCCGCTCAAACGAAGGATCATACATACCTACTAGTTGTGCTTCAAAATATTTATTTTTAAGTAATGTTCTCCGTGTGGTGACGGAGTAAGAATACAATATGTAACCAACCCCATCTTATCCCAAGGGTGTCGTAAAAACCGACAAAGGGACTATCCGTGAATATTAGAAATAAAAAGAAGGAAAACTTGAAATTAAACCCTATACCAATCCGTTTGGCCAGCGTGGTATTAGTAGGCCAAGTATCCCTCCGTCACAGGAGGAGGCCCGTGCCTGCAGTGGGACATTAATGGGCTGGTATGATGAATGTAAAGTAAAATGGTACCTAAATTGCAACGTGCAACATGAGATATTAAAAAAACACGAAACCCAAATAGTGATACGTTGTTGTCGTTGTGACTACAGATACTTTATAACTTACCACTTCATTTTTCGGTTGAAGGATAGTCAATTAGTACTACTTTCGTAAATTATATCAACTCAACTTAGATATAAATATTAGTTTTCATACCTGAAACAAAAATAAAAATATTATTATACCCTTTCCACTATATTTAACAACATTTGACAGATTGACGTTAGTGACGTTCAACAGTATCTCGAATGTAATGCCATTCGATTGTAAGCGATTTCGCGATTTTTCAAATTACTTTATTTTACACATTTGGATCCTTACATCAACTTACATTATCATTTTATTATTGTTTCTTTCTTCTATGTTAAGAGAATTAGCCTATAACTTAAAATGATAAAATTATAGTTAGCATAGGTATTATTTAAAATACATAATTTATCGTGACACATTCGCGGGTTGTAGCTAATCTAAAATTTCATATTACGTTTTATAAACGTATTATGAAGAGTTCAGGTTTATTCATAGCATTTATTTCTACCGATTATTTGTAATTTGTTTCGTAATGGTGGTAATCGTTATGAGTGTCCATCACTAAGTAACCATGGTAACTGAAAAAAACATGGGCACGTCCATGAAATACAATATAATTTGTTCGAAAAATAAGCGGAAGTATTACGAAACTTCATGGACGTGAACTGTCAAAAAGCTAAACTTACGCTGGAAGGGGTATAGTACCTATATTTAAAGTAACAAGCTATTAAACACGTAAACACAGTTGCCACCGCGCGATATCTATTCATCATCATCATCATCATATCAGCCAATCGTAGTTCACTGCTGGACATAGGTAATTTCTGATTCGATATCTATTCTCCCAACTATTTTGACCATAGCCTTGCAATTAAGAGCAATTTAGAAGTTCTACTAGTATTTTAATATATTTGTAGGGGTATGAATAGGCATGTGTTATCCTATACAATTAAATATGCCATACAACTAAAAAATTGCAGTTGTCAAAAAAAAAAAGATATATAAAAAAAAATATGAAAAAGGATGTATGTAAATAACTTTAACTTTATTTTATATGTTAAGCATTGTTGTAATCTAGAATACTTTTGTCAATTCTTATGTTCTTCTTATTTTATTGTTAACCATTCATTTGTACTATTCACCACATTATACATTAAATAATAATACTGCAAAACGATCCTAGAAGAAGGCGTAGACCATTAGCGCCACTTCTAGGATCTTGCTCTACTAGATTAATTAAAAAAAAAAATTAGGCATGTGTAGGTGTCATACGATTGTAATAAACGTAAGCGCAAGCGAGTTATTCTCTAACCACAAGGTTACCTAAATATTTTAAATAAATAATACACAATAAAAAGTGAACAAACTTTTTTACATTACCAACCAAATTTACGACAAAATTAATGGCTTTCACAAGCAGAGCATAGACTATAATTGATTCCATTAAACTGACTCCTCATCTACGGACAATGCTTCATTTTTTAAAACCAAGTAGTTAAAGAGAGATGAGGTAAATAAACCTCTTTTGAGTTGTCTGTCGGCAGCCATCTTATAAATCAAGTGATACGCTATAAATCCATCAAGGGGCCACAGTAAAAACACCATAGCGGTTTAGAGTTCGTTGAAAATGTTAGTTAATCTTTGGGATTGATGAATTGAAAGTTGATGAAAGTCATATTTGGGATTTAAAAAAAGGAATGATATTTAAAGAATGTGAAATGATGTACTTTATTTTGGTGACAAAAACATATTATTTAATTATAGCAACTGATTCTCCGTGTGGTGACGAAGTAAGAATACAGTATGTCACCACCCCATCTCATCCCATGGGTGTCGTAAAAACCGACTAAGGGACTATCCGTGAATATTATCTTTACGAGATAAAAAAGAAGGAAAACTTGAAATTAAACCCTGTACCAATCTGCCTGGCCACCGAGATATTAGTGGGCCAAGTATTCCTCCGTCACGGGAGCAGGGCCGACTGTGCAGTGGGACATTAATGGGCTGTTATGATGATATCAGACGGAATTGTGTAGTATCAAAACGTAAACGAAACCCCGAAACTAGATGGTATTGTTCAAATCCATGAAATTTTTTATTTTATATTACTTTTTTTTTTTATACGACTAGCCTATTGCAGTCCACTGCTGGACATATGCCTCTCCCGACACGCGCCACAGAACTCGGTCCTGCGCCTTCCGCATCCAAGCCGAACTAAAGACCTTTATGAGGTCGTCGGTCCACCTAGCTGGAGGCGCCCTACACTACGTTTGCCGAGTCAACGGATAAAAGTAATATTATAAAATTTATCAAAGAAAAAAGTAAAAAATCACTCTTTATAAAACTTCTTAGACCAATAAGTTTCATAACTAGAAATCGAGTTAAAATTTTCAATACAGAACCCTTTCTATCACGCTAAGATTAATGTACCCAAGTAGAATTAACAAGATTTATATTTCAACTTTAAAGGTACACAAGGCTGTTCACCAAAGTTTAATCAGCTTAATAATTAAGCCCGTATCCAATTACAAAGATAGAATATAACACTTACAATATACATTGTTTGTTCTGAGTGAAAGAACTGTCTTAAAAAAATTTACACTTTTTTGTTACATGAATGTATTAAAGTATAGATGTGTTATTTTAAGGTCCCTTGTTAGTATGGCAGAAACGTGTGTGCCTAATTTTGTAATGTTTTAATAGACTTTTCTTTGACTAGACTTAAATGAAATAAAAGGATACATCCTGGTTTAAAACTACTATTTACCTTGTATAGGTTTTAAGTCTGCATCTTCGCATAATTTGCGAGTTTTTTGCTAGTTTACAAAGTTTTTAGAGACCAACCCCGGGACTAAGTATTTATGTAAATCATACGTATCGAACATGACGTACTATAAAAGCTTAACTTTACTATTATTAAAATTTTCATTATAATTAATCTTTATCCCTAATGGACTAAGAACACCGTTCAGCGGCGTTGAGTCAATGGGCTAGGAATATTTTTCTGCTATTATAATATCAATATATCAATACTTGAATTATCAGCCCTAAAAAGTTCAAATGAAGTGATGGAGGGCTACTTGGCCAACGTAGTACCATGCTATCTAGACAAATAGGTACAGGAGCTGTTGTTTTAAAAAAAAACATATTATATTTTGTAAACATTCTTTTAGCGATATTAATATTAAATGAGATGGTGACACGTTTTTTTCTAAGCCAAGACCACAAAGGTTTTTCTTCGCACACATTTTAGCATAACAGATGTGTTTTTCTTAAAATACTTCCACGGTACCCTAAAACAACTTAAAGCTTAAAAATAATTGTTACTCGCAATTTATTTGTTTTTATTGCATTTAAAACGCATTAAGATAAAATTAACACAATAATAGTTTTGAATTTCAACACTGTAGCATCATTTTAAAACTTGGTTTTTAAAATGTGGACTTTTTGTTTTTTTTTAAAGGTGTTTAACTGGTATTGCGTGTGTATTGTAATTTGTATCTATAAAATAACTTAAAGGTGTCGTAAAAGTTGTTTGTAATAAGTAGTAACGGAGGGAAACTTTATCTAATAATACTACGCTGAACAGATGGTTTTGTAGTTTTTCTTCTTTAGTTTTTGAAAGATTATTCCTTTTGTTTGACTTTCACGACTCTCTTGGGAATCCAAGTGTGGACACGTTGTATTCTTACTCCAGACCAAATGGAGAGAAAACTTAAGAGGAAAGTATAGCGTACGATTGTCATCAAATAGGTATTTAGGAAAATACATGATCGTGCGATAGAGAGAGGTAACGATACTAGAGGTAAGGTAGACAGACTTGAAATGCTGTTGATAATATCAAATTAATTAAATCCTTCCATTTTGATAATCCAAACGATAATCGAATTGACAGGAGCTTTCAGAAGTTATTTAAGTGACTCTCGTTCAAAAACCAAAAGGTAGATCACCATCATTTATATCAAAAACAGTTCAAAACTGTTTGAAATAAACTGTCAAATTCAGCCATTTTAGATTCACCAGAGCTATTTTTGCACCAGCAAATAATAATATTTATGTCTCAAAATAAAAGTATTCCTCATGCGCATTTTATTTTAAAAATACGTCACGGGGATGATAATAAATAAAAATAATATAAAATAAATCAAAGAATTTATGTACACACGCAGATTAATCTACACTCTATGATAATGCGATACAAAAAGTCGGTCGGCTACATAGTGGCCTACCGAAGGATTTGAATACATTTTATATTTATTAGGATAATCCTCTTATGGTTAAAATGGACACGGGTACGGTTGAACATTGTCATTTTATGTGCCAAAGTGTTAAATATATTATTTTTTTAATGAAATGATACCTATTTTACTGAGGTAAGTAGTCGTATTTGCAATGGTATCGTAAATAAATGATATTTCTAAGGATGTGCTAATTCTGTATTAACTGCAAATTTTTATATTTGTCCCCTCTCATAATCACAGTTTCTACTTTAAACTAGCTTTTATTGCGGCCCAGGTCTATCTGTTTTGCTATCAGTACAGCTAGCACTAGGCAGCGTTTCTAATGCAGCATTATATAATATGCCTATGAGCCGCTTGAATAATTCTTGAAACATCTGATAAACACACTTTTAAAACTTTGAGAATCTCTGTTGAATACGAGCAATAGTGAAGCTCCTATTTGTTGGCAAGCACTTAAGTTTTGTTAACAAAAGTAAGTATTCTAAAGAAATATTTTAAATCTTAATAGACTGAAAGATTAAATAGTTTTTGGAGACTTAATAAGTATAGGAATTTCCTGATTAAAATGTCTAAAACCCCGCTCAAACGAAGGATCATACATACTAGTTGTGCTTCAAAATATTTATTTTTAAGTAATGTTCTCCGTGTGGTGACGGAGTAAGAATACAATATGTCACCAACCCCATCTTATCCCAAGGGTGTCGTAAAAACCGACAAAGGGACTATCCGTGAATATTAGAAATAAAAAGAAGGAAAACTTGAAATTAAACCCTATACCAATCCGTTTGGCCAGCGTGGTATTAGTAGGCCAAGTATCCCTCCGTCACAGGAGGAGGCCCGTGCCTGCAGTGGGACATTAATGGGCTGGTATGATGAATGTAAAGTAAAATGGTACATAAATTGCAACGTGCAACATGAGATATTAAAAAAACACGAAACCCAAATAGTGATACGTTGTTGTCGTTGTGACTACAGATACTTTATAACTTACCACTTCATTTTTCGGTTGAAGGATAGTCAATTAGTACTACTTTCGTAAATTATATCAACTCAACTTAGATATAAATAGATTTCATACCTGAAACAAAAATTAAATTACTATTAGTATATTTAAAGTAACAAGCTATTAAACAAGTAAACATAGTTGCCACCGCGATATCTATTGTCCAAACTATTTTGACCATAGCCTTGCAATTATGAGCAATTTAGAAGTTCTACTAAAATTTTAATATATTTGTAGGGGTATGCATAATAGGCATGTGTGGTTGTCATACGATTGTAATAAATGTAAGCGCAAGCGAGTTATTCTCTCACCACTAGGTTACCTAAATATTTTAAATAAATAAGTACTTAATACACAATAAAAAGTAAACAAACTTTTCCACATTACCAACCAAATTTACGACAAAATTAATGGCTTTCACAAGCAGAGCAAAGACTAATTGATTCCATTAAACTGACTCCTCATCTATAGACAATGCTTCATTTTTTAAAACCAAGTAGTTAAAGAGAGATGAGGTAAATAAACCTCTTTTGAGTTGTCCGTCGGCAGCCATCTTATATATCAAGTGATACGCTATAAATCCATCAAGAGGCCACAGTAAAAACACCATAGCGGTTTAGAGTTCGTTGAAAATGTTAGTTAATCTTTGGGATTGATGAAAGTCGATGAAAGTCATATTTGGGATTTAAAAAAAGGAATGATATTTAAAGAATGTGAAATGATGTACTTTATTTTGGTGACAAAAACATATTATTTAATTATAGCAACTGATTCTCCGTGTGGTGACGGAGTAAGAATACAGTATGTCACCACCCCATCTCATCCCATGGGTGTCGTAAAAACCGACTAAGGGACTATCCGTGAATATTATCTTTACGAGATAAAAAAGAAGGAAAACTTGAAATTAAACCCTATACCAATCTGCCTGGCCACCGAGATATTAGTGGGCCAAGTATTCCTCCATCACGGGAGCAGGGCCGACTGTGCAGTGGGACATTAATGGGCTGTTATGATGATATCAGACGGAATTGTGTAGTATCAAAACGTAAACGAAACCCCGAAACTAGATGGTATTGTTCAAATCCATGAAATTTTTTATTTTATATTACTTTTTTTTTTTATACGACTAGCCTATTGCAGTCCACTGCTGGACATATGCCTCTCCCGACACGCGCCACAGAACTCGGTCCTGCGCCTTCCGCATCCAAGCCGACCTAAAGACCTTTATGAGGTCGTCGGTCCACCTAGCTGGAGGCGCCCTACACTACGTTTGCCGAGTCAACGGATAAAAGTAATATTATAAAATTTATCAAAGAAAAAAGTAAAAAATCACTCTTTATAAAACTTCTTAGACCAATAAGTTTCATAACTAGAAATCGAGTTAAAATTTTCAATACAGAACCCTTTCTATCACGCTAAGATTAATGTACCCAAGTAGAATTAACAAGATTTATATTTCAACTTTAAAGGTACACAAGGCTGTTCACCAAAGTTTAATCAGCTTAATAATTAAGCCCGTATCCAATTACAAAGATAGAATATAACACTTACAATATACATTGTTTGTTCTGAGTGAAAGAACTGTCTTAAAAAAATTTACACTTTTTTGTTACATGAATGTATTAAAGTATAGATGTGTTATTTTAAGGTCCCTTGTTAGTATGGCAGAAACGTGTGTGCCTAATTTTGTAATGTTTTAATAGACTTTTCTTTGACTAGACTTAAATGAAATAAAAGGATACATCCTGGTTTAAAACTACTATTTACCTTGTATAGGTTTTAAGTCTGCATCTTCGCATAATTTGCGAGTTTTTTGCTAGTTTACAAAGTTTTTAGAGACCAACCCCGGGACTAAGTATTTATGTAAATCATACGTATCGAACATGACGTACTATAAAAGCTTAATCATCAAAACAGCCCATTAATGTCCCACTGCAGAGACGGGCCTCCTCTCGTGACGGAGGGATACTTTGCCTGCTAATACCTTACCTACGTTGGCCAGACGGATTGGTATAGGGTTTTATATCAAGTTTTTCTTCTTTACATGTAAAGGTAATATTCACGTATAGTCCCTTAGTCGGGTTTTACGACATCTGTAGGATGAGATGGGGTGGTGACATATTGTATTCTTACTCGGTCACCACACGAAGGAAGCTTAATCAAATTATGAAAAAGAGAAAAAAATAAAATAGTTACTTATTATTCTTTTGAATTGAAATTGTTTTGAACTCATAACAAATTATAGTATTTAAACACTTTTTCGTCAAAAAATTCAATTAAAAGTTTAGTAACTAACGATTCGATCCAATAAAGCAAACGTTTTATTGATTCAAAAATAGAATTGGAATTATGCTTGCCGAAAAAAAACTTATTATTTTTATGTATATTGCCACTTTGTCCTGTGCCTCCCCCATCCATCGGTTTTCTGCCGTCCTAACCAGGTCGTCGGTCCACAAGGTGGCAATATTGGAGGAAGCCTATGTCCGGCAGTGGACGTCAATTAGCTGATATGATGATGATAATGGTTTTTATATATTATATTCTGACCAATATTTAAAAAGTGACCTTACTTATAATTATTATAATATGTAGGATATTATAATAATTATAAGTAAGGTCACTTATAATCCTTATACATCAAAAGTCAAAATAAATATAAGTCAAAATAATATATAAGGTAATTCCTTGTACTATCGGGGTCTTGCATATCTTTACCACTTAAAGTATAATTTCGTTTGCAGCGCTCTGCTACTATAGTATAGCAGGTACGCGCTCATCAACCAATAGCACCACAGTAACGGATGGTGCTACTACAGCCCTTTGTTTTGTCTAATAGTAAAAAGCTCGCACAAAAAAACTAAACTATCGAATGGTTCTGTTTTGTTACTAAAACCTTTCTACTTCATTTCTCCAAAAACTATACTTTACTTACATCCAAGTAAAGAAACATGAGATTTTTATTTTGACTGTTTTGGAATTAGTGAAGTTCTTAACTTTTATGTCTTTGTGTTTTGTTGAGTAAAAATAACTAACGTGACTGAATGTCAGATATTAAATAAGTTAAAAGTAAAACATTTTACAAAATTGATTTTATGTTGATTTTTTTGTTAACTCTTTAATTTTTATGTGTCTTATTTTAATTATTGTGTTATTTTTTTGTTTCATTATTTTCTTTAGAGTGTGATTCATTTTGGGTTCGATTTAAAATAAATGTCAGGAAGATGAATGAACTACTACTAATATTTTTTTTTATTCATTTTTTTTTAGAATAAATATATTTTTTTGAAAAAATACAAGAAATTCGAGAATAAGCAGGTGAGGTTCGAACCTATGGGCTTTAACGTTCCTTGCCACGTATATGTCTACTGGGGTTTTAAATTGACTGTTCTTCAAAGTTTAGTTAATATAGTTAAGAAGCTCGAGGAATGATTGAAGTCAAAATGTTAGCTTCACAAAGTAATAATGCACACAATACATCTGGCCGGCTATTAGGATCATAAAAAAGAAATTTGTTTTTATTACCCTAATGAACCGCCTAAATTTTAGCCAGATGTGTATTTTGCAATATAACCTATCGTTTAGTAAAAAAAACTGTCCCTTTAACCGAGAGGACACTTCTTTAAGCTTTGCTATTGGACGATACAAATACTGGGCGGTAACAGAATTTGGACATCGGTCATCGTGTTCAAGGGATTTTGTTTCAAAATTGGACATATCTACAAGACCCCGATAGTACATCAAAAGTCAAAATAAATGCTTTATATCTATAATGGCGCATTGTTCTGCAGGATGTGACATTGTTTGTTCTGTCTATTCAAAATTTAATGGCGACCCCTATTCATTCTCTCCCTTATTTAATTTAATTTTGGGTTTATAAAAATATTGAACCCTTTTTTTGTGAGAATGATGATTTGACGAGTAAAAAGTGTTTAGTCACTTTGTTTGTGTAAGGGTTACACTTTGTTTGTGTACAGTCGAGCTCATTTAGTTACAAAGCCCTTGGCACATCTTGTGACGGAAACGAATTAAGCTAAGTTTTTTAATTAAAAAACTTGTGACCTTATAACGTTGATGTCCGTGTTGTGACGGAGTTGTCCGTGTGGTGACGGAGTAAGAATACAATATGTCACCATCCCATCTCATCCCAAGGGTGTCGTAAAAACCGACTAATATTATCTTTACGAAATAAAAAGAAGGAAAAATTGAAATTAAACCGTATACCAATCCGTCTGGCCAGCTTGGTCTTAGTAGGCCAATATCCCTCCATTACGGGAAGAGGTCCGTCCCTGCAGTGGGACATTAATGGGCTGGTATGATGATAACGTTGATAACTAGACAGAATAGCTGTCTGTTTACTATAAGTTTGCCTAGATGGCGCTTTTAGAAAATTCAATGTAGTTGTTTTGCAGGAATTTAAAGTTTGTTTCGAGTTACAATAATGTTCGTCCGTTAAAGCCTCTCTTTAGGTATGTAGATATAGCTAAAGAATATTTTAATACACTAGGTGGAATATTTTTGGGTGTACTATACAATATAAATGTACGTAATAATGTTCAATAGACATAAAAATGCACCTAAAGAAACATTTCAAACCGTTTCGATCTTCTACGAAGCATATCGGACACTTTAGATTATCAATTAGAACACAATTGATTTTTTTAGTCTTGCGTAAATCCGTAGCAAATGGGTATCAGAACCAACGGAGCGATGAGTGCACTCTGTGCGCGTTTGTCGCAAAGCTGAATTCTTTGAACCGTAACGCCTATTTCAAAAACTATAATCCAACAATTTTTGTTGTGAAACTTATTATTTTAATAATTAAACGTGCTGATGGCCTTTCTTAAGGGCAGATAGAAACTGGGCCTTTTAAAACCAAGGTGGTTTTATTTGGATAGAATTTGAGGTTTTCTTCAGTAAATTATTGTTGAAATTATTTTTTTCGCGCTTACATTTATTACAATCGTATGACAACCACACATGCCTATTATGCATACCCCTACAAATATATTAAAATTTTAGTAGAACTTCTAAATTGCTCATAATTGCAAGGCTATGGTCAAAATAGTTTGGACAATAGATATCGCGGTGGCAACTATGTTTACTTGTTTAATAGCTTGTTACTTTAAATATACTAATAGTAATTTAATTTTTGTTTCAGGTATGAAATCTATTTATATCTAAGTTGAGTTGATATAATTTACGAAAGTAGTACTAATTGACTATCCTTCAACCGAAAAATGAAGTGGTAAGTTATAAAGTATCTGTAGTCACAACGACAACAACGTATCACTATTTGGGTTTCGTGTTTTTTTAATATCTCATGTTGCACGTTGCAATTTATGTACCATTTTACTTTACATTCATCATACCAGCCCATTAATGTCCCACTGCAGGCACGGGCCTCCTCCTGTGACGGAGGGATACTTGGCCTACTAATACCACGCTGGCCAAACGGATTGGTATAGGGTTTTATATCAAGTTTTTCTTCTTTACATGTAAAGGTAATATTCACGTATAGTCCCTTAGTCGGGTTTTACGACATCTGTAGGATGAGATGGGGTGGTGACATATTGTATTCTTACTCGGTCACCACACGAAGGAAGCTTAATCAAATTATGAAAAAGAGAAAAAAATAAAATAGTTACTTATTATTCTTTTGAATTGAAATTGTTTTGAACTCATAACAAATTATAGTATTTAAACACTTTTTCGTCAAAAAATTCAATTAAAAGTTTAGTAACTAACGATTCGATCCAATAAAGCAAACGTTTTATTGATTCAAAAATAGAATTGGAATTATGCTTGCCGAAAAAAAACTTATTATTTTTATGTATATTGCCACTTTGTCCTGTGCCTCCCCCATCCATCGGTTTTCTGCCGTCCTAACCAGGTCGTCGGTCCACAAGGTGGCAATATTGGAGGAAGCCTATGTCCGGCAGTGGACGTCAATTAGCTGATATGATGATGATAATGGTTTTTATATATTATATTCTGACCAATATTTAAAAAGTGACCTTACTTATAATTATTATAATATGTAGGATATTATAATAATTATAAGTAAGGTCACTTATAATCCTTATACATCAAAAGTCAAAATAAATATAAGTCAAAATAATATATAAGGTAATTCCTTGTACTATCGGGGTCTTGCATATCTTTACCACTTAAAGTATAATTTCGTTTGCAGCGCTCTGCTACTATAGTATAGCAGGTACGCGCTCATCAACCAATAGCACCACAGTAACGGATGGTGCTACTACAGCCCTTTGTTTTGTCTAATAGTAAAAAGCTCGCACAAAAAAACTAAACTATCGAATGGTTCTGTTTTGTTACTAAAACCTTTCTACTTCATTTCTCCAAAAACTATACTTTACTTACATCCAAGTAAAGAAACATGAGATTTTTATTTTGACTGTTTTGGAATTAGTGAAGTTCTTAACTTTTATGTCTTTGTGTTTTGTTGAGTAAAAATAACTAACGTGACTGAATGTCAGATATTAAATAAGTTAAAAGTAAAACATTTTACAAAATTGATTTTATGTTGATTTTTTTGTTAACTCTTTAATTTTTATGTGTCTTATTTTAATTATTGTGTTATTTTTTTGTTTCATTATTTTCTTTAGAGTGTGATTCATTTTGGGTTCGATTTAAAATAAATGTCAGGAAGATGAATGAACTACTACTAATATTTTTTTTTATTCATTTTTTTTTAGAATAAATATATTTTTTTGAAAAAATACAAGAAATTCGAGAATAAGCAGGTGAGGTTCGAACCTATGGGCTTTAACGTTCCTTGCCACGTATATGTCTACTGGGGTTTTAAATTGACTGTTCTTCAAAGTTTAGTTAATATAGTTAAGAAGCTCGAGGAATGATTGAAGTCAAAATGTTAGCTTCACAAAGTAATAATGCACACAATACATCTGGCCGGCTATTAGGATCATAAAAAAGAAATTTGTTTTTATTACCCTAATGAACCGCCTAAATTTTAGCCAGATGTGTATTTTGCAATATAACCTATCGTTTAGTAAAAAAAACTGTCCCTTTAACCGAGAGGACACTTCTTTAAGCTTTGCTATTGGACGATACAAATACTGGGCGGTAACAGAATTTGGACATCGGTCATCGTGTTCAAGGGATTTTGTTTCAAAATTGGACATATCTACAAGACCCCGATAGTACATCAAAAGTCAAAATAAATGCTTTATATCTATAATGGCGCATTGTTCTGCAGGATGTGACATTGTTTGTTCTGTCTATTCAAAATTTAATGGCGACCCCTATTCATTCTCTCCCTTATTTAATTTAATTTTGGGTTTATAAAAATATTGAACCCTTTTTTTGTGAGAATGATGATTTGACGAGTAAAAAGTGTTTAGTCACTTTGTTTGTGTAAGGGTTACACTTTGTTTGTGTACAGTCGAGCTCATTTAGTTACAAAGCCCTTGGCACATCTTGTGACGGAAACGAATTAAGCTAAGTTTTTTAATTAAAAAACTTGTGACCTTATAACGTTGATGTCCGTGTTGTGACGGAGTTGTCCGTGTGGTGACGGAGTAAGAATACAATATGTCACCATCCCATCTCATCCCAAGGGTGTCGTAAAAACCGACTAATATTATCTTTACGAAATAAAAAGAAGGAAAAATTGAAATTAAACCGTATACCAATCCGTCTGGCCAGCTTGGTCTTAGTAGGCCAATATCCCTCCATTACGGGAAGAGGTCCGTCCCTGCAGTGGGACATTAATGGGCTGGTATGATGATAACGTTGATAACTAGACAGAATAGCTGTCTGTTTACTATAAGTTTGCCTAGATGGCGCTTTTAGAAAATTCAATGTAGTTGTTTTGCAGGAATTTAAAGTTTGTTTCGAGTTACAATAATGTTCGTCCGTTAAAGCCTCTCTTTAGGTATGTAGATATAGCTAAAGAATATTTTAATACACTAGGTGGAATATTTTTGGGTGTACTATACAATATAAATGTACGTAATAATGTTCAATAGACATAAAAATGCACCTAAAGAAACATTTCAAACCGTTTCGATCTTCTACGAAGCATATCGGACACTTTAGATTATCAATTAGAACACAATTGATTTTTTTAGTCTTGCGTAAATCCGTAGCAAATGGGTATCAGAACCAACGGAGCGATGAGTGCACTCTGTGCGCGTTTGTCGCAAAGCTGAATTCTTTGAACCGTAACGCCTATTTCAAAAACTATAATCCAACAATTTTTGTTGTGAAACTTATTATTTTAATAATTAAACGTGCTGATGGCCTTTCTTAAGGGCAGATAGAAACTGGGCCTTTTAAAACCAAGGTGGTTTTATTTGGATAGAATTTGAGGTTTTCTTCAGTAAATTATTGTTGAAATTATTTTTTTCCCTTACTAGGCTTTTAAGACATCAAATTCAGAAAAACAAACACTAAATCCTATACCACAGGCATTGTTTTTATAATCAATTTCAGAATTTACTTTAGAGAATAACATGATTTAATACCATAAAACAGCAAAATTTCAGTTATACTCGTACTTAGTGCTTAAATTAATTATGCTGTTTTAGTGACATGTCCGCTTGGAGCATTACTACTCCTTTTACTTGTTGAAAAACTGCACTCACTGAAAATGGATTCAAGCTTCATTTTCATCTTGAAACTAAAAAAATGTTTTAAAATATTTTACAAATATTGCACAAAATAAGCAATGTATTAAAAACATTATTTATTAAAATGTCTCGAAAAACTACGTGATGAAATCACAAAGTGTCTCGTTTGTCAAAGCTAATTAATTTAAAGCATATTTCACAAAGAATACAAAAAGGCCCAAGAGAACAATTAATTAGATGAAACGGTTTGTCGTATAATAAAGAAAACAGAATACCAATTATAGATAAGATTAAGACCGAAAACACACCAGCTTTTTGTTAAGTCCAGTTTTTTTTATATTATAATGTCCATTGCAATATTCTTATCAAAAAACATACACATAAACTTACAGTCTCACATACAGTGTTTTTAATAAATAGTTTTTTACATTACAATAATAGACAAAACAATGTAGGTACTACAGCTGATTTTATGTTAGTGAACTTAAAAAGGTAAATTAAAAGGGAGGAAAATATTGATGAACTAGCGCTAGAGAGCTTATAAAAAGAAAAGGTGCAGTCGTTGAACTTGCACTTTTAAATCCATCGCTAGATAATCATGCGATCTGGTTATATTTTTTCTGAAACTAAAGATGTCCCTTGTGTTATAAATCTTGTGTGAAATAATACCAGATCTCCGTGTGCTGACGAAGTAAGAATACAATATTTCACCACCCCATCCCATCTCATCCCATGGGTGTCGTAAAAACCGATTAAGGGACTATTCGTAAATAATATCGTTACGAAATAAAAAGAAGGCAAACTTGAAATTAAACCCTGTACCAATCCGTCTGGCCATGATGCCAAGTATCCCTCCGTCACGGGAGGAGGTCCGTCCCTGCAGTGGGACATTAATGGGCTGTTATGATGAATAATACCAGATATTGTAATTAATCCCTGTGATCTAAAGCTTAACAGGGTAGTGCGGAAGATTTGTTTTTAAAATAAAGAAACACTACCGTTCCAATACCGTTCTCGGTTCCGTTAATGTCATTGTAGTAATTAAGTAATAATAGAATGACATAACTGTTGATATTTTAAGGCTGTTACTATGCTGTTACCAAAACCTCTCTCAAAGGTGAAGCGTTAATTGAACGAGATGGAGATTTTAACAATTAATTTTACCTGTCAAACATAGTTAAGGGTGCGTTATATTAAATGAAGCACCCTTAATGTGTATTATATTGGGGTTTTAGTAGTCATTATGAATATTATTATGGATGAGAATCTGGTAACATACCCCCCCTGACTCATAAACGCCTCTTAATTATTAGTCAATTGATTAGCTTAAATTCTTACGAATTTGTTTGGTATAAGTTTGGTTTTGCTAATAAAAATCTCGCTAAACAGTGATTAAATTTAAGAGACGTTCATGAGTAAGGGGGATAATGGTTATGGTATCTATCCGCCATGTCGGAGATTATAAATTCAATCCTCTTTCAAGTCAAAAATTGATTGATTTTCTTTGGTGTGTAACACGTTCCCAGTAGTGTACCATATATGGTGCACGTGCATTGTTTTACTATTGTGTCTGCTGGCGGCAAAAGGTTAAGATATTTCTTTACTTAGTCGTAGTCAGTTTTATTTCACAATAAAGTTTACTAAATAAGTATTTAGCTCCGCAACAAACTACTGTAGCATTTCCGCAACCCGGTCGCGTGTTCGAACGATCGATTGATTGAAGATGTAATTCACAAAATTAATAATTCTTTTGAGCCTGGATATTCTTTGAGTCCTTTACTGTAATAACCTCGCCATCTATCGATCTCTAGATCAAGAATTCATAACAGCCCATTAATGTCCCACTGCAGGGACGGGCCTTCATCTGTAACTAAGGGGTACTTAGCTTACTAATACCACGCTGGCCAGACGGATTGGTATAGGGTTTAATTTGAAGTTTTCCTTCTTTTTATTTCGTATAGTTAATATTTACGGATAGTCCCTTAGTCGGTTTTTACGACACCCATGGGATGAGATGGGGTGGTGACATTGTATTCTTACTCCGTCACCACACGGAGAAAGATCAAGAATTGTCGTAAAAAAAAGGAAAAAAATAATAATTTACCTCTGTATTAAATTTTCTCGCATGTAAATTTTCTATTTCATATACTATTTCATGAAGAGTTATCTAAAAATAGTACATCATAAATATTCAGTAAGCTATCACGAATAACATAGTTATTCCACCTGGCGGATAATAATTGTATTAGTTTTATTCAATATGAATATAACGAGGGAATATGTTACGTGTCTGAATATATATTTCATACAATTTCTGTTTACATCGGGATAAGGATATTGGGATAGTAATATATTTTCTATATTTAGAGTGGTAGAGTCACGCTGTTTATAGCACGAATAAGGCACGACTCAACCGGGAAAATACTACCTTTTCACAAAAAAACCGACGAAAAATGGCTATTTATTTTACTGCCGTGTTTTGTTCGGTGGGGCTCTTTCAATTTATGCACTATAGGTTATATAGTAGTGATGACGAAACACACAATTTGACTGTTTTTTTAAGAGTTGCAGAAGAATTCTGTGTTTTAGAAATATCAAGCTCAATAAGCTTATATATAGGTTGATTTCTTACACTGCATGGACACTTCCTTCAGTCACGAAGGGTAAATTGATTCACTTAAACTATGCTGACGAAACAGATTGGTATACGGTTTTAACGTATAGCTTTCTTTTTGTTTTCGTACAAAATTATACCCTAATTAAAATTTTCCTTACGATACCTATGTGAGTTAGGTGAGTTAGGATGGTAAAACCATGTCGTGTACTTACTCCGTCAGCACAAAGAAAACATAAATATAAATACCTACATCCGAAATGTATTTTACAAAAGTAAAAATATGATAAACATCTCACCTAAAAAGAATATTAAAATTCTGTGTAAATAAAAATTTTACACAAAGGTACTTGTCGATAGCACCCTAAGGCTTTCAAGTACTTTTTGTATTGTTACCTATCTTTACATCCCATTGGATTTTGAACCGTTAAATAAAACATAAAAAGGCCATTAAGGTGTTGAGTTACTAAAAAGTATACGATCTCATTAACACGAATTTCTATTTCAGCGAAATTTTGTAAAATTGACATTACGTTATGATAACTAGATGGCGTTGTTAGGTATAATATAATAAGTGCATAATATTCCGTAATTACGTCCATGTGGTGAGGGATTAAGAATACAATAAGTCACCACCCCATCTCACTCCGGGGGTGTCGTATAATATGTATGCATGGGATGAGATTGGGTGGTGGCATATTGTATTCTTACTCCGTCACCACACGGATTGTGTGTGACATAATATGTCTAAATTGTATGCATGGCTGTTTCGTTTGTTTTAGCTGTTGATTAGACCCGCATGCTTGGGATCATATTATGTTTAAAGAGATAGTTCCAACAGTAAATCATTTAAATAGCTGAAATGCAGCCAGAAGACTTGCTCAAAAGTTCCTCCAGCTTTTTCGTAAGTATGTAAAACTCCAATCAGTGGTTGGTATTCCACAGGGAGCTCCTTTGGGAACTTTACTAAAACATGGTTTGGTTGTTCAAAGTAAAGTTCGAAGACACACAATATTTATAAAAAAACACAAAGGACATCTCATCATCATCACAGCCCATTAATGTCTCACTGCAGGGACGGGCCTACTCACATGACGGAGGGATACTTGGCCTACTAATACCACACTGGCCAGACTGGTATAGGGTTTAATTTCAAGTTTTCTTTCTTTTTTATTTCATAAAGATAATATTCACGAATAGTCCCTTAGTCGGTTTTTACGACTCCCAGGGGAAGAGATGGGGTGGCGACATGTTGTATTCTTACTCCGTCACCACACGGAATGTAAAATAAATATTTTTATTATTTCACTAAGAAGTCCCACGATGATACTCTCTGCTATTTCAAAACTTTATAAGTATTTTATTTTTAAAAAGAGTTAACTGCTTAAGTAGCGTTAATTATTCCCTTTGGTCAACTTTCTAAGTGTTTATAGTTATGTATCAAGATCTTGTTAAGATGTAACCTGCCATCACCAAGAAACACAAAACCTTCTTGCTAAATTCAACCTTATATCTACTTAAACTACGGTTAAAACTCCTTTGAATCTAGTCAAGTTTATGACGTTTTTAATTTTTATCTTACAAGGAAAACTTTACTTTATTCCTGAGTATTATTAGGTTGAATCTTGTTTGGGTTATAACGATAACAGTTTTAGCGGTTCGTTGCAAGTGCTGTTGGTCTAATTTATGAATAAAGTGACCTTAGTTTGTGTTAAGCTTTTATGTTGATTATTACTACTTTGAGACATACAGGTAGACCGTTTAATTCTTTTTATAAATTAAATATTTTTGTTTTTTAATATCTTTTGCTGAGGTCAGCTTCAAAACTTTGTTAATTTACCTTCTTAGTGTAGTAGATAATCTATTATATAGCTATTCTTGAATGTTCAGAATCAAATGGATTGTCCGTTCCCAAAACCGATGAATGTTTGTAATAAAGACATCAAAAGAAAAAGGTATACAAATACATATAGAGAAAATCTATATTTTCGGAATATTTATAATAGGTAAAGTATTAGAAAATGTGACAAAGATAAGTGACTATTTTTGGCAGTAGAATTGACAAAGTCTTAACCATAGTTGTACTATGGTTAAGAACCATAGTTGTACTTTTTGTGTCAGTTAAACCCATGTATGAAAAGTCCCCGTTACACAATTCTAGATAGTGAGGAAGTTGTCTTTTCAAGCATAATAATAAATATTATATCTTCTATATAACTAAATACTTTTTTAATAATAATACCAGCCGCTTAATTTTTAATACTAAACTAAGTACTTACCAAGTAATAATACCAGCCACTTAATTAATCCGTGTGTATCACTTTCATATCATTATTCGTGACTAAAAGATCATTATTTAGCGGTGTTAAGATAAGGGCAGTTTAAAAAACTTAGCCGACGCATCGACATCGTGATACAAGACAAGAAGACGCAATTATATCAAGTTTAATGTTACTTAGAACGCTTAAGGTGGTAATGACGTCACTTTATCGTAACTTAACCAAAAGGTACCGCTAAGAGCAATTTATTTTATATTGTACGGAGTATAGGCTGGCGTAGAGATTTTGATTTTGTAGAATAAAAATATTTATAAAGCTAACAAACTACGTATTAAAATAATTAATGTTAAAACGGAATATTACTTAATATAGATTATGAATGAAACTATGCTAAGACTGAGCACTGTTTCGGCAAAAAAATAGGATTTCATAGTCAGTAGTTGTCTTTGAATACGACTTACTTTTTAAGATCATGTTCATACCACAAACATGTAAAGCCCGATTTACACATGGACAAGTACAGTAGCGAGTTAAGTAGGTAGTAAGTTGTTGATTAAGTTGATTTAAATAAGTATATCTCCGTCCTATTTTTTGGCGATGTGTAAGCCCGATGGCTTAAGAAGTATATAGCGTAGTGTAGCTATCATAATTATGAACAGTATCCGATACTATACGACACAGAGGGCTCCAAAAGATAAAGAAATTAATAACAAAAATGTTCTTAAGACTACTTGGGCTTAACGTACTTCGGTGTAACGTTACCTGTCTGAATAGAAAAATTGTAAATTTTCATTTAGTATTCAAAGCATTAACCACCTCTGCTTTGTTATGAAAACTGTAATTTGTTCGTGACTCGAGTTGTAATCCTCTTTGGGGAGTACCTCTACGTATTAAAAATATTTTTCTTTTGTTTTCATTTATTTGAATAAGAACCTCGTCTTTGAAATTGATTACAATACCAGTGTTGAACTTGTTATTTTCGAGAAGTTTCTTTGGATTAATGACCTTGTACTTACCTGATGTAAGTACATATTATTATAAAAAGAGGAGAATGGTAGCAAAATATATTACAGCATTCCTCACACATTTAAACAACGCCCCGTCTAGTCCCAAACTTTGTAGAGCTTGTACAGTCAGGTGCAAAAATATGTAAATACCCCAAAGTCTCATAAGACGTCACCATTAACAAGACCATAAACATGTATTCAAATAAGTGTTCATATTATGCACACATTGTATTGTTAATAAATATGTATTCAATAGGTAAAAAAATATGTATTCATCAAAAGAAGCATAAACATGTACACTACCAGCGATGTTGCCAACTCGTGCAGTGTACGGGAGCCGCGCATGACTGAATGGCAACGTCGCCCGCTGCGTCGCTTATCTGCGGTCGAGTTTCAGTGTAGTTGTTGTGAATGATTTTGACAGTATACAAAAGTCAAGGCCCATTTCAAAGCGCAATACTAGATTGACAATTTGATCAAAACTGTTGTCATCACGATAGCTTTGCTTGTATAGAGCTTGGCTAAGAAGAAAACAACTCTGGTTCGATCCTGATGAAAGGATTACTTTTTGTGTTTTTTTAATTTTTTCTTATTTTGTTTTCTACTATCATTATTCAATACGAGCTGTAACCCGCGACTTTATTTACGAAAAAAATGTGTAGTCGTCAATTAAATGACTTTTTTTATATTTGATTAAACTTAGACTGGACTATATTATTATCTACCTATAGATAAACTGCATGAAAAATACTGATTTTTTAATTACATAATAAAATATTTAATATTTTGTGATTGTATTTATATATTTTAACGGTATTCAGAGCCCTGCCTCGTATAGTTTTATTCAATTTGAATGTTAAGATTCTATTATGAACTTATTTTGGATTAAAATGATATTATTAAATTATTCAAAAACTATTCATAACTGTCTTTTGCTGACCTATATTAAACAAATTATAATAAAACATGAAATGTAGAGTAAAATGTGTTTTTATTAATTTATTAACCATAAAAAAATGTTGTTTTTAATTTACTTAAAAAAAACTTATATCTGTTTATTAACATTCTTTCTTAAACATAACTAAACACGGAATTCTAATTACTACTATAGGTACTGGCCTCTTAAAGTGACTACATATATAAGTCAAAGTCATAATAATTTATTAAACTTACTCAAACTAAAAATAAATTTCACCTAAAACGCAACTTAAAACGAAAAAAATTTATAAATAAAAGGTTTTTAATTCACATTTAGGGACCGATGAATGTAACAATGGTCGTATTATTAATATTGTGTATATCCACCATTAGCCAAAATAACACATTCAAGTCTGCTTCTCATTGACCTGACCATATTTGTACATACATCGGTCCCTAAATATGACATCCAAATATCTTCAACATGTTTATTTATATTGTCAATGGTTCGAACCGTTGAAGCATCCCACTGTTGCACCATTAAACCCCATAAATTCTCTATGGGATTTAGGTCTGGACTTTTTGGAGGCATTTTGATTAAATGAACATCGCCTTGATCACGTATCCATGATTGTACTATGTCAGCATTATGAATAGACGAATTGTCTTGCATGAATGTGATTGGTCTGTTTCCGAAAACAATTTTGGCTGATGGAACTAAAACTTGTTCTAGTATGTCTCTGTAATCGATACTATTTAATCGCCCTGAAATTTGATGAAGTTCTCCTGGTCCAGTCGCAGCCATCCAACCCCAATAGCCTATAGAAATGCGACCACTTCTGCGATTGGGGAGTACGTTACCTTCAACATATCTGGTGCGGTTTACACGCCATAAACGTAGGCGACCATCAATATTAGAAGTAAAAACTTTCTCGTCCAGGAACAATACGTCACTAAAATCATAATTTAAGTAGTTTTGGGCAAAATTTAACCTCATTGCCTTATGTCTATCTGTAAGTTGAGGCTGCAATGTATTCCATTTTCATGAAGGCGACGTCGTATTGTATGCGATGATACTAAATATTGAGCTGCATAATTATTTGTGTTAACAAATCGACGGTATCTAACATCCTCAATTATTTGCGTGTCTTGCTCCATGGTAGTTTTTCTTGGTCGACCCAATGAAGCGTGATTTCTTATCGCCCCTTCACTTGCCCATCTTCGCTTCCACAAGTAAACGGTTTTTCTCTAAAAAAATGTTGAAACATAGTTGAAATTCAATTATTTTCCAAAAGAATGTTAAAGGTATTTGCACTAGACGTTGTTCATCAATTAAGCTTACCGTGATACCCAATTCGTCAGCAATATCGGAGACGGACACACCGGCTTCACATAAAGCAACTATTCGGTGTTTTTTATGCTCATCTATGCGATACATATTAGTAATTATTTATTACTTTTTGTTTTGTAGTAAGCTTGAATTTCAGATCCGAAAATGCCTTAGAGAATAAAATTAAATTCTTCCAAAGCTGTTGACAGTTTTTTTTAAATGTCAAAAAAAATAGATCAGGCACTTTTCATACAACGAAGACTGGCCATATTGACTAACTAACCAAAAAGGTTTGTGTATACATATTTATTTGCTTAAGAACGTACACATGATTATTAGCAATTGGTAGTGTACATGTTTATGCTTCTTTTGATGAATACATATTTTTTTCCCTATTACATATTTATTAACAATACAATGTGTGCATAATATGAACACTTATTTGAATACATGTTTATGGTCTTGTTAATGGTGACGTCTTATGAGACTTTGGGGTATTTACATATTTTTGCACCTGACTGTACTGTGTTTACCTACTAGACAACGGTTTACTATACTCCATTTGTTTAGGTATTTAACTAAAGGTAAACAAATTAAATGACAAATGACAAGTCACGGATGGCGTCTGTGGAAATTCGACCGAATAAAATAACTGTCAAAATTGTTGCCGCGCTATCATGCAAGCTTACTTTTCAATTTAGTCACGTTCCCAGCTACTGTTTACCTTTAGTTAAATACGTAAGCAAATGAAGTATAGATGCTTATTTACGCTGTATGGTTTTTCAAAGATATACCAAATCTCGACTCTAGTAAAAAGACATCATCATCATCATCATGGCCTTTGCGTCTGTTTCAAACAATTCATTTATTTCCTCGTGGATGCCATGCACTTTTTTTACAATTCAAGAGTTAAAAGACAACACTTGCTAAAATCCTATATTACAGCATTCCTCACACATTTTAACATTTAATATCTGATCAGAGCAATATGAGTAAGCCAACTTTTAACAAAAACCATGTCTAAGCAGTAGGCCACTGCTTAGACATGGTTTTTGTTAAAAGTTGGCTTACTTATTGGCTACTTAAAAGTTTTAAAGTGGCCTACTTTAAAACTTTTATAATAAACTCGTAAATAACAATTCTTTGTAGTTATTAAACTAATCGTATACTTCAACGTATACATTGATCTAAAGTCGGTTTCTAACAATTCGATTTAAAACAGCCATTTTAAATTTCTTCTAAAGCGAACAACATTCTATAAAAGTTATGAAATACAAATTATATCAGAACGTATAAAAGGTAGTTGTGTTTTTAATATGAATAAACGACTTATATCGACCATAAAATATATTGGACGAGATAAAAACTTGTTGAAATAGTTGACTTTTAACCTAGACCTATCAATGGACATAAAAATATAAAATGTAGGATGTTCACAAATACTTTTGTGCATTACTTATTTAATATATCCATGTGGTGACGGAGTAAGAATACAATATGTCACCACCCCATCTTACTTATCCCATGGGTGTCGTAAAAACCGACTAAGGGGCTATCCGTGAATATTATCTTTACGAAATAAAAAGAAGGAAAACTTGAAATTAAACCCTATACCAATCCGTCTGGCCAGCGTGGTAAAGCAGGCCAAGTATCCTTCCGTCACGGGAGGAGGCCCGTCCCTGGACATTAATGGGATGTTACGATGAAAATACTAATCCTGCACAAAAAAGTCGGGGGCACTATCTAGTTTAACATTAATATCCTGTCTCTCATCTCCGAGTTATTTACAAATTACAACATCTCATGACGTAATAATATCTATCACACTAACAAACGCTTAAATAGTTTCATTTATATCTTAACCGCAAAATGCACATAAACTTACACTAAAATATCCATTAAATGCATACAACTTTAAACAAAGCACTTTGAACTCTATCTTTTATTAGATAAAGTTTAAATTCTAATGCATTGTTTCGTAATCTGGTTTCAAAGCCGGTGTGGACATATTTGAAGTGGTTCTTTGAAGATCCGATAGAGGGTGTTGCGATAGCTTATTACTGTCGCTTCCGTTCGATATTAAGAGACTATGATTATGAACCATTGATTGTTTATACTATTCTATATTCTGTGATAAAACTAACAAAGTTATTTATTGCTTCCTGTTTTTGTGAGTATGTTTCTTGATGGTGTATCATCCTGTATGCATGGAATGCTAAATCAATAAATACCTTTTTACTCATTACATATGCAAATGTATTTAACAGTGGCTTATAATAATAAATTGTTATTGAGAGAATCGTAAAAATAGACTAAGGGACTTTACGGAGGTCTTAAAATTATGAATCTATTCAATTTGTAGATGAGTGCTTAAATCAAATTAAAATCAGTAGCTGTAAGATGCCCATACTAAGTACATCAAATTGTACCTATACAAATAAGTAGTACTGCTTAATTACAACAAATGGTTTTCACATGTCATTGATGACAATCCACATACTCTCCCATTGAAGAACTGTCTTACAGTGACGAAGAAACACAACCATTATTAAATTTGCTGATTCTTTAGACATAGGATTTTATTTCTTTAAGAAAATATCTCCAAATTTTTCCCTTAATCCGCTTTTACGACACCCATGTATTACAACTCTATTACCACCACACCAAACGGATAAACATTCAAGTAATAATTTTATTTACTCTTACGACCAAAGCGTTTAAAGTAAACTAGAGTGAAACATTCAAAACGCGTTTAAAAAACAAACTTTCCATTATAATAATAACAGTAATTTGTAGTGATTTTATTCAGCGTCAAAAAAAAACAATGTAAGAGTTTAAAAAAGTACAGTTTTTTGTTGAATTATATTAGAGTTCATTTATATTGTGTAATAGTATTCGGTAGCTGTTGCGTAAGCGGTCGCCATCACTCGTGAACTCTCGGCAATCGTCGTACGCGCATATCCGAGAGATCTATTGCGCGGGAGTGAAGCCGTTACTATTAGGGTTGTTACCTATTTATTATGAATCATTAAAGTATTAGAAAGAAAGAAAGAAAGAAAAACAATTTATTTGACTTGAAAGACACAGACACATAAAATAGAACAAAGTTTGTAAAATACATTAAACTAACAATCAATAATTTAAAATTCCCGCCACCATCTTAAAGCTAAACATTGTTCACGAAATACACAGATTCAACAAAGTTAGGTTGGCAGCCGCGTTTGTAAACGCGTCGCCATTCCTGAAGTTGAAAACTTCAACACAGGGGCGCCAACCCAACAAGCAAAAATTCAGTTTATGTCTGAGCTCTGATTGGTTTGATGAATCTGTGAACCCCTGAACTGGAAAAATTGTTGTTAATATTAGTTTAGTCTAATACAAGTAAAAGTTATGGACAAATTAAAAAAAAACAGAGAGAAGGTGGACACTAGTGGACAAACGATTGGTGACCGGACAATTGTGTTGTGTGTCTCGTCTAACAAGACAAAAAGGAATGTCGCTCAGCAATACTGTCATGTTGCGTCAACGCATCACAACAGCGCTGTTCTTCCGCGACACCCATTTTTCGCGCAAGTCGTAGCCGGGACAGCCTAGCGCTCATCCTTATTATTAAAATATTATTAAATACTTTGACAGTAGGTACTTAAATTTCATTATTATAAATTTACTAGCAAAGCTTAGGTACATACCTAAAAATTTTTGAAAAGAACAACGAAAGAGTATGGAAATAATTTGATATTCGAGAGGAATAGATACAGCGATGCGAAACTAAATTAGTCCAGTAAGGATTTAACATCATTTTAGTAGCGCTTCAATATCCTACTGCAGGGATGGCCCTCCTCCAGCGACGAAGAGGAACATAGCTTACCAAGGTGGCCGATTGGTCTGGTAATGGAATACTTACGAATAATTTTTCCTTAGACAACTTTTACAACATCCACGGGGTACATGAGGTGAGGTGATTATTTTTCTTACGCCATCACATGAAAATGCAGTCTAAACTACAAAACTTTTGACAACCCTAAATACAAAGAAACATTGTCTTTTTTTTTCTATGGCAAATAATGGGAAATGTATTATGATGGGAGATTTGAATCTCATGTTGTTATGCTTTTATCTTACGTGTTAAGTTTTTTATCTTTTTGAAAAAAAAGGTTGTTAGTTTTTTGTTCCTACAAAAATGGTTTGAACAATATGAGTGTGTTTTAAAATAACATAATCTACATAACAAAAACGGTCTGCTTGTAAAATAAAATAGAGGCTACTGAGATATTGTTAAGTATTTTTGTTATATTATACAAACATGTCTACTTAAGCGGGAGAGTCATGATGATGAATACGAAGGGTCTCATACTGGGTGGTACTCAACTCAACATCGACTTAATGGTAAACGAAATTGTAAGCTGTGTATTTAGGTTGTAGTTGATTATGAATGTCTTAGAGAATCGCCTCCTCCATAAAAGAAACCTAGATCTCATCATAACAGTCTATTAATTTCCCATTGCAGGAACGGTCGCCATAGTAATTTGTTACTCTAGGTACACGATATTTACCTGATTTTATCTGCTCCCTTTTACTACTACTAATTTTACAAGACCCCTAAAAAAGAGAGGGCTTAGTGATATTATGTGTTCTAATCCGTATTTGACACAAATATACAATTGGAATATCAAACAAAATAGCGGACCATTGTCCCTATAATGACACAAAGGCCACAATCAACCTGCAACTCATCGCAGGAACTGAAATGCGATGAGTAATTATGTGCGGTCGGATATTGGCTGTCGTGGGCATCAATCATCGGATTCATTAACATAGAATGAAAGACTGGTGTTAACGTAAATGAGTCAGGTGGGTGCAGTGCGGTTGTGTGTCGACAGCTTTGTTTGTTTAAGTTGATTGCAACGCTACAGCTCTGAATTACACAAAATTTGAAGGTTTGAGGGAATCGGAATTCCCTAATTGAGTTTTACTATTACTTTATTCTGTGTTGTTACTGGCAATATTACATACCAGGCAGGGTCAAAGGAATTCTTTACCTACTATACCACGCTGGCCAGACTGATCGATTTTATATCAATCTTATAAAAATATCCCCTTCTTTTGTTCACGTAGAGAATATCTGCAAACTTTCTCACTGACGAATAATACAATATCCAAAAAATATAAAGTTAAGACTGTATCCCATGTGTTCTTATTTTGTCACCACATGAAGAACAAATTCTATTAAATTTGACACATAATCTTTGTAAGATTTCGTTAAGTCGTGTAAGACAAAGGATGTCTCCATCACTGGAATAAATGTCTATTATGAGAGATTTCTGTACCGAATGATGTTCAAAAGTCATCAAAGCTCCAATAGAAAAAATGCTTATGTAACAAAAATATCCGACGATCAAACGCCAGTCACCGGCCTGGCATATCATCCAAACCTTTCAAGAAAATTTCCATCTATATCGAAGCGCACGACAGCTTTATTCAAACAAGAAAGTTTACAATAATTTATGTATTAATTCGACAATCGAATCTGGTTGTTTGGTACACACAGCAACTAATCAAGCTAGACACTCATGTACCTTAATACCTTGAAATAAGACACAATTTCAAATGAAAATGTTTAACTTGATGTGTTGCTGTGTGTACATAAGTTCTGTACTAGTCCGTGGGTGTCTCATAGAAGAGGTCACGGTATTGTGCCAATTGTGGGATTGTTTGTAATACAAAATTATAGGCGCGATTTGCTTAACAGTTTAGTGTGGGAATTGGATATTGCTATATTGGTTTCTTTGTAATATGAATCTGGAAACTATTATTTGCTTATGTTATTAAATAGTACTTGTAAGTGTTCATAGCCTGGCTTACTTTAGACTAATATGGCTTGTTAAGCAACGGCATTGGAGATTGTGACTGAATCAATATTGATGTAGTTTTATTTACATTTGCTGAATCATCATTGAGGATGTCATAGGTGTCTATAGTGATTGACTACAGTCAAAAATCCTAAAGGATGACAGAAATTTACTTCTGACATGTGCTCTCCGTGTGGTGATGGAGTAAGAATACAATATGTCACCACCCCATCGCATCCCATGAGCGTCGTAAAAACCGACTAAGGGACTATCCGTGAATATTATCTTTACGAAATAAAAAGAATAATATTTATATAAAAGAAATAATATTTATGGTTGGTACCTTAACACCCATGGGATAAGAAGGGGTGGTGACATATTGTATTATTCCTCCGTCACCACTTGGACAGTAATTTTAATGTAAACAGTTGTTTACAAAGACAAAGCACTAAGAAGTTATTTTAAGTGTGTCTTAGAATTAAGTACTTACGGCAATAATGCTTCTATGCTTGTGCAATCTTTAATACAAACGCCAGATGTTAGCTGTAGATTTATTAAATTGTAGGTAGTGCAATTTGCTTTAGCTTCAATGCCAATTGGCAACACGTTCTTAAGTCCGACTTACACATCGACAAGTACAGTAGCGAGTTAAGTAGTAAGTTGTTGATTAAGTTGATTTGAATAGATCTCTATCCTATTTTTTGGCGAGTTAAGTACGAAGTAGCCCCCTCTCTCGCGTCTCGCCAACTTAACTCGCCAAAAAATAGGATAAAGATCTATTTAAATCATTTTAAACAACAACTTACTACTTAACTCGCTACTGTACTTGTCGATGTGTATTTAAATAGGGCTTGAGAGCACGAGATGAGATGATAATTATCTTGTTTTGTAAGCATCGATTCTGGAACTATGAGAGTTACCCGTATTTAAGGAGCCAATCATAATCCCTGACCTCATTCTTAATCATCATAAAAGCCCATTAATGTCCCACTGCAGGGACGGCCCTCCTTCCTGGACGGAGGGATATTTGGCCTACTAATACCACGCTGGCTAGACGGATTGGTATAGGGTTTAATTTCAAGTTTTCCTTCTTTTTATTTCGTAAAGATTTTACACGGATAGTCCCTTAGTCGGTTTTTACGACACCCATGGGATGAGATGGGGTGGTGACATATTGTATTCTTACTCCGTCACCACACGGAGGCCATTCTTAATATCGTAAACAATATCTTTCTTTATATTATTATTTGAAAAGACCATAACAAAATAATAAAAAGGTTTAAAACGACGTTATCTGCATAATTGTGTAACAAAAATCACGAAGTAATAATATGCTGAGAGTAACTCTGTGTGTGAACAATTTCATTATACGATCCTGTAACATCAGGCTTTTTAGGTTTACATCGGCGGTGAATAAAAAGGACGGGCATGTACTATGGGTTCTCGATTGAAACTCATTTCTGATGAAAATGTTAGTAGTTTATTTTAAAATTAAAAAACCGATTCCAAAACCTGTACACAGTACAATATTTACCTATATTACACCTATGCAATTTTATTTTCTGAGATGATTTTTACAGAGTAATTTCATATTTATTAAGATAAAAAACAAATTAAACCGACAACATACATCTAAATAGCATAACGTGTTAATTTTCCGTTAACTTTGAAAATATACAAAAAATACTGAAATATATGCGACTTTTTTTAGGATTCGTATTAAAATAATCTTTTCTAATATGTATTATAAAGAGTTTTTAGTTTGTGTGTTTGTGACGTTGTAGGGGGTAATCTCTGGATCTACTGATTTCAAAAATTCTTTCTGTGTTAAATAGTCCATTCATCGAGGAGTGTCATAGGCTATATAGTATCACGCTATGACTAATAGGAGTAAAGCAGTAATGAAATATGTTTAAAAAGGGACGCGTTTTTTTCGCCGCCCAACGAAGTGGGCACGGGTCAGCTATAATTCTGCATTTCCTGCACAAGATATAATTACACCAACACATTTAAAAGTACATTCACCCAAACTTCCGTATAACGACACCTGCCTGTCTCTATTTTCATACAATATATATACAAATGTCTTAGCCCATCGTGTGTCCGTTCGTCCGTTTCCTTGTTAACTCATGCTTAATGCATATCGCGTTGCACCCTACACATGAATGCTCAAGATGTTATTCGATGTCAGAGAGTTCATAGACTTGGGAAAGTTTACAATTTAAATCTATTCAACATTGTTCTTAAACATTTTATTGGTGACAGGTTTTAAGTCCTGTTATATGGAATGGCAGATCTCTTTGGTTTTATTTAAAATAAATCAGCCAGGAATAAAGCCATCATGCCCTTTATTGCATGAACCTTTACAAACATCTATTTAACTGAGCCTATTTTATACTATAAGGGCTATCATGAAGTTTGTCGCTTTGGCTTTCACATACATCAATTTAACCATATCTGTTTTGTAATATAAAGTGATGAGAACAATAAAATTGAATAAGTAGCTTGATTGATTGCAAGCGGATGTATAAGTCTGGTTCTTTACCAAGCTCATAGTGTCTATGAAGTGCGCTTGTTATCCTGACATAGAAACGATTGAGACTTAACGCGTATATCCCGGTCACATTATCTCGAGACCTGGCGTCGATGACGACACGTCGTCGCGTCGGACGTATTACTGATGGGGCCGTGGCGAGCGCGGGGGTTGAAAGGAGAACGGGACGCGAGGTTCATTCCAGCGAGAGGTCTCTAGATATTGTGACTACAGGGTCATAAAGATTACTTATACATGTCACACGAAAAAAAATCACTGCCATAAAAGTCCCATCTATTTAGTGAAGAGGTATATTGTAGTGTGAGCTGGTCACATACATCATCCGATAACAAGGAATAGATTACGGTTGTACTATAACTATCATAAGATACTAAGATAAGACATTAAGATAGTAATATAGCTATAAGACACGTAGATATTAAGTATATAAATCGTGGTAAGATGTAATTAAAGGAGCATTCAACATGTCATCATAGTATCATTTACTACCCCACTTCTACACCATCTGACGAGTTCCGGTGCCCACTCCACATGGCGACCCTGCCGTAAGAAGTCTAGAAAAGCAGAATGAGATTTGGAACAGGTTATGGATACGCGGAAAACTAAAATAGAGGTACAAATATTAAATTTATTTTAAAATGGGTGGTTCTACTTCGAAGGAGGAAGTAATCATAGCTCAGACAGCTTCTGGTGGATCCAACAACGCAACAGCAACACAACAACAACTGTCAGCCATAAGTACAGTCGTTTGGTTCATGGCAGCGTGTTTTTGGTTATTATTGTGAGCGCAGTGGGTTATCTCTACCGAAGGTGCCACATGAACTGGATACAAGGAGAAATAAATAAGAGGGATGTCCAGCGAGTGATGCAGGCATAACAAGAAGGAAGGAAACGTGAGTGAAAATCAGTGTTATTTTATGTTTGTGTACGGAATGTGTTTAAAGACTATAAGTTTATCATAATCGGTTATTATTAAATTATGGAAGTAGAATTAACTACAATTTTTGTACAATTAAAAAATCTAAGAGAAAATATTGTTAAACTAGGACCCAGTAGAAGGGTAGGAAGTAATTTTGAAGGAAAAATTAACGAAATACAAACTTTATACGATAAATTTAAAACAATTATTTCGGGAAGTTGCAAATTTTCAACAGAAATTGTAGAATTAATTAATAAAATAGAGAAACTTTATTTAGAGACTATAAAATTCGAAAATAAGATTACACCGTCAGAAATGGGTACCGAGAGTTTTTCTCTGAGGACGGCCGTGGGGCTATTGCCTAAAGTAACGGGAGAAGAACATGTCACTCAAGACCTTATAGACTCTATTGAGTTATACAGTTCAATGATTAAAGAGGAAGAAAAAAAATTATTAATAAAATTTGTATTAAAAACACGGTTAAACCAAGGGGCTAAAATACGGTTATCAGGAGAGTACGATTCGGTTGAACAGTTAGTAAATGACATGAAAAAACATCTATTGACAATAAAATCAGACGTAGCTATTCAAAATAAATTCTCTAGGGCTACTCAAAGTAACAAATCGATAACAGAATTCGGGATAGAAATAGAAAAGTATATGATAGACTTAACCATTGCGCAGGCAGGAAACGATAAGGAAGCATACAAAGTGTTACGGCCATTAAACGAAAAATACGCAGTAAAAAGATTCGCTGACGGGCTTCGAAATCAACGTATAAGCACTATCATTTCAGCACAGAATATAACAACATTAAAAGATGCAATTAGGATAGCAGAAGACGAAAGTTGTAATTCCTTAGAACAGGTATTAACTTTTCAACGACAGTTCAGGACAAATGGATTCTACAGGAATAATAGAGGTAGTGGAAATAATGATAATTTCCAACAAAATTATCGCGCAAAACAAAACACAGCTGATAGGTACGTGTTTAATAATACAAAGAGATGGCATGGTAATGGAATTCGCGGACGTAGCGGTTATCGTGAACAACCGAGTCAGCAAGGTCGGCGAGCTGTAGCATGTTTAGAAGTAGAACATACGTCAGGCGATAATGAACTTGACACATTGGAACAACAAATAGAGCCGAGTCAGTTTTTTCGTGAATAAAGATAAACATATATTAACGTATAATAGTATAAACTGGGTTTATTTTTTTCTTAATGGCCTACACTCGGAATGGCTAATTGATACGGGTGCGTCAATATCAGCCATAAAAAATGAAATTTTAGAATGTTACCCGGGATGTTACAATATTATTAAGGATAAGGTAGTAGTTAACGGTGTAGGTGGTAAAATACAAGCGATAGGTTACGTGTACTTAAATTTAAATTTCGAACAGTGTTCGTTTATGCATAAGTTTTATGTATTTAATGAATTACCATGTAAATCGGTCGGCATAATAGGTCAAGATTTTTTACAAAAATATAAAGGCGTTATAGATTTCTCAGAAAATAAACTAACTCTTAAGGAATACCGAGGGCAAGTTATTTCGATGCCACTTAGATATTATGATTATGTATTAAGTATTCCGCCGCGTTGCGAGGTAATTAAATATTTTCCAGTTAGCATAACCGAAGATTGTGTGGTATCAAAACAAGAGTTACAGGAAGGGGTTTTTTTGGCCAGCGTAATAGCTAAACCGAAAAATGGAATGATACCTATTAGGATATTGAATACAAAAGACGAGGAAATTGAATGTATTTTAAAAAATATAGATATTCAACCCTTAAGGAATTATAGCTATTGTTATTTTCCGGAGTCAAGTAAGAGTGTTGAACGTATTAAGGAAATATTTTCAATTTTAAAATTAGACTATTTAAACAATGAGGAACGATTAATGATTGAACAGATCTGTGCGAAATATCCAGATATATTTCATTTACCGGGAGATAAGTTGACTGTAACTAATATATATGAGCAATCTATAAAATTAAAAGACAATGTATCACCGGGATATAAAAAACAGTACAGGATACCAATTGCTCAAAAGAAAGAGGTCGATAGGCAAGTACAAGAAATGTTAAAAAATGGAATTATTGAAGAGACGGTTAGTGAGTGGTCTAGTCCTGTGTTAATTGTCCCTAAAAAAGCAGACCGGGACGGGGATAAAAAATGGCGGCTTGTAATAGATTATAGGCAATTAAACGAAAAAATTCAAGACGATAAGTTTCCTTTACCAAATATTAATGAAATTTTAGATTCATTATCAGGAGCTATGTATTTTAGTCACTGTGATTTGTAGCAATCATATTATCAATGTCAATTAGACGAAAAAAGTAAACAGTATACAGCATTTACGACAGACAAAGGACAATATCAAATGAACAGATTACCAATGGGTTTAAAAATTAGTCCGAGTTCATTTAGTAGAATGATGACTGTGGCGATGTCCGGATTAAATTATAATAAATGTTTAATATACCAGGACGATTTGGTTATCTTTGGGCAAAATTTTTTATTTTTTTTTTTTTTATTTTATTTTATTTGGGAAACAAACAGATATTTACAGTATAAATAGTTATTACACATAGTTAAATCTAAATCCATAGAACAGTTTCCACTAATTACAATACAAAAAACTTAATAATAACTAAAGACTAATAATAACTTAAGACTAATAAAATCTTAAGAATAACTTCAGGCTTAAAACTTCATAACCACACATATTTGACTATGAACATACCGATATACGCATTATTAAATGCTATTTTAAGTAAGTAAATGCTATTTTAAATTCCTGACACATATCTTAAATTCTTCCAGAGAAAAGAGAAATATATCTATATTATTATTTGATGAAACTAAATCATTATACAATCTACAAGTTCTTTTTATAAATAAATTCTTACAATGATTAGTTCGTGAGAAACTACAATAGAAGAGAGACTTCCCTCGCGAACCAACACGAGGGCAGACGAAGTTTATTTTGTTTAGTAGATAGGTTGAGTCTAACTGGTTTGTAATAATCTTGTACAAGAATACCAGATCACGCTCCGCACGACGTTCGAACAAGGATTGAAGGCCAATATCATAGTGAAGGTTAAGGTTGAATCTCCATGTAAGATGTCCAGAAAATTTATTTTGTATACCCTGAAGATGTTCAATATAAATGTTGTATTGAGGGTTCCATGCCACTGAAGCATATTCAAGTAAAGGTCTAACTAGGGTTTTAAAAAGTAGTATTAAAGTTGTCATATTTTTAAAATCTCTGCCTATGCGCATAATGAATCCTAACATACGATAGGCTTTGTCGGTAATGGCAGATATGTGAGAGTCGAAAATGAGTTTTGCGTCAAGTAACACACCAAGGTCACGCACCTCGGAAACTCTCGCTACAAGCTCGCTATTTATCGCATAGCTAAAGTTTATAGGTTTTTTTTTTCTCGAAAATGTGACGACTTTACATTTATTTACATTTAAGAATAATGAGTTACTGACACAGTATTGACACAAATTATTAATGTCATGTTGCAACTCTAAACAGTCCTCCGCTCTCTTAACAATTTTAAATATTTTACAATCATCAGCATACATTATAAAGTTAGATCTTTCAAAAACACTAATGACATCATTAATATAGATATTAAATAGGAGAGGACCGAGATGGCTCCCCTGAGGAACGCCAGATGTTACGGGCATGAAAGAAGAGCAAAATCCCTTAATAGTAGTAGCCTGACTACGATCTCTCAGATATGATGCCAGCCACCTAAGTAGATCACCGTGTATACCGATGAACTCCAGTTTGTCCAGAAGTATTTTATGACTGATCTTGTCAAAAGCTTTAGAATAGTCGGTATAAACTACATCCACCTGATCACCAGCATCCATGGCAGTAGTCACAAAATCGAGAAATTCACAAAGATTAGTCTCTGTAGACTTTTTACTAATAAACCCATGCTGCTCAGGTATAATTATAGGCTTGGTGATAGGAGTGATTATATCACAAATAATTTTCTCAAATAATTTGGGAACAACACTTAGTTTAGAAATGGGACGGTAATTCTTAATGTCGTGTTTGTCACCACTTTTAAAAATCGGTACCACATATGAACGCTTCCATGTCTGCGGCATCATACCTAATTTCAGAGACCTATTGAACAGAATGTACAATGGAATTGCAATATTATAGCAGCAATTTATCAAAAATAATGGAGGTATGCCGTCAGGACCACTACCTTTGCTAGCATCAAGGGTTTCCAAATATTTCACAATAGTGTCAAAAGGAATATATAAGCTACTAATATTTAGATTGTTAGGGTTTTCACCAGATGCAATGGGTGACGTCATAGGTTGATCATGCCTCTCAAAGGCGGAATTGAAGTGGTTATTAAAAAGCTCACATATCACACCACCGTCACTTGAGGTGACCTGATCAAGATGTAAGCTCTGAGGAAGGTCATTGGATGACTTCTTGGTCTTGACATAAGTCCAAAAAAACTTACTATTTTTCTTAATTAGGTTTTCTGCATTGACCAAGTAACTATCATTTAGAAATACATAACCGAAATTTAATGTCAATTTTTACACGATTAAGAAAAACTAATCTTAAACTAAATCCATCTAAATGCGAGTTTTTAAGGAAGCAAATACTTTATTTAGGACACGTTATATCAAATGACGGTATCTCTCCAGATCCGGGAAAAATTGAAGTAGTAAGAAATTACCCACGTCCCGCTAATAGTGATGAAATAAAACGGTTTATAGCTTTTGCGAATTATTACAGAAAATTCATCCCTAAGTTCGCTAAAATAGTTGCACCAATGAATAAAATGTGTAAGAAAAATGCTGTATTTAATTGGTCAGAAGAATGCGAGGAAGCATTTTTAATACTTAAGGAGGCATTAATATCACCACCAATTTTAGATTTTCCCGATTTTTCCGAAAAAAACACGTTTGTACTGCAAACAGACAGTTCAGGTTTTGCGATAGGAAGTGTCTTGAGTAATGGAAACGGCAAACCCATCGCGTACGCGAGTAGAATTTTAGGGAAAAGCGAGTTAAATTATCCTATTATAGAAAAAGAATTATTGGCTATAGTTTGGTCAATTAAACATTTTAGGACATATCTATATGGTAGGAAATTTATCGTAAAAACAGATCATAAGCCATTAATATATTTATTTAATATAACGGACCCATCAAGTCGGTTAATGAAGTTTCGTCTGTATTTAGAGGAATACGATTTTGAGGTCGAATATGTGAAAGGGAAGGACAATGTGCTAGCGGACGCATTATCTAGAATAAAAATCTCCATTAAAGATTTAAAAGATATGGGAAATAATAGTATATCAGTAATGACGAGAATGCAGAATAGGCGGTTGCAGGAATTGGGTAAAGAACAGGATATTCGGAAGGATAATATAATAGATTCTAGGATAGGGCATCCCAGAATAGTAGAAGTACTGAAGAAACAAGGGAATGATGTGGAATTACGCAGAATAAATGCAAATAAATGGGGAAAATTGATACGTGACAAAAATTGTAAAATAATTATGTCTAAGTCACGAAATAAATTGATGTACGTGCCAGAACACTTAAGTGTTTATATTAACTATGAATCTTTATCAGCTTCTTCCCTAGACGAGTTGCTGAAAGACATAGTAAAGTTTTGTTTTGAACAAAACTTGGAACATATTATTATGTTAAAAAATAATGATAACGAGTATTTGATAAAAGGAATGGCACGGTATTTAAAGGAAAACAATAGTTCATTACAAAAGAACTTTAAAGTATGTATAGTGAAAGATGTACGTAGGATAGAGGACAGGGAAGAAAAGAAGGTAGTCATGAACGATTTTCATATATTACCAACTAGTGCAGGGATACGAAGGATGATTAATAATATAAAGAAATCTTTTTACTGGCCAGGTATCGAAAAAGATGTAGTAGAATACGTCCAAAAATGTGATAAGTGTCAGAAACAAAAATTTCAGAAAAATATTAGGGAACCAATGACAATTACGACGACTGCGTCAACAGCTTTTGAGAAAATTTACTTGGATATAGTAGGACCATTCGATAAGGATACGAATGGAAATATATATATTTTAACATTACAGTGTGAGTTAACAAAATTTGTGGAAGCTTATCCTTTAAAAAACAAATCAACCAATGAGGTAGCAAAAGCGTTAGGGGAAAATTTCATTTTGAGATATGGGATACCGCAAAACATTGCTACAGATAGGGGAAGTGAGTTTATTTCCAAAGTCATGGTAGAATTATTCAAAATTTTAGGCATAAATAAAATATTAGCAACGTCGTATCATCATGAAAGTATTGGTTCGCTAGAAAATGCTCATAAAACTTTGGGTGCGTATTTAAGAATTCAGACAAATAACAACTCGTCATCATGGAGTTCTTGGATCCTTTATTGGTGTTTTTCATACAACACAACAGTAAATACTGTAACTAAATATACTCCATATGAGTTAGTGTTCGGAAAATTATGCAACTTACCAAGTAATTTAAATAATGGGAGTGTTGAACCTATATATAATTTCGATGATTATCCTTTAGAGTTTAAGTTTCGCTTACAGAAAGCTCAAGCGGATGCTAGAAAAAACTTGATAACTAGTAAATTGGCCAGGAAAATTGTTTATGATAAAAATAGTAACCCTGTAACATATAAGGAAGGTGATTTAATATTGTTGAAAAATGAGAATGCAAGTAAGTTAGATAATGTGTACAATGGACCATTTTATGTAATAAAAGATGAGTCACCAAATGTAAAAATAAAGTATAAAAATAAAATAGAAACTGTACATAAAAATAGAACCAAATTGTATTATGATAGTTAAAATTAATTATAATAGTTATAATCAAAACAATAAAATTAACTTAGATTTAATTTTATTTTTTTCTCTGGAAGGGTGATGTAGTGTGAGCTGGTCACATACATCATCCGATAACAAGGAATAGATTACGGTTGTACTATAACTATCATAAGATACTAAGATAAGACATTAAGATAGTAATATAGCTATAAGACACGTAGATATTAAGTATATAAATCGTGGTAAGATGTAATTAAAGGAGCATTCAACATGTCATCATAGTATCATTTACTACCCCACTTCTACACCATCTGACGAGTTCCGGTGCCCACTCCACAATATTATAAGTCTGCTGAGAAATGGTTTACCTATTAGCTTAGCTTCTCTACTACGACCACTACGGGTGAATTACTGATTTCCGAATTACTGAACCTAGAATAACGTTGCCACGAAAACATGCAATCACGAATTTCATTTTAACATAGTTTCACACATTTTCGAAGGATTAGGTTAGGTTAGAACGATGACAATGCGATGCCAGAATGAAAATTCGTGATTGCAGGTTTTCGTGGTAACGTTATTCGTGATTGCATGTTTTCGTGCAAACGTTATTCTGGGTTTAGTCATCCGAAAATCAGTATGAGAGTCCACCACTACGCTTCAGATACTGTTATATTCAAATGTAAATTTGAATAAAATAATACATAATAAAATATACATACTTAGACGAAATTTTGTCAATTTGATTTTATTCTTGATCTGCAAAAAATGTAAGTACGTTCTAGTAAATATACAAAATGTATATTTCATTATTCTAATGTATATTTTACGTTATAATAAATTTGATTATTGTGTTTTATGAGAAATGTATGTAAAATGGTACTGCAGTAATGTTATATTACTAAGTGAATGACATACTGGAAACCTGTACATTGTATAGTTGTTTACTGTCCCACAGCAAGGATCGGTATTCTTCCGTGATGGAGAGTAGTTTGGTTTACATAGCAGTACCAAATTATTAGTCAGGTATGTTTCATTGTTTCGAATTTGCCTTTTCTAGGAATCATATCTAGTTATTATTAACTCCTTTAGTTGTGTTTTTTTGACACTCTGTATCGTAATTGCAACCTCTTCCATGACAGGCAATTTAATCAAACATTGAGTTTAATATCAAAATCTACGATTACTATTATTATAAAGAGGTAAAGTTTGTGTGTTTGTAACGTTGTAGGGGTTAATCTCTGGATCTAATGAACCAATTAAAAAAATTATTTCTATGTATCGGGGAGTATCATAGGCTATATACTATCACGCTATGATTAATAGAAATGGAGCAGTAATGAAATATGTTTAAAAAAGGGACGCGTTTTTTTCACCGCCCAACGAAGTGGGCACGGGTCAGCTAGTAAAGAATATTTGTACTGCGAAATGGCCATCAATCATTTACTACCCTGCATTGAGCTAGCAAAATTAAGCCAAAGTGTTTAAAAAATCAATATTAGTAATACAATGAAACAATACGTATAAAATTATATACTCTGCTATACAAAGGCAAGAACCAGGTGTCATACCGGTGTGTACGAGATTAGAATTGCAATGAGCACGTGTTTGAGTTGGGATATAGCGGTACTTTAACTATTCACTGACATTTTGGTAGTTCACATTGTTTCTGCGTATTAGTATGTTCATAATAACAGTCCAATGTCCCAATGCAGGGACGGTTCTCCTCCCATGACGGTATAATATATGATAGGTATACTAGGCCTATTAATACCACGCTGGCCAGACGGATTGTAGTCCCTTAGTCGGTTTTAACGACACCAATGGAATAAAAATACAATCTGTCACCACCCCGTCTCATCCCATAGGTGTCGTAAAAACCGGCTAAGGGACTATCCGTAAATATTATCTTTACGAAGTAAAAAGAAGGAAAACTTGAAATTAAACCTTATACCAATCCGTTTGGCCAGCGTGGTATTAGTAGACCAAGTATCCCTTCGTCACGGGAGGAGGCCCGTCCCTGCAGTGGGACATTAATGGGCTGTTATGATGAATAGGTATTAAATCTTAGATTATAGCATCAGGTTTTTCATCATAACATACCATTAACGTCCAGAAACAGAAAAAAAAACCAAAACGACGTATTTTCTAATTAAAAAATACAATAAAACACAAATAAGTACATATATGTACACAAAATGAACCACAATTAACGCACAGAATTATTAGTCTGAGTGAAAATGTGGACAATGTGTTAGGCTTGGTGCACACGAACGATTACCGCCACCATTGTTCGTGATCAATGTACGGGTTAGTAATTACACGCTTTACTGACTCTTGGGTTAGAGTATGTTGGATATGGGGTAGACAGTACCTTTATGTGTATTTTTATAACTTCTACTTATAGGTAAAAAGGGAAAGTATTTAAATTTGTATCTACATCATACCAGCCCATTAATATCCCACTGCAGGGACGAAACTCCTTCCGTAAGGGATACTTAGCCTACTAAAACCACGCTGGATATCTATCTATCTACTTAATCTTTACTAATACTTTATGGTTGTATTATATGAGATAAGACAAATACGACCTTATTGTAAGTGGAATTAAACCCCAGGAATTAAGACACTAGACGTTGTGTAATAGCTTAACTCACTTTGCTTATTCGTGTAGTGACGGAGTAAGAATAAAATAATAATATGTCACCACCCCTTTCTCATCCCATGGGGGTCGTAAAAACCGACTAAGTAAAAAAGACGAAATTAAAAAGAAGGAAAACTTGAAATTAAACCCTATACCAATCCGTCTGGCCAGAGTAGTATTAGTAGGGCAATTATCCCTCCGTCACGGGAGGAGGCCCGTCCTTGCAGTGGGACATTAACGGGGTTTTATGGTGAGTATGCTAAGTCTTCCTTCGTGTCCGGAGGAAGCCTATCATGCAGTGGAGTATTTAAGAGACGCTTCAGTACATAAGTATAGTAAAAGGCGATATCACAAAGCACAGTTTAATTTTATCTAAAGCTTCTTTGATAACCGCTGACATAAAAATAACCATAGAGTATAATATATACTTTTAACGAGTTAAGTTAGGCCATAAAGAGAGTCTAATACAATTTGTAAATAAATTGCCTGATTAACCTTTGTATGGTGAAATTTCCTAATAGTTACGCAGGTGAAATAGTTTAGGAAATTTTTTATCAGAAGTTTAAGAGTTATGGATAAGAAGGAATGCGACGTAATTGACGAAGATGTTGAAGATAGAGCGAGGTGAAGGAGAAATATATGGAAAGCTGACCCCACCACCATGTGGGATACATACGTTGGGAAGAGATAGAAAGAGACTTATTATGTTACGGAACGAGGTGTTTTAATCGATTCCAAAACAAAAAAGTACATTTTCTGTTATTTCTTTATCAATATTATCGTAATTTACTCGTTTTGATTGTTAGTTCCATAGAAATTTCATTAAGATCGAGAAGTTCTTAAACAATATGGAATTTCTGTCAAATATGATAATGAAATAGTGTATAGACGCTAGACAACAGAAAGGCATTAGCTAAACTTTTTTCATCATCATCATCACAACAGCCCATTAATGTCCCACTGCAGGGACGGGCCTCCTCCCATGACGGAGGAATACTTGGCCTACTAAAACCACACTAGCCAGACGGATTGGTATAGGGATTAATTTCAAATTTTCCTTCTTTTTATTTCGTAAAGAAAATAAGCGGATAATCCACGGATAGTCCCTTAGTCGGTTGCTACGACACCGATTGGATGAGATGGGGTGGGTGGTGACATATTGTATTCTTACTCCGTCACCACACGGAGATTTTTTTACCCCAATGTAAAATCAAACACCACATAATTATGTTTGACTCGCGCGGTGATAGAAACCGCGCTGTTATGCGTGAAAGCCTTCAGTTAGTACTTTGTATTTAAACATTAAACCCATAAACTACACCCACATTAAAAGTGTTTAAAAATCTATTGAAATAGGCTCCCAAAATTAAAATCATTATCACAATGTCTTAACAGTATTTTTGGTATCAGATAATATATGGGTTTATGTTTAACGAAATGGAATAATGTTCTTAGATATAAAACAATGGTATCTGGTTAATGACCCTATTTATCTATGAAGAGATAAGAGTAAAAGAGAACATAGGTATTACGTATCGTGAATGTTATCGCGTTTTAATTTGAACCAATCACTCAAGACGATCACGTAGATGTTCTATTGTTTCGTTTGTATGTACACACGGCAACACATCAAGTTAAACATTTTCATTTGAAATTGTGTCTTATTTTAAGGTATTAAGGTACATGAGTATCTAGCTTGATTAGTTGCTGTGTGTACGTGTTGTATGTTCATGGAGGCGTGAACATGGAAAGTAAGGAACATATTTTTTGTAGATTTTTTAAATGAAATTTTTTTAAAGATATATACCCGACAAGCCGTCACGGATTGTTGTTGACTTTTACAAACATAATATATTTAACAATAATAAAGAATATTTTAGATTAGAGAAGTAGTTGATAGCACAAATCTTTCTTTGAACCCGCGACCTCGTGCACAGGAGCTGTATAAAGCAATAGTTAAATTAGGTAGTCGAGACGGGTACTCGGGTGGCCTAGTGGTCATAGCGCTGGACGAGTATAGTCCAAAGACGCGGGTTCGAGTCCCGCCTCAAGTACCAATTTTTTCCATTGTCTTTCTTCAGTTCGGATTTTTCTAGTTATACCTAAGCTTTAACTATTATAATTGTTTAACAAAACCAAATATTATTATATACCATACCTACTAGCTGACCCGTGCCCACTTCGTTGGGCAGCGAAAAAACGCGTCCCATTTTTAAACATATTTCTAACTGCCCCACTCCTAATAGTCATAGCGTGATATTATATAGCCTATGACACTCCCCGAAAATTGTCTATTCAACACAGAAATAATTTTTAAAATCGGTTCAATAGATCCAGAGATTACCCCCTACAACATCACAAACACACAAACTTTACCATTTTATAATATTAGTATGGACTACACGATTATTATTGTTGTGTAACAAAACCAAAGCGTTTATGATATTCGCTTGAAGTCAATGAACAGCTTTTACTTTCTGTCAAACTTTATTAATTTGATTAACTCACACCTACACAGATATTATCGATATAATAAATTGAGTATATGATTGTTTTTGATTATATACTAGGGCGTTACAAATGTTATAAGGTAATTCATAAATCATAAAGGATTGATTTGATTTCCAAGAAGAAAATATTAATGTATTTGACTAATTAAAGATTGCTTTCGCATTAATTGGTTTTAAGATAAATGTGTATGTGCATGTCTTTATTACGATTGGGATTGCGGGGAAGTCTTTTTTTTCAGGGTTAAATCCCTAAGCTCTTCTCCGTATTGTGACAGAGTAAGAATACAGTGTATCATCACCCCATCTCATCGCATAAGTCTATTCCATAACTAAGGGACTATCCGTGAATATTATCTTTACGTAATAAAAAGAAGAAAAACTTGAAATTAATCCCTATACCAATCCGTTTGGCCAGCGTGGTATTAGTAGGCCAAGTATCCCTCCGTCACTGGAGGAGGCCCGTCCCTGCAGTAGGACATTAATGGGCTGTTAGGATGAAATCCCGAAGCGACTTCATGACGCTAAAAGCTGTCAGGGTCATGGGCACACCGGACGGCCGCGAACCGGCTACAAACACACGGTGTTACTCCCAGTTGTCATGTGTTAGAGGCTCCAGGGTCAGGATGCTTATGAGTCTTGCCCGGGAAATCCCCGCGGCACAGAGAGAATCGTTTTTAGCAGAGTATATCAAAATCATATTACAGTGCAAATGATTACTTAAACGATAAAATTGGCTGGATCTGAATTTTACTGTGTTCTTAATAAAATAATATTTGTGAAGTGATCACCAAAAAGAGCGATAGGAACCCAGCCGAGTTTATGTGGGTGTCTTCTCTGCCATGGTAGTGTTCCGAACCCTCAGTAAACTCAGCCGTTAAGTTAGACGCGCATATGTGATCACTATAAAAACACAGACTTTCATAAGTGTCACTAACGTGTTTTATATTAATAAGAATTTTGTAATTTTTTTTTAGTCATTATTTATTTATTTATTTATTCAACTTACTAACACTATCATTACAGGGTATGCCCTAATACAATAGTGTTGCCTACACACTATAATACAACTAAATATAAAATTAAAATTCCTTATTAAACTAACAATTAACATTATAAAAAGAAACAGAAAGGAAGAATCTTTACTAAAATTTGTACAATTCTATAAGTAATCTATTTCCATGTTTACTACGAGTTTTCCCTATCTAATACATTTCTTCGTGACCAGTGTAGGTACAATGTAGCAATAATTATTTAACAATATTATCTTCCTTACTTCGATTATTTTATTTATAGATGAACCACTGAACGTTCCCACTGTGATCAGGAGGGTTATGAATAGTGCTGCTGTGAAATCAGTGCTCGATTTATTTTGGCAAGCTTGTTTCTTTTTATTTTCATCATAACAGCCCATTAATGACCCACTGCAGGGACGGGCCTCCTCCCGTGACGGAGGGATACTTGGCCTGCTAATACCACGCTGGCCAGACGGATTGGTATAGGGTTTAATTTCAAGTTTTCCTTCTTTCTATGTAAAGGTAATATTCACAGATAGTCCCTTAGTCGGTTTTTACGACACCCGTGGGATGAGATGGTAACATATTGTATTCTTACTCCTTTTTATTTTTATTTTATTTTGATATATTTTGAAATGCATTTTAATCAATCAATCAACTAGCCTATCGCAGTGCACTGACTGTATCTTCTGGTTTTGGGCAGGAATTGCAATCGTATACCGGACGACACAGGGTCAGGGGTTTGACAAATCGAGATGGGTAAAAGAGGAAAAATGTGGAAAAATTATAACAGTTGGCTGATAGAGGATGAAAATGATCTTTTTTAAAATATTAATATGAACGCAACGGCGACGGCCTCTGTGGCGTAGTGGTTATCCAACATAACTGCTACGCAGAGGTCTCGGGTTTGATTCCCGCTTAATAAAAATATTTGTGTGCATGTACTTTATTTACATTGGTCTGAGTGTTTCTATGTATAATATGTATGCATTTACAAAAAAAAGGTATGTAAGTATTAATAGCCGTTGTTCTGAAACACAGAACATAAGCAGGTTAAGCCTAGCTTACTTTGGGAACAGATGGCGCTGGTTAGAGATATCTCTGAATGCTAACTATGTATTTAAAAACAATTTATACTAATTGAAAATACTTTTTTAGAAGTAAAATTATTTTACTTACAGAAAATAGTTATTAACTGAAATACTTTAAACAAAGTAATAAAAATAATATAATGAATCATAATCGACAAAACAATATTCCCATCACTATTACCATGGTGTTCGCGTGTAAACTCTGATATCATCTATTTATAACCGCCTCCCTCGCTGCCACATATCACAAATGAATGAACACTCTTGTTTCAAACCTTACTTCATATTCCATATTTAATACTTACTATCTTTTGGATACAGATGCGGAATTCTTTGTGGGAGATATAAATGTAATTTATAACCAATACTGAGTAAATTGTTCATATATCTTCAATGGCTTTAGAGGTGGTAATTCTTTGATATGATATCTCTTTCACAATCTGAAGGTTTAAGAATTTATTCTTTTTTTGGTCAGGTGAATAATCTTTTAACATACCTACTTTGTAAAGGAGGTTATTCGTATTTGGGTCAATCTTTTAATTTAATTTTATAGGCTTTGTCGCTTAGCGACCACATCGCCTGGGTCAATCTTAAAACTAAGTACATAAGTAGTACATTTTTTAAAAAATTGTAACTATTTTTTTTTTAGTATAAAATTTTATGGGTATTATAAAGCTCAAGCTCATCATGGCCAGAAAGATGCATGTGGTTTCCCTGTGATTGAAACAGAAATAAAGAGATTCTCAGAAGAAGCATTAGGCATATCACAAGATCGACCCAGGTTCTGATCGCAGGTAACCGAGGGATGAGGAACGCATAGGACGGTGGAAACGTTTTAAGGAGGCCAGATGTCCAGCGGTGTTTTAAGAAACAAAAATATAAAATGACTAGCTTTCGCCCCCGGGTTCGCGTTAAAAGGGGCAAAAAGTAGCCTATTTTACTCTCCATCCCTTCAACTATCTCCACTTAAAAAATCAAGTAATTTCGTTGCTCGGTTTTGCCGTGAAAGAAAGACAAACAGACAGACACACTTTCCCATTTATAATATTGGTATATTAAAAGAGGCTCACAGTTACAAAAATAATTAAAAGAAATCGGAATAGCGTCATGTCTACGAACTGTAACATGGACATAATAACAATATGTCCGTTAATTTTATGTCTTTAAAACTAATTTTCAAACATTTACTTGCAATTTATTTTGCCCGTTGTAAAAGGGTAGATTATTGTTAATTCGAACTTCCTTTACAATATGGGTCAGTTTCATTAATTTTAATTGATGTTTATGATTCTAACTAATTATTTTAAAGGGGCAATGTAAAGTGAAAGTGGCTAGTTCAGTTATAATTGTTTTCACTTTTATGACTATTTTAATTGTTTAAAATTATTGTTTACAAACGAATTACCACCTCCATGGCGTGGTGCGGTTGCTATTTGCAAAGTCCCCGCGATACAGGGCATGATTTCTATTTAGTGTCGAAGTCGTTGTTTATTATATTAAAAAAGAAATTAATCTATACTAATAATAAATATTATAAAGAGGTAAAGTTTGTGTGTTTGTTTGTGAGTTTGTGACGTTGTAAGGGGTAATCGGTGGCTCTAATGATCCGATTTTAAAAATTCTTTCTGTTTTGAATAGTCCATTTTTTTTTTGTCTCTGTCGTGCAATAGATTCATAGAAATTAAAATGAATAATTTTTGTGCAATTTGTGCCAATAAAATTGAAGTTGGGGAAATAATAAAGTGTAATGGATGCAAAAATGGGCTTCATTACAAGTGCGTAGATATTACGCCTGTTACTTTCAAGGAAGGTCATATTAAACGCACGTTCAAATGTAATTCCTGTATGAATGTTACCAAGAGAGTTCGTGTAACGGACGAAACCCCTGTACGTGGTGCTGGGTCAGGAATAATGGCGAAGGAGCTAATTAATCATTCGTATGAAGAGATTGTCTCCCAGGATATGGCGGGTTCAAAGGATTTAGATATTATAGTGCAAAAAATTATGGAAAAAATGGATAATGTCTTAACAGCTAGAATCTGTGCTTTAGAAGAGACCATTATTAAAGAATTTAAAGCTACAGTAAACATTTTGGCGTTAGAAAACACTAGACTACAACAAGAATTGAAAGAATCTAGTATTAAATGTCATTCGTTTGAAAAACAAATTATTTATCGGGGAGTGTCATAGACTATATAATATAACGCTATGACTAATAGGAGTGGAGCAGTAATGAAATATTTATGTTTAAAAAATGGACGCGTTTTTTTTTGCCGCCCAACGAAGTGGGCACGGGTCAGCTATTTCTGTATAAAATGTAAGAATAAGATAAGATTCCTTCTCTTACCGGACGATGCGGTATTTGTTCTTACTGTAGGTCATTGTCCTGTCAAGTCAGGGAGCTATAAAATACAAAGTTACCCTCAATCACAGAAGTAACCCTTGCAAAGGGACATTAAGGGTACAAAGGAAGATGTATTTTCTTACATTCTGACAATTCATTGATTGAACCCTTACATTTAACAAATAGTTATACATTAATACTACAAAGCTACCAGCGCAATCAATATGGCGATCAAATCCAATCGTGCGTAAAATAATAGTGATGTGAAGGCATTCTATCGATAAACTCAAAGCAGCTAACGAATCGATTGTAAAACGATTTGTATTCTCACACTCGATCGGGTTAAACAGGCAATCGTTTCGCGAATGTTTGTGGTGAAATTGATTGAGAAAGGTGGTTTTACAATTGATGGCATGAAAGCGATATGTACTGCATTCTGCGAGAACCTCTTACTGATTATTCGTTTCGGATATTGATTCACGAGTATCGATTATGTTGCGGGATGTACGTATTTGGAAAAGACATCTAGATGCAGTAATTACGTATTGTATGTTATAAAATGTAACTTCTTTGAGAGTTACGTAGTGAATTACAGCTAGCTGAGTCTTTAGCTTTGATTAAATTTAATGAATAGTAAGGATAGGCTGATTATAAAGGAAGACTCTAGATTTGCTTACATTAAACCCAATTTATAGATAGAACTTTATTTCGGAAACAACTACTATACAACAGTTTGTGTGTAAAAGAAGCAAGCACTGATTAGTATTAGTTCTATTAGATTAAGGATTTCAGCTTTTAAAGATTTTGAGCAACAAACAATAATACATTCATTTTAAAATTATGAGTGTCGTGTTTGATTGGATTGTTCTCCACTCCACCAAAGCGTAACGTAGTTAAGAGTGGTTTTGACTGTCTTGGTGACAAACCAGTATAGTATGCGGCTACCGTGCATGAGGTTGCAGATTTGAACCCGAGACCTCTGAGTAGCAATCATGTTATATAACCACTACACCACAGAGGCCGTTAATATACTCAAATACTGATATCTAGGTGTTAACGGCCGTGTTTACCCCTGTACTTATTAAAAAATATATTAAATTGTTTGGACTTACTCTATGGCTAGATAGGTTGCTTAAAATTATGATTGTTCTTATGAGTCTTGTATCTCCATACTCTAGTATCATTATTAAATTTAACATAATCACCTAAAACTTAAAAACCATTACATCCAGAGTAAATATTTTCTTCATATTCCCATAATATAATAAACTGAAATCAGCATCAACTATCGGCCATTTTCTATCCATTGACCTTCAAATCGCTTCACACGACCCCATCACTAAACTAACTGTGAATTTTATTACAACGCTACTGTACTGTCTACGACCGACGCAACCACAATCACTTTGATTTTACACTCATTTTATGCAACAGTTACTTGTTTCTTTTTACGATAATAGTGACGACACGAACAAGCAGCGTGATTGTAAGATACACGCATTTCTATAAGTACTAGATGTAAAAGAAGAGGTGTTTTTTAAACATAATGCTTAGATCGCAGTGTCTTTGTGTCAGTATCAAGAAATTTTCTTGATACTGACACAAAGACACTGCGAAAGTTTCTTGATATTGACACAAAAACACACAGTTCTGGTGGCACATTTAATGTGCTACCAGAACTTTGTAATATTCTTCGGGCTATAAATGACTTCTTCGTGTGGTGAGTAAGAATACAATATGTCACCACCCATCTCACCCCGGTCTCATCATAAGTGTCGTAAAAACCAACTAAGCGACTACCAAAATGAAGGTAAACTTGAAATTAAACCCTGTACCAATCCGTCTGGCCAGCGTGGTATTAGTAGGCCAAGTATCCCTCCGTCATGGAAGGAGGCTCGTCCCTGCAGTGGGACATTAATACGCTGTTATGATGCTAAATGACTGAACTGTTAACTGCCAATAACTTTTTGCCAATATAGTCATAATTGGCAAGAAGTCTTATTGCCGATTGCCTGCCTTATTATTCCGACTCAAAAAAATGTCATTCCTTATTTGTCCAATTTTTAGGACGAACCTTGTCCAACCTAATGGTTTTCCTCAATTAGTTGATTCAACGTTCAGATAAATACTGGATGTTTTGTAAAATGTCCCCTCTAATCACTTATTTTCGCTAAGATAATATCTGCAAGCTGTAACAGTATTGCCACACCAATACAATGATACCAAATATTTATTCCATCGCTAAGCAAAAAAGCCGTAAATACAATTATGTTATTAGAAATTGACCCTCCATAGACAGATCTATGAAACCTTGTATTTATTGTTCTAATATTTATATGCATTACAAATAGTTAACGAACGTTCCGAAACACAAAAAACCCTGTTTGAAAATAGAACCGTTACATTCAAATGTAACTCACACGTATAAAGTACACGGTCACAAATCGCCCATTGACAAATCAATAGACATTACTAAACAGTTTCTATTCCCAATGAGGTATTTACATATTTATGGGCAATTTGAATTCAATGTGATTGTACCGATAAATGTTTTAGAAACTTGTCGACGATTGAGTGCTATACATTATAATGCCTGTAAATTATGCTAGCCTACATAAATACTTTCCATGTGGTGGTAATACATGGTGTCATCGACCTAAATGGCAACTGTTTTGCGAAGGTTTTGGGTTTGAATCCTGTTAATGTAAATCTTTGCGTGGTTGGACATGAATGTTTACATTCATCTAGGTTTTCAATGTATAATAGAAAAAAATAATAAAATATAATAAAATATAATAGAAATGCATTCACAAAAAGTGAAGTACCCATGCTACAAGGTCTGTTTAATTTGAGACTAGCTGGTTAAAATTGCTAAAATTCTTTCATTTCAAGAGTGTCGTAAAAATCGACTAAAAGATAGTTCGCATATTTAACGAAAACGAAAGAAGGAAAGTCAGACCCAAAACTTGATACCAATCAGTCGGTAGGACCAGCTTTTCCTCTCTCACTGGAGAAACCCCATCCTTGCAATAGGACATCAATAAAATCTATGATGACACATAATAAATTATGGAACCATAATTCTACCACAGTTGACAATTGACATGTTCGCACGAACAACACTCGATTGCGATCTCGAATCGGAAACTGATCGTATCGATTCTGGCATTCGAATAGATGACACGACGTTAGTGAAACTTTGTGGCGATGTTATCGATACTCCTTTGTTGAGTTTCGATGGTTGATATTGTTATGCCTGTTGTTGTATTGTGTTTAGAAGCTTCTGGGTATTACTTGCGATGCGTATCCTTTTTGACCGATTTCAAAAAGCGAAGGAAGCATTCAATTTAAGTGCAATTGTTTTAAAAATAATCTCTTACAGTAATTTTTTTCCCTACAATGTGGTCCCATAGAAATTAACATTAGATAAATAAACCAAATGGTTTTTATCCTATTAAAAGTGCCATTTTTGGTAATCATCCAAGTAGGTAAACGAGATTGTTTATATTTTAGTATATTTGGAATTTTTATATTCAACTGCTTCGGTGGCAAACACAGCTTTGTACATACACTACAGATGGCTGTCATTAGTGAGTGCGTAGTTTCAAATATCAATCAAGATCTAGATCGAATATCAAAAAAGATAAATAAATATAATAAATATTCCTCACCCATTCACACAACGCCATCTAATCCCAAACTAAGGGTAACTTGGGGTAAGGCTGCTGATATACAAACTATATTTGTACTACAAAAACGAGCCATACGTGCCATTTACAATTTGCGGGCACGAGACTCTCTAAGAGAACTATTTAAGGAGATAGGTATTCTAACTGTTGCGTCACAGTACATTTACGCTAACTTAATATATGTCAAACAGAACATCCATTTATTTATTAGGTATAGCGACATTCACAATTTAAATACAAGAAATAAACACAAGCTGGTAGGATTACACCATCGTCTGCACAAAGTTCACAACACTTTTGTGGGACTCGGTGTGCGCTTCTATAACATGTTGCCCAAAGAAATAATGAGCCTACCCCTAAACAAATTTAAAATTGTTGTAAAAAATCACTTAATGCAGAAGGGTTATTATAAGATTGACGATTTTTTAAATGATAAAAACTTTTGGCTCAATACAGAACTTGACATACTAATGTAATCTTTGTATTATTTCTGCTTTGTTAATTAATTTATTAATTATTTACAATTTGTTAACTGATTTATTGATTATTTATAATTTATTAATTATTTATTGTTATTACCTCTTTTAATTTTTTTATTTTTATTTGTAAACATGTTTTTGACATTCATAAGTGTTATTTTGTAACCTACATGAATAAATGTTATTGACTATAAGCAGAGCTTTTACTATGGGTACTAGACAACGGATAAACATACTTAAATACTTTTTTTTTTTGTAAAAACATACATAACATAGAAAAGATATTTAATTGTGTAATCCACAGATAATTATCCTGTTTGACTGAATATTCTTTGTGTTCGTTAACTTCATGTCTTTAAAAAGTCCTTGCTAAATAATTCCTAGTGCACGAGTTGTCTTTTACAAAGAACAATATACTTACCAATGAACCATAGCTACATTAGATAAAAAAAAAATTGGAAAAGCCCCGAAACAGCGAAATTATCTTCAAAAACTATCAAAGTTTTAGAAAGTTCACTAAGTATAAGAGAATCTTGATGGCTAAACTGTCCAAAACCAATTTATGGTTTGATAGATCAGTACCTTCAGGCCGAGTTTGACAATCCGAAACTATCCAAGTAATCAAATAATATTTCCAGCCTGTCAAAACAATAAGTTGTAACAGAAAAATATTCTATTTCAAATTTTAGTCTTTTAACTGTATTTGTAACAAGCGTGTAACAATGAAAATAGAAATCATTTTTAAATTAATTTAAGACAATTTCTTAATAATTTTGACGAGTTCAAGAATTTTTTTTATTCGATATTACTTCGAATTAACTAAATCACACTAAGGACACTTAACACTGGACAGTTATTTATTGTTATAATCTTTGTGTTACCGATTTACACAATATTGAATCATCTATTGTTTGTCCGTAAATTATATGCCATAAAAATATTATGGCCGAATTTCATTTGCCCTAATTTTTTTTCCCATAATTTTATCAGACATAACGGCAAAAACAGCTCAACTTCTTGGTGGCTTAAAAAATAAACCTAACCTAACCTATCTAAGTTGGATTGCTCTAAGTCTCAAACATAATTGAATTAAAGCAAGTAAGTATCTCGCAGTTTAAATATAATTTAATTATGGCAAGTAAATAAATATTATGGCTAAAGACGATTACGGAAAACAATATTTGTACAAATAAAATTAAGGAAAATGAAAATTCGGAAAAATTAAATTCTGGCAAGTGGAGGTATACGTTGGATAAATAGTACATCCGGATTTATATCGGGTTTTGTGTTAAGCTTAACGAAACATTAATAAACTGTTATAAAATTATGGCTGCTACAATGTCTTAGACATTGCCTGGAATCATCAAATAACTACATTATTTGCTGTCAAGCTTCAACATAAATTAAAATATATAACAGCATAAAGTCTCTTGTTGAATAGCTGACATTTTATTTGGTTAATATAACAGTTTTACCGGTAAATATACTTTAATAAAGTACACAGATAATGTCATAGTAACACTCATTAATGTCGCACTGCAGAGTTGGGCGAAGCTTCTCGTTGTAACTGACAACGGAAAGATCTTCCGACTATTTAAAGTTTTTTTTTCTTTTCTAATACACTAGACATTATTAATTGACATGTGATTTTTTTTTAAAGTTTTTCTTCTTTTACGACACCGTTGAGATGAGCAGAATTGTAAAACCGTGTAAGTATTCTTAATCTGTCACCCTACATTTCATAAACTATACCCCATGTTAGGAGTTCACAGAATAAAGAAAAACGTAAATAGTAAGTAGGTACTCCCTAAAAGAAGATATTATAAAAACCTTATCGGTACTATTCTTCAACAAAAATAAAGAAAGAAAGAAAAACAATTTATTTACAGCAAAGCTAAACAATAACACATTTACAAAAAAAAGTCACATAATAACTTATAACTAACTTTACCGTAAAACAGTCTCAAGTCAGCATGATGCTAGTTAAGAAACTAGCATTGGTCTTCCGTTGGGACTGATTGGTAAGTGATTAAAAGCAGCATCAACGTGATAGTACAAGTAGAGCGAGGCAAGTTTGGAAGGATTTAAGAACGTGGCTTTGGTCCCTGCCTACCATCATGGGAATAAGTCGTGAATATATATATATTATTTCACATTTCCAATTTTCCATTTTAAGATTTCTCAGGAGATCATTTAACTTTAATTATTTTCCGTGACTATTTTCTAATAACACATTACATAACGCTTACAAACGCTTATTGTTCACGACTTAGAATAACGATAAGTATAAAATGGCGAAGATAATTGGCATACAGCCTTTTAGAGACTCATAATTTTACACTTGAAATGGTTAGTTTTGTTCTAAGAATGGTTCAAGTTAACGGAGAATAGAAAGTTACTATATTGAATGGTTAAGGAAAAAGAAACCCTACTTTTTGTAAAAACATCTCTATCAAGAATATTGAAAAAGTCCAATAGTTATATTCAAACAAGTATCCAGTAAGTCGTGTCGTGTTCTCCGTGTGGTGACGGAGTAAAAATACAATATGTCACCACCCCATCTCATCCCATGGGTGTTGTAAAAACCGACTAAGTGACTATCCGTGAATATTATCTTAGCGAAATAAAAAGAAGGAAAACTTGAAATTAGACCCTGTACCAATACGAGTACGTCTCGCCAGCGTGGTATTAGTAGGGCAAGTATCCCTGGGGCCGTCCCTGCAGTGGACAGTGGACAGGGACATGAATGGGCTGTTATGATAAAGTATGTATTATTTCCTAGGGTTGGCAGCGGATTATCTATGCTCTTGTAATGCTAGTGCTAACGTTTTGCGCGGTGGTTACCAATTATCATCTGGATCTTATCGCAAATCCATAATACTCGACAGTTGAAGGAATTACTTCTTGCTCACATACCTGAAACAAAGAAAAGGACTTGTTAATACTTTAATTGGAATATTAATGATTATTCATATATACCTTCTTTCACCGGTCTATTATGCATGGCTTATGGGACAGATAATAAATTATAATACTTATTTTATAAACCTTTTAATAAATAAATAAAAATAAATAATCCTCACACATTCACACAAGGCCACCTAGTACCAAACTAAGCAAAGCTTGTACTATGGGTACTAGACAACAGATAAACATACTTAAATACTTTTCTTTTTGTAAATACATAGGTACATAATTATTATTATACATAGAAAAAACCCAGACCAATGCAAAAAATCATGTCAAAGATTTGCATTGAGCAGGAATCGAACCTGAGACCTCTTGGTAGCAGTCATGTTATATTACCACTACGCCACAGAGGTCGTCATATGTATTCTCATTCTATCACCCCACAGACAATTAATTTACTGATAATAAAAACTTAATAAACTCAACAGTCATAAAACCAAGCAGTAGGTACTCTAAGAATCACACACTTATTTATCTTAAGTATTGACCTCACTCGATACATTAAGCGAAATGACCATTACAACAGACATCACCAATGACCTATGACCTACTACTTAATGGCAGATATAAAAATGGCACTGAAGATAGATACAGATCTTTACAATTACTTACGTCTGAATACATTTTCACTTTTAGTTCATTGAGATGTAACCTACATCAATCATTTATTATTATCTTAAAATTACTAATCAACAATTGTAATATACTAGTGATGTTACGTGCCTGAGAAAAGAACTAGAGATGCAAAGACACGAATCAATGTATCAGCCAAAAAATATTTTTAATTCAAATTTCATAATGCTTTATTTCATAAAATTTATTACAAATTGTTTGAAATCGTCGTTAACAATTTACTTAAAATTGAAGCTACAGTTAAAATTATAGATCCACACAGCACACACTACAGCACTAAAAAAACCGCGATGTATTGTCCTATGTAAGTTAGAGGAGAAAAATAAAACCAATCTACTACTCAAATCCACTTGTCTGTCCTAGATGATCCATAAATTCCAGTTTCCATATGAATCCAGCTTCTAATTTCATCGGTCAAACGGTCAACTTTATCGAGTAGTAGGTGAGACTGAGGGATCTCATTACCCTGCATCATCCAATACACCGCTGACATTTAAAAACCTTTCTGTCTCACTCGTTTTCAGATCTGCGTGCTAGTTACGTGCTCTGCCCATTGCCGTACCAATAATTTTAGCATCTGAAAACTATAGCTATTCAATTTTGTATGACATGTAATTACTATGGATGATTAACTATCTGTGAATATTATCTTAACGTAATAAAAAGAAGGAAAACTTGAAATTAAACCCTATATCAACCCGTCTGGCCAGCGTGGTATTAGTAGGCCAATTATCCCTCCGTCATCGGAGGAGGCCCGTCCCTGCAGTGGGACATTAATCGGCTGTTATGATGATATAGTCTTAAATATTTATTCTGTCCTAATCAATCTGTAGTTATAATTTTTCCATTTCAGTTTTTTCCAAATCTCGTCTGTATCATACTCCGTCTGTCTGATACAAAGATACGAACATCCCTAACACATACCAAAAGCTTTACCTAAATCTGTTTTATCTTTAATATCTCAAATCGTCAGCCGGTAAAAGTTGATCGCAATCTCGTCACGATGATTTGTGGGCGCGTGTGGTCACGTCATTAGTTCTCTTTTTTTTCCTCTCGTGAATATTCAGCACTTGGCAGCTATTAATCTTGGTTTGTGAGTATATTAACATGAAACTGAGCTTAATCTTTCGCTTTCAATTTCGAAGTACATGCTTTTTGACTGGTAACATATTAGTTTGTAAATGAGCCAAGGCAAGGACGGTTTTTTGATCTACGGAGAGTATTGTTAAAAAGCTTACTGAAGTGAATGGTATAGAGAATATATATATATGTTACACAGGGTTAGTCTGTTTTTACATGACGAGGTTATTTAACATGACTGCTACACAGAGGTCTCGGGTTCGATTCCCGCTTAATGAAAATCTTTGTGTGCATGAACATGATTGTTTGCATTGGTCTGGGTGTTTTCTATGTATTATATGTACAAAAAAAATGTATATCCGTTATCTAATACCCATAGTACAAACTCTGATTAGTCTGGGACTAGATGGCGTTGTGTGAAAGTGTGAGGAATATGTGAGGAATATATTACTTGAATTTTATTGTTAGAATATATAAAATAAACTAGCAGTGTTGTTGGTCTTTCAAATCCCATATAATTATAATATTTATTTATTTATTTAAATTAAATTTCACGGCATGACAGAGCCAAAGGCGCCAATGCGCCGTGAAACAACATAGTTTATTGTACGCGCAGGTAATATTAACTACGGAAAGGAGGGTAAAGGATCATTGGGATCCTAATCCTGATGGAGCTGATTTTTGTTTCCCTGGATAGCTCTAGCCAATCCCAGAATGATTTTCCATTTAATCGATAAAGTGGTGAAAACATTTAGCAATTTTTTCAGTACGAACCTTGAGATTCAAAATCTTTGTATCTTATACATTGCGCCACAGTCCACCATATCTATACAGTACTCTACGTCCGACAACTCAACATCAACCGGATCTCACGGATCCTATCTACGGTATCTCACCATCGTTAGCTAGAGTTGATCGCAATCGCATCGCGTGTCGATGATTTGTGGCTAAGTATGAACACGCCATTATTGGCTGCGTCTTTTAAAGGCTTTGATAGTTTGTAAAACAGTGGGATGTTTTATGGTGATTGCTGATTGGATAACACATTTTAGGTTCGTTCAATACACAGTTTGTTAGGTTAATGATTGGTGAAGTTTTCACTTTCGTTGGCTTTTATGGAAGTTAATGTAGAAATAAGCTAACGTTTTGATGCGGCTTGGAACGCAGAACATTTACAAAGTCATTATAGCTGAACAGCTATAATGACTTTGTAAATGTTCTGCGTCTTGGCTTCGACCTGATGGTAGACTCACTAGACCAAAAAGTGTAAACTTAGTTCGTCACTATCCCATATTGTTACTTGTATACAGTTGATAGAAATACATATTTTTACAAATTAAATATTACGTAAATATGATACTGTTTTTCTCCGTGTGGTGACGGAGTAAGAATACAATATGTCACCATCCCATCACATCCCATGGGTGTAGTAAAAACCGACTAAGGGACCATCCGTAAATATTATCTTTACGTAATAAAAAGAAGGAGAACTTGAAATGAAACACTATACCAATCCGTCTGACCAGCGTGGCTTTAGTAGGCCAAGTATCCCTCCGTCACTGGAGGAGGCCCGGCCCTGCAGTGGGCAGTTATGATGACGTGAATATGATCAACTTTACTTCAAATATTTTTCTTACAACAAAGATCAAGCCTATTAACAAAGGAACCTTTACAGAATTAACACAATGGATATCAAAACATAGGACAAATTGATTGTGGATCAAACAAATAACTATCCTGAGTGGATTACGAAGCCTTCGACGACCTTCTACAGCTTAAAACAATATTAAGTCACTCCTTTTCTGATGAAACCATTAAGTCATTTAAAATTAAAAGATAATCACAATAAATTTAATTGATCAATTAAAGTTAATTACAATTTGAATTCGGAACAAACAAAATTATAGTGAGGCGACAAATATAATTTATTGCATGTCAAATTATCGATAAAGTGGGTAATAAATCAATTTGGAATTGACAGAGGAAAATCTATTACGTTGTGAATGAACCTTGTCCTGAGAGTTTTTCTTGCATTGTGTTTTGAAGGATTTGTTCAAGATTTTAAATTAGTTATTACGTAATAATTTTGTTCTCGTAATGTAAACTCAAACTCAAATTCTTTATTGCATTCCATAGGTAGGTACATGTAGATTTTAGATACAGAGTACATGTAATGCAAGATCGTCCTTAGCTAGGTGTAACGACAAACTAAAAAATTAGAGGTCGATAAGGCTTACTTTTTATGCATTTAGTCTAAGTTGGACAAATGCAAAATGAGGAAGACTGAGTTCTGACTAAATTGGAAATGGCTTATGTTCAGCAGTGGACTGCTAAAGGATAACTGATTGATTTGATATGTACTACATGGGCTCAAGTATACAAGCAATGATCATAGTATAGTGACTAAAGAAGTTCAATTATGTGTCGTTTTGATCCAATAGTCTGTTGTGCCATCTGGTCGAAGCCAAGAGGGATCTAAAAGATTTTCATGATATATTGAATGGGTAGTAAATATATTTAGGGATGCACAATACCATTATTTATCTATTATATTGGTGTAGGTGTTTAAGACCTTAGGCTACACCTAAGACTTAGAGGCCCATTTAAATCGGCGCAATTGGGCATGACTAAGTGCTTAAATCCTTTTGAGATATAACATTCCCTGAATGTAATACTCTATATTTCAAATATTAAACAATAATGCTTCATAAATATTAATAACCTGCCAGCATTAAATTTACTTAAAGAGGTCAATATATACCAAGTATTATAGCACATAAATATTTCGTATATATCTGTTGTATACTGTGTCCAACTCTAAAACCATATCAAGAATCTCACAGCAAACATTTATTGGTAAATACTGAGTCATATATTAAATAAACAAATACGATATCGATAAGCTACGAGACTCTCTAAGAGAACTATTTAAGGAGATAGGTATTCTAACTGTTGCGTCACAGTACATTTACGCTAACTTAATATATGTCAAACAGAACATCCATTTATTTATTAGGTATAGCGACATTCACAATTTAAATACAAGAAATAAACACAAGCTGGTAGGATTACACCATCGTCTGCACAAAGTTCACAACACTTTTGTGGGACTCGGTGTGCGCTTCTATAACATGTTGCCCAAAGAAATAATGAGCCTACCCCTAAACAAATTTAAAATTGTTGTAAAAAATCACTTAATGCAGAAGGGTTATTATAAGATTGACGATTTTTTAAATGATAAAAACTTTTGGCTCAATACAGAACTTGACATACTAATGTAATCTTTGTATTATTTCTGCTTTGTTAATTAATTTATTAATTATTTACAATTTGTTAACTGATTTATTGATTATTTATAATTTATTAATTATTTATTGTTATTACCTCTTTTAATTTTTTTATTTTTATTTGTAAACATGTTTTTGACATTCATAAGTGTTATTTTGTAACCTACATGAATAAATGTTATTGACTATAAGCAGAGCTTTTACTATGGGTACTAGACAACGGATAAACATACTTAAATACTTTTTTTTTTTGTAAAAACATACATAACATAGAAAAGATATTTAATTGTGTAATCCACAGATAATTATCCTGTTTGACTGAATATTCTTTGTGTTCGTTAACTTCATGTCTTTAAAAAGTCCTTGCTAAATAATTCCTAGTGCACGAGTTGTCTTTTACAAAGAACAATATACTTACCAATGAACCATAGCTACATTAGATAAAAAAAAAATTGGAAAAGCCCCGAAACAGCGAAATTATCTTCAAAAACTATCAAAGTTTTAGAAAGTTCACTAAGTATAAGAGAATCTTGATGGCTAAACTGTCCAAAACCAATTTATGGTTTGATAGATCAGTACCTTCAGGCCGAGTTTGACAATCCGAAACTATCCAAGTAATCAAATAATATTTCCAGCCTGTCAAAACAATAAGTTGTAACAGAAAAATATTCTATTTCAAATTTTAGTCTTTTAACTGTATTTGTAACAAGCGTGTAACAATGAAAATAGAAATCATTTTTAAATTAATTTAAGACAATTTCTTAATAATTTTGACGAGTTCAAGAATTTTTTTTATTCGATATTACTTCGAATTAACTAAATCACACTAAGGACACTTAACACTGGACAGTTATTTATTGTTATAATCTTTGTGTTACCGATTTACACAATATTGAATCATCTATTGTTTGTCCGTAAATTATATGCCATAAAAATATTATGGCCGAATTTCATTTGCCCTAATTTTTTTTCCCATAATTTTATCAGACATAACGGCAAAAACAGCTCAACTTCTTGGTGGCTTAAAAAATAAACCTAACCTAACCTATCTAAGTTGGATTGCTCTAAGTCTCAAACATAATTGAATTAAAGCAAGTAAGTATCTCGCAGTTTAAATATAATTTAATTATGGCAAGTAAATAAATATTATGGCTAAAGACGATTACGGAAAACAATATTTGTACAAATAAAATTAAGGAAAATGAAAATTCGGAAAAATTAAATTCTGGCAAGTGGAGGTATACGTTGGATAAATAGTACATCCGGATTTATATCGGGTTTTGTGTTAAGCTTAACGAAACATTAATAAACTGTTATAAAATTATGGCTGCTACAATGTCTTAGACATTGCCTGGAATCATCAAATAACTACATTATTTGCTGTCAAGCTTCAACATAAATTAAAATATATAACAGCATAAAGTCTCTTGTTGAATAGCTGACATTTTATTTGGTTAATATAACAGTTTTACCGGTAAATATACTTTAATAAAGTACACAGATAATGTCATAGTAACACTCATTAATGTCGCACTGCAGAGTTGGGCGAAGCTTCTCGTTGTAACTGACAACGGAAAGATCTTCCGACTATTTAAAGTTTTTTTTTCTTTTCTAATACACTAGACATTATTAATTGACATGTGATTTTTTTTTTAAGTTTTTCTTCTTTTACGACACCGTTGAGATGAGCAGAATTGTAAAACCGTGTAAGTATTCTTAATCTGTCACCCTACATTTCATAAACTATACCCCATGTTAGGAGTTCACAGAATAAAGAAAAACGTAAATAGTAAGTAGGTACTCCCTAAAAGAAGATATTATAAAAACCTTATCGGTACTATTCTTCAACAAAAATAAAGAAAGAAAGAAAAACAATTTATTTACAGCAAAGCTAAACAATAACACATTTACAAAAAAAAGTCACATAATAACTTATAACTAACTTTACCGTAAAACAGTCTCAAGTCAGCATGATGCTAGTTAAGAAACTAGCATTGGTCTTCCGTTGGGACTGATTGGTAAGTGATTAAAAGCAGCATCAACGTGATAGTACAAGTAGAGCGAGGCAAGTTTGGAAGGATTTAAGAACGTGGCTTTGGTCCCTGCCTACCATCATGGGAATAAGTCGTGAATATATATATATTATTTCACATTTCCAATTTTCCATTTTAAGATTTCTCAGGAGATCATTTAACTTTAATTATTTTCCGTGACTATTTTCTAATAACACATTACATAACGCTTACAAACGCTTATTGTTCACGACTTAGAATAACGATAAGTATAAAATGGCGAAGATAATTGGCATACAGCCTTTTAGAGACTCATAATTTTACACTTGAAATGGTTAGTTTTGTTCTAAGAATGGTTCAAGTTAACGGAGAATAGAAAGTTACTATATTGAATGGTTAAGGAAAAAGAAACCCTACTTTTTGTAAAAACATCTCTATCAAGAATATTGAAAAAGTCCAATAGTTATATTCAAACAAGTATCCAGTAAGTCGTGTCGTGTTCTCCGTGTGGTGACGGAGTAAAAATACAATATGTCACCACCCCATCTCATCCCATGGGTGTTGTAAAAACCGACTAAGTGACTATCCGTGAATATTATCTTAGCGAAATAAAAAGAAGGAAAACTTGAAATTAGACCCTGTACCAATACGAGTACGTCTCGCCAGCGTGGTATTAGTAGGGCAAGTATCCCTGGGGCCGTCCCTGCAGTGGACAGTGGACAGGGACATGAATGGGCTGTTATGATAAAGTATGTATTATTTCCTAGGGTTGGCAGCGGATTATCTATGCTCTTGTAATGCTAGTGCTAACGTTTTGCGCGGTGGTTACCAATTATCATCTGGATCTTATCGCAAATCCATAATACTCGACAGTTGAAGGAATTACTTCTTGCTCACATACCTGAAACAAAGAAAAGGACTTGTTAATACTTTAATTGGAATATTAATGATTATTCATATATACCTTCTTTCACCGGTCTATTATGCATGGCTTATGGGACAGATAATAAATTATAATACTTATTTTATAAACCTTTTAATAAATAAATAAAAATAAATAATCCTCACACATTCACACAAGGCCACCTAGTACCAAACTAAGCAAAGCTTGTACTATGGGTACTAGACAACAGATAAACATACTTAAATACTTTTCTTTTTGTAAATACATAGGTACATAATTATTATTATACATAGAAAAAACCCAGACCAATGCAAAAAATCATGTCAAAGATTTGCATTGAGCAGGAATCGAACCTGAGACCTCTTGGTAGCAGTCATGTTATATTACCACTACGCCACAGAGGTCGTCATATGTATTCTCATTCTATCACCCCACAGACAATTAATTTACTGATAATAAAAACTTAATAAACTCAACAGTCATAAAACCAAGCAGTAGGTACTCTAAGAATCACACACTTATTTATCTTAAGTATTGACCTCACTCGATACATTAAGCGAAATGACCATTACAACAGACATCACCAATGACCTATGACCTACTACTTAATGGCAGATATAAAAATGGCACTGAAGATAGATACAGATCTTTACAATTACTTACGTCTGAATACATTTTCACTTTTAGTTCATTGAGATGTAACCTACATCAATCATTTATTATTATCTTAAAATTACTAATCAACAATTGTAATATACTAGTGATGTTACGTGCCTGAGAAAAGAACTAGAGATGCAAAGACACGAATCAATGTATCAGCCAAAAAATATTTTTAATTCAAATTTCATAATGCTTTATTTCATAAAATTTATTACAAATTGTTTGAAATCGTCGTTAACAATTTACTTAAAATTGAAGCTACAGTTAAAATTATAGATCCACACAGCACACACTACAGCACTAAAAAAACCGCGATGTATTGTCCTATGTAAGTTAGAGGAGAAAAATAAAACCAATCTACTACTCAAATCCACTTGTCTGTCCTAGATGATCCATAAATTCCAGTTTCCATATGAATCCAGCTTCTAATTTCATCGGTCAAACGGTCAACTTTATCGAGTAGTAGGTGAGACTGAGGGATCTCATTACCCTGCATCATCCAATACACCGCTGACATTTAAAAACCTTTCTGTCTCACTCGTTTTCAGATCTGCGTGCTAGTTACGTGCTCTGCCCATTGCCGTACCAATAATTTTAGCATCTGAAAACTATAGCTATTCAATTTTGTATGACATGTAATTACTATGGATGATTAACTATCTGTGAATATTATCTTAACGTAATAAAAAGAAGGAAAACTTGAAATTAAACCCTATATCAACCCGTCTGGCCAGCGTGGTATTAGTAGGCCAATTATCCCTCCGTCATCGGAGGAGGCCCGTCCCTGCAGTGGGACATTAATCGGCTGTTATGATGATATAGTCTTAAATATTTATTCTGTCCTAATCAATCTGTAGTTATAATTTTTCCATTTCAGTTTTTTCCAAATCTCGTCTGTATCATACTCCGTCTGTCTGATACAAAGATACGAACATCCCTAACACATACCAAAAGCTTTACCTAAATCTGTTTTATCTTTAATATCTCAAATCGTCAGCCGGTAAAAGTTGATCGCAATCTCGTCACGATGATTTGTGGGCGCGTGTGGTCACGTCATTAGTTCTCTTTTTTTTCCTCTCGTGAATATTCAGCACTTGGCAGCTATTAATCTTGGTTTGTGAGTATATTAACATGAAACTGAGCTTAATCTTTCGCTTTCAATTTCGAAGTACATGCTTTTTGACTGGTAACATATTAGTTTGTAAATGAGCCAAGGCAAGGACGGTTTTTTGATCTACGGAGAGTATTGTTAAAAAGCTTACTGAAGTGAATGGTATAGAGAATATATATATATGTTACACAGGGTTAGTCTGTTTTTACATGACGAGGTTATTTAACATGACTGCTACACAGAGGTCTCGGGTTCGATTCCCGCTTAATGAAAATCTTTGTGTGCATGAACATGATTGTTTGCATTGGTCTGGGTGTTTTCTATGTATTATATGTACAAAAAAAATGTATATCCGTTATCTAATACCCATAGTACAAACTCTGATTAGTCTGGGACTAGATGGCGTTGTGTGAAAGTGTGAGGAATATGTGAGGAATATATTACTTGAATTTTATTGTTAGAATATATAAAATAAACTAGCAGTGTTGTTGGTCTTTCAAATCCCATATAATTATAATATTTATTTATTTATTTAAATTAAATTTCACGGCATGACAGAGCCAAAGGCGCCAATGCGCCGTGAAACAACATAGTTTATTGTACGCGCAGGTAATATTAACTACGGAAAGGAGGGTAAAGGATCATTGGGATCCTAATCCTGATGGAGCTGATTTTTGTTTCCCTGGATAGCTCTAGCCAATCCCAGAATGATTTTCCATTTAATCGATAAAGTGGTGAAAACATTTAGCAATTTTTTCAGTACGAACCTTGAGATTCAAAATCTTTGTATCTTATACATTGCGCCACAGTCCACCCTATACAGTACTCTACGTCCGACAACTCAACATCAACCGGATCTCACGGATCCTATCTACGGTATCTCACCATCGTTAGCTAGAGTTGATCGCAATCGCATCGCGTGTCGATGATTTGTGGCTAAGTATGAACACGCCATTATTGGCTGCGTCTTTTAAAGGCTTTGATAGTTTGTAAAACAGTGGGATGTTTTATGGTGATTGCTGATTGGATAACACATTTTAGGTTCGTTCAATACACAGTTTGTTAGGTTAATGATTGGTGAAGTTTTCACTTTCGTTGGCTTTTATGGAAGTTAATGTAGAAATAAGCTAACGTTTTGATGCGGCTTGGAACGCAGAACATTTACAAAGTCATTATAGCTGAACAGCTATAATGACTTTGTAAATGTTCTGCGTCTTGGCTTCGACCTGATGGTAGACTCACTAGACCAAAAAGTGTAAACTTAGTTCGTCACTATCCCATATTGTTACTTGTATACAGTTGATAGAAATACATATTTTTACAAATTAAATATTACGTAAATATGATACTGTTTTTCTCCGTGTGGTGACGGAGTAAGAATACAATATGTCACCATCCCATCACATCCCATGGGTGTAGTAAAAACCGACTAAGGGACCATCCGTAAATATTATCTTTACGTAATAAAAAGAAGGAGAACTTGAAATGAAACACTATACCAATCCGTCTGACCAGCGTGGCTTTAGTAGGCCAAGTATCCCTCCGTCACTGGAGGAGGCCCGGCCCTGCAGTGGGCAGTTATGATGACGTGAATATGATCAACTTTACTTCAAATATTTTTCTTACAACAAAGATCAAGCCTATTAACAAAGGAACCTTTACAGAATTAACACAATGGATATCAAAACATAGGACAAATTGATTGTGGATCAAACAAATAACTATCCTGAGTGGATTACGAAGCCTTCGACGACCTTCTACAGCTTAAAACAATATTAAGTCACTCCTTTTCTGATGAAACCATTAAGTCATTTAAAATTAAAAGATAATCACAATAAATTTAATTGATCAATTAAAGTTAATTACAATTTGAATTCGGAACAAACAAAATTATAGTGAGGCGACAAATATAATTTATTGCATGTCAAATTATCGATAAAGTGGGTAATAAATCAATTTGGAATTGACAGAGGAAAATCTATTACGTTGTGAATGAACCTTGTCCTGAGAGTTTTTCTTGCATTGTGTTTTGAAGGATTTGTTCAAGATTTTAAATTAGTTATTACGTAATAATTTTGTTCTCGTAATGTAAACTCAAACTCAAATTCTTTATTGCATTCCATAGGTAGGTACATGTAGATTTTAGATACAGAGTACATGTAATGCAAGATCGTCCTTAGCTAGGTGTAACGACAAACTAAAAAATTAGAGGTCGATAAGGCTTACTTTTTATGCATTTAGTCTAAGTTGGACAAATGCAAAATGAGGAAGACTGAGTTCTGACTAAATTGGAAATGGCTTATGTTCAGCAGTGGACTGCTAAAGGATAACTGATTGATTTGATATGTACTACATGGGCTCAAGTATACAAGCAATGATCATAGTATAGTGACTAAAGAAGTTCAATTATGTGTCGTTTTGATCCAATAGTCTGTTGTGCCATCTGGTCGAAGCCAAGAGGGATCTAAAAGATTTTCATGATATATTGAATGGGTAGTAAATATATTTAGGGATGCACAATACCATTATTTATCTATTATATTGGTGTAGGTGTTTAAGACCTTAGGCTACACCTAAGACTTAGAGGCCCATTTAAATCGGCGCAATTGGGCATGACTAAGTGCTTAAATCCTTTTGAGATATAACATTCCCTGAATGTAATACTCTATATTTCAAATATTAAACAATAATGCTTCATAAATATTAATAACCTGCCAGCATTAAATTTACTTAAAGAGGTCAATATATACCAAGTATTATAGCACATAAATATTTCGTATATATCTGTTGTATACTGTGTCCAACTCTAAAACCATATCAAGAATCTCACAGCAAACATTTATTGGTAAATACTGAGTCATATATTAAATAAACAAATACGATATCGATAAGCTACACAATAATATTCACAGCACTATTTGAATATAAACGTTCGAGAAATTGTTGGAGAATATTCTAGGTTTTATGAGGCTGATATCACATAAAGTACATATCGCGAACTGTTCGTTTCATTGTTTGTCAAGAATATAGAAGATATAAACAATATGCAGGACATACACATTGCTATTTAATGGCGGATGTCGCTGTATAATGCTGGCTGTTCTTGCGGTTTTATGTTAATCTTTGACTTAAGAAAATGCCATTGAAATTAATCGAATGACTTGGGAAAGCCCAAATTAGCAGTGCCCAACTCTGCACTAAAATCTGCTTAAATCTGCTGCTGCTCCGGGTAGTAGTGACTATTTTGCTACTGCAAAATAGTCACTACTACCCGGTCACATTATCTCGAGACCTGGCGTCGATGACGTCATGGCGCGTCGGACGAATCACTGATGCGCCGGTGGCGAGCGCGGGGGTTGAAAGGAGAACAGGACGCATTCCAGCGAGGTCTTTAGATAATGTGACCGTGTAGTAATGTTAATTGCCCAACTAAAACCTAGGCAGCATAATTTTTGGCAGTTGCAGAAAAGTTTAGTGTCAACTAAGTTGTCAGCTATTTTTGTAATACCTACTAATGAAAAGTAATACCAAGATATATTTCATTCATAACAGCCCATTTATGTCCCACTGCAGGGACGGGCCTCCTCCCGTGACGGAGGGATACTTGGCCAACTAGTACCACGCTGGACAGACGGATTGGTTTGATTTCAAGTATTCCTTCTTTTTACTTCGTAAAGTAAGTACCACGCTGGACAGACGGATTGGTTTAATTTCAAGTATTCCTTCTTTTTACTTCGTAAAGATAATATTCACGGATAGTCCCTTAGTCGGTTTTTACGACCCTCATAGGATAAGATGGGGTAGTGACATATTGTATTCTTACTCCGTCACCACACGGAATATTTTTTTTTCTAATACTAATGACAATTAATACCAAGATATTAAATAGAAGTTGGTAATGTCCATAATATTCTTTACTTCAGTTACCTGTAGCGTTTGCCAAGTAAAGTAGGTAAGTACTGTATTTACAATGACAGGCTAGTATTTGCAACGAAGAAAACAAAACATTCGCTTTTATGAATAAACATTTAGTTAAACCAATGAATACTATTTTAAACAACAAATATTTTAATATTTTGAAGTCTTTACGTATTAACTAAGACCATAAAATGATCATTATATTAAAATAAACAAATACAATACCTCTACAAATATTCACAAATATTATTATTACGTTGTTGCTATCGTTAAATTTTGGTGACTTTTTTATAGCTAGCTTAAGACATGTGTGGTAGTTAATTATACTTCGCTTAGGTGGATAATATTATTTTTTTAGTAAATAAATTACATTTCGTTCTCTCTGCGTGGTGAGGGAATAAGAATACAGTGTGTCACCCCATCTCATCCCATGGGTGTCGTAAAAACCGACTAAGGGATTATCCGTCAATATAATCTTTACAAAGTAAAAATAAGGAAAACCTGAAATTAAACACTATACCAATCCGTCTGGTCAGAATAGTATTAGTAGGCCAAGTATCCCTCCGTCACGGGAGGAGGCCCGTCCCTGCAGTGGGCCATTGGGATGTCGTAGTAACCGACTAAGGAACTATTCGTTCATATTATCTTTACAAAATAAATATAAGGAAAACTTGAAATTAACACTATACCAATCCGTTTGGCTAGCGTGGTATTAGTAGGCCAAGTATCCCTCCGTCACGAGAGGAAGCCCGTCCCTGCAGTGGGTTATTAATGGACTGTTATGATAACATGACAAAATCAGAACATGTACAGAAGAAGTCAGTACTTTCTAATTACGAAGTACAAAGTGCATCTCTAATTGTTACTTGCGACAGAAGCTCTGTAATTACACTGGTTCCTGTACACCTCAACCCAAACACAGTAGGCATAGTATAGCTTGGCATGGACACCATTTCAAACGATCCTTTGCTAAACTAGATCTGCTACCAAATTAAAATGCTCTAAGTACTTACTTAAATTTTAATCCGTGTAGTGACGGAGTAAGAATACAGTGTGTCACCACCCCATCTCATCCTATGGGTATCGTAAAAACCAACTAAAGGAATCCGTGAATATTATCTTTACGTAATAAAAAGAAAGAAAACTTAAAATTAAATCCTATACCAATCCGTTTGGCCAGCGTGGTATTAGTAAGCCAAGTATACCTTCGTCACGGGAGGATGCCCGTCCTTGCAGTGGGACATTAGTAGGCTGTTATGATGAATTAAATTTTGGAGGAGGCCTATTTCCAGCAGTAGACGTCTATTGGTTGAAATAATGATAATGTTGTAATTAAAAAGCAATTACAAAATTATCAATACAATTTTAACGGCCAAAAACTTTAATTCATTTGGCACAAATTGCTTATTGGCTGACTCAAGGGTCAGCTATAAACAACGAACGGTCGCAGAGCTAATTATCTAAGAACTTTTGCGCACTCGCCAGCAAATAGTATGAGTAAAGGTGAGGGTACATCATTATGTTAGAGAAGAATTTATGATAAATAGTATTGTAATTGACGTGAGATTGGCTACTGGTAATGATTAAGTATGAGAGAGTAGAGAAGGGACGAAGAGTAAAGAGACATTTTATGGAAATGAACAAAGTAGTCAAAAGTTAAATGGTAATTTATTTTCTTAATTAAATATATTACTTAGTTTTCACTTCCGTTAATTTGAACATTTTTGAATGCACTTATGTGCGTAGGTATATACCTACATATCATAATCTGTAGATACGTTTTTGTATGGATGTTACAACAATATTAATAAGCGTAACGTATAAGTAATTCCTAATGATGTGGTTTGACGACCTGGTGATGTTAGCAAGAAGCTAAATAACGAAGGTAGTACTACAAAAAGTGGTAAATGAACTTAGATCAGTATGCTCATGTAATTACTGTTTAAGAAGCGCTGCAGTTTAAGCGCAATATTAAATATACGTAAAGCTAAAATTTCAATTTTAATTTAACGCTTTAGTAGCTAACGCATTTGCTTATTAATGTTGTGTATTATAAATATTATGGTGTTGAGCATTTAAAGTATACATTTAGATGTCACAGAGCAGATTAGCACAGAAGTCAGTGTGGTCTTCAGTTGTAATACATATAATTTGTGGTCACTGTAAGTTTGTCAACTTTGGTTATGCACAAAAACAATATCTTGGTATGGTATGGTTTGATTTACCGTATGAAGTGACATTGATAAAACAGTATATTTAGTACAAGTTTTTCAGTTTTAAAAAGCATGTCAATTTCAGTTCCTTAAAATCGTTAAAAATTCGGTTAATTTAATTTTTAGTTGTAAAATTGTCACACAATAGGTATTCTTGTACTTATAATTTGAAATCTTTTTAAAGTAATGTAATAGTACTGTAACTAAGCTTAAAACGGCATTCTTGTAATTTTTAAAGTGACAGTTCATGTAAGCCTCTCCATTAAGAAACGTCAAACTTGACGTTTATTTTATCATTTAACTTTATTTTTAACGAAATTAACCAAAATACCACTTTTCGATTAATTAAAAATTAAATTTAAAATAAGTTAAAATTAAGTTGAATTAAATTGTATGTTACGAGAATTGAATTGAAAAAACAAGAAATAAATAACTTATTCCGTTTCCAAGTAATTTAATTCAATTACTTTAATACCAACGAATGTTGTAGTGAATAAAATATTTTTTTTCCAATCGACAAACTCGAACTAAAGTTTGAAGAATAGAAACTAATAGTGTTTTATACTTGATGTTTTCTTTTATATGAGTCACAGAAAACATCAAGACACTATCGTTTGTAATGTTCCAGACCAATCAAAAAAATCGTTTGCGTGAGCGGTATTTACGTAAGCATTGCTCAAGCGTACTTTTACTTCTGCATATATCCCTGTACTGTGCATATACTGTGTGTGGCTCCACTACTGAGTTAGTTTGCTAACTTATCCACATTATACAAACAACCTACTGAATTTATTCATAGAATTCTGATTATATCAATAAAAAATTTAATATCTCTTACTGTGATCTAATACAAGAAAAGTTTTCATATATCTCTTAAAATTTTAATACCAATGAAATCAATATTATAGTTATTATAATTCAGATATATACAGAGAAGATTGGTATTGAAAATGATAATTTTGCTTTCGATTTAAATGTATCGAATAAAAGTGTAATAATCGATTCTAATCGAAATTTTTGTTATTACTAGTGTTACTCAATCGATATCAAATACACCTACACTGTGATATGTGTAATAACATAAGGAAGATACATCGAAATTCATGTCTATGTTAAATAAATTTATTTTGTAACCAAATCTCTTAAAAATATATTAATATTAAACTATGTTCATGCCTGCTACGCAGAAGTCTCGGGTTTGATTCCAGTTAAGCAAATCTCTGTGTGCATGCAGATAAAGTAATCTCCGTGTGGTGACGGAGTAAGAATACAATATGTCACTACCCCATCTCATTCCAGGAGTGTCGTAAAAGCCGACTAAGGGACTATCCGTGAATATTATCTTTACGAAATAAAAAGAAGGAAAACTTGAAATTAAACCCTATATCAATCCGTTTGGCCAGCGTGGTTAGTATGCCAAGTATCCCTCCGTCACTGGAGGAGGCCCTTCCCTGCAGTGGGACATTGATGGGCTGTTATGATGATTAAGAAAATATAATCACTATGAGACATTCTATTGTAAAGTCAACAAATGAATAAAATTATGTTAGGCAGGTATTATTTTTTTGTATTTAATATTCTTTTAGAGTCAGATAAGTAATTTGCTTCAGTCTATTTTTCAAAGTTTGAAAATATTACAATAAAATAATATTAAATCGTAAACCTCTTTGTACCAACCAACAATGAATGATACAGAAAAGATTCTTTTGTCCGCAAATCCTACATATTGTGCCTCTTAAGCGTTAAAAGACGAGATGAATGAAATTCTTTGGAATAAACCGAAATGAAGGTTTATTTTCATACGTAAGATGAAAAGCAAATTTTGACGTAGTTGTAGTTAAATACAGTGGGCAGGCCAATTCCGATTTCCCGACGACTACATGAAGGTTGCTCCGATGGCAGCAGTCCCTCCGCGACAAGGGCCTTGTAAGTCAGCCGAAACGTCGGAGAAAAACCTAGGTGTTTATCTGACTAGTAAATAATTCTTGTTAGAAAAGGGTCAAAGTTGGTCAAGGTAGAAAAAAAATGTCATCTAAAATTTCTTAATTGTATGCGACAAATTGGTCATCAAAAAATACACTAGGTTTATCTGACGAGTAAATAATTCTTGTTAGAAAGGGTCAAAGTTGGTCAAGGTAGAAAAAAAATGTTATCTAAAATTTCTTAATTGTATGCGACAAATTGGTCATCAAGAAATACACTAGGTGGTCTCGGTCTTGCTTTCTTGGAAATCTAAAATCTTTTAGTCTCTATTTTTATCTTAAAAATAATACCCCCTTACTTATAAACGCTTCTTATTCTATTAGTCATTAGCTGAAATTCTTACGATTTTGTTTGGTATAAGGTTGGTTTTGCTAATAAAAAATCTCGCTAAACAGTGATTAAATTTAAGAGGCGTTTATGAGTAAGGGGGTTAGTTGGGTATTCCGTAAATTAAATATTAAGTAGGTATATAATAAGCGGGTGCCAACGTATAAGAGTCGGTTTTTTAACAAGAAAATTATTACTTACGGTTACAGTGTTTAATACCAGTCACTGTGTAACCTACAGTTAACAGTGATATCTTGATAAAGTGATAGATAACAACACCAGTGGCGTTTTAGATTGACACTGATAACGCATTTCCTGCGAATGACCTTTAAAGGGAGTCGACGCTTTTCTATTTAACTGTTAGCATTAAAGAAATTATTAATGCTAATTGTTATGTAGTACCTAGTTACTTTTTGTTTTTTACGACTCCTCAGGGTGAAAATGTTATTTTCATTATTTCAAAAGGTTTTTTGCGCATAAATACACTAAAAAAAGATATCTCTGTGGTGACAGAATAGGAAAACAATAAGTCACCACTCCATCTCATCCCATGGGTGTCGTAAAAACCGACTAAGGGACTATCCGTGAATACGATATGGTCAACCTTTATACAAAAAAAAAGTAAAAGATGTCAAATGCCTGAGCGATGTCTACGTATGCATTGCTTGACTATTGGTTTGTAATTATTCAACTTCCGTAACCTTGTCTGTTTCTCAACAGTCATAAAAGCGTAAAAACAAACACTTGCTAACATCTTGTACTATGCTTTTAACTGGTTTTAGTACTAGAAACAAACATATCATTGGTTACGGATGTAGAAAATCCTTAAAAGCCTGAATACACCGTTTTATTTGCTTTGGACTCAACGTCTTGGTATTTATGCTAGTAGTGATGTGCTTATATTGTAATGTGTTAGTGCAGTATTTACGTTTTATCGATATACTTTGCAAAAGGTAAAGAAACGGTGCGAAGAAGTGATTTGCTATCACTATATAGGGCAACTGCAGTTAAACTTTCAACCCGCGAGATATAAGATATCATCTCAATTTTGATAAAAAAGTTTTGATAAATTACTACTATACTTATATTTATAAATAAATTAGGTCATGTTTTTATTAATTTTAACACTGTTGTAACACTCTGTCCTGTATGTTTTTGTTTTTCTAATGACACTCTGTTTAGCACTTAACGTTTATTGAATTTTACGAATATTACTGTATCGCACAGTGCCGCCCACTCTTAATATTGTTCTTCACTCTGTAAAGTTTCTTTCTTTAATATAACTTATTCAATATATAAGAAATTGTTTTATTTTTGGGAGCTACACAACAAAGGTCATACGTAAAAAAAAAAATCTTAAATGTCATGTTTTAAATTCTAAAACTTAATGCCTTAAGATTGGCTATAGGGAAACGGATCATCTGACGGTACGTGGTACCTGCCGCTCAAAGATCTCATTAGCTATGCCATGCACAGTCAAGTCACTGTTGTATCCAAACATAGGTTTTTAAGCCACATTGTCTAATAGGTATTATATTTTAGGTAGATACGGTAGCTGTAGCAGTCTATAGTAACATTTTAACACTGCTACTTGGAGATAGATTAAGTGAGTAATTCGGTAGAGCTTAGACGGCGCGCGTCTACTGCTCATACTTTTAATTCAAGTTTAAAAGTATAAGTTAGCAATTATAATCCAAATAATTACACTATCATCTTTTAAAATTGATTTTACCAATAATGGTAAAAATCAATCTTGCCAATTATCAATGTATAAAAAAGGAAATACATCATTAATATTCTAATGGCAACATTTATAAAAAATTAGACATTGACTCTTTTGTGAATCATAAAATCCTTGAAACATACTTTTCAGTTTCTCTACATGATTAAATAGACACTGCTAGGATAGTTTACTTCAATAAAAAAACCGATCCACTCAAACAGAACACTCCGTGTGGTGACGGAGTAAGTATACAGTGTCACCACCCCATTACATCCCATGGGTGTCGTAAAAACCGACTAAAGGACTACCCGTAAATATTATCTTTACAAAGTAAAAAGAAGGAAAACTTGAAATTAAACCCTATACCAATCCGTCTGGCTAGCGTGGTATTAGTAGGCCAAGTATCCTTCCTTCCTGGGAGAAGGCCCGTCCCTGTAGTAAGACATTAATGGGTTGTTATGATGATACACTTACGCAATTTGTTTACAAGGAGACAACACAATTTTTTTCACAGAATAAACCAAATTGCCCAACCAATTAAATTCAGAGGTAACAAACATTAAATAAATTAATCAAATAACCTCCTCTTTTTGGAGTCGATTAAAATACTAATAAGGAATTATTCAATAAAATTCTGTATAAAATTAATTAAAATTAAATACCAATTTATAGCTATTTAATCGCAATCACATAAATATTATTTTCTATACTATTAATAATAAAGAAATAACAACGGAGGCATTAGAAAGTTCGCAGATTAACAAACACTTTATTGTAATTAAGAGGAGATGAGTATGCAATTTAATTTTACAAATAGATTTTACAATAGCAAGCTAAAAGTGTTTTTTAATAAATTTAATCATCGTAACAGCCTATTATTATCCTACTGTAAACACAAGCGAGTGGAAGCAATCAGCCACATTGGTCAGATTGTTATGAGCAAAACCGATAAAATTATGAAGGGTTTGGGGTAAAAATTTCCTTCTTCTGTTTTTGTAGCTGTACTTAATATTATCTGCGAACTTTTTCTCAGTCAGCGATTACGACACCCATTAAATGAATCACGTTTTAGTTCACCACACAAAAAAAAATTTAATTGCTTGATATCGTTCCTTACTTATGTATAAGGTTTGTAAGTACTTTCCTTTGTCAAACGACAAATTATGGAGCAAGCTTTCAGTACATGTGCATTCTCCTTACTTTGACATCGGACTCTTTAAACGTAGTGCAAGGAGTAATATGCTCATTTGTGTTAACTTTGACAAATACAAAACGTTTCTGTAAAGCAGACATGGCAAAAATCTCAACAAGATAATTCCATACGTATCATTAAAAGAAAAGCCACTCTTTCATTGAATTATATATCATTAGATCGTTAAATCCATGTACTTAATCAACTTATTCATTTAAATCAATCAACTAGGTTATTGCTGCCCACTACTGGACAAAAATAACTAAGTAATTAAGTAATTTTAGATAAAATAAAAGCTATTTTAACTTAAGCTTTTTTTGTACGTAAAAACTCAATTATTACTTTTAAAAAAAACCCATTTAATAGATGAATCAAAGATGAACCTATTAATGCATTATCAATAGGTAAACCCTGCCCTAAACTATGACATTTAAAATCAGTTAAGGTTACTTTTTTTTTTTTTTTTTTAAAAGGCCTACCAAAATGACTCTAAGGTGCCTGATGTTAAGCATCCATTAGAGTCCAAAAATGGCGAGCACCATGCCACTTATATATAATAGTATAAACTGGGTAAAATGCACTTATTTATTTTAACACAATTTGCTTGGCATCAGCGGTCAACGGCAATCTCACCGGTAATCTAATCAAGGGAGGTTGGCAGATAACTTGTGGCCTTTAATATAACCTGAATCTTGAAAGTTCAGTTCTAAATTTGTCTTAATAATAGTGTGTTAGTTAAATTATCATAACAGCCCATTAATTTCCCACTGCAGGGACGGGCCTCCTCTCGTTACGGAGGGATACTTGGCCTACTAATACTACGCTGGCCAGACGGATTGGTATAGGGTTTAATTTCAAGTTTTCCTTCTTTCTATGTAAATATAATATTCACGGATAGTCTCTTAGGCGGTTTTTACGACACCCATGGGATGAGATGGGGTGGTGACATATTGTATTCTTACTCCGTCACCACACGAAGACACATTTAGCTTGATAATTTGTAAAAACCTTTACCTAGTCTTGACTTGTATTGTTCATTACTAACTTAATATTATTATTCTTTGAAGATAGATTACACGAAACCTGAATTCTGTAGTTCTACATTGACATACCTTAATCGAATGATAATACTACATAGTGTTTGTACATATAACAGTACAGAATATAGAGCATAATATTGAATATAGAGCGTAAGCGACGCTTGTTCAGAGTTCGGATGCAATAATAATTGGAATCTCAGATATCGTGTGATATCTACATGTGATATTAAGCTGTGTGATATTAAATTGTTTAACGATAAATTGATATTGGATTATTGCGTAATATTTTTACGGAAATATTCACTACTAAGAGTATGAACGAAACTGTAGCTGCTGGGGCAGAAAGGTTCTGAAATGGCGACCACTTATGGACATTGCAGGGTGGGCAGACCCCATATACAATGTACTAACGACCTAGTCAGGGAGCTAATAGATGAGGCAGAATCAGGACCGGATTTTTTTGTTTTTGCTTTGTCTTTGCAATCAGCCCCAAGGCTATGAGGAAATCTGTATTGTGACGCTGTCTTGTAGAGTTGCTTCCCATTGGAAGCTTTTACTAATCTGCTGTCCAGAGCTACTGCCGGTCTTCCAGCTCTAGGATATTGTGACGTTTTAGTCGTCTCACATGTTGTTTCATAGTGAGTTGGCGAGCAAGTTCGTTGGGGTGATGGATTAATCGCTCTTTGTTAGCTGCCAAACACCGGAATTCCTTTTTGATTTCATCTCAAGGTGCTCGTGAACTTCATTGAGCGGATAAAGTGGAAATATTTGGAGAACGACTTTGTACACTGCTTAAAACCTAATACCTATTTGATCATTTTCATTGCAAATAAACTACTAATAGACACAGATTTATTTAAGCGTGACATAATAAAGTAATTATCAGTAATGACTCCATTTTGTAATAGTAATTATGTTGCTAATGTAAATAGTAATAATTATGTACAATGTCAAAGTTTATCGTTACAACTATGTCAATGAAATAGATATTAAACTCGTAAAACAACAATATTTACAATAAATAAATATAACAATAGGTACATATTCACGGTTTGTTCTCTCTTGAGAGAGTAGGTCGATTAATATACGTTCCTAACAAATTTGCTTTACGGCCGGGCTCCTACAATTCGTACACGCCCATAGATTTCAAAAGCTACACGTCTCTCCTTTCAGAAGTTTATCATCGGTTAAGATTACAAAGATATAACACCTACCAATGCGTCCCCTACCTTCGTTGCCTACTACTGTTATGATTTTCTATCATCAATTTTCTCGACGTATAATAAAACAAGTATCCAAGTATCCCTCCGTCACGGGAGGAGGCCCGTCCCTGCAGTGGGACATTAGTGGGCTGTAATGATGCTAATAAAACCACTTCTAAATTATAGCAATTCAAGTACTTATCGATGTTCCAAAAGCAGTTAACGATTACAACACTAAATTACTTTAAGGTGGCATACGTTTGCAAAAACCACAAGATTTACGCGTCATGCAGTCTACGTTCAACAGAGTACTCTGTACTTGTAATATCAATAAAAAAACGCATTTCCATTAAACCTACAGATGAAACAAACAAATATTAACCTTATCACAAGGTACTACGAACTATCTGATCGACATTGACAACTATGTTAACCGGTTCTTTAATAACCTCACTCATTAAATTTGTCAAGCTGAATTAAACTTTAAGTATGTCGAGTTAAGATTCATGAGTTGTCAGATATTAATTGCGAAAAATTTAATCATATGTGAAGTAAATATTGGAATGTAAGCTACCAGTAAAATCTGTAATTGGTTACATTGACATAACAAGGTTACAAAATCTTATGTAATCTTAAGCAAGATTCGGTTCTCTAAGTACATTTACGGAGGTAAATAATTTGTGTAATTTTCTCATTACTCACTTACATTTTCTAATAATGTAACGACGGGAAGGGACTTGAATTGTTTTGTGTAATTTTGATGATTTTTTTTCCCTCGGTATGTAGTACTTAGTTGATGGGATAATGATAGTTGATGTTACTTAAAATTGTTCTTGTCGAGCATTTTTTTTAAATTTATGTTGTTGAAGATTGTCAGAGGTACGCAATTTTTGTTCGTTTATTTGATCATATTTATTTTATTCGCTTCGCTAGGTGGACCAATGACCTCAAAAAGGTCTCTGGGTCGGACTGGATGCGAAAGGAACAGGATCGAGTTCTGTGGCGCGAGTTGGAAGAGGTGGCCAGCAGCGGACTGCGATAGGCTAGTTGATTGATTGATTGAAGGATTCGACACATCTTACCAGGTCATTGTCTACGGTGTAAGAAATGTTCCCATCCTGCTCCTTTGTTACGTGGTCGCTGCTTTTTGCACCAACGGCCGTCAGTTCTATTTGCTCTCTCCATCTCCAATTTAATCTTGTTCATTCATTGTTACATTTCTATATCGGGCACTTTTACTTTTTTAATTTGATCACGCAAAAAAAAACCTATACACGACAGAATAATTATTTTGGGCGTCATAAAAGTTAACTTTTAATAGTTGTGTCCTTCATCATCATTATCATAACAGTTCATTTATGTCCCACTGCAGGGACGGGCCTCCTCCCGGGACGGAGGGATACTTGGCCTACTAATACCACTAATTATAATAATTATGTCCTTACCCAAGTTTTAATTAAAAGTTCTTTAGGCGTAAAAGTGCATTGCTAATGCATGTATGTACCGTTTGACATTTAGAAGCTGTTTTATTTAATTAACGACTAATGTGTACCTACCACCGACCTGATCTCAATGCAAATATTTGTACAAGATTATTTGCATTGAGCTTTGCGTTTTCTATGTATATTCTGTTTAGATAAGCATTAAGGTAAATGTATGTTTCTTAGTTGTCTAGTACTCATAGTACAAGCTCTGCTTAGTTTAGGCCTACAACGCGTTGTGTGAATCTGTGAGACATATTATTATTTTACAGTATATTAATCTCCGTGCCATTTAGTTATTCTCCGTGTGGTGACGGTGTAAGACTACAATATGTCATCATCCCATGGGTGTCGTAAAAACCGACTAAGGGTCTATCCATTAATATTATCTTTACGAAATAAAAAGAAGGAAAACTTAAAATTATATCCGTCTGGCCAGCGTGGTATTAGTAGGCCAAGTATCCCTCCGTCACGGGAGAAGACTCGTCCCTGCAGTGGGACATTACTTAATGGGCTGTTATGTTATACCATTTAGAAAATTAATGGGCTATTAGGAATGAAATAAAATATGATGACAATGAATAGAAACATAATAAATCATACATATTGATTGATTTCTAAATCGTTAAACATAAATAAATTATATTCTGCATCATCAATTTGCTGAAAAGACTTCAATATAGACCTCCGTGCACCTTAGTCCGTTGAAATAAGACATGTTTTCGAATGGTGTTTTGCTACGGATGCGTACTTTACGACCCGTAATGAATATTCGATAGGATCTAGTTGAAAGGCTAAGTGATATTCGAACATAGACTTTAGCGCTAATTATAATAATGAGATTTTAAACTTCAATGCTCTAAATTGAGTTATTCTAGGCTGCAGGCAGATTTAATAGGATGAACGGAATTATTCACTTTTTGTGCCATCTCATTATTATTTTTTTTTTTTTTTTTTTTTTTTTTTTTTTTTTTTTTTTTAAAGACAACTCCCGCACTAGGGATCATACCCTGTGTCGCGGGGACTTTTACAAACATCAATTAACGGACACATAGAACACCCAGACTCAGGACAATAATTTGTGGATCTCACAAATTCTTGTCCTGCGTGGGGATCGAACCCACAACCTCATGCGCGGCAGCCGCTGGCTCTACCGGCGCGCCACCGAGGTCGTCAATTTACTGGCTACGTCTCATCTACCGTAAATATTATTTATCTTTGCGAAGTAAAAAGAAGGAAAACTTGAAATTAAACCCTATACCAATCCGTCTGGCCAGCGTGGTACCTATTAGTAGGCCAAGTATCCCTCCGTCACGGGAGGAGGCCCGTCCCTGTAGATGGACATTAATGGACTGTTATGATGATAGAGAATTCAATATCATATAGTATAACAATAATAATGCAACAAAATTGCTTTAAAAACAAATGATACGCCCTCGGGTCTCCAAAACACGTCTCATGTAATCCAGGTCGGTTAACAGAGTAAGCATTTGGGATGTTTCTATTTTGGAAAATCATATTCCCGTGTAAACTTACTGAGACTCAAATTACTCCTTTGAACATAACGATTTGGGTCAAGGTTAACAAGTACACGAGGAAACGAAGAGCTCCATGATTTTGAACAACATTTTCTATGTCGGAAAATTATTTGAATTTTAATAACACCCAAGGGATTTGGACTCGACGCTGGAAGTTGTTTAAAGAAAAAAAAAGTGATTAGGCAATTGTTTTTATAATTCTTTTTTGTTTTAACTTTGTTGTGAGCGGTATAATATCTTGTTACAGTGTTTTGTTTTGTGCTAGTGATTAAAAGTTCACTGTAGTTAAGGATCTTCTTCAGTGATAAAGGAAATCTTGGCATGTCAAACTAGTTTTCGGAGCATGCCGTTTTCGAGTTTAGTCATCTTAACAGCAGTTTTTCATTTCATCCCCTAGAAAGCAGAACGTCTTTTCCATTAATGTTTTTAATGAACTCGAAAAGGGAGGTGCAATTATCTGTCATTTAGCATCGGTCGATTCCCTTCCTCTTAGTCATGTGTTACATAATTAATAGGCTGCAAAAGGGTAGTGACTTTACATGTTTTACTCTGGCACCATTATGGAACTTTAATTAATTAAATTAAATTAATTGACAAAAATAAAATAACATAATTAGTAAAGAAATATTCCCTTAAGACTATCTTAAATCTTTCACAGATTTTTTTCACAGGAATACTACTCGTACCTCAAAAGCTATTACTACATAAACCGTAAATACTTCGTCAGGATTAATAATTCCATCATCCATTACTTCCCAACGATTAAGAGGTTAAGCCGTATTAGTTTAAAACCGTCAATGGATTAGGTACAATGAGATATTTTTATACGTTTGACTGACTAATCAATTACATCGTAAGGTGCTTAGCACGGGCGGTAATGGTTATGGTTTCCTTCTCAAGTAGACTATTATCTTTACGACTGTGAACAGAATTATTTTTAACTTAAGGAAAGTCGGTATTCTAAGTCGCTTCTATAATGGTTGGCTAGCTTAGTTTGCAGCTTTGTGAATGTTTATTATTATCGTTAACTATAAGTTAACCTGTATGTCAATTTTCATACCTTAAAATCGTTAAAAATTTCGTTAAGTTAACTTTTAGTTGTCAAATGTCTTACCTATTGTGTGACAATTTGACAAATAAAGTTAACTGAATTTGTAACGATTTTAAGGAACGAGAATTGACATGCTGGTGTCAAGATTTGGTATCATCCCTAAATTAAGTATATTATGTCTTGATAGAAGATGTTGTGTACTTCATATTGGCAGCTTAATGATGCATTAAATAATTACCTGAAACAAAAATAAATATTATTTAATAAACAGTTATTAAGTTTGTTTAGGAACGAGCTTTCTTCCATAAATGTTCACTGGGGCATTTTTGTACATGATACTTAGGCCACAGTTACCATGGTACGGTTTTATGGTTTTAGGGTAATATCCTAGCTTGTATTCCTAGCACCTTTACATCACACCACACGAAGATTATCTAAGCATAACAGGTCAATCACGGGACTTTAACAGACATTAAATTTACGGACACAAAGAACATCCAGCCTCGCAATTTATGGATAACTCAAATATTTCTGAGTAATATTCGAACTTACGGCTTTGTTCACGGCAGGCAAAGACGAATTTGCTATCGAGACAGTTCGTTCATATGAAATAATCTTCTAAAACCGACTCCTACCTGAACATTGAACCGTTGTAATATTTTCGTTACACGCACCACGTTCGCAATTATGTTTACTCGAATGATTCACAGTAATTTCATATTTCTTGAGATAAAACCTAAATTACTAAAGCAATTTTGATATAATTTATATGTGACTAATTTGGATGTGTACGTTAAAACAAAAAAATAAGATTATTTAAATTGCTTTAAAATTACTGAATTCAGCTTAAGAAAGATTAAATCAGAATCTGGATTTTGCATAAATATATCTTTTAGTTACTCACTTAGGTATATTTACAAAATTTCTTTTAGTCAGTTGATAAGACCTATAGGTTAGCACACTCTTGGAAACAATTAGTTGACTAGAAAGAAGACAAAAAAGGAAATGAACCACTCTGATAACCTAAATGACCACTTATTGTAGTTGGTGACACTGTTGAATTATAATATTTTATTAACAGAAAAACAAAAGAAACAAAAATTTCACCGCAATGGCCTTCTAACTCGTATGATCAATGTTTCAGAATCCAATGAGACCTATAATCTAGATAAGTACTCAAATAACAGCTGCTCTCCTATCTTAAATAAACAAATAATTAGTACTATATATAAATACACTAATATTTGCAGTAGCCTTATTATCTTAAAGACTCTTGATAGTGTGACGAGTATTATGTCAATATAATATTATTATTAGTACGCTGGCATTTAATTTTCTTATCGGTGTTCATTCATTGGCGCCATGTTTGTTTTAATTGTAAAATTTCTGTGTAGTCTAGTGATAAGAATATAGTATTTTTAAGTAACTAGGTATTATGCTGTTGCGATAAGGTTTGGTTTCCGTTATATTTTTAGTAATCACTTGAATAACTCGTAGTAGAATAAATGAATAAATGAATAGTTTCCCGGGATGGTCGAAAAATAGGTAAAGAACTTTGTAATACAAGCTAAAACAATTAAGTAATTAAACAACATAGCAAATTATGATAATATATGTGATCGTCATAATAAGGCAAACTTTTTTTTCTATTCTTTATCAATGTTCCCGTTGCGGCGTAAGCCATTAAAATTTGTGTAAACAGGCTGGTTATTCTATTACGTTTTAAATATACAACATCAATCAAATATCCAGATTATTACGATCCAGACTATTTCCTTAGTGCAAAATATTCATTATGCACAAACACCAGATCAAAGGAGGCAATCAGGGCAAATTCCCTTTGTCTATGCACAACGTTGCCTAAAGGTTAACTATATTGACTTAGGCTTTGTACCATTGCTGCTGTTTGCCGAAATACAGCAAATAATCATAAATTTCAGTCGTTGATGACGACTGCTGAATACAACTAGCCTGGTCGTAAAAAGCGCTCGAGAGATGAGAAACCTATTTTGATGGTTGGTCAATTAATGGCCGCCTGGTTAACGATGAACGAACGAACCTTACACTAGAACAAAACGCCCCTCAAACAGTTTGGACTTGCATAGTAATATCGACTTGCCCAGAACTAAGCGATTTTAATGCATTTTCTGCGAGACCCCTTCATATTTATCCTCTACTAGCTGATGCCCGCGATTTCACCCACGTTTTTTATGTAGCTTAAATGTTATTCTACAGCCTAAACTACCTATATTCCAAATTTCATCAAAATCCATTGAGTAGTTTTTGCGTGAAAGAGTAGCAAACATCCATCTATCCATCCATACATCGTAGGATGGTACAGCTGTTGACTGGGCAAAGGGGACAGGATACAAGAAGACCCAAGCTCTGGAAAGCCTTACCTACAACCCTCAGTTAAAACAACACTTCACCTAACTAGATTCTGGATCATCTTGATTCATTGGATCTCTTGGAGCTGTCCACAGCCATGTACTACGATCGTTGTCAGTCTGCTGTGTTTCATCTACACTCATACATAAACGCCCCTAAGTTTCGAAATCTGTATACACATACACACAGTGTGTTTATTTATTGTAACACACTACTTCTCAAATATATTCGGAATTTCTCATTCCAAAGCTTTCAAATCTAGAATTTGCAAATCTCTGTTAGATTTGTGGGTATTTTATTATGTACCTAGTTTTGCTACGAAACCACAGACGCTCCAACAAATTGAATATTCTACCCATTACCTACCTAATGGAAATCGACTGAGCTTTATCATAAAACAGACGTAAGACAGTAGTTAGTCTGCATACGAAGTGGACTCGTGCAACGCAAATAATTATGATAATTTTGACATGATGGAAAGAAGTTTAAAGTGACAAATTAGTTCTTGGTTTTTTTTTTAATTTCCTGTAGCTTTCCTAATAATATAATCAATTTTATCAAATATTTTTTTAGATACTTTATTTTTAACTTTTACTTTTATAGTGTAGAAATTCCTTTAAGATTTCATGCGCATATCGGATTCCTACAAAAACTACACGGTATTCTTACTAGTTGTCATAGATGGAGGCTTCTCAAAAGGATAATCCTAGTGGCCTTCGGAAAAAGACTACCCTAGCGCAACGAATGTAAGTATGAACAGCTAAGTATGTCGGTATACGTTATTAACTTCTGCACTTAACTGTTTTGTGGCTAAATTCTGCAAAAGTATTACTTAAGAATAGTTGTTTATTTGTCTTTGTTTTGTTTTATGTGTTTCTATTTAAAGAAGCAGTAGTCAGTTTTATGACGTAGATTTAGAAAACACAATAAACCGTATAAGTCAAAATTGAAAAAAAGTTTTTTAATAGCAAGACATTTTAAAATTGTAATTTCTTCAAAATAAGTTCTGAATAAGTCTTTGACTTTCAAATGCTTTTTTTTCATTCAACAGTTATCTATATATACTCGTAGATACCACAGTTACCTATATATACGAGTATATATACCGACCTGCTAAGGGTAAAAACTGTGACCTATAGATTGCACCTTCACTGTATTTGAAGCACTATAACAGTTCATCTTGTATCATCCCAGAAAGATCCAATATAATCTAATACTTGTCAAAATTGAACTCAAAGTTCTATCCTCAGGTTATTCGTGCTATAGTTGGACAGCTGTTTACACGTACAATAATCCGATATTGTTTTAGTGAGGATCGCTTGAGGTTATCTAACCTTTTACTGACCTTTACTTTGTAATGGACAGGAGGAAAAATTGTGTTGTGTGTTCTTTTAAAAGAATCTGTTTTCTTTATTGTTGTTTGAGTGTTTTGGTTTTGTGGCTTTCTTCTTCTTTGTCACTACTTTCTCGGCAGAGTATTTGGGGTATTAATATTTTACGATTCTACATCTCATCCCATCATAACAGCTGATTAAGGAAAAATCGCAAAAATATCTGCGCCAAAACAAAAAGAAGGAAAATTTGCTTAGCCTATATACAAATCATCATAACAGCCCATCAATGTCCCACTGCAGGGACGGGCCTCCTCCCGTGACGTAGGAATATTTGGCCTGCTAATACCACGCTGGCCAGACGGATTGGTACATGTTTTAATTTCAAGTTTTCCTTCTTTTTATTTCGTTAAGATGATAGTCCCTTAGACGGTTTTTAAGACACCCATGGGATGAGATGGGGTGGTGACATACCTATTATATTCTTACTCCGTCACCACACGGAATATACGAATACGCGGGCAATTGTTAGTCAAAAATAATATAAATAGAAACCATAGATATCCGTCTTAAAGCCAGTTCAAGATACTTTAAACGATTACAATTATCGTTATCTATAATATTGTTCATAGGTTTGTACATTGATTTCTTGTGACAATCAGAAACAGCCTTGAAAATGACAATAGCCATTCTGTGCTTTCACTCTTATGATATTTTTGCTCGCAGCTATATTGTACTAATTATTATCTAATCTAAATCATTAATCTGATGTTACCCTTACTATGAAAATGTTTTAATTGTATTCGTATTTATTATTTTATTCCTTGAAGAAGGCAAGAAATCACAGCGGCAAGAAGCACAGGATTTTCAAGTAATTATTATTTGTGAGATTTTGAGATAATTGCTCTGAATGTAGAGGTAGTTTGTGTTATTCTAATTCTGTAAAAGTTTCTAGGCCTTTTCAAGTATCCACAACACAGCGCTTGTACGAGAGCTGACTTTTTTTAGACTCATGTCATTTTTTCGATAAACAAATCATATTTTCCTAATGCATTTAGGTTCATCAAATTAAGTACATAATAGGTATTATTTGTGTATAAAAATATAATCTTTTGTAGTGTATTATTACATGTATTATTACATATGTATGTATTATTGCCCTTCCTAAAACGTAAATATTGTAAGCGAGATCCAAATGAGAACCACAAGTACCAACAAATCTAGTTTGTATTATATCTACTTTTGTTTCGCATTCGCCAATTGCAGCCAGGTCAATTTCATGCCGGACCTATTGTGTATTCACCATTAATAATAATTTTATATTGATTAATATTTGATTTGTAGATCTATAGATTAATTTTTGCATCTTACTTTTAGCTTGAGGCTGTATTGTGTGAGCTAATATTCTTTATTGTCTTTTTGATATCATTTATAATCAAATGATAATTAAGTTATTTTATTCTAGATAGATTTATCTTAGAGAATTGATCATCAATAGAATATTTTATAATAGCGATTGATTTGATCATAAATTAAACGTGGTTTAATCGTGTTAGACTATAAAATAGCCATTGTTAACATTATCGAAAAACGAGAGTTTTTATATATTATACGGCAATATGATTGTATAGAACTAGATGATAATCCAGGAATTAAGCATAAAATGGTTTCATTCTATTTTCACTTTACCGATCTGAACACGTAATACTGAATATACAGTCAGCATCATAAAGATTGTTGTAGATGATTTGTTGACTGTACACCGGCTAATCTCCGAACAGCAGCAGGCTTAGTATAATATCGCTCGAGTGTACGTTGTTTGGTGTGCAGGCGACCATTAAGTAACCTTACACTTAATAAAATCACAAATGACAAGATTTTTTTAAAATAAGAGTTTAAAAATAGAAGTAAATAAATAAAGTATATTTTAGACCAGTAATAAATAAATTAGAGATTACATCAAAAACAGAGCATAGCCTAAAACTATCAAAGCAACTTTAATCTCAATTAATTCTAACGTTACGCAAACTCAAAGGCTTAGCGAGCCATGCCTGAACTAGAGCATTGACATTAAAATTGACATTCTGAACTACAATTTCTTAATTGAGTGCAAACATCTAGTCAGCACATATAAGGTAAAGTCCGTTTTACCTGCCTCGTGTGATTTAGATTGATATAAAATTGCTACTTCTATACCTCCATTAATCAGTCAATGAAACTTCGACATGTGTGCTAAATCTATCAAATTCTTGGTCATTAAGTTTGTTAACATAACTTTGTCCTCCTGGAAAGTGAGGTTTTGCTCAAATAATAATCCGTGTGGTGACGGAGTAAGAATACAATATGTTACCACCCCATCTTATCCCATGGGTGTCGTAAAAACCGAGTAAGGGACTATCTCTGAATATTATCGTTACGAAATAAAAAGAAGGAAAACTTGAAATTAAACCCTAAACCAATCCATCTGGCCAGCGTGGTATTAGTAGGCCCAGTAACCCTCCGTCACGGGAGGAGGCCCATCCCTGCAGTGGGACATTAATGGGCTGTTATGATGATTGATTTGTTCTCTTATTCTATTACACTCAGCTTTAATGTATGGTTTGGTCTTCTCGTGTTTCGTATGCACATCAATTTTCGAGGTGTTATTTAATTTGAATAGTATATGGGAAACTAGTAATTGTAGTAAGTTCTTAATGTTTTATGTAATACTTTATTTAAACATGCAACAAAAAACGTAAATTCATTTTCAAAGGGCCTTTCCCGTTATAGCTTGCAAGTCATGAAATTGTTCTTCAATAGGCCCAATACATTGTTTCACTCAGAATAATTGACTTCACAGAGTAATTATAAGCTATATTTAACACGTATCACAAAAGGTATCGAAAGAACTGAACCCTGTCAATAACCAACTCAACCTGTCATTCGCGTTTTTAACCCGAAAACGGCACATACGTCGAAGCACTTATTTATATGGGACCGAACCAAGTCACCATTCACACGGTATAATACCTACATATATTCGCAAAACTACATGTTAAAAATGAGTTCACACCAACCAGTATTGTTACAAAAACATATATCGAGTTTATAATGAGAACTTGACAAAAAGTAATAAATTTTCTATAAAAGAATTTTGAATTGGCAATGTGCAAATTTATGCTTGAATTATTAGCACTTATTTTTAACTGAAATATATAAAAAACAGTCTTTCTACGAGTTTTTTTTAATAATGTTTAAAGAGAAAAAACTAATACTCCAGTAAAATAAGCATGCAACCTCAGAATGGAAGCGAATAAGCTGTAAATTTGCATAAACCTTTGTTTTGGTGTACTAATGACTGGTAGAAAAGTCTCATATGATCACGTGTCTGCGTCACAAGTTATTCAAGGTCAAAGTTCACGAAAATCAGTTTTTTCCAATTATCTCGTTTTCTATGGGAAATACGCCATTTAATGTCATTATAAATATTGTAGATCATAAAATTAATGTTACGGAAGAGTTACAGAGAGACATAAATAAAAGAAGAGCGCACATGATGTTTCCAAAATTGATATAGGAGTATGGAAATAATAAGACATATGGGAATCATTGTCCGTGTGGTGACGGAGTAAGATTACAATATGTCATCACCCCATCTCATCCCATGGGTGTCGTAAAAACCAACTAAGGGACTAACCGTAACTATTATTTACGAAGTGAAAAGAAGGAAAACTTGAAATTAAACCCTATACCAATCCGTCTGGCCAGCGTGGTATTAGTAGACCAAGTATTCCTCCGACACGGGAAGAGGCCCGTCCCTGCAGTGGGACATTAATAGGCTGTTATGATGATGGCAATCAAGTAAAATAAGTACTATTATTTTTAAGCGATTTCTTCAAAGCTGCGGATTGACAGATGCCGTGATATGAGATGAGCCGTAAATGAATAAAGAAACGTCAAAAAGAAGAAAACAGAAACCTACTTTTGCCTTGTGAACGATAATACAAGAGAATGATTATGGTAAACATAACGACAGACGCAAGAATATGTATTCGTGAAGCAATCTATTTAACTCGAGAACCAATATTGATTTACTTGAAAGACTTGATTGAAATACATTCATTATTATTAATAACTAAACAAAAGGAAGCCAAACACCAAGATTTCTGGGAAGAGTTACAAGTTCGCCATTTAAATGAAACACTCAATTGACATTATGAATCAAAAATTTAAATATTAGACAAGAATGAACTTAAATTTCCTCCGTGTGGTGACGGAGTAATAATACAATATGTCACCTCCTCATCTCATCCAATGGTCGTAAAACCCGACTAAGGGACTATCCGTGAATATTATCTTAACGAAATAAAAAGAAGGAAAACTTGAAATAAACCCTATACCAATCCGTCTGGCCAGCGTGGTATTAGTAGGCCAAGTAACCCTCCGTCAAGGGAGTAGACCCGTCCCTGCAGTGGGACATTAATGGGCTGTTATGATGAACTTAAATAAACCTAAACCCTGTTTTAAATATAGACTGTAAACCATGTTATTAGGTTTAGCTCATTGAAACATTAATTACTTTGATTTTCATAGATTCCATTTACTAGTTTAATCCTAATAGAAATACAATACATATTCATCAGCTTAAGAACCGTTGCCATCTACTAAATACTCTCTTGGTTCTACATCTATATTTAAAGGGGACTTTATGTAATTATATCCAAAACATCGCATCGGTTCGCCGGTTTATCCCGTCCTAAGTGTATCTATTCATAGTACGGTAGCCAACCATACGACCCGTACGTAAATAGCATTAATTAGAACAAAGGCAGGACCTTATTGACCTTAAGCTTCAACAATTGGGGCAATGGTTTCCTTCCCAAACATTTTAATTAATGGATCGGCATATAGATACGGTTCGAAGAAATGCTCAAATTGGCACTATTCGCCTACATAGGTTAATGTTACAGATGATTGGTTTATTGAATGAGATCTAGAATTATTATCTTCATATCTTTTACAATATGGCGTAGGAGTATTTTAAATTGATTGATTGTTATTTGGGGTACAATTTAAACTTATAGCTTTGATTGCTGATTTACATTTGTGACTTTTTAGTATACTTTTTTCTATGAAGATATAAATAAGTTCTGCCGGTGTACTTAAACTATTCTTAAAATAGACGTACAGTAGGGAACTGGATGCAAGTAGCAAAAGCTGACGAAATCTAAAGAATATTAATTCTAGCTTCCAAAGAACGTATACCAGTTGTCTTTACGAAACGAAAAGAGGGAAAACTTAAAATTAAACCCTATACCAATTCGTCTGGCCGGCGTGGTATTACCAGGCCAAGTATCTCTCCGTCATAGGAGGAAGCCAGTCCCAGCAGTGGGACGTTGATGGGCTGTTATGAATCTCAATATCTGGATCACTTTTGTTATTCAGAATTGAAGTTTGGTCACAAAGAATAGATGTTTGCATATTTATGGAATTTGTTACGACCAATATATCACTACATTATAAATCCAGTTTAACATTATTAATACCAACATAAAGTCTTACAAAGCAATCTGTTTTGTCAATTACATACAATTTATATCAGGAACCGTTATGTATAACACGATATCTACAAATGTGGTATCGTTTAAGCAATTTTGGATGACATTCAACCTAGATACATGTAGATGTCAAGTAGCCCACACGCAGGCTAAAGTTACATCACATCGATTTGAAATCGAGAATCGGTAAAATATTGATGTAATCGATTCGCTCAATACGTGTGCCTCCGGCGTTGTATACCGTTTCTTTGACGGATACAATGTTAAATTTGTTTTTATAAGAACATTAATATTTACGCTTAGAATGTGTGTCGTATTTATTCTTTTAAGAATTAATAACACTATTATAGCACTTGAGCTCTTGTTATATTCTTAACTATGGATTCATTGAAATATGTTATTTTTTATCATTTAAAATACTTGATACTTTTTCGAGCATATCAAGTGACGATGTGTGGCTTATAAAAATACTATCGTTTGAAGTACCACATAAAAATGAATGTTTTAATTTTATATATTAGAATTTATTACTGCCATTGTATTTAATGATTGTTTTTTTTTTCTATTATTTATTATAATTCCGGTGCTTACTTTAAATTCCGGTGTAGAAAGACCCCTCAAGAATTCGTTTGATCTTTTTTCTTGACCACGTGAATAAACAATTGAGCATCTATGATAAATTACGGGTGAGTGAACGACAGTGTGCTGTTTTTTCGTCAACATGGTTTGCTTCTATTTTCGATTTCTATATAAGATTCTATTGACGACCTCTGTGGCGCAGTCGGTATATTACATGGCTGCTACGCAGAGGTCTCGGGTTCGATTCCCGCTCAATGCAAATCTTTCTGTGCATGAACATGTTTGTTTGCATTGGTCTGGGTGTTTTCTGTGTATAATATGATTGTATTTACAAAAAAAAGTATTTAAGTATTTTTACCCGTTGTCTAGTAGCCATAGTACAAGCTCTGCTTAGTTTTAGACTAGATGGCGATGTGTGAATATGTCAGAATTATTTATTTATTTATTATTAGCGTTCCTTTGTTGTCGTGGTTTCTATGAGCAATGTGATCGGAATATTTCATATATTTCCAGAACTCATTGGAAACAGAGAGTGGAGCTAGCAATATGGATTAATATGTTACTTTTTGTAACATATTATTATGTTACTTTTTGTAACTATAAAGTAAAGTGACCGCATGAGATAAGCATGGCTTCAAAACCACTGAACAGATTTAGGAACATTTTTTAAAGAAAATAATTTACTCTTCATAAATAATATTACGACACCCTGTACCAATGATTCTGGTCAGCATAGTGTTAGCAAATCTCTTTATTTTTCTTAATGATTCAAGAACCATTATTCTTATTTATGAACAGACACAAAAAAAAATTAAATCAAATAGGTAGGTCTCATGAACTTTGAAGAAAACTACTATCATAATAATCTCCGTGTGGTGACGGAGTAAGTATACAATATGTCACCACCCCATCTCATCCCATAGGAGTCGTAAAAACCGACTAAGAGACTATCCGTGAATATTATCTTTACGAAATTAAAAGAAGGAAAATTTTAAATTAAACCCTATACCAATCCATCTGGCTAGTGTGGTATTAGTAGGCCAAGTATCCCTCCATCATGGGAGGAGGCCCGTCCCTGCAGTGGGACTTTAATGGGCTGTTATAATGATGATGGGCTTTATAACATAAAGTGATTATTCACAACTCAAAAGTCACTTCTCTGCCGATTGACAGATAAGCTCTATTTTACAATTCATTTACCCCCTTACTCATAAACGCCTCTTAAATTTTAGTCAATTGATTAATTAGCTTAAACTCTTACATTGTTTGATATAAGGTTGGTTTTCGTAATAAAAATCTAGCTAAGCAATGGTTAAATTTAAGAGGCGTTTATGAGTAAGGGGGTTAGTATTGTGTGAGTTATAAAGAAGCGACGTGTATTCCTGAGCTAGTTAGTTGACACTTAGATGATAGATGTACGACGTTTCAGACAGTTATTTCTGCAATAAATCAATGGCCGAGTGCTCTTACTAGTTTTTGTATTAGTACGATTATTGCAAATGGTGTAGTAATATAGTATCCTATTTAGTGTTCAATATATTATGTATGGAAACATTAATTTTGAAAATCAAAGCTCTATTATTTATTAAACTACAAGCAGCTTTCTAAATAAAAATCCTTAAAAATCATCAACTCTTTACTTTAATAATTATAAAATTTGCCCAATCTTCTAAAGATGTCGAACAAACAGAACAAACGGTGTCGATTTAAAGATTTGATGATGGGATGCGCCATTGAAATAAATATATGTAGTAAATGGAAATTTAATCTACTTATGCCGCGTTGTCCAACTGTATTGAAATAAGGTTTATCCAATTTTCCTTCGTATGTTTTTGTGTAGCTTATCCAGTTCCCGTGTTGTTTAATAAAAATATGTTGTCCACAAATCTTTCGTGAACTAAAGTCAGTTAATTTTATTGTGATTTTATCATAAACTAGTATTCAACTAGCCAATATACCGTCAATAAGAAACATAAGGCCAATACCGAATTACTACATAAAATCGATAATAAAATTTGTTTCGAATCAAAAGTGCCGAATCGATTAATAACAATTTATGCATCGTTTTATTGTTAGATCAAAGCTGCGTTGAGTCTAGTAACCGAGTTATAGGTGGTAGTCTCGATTTGGTCTCAGGTAGGGCTATCAACAATTAAAAATGGACTGAAAATTAAATTAAAATAAGTAGATACTGACCGTTGGCCATTGTGTCAAAGAGAGAAGATCCGTAGAAAATATACAACTAAATTACCGACTGAGTAACATTAGGCAATGCGCAAAGCAGAAAAGTTCTTTAATTCTTCGTAAATGAGACTATGTTATGGAATTCGCATAAACATCTTTGATAAATAAGTAAAAGTTACCCAATATTGAACTGCCGTGCCAGAGTGCTATAGAGATCTAATGGTCTACCTTCCTTCCGTCATAAGAAATATACTTATTCTTTTTTTTTATATGATGGGTATGTGATAGGATGGTAAGTGATCACCGCCCCCCATGGACACCCGCAACACCAGAGAAATCAAAGATGCGTTGCCGACCTTTAAGAAGGGAGTACGCTCGTTTCTTACTTCGTGCCTTGAACAGTGATAAGAAACAAATTAAGTTCAAATTACTAATCAACCTTATTTAATACCAACCTAATATATTTTCAAAAATAACTAATTAGCCAACCGTCCAATTACTAACATTTGGTAACCCTATTCAGTATTCGTATTTCGAACTTGTATGCCGAAAATAATCTAATGGTATTAGGGCCGGCTATTTCAAGGGGTTCACTGACCGATAATGTCGTTCTCTGAATAGCCTTGATGCTGATTAGGGTTGAACAAATGAATAGGCCGTTTCATACAACAGTTTGAATGGTTACAATAAATTGTATGAAGTGATTGATGTCTTAATACATTTTCTTTTGATATCAAAACTTTTACGTTTATGAAAATAAATAAGAAGACGATAAAAAACTTAATGATGGCACCACCTGAACTCATCTCGTAGCGGTCGCAACAGTCGACAAAGGCAGCAACTATGCCGATATAATGTTTTTGAAAAATTAGGAACATTTCATAGAAGCCCCTTAACCAATCATCCTAGCTAGTTTACTAGTATTTTCAAAAAGACCGTTCCTGCAAAAAGAATGTCTTCTACAAATCTCAAAAACTTTACTAGAACTTTTACAAAAATAGACTATTTATGGTTACAATAACCGATATTCAGACAAAGCTAACGATAAAAGTTAGAAAATAAATAAATAAGAATTAACGTGAAAGTTCCAAGAAAATATTTGATACCGATAACATCTCAAACGAAACCACGTTAATTAGAAGTAGACAATCTGATTTAACTTTAATGAATGGTCTTAGTCACAATGATAATAAAAATGAAATCGTTTTAGTTAGCCAACAACGAAAATAAACTAGTTCGACAATAAATTTTGGTAATGTATTTTATTTTACATAATTTGCATAGACGTTAAAGCTTGAGATCAAATTTATATTATAATTAAAGTCACCAAAAAGATGAATGTGTTAACGTTCTAGTAGCAATATATTATTCAACTGTGAAGAGGAAAGGCCAGAGGTAGATTTGTTAAAAAAAAATATTATTGTAACAAAATATGTTTTCACAATTTTATTGTTAAAATTTATTATGTAAAAAGCAAAATTTGAGTTGATTAATAATTTGCTGTTGTCTTGAGACTACAAATTGATTTGAGCCTTTTCTGGATAAAGTTCTTTTGAACTACATTAATATAACAGTCTGATGATTCTTAAAAATAATACGGAAGGCATACTCAGTATAGTTAATTGACATATAAATATAATTATCCAGCACTCAGTTTACATAGGCTTGGATAGGCTTTGCCCTAGAGCTATGAAGATATTTAGATAGTTTTTTTTTAAATTGGCCTACAAGAATGACTCTATGGTGCCTGATGTTAAGCATCCGATCCAATAGGGTCCAAGAATGACTAGCACCATGCCAGCTACAATATTTGTAGAAGCATGAATGTCTCTACTATGGAGGCTTCCGAAGACGCTTTTTCACACGCCTCGCTTGAAAGAACCAGGATCGTAGTTTGAAGGACACACGTGGGCTGGCAAAGAGTTCCTTTGTTTGATGGTTTTGCACATGTACGAAGTGCTGAACCGCTTTGTTCGGACTTGTATGGTCTCCACAGTGAAGCGGTGGCACTTAAGTCCGGCACGTGTTGGTAAGGAAGGAGAGGGTGGGATCAGTTGGAAGAGTTCATCAGATACCTGGATAAAGCTTAGATTCTAGAAGACTATTTTCCTGAAATTAATTTATTTTTGCAAGAGAATTTATCTGATTATGTCTTTTGGCAAATAGACATATCCTGTTGTTTTCCCTAAAAAACAGACAGATACATCAAACTTATAGAACCGGCTTTTTGCATTTCGATTTGTTTGATATTAATGTATACTGCTTGTTGTTGGTGTTTTGTGACAGAAAATTATATATGGCCGCTATAAATGGTGTTGCAATGAAAGTTCGATTTCTTACATCAGCTATTAATTACAATGATTAATTGACTCAATTAATTATTATAATAAATAGTTTGGAATAGAAAATATTTAAATTAGTTTGTAATTAGTCCTACTGTCAGACGAAACCTCTTCGATTGTAGACGAAATTAGCTATAATTATATGGAGAATTTCCGTGTGGTGACGGAGTAAGAATATAATTATGTCACCACCCCATTTTATCCCATGGGTGTCGTTAAAACCGACTAAGGGACTATCCGAAAATATTATCTTTACAAAATAAAAAGAAGGAAAACTTGAAATTTAACACTGTACCAATCCGTCTGGCCAGGGTGGTTTTAATAGGCCAAGTATCCCCTCGTCACGGTAGGAGGCCCATCCCTGCAGTGGGACATTAATGGGCTGTTAGGATGATGACGTTTAAAAGAAACGATGACAGGGGAAGACAGTAGATATTTTATGCCAAAAGATTGATTTGTAGCTTAAAAGTCAAATTATATCCATATTCATAATAACTAATTTTGGGCTGTTATAAAGCACATAACAACTTTTTAAACTATTTTGACAAATTCAAGATCGTACTTCAAAACTTTTTCCAAATTGAATAGGCCTTTTTTTGGAAACTAAGTAATAAGTCTTTTTTCACTTAAAATAAGTACTTAGTCTATTTTTACTTTTCTTTTCTAAGTCAGTCGATTTATTTATTAAACACCGATATATCTTACGATTAAGTACATACTACGATAACTTTCCATAATTTCACTTTTATTTGGTTCGATAATTTATGTTCTCGGCTTCCGCTATTTCATTGATAACGAATGTTGACAAAATAAGATTAGATTATTTTTTTTAGTTTGTTAAATCAAGTTTTTGTGAGAAATTAACGACTTTTTTTAGAGTTTTTATAGAGTTGAACCGTTAATCTTAATTTATGTCTTGATTTTATATTGATAATATAAAAAAGTTTGCATATTATGTTTTTGTATAATTTTAATGTTTATTTAATGATGACTTAAAAGAAGTTTGTAAGAAATGGTACTTAAAGTTTTTTTTTAGAAAAGAAATGGAGCCATTAATGTGTGCTGTTTGATCTAATGCGAGCAAAAACTAAATGATGTGTTTAAGCAAAAAGTAAGTTTGAATGTTTGCGTTTTATTTTACAGTTTCTTCAACCTTTAATACGAATGTTATAGGATAACCAATCACTAAATTATGTTATTCATTGTTCACATTAACTGTTTTTAATAACTAATGTTTTAATTATTTAGTTGCTGTTATATTTAGTTGAATTACAAATTACCATGAAAATGAAATCACAAATATCTTTAATCTGGTATCAAATTAACAATAACCTAGTAAAGTTTGTAAAGTTTACTATATTTTACAAATCAAAAGGCTAATCTATCACCTGATAAATTACTTTAGCTATAAAAGTTAATCAAACACTAAATAAACTCTTCTTTGATTTATAAAAACCTCATAGAGATTGAAATGACATTATTTAAAGCGATATTAGAAATGTTAGTAAAGTAGGAAGTGATAAAGGTAACACTAGGAGTGACATCAATACTCGTGAGCCTACTGTGTTGTATGGGACAAGTCAAAAGATAGTGTTTATAATGAAGTCTTTCACTATACAGAATATTAAAATAAGTATTATAGTGTGTGTGAGGCATTCTGTACAACACTATTTTATAATAATATTTACACAATAGTAATATTATACAAAATATGGTTACCTATAGTATAAAACTTATTGATACGATGCCAACGACTATCCTACTAAAATTATAAATGCGATGTTTGTGAGGATAGATGGCTGTTTGTTACTCTTTCACGCAAAAAGTACTGAATGAATTTTGATGAAATTTGAAATATAGGTAGTTTAGGGTGTGAATAACATTTAAGCTATCTATACAAAGCGGGTGAAGCCGCGGGCATCAGCTAGTATTTTATGTACGCAACGCTGACCATTGGCAGTCATCATCATAACAGCCCATTAATGTCCCACTGCAGGGACGGGCCTCCTCCCGTGACGGAGGGTTACTTGGCCTACTAATACCACGCTGGCCAGACGGATTGGTATAGGGTTTAATTTCAAGTTTTCCTTCTTTATATTTCGTAAAGATAGTAGTTACGGTTATTCCCTTAGTCGGTTTTTACGACACCCATGGGATGAGATGGGGTGGTGACATATTGTATTCTTACTCCGTCACCACATTGGCAGTGTATCCCTTTAAATATCCTCAAACCGCTATCACCACGTAGATTGTAGTTTAATAAGGCTGTACAATGAATTAGTTGACTAGGTTTTTTCAAATGACTATTGCACGGAGTACTTCAATGAGGAGTAAAAATAAAGGAGAAAGAAAAGGATTTATAATTTAAATTTTCGTTCCACTTACTACAACCATTGAAATGTGTGGTGACATATTGTATATTCTTAATCCAAAAACACACTTCAATAAAGAAAGTACAAAAAAAACAAATCTAGAAACAGATTCAATTGGGGAGTTCTTAACAAATGTTTATAAAATATTGTTCGTTCAAATAGTTTTCTGACTTATGAAGCGATAAGCCCGTTCTATACTTATATCTACCAATGAAACATCTTCTGGTTTGATACTGGTCTTATGCAACTCAATAAATAATAGAACTTTGAATAGGATAAAAATATAAGATTAAGATAGTGTTGTTACGAAAATGAAAGATGGATATCTTATTTTATCTGCTTTTTTGTATAAGTTCCAATACATTGAAAGTAAGCAATAGCATAACTGTTTGAATCTGATTATTCAATTTAAGGTATGAATCATTACTATTAAACATAAAAAGTTGTATGTTTTCATTCTAAAATGGGACTTTTCACAAGGGCTTAAGACTTACGATAGTTAAATTTAAGTGCTGCTGTGAAACATTAAATATTAATACTCTTTTATATAATTTTGCCTTTGAACAAATAATATAATCTTTATAGCTAGTGATAATTTAGATTTCGTAAATATTATTCAACAAGCTTTTTATTATTACTTATGTGTGAAACTTAAAGTGGCGGTGGGCAGGCCACATAGCGCGGAGTAATAAGCGCATAAAAGTTATGGAATGGCGACCGCGCACCGGAAGACGCAGGGTGGGGAGACCCCTCACACGGTGGACTGACGGTGGGCGGGAAGCCGATGGATGAGGGATGCACAAGACCGAGCAGGGTGGAAACTTTTGTGGCCTATGTCCAGCAGTAGACGTACTTAAGCTGATATGCAAAGGTGGATGTATGAAACTGCTACTATTCCACAAGGTTCGTTTATTAAGCTGCAGGAGGCAAGCTCGTAATTTACTAGGCAACGTTTTGGTTCACTTGATATTGCTTCTGTGATAGAATTTTGAATTCGTTGCGAATTCCAAGACGATTTATTTATTCCCTGGGACGTCCAAGTGTCGTTTTCAGTGGTGATCTTCATCAAAGCATAAAAACACGCTGGCCAGGCGGATTGATATAGGGTTTAATTTCTTTTTATTTCGTAAAGATAATATTCACGCGTAGTCCCTTAGTCGGTTTTTACGACACCCATGGCGTGAGATGGGGTGGTGACATTTTGTATTCTTACTACGTCACCACACGGAGTTGATCTTACTGGAGTAAAAACTATTGAAAAACAATTTCAACTGCTGCAAGGTCCCAATAAAAATGTATCATATCTATAAAATAGAAAATCCATAAAACTAGGCTTCAATTTATAAGAAAGCACTATTTTATACTGCCTCTAAAGCTATTTTACAACAAAGTATCTTCCATATCCGCGTATCCACAACGTGCCATAACAATATCTTTATCTCCTTGTTATAAAATGCTATCTTTAATCTCTGTTGTGGAGTGAAAACGATATCGCTACGATCTCGCTACAATCTCGCTGTGTTATTGTGGTGCAGTGTCAATGCCTCTGATGTAATAAAGGTCAGCACGCTTTTGAAGTTCAAGTTTATGTATGATCTTCGAAATATTGTGTTTCTTTTGTTGAGTCTATTGACTTTCCATTTATAGTTTGGTCTTCTTTACTTGTTATCTGGTCCTCATTATCAGTACAACTAAATCAGTGCTCTTTGTCGAGTCAGCTTCCAATTTCGATATGATTGTGAGTAACGTGTGAATTCTGTTGAAGATCGAACAGCTGTCAAAAGTTATGAAGCTTTTGATTGTTCGTAACGACTGCTTCAGATACTGATTTGACAGAAGGGTTTATTGATATTATATTATTTATCGTACATTCGCACAACTGCGTCTAGAACCAAATTAACGAAAATATTTTCTATGGGTAAAAGATAACTGTTTTTCTTTTCTTTTTTGGAAAATATATGATTGAGTCGCGAGTCAAACGCTAATTTTTAAAACACAACTTAATTAAATTTTTTCGAGTCTAGGAGTTGATTGTATTCGTAAACAATAACCCTCCAGACGCTTTGCATTCATCATCATCCTCCTGCCCTTATCCCATTTTCACTTGGGGTCGGCGCAACATGTATGCTTTTTCCATTCATCTCTGTTTCCCGTCATCTCAACATTCACTCCTTTCCTAGCCATATCATCCCTCACACAATCCATCCATCTCTTCTTCGGTCTACCCCTCTCCTTGTACCCGTACACGTTTATTTATTTTCCGTAGACGTTTTGCATTATACTGGTATAATCTTTTGTTAGAATTTATGAATCGTCAAAAGTGACAACACAATTATGTGCCGACCATTGCTAAAGGCGCTAGATAACAAAAAAAGAGATAAACAAGAGAATAAATTTCATCAATAGCTCTAAGTACTCAGAAAAGCAAGTCTTCTTTTTCAGAGTGTAGGGTTTTTTTAAATAGTTTTCATTTTAAGCGTCTCATAACGATATCGCTCTACAACCTGATAATATTTTCATTACTCACAATTAAGTCAATTCTCACTCCATTTTAACAAAACCAGTTTCACATACAACTCAAACTTCAAACATAAAATATCATATAAATTCGTGTAGCATGATTCCGTTCCGTGGGAATATCATAATCGCACGATCTATACCACAATCATGAGTGCTAATTTATGCCTCGGCACTACCAAAGCTTTACTTGATAAGTACATAGCATTTCTCTGTCTGTGCATTTCAACTTGTTTATTTCTGTGCTGTTTATTACCTATCATTTGCTTTAAGATCTTAATAGCAATATTTCCTTTGCTTAATTAGGCGAGTTTCATTTCTCACGATTTGTTGTTAAGTATGATACTTCGATCTGAAAAAGGTGGTGACAAGTTGTAGCTTTAGTTATTTGTCACCATCATAACAGCCCATTAATGTCCCACTGCAGGGACGGGCCTCCTCCCATGATGGAGGTATACTTGGCCTACTAATACCAGATGTCAATGCTGGCCAGACGGATTGGTATAGGGTTTAATTTAATCCAGTCAGTTATTTGTAATCCCACGGAAATGTTATAAATAGTATAGGCTTACCTTGTGATGAAAATGTTACCCTTTTTGATGCGGGATTATTATTTCAGAGTTTTTCAATAAGCATCAATTCTACGTTCTACGTACAGTCGGGGTATTTGCCGCTCGACCACCCTTAGGCGAGAATCGCTTGGCACGCGGCGCATGCGATACGTGGGCGTGCCACGTATCGCATGCGCCGCGTGCCAAGCGATTCTCGCCTAAGGGTGGTCGAGCGGCAAATACCCCGACCGTACGTTGGTCGTTTGGTTTTATTGCTGATTTTTCATACAAATTTACAATAATTATCACTTGTCATAAATTCTGTCGACAGCTATTAAATATCGTTTAATTTAACGCTTATGAGAAACAAGTTTGATAAAATCTGGTTCAACCGTTCAGCATACCATACACTTACTAAAATTAATGGGTAACAATACCGCAAACGAGACGTTAAAGTGCTTTACAAAATAACTAGCCTGCCCTCACCAATTATCCAGTTACAACGATTTTATCGATTACAGGTGACATGAAAGCATTTGGATAGAATCGATCGTAATCAGCATTATTAGTAAGGAATTAACCAAGATGCGAAATGTAAATATCGATGTTAATCGATTCCGATTAATCGATTGAGAATGTGCATCTGAGAATTTTGTGTGGGAAAGTAATGTGTTCTTGTCAATTTATTTACTTCGCAACTAGTTGTACAAATATTTTAGTAATGATAGTATGAATAATCACGGATCTAAGTTAAGTTTCTTACTAAGCTATATACGACTTACAATAAGAATAAGAGTATCCATCCATCCTTGAAAGGGAAAGTAAGAATATCCCTCATCTTGCAAAGTACGTTCACTTACCCAAGTAACAACACATTGTTTTACTTGGTCAAGTGATCACCAGACTGAGTATTTATGATAAATTTATCCTGGTTAAAGGAAATCATTTTTTTAATGCGACTTTTTTTTATAATATAAAAAAAGTATAATATGCATAAGGATTTTGTACAAAAATATTTATCGACATATTTATATGTACTAAAATATATATGAAAATAAAATTGTATCTTGCGTACTTCACTAAAGAAAAAGATATTTTTAGTATAAATTCAACAGAATTCTAAAAATAGTAGATTCGCCTACTATGAAAATACACAGACTAGGGCAAATAAAATGGCAAACCAAATTGACACTTCAATTTTCAGAGCCACGTTTCGTGTTTTACGTATTGACCGAAAGGTTTTGCTGTTCGATGTTCACAGTTCTTTATTAATTCACAAATCAGTCCTGGCATACAAAGCTTCAACTAAAAAATTTAACTGAAAGGTCGAATGTGAGATTGACAGCTGAAATGCAGTTGTACAAAACATGTACGATAGGGTTCTGGCGAACGTTTTTTTGTTTTTATTTTTATGTTGTTTTCATGTCATCATAACAGCCCATTAATATCCTACTGCAGGGACGGGCCTGGGGTCCTGCCGTTTGGAAAAAAACGTTTCGTCAAATTTCACTTCCCAAAAAATGTATCGCAAACTTTCATTTCCCAAAAAAATGTTTAGCAAATTTACGTTTCGCATTTTACTTACTTGGTCAAATATTCATTTGGCAAATTTTTACTTGCTCAAATTTTATTTAGTCAAATATACATTTAGCAAATGCTTTATTTTGTCAAAAATATATTCCTTAAGTAAGATCGTTTAAATTTGATTTAAATTTAATATTTCGATTTAAGTTTAAATTTAATACAGGTGAAAAATTTAGGTTAGATTAGAACTGCTAGAATAGTAGGTTAGGTTAGGTTTGAACTGTGACCCCAACAGAGCGCGAGCCGAGCGAGCGAAGCGAGCGTGCCGCGGCAGCGGCCGGCGAAGCGCCAGAATTAATTTTTATTGTCAGTTTTTATTGACCAAGTTTTTAATGGAGTGAATTTAGACTCAGTAAATCATAATGATATATAATATTTTGGAATAAATATATTTGCCAAATCATATTTGGTAAAATGAAACATTGCTATGTAATTATTTGCTAAACGAGAATTTGCTAAAAGTAGTTTTGCTATCTGTAAAATTGCGAAAAGATGGTTTTGCCAAATGAAAATTTGGGAAACAAACTTTGGTAAGTGTCACTTTGGGAAACGTTTTTTGCCAAACGTCAGTAATCCGACGGGCCTTCTCCAGGTACGGAGGGATACTTGGCCTACTAATACCACGTTGGCCAAACGGATTGGTATAAGGTTTAATTTCAAGTTTTCCCTGTTTCTAAGTAAAGGTAATTAAGTAAGTAATTCACAGATAGTCCCTTAGTCGGTTTCTACGACCCCTATGGGATGAGATAAGATGGTGACATATTGTATTCTTACACCACACGGAGAGTCATAAAACATAATTCCAGTAAATTTATAAATACAACAGTTATTTTACTTTATTTTTTATGAATGTAATTAACTTTCTTTTGTCACACACAGGCGACTACAAGACCATAATTAATTCGGAAACCCATAATGCATATCCGAACGCACTTTTATTCACATATAATTTGCATTACTTAATACATATTTACTGGCCACACACGCTGTTTTATCGATATTGAAATGTTTAGTGATGGGAAACAAGTTCCGCATGCCCTGAATATTCTCGAGCCTTTGACGGCCTTAAATATTTTGGCAGTGAGTTTTGTATGGAATGTTTGTATGTATTTTTTGTGCAATCGGGATACCTTACACTTACTGTTACCATGATAGCGCATAACTCGTAAATGTTGTTTGAGAAATTACTGTTTATTCTTATTTACTTTGGTGTTTCGCAAGGACCTTTGGTGGGACTTTGAATGTCATTTGGAACGTATTAATTGTACACAGGAAATATAGCAGAAGATTAAGTGTTTGCCAGGAAAACTAACACGTACTACATAAGTAACAAATCGTCTTGGTACGTAAATCGTATAGTGACGGAGTAAGAAGCCATCGAGGTATTAGTAGGCCAAGTCTCCCTCCGTCATGGGAGGAGGGCCGTTCCTGCAGTTGGACATTAATGGGCTGTTATGATGATGGATTATAAATTACATATATGTATCGTACCATATTTTCGACCATCAACTGAAGAAATAAACCTTCTTATAACTGTTTTCACTGTCTTTTGGTTTTGAGTCTAATACTGCGATAGTGTCTACTAATATTTTGGTTTCGTTGTCGTTCTAATTGCTCACATTTTTGGTGCTTATCTTTACATAACCATTCCTAAACCAGAGGCCGATAATAACTAACACCTAACGTATAAATATTATAATAAGAAAAAAAAAAAATGCTTCCTTAGTTTTATTGAGCCACATCACTACTCTCTCTTTTATTTCTACCATATATGTCTTAACCGACTATGGCAACGATGATGTTCAATTTTAAATAATTATTTATAATTACAGGGAAAGTACGCATTCATTGTAGTGGAAAAACTATGTCAAAATCATTAAGGATAACCAGCCGTAATGTGTATAAAGGAATTTAAGGTAAGGATACGTTTTAGCATGTAACCTACTTATTTAAAGGGGCATACCAAATTGAAATGATACTTTGTTTATTTAAAAAGTAACACACTAAATGTCTCATTAGTTTAAAAATGCCAACGCTTAAATGTCACACTCAAGGAACGAGAGTTTTTCTGTGACAAAGCGAAATTTGGTTAACAATTATCACGTTGGTCAGGGTTTTTTCACTTTTGGGTTCATCATCATCATAACACCCCATTAATGTCCCACTGCCGGGACAGGCCTCCTCCCGTGAGGGGTACTTGGCCTACTAATACCACGATGGCCAGACGGATTGGTATAGGTTTTAATTTCAAGTTTTCCTTCTTTTCATTTCGTAAAGATAATATTGACGAATAGTCCCTTCGTTGGTTTTTACGACACTCATGGGATGAGATGGGGTGGTGACATATTGTATTCTTACTCCGTCACCACGCGTTCGTTCTTGATTATTTTTGCTAAATCGTAAAACTTCGTCGAATTTCACAACACTCACAAAACAAGGAATGGTAAGATGTTAGTTGCAAAGACTTTTAAGAGTTATTAGAGTACGTACACAGAAAGTATTACGTCTATAATTAGTAGTGGAAGTTGGTACATGCAATATAGGACTCTTTCTGATGTTTTCTTTATCAGTATTTATGAATCCCTTGATAAATAAATCTGAGTAATTAATAAATCAATCAGCAATGACCACCAGAGAACTGATGTCGTTAATTTCGCATCTTGTTTGTAATGGTAGGAAATGGTACCTTTAACAACGCTCATTACAGACCACAGAGGTTTATTATCCAGCTTTTAAGTCAAGGTTCTGTAAAAGTTTCATAATCATAACAGCCCATTCACGTCACGGAGGGAGGCCCGGCCCTGCAGTGGGATATTAGTGGACTGTTATGATGAAACATCGAACCTCGATGGCAAGAGCGCATACATTTTAGAAATAAAGGCAACGCAAGAATACTCAAAAAAACAACTGCATTTATTCGTCATCACATTGCCGATTTCGCCAAACGTTTGCAAAAATATAAAATTTGAAAAAAAAAATTTGCCGATTTCGCCAAACGTGTACAAATTGTGTGTTTGAAAAATAATTTGTACCAAATTTTTTGTCACAAATGAAAAATATTTTTTTATTCATTCGTTATTCAAATTCATGAATCGATAGAGTCGTTAAATTTATATTGATGTATTCTCCCAGCCGTTGTCAGAGGGTTGTTGACAGAGGCCCTACTCTTTGGTGAAAATGAATTTCATGAATTGTTTAACAATATCATGTTTATTTAGGAGATGGTTTTTCACTTTATGATTTTTATAAAGGAGAAGAAAATTTGTTACGTGTTTATTTTCGAGTTCAATTATGATAGCTCGTAAAATTATTTTATGTGAAATTATTTGAATAAACATAATTTTTAAAATGTATTTCGTTTGGAACCAAAGGCCGTCCACAGCTAGGCCTATATAGTCCTCAGCCTTTCCTCTCTACCTTTCTCCGTCTTGAGTCTCTCTCACTCATCGTTTACCCGCAATTTTTACCACCGCATTTCTTACTGCAAAGGCAAGTTTATTCATAACAACCCATTAATGTCCCACTGCAGGGACGGGCCTGCTCCCATGACGAAGGGATTCTTGACCTACTAATACGTTGTCGCTGGCCAGACGGATTGGTATAGGGTTCAATTTCAAGTTTTCCTTCTTTTTATTTCGTAAAGATAATATTCACGGATAGTCCCTTAATCGGTTTTACAACACCCATGGGATGAGATTGGGCGGTGACATATTGTTTTCTTACTCTGTCACCACACGGAGAAGACGGCAAGTTTATTATCCGATATAATATAAAAAAGGTACCCACACCTACACAAAAGGCAAGTGAATATAAAAAGGCTTCTAAATCATGTAGCATGTGTAGCGGTGAAAGTAAAAACGAAAACGTTTTGTTGCCTCAGGACATCAGATGCAACTTGCAATTATCAGTATTCGTATACTCTTATTATGTTCAACATCGATTTTATTTCTTATGTTTGTGGTATGTAATTAAAATTATCTGACTTTGTGGTGCGGTGGTTGCAGCGTTATGTTGTCCACGTGGTCGTAGATTCGAGCTCCAGGCAGAACAGTTTTTTGTGAAGTTCAGAAATTACTGTCCTGTATAAGGATGTTTTAATAACAAAACAACTTGTGAACTATGTGTCCGTTAATTGATGTTTGTAAAAGTCCCCGCGACACAGGGTTTCCGATTTCGATCCCTAGTGCAGGAGTAGTCATTAAAAAAAAAACTTGATTCTTTCAAGATGTTACATTAAAAATAATAATTATAGGTACCTATTCTATTAATTCCAAAAAATCTATTACATAATAAGTTATTAAAGTTAGTTTCACTTGTGTGAAAGAGATCAATATCTACATCCTGGCTTACTGCCGGTCTTATCATATCATAACAGCCCATTAATGTCCCACTACAGGGATGGGCCTCCTCCCGTTATGGGGTTTAATTTCAAGTTTTCCTTCTTTTTATTTCGTATAGATAAAATTCACGGATAGTCCCTTAGTCGGTTTTTACGACACCCATGGGATGAGGTGGGGTGGTGACACATTGTATTCTTACTCCGTCACCACACGTGTTTAGTTTGATTTGATTTAACAAAATATATAATACATCAAAATAAATAACGAAATTAAAAATACATTTAAGCAAAACATTAGCTAAAAAGGAATTCTTTACAGCGAAAAAGATTTCTTTACAAACAGAAAACCTTTGATGCTTTGTCGTTTAAAATGTGTATACCTACAATAAAATACGGTAAGGTCTGTATTTGAAGTAGTAGGTACTTATTAAAGTTTATTTTTTAGTTATATTTATAAAACGACATTTTCCTTAGGATTTATTTATTTATGTTACACGTGTGAAAGTCGAAAGCTATCGCAGGATTTGCAGATCGGGTTGAGCCGTGACAAAAATCGAGAAGAATACGGAGAATAAGAATACTAATCATTTCACTTCACTTTTTCGTTGCCCTTTAGGTGACAGTTAAATATTAAATAAATATTCCTCACACTTTCACAGAATGCCATCTAGTCCCAAACTAAGCAAAGCTTGTACTATGGGTACTAGACAACGGATAAACATACTTAAATACTTTTTTTTGTAAATACATACATATACATATAAAACACCCAGTCCAATGCAAACAATCATGTTCATGCACACAAAGATTTGCATTGAGCGGGAATCGAACCCGAGACCTCTGCGTAGTCATGTTAAATAACCACTACGCCACAGAAGTCGTCAAAGTTACCTTTCTGAGAATGCTCACTAAGCAACGGATATTTTTTACTTAAAATTTATTTAATATCACTTTATACCGGCATACTTACTAAGTATACCACTCATACTTTACAATAACCATTAAAGTTATACCAATTGCTCACATTACATTGCCCCACCCCTACCTTAATTTGACGATAAAAACATTAAGTTTTCTTATAACTATAATAAAACACTCTTAACATTTTTACTTGTCCATTATATATTATTTAAATATAAATTATACATCGGTAAACATAAAATATTTTGCGTGAAAGCCCTTGCAAGTTCAACTGTCATCTTATCTCTTGGATCCTTCCTTACCCTGCAGTTTGGAATAGGGTTGACGCAATATGATATTGGAATATTGATAAAATGGGTTTAATAATGTTATGTGTTGTGTGTTATTCGAGGTCCCATGACTTCGTTGCTAAGATATTCGTGGTGGCGTGCCTTCTTTGTTACGTGATTCGTTGTAGTAAACTTACGGGGTCGTGGTATTCGTTGTTTCACTTTTCGTTGTGACATATTACACCCTTATAAAATTGTTATATTTTTTTAGTTTTTACATAAGTACTATATACAAATGTTTTTGGTATGTAAATGCTTGTAGAAACTTATGATGTCAGAAAATACAAGATTTCACTATATACTACATATCGTTCCATAGATGTGGTATCGCGAAAAAAGGAGAGTCGGGAACCTCTAGTACTATGCTATTATTGAGCAAAGTTACCAGTCATCGACGGAGGAGGGCAAAACCGAAACGCTGACAATAATTTTGTAATTTGTACGTAATTGAGATGAAAGGAAGTTAGTATAAAGAAATGATTATGCGCTATAGGTAATTCCTGTTACTATTCGTTTGACTAACATAGTATTCATCAAATGGCTTTCTATGCTTTTACTGCTTATAAAAGGTAAACATAAAAAATATTTTTTAAAATTTATAACCATTAACTTGACAATACAATACAAAACATAAAAAACTACTAACCGTTTCCATGTACGAAAACTTGTATTAATTGTGACAACCCTAAAAGAAACATAAATTACTATACTGGGAAACAATTACACCGTAACACATTGACCGAGATCCATCGGACATATTCTTTATTCACCGATTTCAAACTTTACTACAACATGTATGATTGAAGAGACAATGAAGTAATTGGTAGATAATGGGATAATAAGAATGGAAAAAGTTGTTGTCTTCTGAAATGTTTGTAAACGAAACATAACCACAATGTTATTTCAGAGAAAAAGTCAAAATCTCTCCATTTTATCCAACGTTGACCAACTTTCATGTATAGTGACTTATGATGAGCTATCGTTGAATTCATCATCATCGGAATTAAGTTATAATTCAATAGTAGATTTTAAACTATAGCGATTTGTATAGATATTACTATTTTACACGGGTCTTACTCGCAGTATATACTACTTAGTCTAAGTTCGGCAAGTCGGCCGAAACGTCGGCGAAAAACCTAGGTATTTATCCTATAAGTATCTAGGCTAAGTAGTTTAGGTATACCGCGAGTAAGACCCGTGTAAAATAGTTAAATAATTCAATAGGCCATGTAAATTTTTAAAAAGGCGCTTAATAATGGAAATGCTTTTTATATTTCCGTTTTTTCTTCCCTTTGCAATATGAGTAGGTAATTTGAAATATGGTTATACAACCATTCATTATATTTATCTACCTAACTGTTTAGAAGAAAATAAAAAACCGTACTATTTTTTATTCCTCTAAGGCCCTGCGCAGACGAGAGACTATCCGTGATGCACTTTTTAGTCTGTGAAAATAGAACCTATGCAATTATAAGCAGTAACGCACAGGACGCGCAAAAAGTCCGGCGCACAAAAGACTCAAACATATGCCATGTATGGCAGACTTTTTGTGCGCCGCAGACTCGATTTGCACAAAAAGTGTGCCGTCAGGGTCTTATGGATCTTATTTAGTCGGCTAATAATAAATTAATGTACTAATACTTGTTGTGTACAACATAACTTCTTGAAGAACCCCAATCAAGGGTCCGTATAAATAAATTATGTAAATAAAATGTTTATTCAAATACACATGTCTACAAGAAAGCAGACACATTGACCTTCAATTAAATGAAGTACTTACTGCTTCATCTACTTTTCTAGGAAAGGGTAATGTATACATCTATTCAAAGAACTAAGAAAGCCTTTAAATATTTAAGAGAGTTTCTTGTTCATGTTGCCTATTCATTAGGAGTTTTAGAAACAAATATACACTTTATAAATATTTCTGTTTAGTTTTAAGGAACATTAAAACTGAGTTAAGAAAGTTAATATTCTAGCTATGTTAACTGTTAAAATCAAACCCCTTGCCTCGAAAAGACGTTTCGTTTCTATTCAAGGCAACTGGGCGGTTTTAGTCGAAAAGAGTCGTACTATAACCCGTTGCAAACACAGGGCTTCTATCGGTATACTTATGTAGAGTTTCCCCCTGCCTCCCTGATATTAGTTGACCTGGCTTATAAAATAAAACAGTCGCAAATTGCAAGCTTAAAAATGACATGAAAAAAATAACACACTGATTAAAACATCTTCTCATAGTTAGACTTGTTAGACTTAAACTTACAGCAGCAAACAGATGCGTAAATATTACACAACAATAAAATGCAAATAAACAAGCAATACAAGTCTTTATATAAACACAAATAACAACGAATTTAGTTTGAACAGCACTTTGTTGTATGAGCTAACTGTACGAACACATGTGTCCGCCTTATGACTTTTGCAGGAGACAAGTATATTCAATTTAGAAAGTATTTTTGATGTTACAGTAATGAAAATATATTTTCTTTGACGCTCATTTTTATACCTTATTTTAGAAATTGTGAATGTCAAAATCGTTACTTTCAGACATTTTTCTGGAGACAAAACTAATAACTTATCACCTTTTTGGAATATTTATAATTTCCTTTTACAAGAATTGAACATTCTAGTGTAATGAGAAGAGCATTTTGTAGACTTTTATTTTACTAGCCAGCTGTTATTGTTGAAAGATTTTTATCTAGGCAATGAAGACAGATAGATACTAGGTACACCACATAAGACTATTTTCTATTGGCCAACCTACTATCGAGAAACAAAACTGCACATAGGTTTCAAAAGAGACTCAACGACTGCAGCTGTTACTACAACAACTGGGATCTAATTTATAACTTAAGCGCTGAAATAATAGTTACTATCGAAATAAATACCGCTCCGCGTGGTGACGGAGTAAGAATACAATATGTCACCACCCCATCTCATCCCATGGGTGTCGTAAAAACCGACTAAAGGACTATTCGTGAATATTATCTTTATGAAATAAAAAGAAGGAAAACTTGAAATTAAACCCTACCCCATACCTATCCGTCTGGCCAGCGTGGTATTAGTAGGCCAAGTGTCTCTCCGTCATGGGAGGAGGCCCGTCCCAGCAGTAGAACATTAATGAGCTGTTATGATGATGATGAATGTTGTTACCGAAATCATGATCTAATCTTCTTGGCCACAACAGCAGAAGTAGGGCAAAATATCTCTTTTAGTGGAATAGTGAAACCGGACCGATAGTAAGGATTATTAATAAAAAGAAAATACAAAAATGTGACACCAAGAAGTATTCATTATAGACAGGCGGGACGCGTCTCGCATCGTCGCTTTAATCACATATACGACATGTTTTTGTCGTGAAACGTGTTGTAATTGACGATACTTTTCTAATGTGAGTTATGATATTATTTCTTATTTATGTGTTACGGGAAAGTACTTTCACACGATAGTCTTTCATACGAAATTATTTTCTTGGAAAACGCGTATGTTTTACGTCGAGAAGATTTTCTCGGAAGAAATTTCATATTATAATATAATAATATTGTACATCTTTGTAATATTAAATTGTGAAATTCCAAAGTCAAAAATGTGTTTATGTTTATGATATTTATTTTATGTAATAATCGCAAGTTAATTTTGTGCCTTACTTACAGAGGGCGCGGATTCGAATCATTCCTCGTGCTTAAAATTTTTTTCTTTGTATTTGTTAATATAACTAACCTAAGTACTTCACTGGTGTAATGTGTTCATTACTTTTAGATATAAAGTTAAGTATGGTACAATACCCTATTTCATTAGCCTTGCAAACCGACCTTCTTTAGTAGTGGTCTAAGACCCTTGCCTCAATATTTCTACTTCTACAACTTCTAGACTATTTTTTTCATCTAAGCACTGATCAACTTAACCTTTTACTATAAAGACAATTATAAAAGCCCCAAAAAGGGTGTCTGAAGGCCTCATTAAATTAGCATACACAGCCGCCAGAATTTTAACAAGTAACTTTGTTGCAGTAATACCCTAATCACCATTCAAGACATGCCAACGTCCTCTCATTATCAAAAGCCTTGGTCCACTCATGTTTACAGCACACATCGTTACTCAAACTTTTAAATTCATGACCCCTTATTATAGAATTTAAAAGTGTTTATTAAAATTGTCACATGTTAAATTCGTCATTAGTATTCTGATTCGGTACGAAAGTAAGCAACCATGTAGAACATTGTAATAATAATCTTTATTGTTCAAAAATCAGATATACACATAACTAATATACATCCCTGGTCTCCACACTAGGATTCCCTGTGTCGTGGAGACCAGCCTCTTTCATCATAAATCAACAATTAGGTACAGTACAACTACATAATACTTTACAATAAAGACCAGATCAAATTAATGTTGAAGTAAGAGCCTGAAAAAATAAAAAAATACTAGGTAATATATTTTTTGTCTGAAATATAAGAAATTACTGCGTGATCATTATTCCAGTACCTAAACGATGACGATATTTTTGCTGATGATTTCTCCAGTAACATTTATGCGATCGGCTTATTAATTTAAAAAACTATTAAAAAATCTTAACACAACTTTTTCGTTTTATAACACATATTTAGGATCCGTTCTAATGGTATGAAAGATTGGTAACTTACTATTAGTATAAGGTAAATGATCATTGCCTGTCATCAAGACACATCGAGCTGATTATGATTGAGTAAATTAGAGTGATAGGGACCCATTTACGATAAAAACATATAACTTAAGTCCCTCAAAATTGTGTTTGGATCAATGAATCTCAAAATTAAAAGGGGTCAATTCTAATGTTGAGAAACATCATCAACAACATCGATTCAACGAAATCGTTATACGTTTACATATTTATAAAGTAGTTGCAATTTGACTGTCAATAGGTTTCGCTTTTGAATTACCAATATATGTGATTTGTGATCAGATGAAGGAGTACGTCTAAGAATAGAACAAGAATTCACTATTACAGATTGGTACAAGTTTACTAGATATAATGTCAACACAAAATAGGTTTTAACGTTAAATAAGGGCGTGTGGTATTTGTTGATGTGACTTATGTTTTTTTTTGTGTTTTCTTTTGCGCATATTAATTGTAATTGTAATTCTTGCTGCCACAAATACAAGCACTTAATATATTACTATGTGACTTTTAACATGGGTTATTTTTAATTCTTATTTCTAGCATAATGTGCTAGTCGCAAAATGTGCAGGCTACGTAAAACGTTCAGGTCGCAAAATGTGCAGATCTCAAAATGAGCAGGTCGCAAAATGTGCAGATCTCATAATGTGCAGGTCTCAAAATGCTTATTTATTAACACTTGAATTAGCTTTCTAAAGATAACGGACTATGAAGGACTTGTTGAAAGGTTTTATCGCAGCTTCATATGCAGAAAACCTGATACGGCGCAAGTATAGTAATTTAGCAGAAAATTATTTGTTTGAGCATTTGAGGTTGAGACTTTAGGTACAGGTGCTCGTCTTGACTTCAAAGACCTTTTAAAACATCTAATTGACGTTTATCACGACCGGCATGCGTCTTTATTTTATTTGGAACAAAGTCTGGGTTAGGTTCGTAAGGTCTCACTTGTAAAATGTAAAATGTGACTTCGTTTACGAAAAAATATTTAGGTCTAGGCATTTTTTGTGTGGAACCCTATAAAAAATTGACCGGAGCCTTTATGTGCCCTTCGAGCTACGGTCGGATGAAATACCACTGAGTGGTCACCCATCTATGACATTACGTCGCCATCTGCACTTTTTGCGATGTGCATATTTATGTTGACTACCTGTACGTATTACGACTAGCACATTTTACTATCTGCACATTTTGCGACTTACACTAGTGCACATTTTGCTACTTACACGTACTAATCAATATTACCCATTTGATATCAATTAACCATTAAGAACTATTTTTGGAGAGATTAATACATCTAAATTTAAATATTCCTACCTAAAATCAAATACTCTATCATATAAACCTGTTTAACGAAAATTCCTGAAAATACTATGTTCTACCACAAGCGGAACCGTTAACTCGTTTATGTCCAAAAAGTACCTATTCGCGTAATTCAGACACGGTCACTACGTCTAAATTCAATATTCACGCTGAATTTCAACAGTCCAAACAATGGATCGTTTCATTCCGTTATTATTTATGCCAAGGCATAAACTTAAAGCGATAAATTGTTTAAGCCCTTTAGTATGTTATTGGCATTACATTATATGAAGACAGTAGCGATGTAGTGGTCAATTGAGGAACTGTATAAATCACGCTATAGAAATTCTCACGATAATGTTTAGTTGTAACCATGATTGATTCTACCTGTGTTTAGGTGAAGTTTCGAAGTGACTTTAAAGTTTTCTTAGGCTATATTAACAAGAATCTTTTTAATACACATTTTTTAAACATTTATTCAAAAAACTAGTATAATTTTTACGAAAAATAGCAGACTGGAATTCAACCCTATAACAATCCGTCCGGTCAGTGTGGTATCAATCAATAACTAAAGAAAAGACAATTGAGATTAGGTGATTGATGATTGGGAAGAAAGATAATAAGGAATGTCTGATGAAGATGATAACCTCACAGGTACCATCCTCAATCACACGAAGATCTCCATAACAGTAAAGAGAATCCACGGATAACTTAGTATTGTATCTAATGATAACAATTTGATGGTAACTCGCTTCAAGCTGACCACTTAAATACATACTTGTTGCAGCCGCAACCCACAGTCGCGTTCGTGGTCACTCTAATGGAGTCTCTGTAATTATTTCCTCGCTGACAACATTCGTTCAGAACTTGGTCCCTAGCTGTCAATTATTAACTGACCATTACATTTTGCTATTAAACTGAACGTCAACTCTGCGGTTGTAGTAACGCGACCCTTAATTATTGTTCTATGTTATGACCATGCTTTAGTGTGAGTTGTTGGCATTTCTATTTCGACATATTTGTGGAGTATTATTGGAAAAATTTAACCAGGCAATCTTGAGCGCTATGTCGGTCACTTTAGTTCTCCTGCGGATCTCCTCGTTTCTGATACGATCACGCTGGGAAACTCCCAACATAGCTCTCTCCATTGCCCTCTGAGTGACGGTAAGCCTTCTGAGGAGGCCTGTGTCCAGCAGTGGACGTCCATAGGCTGATATGGATGGAAATGGATTGGAAAAATGTATGTACGGAACACCAAACAATTCAGAAAGGAACCACTGCAATTTATTACAAGCGTCGTCACTAATTACAAAATGGATCAAATCATTTAGACTACATCATCATTCATTTACAAAGAGGTCACGCTTCCCAATTTTTACTGATCATTTGCTATATTGACTTTTTGTTGTCGTCATGATATAGCCTATGTCACCAATGTGCGGGGAGAATAAAATTTTAAGAACACTCGAAAATATAGTTTCAAATGGATAAAGCCATTTAGGATACAGGTAGTCAAAACAAAATGGAACTACTCGTACCCATATCCACTTATGGACATTATACTTACATTCGCGAAAAACATTCCCCTTCATCACTCACATACACATCACGTTAATAAGCTTGTCGCAATATACTTACGAATATATTCTTTCAAGGTTCTTTCTTACTAGTTAAATACAGGAACATATAAAGGGACCTTGTGTAATAGTGGCTTACCATATTACTTGCCACAAAAGTGAAAACTCCAAACACTTTTTCCTACATTTCTAGACTAATGCGTAGTAAAACGTCCATAACTGTTGTAATGCAAAGTTTAAACATGTGTTTTTACTTACATATTACATTTAATTAAATCTAATAAGGTTTTAATGACTCTTTTGTTGTAGTGGTGACCGTAAAAGTCCAGCGAACTAGAAGGTAGCTCTAAAATTTCTGTTGTTTTAAAATATAGGTCACCTAGTTTTAACATACAAGGTCATATATACCAAAATTAATTAAAAACAAGATCTTTAAACTAAAACTCTAACAAGGCATCTGGTCAGTTTGGTAAGCATTATTCACGATTGGCAAAGTGAGGGCAACGGAGTGAAGTCTGTACAAGTAAGAACAGGGGCATTTTTCATAATAGTGATATTAGAATAACCAAGTCCGCGTAATACTTGCGGTATTTTAGGTCAAGAATCTATGCAAGCTGTATTGTAAAATGCATTGAGTTTATTAGGAATTTGTAATAAATTCTTCAAAGCATAACAATTGATTTTACATAAAATGAGATAGAATTTATGAAGGTGACCGCTAACGCGCTGTAAGGGGGCCTCCTTAAACCTACATCTAGGTCGTAAGTCTCAGACGCTGTTATGCAAGTGTTCCGTCCTCTATCACGCGATGGACCCGGAGAATCCATGGAATGCTAAGATTAGGTCTTATAAAACCGTTCTCTGTCTGTTTAGCTTCTTAGTCAGTTGGAATTTTACGATACACACTGAAATGAGAAAGAGTCATAAAACATAATTACTATTACTTACAATTAAATCCTTTTTGTAACCCATAGATCGTTTTTCTACTTCAAACGACATGATTTTTGAACAGGTTATTTTGACGGTGTATTGTGAAAAAAATACAACCGAATGAAGAACCTCCTCCCTATTTTAGGGTCAGTCTAAAAAGACAAGTCAAACATGTCAGAATAAAAATGTGACATGTAAAATTTCAAATTTGGAACTGTAGCTTATCTCAGTCCACTACTGGACATAGACCTCTCTTAACACGTGCCTCTCCCAATTGAATAAATATTTCACAAAAATACACTTAACAATTCACATTCATTATTTAACTGGCTTCCTTAACAATTCACACTATACATTTTTCAAACAATGAAGTCCCTATCAATTCGTCGTACATATACCTTTATAAACAAGAGACACAGAGGTAAAGCCTGCTTTGTTTGTTATTCCCATTACTGGTAAACAAAAGCGTCAGGCACAGGGACTCGATGTGTACATGTCTGTCAAGCAATTGTAGAGATAGATACGTTGTTTAATATAACGATTAACGAATCAATTGTCTTGTTTTCATCATCATCATCAACACATTTAGGTCCCACTGCAGGGACGGGCCTCGTCCCGTGACAGAGGGATATTTGGCCTACTAATACCACGCTGGTCAGACGGATTGGTATAGGGTTTAATTTCAAGTTAATGGGCTGTTATGATGATGATGAAGTTTTTCTGTATTAGGAAGTTGTTGGAGGTGGGACACCTTTGCAGTGGAATGTTAACGGTTGCGAAAATAGGGAAGTATTTTTATCACTTTTTTCACTGCCATTTTAAACGACAGGTATTAAACTTTTGACCTAAAGGTAAATACTTTATTGGCGTATATCGTAACAACGTCCATAACATTGAGCATAGGTCTTACTACAAGCGTGAAATATTATACTGTGTGAATTCTTTGAACATTGACGACCTCTGTGGCGTAGTGGTTATATAACATGACTGCTACGCAGAGGTCTCGGGTTCGATTCCCGCTCAATGCAAATCTTTGTGTGCATGAACATGATTGTTTGCATTGGTCTGAGTGTTTTCTATGTATAATATGTATGTATTTACAAAAAAAAGTATTTAAGTATGTTTATCCGTTGTCTAGTACTCATAGTACAAGCTCTGCTTAGTTTGGGACTAGGTGGCGATGTGTGAATGTGTGAGGATTTATTATTTATTTATTAAGTGTAATAGTCTATACCAAGTTGCTTTCGTCGTAAAATAACGGTCAGTAGATAAAGTGTGAATTTACGTATTTATAAATGTATAACTTCTAAAAAGTCATCGAAATATTTAGTTTGTTCAGTCAACAAAATATTTTAAAGCAACACCTCTAAATTAGCAGCGCAGCGTGGTCCATTCTAGATGCAAAAGAACTTGATGCTTTTACGCTGTTTGAAACCTTAAGGCACAAGTCGTTATGTTTCAAAGCACTGTAATTTCACGTTAGCTTACTACTGCTTATAGCTGGATTGGCGGCTACAGCCATTAACAAGCTAAATAACTCCCTTACTGCAAAGCTTTTATAAATATTATATAAACGGGATATTAACGCAAGCAGTGCTTGCGACCGCGGCCAGTGCAACCTGTGCCGAAACGTCAAGTAAAATAAAGGTAAATAAAATGCGCGTTAATATCCCGTTTATATAATATTTATAATAATGGAACGCGATAGTTTAAAAGTTATAGTTGCAAAGCTTTTTCAATATAAAACCGCTTACAGTCACACCAATGCCCTAGAGGTATCGCACATAACATTGCGGCTGTTAACTCCACGTTTATGGCACATATACTATCTGTGTGACACTGCCTTTATCCAGCCGTCGTTAGTTTAATATTAAATGTCTAATTAACTATTATGGCGTACGTTATAGTGAAATAGCATTACAAAATGTGTTGTGGTATTGTTCAAAGTGTTTACGTTAAGCAGGCTTTTAGTTTTGTTTGTAGGTATTGGCTTGTTAAGGTAAAGTTTCTGCTAAGCACAGCTTGGCGTGAAAGGGGAAGACTTACTAACATTGAGTAAGCATGTCGAAGAGAGCGCATAAGTGGTATAGTTTATCACGTATTTACGGGAAAAAGAAGTTTAAACTTATACCATGTCAATGATGTGAGTTTAATCACAATTATGTTTTAATTATCTCTATGTAGGACCAACTTGAAAGCAACAATTAGAATACCTTTAGAAAGAAAGAAAGAAAAATTCGTTTATTCACGTAAGATATAAAAATACCGCGTGTGAAGGTCGTTTTATAGTGATCACATAATATGCTCGTCTAACTTAACGGCTAAGTTTACTGAGGGTTCGGAACACTACCATGACAGAGAAGACACCCACAAGAAACTCTGCTGGGTTCCTATCGCTCTTTTGGTGATCACTTCACAAATATTATTTTATTTAGTAAACAGGACAATTCAGATCCAAGCATTTTTATCGTTTAAGTAATCCTTTACACTATAATATGATTTCGATATTAACTTATGTTTAATAAAAGATTTAAATTTATTAACTGAAAATTCTTTAACTTCCCTAGGGAGCTTATTATAAAAACGAATACCATTACCAGCGAAAGAATTACTTATTTTATGAAGCCTAGTGTGAAGAACAGCAAGTTTATTTTTATTTCTAGTGTTAACATTATGTATACCACTCATTTTTTGATATTTGTTAATATTTTTGTGTACGTACATTAAATTATCAAATATATACTGGCAATGCACAGTCATAATCTTAATTATTTTAAATTTATCTCTAAGAGACTCTCTTGGGCCCATATTATATATACAACGTATCGCTCTTTTTTGCAAAACAAATATTGTGTTAATATCAGCAACAAATATTGTGTAATAAAGTGTATAATATCATTTAATACAAAGAGTTTCATCTGAATTAATTGATTCAAAACTTTACCTTTTTGTATACATCATACAGCAATCAACATCTCACTCGTGGTATATTTTAATTAGTCAAAAAATGTATTGAGTTAACAAATGTCAAATAAAACAACCAGATTGTGAACATCCTATCTTTTAAAGTTTGTTAAAACAAATTATATTAATACTTTCAAACATCTTTTACTTTATCTCCATCCTAAAACAACAAAGTACTATAATGATTTATAACTTCCTAATCCTTTTAAACTAGCTACTGTACTATCTTAAAACAAGACAATTAACATTATATGCTTAAGATTGTCACTAAAGAATACCTTCTATGACGTTGACAAAGCATCAAAATGTAATCCTTTGAATGTTTAGTAACATGTTGGACATAATTATGTTAATGTTTGAATACATTGTTGGGACATTGTGTGGGAGAAAAGTTTTGTATGTAACATGTTGCATTGTTTTAGATGTTGGGCTTAAGGAATTTAATTACCTATGGCTATGCTGGTTAGTTTAAAATGGTTTTGGTAATCAAAAATTAACTGCAACAACAGCGTTGATTGATACCGATTATGATAATTATAGTACGGGCGTTTTCATCTAAGTACTTACTCCAAAAAAAGATAGAAGATATTACATAATAGTAGAAGACTCGTAAGTGCAAGTGAGATAGATATAGAGAAAATAAATAATGGCCCTATTTTCGCAGATTATAACTCGATATCTATAGGCAATTATGTTTACATAATTTATTCGCATGAAATGCCCAAAAAAAATAATTGAATTGTTGTATTGAACCTGGTGACAGTTGCTATTACACAGCTGCAAGGCATGAAGTCGCGGGTTCGAATCGCACGCAAATCGAACAATTAGTTCGTGCGTCTACAAATTGTTGTCCTAAATATAGAAATTCTTGGTGTGCGTTGTGTATGTTTCCTAGGCCGGTCTTAGTAAAAAATATATATACACGTTATGTAGTAATAATATAATTATTATCACCATTATCATTTCTCTATAAATAGCGTGCTAATTACATTTATTATTATTGTCATCTGTCGCCAACAGCTGATAACAGATCGCAAACAACGAAGTTAAGTATGTCGTACGTCTATCTTATAAACATTTCTTAACCTTATTCAAAGTATTATAAAGTAAATAAACAAAAAGTAACCATATTATACTCTTAAATGGTCGACAGATGGTTTAACAATGTGCCGTATAAAAGGAAATATAGTAGTTTAAGTATTATTCGTCTTTTATTTTATGTAGGTTATACGTATGCCATGAGAATAATATCATTCTTATAGAGACAACACTCAATATAAAACTATATACAACCTGTCGGGTTGCCCTCACGGGAGGATGCACGTCCCTGCAGCGGGACATTAATGGGCTGTTATGATGATGATGATACCACTTGGGCTTAAAAGCTGTGTCGAGGGGACTTATACATACTTACATAATATAATTAACAGAATACATAATATAAGTAACAAGACAATAATTTGTGGACAAATTATTATTTTGCAGTCACTAGCATTAATCACAGGCACTCAATCACCATATTAAGATTAACTACGTAGGTATATTATGTCACGTCTATGGCTACAAAAAAAGAAATAGTCTTGATACATAATGAAGAGAATATAATATACGCATTCCATAACATCTTTAAATTCCTTTTGCAAATAACACAAACTGGAAAGCCTACTTAAACTGCTCTACCATAATTTGTTTTGTGGCTTTGCCCACGTGCCTCAGTTACTTTTATTCCAGAGCTAAACATTTACGACCTTAATACCAAATGAGGACAACGTAAAATATACCTTAACTTACATAAATAGAATTGGGTTCAGATTGTAAGTTCCTGTTACTTACATCTTTTTGACCTGTAATCATCGAATACGGCGAATTTGGGACTGAATAGGGGATATTTTATGTTTTTTTTTCGACAAGGTCACCAATGTACCGCTAAAGGTGTACAATTTGTAGGTCAATCTGTATCCCGGCCTTGCGGAACAGATGTTTGATGTAAAAACGGCTGAATGACGGCTGACAACATTCCTTGGACTTACCTGTAACAAAAAAAAAGTAGAATGAATAGAGGTGTTTGAATAGTGTAATGTTTATTTAAATATGGAAACTGTTAGGAATTTTTTGTTGTGTCGTGTTTTGTGGGGAATAAGCAAGTTTATTATTGCCTTTGCGAAGGTTCTGGAATCCGTGTGGTGACGGAGTAAGCATACAATATGTCACCACCGCATCTCATCGCATGGGTGTCGTAGAAACCGACTAAGGGACTATCTGTGAATATTACCTGTACATAGAAAGAAGGAAAACTTAAAATTCAACCCTATACCAAGACGTCTGGCCAGCGTGGTATTAGTAGGCCAAGTATCTCTCCGTCACGGGAGGAGGCCCATCCCTTCGGGGGACACTAATGGGCTGTTATGATGAATCGTAAAACGCTAATAGTTTAAAACTTATGAGACAGAGACAAGATGATGCATCGATCTCTTTCTTACGATGATACTAAGCTATTGTTACGTGAGAACTAGTTTATTTATTCTTAGATAATAATTCAATATTACGTTCCTATGTTTTTTCCTACTATAGGCGCCACTAAACCTATCTAATAATTATATACAATTACTGTAATTACTCCTTTTGTATCAAGTTATAATAATTATATTTTTTAATTACTGTATTAACCATGTGAATTAACTTTGGCCTTATTATATCACCTTGTGGACGTAGGGTATTTGTAGGTAGTATTGTTAACGTGGGAAACCATTTATTAGTAACTAGCCTGCCGACTCAGTTCTGGCGAACCTGGTATACTGAAGGTCGATCTCGATTTTTTTTGTTGTTTGAACGCGGCGCGTATTTCGGCCTCGGCGGCGAGGACGAAACCGCGGACGTGTTAGTTGTTGGGGCTTCGCGAGCCAGCTGCCTACGTTATTTTTTTTAAGGAATCCCGGACTAGGGATCGTACCCTGTACCGTGAAAACTTTACAAACAGCGATTTAATGGACACCAAGAATATACAGACTCAGACACAGAAAAATAGATATAAAATACATTCCGCTAATAAAAAATAGGTTTATGACATATTCCGCTACTCTCGGTTGATCCTACACCATCCGAAATATTATGCGCTTGAGCAAACCACGCAGACACTGCTCCATAACTACAGGTTTCGTTTAAACCAACAAAAACAGACAAATATATTTCCTGTTTTCTAAACTACCGTTTTACCCACGATATATCAAAACGAAGGGCACAATCTCACGGCAATTTGGAAGTTAAATAAAATATAATAATGCTGACAAAATCACGATACGTAAACTTGTTTATAAAGAAAATGCAGTTTCCGACATATTATAAACTAATTGGACTTTAATTAAACACGATTCCGGTATTTTTTAATTAAAAGCTTCAATGCATTTTGATACTTTTACTTTTAAATTTTTAGCAATTATCAATAATTATTACGAAATACAGGAAAGTGTACATTTTTGTTAGAACGTGTAAATATTTCCGTGTAGTGACAGAGTAAGAATACAATATGTAACCATCTCAGCCCATGAGTGTCGTAAAAACCGACTCTTATAAATCTTTACGAAATTAAAAGAAGTAAAACTTGAAATTAAACCCTATACAAATCCAAAACCCTATACAAGTCTGGCCAGCGTGGTATTAGTAGGCTAAGTATCCCTTCGTCCCGGGAGGAGGCCCGTCCCTGCAGTGGGACATTAATGGGCTGTTATGATAAAGACAATTTCAAGCTTTTTGCTATTACGGAAAATAACCTCGCATAAATATTAAACACACTTTATAATCCAATTAAATTATCTAATAGGTACATTCTCAGAAAAAATACAAAAAGAAAAGGCTTTAAGAAAAATAAACGGTTTTATGTTAAAAGAAAAAACGCCTTCACACATCTCACATTATCCACTCGCATAGGAAGCTTATATCCGTTCAGGATAAAAAGAGACAGACATAACTAAAGCCTTAGAACGAAAGAGATAGAAAATTACTTTGTGAAAAAAGCCGCAGGTCTTCTTCTTCCTTGATATTTTTAATATCGGATGTATCTAATATCATAAACACGTATTAAATTAAGTTATTATAATGGATTCACGCTTTTTTATTAGTAAAAGTATGTTATAGGGTTCCTTGTGGTGAAATCTTTTCACAATAATTGTGAAAAGATTTCACCAGAATTAAGGTAAATTTTACCTTAATTCTGAGAGTCGTATATTCGACGAACTCTGTGGCGTAGTGGTTATTTAACATGACTGCTACGCAGAGGTCTCGGGTTCGATTCCCACTCAATGAAAATCTTTGTGTGAATGAACATGATTGTTTGCATTGGTCTGGGTGCTTTCTATGTATATGTATTTACAAAAAAAAAAAATTTAAGTATGTTTATCCGTTGTCTAGTACCCATAGTACAAGCTCTTCATAGTTTCGGACTAGATGGCGTTGTGTGAAATTGTGAAGAATATTTTATTTTTTATTCTTTTTTTACTTAATGTTTTCTTCTCAAAAATAAAAGTTACAAAACTTGACATAAAACTGTTATTGTCAATTCATCTGCCCAGCTTGCTATAAGGCCAATTTACTTTCTAGCAAATAGGCCTGGCCTTCTTTTCTGTGGGATATTACTCTTTTGTCATGCTATCGATACAGTAGAAAAGCCCTAACTTACAGCACGCAATCGGATAAAAAAAGCGGAGCTGTACATTACAATGACTGACTTATTCATCATAACAGCCCATTAATGTCCTACTGCAGGGACGGGCCTCCTCTAATGACTGAGGGATACTTGGCCTACTTATAGCACGCTGGCCAGACGGATTGGTTTAAATTCAAGTTTTCCTTCTTTTAATTTCGTAAAGATTCTGTTCACGGATAGTCCCTTAGTCGGTTTTTACGACACCCATAGGATGAGATGGGGTGGTGACATATTGTATTCTTACTCCGTCACCACACGAAGAGACAGAGATAGACAGAGCATATAAAATGCAAATAGAATTTACGCTCAAAATGATTATTATCACAAAGTGATAAGGTATGGTTTTAAAACAAAAATCTATCTAGAACATCTGTCCAATAAAGTGAGATCACCACAACAAACACTCTTTCTTGAATTCATTAATTAACTTAAAAAAATCCTTTATACAAGGTATTAATAATGTTAGCAATAAATCCATTCAATTTATTTATTTAATTAATTGTATGCCTGACAACTCCATACATTTTTATTATAGAAATAATGAATTAATACGATGTAAATTGATAGTATATGTAAAATACTTAGAAGCTATTTATATTAAACTTATTAACATTCGCTGGAGAGTATTAAGCTTATCTGTTTTAATTGGGTCTGTTAAATAATATCTGAAAATAATTTTCAATTTGTTTTAAAGAAATAAAAGCTTTATCTATAAGGTATAGTTTATTTAGATATATATTTTTTCTTTTATATATTAAACTAGCTGACCCGTGTCCACTTCGTTACGGCGCTTGTACACGCTAAGAAAAATCGCCGGGCCTACGCAAGAATTCGTGTCGTTTCTAAGCACGACCTGTGTACGCGACGCTGTCGTCGGCGATGAATAAGAAAATTTTCTTGTCTGCGCAAGACAAGACACGGCGAACGTTGTTGCGGAGGGGCGGGGAGCGGTGTAGTAGGGTATCATACTTGTTTGCTTTCTAGTTAACATTTTTACTAAAGGAAACTCACACTGATTATCACACTTGTTATTACTTGCGCGCCCTACGCCCGTCTGACGACTGTACGAAAAAAATCCTGGCGTGTACACGTTCCTAATTGTCTTGTCTGCGGAAGACAAGAAAAGTTTTCGTGTACGAAAAAGACAAAATTCTTAACGTCTACACGAAGATTTGTCTTGTCTGGCGCAGACACGGCAAATTTTCTTAGCGTGTACAAGCGCCCTAATGCCCGATTTACACATCGACAAGTACAGTAGCGAGTTAAGTAGTATTTTAAGATTAAGTTGATTTAAATAGAGTTCCATCCTATTTTTTGGCGAGTTAAGTACGAAGTAGCCCCCTCTCTGGCGTCTCGCCAACTTAACTTGCCAAAAAATAGGATGGAGATCTATTTAAATCAACTTAATCTTAAAATACTACTTAACTCGCTACTGTACTTGTCGATGTGTAAATCGGGCATAAGAGCGCTTGTACACGCTAAGAAAATTTGCGTTAGGCGGCGAAAAAAACGCGTAAAGTGCGCACTTTTTTAAACATATTTCATTACTGCTCCACTCCTATTAGTCATAGCGTGATACTACATAGCCTCAGTTCTCGGCCTCGGCCTAAAATCGGTTCAGTAGATCCAGAGATTACCGCCTACAACGTCACAAACACACAAACTTTACCTCTTTATATTATTAGTATAGAAGTACAGATTAATTAAAATAAAAGTAGGTACGTGTAAAATGTATCAATATGCAGGTTCTGGTAGCTAGGATTGTCACATAATAATTATTTTAATAATTCTTTTACTTATATCTCTCTTATGTATGGTGCACCTTTTCACCCATTTATAATGATGACATAAAACCTAATACCAGACAATATAGCATGGTATCAGTTGACCAATATTTCTTCCATCACCGGTGGAAGCCTATCTCTGAACTGGGACATTAATGTGGTGTAAAGATTAGGATGGATATGACAAACCTAAGTTATTTTTACGTTACGTACTGTAATTCCAGCTCTCATTAGGTAAGCCTAAAGACTTCCCAAAAAAACATAGGCCAAAAAGTTAATATCACGCGTATTCTCAAATAATAAAAGATAGACAGGCAAAACCATACACGTATACTAGTATCCATTAATTTATACTAATGAATAGTCTGTCTATAATATTTTAAGCATTATTTATTACATTAGACAGTTAAAACTTATATTAAACCTCGTATTATATATTGTAAAACAATAATTAATCAAGGGAAAGTTAAGTTGGTCATTGATTTAATTTGGGCTTGTCAGAACTTTGTATCAAAGGCTTTGCTTTCAATAGTAAACAGGTAAAGTTTGACTATTTCAATAGACTAGAATAGTCTGATGTCAGGCTATTTTGTTTTGTTTTGATAACGTTGTTACAGGAGCTTTGTATACAAAGCAATATTAAGGACAGCTGCGCTATGGTTGGAGCCCTGTGTAGTGGAGATTTTAGACATAAGGTGAACGGTCACAAACAACATTTGTGACTATGAGTGCGTATAGTACTTACACAGATATCTGAATAAAGGAGATGTGCCCTAAATGTCATTTTGTATGGAAACCTAATGTCGCCAGTTTTACACACACAGCTATAGAATATACGAATAGACTACTGTTCTCAGTTACATCTAGATTATCAATGAACGCAATACTCTGTCTCGTTTTTCCTTGAAATATCTCCCTTACACGGTGTCACAGCGTACCAATCAGCGCTACTACGAGGGTGCGTTTTTAAGTTCGCGGAATGGAATAGAAGGGGATGAAATAATATTATAAAATTATTTTTCCTTTTCAATATACTCACCTGAAACCCTAATACATTTCTCAGATCTATGAATAAACTTGTTAATACCTTTATAAAAAAATGTTTTATCTTTCTCTGAAAAATACGCCAAAACTGCATCCTTCACTTCTTCATCGGGTGAAAATTGCTTTCCACGAAGCTCTTTTTTCAAATTTGGAAGGAGATAATAGTCACTTGGAGCCAAGTTTGGACTATAAGGTGGGTGATCAATGATATCTAAGCCCACCTTATGCAAAGCAGCCAACACAACTCGACTCTTGTGAACAGGAGCATTGTCGTGCAAGAGCAGGACACCTTTGGTCAATTTTCCTCTTTTTTTTTCTTTGATTGCCTCTTTTTACCACTCTAAAATTGAAGCGTAGTATTCTCCGGTTATAGAAACACCTTTATCTTTGTAATCAACTAACAAAATTCCTTCTGTGTCCCAAAAAACTGTCGCAATGAGCTTACCCGCCGATTGCGACACTTTGAATTTCTTAGGCGGTGGTGTGCCCTTTTTATGCCACTGCATGGAATCTAGTTTAGACTCAGGTTCATAGTGATGAACCCAAGTTTCATCCCCAGTAACAATTCGCTCCAGAAAACCATCCTTGTCTTCATTACACTGGCTTAAAAACGCACGCGAACACTCGACGCGCTTCTGTTTTTGAGGCGGTGTGAGCATTCTAGGCACCCATCTTGCACTGACTTTTGTCATACCAAGGTGATCATTAAGGACCTTGAAAATGGTCGTTTTAGATACTCCAACCATCTCTGCAAGTTGTTTTTTCTTCAAACGTGCACCCTCCAATATTAATTTTTCGATTTTTTCGATAAGATCTGGAGTGGAGACCTCAACAGAGCGCCCAGGGCGGGAATCGTCTTCAATTGATTCCCTGCCTTGCTTAAAGAGGTTGTGGCACTTGTATACCATAGTTTTCCCTGGACAAGAGTCTCTGTATACAGATGACATCTCTTCCAAAATGGTTTGAACATTTTTCCTTGCTTGGTAAGGAACTTTATAACGGCGCGGTACTCGATTTTCTCCATACTTCACAATTTCTTCCAGATTAAGTTGATTGAGGGACGATAGTTCAAAGACTAATGACCTGATTATGATAATACTCGGTATATATACTAACTATTAGTCGCTGAACACGTTAGTACCTAAACGAGCACCCCTACCAATCTCCTTCCCCTCCATTCCGCGAACTTAAAAACGCACCCTCGTATATTTAAACAAATAAAACAAACTTCAAAAAATTTAGATAGAAGAACTACTACAATTTAAAACTACTACATTCAAAAAAATTACATTTATGCTAGGCGTTGACCTTATCGATAAATAATTAATAAAATTTATCGATAGACAAGACTTATATTTAATTAAAAATTAAATACTTATCATATAAATAATAATTACTTTTATATAAATATGTATAATATAATAATATATAATTGTACAATACTTTTGTAAAATAATATTCACGACAGTGTGTGTAAGATCGTACAAATTAATCCGAGAACTGATGTCGTAATATCGCAGATTGAAGGAACTCAAGCGTCATACTTCTTTTGCGTCCTTATTGTCGCAGCAGTTTGTAACATTTTGACTGTTGTCATACAAAATTAAGGCTCTGTGAGGGAGAGCTAGCGATAATTTATAATTTAGCGTGTACAGTTCATTTATTCAAGCATGTGCATACGCATGCCAAAATGCAAGAGCAATATTGCGCCTAGATAAGATTAAAACAATAGCATGAATATAGGGATTGATAGATGAACATTTAGACTGATTTAAAGCAAATCTGATAAAACCAGTTAAAAGCATGTGTGTGCTAATAAATGGATGAGCGTTTAAAAAAACTTTTAAAACCACTGTAATTAACATTTTAAACCTTGATGTTCTAGAGTACTTACTCCACCTTTGATTTAGGATATTATTTCAACATTGTAATACTTATATTGAAATTACATAATTTAAGATTAAAAAAAAATTTTTTTACTAAACTTTATAAATCTTTTACAATTTAAAATTCCTACAATACACAACTTTTTATCGAAAACGATAGATAGTCGTAGTCATGAACGGGTCGTCACTATCGTTTGGTTGTTAGAGCGATCACGGTTAGCAACCACTTGTCATACGTAATATCGTTGAGCGCATAGTTCATTGCTTCATATATTTATTGAATGACTAGTTTAGACAACATTAGAGAATCAATGTATATGTTACAAAAATATTATAGTACTTAATTGTCCGAACATGAAAATAACATAGTGAGGACATCGAAGATTATTTTTTCATGATTTTAGAGGTAAATACAATAAAATACATGTACTAATATATGGTAAGTGATTCCATTATTAATAAAGTTTTTTTTATTGCTCTTATTTTTACAGGCAACCACTGAACAACTCGGCATTTTATATGTTATCCCGGTCGTTGTCAAAACACAGCTAAACTTAGGTGACAGCCATTTTTAGCTATATAATCGTTCTAATCATATTGCGTTTTGACGAAAACCCCGTCATACCACTTCTCCTTTTATTTAGATTTCTGTGAGTACTTATGACCCATATGTGTATTTAAGAAACCTTCTTAGAAATCCTTGCCGGCCACCGTTTCTGTCCCATGTTCCCTCCTTTACCCAGCCTAGAAAGACTCTAACAGTACCGAGGGTCGTCGAGGTAAAAAGGTTCTGGAATGGCGCCCATGTATCGTAAGACCCAAGATGGACCTACAACCTAATTAAGGCTGACGATGGAAGGACAGGACAGAGGAAGGTGAAGATGTTTGTAAGAGGGTCTAACCAGCACTGGCTGTCTCTTGACTTAGATGAAAAAAAAATGCAGGTTGCTCACTAAAACTCTAGACAGTGTTTGTTCTACTAGTAAGATTTGATGGGATTTAGTGAGCTTTCGCACGAACTTCCACATAATCATAAATATTGCTCTCACATAGCCATTTCTAGTTAATAATTAATTACACATGAGTTTATGTAAATTAATCTCACGGTAACGAATAGAAATGTCATAACTTTTTTGATAAAGTTACGCCATCTTTATTAAAATGTTTTTATTATACAACAAAGTTATAAAGGAAGTAAGTGAAGTATATTATTAATGTAAATTTTACGGTTCACGTGTTATCTAATCGAAATCAAAAATAATTTGATGTAAAAGGTAAATAAATCATTAATTTAAAGATGGAAAGTGAATGTAATACATCATTAAGAGTAATTGGTTTTTTATAAAATATGTTTATGGTCGTAAATATAAATACCACGCCTTCGATATTATCGTCATAAATAAAAATATAGGTACTCGACTAACACTTGGTAATTAGACAATTGACGACTGTTAGAGTACAGTACCCGGCTGTAAATATTGCACATCGACTTTTGTAAAGAGCCAATCGGCCAATTTCGGCTTTGTAGAGCATCATCTCTGTCGTACGAAATACAAGCAGTCTGGTATCTATTAGCAACGGTTAAGGGTACGCATTCCACAGACACGAACTTGCTAGTGGGCGGAGCCTAAAAGATTGTTGTAAGTACGGCTCCCACAATGACGAAAAAAACTTAGTCTAATAATATTTGTAAACTTACAATTACTTAGGATCCGAAGCCTTGTGCAATGTGTACAACACCTTATCTGACAAATATTATTAGGCTAAGTTTTTTTCGTCATTGTAGGAGCCCTCCTTCCAGTCGGACATTAATAGTGTTACGATACTAAAGACGAAACATAAACATGAATAAAGACTCAACAAAAAAGTAATTAGAAATTTCTTTGAACATCTTAATTATTAATTTCTTACTTTACTTATTAAATTAATATCCATAAGGCAACCGTTACACCGAGCCTTTTTCAAATTTTAATATTGTAATAAAAACATGTCTAATAATTTTCTAATTAAAAAACTGCCTCCAAAACAAGAGTGTTGATTTAAATAATAATACATTTAAATTGAATACTTGGATAATTTTATACTTTTGGATATTAAAAAAACCAAATTACTAAATACATATTTTTGGTTAAATACCTACTGATACTAATTATAATTTAGTAGTTAATTTTAAAAACTTAGATATACAGCTGATTAAAAAATATTTGTTTAACATCTACATTTATTTAAAATCAGTTAAAAATAGTTGTGGGTACACAAAATGAAAACAAAAAATAAATATCTATTTTAATATTTCAATTAATATACATACAAGACTCATTTACTATTAGTTTTTTATCAAGTAACTTTTACTTTTCAAACTTTGTTTTTATTAGTTACTGTCACTTTGACATTAACTGTCATGTTGTATTGTTGTCTGTGTCACGGCATAAAGTACTGCTCGGAAAGGATTGACGGTAATGCCAGGTGCGTTCGGAAACTTAGTTAGTGTCTAGTGAATTTTTATGTTGGGAAAGATTGTGTGTTCTATTTTATTGTTTTTTTTTCATTTTTTATGTGTATAAATTTTATCGATTGTATCCTTCATTATTTATTGTGAGCTGGTTGGTCGGCGGGTGGTGCGGAGATCCACTTGATTATCCTTAATCAGTGAGTAGTACTTTTAGTTTCGATATTATTTATTAATTATATATTTATTTATACTATTTATATTATTATGTCATCGAACGATGACTCTTCCTTCTATTCCGCTAATAATTCCTCTGATTCGTCCTCCGACGATAGTTTTAGTTCAACAAGTGGCACGCTGGGAGACAAGTTGCGTCAATGTTTTGATCAACCAAATAAATTCTTTAATGTTTGTCATATAAATGCACAGAGCCTTCCTAGCCATTACAGTGATCTATGGGACACATTTTCCAATACGAACACTCATGCCATCCTGGTTTCAGAGAGCTGGCTTAAACCTAATCTTCTATCTGTCGCTTATCCTCTTCCAGGTTTCATACTCATCCGTAATGATAGGATAGGTAGGAGGGGAGGTGGAGTTGCTATTTATATTCGTAGTGGTTTCCCATACAACATTGTTATCTCTTCTGATTCACAGACAAGTACCTCCTCCTCTGCTGAGTATCTTTTTCTTGAGGTTTGGGTTGGAGCTAATAAGATTCTTCTCGGTGTGGTCTATTGCCCACCCTCAGTTAATTATTTCACCGACTTGGAGTCGGTTTTAGAATCCTTGGGGTCTGATTATGAGCATCACATCATCATGGGCGACTTTAACACAGATCTTGTTTCCTGTCGCTCATCCCGTTCACTCAAACTCCTTAGCATGATCGAGTCCGCCAGCCTCCATGTTCTACCTCTACAACCCACTCACCATAACTCGAATGGGGAGGACACCTGGTTGGACTTGATTATTATTTCCGATCCTTCCCGAGTCCATGAACATGGCCAATACCCCGCTCCTGGTTTTTCCCATCATGACCTAATTTTCGTTTCCTACATCCAAAAACTCCCTAAGCCCTACTCCAAAATCTTGCGCATGCGTTGTTTTGGGAAAATAAAAATGGAAAAATTAAAAGACGATGCGTCTAAAATTGATTGGACCCCATTGACTGGGGCCTCTTCAGTCGATGATATGGTTGATATTTTTTATTCATCCATAATACAACTCTATGACAAACATGCTCCAGTCAAAGATATCAAAATTAGGCGTCTACCGGCGCATTGGATAACTGAAGAGGTTAAAATAGCCATGAGGAGAAGAGACCGGGCTTTCAAAGAATTCTGTAGGGATCGCTGTGATGCTAAGTGGTTCGTTTTTAAGGCTGCAAGAAATAGGTGTAATCAGATGGTACGCAACGCTAAACGCCGATTTATTCATAAAAATGTAACTTCGTGTCCTTCTGCTAATATTTGGAAATTCTTGCAATCTTTTGGGATTGGGAAGTCACAACAGGTGCCATTCCCACCAAATATTAAAGTGGACGATGTCAACAGATACTTTGCTAATGTTGTTATCCCAAGTGCAACCACGGTTAAGGATACTGTTGACCTCGTCCGCGACTTGCCTTGCCCTAATATAGACCCCTTTGCTTTTTCTCCACTGGTCTCAGGTGAAGTCAAAAAAACTATTTTGTCTATAAAATCGAAAGCCTTAGGTTCTGATGGCATCAGCCGTCATATGATCATCATCATCTTAGACGAAATACTTCCAGCTATTCTTCATATCTTCAATCAATCTCTTCGTCTTGGTCAGTTTCCATCTTTGTGGCGTAAAGCCTATGTTCGTCCGCTCCCAAAGATCTCTAGTCCTTCACTTTTTTCACACTTTCGTCCGATCAGCATTCTTCCTTTCTTGTCGAAGGCTCTTGAAGCAGAAGCATACAAACAACTGTCTTTCTTTGTACATAAAAATAATATTCTCTCTCCTCTTCAGTCTGGGTTTAGACCTGGACACAGCACAGTATCAGCACTTCTTAAAGTAACCAGCGATGTGAGAACGGGAATGGAGGAGGCCAGGGTTACTGTGCTGGTCCTAATAGACTTCTCAAATGCCTTCAACACCGTAAGTCATGACATCCTTATTGCTATTCTCTCTCATCTTAAGACTTCACCTGTAGCATTGGATTGGTTCTCATCTTATCTTCGAGGTCGTCAGCAGTCAATTAGGATTGATGAAATCACCTCGTCATGGTGTAGTTTGTATGCTGGCGTACCTCAAGGCGGTATATTATCTCCCTTATTGTTTTCATTACTTATTAACTTCCTAACTAAAGAACTTTCTTGTGATTATCATCTTTATGCCGATGACTTGCAGCTTTATAGTCAAGCAAAAGTAGAAAACCTTTCTAGGGCTATAGACTCTATTAATAGAGACTTAACGGCAATTCAGGAATGGTGTTTAAAATTTGGTCTTTCTGTAAACACTGACAAATGTCAGGCAATAGTAATAGGGAGCCCACGGATGGTAGGTAAAATTAATTTAAATTCTACATTGCCTATTATCTTTAATGGATGTATCATTCCCTACAGTAATCATGTTAAAGATTTAGGGATATATCTCGACTCCACCCTGAACTGGCAAAATCAAGTTAAATACGTTAGTCAGAAGGTAACAGGTTCTTTACGTTCCCTTTATCGTCTCAGAAACTTTCTACCACATAGTACCAAAGCAATGCTTGCGCAATCCTTAATTTTCCCAATCATCGACTATGGTGATGTGTGCTACCTCGACCTGAATGCAGATCTGCTCAATAAATTGGATCGACTTCTAAACAACTGCATTCGATTCGTCTTCAATCTTCGTAAGTTCGACCACGTCTCATCTTATCGTTTAGAATTAAAGTGGCTGCCCATACGCCAACGACGACACCTTCGGACGCTGACAACCCTATTTTCTGTTCTTACTTCTCCTAATGCTCCTTCTTATCTTACACCTCATTTTCAGTACCTTTGTTCGAGTCACAATAGAAACCTTCGCTCGACAAATAATCTTCTCCTTCTTTGTCCTCTCCATAGCTCTGCTTCAGTTCACTCTTCCTTTATGATTCAATCTATTCTCTTGTGGAATGCCCTCCCTCTTGAAATCAGGATGTCCACTAATCAACTTACATTTAAAACAAGAGTTCGCCAATTATGCATTAATTATTAGCGGAATAACTTCCTTCTTCCTTCATTATTTATATATTTTGTCTTGTATATATATAAATATGTATTCTTTTATGTATAGTGTGTATTTTAGTATTAATTCAAAGTTAATGTTAAATCATTTGATTTTAATTTGCTGCACCTACCATTTCAATTTCTCTGCATCACCCAAAGGTTGGCTGGTAGACAATGCCTTAAGGCATTAAGCCCGCCTTTGTACAACATTGTGCAAAAAGTTTAAAATAAAAAATAAAATAAAATAAATAAATTTACTTTCTTGTCAAGAATTAATTATGATTAAGACTCAACCATAAATAAAACCCTTGTAGATACCCTTTCATAGTAATTAAAGTACTTTAATGATGTTATTAAATTTTTATAATTAAGATCCTAGATCCATTAAAAACATTTAAATTAATAAAAGTTTTAAATAAACATGCTTAGTATTGGTACAACTTATTTAATAGTTGTATTAATAACGAGCAATATTATTATAATTAAATAGTTATGAATATATAAAAAGAATGAGCTGAGTCATAAGAATAATATTACGTTTGTCTATTTGTAATATCTTTTTTACATATTCATAAAACGGCGTCTACTTCCAAAAGCAGAATACGATTAGTAAAAGGTAATAGGAGTAATGTATCATTAAGTACTTATTATTTTACAAAATCTGTTTTGAAATGAAACATGATCATTAAACCCAAACATATTATATGCACACTAACTTTTTGTTATTACTTATATTTTTATCTACATCTTTTCTTTTTTTACTACATCTGTTGGTAATTAATCTGCTAAACATTAGCAATTCAAATTGGCACAGTTAAGCAGGTGCCTATCCTAAGACACAAGCTAGCTTGCTAAAATCAATATCTTAAGCAAAGAACGGAACTGTACAAAATTTAGATAGTAACTATGCATGCAAACAACAAAACAAACACTTTACAAAATCCCCATATTAATTACTCTGTCCAGCATAGTATCTGTATGTCCACACAGGCTTCCCACACAAGCGCATCATATATCAAAACAAATAAACAGTAATTATGATAACATCAACAACTTAACAACAAGTTATTAACAAAATCAAACTAAAAATTAGGATAATTATCACATTAGTTAACCTTACTATTTAATTAATTACGACTCTTAGTTTTATGATAGTAACGTTAAACTAAACAGTGATAAAATCTAAACAATAAACGGCGACAAGGAATGACTTAAAAACTTAAGTAATATTTAATGATATTAATTAATATCATTTTAATAACGACTTAAAATGCGACACCCGCCGAGTGTACCACCTGCCTTCCTCAACAAATAATTATTACACTAATAATTATTAATTTTATTTTATTATACATGTAATAATGTATATTACAAGTAATGTATTAAGCTTTTATAACAGAATCGTAAATAAGGACCGGTTTTATTTATTGAAAGGCAAATTAAACATCCTCCATTTGTGTAAGTAACTATTTGTTTTAGTTTTGGGCAAAATATAAACAAACCAAGTCGATGTAATCGATATTTCTCATGTAATCGAGCGAATAGTTATCGATAAGACCTTTTTCGTTATAGTTATCGTACTAGTATTCATGCTTTTAATCATTATAGCGGGGACTTTATTATCTTATTCAATATAACTTTAGAGTTATTTCAAAAACACGATGTACAATTACTAAGCTCACGACAATTAATAATGAATGGGGCAAATAATTACCCTTCGTGTGATTTGAACTCACATCCCCTTTGCGTAGACTGGGTGTTTACTATGTATGTATAGTATTATAGGTACAAAATAAAATTAATTAAGTGTGAGAATGTGTACAAACATACTGATAATAATATACTACTCGCATATAATAGTTTTGATTTTAACTAAGTATTTTACTTTTTTTGTATGAAATTCGTTGTTATCTACTTACAATTACTTGGTTTTCCTTAAGCTCTTTTATAACAGGCATGAAGCATGGCCAATGAAGGTCATCATAGTTAAACCAGGCTTAAAAGTTCATTAGTAATGGGATTTTATGCCAAATTAGTTCTGAAGATCAGTTCTGTATAGAGTAGGTACGGTTAAGATTTCGGTCCACTGTAATAAAATTAAGGATCGCAATAGTTTAATTAAGGAGGATTTGTCCAGAATTTTGTACTAAGTATTAGAATAAAAGTAGAAAAAGTGGAATTTTACATAAGTAAGCATGTAACAATGAGACCCCTCACACGGTGGGACGACGACTTTGTTAGGAGGGCGAGGAACCGATGGATGAGGGAGGTACAGGACCACACAAGGTGGAAATATATGGAGGAGACCTATGTCCAGGTGCAGTGGACGTCGAAGGAAAACTTGAAATTAAACCCTATTGGTATAGGGTTTAATTTCAAGTTTTCCGTCTGGCCAGCGTGGTATTAGTAGGCCAAGTAACCCCCCGTCACGGGAAGAGGCCCGTTCCTGCAGTATGACATTAATGGGCTGTTATGATGATTAAGCTGTGGTTTCCTCCATCCTATGATTTCGAGTTTTTCAAAAGTAGTATAAAAAAAACCAGACCGCTAATTTGGTGACGAAGGAAGGAGTGAAGTTGATTCTTACTACCTACCATTGCCCAAATTTCCGTACTGCATTAGCGCATTCCATTTCCGTGGTCATATTCCCGTGTCTTTATAAAAAAAATATAATCTAGGTAATTATAAATTAATTTCATTTATAAATTGATTAATTAATATGCAGATCTATGTTAAATACCAACTAAAACGATATTTAATAGTCATTATATGCAATTTTTTACTTTCTAACAGATCGTATCGATAGTTTAAAAATACGATTGTTGAAACTTTCTCTGTTGTATATAAATTTTATTATAATTGTTAGTTATTACTTACATATGCATAATAATTAATATTGTAGGTAAGAATTTGTTGTTTTAGAAACATGGACATTGTTGCGTTTGTTTACGCTGTGTGACATACAGATATTAAGTTTAGTGAACTGATTAGATTAACTGGTTAATTTTCAATAATGTTAGGATGAATTTGCAGGTTAGAAATAAAAATATATTTATGAAAAAAAAACTCATTACAAACAACAATACCTAGTCGGGTCGTAAGTTCTGTCAAAAACTTTTAATGTGATTAATGATACAGTTTTTGATAATTGTTTAAAAATTATATATGAAATGAAAGGTAATTAAATGCACAATCCAAATTTATTTACATTATTCAAAATGCCCTCCCCCATTTTGAATACATGCCCGTAATCGTCGCGGCCAGTCGTCGATCGCAGCACGCACCACATTCATGTCTATTTCTGCCGCTGCTTTAACCAGAGATGCTCGGAGAGACTCCAAATTCTGATGAGGTTTAGCACAGACAATCTCCTCCAAATGTTGCCATATCTTGTAGTCCAGTGGATTTAGATCTGGACTAGAAGAGGGCCAGTCTTCATGACCAATGAAGTTAATTCCTCGGGCGGTCAGCCAGTCTTGCGTGCTTCGTGCCCTATGAGCTGGCGCAGAATCCTGCTGGAATATCCAGTGTCTGTTTTCGAACATTGTTTGGGAAAGAGGTTCCACTATGTTCGTTAGGACGGTATTTTGGTATACAACGGCACTGGTTTTTACACCTTTTTCACAAAAAAACACCTCAGTTAATCCTGTATAGGAGACTCCAAGCCAAACCATGATTGACGAAGGATAATGCCCACGCTGCACCCTTGGAATACGCGCGCTTGCTTCTTCACTGCTATGGGCATACACTTTGTCATTTTGTTTGTTGTAGCTTTCTTCGATGTTAAAAATTTTTTCGTCGGAAAACAAAATTTCGCGGTATTTTTTTCCCGCGTACCGCCTTAACAAAGCTCGGGATCTTTCCAGCCTAATTTTTTTCAAACGCTCATTCAAAAAATGTCCGGTCTTTTTACGATAAGCTCGTAGTCCTAGGTCTTCATTTAACACTCTTTTAATCGTGGTTCTGCTTAGGCCCATCTGAAGAGCTAAGATTTTTTGCTTCCGGACGGGATTTCGTTGAATTCGCGCCTTCACGGCTTTGATGACCGCTGGTGTCCTAACTGTGCGAGGTCGGCCGCTCCTCTTACGATCTTCGAAGCTTGAATCTTCAGTGTACCGTTTGATAGTGCGATAAACAAACCGTAGTGTTATTTTCAATTTTTTCAGAAAGTTGAAAATCTCTGTTGGCGCGTAACCACAGCGGTGCAACGCGATAACCGCGACTCTATCTTCCTTTTGCGACCACTCCATATTTAAAAATGAATAAAAATGATTACTTTCTTTATATTTGAAAAGGGCGAATGTTCTATTTTTAAAATTAGTCGAAGCATATGTGGCCAGTATTCGAAGATAAAAAAAATATGGATGTGACAGAACTTACGACCCGACTAGGTATAATACAATTTCAAACAAAAGAAGAATAAGTTAGTTATATTACCTTATTTCCAGTATTTCTCCGTGTGGTGACGAAGTAAGAATATATGTCACTACCCCATCGCATCCCATTGGTGTCGTAAAAACCGACTAAGGGAATCCGTGAATATTATCTTTACGAAGTAAAAAGAAGGAAAACTTGAAATTAAACCCTTTACCAATCCGTCTGGCCAGCGTGGTATTAGTAGGCCAAGTATCCCTCCGTCATAGGAGGCCCGTCCCTTCAGTGGGACATTAATGGGCTGTTATGATTTCCAGTATTGACTCTCTTTAGGATACATTTAAGACCTTGATTGCGTATTTAATAGAATTTAAAACAAAGTGACTTTCATTACTTAAACACATTACATTTATTGTTATTAATACATTTTTATTCAAGTGTTATTGTTTATGATGGTGTAATCAGCCTTTTTAATATTTTTTTTAATTTTAAAAAAATGCAACATTAATTTGAATACGATTACAAACGAATAGTTTTTTACATATAAAAATATAATGATAAAACATAATAATTTATAATTTATTTATTATTACTTAAATAATTTATTTAATCAATATTAAATTTGGTTTATTATTAAATAGAAAACAAGGTACATTTGTATACAAAAAAAATATGAATAATTGATTCCTATTGTTGTCGTTGTCTAACATAGGAAATGCCGTTTGCTTACCCGTCTAAACATTTTGTTGGCCAGCGAGTTGGCTATCCTCTCAATCCCTATATCAGTGTAAGATAATACTCAACTATGTAATCCCCGCGGTGCTATACCCTTTTGACAACAGTACCTTTAACATTACACGCTGTTCAAACGCCACGAAAGCTAATTTAATCACACATTTAATTGTGCTGTCAGTGCGTTTATATTTCTATGTTATTGAACAATAGCACGTATTATTGTACAGTCGTGTACAGAAGTTGGTTAACAAATCCAATATTAAAAGGTTAAACTGCCTCGTTGGCGCGACACACAGAACGATTATTATTGCAATCCACAAGTTAATGTCCTGAGTCTGGATGATCTTTGTGTCCGTTAAATTGATGTTTCTAAGTCCCCGCGAGATAGGGCATGATCTTAATGTCTTCGTCAAAATAAAAAATAGGTAAGGTTGCTTCTCGTGATTAGCAATTAATGGGAATTTTAATTTTTTTTATTTTATTTATTATATCTATCTCTTTGCTCTTTGCTCTTTACTTCACGACGCTATGGAAGCTTTTAGCTTTAAGACGTTTTGTAATATTAGATGTTGTAAACACTTTCGCAGTTGACTGTACAATGTAAAGCAAGCGCTTAGTTGTTCCTAATTAATTGTATTTGTTTATCTTAAATAACATTGATATACATGTTTGTTTTTGCTTCTGATTTTGTTTGTATGTGTGATTTATTATTGGACATGAAAGAGAATGTTATTTAAAGCTCTCTTCTTGTTTATTATGGTTTGTGTTTCGATGGTTTCTCCGTGTGGTGACGGAGTAAGAATACAATATGTCACCAACCCATCTTATCCCATGAGTATCGTAAAAACCGACTAAGGAACTATTTGTGAATATCATCTTAACGAAATATAAAGAAGGAAAACTTGGAATTAAACCCTATACCAATCCGTTTGGCTTGCAAGGTATTAGTAGGCCAAGTATCCCTCCGTTACAGGAGGAAGGACATTAATGGGCTGGTATGATTTGATGGTTTGAGATATAAAAATGTTACTACTCCGTATGGTCTTGTGGTTGTTGAGTACCTAAGTCAATTGTGACTGCTTTGTTAACAGGTCAGTCAAAACTAGGTTGATTAAGGCAGACTGCCATCAGAACACCTAAAAAAATACCCTGGCATTTTGCCACAAAGGACTTTACCGAAAGTCTCGTTTAACCCTATCAACCTATTATCAATCATTCTGCGCTTCAGAGTAGGCTGTTGTTGTCATCTTCCTAGAATTTTTTTACCTCTTTTGCTTGCAAAACGTGTTAAGACCTTCCATTTTCAATAGGCAATCCTAAGCGCTATGTCGGTCGTATTGAACCTTCTGCGAATTTCCATCTTTCGAAATCGATCACTTAGGGGTATATACAGCACTAGCTGACCCGTGCTCGTCGTTGGGCGACGAAAAAAACGCGTCCTTTTTTTATAACATATTTAATTACTGCTCCACTCCTATTAGTCATAGCGTGATACTAGCCTACGACACTCCACGATAAACGACTATTCAACACAGAAAGGATTTTTAAAATCGGTTCAGTAAATCCAGAGATTATCCCCTACAAAGTCACAAACACACAAACTTTACCTCTCTATAATATTAGTATAGAAGATAACTATTTCTTTCTCCGATGTTATAATACTTCTGATTAGTTCAACAGTTAATTACAATTAATTATCACTTTCAACACATAACCCCTCTAAGCAGATGCCACGAACAAAGTAGCCGGTTCCACCCCACGCAGAGTCTAGTCTGAACTATCCTTAAGTCTGTTTAATTAATGATCCCTATTACGGTTGTTTTTAAAAACGTATTAAATATCTTGATCATAACAATACCAATAATAATAAAAATTCCTATCTCTGAGGAAGTTCCTATCTCTGGAGCCCTAACCATCAGAATCTTGGTCCTTGTACCCGATGCTGGCGGGTCTACCTTTTTTTTTTTATTTTTAAACATTTTTATTTTAATATCTATATTTAAAAACGTAATAAAATGTGATAAATGTTAATAAAAATATTAAAAACATAATACATTAATTAAATTTTATCTAATACTGTCGACCACACGCGACGTTCGTATGCACCGCATGTCTCCTATTTTTACACCCCAACAAACAACGCGGAGAATTGATTAAATAAACAGTTCCAAGATTGTTTGTTGAGGGAATAATATTATGGATTTGTTTGTTCTGTGTTTTTGTAGGGAATAAGTTATAATTAGTAAGGATGAGTTATACTGTTTTTGTTTTCGTTTTAAGTTTGAAAGATTTCTTTTGTTAGATACACCTTTAGACTGTGCAGTGTTTTGATTGGTTTGAGCTTTTAATTAATGCTTTTATTCAAATTTCTTACCTGAATTGACTGTTAGGTAAAAATCGTTTAACCTATTTTGTTTTGTGACCTAATTGCTCATAGTCGTAACTCCCATGATGATTGAGTATATTAATGAACTGCCATTGGATGAGTTACTATGTCCGCGTTTAAAATAGATTTAACCGAAAAATCTAGATGAATATATTTGATCTTACAAGCGTCAACTCTATAGACCATGTTTTTATACCTAAAACCATAAAAACCTAGAACTTTCTCATATAACTTAAAATGTGAAACTTAAAGTATCAACATACAACATACATACCACTTACATACAATAAATAACTCCGACGAAGTAAACAGAAGTAATGAACCGAAGCTAACACAAGCATTATGAGTAATAGTACAACAATATCTTAGCTATTCACTTAATATTATTACGAACCATTGTAATTTACAAGTATGTATCCCGGAGAGCCTTTTAAGAATAGCCATAGGGTGTCCCTTACGCGCACTGGAAACATATGAGATTTATTTGCTAACATGCTAAAGCTATTGGTATGAAACCTTAGGGCTTTTAATGTACTTAATATTGTTGTTGTTTAACAATTAAACAATTATAAGGTTTAATATATGTTTTATAGTTTCGAAAGGAATCAAAGACAATGGAGAACTTCTGTATGTCTTTCATTTATCTCGAAATTTTCTAATTATACGAGTATGTACACACAGCAACTAATCAACCTAGACACTCATGTACCTTAATACCTTGAAATAAGACACAATTTCAAATGAAAATGTATAACTCGATGTGTTGCTGTGTGTACCTAAGCTTAATAGGTTAAATTATACGTATTTTAACATTTTCAGTTTGTTGCTTAATTTACTTTATTTATCATCATCAACTAGCCTATTGCAGTCCAATGCTGGACATAGGCCGATCCCAACACGCGCCACAAAACTCAGTCCTGCGCATTCCGCATCCAGTCCCACCCAGAGACCTTTTTGAGGTCGTCGATCCACCTAGCTGGGGGCGTCCTGAACTACGTTTTTTTTATCTTTTTTTACTGTAGTCGGAAAAGGCAACTAAGAAATAGTTCCGTAGTTAGATAGTTAAGGTACTTAAGTTCTTTAGTTAAGTAGTTTCTTAACAATCATCATAACAGCCCATTAATGTCTCACTGCAGGGACGGGTCTCCTCCCGTGACGGAGGGATACTTGGCCTACTAATACCACGCTGGCCAGACGGATAGGTATAGGGTTTAATTTTAAGTTTTCCTATTGGTTGAGGGCCATCCGCCCCACCACAGCCCGTGTAAAGTAGTAGCGGTCGTCAGAGACCAACTATTTGTTCTCAACAAAAAAAAATATTTTTATTTCGTAAAGATAATATTCACAGATAGTCCCTTAGTCGGTTTTTACTACACCCATGGGATGAGATGGGGTGGTGACATATTGTATTCTTACTCCGTCACCACATAAAGTTTCTTAACAATATCTTCAGCAAATATGGAAGACTTAACGTAAAACCTAATGCTTATACGTCTGCTCGGCGAAGTAGCATTTATTTAATTTTGTGTACTTGGATAATTCACAATAATTAGTTATTTTTTTGGGAAGAAAATAAATAAGAAATTTTGATAAAATTTCTACGTAAGTTCAAAGTACTTATACCCTTTAACTGAGTTTTGAGGTCACAACCGAATTATGGTAAAAATTCATCCGAATTCTTTTTTTTAAATAGTTCGAAAACGACTCTACTTTTTTATATTGTCCAAGAATTGTTAAAAATGAATAGAAGTCACTATCGCAATCCAAATGGAATCATAAACATGTACAAATCCCACATTGCAGTAAATATGATTAAAAAGGATACAACACCATCAGTGAATAAAATAACCCCATAACATGTAGGTTAATTAGTATATTTTAACATAAAATAATTATACTGTATATTATGATTGCAGTAGCCACGATTCATTTTAAAGCTAGTGGGCGGACAACGGAGTGTCTACGCCGACGTCAGTGTGAGTTATGGAAAGCTCTTGTATATCTATGTGCTCCTGGTAACATAATCGTGGTAATTTATACCTTTTAGAAATAAAATGGATGACGTATTATTTGTAAATATAACGTGTAAAGCTTAGACTTTAGTTTTTGAGTGGTATATTTTTGATGACCTTTGTGGCGTAGTGGTTATTTAACATGACTGCTACGCAGAGGTCTCGTGTTGGATTCCCGCTCAATGCAAATCTTTATGTGCATGAACATGATTGTTTGCATTGGTCTGAGTGTTTTCTATGTATAATTGTATTTACAAAAAACAAAAGTATTTAAGTATGTTTATCCGACAGCTAGGCCTACCTCGCAACTCCCTCTTCCCCTTAACATTCTCACTACCTTCTCCAAGTGAAATGAGGAGAGGATTTTGTATGTCCAGCAGTGGATATCCAAAAGCTGATATGATGATAGTATAAAAACCTCTTTTTCCTACACGACCACCTCAGTACAAAAAGGTTTGTTTACTTTTGTATTTTTATACCATAACCACAAACCAATGAACCACATTCTCCAAGTATTACCCCAGCTGCATCCCGTTACAAGTTAACATATAGGTTTAATCTATTATCGTAATGCTATTTACGGTGACTTTACATCTCTAAGGTCAGTTGACACTCATTTTTCTGATGTAACTGTGCGTGTCAACGTATTGTATGCGGGGTTTTGTTGCCCAATAGGCGAGGCCAATGGACTAGTTAAGCTGTTTCATACGGCACTAAGGAAAAACGCAGCGTTTTTTGGCGCCCTTCATTTAATTTAATTTTTTTTTTTGACATAATTGTAATAGTCATTCATTTTAATATCTTTATTATAATTTAATTTAATTTTAAATATGTGTATGCCATTCGTGGTATAACATGTTGTTACACATTTTTTTTATATTTAAGAACTATTTATTACCACACATGTTTTATGCAAATAAATATTTTCTAATACTATTATAAACGGGTCTTACTCGCAGTATATACTATATCCTGGATACTGGTAAGATAAATACCTAGGTTTTTCCTCCGCTGACACCAGTCCCTCCGCGACCACGGCCCTTGCAAGTCGGCCGAAACGTCGGAGAAAAACCTAGGTATTTATCTTACCAGTATCTAGGATATAGTATATACCGCGAGTAAGACCCGTTTATAATAGTATTATGTATACAAATCGCGATAGTTTAAAATATTTTCTTTCTTTCTTTCAGGTGATAGGAACCTAATTTTGAGCCCAGAATATTGTAAAAGATGTTTCTTGTACTAAATATTATTATAAATCTTTGTAACAGTTTTCATATCAATTAAATTCTTAAAGGTCTTATGTTTCCGTAAACTTTTTCAGAAAGTAGGAAAAGATGCAACGTGTTTTTTTACGAAAAACCAGTAGTCAAGAAAATAATTTTCATCAAAAACTATTATTTGTATTAACTTACTTATAGGTATGTAAAAAATTAAGACAATATTAATAGACATACTTAGTTATGATATATTTTGATAATTTTATTACGAAGGTACGGGAATACAAGTTCATAATGTCATACATAAATAGCTCTTATCATAAGGGATTAAAGTTTACGTTGATTTGCAGCTTTGTATACCATATTCATTGAACTAAACTGAAGTGTGTGTACCAAATTAACCTAAACTACCTTGGTTCAGGTATAATAAGACTCTAAATTTGTGTTTTCATCCATGAACGCTGATTACGCCTTGAATAAACTTTAACATGTAGATATGTAATAAATCACTTACCGTATTTTAAAATTTTAAGCTTTATTTGTAAGTAAATAGAGTTTACAATTAAATGAACTTTGTATTCTCCCTAATAAAGTACGTAATCTTTCATGTTATCCTCATCAAAGGTCAGTCAAATTATATTTTTTTGTTATTAAGGAACGTTTCAAGGTTATTATATATGAGAAAAGCTATAAAAAGATCAAAGAATGTTATAATATCCGTCGGATATTGAGAACATGTTACAAATTTACATCGATATTGTATGGCTGAAGAAATTGCTTGTTTATTTACTTGGTTGATTGAGGTAATCTCAAGAACTACTGGTCCTAATTGAATAATATGCATGAATATAAAATCATCAGCTTGGGTGGTCTATAGCTAAGGGGTGGGGCGCTAAACCAAAAACGATCAACAAGCTACAAAATTTGTAAATTATTTTGTTTTTTTTTTTAAACTATTTAATTTCTTCAACACACCTCAACAGACAAACCAGCGCCCGATAGAACTTAAGCCGAATTTCTCTTCGATTTTAACGCGAAAGTTCTAAGCTTAATGAAATTAAAACTACAGTGAAAACAGCCATTAGTACTCAAAACAATTATTACTCCGTAAATTCAAAACCCAAAAATCAGAAACAAAACCGCGTGATACCATTCAGTCTGAAACACCTTAACTCGCTAACCGACTAACGGTACATACTACATTACGCAAGATTTTTTTTGCCATTGGTACAACGCGGCTCTTTGTTTAGTGAACATCAGAATGGCGGCGTATCAAAGAATCTTGCGACCCGTAAAGATTGCTATAGCCTTCATTATACTAATGATTGTGACGTAATCTAATTCGCTGATTTTGGACTGTCAAATAGAGGATTGAAGGAGATGTAAAGAAATTGTATCTCCGTGTGATGACGGAGTAAGAATACAATATGTCACCCCCCCATCCCATACCATCGGTGTCGTAAAACCGACTAAGGGACAATTCGTGAATATTATCTTTACGAAACTAAAAAGAAGGAAAACTTTAAATTAAACTCTATACCAATCCGTCTGCCCAGCGTGGTATTAGTAGGCCAAGTATCCCTCCGTCATGGGTGGAGGCCCGTCCCTGCAGTGGGACATTAATGGACTGTTATGATGATGATGATGACATCATTGTAAAATGATGTAAAATGACTACGACACACTGTACAAGATCTCATGCATCGTCCCTGCAGTAGCACATTTCGATTACAACCAAACAAAAACTATCTCCGTACTCTTTAAGCAACAAACGCCACTTGAAAATGCGCCAGAACATATTTATTATAACAACATACAAATGCGTGCCTCTCAAACCGTTTGGAATGTCAACGCGGGTGGTGATTGACAACTGACCTTTTAAGGAGCAGTTTGAACAACAGTGTAAATAGTCGCATGAATACGGCTTAGGAAGGATTTATGAAAAATGTCACAGAGAATCTGTTTACCAAAAGTACTATTGTAACAGTATATTAGTTACTAGCTGACCCGTGCCCACTTCGTTGGGCGGCGAAAAAAACGCGATGTTTTTTAAACATATTTTTTTACTACTCCAATCCTATCAGTCATAGCGTTATACTATATAGCTAATGACACTCCCCGATAAATGAACTATTAAACATAGAAATAATTTTTAAAATCGGTTCAGTAGATCCAGAGATTACCCCCTACAACGTCACAAACACACAAACTTTACCTCTTTATAATATTAGTATAGATAATTGCCCATCGACTGCAATTGAAAATATGGATCGAAATGGCAATCAAAAATCCCTAATTGTCCCACCCGAGCTTATTAACTATTTTGTGACTATTAAACTAATCATTGTAAAAGTACCAATGATGCAAGCCCTTATTACCATAGCTTCTTTTTATTAGACTATCATCCTATCCCTACTAGAAGAAAAGCTTGGCTAAGATTCTCGAGTCGAAAAAAAATCAAAACAATGGAGTTGATGATTTTGTCACTCGAGGTTTTTATCGAAACTTCCTTAGTCGTCTTTTATGACACACACGGGAAAAGGGTAGTCTTTAACACGTTACTAGACTGATTAACAACTATAAACCATAATTAATTGCGCTATTCATATCGCCAAATAGCATAAATGTTTTGCTAGTCAATTTCATTGTTATTCGTATGAGGAAACCTAATGCATAGAATACAGCAATACTAATAAACTATGCTGCTATTTAAATATTATAAACGGACAATATTTATGCGTCCCCTGTCATATTACTTTATAGCCTCTTTACTAAGAACAGAAGGCACCGACAATGAAACTTTTCTTTGGAACTGTCAAATTGACATTCAAAACTCGCGCGCATTCCTATAAAAGAAAAAAAATCTATGGAACCCTAGAATTCAAAAAGTTAGGATATGAATCAGAGATCGGTGTTCCTTTTTTGATATTCAAACAGTATTGTTGCTAATTTAAGTTACTGTATTTAGGACTGCAAAACTTTTAAATAGTAGCTAAATAATAGGCGATTGTTTCTGCCATGTATAATAAATAGCCTATTAGTGTCATTTTGTAGTTACAAAATGTCCTCCATGGAAGGCGCGCAAGTTGGTCAATGACGGTGAAAATTTGCCCTCTATTAGGAGTTAGGAATGTATGTTCATTTGAGTGGAAAGTAAGTAAAATAATCCGACTCGGTTGAGTAATGTTGAGGGATATGCAAACGAGACGTGCTTATTCATCGCTTGTCCCGTAACTAAAGTAAAGGTGGTTTGTTGGCGAATGTACAAGCATAACATCACTAAAAAAAGAAAAATTATACCTAAATTTTCCGTCTGGATAACCAAACTTATCCAGCTCTATCTAAGAAAACAAACCGTCCCTGTTACATTAGCAATTAACAAAACAAAATCCTTGCCTGGCAGTTGCCAAATGCATTATTAGTCTAATACTCCGTGTAGTAAAACGCATAACATTTCATCATAGTATGATAACGTTACAACAAATCCAAAACATAATCAACATTACAATCACATGCGTAATCGTAAGTGAAAACATATTCGTGCAGAAAGTTTAATCTTTAATCTGATGATCACGCGTTAGATAGCTTATTAATTTTGTTTGTATGCATGTCAGCGAGGCTTGAGCTACCTGGCCGGGTATCGGGTTTCTAATCTACAGAAGCTGTGTTGGGGTTTTTGTTAGTGTTGAGTTATCATAGTAGAGCTGGGAGGTGGTGATGAAATACTGAATGTAAGTGATACGATCGTCCCTCTACATCATCATAACAGCCCATTAATGTCCCACTGCAGGGACGGGCCTCCTCCCGTGACGGAGGGATACTTGGCCTACTAATACCACGCTGGCCAAACGGATTGGTACAGGGTTTTGTTTCAAGTTTTCCTTCTTTTTATTACGTAAAGATAATATTCACGGATAGTCCCTTAGTCGGTTTTTACGACACCCAAGGGATGAGATGGGGTGGTGACACACTGTATTCTTACTCCGTTACCACACGGAGCACGTCCCTATTGATCTGCAGATATTGGGTATTCTAGGAGGGCGACAAGAGCCGACTAATTATAGCAAGGAGAAGGTGTGGTGGAATACTAAATGTTAGTGATAGGTCTTTCTCTATCTCAAGACTAAGTAACTACCAGTACCAGTCGTATAAGGTGCGGACGGCAAACTGGCCAGTTTGTTATCATTTTTGTATTTGAAAAAAGAACGGACGTACGAGTTTCGCATACACCACACTACAGAGAAAGAACATGGCTTTGTACCAAAGCCATCGAGATTCGCTTATGCGAGCAAACAAAAGGGTTAAGTAATGTTTCGGATGTAACTCACATAGTTTAATAGGTACCTACTTACTTATAGTAATCACCTCTGCTTGGTTTGGAAAATACTTGGCGTAGTATAAATAAATAAAAGTGGAACGGTAATTATGTCGCCATTTTGAAAAACATCTGTTCAGTAAATCAATAAGCCAATGCTACGACAGTATCGCAAGAAATAGCAATTTCACATTGCAGCAAGTTTTTATATTTCTATGTAGTTAGAATTGAGGTAAAGAATAAATAGAAATATCTAGACTAATAGTAACTAACTATGACTTTTACGATTAAATACGTACCTACCTTCTTAGAAAATTTATTTTTATTTTTATTTATTTATTTAATCATCATACATTATTCTTACAGGGTACGCCCTAATACAATAATGTAGCTAATACTTAAAATTATTATATATCCATATTAAAATCTTATATCTAATCTAATCTAATATAATTAATAACTGTTTTACCTACTTAATAACATAGTACAAATAGTGACGTTTTTGTGAAGTCACTCAATGTGCAACAGAATATATCTATGGTGTCTGCAACTTTGTTGATCGTATCGTATGCGCGCGACAGAGGCGCCCTCTGCTGTAAATTGGTGCGTGCGCGAGGTAACCGTAACAGCTGTGTGTTTCTTCGCCTACACATGTACTTATCCGGAACGTTAAAGTGAACACGCTCTAACATCTCCGGATTATGTATATTACCTCTTATAACTTTAAATATATACAAAACTAATGCTAATTCTCTTCTCACCCGTAATTCATTATATCCAACCATACCCAAGATGAATAAGGTTGGATACAACAGAGGGTAAAAAGGATACACACCATAAAATTTCATATACAGATATCTTACAAATTTATTTTGTACACGCTCCAACATTAAACTATATTTAGTTTCATGTGGGCTCCAGATGACTGCGTTACTTTCCAGTAGACTCCGCACCAATGCATTATACAGTGTAACTATTGCACAAGGATTATTAAAGTTTCTCACAGTTCTGAGCAGAAAACCAAGGTTTCTGTAAGCTTTTTTACATATTTTGATTATGTGATTACGAAAGGTTAGCCCGCTGTCTATACTCACTCCTAAATCTTTAATTTCTGTAACCCGTACCAATGGAGCGCCCCCTACGTTATAGTTGTGTTGGATTGGAGTACGTGCTCGAGTAAAGGTGATAGTTGCACATTTTGAGGTATTAAATTGTAATTTGTTTTTAGTACTCCAATCCACTACTTTGTCAATGTCCGTCTGCAGCTTTATGCAGTCCTCATGGCTACCTATGCGCATGTATATTTTAAAATCATCCGCGAATAGTAAGCATTTAGAATGTTTAATTACTTTAGGTAGATCATTGATCATAATGATAAATGCCATAGGGCCTAGATTCGTGCCTTGACTCACTCCCGAACGTGTATAGTATGGCTCTGATACATGTCCCGCATACTCCACATACTGTTGCCTATCACTCATGTAGCTCGCAAAGAAGTTCAGCAGATGAGGAGTGAAACCAACCCCTGCTAGCTTACTAAGCAAAACATCATTATCCACCAGATCAAATGCTTTTTTTAAGTCAAAATAGGCAGAGTCAATCTGGACTCCCCCATCTACCGAAGGTATCAGATCCGCCATATAATTGAGCAAGTTACTACAGGTACTCCTACCTGGTCTAAAGCCATGTTGCGCGTCAGTAAATTGTCCGTTGATTTGTACTAGTACACGTTTTTGTATTACTGACTCAAAGACCTTTGCAGGAGTAGATAGTACCGCTATAGGTCTATATCCTTCTACTTTGTCTTTTTTGCCTCCCCCCTTTGGTACCGGAACAACCCTCGTGATCTTCCACCTTTCCGGAAATACTGCGCTTTGAAGACAAAGATTGTAAATATATAAAAGCGGGGCGGCCAGTACTATTTGGCAATCCTTAAGGATGAAGGGTGGAATGCCGTCCGGTCCGGTAGATTTCTTTGGCTTTAGTTCTTTTAGCGCCCTTATTACGTCACCTAACTCTACCTGATTTAGTTGAACTCGCGCACCGCCATTCGCGCTACCCGCCTCAGTAATCGCTGTATTTACGTTAAGCTCAGCACGCTCTTTGCTATATATCGAGCTAAAATACCCAGCAAATGCCTCGGCACAATCTATTCCAGTCAAACATTTAGTGTCTTTCTTAATAATAGGTATACTACGCGTACACTTTTTGGAATTTATATAATTCCAAAAAGATTTCGGATCTTTCTGTAATCTATTTTGTACGTTATATTGGTATTCTTTGTGAGCGCGTTCTATCATATTTTTTACTACAGTTCTACTGCGAGCAAACGCCTCGTAATCACTCAGCGAGCCTGTAATTTTGTACTTCTTGTGTAAGGCAGCCTTTAATTTTATGTTGCGAATAATTTCAATAGTGTACCATTCGGGGTAACTGTACCTCGAACTGACACTAATTCGCTGTTTTCTTGGCACACAATCATCTATTATTTCATTGATCGTATTATAATAAAAATTTAAACTATTTTCTAAATCTAACTTGTAAATGGGAGTCCAGTCTATTGATCCAATTTGCGAATACAAAGAGTCAAAATCAGCTTTATAAAAATTCCACGCGATGTGCTCGCTAGTGGCGCTAGAACTTACCTTACGCTCGCGATCAGTTGTTTCGGCGTCGCGGTCACTGCTCCCGCAGCGCGCGACCGCCGCGCTTACCTGTAGCGCGGGGTGATACGCGTCGAGCGGGACGAGCGGCTCGGCGGCCGCGCGCACGCACGTTTTCCCGCTCTCCGCGAATGTACTCAACACTAAGTCTAGCTGCCTATTGTTGCAATTATTTATTCCGTTGCACTGAGTGAATCCACAATACGTTTCGAAATATTCATAGTAATTTTTTATATTTACAGAACAAGAAAATAAATTAAAATCTCCAAGAACTACAACATCTTTATATTTATCACATAAATCTTCTATAATTTTAAATAACAGTAAATATTCATTTTCTATACAATTAGGTGGTATATATGTCACACACAATAAAAATAAAAATCTATTTCGTTGATGCACCGTTGCACAAACAAATTCAAACGAATGATCGTCAATGTTTACATCGCGCGGCATCACTCGGCGAAGCTCAAAGCGCGGTGTGGCCACTAAACACGCGCCACCTTGTTTTCGCCCATCTGAGCGATCACATCGTAGAATTGTATAACTAGGTGGAACTAATTCTGCATCATGTATAGATTCGTTTAGTCCCGTCTCGGTAATAGCTAATAAATCAGAGTCTGATGATAATATAGCTAGATAGAATTCTTCAGTTTTTGTCCGAAGTCCTCTTACGTTTTGATAGTATATATCATACATTTTATTCTGCTGGTAACGGTTTCGTATTGGTTGGTTAAAATTACACCTACTTATCTACAACACACTAAGTACTTATTGTAACATTTATAAAAAAAAACCAACTGCGTTCAATTCCATATTTTAAAACAAAAAAACTCAACATAGAAGTAACTTTACACAGACGCAGTTATGTTGTGATCTAGTATTCTTGAATACACACAATACACGGCATGTGCTATGAATACGTGACGTCGACAGCGGCCATATTGCATACGTCATTCTAAGTTCTGCCACATACTACGATTGTGTCCAACGAAAATTTAAATTTCGAAGTAAAGTAAAGTAAAAAGTAATTTCTTTTTTAATTGGCCTTTTTGTCTTCTGTATATTTTCTTTATTTATTTTTTTTAACTGATGGAAGACGCGTTAAAAGCCAGTTGTAATTTTACTGATTCATAAACAGCGCTGATAGTCAACGCCAGTGAGGTCTTTCCATAGATAGGTGACCACTCAGTGGTTTTATATCTGAGCATCTCCGTAATTCGGAAATTCGTTTCTTTCTTAAGTAATGAGAAGAATCAAAACTTGAAATTAAACCCTATACCAATCCGTTTGGCCAGCGTGGTATTAGTAGGCCAAGTATCCCTCCGTCACGGAAGGAGGCCCGTCATAATTGTCTATGTCCTACAGTTGCAGTAGGACATAAACCGGCTGTTATGATGATGTTCGTTTCTATTGTTAGTGACACATTCGTTAAGGCAATTCAGAAGCCTATGGGCGGCTTAAACAACACTCGTCACAATGATGGCCCACAAATATAACCATAAACAAAGAAGATAGAAGAAACTTGGCGTACTAATGACAAGCTGGTAAGCTTCTGCAGTCACCTTTTATGACACCCACAAGAAGAAAATGGCCAATGATTTATATAATTTAGTTTTCTCCGCCATTACACGAAAATAATGTTAATGAACGAAAAACATTCGTTCGCAAAATATTAAATTAAAGATAATAATCCATTAAAAGTAAAAGGGATTGTCATTAAGAGCGAAGATAATCATTTGTTATTTAATTTTCTCTTATAAAATATTATTAATTTTATTACAAAACCCTTTTATACAATTACATTGTAAACGTAATTAAAACTTTTGAATTTTATTATTTTCTGTTTTTGATATGTATTAAGAAATGTTGTCACAACAACGAAGTGATGAGGACTAGTTATTAAAAATATAGACAAGACGTATAATTACAGTAATTGGATGGTAAAGAAAAGTCATCTAATAGTTATTTTTCGCATGCTGTGGTTTGCTTTAATTGAAGGAATACACGCCATGATTCTGTAATTTTATAAATTAATTTCTAATGTATTGCCTTTGTTGGAGACCCATAAGAAATAAATAAATAAATAATTTTAGTACTGAATCGACTTTGACAACAATTAGGTAACTGCTGTGTTGCATTGCATATGTCTATATATCAAAAGGTTACTTTTTAAGATCTATTTTTTAGTATATTGTTAAAAAGACAGTAAGAAGTATACTATTTCGGCCAACGATTCCTTATTTTATCATAATAGTTAATATAATTGAATACTTAGACTACTTGTTGAGGAAAATACAGAGACAGAGCTGACGCCAAATCCCATTGCAACACTTTATAGTCTAATAAACTTTAAAAGTAGAGATCAACTCCATCTCATTAAGGTGATACATTGATAAAATGCACTATCTTTCATCAACTACTACAGGACTATGAAAAGACCTATTGATCTAGAATTTTAATATAGGTAAATTGATACCTTTAACTAGGTTTTTGTAATTACCAAAACGCGATAGCTTGATTTTGGCTCGATCATATTTATTTTTGAAAACACCTCTACAAAAACAGGTTTTTACATATTACACGGAAAGTACACTGTCATTATGCTTAGGAATTACTCAAATACATTCGTAACATCAATATTAGTATTACTGTAGAATATCATTACATAACTACAACCAATAATTTTTAATGAATCAAATAAGATTTTAGCAATTTCTAAGCGCTCCGGATCGTTGCGGGCGCATCGCAATTTTTGACCTTATACCGATTAGTTAACGATCGATACAGAATGAGTACGGTCGACGATTCAGTCGGGCGATGGCCCTCTTCGACGCCGGACCTGTGCATGTCTACTCACCGTTCGTACTAAATTTTATCGCGTAATTTTTAATCGTAGGTAAAATATATAGGTTAGGTTTAAAATATTTATACCGAAGTTTTTTGTACTTTGTTCTCTTTTATAAGTAAATAATAGTATTATTTTATAATAGTTATTTCGATAACATTGGTTCGTAAAATATTTTTGTAGTTATGTCTTTTATAAAACTTAGGTAAAGTTCGCCATAACTCAACTAAGTACCTATATAGTTACTGTTGACCCTTTTGATAATGCAAGCGTTTGTTTATATAAGCGATTTTAGACTATATGCTCAAGTGTAATAAGTTTTATAACCGTTTTCGTCAAGATCACGTAATTGAAACGGCCTCAGTGGCGCGGGCAGTGCGGCCCGGTCGCGGTAATGGCTTGCGTGCACGAGGTCGCGGGCTCGAATCGAAGCAAAAAAGTTGTTTGAGCGATTCACAAATTACTGTCCTGAGTTCGGATGTTCTTTGTAAAAGTCTCCGCGACAGTACCTAGGAGTTGTGTGAAACTGAAAAAATCAAAGAAATAATATTACTCACCTATTTTATTTGCAAGCTTAGGTAGGTAGGTACTTACTGATAAGATCTAAATAATACTTTTTACTTTCGCGGAAACTTTTACAAACATGAAACAAACGAACACAAAGAACGTCCAGACTCAGGACAGTTGTTTGTGGATCACACAAAAAAATTGTCTTACGTGAGATTTGAACTCTCATGCACTCCACCGCGGGAACGTTTACAAACATGAAACAAACGAACACAAAGAACGTCCAGACTCAGGACAGTTGTTTGTGGATCACACAAAAAAATTTCTTACGTGATATTTGAACTCTCTCGCACTCCACCGCGGGAACGTTTACAAACATGAAATAAACGAACACAAAGAACGTCCAGACTCAGGACAGTTCAGACTCAGCTCTGCTTAGTTTGGGACCAGTCGGCACTGATAAATTATATTATAAGTACCTTATATTGTTATGTAATATTTTTATATAAATAAAAATAAATTTGAATTGAATTTGAAAGTTGTTTGTGGATCACACAAAAAATTTTCTTACGTGAGATTTGAACTCATGCATTCCACCGCGGGAATGTTTACAAACATGAAACAAACGAACACAAAGAAAGAACGTCCAGACTCAGGACAATTGTTTGTGGATCACACAAAAAAATTGTCTTACGTGAGATTTGAACTCTCATGCACTCCACTGCGGGAACGTTTACAAACATGAAACAAACGAACACAAAGAACGTCCAGACTCAGGACTGTTGTTTGTGGATCACACAAAAAAAATCTCTGCCTTAGGCAGTGGCGGGCGCAGTAATCGGTAATCGTAAGTCAGCATGAAGAGTCCACCAGAAGGGCGAGACGAGACGAGAATTGAAATCGCACCGAACTCTTTCCACCAAAAATTTACATCGCGACATGCGTGTTTCTTGTTAATGTATTTTGAACTCTATTTAAGAAATAATACGGTTCATTTTTACACAAACAAAAAGTAGCAACAAACAACAATGGCCTATCGCGAAAAGCGAGTGTTTTTATTACAAAGTTAATATATACTCTATTTCCTAAGCAATACGGTTCATTTTTACATAAAGATTTCAATTTTTGCCTCGTTTCTTCCCTCTGATGGAAAATCACCTAGAGTTCAAATCTCACGTAAGACAATTTTATTTGTTCCATCCACTAATTATTGTCCTGAGTCTGGATGTTCTTTGTGTCAGCTAAGTAAATGTTTGTAAATACCCCGCGACACAGGACAATACATAGTGGGGCTATTGTATTTTTTTTAAAGTTCTATTGTTTTGCGTGAGATTCAAACCCGCGACCTCGTGCACTGCGACCGCTACCCCGAGGCGGTCAAATTATTTTTGTGATCCCCAAATCATTGTCCTGAATCTGGATGCGCTTTGTGCCTTCATAATACCTTGCGCGGGTGTAAATTAAAAAAAAAATAGGGGCTACATGTATAAACATAATAGACCGGTAGATAGGTTTTTCTGTAACAGAATTTTCTGTTACCTACCGCGGACTGACGTCACAGTATAACCAGTAGTCAAACTGGGCCGAATATTTATTATAAATGGGTGCGCGGTACGTAAACAATAGTAAACATGCGATCTACTTTGTGTTTCCATTTAGTTTTGTAATTGTAAATTAATACGTTTTATTTTTCTATTTTATATTTAAATAAAAAGGAAGTGTTCTGTAAAAAACGTGTTGTTTTATGATTGATACATTTAATTTAAAGAAACATGTATATGTTTGTATTTATATCCACCATGTTTGTGATATAAATAAAATACTAAATTATAATATTAAGAAGGTACTTAACAAGTCATTCAGTAAAGTAGGTACAGTACCGGGCCGTTTATATTGCATATCAACCTATAGAAAAATACAATCGGTCAATTTCGGCTTCGTAGAGCGTCAGAGAAAAAGTCGATGTGTAATATTTACGGCCGGGTATTGTATTTATTATATTGGCCATGTTTGTTTGAAATTGAATTTATCGATAACCAAAACCAAACTTAAAACAGGTCTATTAGATCTATTCTAACGTCAAAATAAAGGCATCGAGGTCACTTTATGGATGGGTGACCAATCCATTCAAAAAATGACATCGATGTCATTGCTTAAATTTACCTAGATCAAAGTGAAAGACACGCATGGGGGATTACATAAAGGGGGGCTAAATTTTCATTATTATTGACCTAAGTACAACAAACCGTTTTCGTGATATACACAAAATACTATATTATAATATTAAATACCTAAGTCATTTAGTAAGGTAGGTATTTATATCAGCCATGTTTGTTTGAAATTGACATATGAATAATATAATTAGTTTCAAATTATAACACACAGTCCGCTCGTTACTGCGGCACAGTAGCGACTGTTCCCTCCGCGATCGTGAGCGTGTAGGTATAAACTCACGTTTCGTCCGTTTCTATGAAGTTGAAATACTGTAAGTATATAATATTTGTACTATGGCACAGAGCGATAACGTGTCCTTGAGGGCCGGCCGGACGACGACGGCGCACACGGCGCGGCGGCGCGTGAGCGAGTATATCCGTCTCATTCGCGCGCCGAGGGGCGCGCCCCTCTGGCCACGGCCGAATTCAACTCGAAAATTTTCAAAGTAGCGTCTTAATTATCTTACTCACTTATAATCTCATCATAACAGTCCATTAATGTCCCACTGCAGGGACGGGCCTCCTTCCGGAACGGAGGGATTCTTAGCCTACTAATACCACGCTGCCTGGCCAGACGCATTGCTATAGGGTTTAATTTCAAGTTTTCCTTCTTTTCATTTCGTATAGTTAATATTCACGGATAGTCCCTTAGTCGGTTTTTACGACACCCATGGCATGAGATGGGGTAGTGACATATTGTATTCTTACTGCGTTACCACACGGATGCTTACTCCGTCACCACACGAATGTTTATGTCTTATCCCATAATACTTTCAATTTCAAGTCAAATAAACAGCTTGTACCAACATGATCATATTACAGTATGTGGGCAGCCTTATGTCAAATCTCCATATGGTAATACCCAAGGTTACAATGTTAGACAAACAGTGTTATTGTAATCAGAGTTTTGTGTAAATATCTTTGTTTGTATGGTACATGTTCGTGTAACAATAACGATGTGACGATTCGAATTTTAGTAGAAAAGAAGTGATTTTGAACTTTAATTTTGATGAATGTAGGTTGATTTTTGGTTGTAATGGTTAAGGATACCCACCTAAACTTTAACATAAAAAACTTATTAAGTAATTTTGAACTTTAATTTCGATGCTTGTTGGTAGAATTTAGGTTAAAATGCTAAGTAGTAGGTATTACTTATTTTGTGAGATCACCAAACAGGATGATGGTGAATAAGGTTCATGATGAATCTTTAGGAAGTATTTCTATTTTGTTCTTTTATCATAATTATACAGACTTCATTATCTTTCAAATTTTACTAAACCGCGAATATTTAAAAAAAAAAATAACAGGCACAAAGAACAGTGTTTGAGTCAAATGTCATAACCACAAGGAGAAAAGAGGTGGTGACATTTCGTATAAAGCAAATAAATATGAAACAGAACTTAATTCATAATTCTGACAATTTATGTTAAGGAATATAACTTAATTCAACTTTAAAACATGCCAGACCTTAAAGTATGTTTATTAAGTAAATTAATTTTAAACTAGGTAAAATTCATTAAATTTTTATTCGAATATAAATTTCAACAATGAAAATGATCAACCAATTTAATAACAATGAAACCGCAAAATCCAATATCGATTATCATTACTCGCTACGGTTCTGAAATTTATATTGTATTATAATCTCTTTTATGAAAACCTCCACAGTTGCTGATTAAATTAAAAAGTTTGATGTTCTAAATTCAAAATGTTTTGGTGCAATTGGCACTATAATCAGAAGACCAAAGAGTATAATAATGTATACTGGAATAGAGAAGCAGTTTCTATAAAGCATATAAAAAAAAATGAGTCATTGTTATTAAGGTTTTCCTTTATTGATCTCAGAATATAAATTAGCCTGTGTGTTAATAAAGGGTTTATATCCCATATCTATTAGATACTGAATTTCATACAAATTGGTTTATTTGTTTAGGCGTGAAGAAGTCTCGTAACAAAAACACTTACAAACTTTCGTATTTATAATGTTAGCGTAATCTCTTATGTCTTAAAGTTTTGTTATAATACAAAACTTAACGTCAACGATGATTAATTCCAGTACTACATGCTACTGCATTTACAAGAATATTAAAAAAATTAATCTAGTCGTCCAAAAAATATTCGCCTAGGTACAATTTTGTTCAGCACCGTTACCCCCTTGCTCTGTAATCAAACCACGCAACAGTCGACACGATAATAACTATAACGGGCAAGATACACATTGGCAACCAAATTACAGTAATGACTATAACATTCCAAATGATATTATGTCAAACGTTGTTGTAGCAAACAGTATTTTAGAATTCATGATATTACTGAGTGTTATCATAAAAATAAGAAGGTTTATGTTGAGTTGGGCTGTTTTTCACTTAGACACCTAGATGGGTCATTTTTTGTGGTATAAAACCTAATATTCCTAGGTGAGTTTAAATTTTTTTCATCAAGAAAAATCGACTCATCTTTGTACTGAAGGGTCTTTCATAATCATCAGCCGAATGAACAAAAAGTTCTTTCAGAATTACGGCAATCTTTTGTGGATTGGGCTAACATTTTTCTTCCGTGGGGATTTAACTCGAGGACTCGCATACCATGGCATCTTTAAGCTCGTTTCTAATACATGTCCCCATATTAATATTTACCTGTTTTTTTTTGGCTCCTAGGGTGTGTTAAATTTGTAAAGTAAATTTTTGTAATTAACATCATAACCATAATCTTACGATCCCCAATTCAAAACAGCTTTCAAAGATATTACTCCGCAGTTTTTTTACATAAACCATAATTAAATAAATATGTAAATTTAAAATAAAACCCTTTTATCTATTCAGTAATAAAAATTAAATTACGCTAGTTAAAATAACCAGTGCGTATCCTATAATTAAGTACAGTATCATAATATAAATTACTTTTTATTCATAGAAAGACAACGTACTTAACTACCAACAATAACTAGTGGGCAGAAGCAAATTACCGTAACAGTATGAACTTAAAATTAGATACAGAATCATTAACCAACTTAATAGTAGACTGTCCAAACTTACGACAGTAAAAATAAGGTTCGGACCGCAGTTACGACACATAACGTAGGCGTTCAACCAACGCCAGATGTTTAAGTGACGAAACCTCTATTTGTCTTTGCCGCATTTTTCGAGTGCATTTCGATGCGAACGTCGCCGAAAGGTTGACGTTTTCTGACGTTTTGACATCTGTCAAATTTAAATTTGGAACTTATTTTGTTAACTGTTGCATAACACGGTTTTGTTTCGTATTGTTATGTCATTATCGTATTGATATTAACTTATTTCGTAAGAACTACACAACGGTTCTAGGTAAACGCTTACTTGTTCTTTTTCAAGTTAATTAATTTTAATTGTTCACGTATTAATGACAACCGTTTAGTGACGGATTTTATCGCTACCTTTAAAAATTATACTTAAAATAACTTAATTTATATTAAAAATGTCGCAAAGGATTATTAATTGGTTGAATTAAAGATAATAATTTTGCAAGATGCGAAAATCGAATTTAAATAATTTTCATTCATTTGTTTAATTATAAAATTGCAGGGCTTGTGCATGGTATGTAAACACCATTAAACAAGGTAGCCTTGTTTAATGGTGTTTGCAGTCAGGAAATTGGCTGTGTATAAATATTGTATCTTGAATGTAGCAAAACCTGGCACTTTAGGTCAAGCCTAGGCTGTGGGATATTACGGCGGCGGCGTCTACGATTCTTCCAATGGAATGGAATGGATGGTGGACTCTAGTTTCCATACTTAGACTCTTTTGGTCCATTGTGGGTCGTGTAGAATCCTGGCTCACTTAGTCAGCCTAACTCCGTCCAGCAGCGCAGAAGTTTGGGAACTTCGCAGGCTTCGCGGAGTGACCTCACTGGTCTGAAGATTTTATTTCGTTGAGAGATTCTTCCAATTTTGGTAATCCAATTTACTTGGTCAATTTGATTCTAATCTAAATGTAAAAAACTGACATCTGTAAAAGTTAGGTTCTCACGTCTTAACATCAATTAAAGATACAAAGTAAAAAAGAAAAATAAAAAAGGCGGTATTCGGCTAAGAACAAAACGTATGCAAAAGTGAATATGCCATTTTTCACATGTGTACAAAAATAAAAAGCTTTTAAAAAACTTATAACAACGTTGTCGAATACACGTCGGGCCTTTTTGGTGAATTTTAATGACGTTTTTAAAAAGTTTGGCTAACTAACCGAAACTTGAAATGCGCGGCATAAACAGAAAGATGTTTAGTACTTGTGTTCTTTTTTTAATTTTAAAATTTCTATATCAGTATTCGTTCTGGGAATGCGTAAAAATTAATACCGTTCAGTTATTTGGTGTTGTTTTAATTATAATGTTTCAAGCGGCATTTTTCAGTTACCCATAATTGCGGAAGTTTTCCATTTATTTAAACAAAAAAGCGACAGAGGGTTGATTCTAATTTTTATTATGTAACTGGTATCACCGCTCTTTCGGCTTAAAAACCTTAAAGATCAATCGCCTCAGTAATCTTTCTTCAGTATTATCTAACATGATATCTTTATGGGGAATCTTGGACGGGAAGCCGATGGACGGGAGGTACAAGACCGCATACGTGTAAGTTTTTGGATGAGGTCTATATTCAGCAGAGGTTGGCAATTGTCTAAAATGATGCTATTGATGTCTTTGAGGTAAACCTGACCTTTTAATATATTTCTGCTGACTCTACTGATAAATTTAAAGATTGTCTACTCCGTCACCACACGGAGAATTAAATAATATATCCAAATGCAAAATTAACAAATAATCATACAAATATCCATATGCAAAATTAATCAAAAACGTCTTATATCGAAAACGGACAGTGCGACAACAAGACCGTTGTAATTATAATAGCATACGATTACCGTTAGGGTTACCACAATAAAATTTCCAAGAATAACTCGAACAATAAATCACGTAGCAATTCAGAAATGTTGCCATTTGCGCGTCATAAAACGTAATTGAATAATACCACGGGTTTGTTAACCGCGATATGTGGTAGCGAAAATAATAATAAAAAGGGTAAAAAGCAAGAATTCGACCTTGGGACTCAAGAATTCCGTTTAAGGATGTGTTAAGGTGACGCTGTTTAAGGAAACATAAATAATTATTACGAGTTTTTTGTAAATATTATGTCAGTACGGTATGTAGTTTTTAAAACTGTACTTCTTATTTAACATTTTAAAACATGTGATATTCTTTTAAATCATGATATTTTACAATTTTGCAGAAATTACGACCGTTGAAGTGGAGAAAGGAGTGAAGTGGCGAGAGTAAGAATACAACATGTCACCACCCCATCTCATCCCATGGGTGTCGTAAAAACCGACTAAGGGACTATCCGTAAATATATTATCTTTACGAAATAAAAAGAAGGAAAACTTGAAATTAAACCCTATATCAATCCGTCTGGCCAGCGTGGTATTAGTAGGTCAAGTATCCCTCCGTCACAGGAGGAGGCCCTTCCTTGCAGTGGGACATTAATGGGCTGTTATGATTGTAACATTTTAGTTAACTTCCCTATTATGAGCTGTTAAGCATGACAGTTCTTTTGACTCAGAAGTTATCTAGAACTCACACCTATTTTTTTCCATGACTTTGAAACATTGTCCAGTGTTACTTTCCACTTAACCAGTTTCTGTGAGTTGACATAGACAAAAATTTTTAGTAATTCCTCTTCCTGCGCAAATGACTAACGTTTTTAGGTTAAAAATCAACTTTGTGTTAAATTTTATAGTGTCAACTACATCTACACAAAAGAAAAAGTGTCATCAAATCATACTACCGTGAATTAGACATTAGTATGCTAAAGTTTCCATAGTTATTGAAAAAGGAAGAGAAGATTATGAAAGGCTAAGTAGTATGAAAATTAGCTAAAACGTTTGTTATCTCTTCAATTGAAGTTTACAAAACAAAACGTTTTCCAAAATATTTACATTTTTAAACAGTCTTTTATAAAATACATAATGGAATTTTAAATTTTCAATTTAATCCCTTTAATATTAAAGACTTATTTCGTAAGTAAGCAACCTTAAAATGCGAGATATGCGCGCCGACAAGGTGTTTTATTGAGTCGATTTCTCGCTTCGCCGCGCAAGCTATAACCTTGTAACGGCGTGCCGCGAATTACCGCTTTTATCGTAACGCTGATTTGGAAAATGGAAAACGGTCAGTTGTTAAGAAATAAAATTAAATATTATTGTTTTGGCTAACGATCTACTTTTAGATACTTAAACAAGTATTTTAATGTCACTAATAAATCCTGTATGCAATTAAGTATTTTTACTAGATAAATATCTTTTATTATTTTGCTCATTTAAATAATAACAATGGTACATCAGATTTCTTAAAATCTCAGCGCAGTTTGGCAACTTTAGAAATTAAGAATTAGTTTAATTTTACTGAATAAAGAACAAATACTAATACTCCAATCTTTGTATCTATTTAAAGCACAGTTCATCATCATCTTAAAGCTTAAAATCAGGCGAGCAATTTACTACTCTTGTCAGCATGTCACATAAAAAAATATTTTCACTATTGTACGCTTCTAAACATAGTAATCGTAAAATACAAACAGTACAAATTTTATTAAAAGCAAAATTTAATACAGCCAAGTTGACAGTAATTCTGTGTAGCCACGTTGATTTCTCGCTTCGTTACCTACGAGGTAACCTTGCAAGAGCGTCAACAAACTGGTATACATTTTAGACATTCGTATTGTTGTTGAATATCAAAGTAATTCACCGTGTAAAGTAGCTGTTTCTGTCTGTTTATATTGTTGTTTATTAAGCCTCTTTAATTGCGAGAAGGTAAATAATTTTATAACGTCGTAAAGCTACATTTTGGATACGAAATTATTCAGATGTTTGTCGTTGTATTGATTGTTAGATTTTAGTATTATTAGCAAGAACATTTTATTTGAAAATTGGAATATATAAAGTACATAATAATGAAGATTAATGACAAATAAAATGTCTCAGATGGTAAAATATCATCAGCTTATCAGCCAATGGATGTCTCCTCCAAATATTGCCACCTTGCGCGGTCCTGTGCCTCTCTTATCCATAACGGAACTATCTGCCCGGGAACTATTTTTATCTCAAGAGCGTTTATAGGGGTCACTAGCGCCGCCAATTGAAAAAAAATAGGATGAATAATGTTAAATGCAAAAGAAAATATTTATCGTATTTGCGAATTATGATTTTTTTTCTATTGGCGGCGCTAGGGAGCCACATAAAGGCCCTTGAAGAGAGGCTCTATAATAAAATAAATTTGATTGAAACACAGTCATCACAATATTAGAAAGTTAGTCTGATATGCAAATAAATAAACTACTTACTATTTAAACCTCTATTAAAAACTAATAAAAACATCTAATAAAATAATTTACCGTATCTAAAATTACCAATTCAATTGATAACAAATACTATAGAAGCAATAAAATCTAACAAAATAACTAACTAGGTTGTCTCGTCGTAAATTATAGTGAATTTGGTTTTAATGACGTAGACTGTTATTGGACCCAGTTTGGGCCTACATTGGACCATGGTTCAAGTTATTCGATCAAGGTTGGATTTATCCCGTTTAGGCCCGTCCCTCTGCAGGGACTAATACCACGCTGGCCAGACGTACAGGGTAGTAGTACAGGGTTTAATTTCAAGTTTTCCTTCTTTTTATTTCGTGAAGATAATATTCACGGATAGTCCCTTAGTCGGTTTTTACAACACCCATGGGATGAGATGGGCTGGTGACATATAGTATTCTTACTCTGTCACCACACGGAGAATAGATTAATAAGAGGTTGGATTAATGGAGAGCAAAATGAAAAATTAATACTTAAGTACGCACTTCTTTTTACGTGGATAATCCGAGGAAATTCAATATTTTTATATAATAAACCAATTACTTAAAAAATTTTTGCAATACCTCCACGGGACTCTCCGTGTGGTGACAGAGTAAGAATACAATATGTCTCCACTCCATCTCATCCCATGGGTGTCGTAAAAACCGACTAAGGGACTATACGTGAATATTATTTTTACAAAATAAAAAGAAATTAAATTTCTTCTTGAAATTAAATCCTATACCAATCCGTCTGGTCAGTGTGGTATTAGTAGGCCAAGTATCCTTCCGTCACGGGAGGAGGCCCGTCCCTGCAGTGGGAGATTAATGGGTTGTTATGATGATGGGACTTACTTGGAAGTAAAATCAAGGCGGACCTATTTAAAAAAAAGGTTTAATTAAAATATGTAGCTTAAGAAATTAATGAGTTTTGTGATATGAAACATAAAGTAAAGCTTGACATTTACCCCTAAACATATTCATATTCTCAGCATACCCTTAGGGTAGTAATATTTTGAATTCTTAGTATCTTTTCGAGTATCATTTAGTCAACCCATAAGGGCCCACATAAACATGTCTTAAAAAATAAACACTATAATTCGACCAGAAATGACTGAGTCGCAACTTTCACACATCAGACCCTATAATCTACGGTATTTAATGTGTTTTCACAACTCATAAAACTTATTGTGTTTTCATATTGATGAAGCAATTTGACGTTATAATAATTGTTTATTATATAGTTACTTCATTTCTTTTTAAAACTTATTGAGTAACCTCTTTTTACACGGATATTGATAAGTAAATACTTACCTCTTTTTGGAAATAGGATTTCTTTTAAAAAGTTTACGAGCCTTTCGCTCCAGCAGAGTATGCGTAATGTATCTAAGCTGGCTAAATCCTTTGGATAAATTTCAACTCCCGGACTAGGCATCGAAGTCTTAAGCCACGGGGTCATTTACAGACATGACATTAATGCTACATAAAATACATGTAGTCTCGCGTAAGGCAGATGCGTTTACTTGCTGCAATACCTTTGCCGCTGCGGCAGACAAAAGTTTCTTCTAACTAGCCCTTTATGTACCATCAATAAGCGATTATACACAACACCATCGAGCAAAAACTAAGCAACGCTTAAGCCCGATTTACACATCGACAAGTACAGTAGCGAGTTAAGTAGTAAGTTGTTTATTAAGTTGATTAAAATAGATGTCCATCCTATTTTTTGGCGAGTTAAGTTGGCGAGACGCGAGAGAGGGGGCTACTTCGTACTTGACTCGCCAAGAAATAGGATGGAGATCTATTCAAATCAACTTAATCTTAAAATACTACTTAACTCGCTACTGTACTTGTCGATGTGTAAATCGGGCTTTAGACAACTTAACGGAAGAAATCTTTTAAGTATACCTACTGTCTACATACATCGTAAAATCTCAACGAAATCATAAACAAAATGCATTTGAGCGGGAAACTCGCGCGCTATCTTGTTGTTCTATTTTTAAATCAATATGAGTTTTGGAATGCAGGTTACAATAGTATTAAACCTACTTTGTGGACACTTAAATGCTTTTCAATTGTCTTTGGGCGTTGAGTGTTACGCTGCCTTACTTTAAAATCTTAACGTCAATAGTATTGTTGATTTTGATTTTAAAACGTATTTACTTACGCGCTCTATTGAATATTTTATAATGATTTCTCTACAAATCAAAATAATATGTTTTACGTATTTAAACAACATCAATCCGTCTGGCTAACATTTATGTAGGTCAAGTTTCCATTTGTATATTAACGAGGCCCCTTCATACAATAGAATAATACCTATGGGTAGAAAATTATTCGTAGTTCGAACAATGGTTTCGAACCTGAAACTTTGCACACAGCAATCGCTTACACGACTACTTATCTACTGGGGCAGTTAATAATGTCACAGATGCCCAACCCGTCCCATTGGTATTTTTATAAAACAATCCAAACTTTAAGGCCCTGCGCAGACGGCACACTTTTTGTGCTATCGAGTCTGCGGCGCACAAAAAGTCTGTCATAAATGGCATACGTTTGAGTCTTTTGTGCGCCAAACTTTTTGCGCGTCATGTGCGTTACTGCTTATAATTGCATAGGTTCTATTTTCACAGACTAAAAAGTGCGTCACGGATAGTCTGTCGTCTGCGCAGGGCCTTAACTTAACACAACTATTAATATGACATTCAACCTCAAACTACATTATAACATCACTACTCCGTATTAGCGTCAAAACGGACATAACTAAGTGACTTTAAATAGTTTTACTATCAATTACTTATCCCGCCACTATCAACGACTTCTCAGAATTTCGTTTGACAGGCCCTCCTTTATAATATATGTGATGAATAGCCCTTATTCATATAAATTGGCAGCTAAATGACTGTAGAATGGCCCACATACGTCTAAAGTATTTTTAAGAATAACTTTATTCTTTTTATTTTTTCATATGATATGATCTTTAGTACTTGCTTATAGAAAAGTGTTTTGAATGGTGTTTTGAATACTTTACTGTAAACAAGTCTTGTCCCACTGCAAAGACAAGGCTGCTCCAAGGATGGTATGACCTTTCCTAGATTACACTGTTTCTGGTAAAGTGGAGAGCCTTCAACCAAAACAAAAATTACATGTCGGGGTACACCACCCTGGGTGGTTTATCAAGTGTGCAATATAACTTAGGAAAACAGATATTCAAGCAACTACATAAGATATTGCAACAACGGAAAGTAATAATATTTTCTACAAAACCTACAAAGTCTAAACTTTGATACATTTGACGACCTCTGTGGCGTAGTGGTTATATAACATGACTGCTACGCAGAGGTTTCGGGTTCGATTCCCGCTCAACGCAAATCTTTGTGTGCATGAACATGTTTGTTTGCATTGGTCTGGGTGTTTTCCATGTATAGTATGTAGGTATTTACAAAAAAAAAATAAGTATGTTTATCCGTTGTCTAGTATCCATAGTACAAGCTCTGCTTAGTTTGGGACTAGATGGCGTTGTGTGAATATGTGAGGAATATTTATTTATTTTATCTATTTATTTCATTTTATTTTTTTGATGATTTGCATCTACGTAATAATAATTACTTCTGTATAAAAACCAAATAACTTAAGCAATTTTGATGAAATTTCTAAACGATCAACTTGGGAGTAGTTAAATAAAATTATCATTATATTCTTGGTATAAAAATAATTGAATTCTGAGTCAGCAAACAATGCAAAAAATGCAAACCTCCTCCACTTGAAGTCACTAAAATATTTAAGCTAATAAAATAGACTATCTTCGCCTATTATTTGCCGATAACGCTTATAACTTGTATTGAATATTGTAGGCAAATCATAAAATAAAAAACAGGCAGCGAAGTATGTACACACAGTAACTAATCAAACTAGACACTCATGTACCTTAACACCTTGAAATAAGACACAATTTTAAATGAAAATGTTTAACTTGATGTGTTGCTGTGTGTACACGGCTCTATTACAATATCAATGCAGCCATACTAAAAAGTTCATGTTAATACCAGCATTAGCAACATTGAGTACAACTATTGCATGTTGTACCACCGTCAGCGTTCTCCGATTACTTCACTGATACGCAATCAGCTCGTTTTATCTATAGCAAAACGTAGAACAATTGAATCACAGTTATTTAATCTCAATATGATTGTCTTTGTGTCTTTGCTAGTTTTGATATTACGCAATGTAATTTGTTTACTGATTTTAGAACGATGTTTTTGGTACAAGTTTGTAATAGTCTTGATACTTGAATTTACCTGTACATATAAGTTTGTGAGTATGGTGTTGAAGTAAGAATTCATAGTTCTGCTACCTTCATTTATCCTATGTGAGTCGTCAAAGCTGACTAAGGAAAAGTTGCAATCTATTATCTCAATGATCATCATCATAACAGCCCATTGATGTCCCACTGCATGTCCTCCCGGGACGGGGATACTTGGCTAACTAATACCGCGCTGGCCAGACGGATTGGTATAGGGTTTAATTTCAAGTTTTCCTTCTTTTTATTTTACTACACTGATAGTCCTTTAGTCGGCTTCACGACACCCATGGGATGAGATGGTTTCAGTCTAAATTTAGAAAGCCCCAGACTATTTATACTTGTATTTTGTATTCGGGGTTCAGCCAGTATACATGCAGTAGTGTATAACTATCATGCCGCTGTCTTCGTGTCCGGCCATTTTTCATAATTTTATATAAATTATTATTATTATTTTTTTATTTTTGTATATAGAAACTAGCTGATGCCCGCGGTATTACCCGCTTAATTGTTATTTTACACCATAAACTACATATATTCCAAATTTCATCAAAATCCATTTAGTAGTTTTTGCATGAAAGGGTAACAAACATCCACCCATCCTCACAAACTTTTGCATTTATAATATTAGTAGGATAGGATAAGCAAAGGTGTGTCACTTTAGTGCCTAACAAATAAGGTGAATATTATCTTCACTAAATAAAAAGAAGGAAAACTTGAAATTAAACCCTATACCAATCCGTCTGCAAGCGTGGTATTAGTAGGCCAAGTATCCCTCCGTCAAGGAAGGAGGCCCGTCCCTGTAGTGGGACATTAATGGGCTGTTATGATGAAATAAGTTGACAATTATGAATTTAAGCTCTCTAGATATATCAGACCCACAGCTTAAAAAACCGGTCAAGTGCGAGTCTGACTCGCGCACCGAGGGTCCTGTACAAACCTATTTATTTTCCCGCCAAATTGTGATAACGTCAGGATTCAACTGTTTAAATACTATTTTTCCCGCCAAAATTCAATGACGTCACGACTTAGCTGTCAAAATATATTTTCCTGCCAAAATTATGTGACGTCACGACTCATCTGTCAAAAATTCTATGACGTCACGCCTATCTGTCAAAATTGACAGCTGTCAAAAGTGACAGAGGTATCAAATATTTTCCCGCCAATATAATATGACGTCACAAATCATCTGTCAAAAATTCTGTGACGTCACGACTCATCTGTCAAAAATTCAAAAATGTCACGGCTCAGCTGTAAAAATATATTTACCCGCCACAATTCTGTGACGTCACGAATCATCTGTCAAAAATTCTGTGACGTCACGACTCATCTGTCAAAAATTCAAAAACGTCACGGCTCAGCAGCTGTCCAAATTTAATTCAATGACGTCACGACTCAACTGTCAAAATTCTATGACGTCACGGGTCACATGACCAAAATTCTATGACGTCACAGGTCACGTGACACAGCTTTCCCGCCAAAATTCTATGAAATCAAAATATAATATGATTGCTAATACAAAGTAGCCTATGTTCTTTCTCAGGGTCTAAAGATTGTCTGTACCAAATTTCATCGAAATCCGTTCAGCCGTTTAAGCGTGAAAGAGTAACAGACAGACAGACAGACAGACAGACAGAGTTACTTTCGCATTTATAATATTATATGGATTATGTCTCATCTGTGTGTCACTGAAAAGTCAATAAGGTAGATAACCCATTTACACGAACATATTTATTATGCTCTTTTTAATTCACCTAGCACAGCGTCAATTGCTAACACATGTTTCACATCAAATTTACAAGTGTCCGTAATAAATGTTGACCACTTTAAACACAGTAATAATATAGACGAAATCAAGTTCTACATAAACGAGCTAACCACTTTTCTGTCCGCCATTATCCGTAAGCAAATTACTCGGGTTATCGTGTACAACGATACACACACTTTTGGCGCCGAATGTACCCTCTGGCTATGTTAGCGACTGTGTTACTAAACACACATAATAATGTATTTGCATATTAGCAGATAAGCAGGTTTGCTTTTTAGTTATAGTTTAATTTTTGTGAGGTTTTGTAAGAGATTGGAAAATGTGATGGTAAAAATTTGGAGAAAAATGTAACTTACGTTTTTGATTTTTTTAAAGATTAATTTAATTTTAAAGATCGAAAGGAATAATAATGTTTAAGAAAAAGGTGAAGGTACGATGCGGTCGATATTGCCGTAATTTTTTTAATAAAAAAAAAACTTCTGGTGCTGCACAAATTGTACTAGATTTCACAATTCCATAGTTTTATAAGTGACGTTAATAAATAATTCAAGAAATCTTTTCAAATATGTTATTACTTGAAAGGACCTTATTATAGGACCGCACAAGGTGGCAATACTTGGAGAAGGCCTATGTCCAGCAGTGAACGTCGATTGGCTGATATGATGATGATGTTATTACTTAAAACAAAATAAAAAATATTTCAAATTTTCTTTTGGTAGGAGTAAACGCCAATGGTGAAATGTGTAAGATTTCAACTCGTGACTTCTCCTGATCATAAATACAACACCTTCGCCATTCAGCTACTGCCGCTGTCTCCATTACATAACGTTTCAATCATTACGAAATACTTATATTGATCTATTGATCTGTCAAACTGTAAGTGTCAAATTTGACGTACGATAAAACGTTTTGAAACGTTGTAAAGATATATGTTGTCAATTATTAAGTTTTGACGGCTTTGTGGTATGTATAAAGGTTGTGATAGACTTGATCATTATTGTTTTGAGCATTTTTGCGAATAGTACATCACAGAAATATACGAGCTTATTCTATCGAGCGTTCTGGCGAGCATTCTTTTAAAAGAAACAAATTAGCTTGCCATGATTTTTTTTAATATCTATGATTATTTCAAGTAATGGTAGCTCACGCGACCATTACTTAAGTCTGATAACTTCATGAAGAATATCGAATAAATAAATAATAAACATTCCTCACACATTCACACAACGCTATCTAGTCCTAAACTAAGCAAAGCTTGTACTATGGGTACTAGACAACGGATAAACATACTTAAATACTTTTTTTTCTAAATACATACATAAATTATACAAAGAAATCACCCAGACCAATGCAAACAATCAGGTTCATGCAATAGATAGAATAGATCGTTCACTATGATTTTATCGATGTTCGTGGCTCTATGCTTGACTTGACTCGTTGTTTACTTAGACAAATATAAGAACGGCGAATGCTCGACGTTCTGTTACAAGTGAATGTGCAAGTCTTTGAACACCTTTAGACGATCATGCAAGTAGTACAATTTGGTGAGAACACGTTAGTAATAATGAACAATAGTTTTTATCACTTATTGTTCTGTTCGATGTTTTAGAATAAAGGAGGTTTTTTTATATTTGACTGGCTGGTGTCGGAGACTTAGCCTGCGTATTTTGAACAGCGCACACTACGAATATAGCATAAAAAATTGTAGCCTATATGTTATTCTGATGTAGCTATATTGTTGTAAAGTTTTAACTGCCTTGGTGGCGCGGCGGTCGTGGTAAAAGACTGTACGAGATCCCGGGTTCGAATCCCACGCAGGACAATTTTTTTGTGTAATTCACAAATTATTGTTTTGTGTTTAAACCTTTTTTTGAGTCCGTTGAATTGATGTTTGTGAAAGTCCCCGCGACACAAGGCATGGTCCCTAGTGCGGGATTTGCTTTTTTTAAATAAGTAAATAAGGTTTCATTAAAATCCATGAAGTAGTTTTTACGTGAAAGAGTAACTAAACATTCACACATACTTACATACTTTCCCTCTTACTCCTAAACGCCTCTTACATTTTAGTTAATTGATTAGCTTAAATTCTTACGGTTTTGTTAGATCTATGGTTGATTTTACTGATAAAAATCTCGCTAAACAGGGATTAAATTTAAGAGGCGTTTATGTGTAAGTTTGTCGTTTATAAATGCTTTTGCCACTTATTATTCAGTTTGATATTTTTGAATAAAGGAGTTTTTATTCACTTGCTTTTTTATTGTAGTGTTTATTGTATACATTATCTGTTACTTGTTGACTCTTGATTTTATTGATCGTGGTTTGAAAATTATTGGTTGAGTGTTATGTCATATTGAATAATACAAAAGTGGCGGGAATGGGATATGTTTTAAAACTTTTTCACACCTTCACTGACTGCGTCAATAATATTGGATAATATTATTCCATTTAAAATGATATTACATGATGAAAGCGAGATGATAATTTGTGTTTTTATTTACCTCGAACAAAATGTGGCGAAAATCATTTTTGTTTTTTTTTTAAATGTCTCTCTTCACTCTTTCTCATTTTTAACGTTTGGTTTTTTGTATAATAGACTTAAATAAAACTATCAAAATGTGATAAAGAAAATCTTGGACTACTTACATGTCAAGTTTTTGCATTTCTTTTCTATAGTCGCCTTTAAGAACCCACAGGTCATTCGTCACCAAACAGACAAATTTTAGTTTTATTTTTACATAATCTGGCCAGTACGTTCATAAACGTCAATGTTAACGACCCAAATACTGAGTAATGCACCCATGGTATAGAACAGTAGGTTGATTGTGAATCAACGAGGAAGTGTGTTTTTCGACAATTTGGGTCAACTTTGGACTATAGGGAAGGGATTGTATCGATCTTTTTACATTGTGTATGCTAAAATCAAATTATGAGGTATTTCTTAAATGTATGTACCTTAATAATAGTTTCCTATAGATGTACTGTACTCAGGGAAGTAGTGACTACAAATAGTCAGTAAAATACTTAATACAAACGATTCTTTAATCGAGCAAACATTCTCATCGTTGTATTGTTGTTTCTATTGTCAATAAATTAAATATTTCGACTTACGTACGTAGTAGTACCAATATACTCAGGAATCATTAATCAATAACAAGTTCAAAATAAGAACTTGAATTAAGAAGTATTATTACCTGTAAACAGAAGAAAAATATTATAAGTACAACCCATATAAACCCTTTTTTTCCAAGAAGAAAACTATACTGTCAAAATTAGCCTTTGTCGATTAATAATGTTTAAAAATAAGTCGATACAGAACGAGCATCACTAGCCGAAACGAATTGCATCATCCTCTTAACCATAGACAGAGATTTAGAGCGGCCGGCATTACGTTGGTTTACCTAATTTTTCTTTGTACCATTGCCTCAAACTTTCATTGTTTAGTCAAACAATGACTGCTTTGACGGAGTTCGGTGCCGGAAAATTATTAATTGGGGACACGAAGCCATTGTTTGGGATATTTTTGTAACCAAACATTTATTTGGTACCTACGTAACTTCCCAATACTATGAGTACGTATTTGTCAGATTTTGAATTTAGAATAGTACCTACATTTTGTTTTGTGTTTCTAATGATCGGCTTTCAATGCGTTTGAAAATGGAACGAGAATTTGTCTAATGTATTATGTTTAGAAATAAGGTTTAGAGTAAGGAGTTTAGACTCGTGGTTTTCATAACTTGCCAGTCTTGTTTATTATCAGAGGGAAGAAGCATTTTTGGACGCAAGGAGAGCAGACGTGGACGTAAAAGGTATTAAACAAAGTCCAGAGTTCTTCTATCGTTAAGGTTTGTCCTTTTTAGACAAATAAGTTTTTTGTTTGTTTATACATTAACCGTCATGACTCATGAGTGATATCCCTGAAATATCAATAAAAAACCATTACGATGTAGTATTAGAGATGTAGCTGACGTAGCATTAGTGAATGAATATTAATTTTTATTTATAAGTATAAATATATGTACATTTATAAATAAAGATAAATGTCGTGCTCAAAATACGCTTATACTACAATAAACATTTAATTTTGTACTTTGTACTATGTCAATCATTAGTGACATTTCTAATAACAGTAAAACTAATCACAGTTTAAAAGAACTGGGTTAAAATCTGAGTCATGCAAAAATTTCTTCGTATTATGGTAAATAAAGGCTTATTATAGAACAGTTGCTACGGTCCAGTTATTTAAAAAAACACAGCGTATTTCGTGTGAATTTTAAAATTTTAGTTAATTCTTCATTTAAATGTATTTACAGCCTACAAATTTAGCTATTAACCTTAATCTTTTTAATTAATTCAAGATGTAAGTCATTGTTAAAACATAATCATACCTACACAGACACTTAGACCGAAAGATACAGAGAAAAATAGAAAGACATGTATAAAGAAACACGCAAAAGACAAGCTAAAAACAATAAAATAAAAAAAAACATTTCAACCTCTTTTTATCTCCATGGGACAGAAAAGTTCAGAAAAGAAAAACTTAAATTAATGCTTATACCAAAATACTTGAGTAGCAATGTGTTTTTGCGTTCAATGTTTATCTTTCCTAGAAAGAGGTCCATTGCAAAATTGGGACATTCAAGGAACGGTAGTGTGTAAAAAGGACGTCGTCGTCCAAATGTGTCAATTTGTGTAAGATTGACATATTTTTTGCGCCATCTTATTTTGAATGGTTCCAAAACGATGTGTGTATAAATCTAAGTGCTAGCAATAAACTTTTTTTAGAATAAAATCTTTGTTGAATAAAGTAACGTAAACCAGTAAAAAGTGAAAACAGATTAAACTCCTTTCATATTTCTTTTCCGTGTGGTGACGGAATAAGAATAAAATATGTCACCACCCCATCTCATCCCATGGGTGTTGTAAAAACCGACTAAGGGACTATACGAGAATATCAACCGTCTGGCCAGCGTGGTATTAGCAGGCCAAGGATCCTTCCGTCAAGGGAGGAGGTCCGTCCCTGCAGTGGGGCATTAATGGGCTATTACGATGATATGTCTTTGCGCAGGTTAGAAAAAAGGCGCAAACGATTTTAATTACAAAATAAAGTTAGACACAATTCTAGCATAAAAACAAACAGTAAAACTGAACAAATTGGAACAACAGTTGTTATGTTTTGCCCTAGTTTAATTAGAACATATGCGTTAGAACATTATTTCAATTATGTTCTACATTAACCGCGTGTTTATTGGCTTTACGTAACTAGTGAAAACTTATATTGTTCTTAGATTTAACTTTATAACAAAAGGAAACGAATTATTTCACAGAATTCTTTAACTATTTTCTATTGTTACAGTATAACATTAAGAAAAGATGTGAGAGAAGTAAGTTGCTTGTACGATGTTAGGTTCATGTTATCCATCCATATCAGATGCAGAAGAACAAACTCTGATAAATATAGAGCTCATTGGGAGCCTCTGCACAGACCTCTTCATTATGAGACTCGACTATTTAGGTTTCAGAGCTCTGTAATTTCACTAGTTACTGTAATCATTCATTTAAAGTCATTTATTTCTGTTTACTCAAGCGCGAACAGGAGCGGTAACAAATTGGCCATCTTTCTGAAGAGTACGCTTCATACCTCTATTCTGTACTGTGTAATTTCGGATTATTTATATTACTATGTTACAAAAGGTACAAATCATGAATAAAACCAAGATCAAAATACTGTGCCTAGGTTCGAGGTTCCAAAGTTCTAAACAAAGATAAAGGAATTAACTTTTTTATTGTATGTATTAGTTAATGATAGTACCCACCACGCAAGACACATTACCCATAAGTCAATTACTTTTCATTTACTTTCTACTATGAAAAAGACTATTTTTGTAATCACAGTATAGTAATAAAAACAGTCGTTCAAACTCTAAAAAGGGCAATCGGGAAAATACAGGAAGAAACGCGGAAACTACAAGTTTGAGCTACCGCTGTGGAAATGTAACTCGGGTCACATTTCTTTGGCGTGATCATGTTTTTTTTTAGAATAGAATATGTGTTTTAAAATGTTGAATGACTTGACTATTCATTTGAAGATAATACCTCTTCCAGTAAGAGGAAAACTAGGCCTTCTAATATAGCGTCGCGTCGGACGTGTAGTAATGCAGAACAAAATGAGAAAAACTTAGCAAAAATGTACAAAGAAAATTGTATTAACTAAAATAAAAACATTAGGATGAATTAAATAACTAATTTATAAATACTCTATCCTCGTATTCAAGCCCTTGAAAACTACCACGATATCATCTCGATATAGGTATTAATACCACATGGACAAAGCATGGTACTACTGCACATTTTTACACTATGGCAACATCAAATAGCTAGTGATAAGCACACAGTATCTTAGTTCTAATATAAAACCGTCTCTTACCGTCCAACATTTTACGAGTTGCCTCTATAGCTAATATTTTCTACGTTTTATATCTTACAAGACTTGTACGCTAAGAAAGAATGCAAGTGAAGCTATAGTGTATTAATATTTTGCTTAGAAATAAGTTGGTAATGTTGGTTGCGGTAAAAGATAAAGGTATTTTACGTAAAAGATAGAGCATAAATACTCTGAAAAAATATGTAGCTATGATATTGTTGTAAATACTTTTTTGTTACATTTAGAAATTTCTAACTTGCTCATTAATGTTCAGCTGTAGAGCCGAAAACGTTTCCTGTGACGAAAGCAAAACTTAAACTACTAATCAAAAGGTATTTATATAAGTTTTTCTTCTTACATTGTTTGTGACAGTTTCTTTACTAGGCTTTTACTAAATCCACGGGATGATAATAATATGTTACTACTCTGTCATCAGATGGAGAAAAATCTCCATAACAACTAAATCTCCTAATTTACCTATGCAAAATAACCATTGCATACTGTCATCTGAGCACTTGCCTTAAAATGCAAATATTTGTACTGTCAACTTTATTGCAGAAACTGAGGTGAATAAAAAAAATGTCGGCGTTTGTTTGTAAATAGTAAACCAAGTTTTATAGTAAGCATTTTAAAATTTTGTAAAATTGTCAAGTCCACAACTGCTACCTACTTTGTGTAATCTACCGATTGGCGACCGGACTTACTGTTCTTAATCCGGAAAACAAGTGCTTAATATGTTAATATTATTTAAATTAAATTAAAAATTCTTATAAATATTGTTAAATTCTCGTGATACATGACTCTATCAGAGAATACCGTAGAACTAAAACTGTCTATTAATTATTTATCAGTAATTATTATCAGTAAACCTACGCATTAAGCGTGGGAAAGATGTATCGATAATATTAGTTTCTCGTACCGGGAAAAACTAATATTAGAAGAAAGTTATATCTGTATAAACCTTTTTGCTTACATCTAGCCAATTTTTTTTGAAGATGTGGCCAATAACATCTTCTTTGTTAAAATACTTTTAAATTGTTATATTTTGAAGTTATTTAATCTGCTGAGATATATTATTATCTATCATTAAGCTACACTATCAAACGTATTTTGTTTTTTTTTATTTTGTTTTATTTTATCGTTTTAAAAGTATTGCTATTATTTGTTTATGCGTTATCACGTATAAACAAACTTAACTAACTGTCTTACTAACTTTAACTAACTTTTTGTCTTAAATAAATACATAGTATACATAGAATAAATATGTGTACATACATACTTATTATTATAGAGAAAAGTTTCCCTTCTTAATTCGTTAAATTAATTGCAGAAAATCAAAGCAATTAACTACAAATTTAAGCAACACTTAATAATAGTTTAAAACACCTTCTAAACCTATAATCGTGAAGTATGAGGTACAGTTCACGGTCACAAACCTATGGTCTAATTGACCTTGGTCAAAATTACCGTCGTGATCCCAATGTCAGTGTGACTCAACTTTAACTAATTTTTTTTTGACATTGTTTTAAGATGTTTTGATTTTGTATTTTTTTTAGTTATTTTTGGGTTAGTGATGGGAATTGTAGCTATATAATATAAGTACTAGTTTAGTGTGTGCCTCCCTGTAGTAACTATGCAAGACTGTGTCACCACCTCAATCTGATCACAAGAGTGTCTTTAATAATAACTCGGATAATAGTATATAATAAATAGCAAGGAATTTTAGGGTTGATTATTTACAAACATTTTATATAAAAATCGCTCTCATGTTACTTAAATAATGTTTGTGGGTGTGTTTGTGTTGGTTTGTGTGGATATAGGTGAACAGAGAAGAGAAATACATAGTATGGCGAAGGCTAATTAGGACAAAATGATGGGTAGTCATAGTAGTTATCTACCGAATGGTAAGCAATATCAATACTAGTAGAAATACCTACATATTACAAGTAATATCAATATCATGTACAGTAAACAGTAACAGGTAAACAAAACCTCACTAACTACGTACATAATATACCACTATGATAATATTCAATAGTACAAGAGAAAAGACCTTCAACGTAGGACAACTGTTTCAATATTATATCACACTAGTATGTAATAGTGTTAGATGATAATTGTTTTAAACATAAGTATATAATATGTAATCCATACTAATATTATAAATGGGAGTGTGTTGGAATGAGGAATGTTAAAAGTGTATCTGTTTGTCTTTCTTTCACGGCAAAACGGAGCAACGAATTGAAGTGATTTTTTAAGTGGAGATAGTTAAAGGGATGGAGAGTAACATAGGCTAGTTTTTTTCTTTATTTCTTCTGTGTCCAGTAAAGGGGTGCTACCCCGAAGTATAACTATACGAGTATAAAACGTAAAACTGTAGGTAAATTGCATCTGGGTTTAAATGTATTCTGTGCATGGATAAGTCAATCAATCAATTTAGCCTATATATCCAGCAGGGCCGGATATATAGGTCTCTAGTTACACACGATTGCTTTCTGCATCCAGGGAGAATTGATTAATTTGCGTAGGAAGCTACTGACCACGAGCTTGCTAGACAATTATATTTGTGCCATATTATAATATGACAGTGAATATTCTTTGATGAATTTGATTGTGCTTGACGAAATTAAAAGACAAAACGCAAAGTTTTAATATATTCAGATAATATTATAGGATTTTAAAAGTAACTAGCTGACCCGTGCCCACTTCATTGCGCGGAGAAAAAATCCCATCCCTTTTTTAAACAATTTTATTACTGCTCCACTCCTATATATTCATATCGTTATACTATTATAGCCTATGACACTTCCCGATAAATGGACTAAGTATTCAACACAGAAAGAATTTTTAAAATCGGTTCATTAGATCCAGAGATTACCCCCTACAACGTCACTAACACACAAACTTTACCTCTTTATAATATTGTTATAGATTCACAATAAAAAAAAAAAAAAAAAAAAAAAAAAAAAAAAAAAACTAAGTAATTTTACTAACAAAACACTTAAAATGCTGCTAAAATTCATAAAGAATGAATAATAATCAAAAGGCGTGTAAAACCATCCTCTTAACGTTAAAAAGCAAATTAATAATTTTATAAAGAAAGACACATTTTATAATAAAACTGTTCGTGCTTCCCCAAAGTAATATTCCATTAAAACGTTCAGCCATCTTTGTTTTATTATTTTTTAAACTTTTTTTTAAGAACATAAATCTTCACTTACGCAGAAACGGTTTTGGTTTTGTTTTTTAATTTACAAATGTATTAGACCCTTAATTTAATATTTTAACGTTTAAAATTTTGTTAAGTTTATCCTCTTGACTTTAAGCTTTATACTTTTTGATTTGATGATAAAACTGTTAGTGTTTAAGTTCTATGACTTTGAGCAAAATGATTCAAATGACAGTTGATAGACTAGGAATACAAATGTCTCGCTATGCGAGTGTCGTAAAATTTGACTAAAAGAGATTGAAACGCGTAATATAGACAATGCAAGAGAAAAAAATACGCTCTATACTAATCTATCAGTTCAGAGCGGTTTTAATACGTCAAGTTTTCCTCAATCCCAAGAAGAGGTCCGTTTCTACGTTGGGACATTAAATGACTGGTAAAAAACCAGTAAAGAATTTAGTCATTGTGCAAAGTATTCTAATAATTATATTGTTTAAAACGGCTCACATTTTAACATGTACAAACAAGACAGTGATGTAATATAAACCACAATATAAACATAGAAATGTTAACAATCAAACAAAAACTGTGATATTCATGACTTAACTGAAGTTTTAGCACATTGCTTTGTCAACAGTGTTAAAAGTACCAACATCAAACGAAAAAATGTTAACATAATATTTAGCTTAGATTTAATACTCAGATTTTTATTTTTTAATGTAAAATACTACAGTTTACACTTTTTCAAAACTATCTTAACTTTGCGCTTTTAAAACATTTTCGGCACCAAAGCAGGTACCAAGCACTGGGAATTCATGTGCATGTATAAAAATAATAATAATAATTGTATGAGTATGTACGAGCCTAGATAAAGCAAAGTATTTTAAGGTATCTATTTATAACATTTAAATAACTAAATGGTTTGGATAAATAAGGTAATTAAATCGTAAGCCTATTTTATGGTAAATTAAAAAAAAAATATTTGAATTTAAAATTTTTAACATTCCATTGATTCTAAATTTAAAGATAATATTGCCTGTGGTGTATAATGTATTAATACTCGTAATTAATAAAGCAATGGCCGAATAGAATATCTTACGCTAAGACATTCCAATTTTCAATTCAAATTTAATTTTCGAATTTAATTGAAGGCGGCGAGTAAAAATCGTTAATCGAAAAGTAGAATCGATTTATTTGAATAAATATATTAAGGGCGGTTAATTTAAACATTGAAAAACTCTCTTTATAATTCTAATATAAATTCCATTACATTCATAAGACCCTATTTTTAAACAAACACTGGACTTTCTGTTCTATTTTCGGTAAGTAAAGTTCAAATTAGGTTTATTATGTTAAAGAGTTTTATTAATTAATGACAATAATTATGAATAGTGATGTCCACGGCTGGGCATTGGAACTAGTATATTTGTTTGAATAAATTTTACGAGGCAAGTGTCAATTGGTATAACTATTTGGGTCACGAGTACACACAGCAACACATCAAGTTAAACGTTTTCATTTGAAATTGTGTCTTATTTCAAGGTATTAAGGTACATGAGTCTCTAGCTTGATTAGTTGCTGTGTGTACTAAAGTAACATGTGTTATTTATTAGCTAATAAAACTGAAATTCATATTAATGTAACATTTTTATTATGCCAAAGTTTTTTTTTATTAGTAAGGTTGCGGTTTCCGGTTTGAAAATCGACTAATTGATCTATAAATGATTATGTGTTGAATCGATTATAGCCGAAGCGAATGAATAGTGCATGGTTATTTGTTAAAAAATGATAAATTTTAGCGTTAAGAAACTTGATATGGGACTGAAATGTAGATAGCAATGTCAATGTAAAAAAGTTTAATGTTATAATGTTCGAATTGTTTATATGGCTGAACATTACTTACTTCATATTAAATTAATTCTAGAAAAGTCCATAATTCTGAATGAATCATATGAAAAACAAAAGAAATTTACAGCAAGAGGTAATTGTGTATTAGGTAATTTTAGTAGAGAGAGCCCTAGAAAGACTTACAGGGACGTAATTGGTCACATCCTTCAGAAAGGGCAAGTGCGTAGTACTTGGGCATGTTTGAATGTAGACGATGCAAACAGGTTTATTATTTCTACCACGATTATTTATGTATATATATGTACCTATTGATATAGATTATGATAGATAGAGAGATAGAATTTGAGAGTAGGTCGTCAAGATGTTCACTTTAACAATACTTTTGGGGTAGTGTACCTAGCAATCTGTTCTAAAATAATATTCTTTCTTATTACTAAACCATAACTTGCTATTTTAATTATATATTTATAACTTTTACTGGGCTTCATAGAGTTAAAATATTATTTTAACTCTATGAAGCCCAATAACACCAAACCGATGGATGAGAAAGGCACAGGTCCGCACAAGGTGGCAATATTTAGAGGAGGCCTATGTTCAGCAGAGGACGGCGATTGACTGTTATGATGATGATGATGATGAAGCCCCATAAAATGATTACTAAAATAAACAATTCCGTGTGGTGACGGAGTAAGAATACAATATGTCACCACCCCATAGCATTCCATGGGTGTTGTAAAAACCGATTAAGGGAAATAACGAAATAAAAAGAAGGAAAACTTGAAATTAAACCCTTTACTTACCAATCCGTCTGGCCAGCATGGTATTAGTAGGCCAAGTATCCCTCCATCATGGGAGGAGGCCCGTCCCTGCAGTGGGACATTAATGGGCTGTTATGATGAAAATAAACAAGGTCTATGATGTACGTATGTTAAGAACACGGAAGAAAATAACACAAATATAATTAGGCATCTGTATCTAAAACATAGTAATCGATATTTCGAGTACGTGATCAATATCGAGTATCGACTTACTCGATACCGATATAAACGTTCCGCGTTCATACCCTAGTTTAACATTTCTTTTGATTAATTAGTTTATTTTAATGTATTGTTTGTGTTATGAATGATCCATCACATCACTAGGTTGTCATAAGAGTCAACTACGAGAAAGTACTCAAACGTTATCCATACAAAAGAAAAAAAAAATCGATAAAAATGTTAAATTTTAATTTCTTTTATTCTCTAAATGTACTGTATTTTTTTGATACCAAGTTAAATTGTTGTGATATTTCTATAAAAGAAGGAAATTGCATTTAAAACTCAATATCAACCCATATGGCTACTGTGATTTTATCAAGCCTAAAGACATAACACACATAGGTATGGTATTCCTCACACTTTCACACAACGCCATCTAGTCCCAAACTAAGCAGAGCTTGTACTATGGGTAGGTACTAGACAACGGATAAATATACTTAAATACTTTTTTTTGTAAATACATAGGTACATATTATAGAAAACACCCAGACCAATGCAAACAATCATGTTCATGTACACATAGATTTGCATTGAGCGGGAATCGAACCCGAGACCTCTGCGTAGCAGTCATGTCAACCACTACGCCACAGAGGTCGTCAAACAACATAAGTGCATGTATGTCCTTGAGCTGATAGCGAATACCTTAGAATTATTCGTGAATCGAATCTGAATCGATATCAAATCGATTATGCGATATTTCGATTTGTAACGGCCTGTTCATTGACGTTTACGGTATAATTTAGAACTGCCAATTCTTAATTTGAATTTCTGGAATTGGTACATTTAGCAATTTTAATAAAACTGTGTTTTTTCATTATTTTTAGTATGTAGTAACTATTGAGATGGTGAACAAAGGTAAAAGCGGGGAGCCTCCTTAAGGAGGAAAACATACTACTACTGCTTCGTTTGCTCGCCTAATGTAAAACTTCACATTTCTATACATGCCAGTGAATCATCATAACACCCCATTAATGTCCCACTGCAGGGACGGGCCCCCTCTTGTAACGGAGGGATACTTGGCCTATTAATACCACGCTGGCCAAACGGATTGGTATAGGGTTTAATTTCAAGTTTTCCTTCTTTTTATTTCGTTAAGATAATATTCACGGATAGTCCCTTAGTCGGTTCCTATGACACCTATAGGAATGAGATGGGGTGGTGACATATTTTATTCTTACTCCGTCACCACACGGAGACCAGTATGCCAACTACCTATGCATTTATACATTGGAAAGTCACAGAATAATGCTCAATTATTTTTTTACTAAGCAAGAATGGAACCCATAACCTTTACGTAGCATTAATCTACTTTAACCACTAAACCATACAAGTCTTTTACATCCCAATAGCTTCCTTATCTAGAAGGAACATTTGCTCTAAAATACATTTAGTATAAGTAAAGGACTGTCCTTTACTGTGTAAGGTTCCTTTTACACAGACCGGCTCGGAGAGCATCGGGGCGCATTTTTATTTTCACACAGAACGGACCGTAGACGCTTGGAGCGGAGCCGACAACTATTTCACATAGACCAGCTGCGGCTTTTTCGGGCGAGAAAGAGCATGCGATCAGAGCCGACCGGGCGGCTGCGCGAACGAGAAAAGTACGCGATCGGAGCCGGTCGGTTCCTCTTATTATTTCACACCAAGCGCGTTCGAGTATTCTTAATGACATAAGCACTACAGATGCAAAAATAAACCTTACTACAAACACTAAAATCTCTGTTTACAACGTGATAAGAATCTGCTCTCCTCTCCGAGCCGGTTTGTGTGAAAGGACCCTAAATGTATTTTACGAACACCTTTTATCAGAAACATTTCAATACCTTCATTGCCCTCATGACGAGTAAAGCGTAGGCGTTACAGCTAGTACTTGCCACTTACCGCCCACAACCTTCATTACTGCTTATGCATGTAATTGAAGGGTTCATGATACACCATTGTTATGCTATGGGTACTATAAATATAATCGTTGGCAGGATACATATGAATGAGAAAATTAAAATTATTTTGTAAAATTTTATAGAATAGGCATGTATGTTAAAATAAGACAAAATTCTGTTACATCACAGTAGTCAAGGATTTGTTATATGAGAAATGATGGGGTATTGTACCCCTCTCTCATTAATCGTCTTCTCGCTGTGTGAAATAGACATAATATATATCCAGTTGTAATATTCTAACTATGATGATGATGATTGCAATAGGTGCTCTACAAATCTACAATGCTCTACGAAGCCGAAATTGGATTGTCTCTTTACAAAAGTCGATGTGTAATATTTACGGCCGGGTACTGTAACTATAAAGATGTTCCTAGTGTTTTTTTATTAGTATTGTGTGGTATGTTTCTTACCTAGCAGACAACATGGACTAACTTTTAGTATCAAGACGATTAATTTCAATTTATGTATTTTTTCTGTAATATGTTTAGCCCTGTGTCACAAAAACTACTGTAGACAAGCGTAAGTATTATTGAAAAACCTTTATCATATTTTTTTCTAATACCGCGTTGGATTTCCCCAGTTCTCATTTAATCCTATCCTTTTACTTCCTAAGAAACTCCTAGCTCTTAAACAATCTTACATATACACAGCATCACTATCAGAAATATCTACAAAGAATATTTCAATCACAAGATGTGTGGTCTGAGCTAAGAATAGAGGAGGCCATAATTTCCTGTCTCTGTCAGACACTTCCCGTAAGTGAATGAGAAATAGATGGTACGCTCTTTTAATGTCGTGTATTGACATTTTAATTTGGTATGTTTAAGTATCTATTAGGTATGTTATGGTTTTACTACTCTATCTTAAGGGGGAAGTCGTTAAAGCGGACCAAGGGAAAATCGTAAATTATATCAATCAAAAGTGACTCTGACTGTTCTCTGTGTGGTGACGGAGTAAGAATACAATATGTCACCACTCCATCTCATCCCATGGGTGTCGTAAAAATCGACTAAGGGACTATCCGAGAATATTATCTTTACAAAATAAAAAGAAGGAAAACTTGAAATTAAATCCTATACCAATCCGTCTCGCCAGCCTGGTATTAGTAAGCCAAGTATCCCTCCGTCACGTTAGGAGGCCCGTCCCTGCAGTGGGACATTATTGAGGTGTTTTGATGAGGTATAGCAAAACATATGGCCAGCGTGGTATCAGTCGGCCAAGTTGCTTGTTGACATCAGTAGAGGCCTATTCTTCTTTTCTGATCTGTCACCACAAGGACGCTTTCAAAAACATAATTTAATTTTAAAAAAACTTACCTATATGAAACCTTTGTACTTATCGGATGTTTCTAAGAGTTTTATTTAAGTTGTATTACCTGTGAACAAAAAAGTAAAAAGTTAATATCTTACACAATATCATAGCAACACCAAATAGTATCTTGGTTAGTCCTTCTGCCACTTACTTGGACTAATCAATAAATAATTTTCTTGGTTGGAATTAGGAACCTCATGCACGGGTAATTCATATAGACAGAGAGACACTTAAAGCTTTGGAATATGAAGGGATGCCTCTAAACTGCACAAATCACGTATAAACATTTTTTTAGGGACCCTTTGGGACCTATTTGCTTTTCATAATAGTCAGCAAAGACTAACTGAGTGTCAGCAAAGACAACTGCATAATGGCTTAAGCGCCGAACATTATACTCCATCAATCATACTAAGATAAGAGCTAAAAGCATCTTGTGACCAGAGAACAATCACAACCCGTAGAAAATAAAGGAATGTGAGACTTTTCTCTCTTTGAAATTGAAATAAGAACATAAACATTAGTAATTACAATTTCTAAGAAATGTTATTAAAATAATATCTCTAAGCCTTCGCTAAAAATGAAACAAACAATATAATATCTATAAAACTGAGCTAGAAAGCAAAACAAAATAAAATAAATGACATTTCACACACTGACTTGAAACAACCATTATCATAAGTTAATCATTTTTAATGTGTGCAGTCTTGAACAAATCGATTCTCACGTTCCAAAGCGATGCGTATTTCACAGACGTGTCTATGCGCATACCCATCCGAAGTTAAGTTAATACCAAGTGATTATACAGTGCAAGATAGTTAACTGTGGGTCTGGTGAAAAAGAGGGTATAACTCCAATTACTTCATAGTATAAAACAAAGAAATAAAACTTAAAATTAAACCCTAAACCAATCCGTCTGGCCAGCGTGGTATTAGTAGGCAAAGAATCCCTCCGTCACGGGAGGAGACCCATCCCTCCAGTGGGACATTAATGGACTGTTATGATGATAAAATAAAGGCCCTGTCGTCGTCATTTGGCAATAAGACACCAAGACGGGTTTAGCCAGTAAGAGTCTGATATAATCTGTACAGCAATAGCCTGTGCTGGTACTCATTTGATTATCCGACCTTTTTTCCTAATATAGTCCGAATCTAGAGATTGCTTGTGTTAATAATAAAGCCAAAAAAAACTGGTTGTTCGTCTCTATATGCTTAAATCCTTAAAACTACGCAACAGTTTTAAAGATTTTTTTAGAGTAGTTAAGTAAAGTGATTTAAGAGGAAGTTTTTTTATGTATAATACATGCATAATATTGTAGACTATAAGCATTGCACCTGTGCGAAGCCAGGGCAGGTCCTAGGTATTTATAAAACTAACTTATAATGTATGTTAACTAAATAATATAAAAAATAATAAGAGCTCTACAAAAATAATTTTTTTTAAGATGGTGTAAACAGATTGAGCTTCAATCTAAAAATATGTATTTTATATCATTAGTTAGTTTTATAAAAAAATTAACTTGTACCCTTTTTCACTAGACCCAGTTTGATCGAAGATGGAAAGAACACTTTTTAACTGGACCCCGCTTATAACCAGTCGTTAGACTCAAAATGAGTATGGACGTAAAATTGCGCAATTTGAAAAATATACACTTGAGATGCTACTGAATTGTTGAGTGTAATTTGAGTGTGGATAGTTTTCTAACAAATACGTATAAAAAAGGGTATTGTTTTTTGCGTTTGACGACGTAGTAATATAAATTTTATAGATAGTGTCTGGATTTGAATTGAAGATGGTTTTTAAAGCTTAGTATTTATTTTCTTATTTGTTTTTGTTAGTTTATTTATTTAAGGAGGATAGTTTGGACTACAAATATCGCGCTGATTTAGTGCTTGGTTTTAAGCTTTTTAAATTTAGCATTTCTGGTAGGCGGTGTTCATTAGTTTACTTTTGTAAATATTTGTTATAAGAAGGTGACATGTGGCAATGCAATTTGCGACATATTTGGAAAGATACGTTGACATGTAATACAATCACCGATCAATGTCTTTGGGAGTCTCATTACTATGCGGTCAAACAATGTGCTCTTTTTTTATTTTATTTAAGGTTTCACAAACATTTGATGTGAGATGTTTTGCTTAATATTCTTAAGTCAGCGTAGTCTTAGGTAATTAGCTTTTTCTGGCATTCTAATAGACCTATAAATTCAATGAAACACTTATTGCCTTATTACGATTTAAACAATAATTTTGGAGTATGTTTTGGTTCTCCGTGTGGTGGAGGAGTAAGAATACAATATGTCACCACCCCATCTCATCCCATAGGTGTCATAAAAACCGACTAAGGGACTATCCGTGAATATTATCTTTACGAAATAAAAAAGAAGGAAAACTTGAAATTAAATCCTATACCAATCCGTCTGGCCAGCGTGGTAATAGTAGGCCATGTATCCCTCCATCCAGGGAGGAGGCTCGTCCCTGCAGTGGGACACTAATGGGCTGTTATGATGATGTTTTGGTAACGTCTTGACAAGAAAACAACTTAAAATTATTAAACAAAACCGCTATAATTACAAAACCCTTTTAATATTCAATATTATGCTCTATAACAGCAACACAATGGGGCCATTGCTTCAAGATATCTCCGAGTAGTGCGTGGGCAGCCTCTTGGAGTAGTGTGAACCAACATTAAGTCTGCATTGACCTTATCGGGGTGAAAGGCTTTTGCAATTGTTGAATTATTTCATGTATTTCTATGTTTTAAGTAGTTGCAGTATTTTATTGGTTACTGTTGACATTATTATGTTTTCATCTAGATATGGAATTAAGATACTTAATAATATTGAATTAAAAATTACCGAGGTCTAAATAAATAAATATTCCTCACACATTCACACAACGCCATCTAGTCCCAAACTAAGCAGAGCTTGTACTATGGGTATTATAGACAGCGGATAAACATACATATTATACATAGATAATACCCAGACCAATGCAAACAATCATGTTAATGCACACAAAGATTTGCATTGAGCGGGAATCGAACCCGAGACCTCTGCGTAGTAGTCATGTTATATAACCACTACGTCACAGAGGTCGTCATATAGGTATAAAGGTTTCGGAAACCTGTAAATGAGTGAAGCCCTGTGCTGCGAAGGTGGAGACTTTTGAAAAAGGCTTACATCCAGTAATACCTTTGGCTGAGATGAAGATGTTGACACAAATACACTGGTCATGAATAAATCATCACAACAGCCCATTAATGCCCCACTGTAGGGACGGGCCTCCTTCCGTGACGGAGGGATACTTGGTTTACTAAAACCACGCTGGCCAGACGGATTGGTATAGGTTTTAGTTTCAAGTTCTTATGTTTTACACAATCCTCACAATAATATACAAGCTGTTGTAAAGAATAAAACTAGTATAAACAACATCACAAACTAATATTTTATTATACAAATAAGATGCAATTACGTTAATGATAATAACGACTATACGCAGTCAGAAGCCGTCCTTATTATCTGGGTCAGTGCAACCAACATTAATAGAATTTCTCTCCTAGTTTACATAACAGCCCATTAATGTGCCACTGCAGGAACGGGCCTCTTCCCGTGACGGAGGGTTATTTGGCCTACTAATACAACGCTGGCCAGACGGGCCCGATTTAAAGAGGATTGGTATAGGGTTTAATTTCCAGTTTTCCTTCTTTTTATTTCGTCAAGATAGTAGTTACGGTTATTCCCTTAGTCGGTTTTTACGAAGCTCATGGGATAAGATGGGGTGGTGACATATTGTATTCTTACTCCGTCACCACACGGATAAGTTCTAGTTTATCTACTCTCCTAGTTTATACTTCCGCAAATAACTGGATAGTATTATGTCGAAAGGTTACAATTATTACTGGCAAAGGGTTACAGTAATGTTACACTGATATTTTATACCTTGAAATCCGATAGCATTAAGGTGTAATTTCCCATGGGATGGAAACTATTTTTGTCTGGAATTCTAGCAAGTGAATAATAGAGATTCATTTGTTTTAAATGTATTCAGTGGCTTGGTGGTCGTAGTATGTAGCTGTTTTAGATGAGGTTGCAGGTTCAAATCGAACGGAAGAAGGTTGTGTGAGCTTTTGACGATTGTCTTAAGATTTTAAGTACTTTGTCCGTTGTTGTTTGTACAAAAACCTCTAATATGTTTAAGAATAACTTATATTTAAAGAGGATAAATGATACATACAACATAAACTCACGCCTTATCCCGTCCGGGGTAGGCTAAGACGACAGAACGCCACTTGTCACGATCCTGGCAAACAGATTCGGCCTCGTCCACATTCATTAAGCGAGTCCTACATGCGCGTCGGTTACGAGTGGTCTTTATTTGGCCCTTCTCCAATAAAAAAATACATAAATGATCTCATAGATTTTCAATACAGCCTAAGAATGTGTCGTCCTATTGCATAGGCATTGGATAAAAGATCTTCTTTGTGAGAAAAAGCTCGTTATATACCTTTGTTGACCAGACAGGTTGATAATCCCGTTTTATGATTTTAGTAACTAATACATTTATAAACGTGTGGTGAGGGAGTAAGAATGCAATATGTCACCACCCCATCTCATCCCAGGGGTGACGTAAAAACCGACTAAGGGACTAACCGTAAATATTATCTTTACGAAATAAAAAGAAGGAAAACTTGAAATTAAACCCTATACCAATCCGCCTGGCCAGCGTGGTATTAGTAGGCTGAGTATCCCTCCGTCACGGGAGGAGGCCCGTCCTTGCAGTGGGACATTAATAGGCTGTTATGATGATGATGATGACATTCATAAACGCCTATAATTCTAAATTCCGATGCTGTCTGTCTAAATTCCGATTTTTATTGCGTTCCTCTAAAAAACTATAGCCTTCACATAAAGATTGTATAGATTTCTTTCTAAAAGGAAACTTTAACCTGTTAAGCAATTCCTGTGTTTCTACAAAACACAGATTATTTTCATCGCTTTAATCATTTAGAGTACAACCCTCTGTATTCCCGGAAGATATTTGCTATTTATTTGATTAAATGACTGACAGTTTAATCTAAGTAATTGTTTAATAGCGATAATTGCTTTGATTAAATTCATTATTAAAATGAAAACTACTTAATCTTACTAAGAATACGTAGTGTTAAAGCCATTTATATAATCCTGATGAATTATTATTATTCTCTGCCTACCCCGGACGGGAGAAGGTGTAAGTTTATGTATGTATGCATTATCTTTCAAGAGTCAATAATATATCCTTCATAAAAAATGATGACTGCTTCTATAGCAAAGCGGTCTATACAAAATCCTATGCGCAATAATAATTTTGTGATCCATGGTTTTAAGCCTAATGTTCTTTGTGTCCATTCATATAATGCCTTTAAAAATCCCTGCTACACTGTGCGTCATCAAGTGGATAATTTCAAAACGTTAATTTCATCATCATCATAAAAGCCCATAAATTTCCCACTGCAGGGACGGGTGACCCGTGACGGAGGGATTCTTGGCGTACTAATACCACGCAGGCCAGACGGGTTTTATAGGGTATACTTCAAGTTTTCCTTCTTTTTATTTCGTAATATATTCACGGATAGTCCTTTAGTCGCTTTTTACGACACTCATGGTATGAGATGGGGTGGTGACATATTAGGAGAAACGTCAATTTAATTGACTTAAATTGAGGTTAACTAAATATTGCAAATACAATATTTAGTTTAGACTTACAACTTCGCAGCTTCATAAGCCGAGTTCACGGCATCTGTTCACTGTCATTGACCCATTACGAAATGTATTGCACAACAATCTTGACGACATAATATGCATTTGTCATAACTTATAATTAGGAATGTGAGATGTCACACAATAGCAAAATTTTATCAACTTTCACTTTAAAGTAAAATTGCAATAAGGTTGATTTTCTTGTGAGGTATTAAAAAGTGAGGATGTTATAAAATTTGTTACTGTGTCTAATACAGCTGCGTAGTGAATACCTTTGGAAAGTAGGAGTGATAGGTAGAAAATTGCACAAGGCAGTTTTTCATTATAAGTTATAATTTTACTGTTATCTTGGAAAAAAAATACATGATTCACTTAATTGAAATTTTTACAAGACAGTTTTTTTTCGCCGAAGTCTATCAATGTTGTATAAACATAAGTTATTGTACGTGTATGTATGCAAAGTTTACCAGATTATTCTAGCTCTACATTGTCCCACTTAGGATGAGATGGGGTTGTGATTTCGAGTATTTTTAGTCCTTCAGCAGACTGAAATTTTAGTATTTTACCCCTTTATTCGTTTATTCATCCAATATAACTAAATATTTCATTTCTACACTTATTGATAACCACATGGGTAAATACATTTGCTGCATTATTAATATAATTGCGTTATTAATATACTTATTTCATAACAGCCCATTAATGTCCCACTGCAGGGACGGGCCTCCTCCCGTGACGGAGGGATACTTGGCCTACTTATACCACGCTGGCCAGACGGATTAGTAAAGGGTTTAATTTCAAGTTTTCCTTCTTTTTATTTCGTAAAGATAATATTCAGGGATGGTCCCTTAGTCGGTTTTTACGACACCCATGGGATGAGATGGGGTGGTGACATATTGTATTCTAACTCCGTCACCACACGAAGAATATAATAATATACTTATTTTCAGTGAAAATATTTTCCTTACCTACTTATCTGTTTGCAAAACAACCTGCAACCTACACCTGCATCATAATGTTAATACGGAACTGACTGTATCAAAACATAACAACAAGAATGACTCACAAGTACCTTTTGAAACTGCGGCTAAATGTCTGCCTTTCGAGAATATGAATGCGGGACAAAAAAAATGCGGTACCTAAAAGTAATTTTTATGAATGGAATTTTTAATTTGACCCTTATACAGTAAGAAGACCGTGCACTTTTAGAGGTCAAATGTAGTATTAAATTCAGAGATTATTGACGTTTTCTTTCGTAAAAATAACCCAGACTTGAATGAAACTGTACGCAATTATGAACAGTTTTTACGATTCTTTGTTTAAATAAGTGAGTAGGTAACCCGTTAGCTACCTGTTTTATAGAATACCGTAAATTTGAAGTTGTATTAGCATTATGTGAAAGTCCTCAGTTACGAGAGTTAGTTAATTTAATAAACTTCTCACAATTATCAAGCTAGCGTGGAAAAGGATTTGAGGGAATGTGGTATGCCGTTTAATTATAACAGATTTTCCAAGTTGGCGAGACGCGAGAGAGGGGGCTACTTCGTACTTAATTCGCCAAAAAATAGGATGGAGATCTATTTAAATCAACTTAATCAACAACTTACTACTTAACTCGCTACTATACTTGTCGATTGTAAATCGGGCTTAAGACTCAGATGATACCGCGATAGCTATAAACAAGAAAATGAGTCACCATACACTCGCTCAGTATGCAATAATTGCATGAGTTGCAATCTTGTCATTTGAGTATGCAAGTTTGTTTATATTCGAAGAGTCAATGACACGGATCAGGGGACAAATTATGATGTGTTGCAGTGATTAAAATTTAAGAGTAATAAGTTTATTTAGTTCATTGAAAGTATTCTTTGTTTATTCAATATGGAGTTCACGTATGGTGGTGGAGAAATAATTCATTAAAAAGAATAAGAATATTTTATTTGCCAGAAACATGGTTACAAGATCTAAATAGGTAGTACAGTACTGCATGTTCCGCCAGTCTCGGCGTGCAAATTCAATTTTATAATTTCAGCATGGTTCTTAACCCTTTCCGTCTAAATAAAAACATCTCGTGACTGACTAAACCAATTTCCTACTTATCTTAACCAAAAATAAAGAAGGGAAATAGAAAGACGCCTGGTCATAATAATTGGTATTAGATATCTGTGGGTAAAACTATAGGGTTTAGTGTTAGTTTTCTCTCCTAAGTTTTAGTCGTCTTTTAAACCATCATCCGTAAGATTAAACAATCACTCTACGAGTACCTACGTATGGCTTACAACATACTGAGAAAATAAAATTTGTTTCAAAACCTTTTGACATCAACAGAAGTTTTTAAGTCGACGAGAAAGTACAATAAATTATGAACGAAACACACGTGGGTACTACCTAACTTAAGAAAGTGTGACAAAAACCCTGCATGTGTGGCCAAGACAACAAAATTATGTGCTCAAAAGAAAATTACCTCATTATGAGCAAAAACTTCACTTACTGTGGGTGGTAGGACGAGTATTAACCAAACATGATCGATACAAGGTATAATTTTTTAGTAAGTATGTCCTACAGCGGCTATTTGCATAAGTTTTACTTTCTTCCTGTCTTCGTGAAGGAAAATCTCCTTGTAGTGCCGTGAATTATTTTAGTCCACTGCTGGACATGGGCCACCTCCAAGTATTGCCACCTTGTGCGGTCCTGTGCCTCCCTCATCCATCGGCTTCCTGCCGTTCTAACTAGATCGTCGGTCCACCGTGTGAGGGGTCTCCCCACCCTGCGCTTTTTTGGTACGCGGTCGCACTTCCAGAACCTACATAATTATACATTCATCGAGGATGACAAAAACTTTTGGTGAAAATCCATTCCAATTGATCTGGAATCAATTGTAACTACACTATGATGATGTGATGACTTTTGATCGTCAAATTAAATATAAGTTATTATACAGGGTGGCTCATTCAAATGGGTCAGTATGGGAAAGTCTTAAACTATAAGTCATACGAAGATTTGTTCTTAGGAACCATGTCACCGATTTTGATAAAAAGAAAAACTGCATTCATACATTTGGAAAAGATACTCTACCCAGGTGGGGAATCGAACCCGGTTGTTTTGCAAAAGTAAACTTATACTTTTTCTATTTAAATATCGATTCTGTAGGTCTTAAGCAGTAAATATCTCTATGAAACATTATGTCTAAAATGAATACAATGCATTGTTTTTACATAATTTAATTTATCATAGTAGGTGTTCGATATGGCCATCGTTATTTGAGGTCGCCCCATTTAACGCCTCTAAACTATTTCTTGTTGGGTTACGTTAAGTATGAAGTGAGCAAAACAAACTATGATAACGTTGAAGACCTTTTATGTCAGCCATAAAGTCAATTTTAACGCAAACTCACCACATGAAAATACAAAACGCAATTTACCTAACAAGATCGTTACCTAAACGTGGCCACTTCGAACACCTACTATGATAAGTTAAAGTATATGAAAACAATGCATTTTATTAATTTTAGACATAATGTTTCTTAGAGACATTTACTGCTTAAGACCTACAGAACGATATTTAAAAAGAAAAAGTAAAATTTTATTTTTGCAAAACAACCGGATTCGATTCCCGACTGGGTGCAGTATCTTTTTTAAATGTATGAACGCAGTTTTTCTTTTTATCAAAATCGGTGACATGGTTCCTAAGAACAAATCTTCGTATGACTTACAGTTTAAGACTTGCCCATACTGACCTTTTTGAATGAGCCACCCTGTATAGATGAAGCAAAATTAAATGAAGAACTTTAATAGGTTATCATTAATGATATTACGATAATATCATTCAATGCTAATTAAAGTTTTTTTAAATATTTAATGAAAAAGAAAAGATAAACCTTTTCCCATAAAAGATAAACACCGAGATATCGTCTTCACTAAAAGACTAAAGCATTTAAAACGAACAAATTAGTTTCCTAAACCGAACACATTTAAAATTACCGAGATAACACGCTGCCTATCTTCAAAAACCAAAATTTCTCGCTCCTCTAAAAGATAAAGCCGAACGCTTCATTCGATTACTCGACGAATATGGGAAAAGAAATGAAGTAACATCATTATTGAATAAGGCACTTATATTTGCATATGGAGGCATAAGCGACAATCAATGGGATTGTGAAAAGACAAACGTAAGTGCAAAACCAAGTAGTATATTTTGGAAAGGACATCAATCAACTAAATAATATATTAAAGTATTGTTTTAATGGATTTTTGTTTATGTAATACACGGTAAAATTAATGTTTTGAAGCGGATGGAAAGCTCAAATATGGTTCAGAAATGGAGGAATCGGATGGTGAAGACGATTTGAAAGTGCAGTCCGTTTCGGGGGTTTCTAAGAGTCATTTTCTATTTGTTATTTAAATTAAAAAAAAAAACAGGGTAACTTTACAATGTTGTGAAGTATTGCTACATAAAATTATCATGTTCATGCCCATAGTTCTTCCTTTAAGTTATCTTTATCTGTTATGTTAAAAATATAATATAGGTACCTACATGTGCCCTAGAAATCAAAAAGGATCTTGCGTTATTACCCTCAGATGTTAATGATGTGTGAAACTAGAGTTTTAATAAAAAAGCGGCAAGTTAAGCATCGAAATGTATTTTATTGCTTTCAGAAACAATGGACCATAATCCTTTTCTTTAACATCTATCAAATACCGCAATTGATAGACTAGATTCTAAAAATTAATTCAATGAAACACAAAACATAATTGCCAATCGCAAAAAGTATATTAAAAACTCATACAATGGATGAACTCAATCAGAAAATCTCAAATGAACCTAATGAATCGAACGCAGATAACCATATAAGCATGTTCTTAATTCCATTCGTCTGTTCGTAAGCTTATTGTTTTCCTTCCAAATTTTTTGCCTATCTCATTAATCGCATCGTTAAATCAAGAAGACAAAGGACTTTTTGTAGGACTTAAAGGATTTGCGAATATAAATACTGACTTATCAAAACAACTCCTGTAGTGGTATTCCCATATCATAGTATTAAAATAAAATTGAGCTTAGTTTGTTTATAGATAAAGTTTGTATTGCATTGTATCACATCTTAAAATCAAGATATCAGCGAACAATTGAGTGTATCATGATTGACTTTATAGTCAGTCATGGTGATGACTGTTTGCTGTTGTTTTTTAGTATCTACAACCTTATTATTGTCATCTTAGAGTTTAAAATTAGTTTACGTCTGCATAAAATATAAATATATTAGCATATGAAAGCATTAATACAGTGAATGGTTAATAACGTTTCGATTGACGTTAATTCTTCCTCGTTGCGCTTCTGATTTGCATAATCTTTGAGTATGTTTGTTAATAAAAAAAATTAAATGAGTCATGTTTTGATTACTTGTACGCGTTATAGGTAGTACCTAAGTACTTGTTTGCAAACCCGATTATAAGACTGTTTCAATGGGTATCATTAAGCCGGTTGAAAGCATCCAAGTTGGAACCTTTCTTTTCAAGTTGTTTGCTAATTGTGGGATAGTTAGAATAGTTGGGTGTTTTTAACGTTGTTAATACTAGCACAGACGCTGTCTAGCAATCAATCAGAAATCATCATAACAGCCTACTAATGTTCCACTGCAGGGACGGGCATCCTTTCATGACGGAGTGATACTTTGCCTCCTAATACCAGGCTGGCCAGACGGATTGGTATAGGGTTTAATTTCAAGTCTTCCTTCTTTTTATTTTGTAAAGATAATATTAACGCAATCAGAAACATAATAAAATGCTCTATAAAGCAATGACTCTTAAAAAATGGTTTCTGGTTTGTTTGTGCAGCGGTCGCGTATAAAGATAAATCTGTAGGTTCAATTCCACACAAGACAATAATTTATACGATTTACAAAATATCCGTCTTGAGACTAAATATCATTTGTGTTGATACAAGAAGTCTTTTCTTTCACGGTGTTGCTATTTCAAAGATGAAAAATATTCCTACTTTTTTTTTACTGCCGCTTTTGCAAAGGTGTCTAATATTCGGCTGCCGTCACAGGTTTAAATTCCTCGCAGACCGATATTTGTGTTATGCACAAATGATGACCTTGTTCCTAGACATTTCATCATAACAGCCCACTAATGTCCCACTGCAGAGACGGGCCTCCTCCCATGACGGAGGTATACTTGGCCAACTAATACCTCGCAGGCCAGACGGATTGGTATAGGGTTTAATTTCTAGTTTTTCTTCTTTTTATTACGTAAAGATAATATTCACGGCTATCCTATCTTGTAGTCGGTTTTTACGACACCCATTGGATGAGATGGGGTGATAAAGTTTTGTATTCTTACTCCGTCACCACACGGAGACATTTGTGTAAGATAATTTCATGTCTGTAAAACCTTGAAGATGCAGGGCTCAATCTTTAGTGCGTAAGTCGTCTTTTATAAAAACTTCTTATAACATTTTTAAACGGCAACACCAACAAATATGTGTTACTTATAATATTATAAACTCATAAACATTATCTAGTTAACTTGCTGACGCCATTGAATAACCAGTTTAACTCAGTTAACATAGTAATGCGCTCTCTAAGATAAGAACCAGCATCGCATAACTTTTATCTTTTAATTTCCGGATTCTATTTCATTTTATATTTATGATTGGTTAAGAAATATTTTAGAGGTAAAAAGTTCACCGCGTTGTATTAGGTGTAGATTAATGTATTTATTGTATTATTTCTTAATTTTATCCTTTACATTCTTTGTGTGGTGACGGAGTAAGAATACAATATGTCACTACTCCATCTCATCCCATGGGTGTCGTAAAAACCGACTAAGGGACTATCCGTGAATATTATCTATACGTAATAAAAAGAAGGAAAACTTGAAATTAAACCCTATACCATTCCGTCTGGTCATCGTGGTATTAGTAGGCCAAGTATCCCTCCGTCACGGGAGGAGGCCCGTCCCTGCAGTGGGAAATTAACGGGCTGTTATGATAAAGAAATACTTTATTGAGATGAGATGGGGTGGTGACATATTGTATTCTTACTCCGTCACCACACGGAGAGAGTATACAATACTCTATAGTAAGATATAATGTTTTACGATACATAATATTGTAGTATAAGAGATATTATGTCTACGTTTAACTCTGCTTATACTAGATGGCGCTTTATAAAGTACAAAAACACGCAGAAATTAAGCAGAAGTTAATTCTTCATGACATTATCACGTCTTTTTCTGTCAATCTAAGTATACTATTACTATTATTATTACACCATACACTATGAAACAACGACGAACAAAATAAAGTGGTTTAATGTCGTGACTCGACAGAATAGTTTCGCATCACTACTACAATCATCATAACAGCCCATTAATGTCCCACTGCAGGGACGGGCCTCCTCCAGTGACGGAGGGATACTTAGCCTACTAATACCACGCTGGCCAGACGGATTGGTATAGGGTTTAATTTCAAGTTTTCCTTCTTTTTATTACGTAAAGATAATATTCACGCATAGTCCCTTAGTCGGTTTTTACGTCACCCATGGGATGAGATGGGGTGGTGACACACTGTATTCTTACTCCGACACCACACGGAGACACTACTACAATACTGATAATTATTGTCTCACAAGTTACAACACTGTTCTGTGAAACACGTGACATTGGAAAAAAAATAACTGTTTGAATATAGAACATGTCTTGTGTTTGAAAAGAGTTTGTAATGCTGGAAAGAGGATGTTTTGTTTGTTGTTTTATTCAATTGTCTTTTTATTCTATGTGATGAAAAATTACTTATGAAAGTTTAAATAAAAATGTTATTTCATTGGTAGCATCTTCATTCAAACAACGGCGTTAAGGTGACGCAAGTAAGGCCGCGGGCAACAACTATAGTAAACAAATACCATCATTATTGCATAACAATATTAAGTGAAACTATCATTTATATTATAATAATGAGACAATAAATATTACGGTAGCGAAATTCACACTTTCTAACATTCACACACAAAGATAATCAAATTATGTCTAGAGTGACTCTACTTTCGTTGAGTAAATAGCGACTTAAAAGCGTTTGTGTCACTGTTAGCGAGTTTCTTGTGGATACAAATAGCTTAACAATTTATATGTTATTGTTTCTTTCATTTGACGACCTCTGTGGCGTAGTGGTTATAACATGACTGCTACGCAGAGGTCTCGGGTTCGATTCCCGCTCAATGCAAATCTTTGTGCGCATGAACATAATTGGTTGCATTTGTCAGGGTATTTTCTATGTATAATGTGTATGTTTATCCGTTGTCTAGTACCCATAGTACAAGCTTTGCTTAGTTTAGGACTAGATAGCGTTGTGTGAATGAGTGAGGAATTTATTTTATTTATCTTTTAGTGGCCAATCTGGTCATCTCTCTACAAGCCATCAATAGGTCTCTGTGCTTTGCAACGGTGTCTCTACGACGATAATCAGGACCGATTTTCTACGTACCCTCCGAAACAAAAAGTTTTTTTGCGGCAGTAACTTGGTTTAGTGGTGAAGAAATAGTTTTCCTACTAATGACAGGTGTTGGAATTACTAAACCACTTGGTTTCGTACCCCACATTGTATGGCAAACTGTATGTGGATCAAATCAACAACTGTCCTACGTGACATTCGAACTGGTGACCTAGTGCAAGTCACTCTCATACAGACCACCACGAGATTAAGTCTGTTTATGTCAAAATCTCAATCATTACCACCTTTTTGTGACTTAATCACATTTAAATGTTTGAAAGTAATTCCAAAATATAGACCTTATTACTATAGAAATTGGAGTCATAATACATCAAAAAGTTTACCACCTTTTTTGCAGATATTAAATGTTGACCCTGTACACACAGCAACTAATCAAGCTAGACACTCATGTACCTTAATACCTTGAAATAAGACACAATTTCAAATGACAATGTTTAACTTGATGTGTTGCTGTGTGTACGTTTAATTTGTATGATAACTCGTCTATTAAATTAAAAATACCGTTTTAATAGAACTCATCACCAATTAGATGAATATTACGAACGAAGTTAAAATACACAGTTATATAATTAAGTTCGTACATAAAATGTATATAAAGCAGTATAATTATCCTACTAACATTATAAACGCAATTTTTGTTAGTATGTTTGTTTGTTACTCTTTTACGTAAAAACTACTGAATGGATTTTAATTGAACTTTGGAATAACATAGTTTATACCTCAAAATAATACATAGGCTCCAATTTATAAAGATATTATATTTTATAATATTATAAGCTACTTGAAATACTAAAACCGGGCAGACAAAGTCACGGACACCAGCTAGTAAATGAAAAAAATACAAATAAAATGTTTACTAATAGTTTTGGTAATAATTTGTTTCTTCCTAATAAAGCAAGGGCAAATATGTTGTAAAATCTATATAGAGACTTTAATGTATTCAAAACTTTTTGCTTTAATAACTTTATGATGAAGCTATTTTTAATCTGTATTATGAATCATCTATTGAATAAATAAAACTTACACGGTGATGGTTTCTTTCGCATTAAAGAGTAAGTAAATATGGAATCATCATGCCACGGGTGTCGTAAATTCTGACTAAGTGAAAGATGGCAAATTTTACCTATGTATTAGAAAAAATGAAAAATAAAGCAAACTCACATGGTTGATTGTCTTGATGAAAATGTTTGGCGTTGACATCACTAACAATTTTTTTTTTTATTTATTCGAAAAATAAAGTTGTGTTTGTAAAAGTACTCCCTAACTGGACCTAGTGATATTTCATCAAAGCTTCCCCAACTTGAGTTTTACGACACCCATGAAATGAGACGGGCCAATGACACCATTTTTTCTTGCTCCATCACATGCATAAATATTGCTATTACGTGTCAACTAACTAACTCCGTGTGGTGACGGAGTAAGAATACAATATGTCACTCCTATCTCATCCTATGGGTGTCGTAAAAACCGACTAAGGGACTAACCGTGAATATTATCTTTACGTAATAAAAAGAAGGAAAACTTGAAATTAAACCCTGTACCAATCCGTCTGGCCAGCATGGTATTAGTAGGCCAAACATCCCTCTATCATGGGAGGAGGCCCGACCCTGCAGTGGGACATTAATGGGCTGTTATGAATGAAATTACGTGTCAACTAAATAAGTAACTCGCTCGCAGTAAGACCTTATCCCTTTGTTCAAACATTACACAGGAAAATAAAAACCGGTGAAATTCTTGGACGTGTGTGAAAAATGGTTTTCTTTCGAAGCTTGTTTAACACCTACATTTATTCTACTTATACGTTTTGTGTCGCCATATTGTTTTTATTCTGACGTCATTGTATTGCGTTTAGAAGGAAAATGTGGCTTTCTTTATTTTATGTTTAAGTGACCAGTAACGATATCAAATGATGAAACTATAAATTTTCTAAAGTACTAGCTGACCCGCCGTGCCCACTTCGTTAGGTGGCGAAAAAAACGCGTCCCTTTTTAAACATATTTTATTACTGCTCCACTCCTATTAGTCATAGCCTAATATTATTAGCCTATGACACTCCCCGATAAATAGTCTATTTAACACATAAATAATTTTTAAAATCGGTTCAGTAGATCCAGAGATTAGCCCGTACAACGTCACAAACACACAAACTTTACCTTTTTTTAATATTAGTATAGATTTATTAATCCATGCGGTGATGATGACTTTTTAATTCGAAGAATTTTAAAGTTCCTTCTCGTCTTCTCGAAATTAAATGCTTATCTAAGATACCAGAACTCAGTAATTACTGGACCAATTAGATATAAAATATTGGCAGATCTCTATGGTTTCATACTCTCACTTATTTTGTTTAAATAAAAATAAAATCTTGACTAAAATCCGATATTTGCTGCCGATATTACCATACAATTGTTGTTAAAAAAATACACTAGTAAAACCCAAAAAGCATAATATAAGGCAATAAAACGTATAAACACAAAGTTGCAACAATAAAATAGATTACATTCGTGGGCATATGCATATAAAAACTTATTTGGTATTATGTAGGCAGTTGTTGAGTAAGCGAACTAATAATAAATATACTTATGTATGTATGTGTAACACTTATATAGGTTTATTGGGTACTCATCTTACTTACGTACACACAGCAACACATCAAGTTAAACATTTTCATTTGAAATTGTGTCTTATTTTAAGGTATTAAGGTACATAAGTGTCTAGGTTGATTAGTTGCTGTGTGTACATTGTAGGTTGTTCTTACAAAAGAGTAGTTAAGTAAGTAAAAGTAAAAAAGTTATATTTATACTAATCTAAAATTGACATAAAGAGATATATAGTTGAGTAAAAATAGCTACGTCATCATAACAGGCCATTAATGTCCCACTGCAGGGACGGGCCTCCTCCCGTGACGAAGGGATACTTGGCCTACTAATACCACGCTGGCCAGACGGATTGGTATAAGGTTTAATTTCAAGTTTTCCTTCTTCTTATTTATTAAAGATGATATAAACAGATAGGACTAAACTACCTACCTTAAAATTTGCTAAGAGCCTAACGATGACTCTTTGGACAGACGAGCTAAAAGAGAGCATACTGTAGTTTTCGGCAGTCCTACTTCTTATAATAGGTTGTTGAGTGATTTGTACCTTTTCACATAAAGGTATTTTACTACAAAGACGTTTGCCTTTAAAGTCGTTTTACTTCATAGCCATTGTGATGTTCAACTATTTTACTACAAAGTCATTTTCATTTAAAGGTGTATTAGTACTAAGTCGTTATGATTTGAGGCATTTTGCTACTTAGCCATTTTAAAAGTGAGTTATTTTGCTACTTAGTCAATATGCATTTTATGCGTAATCCTTCAAAGTCATTTTACGTTGCAGACATTGTGATCAAAAAGGATTTGTACCTCTAGCACATACTTCCACGGAACATTACAAAATCACGTACGTACAAACGGAAAATGGTTCTCAGTCATGTGACGTTCAAGGCCTCCTAGTCATTCATACGTCATTTTATTACATCTATTAATTAATAAAATTAACTTATTCACATCTTATTCACAACATTGTTACGGTGTATTTATCCAGCACCATACGTCCATTGATTAATTTTTGCTTTTGACGTATGATTTGATCTTTTATTAGTTTATAGACATACATAATATAGAAATAATATATACTAGATCTAGTAAGAAAAAATTAAAAAAGAAAATGTAATAAAACAGCTGACTACGCAAACTTCACCAAAATATAAAAACTCCTTTCAAAAAATTAAAAAAAAAATCAACTCAAACAGTCCTTCACGAAACAACAGATAATAAAATCTACGCAAATGACAAGACGAGCTATTCGCACGCTCCTAAAGAATTCCAAATTTAAATTGTAAAACTTGTAAACACGTCGCATTCATAGCTATGTTTTCCAACAGTAACAATATTTGAGACACAGAGTCCGTTATCGTATTTAATCAACAATATTATAGCACACTGTGCTACGTAATCAGTTATTGAGTTCGCTTGCGAAACAGGTTTGAAGGTCAACCTTAGAAAAATATTGCTTAACCGCGTTCGTATAGAACTATTTAAACGTTTTGAATATTCATGTTATATTGTATTATATCTTAGTGCCATGCCATTTCTCTATATCTATCTCTTGCACTTACAGGTCTTCTATTCTTATAAAATATCTTCTATCTCTTTTTGGAGTACTCAGATTATAACACTTGTATACCCGAAAACGAATTGGCTTTATCAGTTTTGACAAAAAATTCTATCATAAGTCAAATTCATTAAGATCGTTATTTAATGTTTATGCATGAGCTTGACGTCATTGGTTGACCGTAATTAAAACTATGCTTAGATTAAAAGTGCAATCTATTTTAAACTTTCACTTCAACGCAATAAATAATAATATCTACTAATACAGTACAAATGTCACTATATTAAACTGTAGAGTTTGTATGTGAAAAACCATGAAAAACCATTAAATGATTTAAAACTAAAGTCAACTTGTTACTTGTGACATTACAAGCTTGTCATTTCAGAAAAACTGAAAATGTAGAATTTAAATATTGGCTGGTAAGCCACCCAATTGTTGGCACCTTAAGAGTGGACTTCGTGTCAGACTAAAATATAAAATATCATAAAATGATAGAATACTTTAATTTTTGCTTTCACGTAATCATTATTATGTGATTGAATAGTATTAAATAAATATTATTGGCACTAATGCCAATAAAAGGATTCTGATAAATTTATTGTTGCTATGTTGACACATGAAATGAATATACTTAATATGATAAAAATATTAAATAAATAATATTTGAACTTGAATAATCATATTGAACTTGAATAATCTATAGTGTTTTATCTCTTTTTACTTACGTTTAACTCTTAAGTGCCAATAATTGTTGGACTTCTAACGATGAGGTGGTTTACCCTAATTTGTTTTATATTATAAAATTACGAAAACTTTAAATTTGAAATATGCGCCAATGACGTCATGCAAGAAATGATAGGGATGGACATAGAAGGAAAAAAGAGAGAAATTCATTAGAATAAAACGTTTTACCGAAAATATGCTCTTGTAACAGTCAATAACGTTGACTTTACTATTTGTTTTTATAAATATCTAACGACTATTTGCTAATACAAGAGAACTGATATGTCAAAGTAGCGTCATGATTTAGATGATGTTTTGTTATGCGATATTGAACCCAATAGTTTTATGACATGCAACTAACATTAACTCTAGAGGTGATAAAGCCATTTAGTTTTTGACATACAATAGTAGAGTATGTTCAATCTTAATTAGCCGACATAATGTTAGCCATAAGACAAGTTAGCGCATGTACAGAAATACTGTAGCTGCTTCGATGGCGTAGTGGCTGACGTGCACGAGGTCAGGAGTTCGTACCACACGCAGGACTATTTCTCTGCGTGATCCACAAATTAATGGTTCTGAGTTCAGATGGTTTGTGTGTCCGATAAATAAAATGTTTGTGAAGTACCCGATAAAGGTCACTATCCCTAGTACGAAACTTGTATGTTTCAAAGAAAAATATTAAGAAAACACCCACTCCCCACACTGTCAGTCATTTAGTTCCAAAAATAATAACTGCGCATGCATTTGCAACAACTTCAACCCAGCCCACTTAGAAGGCACGTACAATCTATACTAATATTATAAAGAGGTAAAGTTTGTGTGTTTGTGTGATTGTGTGTTTGTGACGTTGTAGGGGGTAATCTCTGTGAATAAGTGTTGAATAGTCCATTTATCGGGGAGTGTCATAGGCTATATAGTATCACGCTATGACTTATAGGAGTAGAGCAGTAATGAAACATGTTTAAAAAACGGACGCGTTTTTTCGCCGCCCAAAGAATTGGGCACGGGTCAGCTAGTAATTTATACAGAATCTATCTATAAGCTATTCTTTTAATTATATTTTCTTCGTTCTATAATGGCTTTATTTAGCTGCAGGCGCTATTTTCCGATATTAATAGATTAAGACATTAAGTTCAAATTGCACCAATTTGTATGAACATTATAACGTTTTATAATCTGTTTCTCATACACTTAAATCGTGTCTGTTATAATTGCGTATACATCACTTTGAAGGTGTGCGTTCAGATAAGCTTGTAGAGAGAACTGTACTGACTATTTTACTTTTTAGTTTATTATTTTAATGGTATAACTGTAGTAGCAATGTTCTTTATCTTGAGTTGTATAGTTTTTAACGAATAATTTACCTTGAAGAAATTTACATTGAAAATCATTTAGGTATTGCAATAGAGTAGAGACTTGGATTGAGAGCAGTTGGTTAAGTAGGTAAAGATTTGATACGTTGAGAGAATGCATAATATAAAATCGGCAAAAAAAACACAGTAAAATTCGTATTATTAGTTAAAGTCTTCACGACACAGGGCTTGAATCCTAGTACATGATTTGTTTCAATCAATCAATCAACTAGCCTATTGCAGACTACTGCTCTCCCAATACTGATAATGATTTGTTATAACAATATCTAAGTATTTTTAGTTATAGATTAAATCACTCAATCACAAACCGCTGTGTAGTCTTAAGCTTAGCAGAGATTTTACTAAGGTGTACGAGACAACTATTAACATAAATACTTACAATGCTTCCATTGTAAAAATTCATGCCCACAAAAATTAGGAAATAAACCCGAGACTTTTGCGCAGCACAACAACCACTACACCACACCTAGTGAAATGAAATAAAATAAAATGAAATGTTTTATTTGCTAGAACATGGTCTTATACTCGTAGGTAGGGATTATTTTATTTATTCATTTAATATCATTTATTATAAAATTCAAACAAATTCTTATTACAGCCTTCATTCTACCTACCTTCATTCTAGTCAGCAAATGTCCTGTACTCTAAAATAACAGGACCAACACAAAATATACTACACAAAACCCAGTCCATGTAAATTTAAACCTAAACCCCATCCTAGCCCACCATTTAAGGTCATACCATTTAGGGTACAGCCTTATACGCTAAACTAACAAACTCTTGGCGTTGTAGGCGATAAAGCGTTGATTTTATCCATACCATTGATTCTTCCAGTTTACAATATATTTATACCATAACAGTATTTACTGTTGTATACCCTTTGGCCTTAAAATATTTGTATTTTCCATGTATGGTATGGGAAGGTATTAGAAGATCACGATCTGGGACTTATTGGCGATATTTTTATTTTATAGTTGTGGTCATTCATTGACTTTACTGATTAGTCCTCCGTGTGGTGACGAAATAAGAATACAATATGTCACCACCCCATACTATCCCATGGGTGTCGTAAAAACCGACTAAGGGCCTATCCCTGAATATTATCTTTACGAAATAAAAAAGAAAGGAAAACTTGAAATTAAACCCTATACCAATCCGTCTAGCCAGCGTGGTATTAGAAGGCTAAGTATCCCTCCGTCACGGGAGGAGGGCCGTCCCTGCAGTGGGACATTAATGGGCTGTTACGGTGATAATACATACGAACAGCAAAAAACCCAGACCAATGCAAAAATCATATTCCATGCTCACAAAATTTTTTGCATTGTGCGTTATCAAACCCGAGACCACGATACATTACATTTTTACACCATCACCACTTGTAGAATAATAATTCCTGTTCTCTATATTTTATACGATTAAAAACTTAGCTCTTTTAAGTAGGTCACGTAATTAATTAATGTACATATTATTATCTTTAAAACGAGTTTCATTCAAGAATTTTATGTCAAACAGGTTTATTGGGAGTGACATAAATAAAATGTTACTCACCACCTAGTTATCTCATAGAAGAGGAAAGCTTGTATGTGTATTGTTTACTCGGAAACTGCTTATCTGATTCTTGTGAAACTTTTACTTTAAGATAGTCCTGTCAGATATGACAGGTATTTTAATACAAAATGTGTTTAAAGGAGGTTTTTATTACTTCTACGGAAATTGTTTTTGTTTTTTTTTTACGGAAACGAATATTCAATGTCACGTTGGTAGGTGGTCTTCAATAAGAGGTCGTCTAGTTCGGTGTCGTCCACCTTTGTACCCGCTTAATCCACCTTTAAACATCAAAGTGAAAATGTTGCTGTGTATAGATACATATTCTTACTCCGTCACACATCTCCGTGTGGTGACGGAGTAAGAATAAAATATGTCATCATTCCATCTCAACCCATGGGTGTCGTAAAAACCGACTAAGGGACTATCTGTAAATATTATCTTTACAAAATAAAAAGAAGGAAAACTTGATAGTAAACCCTATACCAATCCGTCTGGCCAGCGTGGTATTAGTAGGCCAAGTATCCCTCCGTCTCGGGAGGGGGCCTGTCCCTGCAGTGGGACATTAATGGGCTGTTATGATGATTTATAAGTCTTGTGTTTTTAATACAACTTCCGCACTAGGAATCTTCATCAAACATCAATTTAACGAACACAAAGAGCATCCGAACTCAGGACAATATTTTGTGAATCGCAGAAGGACTTGCCTTGCGTGGGGTCAGAACCCTCGACGTCGTGCACGCCGCGCAACCGAAGCAAATTACCACCAAACATAAAATTAAAGTACGTCTAAACGGTTCTAAGTTGTTACAATAGCGGTTATCAATCAAGTAGAGGTATGTGACCTGTTGATAAAATGTTATGTACATCTGTTTGATCTAATTTCTTATACTTATGTGTAAGTATGTATATACGTACGTTCTATTGTAGTATTAGTGATTTGATAATAGAAACTTTGAGTAAGCGGTGAATGAAGTAGGCACATAAAGTGACAACCTCTGTGCCGTAGTGGTAGTTTATTATCGGATTGTAAATTGTTGAAAGAAAAAAATATATTTAAAACCAGCAATACACCTAGCCAGCCTGGTAGGACGTTCAAATTTCACACCGTCTTTAAAGAAGCAAGGACATTGAAGGCCAGCTACAATGACATACATATCCAGACATATCTCTCAACAAACAATACACAAAGTTAACTTAACCATTCCAAGAAAGTAACACAGTGGTTATATTAACCCTATCGCATTTTACTTGACAAAAGTCATAATTATCTTAGTGTGTTAATGATAATGTTGAATAAGGCTCAGGGCTCTTTTAATTTACTACCGTGCGTTTTCGGTGCGTTTTTCGAACGGCAAAAGCAACGTTCGTTTGTTTTCATACAAATCTTGCCGTACGGCAGTATTTATAGTGTCGAGCGTTCGCAGTCACGGAAGGTCAATTATAATGGCATATTAGAATATCCAAATAGGAGGCGTTAAGTTATAAAAACACAATACACAAAGTAAAATTAACCATTCCAAGAAAGTAACACAGTGGTTACATTAACCAACTGTGTAACCCTATCGCACTTAGTATTATCAAACAATGTACTTTCATTTATAAACAGGGCAATGACCCCGTATTAATTAGATAACTTTATATTCTCTACTCGTTAAAATGTAAGCGATACCCCAGTTTTTTATTGCTCTTGTTTTCCCTTGAAATATGTTGAAGTTAATTGGAAATTGTTATTTTTTAAATAATGATGGTGTAAAGTAGCTAATTAGTGGCCCATTGCAGAGACATATTATTATTATGTATGCCATATACCTTCAATATAGGTGTGATTCTTGGGCTACTTATAATTACTGCATTATATCTCTTAACATTCTCTCAGTTGGATTGTATGGGGTCTATGTACGATACACATTGCATTTAACTCTTTAAAGTATAAGGTTTTAACGCAATAAGACATCAGGGAACCTAAATAGTAAGTGCTTAAGTAACTAGAGAAAAATAAAACAGTATTAGTTTTATAACTTTTTCGTTTTTTTCTCTCCATGGATTAACATATTATGGCTTACATAGCCTCATCAAATCGTCCGTGGTTCCATCCTTGCCGCCAAGAGCCGGACGCGTTTTCTCTTCGAGCACGCGTTTTCAACACTTTGCATTGAGGCACGTTTGAAAAACATTTATCAATACTTAATGGTAAAGTTTGTGACGTTGTAGGGGGTAATCTCTGGATCTACAGAACCGATTTTAGTTAGTTTTGGACTAGATGGCGTTGTGTGAAAGTGTGTGAGGAATATTTTAAAAATTCTTTCTGTTTTGAATAGTCCATTATCGGAGAGTGTCATAGGCTATAATAATATCACGCTATGACTAATAGAAGTGGAGCAGTAATGAAATATGTTTAAAATAAGGACGCTTAATAACGTTTTTTTTAGCCGCCCAAAGGACACGGGTCATCTAGTTATACATATTATTATTACAGTATTCATCAGCTCATCTACAACAAACTATTAGGTTCACAATAAAAAACCACATTAATTACATAACAAACGATAGTTTTATAAAATAGACTTTCCAATTTAATAATTAACACAATAACATCCTTAGATACAAACGATTAAACAAACTTAAACTGGTCTTGCAAAAACTAACATTAATTTTGTATGATGTCATTTCCTTGTTTATACAAACCTAGCAATTATAAACTAACTGCTAATTATATAGACAGCTAATTGCCGACTGTATAATATGTTAATGTTAAAATTTGTAAACATATAAATTAATGTAGAAAATGGTAGCTAGGCGTATTACCATTCTCCTTGCCTTAGAGCTAATTGTATAAAAAAATATTTGCAGAAGTTAATTAACATTGCCTAGTTTAGGACTAGATGGCTTTGTGTGAATGTGTGAGGAATAATTATTTATTTATTGAAAGAGAGCTTGCACGCATTGAGATGCGCTTGATTATGCGCTTGACTATCATGAATTTTTCTGTGCCATAAAAAAACGTTACCCATTCATTATCATCATCATCATCATACCAGTCAATTGACGTGATTTTCCAGGGTAAAGGCACTGGTTCAGGACATGTTTTTCTTTTTTTTTTTAAATAAAAATTCTGCCAAACAATATTTCATCTCAAATTCCCTATAAAGCTTTATCTCAAATTATAGAAACTCATTAAACAATCTTAAGTAGAAAACGTTTAGTAACCGGTATTATTATGTTTACTTTACTCGTTGTGCTTTTTAAACTCGACATCATTGAGTCGATTTTTTTCTATCGATTCGCTTTCGACGTCAGTTTACACAGATTAGGTAATGTTTGTAGAAATTTAGCAAATGTGTGTTTTCTTAGAAGATTTAGAAGGTGTGGTTTTTTTCGTGATGAAATCATCGATATTTGTACATAAGTACATGTAATATTGGTTTTAATAGGAAATTGGATTTTAGCCTTTGACTGCATGATTTAAGATTTTAATACAAAAAATTAAGGATTCAAGATTTTAAAGCAAATAAATCATAGATCCATAATAAACAATAAAAAATATAATTTTTAATTGGGTTGCATTTTTATTTAGTCGCATGTTTATTACCGCAGAATTGGGAGAATCTTTCATGAAGAGTTTAAAATGTGTTTCTCTTTCTTTTAAAAGAATTTACCCTTGGAAAGATTACCCTATCATCATCATTCCCCTGCCTTATCCTAATTTTATTTGGGGTCGGCGCAGAACAAAAAAACAACTGAAAAAAAGCACAAAGATTAACCCAATGTAATTTTAATAAAGTTCTGAAATTAATTGAGTTTTAAAGTTAAAAAAAAGAATTTTTTGTAAATCATCAGCTATGTAAGAAAAAAGTTTTAATATTATAATTGGTGCCAATGCTTTTATTGTTGTCGATTTTTTTAATTCTAAAGTTAATTACTCTAACGATTCGATTCCTAATTGCATTTTCACAACTCATACATAACTATAAACGATTATTTAATTAATCGTTGGTCTTAAGTAAGGATTCATCATAACAGCCCATTAATGTCCCACTGTAGGGACGGGCCTCCTCCCATGACGGAGGGATAGTTGGCCTACTAATACCACGCTGGCCAGACGGATTGGTATATTGGATTCGCAAATAGTCCCTTAGTCGGTTTTTACGACCCCATGGGATGAGGTCGTAAAAACCGACTATGGACCGGTGATGACATATTGTATTCTTACTCCGTCACCACACGGAGAAAGTAAGTAAAGATTGGTACAGAGTAAATTTTAAGTTTCCTTCTTTTGTTATGCTTCTAAAAACACCCTCATTCGCTTCCAACAACATCCAACAAGAATCTCGCTAGATTCACACACCACGCATAAAAATGTTACATAAACCAACTAACCAAAGGAATATGTGTCTTAATACAATGAGATAAGGTAGGAATTCTATAATTGTGTAGTGCGTCCATCTTCAAAACAGGTTTGATTTGATCTATAGCATTAGTGGTTTGCATACCATGTGCTTTGCGGATTATGTGACCTAAATAGATGGCACAGTAGCATAGTACAAGTTTATACAGTATTTCGACTTCATAGAAACGGACGAAACGCGAGTTATACCTACACGCTCACGATAGAGGTGGCTCTGCGGAGTGAACAGTCGTGACTGTGCCGCAGTAACGAGCGGAAAAGTAGGTAAATGTAATTAAAAAGCTGGAGGTTTGCAGCCCTATCGCATGTTTACGTACCGCGCAGCCGTAGGCATTTATAATAAAATATTCGGTCGAGATAGACTACTGGTTGTACTGTGACAGTAGTGAGCACATGCGTTTAGTGTCGAAAGGTCAACGGTTCCTGGAATCTTGTGTTTGTGTTTGATTATGTTGGTTAGCTTGACATTGTTTACATAGTTTTGCATGTATGTATATTGTAACCAAGTGATATGATTTTTCATCTGACTGTGTCGGTACCACGTTCACGTTGTGTAAATGTTTGGGTAAAAGGGAACAGAGTAAGTGATATTACAGAAATTATGTTAAGTATCAGCTGTACTTAGTTTAGGGTAGGCAGTGGTTTTACTTTGCTTTGGTATTGATGACCACCATGAACGGTTTGATTAAGAAAACCACTCTGTTTTGTATTCTTAACTTGTGGGGCACATTGGTCAATTATTTCGGGGCCTATCTGCATCCCAACCTAAAAAAAATGATTTGTTCAAAACAGAAAAACTTACATACTAACCCAGCAACAAAAATATTATATCTTTGATCTTTAAGTACCTACACTTATAAAAATACAACAAAACTTTACATCTTCATCATAACAGCCCATTAATGTCCCACTGCAGGGACGGGCCTCCTCCCGTGACGGAGGGATACTTGGCCTACTAATACCACGCTGGCCAGGCGGATTGGTATAGGGTTTAATTTCAAGTTTTCCTTCTTTTTTATTTCGTAAAGATAATATTAACGGATAGTCCCTTAGTCGGTTCTTACGACACCCATGGGATGAGATGGGGTGGTGACATATTGTATTCTTACTCCGTCACCACACGGAGAATCTTTTTACATCTTACATAAAATAAAATATCCGTATTAATAATTAAAATGAAAATATTAAAAAAATAAGTGCGAATTCATTCAAGACGAAACACTTGAATCGAAATATCGGTACCCAAAAACACGAATTATAGTTCTCCGAAAATAAACACACAGTTAATTTATTCACCGATCGCCAAAATCTGTGCATAATTTTATGCGTTTAAACATACGTATGTAATGAAATTTACTGTAATTGATAAAAATACAATGTAGCGTATAAAATCGTGAAATTAACGAGGTTAATCCATACTTGATCAGTTTTACTCTTTGAATTTCTTGTTTTTATTGATAATTGGCCAAAAATATTCATTGATTGAGCAAGTGGGTCGATGATATAACAAAATGTACCTTATTTGTTAAACGTTTACCTCGAATGTTTCATTGAGAAAGGATTTTGTGACAAATAAAAGTCAATCAAGGCATTGTTATGAACTCGAAATAACCAATTCTCTCCTTTTTGCCGTGAGCTGGATTTTTGATAATTTCCGACTGACTTTTTTGGTCGACAACCTCTATTTCTTTCACCATTTAAGTAAAAAACAATGGTATAATTCTCCACTGGCCCTATTACATTTATGAAAATCATTTTTAAGAGAAGATATAACAGCAACATGATTTATTAAACTTCATTTCAAAGTTAAAACATACCTATATAAAGTTATGCCGTTTAAAGTCAGTGAATGCTTAAAACAAGAAACAGTATCGATACAACATAATTCGAAGGTACTTGCTTAAGATACCAGACATTGAGGCGACAGGCATTAATTTAAACTCTGTTTGAATTAATATTCGTAATATATATAATACGTAATATCCATTAACCAATATTTTTAACCAATATCTCTGTGTGGTGACGGAGTAAGAATACAATATGTCACCACCCTATCTCATCCCACGGGTGTCGGAAACCGACTAAGGGACTATCCGTGAATATTATCTTTTCGAAATAAAAAGAAGGAAAACTTGAAATTAAACCCTATACCAATCCGCCTGGCCGGCGTAGTATTAGTAGGTCAAGTATCCCTCCGCCACTGGAGGAGGACCGTCCCTGCAGTATGACATTAATGGGCTTTTTATGATGATTTTTCTCTTGTTTCAATTTTCAAAAAGTAGCGATATTCTGCACCTTTACCATAGTTCTAATCAATTTTCTGATAAACATCAAATTCACCAAAACAATATTTTTAAATTTACTGTAGATTTTATATCTCTTCATCTTCATTGCTTGACTGTATAACCACCGTTCATTTACAAAAGTCAATACGGTAACAACTTTAATGAAAGAGTAATTAAAAGCAACGGAATGACTAGTTCTATAATTTATGAAGCCTAAGTGCTTGGCCACACTGACAGAGCAGTGCACTAAGCGGTGCGATTACAGAACTGTGCAGCAATCGCACCGCTTAGCGCGCTGCTCTGTTTGTGCTATTGTGCATTATCACATAGACGCAACGTACGCGATTAGCTCTAAGAGAATTAACCAGAGTAACACGTGGAAAAACGCAAGAGCAAACATAACAACTTTACACAACAATGGGTAGCCATATTCGAGCGTTTATTTATTTGTTTATTTGAAAGACCAACAGCAGTTTGACAATATGATTAAAAGAATTAATAAACATAGATCCAATTATAGGTCCTCACAAATAGGCAGTTGCCATCGCTGACTCACGATGACACTGGTCGTCAAAGTCATTCCATAGATCGGTGACCATTCTGTGGTATTTGATTTGAGCGTCACTGTGCTTTGGTGGGTACGTAAAAGTCGGTCTCAGCCGTCGTTGAGACACTTTGGGCAATTTGATAAACTATCGACCACAGGTTGGCCACTAATCAAACAAAACGGAACTATAATACGCTACTACCACAGGCAACTAGCCGCGCGTTCCTGCACCCGCCCCAACTGACAGTAACAGTAAGCTCTCATTTTGTCCTCAAAGTCATTGCGTATGTGTGTGCACCTTTCCGCAATACTGGAAACATCAAATCTGTTATTACTAGTCATTAGTGGTGAAATCAGCAAGACTAGGCAGTTAATGCGAATACATTTATAATGTGAGCAACGCGTGTTTTGCAGCAAGACGGATAGTGAGTGTAAGGGATCTATTTTGATGTGTTTTGATCTGCCTTTTAATGTTACAGAGCAGGGATAGGTTTCTTTATGAGATAAAAGAAAGCTTTATCATAAAGTAGTATTTCTTTATCATAACATCCCGTTAATTTCCCACTGCAGGGACGGGCCTCCTCCCGGGACGGAGGGATACTTGGCCTACTAATTCCAAGCTGGCCAGACGGATTAGTATAGGGTTTAATTTCAAGTTTTCCTTATTTTTATTTCGTAAAGATAATATTGACGCATAGCCCCTTAGTCAGTTTTTACGACACCCATGGGATGGGATGGGGTGGTGACATATTGTATTCTTACTCCGTCACTACACGGAGAAAGCAAATTATTAAAAAATATCAAAGCAAATCATCTAAACAAAATCAACTACTCAAAATTTAAAACAACTTACTCAAGTAACATAATTACGCTAATATTTTTCCTACTCGCTGAACAAGAAAGATCAAAACATTAACAGTAATCAAGGCAAGAAGCGAGAAGCTTAGCAGATATTTATAATAATTTCATGTCGTTCACATATACATGTCGCAGGAAAATGAGGAAACCAGGGATTTCACGAAATCCTGTTTCTACCAGAAAAGAAATGCTCATATTTTTGTTTGTAGGTTAAAAATCACAAGGATTCTAACTTCCGTAGGTTAGGTTAGGTAAGAACTGTGCAAGGCACTTTCGACATTTACCGGGATTTAGTGATATCCCAAGTGATTTCGTGAAAACCCTGGTTTCCTCATTTCCCTGCGACACACACACAAACGTGTTTAATTATCTGAGTATAATATACGTGTGGTAATGGACCTCGAACACAATGTGACCGATAACTGAGTCTATATGACAAAAGTGGTAAACCTCTCTTGAACTACCTTACTTTTGAGTCTATAATATGATTCGAGATATGACATAGTAGTTTTAGTAAACTTTTTACGGATTTCTAAGGTCATCGTGGCGAAAAAGCAAGAGGAATAATACAAAGAATTTCTTCTAAAAAAAGTTGCCAAGTACAAGAAACTATCACTATTTCACCCAAGAGTTGCTGATTTCTTTTCTTGTGTTAAAACATAAATCATGCATACTTTACTCTTCTCGTTAAAAAAATGACTGTAATTTTTAGAAGACCTTTTTTTTTAAATAAAAGAAATGGTTTTCCACTTACTAATATTCGCTGAATGTACGATAACCTTAAGTCATAAAGCAACACTCGTAAGTCTGAGTAATGAATACTAAAGCGAACATGTGTTTCTACGTTACTTTAAATACCATTACTGATCTTAGTGAATGTAGAGACTTAATGAACGAGATAAATTACAATTTAATTTAACTATTAAACAAAATCATTGCTTAACGTCATAATAGTCTATTAATGTAGGTACTGGCTTTCTCCAGTGATGGAGTAAGGCTGCCTGTTAACAGAGAAGTATTAACCAAAGGAATTGCACAAAATCTACGAGCTAAGATTCTAGGAATACTTTTCTCCGTTTTTCCACTCCGCTACTACCCTTCTCTCCGGTGAAATGTCAGCCTTAAACTTGTACGTCTATTCCTTCGTTGGTGCGAGCAATATTCTTGGTTTACCTAACAGCGCATTATTATCACTAAGGTGACAGACATCTTCCAGTAACAAAACCTACTAATACCACCAATTTTTATTCTTTAGTTTTTCTCGTACAGATATTTTTTTGTGATTTGTCTCTTTGTTGGCTTTCGGTATACATTCGATGTGTTTTTACTTCCTCCCGTCAAAAAAAGAAATACGCTTGAATAAAAACGTATCATCGAAATAATTGTAGGTCAATGTTATAATAAATAAATAAATACTACTGTCTAGTAACCTAACAAAGTTTTATCACTTCATAACTAGATGGCGTTGAACGATAAAACTAGTAGTTATATTTTAAAACACTAACTAGATGGCGCTGTTAGATAAAACAACAAATTTAAAACACACGTGTGTAACATCAGTATTAAAAACTCTAGAAACCTGTCTACACGTGCTTCAAACTCGCACATAGTTGTTTACTATGCTTATTGTGTAGGTATACAAATATATTCATAAAATGATGTCATAGTCATGCGATGAGGCGTGGTCCAATGGACCGTCATTATGTAGGTGAATAGACGAAATATTTAGATTTTTTTGTTATTTATTTTTGTGTAGTAAACTAGCTGGGGCTTGCGACTTCGTCTGCGCAGTATTTTGTGTTATTACAGCCGGCTTGAAGTTGTTGCAAATGACTCCGCAGATGTCAGTTTAGAAACTTCATGGCGGAAGGGTGCGGAACGGGTGTTTTATTTATTTATTTTTGAGGTCAACTTACAAAACAATGACATACACTTAAGAAAGCATATAACAGATTTAAGTGGCTCTGGCAATAGTGATGTTTTATTTACAATACTTGGAGGAGGCCTATGTCCAGCAGTGGCCGTCGATTGGCTGATGTTGATTTACAAGCTGCCACAATACTGTTTACAATATTTAATTTCTTCCTGTAAACACACCAACTAATCAATCTAGACACTCATGTACCTTAATACCTTGAAATAAGACACAATTTCAAACGAAAATGTTTAACTTGATGTGTTGCTATGTGTACATGCGCGAACTTCTCTGATAGCTAACTTTACGCTGTAGCTTATATAAAATGTTGCCTAGGTATATTTCATTCTGAGGTATAAACTATATTATTGTAAAGTTTCATTAAAATTCATTCAGTAGTTTTTACGTAAAAGGGTAACAAACATACTGACAAATTTTTGCGTTTCTAATATTAATAGGATTTTTGAGGTCGTTGGCGTAACCTAGACTTATTAAGTTTCTAGACAGAAGGATTGTTTGAATGCGGAATTCTTTTTATTTTTTTGTTGGTTGTATTTGCATATTTTTGGTTAGAATCTTTATGGTAATTTATTTAAAATATTTAATGTAATTCGCTAAGTATATTGTTGTCATAAGCTGTATTTAACTGTTTTATTGATGAATGAATATATATTTTTGTAATTCCAATATGTGTTTGTTAAATTGTTACCTACTTTAGAACCAATAAGAATAGTTTGTAATTTGAGCAATCTACTATATAAAAATAAAACAAAGAAAATTTAGGAAAAATTGGAATAGAAAAGCGGAGAAATAATGCCCGGGCGAAGCCGGGACCGGCCGCTAGTATTATATAATATTAATGCAAAAGTTAGTTGTAGTAAGTAAACAACTATGTATAACATCTGTATATACCTATACAAAAAAGAAAGAAACAAAAAACGAAACTGGTAAACAGATCCCGGCGATTTAGTATCAGCACCATTGGGGTCTGTTATGCAGTTTGTGAAAAAGTGCTGATATGCAGTGGGAACTAATAAGAGTCAAAATAGTCCTGAAAAGAAGCCAAGTCAAACATAGTATATTGATTTATAGAAAAAAAAACATCAGGCACCTTAGAGTTATTCTGGTAGACCAATTTAAAAAAAAAAAAAAACCCTCATACTTTCACACAACGCCATCTAGTCCCAAACTAAGCAGAGCTTGTACTATGGGTACTATACAACGGATAAACATACTTAATTCCATACACACATACACATACATACATACATAAACTCACACCTTATCCCGTCCGGGGTAGGCAGCGACGACAGAACGTATACAGACGAATTACTTTTTTGTAAATACATACTTATTATACCTATAACGCACCCAGACCAATGCAAAGAATCATGTTCATGGACACAAATATTTGCATTGAGCGGGAATCGAACCCGAGACCTCTGCGTAGCAGTGATGTTAAATAACCACTACGCCACAGAGGTCGCCATTGCAATAATAAGGGTGAATTTCTGATAATCAACTCTTAAGACAGCTAGTGACAATTTCTAACCTTAGTCCTTCACCACAGAGCAAAAATATTATTCACAACTCTATATTTGCGTATTACATAAGTTATGGAATGCAGTACGTAGTTGCCTAGTACTTCGCCATCGCAATTTATGATTGAGCACTTAGGTACTGTTGGCATTTTATGACGCAAAGGCTGTTTTCAACCTGTTTTCACTTTTCAAATAACTAATAAATATTTCTTAAAGTTCTACGACATTTACTTGGATGTTTCTTGTATAAATTTTATTGTTTGATTGATTGATTGATTGAGCTATAAAGTTGCGGGATGCGAATGGACATTGGGGGACAAAGAAAGGATTTTGTTTTGTATTCTTTGCTTATCAGACATTTTGTTATTTACAGGGCTTTGTCAGGACAATTTGAATTACTGAATATGTATGCATAGCAGTTTCTCCCTTAATTTTATCGTCCACGATAGATAGGATGTTTTTGTAGTATTTTTTCCGCAATTTTCATGTATAGGCAATAGGCATTACATTTTAATATGAGTGATGTGTAAGTCATAGCTAGTACTTAATATTCTATCTGTTAAAAGTTTTATTTTAAATGATACAAATAACTGACCAGAACCACTTTATATACGTATGTTTACAATTACTACTTACTTAAGTTTACGATCGTGACATAAAATACACGGAAAGAAACAATATAAAGAAAACATTTACAGTTAATTAAAAATCAAATATGTATGACATTACATATTTTGAAATGTTTAATTACTTTTTATTTAACGGGAAAAATCTCCGTGTGGTGGCGGAGTAAGAATACAATATGTCACCACCCCATCTCATCCCATGGGTGTCGTAAAAACCGACTAAGGGACTATTCGTGAATATTATCTTAAATAAAACGAAATAAAAAGGAGGAAAACTTAAAATTAAACCCTATACCAATCCGTCTGGCCATCGTGGTATTAGTAGGATAAGTATCCCTCCGTCACGGGAGGAGGCCCGTCCCTGTAGTGGGACATTAACATCTTTAGTCACTAGTCTTCACCAAAGAAACCCACATCCATAGTCTAAAACATTACCCTCCTTTTTATCACTCAGTTGTGTAACATTTTGAATTGTTAGGTCATTACTCAATTAGTAAATACTATTGCAAATATGTTTAATACATAAAACATGTAAGAAGCTCACTCATAATCAATCAATGTTTGCGATCAAAATGTCACGGTCATATTTAATCGCGATCGCAAAAAATTAGATAATCAAAATATTGCTAATAATGCCGTGATTGTCAGAATTGTATGTTTAGCCTTTTATAATATATAATGTGGTATTAGCTTATAAGTTTACGATGTATTTCTTTGCAATATTGATTTATTGTGATTTATTGATCATATTTAATTTTTATGCAATAGATTTTACAAGAGGCTATATTCTTTTATATAGTATACCTATGTATATTTTGTGAAGTAACGGATTAAAAATCTTGACCCAAGGATGTCGTAAAATTCAACATAGATTATAGCGAAAAACAAAAGAAAGTGATTTTAAAAAAAGTCTGTGCTAATAAATATACATATTCCTCACACATTCACACAACGCCATCTAGTCCCAAACTAAGTGGAGCTTGTACTATAAGTATTATACAACGGATAAACATACATAAATACTTTTACAATTTTAATTTTTGTAAATACATACTTATTATACATAGAAAACACCCAGACCAATACAAACAATCATGTTCATGCACACAAAGATTTGCATTGAGCGGAAATCGAACCCGAGACCTCTGCGGCATCTTATAAAACCACTACGCCAAAGAGGTTGTCAATAAGTTGATAAAGTAAGAATAAATATTGGACAGTCAACCGAGGAATAGTTGCATTTAATGACTAAAGAATCCCTTTATTTTGTTTTCGTACCCTAAGATAATCCGTCTGGCCGGCGGCGTGGTATGGTATTGCCACTTCTTGATTTCCTTCGGCATGGAATAAGCAACATACTATCATCACATAGATTGAAGTAAGGTTGTTAGGGTTTGTTTTTTTAAAAATAATTGTTTTTAGTCCCAATAACTCACCAACTGTAATTACTTTTGTCTTTTTGCGAAGTCATTCCCATTTACCCTTTGATCAAAGAACACAGTTGCTGAGCAAAAGAGGGGAATTCTAGGTAGGGTATTAGTTATCCAATTATTTTTACTAATTCCATCGACATCCTGTATCATAGGAACACGCAAGCACACAGCTGCCTTTTTTAAAATGATGATTCAATGAACCTTATGGCAAATGTATTTCGTGAAAGTTATCAATACTTATTTTAATTATTTGTTCAATGTAAAAAGGGTCTCACCCCCTTATACTGCATGCCTATTGTATGTACTTAGATAGACAATTTTAATTCACTTTTTTATTGAATGTAGACAATGACTTCACTATCTATATCATATTACAATTTTTAATATAAAATATTCAATTACATACAAAAAACCTCATAGTATTCTATGAAGTTTTAAGATAAAATAAAACCGGTCAAGTGCGAGTCTGACTCGCGCACCGAGGGTTCCGTACAAACCTATTTGCCAAATTGTGATAACGTCAGGACTCGGCTGTTTAAATACTATTCTTCCCGCCAAAATTCAATGACGACACGACTCAGCTCTGTTAAAAAATATTTTCCCGCCAAAATACTATGACGTCACAACTCATCTGTCAAAAATTATGTGACGTCACGACTCATCTGTCAAAAATTCAATGACTTCACGACTCAGCTGTCATAATATATTTTCCCGCCAAAATTCTGTGACGTCACGACTCATCTGTCGAAAATTCTATGACGTCACGCACATCTGTCATAAGTGACAGATGCCAAAGTGACGGGTGTCTAAAATATTTTCCCACCAAAATAATAAGACGTCACAACTCATCTGTCAAAAATTTTGTGACATCACGATTTTCTGTCAAAAATTCAATGACGTCACGACTCAACTGTCAAAAAATGTTTTCCCGCCAAAATTCTGTGACGTCATGGCTCATCTGTCAAAAATTCTATGAAGTCACGTCCCATCTGTCAAAAGTGACAGCTGTCAAAATTCTATGACGTCACTGGTCACGTGACTCAGCTTTCCCGCCAAAAAAAACCCAAAAAAAACAAAATATAATATGATTGAAGTAAAAATTTAAGGTTTTCGGAATTTTCCCATTACATGTACTATAAGACCTTGCTCCATGTCAAAGAACAATGGGCAAAACGTCCCCACCCTTGTAACACTTTCAGCTATACATCAAATGAAAGCCCTTGAAAAGTGAAGCATTTTATTGTATGACAGCAAATCTGTCAATCATGGGAGAACAGAGTTATTGAGGAGAAGAAAATAAAAATAATGAACGATAATTACATAGTTTATGCTAATGTTCACTATGTAAGCACGATAGAGTCAAAGGCTATCTTACTAGTAGAGGGACCATACATCTAGAACATCCTACATCATCCAGAAAACCATGAATTTCGCTTTTTAAATATAAAACATACAGCTTTCATAAATATAAAAACTCGTACATCATATCAGCCAATTGATGTCCACTGCTGAACATAGGCCTCTTCCAAGCATTGCCATCCTCATCCATCGGTTTCCCGCCGTCCTAACTAGGTCGTGGAACCACCGTGTGAGGGGTCTCTCCACCCTGCGCTTTCTGATAGGCGGTCGCCATTCCAGAACCTTTCAAACCCAACGGCTGTCGGTTCTCCGCGCTATGTCTCCTGCCCACCGCCACTTTAACCGGTCAATTCTGAGCGCTATGTTCGTATGCGCAGTTGGGTATATTAGAAAGATAACTGGACCTGACGCAGCTACTACTTCCAATGCAACAATAACGAGCTAATGCTAATCATTAATGAAAACCACGCACCTATTTATTATTTATTGCATGAAACTGATGAATTCATACTACCACCCCGACACCGACTCCGGTCATATCCCTACAAAGGTGATCACTGATTGGAAGAGGCTCGAGGAGAAACTCGCGTCTGTCGTATCCGCCCACCTAGATAGTAGTCCCGACAGTCTGGATACTGTAGTGGACACTGAGGCGGCGATCGGTGACCTGACAGGTCGCGTCATTCATTAACGATTGCTCTCAGACAGGGGCTATGCTGGAAGACATGCGCATGCAATTACCCGCAAAACTGCGTGATCTGTTGAGCCGCAAGATCCCTGCCAAACGTGCCTACGACACCACCTATCAAGTCCTCAGCAAGTCCAATAGGATTAGAATTAGACAGCTTTAGTGGCCTGTCAAAGTACGCATAAATGAGTTTTGTCAGTCACGTCACGATGGTATGCGCAATTGAGTGAGATCGAGCCTTTTTATCTCGCTTCTAGCAGCTATCCCGATCGTTCGAATGCCTGGCCAAGAGCCTCGAGGCCCAATACGCAGTTCTCCTCAGGGTAACAATCACGATATAATATCAATCACACACACCAATTTTAAATATATGTCGACAGCGAAGTGAAACGGCGAACTTCTCTCCCGGAGTCACCGCTCAAGGCAGACAACGACGAAATACCGTTAGTCACACCTACCGAGTGGAACCGTTAAATAAACTTCTCGCCCCTAAAAAGGCACCCGGCTCAGAAAGAATAACAAAAATAGTCATCAATTTATTCCCCGAACGCCTTTTGGTCTTTGACATGCATCTTCAATGTCGCAATATCAAATTGTGTCTTCCCACAACAGTGGAAAGACGCCGTGGTTATCAGAATACCGAAATCCGACAAAAGAATTACGAACCGGCTAGTTATCGACCTGTTAGTCTGAGTCGAGCCGTTTCCGAGCCTGAGGAACATAAATTCTGTTACTATTTCTGCAATGGTTGCTGCTTAAAGAACATGTCCTAATGGTTCTCTAAATGTTTATATTAGCAAAGCTAGCTATCCGAAAGTCAGGAAAATGCTGTGGATGATTTTCTGGATGATGTAGGATGAGCTAGATGTATAGTCCGTCTACTAGTAAGATAGCCTATGTTTAGTTTAGCAAAGCTAGCTTTTCGAAAGCCAGGAAAATGCTGTGGATGATTTTCTGGATGATGTAGGATGAGCTAGATGTATAGTCCGTCTACTAGTAAGATAGCCTGTGACTTTATCGTGCTAATATAGTAAATATTAACATAAAGTATGTAATATTATCGTTTATTATTTTTATTCTCTTATCCTCAATAACTCTGTTCTCCCATGACTGACAGATTAGTTTCATACAATAAAATACTGCACTTTTCAAGTACTTTCATTTGATGTATAGATGTAAGTGTTACAAGGGTGGGGACGGCTTCTATACAAAAATGCCCATTCTTCTTTCAAGTTTGTAGGTAGACTGGAAGTACCCTGTAGGTTTTTGCCCTTACCCCTCTAAATTTTGCGAAAAAACGGCTATATCTCTTGATTGCGTTGGATTAGCACTTTGAATTTTTTACAGCACTAAGAGGCAACAAGCCTTAGTATTTGGTGAAAATTTTAGCTTGATACCTTCACGCGTTCCTGAGATAAATGGACAGACGGACAACAAAGTGATCCTATAAGGGTTCCGTTTTTTCAAAACTGGTACGGAACCCTAAAAATACCTTATTAAAAAGTTACCACGATTTACGGAAAAAATATCTATCTGTCATATCAATTATTTTGAAAAATACAATAACACAAAGATTTGCAATGAGCAGAACTCGATTATGATATTGACTATGTCATTGGTAGTAAATTACGAAAAGAAAAGTATTCTTTGCTCTATTTCAATTTACAATAAATACCTACCAACAATAAAAACATTAGCAGCGTATCACTACATTAGCTAAATGATATTTACCACGTAATACGCAAACGCATACACACACATTCCGTAAACGCACACAAACACTGTAAACGCACCCCATAAATGCACACATACACTGTTAACGCACCCACAAATACACACAGAGACTGTTAACGCACCCACAAATGCACACAGACGAAATAAACGCACACACAAACGATTATTTCAACAATAATCAGATGGAATTACCGCCATCATTTACCTTGACGTCCAACAAAAAATCATAAGTAGTCTCTCAATAACCAACTGTATGTGTAATTAGGTTTTTTATATTATACAAAATGTTTTTATTATTATATTAGGGTGACCTCATGGTGGCTTGTTTGTAAGCAAGCTTCACGTTTGTGGCAGAGCTAACTCTGTCCTATACAAATTGGTGACGGAGTAAGAATACAATATGTCACCATACCATCTCTTAATGGTTGCATATAATATACAGGGTGGAAAGTTTCAATAGGGCAGTAATAAAGGTAGGGAACCTTAATCGTTGCAGCTACAAGGAAATAGTCTTAGGAGACTATCCATGAATTTAAAAAAAAGTTCATTTCCATGTACAGATAAAAAAAAAATACAGTTAGCGAGAAAATTACCATTTTTCACCAACAATTTTTTGGTTAAAATTGGTAATATATGAAAAACGGAAAAGAATTTTTAAAATCGGTTCATAAGATCTAGATAATCCCCCCAACAACGCCACAAACACACAAACTTTTCCTCTTTATAATATTAGTATAGAGTATAGATTACAATTACTGAACATTTATATGTGCCAGTGACTAAATTATTATCATTAAAATACAATATCATTGTTTAATTGATACCTTATATAATACCGATAATGATTGCAATAAAAGATTTCTTTTTTATTTAACGTCTATAAAAAGGATTTTAGTAATAATTTAATCACCCATAATCTTTTGAAGGTCCGTAAACAATAAATAAATTTAAAAAAACTTATTGTCAACTGCAATAAATTTATCAATAAACAAAATTTCAAGTAGCATAGTATCAAGTATCGTCCTATAATGAAGTGTTTAAGTTTTAAGTTAACCAACTGCAGGCGTTCGGAATCTGGCTTACCTTGGCTATTTCCTACTTGTACTCGAGATTGCTCTGCTACCAATGTACTCAATGTATGACGAACTGGTTGTAAGGCCTTGACTGCATTACTTCTTGTTTAAACGTATAAAAAATATATTATTTATTTATGAAATTATTGACTTTGATGTGTGTCAAAATATGTTTTTATTTATTACTAGCTGACCCGTGCCCACTTCGTTGGGCGGCAATAAAAACACGTCTCTTTTTTAAACATATTTTATTACTGCTCCGCTCCTATTAGTCATAGCGTGATACTATTTAGCTTATGACACTTCCCGATAAATGGACTATTCAACACAGAAAGAATTTTTATAATCGGTTTAGTAGATCCAGAGATTACCCCCTACAACGTCACAAACACTCAAACTTTACCTCTTTATTATATTAGTACAGATAGTGTTTATGATGATTTAATGTGTTTAAAAACATTTAATTTTATACCAACGTAGTGATGGGGAAAAAATACGCCATCTCATACATTCTCAGTAAGAAAAGGAAACTAAGGTAAAAACAAGAGAAACTTGATAATAATACGCTATACTTATCTATCTGGCTAACGTGTTATTTGAAGGCCTAATACTCTGTGGTTGGAAGAGGCCCATTCTTGCTATGGTATATTAATTAGGAACTTATCAAATTGTTTATTGAGATGAAGCAATTGTGTAGCTGCTAGCTATCATTGTAGAGATATACGATCTTAGTAGTAGTAGTATACATTTTATTCTGTGGTGATTATTTTACCAAGTTATTTTTTTATTTATATCTATTAGTTTAAAGCACTTAATTCATTTCATATTATTATTCTCACGTAAAGGTAATAAGGCTTCATATATGGGTCATTCTACTGAGTCAGTAAAATAGTGTTCGCTTGAAATATCTGTCCTAGTTCCTCAATTTTAATACTTTCTATATTAATTTTATAAACTTTGTCGCTAAGTCTAACAGTTTACATAGGGATCAAATTGAATAATATATACTTTTCCTTTTTTTTGGTGGTACAGTACGTGATTACTCACGTCCTGTCGAATGTTCGCGAAGCAAGTATCAGCATAAAGATTCTTCTAAAATTATTTCAAAAGGGTATTATGTATAAATAACATAAAGAAACCAATAAAGCATATTACAAAGTAGCTTACAGTACTGTAGCTTTTATTGATATTTAATATTCATCTTAATTTTTAACTTTATTCGACATTCTACATTGTTCGTAAAATAAAATCACACCTGTAGAAATAGTTTGTCAAAATAGAATAATGTTTAATTTTAAAAAATGCAACATAAATTTCTATCTCTGACAACACTTTACCGAGTTCTGTCAGTATCAGTCTCAGTGATAATTCGGACAGTGACACCTGGGCGGAATTAAAATAAGTTTCAACGGCATTCTACATCACTGTCGAAGTTGAAACGTCACCACTGTACTTCATCCTACAAACTTAGTAAGTGATATACGAATATGATAACCTTAGAGTCTTATTAGCTAAGTAGTCAATTATCAATGGCAGGTGAATATAAATCTTATTACCTTAAATTTTGTACAGGATATGTGTTTTCATAATAAAACTCACTCCTGTAGAACTCACTTCTGTCGGTAAAGATAATGGTTTGGGCTTATGCTTACTAAAATATGAGCTTCTATGCGAAATGCACACTCTCGCTATGCTATTACACACTAAAAATGTTGGTTTTACAGTAATTTAGTAATCTTATGTTACACGTCACTAATTGAGGGCATTTACCGACAGAAGTGACTGATTTTCTACAATGTCATTTTTGTATATTTATTAAAAATAATTAATAGGAATTTTTGCCGACCGTTCCAGCTAAATAAGCATTTATTTAGTTCTAGGTTCGATCCTCATCTGTCAAATAGGCTTGAAGCTACCGCTATCTAAACAAACTGCATGGCTATTCTTATCTTTAAAAAGAAAGAAGAGAAAGAGAAGAAAGAACCATATAGGGAGCAAAAATGACTAAATTTGAACTTAAAGAGAGTCCAGGTGGTGGTCAGCAAGGTCTTTTAAGTATTACGTCTGTAGACTAAGAGAAAATTTTCTAAAAAAACATTAGAATATAATTAATGCCTTTACATCCTACAGAAGTGACTTTACTTATGTAGAAAATGTTTTTTTTAATTTTTTAGGCCTTTTTAACCTAATTTGATTACAATATCAACAAGTTATAGGATCTACTTATAACCAAAAGCAGTTTAAACCAACTATTATTTTTATTTTACTATTAATGTTGATTAGTTTAATAAAATATTACCTTACGTTGTAATTAGAATCACTCCTGTCGAAGTGACTATAGAAATGATATCACTTCTGTAGAAAATTATTTTTTTATTTTTAGAATTTATATCAATCATATTTGATTATTTGTACTAGCTATACTATAAAATTATAAGCAAAAGCATTTAAGATTAGCTGCTATTTTACTTTTAATATTAAACATTATTCATTTTAAGAAAGATTTTGTCACTTATGTTGAAATGAGAATCACTCCTGTCGAAGTGATAATACTAAAATGTGCAATTATTCTGGTTATGTTTATTATTGAGCTCTGATTTTATTTTTTAGACGATATTTGCGTAGTATCTCTTTATTATAACTGAATAAATGACTGATTTTGTGAAACTAAAAAAATATTTTATTTTTTTAACACTCAGTAGAATGACCCATATAACATTTGGTTATCGTTGCAAATTTCATAGTACAGGGTCTTGAAAATTGTATTAAGGTATTCCCTCTTTTATCTTGTCTTCCAGTATTGTGTACCAAACTTTAATATTGTTTGAAGTTTGAGGTAAACAAGCCCAACCGAGGGTTAATTAAAGGGAGTTGAATAAAAATAAAGGTATTTCTATCTTAATTTAAATGCTTTATTTTTTTTAGATAAATAGCTACAAGTCCCTTTTATTTTTTGATATACCATCAGTCGAAAGTATAATTTGTTCTTGCCGTTATATTTAATCTAACTGTACCATGTTATGCATCTAATCTAATTGTGTAAACATAGTTACGGAAAACACAAAAAAGATAGAATTATTTATTGTCACTATGTCATTATGAACGCGTAAAAATTTTGGCGTGTCCGGATGACAAAACAAAAATTGATGCTAATTCCTAGTTTTACTAACTACACAGATGGTGAGATTTCTTTAATTTTAAACCTCCAGCTAACTTAAAATTAGCTTTATTCTAAAACTAAAAAAATTACTGTTTTATTAAAAAATACATATCCCGAATACAATAATAACCATAACAATAATCTTCATTGACATAAGAGTTGTACAAGTTATTAGAGAATTCCCTGGTACCTACGAAAGTATACAATTATACTGAGGTGTAGGCACCAGTGTCTCCTCCTCCACATAAAACAAGCAAATATAAATAAATTTTAGGTTTGGTTATCTTTTCGAAAAGCCAAAAGGTCCTTGGCAGAACAGGAAGTGGCATAGAAATAGCGATAATGAATTCGTAGCTATATTAGCGGTGTAGTGTTAAGTTTATAACAAACAACATTTTTGAATAGCGTAAAGTAAGAGTACAAACATAATTAAAAAATAATAAAAGTTAAAGTGTTTGTCTATTACTAATCGTCTTTGGGTGACGAAAAAGGATAGAGAGCTAACCTAATGGAAACTAAAGGAAACTTAATTCACCATCTTTACATCAACAAATAATGGAAATTGACCCACTCGGTATGTATTTAGTGGGGCAGATTCCACTCCGAAATTATAGTCATTCCCCTTTGCCCCACCAGTGAGGCGCTTGGTGGGGCAAAGTGGAATAATTCAAACAAAAGACCTTATAAGTTACGATCTCATAGGACCTTCCCAAAGGTTACCACCATGCTCAAGTTCCTTTAAGTTTCTCATCCATTATGTTTTCACTATTGCTTAGTCCCTCTCATTGTATATCGGAAGACTTTATCATCATCATCATAACAGCGCTTTAATGTCCCACTGCAGGGACGGGCCTCCTGAGGAGGGATAGATATCTAAGAAAAAAAGAGGGAAGACTCTAAGGTTATCCTTGTTATGCCATGAGTCCCAGGCATAGAGCAACTGGAAAGTACAACGTGAGGTTTTCAAGTTCAAGACATGCTAATGATACTGCCTTTAGTGTCATGAAGTCCATTTGGGATTTCCAAACGTTAAAAACTAAAAGGAAGCCTTAAATGGTAAAATTTATTGTGTATAGTTTTGTACCACGGAAGTTCTTAGCTATAAAGTTTACTACGAATAATTATGTTGTAACTAAAGTCTTTTATATTAAAATTAAAGATAATTATTATCCTAAAACAAAGGTCATCGTTGATAAGATGTGACCCTACTTTGACAGCCTCTGGTAATACCTAATATGTGAGGTATAATTATTTTTATTATATAATTATTTACTTAAATGATGCAACCTTCAACCGAGTAAAATCTTTTTATTATATTCTGCACGCGGTTTTACTTGAACTAGCTGACCCGTGCCCACTTCGTTGGGCGGCGAAAAAAACGCGTCCCTTTTTTCATCATATTCCATTACTACTGCACTCCTATTAGTCATAGCGTGATACTATATAGCCTACTAGTTGACCCTTGCCCACTTCGTTGGTCGGCGAAAAAAATGCGCCCTCTTTTTAAACATATTTAATTATTGCTCAACTCCTATTAGTCGTAGCGTGATAATATATAGCCTATGACACTCCTCGACAAATAACCTATTCAACACAGAAAGAATTTGTAAAGTCGATTCATTAGATCCAGAGATTACTTCCTAGAACGTCACAAACACACAAACTTTACCTCTTTATAATATTAGTATAGATTAAAGATAATTATTATATTCTAAAACTAAGGTCATCGATGATAAGACGTGACCCTACTTTGACAGCCTCTGGTAATACCTATATGAGTATTATTATGTAGTGTATAATGTAATTATTTTATAATTATTGTAAAACTCTTTAAATGATGCAACCTTCAACCTTTTTATTTATTTATTTAATGGTACTTCGATTTAGTCACTAGGACATACTTACATAAACAATAAATTACTTATAGTTTTAGGCATGGTGAGTTGATCACTTACAGAAGTATAGAACTTTCACAGAAAGATAAAGGGAGAAGTAAGATAGCATTCTTGAATTAAACTTACACAAATTAAGTTGTTTGTTTTAACATACACACAATTTTGCTTGTTTAATTAGAAATAATAAAAGTTTTTCTTTGCAACTTATTAGATTGAGATTCGTATACTATAGGTTGTAGTATGATGCTTATTAACTTATACATATTATGTATTTGTATAGTCAAATGCTGCCTCGATAAATGAACTATCAAATAACAAATGACTTTATTGAACCAATTGTTTCTAAGATAAGAACGCTTTTAACACATACAAACTCTTAACCTTAATAATATACCTAATCAAAGAGAGCTAGAGTTTCAACGTACTCTTCATTTATACACACATCGCCATCTAGTTTGAAACTAAGCAAAAATTGTTTACCTATTATGGATACTTGACAATACTTAACATATTTAAGTAAGCTTATCCGTTGTCTAATACTCATAGTACAAGCTCTGCTTAGTTTGGGACTAGATGGCGTTGTGTGAAAGTGTGAGTAATTTAAATACTTGTAGAGTCAACTAAAAGATACTACTCAATGAAATAATGAATCATCATCATCATAACAGCCCTGAATGTCCCACTGCAGGGACGGGCCTCCTCCCGAGGCGGAGGGATACTTGGCCTACTAATACCACGTTGGCCAGACGGATTGGTATAGGGTTTAATTTCAAGTTTTCCTTGTTTTTATTTCGTAAAGATAATATTCACGGATAGTTCCTTAGTCGGTTTTTACGACACCCATGGGATGAGATGGGGTGGTGACATATTGTTTTGTTACTCCGTCACCACACGGAGAAATAATGAATGAAGTTGTTTAATATTGTCAACTCGTCATCATCATTATACCGGTCTGCCAAATGAATCATCACGCTACATTTCAACAACCTGATTGTCATAGGAATAATTAAACATGTGCGATTCAAGGTTGTTCCACAACTTACTATGGAATTCCACAACTTAAAAATGTGATTACCTACTATTATAATTATAAAAGTATTTTATTTTTGCGATTACTTAATTTACTTGTCACCCAGTCAACTACTAAATTACGACACCTAAGTGTATACACACAAACGACTAGCAAACTAGTGTTTGCTAGTCGTTTGTGTGTATACACTTAGGTGTAAAAAACAAAACACAACAAAATAAATACTGCGGGAAATCAATATCTAAATAGTTGAAATAACTCGAGAGAGAAACAGCTGATTCAATACCGTTGTATCGCGAGTCGAACCAACAAGAAAATTTTCAAAATAGAAAACATATGAAAGGAAAATATGTACAACATTTACATAACATACCATTTTGCCATGTTAAAGCGAATAAATCATCGCCATGAAGCCATTGAAGCTCACTTATAACAGTCGACATATCAGCATTAAACGACATTAATAAACAACAGCATAACTCCACAACACAAAACAATCACATCACTATAACAACACACATTGTTGTTAGCACAACACTAGTTTCAATATTTTTTTAAACTTTCGCATTTAAATTATCACGAATATTCTGTTACAAATTGATGTTTCGAAACGTCACAATGACAGATCTCGTATGGGGTTAACGAACGGTATGCGCACACGCAACGTACGTGCGTCGCGCGCGAACGAAGCCAACCGACTGGCCTGACGAGTATTGTAGTAAACAGTAACCGGCTGTATCGATAACCTTCCGAATATCGACAAACATCACTAGTTCACGATATCGCTACTCGTGAACAAGGTCGCATATTTTTTTTACGGTTTTTACGGTTTTATTAATATAATGTTAGAACTTATGATTTTCTTATTTGTAGTTGTAAATGTACTTGTTATACATTAAGTATTGTATCTCTTGATTGTAAAAATCCTTATCTTATTAACTAAGTCCCACAAAGGGACGACCCTCTCTAGTGGTAGAGATGTTTCTATCAACTCTTGCGCAGATATAGTTTTTTCATATTTTATTAATTTAGCTTTTACAACAGGCTTAGAAAGAAATACGTAAACGTAAGATGATTTTCAATTGTTAAGACTTTGAAAGAGCCCTGATCTCTCCTAATTCCTCCCAAACTCTCGTTGATTGAGTGTGGTGACCTCCGTGTGGTGACGTAGTAAGAATAGAATATGTCACCACCCCATCTCATCCCATGGGTGTAGTAAACACCGACTAAGGGACTATCCGTGAATATTATCTTTACAAAATAAAAAGAAGGAAAACTTGAAATTAAACCCTATACCAATCTGTCTGGCCAGCGTGGTATTGGTAGGCCAAGTGTCCCTCCGTCACGGGAGGAGGCCCGTTCCTCAGTGGGACATTAATAGGCTGTTATGATGTCTTATGATGAATTGACAAATTGTAAGTTGCCTAAGCCGTTGAATGTCCTCGTATTTGCAGTGTTTTGCGTGAAGACGTAGGTTCCAATCTTATCTTCAAGTTGGTATAATTTACGTCCCATCATTTTTGTTTTATTTCGATAATTTATAGCAAACCTTAACTTTACAAGTCATATATTTATTTGTTAATTTGCTTTAAAAATCATCCATAATAATACATTTCTTACAATTGCAACCATTTTAAGATTACCTTATAAATTAGGGCAGTTAACAGCTCCTTGGTCTGCGTCACGCAAAGCAAATTGTTAAAATGAGGCAATGGTTGGAGTGACCTCACAAGCTAATCATTTATAAAATGATTTTTTTTAACTTGTGTAAAAAAATCATTTTGTAAATGTTTAGCTTTTAACGAAACAATATAAATAAAAACAAATGCCCTTTTATTGTATTTACAAGACATCTGGTCTTGTAAATACACATTCAGCTTTCAAATATAAACCTGTGACACTTGCCGCAATATCAGCAATATACCAATGACCAACAGAAAGTCAGACAATTGATTTATGGCATTAGTGTATTTTTATGGTAGCAGTGGCTTTCCTCAGGACAATCAAGTGTGAATCGCATAAGCAAATGTCTCGCGTGGAATTCGAAGCTGATATGCACTGCACCTGCAAATGTTATTTCATCATAACAGCCCATTAAGGTCCCACTTCAGGAACGGGCCTCCTCCCATGACGGAGGGATACTTAGCCTACTGATACCACGCTGGCCAGACGGATTGATATAGGGTTGAATTTCAAGTTTTCCTTCTTTTTCTTACGTAAAGATAATATTCACGGTCCCTTAGTCGGTTTTTACGACTCCCACGGGATGATATGGGGTGGTGACAAATTGTATTCTTACTCCGTCACCACACGGAGAGTTAGTTACTTAGTTGTTACTACGTATACTTACTAACAGTTAGTTAGTTATTACTACTTACTTCTACTCAAATTTCTCTGAATATTTTAAACATAATATTACCGTGTGAATTTCTAATACTATCATTATTCCATCTTCCTATCTAACCTTTTAAATAAAAGCCTATTTAATTTTATCGAGCATGTCAATTCTCGTACCTTAAATTCGGTTAAGTTAACTTTTAGTTGTCAAATTGTCTTGTTTTTTTGCTATTGCAATTGTAACCTTTTGTGGTCGTGTTAAAGTTTTATTTAGAGTGTGACAATTGACAACTAAAAGTTAACTCAACCGAATTTTAAGTACGAGAATTGACATGCAGATTTGAAACTTACAAACCTGTATGGTAACAGAGACCAATGTACAGAAAAGTTGAGAAGTCAATCTACTTTCAAAGTGCGTTCGAGCAATGCACATCTAGAGACTCCTTACGTACACGAGCTTTAGAGACCAAAACTTTGACCCAATCCCAGGCATACAGGTTAGTAGTACTAAAACCCAGGGTGTTCCTTTCTCAGTTATAAACGGCCATGACAAAGAGAAGACTCACATTACTTGAGCCGCCCTTGACTGGAACCAGTGGTAGCACGAATGTCATAGTATTGTACGTGATAAATAAACTGATTCAAAATTAAAAATGAAATGGTTTTGGTGAAGTTAACTGGTTACTCATGGCCTAGTGCAAGGTTTAATTTCAATTAAAAAAAAAAAATTTTATTGGCCAAACATGGAACATAAGAGGAGTAGCTTGGAATAATGCTTTTGCAAATAACATGAACGGAATATGAAGCACATTTTATGATTTTTGATTTCTGTTCCTAACTGCCTTACGTCCAAAACTTATTTTCACATTTAAAAATAGATACTATAAATAGATACGTGTTACCAACTAAAAAGCTTACCACAAAAAAATGGTAGCTATTATCATATATCAAACAATAAAATTCTACTATCTTAATATAAATAATGTTATCTTCTGGCAACAAAGATATAAACGAAACGGGGACTTAGAATTTGGATACGAAGCCGCAAGTTTTCGAAACAAAACTACTGATAAGAATTAAACTGATATTATTATTCATAATAGCCTGCCCTCCTGCAGGGATGGGATGGATCTACTCCAGTAACTAAAGGTAGCTGAACCTACTTATACTATGCTGCCTTAGTAACTAGATCAGTATAGGGTTTAGTGTAAAGTATTACTTTTTTTGTATAAATAAAATATCTGCCAACATTTCCTAGGTTGTATTTTATGTCACTTCTGGTATGAAATGGAGTGCTGGTACCATATTATATGCTTACTCTATCACCGTAAGGAAGTGACATTACTTGGATGAATCGTTCTTACAAAGAAAAGTATTCTTTGTTTATTTATTTTAAAATGTAGTGTTTTAATGTAACCTGCAATGAAATAGAAGTTCCAACTGCGGTATGCGTTGGTCACTCCTAAATATTCTGTGTCTTTCGACCATAGCTTCTGCCTGGTACAGGTACATGCCCCCTTCATTACCACTTTAGATGATAATTACGTTTCACAGCTAGCTAGAAACAGCTATAAAGCCTATCATAGCTAATAGGAACGACACAAAATTAATTAGGTTTAGTGTCTACGTATTAGGTAAAATAATGGCACTATAAAATTGAACAATATGGAATAACATCTTTAAGATTATCGTCCCCTACTTACGTAGTACGTTATTGTTAATTTATAACATAAATTAGTGATGCAACGGAGCTTCGTAATTCGTAGAGACACAAAGTAACACTAAAAGTAACTTTGTATCTGATATGAATGAGAAACATTTTTGATTATCATGATTATATATAAGTATCAGTCGATAAAATAGAGTTAGCAGCTGCTGCAGTAGCCTTACTAACAGCAAGCTAGCTAGAGATGCGAAAAAGATTCGTGTCAGAATTTGTTTGTCCAGATATCATTGTTTCAATTATCATATTAGATAAAGTTGAATATTTACTCTTAAGTCTGTCGTTAATAGTCAATTAGTTAGTGATACATATTAAACACGTATTTCTCAGATATAAAACTTAAAGTAGGAACATCACTTTTTCAAATATGTAGCAGGTCACCTTACGCCACAAAATCTCAGTGCTACCTGCCCTAATAAATTATTCACATTCATTCATTTATTCCATTTAATTTATGTATGTTAGTACTGAAGTAAGACGCTTTATGACCATTTTGTAGGCTGGCAGGTATTTCGCTGAATCAATTTAAGTAAAACATAGCTTAATAATTAAAGGAAAGGTTCTTAGTACGCAGTTTTTAACTTAAGTCGTATTGGTAGGTAATTAAAAATAGCGAGCTTGCTGGTAGATAAATTAACCAAATCGTTAACACTTCTATGTCGTGTTCGGGGATTAGCTAGCGCACACAAGCAATTCGGTATGTAAAGTACAAATTTACCTATGTCGATTCCAAAACCATTTAGAGATTTCATATTTTGAGCACAATAAACCGTAAGATTGTGTTGATGTTTACAATTGTTCATAAATTGTACAATTGTAAAAAAAATTTTTACAATTGTAAAAATCATACGCGACGGTAGCGCAAGCGGTTGCCGTGCAAGAGGTTTTGGGTTCGATCCCCACGCAGGACAATAATTTGTGAGATCCACAAATTATTGTCCTGGTCTGGGTGTTCTTTGTGTCCGTTAAGTAATGTTTGTAAAAGGTCCCCGCGACACAGGGCATGATCCCTAGTGCGGGAGTTGTCTTTTTTAAAAACAAATAAAAAAATTATTCGTCTTTCATTTGACCTCTAAATGACGTCATGCGACGGCTGAACAAAAGTTTGTCTCTGCCTTCATGGCTCAAGTAATTAGCCATACGCATGACGTCATCACGAGTAAAATTTAAAATATTTATTAAAAATAAACTATAGGTAGAAAACCAAAAATACTCAAATTAGTTGTTTATATTTAAAAAACGTTTAAAATAAATATACAAAAAAAACCTAAAAAATTCATTACATACCGAATTGTGTACACGCTTTTTATCAGGTTTGATATTATAGTTATTGAGCACACATTAAGAAAATGAATAAGATGTGTAAAGCACTTGCTTAAAAAACAAAGTTCAATACATAATCAATACAATTCGAACGAAAATTAAAGTTTACTACTAGATCTCCTAGATGGCGTTGTATGAAATACTGAGCATCATCGTCTGTTAATTATTATTCAACAGCAGCTTTGTATAAAATCCAATCAATGCAAGTTCATACATAGTGGACAATTGGCTATACAATCAACTTAAATAACTTATAAAAGAACTGCTGAAACATGGTCGACATCGTTTTATTGGATTTGGTGTAAATTGTAAACTTACGCGTAATTATTATTGAACGATTTTTCTAGACTTAGAACGAATTTTGATTTCAATCGTGTATTTCTTGACTTATGGGGACTTTAACCCCATTACTCATAAACGCCTTTTAATTTTAATCTCTAACACATACACGACAGGAGATCAGCGTTTAAATCCTATCAGGATTCCATCTGGTTTAAACGCAACATAGTCCTAAGAGCTCTCTTTTGCACAACAAAAGCCGCGTCAACATTATATCCTTATCTATTATTACCCCAAAATTTTATACTATATCTTAGCTTGGATTCCGCTAAGGCAGAGTAAACTGTACACAGCTGATAAATTGATAAAGATTATTTTAGAGTTCTAATAGCATAACACGCGCTGGTTACTAACAATAACAGAGAGAGCAGAAATACACCATAAGGGCGCTTGTACACGCTAAGAAAATTTGCCGTGTCTGCGCCAGACAAGACAAATCTTCGTGTAGACGTCAAAAATTTTGTCTTTTTCGCACACGAAAACTTTTCGTGTCTTCCGCAGACATTACCAATCGAAACGTGTACACGATAGGAGTTTTTTCGTGCAGTCGTCAGACGGGCGTAGGGCACGCAAGTAATGACAAGTGTGATAATCAGTGTGAGTTTCCTTTAGTAAAAATGTTAACTAGAAAGCAACAAAGTATGATACCCTACTACACCGCTCCCCGCCCCTCCGCAACAACGTTCGCCGTGTCTTGTCTTGCACAGACAAGAATATTTTCGCCGACGCTGTGTACACAGGTCGTGCTTAAAAACGACACGAATTCTTGCGTAGACCCGGCGATTTTACTTAGCGTGTACAAGCGCCGTTACACATAGACCTCATCCCGTCTGACACTACAACGCTAGTTTTCTAATGACAGAAACAATTTACTAGAAACTTAATTTAAACTACTTTCGCTTACGACTTGTACCATACAACCATAATGTGATTTTGATTCCATACAAGCCGGTTGGATCTATGCAAATCACTTTTATGTAAAAGGTAAAACAAAAAGGATGAAAACGCAATTTAATTGTTCTCGCTAAAGCCTTTAAGGCTTCTTTTATATTACATGAAAGAAAAATTAGATTACTGGTCGCACGATTCTGACAGTAACTTTTTTATTTAGTATGATTTAGAATACTAATGTCTTATTTATAAGTATTTTCAAGAGTGTCGTAAAATTAGACTAAGTCTAGCCGATAATTTAAATTTCTAGCTTATTACATATTTCTAGAGTGTCATAAAATTGGACTAGAGTAGCCGACTGAATAATACTAAATTCAATATCAAGTCAATTGTCAGCTATACGATAGAGAACAGCTATACCTATTCTAAAATGGGCGGCTAAGAAATTAAAGAAGAATTTTAGTCGTCGTATAGAAGTCTATAGACAGCTTTTATACGACACCATTTCAATGATATTAGGTGACCACAATACTTTATAGGTATGGCTCATGGTGATATTAAATCGAAATATTCTTCTTCTTCTTAATATTCCTCTTCAATTAACAAAAGTTGGACATCAGCCTCGAAAGACTCTATATTTATTTGTTACTGGCGAAGAGAAAGAGATCCGCAGCAATTTTGACAAAATAATAAAAAAAACTGAATCATTTCGAATTAAAACCCCATTTGTAGTACTTTTTATTTCTCTACAGTAGGTGTAGCAAAGCTTTTCTCAATGCCGGGATGTATATTTCTCTAACTTCACATTACTCCTTCTTATTAAACTTGTTATCATACCCAAGAAAATTGAGCTTATTCCGGGACTCTATGAACATCAAGTTCGCAAACATTTGTCTTAAAACATTTTTATAATTCTATAGCGAGAAATAAAGTGGCGCTTAATAATAAGCTTAGATGGTAAGATGTTCTTTGTGGCTCATAAATTGATATGTATAAAACTCTCCGCGATAAGACACAAGATTAATACAGTACCCTAGTAACATATTACTTAATAGTCACTATGTAACCTGACTATGGGAGTTGTATCTAATACAAACTCTATTTCTGCTTATTCAGCTTTAACGACACCCACCTACTACGTCACCTTACAAACTTCATTGCAAAATATTTGACAAACATTTTCCAAATTACTGAACTACCTTTGCCCGAACCTTAAAGGTCAATCCAATCTTTCAAAATGTCAAGTTCAAGGATGAACACTTCCACATTTCAGTTTTACAACCTCTTTTGTTTGTATAATGTTCTACTAGATTAGATTGGGGGAAGTCCCACATAAAAAAAGCCATAAACTCTATCAGAGTGAAATAGATAAAGATTGTGAAAGACCGCTCTTAAACGTATTGCTTGTAATCATCATAACAGCCCATTAATGGCCCACTGCAGGGACGGGCCTCCTCCCGTGACAGAGGGTTACTTGGCCTACTAATACCACGCTGGCCAGACGGATTGGTATAGGGTTTAATTTCAAGTTTTCCTTCTTTTTATTTCGTAAAGATAGTAGTTACGGTTATTCCCTTAGTCGGTTTTTACGACACCCATGGGATGAGATGGGGTGGTGACATATTGTATTCTTACTCCGTCACCACACGGATAGATTGCTTGTAATATTTTACATTATTGTGTGAATGATTCCTTAGTATGAATTCAGCAACACGAAAAAAGTTTTCGAATCCTTAAATTTCTTTTTTTAACAAATACATAGCTTTCCGCTCTGTGCTTGTCATCCTAGGATACAAGTTGTTAGTTACACTAGCTACTATTCCATTCTACCTACACGGTAACATTTTCACACTACTGCTTGGAGATGGTACTTAGTTCTTAGTTAAACGTTCTTAAAAAACACAAGGCAATACGTAACGAAGTCAAATATTATTTCATCATAACAGCCCATTAATGTCCCACTGCAGGGACGGGCCTCCTCCCGTGACGGAGGGATACTTGGCCTACTAATACCACGCTGGCCAGACGGATTGGTATAGGGTTTAATTTCAAGTTTTCCTTCTTTTTAATTCGTAAAGATTATATTTACGGTTAGGTCCTTAGTCGGTTTTTACAACACCCATGGGATGAGATGGGTTGGTGACATATTGTATTCTTACTCCGTCACCACACTGACACTATTATTTATTGTATTAATAAAAAATGTCCATACATGGCTATTAATGGACTGGCTAGTTTAACCTTTAATTAGGCGCGCGGGGTCTTGGCGACCCCAAGTGATCTTCATTCGGAATTATTTTTTTAGTTATTTACGCTAGCGAGCCAAACTTTCTGCTAGCTTCTTAACTCATCCACCCCTCCTTCCTCAGTAGAGCTTGAGCGTCAGAAATGGTTAGTCGCGCTGTACGGAGGTGCCTGGGGTCAATGCGACCCCGCGCGACTAATAGTGTAGTTCAATTTTACGTAAGTATATATTTTTAAATTACTTGTTTTTAGATTTATTTATTTCATTTTGAAATTTTAGATACTGTTATGTTATTATATGGTTCTAATACTAGTTATTTGACAAAGATACACAGTTGTACTTATGTAAATGTACTCACTGTTATAAGTTTATGCTTTTTTACATTTGATGAGCAAAAATTATATTACATTGTTGTTTCATGGTTACTGTAAGGCAGTTATAATGTTTATTTATTTTAATTGCGTTGTACTATGACATTTGTCAAATCTGGTATTATTTTTCGTAGAAACCGTTCAACATGGCTAGAAATAGGCTCAGTATTTCCTAAGCGAAATACTGCAAAAAGAATCTTATCTGAACAAGAGGTTCCAGGCCCTTCATCATCTAGAAATGATGTAACAACAAGAAAAAAAGGAAGATTCTACATCTGTCCTCGAAATAGTGACAGAAAAACAACCTTTGTTGTTTTTCTGTCACTATTTTGAGGACAGATGTAGAATATTCCTTTTTTTGTTGATAAATTTTAGGTTCCTCTAAAATAAAAAAATTCATTGTTTTCAGTGTTACAGTTACGTTTTTCTTGAGTTTTCTAACGTTGGTATAGTTTATAAGTAAATAAAGAATAATAAAAGTTGATGATTATATATAAATACTTTTTATTTAATGTCATTCACTTTGGGGTTACTGCAGACCCCGCGCGACTAACGACGTAAGTATTTTGGCGCGCCTAATTAAAGGTTAAAGATGGAAAGCGACAAAAGACGCCACAAATAAAGAGACTTTTCTTTTTTAGCATACCAACGCATGGATGAACGTCTTATATTGACAGAAGACAGGTTAGTCTATAGTACCAAGCTAATGGATTTTTTACGTGACATCCATGTTTAAGAAAGATACAACGTTTTCCGAATCTCCTTTCAAGACAAGAAAATTAAAAATTACATTTATATTCTTAGCTCATCTCCATACGGTTAATAGTCCCTTTACCTTTGATACGTATACTAAGCAAATTAGCTTACAAGACCGTTACGTTCTATGTCCAATACACTTAAGTTATTACACTGGCCGTGCGGATATTCACCCGACCACCACACCAATTATACACTTCCGTGCAAAATAATTGGACTATTATAGTGTATATCTTCACGGCAGTTATTATAGAAGCTGGCAGGCATATTTAATAACCCGTGGTGAGGTAAAAAAATAGGCTTTGGTTTAATTACAGAGGGTTGTGTGAAGGGAGAAATGGGTTTGGTATTTCAAGCCTTGTAATTTGTAGAAACGTTTATTATAGTTGAGGTGATAAAGCAATATTTTATACCAATTTTCGAATAAAAAAAGGGGTGTTAAATATTTTCGATGGTTACTTTCTCTCCGTGTGGTGACGGAGTAAGAATACAATATGTCACCACCCCATCTCATCCCATGGGTGTCGTAAAAACCGACTAAGGGACTATCCGTGAATATTATCTTTACGAAATAAAAGAAGGAAAACTTGAAATTAAACCCTATACCAATCCGTCTGGCCAGCGTGGTATTAGTAGGTCAAGTATCCCTCCGTCACGGGAGGAGGCCTGTCCCTGCAGTGGGATATTAATGGGCTGTTATGATGATGATGAAATATTTTCAATGGTTACTTTCGCAAAAATGTTAAGATGTAACTATCTTGTTTTCTTTTTCTGTAGCAATTTGTTACTACCTCTTTTAAGAAGTAAGATATACTTAAAAAGAGGTTAAGTCTGGTTCGCAAATCGTTTTTTTTAAGGTTTCCTACTTGAGGTAGCAAAAATAAAAACAATCAGTACTTATTATTTTTATATCTTGGAAATGTGGTGTCTTAAGAAGTATAAATGTTTAGGTGTCCTACCCATCTCCAATATAATTCTATACAGAATTGGCCATTTCAATGAGTGAAATATCTTAGAGAAGTCAACGAAGTAAATATATGTACGATTGTTAAACTTTCGCGCTTTCTAAATGATTGACGCACAATAAAATTAAATGGCGCGTGCCCTGCCTTTCTTACAAAGGTAGCCTACAACTTGGTTTAAAATGTTTTAAATTAGTCTATAAAAATAATACATTTTTTCTTACACATTCATACAATGGGGAGACCCATTTTGTAAAATAAAAAAATAAAATATATTAAAATAAAAAAATAATATGGAGGATGGGGAGACCCAGGACCGCCCAAGGTGGCAGTATTTGGAGGAGACATATTATTATGTCCAGCAGTGGACGTCAATTGGCTGATATGAATGAATTAATGAATTCACACAACGCTATTTTGTTCCAAACTAAGCAGAGGTGTATTTACTAAGGGTACTAGAATGGTACTAGACTATGGATAGCCATATACTTTTTTACAAGCTCTAGCGAACTAAATGGCAACAAGAATGTATTGAAATAATTTGTTTTTGTATTACCTACAGGACGATTCTTTCCCGTTTAAGGTAATAATATTAACAATTTATTTATTTGTCCGTGTGGTGACGGGAGTAAGAATACAATTATGTCACCACCCCATCTCATCCCAGGGGTGTCGTAAAAATCAACTAAGGGACTATCCGTGAATATTATTTGTATGAAATAAAAAGAAGGAATCTTGATATTAAACCCTATACCAATCCGTCTGACCAGCGTGGTATTAGTAGGCCAAGTATCCCTCCGTCACGGGAGAAGGCCCGTCCCTGCAGTGGGACATTAATGGGCTGTTATGATTATACAATGGTTGCAGCAACTTATTCAAGAATGCAGCAGTAGAGTTTATTACGCAACTTCTTCTCTACTAGCACCTAGGAAGCGGTGGTAAAGTTTGGAAAACTTTTAATAATTATGTAAACTTAGATTAAGGAGATTTAAATTGACGTCAATAAGTTGTTATTTTGTAACATAACATTGAGAAATAAATACAATACAATCTTATACATAAAAAAACCCAAACCAAGGCAAAAAAATCACGTTCATGCACACAAAGATTTGCATTGAGCGGGAATCGAATCCGAGACCTCTGCGTAGCAGTCATGTAATATAACCACTATGCCACAGAGGTCGTCAAGCTTATAACAATTGGATAAAACTATTTACAAAACAAAATTAGCTTAACGAAAAGTGAACCTATGTTTACAAAAACTCCAATTTAAAACAAAACACAATCACATTAATCGAAACCTTTTATAATATTAAAGTAAACATTGACATGGACAAAGAACGGAAGTTAAAACATGGCTTATCGAATTTCAGCAGGAAATTGACATGAGTGGCGCGTGCGCAGAAGTAAACCACACTTTTAGGTGCGGTGTAATGTATAAGCGGTAGAGATTATAAAAATATGGAACTTTTTAACTTGAAAAATAATGGATTATTAATTTATTAATTTTCCTGCATTAATGTGCATAATATGAAATGAATATCTTAAAAACAGTAAGTATTAACAATATTATGTTGTCCCTGCATCACTGAAAGAAGCTCATTTAAACAATTTCAACTCATTTTAATAAATCTCCAAACCTATACAAAATATTATCATTATTGTGTAAAAACAAACCAGAAAGAACTCTGTGTTCTTCCGCTTTTATCTGCTATCAACAATTTCTTCGTGCCGTGTATCGCATATGATACATTCATATTGTTTTACTATTTAGTCTAGTGGCAGGACAGGGAGCCTGTTAAAGCTTTCAGTTCGAGAAGTGCCCTGTACTCTGCCTTTTTTTCTTTTTTGGTTTCGCTGGGGTAAAATGCCTACGCATCCCCGCTCTTCGGGAGACAGGAGGGGTATGTGGGGCTCTTAAGGGGTGACCCCCGAGTGCTCCCACTAAAAGTCCCCAGCGGCACTCCTTCATCGCCTTCCTTGAGGGGGCCTGAGAAACCGACAGAGCCTTTGCGTCCAGTCCCCCTCCGGCCCTGTACTCTAGCTTAAGTTGAATAATTACACAATCACCAAACAATAATAAATACACGTTTAAAAAGAAAATAATTCGCTTATCGCTTATGACTTATCCCACTCATTAAGGGCTTATATTACATGCACGTAACAGTTGCCAGTACGAGTGGGTAAAAAAGTTTTAAAATAGCTTCCTTATTCTCTTTGTACGAATTGCCATTTATTTTTTATTTTTTTTCATTAACTATTATTTTTCTCTCTCTTTAACTATATACAAAAGAAAGAGATAGAAGATTATTTGCGTATTCGTTCGAAACAAAATATGAGTGATGTTGTTCTTTTTTTAAATAAAAATCCTGTTGTAGATATTTGATAGGCTTGGGATTTGGACTTAGGAAAGTGATGGAGTGAATAGGTTTGTTTTAATTTTTTTTTTTTACTTCTTGTATTCTTATACTACTGTGGTGATATGATTTTATAGTATAAGTAGCTGATGCCCGCGGCTTCACCTGCTTTGTATAGGTAGCTTAAATGTAAATCTACTCTTTAAACTACCTACATTCATAATTTCATCGAAATCCATTCAGTAGTTTTTGCGTGAAAGAGTAACAAACGAACATCCATTCTCACAAACTTTCGCATTTATAATATTAGTTAGTAGGATTATACTGTTATTAAACGTAGGTATGTCCAGACAAATATTCTTCATAACAGCCTATTGACGTCCCACTGCAGGGACGGGCCTCCTCCCTTGACGGAGGAATACTTAGCCTACTAATATCACGCTGGCCAGAGGATTGGTATAGGGTTTAATTTCAAGTTTTCCTTTTTTTTTATTTCGTAAAGATAATAATAATATTCACGGATAGTCCCTTAGTCGGTTTTTACGACACGCGAGATACCTGGTATGAGATAGGGTGGTGACATATTGTATTCTTACTCCGCTATCACACGGAGAACTCACTGTACTATGAAGACTAACAACTAACTAAGAAGCAACACAGCGTTGACGAAAAAAAAACAAAGCGACTCTATTCCCTTCTTAGTATGTACAGCGCGGGCAACAAATATTAACTTTTAAAATGTATTACACAGAGAAACAAGTCCACAAGATACTAGTAAACAAGGAGTAAAATGACCATTTCCATATTTATTCTACTACATACAAAGAACTTTACAAAAGTTTAAGCAAACGAAGTTGGCTCTTTGAAAAAGTAAAATAAAGATCGGGTCGGACTCGCCCATAGAGGGTTCCGTAAATAAAATATGTATCATTATCATTATAACCGCCCATTAATGTCCCATTTCAGGGACAGGCCACCTCCCTTAGCGGAGGAATACTTGGCCTACCTATATCACGCTTGCCAGACGGATTGAAATAGGCCCAAAAAATATATATGATGTAATTAAAGTTTTTTTGGAAATCTTCCTGTATCATCATCATCACAACAGCCCATTAATGTCCCACTGCAGGGACGGACCTCCTCCTGTAATGAAATCATAATGTAATGTATCTTCCTGTATATGTGAATATAATATTGCTTCATGCTAAATTTCAAGACTCTAGGTAGACTAGAAGTACCATGCAGGTTTTGATTCCCATGCGGGTCACGGGTGTCAATAAGTTGCTACAAAAACGACTATCTTTTTATTGCGTAAGCTTAGAAGTTTATTTATTTTACACCAGCTGTATACTATCCGTGTGGTGACGGAGTGAGAATACAATGTCACCTCCACATCTCATTCCATGGGTGTCGTAAAAATCGACTAAGGAACTATCCGTGAATATTATCTTTACGAAATAAAAAAGAAGGAAAACTTGAAATTAGGCCCTATACCAATCCGTCTGGCCAGCGTGGTATTAGTAGGCCAAGTATCCCTCCGTCACGGAAGGAGGTTCGTCCTTGCAGTAGGATATTAATGGGCTGTTATGATGATGATGACACCTTTATACAGCAAAAGACCTTTAGTATTAGGCAAAAAATTAGCTTGATACCTCTACGCGTTCTTGAGAAAAAGTGTCTTGACAGACAGACAGACGGGCGGATAGACAGACAACATAATGATCCTATAAGGGTTTCCTATTTTACTTCGGAAACGGAACCCTAAAAATACGTAGAGACGCTTGTAAGACCCATATTGCAAGTTAAACAAGGACTCTTTGTGTCTAATTACAGATGAAAATAAAAGACTTTGTGTTTGTTGAGTCATGTGTGTATGAAAAAAGTTAAAAAGTTTAACTTTTGTTCTGTTTGTTGAAGTGTTTTCTTTGTTTTTGGGGCTTTACAGAAATAGATTGGTTTGGGATTTATTTCTTTAAAACTCGTGTCACATTCGTAGGGTTAAACCTACCCTACGAATGTGACACGAGTGCACGACTGCTGAAATGCATTGGAATTAATCAAACATGAATCAGAAGAAAATGGAAGATCTTTTCTCAATGCATAATTTTAATCAGTACGTTACTTTTTTTTAAATATAAGCTCCGGTTTTAATAACTTCACCCGGGAGCGTTGACTAATATATTTACGCACTTTTGTTATCATGAATGATTTACAGCGGTTGCCTTTTTTTTGGCAAAGCAAATAGTTGATCCAATTCTGAGTATGGCTTTTTAAACTTTTATTAAAATTAGTTGTATAATGACCGTGTTCTGAAGTAACAAACATATTTTTTTTTCAAATACAGAAAATTACAAAAAAAATGCTTATTTATATTAAATCAAGTCTTGATTCATCTATCAAAAACTAACAAATCAAAACAAAATTTAATTTATCTTCATAAAATTCACCAATTAATAAAAGAACCCAATGGTCCGGTTGTCAAACTGGCTGTTTTAATTATAAACATTAACCTCTAAATAATAAATTGATGCGAACTAATCGAGGAACAGTTAATCAATATAAAATTATAGTTACGATAAAATTCTAACTCCTATTGTATAATTTGCATATTCTGTTAAGGAGAATATTGTAAGAATTTTGAAGGACATTAGTTTTCTATTAGTATTTTGTTTATGTCATTGTCACTTTTAACGACCATGTACTACTACATACCTAAAGACTTTTACCTTTTATTATACCGAACTACTTGTGTTTCTTTCTTTTTAAAAATACTTTAATTTCAACTTTAACTAGTACACATTGTCGCGGGGACTTTAACAAACATCAATTAGATGAATACTTAAACTTCCGGACTGAAAACAACCATTTAATAATAAAAATTAAATAAAATAAGTTTTATTTTTGTTCCTTACATGTCTTTTAACTATACATACATAATAAGTTAACAGTAGGTGCATAAGTCACGTGAGGTTCAAAAACTAGGACCAGTCTCAGCATCATGCTGCAGCTAATGCGGTAGCTTACAGCGCTGTTATTCTGACTGGCCCCTCATATATGGCCTGGCATTTCGTAGATCACACAAATAAGTTTTGCGTGGGATCGTTTCATAGAGTTGCGTTAAATATATAAAAGGCACAACCCACGATGTTACCAACCAAGACAGACTTTTGCTGAAGTTACCTAAGATCATTAAACATGTGGTTATATAGAGAGAAGGACCATTCTCCTTTCGACCTCTTCTGTATTTAGATAAAAATACATTTAAAAATAGACTGTTAACATGAATACTATGTAGTTATAGTCGGTTCGATATATTGACAGCCTCGAGATCGTACAGTCTGGGTTTGCACACGAATAAAAAGGTATCATCATAACAGCCCATTAATGTCCCACTGCAGGGACGGGCCTCCTCCCGTGACGGAGGGATACTTTTTTTTTTTATCTTTATTTTGAAGGGGGTTTACTCCTAAGTATGAGTATGTCACCCCGACGGAGGGATACTTGGCCTACTAATACCACGCTGGCCAGACGGATTGGTATAGGGTTTAAATTCAAGTTTGCCTTCTTTTTATTTCGTAAAGATAATATTTACGGCTAGTCCCTTAGTCGGTTTTTACGACACCCATGGGATGAGATGGGGTGGTGACATATTGTATTCTTACTCCGTCACCACACGGACTTAAAAGATATAAAGTAAAATATTTATGGTTAACATTTATTTTGCATATTTCCGTACGTGTCCTTAACAATCGCCAATAAAAAGCAATCTACTTCACCGTTGACACTAATTTACGTATCCTCTAACTTTCCATAGCAATGGTTAATAAAACCTTTCTATTATACTTATATTTATACTTTTTTGTTTGCCGCCTTAGGATATAATAGCCTTGTTTATTGGCACACAAAAAAATTTACAATAAAAACTGTCACTAACTTTACAAATTATTATGAAAATAATTAGAGGGTTTGTATAGATTTAATAAAATTAAATTTTTAATTAAGTACGAAGTAGCCCGCTCTCTCGCGTCTCGCCAACTTAACTCGCCAAAAAATAGGATGGAGATCTATTCAAATCAATTTAATCAACAATTTACTACTTAACTCGCTACTGTATTTGTTGTCGTTGTGTAAATCAGGCTTTAGGGGGTTCACAGCCGGTTGCAACCACTAACTTATTAACGAAAACGCTGCTTAGGCAACATCGGCTAGGTCATTTTACAGTTGGGTGACCATTCATCTGAACGTTTCTGTACTTCGGAGAGCATACTCTAAGAAACTACTGTCCTTTAAGGCCACGCTTTAAAAACAATTTGTCGGGCTCGGCTGCTTTATCTATACTTCTATATCTATTCTAATATTATAAAGATGTAAAGTTTGTGTGATTAAACAATCACACAAACTTTATAAAAATACACATTTGTGACGTTTTAGGGGGTAATCTCTGGATCTAATGAACCGATTTCTAAAATTCTTTCTGTGTTGAATAGTACATTTATTGAGGAGTGTCATAGGCTATATAATATCACGCTATGACAAATAGGAGTGGAGCAGTAATGAAATATGTTTAAAAAACGGATGCGTTTATTTCGCCGCCCAACGAAGTGGGCACGGGTCAGCTAGTATTGTATAATTTGGTGACTAACTAATGAATATTTCCAAGTAACAAATGTTGTCTATATAGAGAAAGCTATGACACATAATAACCTATTCGACTGTTTGTGCTAACCAGACAAGACATTAATAATTACATTATAATTTATATAAAAAACATCCTAAATACAGTGTTTAACTATTATTTATTATTTCGTGTGTCATATAGGTATGTATTTTAAAGCTGAAGGTAGTTTATAACGAAGTAATAATTAAGGTAAAATATAACGTTATAACTAAAGAGTTGACAACTTAAAATTAATTTTAAATAATTAAATCTTCATACAGTTTGGGCACCAAATTTTGATTAAAAAAAAAGACATGTTTTATATTGAGAATTAGTTTATCTAGTTTTAGGCTACCATCACCTAGTGAAAGGGTTTTGACAAGATTCTGTCAAATTGGTAACACGTGCCCGTTTAATGCACCAAAAAGTAGTATTCACAAGCTAGTGAAATTACAAGGACTATGGGACTTAACACTGTGGCAGTATCTCCCACAGTATTTGTATATCAGCATCATCATAACAGCCCATTAATGTCCCACTGCAAGGACGGGTCTCCTTCCGTGACGGAGGGATACTTGGCCTACTAATACCACGCTGACCAGATGGATTGGTATAGGTTTTAATTTCAAGTTTTCCTTTTTTTTTTATTTCGTAAAGATAATATTCACGGATAGTCCCTTAGTCGGTTTTTACGACACCCATGGGATGAGATGGGGTGGTGACATATTGTATTCTTACTGCGTCACCACACGGAGTAGTATTTGTACCTATATAATGTAAACTTTTTCATAATACCTCATTGAAATATTTTGGTATAATAACCTTTTTCTTGTAAATAGTTTTTCTTATAAAACAAGAGATTCAGATATGAGGCTTGTCATAAAAGGTGATAAAAAAATACGGCAATGCATTTTCTTGTAAATATTTATTACTAATTGTAAAAAAAGAATAAAAGTTTTGTGTTAGAATTGGCGTATTATTTATGAATACCTCAACACTACAACACCTTTAATCACTGAGAGACGACCTTAGTGTAGTGGTAATACGCTTTATTTTCGAAAAACATAGGTAGCATTTATCTGCATCTAGCATGAAAAAGCACTTTTCCGTTCTAATAAGAAAATAGCTGCATTTTTTGTTTCATTGCCAAGCTTAATAAATATTCCTCACAAATTAAATGAAAAAAAAAATCCCTTTACCTTACACGTCATCATGCGTTTACCTACGTGATCATACAAAAAAACTACATAAATCCTAAACCCCTCAACCAACCGACAAAGCCATACTTAATGTATAAAAAGCATCACTTCTAACATAAATCTCAACACGTTTAAACTTCGGTTAATATCAGACAGTGTGTGTCGCCTCGTTGTAATACGAAGACAATCGTCCTTTCCGCGCTAACAACGCATGACAATTACCATACAATGTGAGTGCGTGCTTCGGCGCATCAATGACTAGCGATTGTAGGGTGGCCAAACTTTTGTGGTTTCAAGGGAATTAAAATAATTACTCCCTTTTTGAGTGAATTACCTAAAACGTAAAATGCCACTGCTGCATAACTGCCTAAAATGTGTTACCATCAACCTATGGACGTCCACTGCTACACAGGCAGACCTCCTCCAAGGATTTCCACCCTGTGCGGTCTTGTGCGGCCCTCTTCAATCGATTTCCCGCCGTCCTACTAGTTTTTAGTTTTTAGACTTTTTTTTCCGAAGGTCCGCGACTTTTTTATTTATTTTATTAGGAACACAAAACAGAACACAGTACACTAGGGATTAGTATAAATATAAGTTATAGGTTGTTTTAAACTATGCTCCTAAACTATGTGTCCACAGCATGTTTCAAAAAAATTAAGGACATCTATTTCACTATTATAAACATAATACATTTTTTAGACAAGAAGGAAAACATAACACCATAACAAGCAGACGTAAGCAAAATACAACGTGAGAGCAAAATAGTAACAACCACGAGACCACCCAACTCACACACTCACTGTAACTCTAACATAATTTTTCACTTTTCTTCTTTCAAGGTTAAAAAGGCCTTCTTTCGTCTGTTTGAAGATAATCAGTAAATTTTCTCTTAGTTTAACCTGTTCCTTTCTTAATTCATTCTGATACACACGCTTAATCACAGAATCCTAGATTAAACGAAATCATGGTAATAACATCGTAGAGAACGATGTGCGTCGGTCGATCACCCCGCCCTCTGTTTATCCGGATGACTGTTCACCTTACGTATGCACTTCATTGCATGAAACATTACTAGAGAGCGCGAGCTAATTGTTCGTATTTCAAAATGGCTTATATTATTCCCCTTTATTGCTAATTAAGACATATTTTTTAAATTTTTATTTCAGGTTTTTTTTTAATCTGTCAATTATTTTAGTACATAAGTAGTTTATTAAAATAGTTATCTATAAGCTGTATAAAATTGCGGTTTTACTCTTGCTAGTTTTTTATTTCATTAAAACAATACTCAAATAAACTTTTCATAAAAACTAGTTTTCTAAGACAAAACCAAAATTCGTTACTCAACTTTAGCACCGCCCATGTGGTGAGATGAGGTGAGCCCACTTCTATTCTCTTCTAATGATGGTAATACCGTGTATAATAGGTACTTTATCACCACGCAGATTCCGAGTTTATTTATACTTATTTAACACCTAGCTGAAGTTAGCCGGCAAAAAAACGCGTCCCTTTTTAAACATTTTTAATTACTTCTCCATTCCTATTAGTAATTGTGTGATACTAGCCTTTGACACTCCCCGCTAAATGGACTATTCAACACAGAAAGAATTTATTACATCGGTTCAGTAGATCGAGAGATTACCCCCTACAACGCACACACAAACACACAAACTTTACCTCTTTATAATATTATTAAGTATAGATCAAATTCATTTTTAATTCAAACATGGGTCCTATATCCGACTTACTCTAGAATAGCACAACCTTTTGGCTAGTAATTTAAGAACTTATCGCTGTCAAGTACCTAATATAGCTTTACTAAAAAGAAAAAATCCTTGTATACCTACTCTACACTTTAACGTACCTATTTTTAACCTTCACTTAGACCACCTTAGTCGTCGTTTCTGAGTATAAATTATTATCGGAGACAGACATCAGAAGCTGATCAGCATTTCAATCTATTATTAGTGTACATCACGACCACATTTGTATGTACATAGCTAATAATGTGACTATTAAATAGTAACATACTTTGATACGTAACACGTCTCGGTGGTGCAACGGTAGCGGCTAGCACGAGGTTGTGGATTCAAATCTCACGAAGGACATTTGTACTATGCACAAAAATATAAATAAAAGGTCTCCGCTAGTGACGATTGAAAACTTGGCAAACTTATACCACGATGGCCAGACTGGTAGTTAAAGGGTTTATTCTGGTATATAAATTACCGTATTAATAATATCAAATATTTAATAATACTTAGTATATTTTTGTATATAAAAAGCAACTAATTCCTCACAAAGATTTCAATTGAACAGGGTTACAAACTAAGACCTCTTTGTAGCTATCATTATATCACCACGCCAGAGAAGTCATCACAAACAAAACATATTTCTTTAAAACACGCCAATTGTAATTTTTATTTTTGGAATCTGTACAAATGAACATCTACGAAGTTTTAATGACAATCAACTTAATTGTAGAACACAGAAATTAAAACTCCTTACAGTTTTATTATAGCAATAAGTAAAAGCTCGTACTAACGAGTATTAAACATTTTGTCAGGCGCTTTTACTTTGCGCTATTTTTCATTGTTTCAAAAGTAGAACGTATTTGTAAAGCTTTGTACTTTACAAATATGGTACTATGTTTCAAGCCAAAATTGTCAATTTTGTCTGGTAGGTACTGATAATTTAAAATGATTAAAAGAGAGATATAGTTAATAGATCGTTTCAGTCAAAAAACAAACATGCACAACGAGAACTTCAAGTGTATAGCCTTTTAAGCGACCTCTGTGGCGCAGTCGGTATATTATATGGTTGCTACGCAGAGGTCTCGTAACCTCTGCGTATCAAAAAAAAATGTTATATAACCACTACGCCACATAGGTCCTAAAATAACCTTCAATCCGTCGTCTTCATCTAGCCGATTTGGTCAAATGCTTCTTCACACTACGTTTGAAGGACCCAGTGTCACACAATAGAGGAAATATTAATGTGAGTCGGTAGTTTGACCCTAACTTTTTTCTTCAATGGTTCTTACAAAGCTGCTTTTATTTATACCTATGTATGTTTATACCTACATGCTCGTCGCTTCTGTGTGCTACACACTTACTCTTTCTTAAGGACGTCAACAATTAAGTCCTTATAGGTAAGTCTTTGTAAGGGGTCCAGACGTACATTCGCGCTTAAAATTTCCTTTATAAGTCTTATATCATCTATTCTCCTAATGTGTTCAAACTACTTAAAAGTATTAACTGTAAAATGATTAAAACTATTTTTAGCTCTAGGTAAACTTTGATGCACACCCCCTTTTATTTTTTTTAAGATAAATCCCGCACTAGAGATCATGCCCTGTGTCGCGGGAATCGGCCACAAAGAACATCCTGACTCAGGACAATAATTTATGTATCATACAAAGTACTGTCCTGCGTAGGAATCGAATCTGCGACTTGAGACAGTTCTCTCCGCTCTACTCTACTATTTAGGTATCTAGATAGATATCGAAAACAATACCTCCCTTTTTTGAACGGTCGGTTAACGTACAGAACAGCGATACGGTCAGTGTTGTGTGTAGGGGGACTTAATATTAACATCTCAAGATGCGAGGGTAGATGATAATAATATATTATCTATCACGAAGACGAAGCTGTGACGTCGCATCACCAGTCAGCTTGCGACCACGGCCAGTGCAACCTGTGCCGAAACGTCAAGTAAAATAAAGGTAAATTAAATGCGCGTTAATATCCCGTTTATATAATATTTATAATAATGAAACGCGATAGTTTAAAAGTTACTATTTAGGTATCTACCTATACTTAGATATTATCATTTATCTATATCTATCTCGTTTCCACTTACGTGTCTTCTATTCTTATATAATATCTTCTATCTCTTTTTGAAGTATTCAGATGATAAGGTATTTTCTATAGTATTTTTTTTCATATTCCAGAACCCATACTAAGGGACTTCATTCACACAATAATATAAAATGTTAGAAGCAATACATTTAAGGGCGGTCTTTCACAATCTTTATCTATTTCACTTTGATAGAGTTTATGGCTTTTTTATGTGGGACTTCCCCCAATCTAATCTAGTAGAACATTATACAAACAAAAGAGGTTGTAAAACTGAAATGTGGAAGTGTTCATCCTTGAACTTGACATTTGGAAAGATTGGATTGACCTTTAGGATTCGGGTAAAGGTAGTTGAGTAATTTGGAAAATGTTTTGTCAAATATTTTGCTATTATGTTTGTAAGAAGATGTAGTAAGTGGGTGTCGCGAAACAATGAAAGTAGTTTAATATAGCTTAACTAGAAATAAAATAAATAAATATTCCTCACTCCTTCACACAACGTCATCTAGCCCCAAACTAAGCAGAGCTTGTACTATGGGTACTAGACAACGGATAAACATACTTTTTTTTTTTTGTAGCTACACACATAATTAGAAAGCAATAAAGGAAAAAGCATATCAATATAATATATTGGCTAAGAAACCACATATCCCTTTGCATCGCCTAATCTGCATGTCAATTCTCGTTCCTTAAAAACGTTAAAAATAAATTTAATTTAACTTTTAGTTGTCAAATTGTGACACAATTTGTATTTATAATTTAAAATCTTTTTAAAATCTTGTAATCGTACTGTAACTAAGCTTAAAACGGCTTTCTGTCATTTTTAAAGTGACAGTTGTAATTTTCGCGCTAAAATGAGTATTCATGTCATAAAGAAACGTCAAAACCTTTGCGTTTATTTTAGGAGCGCCAGTGCGCGTGCGCGAGGGAAGCGAAACGAGCGGGAAAAACAAGTTAGGGATATCGCATTATTACAATCAAAGACCCTGATTTTCATATTTTGTTTTCTTGGAATAGAAGTTTACGGAACTTATAATATTTTAATTTACCGAAGATAATTTCCTGTAGTTGATTCATATATTAATGTTTTATTTCTGTATATGGAGTGTTAGAAAATCTATTAAAATTTCCAATCTTTTAAATTGTAAACCGTAAACTGGCAACTCTGTTATTTAACTCTTTTTTGCCATTTAACCTAATTTTAACTTTTTCTTTACCGGACAAGAATACCACTTTGGATTAATTAAAAATTAAATTTAAAAAAATTAAAAATTAAGTTAAATTAAATAGTATGTTTCGAGAATTGACCTGCAGGTAAAAAGTTTTTTCCTTAAGATTAGTATCTATGGATTAAATTTATCTATATAGAAAGAGGTGTATCTACAAACAAGTAAGTACTAACATTCCTACAATAGAACTCATAAAACATACTCCAATGATAAACCTTATTTTAATAAAGATATTGACTTATTACAAAAACTGTTTTAAGACAAAAATAAAATTACTGAATTTATTTCTTTCTTAATTTTTTTTTTAAATTTCTGTGTACTCAACCTGGATGTATCCTTTTTCCAACAAAAAAATGTTTTTTCAAATTTTTCCAGGCATTTTTGAGTAATCAGGAAACAAACGCAAAAAAATATATTTATATAGACAATCGAATGAAATACCCCCCTTTTTTAATTCGGTTAAAAACTAACCAACGTCCCTAAATCATCATAACAGTCCATTAATGTCCTACTACAGGGACGGGCCTCCTCCCATGACGGAGGGATACTTGGCCTACTAATACCACGCTGGCCAGACGGATTGGTATAGGGTTTAATTTCAAGTTTTCCTTCTTTTTATTTCGTAAAGATAATATTCACGGTAGTGCCTTAGTCAGTTTTTACGACACCCATGGAATGAGATGGGGTGGTGGGTGCTCTATTTTGTCTCATAATTTTTTTATCCATAATCTAAGGTGTCGTAACATTTTGTGTCCTAATCATCATATGTCCGAATGGTAGCTAGCCCTAAATTCATGTCATATAATATCACTTGTCCGAAAATCTAAATCCCTAAACATAACATGACCTATTTTTTTTTGCTATAACCATCACAATCTATAATATTTAAAAAACATAAATACTATATCCTACTTTTACATAAAAAAAATGTTTCTGGCACTCGCCGGCCGCTGCCGCGGCACGCTCGCTTCTCTCGCTCGGCTCGTGCGCGTTGTGCTCACCATACTAACCTAACCTAACCAACTGTTTCTGACTTTCGCCCTAATATTTTATTTTAGGACATGTGACTTTATAGCAAGAAAAAATAGGATATGTAATAATTATAGTACCCTATTTTATGACACACAAGTATTATAGGTAAAGATGATTAGGTAATATACGATTTCGTATACGCGAACATTATGGAAAGTGATGATTATAGTAAACTTGTTTGGGATTATGATTTTCGGACGATCGATATTCGGAGAAGAAAGGGACTACCGGGGTGGTGACATATTGTATTCTTACTCCGTCACCACACGTCTCTAAATGACTGCACAATAATAAGGGCCAGATTCAGAGACCGCGCTTTGACTTTACTTTAGCAAAGTCTAGTTATTATCTCTGAATTTGAACAACATTAAAGTAATTTTTCGCATGAAAAAGTTTACTTTCATTATTTATTACTACAAAGTAAACTTTTCATGCGAAAAGATTACTTTAATGTTGTTCAAATTCAGAGATAATAACTAGACTTTGCTAAAGTAAAGTCAAAGCGCGGTCTCTGAATCTGGCCCTAAGACTCAATGTAATACGGACTTAAAACCTTTGTACCTAATACTAACAGTAAAGCTAAGATATTGTCAAAAATAATTGAATTCCTTGTGAAACCGCAGCTGCTTCGTCCTGGTAAAATATTGTTCACTGTTTATATAACATTCGTTGCCTCGGAGAAGAGAAATTATGCCAAAAAATATTAGAGTATTTTATTTAGGTCGACTGTTTATCTTTAGGTATATAGTAATAGTAGAAGTATGTTTAGCTGTGGTTAAGTACTTGAATTACAGGTATATTAGTAACGATTTAGTCGTTTTATTACTGAACTTGTTATAATTTCCAACTCCGGCTACTATAATGCCCGATTTACACATCGACAAGTACAGTAGCGAGTTAACTTGCCTCATTGGCGAGTTAAGTCACTTTTTGCGTGTGGACGGCAAAAGCGAGTTAAGTAGTAAGTTGCCGATTAAGTTCGTTTGAATACAGCTCGATTCTATTTTTTGGCGAGTTAAGTACGAAGTAGCCCCCTCTCTCGCGTCTCCCGCACCCCGCCCACTTAACTCGCCGGCTCGGCGCACGCGTTGTCCGCCGTGTAGACGGGCGAGTTTAGTACAGTTCACAAGTTCGTACAAAGCGGCTGCATAAGATTGTGTTTTTGTTTTCTAAAAATATGAATTAAGTAAAAATGAAATGGTCGGAAAATACTACAGTTTTTTTTGTGACAACATGAGTGTTTGTTGCTACCATGTTAATTTCTTCTAGCAATCCACTTTCGTTCCCATGTGCGTTTGGGTCTATTTATTTCTATTGAAATTTAATTTTTAATTTGTTGTGCAAGTATTGACGACCTCTGTCAGTAGCGCAGTCGGTATATTACATGGCTGCTATGCAGTCTGAGCGTTTTCTATGTATAATATGTATGTATTTACAAAAAAAAAAGGTTAATTATGTTTATCCGTTGTCTAGTACCCATAGTACAAGTTTTGCTTAGTTTGGGACTAGGTGGCGATGTGTGAGGATTATTTATTATTGATACAATTTCTCGTATAATAGCACGTAAATTGGTATTCAATTCTTTAGTGTCCATTTTAACGCTTAAAATAACCGTAAACAATCTCAGGCGACGCACGCCCGACGCGACTAGTCTTCGTCTCTGTTCGGCAACTTATGAACTGTACTCGCCTACGTGTGAACTGTACTTACTACTTATTACTTACTACGTAACTGTCTATTTTTTTTAACTCGCTACTGTACTTGTCGATGTGTAAATCGGGCATAAGATGAAGTACCACTGCATGTCAATCTCGTACCTTAAAATTGTTAAAAATTCAGTTACTTAAGTTAACTTTTAGTTGTCAAATTGTTTTACCTATTGTGTGACAATTTGACAACTAAAAGTTAACTTAACTTAATTTTTAATGATTTTAAGGTACGAGAATTGTCAATATGATTATAGGTTATGGACCACCATCAGTGACGACGCTGCTTAAACAGCGTTATCGTATATGAATCCGTTTTTACAACTGGCTGTGAGTAGGTTCCACATAATACATTACCTAATAAAAAAAATATTTCTCCCGCTTCGATACGCTTCTAAGTTATTTTGCATTTTATTTTTATATAACAAAATTAAAACTGGTCGGCCATTAATTATCTTTTTGTGCAACTCACTCGAGGGCAATAAGTTACCTACGTAACATTTCTAAGCTGACTTTGCGTATTCTTGCTACTTCAGTTAACTAAGTTTATTTACATTTTAAAGGCCTTCATATTATTACTTAGTCCAGTGGTCTACGATTAGATTACAATCGGACGCATCACGCATTGTGGTCCTTATGTGGTTTTTACGACACCCATGGGATGAGATGGGGTGGTGACATATTGTATTCTTACTCCGTCACCACACGGAGAGTCAATGTCGCTATAGACCAGTCTATTCGAAAACCCTACTATTAAGTAATTAGTAATAAATACTCTAAAGCAATTCGTCTCATCAGACTGGTACTGTGACTGGAATACCCCGAATTCACAGTAGGACGTTGAAAGAGCTGATAAGATAAAGCAATCCCTATAAACCTAAACAGAAGCAAAGCAAAACATCCCAAAGGGTCCCTTATCACAATAAAATGTTAAACTGATCCTAACAGCCGCGCTAAACGAGATCCTTTGTGAATACATACACAAAAACACAGTGATAAACGGAATGATAATTTGAACAAACAATTTGATCCAATCGCATTACTTTTGTTTTTCTGACGCAAAATGTTGTGTTGTAAATGTAAAGTGTTTCTGCTTTTTATTTGACGGGGAAAATATCCTCATGCAGTTCCTTCGTCTCTGCTAGGGCAGAGGGGTCTGTCAGACTTCTGATGACTAAAAATAACAGGAGCATCGGGAAACCATGATCTTTCGCAGCCCCGACATGTACTGGCCTGTTATTCAGCGAACTAGTCTTGCTGTAAAGTATAACACAGTCACATTATCTAGAGACCTCGCTGGAATGCGACCCTCGTCCCGTTCAACCCCCGCGCTCGCCACGGGCGCATCAGCGACACCAGGGTCTAGTGAGATATGTGATGGGCTTATAATTGCCTAGGTGGCAAAGAAGTCTTGCCAGCGGCTTTCAAACACGAGGTCGCGGTTTTGAATCCCAGAAAAGATAACTTAGGTGATTCACAAATTATTGTGTTGAGTCTCTGCAACACAGGTCTCCAACCCAAGTGAGGGAGATGTCTTTAAAGCCCGATTTACACATCGACAAGTACAGTAGCGAGTTAAGTGTAAGTTGTTGATTAAGTTGATTTAAATAGTTCTCCATACTATTTTTTGGCGAGTTAAGTTGGCGAGACGCGAGAGAGGGGGCTACTTCGTACTTAAGTCACCAAAAAATAGGATGGAGACCTATTCAAATTAACCTAATGAACAACTTACTACTTATATCGCTAAGTGTACTTGTCGATGTGTAAACCGGGCTTAAAAAAAGTTTGTCTTTAAGTACTTTCGATATCTATTAATATATTCAAAACTATAACACATTATAGAACAATATCGACACTCTAATGTACGTACATGGATTAAAATACAATTACAAAGTTCTTGAAAAGTGATCATAAGTTATGAACTATCTAACACAAATTTGTTTTAGCTATATTAAAATGGAGTTGTTGACTACTATGGATTTGCACTTTAAAGTTGGATAGAAAAGCAAAGTTTACAGTGGATTTAGTTTGATAACTGAGGTAAAGTTGCTTGAATAGTTTTTCTAAATATTATATATCAATGAAAGGTTTGTCAATTATTCATGGGCATCTGGAGATTTCAATCCGTGTGGTGACGGAGTAAGAATACAATATGTCACCACCTCATCTCATCCCATGGGTGTCGTAGAAACCGACTAAGGGACTATCTGTGAATATTATCTTTACGAAATGAAAAAAAAGGAAAACTTGTAATTAAACCCTATAGCAATCCGTCTGGCCAGCTTGGTATTAGTAGCCAAGTATCCCTCCGTCACAAAAGGAGGCCCGTCCCTGCAGTAGGACATTTAAGGCCTGTTATGATGATGATGAGATTCTAATACTATCTCTACAATAAATTAAAGAAACAAAACTGTAGAATCTGCAAACCTCATTTTCTCTATCAATTCCTGTTACCTTCACTGATTAAATTGGCTTTAGCTACCACTTGCAAAGCAAACAAAATAGGTTTATTACCTTTTAGAATTCTCTATGTTACCCTATCGTTCAAAGTAAATGTTTGTGTCGACCGTACGAGCCAATAGGGTCAATATTTGCTCAGTGAACTGCCATTGCAGTGGTCGGGAAATGCTCTTTTTACTCGTAGATGCCAGCCATTTTCAGTTAAATTTTAAACTGATTTCAAATAGAGAAAGAGAATCTTAAATCGATTGAATTATTATTTATTAATGTTTGTTACCTTATGTTGAACAATTTAACTATCTAAATATAATAAATAAATATTCACGGACATCTCTACACAGCGTCATCTGTTCCCAAAGTAATGTTATGGGTAACACGAGATGACTGATGAACGTGCCATGCAATTAAAGCTTTTTTAAATCAATTTATTAACAATGAAATTTTTTTTATCAATTAAACTTTAAATTGCTATGCATGTAAGATTTGCTTGCACACATCATTCTTCACGCTGCTGTTGGTAATTGTAACAAAGTCAAATTATTATTTTTGAAAAGAGTGGCCTGAGTTTCTTGGCCACATTCTTCTCAGAGCTCTACTATAGTCGTCTGCGAAAGTGGTAGTAGTTTGGCAGACATTTTTCTCTATACTATTCTACTACATGTATAACGATTTGCATGTGTTACTTTGTAACCTAAGTGAATAAAGCTATTTGACTTTGACTTTGACTTTGACATAAATATAAATACTTCTATACTTTTTTTTTGTAAATACATAATCATGTTCATGCACATAAATATTTGCATTGAGCGGGAATCGAACCCAAAACCTTTGCGTAGCAGCCATGTTATATAACCACTATGCCAAGAGGCCGTCAAATCAAAAAATCTAGTTTCAAACTAAGCAAAGCTTGTAAGACGAATGATAAATAAACTTATTTATGTAGGTACTTTTGTTTTGTAATCTATATTCATATTATTATTTATAGTAAACCCAGAGGTCTGTGCAAATATTTGTACATAATTCAGCGGAAATTTAACCCGAGATCTTTGCGTAACATAATCTATATCTAAACTAATATTATAAAGAGGTAAAGTTTGTGTGTTTGTTTGTTTGTGACGTTGTAGGGGGTATATAATCTCTGGATCTAATGAACCGATTTTAAAAATTCTTTCCGTGTTGATTAGTCTATTTATCAGGGAGTGTCATAGGCTATATATTATCACGCTATGACTAATAGGAGTGAAGCAGTAATGAAATATGTTTAAAAAAGGGACGCGTTTTTTTCGCCGCTCAACGAAGTGGGCACGGGTTAGCTAGTTACTTATATAGACCCATCACTATGCTACAAACCTTGCCAAAGATAGAGAAAAATAAAAAAATAATTAAGTATTTATTCTACTAAAAATACTTTACCAAGAAACGTACAAAACGTAGGTTTTCATATAATTATCTCTACAAATGCCAGAGGGTAATTTTTAGTTATATAATAATATAAATTTAAATTTCAAACGAAAGCACTCAACCGTTTATTAACAGAGGTTATAGTACCTACCTGTAAAATGCAAGACGAACAGTTTCATTTTAATTAAGTCCTTTGTATAAATTGTTTCTAGTTTAAATTTTGATTATAAAACTTTCACCTTAGTATTTTCACATTTTCATTTCATATTTAATTTACCTATTCAATAGGAACTTAGTATTTGCTGCGTTATTTCATCATTAATTTATAATTTTTAAATGTACATTCAGCGTCTTATAAGCCCATTAATGTCTCACTGCAAGGACGGGCCTCCTCCCGTGACGGAGGGATAGTTGGCCTACTAATACCACGCTGCCCACACGGATTGGTATAGGGTTTAATTTCAAGTTTTCCTTCTTTTTATTTCGTAAAGATAATTCATGGATAGTCCCTTAGACGGTTTTTACGACCACCATGGGATAAGACGGGGTGGTGACATTTTGTTTTCTTACTCCGTCACCACACGGAGAATGTAAGTATTTGTCAAATAGTATGTTTAAGTATGTGTCTATTACTTACCCAAAGAACAAGCTTTGCTTAGTTTAGGACTGGAAGGCGCTGTCTGAATTGGTGTGGATTATTGTTAAATAATTATTTTAGTAGCCTCAACAGTTCGCACAGTGGTCAATGACAGCTAAAACACCTGATTACCATTTACAGTACAAAATTGATGGGCATCGTGTATCGTTAGAGTACTGGTAAAGACAATTGGCTATTCATTTTATTGTGTGCTCACGATTTATAAACAATAGGTTGAGGTCACGATGATTAATGCCAGTTGTAAAGATTTAGTTTTGATGTTATAACTAACTAGCTGACCCGCGCCCACTTCGTCGGGCGGTGAAAAAAACGCGTCCCTTTTTTTAACATATTTTAACTGCTGCTCTCATATTAGTCGTAGCGTGATACTATATAGCCTATGACATTCCCCGATAAATGGACTATTCAAGACAGAAAGAATTTTTAAAATCGGTTTAGTATATCCAGAGATTACACCCTACAACGTCACAAACACACATACTTTACCTTTTTATAATATTAGTATAGAAGTATAGATGAAATGGCAGTAATCTGTTTTTGCGAAAACCGATGGATGAGGGAGGTATAGGCGTGTAAAGTCGAAGTATTTGGTGGATGCCAATTGCCAATGTTTATTAGTGGATGTCAATTGAATGGATGATGATGATGAATATGTTCAGGTAAGCAGGTTGTGTTTAGCTAGTTACATTACAGGAATATTGGATATAGTTGAGCGGTAGTTACTTCTTATACTTACATCAAGTGTGATAAATAAATATTCCTCACACAATTACACAACGCCATCTAGTCCTAAACTAAGCAAAGCTTGTACTATGGGTACGTTACAAAGGATAAATATACTTAAAGATTTTTATTTTGTAAATAAAAACATATTATACATAGAAAACACCCACAATCATGTTCATGCACACAAAGTTTAGCATTGAGCGGGATTTGAACCCGAGACCTCTGCGTAGCAGTCATGTTATATAACCACTACGCCATAGAGGTCGTCAGATGATGCTTTGTAAGCTATTTTAATGCGGTTATAATCGTGACCTCGACTGAAGACAAAGAAACACACATACTTAGTATCTTCGCCCTGATGTATCCGAGACACGACGAAGGTAGCCGGAAATATTTGGGTGACAGGGTAGAGGACCGGAAAAGGTGGTGCGACAGTAAACGTGCTTATCTATTCATTACTTATAGATAGAGATAAAATAACTTGTGAGTTGTGCTCTATTTAATAACTTACGTTTTCCTAGTCGATAAACCTTTAGTTACTATTTATAAAGAATCACCCATGATAGTCGTTATGAAGTTTTTTTACGAAACTCTCGTTGACCTAGATTTTTACCAGACATAGAGTAATAGATATTATTTTCGATAGCACTTAAATTGTAAAAAGATACACAAAATTGAATTCTTCTTAGGATTTTTTTTCCGTTTATTTGTATCAATAAACTCAGAAAAGTAACCTTTGAATGGACATTTATGCTTGAATGAAGTTACCTAATTGTCCAAATTTTGTTTGTAAATATGTCATCGATTCTCGCAACACGACTTCATAATTTTTTGAATAACACAATTGTTACGGAATAAAACCTTTGTAAATCAAATATTTTATAGGCGCTGTTTATAAAAAGTATCACAAGGTATATTCAGATGAATATACCTTGTGATACTTTTTATAAACATTTGAAACTAGATAGCGTTGTATGAATAGATATTCATACAACGCCATCTAGTTCCAAATGAAGCAGAGCTTAAACTTCGGGTTGATTATATATTGTAGTACACATATTTGTATGAAAAAGTTGGATTGTCTTGTTATTTTTCATACAAACTCTATTTCCCCCCGAAGCTCATGCTACTCCTATTGCTCGTCAAGCCGTATCATACTTACCTGCAACTATTTTTGCTATTCTTCCCATATATGGGATTGATGAAGAAATTAGAATTAGATACTTTTTATTATTATAAACTCATGGTTGCATCCAAAAAAAACAAATAATATTTTTTACATAATTTTTAGTGCGAAACATGCAAAAGAATAAAAATAGACTTAAGTATCTAAAGAGATAAATAAAAATATCTTGGAAAATCTCCAAGGCCGATAGGTAAATCGATGATTTCAAATAGTCATAATATTTTTATTTAGTAGAATTTAATATTTCGCAACTACCTACTTGATAATTTCACGTGACAGTCTCAAGCCCGGCTAGCTCAGTCGGTAGAGCATGAGACTCTTAATCTCAGGGTCGTGGGTTCGAGCCCCACGTTGGGCGCATTTATTTTTGGTAATTGAATTTTATTTATAAAATACTAGCGGTGCGTCCCGGCTTCGCACGGGCATTATTTTCCCGCTTTTCTGTTCAAATTTTTCTTGAATTTTCTTTGCTATAAACCTCACGGAGCCCGAGACCTTTCCAACGAATGCAAAACCGTGGGAATCGGTTCGTGCGTTCTGGAGTTATAGCGTCAGGAAGGAAAACCCGACTTATTTTTATATAGTAGATATTTTTGCTTTTATTTAATTCAAACTGACTACAGTTTTAGATTAGTACAATAAAGAACTTTTCTGTACAAATACAAGTCAAAAATGAATTTATGATAAAGCAATATTAAGATCAAAAGAGTACTTGTCACTATCATAATGATTAGGCTAATAATAGCAATCTTGATAAGGCACTCTGCAAAGCTTAATCAAAACAGGGATTGCGTTATGATTCCTAGGTAAGTACATATCAGTAGGGAATTTTTATTCATAGACGTTACATAGGTCTGGACGCTTAGTCATTATTACATTAGGTCTTGTAAAAGTCATCCAAAGTAAACTTCACGGGAGGACATCTAAATACCTAAAATTAAAATACCTAATGTATTAAAATACCTTAGCTTAAAACACCTACATAAGAAATACCTAATATCTGAAAAAGACCAGTTGCTATGTATTAGCTTAAAATAATTGTTAGAAGCAAAAGTAGCTCTCGCCTTAGCCTTCGTGATTTATTTTTTAAACCACCCAGAAATAGCATTAGGATAGCAGATGGTTAAGAACTCGTGACCATGGTCGTTTTCCATTAGGTATTTTAATTTTTGGTATTTTGAACTCAGGTGTTTTGACGTTAGGTTCTTTAATTTAGGTATTATAATTATTTGTATTTTAAACTTTTGGTATTTTGAGTATAAGTGAAACAAGCATTAGGCATTTTGAACTGAAGTATTTCGAATTTAGATGTTTTAATTTTAGGTATTTAGATATGTACCCAAACTTCACATGTATTTTATCTACGAAACAATAGGAATTATTTACGTAAACTTGACGGTTAACCAATCAGCCTGGGTAGCGTAGTATTAACAAATCATTATTTATTAATTATGTGCATATTATTTAGAATTTAAACACATAAATGTAAAAAAATAAATACCTGCAATTTTTCTTTCCCGCATCTTCCTCCAAAGCTGCTCAGCCTTTCTCATAGGCCAGTTCTCCACCTTTGCACTGAAGCTTCTGAAGAACTTATACTCCTTGAAATGTGACATTCTTCTCTCCATTTTACTGGGACCATGACCATGAGCTGGTGGTGGCGAAGGTGCCTTCGGAGTCGACGACGGAGAAGCCATTTTTCTATTTATATATTTCTAAATTTAGTACAATATAATTCGGATTATTTTTTGGTCCCGAATTCAATATTTAAATTTCCATTTAATCATAAATTTATCATTAATATTCATTTTATATTTCAAAACTAAAATATAAATATATTTTTTTTATTAAAATATTTTATTTTTTAACCGACTTAAATAGTTAACGATCTAGGTAACATTGTTTACCGACTTATTTGAGTAAGAACTTTGAAGAGTAGAACTAATTTTAAACACTTAGATGGACCAGTTTCCAATTTTGCTAAGTGCTTTCACTAATTAACCTGAAACAAAGAGAGAAGAAAAGTTACTAATTATCTCTAGCGTGAATAATATTCCTCCGAGCTAATATATCGATACCTAGGTTATAAGCAACTTATTGCTTTTATTATTACAAAGACATGAGAAATAGCTAATTAAAGTTTAACTATGCTACTTCTACGATTGGTTGATTAAGCCGCCTATAAGTAGGTCATTGACGGGGTTTAACGACTGTTTCACTACGATGACAGTCAGATTTGACTTTCTACCTGCTTTTTTTTTGCTTTAGTTTGGGACTAGATAGTGGGGCGTGTGTTGGGCAAGGAATATTATACAATATTATATTGAATAGTCAAGGCATTACACCCTTACTAACTAATTACTAAAATCTATACTAGCTTACTACCTACACTGAAAGTGGTCACTCCGACATACAACGTAATGATAAACTGTTAGGCATAAAACCGTTTTAACACGGAACATACGGCCACACACAGAGAACAATCTGAAGAACTTATTAGTAAACATATTTGCGACCTATACCTCTGTGACCTAGTCAAGAGGTCGATATCAATACATTACTATTAATAGTATAATAATAATATTACACACAGTAATAATAAAATAAATAATAAAAAAAAAATACTAAAATTAGATAAACGTAACTACTTAAATAAATAAATAAATAATAAATATTTACGGAAATCTCTACAAAGCGCCATCTCTTCCCAAAGTAAGCTAGGCTCAACCTCCTTGTGTTATGTTTATGGGTAACAGAACAACGGGTATATATGTATTATACTCATACACTTTTTTTTTGTAACTACATACGTAAGTATTATACATAAAAACACCCAGACCAATGCAAACAACCATGTTCATGCACAAAAAGATTTTCAATAAGCCTGAACAGAACCTGAGACCTCTGCGTAGCAGCCATGTAACATACCGTCTACGCCACAGTATATCGAAATAAATTGCCTCTTGTTGCTATTCGAGAAAATTCTAAAGGGACCAACAACTTAATTAGCAATGCTCCCCCTTACTCATAAAAAAATTCTCAAATTTTAGTCAATTGATTAATTAGCCTAAGCTCTTACGTTGTTTGGTATAAGGTTGGTTTTCGTAATAACAAATCTCGCTAAACAGTGATTAAATTTAAGAGGCGTTTATAAGTAAGGGGGGCTATGTTTTACTTAAGTACTTCCCAGCACTTGTCAATTACAGGAGATTTATAACGAACAGAAAAAAATATATGTTAAAATTAATTGCAAAAAACTGTTGACCCATACTTTGAATATAAAAAGGCGATACAGAGCTTACGAGAAAAATAATTATTCAATTTATATTTATATTTTTCGGAGTCACGACCTCTGTGGCGCAGTCGGTATAACATGACTACTACGCAGAGGTCTCGGGTTCGATTCCCGCTCAATGCAAATCTTTGTGTGCATGAACATGATTGATTGCATTGGTCTGGGTGTTTACTATGTATGTAACAAAAAAAAAGTATTAAAGTAAGTTTTTCCGTTGTCTAGTACCCATAGTACAAGCTTTGCTTAGTTTAGGGCTAGATGGCGTTGTGTGAATGTGTGAGGAATATTTTATTTATTTATCCCTCCGTCCCGGGAGGAGGCCCGTCCCTGCAGTGGGACATAAATGGGCTGTTATGATGATGACATTTCTTAAGAAGTTTTAGTGTTGAAGTGAACTCGAAGAGTATACCCATTCTCCTTCTTCGTTAGTCACTATTCCAGAACCTTTACGGCGTGCAGTTACAAAAATTTAGTTAAATTCAGCACTATGTTTATTTGTATGTATTTGAACAAGCTATGTATGTATTTGAACGTAGTTTTTCAAACAATAACTGAACTTTACAGGGCCGCAATCAATTTGATAACAACAAAAGCTGTTGAACTAAAATTTTGATAATTTGCTTTGCATATTTTATTATAAAAGTCAAAGCAAAACTAAAGAGTTAAGTAAGTAATTGTTTGAATGTGTTATTTAATATACAAAAGACCAATAGACTGACATGCTATTTACATTTCTAAAGTAACTTAATTAGTAGCAAAGCGGTCATGGGAGGGCTGCATCAAGGTAATTATTTGTGTGCCACCAATTTTTGCATTGAGCCTCGATATGTGTCCGTAAATTTATTGTCTCTTATGTTTAGTGCGAGTTTTGTGTTTAAAAAAAATCAAAGTTAAAAGGGTCAGAAGGAAATTTGAGAAGCAATATAGGTTAATAAACCATAAAATAGAAAACAGATCGTAAGAAAACCGGCTTCCATCCATCTCTACCACTTCGTCTGCTTCCTTCAGTATACACTTTTCATTCAAGTTTCTTTGTCCTTAAAAGGCCATAAAAAAAATGAAACCCAATCCCAATGAAACACTATTAAACAAATAAAACCTTATTTAATAAGTTACCTCTTAAGAAGGATTAAAAGCATTTCAAGTAATTAGAGGTAAAAAAATAAACGTCTCTAAGGAAATCTTGTTACAAGGTTGGAGAGGTTGACTTTAATATCAACGAATGTCAACACAATGGGACGTTTTTCATTCTAGAGAATAGATATTTATATTATAGCTTTATTTAACTACCATTCCTTTAATATCTAAAGGGATGTGATTACTCAAGTGAAAGAGGCAAACTTTAGTTACTAATAATATGATAACCAAACGGATGGGTACAGAATATTGTACTTACCAAGTTTATCAATAGATATGTACTATTGTTTTTAAAATGTTTACATAATAGCCCATTAACCCTAGAAAGATAACCTACGTCGAAACGACGAAACCGATTTTGAAAAATGTTGTTTTCTTGCTCGTGTGCCGCAATATTGGGCTTACTTTTCCCGCCACCTAAGCCAGCCCACAGAGCTTGCAGGATACGACTGTACTTTTTAGGTAAGTGCATTATTTTCCTATGTATTCGTAAATATAAATCTGCCGCACGTCGAAATGGCGTATGGTTATCTTCTCCGTAATTTTATTTTCGATTTAGAAATCCGTATTTTATTGTTTTTGTTACGTTGTTTAATTTAATTTATGTATGTATTCATTTTTTACTTATATATTATTATTATCACATCACAATTTTTATCTATTTTTGTCGCCAGGCCATTTGTGACATCAGATAAACAACTTTTGGATTTGCGAGCTTGTTGACCTTTTCTGATGTACCTATATTCCTAAAACCCAAGACTGCCAAACCGACTGCAAAAGAATAAGATATGTGCCTGTACCAAAGAAAAGAAGATTATGTGCTTTTTGACCTACAAAAATAAAAAAATGACTATGTTCTCTTTGATAAAGTCTGTTTATAGACAGCATAAGTTTAGCACTTACCCTAATTGGGTTTGAGGCTCAAATTAGAAAAAAGGGGTGTTATTTTGGGTTAAAGGTATTCTATAGATTGTAAAACGGTGATTATTAAAATTTTATTGTAATAATTATAAGACTGGAGAAAAAATCAAATTTTCGTTTAATTTTGAAAAGAAAGCAATATCTGTTTATTTTACATGATATGCAAAATATATGTAGTATTATTTTGTTTTATTTGTAAGGTAATAACATACACAAAAAATAATTTAAGTGTAAATGAACATATTACATACAAGTCTTACGCTATGTGCATCTTAATATGCGCACGTCGATTCGACGTATGGTTATCTTTAACGTAGCACAGAATATGGTTATCTTTCTAGGGTGTCCGACTCCAGGGACGGGCCTCCTCCCATGACGGAGGGATACTTGGCCCACTAATACCACGCTGGCCAGACGGATTGGTATAGGGTTTAATTTCAAGTTTTCCTTCTCTTTATTTCGTAAATATAATATTCACGAATAGTCCCTTAGTCGGTTTTTACGACACCCATGGGATGAGATAGGGTGGTGACATATTGTATTCTTACTCCGTCACTACACGGACTTTTTACTATATTCTAATAAAAATAAAACAACGTTAAAATACACTTCTCATCAAAAAAATCGAAACAGTTGCAAGTTTGTGTTTCATAAGGATTATCTGAAAAATGTGTATATTTAGGTATATGTGTTATATATCATTTAATAGGGAATTTAATGAGGTTTTCAAATAATGATGTTAATGTTCTAAATTCAAATTAAATTTTCATAGATTTCGTATTCTGTTTAACAAGTCGTATTTGCCCTGTACGTAGTTTGACGGAAAATGATAAAATTAAGCACGTAATGAAAAAAAAAGCTAGAAAACGTTTATTTATTAACCCGTATCGCGCACCTAGAGTTCCTCGCTCCTCTTATTACTGCGTCCATGCGATGTTTACCTGCAAAAGCCGCAAGTGGTGGCATTGCTGAATTCTGTACTTAGTCAGGTTATTACGCCTGAAAGATTGCATCTTAGCGTCTCGTCTTTTCATAGAATCTCAAAAACGCTATTAAGAGACTGGTTTATTCACGCGCCGTTAGAGATCTGGCAGAAAACAGGTAACTTCTGACTGAGTAGATCGATTTATAGTAACACCTTTCTTACAAAGTCTATGCCTTAATGTCTTTCAACCGCAGCAGCAGCTTCATGATGAACCTATGGTGGCTGTTAGTGTCTCTATAATTAGAAGAAGGTTGAAGAAACGTGGATTTGTACCGTACAAGCCAGCAAATAGGGAGGAATTACCTGCAGATCATCGAAAAGCGCGCCTTAACTTTTTACGTATTTACCAAAATTAGTCATACATCTAGTGGAACAAGTTCCTCCTTTCTGATGAGTGCAAAATTGTATTGTATGGTAACGATGGAAGGACTAAGGTCTACAGAAGTGATGGAGAACGCTTTGCACCATGCAGGATTAAAAGAAAATGCCATCCATGTTGGCGGTTCATGGACTGTTTGAGGAGAAATTAGTGGCAACGCCAAGACAGAGTTTGTCTTTGTGTTTGGGTCCCGTCTGCCCTTTTTTAACAGTCATAGGTACATCGAACAGTATCTTGAACCTCTTGTGATGCCCTATGCACATTTATTTGACCCCGGTTTGACATTTATGTACGAGGATGCTAGGGCAAACACCGCGAGCGTCGTTAGAGATATGTTACTGAAGTCGATATCTCTATTATTGATTGGCTAGCAAGAAGCCCGGACATGAATCCGATTAAACATCTATGGGATGAATAAAAAAGACAAATTAGTGTAAAAGATCATGCCTCAAAAACACTTAGCCAGCTTTAAAATGCAATCCAACAGGAATGGAATAGAGCGCCACTATTTTTGATCGTGACTCTCATCCGATCGATGAAAAACCGTACAGAAGCAGTAATGAGAGGTCGGGAATGGTATCCGAGTTATTAAATAAACGTTTCCTAGCTTTTTTTTCATTTACGTGCCTAATTTTATCAATTTCCGTCAAACTACGTACAGGGTAAAAACGACTTGTTAAACAAAATACGAAAGGAGAATGTTTTTTTTGGGCTAAAAAGTCAAAGTCTGTCCCCAGGTCACCAACTAGGTTCATTACAAAGATTGATATGTAAACAACATTTTCTTCTATGGAACCAACAAAATTCGTCCCACAGAAATCTAGATATCAGCTGTTCAAAAAACTAAAAGCCCTGTGGTACTCCATGCAAAAGTTATTTACTAAAAAGCCAGTCTGTCCCCAGGTCACCAACTAGATTCATTACAAAGATTGATACATAAGCAACATTTTCTAACGGTAATAACTGGTTGTTAAGAGGTAGGGTACCATCTAGGCATACCCGTTTTTTTTTTTTTGGTTTCGCTGGGGTAAAATACCTACGCATCCCCTTCCGTCCCCCTAACGGAAGGTATGTGGGGCTCCCAAGGGGTTAGGCAACCCCCCAGTGTACCCACTAAAAGTCCCCAGCGGCAATCCTTCATCGCCTACTCGGAGGGGGCCTGGGAAACCGGCAGAGCCTTTGCGTCCAGTCCCCCTCCGGCGATCCCCGCCATTACAGGCGGGCCCTATCTAGGCATACCCGTAGTCGAACTAATTACACACATATATATATACTCATCAATGCAGACAATATTGGGTTAGACGCCATAATATTTCATTATTACTGCTCCTGGAAGAGTGGCAGACGTACGTTGGGAACATATTGTGCTCATTTTATATCTATTGTATGGTTCTTGGCATGTGCACGATACAGTATAGCATTAACCATCCAGCACAATCCATGGATAGTAGCATGCCTAGATTGTACCCTACCTCTTAACAGCCAGTTGTAATAACTTTGAACAGCTGATATCTAGATTTCTGTGGGGCGAATTTTGTTGATTCCTTAGAAGAAAATGTTGTTTACGTATCAATAATTGTAATGAACCTAGTTGGTGACCTGGGGATAGACTGACTTTTTAGTAGATAACTGCTTGGACTGCCACAGGGCTTTTAATTTTTTGAACAGCTGATATATAGATTTCTGTGGGGTGAATTTTGTAGATTCCATAGAAGAAAATGTTGTTTACATATCAATCTTTGTAATGAACCTAGTTGGTGACCTGGGGACAGACTGACTTTTTAGTAGATAACTGCTTGGAGTGCCACAGGGCTAATATTTTTTGAACAGCTGATATCTAGATTTCTGTGGGGCGAATTTTGTTGATTCCTTAGAAGAAAATGTTGCTTACGTATCAATCTTTGTATTGAACCTAGTTGGTGACCTGGGGCCAGACTGACTTTTAAGTAGATAACTGCTGGAGTGCCACAGGGCTTTTAATTTTTTGAACAGGTGATATCTAGATTTCTGTGGGGCGAATTTTGTTGATTCTTTAAACATGTAATAAGCTCAATAGTATCAGTCAGTGTACAATGGTTACAAACGTGGGGGCAGCAATTTTTATTTTAGCCCAAAGCTCCTAGTAAAAAAAACATTCTCCTTTAATTTGAATTTAGAACACTTACATCATTACTTGAAAACCTCATTAAATTCCCTATTAAATGATATACAGGGTGGCTCATTCAAAAGGGTCAGTATGGGAAAGTCTTAAACAATAAGTCATACGAAGATTTGTTCTTAGGAACCATGTCACCGATTTTGATAAAAAGAAAAACTGCATTCATACATTTCAAAAAGATACTGTACCCAGCTGGGGAATCGAACCCGGTTGTTTTGCAAAAATAAACTTATACTTTTTCTATTTAAATATCGATTCTGTAGGTCTTAAGCAGTAAATATCTCTATGAAACATTATGTCTTAAATGAATAAAATGCATTGTTTTCACATAGTTTAATTTATCATAGTAGGTGTTCGAAGTGACCACCATTACAATATTCAACAAGTTCAGGCATGTAAAATTGTCCCTACGGTTGTTTGTACCCCTCTACTAGTTACATACACCGTGTTACATAATCATGTGGCATTGCATTAAACTTTTAAGGAAGTTTTGTTATCTGCAGTAATATTATTATCATGCAACTACTTACTTCTATTAATCAAACACTAACAATTAATTAAAAAGCCCACATAAAGTATGTAGATATTGTAGATAGGTACAGAGACGTGTTAAGTTAAGCCTCATTTGAAAATGGAACGTTTCAGTATGACTGGCTGCATGAAGATACAAAATGCAATAAGAAGATCGTTACCTAAACGTGTTAAATATTGTATTGAACAAAACGGTGGCCACTTCGAACGCCTACTATAATAAATTTAAGTATGTGAAAAAAATGCATTTTATTCATTTAAGACATAATGTTTCATAAAGATATTTACTGCTGACCTACAGAATCGATATTTAAATAGAAAAAGTATAAGTTTATTTTTGCAAAACAACCGGGTTCGATTCCCCAGCTGGGTACAGTATCTTTTTGAAATGTATGAATGCAGTTTTTCTTTTTATCAAAATCGGTGACATGGTTCCTAAGAACAAATCTTCGTATGACTTATTGTTTAAGACTTTCCTATACTGACCCTTTTGAATGAGCCACCCTGTATAACACATATCCCTAAATATACACATTTTTCAGATAATCCTTATGAAACACAAACATGCAACTGTTTCGATTTTTTTGATGAGAAGTGTATATTGAGGCCGACATCTAGGTAATGTTGGTACAAGAGATTTTTTTTTTTTTTTTTTTTTTTTTTTTTTTTTAAAAGACAACTCCCGCACTAGGGATCATGCCCTGTGTCGCGGGGACTTTTACAAACATCAATTAACGGACACATAGAACACCCAGACTCAGGACAATAATTTGTGGATCTCACAAATTACTGTCCTGCGTGGGGATCGAACCCACAACCTCATGCACGGCAGCCGCTGGCTCTACCGGCGCGCCACCGAGGTCGTCAATTTAAAATTAAAATATTAAAAAAACATCTTGTATGTACTTAGGAATATACCACTTGGTATTATGTAAATGAAGGATGATGTCGACAGGATTGTCACCACAAAAATATAAACGTGTTACTGTAGAGAAAAAAATAAATGCCATTTTAATCCTAATAATTTATTATTATTTTATTTATTCTATGGCAGTCGTAAAAATCGACTAAAGGAAAGTTTACAGATCTTTATCAAACAGCCATTACTGTCCCAATGCAGGGACGCGGACCTTTTAGAACTAGTGCTAAATAGGTATATTAGCTTACATTTATTAGAAAATGTCAACGAAAACTAATGAAGAAACACATTTCTCAGTCATTGAATAAAATTAATTCTTGCAGAAGGACATTTGACGAATCTGTGGCGTAGTGGTTAAATAACATGACTGCTACGCAGAGGTCTCGGGTTCGATTCCCGCTCAATGCAAATATTTGTGTGCGTGAACATGATTCTTTGCATTGGTCTGGATGTTTTCTATGTATAATATGTATGTATTTATCCGTTGTCTAGTATCCATAGTACAAGCTCTGCTTAGTTTGGGACTAGATGGCGTTGTGTGAATGTGTGAGGAATATTTATTTATTTATATTTATTTATTTACATTAACAGCTTCTATGGTGGTTTAATAATACACATCGCCAATACCAGCTTACCACAAAAAATATTAATTAAGTAATTTTAAATTTCATTAGGTACGTACCTTAATACTATTATTAAAGGTATAGATTATCATAGGTAAAGAGCTAAGTAATATTTAAAACCAAGATCCAACCCTACTGGTTAAAGTGAAGGCCGCTGTGGGAATATAAGGGAAACCTCTATTGTTTTTTTAGGAACTTTCCTCTGAATATATAATGGAGGGTCTTTTAGTCCTCTTAAATACTTAATGTAAATTTGGTTTACTTTTTAAGAGCTTTGGGTTTTCTTAAACAAGGTTTGGTTGCTATGTTTAAAACGTTGACGACCTCTATGGCGTAGTGGTTATATAACATGACTGCTACGCAGAGATCCCGGGTTCGATTCCCTCTCAATGCAAATCTTTGTGTGCATGAACATGATTGTTTTCATTGGTCTGGGTGTTTTCTATGTATAATACATAATATATATTTACAAAAACAAAAGTATTTATGTATGTTTATCCGTTGTCTAGTACCCATAGTACAAGCTCTGCGTAGTTTGGGACTAGATGACGTTGTGTGAATGTGTGAGGAATATTCATTTTAAATATTTAAACAACTGTTTTCATGCACACAAGTATACTATTTTACTTCCAATAGAATGGAACCCATGATCGCTATCGTGCCGCATAAGTACTCTACGAACAACGCCACCTACCCGTAAAATATGTAAATTAACGGCTAATAATCGCATCTCAACTCCTGTAAGTTAAGCAAGTATTAGCTTATTAGTTAAGTAAGGTAAAGTTGAAGACAACAATGCACGCTCCTGTCTAAGTATTCTTACCTAGATTAACATCAAAGCTAAGTTACGTGTACTCAACTTAGAGATAACTTGTACTAACTATTATAAGTTAAATCTACAGTGTTAGTACTTGTAATGGTGTGGTATTTAGTACGTTGTTTGTCAAAGTGATTTGGCCTATTTATACCACTTTTGAGTTGGTAAAAGGTTGGTTTAATATATCTGTTTGTTTGCAGAGTTTATTTGAAATCTTCCTTAGAGATTTCATGAAATCCTTATTCTCATTTTCCTGCGACATACACAATCATCATCATAACAGCCCATTAATGTCCCACAGCAGGGACGGGCCTCCTCCCGCGACGGAGGGATACTTGGCCTACTAATACCACGCTGGCCAGACGGATTGGTAAAGGGTTTAATTTCAAGTTTTCCTTCTTTTTATTTCGTAAAGATAATACACACGGATAGTCCCTAAGTCGGTTTTTACGACACCCATGGGATGAGATATTGCATTCTTACTCCGTCACCACACGGAGATACACAATCTAGAAAGCTAATTCTTGGTAGGAGACTTTACCTAATATTTATTGTACAAAATCTCGTCTTATTCTCTTGAGGATAGGCAGAGATTACTGAGCGCCAAGTGCTATGATCCTTATTGTTGGATTTTTAAATATCATATTTGCATGGCAATCGAGCACAGCTGATCGGCTGCCGCTGTTTCCTCCATAGAAAATTGAAAAAGTGTGTACTGATACAAGGCTCAATTTCCTTTGGTCAATCTAAAACACTCTCCGACGCGCTCCATTCAGTGGAAATCGTACATTACAAACCAGTAGGTATATGATTTGTCAATATTATAATTTATAATTTATTTATAATAGGTCGGGGAAAAAGTCTTTTCGCATAACGTAGGTATAAACTTATTATAAAATTTCTTTGACTGTACTACTTGTGTCTGGCTGGTTTTGGTAACATTAAAAAGGTTACATTATAAAGAAAAGAAAAAAATAAAAAAAAGTTGTTTCCCGCGATTTTTCATTTGTTTTTCTCTCCGTAAAAATGAGTGAATCTAATGAAGAAATTCGATACATTTTAAAGTTTTATTATAAAAAAGGCAAAAATGCAACTCAAGCAGTGAAAAAAATTTGTGATGTTTATGGACCTGATGCAGTGTCAGTAAGAGTAGCACAAATTTGGTTCAAACGTTTTCAGTCCGGAAATTTTGATGTTAAAGATGCACCTCGCTCTGGTCGCCCTGTTACGAATAAAATGGACGCCATTTTTGAAAGAGTGGGGCAAGATCGGCATATTAGTAGTTACGATGTAGCTGAAGAACTGGGAATTGACCACAAAACAGTTTTGACCCATTTGAAGAAAGCTGGTTAAGTATACAAAAAAGCTCGATATTTGGGTGCCACACGAGCTCACTCAAAGAAACTTAATGAACCGTGTACTCATTTGCGATTCATTATTGAGACGTAATGAAACCGAGCCGTTTTTGAAGAGATTGATAACTGGCGATGAAAAGTGGATCACGTACGACAAGAACGTGCGAAAAAGGTCGTGGTCGAAAGTTGGCCAGGCTTCACAGACTGTGGCCAAACCTGGCCTAACACGAAATAAGGTGATGCTGTGTGTATGGTGGGATTGGAAGGGCATTGTTCATTATGAGCTTTTACCGCCCGGCAAAACCATCGATTCTGATCTTTACTGCCAGCAACTGATGAGATTAAAGGAAGCATTCGAGAGAAAACGGCCGGAATTGATCAACAGGAAGGGTGTGGTCTTTCATCACGATAACGCTATACCACACACATCTTTAGCCACTCAGCAAAAATTAAGAGAGTTCGACTGGGAGGTCCTAGTGCATCCACCATATAGCCCTGACCTTGCGCCTTCAGATTTTCACCTGTTTCGGTCTCTTCAGAATTCTTTAGGTTCTGTAAGGTTGACCTCAAGAGAGGACTGCCAAAACTATTTGTCCCGTTTTTTTTATCAGAAGTCCCAAAGTTTCTACAGTAACAGGATAATGTCTCAGCCCACAAAATGGCAGAAAGTTGTTAAAAAAAAACGGTACATATATATTGTAAATAAATGTAAATAAACTTTGAAAAAAATGTCTTGACTTTTCATACAAAAATACGAAAAGACTTTCCCCAACCTAATATTTACTGCTTAACATAGGTAATCATCCGTGTGGTGACGGAGTAAGAATACAATATGTCACCACCCCATCTCATCCCATGGGTATCGTAAAAACCGACTAAGGGACTATCCGTCAATATTAACTTTACGAAATAAAAAGAAGGAAAACTTAAAATTAAACCCTATACCAATCTGTCTGACCATCGTGGTATTAGTAGGCCAAGAACTCTTTCGTCAAGGGAGGAGGCCCTTTCCTGCATTGGGACATTAATGGGCTGTTATGATGATGATGATTTACATTTACTGCTTAACATAGGTAATCAGTTGGTCACGCATGTTTGTCAAAACATTTTATACAGATAATTCTTTCAAGCCACAATATCTTCGGTTTAACATTACGCATCAACATTGCCAGTATTAATTATTATAATTAGAACAACGCTAAACGTTTCTGATACTTGCCAGATGGCATTGTAGCCATTATGTTAATTAACTCACGCCTTCCTTTCTCAAATATACTTGATACGATATTTAAGTACTATAATATTGTACTTGTAAACTTCTCCGTGTGGTGACGGAATAAGAATACAATATGTCATCATCCCATGGGTGACGTAAATACCGACTAAGGGACTGTCCGTAAATATTATCTTTACGTAATAAAAAGAAGGAAAACTTGAAACAAAACCCTGTACCAATCCGTCTGGCCAGCGTGGTAGGCCAAGTAACCCTCCGTCACGGGAGGAGGCTCGTCCCTGCACTGGGACATTAATGGGCTGTTATGATGATTGTACTTGTAAAACAAAATGTACATACTCGTCGTACTTTACCTCTTTTTTTTTAATTAAACGTGAATAAACAACAATTAATTCATAAGATAAGCACAATCAAACGCGCAATTTTCTTCATAACGTTTAATCATAACAGTATACAGCATCTTCTTTTTCTTAACAGCCCATTAATGTCCCACTGCAGGGACGGGCCTCCTCCCGTTAATTGTAGAATATAGGATTCGTTTTGAGCAAACATTATGATGGATTAGAGAAGCACAGGACCGCGCAGGATATACATATCTAGAAGAGGCCTATGTCCATTAGCTGAATTCTATGCTGTATCTCCGTGTGGTGACGGAGTAAGAATACAATATGTCATCACCCCACCTCATACCATGGGTGTCGTAAAAACCGACTAAGGGACTAACCGTAAAAAAAAAGAAGGAAACCTTGAAATTAAACCCTATACTAATCCGTCTGGCCAGCGTGGTATTAGTAGGCCAAATATCCCTCCGTCATGGGAGGAGGCCCGTCCCTGCAGTGGGACATTAATAGGCTGTTATGATGAATTATGTTACAATAACTTCAGGAAAAGATAAAACGAAAACCTATACCATAATAATTATGTAATATTTGCATTCATGCACGTGTAGGCCTATTTTTGATCAACTTAGACTAGGTCAAAAAAAACTTCACCATAGTAATCGGTCTTCGCCAACTGTCACGTAGCGAGAGGACAATGAAATATGACTTAGTGTCAACAGATGATATAATACTGCCCGTCTATTATTATGTTAAACATAACCCGGATAAAGAAAGATGTTCAAGGCTTTTATGACGACCTCTGTGGCGTAGTGATTATATAACACGATTGCTACGCAGAGGTTTCGGGTTCGATTCCCATTCAATGCAAATCTTTGTGTGCATGAACATGATTGTTTGCATTGGTCTGAGTGTTTCTATGTATAATATGTATGTATTTACAAAAAATAAAAAGTATTTAAGTATGTTTATCCGTTGTCTAGTACCAATATTACAAGCTCTGCTTAGTTTGGGACTAGATGGCGTTGTGTGAATGTGTAAGGATTATTTATTTATAAAAATAATAGGTTGTGATATAGCCTTAGTATTTTGGAAAGCTTTTTTTATATATTTGGAAACCTTTTTTGGTTAGTAGCAGATAGCCTTTACCTTAGCCTTTACACGTGCTTTAGTGACATGACGTAATAGGTCAAGAGGTCTGTATCTATACTTTAATATTATAAAGAGGTAAATTTGGTAATCTCTGGATCTACTGATCTGATTTTAAAAATTATTTCTGTGTTAAATACTCCATTTATCGAGGAGTGTCATTGGCTATATAATATAACGTTATGACTAATAGGAGTGGAGCAATAATGTAAAAGAAAGGACGCGTTTTTTTCACCGCCCAACGAAGTGAGCACGGGTCAGCTAGTAGTTTATAAAAACAGTAACCAATACACTACAAAATAATAAAATTGTAAACCAAATAATTCGTCAATTATCCAGTAGGTACTCGAACACCCAGTTCCTTTGAGATTAAATCGATACATTCGGTTATTCGACAAAATCCATATTCATCACATCTCTACTACTTAGACCATGCTTACAGAACAGACGACTAATACCTTCATCATCATAACAGCCCATTAATGTCCCACTGCAGGGACGGGCCTTCTCCCGGGACAGAGGGATACTTGGCCTACTAATACCACGCTGGCCAGACAGATTTGTAAACGGTTTAATTTCAAGTTTTATTTCGTAAAGATAATATTCACGGATGGTCGGTTTTTACGACACCCATGGGATAAGATGGGGTGGTGACATATTGTATTCTTACTCCGTCACCACACGGAGAACTAAGTAATACCTTACGAAGCAAGAAATCAATTTAAAAAAACCTAATGCTCTAGTTTCATGTTTTCATGTTACAGCGTTTTATAATTACAATGTTTTTACAAAACAAACAGTATTTTTCCTTGTACTAAACAGGTCGTTATTATTTATTTATAGTAAACAATTATAAAGGAAACTATTGTTTAAATAATAATTGTTTATATTTAATTAATTTCAATAGGTTTTTAAAAGATATATAATGGATCAAAAGGTTTTTTGAATTTCAATACCGTTTGTCTTTTTCTGGTGCGTAAAGAGCGTATTTCATAAGTGGATGTGATTTTAATTATCTTTTTCTAAACTTAATAATTAATGAAAATAATTATTTTTTTCACATTTAACCAAGCAATTATTATTTTGACACGGTTTTATTTACCATTACGTGGTATTTTGATTTTATTAAAATAAATACGAGTTCTAACCTATAAAAATAAAAACAAGTGCCCAAGAAATAAGGTCGAGTATAAAATTAATTGGATTATTATAATAAGGTGTATAACAAGATCGCTTGAAAATTGCTTGTTCATGACGTCACATTTTACTGTAAGTTGTAAGCTTTACTTTTTTTTAAAAATGTAATTGGCATAGCGCTCTTTAGCAGTGCTTGTACTATGGATACTCGTAGTAAACAATTATTGATAAATATACTTAAAGTAGAGGATGAGGGAGGCACAGGACCGCGCAGGGTGGAAACGTTTGGAGGAGGCCTATGTCCAGGAGTGGGCGTCTATACGCTGATATGATGATGATGATGATACATAAAGTACATTTTTTATAAATCAATGAGTACATCATTATCCTTTAGTAATTTTATAAACAAATGCAGCAATTGTTTATGAATACAAATATTTGAGGATTATTTCTTAATTTGTTACTCTAACGCCCTTTTACGTCTTTAATGAGTATTCTTGTTTTAAAAAAGACAACTCCTACCAACTTGACTATAATTGATGACTTCTGTGTCGTATTGGTTAAATAATATGACTGCTACGCAGAGGAATTCGCAAAGATGAAGAAGAACTTTGGTTCAATTAATTTAGACGGGATTAACGTGTCCTCGTAGAATAATGTAAAGAAAAAAATTAACGTTTAAATGGCCAGTTCGTATACACGTTCCCAGTGCAGTGTACCATATGCGGTACACGTGCAATGTTTTACTATTGTGTCTGCTGGCAGCACTGTGAAAAGGTTAATTACTGAAACTGGCTAACAGAACGTAGCTTTGATTCTAATGCATAAAATTATTTGCCCGATTAGCTAAGCCTACATGTATTGTAATTTGTTTCCGTTGCATTGAAGTTTGTAACTCTCCGCAACTCAACGTATGATCCTGGAGTTATGAAAAATAAATAAATATTCCTCACACATTCACACAACGCCATCTAGTCCCAAACTAAGCAAAGCTTGTACTATGGGTACTGGACAACTGGTAAACATACTTAAATACTGTTTTTTTGTAAATACATACATATTATACATAGAAAACACCCATACCAATGCAAACAATCATGTTCATGCACACAAAGATTTGCATTGAGCGGGAATCGAACCCAAGACCTCGGCGTAGCAGTCATGTAATATAACCATTACGCCACAGAGGTAGTCAAGTAACGATTAAATGTATCTTTAAAACACCCATAGTGTCGTAAAAAGGTAAGTAATAATAAATGTATTTCATCAAAACAATAAATAAAAATATTACCGTGTCTACTAAAAGAAATTATGAAACAAATATAACATGGTGATACACAACATAACATATACACACCTAAATTAAAAATGTATAACACCAAAGCCACATATAACCGCATTAAATCTTTTCATAAACAACCATTTTTTCTTTGATTTTTAAAAATAAAATTGATATAAATTACAATAATATTTACCCACCTCACTAATATGTCTTTCATGAACACACACACAAACACTTCACAGACACAAACACACATAAATTTAAATATATATATTTATACACTAATTGTCAAAAGTTGCGAACGTAACGTTTTTAAAGGTGGCTCTGAAAACCCGTCCTACATGTCCCGTGAATCTACAAGTCTGACGGCACTGCAGTCCCTCTGAATTTCCCGCTCCAGTATAAAACAGAGATAGCTCTATATATTCCTAATGTGCAAGAAAGAGATAGATATGTTTTCAGAGTTTCCCCTACGCTGGAAAAGCGTTGTGTATACATATAAGCAGTTGTTGAATGCGATGTTCTATAGGAATTTGCGTCGACATTTGCAAACATTTATGTTAAATTAATAATTCATTTGGTTTGTTTGTTCTATATAGTTTTTTTTTATAGTTTTATACAATATATTATTTTAATATTTGTTATTTTAAATGGTAGGTGGGCTTTTTTGATGTTTCGGTTATGCGTACATTTTTTTTTTGGAAGTTTTTTTTTTCGGTCACGGGAATGCCCTACTTACGCCCGATGACCTTTTTAAGTAACAACTTATGACATGTCCATATATTATGTTAATTGCTTTGCGTAAAATTAAAGATTCGTTAATTGTGAACATTTCAATTAATCTAGACAACGTAACTTAACATCATACTTTATTATATTGAATTTAGTATAATGTACATACAATTACAAATACTTAAATGACATATAAAATTAATTCTGCATTAATTTATCAAAAAAAAAAACAATAAATGCTTATAAGGTTACTTTGTGACAAGATTAGCTTTCAAAGGTTTTGGTTAGAAATTGACATTAATATTAATTCTTGATAATTATCGGCCTCTGTGGCGTAGTGGTTATACAACATGACTGCTACGCAGAGGTCTCGGGTTTCAATGCAACTACTTCGGAGGTCAATGCAAATATTTGCATTGGTCTGAGTGTTTCTATGTAAAATAATATGTATTTACAACATGTATTACAACAAGCAGGTTAAGCCTAGCTTACTTTGGGAACAGATGGCGCTGTGTAGAGATGTCCGTAAATATTTATTTTATTTATTTATTTTAAATTAGATTAGGATTTGCAATAACGATTATATCCAGTCGTTGAATAGTTCGTTAATTAAGGCAACCTATCGCTATAGCTTTGCAGGTCTGATCACACGTGTACGTTAGATGTATACCTGTTGATCCCCAAGCACGATATTTCGGCATACCTCCGAATATGACAGAAAAGTCTCCGTGTGGTGACGGAGTAAGAATACAATATGTCACCATTCCATCTTATCCCATGGATATCGTAAGAACCGACTAAGGGACTACCTATCCGTGAATGTTATCTTTACGAAATAAAAAGAAAGGAAATCTTGAAATTAAACCCTATACAAATCCGTCTGGCCAGCGTGGTATTAGTAGGCCAAGTATCCTTCCGTCATGGGAGGAGGCCCGTCTCTGCAGTGGGACATAATTGAAATTGTAAAGTAATCAACTCGTGGTCGTAATAAATAAGCTTAAATGCCTAGCATGTCTTAATAAGGATTTAAATTAAACTGTAACAACAAAGCTTACTCAACATAGGAGAGTATGCCATCCAAATATCAATAATTGCCTATCGAACTACAATGCTTTAGGCTACGAAATCTGTCATGGCGGCATAAGAGTAGCGACGCGAAATATTGAGCGTTTTAATGTACAGATAGAATTAATAGTTACTTTAATTTAAAAACCGATATCAATACTAAAATGTTTACAACAATAACAATACGGAATTTCGAATTTTCTTAAAAAAAAACATAATGCTGAATCAATTTATATTTATTTAACACTTTATTACAAAAATTGTACAAAGACGGACTTAATGCCTCAGGCATTCTTCTTCTTCTTCCAGTCAACCTTGGGTGATGCAGAGATAAATGTGGTAGGTGTTAAATCATTTATTTGAGAAAAAAACATCTAAAATAGTGTGTAATGTAATATAAACATACAGTATAGCAGACGACCTCGGTGGCGCGCCGGTAAAGCCAGCGGCTGCCGCGCATGAGGTTGTGGGTTCGATCCCCACGCAGGACAATAATTTGTGAGATCCACAAATTATTGTCCTGAGTCTGGGTGTTATATGTGTCCGTTAATTGATGTTTGTAAAAGTCCCCGCGACACAGGGCATGATCCCTAGTGCGGGAGTTGTCTTTTTTAAACAAATAAACAAACAAAGTATGGGGACATTGATAATGTGATTGGCTTTTAAAGAAAGACAGCAAATCAATGAGTAAGAAAAGTACATCCGATTACAGAAAATAGCTGAATAATTTTAGCATAAGTTTTGAAAATTATCACATTAAAATGTATCTTATGGCGTTCGGCATAAGGTTGAAATTATAAAAGATTGAATCCCTACTTACTTCTATTTGACATTGTATGTTTCATCATGTCTTACTAAGTGACACTGGTGACGGAAACATTGCACTTCGATAAAAAGTCATTGCAGTGCAACAAAATATAGCACTTATTGTTAACGTTATAATATACAATTTCAAAATCATCAATAAATTATAATCTCACTTTCTCGCTTCCTCATTGTTGTCTGTCTTTCTTTAAAAACCAATCATATTATCAATGTCCTCATACTGTACTTATACCGCTTATTAAACTACATACATACATACCTAACCAATTTATACACAACTAGCGGCCTGTCCCGGCTTCGCACGGGCATTATTTTCCCACTTTTTAGTTGAAATTTTTCCTGAATTTTCTTTGCTATAAACCTCACGGAGCCCGAGACCTTTCCAACGAATGCAAAACCGTGGAAATCGGTTCGCGCGTTCTGGAGTTATAGCGTCAGGAAGGAAAACCCGACTTATTTTTATATATTAGATAAACAACAAATAAATATTTAGTATATGATTTTTTCGTAGAACCAAAAGTTTAAAATGCTTAAGAACTGACTCATTGGGACAGGTAACAAAATATAAATGAACTAGCTTTTGCCCGCGGCTGCTTCGCTCGCGTTAAATTCGGGGTAGCACTGTTCTCCTTTCCTAGATACAGAAAAAAAAGAGTAGTATGTTACTCTCCATCCCTTCAACTATCTCCACTTAAGAAAGAAAGACAAACAGACACAATTTCCCATTTATAATATAAGTATAGATTACAAACATTGATAATCTCCTCCTAGGAAAAAGTTCGGTAAAAACCACAACATAAAATCAGTGATTAAAGTTACAAATTCAATCGCTAATTCGGCGACCTACCTTCCCGCTGGTTTCGTGTCCACAACATAACAGTGACGACAACATTGACGTCAATCTGTCTGCAGATTGTCAAAGCAAGTGAAATCGACATAATGCGGTATTAGATTGAACAATACTTTTATTATACTACAGAACCCTTTTATTATAATGTAAGAATACTTAGTATCAATTATATAATCAGTGCTATATCCAATCCGTTTGGCCAGCGTGTGTTCCCGCAGTGGGACATTAATAGGCTGTAATGATGAAGGCAATAAAAAAGTCTTGTTAAACAAAGTTAAAACTTCTTAACTACATATATATTGCCACAATCGAATGTAACAACTAACTAATTAGAAAGAACTTGGTTCAGCTTTGAAAACTTAAATTGAACTTCTAAGTAAAGCAAAACGTTTACTTTTTACCCGACTTTACTTATACTATTTTTAACGGATAAACATACTTGAATACTTTTTTTTTGTAAATACATGCATTGGTCTGGGTATTTTCTATGCAATGTATATTATGCATAGAAAACACCCAATGCAAACAATCATGTTCATGCACACAAAGATTTGCATTGAGCGGGAATCGAACCCGAGACCTCTGCGTAGCAGTCATGTTACATAACCACTACGCCACAGAGGTCGTCAAAAAGGACAAGCCATGGTTTAATAATATAACATTAGCCTATAATGGCATCTAGTCACTAGCAGAGCCTTTACTAACTTCTTGTGTAACAACTGATAGACATAAAAAACATTTATTTTAAAACAATCAGAGTAATGCAATTTAGCTTCATGCAGACTAAGAGTCATAGCACATATACCGTAACGTAAACGGATCGGCACCGTATCAACTCGAGCCGTTCAGTATTATTTGTATGAAAACTCCTTACTGCAACGCACACTAATCGGAATCGTAGCGTAATCGGATTTTTGACGTTTGACACCCAGAAAAAAGGCGAGGCCGTGCCGAGCCGTTTACGTTACGTTACATGTGCTACAACCCTTAGCTTTTCATTGAAAAGGAATCAAGCCTCTGCGTTGCGTTGATCTCAATAATTTTTCAATAACCTATGCGTAGTGTGTACCTCGCTTTATGTTCATACAAACATTCGTAGGTTTCGTCCCAACTATAGCGCAGCTCATAATTGTTTTCATAAAATTGATCACAAATTGTTTGAAATCGTCGTTTACAATGTACTTAAAATTGAAGCTACAGTTAAAATCGATCGAATCGACACAAACAAACGCCAAAGCACTAAAAAAATCGCGTTGTATAGTCCAATGTAGTGAGTGTGTTCTGCAAACGCTACGTGTTGTTTCCGTATTCTTGTCGCGAAATATTAGGACGGCCTTTTACAAACAAACACAACTTTAATATAAACTTTAAAGCCTTTTACTAAATAAGAGAATGAATATCAACCCCATATTTAACAAGAGCCTCCGTGGTAAAGCAGTTGTGTACGAGACTGACATGCACTAGGTCGCGGGTTCTGTTTCCACGCAGGAAAATTCTTTGTGTGTTCCACAAATTATCGTCCTGAGTCTGGTTGTTCCTTGTGTCTGTTCCATTGATGTTTGTGAAGTCCCCGCGATAAAGGGCACGATTCTTAAGCCCGATTTACACATCAACAAGTACAGTAGCGAGCCAACTTAATTCGCCAAAAAATAGGATGGAGATCTATTATCAACTTAATTAACAACTTACTACTTAACTCGCTACTGTACTTGTCGTTGTGTTAATCGGTGGGTCTTAGTTGTCTTATAAGAAAATAAATAGACCATCGTGTTATTCAAAGTAAGATAAACATTTCAATACATATTGTATATCTAAAATAAAATTATGTAATACAATAAATATGAATGAACATATTGGCCTCTGTTCAAATCAGCAACATTACGTTATCGCGATTCGGAGTTTCAAAACCACAGATCTTATAAATAAACTATGTTTACAATTTAAAACTATAAAATCACCATTATTTTTGAACAGACGGTTTTTGTATTAGTTATTTTCTAAACTGTAAAAAAAGGTAATGACTTTCCGTGTGGTGATGGATTAGAAATACGATGTCACCACCCCATCTCATCCCAAGGGTGTCGTAAAAACTGAATATGGGACTATCCGTGTATTATTATCTTTACGAAGTAAAAAGAAGGAAAACTTAAAATTAAATACCAATTCGTCTGGCCAGCGTGGTATTTGTAGGCCAAGTATCTCTCCGTCACGGGAGGAGGCCTATCCCTGCAATGGGATGAGATGGGGTGGTGACATATTGTGTTCTTACTCCGTCACCACACGGAGAAGATACGTGGCGAGATACTGGTGTGTTAATAATAACTTACCTGGCACGTAAATGCTGCCAAGCACCCTTTAATTAACCTTTTCTTTTTTAGTTACGTTGTGGTAAAATGCCTACGCATCTCCTCTCGTTGGGGGACGGGTGGGGTATGTGGGCCTCCCAAGGGTAACCCCCCTAATGCACCCACTAAAAGTCCCCAGCGACACTCCTTCATCACCTACTTGGAGGGGGCCTGGGGAACCAGCAGAGCCTTTGCGTCTAGTCCCCCTCCGGCGAAGCACCCGTTAACCTAAGCTAACATAGTTGTCATTAATAACAACAGCTAGTGTAATTATTGAGAGTTCTTACGTCCCTTTATAAACACTTCCTAATTTTTTCTTCTCCCTGCATGAAAATTTAAAGAATGTTTAGCCATTTTACACGTGTTTCCATACACCATTGTTTAAAACTCCTAGATTATAGAACAGTTAATATTACGATATTCATAAAAAATCTAACCTTGAACTAACGTTAGATCTAAAATAAAGTAAGTAAAAAAAAAACGTAATTTATAATCACTTGAAATTTTAAAACCATCTGTTTTAAACCGTTTTATTTTTTATAAAAACAAATTAACGTCACTATAAGCATAAAAGTTAGCAATAATTCTGTTTTAGCACAGTACAACCAGTAGTCTATCTCGGCCGAATATTTATTATAAATGCCTACGGCTGCGCGGTACGTAAACATGCGATAGGGCTGCCCACCTTCAGCTCTAATCTGTTTAATATTACATTTACCTACTTTCCCGCTCGTTACTGCGGCACAGTCGCGACTGTTGACTCCGCAAGGCCACCGCTATCGTGAGCGTGTAGGTATAACTCGCGTTGCATCCGTTTATATGAAGTCGAAATACTGTATATATTTGTACTATGGTTTTAGTGTTTTCTAGATTATATGTTTCGGTAGTATGGTGGGCTTTTGGTTACGATAATCGACACCTATATATTTTGTAATGCTGTATATTCCTATTTTTTTGGTCGAAGGTTACTGTTTTAGTGTTCGGCATATTGATAATATTATAGGAAGGATAATAAAAGACTTGACCTCGTGCAAAGTGCAGTCATCATCATAACAGCCCATTAAAGTCCCACTGCAGGGACGGGCCTCCTCCCGTGACGGAGGGTTACTTGGCCTACTAATACCACGCTGGCCGTACGGTTTCGTACTGGGTTTAATTTCAATTTGTCCTTCTTTTTATTTCGTAAACATAGTAGTTACGGTTATTTCCTTAGTCGGTTTTTACGACACCCATGTGATGAGATGGGGGTGGTGACATATTGTATTCTTACTCCGTCACCACACGGATATTGCTCCGTCACCACACCGATAGAAAGCAAAGTGTAGTGGTGGTAGGTAATCCTACTACGGCTGCTACGAGGTCGAAGATTCTTACCCTATTTATGACACCAAGGTCGATGCACATGACAACGCCCGCCCCAACACCTGATCAGGGGTCAATTGCGATGCCTTCACTGATTTTGCATCCTGGGACGGTGGCACCGAGTGATGGTGACACCATGTGTTGTGATGGCACCGCGGGATGATGATACTGCCCGTCCCGATGCCCAACTCGACCCCCGATCTGTCGGTTATCCCAACGCCTATGTCGACGTAGCTAATGCTTACTCCCTTGCCCACGCTTATCTTAAAGTCCGTCACCAAGCCTGTCCCAACGCGGACGGTCTATTAATCTACCTTCAGTGAATGGCGATTTAAACATCAAACTATCCGTGCAATTCAAATTAAACCATTTAAATTTTACCAATTACCATTCGCTAGTATACATATCTATATTTAAAAAAATAATAATAAAGATATTCTTAGATCTATTCATAAATGTGTCGAATACAAGTATAATGTTACTTCACTGGTTTCAGTCTATTTATACTTCAAATTCAAAGCATTAGATTTTGTAATACGTTGAAATAAAAACTAGGGTTTTGTCCTGCATGTATATCTTTCGAAATGGTTCTCTGTGTGGCAATAGAGTAAGAATACATAATGTCATAGTCACAACTCATCAAGTGGTCATAAAAACTAACTATGGGAAAGTTAAAACTTGACATTTTATTCATTCATCATCAAACAGTTTAGGCAGCCATGATAGTCCAAGTTTTAGGTTAGTCTCTTTAGTAATGTCTTCTTCTTTCAAGTCGTTAGGTATACAATTCATTGCTATTGATGGTCAAATACAATCAGTCTAGAACTTAGCCACGGTGACAGACCTTATAAACGCCACTAACAATGGTCAGTGGCGTTTATAAAGCCCGATTTACACATCGACAAGTACAGTAGCGAGTTAAGTAGGAAGTTGTTGATTAAGTTGATTTAAATAGATCTCCTTCCTATTTTTTGGCTAGTTAAGTACGAAGTAGCCCCCTCTCGCGTCTCGCCAACTTAACTCGCCATAAAATAGGATGGAGATCTATTTAAATCAACTTAATCAACAACTTACTACTTAACTCGCTACTGTACTTGTCGATGTGTAAATTGGGCATAAGGTCTTTCTGTGTGGAGCTTTGTGGGAAATGCAAGTAATATCCTGTTCTGATAATACCGGCGCCGACACTTTGGTAGAGATTTTAAATCAGGTGAAACCAAGCTATAGGCGTTGATGTTAAAAAAGGTACCTTAAGTATACCTAACTTAAATAACGAAGTTTTGACTCTGACACTAAAGGAGATACCTGCGTGCCTGTTATTGTAGATTCCCAATCTTGTCTTCTGTCATTCTGTAAATAACGAATACTGGATTAAATTAGCTTAGTTTAAAAAAAACACATTTATTAATAAACTTTTCCTTTTAGGTATTAAAGGAAAAAAAATGAAAATCAATACCTTTGAAATTATGATTCCAAGTATTATTACTCTGGTTATTTTTTACTCATTATATGAAACGGAAAAATATAGCTAGATTAATGATTTATAAAAGGCGGGTTCAGGAAATTGGGTTGTTCAATCTCCACTTACACCGAAACGATCGCGTATTTCCAATCTTTGATTATAATTGGAAAAAAAATACATCAAGATGGTTGAAGCTTTATTTATAGCCTTTTTAAAACAAGTAAAACAAAATATAGTATATAAAATAAATAAATAAATATTCCTCACACATTCACACAACGGCATCTAGTCCCAAACTAAGCAGAGCTTGTACTATGGGTACTAGACAACGAATAAACATACTTAAATACTTTTTTTGTAAATACAATACATATTATACATAGAAACACTCAGACCAATGCAAACAATCATGTTCATGCACGCAAAGATTCGCATTGAGCAGAATCGAACCCTCTGCGTAGCAGTCATGTTATATAACCACTACGCCTCAGAGGTCGTCATATAAGGTACTTGCGGTAAATAAGGGCCACCTTAATCTAAACCTAAATAATTTCTATAAATAAAGGAATATAATAAAATATTTAATATCATGGTAAGGTTTATTTCAATATCTGCATCAGAAAGTACTATTACAAGTATTTCCATCTCAATTAGGCATAGTAATCATGATTTTAAAAAACCCTCTCTTTGGCCCTTAATAAACGTTTGTAGTTTTATAAGGGCCAAATTTTAATTCAAATATTAAAAGAGTAATCAATTGAAAAAGTATTGTTTTCGGTTTCATTTGACTTTAATTATCATTTGGCATTAAATCACGCTTTTAACATTACTTAATCAAAGGAAAAACTAGCAATGGCTCTTAATAAACTAACATAGCAAAAACATGTCATAAAAACCTTTATCTATAACATATCGTCAAAATAATCACAGACGTAAACAATGAGTTTGTAACTTTTTTTAAAATATCTATGGAAATTACAAAACTAAAACATTTTTTTTTATAAATAAGTAGTACGGTATAAGACAGGCCACGTACGTGGCCCGTCTTATCCTTACTATAAAATCTATTGTTATCGAGATCAACAACTTGGACACTTTTAAGTTAATTATAGATATTAGGGATGATTTATGATACAAAAATAATAACAAATACAATGCTTAATAATAACTATGGTAGGTATTAAAATAACGAAGTCTATTGAAATTTGTTAAAATTAATTTACATTCTATATGTATAATAAGGGCCGGCCTATGTACCCGCCTCGAGCGTGGCCCGTATTAGCCCCTGATAATAGCATAATTGAAAGCGGTAAAAAGTATTGTATTTATTAACAAAAATTTATAACTTATCTCAACTAGCCCACACTATTTGTAGAACATTCACAGTTAATTAACAAGATTTGAACAAACGGCTGTATTTTAGGTAAAAAAAAAATAGGTTTAGCAAGATAAAATTATAGTGGAGCTGCGTTGTCTATCACTCTCAACTGACTCATGGTTACTGGTAAGATTGATGATCGTGCGACGACGCGAGCTCGGATCTTAGCTTTCCTATTCTTCATTTTTAAGCATGTGTAAATGTAGGGTGCTGTGATCATTAAAAGTGTCATTTTCAAGCAACGGCTCTTGATACCCACCGGCTCTTGTTACCCGCAGGTACCTTATAGAAATCGGGCAATTTTATACGTAAAAAACCAATAATGTGATGGTAGAGTCATTCTAATACTACCCAGCCAATCACAGCTTATGCCGATTACGATACATTTGATTGACATACTAACTATCAGCCATGTTAAGCGTCCTTTTGCTTCAACCGGCACATAAAACGACGGCTCTAGTTATTGTTCTGGTTTAGCTGACTCAACCAGCTTAAGATACGGCCAGCCAGCGTATCCAATGTAAAAACAAACAAGCAAAATACAAATTTATAAATAGCATACCGAGCTTATTATGTTAAATAATAAGAAGCATGCAACATATTGCTTAAAAGTTATGATAAAAGCTTTTTCAATTTAGGCATTTCGTGCTGTACATTTGCAGTGCGTTTGTTGAACGGCAAACGTTCAATAAACGCACTGTACGTTCGTTTGTGGCGAACGCTCGACCCTACTTAAAAGATTGATTTGTTTGAAAACAAACGACGTACGTTTGCTGTTCGACAAACGCACGGTACGAAACGCCTACGTTAAAAGACCCTTAGACCTATTTTCTACGTTTGCTTTACACTGACCCAAAGACGTGTGAAACCTTACGAAGGCAGCAAAAGAATAAATGGGTTCACGTGAAATAATACGCTTTATATATATTTTAGTACAAACTATGTTTACCGGACCAAAAAATACGTACATGCAATCTTATTACTGCGAAACACACAGGAATTGTACAGAGGGGAATGGGGTAAAATGTAACCATATTTGTAGGAAAATATTATATTTTTTCTTTAAAGTTTAATGTAAGTTGGTCAAGAATATTATAATAGGCTGTTATTGCGAAGATAATAATATTTATACACACTGAATACTATTATATTTGTTTTTCTTATTTCAACCGAAAAACCAGACCAAATTAAAGCTAATCCACTAGTCTACAGAAACCTAACCTACAGATATCACTTTATAGTAAGATGTTTTTTTTGTATTAATTTTAAAAAAGTAATGAGTAATAATAGCATACTACAATGGGGTATCCATGGGTATCGCAAAAGTCGGGTAAAATAAAATTTTGCAGATTTATGACTCTTTACAAAGTCTAGTAACTAAAATCATAACAGCCCATTAATGTCCCACTGCAGGGACAGGCCTCCTCCAGTAACGGAGGGATACTTAGCCTACGAATATCACGCTGCTCAAACGGATTGGGATAGGGTTTAATTTCAAGTTTTCCTTCTTTTTATTACGTAAGATAATATTCACGAATAGTCCCTTAGTCGGTTTTTACGACACCCATGGGATGAGATGGTAATGTAAGATTAATGAATAATAATAGTATATTACAATAGGTACCTCCTTGGGTATCGCAAAAGCCGGGTAAAATAAAATTTTGCAGATTTATGACTCTTTACAAAGTCTAGTAACTAGATACTTTCTAAAAACGAATTTTTTTATTGGAGGATACCCTAAATCCCACTAAATAGACCATCAGCCCCTTATTTTAAATGCCGTTATAATGTGCCTAAGTGCCGTTATAATTCAAATAAAAGAACTGCGTCGGTGGCTCGATAGTCATGAAAGCGGCTGCAATTCACGAAGTCACGGGCTCGATTCCCACGCAGAACAGTTTTTTGTGTGTTCCACAAGTTTTTGTCCTAAGTGTGGCTGTTCTTTGCGTCCTTTAGGTGATGTTTGTAAAGTCCCCGCGATAAGTACAGGCCATGATTCCTAGTATGGCAGCTGTCATTCTAAAAAAACACGTAAATGTTAAGTAGCATGGTTCCCAAGTACCTAAATAAATAAATATTACTAAATAGTCCCAAACTAAGCAAAGCTTGTACTATGGGTACTAGACAACGGATACTTAAATACTTTTTTTTGTAATTAAATACATACTTTTTTCATAACTCATGTGGCTGTAAAAGTAAAATATAAATAACATTTTCAATCATAGTCCTAATTTCCCCGTTCTCCCGGTCCAGCTGCTCCCGTAGTTTAATCAGGACAGCTAAACAAACACACTCTGACCGCAGAGGGCGTACTGTTTAAGAGGCAGTTATTCTTTATTATATTTAACTTTTATATTTTTACCGATTTTTGCAAGTTTTTTGTGTGGTGATGTAGTAAGAACAGAATGTTGCCCTCCCATGGGTTTAATACTCTAGTTTGAATGACGTTACCTCGATGGTCATTACCTCGATGTCTCTACCTCGACGGTACACTTCACCGATGGTTCGTTACCTCGAAAGGTCAATACCTCGTAGGATCTATTCTCGACGGGTCTTTTCTTCGATTGTACATTTGATCGATGGGTTGCCCATCTCGTCCCTTGGGTATTTAACAAAATCATTTACAAAACTATGTCGCTAACCCTTTTTGCCTTTTTTAAAGAAATTCTCTTTGCTGCCACGACTTTTTCTTCTACGAGGCAATGATCCCTTATTAGTAATCATGCTGATAACAGCAGATTACATCTGCTTTCACATAATAATGCTAACCTTCGACTTAGACTTAGAGGGAAGATATCAAGGAGAAAAGTGAAGATTGTAGTAAAAAGCTAACTATGTGTACATACACATAAATTCTTAGTTGCTAGTTTCATATATAAATAAATATTCCTAACACATTCACACAACGCCATCTAGTCCCAAACGGCCCTAAAAGATAACGATTAAACTATAAAGCTTAATCTATAACAACTTCTGTGGAGTAGTGGGTATTTAACATGACTGCTACGCCAGAGGTCTCGGGTTCGATTCCCGCTCAATGCAAATCTTTGTGTGCATGAACATGATTGACAATGATGATGTTTGCATTGATCTAGGTGTTTTCTATGTATAATATGTATGTATTTACAAAAACAAAGTATTTAAGTATGTTTATACGTTGTCTAGTACACATAATAGTACAGTCAGAGGCAATAATATGTACACATTTTCGCATTTTGTAAACCAGTTATCTAAAGTTCTGCCAATCCAAAATTGAAAATTCGAAGATTAATTCAAAACTGTACGGAACCTCTTCTAAATTACGAATTCATTTTGATATTGTAATGTCTAGATAAACGTGCAGATAGTTTAGAAAATTTGAAAATGTGTACATATTTTTGCCTCTGACTGTACAAGCTCTTCTTTGTTTGGGACTAGATGGCGTTGTGTAAAAGTGTGAGGGTTTTTTTTGTAAAAGGGCCTCGCTACACACGGCATGGTTACTAGTGCAGGAGTTGTCTTTTTATAAACAACAATATGACCGAATATAGATCTTAAAAAACATCACCAATATTTTTTGTTGTCGGTTAATAAGAAACCTTAAATTTGAATAAAATAAATAAGTTATTATAACCTTCTATGGTCAAGGTCAAATTTTCACATATCGGAAGGGTCAATAAATAATATATTCATTGAATATTTCCTCGGACTTGATATAGAAAATTATCTTTTTTTATAGGGTTGGCACATTCTGTAGAATTTGCCTACGGTAGTAATCTATAGGTACTACATAATCAATTAATTAGCCTATCGCAGTCTACTGCTACGTACTACTACGTAAGCCTCTCCCAACACGCCCCACAGAACACGGTCTTGCGCCTTCCGCATCTAGTCCGACTCAGAGACCTTTTCGAGGTACAGGAAAACTTTATTTCCGTTGTTGTTGTTCGATATTTTCGATATAGAAAAATATGAAATAAGAAATTCTAAATTAATTGCCATGTACTTCTGTCAAAATTTTAAAGCAAAATGATACCTAATAGAAAAAGCATACCACGATACTTAACTTTTTAAGTCTACATGGTAAAATATAAAATTAATTATAGGTACTTTTAAAAAATAATTATTGAAAGAGAGAAGAGCCGATTACACTAGACTACATGTAGTCTTCTACATCATGTAGGAGACTACATGATGTAGGATGGTAGGGTCGGGACTCGCCAATCTCCGATATGTATAGGGTTGAAATACCTATTTAATCCTTTGTAATCTAGAAGTATTGAATGTATGTACTAATACGACAAGCTCGGTGGCGTAGTCGTTATATTACATGGCTGCCAGGCAGAAGTCTCGAGTTTGATTACCTCTCAATATAAATATTCACGGACATAATCTGTTCCCTAAGTGAGCTAAGCTTAACCTGCTTGTGGTATGGGTAACAGAACAACGGATATTTTTTTTTTACTGATATAGTTTTTTTGTAAATACATACATTTATACATAGAAACACTCAGACCCATGCAAATAAATAATCATGTTCATGCACACAAATATTTGCATTGTATTTAAGTATTTTATCCATTGTCTAGTACCCATAGTAAAAGCTTAGCTTAGTTTGGGACTACATGGCGTTGTGCGAATGTGTGAAAAATGTGTATGATGGACTAGTATGAAAAAACACTGTTTTTAAATTTTTAAGAATGACCAAAAAAAATGAATTATGTTTATCAATTTTCTAGTACAAGTTGTGTGAATGTGTGAGGAATATTTATATATTTATATTTATTATTATTTATTATTCTAGTGTCCATCGTACAAGCTCTGCCTAATTTAACTAAAAACCATAAAACAAATTTTGGGTTAACAAATTCTTTAGTTAATAAGTATTATTGGATAGATTATTAAATTATTGAAATGTTTATTCAATATGTACATTAATTGCTTTTTAATAATTTGTATTTGCATAGATGTATAACATCAACATAGTAACATTATGTGAAAGCTTGTTATTAGCAATTTCTGTAAAAAAAATGATTATGTTACAGAAATTGGACGGACTAATTATAGTCCGTAAGCTTTCTTAAACAAAATAAGATAAAATAAAATAATCTAGCTATTAAAACTAAATCAAATACTATTATCCTCTCCTTAACAGAAAACCAAAGCAATACGCAACAAGTATTGTTTTAATTTAATAACAGTCACGCAGTCCCGCTAGAATACAATTGGACAAAACAAAAATTGCTTGTGACATCCCTGGAGACTTCGCCTACTCGCCTTCCCTTTATAAAAGCAAGGAGCAAAGCATCCATTCCTCAGATACGTGGAAGCAACACTCGAGTCACCAACTTGTCTTGGTTTCCAAGTTGTGGAAACATGGTATTGGAATCTAACGAAAAAACTATGTAAGTCATTATTCTTTTACTTATAATCTATGCTAATATTATAAAGAGGTAAAGTTTGTGTGTTTGTGACGTTGTAGGAGGTAATCTCTGGATGTACTAAACCGATTTTAAAAATTATTTCTGTGTTTAATAGTCCATTTATCAGGCAGTGTCATAAACTATATAGTATTACGCTATGACTAATAGGAGTGGACCAGTAATGAAACATTTTTTAAAAAAGAGACGCATTTTTTTCGCTGCCTAACGAAGTGGGCATGGGTCAGCTATATAAAATAAAGTAGCTCTCTCTGTCCCTTAGTATGCATAAATCTTTAAAACTACGCTACGGATTTTGATGCGGTTTTTTTTAATAGATAGTGATTCAAGGGGAAGGTTTTAAATTTCTAATGTAAGCTGTACTTAAACGTTGTTCAAGGACATTCTGCAGTAGGTGCCCGTGCGGAGCCAGGGCAGGTTGCTAGTTTATTATATTTTAGAATTCTTTTAAAATCATCAACTGTTATTCCCACTAGGGTATTCCTGAAAGAGATGGAAACCTAGCCTTATTATACTTACTACGTTCCATCCATTGGCCAATTAACATTCACTGCTGGACACAGGCCTCATCCAAATAATTCCACCTTCCACCATCCTCATCCATCGGTGTCCCGCCATCTTAACTAAGTCCATGTGAGAGGTCTCCCCACTCTACGTTATACGACGTTCATCATAATAGCCTACTACTGTCCCACTGCAGGGACCGGCCTCCTCTCGTGACGGAGGGATACTTGGCCTACTAATACCACGCTGGCCACACGGATTGGTATATTTATATTTATTTCGTAAAGATAATATTTACGGATAGTCCCTTAGTCGGTCTTTACGACACCCATGGGATGAGATGGGGTGGTGACATATTGTATTCTTACTCCGTCACAACACGGAGAAGAGACCATACTACGTTGGCCTCATGAATTTGTATAGGCTTCAATGGGTATTTTTTAGGCTTTTGTTTTTATAGAGGTAATAGCGAGCTTTCCCTAGTTTGTGGCGAGGCGATGAAGCCATGTACCCTTATAAAGTGGCTGGAAGGTTCTCTTTAATCTTTTTCTTTAAGTTACTAATGTTATTTTTACTATCTCATGTTGTCCCTGTCGTGTGTAGTAGGTATACAATTTAGTAATGATTTATCAAAGGACTGGTAGAGACTTTGGTCAATCCTAGTCACTTGCCCTGCAGCTAAAAATTTTCGGCTTTAAGTTGTATCTAATATTAAGTTAAAAAGATTGTGTCTCGACCATAATACGAGTATCATAAAAATACCTACTCCAAAATCGGTACATACTTCTTGGAGTTTCTTTCGAATAATTTTATTACTTTAAAATCAAAAGGCAAATCGGCAGAAAAGGAGAGGAAACTCCTTTAAAATTATAAACATTTTTACAAATTGGTCATGAAATTACTGATTTGTATCAACTTTTACCGTACATTTGTATGCACTGAACAATTAAATGTAGGTACAACTACTCTAAAAGCTTCAGAGCTTTTTTAAACCTAGATTCAAAAGGCTGTTGTTTTCAGAACAAAAAAAAAAATCAGTGTTCCATTTGCCTGTTTTAATTTTAAAAATAATACCTACTTTGTTTTTGTTTTCAGCTAGTAACAAAATGCGTAAAAAAATACAAACTTTTCTCCTAATATTGATAATAACAAGTGATGTCGCTCTCGGTAAATCTAACAAGACAAAATCAAATAAAACAAATAAAAAACATACTGCTGTTAAAGAAAATATCAATAATGAACGTGTAAAGAGAGCGCTAAACGATGACGATGACAGCCCTTTTTGGCCAAACCGAGGAAAAAAACCAATTTACGATGATGAACTATATAATGGAATAGATTACAGTCAAAGAGGTTTAAATCCGAATGAAAATTTAGTTGAACCTGAAGAACCTTTTTGGGGAAACAGAGGGAGACGCGAACTTCCCCCCGATACTACATTTCTTGACTATGAATACCCTGAATCAATACTAAAAAATTGCGAGCACTGTGTAGACTTCCCTATGAAATTAGATGAATACAAAACTACTAAATATAGAAGGGAAGATTTTATGCCACCATTCTGGGGAACACGGGGGAGACGCCATATTTCTTCTTTGGATGATTTACCTGAACCTTTTTGGGGAAACAGAGGCAGGAGAATGCAAATAGACCCGTTTTGGGGTATGAGAAGCCGTGGTATTGACGTGGGCACTTATTTTACAAATAAAGGGCGACGAGAAGAAGAACCATTTTGGGGTAATAGAGGGAGGCGTAAAGAAATGGAACTAAAAAATAATCGTGGAAATACACAAAACCCTAAAGTTTTTTGGGGAAGTAGGGGTCGAAAAGCAGATGCTGATCCTTTTTGGGGAACTAGAGGTAGAAGGAAAGAAAATGATCCCTTTTGGGGTAACCGTGGCAGAAGGGAGGAAGTTTCGTTTTGGGGTAATCTTGGTAGACAGATGAAACCTGAAGAAACGGAGCAAATTGCAACTGCTAATGGTAGAAATCATGATTCGAATATGCTATCTGATGTCAAAAGCGACATGCCAAAACTTTCTATGTTTAAAAAAGAAGACCCTGCATTGTTTTGGGGCAATGGAAAAGAACATAAGTTTTCACGTTTAATTAGTGAATTGCAACGTTCACAAAATCCATTAAATTTCCATTTCGGCAATTCCAATTTGGCATTTCGAGCCAAAAATTCAGAAGCAGGAACCGTATTGGACAACAGAATGTACGTAGACGAGCCGAATTATATTTTAGTAGAGAGAACTGGTCGTTCTTCTGGTGAAGAGGACCCTTATTATATATCAAGAGGTAAAAAGTATTATCTTCATTACAGCTTTAACCAGGCAGCGCGTGATCGACGTGGAGCTATAGAAGAAATCGTGAAATCAGTGCGAAATGATCCTTATTACATCGCAAGAGGTAAAAAGAATGATGAAAGTAATTCGACATCGCGTAAGGACGAGTTTAATAAAACTAAAAACATGATTTGTGCTGCTATTGATTTCATGTTGATGAAGGAAAACAAAGTAAAGAGGGATATAAATGATAACGAAAGAGACAGACGTACAACATTGAAGAAATTAGCAGCACAGTTACAAGTAGACCCGTATTTTGTTAGCAGAGGTAAAAAGAGTGATGTATCTAGTGAATATAACAACCTTGATGATTTTATTAATAATGTAGCTGAAAAATGTAACTAACATTTAGTTATAAGATTTAATCGATGTTGTTTATGGTATATTTATGGTAATTCGATGTGTCGATAAACAATGGTTTTTCATAATAAATTGTGCAATTAATAATTATTATGTCTGTGAACTAATTGAATAAAAAATATATTGTTTATCATGACTTAATTCATTTGTAATTTCATTAATTGCTAGCTGAGATTCGGAGCCGTTTGTCTGGTGAGCAGTAGTAATAATACTGCTCACCAGACCAACCTTATAAGCTTAATAAGGCTTTACTTTGCTATAATATACCTAAAACTAGTAAGGTAATAACCGAACATTTAGTTTTAACTGTAGCAAAATATTATTTTAAATTGCAACACAATGTATAATATATTTATTTAGTACTTACATATCCTTACCTTCAGATTTATTATAATTATGCACAATTGACTGAATCATCATAACAGCCCATTAACTGAATACCTAGGCATTTTGTGAATGTGTCAGAAAAAAATATATTATTATGATAGGCTCCTCCTGTGAGACGGTGAGACACAGGAACCCAGCGAGAATGGCGTCTACTGTACCTACATGCATGTCTTTTTAGAGATGGGTGGAATGTTTAGTGAGAGGTGAGTACGTTCCACTATTTTCAGAAGCCGTTAGCACTGAACAGCAAAACCGCGGGTTGGCTCGAGTTAGTTCTTGCCGTCTTAGCCCCAAGTTTGGGAGGGTGAATCACAGAGTCAGTAGTTACAATAATATATTGTACATTTTAAATTTAAGACGCTGTCAGTCTGAATGAATAATAGGGTGATGCTACCAATTATCAGCACTTTAAGAGTTAGTCCTACTTTAACATCGTTTATCACAGTGATGATAATGATAACAACTATAACAATATGCTTTCTTGGTTCATTATTTAATAAATAATTGATTTTTGTTATAAAAAATAGTTATTATTCATACACATTTTATTTAGATGAGTCTGACTAAATAATGAACCTGGCGCCAATTATTGGCACCATCATCGCCAATTATTGGCATTGACTGAGCCAATTATCAGCACCTTAAAATTAGACATAAAAATAGGTAGATAAATGAAATAATCCAATGTTTATAGTAAAATCTCTTTTATTTATACCTAGCCTAACAACCGAAGTTTCAGAAAAATAATTACATAAATATAAAAAAATCCAAAAAATAATAGACATTCTTTTGATCATATCAACACTATGAAAATAACTAGCAATGTTAGTTTCAGCACCATGCCAGGATATGAAATCCGAAATCATAGAGTACTTTTTCCAAGAATATTGAATTCTAGGCATAAAATAATCACGCTTTACAATAAAATATATGGATTAACAATTTTACATACCACTTTGTCATGTAACAGTACCAGTGCCGATAATTAGCAATTCGCAAAAAAATTTAACCCAGATGTCAGCACCTCATTTATGAACATAAAATCAAGATAATGTTCATTTCCATTGTCAGATAAGCCTTATAAAACATTTTATACATGAATAAAACCTAAAGGTTCAGTAAAAAATATCTAAAAGATCTAAAATAAAGTAAAATAAAAAAACCTGAACTTACCTACGATCATAAGAAACTGTCAAAATAAAGTAATGTGAAGGACATGTTCCCGCGTTTTTAAAAATGTCGCTTTTTTTTTTCAAAAAGTGTCGTGTTTGGATCAGTTTATAATTCCAAAAGGATCTTATTTTAATGTTTGTTAAATGGTAGCCGAAATTAATTAATAGAAAGCTTATAATTTGAGTTTTAGTTGGGGGTGCTGATAATCTGGTGCAGTGCCAACATTAGGACACGTGCCCCTATATTACACTTATTTTCACATAACTTTGAATGATTTTAAATTTCTAAAGAAATACTTCAGAAAATTTGACAATACTTAAGTATTACTGCGACTGGGCTTACCTATGAGGATAAAGGCTGGTGATCGGCCTCTAAGAGGTTTTCAGCGGTAAGTAGCATAGGCTTAGAGCACCATAGAAGATTGGCTAGACATTTCAAGATCGTAAAACTCCGTGTGGTGACGGAGTAAACTCCGTATGGTGACGGAGTAAGAGTACAGTGTGTCACCACCCCATCTCATCCCATGGGTGTCGTAAAAACCGACTAAGGCACTATCCGTGAATATTATCTTTCCGAAATAAAAAGAAGGAAAACTTGAAATTAAACCTATACCAATCCGTTTGGCCAGCATGGTTTTAGAAGGCCAAGTATCCCTCCGTCACTGGAGGAGGCCCGTCCCTGCAGTAGGACATTAATGGGCTGTTATGATGATAGTAAAATCCATCACACTACGCTCTGCGTTGATTGCATACATCAAGTAAATAAAACACAAACATATTAGTGCATATTTTTTTAATTACTCTGTAATATTATAAATAAAGGATACATCATCCAAAACATCCTATTTTAAAATATTATGTTTGCTCAGCATTATTTCGGTCAGGTAACATTTTAAAAAGATTTTTGAGCAATCACAAAATAACTATAAACCAGATTTCTTCGATGACATTTTAAGGTACATTCGGAATAACGTTTGTACACCCTACTGCCTATACTAAATGAGAAAATATAGATTATTTGATTTTTCTGCGTTTTAAGGATGGTTATGTAAGCCCATGTTTACTTTCTCAATTATAACTTTGTCATTTATTTATTATTTTATAGTGAGGTATTTGTCTAAACTGGTTATTGAATTCAGATTTATAAACGGACACTACATTACGGCTGTATTAAACTTTAAATACAGACAAAAAATTAGGACACGACGTCACACGACGTCTTAATAGCATCAACAAATGACTTTAATCCACCGACATTGGTCACAACTACTCACAACGCAACGTTTGAAAGAGGAGATGTCTTAAGAATTTTGTTTTAGAATTAAGAGCGTTTATAGGACTCACTAAAAAATCATAAAAAATCATAATTCGCAAACAGGATCAATAACAACATTTTGCATTATTGATCCTATTTGCGAATAATGATTTTATTCTATTGGTGGCGCTAGAAAGCCACGTAAAGGCCCTTAAGGAAATAATCAAAGAACATTTTTATGCAAGACTAAATCTGACAGACTATTCAAGGATGTTAAGAATAACTGCAGTTGTTTTATATATTATAATGGTGATTTAGACAAATACCTCATTGTTTAACAAAAAATAATAATTTACACCTGGAAGTAGTAACGTCAGGCTAGTGTTTAGCGCTAAAAAGACAGCGTGGTTATGTCATTTGAAAGCCGAACAATAACTGATAGTATTCGTAGGCTTAGTTATGTCGCAGGGAAATGAGGAATCCAGGGATTTCACGAAATCACTAGGAATGTCTCAAAATCCCGGAAAATGACGAAAATGAAAAGGTTTGTGTTGGCACTTCGGCGGTTGCTGCCGCTGGCACCCTCACTTCCCTCGCTCGCCTCGTGCATTATGGTCACAGTTCTAACCTAACCTACAGAAGTTGGAATCCTTGTATTTTTTAATCTAAAAATATGAGCATTTCTTTTTTGGTAGAAACGGGATTTCGTCATATCCCTAGGGATTTCATGAAATCCCTAGTTTCTTCATTTCCCTGCGACATATCCATACAAGACGAAAATATCAGTCTAGATTTTCAATTTATTAAGGTAGGTATATCAAAAATCTTTTATCATAATGATGTAGAAGAGAACAAGCTGAAGAAGCGTTGAAATTTTAAGAATATATTTTAAAATACTAATAACCTTTTTTTTAATCGAATAATTTAACTAACTAACTACATTAATTCAACAATTTCTATAGTAAATAGTTTTTAATTTTTGCCATGCCATGTCTATTTATTCCTAACTCTGTATTTCGTAATACTTTTGTAGTTGCCAGTGCCACGCGTTGTTATTAGCTGTTTATCATATAGAATTATTGTCGTATAGAGTAGGCATTTTTTTAATAAATAGAATATTGTGTATAATTATTGTCTTCGTTAGCTTATTCCAAAACTGTTTAAATAGGGGAAGCTACGAGGACAGTATTGGAAGAGCTACAGCTTAAAATTGTGGGTTTTATTCAAAATTCGTCAGCTTATAATGGGTGTTGGTAGTCAAGAAGGTATAAAATACAAAATGTCACCATCGCTTTTTCTTTCAAAAACGGAAAACTTGGAAGAAACACTCTATCAACCGGTTTTGCTAGCGTGGTACAATACTGAAAGAGACCCGTCTCTGCAGCAGGGTCATTTATTTATTTTTAGAGAGGTATGTAGACAGGTTTGTGTTGTGGTTATGGGTAAAGAAAAAATAAAAGTGCTTGTTAAAATAATTTAAAGTTTAGGTTATTAGAATTTTAAAATATTTCAATATTTCATAACAAAAATTGAGCCAGTAAGCACGAGTCTCATATAATTTGAAAGCTTTAACAATGAAATATATGAATAATTTAGATGACCTAATATCATTTTAGGTACACAAATATATCATAATTTCAAATAGCCTAAAAACATTTTCACTACAATTTCGACAACGATAAATTAACGACATTTTGTCATGATATGGGATATTACATTTAATACATTTTTTTTTTCTAAAAACACACGTCTATTAAACGCAATTGGCCATAATACAGATGGTCCATTATATAATAATACTGCACATTTAAATTATTTTCGATAAAAACGGGGGCAGAACCAAAACATTGACATTTCATGTCCTAAACTTAATAATCTCGAGCCTCCCTTTAAAAAACAAACATAATTAATTTTATTTTTTTAATATTACAACATTTTCAAATAAAAGATGATTAAGAAAATATTAAAAAATAAAACTTATACGCTTTCTTTCGTCTTCTTAGACGTTTTAGGAGGCTAAATTAAACTCTTTTAGTACTTGACGCGATGCGTCGCAAAATTCTAGAACCCTGTAGGCCGCGAAATTCGTTCAAACCCTCCATAGGAGAAGGTGGTTAGTTGAATCTTCTCTGCCCGCGTCCTCTGTCATGGTGGAACTTCTAAAGTCCTCGTACCCATCACCACCAGATATAATAAGTGTCTCCTTATTATTCTGTGTGGTTTCAGTTTGTTTCTGAAGTTTTTCTGCATTGGCCGACCTGCGACTTAATGCTTTCGTCTTCAATGATGTCTGTGTCTGTTTCGCTGGCTGTTTTTGCGATACCGGATTTTCAACTATGGTTAAAAATCTTACGTGCCCTGTATGGCCGTATGTTACACCTAGAAATAAAAGAAAAATATGTTAATTGTGTGGGATTTTGAATCAGTATCTAGAACATTGCAGTAACTTTTTGCGACCGCTATTTGAAACTTTGTCAATCATTAAAAAGCACTTACCAGTGAGTTGTGGGACAGTCATTAGAGATTACTTACCAGTGATATTTGTCATAAGAAATTCCCTACCAGCGAGAAGTGTCATAGAAAAACACTTACCAGTGAGAGGTGGTGGTCATTACAAAACACTTTTCAGTGAGATATTCCACAATCATTAGAGATCACTTACCAGTGAGATGGGTCATAAGCTCCCTTACTCATAAACGCCTCTTAAATTTTAGTCAATTGATTAATTAGCTTAAACTCTTACGTTGTTTGGTATAAGATTGGTTTTCGTATTAAAAATATCACTACACAGTGATTAAGTTTAAGAGGCGTTTATGAGTAAGGGGGAAGATAGTTAGTCCCTACCAGCGAGATGTGTCATAGGAGTGCACTTACCAGTGAGAGGTGGCAGTCATTATAAAAGCACTTTCCAGTGAGATATGGCACAATCATTAGAGATCACCTACCAGTGAGATAGGTCATAAGAAAGAACTTATCACTGAGATGGGCAGTCAAAACAGAAGACTTTTCAGTAAGACGTGGCAGGAATTACAAAAGCACTTTCCAGTGACATGTGAGACAATGATAAGTTAGCACTTACCAGTGAGATGTGGCACAGTGAAGGCACCAGTCCTGACGTTAGGTGAGTTGTGTAGCGGCGCAGTGAGCAGTACTCCCGCGCTCGTGCCCACCCACAGTGTGTCGCGGTGTGCCAGTAGTGCTGTCACACGTAAACATGCTGCTTTGTGTTGACGTATTATGTCGTCGCAACCTACAACAAAATTGAGATAATGTTTAGCTTAATAATTTTGTATCTAGTTATCTTATTTATTTATTTTCGTGTATTTAATTATGTTATTCTGTTTAAAATAATCATCCTGAACAATTGTTTGTGATTTGTTTTGGTTTACCATTTCTTTGGTTAATAGCATGGATCATGAATTTTCTTGATTAATGACATTACGAGCCCCTCGACAAGACACTGGCAAAATATGTGACGTTTCACATGAGGCCATTCACGAAGAAGTCAAGTCAAGTCGAGATAATGTTTAGTGACGAATTATTCCCAACGTTACTTGCCGGTTTCCGCAAAACGTGACTGTATCAACGTAGGCGACTTTCCTACAATGTATCTGCTATGTCACGGACATGAAGGCTGCCACGAATTTCGCTCATCCATCTACATTTATGATGGATTTATACACCTGTCCCTTCAACCTCACCTACTGCCTTTCCACCGAGTCTTATGTAAGAACACCACTGCCACATTTACCTGACCAATATGGTATGGCGGTCTGTGTGTGGTGACGGAGTAAGAACACAATATGTCTGTACCCCATCTCATCCCATGGGTGTCGTAGGAACCGACTAAGAGGCTATCCGTTAATATTATTTTTACAAAACCAAAAGAAGGAAACTTGAAATTAAACCCTATACTAATCCGTCTGGCCAGCTTGGTATTAGTAGGCCAAGTATCCCTCCTTTACGGAAGAAGGTCCGTCCCTGCAAAGGGACATTAATGGGCTTGTATGATGATGGTATGACGGAAGGAAAGGTGGGTAATTGGTAACTCATGGACATCAGAAATGCTAGATCACGCGCTGCCTACTCTTAACATAAGCTGTAAAGTCTATTCTTCTGCTTGAAGATGAATCAAGAGGTACCGGCCTAGAAAGTCTATTGCTAAAAATACCAGAAGGTCTATTGCTAAAAAGACCAGAAGGTGTATTGTTGAAAAGACCAGAAGGTGTATTGTTGAAAAGACCTATCAACGTACAACGTTGAAGTTAGACAAAGGCCTTACTTAAGGACATTAATGGTATTTCACAGTAAGAAAGTTTAAAATAACTTACCATGCAGCATCTTAGTAACTTGAGGCGTGATGTTAATTTCCGCCAACTGCTCTCGACTACTGGCGTTGTAACATCTTAGTTGAGCTGCGTTGTGTAATGACAGCCATATTGTACCGCCAGCCACGGCCATGTGGCTGATGGGTTTCGTCTCTGAGCTTATTTGGAATGTTTCGTCCACCTAGAAAAATAATAATAAGTTTTCATACATTTTATAAAATTGCATACGTATTTTCAGAACTAGGTATCTAAACCCAATTTATATATCACAATTATTGTTTTATATTTATCTATTTCCGTCATCTTTTACGCTGGCCATAGGACAAAAATGAGAGGTGACGCTTTGTTCGTTTTCAATACTTTAAAAAAACTTCCAAGCATTAGGGATTCCGCCCTGTCTTAAAATTACCTTAAGCTTATGCATATTCGAAATTTGTTGATCGTGTAGCGCACCAGAGCTTGCCTTCTGATAGCAGCATGCTGCCCACTGGACCGCTGCCAGTACCCACTGGGATGTAGATGTCTCTATCCAGTATACATCTACATAGTTATCTTACCTGCAGCGTGTGCGGGTTGATGATCTTGATAGAGGCGTGTGTAGCGCACCAGAGCTTGCCTCCTGACAGTAGCATGCTGCCCACTGGCCCACTGCCAGTACCCACTGGGATGTAGATGTCTCTGTCCAGTATACATCTACATAGTTATCTTACCTGCAGCGTGTGCGGGTTGATGATCTTGATAGAGGCGTGTGTAGCGCACCAGAGCTTGCCTCCTGGCAGCGGCATGCTGCCCACTGGACCACTGCCAGTACCCACTGGGATGTAGATGTCTCTGTCCAGTATACATCTACATAGTTATCTTACCTGCAGCGTGTGCGGGTTGATGATCTTGATAGAGGCGTGTGTAGCGCACCAGAGCTTGCCTCCTGACAGCAGCATGCTGCCCACTGGCCCACTGCCAGTACCCACTGGGATGTAGATGTCTCTGTCCTGTATACATCTACATAGTTATCTTACCTGCAGCGTGTGCGGGTTGATGATCTTGATAGAGGCGTGTGTAGCGCACCAGAGCTTGCCTCCTGACAGCAGCATGCTGCCCACTGGCCCACTGCCAGTACCCACTGGGATGTAGATGTCTCTGTCCTGTATACATCTACATAGTTATCTTACCTGCAGCGTGTGCGGGTTGATGATCTTGATAGAGGCGTGTGTAGCGCACCAGAGCTTGCCTCCTGACAGCAGCATGCTGCCCACTGGACCACTGCCAGTTCCCACTGGGATTGTGGATTTCTCTGTCCAGCAACCATCTAGATGTTACAGAATAAGTGTATAAAAGTTTGTAAATGAATTGAGGCTCAGTCAACTTTTCACAGGGGGTCGATTAGCCATTTTAGGAGTTAACATTCGCGTCTTCAAACTTCGAAATTAGATATGCCGATTAAACTTTAGCAAGTCACAACAAATCAACCAAGACATTTTGTTTACTTTATTTGTATACTTAACTAGCAAACCTGGCGAACTCCGTTTCGCCACCAGATGGTTTCGTAATAAATAACATTTCGTTTGGTTCTTAAAGATGAAGAAAATTTTGTTTTGTTTGTTTGAATTTTCTATGCTGTAAGCCCGTGACCTTTCTAACGAATGCAATACGTGGAAATCGGCGTTCTGGAGTTATAGCGTCAGGAAGGAAAACCCGACTTATTTTTATATAGTAAGATATTGTTTACCGGTTGTCAACCAAGACACAAATTGAAAACACAATGTATGCTTACCTATATCCCGACAATATACAACTAGGTCTCCATTTCCGAGCGCCACAAACACTTTTCCCTCCATATATCTGCAATAAAATACAATAAAAGATATAGTTTATTTATTTATTTAGTAGTTTTAAAGTAATAGTTAATAGATCGTCATATTAATTATTAAAGATGAACGTGACGACGGCAAATGTGTTACTCAACATCATCATAACAGCCCATTAATGTCCCACTGCAGGGACGGGCCTCCTGTGACGGAGGGATACTTGGCCTAATAATACCACGCCGGCCAGACGGATTGGTATAGGGTTTAATTTTAAGTTTTTCTTCTTTTTATTTCGTTAAGACAATATTCACAAATAGTCCCTTAGTCGGTGTTTACGACACCCATGGGATGAGATGGAGTGGTGACATATTGTATTCTTACTCCGTCCTTACTTATTAATCAACATACAGATTTAAAATTATACATTTTTTACTTTGTACTCATAAATACTTACACAATGGAATGAACTCCAGAATTATGTTGCAATTTCACTTTATTTTTCTTTATTCTAATATTATCGAGACAGTTGTAAACGTGTATGCAACCATCTTCGGTGCCTAGCCACATCGTCGGCTGGTTCGCTGTAGTACCACTATCTTCTGAAGACTGACGACTGGCGGGAGAAGAAAGGGTTCCTGGAAAATAAAAGAAAATTGGTTAAAAGGTAGAAGTTAGGTATCAGAGAAGTTCGCACATGTACAGGAACAAAGAAAACACCACCTGCCCATGCCCTCCGCTATTTATTTCTAAAACTGACATCTGCGCAGACATTAGCAACAACTCGTCGCACGAATGCTTAAGTGTCCAACCTCCATTTGCAACATTTTACACCAGAGACGGTTAATTGATTAGATTAAGCAAATAATATGATTTTATAAAAGTATTATATTAAAAAATAGTTAATGACAACACATAAACTATTTTTTTAATATAATACTTTAATATAATATAATACTTTAAATCTCTTCAGCAAGAAGCTGTATAGGTTGATACTACTGCAGTGCGTGCTTAATTCAACTCCAAGCAGTAGTGCTCTTAGGTTACTGTGTTTTGTTGGAAAGATCAAGCTTGTGAAATTACTGGGCTATGAGACAAGTAAATCTATTTATAGGGTTGGTAACTAGTTGGTTAATAATAAACTTCTTCTCTTTTCGTTGATGGGTAAAAAGTGAAGCTGCTTTATTAATAAACTAGCTAACCCGGGCCCACTTCGTTGGGCGGCGAAACAAATGCGTCCCCTTTTTTAAACATATTTCATTACTGCTCCCCTCCTATTCGTCATAGCGTGATACTATATAGCCTATGACACTCCCCGGTAAATGGACTATTCAACACAGAAAGAACTTTTAAAATCGGTTCATTAGATCCGAGATTAACCCCTACAACGTCACAAACATACAAACAAACAAACACATAAACTTTACCTCTTTATAATATTAGTATAAGTATAATATATTCTGATCTTATGTAATAGAGAATAAATCTTATACTAAATTATTTGAAACTTGTACGGAGTACTTTGTTCGTACACGTATTGCAATTCAGCAATTTCGCTCTTAGGTGAAATAAGCACAGCGCTCGCCTGTTACTGCGCACTGGTCACGCTATACAGTCATAATATATTGTAATACAAATTGTAATTGATAATTATTAGTAGAGTCTTAACTTGAGGAATAAATCATATTGTTTTTATATTACCAAATGAGTTTTATTTGGAGAGTTGACCAGTGGCAGTAATTCCAGTTGTGAGATCCCGTACTTGGTGCATCACGCATAAATCGAGCACGCACGCCGCTATCGTAAGTATACGTAAGTAGAGGTTATATAACCTAGAAATAGTAAGGGCGTGCCCCCTACATCTGGTGACCCTGTACTGTTTTATGTGTGCTGTAGTAAGTGCGTGGATTAGAAGCAACTGTTAGGATTACGTGTAGGTTAATAAATAATAATTTATTTTTATAATAAATAATTATTTATTAAAATTAAAGACTATAAGTGCAAGTGCGGTGATGTTCCAGACACCGAAGAAGATGGAAAATAGTGACGCGAAGATACCGGACGCAGGTATGTCTACCCCTAGTATTGAGTTAGCAGCGATAAGCGTACAGGCACGAAGTTTATCGATTATACGAAGAGTACGGCGATCATCTTAACTCTTGTCAGCGCAAGCATTTGGAGAATCATGGCTTATGTAACGCAGTAGTATGCGGCATAATCCGATGATGCAAGGCATGGGACACGACGGCGACACTCTTAAGTATAGTGTGCGCGTCGTATGTTGGCATCAGACTTTGGTAGCGTTAAGGAAAATAGGTACGTACCAAGTGCTGGATGGCCCGACCTGCCACATTAGAAGACACGGAGCTGACAGAGCATGTGGACGATGGAAACCGCCGCAGACATAGGACGACTCACGACAGCATTGCTTCTTCGTACGAAAAGCTAGATCATATTCAGCGTCATACGAAGAGCAAGAATATACGTAAAGGGTATTGTGAAAGTGTCGTTAGAGTTAAGTGCAAGTGCCGGTCTTAAAAAGGTTTTAAGGTAGATTTTATTTTATTATGGCAGTATTTATTTGTGTAATATTGTATTATACGCATATAACCGGTAAAGTGTAAGGCATGTTAGTGGAGGTACGATGAGTAGTGACGAATGAAAGAGTTTCCAGGCGTTGTCGTGACGAACGCTGAGGATCCTAAGGGATGCAATTTATTATAGCAGAGCGGGTCGTCATGGCAACTACCAATAATTGCAGTATGAAAGGTCTAGTAATAAGTAGTTATACATTGTGATAAGTAGGTTAAGTAAGGTAAAATAGGTCTTTGTTATGGCCACAGTAACTTGTTGAGCAACATGAGTATCAACTTGCAAATTGTTTTGAATAAATGTAGAAGCAGGATGTTGCGAAATCAATTCGCAGTAAGGCAGTCAGCGTAAGTCAAACTTACCAGGAACTTATGTAATATGAGACATAGAACTCTTATCGGTCCTAACGTGAGTGTAACAAGGTAGCTTTATTTTAATATAATATGAATCAATGTAATGATAGGGTGACCATATATTTTTTTTTTGTTTTGTGAATAAGAGAACATGTAAGTAGAGTGACCATATTCAATGTATAATTTTTAATTTTGGCATTTCAAAATTTTGTAAAAAATTGGGGGAAGTAGTGTACGGAGTACTTTGTTCGTACACGTATTGCAATTCAGCAATTTCGCTCTTAGGTGAAATAAGCACAGCGCTCGCCTGTTACTGCGCACTGGTCACGCTATACAGTCATAATATATTGTAATACAAATTGTAATTGATAATTATTAGTAGAGTCTTAACTTGAGGAATAAATCATATTGTTTTTATATTACCAAATGAGTTTTATTTGGAGAGTTGACCAGTGGCAGTAATTCCAGTTGTGAGATCCCGTACTTGGTGCATCACGCATAAATCGAGCACGCACGCCGCTATCGTAAGTATACGTAAGTAGAGGTTATATAACCTAGAAATAGTAAGGGCGTGCCCCCTACAAACTCATTGTTCAGTCATCATTATAGGTATGTATATTATTAACATTCAAATATACCTATGCGCTGTTTTCTTCTAATGTGAATAACCTTTTAGCCCACATCCAACAGCCTTTGAACCAGGCAGGAAGCTACCTGCCTGGTTCAAAGGCTGTATTTCCATCTTTCGGTGGAAGATGAAAGTACGTTTTTAATTTTTACCCATAATAAACCTGTACAGTGAGGAAAGTGGCTTAAGCCCCAATCCAGCTGTTACTACACGTAGTCGGCGATGTGTGTACATAATATGCCTTATTACTATGTGCAGCTCTTTATTATAATTTGAAAGCAATAACTACTTAAACTATTGTAACTCTACTAAGTTTATGCTTAAAAACTAATACTATCTATCTAGGGTAAGCAAAGATTGTAGATTAATGTAAATAAATTTAAAAGTTGCTAGTAAAAGTATGCAAAAGCAGTCAACTCTTATATAAAAATGAAAGCTAGATGAAGTGTCTCAAAAGCAGAAGTAGGAAGTCTATATTACCCAACATTGCACGTCCAGTTACTATGTAGCGTTGAAAAGAAACATTTAATTAATAACAATGAAAAATATCTATAGCTATCGCATTATCATCTGAGGCCGTATCATTTCTCTATATCTATCTCGCTTGCTGCTCGCTTGGTAAAGTTTTCTAAACTTTGAAATGTTGTAAACTTAGATTAAGTAGTGTTAGATGACGTCAAAAAAATACAATATTATTGTACTACTTTAAATAAATAAATAAATACTGAATACAGAATACTTGCACTTACTGGTCTTCTATTCTTATATAATGTTTTCTGTTTCGTTTTTGGAGTACTCAGATAATAACGTGTCTTCTATAGTAAGTATATACATAGTAAACTGACGCCCTGTTATTAACACATTGAACAGCCTTATAAAGCTGGTTTGTTTCTTTACTCATACATATATACAAACATCAATGTAACCGGTACCCATCCGGGATAGCACGACAAACATCGAAACATTCATAATATCATACACTTCCAACAACAATGAAAATTCTCCTAATTAGATTAGAAGTAATTGATAGAAAGAACAGAGAAAGGAGAGTCAAACATTTTAGCAAAAATCATTGAACTATTAACAATTGTAAATCTTATCATATCCACATAAAGTCCAATTTTGTTTGGCAATAATTACTTACCGGAATTAATCCCCATAGCCTGTTTGTCCACTGCTGGGTTCGAGCTAGATTTCATGACAGGATGTACTTGTATGTTTTGTCCTGTATGTGGGGTACTCAAAGACTTGCTATGGTTAGGAGTTAGCGTACTTCGATGGTTGCCAAGACTTGCTGTGAGGGTGGAGTGGAGTCGAATGGATGCTGATTCCTGGCTTCTTTCTGATTGTGCGTCTTGGTTCTCGCTGGTTGATGATCCATCGTCTTCTTCGTCACTTGATGATGAGCTGGAGTAAATGAATTCAATGTTTAGTGGAAAAGCTTCAGGTAGAATTAATAATTCATTCGACTCTCGCATAGAGGGGCGCAACGCCTCTCGCACGGAGCGTCCCAATTCCCGTCCCATAGAGCGTCGCAACGCCTCTCACACAGAGCGTCCCAATTCCCGTCCCATAGAGCGTCGCAACGCCTCTCACACAGAGCGTCGCAATTCCCGTCCCATAGAGCGTCGCAACGCCTCTCGCACGGAGCGTCCCAATTCCCGTCCCATAGAGCGTCGCAACGCCTCTCACACAGAGCGTCGCAATTCCCGTCCCATAAAGCGTCGCGACGCCTCTCACACAGAGCGTCGCAATTCCCGTCCCATAAAGCGTCGCGACGCCTCTCACACAGAGCGACGCAATTCCCGTCCCATAGATCGTGACGACCGTTCCCGATAGCATCCTTCCTAACATCCCATTCCGGTGTCGGAAAGAAACCTAACCTAGTTTTATGTTTTTTCTTTTGTTATATCAGCGATCTTTTCTCATGGAAAAGATCTTACTCTATTGTCACACATAAAAAAGAAAATACATTATTACCTGTCTAATCTTATGTTCTTACAGCTGTCATCAGGATCTGATATACTGATGCCAGGCTTCACAGAACTTGTGCTGTTTAGAGAGCTCGTACTCCTGGAAAAACAGATAATAGAGCTGTAGTTTAAAAAATAACATCGTTTTTATTCTTGATACATTGATTAAAATTACTAATCAGACCTCTTACGGTCGGTTGGAAGTCAATTTTGCTACATATTAAATACGCATATTTCATTGATTTTGGAGTTTATAACATGCCACCTACGCTACCAGACTAGACTAGATCCTATAAACTAGAGCTACCGATCCTAAAAACTGTGATGACGGAGTAAGAATACAATATGTCACCACTCCATCTCATCCCATGGATGTCGTAAAAACCGACTACGGTCTAGTTGAAAAAGGGGGTGTAAGATGAAGGACTATCATCTTAACAAAATAAAAAGAAGGAAAACTTGAAATTAAACCCTGTACCAATCCGTCTGGCCAGCGTGGTATTCGTAGGCCAAATATCCCTCCGTCACGGGAGGAGGCCCGTCCTAGAGTGGGATAAAGATGGGCTGTTAAGATGATGAGAGCTACACAGGAGAAACACCACACAACTTATAATATCATCGTGCCAAGTTTAATCTATAATCGTTTAAAGTGGCCGTGGTAACAAAGAAACGTACGGATGCATAGCACAGTGGCATTATAGATTGGAATAAACAGAAACCTCTATAGAGAAGCGGGTTTGATTTACAAGAAGGACAATTGTTTGCAAGGTCTACGAATGATGATTCTCTGCCTGTATGTTCTAAGTGCCACTTAACTTCTTTTCTAAAACTCCACCTGACATAATCATTGTTCCCTAGAACGGTAATTGTAAACTCACGGTATATCAAAAGTGTGTTGTCTAACCTAACCTAACCTAGCTAGATGATATAATGTTGTAACTCACGGTATATCAACAGTGTGTTGTCTCGTGAGCGCGGGTGCGGGAGGCACGCACGCCACGCACAGTATACGCGCGTTGCAGACGCCGTTACATGACGTCACTTGAGGCTTAGGAGATAGTGTCAACACGCACACTTGGCCCACGTAGCCGTCGCTGTTGCAGACCTGAAATATTTTAGTACATAAGTTATTTCATTCCAAAACTTTCCTATCCTAGGGCAAAAAAGAACAAAAATCTGATAAACATAAAACTGTTTTGGATTCGTTTATTTTAAATTGCTGGAGATTAATAAATGATTCATCACTTTTAAATGCAAGAAAATGAATCAAAATCTCCAAAATCTATTAAACACTCTTTTTATTGTTGATTTTTTTATTAAAAAAGGTCTAAAACTATAGGAAAAATTTGCAGCTCGAGACGGAATTAGAATCTGAGTCATCTGTAAGTAAAACCCTTGGATCCTTTTTACTTTTAAGCTACGCGAGTCTTTAAATGATGTATGATATTTCAACTATGACAGCGTCATACCCCTACATAAACATACGCCTATCCCGGACGGGATAAGGCGTGAGTATATGTGTGTATGTATGTATGTATAACCGTCTTTGCTACCATAACACCATACTTATTATACTTACCCAAACATCAGGAGATTGTCCTTTAGGAGGCAATGTAGGTGCCGCGCAAGTAAACTGCAGACCAGCTCGAGTCTTACGTATTGGTACTGGCGATAGGAACTCCGGCGCTGTGCGTTCTTGACCGTATACACCTGGAAACCGAACAGTTAAAATGTCAACAAAAATGTGGGTTTAAAATGAACGAAAAAATTTTTTCTGAGAAATGGGAAAACGGGATCAAAAAGTGACGAATGCTGGACAAAAGTCTCGTTCTCACTCCTGTGACTCACCTTATCGTTTATTCATCGGTTGCCCAGAACAAACCTTAACCAGATCGTTAGTTCACCTTGTCAGGGGTTTAGCTCCTCTGCGTCTTCAGGTTGTTGATATTCCGCCTATACTCTTCAATGGCCATCGTTTTCGCGTGCTACGTGGCCTACCCAGTACCACTTCAGAGAAGATTACCACAAAATTACGAAATTCAACATCGTGATCGATAGAACTGTTTCTTTTGATAAATTGGCCGAAAAACCTTTAAATTGCGGAACGAATATTTCGTATAGTTTAGGTTACCAGATCAATAAGTTGAAGAGCCATCATAAATGCAATATTTGTTGCCTAGCTAAACTAAAATGTAGTCATTCAATTGTTTAATAACAAAACTTACATAATTTCTGTTTGGTCTCATTTATTAACTCCTCCCAATTACTCCTTTTGTCTGCCTTCGGGTATATAATTGTTACATTTTCTGTCCCGTTTCTGAAATGAATGTTCACATTATCATTAAAATGCATATCTCTGTAGCCTTAATTTTTTTACGAGCTGTTAAAGTTGTGTAAGATTTAATTACATATAATTTTTACCTATAAAGCTCAGGTATAACTAGAAAAATCCGAAAAGAAGAAAGACAATGGAAAAAATTGGTACTCGATGCGGGACTCGAACCCGCGTCTCTGGACTATACGTTGTGTAAGATTTAGTTGCGAAGTACAGACTGATTTGGTGGTAAATAAGCCAATCTTACGCGGCCGGGTACACCGTGTAAGATTGGCTTATTTGATCGCGTACGTAGCGTCGCGTTGCGGCGCTTTCGTCGCCCACGTAGGACACCACGTTAGTCTCAACACTCATCGCTTTATGAGTGCTGTCAAATCAAAGTTAGGTATCCTAAATGGGAAGCAAGTTCTTTAAAATTGCTTACAGAGGGTCATTATCCAACTATCCATAAATCCGTTCATCCATTCTACCGTCATAACTAATAATAATAGACATAAAGAATACTTACAAAGTATTAATACTAATCTCCATATAACATAATTGCGTATCACTATTCTGTCTGTCCGATAATTGCCTGTTCAGTGTATGTAGCATTTCTCTGACAATCTCTTCTAGTTGTGTATGTGTAGTGTGAAGTGCTGCAACGTTCTCTGATATTTGCGTCAGTGTGTTCACGTCCTCTGTCAATGTTTCCACTTCGTGCATTATACGCCTTAGGTTTTCGTCTTTAGCTGTTGGTAAAAAACAACATAAATTAATAAAAAATTTCTTTACACATTTTTCTATTCTGCTCAGCTTTAAATAAGACAACAAATAGAAAGAAAGAAAGAAAATATTTTTAATTTAGTTCTCACACAGCGTATTGTAGTGGTGTATGTGTGCAAGTACAATATAAGTAGGTACATGTACTGTTATTAATAAAGGAGTCTTATAACTGCACAGTTGCGTGTATCACTTGCAGCATATATACTCAATGGAAGGCGGCAATGCTGATAGTAGTTGGTATCCTTCGCCGGTGAGACCCTCGCAACTTGCATGCATCTGCCACACCAGCCACACTCCATCATCTTGCTATCAAAGTCTCAATCATTGTCTTTGTAGCATGCCTGACAGAGCGGGCAGTAGTTCCCTTTCTGTCGTAGTTTGAAGCAAGGCAAGGTAGATACATTATATGTAATTACTTAAACTAAAATAGGTAACTGCTGTGTGTGACCAAAAAGGGTACCCTTCTCAGCACTGTGCTATGGTTGCCCATAGCGCTGCTATTATGAAGGGCCCCAAGATTGGCAACAAAAATGGGAAATAAAATTCTAAGCCTTCCCTGCATGACCATAGTAATAGAGTACGCTAAATAGCTTCAAAAGAATGCATTTCACTTAGAATTCTTGCCTACTACGGAGCCTACTCGGTCCTAGTGCACTGATACGAGTATATCGATATTTTGAAAATATGAAAAGATGTTTTTAAAATATTTGTCTTTTTTTGGTTTCTACGTTTAACAGCAAATTATAAAGTATATTATTGATATTTTAAAAACATTCAACAACTTTGGGTTTTGGATTCATCTAGGCATGACAGTTTGTTTGTGCAATTTAAAAATAATTTTCCTAAGCTTTGATGTTCCTTGTTATCATTAAATTGACACTTTTAAAGAGACAGAATATAGAGTTAATACAGTTTTAGTGTTTTTTCTGAAGAAATGTTCGTTAATACGACCGGTGTGGCGTAGTGGTTATATAACATGACTACTACGCAGAGGTCTCGGGTTCGATTCCTGCTCAATGCAAATCTTTGTGTGCATGAACATTATTGTTTGCATTGGTCTGGGTGTATGTATTTACAAAAAAAAAAGTACTTAAGTATGTTTATCCATTGTCTAGTACCCATTAGTACAAGCTCTGCTTAGTTTGGCATTAGATTGCGTTGTGTGAATGTGTATTATACCCTATTTCCTGATCTTCACACAGGTAACTGTAGGCACTAGCCTACAGTTACCTGTACCTACTTACTAAAGTACGTTCATAAATATCGACGATATGAAATACAGGATGTCCGCAGTTTATACGAGAACTATAAAAATCGTTACAAACTCACGGTCACTATTACATCTTCTAAAATTATATTTATTGCATAAAATGATAAAAAAATGTAGATCAAAAGATGAAAATTAATGTTCTGAGGAAAATAGGTAATGCGCGTGTTTTGATTTATTAAACGTGATTATTAGCCTTGAGATTGCTAAAAATAATTTTGAGTAATTCAAAAATATTTTCTTTATTCTCAGAAGCATTCAGATCACCATGAGTTATCTTGACGTCCTTAAGGAAAGCATTTTTTATATCCGCCCTATTATATCTTATTCGTTTATTATTAAGGTTTTATTAAAATTACCATGATAAGATAAATTCCTCCGTGTGGTGACGGAGTAAAAATACAATATGTCACCACCCCATCTCATCTCATGGGTGTCGTAAAAACCGACTAAGGGACTATCCGTGAACATTACCTTTATGATATAAAAAGAAGGAAAACTTGAAATTAAACCCTATACCTGTGACGTGCTTCGCGCGTCCCGCTTCGCGCGTTCCATTTCGCCGCACGGCAGCGGCGCGAGCGCGCCGTGGAGGGGACTACCCAGCGGCCGCTATATAAGGAGGACGCGGGGCGCGGGCCCTTCCCTTTTTGTTCCGGCTTACTGAAGATAAGTGTCTGCCTTTCTATAGGGCAGCCTTCGAACCTCGTGCTTTGAATCCTCTCTAATCCTTCTGATTAGACCGGCTTGCTTATTTTCCTATATTTGTTAACGTAGTGATTTCCAAATTATCAAACTAATAATTGTAATTGTATATACTAAATTAATTTTTACGGAATAATACTACATTGTCGTACTTGAGTTGTTTGCATTTATCTCCCTATACCAACCCACTACGTCACAACCAATCCTTCTGGCCAGCGTGGTATTAGTAGGCCAAGTATTCCTCCGTCACGGGAGGAGGCCCGTCCCTCCAGTGGGACATTAATGGGCTGTTATGATGAAAAATATTTTCTTTATCCTCAGAAGCATTCAGATCAGCATGAGTTATCTTGACGTCCTTAAGGAAATCATTTATTATATCCGCCCTATTATATCTTCTTCGTTTAATATTAAGGTTTAATTAAAATTACCATGATAAGAAACATTTTTGTGTTTCTATGTATATTAAGAGTATGTATGTATTTACAAAAAAAATCAGTTTGGCCGGGTTTGCGAATGTGATGTTTTACGAATGTGGTCTTTTGGGAATATGATATACAGCGACGGAAGGGGTGTAAGAACGCAATTCTTAGTTAAACTAGAACACAACTTACTTAACCTAAATGAAGTAAAGGTCAAAGAACCGAAAGGCCTATTAATAACAAGGGCAAAGATAACAAAATCTCACTAACGGTTCCCGATACGCAAATAAACGCAAGTAACTGTTATAATAATGATAAGTATTTTACGAGGATTTAAGTTAAAATAACTTACGTCAATAGGGTAGTTACCCTGATAAAAGTTTTTATCTGAGCTTTCAGGGTTTCCATGATTTTTCGGAGAGGCTACTACAAACAGTAATGGAGATAACAAGTGGATTTAATCGGTATTTGGATCTGGACACTCCAGAAAAATAGTCTCGAAAGGTATATGACGTAAAAAATGTTTTCCTTTTCAGAACAAATTTTCGATACCTTGACTACAAACCAAATTATGTAACAGCTCATTAATGTCCCACTGCAGGGACGGGCCTCCTCCTATGACGGAGAGATACTTGGCCTACTAGTACCACGCTGGTCAGACGGATTGGTATGGGGTTTAATTTCAAGTTTTCTTTATATAAATATAATAGAATACAATATGTCACCACCCCATCTCAGCCCATGGGTGTCGTAAAAACCGACTAAGGGACTATCCGTGAATATTATCTTTACGATATATGAAGAAGGAAAACTTGAAATTAAACCCTATACCAATCTGTCGGGCCAGCGTGATATTAGTAGGCCAATTATCCCTCCGTCATGAGAGGAGGCCCGTCCCTGCAGTGGGACATTAATGGGCTGGTATGATGAAGTCATTTATATTATATACAATAATATACTCACATGTACCTTAGAACTACATACAAGAAAGTTATCGACAAAAGTCTTTCATCACGTAATTACATTGAGTTAAAAGGTTACTGGGAATTCGAAAACAAACAAATTGAAATTATATGAGGAAATTGCTCTGATTGCTTTGTATGAAAGTAGGTTACAACCTGTATATATTTGTATTAGATTTATGACATAAATTAAGGCTTCTTTTGTAATGCTTCATCATATCATATCAGCTTATAGACGCCCACTGCTGGAGCATAGGCCTCCTCCAAACGTTTCCACCCTGCGCGGTCTTGTGCCTCCCTCATCCATCGGCTTCCCGCGCCGTCCTAACCAGGTCGTCGGTCCATCGTATCAGGGGTTGTAATGCTTACTCGTGAAATATTTTCTGAAGTGTAATATCAGAGAAAATCTGTTCTGCACAATAACTAAGCTAAGGGTGACTGATCTTGTGCCAGTTTTATTTATATAAGTTAAGTACCATTGTATTAATAAATAAGTATCTAATATGTAGATAAATACAATGTTATTTATATAAATACTTCTTCGATCACAATCGATCGGTCAATCGGTTTAATATCGATACTATTATTTAGAGGCAGTTGCAGTTTTAAGAAACAGAAACATGACTGTAATTACTTTCAAGTTTAATCTCAGATAATATGGCCCGTCCCTGCAGTGTGACATCAAAGTGTCTCTAAGAACTGACGATTAATAAAATAAAAGTCAACTTTTTAACGTCGGTCTTAACTATACATCAGTTATAATGTAAATAAATGACTTTCCTAAGACTCGTAGACACACACAGTTATTTTGACAAATGATTATGCTTTTGTTTGTTTACCAACCCACTTGTCATCCCATAAAATAACTAAAACTCTTCAAAAGAAATGTTTTTCATACTCCATTTCGGTATCATAGAGGAAAAAAGAAAAGAATAATAATTCTAAAACGAAATTTGTGTAAAAACGTAGTAGTGACAAATAAAAATATTTTTAATTTATGGCAACATCATTGACTGTTGGTTCTGCCAACGTCAAGTTAAAAAAAATATAATTTATTAAACCACGTGAATAACTATAAAGTTTTGAAAAAAGAACGTTCGACAACTTTTTAATACTATTTAATGTGGACGAGGAAATAAATCTAAATAACGTTTGTAAAAAGGTTATATTTCTTTCAACTCCGAGATTATAATAAAATAAGAATTACAACAAATACCGATTAGATTGATGATTGCTCAGAGAAATTAACTATATTTTTATTACCAAGTGTGAAGTTTTTTACGTCATTAATTTCTATTTATTTTCTAACTAAATAGCACAATTGCGCACTTAATATTATAGGCAATATCAATCAGTCAAGCGTTAGTCGTAAAGAAAATATTTGTTTTCAATGTATGATAATGTTAATGTAAATAATTACTGTATACAGAGTGTCTTAACTTTTTATCATTTTTTTTTTAAATCTTTTGATGGCGATACGTTAGTAGCCCATCAGGGAACCAGGCAGCAGGTATGGTGGTTTTTAGCCGGTAAAGGTCTCGGCATACATAACCCGCTAGGGACATAGGGCTTCCTTTGGGTACTGATGAGAGTTTTTCACCCCCTCCCTATTAGAGACCGGAGGTAGTCTGGGCGTATTTTCATCCCAGGCGTGCGTCAATCGTGGCGTAAAAAAAAATCTTTTGATGTTTAATTCAAACTGTACTAATTCATTTGCTCCTACTAGCATCTATGGGAAGCCCGTCAATCCATGACATTTAAAGTAGGCTTACTCATTTGTTTTCATATAACAAAGTCGTGAATCATAAAAATTTAAATTGAAAAATCTTCAGTCCTAACTGATAAAAGAAATTCTTACTATGTTTATGTGCTTGTTGACTACATTTTGGCGTTGTTTATAAGCTTCGCAAAAAAACAAACAAGACATTTTTTTAAACTAATAAAAAACCATTTCCCTTTTAACTTTTTTAGCTAAAACCGGTCTAGGTCTTTTTGCCTGACTGATCCAGAAATAGGGTACCTAATACTCTAATGTGACAAACGACGTTATTTCTAATTCAGCTATTAATCTTTATTTATTTGTTAAAAACAAAATCTACGCACAAGCCCCTTGTCATAGGAAATTATAAACACGTTTCACACAACGTACATTTAGACTAAGGATAATCACACAAATGATTATTACGCGTTACATACGCAGCCGCGACGTGCATGATTATAGTGGTATAAGTCAACAAAATTTGTAATCATATATTGAGCTAAACTTACCTTTAACAATTTCGAGATCGGCCAGCGATATCCTCATTAGAAGCTTGTATTTGTTACCTTCCATCTGACTGGCAATATTACTTTGGTATGTTCTGAAATATAAAAAAAAACATAATTACTTATTATCAATTATTTTATTACACTCGAAGACTTTACTTTTCAGGAGGAGTCTAGAGTCGGCAACTTGTAGTGATCTTAGTAGTGGGGCCATTGACTCGCATACCTGACTTTACGACTCACTTCTGCAAGACCTCACGGCATTTGTTTTTCAGAAACTTCCTAAGAAGTATTGTCGTAAAACGTGATCTTGCAGTGAGCTCTCTTGGAGCTTTTTTGCAAAGTCAAAATGATGACTACCCCATTTACGAACTTATAACTCGGTCTTTCGCAATAATCATCGCTCAAGCACTGGTCGCAAATCACTATGATATAAAAGGAAAGGCCACTGCAGAGGTTAGAATACTAAAGATTCGAAAAAATTGTAATGTCCTAAGACCAACTTACGGCGTAGGTTTCTTAATAGTTCCAGTCCTCCTCTTCACACTAGTAATCAGAAGCGTATCATTAAACAGAAAGAGAGCTCTGTCTTTAATGGTTCCTTGTGCTGACGGCATAGTCACTGTCTCATGTCTTAAGAACATTCTGTCGTGTGTGACCAGATTAGATAGACCCTCGATCATTTGCTCCAATTCCCTTAACGTTTGCTGTTGCTGTTCAAGCTCTAAGCTTTCTCTTTCCGTACAATTGATCAGTTCTAATAGTTCGTGTATTTCTTTTTGGGCTTCTAAGAGAAGTTTGTGGTCGGGGTGTGTTTGATCTGGAAAAAAAGATTAATTTAGTTGATAATTTAGCACCATTTTTTTTCTTTTCTGCTACGTAGGACTGGAGGACACTCCTCAATTTAATTGACATAATGAACATTCAGGCTTGGGACGACTATTTGAGGATCGTCCAAACCATTGTGAATATAAAACTCAACGATTGGCGTGGAATATAAATCTGCAAAATCTTCAACAGCAGTCGCATATTGAATAAACAACTGGTCAATATTAAAGCTTCAATTAGCATGTCAATTCTCGTTCCTTAAAATCGTTAAAAATTCGGTTAACTTAACTTTAGTTGTGAAATTGTCATACAATAGGTAAGACAATTTGACAACTAAAAGTTAACTTAACCAAATTTTTAACGATTTAAAAGTACGAGAATTGACATGCAGCATGTCAATTCTCGTTTCTAAAATTCGGTTAAGTTAACTTTTAGTTGTCAAATTGTCACACTCTAAATAAAACTTTAACACGACCATAAAAGATAACAATTGCAATAGCAAAAACATGACAACTAAAAGTTAACTTAACTGAATTTAAGGAACGAGAATTGACATGCAGGTTAAAACGTTTTACAGGTAAAGCTTATAAATTTTCTCTCAAAACATTTTTGTATAAATCACAGCGAGCATTTAAAACTTAAGGAAACATAATTTACTTGGCACCTTCCACCGCCATTGTTGTTCAAGACGAGCTAAGTGATTAAAAGGTATTTATACTTTAAAACAAAAGACCAAATCTCTTCTAGTACTTGTTTAAAAAGTTTTTAATTTAATAATTTGAATTTGAAATTATAATCCTACTTCCTACAAATATTATAAATGCGAAATTTTGAGAGGATGTATGGATAGATGGATGAATGTCTGTTACTCATTCACGCAAAAACTACTGAATGGATTTTGATGAAATTTGAAATAAGTATAGGTAGTTTAGGGTGTAGAATAACATTTAAGCTACTTATACAACACGGGTGAAGCCGCGGGCACCCGTGGGCATCAGCTAGTATTATCTAAAGTTGAGAAGGTTTCGTTTCACAACAATACAGGAAATATAGACAGAATACTTTAGAATTTAGAAATATTAAGCTAAGGCGATGAAAACAGCAACATCCTTCTTAATGGTCCTAGTCTTCTTCAAAACTGGGTTCTGTCCACAAAAAAAAGGACACAGGAATACTTAGGGGTTGACGTCGCCTGACCTAGCATAAAGACAATCGGACTTGACTGAATTTATATCTTTGTTAAGCCAGTTTAAGTTTCGTAATTTATACAAACAAATAAACAAACAATATACTTCATTTATGTACAGTCTCCAAACACACATACAATTTAATTTAGTAACACATTTCAAAAGGTACCTATGTAATAAAATAAAATAGATACACCGCAATTAATTCTACTTGTTATACCTTTTGAAATACATTTTTCTAGTTTACGCATAAAAAAGTCGCTGCACTATATAAATTATATAACTAGCATTATTTAAAAGGAAAAAGACATGACAATGAATATCTTAAAGGGAAAAATAAATAAGGCGCAGTAGACTTGTAATAAATTCAAGATAAACTTTATGAAGAAAATGTATCACATTTTCTAGGAACGGATAAAAAGATTACTCTTGAAGTATTTACAAGTAAGACTTTCTTGTAATAAATTGAAAGTATTTTACCAAGTTTTATACTTTAAAATTAATGAATACAATATTATATAACACTAGCTGACCCGTGCCCACTTCGTTAGGCGGCGAAAAAAACGCGTCACTTTTTTAAACATATTTCATTACTGCTCCACTCCTATTAGTCATAGCGTGATACTATACAGCCTATGACACTCCCCGATAAATGGACTATTCAATACAGAAATATTTTTTAAAATCGGTTCTGTAGATCCAGACATTACCCCCTACAACAACGTCACAAACACACAAACAATTATATTGAACAGAACTAAGACAAGAACTAGAGCGCGCGTTGTGAAAACATTTGGAGGAGCCTTATGACCAACAGTGGACAACAGTAACTATCGACTGATGATGACGATTATTGATGGAGCTGACAACTGCAACTTAAAACAACATTTTTACAACCGTTTTGTGACTCGTTAACGTTTCTAACAAATCTATTGGATTTTAAAAGACAATATTTGAGTCACAGAAAAACGAGCCCAGTGACTGTGGAGAAGCACTCTAGAGTTATATTTCCTTACCATCGACTTCTTCTGCATCTAGTTTAGTCTCCACTTCGATTGTCTAATAACCTTATCATTTTTAAACAATAAATTGCAACTAGCTATTTATTTATTTAATGGTACTTCAACGACTTACTCACTAGGCCATACATAAACAATAAATTACTTATAGTTTTAGGCATAGTGAGTTTGTCACTTACAGAAGTATACAACTCTCACAGAAAGATAAATGGACAAGTAAGATAGCATTCTTGAATTACACAAATTAAGTTAAAAATTGCATAATATCAAAAACACACAAACTATTAATTACAAAATTTACGCTAGCATCAAATACCTACTCGTAGTTTTCCTTAATTTAGTTCTATTTAAAATCAATTCTTACATACCTGTATGCTTAATCAGCCGCTGTATAAGTAATTTATAGCTCGGGAACTTCTGTACTGGTTTTATAAGTAGATTGTCCAACGATAGTTTTCCTTTATGATCCCTTGCCATAGCATCTAGGAACTTGGCAAAAGCAGGTCTTGAACTGGCAGCTGTCTTAATAGTTTCTTTAGCTTTTTTTAAATTGTTTATGAATGACATGTATGTATCCATAACGGTGGGTTTTGTAAACTGAAAGAAAAACACACATATCAGTCAATTATTGTACAAACATTATAATATCTAGTAAACGGGAAGTTTTAAGGAACTTTATTTTGCTTGACGTTTCGCACAGGTTACACTGGCCGTGGTCTCAAGTTTTGCGATTTTCGACAACAAGAGAAAGAGCTAAAATGAATTCTTAATTTTATGCTGTTAATTCTTTTAAAGCTTGGTAAATTGAGAAATTAGAGTAGAGTGAAAAGTGTACTTAAAAATATAAGAATATAAGACAAAACATTATCGAAAAAAGAAATGTCAAGATCAACGTGATATAAACTTGCTTCTAAAAATACAAACATGGAAAAAAATGCGCTGAATTTGATATCAAAAGGAAAAAGTACAATACCGTTTGGAAGCGGTTTCTTGTAAGAAACTGCTCTTAAATGTGCCATTGCGAAAACGGGCCTCCTTTAAAGGAAGTTTGGCCCCCTGCTACAAAATTTATAATTTTCTAATTAAAAAACAGACTCTAGCTAGACTATTTTTTTAGATAAAAACCAAACTAATACAAATACAAATAGTTTATTCACATAAAAGTTTTACAAATTATGCTTGAATTCTCTGATCCCTGAGTTAGGTAGAACCTGTGTTACAGGAATCAAGAACTGTGACTAAACTTTTGATAAAATGTGTATAGAACCAATATAAACTAATATAAACCAATATAAACTCTTTCAAATAAAAAAAAAAATTAAGTATATCGGTTTATAATTGACGGAGTTATGACGTGACACACTTAAAATCTGGAAGAGATCGCACTTGGCGATAAGGCCAGCCATTGTACATTTACTGTTGTGTTGTATTTATTGTACCTTTATACCTAAACGGTATTTATGTAAGTTGGTTTGCAATAAAGAATTATCTATCTATCTATCTAAAAACCAGCGGAATTGAGAGCTTCCCCATTTTTTGGAGTAGATTAAAAATGAAACGTCTTTTAGGCTTAAGACAGTCATTTGTAGATCATGCTCGCCTCAAGCATAATATTATTATCATCATCATAACAGCGCATTAATGTCCCACTGCAGGGGCGGGCCTCCTCCCGTGACGGAGGGTTACTTGGCCTACTAATACCACGCTGGCCAGACGGATTGGTATAGGGTTTAATTTCAAGTTTTCCTTCTTTTTATTTCGTAAAGATAGTAGTTACGGTTATTCCCTTAGTCGGTTTTTACGACAACCATGAGATGAGATGGGGTGGTGACATATTGTATTCTTACTCCGTCACCACACGGAGAGGATTTCCTTAGTCTGTGGGAAACTAAGAATGCATAATGAGATATCTTCATCAAGGCTCAAAAAAATCTTTGTGAGAGTCTGAGTAGGTACATTTTTCTTATTTAACAATATCGTTTCCATCTACGCAAAGGCTCTCTGTAATTTTTCTCCGTTAACTTTATTCCTGACGTTTGTCGTGATTGATGAAGATGAAGGAAGCATTTGAACTTAATCGTGTTTACTTTACGCAATCAACTTTAAATGGCACGGGTTATCAATATTAATCAATCAAATAGGTACTTGTATATATACATAAAGTACTCCAAGTTTAAAAATGTATAGTTTCACCATTATTTTTAATTTTTTTGTGTGTCGTTTCATCATAACAGCCCATTAATGACCCACTGCAGGGACGTGCCTCCTCCCGTGACGGAGGGATACTTGGCCTACTAATACCACGCTGGCTAGACGGATTGGTACAGGTGTGTCGTTTATACCGACAAAAAAAAGTTTGTTGTTCCTAAGGTGTAAGGTGCAGTAAGTCTTCTCGTTCTTAAGCTGTAGTAAGTCTTTTTAGCAAGAGGTATTAAGCGAAACTTAGCACTTAGCACGGGTGTGACCATGTATACTGAAATGACTGACGAACTATATCGAATGAAAACGCTATTACGGAACCAGCGTAACCTTTTCTTCTAACACATTTAATGTTTATCAGTACCAAAACTAAGCAGAGCTTATACTACGCATACAAGACACACACAGTCAAAATCGAAAATCCAAGAGCTGCCTAATTTTTAATTTTGCAGTGTTAAAACACAGATCTCGCCAGCTTGACAGTAAATATACTTTATCATAACAGCCCATTAATGCCCACTGCAGGGACGGGCCTCCTCCCGCGACGGAGGGGTACTTGGCGTACTAATACGACGCATGCCAGACGGATTGGTATAGGGTTTCATTTCAAGTTTTCCTTCTTTTTATTTCGTAAAGATAATTTTCACAGATAGTACCTTAGTCGGTTTTTAACGACACCCATGGGCTGAGATGGGGTGGTGACATATTGTATTCTTACTCCGTCACCACACGGAAGAAATATTTTTTTATTGAAAATATACTTACAACATCCAAAAATACATCGCCAACTTTCTGCTGAAGATCCCATTGTTCCAATCTTCTCCTCAACTGTTCCAAAAAGACTTGGTGCACGTTCAGGATGCCAGGGACTTGGTAGAAGATCTCATCTACCACGAACGTGTCAAGTAGGCCAGCGTTCTCTGGACTCTTCAGGGGTTGAAGGTATTTCTGTTGAACAAAAGATTGAAAATTGTTATGTATAGGAAATAATAAATAAGAGTAATTTTTGTTATAACTCATTCTAAGCCTCGTGTCGCTCAGCACAGTTATTTTTATTTTGTTTAAAAAAACAAATTCCGCAATAGGTATCATGCCGTGAGTATAGTACTTGCAAAGCGAAACTTAGCACTTAATTGTAATTTAATTGTAATTGTAATTGTAATTAATTTGACGACCTCGGTGGCGCGCCGGTAGAGCCAGCGGCTGCCGCGCATGAGGTTGTGGGTTCGATCCCCACGCAGGACAATAATTTGTGAGATCCACAAATTATTGTCCTGAGTCTGGGTGTTCTATGTGTCCGTTAATTGATGTTTGTAAAAGTCCCCGCGACACAGGGCATGATCCCTAGTGCGGGAGTTGTCTTTTTAAACAAAAAAAAAAAAAAAAAAAAACATCTGAAAATTCTTTATTTTTAAATTTGAATAATTCCGGTTCAAAGAAACTTTTCCAGAAGTATTCCGGAATTATTCGGACAGCATCTATAGCCGTGAGTCGCGGGGACTTCTTTAAAAATACACACATCAAAAAAGTCTAAGCAACATGCATGATATTACAAATTTACCATTTATATTAATTTATTTTACCATTTATTTTAATTATAACGTTGTATTTTATTTTTAAAATAATATTTTTAGGGTTCTATGATGTAAAAATAACAGCTGTTTTCTTTTTAAGTTCTTTTAATAACAGAAATTAACAATATTAGAATATACAGGTACATAAGAAACTAAACTTTTTTTTTACAAATTGAAATTTCTTAAGAAAATGAATTTATTGTGAAAGAATAGGACAATTTAATACAAAGTATGGCCTCCTCTGCTATTCAGAACTTGTCGGCAACGATTATTCATTGAATTAATGAGACTGTTTATGTCATCTTGCGGTATTCGCTCCCAATGGAATTGTAGCAAATCCTTCAGCTGTTGGGTTGTTGTCACTCCGTCCAAGTTCTTCAAAACACGTCTCTGGAGCATGTCCCATGCGTGCTCGATGGGGTTGAGGTCTGGCGATTGTGCAGGCCAGGGCAATACCTGGATGTTCTCCGTTGCCAAGTATTCACTGGTTCGCCGAGCTGTATGTGAACGCGCATTGTCATGCATTAACGTAAAATCGGAGCCAAAGGTTTGTGCAAATGGATGGACATAAGGTCTGAGAATATCCTCAACGTAATTTTCAGCGTTCATGTTTCCATTTACAAAAACGAGCTCAGTTCGCCTGTTCTTCATAATACCCGCCCATACCATAACTGTTGAGCCGCTGTATGGATGAACTTCCTGAACGCACCTGAGTCTTTCAGTATTTCCGGGTCAACGGTACACTCGCACTCTTCTTGTATCAGGCCTAAACCCGAATCGCGACTCATCGGAAAACATAATTTTATCCCATTGTTCCTGGGTCCATGTTATGCGTTCTCTACACCATTCATTTCGTTGAGCGCGATTCCCGTGACGTATCGGTGGGCACCTGATAGGGCGTCGAGCTCGTAGGCCGTACTCATGCAGTCGATTTCGCACAGTTTGGGGACTTACATCAACACCACTTGAATTTTGTAGCCTCAAACTTATCTCTCGAGCGGTTAACATCGGCTGGCGTCTTGCAGTCAGTTGTATGTACCGGTCTTGCCGAGTGGTTGTACTCCTTTTACGGCCTGGATGCTGTTCAGCGGGTTCCCCTGTATTATTGTAGCGCTGCCAAAGACGACAAATAACACTTCTATGAATACCAAAATGTCGAGATACCTGAGATTGATTACTTCCCGCTTGCAACATCCCTACAGCTCTTTGCATTTCATCTGCCGTCAAATGACGTCGCTCCATGACGTAAAGAATATCTAACAATTCAATTTTGTCGCCAACTGTATTTAAATGGTTGGTAAAATTATAAAATCAAGACTAAAACGTAGCAATTAACATGCACTCAAATTCAAACAAATTCGCAGTCATTTGAATTTTATGAAAAAAAACAAAACATAATCGAAATTTTTTTTTTACAACCAGCCAGTATGTCATCAATAACAAAAAAGTTTACTTACCTATACACTTTGAGTGAGTAAATACTTAGAAATTAATTAATATAAATGGTAAATTTGTAATATCATGCATGTTGCTTAGACTTTTTTGATGTGTGTATATTTAACGTACAAAAAACCGATTCAAACTCAGGAAAAATTGTGAATTGCTCAAACAATTGTTCAGTGTGGTGATTCGAACCCGAACGATCGCCAATCCCTGAGCCAGCTAACACACTTTACAGACATGGCTTTAAAATACACAAAAGGTTCAGGACAACAGATTGTTACACAGCACAATTAAATACCGAGTATTGAATTCAAACTGGTGACCTTGTTTATGGCACCGATTGAATAGAAGCAGTCTGTATATTTCTATACTAGCTGACCCGTGTCCACTTCGTAAGGCCGCGAAAAAAACGCGTCAGTTTTTTAAACATATTTCATTACTGCTCCACTCCTATTAGTCCTAGCGTGATACTATATAGCCTATGACACTCCCCGATAAATGGACTACTCAATACAGAAAGAATTTTAAAAATCATTTCAGTTGATCCAGAGATTACCCTCTACAACGTCACAAACACACAAACTTTACCTCTTTATAATATTAGTAAAGAGATTATCTAACGAATCAATAGAAAAAAAATTGTTGATAGTATTACCACACATAAAACTTATTTTTTCAACTTTCCACTCAACCTTCTTAACACACTCCAGCCATGCTCTTACATATTACGACTTAAACAGTAATAAAACATAAAGTAGCCTGTAAGTACAAGATCGTAAATATTAACCGATGAACTCATGACCCATAAAATTGTTACTTTGATCAAACGAGAAAGACATCAACATAGTACAAATATTACAGTATTTCGAGTTTTCGACTTCATAGAAACGGACGAAACGCGAGTTATACCTACACGCTCACGATAGCGATGGCTTTGCGGAGTGAACAGTCGCGACTGTGGCGCAGTAACGAGCGGGAAAGTAGGTAAATGTAATTAAAAAGCTGGAGGTGGGCAGCTCTATCGCATGTACGTAACACGCTGCATTTATAATAAATATTCGGCCGAGATAGACTACTGGTTGTACTGTGACATCAACTTAGTTTATTAACTTAAGTATTCATGGTGGAAAATTATTCGGGGAAAATGTAAGTGTTTTAATTTAAAGAAGTAGCAGTGAACAACATGACATTGATTTTACTGAATTCTAGACTATTCTAGAGACTGACAGTGCCTATCTATAGAGGTGAAAAGTCGGTAGAAACATTAAAAATATTACGACGACGACTACGTGGCGTAGTGGTTATACTATAACATGACTGCTACGCAGAGGCCTCGGATTCGATTCCCGCTCAATGCAAATCTTTGTGTGCATGAACATGATTGTTTGCATTGATCTGGATGTTTTCTATGTATAATATGTATGTACTCGTATTTACAAAAAAAAAAGTATTTAAGTATGTTTATCCGTTGTCTAGTACCCATGGTACAAGCTTTGCTTAGTTTGGGACTAGATGGCGTTGTGTGAATGTGTGAGGAATATTTATTTATTATCATGGTAACAAAAGCTTTTGACAAAAACAAGACCTCCACGATATAATTAAAGAACTCGACTCTTTCACAATAATGGAATACAATTGAAAGAGACTTGTAATAACGAAGTTCATTTCTAGTTACTGTCTTTTATTCAAACATTACTTTCTATTGAAATATCCTGCTATATATTTTTAAGAATTTTGCTGCCGCAGCTCGCTCGCTACGTTCGCTCGGCTCGTGCATCGCATTGTCATCGTTCTAACCTAACCTAATCATTCGACAATGTGTGAAACGATGTCAAAATGAAAATTCGTGATTGCAGGTTTTCGTTGTAACGTTATTTGTGATTGCATGTTTTCGCGGTAACGTTATTCTGGGTTCAGTAATTCGGAAATCAGTAATTCACCCAGTATTAAAACAGATTATATACGAATATGTAAACCTTATATTGATTATATAAACCTTCCAATTAAGGCTAGATCACTGCCTTCGTTATCTTTGAAAAAAAGAAATAAACATCAGTTTAATCACTGCAAGAGTCCACTTTAAAAAAAACCTTCGTAGAATAGAAATCACACGTGCCTCCGTCGCAATCATTAGCTGAAGCCTTGGACATAACAAGAGCACCCTTTAAACTGACCTAGAAAATAATTAAAACAGACCCCCCCGACACATTTCCACGACACTGTTGAATCTACCCTTCGTTTGACAAGGCTGTATGGTTCAGTAGTACTGTTAGGGAGAGTTTGTGTGGTAATAAATAGACAGCCTTAAAAATAAGGTAGGAATGAAAATTCGTTGTTAAAATATATTTTTAATTGACACCAAAAAGAAGATGTACTCAATTCAGATGAATTATTTAAATGAGCATATATATCCATAGAATTAGTCAATTTATGACTTATCAAAAATATTTTCGAAATATAATTAAAAAGCACCAGGGAACGCAGGTTCAAATCCTGTCAACGCCTCAAAAGATCCATCATCACACAAAAAAAATACTTAGAGATATCGTATTATCATCTAAGTCTTAAAACCATATCATTTCTCTATATCTATCTCGCTTGCACTTACGGATTCTTATATAATATCTTCTATCTGTATTTTCATTACTCAGAATATAATAACGTGCGTACATTAGTCTATTAAACCAATCAAATGACACATTAAAAAAACTTTAATCAAAGAAAACGTACTTTATTATTTAATCTCTCATCAGAAACATAAAATTTGTAACAAAGAACAGTGAAGTTCAGTAAAATGATTGATCATAATCTTGGACATCCCTGAATTGTCGACGTCTTCATAAATTTAACGAATTTGTCACTCCGCGGTTCATTCCAAAGAGATTAACTGTTTGACTTGTTATTATAATTTTACGACTTACCCACCTACCTACTTCTTTTCATTCATTCATTCGTTTTAGCACTGTCTTTCGTATTAAAGAACACTTCACCCTTAATCTATACTAATATTATAAAGAGGTAAAGTTTGTGACGTTGTAGGGGGTAATATCTGGTTTTAATAAACCGATTTTTAAAATTCTTTCAAAGGGACGCTTTTTTAGCCGCCCAACGAAGTGGGCACGGGTCAGCTAGTTTTTTTATAAAAACAACTCCGACATTAAAGATTGAATAGTTAGTAGTGGGGGTCTTTTACAAACATGAAATTAAGGGACACAAAAAAAATGTAGGCTGAAGACAATAACTTGTGCAACGCACAAAAAATGGGTTTCGTGGCATCGAACCTACAACCTCGCGCATGGCAATCACATACACAACCACTTTGCGACTGAGGAAGTTATTTAGAGGTTTGTTAGAACCAAAATATATAATTGAATTAACGGCTTCGCTCGCGTTAAATTCAGGATAGCACTGTTTCCCTTTCCTGGACACAAAAAAAGCAGCCTATGTTACTCTCCATCCCTTTAACTATCTCCGCTTAAAAAATCACGTCAATTCGTCGCTCCGTTTTGCCGTGAAAGAAAGACAAACAAACAGACACACTTTCCCATTTATAATATTAATATATATAAATAATTATAAACTAGGCAAAGCAGGTTTGTATCCATCGTAGTATTGGATATTATTCAATCTGATGAGGATCATAGTAATTAACGTTTAGTAGTATCTACGTCAGTTTATTTATGTGTGTATGTATGTATGAAGCCTTACCTTGACTAATATCTCGAGAGCTTCTACGTATGACTTCTCTGTCTCGTACAACTCGACTACTACGTGTGTTCTTGTGTCCTGTAACAATACAAAAACTAAATTACAATGTGAAAACATCTGGAATATGACACCACATTTTAAAAATGTCGTAAAAACGGATTTTTTTAATATTAAGTATATTGAAATCCTGAATCCTGCAATTATATTATAATCATAATAGACTCGTTTGTTTACACAAACTGTCTGGAAACAATTGCTTGGTAAATCCACAAGTTAATGTCCAAAAGCTTAGAATGTTCTTTGATTAAAGACACACTAAGATTTTGCTTTTGAACTGAAAAATGATAGTAAACAAATATTGTAAAAATTTGCTTTCTTATATAGGCCATGATATGACGCTGATAAGGCTGCAGCTATCTGTTTTTGTTATAAGTTTACGTACACGCAATTGTATAATTGTGAAAAGTGTCTCTACATGCTCTAAACGAAATTAAATTTCGACTAAAAAAAACTAATCGAAAACTATTGAAAACATATCTTTTTTATCAAGGAAAAGTAGAAAAAATATCAATAAATAAAAAAGTATTTTTGAAGAGAAAGTTCGTGTGTTTCCATGTTAACTTGATAACGTCCTTAAAGACGCAATATTTTTACACGAAACCTGCTATTATTTGTACACCACGTCCCTCTGCCTACCCTGTTCAAACAACAAGGCGTGATTTTCATGTAAATAAGGAAATACAAAATATTATTTCATCTGAATATTTTTTTATTTTGCCGTCTCCACGAACCAATAAGTGGTTTTATTCGTTAATTCCATTTTCAAATAATCAAGCTTCCGTTCGGTATTCGAAGTCGGGAAAATAAACGTTCAAATGGAAGTGAATCGTTACACGAGTAAATGTATTTTGAAAATGGAATATTTAGAAACGTGTCTATGAATTGATACAGCTATGCTTATAGCTTTTAAAAACGAGGTTTTATGGCAACAGGTAAATAGTATAAAAATATTGTTTATTATGTAAATAATATTATTACGGCTCCGTAATTATTACGGTTGAAATGAACGTTAAACTTGACCTAAGTAATATCACGCTGGGTAGGCTAATTGGTATAAGGTTTGTTTTGAAATTTTGTTTTCTTGTTAATATTATACCTTTTCCGTAGGATCTCGATTTTTAATGTCGTATTTTTTTTTTGTTTATTGATCAAAATATTACAATAACTTTTACTACAAACTAGGAACACCAGCTTAAACCACAAAGGTTTGTATGCGAGTGTTGAGTTCGCTTTTTTACACAACACTTATTACACAAAAAAATAATAGTTGTAATATATAATTAATGTTTTTCGTATTCGACCCGCTCAGACTAAAGTAACAGAGGACAAAGTATGCTGAATTTAAGGGTAGATAGACATGGAAAGAGAGCCATCCTGTTAGTACGGGGATCTTGTAAAGATGGTAAATAAGCCAATTGATGGGAAAAGAACAAAAAGGAAATATTTGAAAGATGGCTGTGTCTGACAATGTATTTCTCTAAGCTATATTTTCCGTGTGGTGACGAAGTAAGAATATAATATGTCACACCAGCCCGTCCCATCCCTATCCGTGAATATTATCTTTATGAAATAAAAAGAAGGAAAACTTGAAATTAAGCCCTATACCAATCCGTCTGGCCAGCGTGGTATTATAGTAGGCCAAGTATCCCTCCGTCACGGGAGGAGGCACGTCCCTGCAGTGGGACATTAATGGGCTGTTATGATGATGATGATGATATTAACTCTGGCTTGTCAACAACAGAAATAATATAGCAACCGAAAATTAAATACTTCAACAGATTGCAACTGCCTCGGCAGCGTAGCGGCCGATGTGCACGAAATCGCGATTTAGATTTCCCCGTAAGTCAATTTTTTGAGCGATCCACAAATTACTGTCCTGAGTTTGCATGTTCTTTATAGTCGTTAAATTTATAAAAAAAAAAAAAATGAAAAAATATTTTATTTCATATAAGTCAAATCAATGACACTTATGAACGTCGGAGTTTTTATAGTGATCACAGCACGTCTAACTTAACGGCTAAGTTTACTGAGGGTTCGGAACACTACCATGACAGAGAAGACACCCACAAGAAACTCTGCTGGGTTCCTATCGCTCTTTTAGGTGATCACTTCACAAATATTTTATTAAGAAAACAGGACAATTCAGATCCAGGCATTTTTATCGTTTAAGTAATCCTTTACACTGTAAAGGGGTTATATTTGTAAGGTCCCCACAATACTGGGCATGATCATGTCCCCTGAAGCGGGACTTGTCTATACTAATATTATAAAGAGGTAAAGTTTGTGAGTTTGTGACGTTATAGGGGATAATCTCTGGATCTACTGAACCGATTTTATAAATTCTTTCTGTGTTGAATAGTCTTTTTTGAGGAGTGTCCTACGCTATGACTAATAGGAGTGGAGCAGTAATTAAATATGTTTAAGAAAGGGACGCGTTTTTCTCGCCGCCCAACGAAGTGCGGACGGGTCAGCTAGTTTTTTATAAATAGGGCTTGTACTTAAATTTTAACAAGAATAGTATCTAACCCAAATAAACCTGGGTTTCCCCACAACCAAATAGCAGTAAACACGAAGCAGGAAAACATTGCAGTAGAAACAGTATCAGTAAAAATATCAACATGTATTCAGACTAAATGCGTTTGGGACGCGACGAGTGATATTACTGCTCGCGTGTGTATTAATGTGTTAATGGTACAGAGCGAGGATGGTTCAGTGGTTAATCGAGCGCTTGCAATTTTTTTAGACTTGGTTAACTTAGCCTACTGATACCACGGTGGCCAATGAGACTTATTGATCATAGATTGGATAGATCAGGGACTAGGGTCGTATACCGCTTACCATCAGGCGTGCTGCTTGCTCAACTACCAATTATAGAACTATGTTTTAAAAACAGTGTCTATTTTTTAATTTTAACAACGCCTACTCTAAGGAAATGACTTGTGTAGCAGGGTTTTTTTACGAAATATCAATTTAATAGAGACGAATATCTTTGAGTGTCAAGACACTTTTCTTTTTATTTGTTTACAAAAGTGTCTTGATGAAACGATGAAATAGAAAAGTGATTGAATTGTCCAGCGTGAGAACCGAACTCGCAATCTTGACTTGTTAGCTACATGCGATGACCGCAAAGCCTCGCACGCTTACAATTTTGTGCACCCTTCATCTTGTTCATAAGTACTTTCCATATTAGAAAAACTACCAACACATACAAACGAAGTAAGAAACCTTAAAACCTACCAACATTAATTAAAACTGTTACAATACTAATTATAATTCAATTACTGTACGTTTTTTGATTTTGACCTATTTTCTTTAAGCTACGTTGTGATGAAACAACCTATAGTACATAGGTACCAGCTCTGCTTAGCTTGAGACTAAATTGTACATGACATTTGGTAGTCTTTTCCCACGTTTATAGAAACAAGAGACATTTTGTTATAGTACGTAACTGCAGCGCAGCAGGCTCGGGTTCAATTCCCGCTCAATGCAAATCTTTTTGTGTTTGAACATGCTCCAATGGTTTCCCTTGCTCCAATAAAATTGTTTCCTATGTACTGAACAATATTACGTATTTTAATTTTCTGTTTATCCGCTGTCTAAACCCCAGATTACAAGATCTGCTTAGTTTGGGACTAGATTCTGATGGTGTTTTGTAAGGAATATTTATTATAACAAGGAATACGATATCACACCTTGTATATCATAATTATACATAGGTATAACATATTTCCTTATGATTGATTAAACAAAGCGCTGACATACATTTCCGATTGATTTCTAAGATGATAAGTATAATAGTTTGATATTCGAGCGGCCATATTCCATGGTAACGGAAACTTAATGCTAAATCAATAGGAAATACTGTTTAGAGTTTGGTCCAGTTTTGCGAAATGGTTAACCCGTCCGTTTAATCATAAACTGTTTAATTATTCATTCCTTTATTGAGGGTAATAAGCACGTTCGAATCGAGCTGTGAATATAGATGGATTGTCTATGGTTTTCCACGGGAAGTAAGAAGAAATAGCAAAACAAAATGTATTACATATGATACATGGTAACCCATGTGTCATCCATAGAAATCGGAAAAAACATAAGTATCATTACTTTGCGATTATTTCTGCGAAAGGAAAACTTGTTGCAAATGTCTAGGGTTCGTTGTCTGTGTTCGTTGGCTTTAGTACAAGCTCTGCTTAGTCTGGGACTAGATGGCGTTGTGTTAGGAATACTAATATTAATCTAAAATTATACAATAGACTTTCCATGAAGACTAAGAATAAAATAAAAAATAATAATACTCTATCTCATGTCGTAGGTGCTGCAGAGTCTCTTCTTTACGACCTCTGTGGCGCAGTCGGTATATTACATGACTGCTACGCAGAGGTCTCGGGTTCGATTCCCGCTCAATGCAAATCTTTGTGTGCGTGAATGTGATTGTTTGCATTAGTCTAAATGTTTTCTATGTAATTATAAATGAATTCACAAAAAAAAGAAAAAGTATTTAAGTATGTTTAACCGTTGTAGTAGATGGACTAAGAAGGTAACTGAGTGGATACCACTACAAGACATAAGGAAAAGAGGAAGGCAGAGAAAAAGATGGAGAGACATTTTCATGGAGAGAGGCGGTCCAAACTGGGCTACAAAAGCTCGGGACAGGAAGACATGGAGAGCCTTAGGGGAGGCCTACGCCGCAGAGGCGACTACTATAAGTTAATCATTATAAAGATAAATATAGTTTTAGTATGTACATGTAATTAATTAGTAGAAATAAAGGCTATTTTATTTTATTTATTTTATAACCGTTGTCTAGTACCCATAGTACAAGCTTTGCTTAGTTTCGGACTAGGTGTCGATGTGTGAATGAGATAACTCTGATTATTTTAAGTTTAAGTAAATGTATATGTATCTATAATGTTAAGTAATAATTTTGGGTAAAGCCAATCCCGCGACCCATCACTTGCTTTTTTGACGTTTATTGCTTGATATTTGGATCTCTGATGTTAAAAGGTTAAAGAGGTTAGTTAAAGCAGGCATTCTAAATCAAAGTGCCACCGTGAGCGGTTGTTGCGCACTAGACCGGAAAATTATTGTAAACGGGTCATATTTGATCGGGCCTATCAGATTATTTTGGTGTAGTGATTATAACATCTAATAGTTGACAGATTAGGTCAAGGCAATGTTATTTTATTAAATATATTTTTTTTCACCGTGTGACGGAGTAAGAATACAATGTCACCACCACATCTCATCCCATGGGTATCGTAAAAACCGACTAAGGGACTATCCGTGAATATTATCTTTACGAAAGAAAAAATAAGGAAAACTTGAAATTAAACCCTATACCAATCCGTCTGGCCAGCGTGGTATTAGTAGGCCAAGTATTCCTCCGTCACGGCAGGAGGCCCGTCCTTGCAGTGGGACATTAATGGGCTGTTATGATGATGATGAATGTTATTTTGAATTGACAGTGGCCTAGTATATTTGTCATTCTAATGTGTACCTATGTATGAAGACAGACTTAAAAACAAATCGTCTTCGTTTCTTATCATTATGTATCTACCACCGAAACACGAAGACAAAACAAGAACGAAATTTATTTATTTCTTGTCTCAAAGAGGACAACGACGGTTGAAATGAAATGAAATGAAATGAAATGAAATGAAATGATGTTTTATTTTGCTAAGTATAGGTTACAATGCAGTTCTTATTTGCTATACATGATTTATAATATTTCCTGTACACTTCGCCATAAATGACATGCAAAAAATCGTATTTTTTTTTACAAATAGGTCACGTCTATCTTAAGTCTAGGACAAAATTGAGCATTTAGTTATTTAGTACATTATAAATAAAATTGTATATTGTAAATTATATTAATAAAATTGATAGTTAATTAGCAAAAAATTGATGTATATTATAATAATTAAATAAAAAAAGAATAAAAATATATTGATATAATTAAAAAAAAAAAAGAGAAATCACAAATTATAAATTATTGCAAGTTTTTATCAACTATGAAATCGTTAATGCTGTAATAACACTTTTCGAGTAAAATACCTTTTAGTTTATTTTTAAACACTTGAATCGAACAATCTTTTAAGCTATCGGGTATCTTATTGTATATAGTGGGTCCCATACCGAAAACACTTTTCCTGAGTAAAGCAGTATTGTACGATTCTCTCTGTAATTGATGTTTATACAATGACCTAACAGGACCTCTTCTACTTTCTGAAACTTTTGTGTAGTACTGTTTATTAGAATGAACAAACACTGCCATCTCATAAATATACAAAGCTGGAAATGTCAATATTTGGAGTGACTTGAATATAGGTGCACAACTATCAGTCATTTTTAGACCGCTCATTGCTCTAATACAGCGCTTCTGAGCCAAAAATATCTGTTCTCGCAAACTACTATTTCCCCAGAAAATAATACCGAAACGCAAAGTTGATGCTACCAGGCCGTGATACGCTACTAATAAAGTATTTGTGTTCACTTTCTTACTCAAGTTGTAGAGCACATATGCAGAAACGCTTAGTCTCTTACACACTGATTCAGCTTGTGGTTTCCATGTTAATTGGTTGTCTATTAACAGACCTAGAAACTTAGTTTCCGATGCTTGCTCTATATTATGTCCCTCGAAGGAGATAGTCAAGTTTTGTACTGGTAGTCGCTGATGAAATTGCATTATTTTAGTTTTAGATAGATTAATTATTAAATTATTAATGTCGAGCCAATTTATTATATCCTTTATTGTATTGTTAATGTCAGATTCGTATTTTTTTATGTCTGTACACTCTACTAGAGCGGTACTATCATCAGCAAACAGGATCATAGGTTGCTGAACATGACGTGGTAGATCGTTAATATATAGTAAGAAGAGTAGAGGGCCAAGGACGCTACCCTGCGGCACTCCGTATTTAATAACTCTACCTTCAGACCGATAAGTATGTTCACGTTTGGTTATTAAGCTGACTCTTGTTACTTCCGTGTATTGTTTACGGTCACTTAAATAGGATTTAATTAAGTTTAAGACATTACCTCTGATTCCGTACATGTAGAGTTTGCTAAGTAGAGTCTCATAATGTACACAATCAAAAGCACTTGTCATATCAGTGTAAACTGCGCATACAGGTACCCGTTTATCAACGTTTTGCATGACAGTGTGCAGTAATTCATAGACAGCCGAATTTATTCCCTGATTCTTTCTAAAACCCTTTTGTTCGTTACACAGAATATTACACTTATTTAGAAATTTATTGATAGATTCGTATATCATTTTTTCTAAAATCTTGGAGAAAACCGGAATTAAAGCTATGGGCCTGTAATTAGAAAGATCTTCGTTATTATCTTTTTTCTTTAATAAGGGTTTAACTATTGAAGTTTTTAACGCACTTGGAAAAATACCAGAACAGACACAGAGGTTTGTTATATGGCATAAATGTACAGCAATAGAGTCGGACACAAATTTTATTACTTTTGTAGATATACCATCACAACCCACGCTATTGGTATTTCGTAAAGATTGTATTGCTCTTTTCACGTCTTCAGGAGTCACAGGAAACATAAACATAGAGTGACAATTGTTTTCTATCTTAGACGATTCGTGACAGACAATATTATTTTTTATTTTGTCTACAAAATAGTTGTTGAAAGTGTTTGCAATTTCGTTTGGATCCTTAATTGTGTTGTTTTGTACTTTCAGCTGAGTTATTGTGTCACTTACTTGTATTTTGTTGTTTATGATCTGCCATGATGCCCTCGATTTATTACTAGATGTGTTAATATAGTAATTGTTTTGGGATTTTTGCGTCAACTTTATAATTTTTCGAAATCTTCTCGAATAATTTTTAAAGTTGGTTTTATTTACATTGGAACGGCAGCGTCTATACTTCCACAATAGTTGGCGTTGTCTTTTACTACATACGCGAATACCACGTGATAACCATTTTACTTGCTTAGTTGTTCTTACAGTTATTAGTTTATAGGGGAAACAAAGATCATATAGCAGTCGAAATTCTTCTAAAAACAAATCGTATGCTTTATTTGCATCATTGGTATTATACATATTAGAAAATGATAGACACGAGATATAGCTTTTAAATTTTTGTAGATTATCAAATGATAGGTCACGTCTCTTTGCGCGCCAGAATGGAATTTTATAGGTTTTATTTACCTTAACCTCTAATATTTGTGCTGTGTGATCTGATAACGCAAGATCAACCACTTCGCTTTTACATCCTAATCGAGTAGTACAAGCAAAGTTATCTATACAACTATTGCTACATAACCTGGTTGGTACCTTTATTTGTAATTTTAAATTATAGCTCAGAAGAAAATGCTCGAAATCAAGGGCCAAATTGTTCCTTTTTTGTAGATCGATATTAAAATCCCCACATAAAACGACTCTCATGTTTGTCTTACAGCATAACAATCTCATAATCACGTCTAGCTTTTCGTAAAAAATGCCAAGATTACTTGACATTGGCGGTCTATATAAACATAATATAATTAATTGTTGTTTTATAAGTTCTACCCCGCAGCACTCTATCGCGTTAGTAACTGAATGACTTTCAATGTTTTTTAGTTCCCTATACTCAAGGTAGGTTTTTATGAGAATACACGACCCACCGCGTCTCTTTGTTTTTCTGGCGTAGCAGGCGGCTAGCTTATAATTTGGTAAATTCACAAGCTCTTCATGTCCTCGCATCATAAAGTGTTCGGTTATACATATGACGTCAATGTCTCTTATATTCCTGGAAAGCTCTTGTAGGTGAATAGTTAGCATATCGGATTTGTTTAATAACCCTGCAATATTCTGGTGAAGTATGAAGAGGCGATTAGTCACGAAAAAGCTCGTCATTTTGGGTGGTATTACCATGTATAGTTTGGCATGGCTTTATGTTTTCGTTACTTTCTACAAAATATTCTGATTGATTATTTTGTTCATTTTTGTGTTGATTTATGTTCTTGTTTTGAACAGGAGCTTTTTCAGAACAATTCTCTTCTATATATTTTATGAGTTGAGAGATATCTTTAAAAATTGTCTGCATTCCGTAATTGTTTAAAGCGCCAGTGCTTCTCCGAAACATCTTGTAATCACAAGTCAGATTTTTGTTGGAGTCTATAAAATAAGCATGCTCATGCGCTAAGATGTCTTGATAGAGTAGATTATTAAAGTTTTCTACTCTCCAGTTGTACATTGTTGCGTGGAATGTGTTTTTATAAGTAGGCATGCACAGTATAATGTTAGTATGCTGTAATTTTAAAAGTGTTTCTCTCATTTCCGATATAAGTTTAGTGTAGTCCTTAGTTGTTTTGAAGTCGGTTTCACCTATTAAAAATATGCAGTAATCATTTAGTGTATAAGTACTAATTTTAGATTCTAGATTATCCATTATTTTGTTTATTCCTGAATATGGCGTTATGTAGTGACAAAGTTCCGTATTTTCTAATTTATCTTTTGCAATTTTATAAACCTTATTGATGTTATTTTCACTAACAATACATATTTTTCTATTTATTTGTTCGGACAATTTTTCTATTCTTTTGTTATTTACGTTTACGTGTTGAGCTGAAATATCTGCTTGTAGCTGTAAGTCCCCAAAGCTATTATTTATCCATTCAGTAGTATTTATAATGTTCTCTAACTGTGCTCGTTTTTTCTGTTTTTTAGAACTGCTAATTAATTTAGTTTCTTTACAAATTGTTTTTAAGCTGGTTAAATTCATTTCTTGTTTACTAAGATGTTTTTTTAAATCATTGTTTTCTAATAATAGATTATCAATCTCTGCGTGAGCGCTCTCCAATTGAAGTTTTAATTCCTTTATTTCAAGAAGAAGTTCGTTTTTGTCCGGAGTTCCAATAATCGTGGATAGATCAGGCAGACTTCTTACTAAACAATCCGACTGAGTGGATATAAACGAGTCCTCATTATTCCACTCAATACTATGCCTCCTATTTTTGTTGCGTAATGTCACTTTATCACAACTTTTATCTAAATCCATCACAACCAATCAGAAACAACTTCAAAAAGTGTTTTTTGTTGTACCTCGGGATTTGAGCGCACGATCAGCTGCACGGCAGTCCAGTGTACTATTCGTTAGACCAAACGAACTTTATAAATCTTATTCAAATAGACCACCATAAGATAGTTGTTGTGCTGCTCTCTATGCTTCCTTTTATGTATTAAGTCAATCAATGGTCGCTTGTTAGTTCACGTCTTAGGTGGTACTGCAGTTATTCCATAGATGGCGTTAAATCATCGATCAAAATTGCAAATTCATTCAGCTAATATTCGAAATTTTGATTAATTAATAACTAAATTGTTTGATAGGGCACTATTTCACTTCCTAATTATTATAACACTTTGAAACAATCACTGATTTGGTAAAATGTCATTAATAACTTGAAATAAAACGGATTTTTTCACTTGAGTATTTACACTGATTTTAACAAACTTATTTACTATTTTGGTCCTTGTCCACAATTTATGTACTGAGTCATCAATTTTTACTCACATTACACTAGTTTACACTTGTTTATAACACTTATTAATATTTTTAAATTAACTTTAAAACGGAGTTGGTGTATACCGTTGGCTTAAGCGCCATCTCTCATTCAACAAGACATTCTACTAAGCGGGAACCTATCTTCAGAAACAACGGGCCGATGATATTTAAATGTGTTTTATCGCTCCTACCTAAGTTAATTTTAATTAAGGTTACCTCACTTCAAAATTCATGAAGTGTAATCTTACTGTAATTAACAGTCGTTTTTTTGTAGATAACTTTTAGAATGTGCCATAATTATCCTTCGATCAACAGTGATACAGGTATATCAAGCAAATGGCATCTTGACAATATTTTCTTAGTTTGTTACTATAAGGACAATATCCGTGTGGTGACGGAGTAAGAATACAATATGTCACCACCCCGTCTCATCCCGTGGGTGTCGTAAAAACCGACTAAGGGACTATCCGTGAATATTATCTTTACGAAATAAAAAGAAGGAAAACTTGAAATTAAACCCTATACCAATCCGTCTGGCTAGCGTGGTACTAGTAGGCCAAGTATCCCTCCGTCACAGCAGGAGGCCCGCCTTAATGGGTTGTTATGATGAAGAAAAAAAAAGCTTTCCGTCTTCATATCTGCGAACTTTTTTTTTCAGTATGATTTGACAAAACCTATGAGGAAAAGTATTGACACCATATTTATATTCTTACACAATCCTAACACAGAAAGCTAACAACCTTTGTATTATTATTGTCCAGAAGGCTGTATGAGTAGGACACGTGTTTATTAATGCAGCCTTATCGGTCCGACGACCTCGTTGTAGCGATCGATATGTACTATAAGTACTGTCTACTGTCCACTACTGAATACTACTGTGCTTTATGAACTTACAACAAAGAATTAGATTTGTTACGCTATTTACCTTGTTTTTTGCTGAAGAAATATTGGCTTAAAACAGGTAAATTTTAACCAAGGCTAATAATTGAATGTAAGCAATATCCAAGCCGCTGCATACCATAACCAAGAAACGAACAAGCATTAAACATCTTTAAAAAGCGTTTAGATAACTATTTAAAGTGACAATTAAAACATTATAACGCGAATACAGTGATAAACAGTGATATGCACACATCAGATCAATGATCTGCTGGTGCATTATAAAATATAAATAATTAAATAATAAGTGACCCGCTTGGTAAGTTGTAGCAACCGCTCATGGATGACCGCAGTGTCCAACCTTCCATCCATTGCCAGAAATATTTAAGTCACATCTCATCAGCTCTGTAATTTCACTAACTTATGATACGACACACCATGTCCACACGGATTCAAGGCAGAGCTAAAGGTCGTACCATGTAGAGTGAATTTGAAGGCAAGAAATTATTAGAATCCAGACACAAATAAAAAAAGTCTTGCCTATGCAAGATAGCTATCTATCGAACCCACGAACTTGTGCACAACCGGATACTCGACTACCAAGACAGTGTGTACAAAACTTTACTGAACTCAGTTGCTCAAACAAAGAACCCGCTGCATAATTTAAGTCCGTAAGGGTTAATAGGTAAACAAAGCCCCGAAAATCTAATTTCCATCCAATTTGTAAAATAACCAACAATTTGTGGTACAACGTAGCCACAAGGGACTACGGTCAATCCCTTACTGGACATCCAATCGGCATGTATTCAATTGACCAGTCTAACTTGATACATGCTGTATAAAAATTGGAATGACATGTAGAAGTTGATAGGGATCTTGTTGTAATGGTTATTGAAATATGAATTGTTTAGAAGGTTTATTGTGGAATAATAATAATAAAAGTAATTAATTAATACAGGAAATATATTTTTTTTATATGCTTTACCTATGCGTTTTTCTATAACAAAATCGGGCGCTTTTTTTTCGAATGCGAAATTTAACTAATTGAAAAACATTTACTCTCTTACTTATAAACTCCTCTTAAATTTTAGTCAATTGATTACCTTATATTCTAACGGGTTTGTTTGGCATAAGGTTGGGTTTTGCTAATAAAAATCTCGTTAAACAGTGACTAAATTTAAGAGGCGTTTATGAGTAAGGGGGTTAAAGTGTTGAGAGTGTGTTATACAAATACATAGCCTTTTCTCAAGACTTTGTTATCAACATTTTACATTATTTATCCTATTTGCGAATTATGTTTTTTTTTCTATTGGCGGCGCTAGTAAGCCACGTAAAGGCTCTTAAGATTGCATCTAAATTTTTTATCTAGCAGCTGTTGTAATGTAAACAACAATTTTCTGAGGGATAACAGCGTTAGAAATATTATTATTATTGTTTCTCCATACAATCTCATTCTATATTTGATTAATAACCCTATTGACTATTACAAATCTATAGGCCAATCCAAAATGCATTTTCTAATCTCCTAGTTAATAAATCGTATATCAATAGCTTTCGTCTGAAGGCCAAGGTTATATACAAATTATGACGTCATAACAATAATTCGTGAACTAAACAGCCTAAGTAAAATGTAATAGGCCAACGACTGCCAAATTGTTGTAGCTAATTTGATTGTGAATTTTGTTCTTCTTGTTTATTTATTTTTTATTCATTTGCGTGCTAGGAATCGGGCTCCGTGTCGCTGGGACTTTTACAAACATTAATATTTTATATATCACATATACACATTACGTATTATCTCCGTGTGGTGACGTAGTAAGAATACAATATGTCTCAACCCCATCTCATCCCATGGGAGTCGTAAAAACCGACTAAAAGACTATCCGTAAATATTATCTTTACGGAATAAAAAGAAGGAAAACTTGAAATTAAACCCTATACCAATCCGTCTGGTATCCGTCCAGCGTGGTAGGCCAAGTATTCCTCCATTACGGGAGGAGGTCCGTCCCTGCAGTGGGACATTAATGGGCTGGTGAGATGATCGTTTATGAATCAGCGCTTGCAACTGACTTGAGCGCCTCAATAAATTCTATTTTTGCCTTTAATAAATTTTGCAATTAAAATTCCATGCTTATTTTAGATAGACATTTTGTCTGTTGATTTGGCAAGTGATAATTTTAGTATATAGTTTGATATAGTACGGGCCTTCCCTTAGTAAACAGTCGAAGGAGGATTGGCCAAGTAATTCTGCGCTAACTTGCCAGGTATAGGAAAGATACTATGTTTTTGTATATTTACTGGTGTTTAGCGACATACATGGAAAGAGTTTATTGTTTTTTTTTATTTCTCTCCTTTTCATTCTTGTATGTGACATTTTAGCTGTTAATGTATTAATCTTTTATCCTAACAAACTATATGCGGAAATTTTGATTGGCCTTAATTACGCTACTTTTTTGTTTAATGTACCCCTCTAGCTGTAAGTTTTCCTAAAAATAATAAAATAAACAAGAGAACGAGTGGTTACATTTGGTGTCATCATTGGTTACAAATTCTAGTCATAAAATGGCTTCACTCCATCGATATTACTTTGCCGATTGGACCACAAGTGTCATGGTGGATATCCACCATGACACTTGTGGTCCATTGGTGGATGGGCATAGGCGGTGTATATACCGCGGCTAATCCCTAAACACGATCACAAACCAAGTGCAAACAATTTGTGAGGCTTTTCGCTCCAAAGCTCCTTTTTTGTGTTTAAATCATAAAGCATTGAGATGGAGCAATAATGTTATAAAAGAAATATATATTTAGAAACATTTGGGTAGCATTTACCTTTGTGCCCAAAAAACCCTTTTAGGGATTACAGGAAAATATTAAGCTCGTAATGTTGGTATACTTATATTTTATGTAGCGATCGGTGATTTTGTTGATTTTGCAAAATTTCTTTGGTTGGTAAAGTACGAACAATGGGGAATAAAACCAGTGTAATTTAAATAAAGATGCGACAAGGATCAAAACATGTATGGTTATATGGTTTGGACTTTGGGCATGATGAGTCACGGGAGAAGGCCCGTCCCTGCAGTGGGACATTAAAGGGCTGTTATGATAATGATGCAGGAACTGGACTCTTGGCTATGGGAAACTTGGCCTATATACCTTTTTTCCCTTACTACGCGTCAGTTAAAATAATCGAAGTGAGTCAAAGATTTCTGTGGAGTCAACAAAATCGTTGATGTAAAATTGAAGGAAAAATTTTATGCTTGAGACGATCTAGTAGATCATAAATCTTTTATAGGCAACATCAAGCATTATCCGTAACAGAGTAACGAGATAACTGGCATAAAAAAAGAAGTGTCCGTATATTGAAAATATTGTCACGAAAACTTTGAGAAAATGTATTTATGGGTTATTTTTTCTATCATGTCCCACACCATTAGTTAAATAGTTTTTTCACTATTGACACTATTCAATCTAATAAGAAGTTGGTTGCAAAATATTTTTTTTTATATTACACTAGCTGACCTGTGCCCACTTCGTTAGCCGGCGAAAAAAACGCGTCCTTTTTTTAAACATATTTCATTACTGCTCCACTCTCATTAGTCATAGCGTGATACTATATAGCCTATGACACTCCCCGATAAATGGTCAAATCAACACAAAAAGAATTTTTAAAATAGATTCATTAGATACCCACTACAACGTCACAAACACACAATCACACAAACGCAAACTTTACCTCTTTATTATATTAGTATAGATGGGCTATGCTGATATACTTTAACCATAAACAGTTGAGTAATATGCCTTTTGACGATTTGGCTTCGCCAGCCATGTGTACTATCTTTCAACCGATCGCAATCCTATAATACTTTAATTCATAACAGCCCATTAATGTCCCACTGCAGGGAGGGGCCTCCTCCCGTGACGGAGGGATACGTGGCCTACTAATATCACGCTGGCCAGACGGATTGGTATAGGGTTTGTTTCAAGTTTATCTTCTTTTTATTTCGTACAGATAACATTCACGGATAGTCCTTAGTCGGTTTTTACGACAACTATGGGATGCGATGGGGTGGTGACATATTGTATTCTTACTGCTTCACCACACGAATCCTATAATACTCTACATATAAACATAATACATATTATAATCTACGACACCAATGATCTAACCACATCTTGTCATAACAGTCCTAACTAACAAAATCAAATACTACATCATCAATTCCTTACATGAAAATGAAATTCATTGTACAAAATTACCTGAAGAATTTTCTCGAACACACATATTGGCAATATGGTTTGAAAATTAAGGCGAGCCGGGCGTGCAAGACCGTTAATGTGATTTTAATGTGTCCGATATGAATGTTTACTTTTGCAATATTTTTCTTAGTTGTATTTCTTGATATACACTTCTCATCAAAAAAATCGAAACACTTGCAAGTTTGTGTTTTATAAGGATTATCTGAAAAATGTGTCTAATTAGGAATATGTGTTATATATATCATTTAATAGGGAATTTAATGAGGTTTTCAAATAATTATGTTAATGTTCTAAATTCAAATTAAATTTTCATAGATTTCGTATTTTGTTTAACATGTCGTTTTTAAACGTGTACGTAGTTTGACTGAAATTGATAAAATTAGGCACGTAAATGAAAAAAAAGCTAGGAAACGTTTATTTAATAACTCGAAAACCATTCCCGACCTCTTATTACTGCTTCTGTACGGTTTTTCATCGATCGGATGAGAGTCACGATCAAAAATAGTGGCGCTCTATTCCATTCCTCTTGGATTGCATTTTAAAGCTGGCTAAGTGTTTTCAGGCATGATCTTTTACACTAATTCGTCTTTTTTATTCACCCCATAGATGTTTAATCGGATTCATGTCCGGGCTTCTTGCTGGCCAATCAATAATAGAGATATCGACTTCAGTAACATAATCTCATACGACGCTTGCGGTGTTTGTCCTAGCATCCTCGTACATAAATGTTAAACCGGGGTCAAATAAATGTGCATAGGGCATCACAAGAGGTTCAAGATACTGTTCGATGTACCTATGACTGTTAAAAAAGGGCAGACGGGACCCAAACACAAAGACAAACTCGGTCTTGTCGTTGCCACTAATTTCTCCTCAAACAGTCCACGAACCGCCACCATGGATGGCCTTTTCTTTTAATCCTGCATGGTGCAAAGCGTTCTCCATCACTTCTGTAGACCTTAGTCCTTCCATAGTTGCCATACAATACAATTTTGCACTCATCAGAAAGGAGGAACTTGCTCCACTAGATGTATGACCAATTTAGGTAATTACGTAAAAAGTTAAGGCGCGCTTTTCGATGATCTGCAGGTAGTTCCTCCCTATTTGCTGACTTGTACGGTACAAGTCCACGTTTCTTCAACCTTCTTCTAATTGCAGAGTCACTTACAGCCACCATAGGTTCATCATGAAGCTGCTGCTGCGGTTGAAAGACATTAAGGCGTAGACTTTGTCAGAAAGGTGTTACTATAAATCGATCTACTCGGTCAGAAGTTACCTGTTTTCTGCCAGATCTCTAACGGCGTGTGAACAAACCAGTCTCTTGATAGCGTTTGCAGATTCTATGAAGAGACGAGAGGCTTTCTTTCTTTATTTCAGCCGTAATAACTGACTAAGTCCAGAATTCAGCAATGCCACCACTTGGCGGTTTTTGCGGGTAAACATCGCATGGACGCAGTAATAAGAGGAGCGAGGAACTCTGGGTGCGCGATACGGGTTATTAAATAAACGTTTTCTAGCTTTTTTCATTTACGTGCCTAATTTTATCATTTTCCGTCAAACTACGTACAGGGCAATACGACTTGTTAAACAAAATACGAAATCTATGAAAATTTAATTTGAATTTAGAACATTTACATGATTATTTGAAAACCTCATTAAATACCCTATTAAATGATATATAACACATATTCCTAAATATACACATTTTTCAGATAATCCTTATAAAACACAAACTTCCAACTGTTTCGATTTTTTTGATGAGAAGTGTAATATGTGTTAGTACATTGTATTTCTTGATAAAAATAAATATTCCTCACACATTCACACAACGCCATCTAGTCCCAAACTAAGCAGAGCCTGTGCTATGGGTACCTACTAGACAACGGATAAACACTTTGACGACCTCTGTGGCGTAGTGGTTATATTACATGGCTGCTACGCAGAGGTCTCGGGTGCGATTCATAACATGATTGTTTGTATTGGTCTGGGTGTTTTCTTTGTATAATATGTATGTATATTTACAAAAAAAAAAGGATTTTGCTTATGCTTTTTGAAAGATATTTGACTAAGAAGATGTTTGATGGCTCACATTATTCAGTGCGTGGAAAATTTACGTAGTAATATTATTATAACTCATCTATCAAATTTTCCGCGGATGTCTTCAATAAATTACATCACTTTTAATGTACTGTGCAGAGTTCATTAGTCAACGAGCACCGATTAACTTCTTGATAAATTGTTGGTTCTCAAATAATATTATTGTTTATACTATTATCTGTTATGGTTATGGTGGGTTATGTGTAGACTTAGACCCACTGCACTCGTCTTGTACCCGGTTGTAAAGAGGCTTATATTAAAGAAGAATTAATAATGGTAGCCATACACGATCCTTCCTATCGTCCAATCGGCATGACGCTACCGATTGGATCAGTTAGAATTGACCGTGTGTGGGAGTGGATCGGAAGGACAGTTAGAATGGATGGCAGGATCGAATTTCGTTTCTTTTGATTGAGATTGGATCAAATCTGCAGTATCATGCCGATTGGACGATAGGAAGGATCGTGTATGGCCACCATAAGCCTAATGTACAATATCCATTGAACGGAGCTCCTCGGAAATTATTTTCGTTGACCAAAGGAAGTGACACTTGTATACAGTTCTTATAATTCATGTTTGCATGGAGAAAAAAACCCGCGCGTATACCACGGCTGCCGGTCGTCTACGCTCGATTGCCATGCAAAAATGAAAATTAAGAACTGCATACAAGACTCAATTTACTTTGAATGCTCTCTCCCTGTAAAAATGAATAGAGCCGACCTTGCGCCTACCTAGAAAAAATTGATAGACACAATTTCAATAAAACACAATTATTACCTTAACCGCCGCCACAGCTGCCGGTAACGAGTTGTTCCCCCCACTCCTGGAACTCCTACTCCCTCTGTCAGAACTCTCATCTTCAGAATCCGATGCGTGGAACGATAGACTCCCAGTGCCAGGATTGGGATCACTGAGTCTTAGTTTGAGGCAGTCTCTACGCATTTTGACTGAGTTTGAGTCCATTTAGCACTTATTCTTTACATGTCTTTGGTTTAATCTTTGGGAATGTTTAGTTTTTTTTTTGGTTTAGTCAACTTTTTGATGGTTTGTTTTACATTTTTGGCTTGATGCGTCTAAATTGGTGCAGAACGAACAGGTGATAAATGTACCGTTACGAATATTATTTTAAAGTAAGTACATATTTAACGTTATAAAGTACATATTTATCCAAGGTTCGTAATATTATACCATATTATATTAATATACAGCGTGATCCTGAAAATCAGCGAACAACAATACATTGCATAAGTTCTGGTGAAAACCAAAACCGGAGAAAATGGAGTAGACGGTAAAATCACATCCATATTAAATTGATTTCAAGTAAATAAAAAATGCATCCGGAATTCCCTTTTCATTGGAAATTGCGTTAAAAAGCTTTTGGCTGAAAATGTAGCTGTAGAAATTCAAGATCAAATTGAATAAACTAATGAACTAGGAATTCAAAGAGAAAATGTATAGTCGATAGATTGCGAACTTATTTTTTTCTTTCTTTTATTTTTGAAATACAAATATTGCTTGCAGAGTCCTCGAAAACTGAGGTGCACTTACAACGGTATATGGGTGAATAGTGTGCAATACGTAGTTATGTAGGGTTTACGTTTTCTACGTAGAATGCTTGATAATATATTAGAATGCGATCTGAATCTTTATATTTTTTATATTTATTACCAAAAAACAAATAAACACTTAAGACTAAAATATACAAATTACCACTTAAGCCTCTAGGGTGTTATAACCAATATAACATCCGTATAATTCAATTCTAATACTTAGAAAAATAGTAAAAATAAAAATAAAACTATAGTAAAAAACTATCTTTTACGTGCTCTACTAAGTTTGAAAGTATCTTTCTAGAGTATTATAAGCCTGAAATCTTATACAAGTCTTACAAATATTAAAAGTATCAGTCAAAAGTCTTAAACCAAACTTTGACTATTACATAAACCTCTTACTTGCTTGGTCAACCCTAATAATAGTAAGATTTTAAAATTTTATCTAACAAGTTGTGCAATGAGCACACTACCTTAACACCTACTTTGTAACTCTATACTAAGCCAAGTAAGGTCTCTGTGACTTCTATTGTCGCACTTGTATAACCGGCTTTATTACGACTATCGCTCTATCTACAACATAATTCTTCAGACATTTTTGTTTTACAACTTGAATTATTGATGCAAAGAAGAAAATTTTATTACAGTGTGATAAAGAATTAGGGAATAATGGAAAATTAATGGAATAATAATTTTATCTTTTTTGTAGCAAAAGGTGACTAAGGGGCATCAATTTGACTATCAGAAAAACCTCCACAACAGTCATTCAAAGGTAAAGGTAGAGATAATAATTAATTATTCGTAAACTGAAAAGTATTCTCCGTGTGGTGACGGAGTAAGAATACAATATGTCACCACCCCAACTCACCCCATGGGTATCGTAAAAACCGACTAAGTGAATATAATCTTAACGAAATAAAAAGAAGGAAAACTTGAAATTAAACCCTATACTAATCCTCTTGGCCAGCGTGGTATCAGTAGGCCAACTATCCCTCCGTCACAGAAGGAGGCCAGTCCCTGCAGTGGGACATTAATGGGCTGTTATGATGATTCGTAAACTGAAAAATATTACAATTAACTCTTTTAATCATGCACTAGTATACTCGTACTTCAGCTGCTAAAACTTTCATAGCAAATTAATCAGAACCGAACCCGTTATTACTAGTAAGGAATTCGCATAATAACCTGGTTTGTTTAACGAACTCGTAAGTTTGCAGTCAATTGTAAACATTGCTTACTCATTCAATCTTATGCACGTGACGTATATCGCAGTACGGGGAGCGGTTGTCGTTTAAAAAACGTGCTCGTTTTAAAGTACCCTATGTAGGGTTAAGTTAGGTTAGTAAGGTTTGGAAGTGGATAGGTAACCGAACATTGTTGAAGCTTACATTTTAACTTAAATTGGTAATATCTTTTATCTCTTTTCGGAGTACTTAGATGTTATCGTGAGTGCTATAGCTAGCTGTGATTTAGGAGATTTAGTACGTTGTAGGTACATGTTCACATGTACATGTTTTCCCAAGTTCTTTCATCTATCTAGCTATACCTGATATCATAATAACAGCCCATTAATGTCACACTGCAGGGACGGGCCTCCTCCCGTGACGGAGGGATACTTGGCCTACTAATACCACGCTGGCCAAGCGGATTGGTACAAGGTTTTATTTCAAGTTTTCCTTCTTTTTATTTCTTAAAGAAAAAATATTCACGGATAGACCCTTAGTCGGTTTTTACGACACTCATGGGATGACATGGGGTGGTGACATATTGTATTCTTACTCCGTCACCACACTTGAGATACTTGATATATCATAAACTATTTAGCCTCCAAATCAGATTATTTCTAGACATATACTAATCCTGGTTTATTTCCATTTTGTATACAAAAGGAGTTTACAGACACACATTTACAATTCGGTTTATATTACAATTTCTATGTTTACGAGTCCTAATGATCTTCAAGTATTTCATTGAACTAAACTATGTGTGATTTTAGTTCATCTGAGTCATTCAGGCCTGTTTAGAACATAAGTTATTCTGTATTTGATTTTGATTATACAATTAAATTATTATTTTTTAATACCGAAAAACGCATGGATGGGAGAAACTAATTAGGAAAAATTGTAAAATTTGGCTAAACTTCTATCATGGAAAAGCAACCTTAGAGTCTAAATAATCATCTAAAATGAAAAAGCACCCTAGCCCTACTATCACTTAATAAAATACCTATATCTAATTGATTTCAATAAAATTACAAAGAAGATTAGCAAAGCAAACGCTTACACTACGAAAGGGAATAATGAAGTCCGAATAAAACGATCCAATTCCTAAGGGAAATTATCTGGCAGTGTCCATATTAAATGCCAAAGGCGTCATAATAAACGAGATTGAAGTCAGCCGATACTTTAGGGTTTGTCCAAAATCGTTCTTGTTGGTGAATTGATTTGCTGGATATAGAACCATACATACATACATAAACTCACGCCTTATTCCGTCCGGGGTAGGCAGAGACGACAGAACCAGTAACCAGTACCAGTTTAGTACTATACTGTAAACTTATTCTGAAATCTATTTTATCTTTCATTAGGGAGTTAGTTAGTTAGGTAAGTCATTTGCCTCCGTTGGCATACCCATGGGGTCGCTGGATGCGTCTGGGTGTCCATCTTTTATACTTGGATCCCTTGCCTTCTCACCTGGACTCTATTCAGGCTTTCTATCAGGTTCGATATTGTCGTATCGGCGATTGGTATAGAAAATCCGGAACTGAAGAATGAGTTCCATTCGTTCATGTTTCACAAGCATGATTTGCTTGTCAAAACCAAAGAAACATTACTATACTATATGAATGAGCTACCTCATAGCTCATTCATTTTAGCACAATGAAAGCTGGACCACATAGAACTTTCTGGGGTGTTAACCTAGATTGATTTGCGTATTTGTCTATGGAGGCACATTTACGTACACTTGCCTTGACGTTCTGGCTATTGCAATTAAGTAAACACTGTGACTGTCTTAGAAAATAAATGTTTTTTTATACGACAAGATAATTAGAAGATGTTACTAATAAAATATCTACGCTAGTACTAATATTAAGCTCAAAGTTCCGGAAATAGCACGCGTCACTGTAACACAAGCTGACGTTATACTTAGAAACACAATGGAACTAGCTACTGAACCATTTTACCTAAACACAGTTATATTTGCACAATGGATATGGATTAAGCGAGCACTGCGTTGATAGTGACCTATATGGCTAAAGAGATAATGTATATATGCACTAATATTAAGCTCGAAGTTCCGGAAATAACACGCGTCACTGTAACACAAGCTGTTATACTTAGAAACACAATGGAACTAGCTACTGAACCATTTTACCTAAACACAGTTATATTTGCACAATGGATATGGATTAAGCGAGCACTGCGTTGATAGTGACCTATATGGCTAAAGAGATAATGTATATATGCACTAATATTAAGCTCAAAGTTCCGGAAATAACACGCGTCACTGTAACACAAGCTGTTATACTTAGAAACACAATGGAACTAGCTACTGAACCATTTTACCTAAACACAGTTATATTTGCACAATGGATATGGATTAAGCGAGCACTGCGTTGATAGTGACCTATATGGCTAAAAAGATAATGTATATATGCACTAATATTAAGCTCAAAGTTCCGGAAATAACACGCGTCACTGTAACACAAGCTGTTATACTTAGAAACACAATGGAACTAGCTACTGAACCATTTTACCTAAACACAGTTATATTTGCACAATGGATATGGATTAAGCGAGCACTGCGTTGATAGTGACCTATATGGCTAAAGAGATAATGTATATATGCACTAATATTAAGCTCAAAGTTCCGGAAATAACACGCGTCACTGTAACACAAGCTGTTATACTTAGAAACACAATGGAACTAGCTACTGAACCATTTTACCTAAACACAGTTATATTTGCACAATGGATATGGATTAAGCGAGCACTGCGTTGATAGTGACCTATATGGCTAAAGAGATAAATTATATTTAAGCATTTTATAGATGTCCGTTTGATGACGGAGTAAGAATACAGTCTGTCACCACCTCATCTCATCCCATGGGTGTCGTAAAAACCGACTAAGGGACTATTCGTGAATAATTATCTTTACGAAGTAAAAACAAGGGAAAACTTGAAATTAAACCCTATACTAGAGAATTTGTCCTTTCCCTACCTAGCCAAATAAGGTAGATCTAACATTGCGACTTTAGACATCAGCTTTAGTACAGAGCTTACCGAAGCTGATTCTAGGTCATAGAGCAGCCCATTAATTCATCGTGTGAGGCATCTCCCCACCCTGCGTTTTCCGGTACGCAGTCGCAACCCTTCTGGCTGTCGGTTCCTCGTGCTATTCGCTCGCTACAACTGGATAGAGCTTGATAATCCACCATGGAGACAGACCGATCAATCATCAAAAAAGGGCATCATGTCTAGAAACGAAGGCAAACTTGACCTAATAAAAACATATTCATAGCCGCCTTTGGTTTTACTATAATATCCTCAGTCGTCGCCTTTAACGCTACCCATGGGATGAGATAGCGGGAAAATAGAGTGCATTTTATTTATTTCCTAAGAAACTCAACTGCGTTGTAACAAAATGTTACTTACTTCTGAGTATCTATTGATCCGACATTTTTATCCATATTCAACAACTAAAAAGATTGCAATCAGTCGAATCAAAAGTATTAAATACTGCAAACGAGTAGCGCGAACTATAAGCTCAAATTGTACAAAAAAACTAATTTAACATGACATTTTGTTTAATTCAGTTTATATTTTTAGAGTATTTATTCAAGAAACTTCAAACATAATAAAGTGACCACGGGGCAGCTTTACAAAAATCACGAACATATTTAAAAAAAAAAATCGGCAGCTCCAAAGTATTTGAAGTAATAAAATCTTTTATTTTTCTACTATAATAACAGCTAAAGATAAATAAAATATCTTTGCTATTACCCACGCAATTAAAACTAAGGAATTTACCCCAACGCTATAAAATATGCTGACAATAAAATTCAACCAAAAAGATACTTTATTACTGGACAACAATGAGGTTACAAGGACTTTCTAAATATAATCCTACTAATATTATAAACGCGAAAATTTGTAAGTATGTTTGTAACTCTAAAAACTACTGAATGGATTTTAATGAAACTTTACAAGAAATATAGCCTATGCATCTAAATTATAACACATAGGCACAGCATAGGCTACAATTCATAAATATATTCTCTTCTTTTGACATGCCCTGTGTCGCGAGGATTTTTTTTTTGCAATTGGAGGCAAACGAGCCCGCAGGTCACCTGATGGTAAGTGATCACCGCCGCCCATGGACACCCGCAACACCAGAGGAATCACAGATGCGTTGCCGACCTTTAAAAGGGAGAACGCTATATATATAAACATCAATTTAAGAGACTTCATCATCCAGACTCAGAACAATAATTTGTAGATAGAACAAAAAATTGTTGGAATCAAATTGACGACCTCGACCATTATTAAGTTAAGCTACTTGAAATATTAATCCAAGGAGACGAAGTCGTGGGCAACAGCTAGTATTATAATTATATTACAGCCAAGCGCGTTGCTCAAATGAAACATTCTCATCAAGTGGCCTTACTGAATTACTAAGCAATACATCACAGGATAGATTAGATTAAAAGGCAGGTAGGGACGCCTGCATTATAATTTACCTTGAGTGATATTAAAGGACTGCGCCCTTACCATGATATCTTAAAGTAGGACATGTTTTTATGTGGAAGTGAGATGGTAGTACGGGCATTGTATTGCGGTGCCGCGATGACATTTTTGAAAGAGTTTAGTGGTAAGGGGGCTGGTGTTTAATAAAAGTTGTATTCTAAATTCAAAAAAATATTTATTTTTGGTGTAATTTTCTACGATTAATTTTAAAAGTCTTTCTTAAATTAAAAAAAGTCAGTTATTTGTACCAAATCGAAATATTGCTTCAACTTGCACTGACGGACTATAAGAATAATAATATAAGAATGCAAAATGAAAACATCTCTTTTCTTGAAGAACAACCCGACATGATGGTAAGAAGTTATTGCTATCTAGCAATAGCAGAGCACAAACTAGGCGCTACCTGCTCTGGAAGTACCTAATAGTAATCATGTGTCAGATCGAAAGTACGAGGTAAAATAATCCTTATTTTCTATCAAAAACAAACTACACACCTAAAGAAACCTAACAGCATTTCTAAATTCAAATACTTCGTAATAAAACGAAAAAAAAAAGGTTTCCTTACTTCCGAACAAAGAAAAAAATAATCTCAACGACCATAAATTAGCCCGAGGGGCAAAGGGGGGCAAATGGCAAAGGTATAGGCCACTACATCTCCTGTATTGCATTTAGAAAAGAGTATTTATTCAGACTAAACAATTTATTACACCTTTAAATATTTAGCACCGTGTGGTGACGGAGTAAGAATACAATATGTCACCACCCCATCTCATCCCATGGGTGTCGTAAAAACGGACTAAGGGACTATCCGTGAATATTATCTTTACGAAATAAAAAGAAGGAAAACTTGAAATTAAACCCTATACCAATCCGTCTGGCCAGCGTGGTATTAGTAGGCCAAGTATCCCTCAGACATGGAAGGAGGCCCGTCCCTGCAGTGGGATATTAATGGGCTGTTATGATGTACAATTTATTACAATTTATTAATATTTAGCAATTCTTTAGTTACTTACACAAAGCAAGAATTCTTCTTTGAGACGATAAATTATCTTGGCACAGAAATATTTGCGTTAATTCTAAAATATTTATAGGATTTAACCTTTGACATTCTCTTTTACGAACACCTACGCGTTTTCCTTTTGAAATTACTTAAGAAACAATTTCTAAATTAGAAGAATACCTTGAAGTGGTAGGAACGTGTTATGTATACGTAACAGGGAAATTTACAAAAGAAGGTACTTAGTACCAAGTATCTCTTTGTCATTGTAAGTTCACCCTGCAGTGGAACTTAAATGGGGTACAATTATTTTTTAACCAGTATTTTTTTTATGTAATTGCTTCCCAAACGAGCCAGCAGGTCACCTGATGGTAAGTGATCACCGCCGCCCATAGACACCAGCAACACCAGAGGAATCACAGATGCGTTGCTGGCCTTTAAAAAGGGAGTACGCTCGTTTTTTGAAGCTCCTTAATGGCTAACGCAGACCTGGACGGCATGGCAAAGGATTTTAATTTTTACTAATGGAAATTCAACCGTACTGTTACACAAATACGACATAAATTGCTATGCTTTAAAATGATGCCGCGGCATTGAAAAATCCCTTTCAATGCCGCGGCATCATTTTTCAACGGTCCGGAAAAAAGCGCTTAAATGCTGCAAGGCATCATTGTCGTTATACACCCAGACGACGTCAGTTGTCTCTAAACCCTATCCTAAACCATGCATAGCTAGGTTTAAGTAGGCCGCGTTTTCTTTCATCAGTAAAGGAGGGCTGTTCTTGGATTGTCTATACACTAACAATGTCATTCTCATACTTCAAGTAAAGAATTTTGATCAAAGACGGCAACTGTACCAACACATCTGTAACTAAACGTGTTATAGTTTTAATGGACCTGACCTACTATATCACCATTAACATAATATATACTTCAGCTATCCGTGTAGTGATAAATTAAGAATACAATTCACCACCCCATCTAATTCCATGGGTGTCGTAAAAACCGACTAAGGGACTATCCGTGAATATTATCTTTACGAAATAAAAAGAAGGAAAACTTGAAATTAAACCCTATACCAAGCCGTCTGGCTCAGCGTGGTATTAGTAGGCCAAGTATCCCTCCATCACGGAAGGAGGCCCGTCCCTGCAGTGGGACATTAATGGGCTGTTATGATGATGATGATACTTCAGCACACCACCCTTTGTTATCTAACAAATGATAGAAATCTCATAAATTTTGTGAGACCTAGCCGAATGACACAAGTCCTGCTTAAACCACCTTCAGCAACATTTGTAAAATTACATGTCAAGCTTGACGGAGTAAGAATACAATACGTCACCACCCCATCTCACCCCATGGGTGTCGTAAAAACCGACTAAGGGAATCCGTAAATATTATCTTTAAGAAATAAAAAGAAGGAAAACTTGAAATTAAACCCTATACCAAGCCGTCTGGCCAGCGTGGTATTAGTAGGCCAAGGACCCCACCGTCATGGGAGGAGGCCCATCCCTGCAGTGGGCATTGATGGGCTGGTATGATGATAAAGCTTTTTTTTTGTTACTACAGGGATAATCTGCAAAATTTTCCTAAGTCTGGTTTGAGTTGAAGTGGTGACTTCGTGTATTCTTACTGCGTCACTACTCGGAGAATATTTTTCTTTGGTTTATAAAATGGCCTATTTCTAGATCAAAGACTGGAAATAATTTTTAATATACGAATATTTTGTCTTCTATAAAATATACTTCCATTTTGTAAAATTTACTCTGTCGGTAGTGAATAGAGATGCGTACTGTATTTACAAATTATCACATAATTTAATAATTATTTTATAAAATTTATGTAAGCGAATTAAACTATTTTAATTGAGTCACTGTCAATTTTCCAGTCTCATTTTCCCTACCGAAAAGGGCAAGCACCATTAAGATTAGGTAATAAATCATTGTATTTGATTGGTCCCAGTATTTATTCTTTGACTCATACGAAACAAACAATTATTTAAAGATATTATTATAACGTAAAATATCATAATACATCAATACAGTTCAATAATGTTTACATTTACTGCCAAGGCAAAACGTTTTCACAATCAAATTTGGTTTATTTATTCACCCTGAGATGGAATGCCAGGAAAATTCCTCTACTGTAAGAAAACTCATACCGTACTTGTACGAATGTAGCGAAATAATCGACTCTATGCGGTGAAAACACAAGCAATATTTAGTACACCACCGCCATGCCCGGTCTGCACCGTAAAACGCGTATAAACACTATTTTTGTATCGTATTTTGTAAACGTAATGGATTTACAATCTTACACAGATAATAGTCACACCAATTTCATTTAAATCACATTCTCAATTTAAAACAACACACTCGTTTAATACGCGATCTTTGTTTTTTTAATTTTATATTTTCTTTTTTCGGTGAATGATAATAAAAAGCGCGGGTTTATGTTGGGAGAGCGTAGCGACGCCCACCTTCGACAGTGGCGCCGCGCGCGGCACTGGCTGGAAATCAACTGGCTTCGGGCAACAGGAACGTTCCATTTACAAACAAAATTATATTTTCGGTTTCATGCGACCTTAATAATATGATAATAGAGCTGTAATTTGTTTGTATTGTTGTTGGAAAATAAATAATATGCGTATCTATAAGCATCAGGATGTCCCTTTTGTTCAAAGCGTTCTTGTTCCGCTCGTTTGAGTAGATTCCGTTTCATTTGGGCAGTATATAATCGTTACATTAATTTTTCACTTAACTTACATAATTATGTATTGTGGTAGGTATTTTTTTATAAGTATTATTTAAGTAGATTACGATTTAGAGGTTTATCAAATTATGTTTATTTTTCGTAAAACTAAACAAATTTTCAATCTTTCATAGTGAATTTTTTTAACAATATTTGTTACATTTCATAATATTTAATAGAAAGGTTTACTATAAAGGTTTTCTTTATAGGTTTTTCTATTGTTTGTTATAAACAATAGGAAAAGTATTCTGTATTATATTTACGACTACTAAAATAAAAATCTTGTATGATTATATTATTCTCAATATTTCTTTTAATACAATAAAGCCAAACGTCCTCCGCCGGCTAAACTAAGTTGGTTTAGCTTAGCTCGCTTCGTTGAGCCAGTTTTTCATACATGTGGCATAGTTTGCGGTGGACGCACATATTGTATGAAAAACTGGCTAAACTATGCGAGCTAAGCTAAACCAACTTAGTTCAGCCGGCGGTGGACGTTCGGCTTAAACCTCACTACATTAGCTGAGGTTTGTAACTTACTTATGTTCTTGGCTTTGACAGCCAAGTTGCATATCAGTAAGTAATAACCACTGCTCATATCCCAGCTAACCCTAGACAGTAGATCTCAAGTCTCATAGTCCAATTATTTCAGGAGTCTGTTAGTAGTATCACTACACTACTCAGCATCTTCGCTTTGTCCTGGCTTTTCCAAAGTCTATATTTTCCATCGTAGCACCAGAATCACCATAACATCTCATTTCGAGGATGTCGTAAAAGTTGACTAAGCAAGCATCTCTATCTATACTTCTATACTAATATTATAAAGAGGTAAAGTTTGTGTGTTTGTTTGTTTGTGTGTTTGTGACGTTGTAGGGGGTAATCTCTGGATCTACTGAACCGATATTAAAATTCTTCCTGTGTTAAATACTCCATTTATCGGGGAGTGTCATAGGCTATGTAGTATCACGCTATGACTAATAGGAGTGGAGCAGTAATGAAATATGTTATATACGCGTTTTTTTCGCCGCTCAACGAAGTGGGCACGGGTCAGCTAGTTGCTTATAAAAGACACAAAATCTCGTCCTCTTAATTTATTTATCAGTTGTAATAGAACAACAATAAAATTATCTATTCACGAGCTTAGTTACAAATAGTTATTGATTTTCTATATTTTACAACTACCGCGGGAAAATTAGCATATGGCGTGTTGTATTCTGAGTACAATACCTACTTAAGTTTTTAATGTAGTACTGTAGAACTATATTATACTTACAAGTTGAGCCTTCGTTACTAGCGTAAAGTTTATTTGAAGAAGTAAAAATTATCATGGTTTTTTTTGTATTTTGCGGAACCCTAACATTGATTTTGTAGATGAGTTAGAAAGATTAAGTCTAATTTTAGCTGATCCGTAATAAAGCCCTTTTAGAACATTAATAGTTCAATTTTTTTTCTGCGGAATCTTAATCTGCCAATTTTTCTGTTCAACCCTAAATTTTTTTCGAAAAATTTGTTTACGCGCTGAGAAATCATTTCATAAGATTTTTTTTTAAATGAACGATTGCTGTCACAATTAGACACTTTAATTAAGTGTGATTATGCGATTTAAATTACTAGAAGGTTTTTGTTTTACCTGAAAAATCAAAAGTATAGAGACTATCTATGTATAATATGTATGTATTTCCAAAAAAATAACCGTTGTCTAGTACCCATAGTACAAGCTTTTCTTAGTTTGGGACTAGATGGCGTTGTGTGAATGTGTGAGGAATATTTATATTTATTTATCTTTAAGAAGACCCTAATTAATTCTCATAACAACAGCAGTATTTGTCCCAGCTGTCATGTGAAATTATTAATATATTCATTATCAAACGTTCAAATTATTTAGTCACGTACATTGTATTTGACGCTAATGCCTTTTGTAATTCTGATCAATGTAGGAACACTCTAAATTTAGATTATTAAAGACGTTACGGTTTTTGTTTTTTTTTGTCATGCTGTGTGTCAAGGGGACTTAGTAGACAGGAAAGTCATCATCATAACAGCCCAATAATGTCCCACTGCAGGGACGGGCCTCCTCCCGTGACGGAGGGATACTTGGCCTACTAATTCCACGCTGGCCAGACGGATTGGTATAGGGTGTAATTTCAAGTTTTACTTCTTTTTATTTAAAGGTAATATTCACGGTTAGTCCCTTAGTCGGTTTTTACGACACACATGGGATGAGATGGGGTGGTGACATATTGTATTCTTCCTCCGTCACCACGCGGATACGTCACCACGCGGATAGGACAGGAAAGTAATGGATACAAATGAAATCCAAAATCCAAACCCAGGACAACATTTTGTTGGTCGCATAAATAATAAATTATTCTACGTGGAATCGAAATCAGTCAATTAGTTTCGAACTGAAACCTAGTGCAGGATACTGTCATACAATATGCTCATATTGTAGGTATGACGACGAAGCAGCTAGTATCTCAAATTTTTTTTTCTAAACCGAATAGTTTGCGTGACAGACGCTTCCAAAGTGGTAAAAGTTGTTTCCCCCTTATAACTTCTAAAAAAAGAAAATGAAAAATCTAAAAATTTAATACCTCGTAAATCGTAAACCGCTTATTACCGCGTAATCTTTCATACAAATAACTTAAATTTAAAAAAAAAACGGACCCCTTTGTGAGTTACAACACGCACTTGGCCGGTTTTTCTTTTGTTCATAAAATAAGAAATTTCAAATGTTTATGACATTTCATTTGCAATGACATAAGATAGATGACTGTATTTAGAACTTACGTTAATTACGATAATTGCCCTTCAGAACGTATTGCAAACGAGACTGCGTCACCCACGCTTCCTCTTTAACGATCGATATTTGAGACCTTTAACAAGAGCCTGTCTGCCTTACGGACAGCTAGATTATAGTGCAGGGTTTGATATGTAGTGTACTTTGACACTGACTGTTGTATTGGGTCCATGTTTTTTTTTGTAAGTTCGAAAATGTTAAAGATTTTGAAAACATAATATAAATAAGAATACTTATTATATTTTTAAGTGTTACTTTATGATTTATTTTTATCTGTTTGTTTTCGGGAAATAGTGTAGTTGTTTTCTTAAGACTAAGATTCTGGTTCTTTAAAGCGAGGTGTGAAAAATCATCTTTTGAAGCCGCCATAGTGGAGACATTCATGCCTCTACAAATATTGTAGCTGGCATAGTGCTCGCTATTCTTGGACTCTATTGAATGCTTGCAGGCACCATACAGTCATTCTGGTAGGCCAATATAAAAAAAATTAACACAGCAAAAAAACAACAGACTCGTGTGTCCCCCTGTAAAGTCAATTAGACTTTTGATCAATATAGTTTAAGTAACTTTTTATTACATCTGCTATTGGCACCATGTAAGCTGTACTGTTACATGTTTCATGGTGCCGAATGAAAGTATGATTTAGCGACTGAACACATGGTATTCGTCCTTCACCGATTTAGGACCGGTGACAAGTGAACTTTTATTAAGCATGTCAATTCTCGTTCCTTAAAATCGTTAAAAATGTTTAATAACTTAATAATAATTTCCGTTCATAATTCCGTTCCTTAAAATCGTTAAAAATTTTTAATAACTTAATAATAATTTTTAACCAGCATGTCAATTCTCGTACCTAAAATTCGGTTAAGTTAACTTTTAGTTGTCAAATTGTCACACTCTAAAGAAAACTTTAACACGACCACAAAAGGTCATAATTGCAATAGCAAAAACATGTCAAATAAAAGTTAACTTAACCGAATTTTAGGTACGAGAAATTGACATAAAGCTGTCACAGCTGCAGAACAGCACACATCTTCTGGTGATGTGACCCGCCCTTGAGTCTTAAGTCAATCAATCAAGATTTTAAAGTAAAGCTACTGTTATTATCATTTAATAGCACCAAAGGTTAAAATAATGATTTTTCCACCAAATATTTAGACATTTTAATAAAAAACTTTCTTTTTTTCTACTCTTGAATAACCCACCTTACAATGTGGGCCAATAAGCTAAGGCATTTTAAAATCTAAACTTTCCAGTAGATATCATACATATTCTTCATAGCAGCCCATCAGTGTCCCGCTGCAGGGTCGGGCCTCCTTCAGTAATTGAGGGATATTTAGCCTACTAATACCACGCTGGCCAGATGGATTGATATAGGGTTTAATATCAAGTTTTCCTTCAATTTATTGCGTACAGTTAATATTCACGGATAGTCCCTTAGTCGGTTTTTACGACACCCATGGGATGAGATGGGGTGGTGACATATTGTATTCTTACTCCGTCACCACACAGAGAATGCTTTAATTACTTAAAATACTACAGAATAGTATTTATTATGTCCTGATATTTTAATTAGATATGGTAACCCTACACTATGGTGAATTATGTTTATAAATACATAGTTTACACACAGCATGTTATTTTATGGCAATATTATTTTAGTAAGAGTGGGAGTACCCGTGGGTTATATGACTGAACTGATCAATAAATCCCTGAATGTTGGCAGCATTTACCAACACAATAAACAGATCTCACTGTCATGCTTAACTATGAAGAACTGGTGTTTAAATAAAGACTTTGCGTCTGTGATATCGCCATACAGTCTGAACGAGCAGTTTTTGTTTGTATTGGGGTTGTAGGCGTGTTGCTAAAGTATTCTAGAATGGGAATACATTCTACTCGACTTACGACACAATATACTGATGACGTCATAATTTTATTTTAAATCATCATAACAGCCCTTTAATGTCCCACTGCAGGGACAGGCCTCCTCCTGTGACGGAGGGATACTTGGCCTACTAATACCACGCTGGCCAGACGGATTTGTATAAGATTTAATTTAAAGTTTTTCTTTAATTTTATTTAGTAAAGATAATATTCACGGATAGTCTCTTAGTCGGTTTTTACGATGGGATGAGATGGGGTGGTGACATATTGTATTCTTACTCCGTCACCACACGGAGATTATTATTTTTAATACTTATTAAATACATACTCAATGCCTGACAAGAAATGAAGAGCAAATTACAATAAATCAAACAATTTATGACATCAAAACAAAAGGCGATTTACTATCAAAAGCAAATTTAATTAGGTGTAAATATTAGGTCTTGGTCTATCTATGAAATTGCCGTTTGGTATATAGATTTTATCAGAACTTTGAATTTCTGATAAAAACTTCTATCAGAATTTTTCATTCTAACGTTTTCTTAGTTTTTCAATCATAACAGCCCATTAATGTCCCACTGCAGGGACGGGACTCCTCCCGTGTTGGAGGGATACTTGGCCTACTAATACCACGCTGACCAGACGGATTGGTATAGGGTTTAATTTCAAGTTTTCCTTCTTTTTATTACGTAAAGATAATGTTCACGTATAGTCCTTTCGTCGGTTTTGGACATATACACACATTGTATTCTTACTCCGACACATATTGTACATATTGTATTCTTACTCCGTCACCACACGGAAAATTATAAATAATACCAGCGAATTAAAAACCTCCTCCCCTTTCTGGAATCGATTAAACTAGGAACAGGCGACCTTCCAAAAGGCTTGTGTGTTGAATAATGCATGACTTAATTAAAAGGGCGATATCTTTCAACCGTATTATCACTTAATTTTACTGGATTATATAAATTCTATACGCTTCATCGCTGAGAACAATTATTATCCAATTTCGATCGATAATAATCAAATTATCGTGACCGTCAAGATGAAGGGTCCAAGTATCTTACGAGTATGTCTGAAATCTAGAAATGGAAACGTAAATTTGGAGGGACCAACTCTTTTCACGATATGTTAAAAACTACACATAATTCTGGCAGAAAAAAATAAAAAAACTACGTCTACAACCAGGATTAACGGAGTTAAACTGAGGAGTTAAACTGCGCAAGCAGTTCTGTTAGGCAATATATTAGCAATATGAACTTTATAATATACTAAATGATCCATCCATCCATTCAAGTCACCCACCTATGTGACAACCGCGTCGACGTGGCTTAACCAGCGTTATCGCTTAAGCCCGATTTACACATCGACAAGTACAGTAGCGAGTTAAGTAGTAAGTTGTTGATTAAGTTGATTTGAATAAATCTCCATCCTATTTTTTGGCGATTTAAGTACAAAGTAGCTCCCTCCCTCGCGTGTCGCCAACTTAACTCTCCAAAAAATAGAATGGAGATCTATTGAAATCAACTTAATCAACAACTTACTACTTAACTAGCTACTGTACTTGTCGATGTGTAAATCGGGCATTAGTAATTTCAACTGACCGTAAGCGTCTCTTACAAAGTTGCATAACTGGATAAATTTATCAAGAAAATATGAATAACACCTCGAGACTTATTCCAATTACAGGATACAATTAAGATAAGATTAATCACTGTATTAAGATTACATTAATTGAATCAACAGTTTATTGTAATTAATATGCTAGTACTTATTATGGAGTAAAGCTGATAATCCTGTTTAAGGTTGGAATACTCGAGTAAAATATTGATCTTTTAATAGAGCTAACTGGTTGTGTTGCACTATTTAAAATTCTTGAACGTTTATGTATAAGACCGGGATTCAAGGATACCAGGGATTTCGTGACATTTCTAGAACTGATTGATGTTAGGGATTTCCCGAAATTTTTAACATCAATTATCTACATTTACCAAGTGGCAAGTTCCTTTAGCAATCGCCGGAACAGCTTGAATAATTCCATTCCTCTCGCCGTCCAGGCAATAGGAACACAACGTGGCTTTTAGTAGTTAGATCGTACCTATTCGCATTTTGAGGGACTCTGACACACCAGCCCCTCTGGCATAAAGGCAGGTGGATGGCCTCTTAAAGGTTTTCCGTGATAAATTTCACTTCCATGCCTTGCGGTATATCATGGTCATTGGTCAACATAACTATGCTGTGCCCGGCAGGGTCCACAATTGATCTATTGTAACTAAAACTATCTTATTTTATACATTGTGGAACGCAACAAAGTATTGAGTAATTTTTTCGTTAATTTTTTGTGACATGATTATCATCATCATCATCATCATCTCAGCCAATTGACGTCCACCGCTGGACATAGGCCTCCTCCAAATATTGCATATATGAGATGATTATACATAGTACTAAATAAATAACCCTAAAGGGTGTTCATTACATTACCTTCAAACAGTTTCTCCCTTCTACAAGAGTTATTGTTAAACCTTTGGTTATACTTAACCGAGCGTGCGGTCATGACCCAAAAATGTTGGCAATCACTCAAACGCGTCGGGTTTAAACAACAGTTTATATCTCTTGTATTCGTTCATGAGTTTGATATTGTGTAATCATAAGGAATAAAAGGAATAATAGGGAAGAGACGGTAGATCCATTGGTGCTTACAGCATCAAGATTGATGCGCTTATAGCCGGTTAAAATCTCTAATCTAAGTATAAACGATCGCTGACGAACGCTGGTTAATCAAGCCTACCACAGATGAGTGGGTTACCCATTGGCACTTTAACTGAGCGGCCTTGTGCTTCGAAATCATTGAATCTTAAACGATATCACCGGTTAAGCAAAGTTTTTGAGGTCATTCCACAATTGGATGACTCTTTGGTTCTTCATCTGAACGTTCTCAAGCTTCGGAGGGCACGTAAAAAGTTGTTCCCGGCTGTCTTTGTAGCGACACAGAAGTTAAAGCACATCAGAGTCTTGTAGGCCTAAATAAATCTCGGCACTAAGTTGGCCATGTCTTAATCAACAAGCTACAAAAGTTTTCACGCGTTCGGCGGTCGCGCAAGGTTGTCAACTTTGGCTTAAGCCCGATTTACACATCGACAAGTACAGTAGCGAGTTAAGTAGTAAGTTGTTGATTAAGTTGATTTAAATAGATTTCCATCCTATTTTTTGACGAGTTAAGTTGGCGAGACGCGAGAGAGGGGAACTCGCCAAAAAATAGGATGGAGATCTATTTAAATCAACTTAATCTTAAAATACTACTTAACTCGCTACTGTACTTGTCGATGTGTAAATCGGGCATTAGACAAAACATCGTGGTTGCGATGTAGTTAATTTATTAATGAGATTGATGTAAGAAGATAATGGGCGTATAATGAAATACTTGGCCTACAAATACTACGTTAGCTAGACGCTTTAGTATTAGGAATTTTATCAAGTTTTCTTATTCGGTAGAACTCAGTATGCTTTTCAAAGCATAATTTTACTTAAGATTATGATATTCTTTATATTAAACTTTAACATAAATTAGGCATTGTTATTTAATTAGTAGCCCATACACAAAAGCTAGACGTATTGTCATTCGCGCATGCGTAGAACGGATACTCCGTCCGTCCGTACTTGCGTACCGAGAATAGCACGCGTGGGCTTCTATAAGAAAATATAATAATATGAAGTTTATATAAGTCTAGCAAATACATATCTTTCTCTGTGGTACGTCACGCCATGGTACTATAGTAGTTAGAGTCAATGGCTGCCATGGTCGCAGGTTCAATTCCCACGTAAGGTAATTATTTGTGCAATCCGCAAATTATTGTCTGGATGTACTTTGTGTCCGTTTATGTCACGTCAAAGCTTCGCTTGCCATCATCTTGTCCCTTTATAGGTGAAAGAGTTAATTTTAGACTGATAAACAGTACTTTCAGATTTTCAAAAATGGACGCGGGAATAGAAAAACGTTTGTAAAACCACTCTCGCATCTACCAAGACCTGTGTCACAGGGAATTTTACTACCCTTATTAATTAACGAACACAAAGTAGTCCAGACTCAAGTCAATAATTTAAGAATCGCGAAAGTAATTGACTCGCATGGCAAACATTGCCATCGAAGGATAATTGATTGCTTTGCCATCGAAGGATAATTGATTGCTTTGCCATCGAAGGATAATTGATTTGCCATCAAAGGATAATTGATTGCTTTGCCATAGATTAAGTTTATATTAGGTTATTAATTTTTATTATTTATTAATTTTATATTAAATTTAGGAGGCCCATGTCCAGCAATGGACGTCAATAGGCTAAGATGATGATGATGAAGTTTATATTCGAAAATGCACATCTAAAATGTACTTATTTCTCTGAATATTACAAAGATTGTGACGCTGATTCAGTTGCGGCCATCTTTTGTCACCAGTAACAAAACAAATGTATACAAAATCAAGTCTATTTCAACTACAACTCAATGTCTTATTACGTACCTAAACTAATTTTAAAACTAAACATATGACTCACTAATACAGTAGACATTATTATTGAAAAACACATTTCCCGAGTTTTAACCATTCACAAGAGTTACGTAATATACGAATACCTTGGCAGTGGCATTCAACTATATTACTAAAATAGATAGTGCATACTCAGCCTATTTCGTATGTATGGAATTTATGCGGAAATATAGGATTACAAGAAATTACATGCATGTATACAGTCACGCCACGTTCCTATAGGAACAGACATTTTGACGACCTCTCTATAGCGTAGTGGTTAGGTTAACATGACTGCTACGCAGAGGTCTCGTGCTCGATGCAAATGCAAATCTTTGTGTGCATGAACATGATTGTTTGAATTGGTCTGAGTGTTTTCTATGTATAATATGTAAGTATTTACAACAAAAAGTATTTAAGTATGTTTATCCGTTGTCTAGTACCCATAGTACAAGCTTCATTAGTTTGGGATTAGGTGGCGATGTGTGAATGTGAGAGGGTTTTTTTTTTTTTTTTTTTTAAATTGGTCTACCAGAATAACTCTAAGGTGCCTGATGTTAAGCATCCATTAGAGTCCAAAAATGGCGAGCACCAAAAAAATGGATTATTTATTATTATTTTATTATTTATGTTTTTAAAAACACACCTTTAATATTAGGGATCCCTAGTACGTCAGGTGTGTTGCGGAAACTTACACAGACTTGAAATCAACGAAAACACAGTAAACCTAAACTTAATAAAATCATTGATAGATCATACAAATAATTGATTTGCATGGGAATCGAAACTTGACCTGAATATCTTATTCTTATTTATTTCTTATTTAAAAAGACAACTCCCGCACTAGGGATCATGTCCTGTGTCGCGGGGACTTTTTACAAACATCAATTAACGATCAAAAAGAACACCCAGACACAGGACAATAATTTATGAATTTCACAAATAATTGTCCTGCGTGGGGATTGAACCCACGACCTCGTGCACGGCAGCCGCTTGCGCTACCGTCGCGCCACCGAGGTCGTCGTATAATAATAATATCATCAATGTTGCTTTTTCTTTGTAGTAGGCTTATATGCCTTGATCACATAATGATTCTGTAGGGCCACTCTTACTTTATCTTATCTCAAATAGAATCGCTCTTGTAGAGCATATTTTAGCCGACTATCTTTCTTTTCGTTACATAGCTACTGTACATATAATACATAGTCTCGTGAAGTTCTCGACCTCCTTCCCTTAGTTATGCAGAGATTTCATTCCAGGTATGAAGAGAACAGTACCTCATCATACCTAGAATGAAATCTCTACTTACCCAGTGGTAAGAACAAAGTAATAGATTTTCAATTTTTGACAGTTTTTTAATTTGGATTACGTACTTATACCGTTTCTAATCTACCACCACTTCATGAGTAGAATAGAGACTAGAAGAAGTGAGAAGAAGTGTAAAGTAAAGAAGCAGGACTGGACCCTGATTTCGGATTGCTATGATTATCATCATACTTAGTCACATTTTACGAAAAATTAGTCACATGATGAAATTATGTACTTTAACACATAAGCCAAATCAACTGATTAACCATTAAAATAAAGAACATGAACTCGAATTTTTAAATTACGAATCCACTCGCTCGATTCGTTAAAAATAGAGAACCAAAATAAATTCGGTCGTACATAACAGTCTATTTCTGATACCTTGTATATTTTTGACGTATATCTTAAGACAACATATAGCCGTCAGCTGATTTTGACAATTTGCTGACAAATAGACAAATCTAGTAGCTGTAGGTTGTGTAGAAATGATACACATAACGAACATAGTGTAAAATTATTTCTAGTATTCCTTTTTTATATTCAAAAAGACAACTCCAGCACACGCATCATGCCTAGTCTTGCGGGCACTTTTACAAACATCAGCTTAACAGACAAAAAGAACATCCGGACTCAGGACAATTATTAGTGGGCAAAGGTAAAGATGACATATTATACTATAATATGCCATCTTTACCTTTGCCCACTTTTACGACACCCACGAAATGAGATGGAGAGGAGACATTGTATATTAGTACTAAAGCGCCGATTACACTACAGTCTTTCCATTTGTAAAACAATTAAATGGAAATGGAAAGACTACATGTAGTGTCCTACAAGATGTAATCCCCTACAAGAAGTAGTCTCCTACAAGATGTAGTCTCCTACAAGATGTAGTGTCCTACATGTAGTCTAGTGTAATCGGCGTGCTTAACTCGAAATAGATTTTAAGGATCATAAGTCATAACTCACGTTCCTCTTCCCTCCGATCTGTCCTAGCTTCCAATAACCTGTCAATACTTCCTCTTAAGGCCACCCACAACCTTCCTAACTGTACGCCTTCCTTACTTGATCTAATTTTAGTTTCCTCGTCTCAACATGTCACCAAGCATGGACAATGCTCCGCTGATTCTTTTTCCTATCATGATCTTCTTTTCTTATCTTATAAAATTCGCTGTCCTAAACCTAAGATCATACTTCAGCGCAATTTTCGTAGTATTAACCTTGAGAGCCTTCGAGTAGATGCGCTTAACATTGATTGGAGTACTGTCGTTGATGCCACATGCATTAATGATAAAGTAGAATTGTTCACGGACAAGTTAAAGCTCCTTTATGACGTACATGCTCCTATGAAACCAATAAAAATTAGACACCTCCCCTCGCCATGGCTTACTGACGAAATCAGGGGAATAATGGCGAAGAAAGCTGCGGCTCAATCTAGATACAAACATCGACCGAACATTGTTAATTGGGATAAATTCGTCAAAATAAGAAATCACTGCAACAAGATGTGTAGGAACGCGCAACGCCGACATATTCATAATTATGTTCAAAACGAAGATCCAGCTAAAGTCTGGAAATTCTTAAAGTCACTAGGAATTGGTAAAACTCAACAAAATTGTCTCCCTAACGATATTAACATTAACTCTTTAAATAATCACTTCTCAACATCGTCGTCCAATTTTGATAGGACAAAAAAATCTATTACTTTACATTCTCTTTCATCTTTACCATTGCCTGACTATTCTCCCCTTGTCTTTTGTCAATTTTCTGCTTGTGATGTTAAGAAGAGTGTATTGACCATAACTTCCAATGCAGTTGGTAGTGATGGTATAAGTCGCAAAATGATCGTACCAATTATTGATGAGATTGCACCGATAATTTGCCATATCTTAAATTTCTCAATAGCCAGTGGCGTTTTCCCAACTTCTTGGAAAGCAGCCCAAATAATTCCTTTACCCAAAATAAGTAAACCCTCATCTTTTTCTGACTTTCGTCCTATTTCTATTCTCCCTTTTCTTTCTAAAGTCCTCGAACGTTTAGTGTACTACCAACTTAAAACTTTCCTTTCTAATGCTAACATCCTTACTTAACCCTTTACAATCAGGCTTCCGCCCTGGTCATAGTACTACTACAGCGTTAGTGCATATCACTGATGATATTAGATTAGGCATGGAAGAGGGTAACGTTACAGTTATGGCTCTCTTGGACTTTAGCAATGCATTCAACACTGTTGATTTTGAAGTCTTGCTTGGTCTATTACACTCTCTTAACATATCTCCAAGCGCGATTGACTGGTTTCGTAGTTACCTGTTTGGTCGTCAGCAGCAAATTTGCGTAGATCAGCTACGTTCCTCTTGGTGTAACACAACTGCTGGCGTCCCACAGGGCGGCGTTTTGTCTCCATTACTCTTCACAGTTTTTATTAACTCTATCACAAATAAATTACTCTCTTCCTACCATCTTTACGCAGATGATTTACAAATCTATACGCAAGCTTCTGCATTAAACCTATCTGATGCCATAAACAGGATAAATCAAGATTTTATAAATATTTGTGACTGGAGTAAATCATTTGGACTAAGAGTTAACCCTTTCAAAACTCAACTAATTCTGATAGGCAGCTCAAAAATGATATCGAGAATTAAATGGGACCAACTTCCAAGTATACATTGTGATGGAGAAATAGTTCCATTCTCTGAAAAAGTTAAAAACTTGGGCATTTATATGGATCAAACATTATCTTGGGTTCCTCAATTGCAGGAGGTCAGCCGCAAAATGTTTGCTTCTTTAGGTTCGTTAAGAAGGCTGCGGAACTTTTTGCCAACTGCTACGAAAATTGCACTAGCTCAGTCCCTTCTACTTCCCATCCTCGACTACGCTGATGCCAGCTACCTCGATCTTACTAAACACCTACTCAACAAACTTGAGAGACTCCAAAATATTTGCATCAGGTTCATATTTGGACTTCGCAAATATGACCATATCTCAGAATTTCGTCAAAAACTCAAGTGGCTTCCCATTCGTCTTCGCCGGGATACTCATATTCTATCTCTACTCTATAATATTCTTTTTAATCCTCATACTCCTCCTTACCTTAAAAATCGTTTTGAATTTCTTCACAATACACATTCGAGGGCCCTGCGGTCATCAGAGAATCTAAAACTAAAAATGCCTTCACACACCACACGATTTTTCGACAAATCCTTTTCGGTGAAAGCTGTACGCCTTTGGAACAATTTGCCTGAATCGATAAGACGATCTCAAACTCAGCATACCTTCAAAAACCGTGTAAAGGAGCATTTTCTCACTCTTATATCTAATTCTGTCAAAAATTAATAGCTTATTTTTCATTCATTTTCATTTTATAGTATGTATCTGCTTTGCTTCATGTTTATGTATCATTATGTATTTGTTAAATGCGTCACTATACCGTATCTTATTCTATCTTTCTGTATATTATTATTTTATTTCCTTTTCAGTATAAGTAAGTATTAATGTTACTATTTTTATTACCTTTTCTTTATAATTTTCTTTTCCGTTCCTACTACATATTATAAGAATATATAATAACATTATTACACTATTCAGTACACCACACAACATAAAAATTATATTACACATTTTCCATCCAAAGGTTGTCTGGAAGAAATCACTTCGAGTGATAAGACCGCCATTTGTGTCACCTAGTTTTTAAGATAATTTATGTACTTACCTGCTGTTTTGATTTTTATTTTGGTGTAGGTACAATAAAGTGATTAAATAAATAAATAACCTAAAAAAGTTACAATACTTGTCGATCAAACAAAAAGTTGCAAATAAAACATAATAATTTTTTTTTACTCTGGCAAAACCATGACCTACTAACACAGACACATAAAAAAGTATTTATACGACCCCTCACTGACACGAACAAAATATGACATTTTAAAATATACTAAAAACTACGAATACTGATTTTATAATCGACTTAATCGATACAGCAATTGCGTCAATTTGGTAACTGAGGTTAATTAAGTGCTGTCCATAACCTGTTATTGAATATTGTTCTTTATTTAAAATCGACTAAGTGAGCTGTTCTTAATTAGTCGATCTTTAAAATTGAAGGAAAAGGTTATTTCGAAATTAAGTGTTCATGTAATAACACAAGTATAATTATTATTTGTGAAAATACTTATCATCATTACATTCGTTCAGGAGTCATGATGAGAACATTAACACTTCTTAATTTTAAAAAAATACAATTGAATTGTATACCGCCTTCTGTTTTGAAGTTGGTTAAAAAGCCCCTGCAACCAGGGCTTTGATAATGATTATAACATTTACGAAAATAAATGATAAATGATTTCTATTCAAATTAGTTTACACGATTTTTAACGAAATTCTATATTTTTGAGATAAAATCAAATTATAATATTTTTACATGAAAATCATGATGTGTGATTTCAAACTAAAAAGAAATATTCAAGTTCCAAAAAAAATTATTTAAAAAATGCAACCGGGATGAGGACCTTTCCTGTTTGGATCTAATTAGAAACAGTCCCTATAGACTACGGAAACTACATACCATCAGACATCTAAAGGGCTTCACACACAGCAGCTATAATGTAAAGATGTACATTAAAGCACAATACATCTCATTACAATCCTTTCATAGAAATCGTCAGGAGACCACACACGACAGCTATAATGTATATTTTTTTAGCTGCTGTGTGTGAAACCCTTTAAAGGTTTATTTATTTAGATTTTACAAAATTTACCAATATTGCTTTTCTCAATATGCCATCGCCACCAAAGCTGCTAGCCCATCAAGTAAAAACAACATCAAACAGCAATAAAAAAACCTTAAAGGACTTAATCAAACATAAAATACAAAAAAGTCAAAAATACATAAAATATTTTCACCTCACTTAACTTTACTTACTTTTACTTTAATATAAGTACATGTTATATTTATTATGTGCAATAAATGTATGAGAAATGCTACATACAAACTCCATTAAGATATCTTATAATAATTAATTGTATGTCATAAAATTAGGTTAGCTACATATAAGTATAAAGAGCTTGTACCACACATAAAGCGATTTCATTCAGCACTTTCGTTCGAAAATATGTTTTATGACAAGGAATTTATTTTATAAGGATTAAGCAAATAACCACACTGTCCGTGTGGTGACGGAGTAAGAATACAATATGTCACCAACCCATCTCATCCCATGGGTGTCGTAAAAACCAACTAAGGGACTAACCGTAAATATTATCTTTACGAAGCAAAAAGAAGGAAAACTTAAAATTAAACCCTATACCAATCCGTCTGGCCAGCGTGGTATTAGTATGCCAAGTATCCCTCCGTCCAGGGAGGAGGCCCGTCCCAGCAGTGGGACATTTATGGGCTATGATGATGAAGCAAATAATTGTGCCTGGAAAGCACAAATAATTGTGCCTGGAAAGCACAAATACTTTCCAGGAATAAAAGTATAGGAAAAGATTTAGAATGGCGACCGACCGCCCAGCGGAAGGCGCAGGGTGGGGAGACTCCTTTCACGATGGACCGACGACCTAGTAGGACGGCGGGAAGCCGATGGATGAGGGAGGCACAAGACCGCGCAGGGTGGAAGTTGGAGGAGGTCTATGTCCAGCAATGGCCGTCCTTAGACTGATATGATCACTATTTTGATGATCTTGTGGTAATGGACCACCAGGTGATCTAAGTTCATTAACCGCATGCGAATATAACCCATCTATAACCCAAACAATAGGGTAGATATTCGCCTGTCAAAACAATACTGATATGACACATAATAGTCATGGTCTGACGTTCCATCGATACTTGTACAGGTTCTTGTCTGTCTTATTGTGTGTGGGACACATGCTGGTAGGCACACTAAAATGGCGCTGAATTAATAGTACGTAGATGTATTTTTATTAAATCCTGACTTTACCGGGTAACTTTCTCTTGGAACACATACAAGGAAAGAAAAAATATTACATAAAAATATTAACTTAACAAGTATGTAACATAGTATTGTGACATACTTAACCCAGTATCAATCGAATGAGTAATCAGAGAAGTGCGACCAAGACCTCGCTTTTCATAAGAAATATCCTTAAATTGGGAGATTATTTTATTAGCGTTCTCTCTTTGGTCACTTGAAAGATTATCAAAGGAAATTAACTGAGTCGTGTCATCGGAATGTAGTTCCGTGATGTCCACAGTTTTTCTATCAACCAACACAGATTCTAATTTGACAGGAAACAAATCAAAACTCCTCCAAAAGTCCATACCAAGTATCAAGGAACTCTTTATGCCTGGCACTATGTGAGTGACAATATGATTAATTTTATTACCAAATTCAAAGGGAAGTACCACACTGCCAAGAGAAGAATATCTATATGATTTTTTTTTTTTTTTTTTTTTTTTTTTTTTTTTTTTTTTTTTTTTTTTTTAAAGACAACTCCCGCACTAGGGATCATGCCCTGTGTCGCGGGGACTTTTACAAACATCAATTAACGGACACATATAACACCCAGACTCAGGACAATAATTTGTGGATCTCACAAATTATTGTCCTGCGTGGGGATCGAACCCACAACCTCTTGCGCGGCAGCCGCTGGCTTTACCGGCGCGCCACCGAGGTCGTCAAATCTATCACCACCAGCGGTGGTAAATTCTAATGATTTTTTTGAATCAATATTTAACTTGTTTAAAAAATAATTATGACAGCTGTTACCTAGAATTGTAAAGCACGAACCAGTATCAAGAAGACCCACTGTACTTTTACCGTTCACTGTTACAGAAATATATGGCGTAATAGTTTGTTTTGAAATATCGATTGAGGAAAGTTTGTTACTGTTGCAGAAGTATAATGAATTGGAATGCAACAAGTCTTGCCATTTATTATTATTATACAATTTACTCTTTATTTTATTATTAAAAATTTTATTTTTCTTTCCCCAACCGTTCCTAATTAGTTTTTTGAATTATTATTAATTGGACCATTGCACTTCGGACAGTCTATTGCGCGGTAGCCCTTTAGGCCACATTTAAAACAAATCAAGCAACGCGGCTGCCGGCAAGTTTTCAAGGAATGCGAATCAGAACGACACCGAGGACAATGCTGCCCGGGAGTATTGGATACCGCACTAACTTGGGGTTCCGCAGATAAGGCAAAAGAAGTCGAAGGCTCATTTTTAAAATTTTTATGAAAGTTTTTAAACCTATTAGGTTGGTAAGAACCAGTATACTTTTTATTACTATTATTACTATTATAAGCGAATTCAGGAGCTAAAGTGTTAGAAGTAACCGTAGGAGGCTCAGAGAAATCCTTACTACGACTATTATATTTTTCAAAATTACGACAGACACTAACCAACGAAGGAATATCAGTAATAGTTGTAGTCAAGAGACAGTTGGTATAACAAGGCCTAATATTGTTTAATAAAATTTCCAGTTTCTCACCATCTGGAATTGGATTGTCAAGGCGAGAAAACAACCCCTGCATTTTCGCCACATACAGGGTTATGTTCTCACCTTGCCCTTGAGAGCGCAGTCTTATTTCAGACATTAATTTAAAATCATAGTTATGTGGGCTAAAATCCTGCTTCAATGACCTACACAACTCCCTCCATGAATTTACACTGTTCCTAACGGAACGATACCAATGAAGGGCATCGTCCGAAAATATCTCATACGCGAAGGACAAGATCTTCGAGTCAGGAATGCCTCTAGACGAAATAAATTCATTCATTTTCTCTATGAAACCGCGCACACACGTTTTACCCGAGTACTTAAACTTGCCTAACTCCGAAAAAAGTTTACGGTCATAAATTAATGACTCGGAGGTAAGTGCACAACCGCCTGGTTGCTGTACAGCTGTCTTAGCGACGCTCGTGCCACTAATAGAGGAAGGTGACAATACTAACTACTAACCCTAATTTTTTTTTTTAAATAGGATGTACTGCCCTTTTCTTTTGGCTGTTTCAGGTACCTCCCGCGGAGCTGATCTCATCTACCGCTCCTGCAGGGTGTTGGTGCCTGAACAGCCTGTCGCCCCCCTGCTAGCAGCCGAATTTTCCCTAGGAAAAATTCTGGTCTAGCGGGGGGGGTATGTGACGTGCTTCGCGCGTTCCATTTCGCCGCACGGCAGCGGCGCGAGCGCGCCGTGGAGGGGACTACCCAGCGGCCGCTATATAAGGAGGACGCGGGGCGCGGGCCCTTCCCTTTTTGTTCCGGCTAACTGAAGATAAGTGTCTGCCTTTCTATAGGGCAGCCTTCGAACCTCGTGCTTTGGAATCCTCTCTAATCCTTCTGATTAGACCGGCTTGCTTATTTTCCTATATTTGTTAACGTAGTGATTTCCAAATTATCAAACTAATAATTGTAATTGTATATACTAAATTAAGTTTTACGGAATAATACTACATTGTCGTACTTGAGTTGTTTGCATTTATCTCCCTATACCAACCCACTACGTCACAGTATATTATGGCTCATGACAATCTTATGTTGCCCAAATAAAACAGAAGTAGTCTAAAAACTCGGTAATTGTCAAAACAATGATTAAACCGATCAAATTTCTTTCCTAAGCTATGGGCTATCACAATGTGGACAAGTTTTCTCCTAACACAAAATATTTTTTAAGATAAATACACGAAAATAACCTTACCTTTAATTATTACCTTTAAATGTTTATGCACTAATGAGTATGTTAAGTACTATTTGGATAGTACTACAGTTTTTTGAAGGTATACGTGGGTATAGGTACGTATGACACAAAATGAAAAGCCAAAGCGATGCCGTCTCTATAAACCATTTTATGACTACTATCCATTACACTCATTCATGGACTGCCTACACACTTTCCATCAGGTTTAATATTGTAGTACCTTTGTACGCTATACATTTGAGCGCCATTTTAACGCTCCATAACTCAATTCAACAATACAAAGCTGAATACGTACTATGAATTGATAATATTAGATGCACAATTATAACTTTATATATAAAATATTACGAACTATTCATCTGACGTCAGATATGTAGGTATAGCTTATAATTATATAGACAAGATCAAGTTTTAATACAAGAATGGAGACTTGCATTCGTAAAAGGTTTTGAAGACTGGCGCAGTTGTAAGAAAGTTATAAAGACTGATTATCGGCTAGGAACTAATATTAACAAATTCTTCAATAAGCATAATGGTTCTCCGCGTGATGACGGAGTAAGAATATAATATGTCACCCCCACCTCATCCCATGGGTGTCGTAAAAACCGACTAAGGGTCTATGGAATATAAGGAAACCTTGAAATTAAACCTTATACCAATACGTCTGGTTATCGTGGTATTAGTAGGCCAAGTATCTCTCCGTCACGGGAGGAGGCCCGTCCCTGCAGTGAGACATTAATGGGCTGTTATGATGATAATGGTTCCAAAAGCTTAATTACTGTTTAATAACTTCTGTCTATAGTCCTGCAAACTAGGACAACGTGACCTCTCTATTACAGTGAGCACTTCACTCGTTGAGGTCAGGGTAAAAGCTATAATATGTAGGCAAAGAATTTAATCAAAAGAAAATGAAGGGATGAGGAACCTTCCTGGTATAACCTTGAATGGAAATACTCAAAGCTAAGACCATGGTTGCTACGCAGCTGCTAGCGCGTTCGAATCCCGCTTAATGCAAATCTCTGTGTGTACCAGCATAAGTATTTGCATTGATTTGGGTGTTTCTTATGTTAAATACGTTATTATTAATTTGTTTTTACAAAGAAGCAAATACTTATATACAATTTATCATGCTCATTATTATATGCATATTGATTGTATCAAGTACTCATAACTACCGTTTGCCGTGTGGTTCCCGGTTAGAATAGGACTGCCCTATATCCTCCCTTGGGTGTCGTAAGAGGCGATTAAGGAATACCACGTGGAATAGCACCTCGGGTCAACCTCCTGTTGGGTAGTAAATTACCAACAACAGCATACCCAAGGAGGGTTGGCGTCAGGCAGGCGGCCGGCCGTAAAACATAGCCAAAACTTTTAACAGCATGTGGAAAAGGACATACTGTACCGAACCCAAAAAAAAATTGGGATAAGGGCAGGGGAATGATGATGATGATGAAGTAAAATCTTTTAATTTAGAGCTAGATCTCGTTGTATGAATGACTGTGACACATTCACTCATCTAGCCCCATACTAAGCACAGCTTGTGCTATGGCTACTAAATTACCGATAAATATACGACTTGATATATTTTTTGTGTGTAATTTAAAAAAAAAACCTTTTTTCACCACATAAAAAGAATATAAATCCGTGTGGTGACGGAGTAAGAATACAATATGTCACCACCCCATCTCATCCCATGGGTGTCGTAAAAACCGACTAAGGGAATAACCGTAACTACTACCTTTACGAAATAAAAAGAAGGAAAACTTGAAATTAAACCCTATACCAATCCGTCTGGCCAGCGTGGTATTAGTAGGCCAAGTAACCCTCCGTCACGGGAGGAGGCCCGTCCCTGCAGTGGGACATTAATGGGCTGTTATGATGAAAAAGAATATACAAAGATAATCGAAAAATGTGATTTTGACATGAATGCAAAAAGTTTTGAATCTCATTCCGTCAGTACAATGGTTCATGGGAGAACAAAGGCAAGCCAAGATTGATTAAGGTTTTTACTAATTTGTGGTTTAATTTGACTGCTTTTTAAGCGACCGTGACCCGCTAATTAAAGCGTGTTTATTCCTAAATTAGTCATTTCTTCAAAGCAGCTAATAGACGTTCACTACTGGGCATAGACCTCTTTCAAATTATTTGAGATTTATCCATCCTGTGCTATGTGTTTCCACAACCGTGATTTAATCTCTGGATATAGTTACAAACTACGAGTATACTACCACATTTAAGATGCCTGCGCACTAATTGTAGATTATAATTATATGATGATATTTAAACTAATAAACACCTCGGAGTTTAGTCAGGACCACCATTTTAAGATCACTCAACTGATTTTCTTCCGGGTGATTTATTTGGAACTGATAATACTACACATAAATAACTTACAAATTTACTACTTATTTCTTACTAATTAGTCTTCATTGTATTTTAAACAATCGAGTCCAGGCTTTGTAATATGATCTCCTTTGTTAAATATTTTATTATGATTAAAGAAACCATAATATTGTGTAAGGGTTGACGCTCACTGAAACATTGTATTTTTTACAGATTAAGGAATCAATCACTATGTCGCGGGAAATTTTAGAAATGAAAATCCGAACAAAAGGAACATTCAAACTTAAAACGATAATTTGTTGATCACACTAATAATTATCTTGTGTGTTATGTATTAAAATAATGTACAACAGCACCGTTTCCGTGTGGTGACGGAGTAAGAATACATTATTTCACCACCCCATCTCATCCCATGGGTGTCGTAAAAACCGACTAAGAGACTATCCGTGAATATTATCTTTACGAAATAAAAAGAAGGAAAACTTGAAATTAAACCCTATACCAATCCGTCTGGCCAGCGTGGTATTAGTAGGCCAAGTATCCCACCGTCATGGGAGGAGGCCCGTCCCTGCAGTGGGATATTAATGGTCTGTAATGATGACAACAGCACTGTTTGTTGGTCTAGTAAGGGTACATAATCTACGACACCTTATCATAAAAGCTTTGTTTTAGTCTATAAGGAGACTAAAACAAATTTAAGTAACTACAATGTTTACTATGTAGGTGGAATATTACAGTAGCCAGTAAAATAGCAGGACAATCAGATATAACAGTACCTCTATTGACGAAGGAAAAGCCACTTAATATACCACTTTGACCAGTCAGATTGGTTTAGCTTTACGTGAAATTACAGGGCTGCGATGGAATTTGGGATAGGGATAGAATGACTTAGTGTGGTGAAATCTTGCATTCTCTCTCCAGCTCTACATGGACACTGATATTGATAATCCGAGCTAATTACAACTATCACTACTGTATAATGTACAAATACACGTTAATCTTTATTCCCGTCCGTCCCATGACGTCACTATGACGTAAGCAGTGTAAGTATGCCGTTGGTGTATTTACATGTACTTTTTGAATGTCGAATGTCAACCGGCCATGTTTGACATTCGAATTGTAGAATGACATTCAAAATTTAAACATCTTTCGTTTGTTGTTTGTATTTAGTTTGAAGAATTTGGTGTACATACAGGATCAAATAGTGTATCTTATTGCCTTGTAATAAGACTTAGTTTCGAATGATGCTTAATGTGCTACTGTGTACAGGGCTTGTTGTATTGTTCATTTTTAATAAGCTGTTTAGGGCAGTGAGGCGTTACGCACAGCTGTGAACACTGATCAATAAGTGTTTTATGGTGCCAACAAGCAACTCGTTCTATAAGAGTCTTAAAAGTCGACTAAGGAAAAGCTCTCAGGGTAGGTACCACTTGAAAATAAAAGAAGGAAATTCCTAAAGTGTTTTTGCAGAAATAGCTAGGAATGATAGAGTTAGTATGCTCAGTCGCTTTTTACGTAACCCACGGTACAAAAAAGGTAGTGACGTTTCATATTCTGATTTCAACACACCACAGACAAAATACCAAATATTTAATTGCAAAAGTAACCGTCGTATTGCTCCAATTTCAAAATTAAAATAAACAAACAAAGATGGCCGACCATCTGTATAAGCTTTAAGTTCAAAAATAGAACATCTATTAATAACTTCCAACGATCAATTTAAAACCAAATGTCACACACAAATGTATCAACAGGTGCTCAAATTTATAGATTTTGTATGAATTTATATTTAGTTGGCACCTATTAATTAAATCATATACTTTAGGTGTTGACGGAGTCATGGTATCACCATTCTATCTTGCTGGTTAAGCAACGAAGGCGAGGTCATTTTATGGATGGGTAATCGCTTAGTGTATTATACTAGACAGTCTCTGTCTAATCATAATTTCTAGGGCACTATTTTGCTAAGACCTTCACAAACGTCAAAGTAATGGACACAAAGAACATCTAGACCTAATTCAATCATTTGTGGATTACAAATAAATATCATCATAACAGCCCATAGCCTCCTCCCATGACGGAGGGATACTTGGCCTACTAATACCACGCTGGCCAGACGGATTGGTACAGGGTTTAATTTCAAGTTTTCCTTCTTTTTATTTCGTAAAGATAATATTCACGGATAGTCTCTTAGTTAGTTTCTACGACACCCATGGGATGAGATGGGATGGTGACATATTGTATTCTTACTCCGTCACCACACGGAGAAAATAAAAAAAAATAATCTTAGGATTTGAATGCATAATTTCGGGATTCAAACCTGGAGCTTCACAGAGCTTCACACATCAGTCGATTATTAGCTACTCTGCAAGTGTATACGGTTCTCTTCCAAATTATTTTTAATATTCTAAGTCCTGTTACATAATCACTAACGGGTGTCTCCGTTCCTATTCATCTTTTATCGGTAAGCAGTGAGTCGATGTTATTTTTGTAGATCCCTTCGTCATAGCGTGACATTATGAATGAAATTTATCTTACTCCGGTTGAAACTGTTTAAAAAAATACTATTTTTCTATGGAAGTATCTGTTTTTTAGATAAACAAGGCGTATGTCTGATTGTAATGACCCCGACCTTTCTACCTAAGCACAGTTATAATAAGGACATAGGTGGTATAAACAAACCCAGTCTCTTGCTAAAGAGCTTCAGAAGAGCACCAGTGAAACTGTTTATTATTGATAATATACGATTTTTGGACGACCTCAAAAAGGTCTCTGGGTCGGACTGGATGTGGAAGGCGCAGGACCGTGTTCTGTGGCGCGTGTTAGGAGAGGCCTATGTCCAGGAATGGACTGCGATAGGCTAATTTTTGGCTTTGATTAATGGATTGATTGATACGATTTTTGGTACAATATAAAAGTTTGTTTTGGGACAATAACGAAACGGCAATCCTTATCATTTTGTCAAATATCTGTTTCAGAACAATCTTAACTTCCACAACTAATTTTAAAACTTTTCATTCATTTGCGAAAAAGTTTTTACTCCAAACATTTAAATTAGAACTTCCCAATTTCTTTTGCAACATTTTTTTTTCTTTAACGTTTGTAGTGACGGCAGTAAACGAATATCTTGGCATAATGTGCGTCATTGACGCTTGCATAAGCTTTGTCTTTGTGCGATTTTTTTTTTGGCATTACTAAAATGTTTGGTATTGGTTTGGACACATTGAGAAAATGGATGATAGGAGATCTACAAAGAAAATTTATAGCGCGAATGCATTAGGTAAAGTTTATAGGGGACGCTCTAGAAAGACTTCATCATCATAACAGCCCATTAATGTCCCACTGCAGGGACGGAAAAGATTTAATCATAATCATAATCATAATCATTTAATCACAGAATATGGGTTGGTAAAAAATACAGATAAGTTGGTACAGTCTGCTTTGATCCACATATTGACCATTTCTGGCATGCAATATTATTACATTCAACTTAAATTATATTATTAAACTAAAATAGCATTAAATTAATCAATAGAATTTTAAACATATATTAATCAACAGAATTAAACATAACAATACATTAACCAATAAAATTCTAACAAAATAAATGTCAATAAAATTAAAATTAAAACCCAAAATAATCAAACATGTCAAAAAAAAAAAACTAATAATAAAATATTATATTATAAAAATCACATCGAATAAAAACTACTTTAGGTATTCCTGTATTGAATAATAACATTGTTCTGTCAACCAATCATATATTTGTTTTCGAAATATATTCAAAGGTAAGTCTTTGAATTCATTAGGCAGTTTATTATAAATTTTTATAGACATTGGATAACAATTTCTCATATTTATATTGTGAAGTATGTATACTGGGTAATAACAAGCGATCAGGATAACGTGTATTAAAATTACAATGGTCACCAAATGTTTTGTACAAGTGTTTATTCGACGTTACAAAGATACAACATTCAAATATATAGATACATGGTGCCGTTAATAGTTTTAGTTGTTTAAATAGTGGTTTACATGATGTTAACTGATCTACATTAAATAAAGCTCTAATACACTGTTTCTGTGACAAAAATACACGTTCAAAGTCTACGGATCCACCCCACAACAATATTCCGTACCTAATGTTTGATGCTACGTAACCATGGTAAGCTTGTAAAGCCGTCTGACGGCTTGAAATTTTGGTAAGTCGCCACAGCACGTGCACATATCGGTTGATTTTTAAGCATACTTTATCTATGTGTTGTTTCCATGACAACTGATTATCAAGGCAAATTCCCAAAAAAATTACATTATTAGACTCTATTAGTGTATTATTCTCGTAAGTCAAGTCCAAATTGCAATTATTCTTTTTTCTATTATAAAAATTGATATAAGTTGACTTTGCTATGTTTACCTGAAGATTATTGTTTTTCAACCATACCACTATATCTGCAATTGCTTCGTTTAGCACATCATTAAATTGTTTTACAGTAGTTGATGGTTTTTGCGAAACTATTAAAGACACGTCGTCGGCATATAAAGTACAGCTATGTGTGGTAGCCTTCGGGAGGTCGTTAATGTACAGGAGAAACAGCAAAGGACCCAGTATGCTACCCTGTGGGACTCCTATGGTAGAGCAAGTCAATTCAGATTTATACTCTACCTCTATATTTTCTGAATTTATACTGCTTAAAATAACGTTTTGTTTCCTATCCAATAGATAACTTCGTAACCATTCTTGTGCTACGCCTCGTATCCCATAAGCTCTACATTTTTCCAGCAGTATGTCATGTTTCACATAATCAAAAGCCTTGCTCATATCAAAGAATATAGCACAAGTATTAATTTTTTTGTTAAGGTTTTCAGAAATTTTAGTAATAAGCTTAAAAGTAGCGAGTGTAGTGGATTTTCCTTTTTGAAATCCGTATTGATTAGAGTTTATGATCTCGTGTTTTTCAAAAAAGCCTGTTAACCTTTTGTGCATAACTTTCTCGACTACTTTGCTCAATACAGGAATCAGCGAGATCGGTCTATAATTATTAGGGTCACATTTGTTACCTTTCTTAAATATTGGTTTGACTACTGATATTTTTAGACAATTTGGGAAGGTACCCTGAACAAACGATAATTAATAATAATTAATTAATTAATAAATAAATTACAGGGACCTAATTGGTTTGCGCACTTGCATTTTTGACATCCTTCAAAAATGGCAAGTGCGTTCCACTCGGAATCCACGACTGATAGGTATAAATGTCTCTCCGTGTGGTGACGGAGTAAGAATACAATATGTCACCACCCCATCTCATCCCATGGGTGTCGTAAAAATCAACAAATAAACTAACCGTAAATATTATCTTTACTAAGTAAAAAGAAGGAAAACTTGAAATTAAACCCTATTTCAACCCGTTTGGCCAGCGTGGTATTAGTAGGCCAAGTATCCTTCCGTCACAGGAGGAGGCCTGTCCCTGCAGTGGGACATTAATGGGCTGTTAAACAAACAAAACAAACCAAAATTGTAAGGCTCCTAGTACATGGCGATCAGTAGTTTCTACTTGTTCTCATCTACGCCACCGACACTCAAAATTAAACCTCTTCTAAGACATTGTGCTATATTATACATATTTACTAGCTGGTGCTCGCAACTTCATCTACGTATTTTGGACAATTCATACAATCCATACTAATATTATAAATGGGAAAGTGTGTCTGTCTGTTTGTCTTTCTTTCACGGCAAAACGGAGCGACGAATTGACGTGATTTTTTAAGTGGATATAGTTGAAGGGATGCATGGAGAGTATAACATAGGCTACTTTTTGAAACCCCAAAATTACGAGCGTAGCCGCGGGCAAAAGCTAGTATATTTATAAACGGTAGCCTATGTGTTATTCTGATGTTTAAGCTACATAATTGTAAAGTTTCATTCAAATCCATTCAGTATTTTTTACGTGAAACAGTAACAAACACTCTTACTTACGAACTTTCGCGCTTGTAATATATTAATAGTATAACATGGAGTATTGCTGTTTTTAGAAACGGATAGTTTTCTAGCTGAGTTATTTATTGAGTGGTTGGCAACATTGTTATTCCTATTACAATGTTGCAAACAACGGTTTGTTCTATTACGTTCAATGGGAATCATAAATTTAATGCCTTGGCATATCGGTAGGAATGAAATTCTCAAGCAATTAGCCTTAGCGTCTCAAATCAGGGATGAAGTATGGCCTCCTGTAATGATGGAGATAGCTTTGGTCTATTAAATCACAGTGGCCAGACAAGATTGGTTGGAATATTGGTTATGGTTTTTTAAGATAAAAAGAGAGAAGAGAAGACTAAAAAATAAAATGTTATTCTGCTCTAAAAGCCATTGTCCGTCCTAACCATTTTACGTTTCATGTTAGATCTCTGATTCGATTAAATTAATTTCATGTCCGACTCCGTGTGGTGAAGGAGTAGGAATACAATTATGTCATCACCCCATCTCATCCCATGGGTGTCGTAAAAACCGACTAAGGGACTATTCGTGAGAGTTATCTTTAACGAAATAAAAAGAAGGACAACTTATACCAATCCGTCTGTCCAGCGTGGTATTAGTAGGCCAAGTATCCCTCCGTCACGAGAGGAGACCCGTCCCTGCAGTGGGACATTAATGGGCTGTTATGATATGAATTTCATGTCAGACTCTACATTCTTCATATAAGTACCTACTACCAATTTTCAAGAGGCAAATGTTGGATACATATTTAATCCTTATAATGATTATTCTTTAAAAGCACTACAAAGTATCCATCAAATAATATGTCATGTTTAATTTTAAAATGCAAAATGCAAACCTTTGAAAAAGTAAGTTTAAAGCGATTACTATTTATTTTCATTAACACGTCACATCTTTTTACAAACATTCATAAGTTATAATGCAACGTGTAATAAAGATTCCGGCATATCATAATATTAAAATTTATAAATAAAAAAAACTTCAAAAAATAACCGCTACTCTATATTTGTGATGTCCTCATTTGTGAATTACGAAAGAGCAATATTACTGCTGATATGATTACCACAGTATAGGGATATGGACAGAAGGTTAATTACAAACTAAGTGCTTTGGAACAATTCATACAAAGGTAGCCTCATGCACATGGAACAACGCAAGGAAACAGAGACTAGCGAAATTATATAAATGGAGGAAGATCAATGGGCACAGCGGCGGTACCGATCTAAACGGTTTCTTGCTGAAAAAACCTGGTACTGTTTTTAGATAAATCGTAGGTCCTTAGTGCTTATAAATGTCGTTGTGGCAATTGTATCAACAATGTAATACAAAATATTGACTTCTGTAACTATCTGTTAGAGACTTAATCATCGAGATCCTAAAGAAAGAGCTGGTGCGTAAAACTAATGAATTAAGTTAAAGGAAAGCAAAGCGCATGGATGGATCACACGAGGCGATCACAGTAGGTATAGCGCAAAGAGATATTTGAAGAAGGCCTGTTTCCATTGGCTGATTAATGGATGGATGGAAAGCAGGTTTGTCAGGATCGCAGTAGGAAGGTAAACGATATTCTGTAGTGTCTGCCTACACCAATAGGTATGAGCCCTAAATACATACATCTAATACGATTTTAGGTCGATAATATTATCGTGAAATTTTCAATCACAATCCATTCAATTTATTTTCGTTACAGAGTGATCTCGATTTGATCTCGATACAGATAAGATCGTCACCATTTATATTTTTATTCTAGGCGCCATTTTAAAATAATTAGGCATGTCGAAAGCGGAAAATGTTTAGGCTGTGAGCCAGGAGCAATAATAATTGCATAATATTGAGGTATTTATTTTAATTATAATTTACATTTTTATGTTTTAAATATTTTTGTTTATTTATATAAATGTTGTGTTTTATGTTAGCAGTTTGTATATATTATTATATTATATCGCAATGTTTTCTTTTAATACAAATCTTGACACGAATCGAAAAATGTCAATCATACATTATTTTGTGCAGCTGTTGTGTATGGCGTCGTGTTTGTGAATCATTTTCATGACAAATACATGTATGTACATATACCTACACAAACAGCTGTTGTCCTTGTTGATGAATATTCTTTTTCTCCCCGCATCATGGGAAAGTAAGGAAAGTTTTCGAATAGCTTTCTGGAAATGACAGCTTGCCGGTGCTGAGCAAAGCCAGGCAAACAAAAAATACAGAATTTTAACTTTTACCTGGTGCCCACCCAACTAATAAATTGTAAGACTGTCTTCTACCGCCTGTGTTGTCTACTTCACTCATATGTCATTTGGCTATAACCAGTCCATTCGTCACGTTATTGGCAGGAATACTTTTACTTTTTCAACAAAAGATAACTGTGCAATAAGACGTTTAGACTACTTCCATTTTCATATTTAACTTGACTTATGTTCCTAAGTCTCCTCGATGGGGCACAGGGCGTCCACAGTGCCACATCCCGGTAGGTCTTGAGCTTCGCTTTTTATTTCGGTCCAAGTCTTCCCTATACCTTTCACTTCTGCAGCGACATTTTCATATTTACGACAACATAAAAGGATCAGAGGATTCTAAAACTCTAAGGCATTATACACTTATAAACGTAATCTCACGTTTCAGTTGAAATTTCCTGCAGAAACTCGTGGGAAATTGTTCACTTGCTTTCGTAAGCGACTCGGAAATTGTCAATAGGCACTCGCTGAAAGATAACAAATACTCCGATTCATTTGGCAAATTTTTACTTGCTCAAATTTTATTTAGTCAGATATACAATAAGCAAAATTAAATGCTTTATTTTGTCAAAATATATTTCTTAAGTAAGTTCGTTAAAATTTTAATATGGGTCAAAAATTTAGGTTAGATTAGAACTGCTAAAAAAGTAGGTTAGGTTAGGTTTGAACTGTGACCCTACAAGAAGTTATTTCTATAGTCAGTGCAAATTAGACCAAGTTTTTAATGGAGTGAATTTAGACTCAGTAAATCATAATGATATAATATTTTGGAAAAAATATATTTGTAAACCATATTTGGTAAAATGAAACATTGCTATGTAATTATTTGCTAAACAATAATTTGCTAAAAATAGTTTTGCTATCTGTAAAATTGCGAAAAGATGGTTTTGCCATATGTTTTTTTGCCAAATGATAATTTGGGAAACATACTTTGGTAAGTGTCACTTTGGGAAACGTTTTTTGCCAATCGTCAGTAATCACTTATTCAAAAACTGAGAAGGCTATTAGACAGTATCAAAACACCTTCCTGAGAGGTTCAGTAAGATATTCCGAAGTGATAAGTACAGTAAGACATATCCTATTGAAGATAAGATAAAAGTTTAGATTTAATCCGTATGGTGACGGAGGAAGAATACAATATGTCACCACCCCATCTCATCCCATGGGTGTCGTAAAAACAGACTAAGGGACTAACCGTAAATATTATCTTTACGAAGTAAAAAGAAAGAAAACTTAAAATTAAACCCTATACCAATCCCTCTGGCCAGCGTGGTATTAGTAGGTCAAGTATCCTTCCATCATAAGAGGCCCGTCCCTGCAGTGGGACATTAATGGGCTGTTATGATGAAAAGTTTAGATAAAAGCTTGCGTTCAAATAATTACTGAGTGAGACCGTAGGGGATCTAACGTGATCTGAATTTGGAGAGAAAGTTTGATTACGACGACCTCTGTGGCGTAGACGGTATATCACATGGCTGCTACGCAGAGGTCTCGGGTTCGATTCCCACTCAATGCAAATCTTTGTGTGCATGAACATGATTGTTTGCATTGGTCTGAGTGTTTACATGTATATTTACAAAAAAAAAGTATTTAAGTATGTTTATCCGTTGTTCTGTTACCCATAACACTAGCAGGTTAAGCCTAGCTTACTTTGGGAACAGATGGCGCTGTGTACAGATGTCCGTGATAATTTAAAAAAAAAATTGCAGATAATTTAATCGCTTGGCCGAGAAGGACATGTCGTGGTCTATGCATGAAGTAAGTTGGTAGGGAGAATAGGATGGGGTATAACCCACCGATTTCCTCTTAAGTAAATTTGTGAGTTTTTTTAGATCTGACGCAGACACCTTTGGTTTATGCATAAAAATATATTTATTGTAACGATAGCACTCATATTCAGTTCTTTGATTTATTGTTAATATTCATACAGGAAGAACGGAAATATAAATCAATAATAACTAAAATATATCAATCAATGTAAAACACTGCAAATATTTGCGGTACTCACGCTTATCCGGTCTAGTATATTCTATGCGTGAATGGTTCTTTCTTCATCGTTTGGTTAGTGGCCAACCTAGTGCGGAGAAATGTTGAAGCTGTCTATAGAGCTCTGACTAAATGGCCTGAATGGCAGTTTAGATAGGTTCTTTTTTACTTTAGTTTATTTCCGTAGACAAAATATTTGCAAACTAAATTAAGACAACTTTTACAAGATTAGAATTTTTAGATTAATAAAGAAAAAATCATTCAGAAAATTCTTTTTTTAAATTTCAACCCGATTAGTCAGAATTTATTTTCTTATCATTAAAGCATGCCGAAAGAGCAGTGTGACTTTGTGATATTTATGTATGCGCGTGTTTGTGTGTATGTATGGGTGTGTGTGTGTGTTTCTGTATGATTAAACAAACAATGTAACGTAGAGTTACCTAAGATTTGATGAAACAACAGAGTTTACAATGTTAACGATGATCTTTTTTGACTTGTTTATGGACGGCGTTTATGTGTCAAGGGTTTTTAAAAAAAAACATATCCCTGACTAGGTAATAATACGATATGTTGGCAACACAGGAAGATAATATATAAACATTGTATACCAAGATATTAATAATATGTATGTATTTATTAAAAAAAAACAGTATGTAAGTATGTTTAAGGCCTGGGCACACCGGGACGGCATGGCAAGGGATTTTGCCGTGAGTCAGCGCACACTGGCCGCTTAGATGCCGCGGCATGCCACGGCGCGCCGCGGCATGCCACAGCGCGCCGCGGGACGGCATGGCAAGGGATTTTGCCGTGAGTCAGCGCTCGGTCGCGGTAGGCAACGGGATGCCGTTGCCTACCGCGGTATGCCGCGGCGTCCCGCCACGGCAGCCTATGGCGCGTCTTTTAGCGCCGGAGTCCGTGGCATTCGGTCGCGGTAGGCAACGGGATGCCGTTGCCTACCGCGGTATGCCGCGGCATCCCGCCACGGGAGCCTGTGGCGCGTCTTTTGATGCCGTGCGATAAAATCCCTTTCAATGCCACGGCATCATTTTAAAGCATAGCAATTTATGTCGTATTTCTGTAACAGTACGGTTGAATTTCTATTAGTAAAAATTAAAATACTTTGCCATGCCGTCCAGGTCTGCGTTAGCCATTATCCGTTGTCTAGTAGGTACCCATAGTACAAGCTTTGCTTAGTTTAGGACTTGATGAATTGTGTGAATGTGTGAGAAATATTTACTTTGGCCAGGCGAATTGATATAACATTAAAGTTTCGTCATTATACTATTCAATTCATCAAGATTTCCCTTACTAGGTCACGATAACTCTGCTATGCGTTCAATAGGTGAAAACATGTATTCTTATTCAGCTACCATATTTTTTTGCTATATTCCTTATTGACTTTCGGACTTCCGAAGAAATTTACAATAAAACAGTTTATATAAAACTGTTTCTACGCACTATTTTGGAACGAAAAACGGCATATACCCACTTCATCCTACGCAGTTAGAAATCCAGGTCATAATACTGTTTATTATTAAAGTGTTTGGGCTAATTGCATTCGGAACCAATGGCCTAGTCACGTGGCGTTTTAGTTACATTTTATATGAGCAAATAAAAATCACTAGAGATTGTAACGTCAACATTGTTTCAATGGCCGTACAAAGTCATCATCATAACAGCCCATTAATGTCCCACTGCAGGGACGGACCTTCTCCCGTAATGGAGGGATACTTGGCCTACTAATACCACGCTGGCCAGACGGATTGGTATAGGGTTTAATTTCAAGTTTTCCTTCCTTTTACTTCATAAAGATAATATTCACGGATAGTCCCTTAGTCTGTTTGTACGACACCCATGGGATGAGATGGGGCGGTGACATATTGTATTCTTACTCCGTCACCACACGGAGAACAATAATACTTAACATTATATTGCATTTGAATGTTATACGAATATGAGCTTATGTGGTGTGCCATGATTCAGTTAGTTCGTATGGTACATAGCAACTTGCATAGAAACATTTATGTTCAGCAAATCGGTTAGGAATCCATCGAATATCCAGGATTACATTTGCTCCGAACGATAGCAGTTTCCAACTATAAAATTATGAAGCTTCCAATCTGAGCTTAACTGGAAGCAATTTTCTTCAAACAAATCTATGTCACAGTAAAGTGAAACTATTCAGTTGGGAAATTTATTCTTTTGGGATTCTTATTTCATGAGTATTCTTTCATTTTTCTTTTATTAATGACGACCTCTATGGCGCAGTCGGTATATTACATGACTGCTACCCAGAGGTCTCGGGTTCGATTCCCGCTCAATGAAAATCTTTGTGTGCATGAACATGATTGTTTGCATTGGTCTGAGTGTTTTCTATGTACAATATGTATGTATGTATTTACAAAAAAAAAAGTATTTAAGTATGTTTATTCGTTGTCTAGTACCCATAGTGCAAGCTTTGTTTAGTTTGGGGCTAGGTGGCGATGTGTGAATGTGTGAGGATTATTTATTTATTATTATATTTATATTTTTTTTGTTTGTTACTTAACCTTCTCCATGTGATAACAGAGTACAATAATACATGGTTTCGTCGTCTAATCTCATCCCATGGGTATCGTAAATACCGATGAAGTGAAAATCGCAGATAAGGAATAGACCCTAAAAAAGTCAACAAAATAACATGAGACCGTCCTTTTTTCACGCATATCTTATAAAGATGAATACTACGAAAGATTGATATTTAAAAAATGGAATACTTTGTAAAAATAAAAATAAAATATTATTTCTTGTATTTAATTTTTTATGTTATGACTTAAAACGTAGATATAAATTATATCCTTTATCTCTCATTTCTTTAAAATACATAATAACGACGTTAGTTTCAGAAATTTTTTAAATGTAACGTTGAAAATATCGACAAAACTAGAAATAAATTTTCCAACTTTTCCAACCCAACTTCAAAAAGTACATAACATAAAATAAAACAATTTACCAACTGAGTTGAACTCTGACATTTACTACCCGCTTTAACTGCAACAAATCAAACTAATACCGTTTCTAGGAATGCATCGATTGAAACTTGTTGCGATATTTAACCCACAAACATAACAGCCAGTTTAAAATTAACAGTTTGTCTATGCATAACTTACACACATTTATGAGCCGCAAGGAATATAATAATAATCTATACTAATATTATAAAGAGGTAAAGTTTGTGTGTTTGTGACGTTGTAGGGGGTAATCTCTGGATCTATGGAACCGACTTTAAAAATTATTTCTATGTTGAATAGTCCGTTTATCGGGGAGTGTCATAGGATTTGTAAGTTAAGTACTGCTCCACTCTTATTAGTCAAAGCGCGATACTGTATAGCTTATGACACTCCCCGATAAATGGGACATGGACTATTCAACACAGAAAGAATTTTAAAAATCGGTTCATTAGATCCAGGGTTACAACGTCACAAATACACAAACAAACAAACACACAAACTTTACCTCTTTATAATATTATAAGTATACAAGTATAGATATAAATAATCCGTTGTCTAATACACATAATCCAATCTCTGCTTATTTTGCAACTAGATGGCATATTGTAAATATGTGAAGAATAATGTAACTTGTTGCTCTTGCCCTACTGCTATTCCTACACTATGTAATAACAACAGTGTGCTGTATAAACAGAAATATAACGGTACAACGCCACTGACCTATATCGCCAGTGAATCATACGTAAAGGTGACGCCACAGTAAACATTTACACGTATTTAAAAATTGGCCAAGTTCGTGATAGAAATGGTTCTGTGTTACCAGGAATAAAAGAAAAATATCAGCCAATTGTCCTCTTTGCTAGAACCTTCTCCAGTTTTTATTTTACCTCCGTTTGGTGACGGAGTAAGAATACAATATGTCACCACCCCATCTCATCCCATGGGTGTCGTAAAAACCGACTAAGGGACTATTCGTGAATATTATCTTTACGAAGTAAAAAGAAGGAAAACTTTATAACCAATCCGTCTGGCCAGCGAGGTATTAGTAGGTCAAGTGTCCCTCCGTCACGGGAGGAGGCCCGTCCCTGCATTAGGACATTAATGGTCTGGTTATGTATATGCTGCATTATGATGGTGAAGTAGAGAAGGGGAAAGTAGGTAATCTAGTTTCCAAAATAAAATAGCGAAAGCTCGTTAGACTTCAAACTCAACACACAAAAAAAACTTGGTAAAAATGTTTGATAATTATTGTAAAGTAAACAATGCTTTATTATTTCAATGTTCATATGAAAATAAATTTACAAATTCTGTAATCAAAACAGTAATAAAACACAATGGCTGCGCCGGCCTCTTGTCAAACTTAGTTGTATAACCTAGACACGAAAAATAGGTTAGTTATTTGATGATAGAAACTAATGTCTTATTTGATTACACAAGTTTTAGTGATATTTTTATTAGAAAAGACAAATTATATATAAATGTTTACCTATAAAGCTTAGGTATAACTAGTAAAATCCGAAATGAAGAAAGACAATGTAAAAATTCGGTACTCGAGGCGGGATTCGAACCCGCATCTCTGGACTATACGCGTCCAGTCCAGACGTTTTTTTTTCCTTTGTCTTTCTTCTTCATAGGAAAGAAAACATGTACAGATCAGAAAAGTACTAAGTGTTTCTAAGTACTTAAAAATAAAGGGCTTTTTTATATATGTACTAAAATATGATAATTATAATATCTAATCGTCATCATAAGAGGCCATTAACATCACACACCAGAGACCAGTGACCATATAGACCTCCAGTGGACGGAGATCTCTCGGATTTAATTCCTGCCAATTAAAATGCATGATTCCTCCTGTGACGAAGGGATACTTGGCCTACTAATACCACGCTGACCAGACGAATTGGTATAGGGTTTATTTTCAAGTTTTCCTTCTTTTTATTTCGTAAAGATAATATTCACGGATAGTCCCTTAGTCGGTTTTTACGACACCCATGGGTTGAGATGGGGTGGTGACATATTGTATTCTAACTACGTCACTACACGTATTTATATGTAGCTTTAGTACTAGATGTCATTGTGTGAATGTGTGAGAATTCTCAAAAGAGTACCTATGTATTTTTTTCGAAACTCCATAACAATTATCCCTAATTCACACATTACAGTTTGTTTACATATATTTCCACTATAACACTAAGTATTCAGATAACTCATTACTAATACACATACTTACATAAATTGTGTAAACAGTTTTAGTAAAATTGATGAATTAAGAGATTGTATTTAAAGGGTTGTAAACAATTTGGAAGTTTGTTTGGATTATTTATTGCGTTAATGGAAATTACCTTCGGTGAACGTGTTCGAGAATTTCGTAGACAATAATATTGTAAGGAATTGTTAGGGTATTACAGTTTCTTAGTAGAATTCTATTAAAAAACCGACTACTTAGTTGAGCGTTGATAACGATTATATTAATTATATTCTCCGTGTGGTGAGTTGGTGACGGAATAAGAATTCAATATGTCACCACCCCATCTCATCCCATGGATGTCGTAAAAACCGACTAAGGGACTATCCGTGAATATTATCTTAACGGAATCCGTCTGGCCAGCGTGGTATTAGTAGGCCAAGTATCCCTCCTTCCCGGGAGGAGGCCCGTCCCTGCAGTGGGACATTAATGGGCTGTTATGAATGTCGTTTACTTGGATATTTAATATAACAATTTTTAACGAGATATCTATGTTTTTTTGCATGAGTCAAAAATTGACTACCTTAATGTTGTTTAGTTGGTTGGAGTAGTACAAACGTGTATTCTCATTCCGTCACCACAAGAAGTAGTGACGTTTTATAAATAAGTAAAAGCACACCCCACGCACATGACGTGTAAACGTATTTCCTGTGATTTTTTAAACTAAATAAAAATTCATTGAAATGTCTAAAACTTGAAAAGACACAGGCAGTGACCAGCGTCATATCAGCCCATTAATGTCCCACTGCAGGTACAGGCCTCCTTCCGTGACGGAGGGATACTTGGCCTGCTAATACCACGCGGGACAGGCGGATTGGTATAGGGTTTAATTTCAAGTTTCCCTTCTTATTTTTCGTAAAGATTATATTCAAGGATAGCTCCTTAGTCGATTTTTACGACACCCATGGGATGAGATGAGGTAGTGACATATTGCATCCTTACTCCGTCACCACACGGGGCACGGCGACCAGCGTGTGCAGGACTAATTTTTAGTCAGGACGAAACCGTAAAACGTAAAGCTCTGTAGAGAATTAGATTTTTTTTAAGTATCCATGCTTTGCCATTGTATCTTACAGTTTTGAGTTTAGTTTTTCTTAACCCCTTTACAGTGCCGCCAGCAGCCAAAATAGTAAAACAATGCACGTGCACCATATATGGTATACTGCAGTGGGAAAGTGTTAAGATCGGCTCGTTTCTAATTCGATAACGCAGGTAGACTTTGTCTTCAGAGTGACTGTAACCCTTCTGTCAAAGATTCTTGTCATCGACCACGTTTCTACTTCATATTTCCACTGGCAAGAGTGCAAGACTCACTGGATAAAGTAAAAATATAATCTAAAGCCCGATTTACACATCAACAAGTACAGTAGCGAGTTAAGTAGTAAGTTGTTGCTTAAGTTGATTTATATAGATCTCCATCCTATTTTTTGGCGAGTTAAGTTGGCGAGACGCGAGAGAGGGGGCTACTTGGTACTCTGGCTTTAGTGGTGAAATTTATTATTCTGATACATTTTCATTTATCTATTTTTGACAAGTGATTCTAAAAACAGTTCATTTCTGAATATTGACTAATGAATAACATTTTACTCGTGTATACAAAAGTGTGTATTCTAGATGTAATGAGTAACGTGTTTCTTAGAAAGAGAGTCAAATATATACTTTCTTTATTCGTATTATATGACAATAAGAATACAATATAAAATCACGACAGCTCATACAGTGGGATTGGGGGAATGATGCTACAGCTTAATAAGGGAGATGAATTATAATTGTGCAAATTTTGGGTAAGTAAATATTTTTAACTAGCTTTTACCCTCGGCTTCGCTCGCGTGTTTCCCGTTTTTGGGAAGTGGGGGGTTAGAAAGGCACAAAAAGTAGCCTATGTTACTCTTCATCCCTTCAACTATCTCCACTTAAAAAATCATGTCAATTCGTCGCTCCGTTTTGGCGTGAAAGAAAGACAAACCGACAGGCGCAATTTCCCATTTATAATAAAATATTAAAGTATGGATGTAATATTTTGGTCATTTTTACTGCCTCGGTGGCAAAGCCGTGTAAGCATCTGCCGTGTGAGAGGTCGAGGTTTCCAATACCACCGAAGATAAGAAATTTAAGTGGTTCCCAAATGCTTCTGTTGGTCATGGATCTACATTGAGTCCATTAATATCATGTAAAAATTTCCGCAACACAGTGCTTAATGTTTCGGGAAAAAGTTGCTATTCATAAATAGAAAATAAAAGTACATAATTGAAAGAACTGTGTAACAATCTGTCTGGCCAGCGCTGTATATATTCGTCATTTACTATCTGTCACCTAGTGTACAAATATTATGAATAATTGTAGGTGTATTATGTATACCTTATTACTATAGCCATAAGAATTATAATTGTAAAGCATATTTTAATTGTCATTGTTATTTACTATCTGTCACCTAGTTTATTATCATAGATTTTTTTTTAGTAAGACAACTCCCGCACTAGGGATCATGCCCTGTGTCGCGGGGACTTTTTACAAACATCAATTAACGGACACAAGGAACACCCAGACTCAGGACAATAATAGTCCTGCGTGGGGATCGAACCCACAACCTCGTGCACGGCAGCCGCTTGCGCAACCGTCGCGCCACCGAGGTCGTCAAAGATGTACGATTCTTCTACTTTATGTAGTTTGTCTTCTGCACCTATCCTTGCTTGGTGTACAAGACTCATACACAAGATAAAGACATAATTTATACTTATATTGAGTGCCTACCATAATCTTACTGTTAAAACTAAAAGCTTGGGTTTGTTTACAATATATGTCAGATAAATTAAAGTAATTTGCTTAGGAATTTTGACATACAATGCATTTAGTATTGGCGTTAGACGGATCATAAATACCCGTATTTGTAAATATTATGAATAATGTAGCTGTATTATGTTTACCTTATTACTATAGGTATAAGACTTATAATTGTAGAGCATATTTTGATTGGAATGCGTGCTTTTATGGCTGTAATTTTGCTGGTACATATGATTTATGTTCGTAATAGTGTGAAGGCGCCAAAAGGTATTTTGTTTATAGTAAAGATATCAGCTCTTTATTGTTTCACAGTACAGACTAGTCAACTATCGTAAAAGAAAGATGCATTTTGTAATATAATTTTACCAGAAGTTATGTAGGTATAAGTACAAAGTAAAAAAATGTAAAAAAATATTTGCAAAGTTTTAAATAAAACTATATAAAAATTCACATACAATGATGCATCACAATTCTTTAATATTAAACTCGAATTAAGTGGCTGTGATTTAAAATAAAACGCGATTGCCCTTAAGATTTTTAATGGCCCTGAAACAGCTGTTTCATGATTCACTCGACATTGGCCCCAACAACGGGAACTCGTATATATTTTAATTTAACGTACGACCATGAATATGATCGGGGCTTATCGAAAACCGCCACCGATATTGTATATTCGCTAGCACACAAACAAAAATCTTAGTGTATAAACTCAAATAAATTTTGGCAATAATACAAGACCGTTTGTTCTCAAACTATTTTCTGTTGAAATAAACATCATAACAGTATTTGCAACATTCAACTTTGTCGCTCTTTGCGGATGTAACCGGGGTCAATATCAACTATAAAGTATAATTTTAAATGTACTCACATTATGTTGATGCAGCGTCAGGACTACGTTGTCGAATGCTGACGAGTTTGAAAGAGCTTCCGAGCTACCTCGGAGCAGCTCGGCCAGCAAGTCCGCTCCAGGCTTCACCCCTACTAACTTAGAAGGTGATGACGTAGCTCTCACGTGCGTTGGACCACGACTGCTCCGCGTTGTCGACATCGCTCCAACACTAGTCTTACGACAAGGCACTGTTGCGTCCGACAAACTCCTTCTTCCAACCTCTACCGACCGACATGTTGGTGCTTCTAAATTTTTCCCAAAGGCTCCTTTACAAGTAAATTGATGACGTCTCGCTTCAACATCCGAGTTATCAGACGGACTATATGGAGAAGGCGAGGCAGTTCTGTCTCTAGAACACGTGTCACTGTCGGCTTCTGAAGGCGAATCGCCATATTTTCGTCGCGTCCGGAATGAGTCATCATCTCTCTCATCGGAGCTTTGTTGATAAAAACGCGCGCGCCTCGCCTTCAACTCTTCAGATCTTGGCCACATCGGTACAGTGACTTCTGACGGACTGGGTGGCCCATTAGTACAGGAGTCATCTGATTTATCACCGAGTAAGGAAGATGTTCTAGTTTCGGCTGACAGGCGCATATCCTGAAGAGAAATATCACTGCTCTCACGTTTGCAGCCGTTAACTGGCGGACCTTCCTCTTCGCCACCATCGTCACTCGGTGTTGTTATATAAATTCCTTTACGTCTCTTTGTCTTATCAAGAGGTCTACGTCTTTCTCTAGCACCAATTGGGGCCGGACCTGCCGGACTTGTGCAAGGATTTTGCACGGCAGCCAGTAGACTGGCTACTTGCTCACTCGTTATCGTTTCATCCTCCTTATCGCGATCCAAAGATCCATCAGACGCGGCGTCTGAACGCTGCGGCTCCTCTGGCGGTAACTCTTTTGACCACTGTTTCACTATACACTCATACACAGGCACCGGTATTAAATTTTCAATCTCATTAACTTCCTCTATTGTACTAGGAAAATTAGAACAATCACAGTCCACATTAACACACGCGTTCGTTGGGGGAGCGGGGAGGGGAGGGAAAGCAAAAGGTTGTGGCTCGAGTGGAGAGGTACCTTCACTATGAGCTTGTGCACTATCGGCTTGCGAGCCGTCACTTTCTTCGCGAAGTTCGTGTAACACTCGTGGTGCCATCAAAGCTGGTAGACTACCTCCACCTTCTGCTGGGCCCTCCTCACGTACAGGGGGGATTCGTCTTGGCAAAGGGTGAGTCAACGAACGAGCCCCAAGCTGCTTGTGGGGGGTCTCTGGAGGTGGTGACCGAGGAGCAGGCGATGCATGTGCTAGTAGTCCTTCGTCAGAACCTACCGCTGAATCCACCGAAGCGACTGATCCACCTTCAGTCGTATTCTCATCGGTTGCGAGACTAACCGTTTCAGCATCTCGTCGTTTTTCAGTTGCCGACACTGTTCCTACTTTCACAGGCCGTTTTCCAAAATCAAAAATAGACGGATGTCGAGGCCCACGATAATATTTGTCTTGTGCAAAATCACCTTGTGAGAATGACGCACTACGATATGGTATAGTCTTTTGTGCGTACGATCCTACAATCGAACGTGGTTCTACACGGACCAGAGTAATGTTGTCGGTATCAAAATCATCGCAGCGGTCTACGGAGACACCGCGCGGCGGGCTGTGCCTGTGTCGAGACCGTGGCGGTGGAACCGGTGGTAGAACCGGCGCAGAATGCGGCGGGGGCGGCGGCGGCGGTGGAGGTGGTGGTGTAGCGGTGTGAGCCCGCGGCAGGAGGCGCTCGGTGAGAGCCTGCAGACCCTGGAGGCGCTGTTGGCGCGACGGGGGCCGGTCGTCGCGCGCGCCGCGGCCCAGCCGGCGTTGGATACGATCCAGCGTGCGTCGATCAGGCTTGGCGCGGCCGAGGCACGCCGCCACCGCCTCCTCGGAGCAGCAGCGGCAGGGGCAGGCACGCGGCGGCGGTGCGCGCCTCACAGCGTATCGCACCGCGCCCAGCGTCACGTACGGAGACCTGCGCAGACGACGCAGATATTATAAAGTGCAACGAACGACACGCGCGCGGCTCGCCGGAAAGCTTGGCGGCAAGTGCGACGGATTTAGAGCGCACGAGCTTCCCCCGCGACTCGCCGCTGAATTCCGGGAGGATTCCCCGCGACCCACTCTGCTACGGTTCAACAGTTATATCGGAACAGATGACTCGTGTCCTAAGACATTCATTACTTTGAAGAGAGTTATAATTGACAGTCGTTCTATAAAAGTAGTTTAAGCTAACGATGTTGTGCAAACATTAGTAACCGTCTGGTAACAGCAGGTGTCGGACAGATAGACGGAAGACGCGTCGGCTATAAATAGCGGAACGTTGGCGATTTGGCGACAAGTCGACCTCGTACCAATGTTTACAATATTCATATTTGGTTACTATGAGCGAATATAACACTACTTTACGTTTAATTTTGTATATAAAACTTAAGTAAGTATTCATTATTGATATTGACATTGACAATGAAATGAATTACTGTAAAGGACCTGGAGTACTCTCGCCTCCTTCGTGCGCCATCTGGTGGTGATCGTGAGCGCGCGTCGGACGCCATGGGCAGGTCACGTGACGCCTCGCATGCTGCGCCCGCGCACGCCTACACGCACTGCAACAATAACATAATATAGGTTTATTATAGCTATCGCACTTTGGACACTACGTACTCATTGATAAAGAGTTCCTTTTATAGATTGTATAAATAAAACACGTAGGTAGGTGTAACGACTACTTTATAATAATATAAATATACACACATCAAAAAAGTCTAAGCAACATGCATGATATTACAAATTTACCATTTATATTAATTTATTTTACCATTTATTTTAATTATAACGTTGTATTTTATTTTTAAAATAATATTTTTAGGGTTCTATGATGTAAAAATAACAGCTGTTTTCTTTATAAGTTCTTTTAATAACAGAAATTAACAATATTAGAATATACAGGTACATAAGAAACTAAACTTTTTTTTTACAAATTGAAATTTCTTAAGAAAATGAATTTATTGTGAAAGAATAGGACAATTTAATACAAAGTATGGCCTCCTCTGCTATTCAGAACTTGTCGGCAACGATTATTCATTGAATTAATGAGACTGTTTATGTCATCTTGCGGTATTCGCTCCCAATGGAATTGTAGCAAATCCTTCAGCTGTTGGGTTGTTGTCACTCCGTCCAAGTCCTTCAAAACACGTCTCTGGAGCATGTCCCATGCGTGCTCGATGGGGTTGAGGTCTGGCGATTGTGCAGGCCAGGGCAATACCTGGATGTTCTCCGTTGCCAAGTATTCACTGGTTCGCCGAGCTGTATGTGAACGCGCATTGTCATGCATTAACGTAAAATCGGAGCCAAAGGTTTGTGCAAATGGATGGACATAAGGTCTGAGAATATCCTCAACGTAATTTTCAGCGTTCATGTTTCCATTTACAAAAACGAGCTCAGTTCGCCTGTTCTTCATAATACCCGCCCATACCATAACTGTTGAGCCGCTGTATGGATGAACTTCCTGAACGCACCTGAGTCTTTCAGTATTTCCGGGTCGACGGTACACTCGCACCCTTCTTGTATCAGGCCTAAACCCGAATCGCGACTCATCGGAAAACATAATTTTATCCCATTGTTCCTGGGTCCATGTTATGCGTTCTCTACACCATTCATTTCGACGAGCGCGATTCCCGTGACGTATCGGTGGGCACCTGATAGGGCGTCGAGCTCGTAGGCCGTACTCATGCAGTCGATTTCGCACAGTTTGGGGACTTACATCAACACCACTTGAATTTTGTAGCCTCAAACTTATCTCTCGAGCGGTTAACATCGGCTGGCGTCTTGCAGTCAGTTGTATGTACCGGTCTTGCCGAGTGGTTGTACTCCTTTTACGGCCTGGATGCTGTTCAGCGGGTTCCCCTGTATTATTGTAGCGCTGCCAAAGACGACAAATAACACTTCTATGAATACCAAAATGTCGAGATACCTGAGATTGATTACTTCCCGCTTGCAACATCCCTACAGCTCTTTGCATTTCATCTGCCGTCAAATGACGTCGCTCCATGACGTAAAGAATATCTAACAATTCAATTTTGTCGCCAACTGTATTTAAATGGTTGGTAAAATTATAAAATCAAGACTAAAACGTAGCAATTAACATGCACTCAAATTCAAACAAATTCGCAGTCATTTGAATTTTATGAAAAAAAACAAAACATAATCGAAATTTTTTTACCTATACACTTGAAGTTTACTTACCTATACACTTTGAGTGAGTAAATACTTAGAAATTAATTAATATAAATGGTAAATTTGTAATATCATGCATGTTGCTTAGACTTTTTTGATGTGTGTAGTACAGTCACGAGCAATAATATGTACACATTTTCAAATTTTCTAAACTATTTGCACGTTTATCTAGACATTACAATATCAAAATGAATTCGTAATTTAGAAGAGGTTCCGTACAGTTTTGAATTAATCTTCGAATTTTCAATTTTGGATTGGCAGAACTTTAGATAACTGGTTTACAAAATGCGAAAATGTGTACATATTATTGCTCGTGACTGTACCAATAGCTAATGTAATGACAAGCTTTAAAAAAATAGTAATTATTAAAAATAAAATCAAACAAAGGTACGAGATCAGGTGTTTGGGTTCCGCTATCCGGTCAAATGACATAGTAAAATGAGTTTTGTTAACGTTTTTAAATACTAACTAGAAAACGGTAGGTGTGAATACCAAAAGTAAGCTGGATAAGTTCACCACGTTATTTGCCACACGCAAGCCTCCATCGCCGTGTGGTGACGGAGTAAGAATACAATATGTCACCACCCCATCTCATCCCATGGGTGTCGTAAAAACCAACTAAGGGACTATCATATAAAAAAAAACTTGAAATTAAACCCTATATTAATCCGTCTGGCCAGCGTGGTATTATAGTAGGCCAAGGATCCCTCCGTCATGGGAGGAGACCCGTCCTTGCAGTGGGAGATTAATGGGCTGTTATGATGATGATGATACAAACTCCTCCTTAGTTGGGTTTTAAAACCACGAGATGAAATGGAAAGGTAGCACCATGGTAATCTTACACCAAACGCAGAAAACGTACAATACTTAGTTGTAGCTTTACCTGGGTATGGTTTCCATACTTCAAGGTTTTCAAAAAAGTTTTTAAGTATGTTTATCCGTTGTCTAGTACCCATAGCTTTGCTTGGCTATACAAGCTTTGCTTAATTTGGGACTAGGTGGCGTTGTGTGAGGATTATTTATATTTATATTATAAGACCTGTTTTTCTCCTTTAGTTCAGATAAATCTGCATACTACGGCATACAAAGCACTAATTAATATTGTACCCTACACACCGTCTTGTGCACCCTCACAAAATCAACAATAACCTACAAGGAGCGACATCTATTGGTAAACCACGAAACTATTTTACAGGCAAGTTGCCGACAATATAAATGTAATGGGTTCTTTCATGGTTAGGCGGGCGGGTAATGGTTGTTGTACTTGGGCGATAGATGACTCTCTTTTGTATTTTAAAAGTATGTGATAACATACAATACATTAAGATATTTATGTAAGTATGTAAAGAACCAATGCAGTTTTGTAAGGATAAAGTTTTGAGCTTAGGATTCATTGTTGCAGAAGTAGATATAAAAATAACAATCATTATACATACTTTCGTTTGGCTCTCCGTGTGGTGACGGAGTAAGAATACAGTGTGTCACCAGTCACCACCCCATCTCATCCCATGGGTGTCGTAAAAACCGACTAAGGGCTATCCGCGAATATTATCTTTACGTAATAAAAAGCAGGAAAACTTGAAATTAAACCCTATACCAAACCGTTTGGCCAACGTGGTTTTAGTAGGCCTAGTATCCTTCCGTCACTGGAGGAGGCCCGTCCCTGCAGTGGGGTATTAATGGACTATTATGATGAATAATGTATTCGACAGATCTACTGCTGATATTACGATGCATGCACACTAGTGACACTTTTCCCAATCAATCAGCACCGACCCATTAATGGGTATGTTACTGTCGGTCATGCATTGGAAAATCTGCACTAATGTGTATAGTAGAGTAATTGAATTAATTAAATATTATTTTATTGTTAATTTAAATTAGATTTTAAACACATTATTTTTTTCCCTTCATGCAATTTTTAGTTAAAGTGGTCAACCATGGTCACGAGTCAAAACAACCTGGCAACCAAAAAATATTGTCAACCAAAAAATATTGTCAACCAAAAAATATTGTCAAGCAAAAAATATTGTCAACCAAAAAATATTGTCAAGCAAAAAATATTGTCAAGCAAAATATATTTAATAATACTAAATTCGAAACCCAAACATTTCGTATATTTACGATTTTTAACATAAAATACGCAAAAACCTCATTTTCCCTTAACATAAATAACAATATTCGTAAGTGTAATCTTAATGTAAATAAATAAACACATTAACAAGGCCAGAAGTGAGGAAGAATATAATTTTATTTGTATAAGGAATATCTTATTTTATTATAACCTTGTGTAGGTATATATAAGTAATCTTGATACTTTATCATCTAGATATTTTTGACTTGGCTCTGTGTGAGTGCATGTCCTTTATTGCTAAGTTATTTTTCTTACTAAACCAAAAAAAAATGTGCATTTTATGTATAACGAGACTACGTGTTTCACGCAGAAACTACAGAACAGATTTCGTGAAAACACTAGCAGTAATATAGATCATGCATCAGCATGTCAATTCTCGTACCTTAAAATCGTTAAAAATTCGGTTAAGTTAACTTTTAGTTGTCAAATTGTCACACAATAGTTATGACAATTTGATCCTTTTTGATCACAATGTCTACACTGTAAAATGACTTTAAAGGATTACGCATAAAATGCATATTGACTAAGTAGCAAAATGCCTCAAATCATAACGACTTAGTAATAATACACCTTTAAATGAAAATGACTTTGTAGTAAAATGACTACGAAGTAACGCGACTTTAAAGGCAAACGTCTTAAGTAAAGATGACTTGAAATCCAAAATACCTAAAATGCAAAATATCTCAGTAGGTAGTTTTATGGCCAGAACACGAAAATGCACCCCCTGTGGGGCACGAAACTCGGCCTGAACTGTCACTGTGCAGCAGTCCCATCACAAACGAGGCCCGCTTGCGAACCATGTTTATGTGGGGACGGAAGGAGAGTTTATTGTCGAGTATGAGACCAAGATATTTGGCTTCCCTCGCCCAAGGGATCAAGGAGCGTTCGGATCTTGACTTTTGGTGTCTCTGCCGAGAGGGTCTTATGGCTTTGTTTCTTGTGAAACATTACCGCTTGACTCTTTTCGAGGTTGACTGTTATCCTCCATTTCTGGAACTAATCGCTAAGGGCGTTGGACGCAGATTGGAGTCGCCTAAATATCGAGGGGGAGGGCGAGGTTCCAGAGGCTTAAATAGCTGTGTCGTATGCAAAAAGGGCTGTTTGAAAACTGAGTTTATCTACTATTACATTTATTTGAAGAAACCTGTTACTCGTCTACTTTAGGAAATATATAAGTACCGGTAAACTGGGGTTACTTTGATGTCGTGGGGTAACATTGATCGCTCAATTTTCTTTATTATATAAGTGAAATTTTCGTGCAAATGAAGCACGCCATACATGTGACAATCCTGATAAGGGCTAATACTATAAATCGGTCATGCTTCTCTTAGCGCATTCAGAGAAAAACGAGTGATCAATGTAGCCTCTGCTTATTAAAGTAACCCTATTCTACGGTAGTAATAATTAAAGTAACATTTTATTTCATTTATAATAATTCACAAATAAAAATAATGATTATTTGATTTATCGTCGTTTTGATTCTTAGTCCTAATGGCGTATTGTGTATTATCATTTAAAGTCGTTTTCAATTTTGAGACATTATGCTGCATAGGCAAGAAACAATACAGATGTATTGCAAATTAGTCAAAACACTTTAGAGATATTGATTTGAGACATTTTGCTTCAAAGTCATTTTACAGTGTAGACATTGTGATCATAAAGGAATTTGATAACTAAAAGTTAACTTAACCGAATTTTTAACGATTTTAAGGAACGAGAATTGACATGCAGAATAATACATAGGCTTCAAATAGTACAAAATTACGTAAAATATGGTGATATGAGCTAGACAGGGCACAAAAACACTGATCTTCATCGGCGGTGGACCTAAATTTGTGGAACTCAAGAGGAGAGGTCTTTGCCCAGTAGTGGGATGATAAAGGCTGAAACTAACTATAAGTACGCACGTTATAATTTGAGTAGGTACTCAAAAAAGAGATAGAAGATTATAATATAAAATAAAAATAGAAGACCCATAAGTGTAAGCGAGATAGATATTAAGAAATATTATAATGATATTTATAACTAAAAAAAAATCCAAATCAGTTTAGCCGTTTTCGAGAAATCTAGTAACAAAAACAAAAATAAAATAGAACCGAATTGAGAACCTCCTCCTTTCTTTGAAGTCGGTTAAAAATAGTCACGATAACCGACAACCACACAGGCAAAGCTACGACTAAAATACAGTATAATAGACTGTATCTATTATTTAGGGTGTAAATAATACTAGTGAGTTAAACCAACCGCGATGTCCTTGCGCTGCGGCTAAGAAAGCTCTTAACCGCAAGATAGGAGTAGTGTTCAGTGTACATGGAACATGGAGCTGAATTCGACATTGTTATTTAATAAATTAAAAAAAAAAATATTCCTCACACATTCACACAACGCCATCTAGCCCCAAACTAAGCAAAGCTTGTACTATGGGTACTAGAAAACGGATAAACATAGGTACTTAAATACTTTTTTTTATACCTATTATACATAGATAACACACAGACCAATGCAAACAATCATGTTCATGCACACAAAGATTTGCATTGAGCGGGAATCGAACCCGAGACTTTTGCGTACCAGTCATGTTATATAACCACTACGCCACAGAGGTCGTCATTGTTGTCAAAAATCTGTCGCGCTCGCAGCCAGTTACAATCACTACATATTTTCTAACGTCTGGTCTGCATGGTATTAGTAGGCCAACATTCCCTTCATCTCCGAAGGATGCCAGTCCCTGCAATGGGACATTAAATGACTGTTATAAAACGGCGGGCAGGTGTTCACCATAGAACCATCTGCTCTCTGTGGAGATATCCACTATAGAACTATAAGAGAAAAAAAAACACGAGTGGTAGAATCACGCTATTTACAGCATGAATGGGCGACTCGACTGAGGCAGTAGCACCCTTTCCCTTTCACACAAAATGAACGTAAAGCCTACAGCAGTTTATGCCTAACTACCCGTGCCCACTTGCGCGTCGTTCATTACTGCTCCACTCCTATTAGTCATAGCGTGATACTGTATAGCCTACGACACTCCCCGATAAATGGACTATTCAACACAGAAAGAATTTTTAAAATCGGTTCATTAGATCTAGAGATCACCCCCTACAACGTCACAAACACACAAACTTTACCTCTTTATAATATAAGTATAGACTTATATACTAATATTATAAAGAGGATATCTATATCTATATATCTATACTTATAGATTACCTATACCTTGTACCTACAAGGTATAGGTAATCTATAAGTGATACGAATATCGTTAAAGAAGAAGTAAGTACATACACTTGACAGCCCTAGAAGCATCTAAGTTTTTTTTATTACTTTTGACGAGTGATTTATTTAGTCTAGTGATAAAGATGATAGTAAGTAGGTAGTAGTTGCTACAACCGTAGCAACTTGTAACTGGTTATAAAAAAAAAAAAAATTAGTTTTTAAGCCAAGTTAGTAAATCAAATATTTTTTTATCGTTATGCTTTGGCGACCAATAAAACAGAAGATATTGTTTTTTTAGTCCGGGGGAAATCCTTATGGAGTTCTTCCACCCTCGGGGAAGGCTAGGTCCTACAGAATAAATTCGTCTTTCAAGGGCCCGTGAGAAACCATGATTTTACCGAAACCCCAAGCTAGTGCTGGCCGCTTCTAAGCGGGCTCTATCGCGATGGAGGAACGAGGTTTACGTTACACACCTAGTAACTATCAGGATGGCTACGACCTAGCAAGAACTTTGATAGGACATCAAAAACCTGACATCTGATCTATCATCATCATTCCCCTGCCCTTATCCCAATTTTTTTTAGGGTCGACGCAACATTTCTTCTTCCATACTTTCCTATCGGACGTCATCTCAAAGTCACACTCTTCGCAACCATATCTGATCTATCATTAAACCACAAAAAATGATAAGAGGACACGAACTAATTCAAAACAGAAACACACCACCAAAAAAGATATATGCATATAACAGTCCATATAGATCACTGGTTAACGTACCACAAACGCTTAACAAAACTCACATAAGACCACTTTAACCTATTTCAAATGTTTTCATGCATAATAAATTGTTATACGGAACCATTAAAACACTCGACTTGCATCAATATTAGGGATGGCAAACATTTTATTGCATCAAAATATGGAATATTTATAAGTATACAACTTAAGAAGTAAAAGGATTGAACTTGCAGAAGTTCAACTAATCATAATTTAAACTCTTAGCCATGTACTCCCTTACTCATAGACGCCTCTTAAATTTAATCACTGTTTAGCGAGATTTTTATTAGGAAAACTAACCTTATACCAAAACAAAAACGTAAGAATTTAAGCTAATCAATTGACTAAAATTTAAGAGGCGTTTATGAGTAAGGGGGTAAATCATTGTAATTGGGTTTACAGCTTAAGACGCTTAACAAAACCTGTTCTAGCTAAAACTACCGTCTGTATCTTTTAGTCTGAGTTTATAGACTACAAAACTAAACAGCAACAACGATTTTGCAGTTAGTGTGTGTCATTAAATTTGGTTAAAAAGGCTAATGCCGGGAATTTTATAAGTCAACGAAAATGAATATCACTTCACATAAAGGATATTGAACGACAGTTCGTATTGCCTTCTTGTAGCCGTACTTGTAAATAACTTAATATAGACCGAATTGAAAATTTAGTTTTTTTTCATAGTTTAATTTAATTTTAAGCTTTTTATAAACTATTGAACGTTAATTAGGCACCAAAATCAAATTAAAAATAAATTAAAAATCAAAGTGGCAACCCTATCGAACGTAATATAAATCAGAGTTCCGAAATAGTTGATCACTTTCGATCTCCATTTTCAAAGGGAACTCCGATAATGGCTCGCACGTTAAAAGAGTGATTTACATGAGTGATTCAGATTAGTGATGTGATGACTGATTGTATCGATCTAGTTCAGTTTCATTGAGGATTTTTCTTATTATTTATTAATTCACGTAGGAAACTTGTACCGAATGGTGGAAAACTCGATACAAATTGTCATACATTCATTGATTCGAAGAAACCAGATCAATGATTTGGGTCTTATTAGAGTTTTAATATCTTTGTACCGAAATGGATGGGATGGTTGTAATGGAGGGAAATCGGTCTACCAAAACCACGCTGTCCTGAAAAGTTGGGTATAAAGTTTACAAAGTAGTTTTCCTTTTTTCCGCAGAGAATTCTGTTGAGATATTAACAGCGAACACTCAATTAGTCGGTTTCCACGGTGACCATGGAATGAGATAGGGTGGTGAAATTGGTAGTCCCTTTCTTCTCCAAACATGTTTACTATAATCATCACATTCCATAACATTAGCGTAAGTTTACGAAATCGTAAATTACCTAATCGTCTTTAATTATAATAGCTATATTATGTGTGTGTCATAAAATGGGGTACTCTAATTATTAGATATCCTAATTTTTCTTGCTATCTCATGTCCGAAGATAAAATTAAGACAAAAAATCAGAAACAGTTGGTTAGGTTAGGCAAAAAAAAAGTCATGTTATATTTATGGATTTAGGTTTTCGGACAAGTGATATTATGAGACATGAATTTAGGGCTAGTTATCATTCGGACACATGATGATTCCGACACAAAATGTTATGACAACTTAGATTATGAATAAAAAAATTATGAGACAATATAGAGAACCTGTGAAATTATATAATTTAAATTGTGACTAAGACCATAGCTGAGACAAGGCGAATGAATAATAAAATACAAATAGAACAAAAAAAAATGACTTCTACAAAATTAAGGACCCTTAATTGGTAAGAGAAACTTATAAAATGATTTCCTAATATTTCTATTCAACGTCGTTATCCTATATGATACACTTTATTGACTTTCTTTTTTATTTGATGTTTACAATATGATTATTTAAAATCCACAATATGGTAGTCTCCAAAATAAATTATGATAAATATTATGCCTACAGCAATATCAATACAAATCGAAACAAACTAAAACCATCAAAATCCACCCACGCGTTTAGTCTATAAAAGTACGAAAAAAGATATCAAATCACAAATACCCTCCGTGTGGTGACGGAGTAAGAATACAATATTTCACACCACCCCATCTCATCACATGAGTGTCGTAAAAACCGACTAAGGGACTATCCGTGAATATTATCTTTACGAAATAAAAAGAAGGAAAACTTGAAATTAAACCGATACCAATTCGTCTTGCCAGCGTGGTATTAGTCGGCCAAGTATCCCCCCGTCAGAGAAGGAGGCCCGTCCCTGCAGCGGGACATTTATGGACTGTTATGATGACCAGTAGGTCATCATAACAAGTATACTTAGTAAGTATACTAAGCAACAGTGCGCTAATTTGGCATAGCATGTGCCTTTTACGGATTAGCTGGTGTGCAATCCAAAACAATAAAATAAAAAATACAACCGAATTGAGAACCTTCTCCTTTTTTTGAAGTCGGTTGAAAATAGTATATTTAAATATTTATTTTTAAACTACGACACTCCCACTATATTTAATTAGAATTTTGTAACAAGATATTTGTTGATTAGGCAGCTTATGTTACAAATACACAGAAATATATATTCTTCGTATCAATAGATAAAAATAAACAATAGACCCATATTCTAATTGGTAACGGTCGGATTCGGATTAGACGCAAAACGCAACCGATCTTACTCCTTGCTGCAACTGATTTATTAAATCACGGAATCACAAAGGCCTATGTACTTAAGGGCTATGTATTACGGAGTAAGAATACAATATGTCACTTCCCCATCTCATCCCATGGGTGTTGTAAAAACCGACTAAGGGACTATCCGTGATTATTATCTTTACGAAATAAAAAAACAAAAAGAAAACTTGAAATTAAACCCTATACCAAAAATCGCGCCTGGTCAGCGTGGTATGAGTAGGCCAAGTATCCCATTGCCACGGGAGGAGGCCCATCCTTGCAGTGGGACATTAATATGTAATGTATTTAGGTACCCAAAATGGCGGAAACAAAACAATACCTAAAGTGTATTCGAATAAAACAACCTATATAGAACCTGACCTAGTCAACGAAAAGGCACAGAATATCATAGAGAACACATTCACACAACGCCACCTACTTAGTCTCAAACTAAGCAAAACTTGTACTATGGGTATTAGACAACGGATAAACATACTTTTTTTTTAGTTAATACTATACATAGAAACACTCAGACCAATGCAAACAATCATGTTCATGCACACAAAGATTTTCATTGAGCGGGAATCGAACCCGAGACCTCTGCGTAGCAGTCATGTTATATAACCACTACGCCACAGAGGTCGTAAGGCTACGTAAAGTATAAACATTTGGAGGAGACCTCTGGTTAACAGTGGACGTCTGTTTACTGACATAATGACATTTGCTAAAAATAGTTTTGCTATCTGTAAAATTGGGAAAAGATGGTTTTGCCAAATGATAATTTGGGAAACATACTTTGGAAAATATTTTTTCCTAAGCGTCAGTAATCCGACTTAAGTAGAAGCCGGATATTTCTGACATTACATTTTGTTTACAAAACATCCGTACTTCGGGGAATTTGACTGGACGCCATGACGAGAGGTTGAGCTGTCATTTATATATTTTACAAATTGATTTTTCGAAGATTTTGTGATGCAGAAGAGACGCAGTTTTGTTTTGCAAGTTCGTCGTCAGTAAATAAATATGAATAAATATGCAAGTGATTGGTGAATAGCTGGTGGCATCGTGGTCCGGCTGTTCCTGTCTCCATTATACGCGTTCTCGTCAAGTTCTCATGGACGACAATGAAAAGTGAAGCATCGACTTTTTTAATGTTATTTTTATATTACTGTATATTTCCTATGTATTTTTCACTCACTTTACACTGGCAAATATGTAACTATGTTTATGAGCCATAAATAACTATAAATATTAATAAACATCCGTATTTCCACGATTCATATATTCTTAAACCCCTAATATAGCTAAATATTTAACTGTAAATACATCTAAATATATGTACAGTGGGCCAATAAAATGTCGCACGCAACGACTTGGCTACAGGCCACAAATAAAATGACAGAAATTTATACAACCAGTAGGTACGAGTATACTTCCGACTGCATGAAATACCGAGATGGTATCTGTTAAGAGCATCGCTGAAATAGATTTAAATTTATTAATTAAAGGAAATACTTACACTGTGACCTAGTGAAGTAAATTTTTATTTATATAGAGCAAAATTTATCATAACAGCCCATTAATGTCCCACTACAGGGGCGGGCCTCCTCCCGTGATGGAGGGATACTTGGCCTACTAATACCACGCTGGCCCGACGGATTGGTATAGGTTTTAATTTCAAGTTTTCCTTCTCTTTATTTTAGGATAATCCTAGTGTATCCCGTTGTCTATGATCAAGTGCGAACACTGGATTTTTTTTATTAAAAAAGGAACTTCAGCATTGCTTCTTCCAGGGGCAGGTAAAAGTCGCTCCCCATTTTCTTCATAGTGACACAGTCGTTGAGCCACGTCTAAGGCCTATGAGCACACGTTTTTCCTTCTACCTTTAACATTTTAATATCCAATATTAACGGAAAGAGGAAACACATGAGCCGAAAGTTCGTTCCACGTTTTATTATTAATATTTATTGTACACCATTTAAAAAAAAATACAATTATAAATATAGCATACAAAACACATAACAGATAGTAAAGTAGTAATTGTTTGGCAGAGAAAAGGCAGAAATTGCAAATGTTTAGGTCCGTGACGGAAGAGGAAAGAGCGTTCTTTTGCAGTGGTAACGTAAACCAGCACAGAAGTGAATCAAAGCTTATTTCTGTGGACTCAGTTGTTGGTAATACAATATTAAATACATATAACAACAATATATCTAATGACTGTTTATTTAAACATAATAAATACTTAACAAATTATCAAAAATGTTTATCCCACAAATTTTGTTAGTCGTTCACTCATTACTTCTACAAAATAAATAACCTAAAATACACTCTTATCTATACGAGAAAGAGTTCAATTTACAATACAATCACCAAAAACTAAAATCCCACGATGTTTTAGATCATAACAATATAAATTTAGTCTATATAAATATAGATTTAGAGTCGAATTTCCCTCGCAGTAATGTGAACAGTAACAATTTCTTTTTATAATCAGGTTGAAAAGCACTGCATCCCCGCCCACGCCTTAAAAGTCCAATTTTATACTATGAACCGAGTGTAGTACAAAAATAAAGATACAATAATGTGTAAAAATCACACGGAGCGTACTAAGTTTAGCACATACCACGGTCTTCTATGTTTAGTTCATACCACGGTCTATTTTGTATAGAAGACTATGGTATGAAGTACTTTTATACTACTTAGTAGACTGCTAAAAGAGAAATATAGATCTACGGTTAGTCCCTCAGTCGGTGTTTACGACTCCCATGGGATGAGATGGGGTGGTGGAAAAGGGTGAATTATTTATTGCTTTTTGGTTGCAAACGAGCAATCGGCCCATCATCTCAGCAAAATGCAATCTCAGCATAAAAAAAATGCAATCTAGCTCATAATCTATACTAATATTATAAAGAGGTAAAGTTTGTGTGTTTGTGACGTTGTACGGGGTAATCTCTGGATCTAATGAACCAATTTTAAAAAGTCTTTCTGTGTTGAATAGTCCATTTATCGGGGAGTGTCATAGGCTATATACTATCGCGCTATGACTAATAGGAGTGGAGCAGTAATGAAATGTGTTTAAAAAACGGACGCGTTTATTTCGCCGCCTAAGGGCGCTTGTACACGCTAAGAAAATTTGCCGTGTCTACGCCAGACAAGACAAATCTTCGTGTAGACGTCAAGAATTTTGTCTTTTTCGTACACGAAAACTTTTCTTGTCTTCCGCAGACAAGACAATTCGGAACGTGTACACGCCAGGATTTTTTTCGTACAGTAGTCGTCAGACGGGCGTAGGGCGCGCAAGTAATAACAAGTGTGATAATCAGTGTGAGTTTCCTTTAGTAAAAATGTTAACTAGAAAGCAAACAAGTATGATACCCTACTACACCGCTCCCCGCCCCTCCGCAACAACGTTCGCCGTGTCTTGTCTTGCGCAGACAAGAAAATTTTCTTATGCATCGCCGGCGCTGTGTACACAGGTCGTGCTAAGAAACGACACGAATTCTTGCGTAGGCCCGGCGATTTTTCTTACCGTGTACAAGCGCCGTAACGAAGTGGGCTCGGGTCAGCTAGTGCTAGAAAAATGCAATCTAGCTCATAATACAAAATAAATAAAAAAGTAACTAGCGCTGGTCTTTCATTTAGACTGATTTATTATTGATTTTTTCAATATCATTATAAAAAAATAAGTTGAAATTATTAATAAAATTCTAATTTATATGTTACACAAACAGTTATAAAATTAACATAATCCATTGAAATTGATCTTATTTCTTTTGTTAAATTTTTAATCTTCACAGGAATGCGGAATTAAATCAACAGTGAATTTATTAAATCGAAAAATGTCATAATCATAACAACTTAATAATATCCCACTGTGGGTCTTCTGCAAAAAGTTTGATAACTTTGTTTGGACTAGTTAGAAGACAAACATACTAAAAGTTTCCGCTCCTCAAACTCGAGCCCGGGAAGAGGGAGGGGAAAGAAGGTCCCGGTTTTTGGTTTTTGGCCGAAATCTCGAAAATGGTGCGTTGTAAGAATTTTTGTTGTAGGACATAGGGAAACCTAATGAAATTCTCTACAACTTTGCCTTTAAAAATCCTTTGAGATCCATAATAGAGTCGAACGAGTCGAACTAAAGAAATTAGATAAAATAGATAAAGAGTTATTTTCCTATTTTAATAAACACAGTCTCTGTCACTCACTTTCCCCTTACACCACAAAGATCATAACAGCCCATTAATGTCCCACTGCAGGGACGGGCCTCCTCCCATGACGGATACTTGGCCGACTAATACCACGCTGGCCAGACGGATTGGTATAGGGTTTAATATTAACTTTTCCTTCTTTCTATGTAAATGTAATATTCACAGATAGTCCCTTAGTCGGTTTCTACGACACCTATAGGATGAGATGGGGTGGTGACATATTGTATTCTAACTCCGTCACCACACTGAAGCTCTGTCACTCACTTTCCCCTTACACCACTAAGATAATCATTGTCAAAGAGTATAATTGTAATCTATTTTCATCTCAAGCGCATGTCATGAATGTACCAGTAAATGAGTTATTACTAGCCGACTAGACGGAGTGGCAACATACGAGTATCGACGGTCGGCCATTGACGTGATGACGAAATGTCTGTTTTATCTTACTATATTTATAATTTTTTCTAGTCTATATACTTTAACCAGAAATCATTCTTAGAATATCTATTTAGGAAAATTTTAATGGAAGTACAGTCACGAACAATAACATAAACACGTTGTCAAATTTTCTCAACTATATAAACCTCTATGTAGACATGAGAGTACCTACGAAAATTAATTATTTATTTATAATATCTTCCACCATTTCCAGTTTTGAACTAGTCTTCGAATATTAAATTTTGGATTGCAAGAATTTTAGATAAGTAACTATTTTACAAAATGTCAAAATGTGTAGGTACATATTATTGCTTGTGACTGTACTACGCACACGCTATTTACTTTGCATTCAAAAATGTGTTTTAAAGCAAGGGATTTGTATATAGCAGTCTAGGTTGATGTTTACCTATTTTCTTTTTTTTTGTATACAAGTCAAACTAATTGCAGCGAATTAATGAAACTGTCAAGACTTGATGTTTTATTAGTGTTACGCTATTAGATTAAAAAGTATCTTTATTTTAGATTTGATTGTAGTATTCGGCACTTTCTGCCAATCTAGTCAGCTTGGCATTGATAGAGTAAATTAACCACTATCACTCGAAGTGGCCTCTAGAATTTCAAGATAGTGATAGAAGTAACGCTTATTATGAAAAAAAAGTCAGTATGAGAGTCTAAAAGGGGTGAATTACTGACTTCCGAATTACTGAACCGGAGAATAACCTAGGTATATATCCAATTAATATCTAGGTTAAGTAATACGAGTATATACCGCGCAAGTAAGACCCGCGTAAAACATTAACCTATTATGAAATATTTGTATAAGAATTACAGTAAATACATCATTGATATCAAATCAATGATCAACATATTCGTGGGAACTTTGATACCACGATTCAGGTTACCAGTACACTAAATAACAGTGTAATTATTTATCATAACTGTAACTACCTACGTATACAAGGAGCTCTTTATTGTTTTATGATACTCTATGATTAATGGATTATGAAGACTTCTAAGTTATAGCTAATTCAAGTTTGGTTTGAAATGTGTTTGGTTCTCCGTGTGGTGACTCTCATCCCACGGGTGTCGTAAAAACCGACTTAGGGACTATCCGTGAATATTACCTTTACACAGAAAGAAGGAAAAATTGAAATTAAACCCTATACCAATCCGTTTGGCCAGCGTGGTATTAGTAGGCCAAGTATCCCTCCATCACGGGAGGAGGTCCGTCCCTGCAGTGGGACATTAATGGGCTGTTTTATATATAGTATAGATTAAATTAATACAATTATGTAATTTACCGAAAATCAAATGGAAAACTTAACCCGAATCAGTCCTTTCTTTTCTTTTCTAGAACACAGCAGAACATTGTATTAATAAATTAATATGTATAGGTCGTTAAATTTGTAACAGTTTCTGTATTGGTATGTTTATTGCTTATAACAATATTAAACATCATCAATGAGGGCATTGATACCATAATTTTGATAGTAAACTAATTATATTTATGACAAACATAATATATTAGTCGGCATCACAAAAAGAATACAGTAGTCTTTTTAGTTTATAGCGTAACCATGACAACAACATATTTATAAAAAAAGCTTTGTTTCACAAAAAAATTAAAAACATAAAAGAAATAAAGAAATCATTTTCGTTTGAGCACATTGAATGCAAATTATTATCTATACTAATATTATAAAGATGTAAAGTTTGTGTGTTTGTGACGTTGTAGGGCGTAATCTCTGGATCTAATGAACCGATTTTAAAAACTATTTCTGTGTTGAATACTCCATTTATCGGGGAGTGTCTATATAGTATCACGCTATGACTAATAGGAGTGGAGCAGCCCAACGAAGTGGGCACGGGTCAGCTAGTGAAAAATATTAATAAGATCATACTTGATCAACTTCAGACATTAACAAATATACTTTTCGGATTTTAGGCACGTCATTAGTTTAATTATTTATTTGTCGTTAAGTATGTAAGTAATATATCACAATACATTACGCCATCTATTACCAAACTAAACACTATTTTAATTCTGCATACCAGACAAGTAGTGAACTAACATACTAGTAAACTTTTTTGTGAATATATAAATAGGAACACGTAATTATCTATAGATTTTACTCTTTAAAATTACAATTTTGTGTAGGTGGAAGTAAAGTTCGAATGTATCTTTAACAACACTATTTGGGTCATTGTTACTAACAGTTCGTTAATAATAACAGATATCTCATAGATACTTGACTTGAAACCCAAAGTGCCCAAAGCGTGCCTTCCAAAGATCCAAATTTTACAAATAGACTTTTTTAAACTTGTATAAGTCCCGGACAGACCCTGTGACCTTGACTGGGCTGTCAGGGTCATCAGGGACTCAAACAAACTACAGTTCTTCCTAGTTGTCGAGTTTCGTATGGTACGAGCAAACCCTCGGAAATATAATTCTAGACATCTCCGACAGTCTCAAATAGACCCGTGATATGAAATATTAATAAGTAATTCGGTTTGTAGAAACTCTTCTTCTAACTTCTGTCTATAGGTACTTCTGTATGGCAGCGGCTTAGCTGTACTCTGGTATGTCTGAGGTCTATGACCAGCAGTGGTTTACGATAGGCTATTTGACTGGCTCTTCGAAAGTCTTGGCGAAGGGTCCAACACCCCGCGACGACGCAAAATTCCTGTGGTTGCGCATGCCCCGGGAAAAATCCGGAATTTGGTACTGGAGATGGCTCTGCACAAAACGGAAGCGTCGGTTTTTTTTACGGAAGATCTGTTTCTATGGCCTTTCTAAAGAAAAGAATCTAATATTGTGTTTGTGATAAGAACAGTCCAAATCAGCGTACCTATATACGAAGGTTATTTGTTACGCCAAATCATCAACACATCCGCCGGCATTCGAAAAAGCTTTTTAACACAAAAATATAAAGATATAACAAGATGGTTATTATACGACAAGCATTAATCATTTTGTATATTAATATTTATTATTTTACAGAGTATTTATGTTAATATTAATTTGTTCTGTTTAGTTTTATTACGCAAGTATAATTTAACGATTTATGTAAAAATCTGCTTTATGGGAAAAGGTTCTCAACCTTTAATTATAGAACGTTACGTACCTACCTATTAAAAAAAATTGACAACTCCGTCTTATTTTTAAAACAATAAATTTTGTGAAACGGACCTACATTGCATGTTTTTTCTCCTTAACATTAGATGCTTTAAGCCTTTGCTGGAGACGGCAGGAGAACATTCTCCTTCTTTCGTTCTAACCGTTCCTGGAGTAAACACCAGGTGTGTTACATTACTGTGCCGTATTGCTAAAAAACGGTCACACAATACAGCTAAAAAAATTGACATAAAAAAATAATCCTCACACATTCACACATCGCCACCTAGCAAACTAAGCAAAGCTTGTACTATGGGTACTAGACAACGGATAAACATACTTAAATTCCTTTTTTTTAATACATACATATTACACATAGTAAACACTCAGACCAATGCAAATAATCATGTTCATGCACACAAAGATATGCCTTGAGCGGGAATCGAACCCGAGACCTCTGCGTAGCAGTTACTGCGGCACAGAGGTCGTCCATTGAACATAATTTATGCATGCAAAAAGTATTTAATCTGTGTATAATCCCTGTTCTAACCTCAACAGTACAAAAACACTGCACTGTTTAAAAATATTATTCTATTTTATAATTAACGGTTACTGCAGCTGAAACTTATTGCTATCTATAAATAAAACTATGAACATTATCGTTTATTCATCGTATAAGCTTAAAACGCCAATAATTATGTTACTTTATGTGTATAGGAACATATTAGTTTAGTTTTTAAATATTATGGTTTTTTAAAGCCAAGTGGTTCTTTTTAATACATAGTATATAACAACAGACCATAATTTTGAAATTAAAAAACAGAATGCAAAAGCGTTGATGCCAATTTAAACACGCAATTTCTTTTTGGACTACTTATTTACTGATGATTTATTTTAGGTAAAAACCAAATAAATCAAACAATTTTGAAATAAAACGAAACTCCTCATGTGTCTACCATTTGAATTAGGATTTCCACACATGTCATATTAAAGTAAAAATTTAATTTATTTATTTTAATTAACGTATAATAGTAAGTAATATTTTTAAAATATTTTTATTGGCTCTGATTTATAGGTGTGATAAAATTAGCGAAATTCTTAAATATAATACTAAATTATAATCATAATTCACCGTGATAACGATTAGCGTCATATCAACATATAAATATAATATTATGTTAACTATATCTTTATTAAATGCAAATTTAATTAATATATTATGGGGGACTGACTAATTGATTATAATTTTTATGTTTCCTTTTATCGTTATGTTTTATTTTGATTTATTTTTAATCGGTTTCGAAAAAAAAAAGTTTATTTACAGTTTGTCTACGACACAATTAAAGAGACTGTTATAGTATTAAATGATTCTAGATTTAGCCTTTTTTAATATTTATGAAATATTAAATTTATTTTAATGAAACTTATGTCGTAATTTTCCGTGTGGTGACTTGGTGACGGAGTAAGAATACAATACTGATACCTAATGAATACTTATGGGACTATCCGTGAATATTATCTTTACGAAATTAGAAGAAGGTAAACTTGAAATTAAATGCTATACCAATCCGTCTGGCCAGCGTGGTATTAGTAGGCCAAGTATCCCTCCGTCCCGGGAAGAGGCCTGTCGGCCTTATGATGATGATGATCTGGAGTCCGCGACTTCGTCTGCGTATTTTAGTCAAATCACACAATGTCTTTATAAATTATACCCTGTGTTATTCTGATGTAGGTATAAACTAAATTTTTACGTAAAAGAGTCACAAACAACCGTACCTACTTACAATGTTTCGCGTATTTAATATTTGATAGGAAAGGATATAATACAAGTAATAGTTTGTGTTCCCATATAAATAAAAAAGATTATTAAATTTAAATACTTAATTAGCTTTACGGCAATAAACATCTAACAAAGTCACAAACATTTATATTTTTATTTGCGAGAACAGGAAATGAACCCGCTATATACCTAATCAAGTTGTCAATTGGATTGTAAATTAAACGCCTTGTTAACTAATTTAATAAAGCTCAGCTCTGTGGTTTAGGAAATAATTATGTATAGTCGAAAACTAAATGGCTTTATCACCTCTAGAGTTAATGTTAGTTGCATGTCATAAAACTATTAGGTTCAATATCGCACAACAAAACATCAGCTAAATCATGACGCTACTTTGACATATCAATTCTCTTGTATTAGCAAATAGTCGTTAGATATGTATAAAAACAATTAATAAAGTCAACGTTATTGACTGTTACTAGAGCATATTTTCGGTAAAACGTTTTATTCTAATGAATTTATCTCTTTTTTCCTTCTATGTCCATCCCTATCATTTCTTGCATGACGTCATTGGCGCATATTTCAATTTAAAGTTTTCGTAATTCTATAATATAAAACAAATTAGGGTAAACCACCTAATCGTTAGAAGCCCTACAATAATTGGCACTTAAGAGTTAAAAGTGAGTAAAAAGAAAGAAAACACTATAGATTATTCAAGTTCAAATATTATTTATTTAATATTTTTATCATATTTTATTTATTTCATGTGTCAACATAGCAACAATAAATTTATCAGAATCCTTTTATTAGCATTAGTGCCAATAATATTTATTTAATACTATTCAATCACATAATTATGATTAAGTTTAAGCAAAGATTAAAGTATTTTATCATTTTATGATATTTTATATTTTAGTCTGACACGAAGTCCACTCTTAAGGTGCCAACAATTGGGTGGCTTACCAGCCAATATTTAAATTCTACAGTTTCAGTTTTTCAGAAATGACAAGCTTGTAATGTCACTAGTAACAAGTTGACTTTAGTTTTAAATTATTTAATGGTTTTTCAAATACAAACTCTACAGTTTAATATAGTGACATTTGCATTGTGATAATAGATATTATTATTTATTACGTTGAATTGAAAGTTTAAAATAGATTGCACTTTTAATCTAAGCATAGTTTTGATTACGGTCAACCAATGACGTCAAGCTCACGCATAAACATTAAAAACGATCTTAATGAATTTGAATTATGATAGAATTTTTTGTCAAAACTGATAAAGCCATTTCGTTTTCGGTTATACATGGCAAAATATGACGAAGACTCTAGTTGGTTTTGACTCTTTCGAAACGGGACGTTTGTATTTTTTGTAATTGGAGGCAAACGACCCAGCAGGTTATTTGCATACTCTACTACGAAATTTCTTTAATAAAAATCAAATGAATTTTTTTTAATAAAAATCAAATGTTTTTTTTAATGAAAATCAAATGAAATATGTAGTACAATTAACGTAGGCAATTGATGATATAATCCCCTTAATATTACCCGAATTATATTATTACCCCTTCTCATCCCTTGAGTGTTGTAAACAAAGATATTATTTTAATTTGTACCGGTCGTAAAAACAGGAAAATTGATAGAATGATATAACCTTTATGAAAAACTAAAGAAGGAAACCTCAAAATTTTGCCGTACCTACAAACGTTAATAATGTAGAAAACGGCGCGGCGTGATGTAAAAGGTATCACTGTAGTTTTCAGCCATTCAACATTCACGCACGACATTCTTATTTATTTATTTTTATTTTCTTATTTAAAAAGACAACTCCCGCACTAGGGATCATGCCCTGTGTCGCGGGGACTTTTACAAACATCAATTAACGGACACATAGAACACCCAGACTCAGGACAATAATTTGTGGATCTCACAAATTATTGTCCTGCGTGGGGATCGAACCCACAACCTCATGCGCGGCAGCCGCTGGCTCTACCGGCGCGCCACCGAGGTCGTCATTTTCGGGATGAAATGGTGATCACTAGTAACCAGATTTATAAAACTTCACACAATTATCATCATGTCAGCCAATTGACGTCCACTGCTGGACCTCCTCCAAATTCTGCCACCTTGTGCGCAATCCTGTGCGCTATGTCTGTCACTTAGGTTCTCCCGCGGATCTCCTCATTTCTGATTCTATCGTAAGTATTGAGCACTAAATTCTCATAACTAAAGAACTATTTCCTGATAAAATTCCAAGAAAATTCAGTAGCCAATCTGTCAACCTACAACATTATCGAAACAAATCAAAACAAAATGATTTATTAAGTTTTTTCTACTTACTATTTTATCACGGTCATATAATTAATGTTCACATAATCTTTTCTATTAATCTATCTTTATTTTTAACGCAATAAGGATGAAAATCGTTTGGCAATTTCGTATAAATAAATGACAGGCTTTTTTACTTATGTATCTAAGTCATTGTAAATAGAACCTTAATATTAGAATTTTAAGGTGTATAATCGTTTGAGAGTAATGTTTAGGTATTATTGTATAGTATTTGTTATCGTTTAAAAGCAAAGCACGGTACGTATGCCTCTAGAGTTAAACGAACTTTATGTATGACCTTTAAATTTTGCTTAACGTACAATGCACTAGACAGCTAAGTACAGAAATCAAAGTGAATCTCATATACAGTACGCGCCGCTTAGTTGGCCGGCCTAAAGTTAGCAGTACATGTACAGAAACAAATAAACTCTCCGCGGTATTTATCCTCTTACTCCGTAAAGGCCTCTTAAATTTTAGTCAATTGATTAGTTTAAATTCTTACGTTTTTTTTTGGTATCTGACTATCACGCGATGGACTCGGCACCCGCACGGAGAATCCATGGAATGCTAAGATTAGGTCTTATTGGTTTTTCTAATAAAACTCTCGCTAAACAGTGATTAAATTTAAGAGGCTTTTATGAGTAAGAGGGTTAGTTCCTAAATTGACATCTTGCAAAGCTTAAGCCGGCTAAGTTAGTTAGGCGCGTACTGTACCTACTGGCCTTATGGAATTTTTTTTTAAGTTTTTCATTATTAGGACTGTGATTGAGATCACCTATTGAGCAAAAGAATGCCTTTGCCAGGTGTTCTCTTCCAATCGATTTACAAGCGGCAATCGTGTTTTGAATAATTCAAAGTTGACTATTAAGGTAATGTTAGAAAGTAAATATTTTAAACCAATAATATTTTGGTGTGGTAACGAAGTAAGAATGCATGCTGTCACCCAATCTTAACTCGTGAGTGGCGTAAAAGTAAAACTGACTGAGGGAATGCATGTTTCCTCATAACAGCCCAGTAATGTCCCACTGCAGTGACGGAGGGATACTTGGCCTACTAACACCACGCTGGCCAGACGAATTGGTATAGGGTTTAATTTCAAGTTCAAGTTTTCCTTCTTTTTATTTTATTTTTAAAATTCAAATTTCAAAATGCTTTATTTCATAAAATTTATTACAAATTGTTTGAAATCGTCGTTTACTTAAAATTGAAGTTACAATTAAAATTATAGATCGACACAGCCAAACCCCACAGCACTAAAAAAAACACATTGTATTGTCCAATGTAAATTAGAGGAGAAAAATAAAACCAATCTACTACTCAAATCTACTTGTCTGTCTGTGTTGATCCATAAATTCCAGTTTTTGACTACCATCCTCCATTTCTGAACTGTGTTTGCCCTTTCCACCGTACTAAAAGAACCTTATTAAATAAAGAAGGGTGTCCTATTTGCGTTCCTTAACTTTATTGACTTCTGTGTATATATCTGTTCCGTGTATTAAGTCAAATTTGTTGTTACTTATTTAAACTTCAATGGTGGCGTATTATAACGGCATTTAGAATTTTAAACGTTTATTTAATTTTGATGTGCGAACGTGTGAAATATGTTTAACGGATTTTAGAATCTTTATAAAAACTGTTTCCGCGTGTTAAAAGCTTTGACATACCGCTTTGCCTCTACCGCCATTCATCAAATTAATATTATTTCTATAATACTATTAAATTTAATATGCATATAAGGTAGTTCCTATGTTTTAGTTATAAAGATAAGTTTGCTGTTATAACTTATATCAAATAAACCAAAGCACAAAAAAAGGAACCGAAAACTTTTCAACTTATTCAAACTTTACAAAAAAAAAGCATTTAACTATGTTTATCCGTTGTCTAGTACCTATAGTACAAGCTCTGCTTAGTTTGGGACTAGATGGCGTAATGTGAAAGTGTGAGAAATATTTATTTGAAGAATATATTTTACTAACTTTTAAAATCTCAATACGGAGTACAGACTAAGCATAATATTATGCGTGCGTGCGACCGACCGGTCCTCCTACGTATTGAGTAGAGATATACGTTCGGTTCAGCAATGTAGGATTTATGCATCTTTACGTACTGTTAAATGAAGTCTCGAACAACTGTTTTGTGAAACAAACTCGCTGCGGCGATATTTCCGGACCGTTACGACTTGGGGAGCTTCAAGAATCGAGCGTACTCCCTTTTTAAAGGTCGGCAACGCATCTGTGATTCCTCTGGTGTTGCGGGTGTCCATGGGCGGCGGTGATCACTTACCATCAGGTGACCTGCTGGTTCGCTTGCCTCCCATTACATAAAAAAAAGTCTGCTTCTCCCTCCGCTTTTTGTATGTACATATGCCTTTAGGATGTTTTTTTTTGTAAGTACATCATATTATTTTATGTATGTTTTTTTTAATTACTGCAGTAGGTATTAGTTCAATGACAAATACCACGATAATTTAAATTACTCGTATAAAAAAAAGCACTTACACCAAGTTATGCTACCACAGCTACTGTAACCGATTATTGTATTAAAAACATTGAAAACCCTAAATAATTAAGAGTATAGCTTCTTATTCAAAAGAATTACTTCCATTTTATGTATTTGTCGATTATTTTTTGCTTATTATTGATATATATACACAACTGTATATATATCAATAATAGGAATAATAAAAATTAATAATTAATAATATTAATTTAAATAGGACAAGTTTTAGCAGAAATCGGTCCTGCGTCTTTCGCATCTAGTCCGACCCAGTGACCTTTATGAGGTTGTCAGTCCACCTTGCTGGGGGGCGTCCTACACTACGTTTGAAGTCACCGAGTTCTGTGGCGCGTTTTGGGAGGGGCCTGTCTCCAGCAGTGGACTGCAATAGGCTAGTTGATGTAGTTTTAGCAGACGGTCCTAATGTTCATTACTTGTAGCTATAAAAGCCCTTAGAAAGACTGGAAGGTAATAGTTTTTCTCTCAATAAGGGCCAGATTCAGAGACCGCACTTTGTCTTTACTTTAGCAAAGTCTAGTTATTATCTCTGAATTTGAACAACATTAAAGTAATTTTTCGCATGAAAAGTTTACTTTGTAGTAATAAATAATGAAAGTAAACTTTTTCATGCGAAAAATTACTTTAATGTTGTTCAAATTCAGAGATAATAACTAGACTTTGCTATAGTAAAGACAAAGTGCGGTCTCTGAATCTGGCCCTAAGACACCGAGCCGTAATTACAGCACACATAAGAACTGCTTTGCCGGCAAAGCTTTTACAAACACAACAATACAATGTGACGATTAAGCACCGTAAGCAGCCAATACCCAGAAGTTTTAATAATTTTAAACTACTGTGACGAAACGCACATTAAATGAATTAAAAATTAATTTTGAATACATTCAAATTATCATAATGATAGTACTAAATTATGTTAATAGCTTTATTAAAGTTTCTAATAGTACTATAAAATAATAATGTGAATACAAATAATTTCTTTATTTAACAAAACTCGTAGCTAGTTCCATTTCCGAACAGGTTTTCTTATCTATATAATCGAATACATTAGTATCGAATGATAAATCGATTCATTCAAATCGATATTGCTGATGAATCTGTACTTTATTTTACAGTGTGATTTTTATGAATTAGTTTCTTTGAATGATTAATTTATAGCTTTTAAAATGTTTTTAAAATGCGTATTCGGTGAAGTAAACGTTATTTGTCGTGAGTTTATCTATCAACGCTGAGAATATCTTAAATGTAATATTAATCAATCTTATGACCTCTATGGCGTAGTGGTTATGTTACATGAATGGTACATAGAGCTTTTGGGTTCTTGAGTGAATGATGAATGTTTACATTAGTCTATATGTTTTCAATGTTTAACCTCATGACATCACGGGTTCGTAATTCATGCAAAACAATTACTTGTACGTACATACACTGCCTTGAACCCAGGCTCCCTTTTGGTCCGTTAATTTCGTGTTCTAAAAGTACTATCCGCAAGACGCTAACATGGTCACAAAAATAATTTATATATTTTTTTATTTTAATAAAGTCATTAAAACAAAAAAAAAGTAGAAAACATGTTTCAAGCCAGGAAAACAATCTAGGCGTGTTTACATGAGATCTAGACTACTTATCCTGGGTATAAAAAAGGTGATATTGTAAAGTGGATAAATAAGCAAAGAAGATTTGTAAAGACAATAACAACATTTTGACAACATTTTGACGCTCACTAATTTGTACATTTTTTTAAATGTAAGTTTAGGCATGTTTGTAAGACTAAATTCTAACTATTGCTAACACCTAGTGTTATTAATGATTCCCTTTAAAATATACCTAAGAAAATACTGTTTGAAAAATGACAACTTTAACCTCCAAAAATTCCAACCGGCATAAAAATTACCCACAAATTAAAGAAAAAATCGTTACATTAAGCTTTTATGTAAAACATAAGTGTTTGAGAGCTCAGCCGGTTTTTTTTTAATGTTTTGACATATTGACAAATGTAAACATCGATATTCGTGATTTAGAACTTAATCGAATTAAACATAATCGAAGAATTATTCAAAAGATAAAAGGCTCTGGCACCGTGTTACTTTATTCTGTCGATTAATAAACGCTAACACTTAAAAAAATATTATCCTGATGTCTGTGTCGTGAGGATTTTTACAAACAGTAATTTAACAAGCACAATTCCTTGTAAGGACATTAATTTGTGCATTAAGTGATCACGAGACTAAATTCTCAAGTGCAGAATTCGAAAACGCGTATCGTGATTTTTTGTTTTGTGAAAATTGGTCTATAAAAAAACCCCCAGATTAGACTGTCTATGGCTAAATGCTATTCTTTTTTCAAGTAAGGAACTAATAAGCGCAACCTTATAACCATTTCCAGCCTAGTATTAACTTGTTATTTTATGTTATCTTTGCCGTACTCGTCAGGCCAACGTCTTCTCACTTATGAGTCTGGTTATGACTGTATTTTTGGATAGATAAATACGCAAATACTTAAAACCATGTTACAAAAGATGTATGCATTGAATAAGTGCTAAGACTACTAAGCTAAAGCGCCGATTACACTAGACTACATGTAGTGCACTACATCTTGTAGGACACTACATCTTGTAGGGCACTTCATCTTGTAGGACACTACATCTTGTAGGGCACTTCATCTTGTAGGACACTACATGTAGTCTTTCCATTTCCATGTAATTGTTTTAGAAATGGAAAGACTACATGTAGTGTCCTACAAGATGTAGTGTCTTACATGTAGTAAGACGCCAAAGCCTTAGCGCCACAATATAAATTAAAGCCAGACGAAAGAACTTTAATTATGTAAATAATAAATAAAATAAACTACTTTTAAATTCATATATTCGGTCATAATGAGTACTAAATAACCAAAAAGAAGGCATGACAACCATAGACATCGAATTAATCTTAAAAAAACAAATGTTTCTCTATGGCCATAAAAAATGTAGTTCCATTCTATGTGTTTATCTATTTCCATTTATTAACATTACATTAAATATTAATTTGGAAAGCGTATCCGCGTGGTGATAGAATCACACAAAATGTCACCATTCTTTCTTTGGGAGTCGTAAAATTTGTGGGTTTATTATTATTGAATGGTCGCGGTAAGCAGCTACCGTCCGCAAGGTAAAGAACGCCAACTCGTACACAATTAGCCAGAACTAGTTGATTGTCGAAAAAAGAGTTTTAAAATTGGAATACTAAGCATTCCAATTTAAAAACTCTTTTTTTTCTAAAGTAGAAAAAAACTACAAAGGTCTTTATAAGTTCTAAATTCAAAACTATCTTCTAAAATGGATTAAACATCATAAATTATTATACTCCTACGACATGTTACCCAAAACAAGAGCTAAACTGTAGACAATTACCGTGTAACACTACAAGTGTGAACGAAGGCTCATACTCGTACTTACTTATTTAATTGTTGAAAAAACCACGTGCCTCTTCTATGTATGTACGGAGGGAAACTTGGCCTACGGAAGAGGTATCTATCTGTGATGATACGCGTTTCTACGAAGCTGGATGCTGGAAAAAAAGCGACAAAGGAGTTTAATCAAAAAAACTTAACGACCACATAATCAAAATCGTCGCACATAAAAATTATCAGATAATAACAAAAACCGTGCCTGTTATACAAATAGCTATATTTGTAGATCGTAAAATATAAAAGTCTCAATTAATTAAATTCAAGAATAAACCAATAAATTATAGGGTATTAAGCAAATTTATTCATAGAAATCAATAATGTATTTTATTGAAAAAATCTTCGATTTTGACTGTCAAAAGAATGTATAATCTTGTATTATAAATATAAAGTCTCATCCCGCGCTGCCACAAAACAGGGAATAGTACAGAAATCAAAGTATGTTACTGAAGCTACAAACAGTGCGCTCAATTATAGGACTCAACCATTACCTACCAGCAGTGGACTTCGACTTAGTTTGGGAGGTCTATATCTCCTCCAAATATGTGCCACCTTGTGCGGTCCTGTGCCTCTCTAATCCATCGGTTTCTCGCCGTTCGCGTTCTAACTAAGCCGTCGTCGGTCCACAGAGTAAGCGCCGATTACACTACCCTACATGTAGGACACTACATCTTGTAGGGCACTACATGTTGTCTAGTGTAATCACATGTAGGCTGTTAGGTAGGACACTACATATCGGAGATTGGCGAGTCCCGACCGCCCTACATCATGTAATCTCCTACAAGATGTAGGGTAGTGTAATCGGCGCTTAAGGCGTGTCCCACCGAACGGGAGCGTGACCACCGATCATAGGTACGAACAGTGAATACCTACTTGTATATGTCGCAGAGAAATGAGGAAACCAGGAATTTCACGAAATCACTAGGGATATCACGAAATCCCGGTAAATGTCGAAAATGTCTTGCACTTGGGCGGCTGCTGCCGCGGCACGCCGTGAAATCCATGGTTTCCTCATTTCCTTGCGACATATTATATACATACAAGTAGAAATTGACTTTTGTACCGATCTGTATAATGACACCGAGCCGTGCTTGGCTGTAATACCTACTTTAAAGGTGTGTACAAACATAGAAGAGCAAGATCACGGCAGCAACTCACAGTAAGTAGGTATATAAGTAAGTAAATAGTAGTAGTAGCTGTAAGTTTTCCTAAAATTGTAAAATAAAATAAAATAAATAATATATCTAGGTCTTATTTCTGCTGCGCTCTGTATACGACGAAAAAGACGCGTGTTTACGCGATTTTACAGCGCAGCCAATTCAACGATATAAAAGAGAACTCCTACACAAGTTTTAAGTATCCCCCTTACTCATGAACGCCTCTTACATTTAATAATAATTAAATGTAATATATTAATTTTGTAAAATATCATTTTATATAAATTATTAAAAAAGAATTTATGCTAATCAATTGACTAAAATTTAAGAGGCGTTTATGAATAAGGGTATATGTATATTCTACCACACGTGACAAGTGTATTTACTACAAAAAACAATTATTACGACAGCATGACGTCTCTTGCTCATAAACCTCAACAATATCTCAAGTAACTACAACAATAAAGTTAATTTATCTTTATTAATACATACAATACTACGTGAGTGAATGAATGTTGTTGTTTAATTATCATTACTGCGCATGCATTGAGATTTGCTATGTCAGCGTTCGTCGCGTACGCAGTGAATAGCGCTTAATTATTCTTAATCTTTTGTTAGAGTATAAATATAATGACAGTAGTATAATTGAAGCTAAATGAGAAAGCGCCATTGATTTGTGTGACGGTGTAATGTTTTGATTGTTGCTTTCTTTATTCGTTTATCAAGTGTTGAACATTCATGTTGTTAATTATTTACAATTTCTTTCTTTATTTTTTTTAAGACGCTTCCTACACAAGGGATTGTTCGTTGTAGCTTAGGAACTTTTATAAACATAACATTAACGGACACAAATAAAATAAAATTATTTATTTGTGATACATGGGTGATACAGGTCACATTATACCTACATATTACAATATTGTTCATTCCATGATCCACAACTTGGACACCCATTACTGGATTGGTAAAGGGTTAGTTTCAAGTTTTCCTTCTTTTTATTTCATAAAGATTATTTACGGATAGTCCCTTAGTCGGTTTTTACGGTACCCATGGGATAAAATGGGGTGGGCTAAGAGTCTCTTAGAAATAAATTTAAAATGATTAAGATTATGACTGTGCATTGCCAGAATATGCCTGTTCTCATCCCATAGGTGTCGTGAAAAACGACTAAGGGACTATTCGTGAATATTGTCTAAACGAAATAAAAAGAAGGAAAACTTGAAATTAAACCCTATACCAATCCTTCTGGCCAGCGTATTCAAGTATCCCTCTATCACGGGAGGAGGCCCGTCCCTGCAGTGGGACATTGATGGGTTGTTATGATGATATCACTACAAAATTTCAGCCACAAGTCTATCAATAAATTAAACAAGTCTTAAGCCGTAACTCTCAAGCCACCATAACGTGGGCAGATTATACACATATTTGTATTGACAGTAACACTTTTGGTAAGTCACTTAACATTAATTATAGATACGGTCATAACTAATAATAGATATTTGAGTAGTTTTACATATGACTTGAAATGGTTTTTTTTATTTGACTACTTCTTACTCTAAATATCTTATGTTGTAACTTGTAAGTATTCTGGTGGTAAATCTCTTCATCAAGAAGCTAGAGTCCCTCTGCTGTGCATGCTGATTCAGCATGCACAGCAGAGGGACTAGACTACCTTCAAGCGACAGTGTTAAATTATTAATTACGACCTCGGTGGCGCGACGGTAGCGCAAGCGTCTGCCGTGCAAGAGGTTGTGGGTTCGATCCCCACGCAGGACAATAATTTGTGAGATCCACAAATTATTGTCCTGGTCTGGGTGTTCTTTGTGTCCGTTAATTGATGTTTGTAAAAGGTCCCCGCGACACAGGGCATAATCACTAGTGCGGGAGTTGTCTTTTTTGTTTGGTATAAACCAAACAAAAACTTTTATTTGGAACTTACAATTGTATTGAAAATTGAGTCAATATAATAATATGTACACACAGCAACTAATCAAACTAGACACTCATGTACCTTAATACCTTGAAATAAGACACAATTTAAAATGAAAATGCTTAACTTGATGTGTTGCTGTGTGTACATATACAGTACTAAATCTTCGTGTGTGAATTTCCAGACTTAGAGCAGCGCTGAAAAAGGTCCAGCCACTTTGACATCAAAGTAGCGGGTCCAGGTAAGTTTAGGCATACTTCCTTTACCCTAAGAGGTACAAATGTGTGGTTCAGGGTACAATTAGTACATTTGTAGTACAAAAACCTTAAAGTGATACATTTTGAATTGGAGACTTGATCCCGCGATCTTGATGCTGACACATAAGCGACGTAATGCGCACCATTCCCCATTAACAAAGTTTCTTCTTAGTCGAAAAGCAATATCAAACTCAAATGATGGAATAACTAAAGTATTTGCTTACCTTAAAGATATTTTTATCCTTAACCATTTTAGGAGTTGTTTAAACACAAAAATGTTTTAAACAAACATTCAAACAAGAATGCGGTTAAACAAAGAAATGTATGATTTAACTGTATAGGTATTTGTTATGAGTTCCTTTGTGAGATATTCAGAGATAACTAAAGGTAAATATTTGTTGCAGTATAATTATGCATTCTTAGATTGTTTATATGTATTTTTATATTTATGTGTCCTTATAGAGGCTGTCTGCGACACGGCCGTGGTAAACAGGATTGATGGATCTTTACCCATCAACCTACTAAATGGAAGGTATAGTAATTAAAAAATCATACATACATACACAAACTCACGCCTTATCCCGGCCGGGGTAGGCAGAGACGACAGAACGCCACTTGTCACGATCCTGGCAAACAGATTGGGCCTCTTCCACATTCATTAAGCGAGTCATACATGCGCGTTATTATTAAATAATCGGCGTCTTTGTAGCTCCTTTTTTACAAAATCCTCTAAGCGTTTCCACTGTGCGTGATCTAAAACCGAACAAATTGCTGCTCGCGTAAATATTATAGAAAACACTGACTTGCTTAAGTTGGTATAATATGAAAAAGATGCTCAGATCATGGAGTGAGAGAAACCCTTCAACGATCTATTTGGACAACAACAATTATCACTTCATCATAACAGCCCATTAATGTCCCACTGCAGGGACGGGCCTCCTCCCGGAACGGAGGGTTACTTGGCCTACTAATACCACGCTGGTCAAACGGCCAATCCGTTGACCCCGGAGCGCCATGATCACGGAGGAACTGAAGTACTTGCGGTATAATAGTCTTAGGAGTGTGAAAATAATATAATAGTATAAATAGTCTTAGTTTTCACTCCTAAGACTATTATACCGCAAGTACTTCAGTTCCTCCGTGATCATGGCGCTTGTAACAGCGCCGAAATATCGGAAACTCGAAAACCTTAAACATGGTAAATATCCCGATAGTTCATTTATTACTAACAACAGCTTAATTTACAACAAAAGTGCATGCTGTATAAAGTTTTGTAGTTATTTTATAGTTTTCCCAAACATTCGTTGGTTATCACGCGCTGTCTCCGTGATGGTCTACGCGGTTGATTTTGATTTATAGCTGTAAGAAAGTATATGCGTCTTGTTCCATTTAAAATAAAGTGCATTTTTATCATCACTCACGTTATAGCTCTTCAATAAAAATAAAGTTTTGTAATACCATCGTTAATTTACAATGATTTTGAATGACTTGGTATAGAAAAAGACTACATAGGTACTTAATATTATTATTTAATATACGTGTTATCATCCAAATTTTATAAGCAATACGATTTCTACAAGCGAACATAATTATGCCACTCCTGCAAGTATTTCACGAAAAGGCGGAAACTTTTTCCCCTTTTAAAAAAATATTCACTGTTTTAAAAAAATTAATTCACGAAAAAAGTAGGACAACTTGACTTATGTATTAGTCGTTTTGGCGTGGAGCATTAGTAGAAGTTAGACTTAAAAAGATTGTTTATGATAAAAATACGAAAAAATCTACTGAAATCGCCATAAACAGAGTAAAAATATATACATCGAATACAGTATCACAACTTTTTAAATCCGTTAGTAATATGTCCGATATACAAGCAAATCAACGGTCTGTCAAAGCCGCTAATCTCAAAAACACGATGCGTCGACACGCACGTTCTATGCAAAGTAGTATTTAATACCAAAATAATATTGGCATTATGACATTATTACCATGATTCATTTTTAGAACACTCTTTAAAAAAATAATTCCCGCCTACGAGGTCATTGACATCAATATTTTACGCGCCATTTTCTAAATGACAGCAATCGAATTTTGAATTAAGATCCTAATGTCTCAAAAATAACAATAGCTGTATTAATAAATTGTAACCCGATAATCAGACTTACTCCGACGACCTCATAAAGGTCTCTGGGTCGGACTGGATGCGGAAGGCGCAGGACCGAGTTCTGTGGCTCGTGTTGGGAGAGGCATATTATGTCCAGCAGTGGACTGCGATAGCCTAGTTGATTGAATCAGACTTACATCATGTCCGTTTATTTACTGGATGAGATTTTTTTATTTTTTTTATTTATTTATTTAATACCAACTTAAACTAACAGTACATAACACCACACGCTTAAGTTATAGGTACAGAATTAACAAAATTAAAAATATGCAAACTTACAAAACAACATAATACTTATTATACACTTATAAATTATTATTATTACAGACTAATAGGTACTTTGTTACATACAATTATAATATAGTGCTAGGAGTTGCAATAGCCTGGGATCTTATTGTTGTCGTATAGGGTAATTTTAGTAATAGCACAGAGTAAATGTATGGAAACTGCCTAATCCATACAGATTAACTATTTTTTAATATTATAAAGAGGTAAAGTTTCTGTGTTTGTGACATTGTAGGGTGTACTTAATCTCTGGATCTAATGAACCGATTTTAAAAATTCTTTCTGTGTTGAATACATAGTCCATTTATCATACATAGGCTATGTACTATCTCACTATAACAAAAAGGAGTGGAGCAGTAATGAAATACTTATGTTTAAGAAGTCGGTTGAAAAAGGGACGCTTAATAACGTTTTTTTCGCCTCATCAGCTAGTTTTAGATAATAAAATATACCTACGCACTATTGAAGCAACAGGGTTGTCACTGTTAAGGATTTGTTTTGGACAGCTAAAGCACAAAATTTGTCATACGTCCTTATTAAATTGGCATAGGATTGTACATCAAGATTACTTACTCTTTCTCGCAGATATAATATAGTTAACCCTAGATAGCTAACCTTCCTAAACTACATAAATATAAATACATACATAAATATAAAGTACAAGTAGGGGAACCTGGGGACACTTGATCCTTAACTGAGGGGGCCGGGACGGTGACGGGAGACTAGGTACACGAGATTTTCAGAACTTGTATGGGTAATATTAAATTTTATAATGGCAATATCGGTTGTCTATGGTACCCGCTAACTTTCTAAAGTTGGTACACCTGTCAAATTTGACGCGTTTGTAAATGGCGGACGACCAAGGGTTTGTTGTTGCAAAGAGAAAATTTCCGTAAGTTTACATTTTGATTAAACATTAATGTAAATATGGCTTTTAGGTGTGTATGAATTTAATTCGAGGCGTTATCTATATAAGTAGCGATTTGTAGCGTAGAAAAGTGGTAATCTAATAGACGTTTGAAAATATTCTTGTTTATAACCTCAAACTGTTCAGGGTACACTTGATCCACAGCTAAGGGACACTTGATCCGGGATGATCAAATGTCCTTTAACTACTTTTAACTTTTATTTTTCAATTAATTTCAGATTACCGATATGCCCAGAGTATACAAAACAAGAGAAGGTGTCAAAAAAAGAGTACCAATCGATGAAGAGATTATTTTGCTAGAACACCTAATTGAAGCTTAAACGTAACTTGAAATTTTGTTTTACATGTCCTGGCTTCAATACAATAAGACAGTGTTTCAAGTCTTTATCTTAATTACTTACGTTTAAATTTTATTCAGGGTGTGATTACGAGACATTTGAGTTCTTTTATTATTGAAGATATAATTTTGTTTTGAGTTTGTTTTTGTTTTTTTAATACGAAAGGGAAGTTTCACATTTAGCAATTGATTTATGTATGGAGACGGTGTGATATGCCTATGTTATGTGATTTTGAAAACAATATAAAAAAGATTATCATATTCTAAAAACATTTTTTATTTATTTCCTTAGTAATACTATCATGTGAACCTAGATATGGGAGACTTGATTACCCAGGACCAAGTCTCCCGTATATACGGGACACTTGATACCATTCCCTATTTTTACTTTTAGTCAAATAACTATTAAATTTAGGCACTTATATCTTTGGGTCTTACATCAATTATAGGCAAATAAATTTCATGTATTTCGGTACCAATATCTGTTAAAATGGATGGTCACTAAGGAAATTAGGGATGAAAAACAAAAGGGGGGATCAAGTGTCCCCAGGTTCCCGTATAAGATACAAATTTCTTTCTAACATTTGTATAGCAGAGTAACTGAGACAAATGTAATACCGATCTGGCTATTCTTTCTGAATAATATACTTACGAAAAAAGAGAAGGCTTCCTAATAATTTTTATTTCCTAAATATTTATTTCTTAAATATTTATTTCGTCCAAGGCCTACCGCATTTTTTCCAAAATAAATATGTAGGTTCATTTTAGTTCTATTATAGGAGGTCTAGGTCGCTACTAAGCATCATATTAAATAAGGCCTTTTAACCCTAATCCCAATTCCCATGTAATAAGACACATATTCCAATGACAACAAGTAGCTTCATAAGTTGGTGGGTATACATATCTACATCAAGGCAGGTAGTAAAAATTAAATTTTAATTGATCAAATATCTGAAACGAACAGTCCGACCGACACTCGGAGAGTTTATCGTTATGACAGCTAACAATTTGTAGGTTATTTAAATTCCTCAATTAAGTGGTATTTATATATTTTATGGTGATTGGTAATCAAATGGCGCCTGACCAAAATTGTGGTTTGTTTTATTAGTTCTAAGATATTTATTATCGAAAACATATCTCAGAAGTTAGTAACTATGTCGGTTGAAGCACAGGTTGAAGCTTTATAAAATACTAGCTGACCCGTGCCCACTACGTTGGGCGGCGAAAAAAAATGCGTCCCTTTTTTAAACATATTTCATTACAGCTCCACTCCTATTAGTCATAGCGTGATACTATATAGCCTATGACACTCCCCGATTATTCAACACAGAAAGTATTTTTAAAATCGGTTAATTAGATGAAGAGATTACGCCCTACGTCACAAACTCACAAACAAACAAACACACAAACTTTACCTCTTTATAATATTTGTATAGATAATTAAAAGAGTGTCGTTGCATCCTCACTTTATAAAAAAGTAGGTATAAAAAAATGTTTTTCAATCAACATTGACTTATTTCCGTAGATGTCAAAATTAAATAATAATGACTTCGATGCAAGTTTTGTTTACAGTAAAGTCCGCTTTTTTACAACTTTGCCAAAAAGAAACACGACACTGTTAATTTCATAAATTGCTTATTTTACTTTTAAAGAAATTAGTTGCCTAAAGTTAATCACTTCATTTTACTTCTTCCGAATATGGCTCAATCAGAGTTCACCGATTCTGCCAACTTTAGTAACAAAGTTTTTTAACAGAAAATTTCTAGTCGATATAAAACAGACACATTCCACCATCCTGTGGTGCTATGAAAACCAATTACTAAGAACCCCATTACATGTTTATTGAAAGAAAATAAATACTTATTAGTCTTTTTAAATTGTTATTTTCCAACAAGTGCTCATGTCTAAGTGGTTGACAAACAAATTGTCACGTGTACGGTGTGACAATTGTCAAGGATTTAGATAAAACATGGAAAATGCATCTCAGGTATTTTGTTTGATCTGAAGAATTGCGTCTTATCTTAGTTTAGATACTTAATAAACCTACTAGTAGAATAGAATAGAATAGGAATACAAAATGTCACCACACGTCGTATTTGACGTTAAATTTTAAATATAATATAATATAATAATATATAATATAAGCCTTTATTGCTGTTTAAAGTTACATGTTTAACAAAAATAAAAAAATTTAAAAAAGAGAACTAAAAACTAAAATGTATTCTATTCTTTCTCGATTCTCGGCAAAATGTTCTCCTCTCTCTTCTTTTCAGCTTGTCTTTCGACAAAGGCCTCCTCTAAGGCTTTCCACTTCTGTCTATCCTTTGCTGTACGCGGCCATTCTAGGCCTCCTACTTTTTTTAAATCATCTTCCCATCGCTTTGGCTGTCTTCCTCTACTTCTTTTGCCGTCTCTTGGGTACCATTCCGTTACTATCTTGGTCCATTTAACTTTATTTTCTCGAAGCATATGTCCTGTCCAGCGCCATTTCAATTTTCTACACATTGGTTGTACTTTTCCAAATTTAGTCTTTTCTTTTATTCTTTTTAACAGTACTTTATCCCTTCTTCTTACTCCTAATACACTTCTCTCAATCCCATTCTGACAAATGTTAATTTTATTTTGTTGTTGCTCTGTTAAGGCCCAAGTTTCACATGCGTATGTCAGACATGGCAAGATACAAGTATTGAACACTTTTGTCTTTAGGGACATTGGCATTTCTTTGTTCTTCATAATCTCGCTCAACGACCAGTATCTCTTCCAAGTATTAGCAATTCTTCTTTCAATTTCTTTTTGCATGTTATCTGTTGGTGATACTAATTGCCCTAAGTAAATATACTCTGACACATATTCTAATTGTTGGTTATTAATTCTAATAGGGTCTTTATGTGTTGAATTGCTCATTACTTTTGTTTTTAACATGTTCATTGAGAGCCCTGCATTTTCACTTTCGCCTGCTAATTGATGTAGCATATATTCCAAGGTCTTCGGGTGTTCTGCGAAAAGTATGAGGTCGTCAGCGAATCTTAAATGATTTAATCTCTCTCCGTTTATGTTAATTCCAAAATGATTCCAATCCAGTCTCCTAAAAATCATTTCTAGAACTGCTGAGAATATCTTTGGTGAAATAGGGTCTCCTTGGCGGACGCCTCTATTTATAGGAAATTCATCGCCGGTCCTTTCCATTTTTATTTCGGCTGTGCATCTCCCATAAATAGTTTTAAGTATGCGTATGTACTTGGTCGGAATCCCTTGTTGCTCTAATGATTCCCATATGTATTGGTGTTCTAAGGAGTCAAACGCTTTGTTGTAGTCGACGAAACACAGATAGTACACTTTATTATATTCTCTGTACTTTTGAAGTATCTGTCGTAGGACGTGGATATGGTCTACAGTCGAAAAGTTGCTTCTGAATCCTGCTTGCTCCTTCGGCTGGTTTTCATCAAGGGTGTTAGTTAATCTAAATAATAGTATTTTAGAAAAGATTTTGTAAATATTGGACATTAAGCTTATAGGTCTATAATTGTTAATGTCTCCTTTGTCTCCTTTTTTGTGTAATAAAACTATAATTGACTTCGTCCATTCATCTGGGATATTTTCTGTACATATTATTTCGTTAAATAAATTGGTTAATTTGGGGACAATTACTGGTAATGATATCTTAAGCAGTTCATTGGTGACATGATCGGGTCCGGGTGCTTTTCCCAACTTTTGGGTCATAATAGCTCTTTCTGTTTCTTGATTGAGAACCGGTGGTATAGGTTCACAATGATGGTTGTTACTAGTCTCATTTGAAGTAGGTTTTTCATTTTTGCTTTTGTATAGGTTCTTGTAATATTCCGTAGCGATGTTTAATATTTCTAATCTTTTACTAGTGTATTTTTCCTGTTTAATCTTTAATTTTGGCAGCCAATCTTTCTTTGAGTCCAATTCTTTAAAAGCTTTCTTTACTCCTCCTGTAGACTTAATGTGATATTGGAAAGTGCTTAACCTTCTTTGCTTCCTATCTTTTCTTATACCTTCATTAATCTTTTTACTGATTTCTGCAATCTCTTTACGTTTTTCTTTATTTTTTTTGCCTTGTAGAAGCAATTTTCTTTCCTTGAGTAGTTGAGTAGTTTCGGTTGACAATATTGATTTATGTATTGTATTTACTTTTTGACTTTCAGTTTTGAGACTATTTACGAAATCGGAATATTTTGCCTGTGTTGATTTATTACATATTTTGTCTTCAGTTTTACTCATCATTAGTTTTAAATTGTTCAATAGTTCTGTTTTATTTGTTCTGCTGACGTGGGGTACCGAATCGGTTTGCAACCGTCTACTTTTCTTCAAAGGTATTCCACGTAACGTTGCTCGAATCATTCTATGGTCTGAGTTGAAATTTAGTTTTTGTAAAATTGACAGGTCTTTAAACACTTTTGGTCTATTAGTCATAATATAGTCGATTTCGTTTCTATACAGTTCACCTGGGGATGACCACGTCCATTTCTTATTCTTTTTCTTTTTGTAGAAACTATTTAAGATACTTAGTTTGTTTTCTAAACTGAATTCCACCCAAATTTTAAATAGATAGATTCAAATGGAGTTTATGGACCAATTAATTAGTAGTTAGGGGAACTTCCTTACTATTATAGATATGCCAAGTTACTGATTTCTGAACACCCATGAGCCAACTTCGAGTCTTCTTAGATCTTAACTGAGAGTCAAGCAAAAGTAGTACCTACGATACTTACCTACTTATACAGAATTTTAACAATCTAATAAAACCTAAGCACATCTATATCTCCGTGTGGTGACGAAGTAGTAAGAATACAGTGTGTCACCACCCCATCTCATTCCATGGGTGTCGTAAAAACCGACTAAGGGACTATCCGTGAATATTATCTTTACGAAATAAAAAGAAGGAAAACTTGAAATTAAACCCTATACCAATCCGTCTGGCGTGCGTCAGCGTGGTATTAGTAGGCCAAGTATCCCTCCGTCACGGGAGGAGGCCCGTCCCTGCAATGGGACATTACTGGGCTGTTATGATGATGATGACATCGATAGAATATTAAAGAACCTGCAGAAAAGATAACAAGAGGTTTGTAGCATTTGTTATATAATTTGAGAAGAGTTCCAGTGCAATTTATAAACTATTATCAAGGCAAGCAAAAACAAAAGATATAGGCTATATAAGTAAATTATCTGATCAGAAATTGTCTGGCAAATACATATACTTATGAGTTATTGACCGATATGTTCTAAAGATTAAATAATGACAGATTAGATAACATTGAAAGAATTATCTATAAGTATTATTATTATTTCTTTTATATACTATAGGTAGGTACTTATATCTGATTTTTAAATTAAAAAAAGAACATAAAAAGAAGACCCATCATCGGATACAGGGCCAAGCTTTTGTTGGTTAGGTCTACAGAGATAGGAACTTTCAAACACTGCAAGTGGTGTCAAGAATGATGCTTTCTGCGTAATACCCATGACTTAACTACCTAACGCTACTCTCCTTAGATGTTGATAAAAACTTAAAACGAAAACAAACGAGCATTAACCAACTCATTTTCCACCGAAACGTTCTCACCATTTTTAGACTGCAACTATGCATCAGGTACCGTAACCGTGTGGTGACGGAGTAAGAATACAATATGCCACCACCCCATCTCATCCTATGTGTGTCGTTAAAACCGACTAAGGGACTATCCTTGATTATTATCTTTACGAAATAAAAAGAAAGAAAACTTGAAAATAAACCCTGTACCAATCCGTCTGGCCAGCGTGGTATAAGTAGGCCAAGTATCCCTCCGTCACGGGAGGAGGCCCGTCCCTGCAGTGGGACATTAATAGGCTATTATGATGATGCATCAGGTGCGTTTCAGTCACTTTACCGTGTCACTATGATAAATAACCAGTAGCTTGGTATCGGTACTAATTTATTCACAAGCTTTTTTTTACTGTCTGCTCAATAACTCCTGCACTAAACAAGTCGTCGACAATCCCCTCAGCATGTTTTTTAGAACAAATCAAATGATCAATGAATGAAGTTAATGTTTGCATAAAAAAAATAATCGAAATGTAACTCGATATCGAGCAAAAATTAAATCGAATGCTGCCAGTCAAGTTAATTAGCTCGAGAAACAAAATTGTATGTTAAAACTTTAATACAAACCTCTTTTAATGAATCGTTTAAAAATAAATGTCAGTATAATACCTCAATTGCTACTGGCCTTTAATATAATTGTAATTTACATGTTCCCATTTTAACGTATAGTTTACTTTCACTTGAATTAATATATTTTTTATTAGAGTTCCGTAGTCTTTAATTAATATTGTTATGTAATAGGGCAGTTGACTGATTTGTTGAATTAAATTATTACTTTACAATTTCCTTATAAAGCTGGTTATTTTATATGAATAAATCGAAAACAATAAAAAAATTGAATTTTTCTGAGGCATGTTCCAAACACTTTATACAACCGAGATCTTATCAAGATTACAAAAAAGTGCCCAGTGCTTTAATTTTATCTTATTTTGATAATTTAAATTACATTTACTACACACCGGCATCTAGGTTTTTTGTAGGTAAACTTACGACACTGCTATTAAAACAATTTTAATAATAGCATCGTAATTTGTGCAGCAATGTAACATAAATTACAATACTTAACCTATAAAGCTTATAATATTTTTTCAGAGGTCCGTCCCGTTAGTCCTATTAGTGTCAAAATGATAAAGGGTCCTTAAGAACTTAAGGAACACTCGTTTAAAGAAACATGTTCGCTCTTGACCAAAAAGTGTGTTATTTCACATCAGACATCAATCTTCAGACTGGTTATTAACACGTTAAGTAACGAGGAAAATGCGAGGCTTCCTTGTAAAACTGTATCCACCGAATAATTCGTTAAGTAGTGGCAGCAAAAAAAATACCTGAATATAACTAGAATTTAAATTACAAATAAGTTAAAATTGTAAGTTTGAATATCTCAGGTTAATCTAGGACAATTAAATTCGGAAAGATACATCTTTGAAAGTATGGCAATTAGATAATTCTAAAAGCAATTAAAACTAGGACTCAAACTCAGAACTCAGAAATGATTTATCTTTTTAAAATGTATTTTACAATAACAAACAACTACGTGCTGGTTATGTTGAACTATTCGTAAAGAAGACATGGCTTAAATTCGTTGCCACAAAAAGTAATCCTAGTCATTCCATAGTTAACGACATCCTTAAAAAAACATCTTAGTTAAAAATATAATTTTATTAAAAAGTTATTATTTTGACAACCTCTCTGGGCATAGAACATGACTGGTGAGCTGGGACCAGAGACTGCTAAGAAAAACAATTCATTTTAATTACCTATGTACTTGCTCATAAGAAATAAAAAAGTAAGCTCTTTCGTTTGCTGTCTGTACATTCATATTTTACTTTAACGGTAATAAAATTTATGTTTTTTTGGTAATTAATCTTAATTCGTGTCAGTGTCATTGTTCCATGGAACCAATTTCGTCATCTTTCACTCACACAAATCAATAGCTTGTAATAGTTGTAATGTAACAATTACTTTTAACTTCATGTCAATTCTCGTTTCTTAAAATCGTTAAAAGTTCGGTTAAGTTTACTTTAGTTGTCAAATTGTCATAGAAATGTGAATGAATTTTTAACGATTTTAAGGAACGAGAATTGACATGCTTTTGACGTATTCTAAGACACGGCTGGACAAGACTTTAACTGCGTTGTCAGTTTTTTAGGAAATAAAGCTAATTTATGGACAGGATACATAGCGCGAAGAACCGACAGCCGTTGGGGCAGAAAGGTTCTGGAATGGCGACCGTATATTGGAAAACGCAGGGTCTCAAGGAGACCCCTCACACAATGGACCGACAACCTGGTTAGGACGATGTGAAGCCGATGGATGATGAGGTACAGGACCGCACAATGTGGCAATATTTGGAGGAGGCCTACGTCCAACAGTGGACGTGTATTGGCTGATATGAAAGCTACTTTAAGAATGAATTTATTAATACTGGTTAACTGCAAAATCATTAGCACTATATTTTCTGGGAGTAGCAACGGCAAAACGAACGAGATAAAATCTTAGTTAATTTATAGTTAACATCTGGAGCGGTAAATTGTACAGTCACGAGCAATAATATGTACACATTTTCAAATTTTCTAAACTATCTGCACGTTTATCTAGACATTACAATATCAAAATGAATTCGTAATTTAGAAGAGGTTCCGTACAGTTTTGAATTAATCTTCGAATTTTCAATTTTGGATTGGCAGAACTTTAGATAACTGGTTTACAAAATGCGAAAATGTGTACATATTATTGCTCGTGACTGTACGCACCGCCCAATGCCGTTAAGCATAAACTACCAAGCGTTACTGGCATACACATTACTTGAATGCAATCAATCAATCAACTAGCCTATCGCTGTCCACCGATGGACATAGGCCCCTCCCAACACGCGCCACAGAACACGGTCCTGCGCCTTCCGCATTCAGACTGACCCAGAGATCTTTTTGAGGTCATCATAATCATAACAGCCCATTAATGTCCCACTGCAGGGACGGGCCTCCTCCCGTGACGAGGAGATACTTGGCCTACCATATCACGCTGGCCAGACGGATTTGGTACAGGGTTTAATTTAAGATTTCCTTCTTTTTATTTCTTAAAGAGAATCTTCACGGATAGTCCCGGCGATTGGTGTTCCGCGGTAACTATCAGCTGCTATAATTCATCAGCTGAGATGGTCCATGGCCTACTTCTTCAAACAGACATACACAACACATAAGCGACGTCGTATCTGCTATACAATGTCTATGTATATTATCAATGTTTGGCTCCGAAAAACAGGTAAGGAGTAAAAGTAGAGGGTTATAAAAATATATGCGTTACTTTAATTTTGAAAAAAGACCTTAAAAATTATCCGTGTGGTGACGGAGTAAGAATACAATATGTCACCACCCCATCTCATCCCATGGGTGTCGTAAAAACCGACTAAAGGACTATCCGTGATTATTAACTTTACGAAATAAAAAGAAGGAAAACTTGAAATTAAACCCTATACCAATCCGTATGGCCAGCGTGGTATTGGTAGGCAAGTATCACTTCGTCACGGGATGAGGCCTGTCCCTGCAGTGGGACATTAATGGTCTGTTATGATGAAACCCTCTTTTCCATCATTATTTTTCGGGTAACCAACACAACTGCCCGCCTGGGCCAAAAGCCGGAGACCTATAAAAGATGCAGCTGCACGTATAAAAGTCGGTGATAATAATAAATTAACTAGTTATAAATCAATCACTACCATATATAAATAATTGCTTAATTAATAGCAATAAAATATTTAATTGTGATTCTTAATGCAAACCAGTTTACATAAAAAGCAACCAGATATACGTAGAATACCTAGTTTTTTCACGAGGAAAGTTTAAAGACCAATTTGAGTTAATAGTGAGTCGAAATTCCTGGTGTTACCGTTCTTAGTTATCCTGTGGTAGTTGATAAGGGAAATTTCGCAAGACAATTATGTATCTCAAAGAAAACAAAAGAAGGTAATAAACAGTATCTGATGATGGATTGGTATACATTTGAGCCAGCTAGATGCCTGCGTGGTATAATTAGGCTATGGATCTCTGTACCACTCTGATATCTATGGTACCACTAAAAGCGAGACCTTTTTCAAATCCTTGCAGCGCTTAATGTAACCAAGCGAGTCCACCTTTTTCCATTTTAACACTATCACAACACGCCCTGTTTGTCTCTTTCCGCCACTTCCTTGATGGACCGAACTTCTTTACAAATGAAGCGGTGCGGTAGGCCAAATTACACTATCCAATTTCAAAGTAACCCATCGTAATCATCGTGTGAGGCCATACATCTAATAATATAATCTTACGGTTATTATATTTATTATAATATTAATATTAAACCGCCATAATTATTGCTTATGCAACTCGTTTCGGACCACCAAAGAGATCCAATCGATACAAAAACTATTCAAGCAATTAGCCGTCCACGCGTCAAAGAAATGTCTCTATAGTATGCAAATTAAAACTATTAAATGCTTAAATGTCTGTTATGACGTCATAATTATGGAAATTGTATGTATGAAGTATTTTGTATGGGTTCCGTATTATTTTATTAATAAATAGCACGGGGGAGGTCTTTAGGATCATCCTTACGTCTTTCCTGGAGCATATACTTGATAAATGGCAAGAACACAGTGTGTCGAACAGAAGTGGTCGAGCCGAGTTGAGTTCGGCATGTCTATGACAATGAAAGCTCCTAGTATTATTTAATCTGTTCGGTATTGCCTCGAAGTTAAAAAAAGCAATTGAGGTAGTAAAATCTAAACGATGTTACGCTTTAGGCAAAACGGGAGACACAATGTTGTCGTCGAAATCATCTATACTTCTACACTAATATTATAAAGAGGTAAAATTTGTGTGTTTGTGACGTTGTAGAGGGTAATCTCTGGATCTAATGAACCGATTTTAAAAATTATTTTTGTGTTGAATAGTCCATTTATCGGGGAGTATCATAGGCTATATTGTATCACACTATGACTAATAGGAGTGGAGCAGTAATGAAATATGTTTAAAAAAGGGACGCGTTTTTTTCGTCGCCCAACGAAGTGGGCACGGGTCAGCTAGTTAAATAATAAAGACCTCTAAACAAAGCCAGTACAAAATGTAAATTTTATCACACGAGTAACATTATCTTACACCAATCTTCTCACTCTTGTCCGTGTGGTAACGGAGTAAGAATACTATATGTCACCACCCCATCTCATCCCATGGGTGTCGTAAAAACCGACTAAGTAACTAATCGTAAATATTATCTTTACGAAGTAAAAAGAAGGAAAACTTGAAATTAAACCCTATACCAATCCGTCTGGCCAGCGTGGTATTAGTAGGCCAAGTATCCCTCCGTCACGGGAGGAGGCCTGTTCTTGCAGTGGGACATTAATGGGCTGTTATGATGATGATGATGATGTAAAGGGGTCTGAGTTTTGGCTACATTCTTCTCAAAGCTCAACTACGAAAGGGGGTTGTCAATTGACATAGTTTTGACTCCCCTTTTATTCACAAAGACATTTTTTTTACTTTGACTTAGTAATTCAGATAACAGCTCATTAATATCCCACTTCAGGGACGGGCCTACTCCCGTGACGAAGGGATACTTGGCCTACTAAAACCACGATGGCCAGACGGATTGGTATAGGGTTTAATTTCAAGTAGGTAAGTGTTCCTTCATTTTTAATTCGTAAAGATAATGGATTTCGGATTTTTCTAGTTATACCTAAGCTTTATAGGTAAAAAATTATATCGTAAAGATATATTCACGGATAGTCGATGAGATGGGGTGGTGACATATTGTATTCTTACTCCATTAGGTACCACACGGATTAGTAGCCCTTGTTACCTTTTTATTCTCAAAGGTTGACTTTGACTTAGACAAAATTAACTTTGACTTAAAAAATTCAGATCACCACACAGATTATCTGACCTAGTAAATATTTCGAACCCTAATAGCATAAATGATATAGTCATCATCATCATAACAGCCCATTAATGTCCCACTCCAAGGACGGGTCTCCTCCCATGACGGAGGGATACTTGGCCTACTAATACCACGCTGGCCAGACGGATTAGAATAGGGTTTAATTTCAAGTTTTACTTCTTCTTTATGTCGTAAAGATAATATAAACGGATAGTCCCTTAGTCGGTTTTTACGACACCCATGGGATGAGATGAGGTGGTGACATATTGTATTCTTACTCCATCACCACACGGATTAGAAGCCCTCGTTACCTTTTTATTCACAAAGGTTGACTTTGACTTAGACAAAATTAACTTTGTCTTAAAAAATTCAGATCACCACACAGATTATCTGACCTAGTAAATATTTCGAACCCTAATAGCATAATGATATAGTATGTACTAATAATATAAGTTGGTATATTAAGTATAACATTGTTAAAAAACTGGTTCCTTTATGATAAAATCAGTGTAACGAGTAACTGAGTACTTAGTTAGTAAGTAGCTCAGTATATTGAACAAAGCTTTTTAATTAAAAATTTATTAGTGATTCGGTCACGATTGTCCTACTGCCAGTACAAACCTCCTTAATGTTAGTAGAGACACACCTATCATGCTAGACTAGTTGGTTTAAGGTTTTATGTCACGTTCGCAGACGGACTACCCGGAATATCAGGGATTGGGTGGTTACTCGGGATTAGTTTGACCAGGGTCAAACACGGACACACACCTGACGGTCTGTTCTCATAGACGATGGGTGGATGGCCGCAAAGTATGGTTAACAATCACAACCCACGCAAAAAAAAGAGTTTTGCTTTGCTTTTTGAAGTAAAGTTCCATATCGTCGCTTATACAACAATACCGCACAAGTAAAAATTGACAAGTTTCCAGGAGAGACAAATAACTGTTTATTTTTGATTGAATGATCATTCACTCCAAGTGAATGAAGTATAGAATCAAAAATAAACAGTTATTTGTCTCTCCTGAAAACTCGTTATATTTTACTTGTGCGGTATTGTTGTATAAGCGACGATATGCGAAAAGATTTAATTTAATTAAAATGAGAATATTTTTTTTTTTTTTAAAAGACAACTCCCGCACTAGGGATCATGCCCTGTGTCGCGGGGACCTTTTACAAACATCAATTAACGGACACAAAGAACACCCAGACCAGGACAATAATTTGTGGATCTCACAAATTATTGTCCTGCGTGGGGATCGAACCCACAACCTCTTGCACGGCAGCCGCTTGCGCTACCGTCGCGCCACCAAGGTCGTCAATATAGATTTATTTGTAGTTTATTTGTAATAGACTATCTTGTAACTTTAGTCAGCCTGTACTAATATTGCTGACTAATTTTACTGAAATGTCTATGGAACCAATTTGGGGATGAATTTTTGTATTTAATGGCAACTGAACTCTTTAAATATCTCATGCCGTTAAGCCCGATTTACACATCGACAAGTACAGTAGCGAAGTACGAAGTAAACCCCTCTCTCGCGTCTCGGCAACTTAACTCGCCAAAAAATAGGATGGAGATCTATTTAAATCAACTTAATCAACAACTTACTATTTAACTCGCTACTTTACTTGTCGATGTGTAAATCGGGCTTTAAGGCTAGTGTAGGTCGCAAATAAAATACTCGCGGAATGCATGTTTCTCAGACGATGTGCACTAACAAGTAATTCGACACTACAGGCTTGTGACGTCACGATATTGTAATTGATATCAACAGAGCGAATCCCTATAAAATAAACTAATTTGACCTGACAGTTAATATCATACTAGCTGACCCGTGCCCACATCGTTGGGCGGCGAAAAAAACACGTCCGTTTTTTAAGCATAATATTTCATTACTGCTCCACTACTATTACTCATAGCGTGGTACTATAATTATAGCATTTGACACTCCTCGATAAATGGACTATTCAACACAGAAAGAATTTTTAAAATCGGTACATTAAATCCAGAGATTACCCGCTACAACGTCACAAACACACAAACTTTACCTGTTTATAATATTAGTATAGATTAAGGGCCTTTACGTGGCTCACTAGCGCCGCCAATAGAAAAAAAAATCATAATTCGGAAATAAGATAAATAATGTTAAATGTTGATAACAAAGTCTTGAGAAAAGGCAATAAATTATTTGTATAACACACTCTCAACACTTTAAATGTTTTTTAATTAGTTAAATTTCGCATTCGAAAAAAAAACGGCCGTTTTTGTTAATAATGCAATATTTATTTAATTGAAAAACATTTAAAGTGTTGAGAGTGTGTTTTACAAATACTTTATTGCCTTTTCTCAAGACTTTGTTATCAACATTTAACATTATTTATCTTATTTCCGAATGATGATTTTTTTTCTATTGGCGGCGCTAGTGAGCCCTATAAACGCTCTTAACTGCATTGCCTCTCACTCATAGGCAGTGACTTCGCTATGATCTGGTATTGACAACCTATGATTGGTGGTTGCTTACCTGGTCGCTTGCCACTTTAACATAGTTGTTGTTACATAGTGCTTTGTACTGAGGTTGGACGTTGCTTATGTCTATATATCATACCTGCAAAAATAGATTTTAAATTATCGTGATTTGTATACATAATACTATTTTTACGGGTCTTACACGCGGTATATACTAATTAGCCTAGATACTTAGTAACATAAATACCTAGGTTTTTCTCCGACCTTTCGGCCGACTTGCAAGGGCCGTGGTCGCGGAGGGACTGGTGTCGTCGGAACGTCGGAGAAAAACCTAGGTATTTATGTTACTAAGTATCTTGGCTAATTAGTATATACCGCGAGTAAGACCCGTAAAAATAGTATTATGTATAAGTACCTGCAAAAGTCTCCGAGAGAAAAAAAAAATCGATCCGAGTTAGATCTCAAAAAGAAAAGAAATACTTAAAATAAATTCAAAGACGTCATAAATAATGGTAAGTATTGTCTTTCTCTCTTAACGAAAATAATAGCAAAAAAAAGTGGCCAAAGATCGTGTAAAGTAGCGCCCTCTCGTATCAAATCCCAGGACTCTCAGGTCATTGCACTAAAGGCATAAGTAACAAAAGTAAAATGGCTTCCTCAATAATTCTTTCTCATAATCACTTTTAAAGAGAATAGAGAGTAGGTACAGTTCGCGCCAACGAACTCGACCGACTTGAAGTTTTTGCAAATGGCTGCTCTATCAGTTTAGGACATAAATGGCGGGAAGCAGGGTTTTTGTTTGTTTGTATGATTAACACAAACAAACCTCTCGGACTTTAATAGGAGAGGTCGAGAAGTCGATGAGTATCAGCACAGCCTATTGCTGTAATGCTTATGTCAGACTACTATCCCCACCTTTGGTGTATTATTTCCTTAAAGAGGATATTATATTAGTCAGTATCGAAACGTCTTCTTAGGACTAGCGTCCGAAGAGCACTTGTAAAAGAAGACTCTAAGTTGTGTGCTTAGGGCATGACTAGCTAATGGGGTTTGCGTTACTTAGTTTTTGAACGCTAAGTATAATCCGGTCACATTATCTCGAGACCTGGCGTCAATGACTTATCTCCAGACCTGGCGTCGATGACTTATCTCGAGACCTGGCGTCGATGACGTCACGTCGCGTCGGACGTACCACTGATGCGGTCGTGGCAAGCGCGGGGGTTGAAAGGAGAACGGGACGCGAGGTTCGCATTCCAGCGAGGTCTCTATATAATGTGACTGTGTAGTAACTTCCTGTGTTTTATTTGTTCCTTTACATGCGCGATCTTCTCTTACAGCTTACTTCAAGCCGAATTAGTTGTACAGTAAAAAGGCAAGACGTTTCATAACACTAAAATAATAGTTTTATTGCGTGTCAATAAGCATTTTATTTCTAAACACGTGATCTAATACTTTAATAATAATTACGTAACTGTTAATTGTAACATATTATATTAATTCATAATAATAATATTATGTGTTTGGTTACAGCTAGCTGCAACTATTTATTGATAATAACAAAATAAACAATAATAGTGATTATGAAAACAACAGTGATCCACTGATGGATGACGTGATTCGAGGATACGTAAATAGTCGGTGCTGGTGATTGTATGTAAAGACTCCTAACGGTAAGTTACGTCAGTTAAGGTTTCCTGCAGCCCCTGGATTAAGTGAGAGACAAAACATAAGGAGGTTTTGGTAAGTAAGAAACTTACAGAACCCTTTGCCCTCCCCGGTGTGAAGGATCTCCGTGAAAATTTCGTCCCATCAAAAATAGAAGGCTTACCTATTTATTTTTGGTTTTTTTTTCTTCTGTGTCCAGGAAAGGGGAACAGTGCTACCCCGAATTTAACGCGAGCGAAGCCGCGGGCAAAAGCTAGTCGCTTATAAATCAATGATTGCAACTGACTATGAACGTATCACGCCTAAACGCAAAATATTAAACATTCTATGAACTTTAATATTAGTCATAGAAGTAATAAGAGGTCGTTACTCTTACAAGATTTAATTGCGAATCATTCTAGTTTTTTTAGCAACATGTCCATCTTTTTCTTGATAGTAAGCTGTTGTTAATTAAGTGTAAAAATATCGTTGCTTAATTTATTTAATGAATTTGCTAAGATTATTATGGATTTACTAGTTAGTGTATGCGTTGACGAAGTTGAAGGTCCCGAGTTTGAACCCAGTACCTCCAAGTAAAAATAATGTGTTTTTGAAGAGCTATTGACGCTGGTCTACAAAAGTCACAATTATGTAAAACTAGGTATATTAGGCACAGGTAACGTTATGGTAACTAAGGAGCGGAGGTCAGGAACTGCCATGAGGACCGTTACCAACCATTCTCTCTCTTTGGTGCCGTAAAAGACAATTATGTAGTCATGAAAAATACTTTCGTATTAATACGTAGGTAATACTTTCAAGATATTGAAATCAAACAATAAAAAATATTTTGAATTTATGTCAGGAGGGCTTTAGTCTATGCTTTAGTGATGGTCGTATTCAAAAAAGGATCTGTAGCGTATGAGGATACCCAAGTAGGTAGGAATATCAAACTTACTTTCATTATAACAGCTAATAATAATATGTAGGTACCTACTTACTTATATTACTAAAAATAGTAATCTAAAGACAAAATAATAGTCTATTAATTAATAAATTCAGACTTTTATTTCACTGCTGGACATGGGTTTCATAAAGCATGCGTCAACATAACACATTTAATTCTTATTAGAAATAATATCTTTGTTTTGATTTTGTAAACATTCAAAGAAGAATTCTTTCTGACAAATACGTACCAATCTAATTCATCATCATAACAGCCCATTAATATCCTACTGCAGGGACGGACGGGCCTCTTCCCGTGACGGAGGGATACTTGGCCTACTAATACCACGCTGGCCAGACGGATTGGTATAGGGTTTTATTTCAAGTTTTTCTATGTAAAGGTAATATTCACAGATAGTCGCTTAGTCGGTTTCTACGACGCCCATGGGATGAGATGGGGTGGTGACATATTGTAAGTACCTATTCTTACTCCGTCACCACACGGATAATTCATAAACCAGCATTTCTTAAAGAAAAATGTCACAAATAAAGTTGTTATGTCGAAAGTTTTTTATTGTCCCACTACAGAGACAAGGCTGCACAGCACGATCCAGTGACAGACCGAACATTGACCCAATAACATTATGCCAAGCCGGGCGCAGGCCGCTTTTTTTTATTATGTATGTTTTTCTTCTTCCTTCTTATAACGAAAAGATTACTCCATCTTTTAGTTTAGGATATCTACAGAATGAGACAGAATGGTGACATTTTGTATTCCTATTCTTACTTCGTAGATTAAGTTTGTAGTAAGTAGGTAAGTACTTAATTTTCCTTTTTCCTGTGTCTACTTTAGACTCGGGACTTTTTAAAGGTAAGTAAATATGTATCAGGCCGAAGCCAGGACGTATATCCTATAAGAAATACTCCTATAAAGAATACACTTCTACTATACGTACTATACGACTAAGTATAGTATTATACTATGGTAAGGACTTTACTCAGACAACATTGTACATAGGTACAGTATGAATATTGAATAAAAAAAACGACAGTAAAGAAAGCTCACGAGTTATACACTCACCACTTTTTGTTGAATCAAGATAAATCGTTGTACTAATCGCCACAAGACGCTGGGTCTCGTTCCGATACCAATTTCACCCGTTCAAACTGAACACAACACAAACTTGCAAAAAAAAAACAACAAAACAGTTTATTATTAAAAATACGTACACACGTTTGTTTAATATGTAACTATTTTAAAAATATATCACTGCAGCACTGTTTTATTTATAAATACTTATGTTTTGTTAGATATTTGTGTTCGATGATCCGTAAACGGACGCACACCACGCGCGGACGCAAGCCGATCTAAAACTGCCCGAACCGGTCGCGCAGTCGCAGTCTCGGAGACTTCGAATGAAGGATCGAGTCGTCGTGACCGGCACGATTGGAAATGATACCACGCTTACTTCACTTCGTACTTACATTACTTTTTTGTTTTATTGTATTATTATAATATTACTTCGTAAAAGAGTAGAAGAAGAGTATGACTACACTATGTTACAGCCCTATCTCAGACCGTGGTTGTCGTAATAGGCAGCTAAGAGAAAGTTACAAATAAACCTATGAAAAAAGTCAAGAACAAACTCGGTATAAAACCCTTTAACAATCCGTCTAGCACTGGTTAGACAGAATGTTAAAAGGGTTTATTCTAAATAGGCCAAAGTTCTCCGTGTGGTGACGGAGTAAGAATACAATATGTCAGCACCCCATCTCATCCCATGGGTGTCGTAAAAATCAACTAAGGGTGTAATCAACAACTCGTGAATATTATCTTTACGAAATAAAAAGAAGGAAAACTTGAAATAAAACCCTATACCGTTTGACCAACGTGGTATTAGTAGGCCAAGTATCCCTCTGTCACGGGAGGAGGCCCGTCCCTGCAGTGGGACATTAATGGGCTGTTATGATGAGGCCAAAGTTTTCCTCTATTTCTTCTCAAGAGCCACATCCCATAAGTGAAGGTTTTAAGGACTATCACGAATGAAACAAAGTTAACTTATCTGGGTAACTAATCTAAAACTAAACAGTTCTAGTTACTTTAGGTACCTAGGTATTAGACGAATGCACTGAGACCCAACTAGACCTTCAATATAGAAATCTCTGAGGCCAAGGATCCTTTTGGAATAGGCCAATTTTATCCTACATGTCAATTCTCGTACCTTAATAATCCCTAAGTTATAGTCCCAGGAGACAAACTACTCGACCTTAACAAAAAAAAAAAAAAAGCGTGACTCTTACCATCACATGATTTTTTAGTCTCGTTATAATTATGACGAGACGAGAATTAGGTACATAAATGTACCTACTTATAAATATACTAGCTGACCCGTGCCCACTTCGTTGGACGGCAAAAAAAATGCGTCCCTTTTTTAAACATATTTCATTACTGCTCCACTCCTATTAGTCATAGCGTGATATTATAATATGACACTCTCCGATAAATGGACTATTCAACATAGAAAGAATTTTAAAAAACGGTTCTGTAAATCCTGAGATTACCCCCTACAACGTCACAAACTCACAAACTTTACCTCTTTATAATATTAGTATAGATTAATATGTTCTTCGTTATAATAATAAAATTAAAACAGTAACAATGCTATTGTAGTTTCGTATAAACAAAATATTTTGATGCGCTTGCGATTCTTAACAAGTCACAAACTCGATATCTACTTTCAAACAATGATAACGTAATCTTTTGTTCGTGGAATTGTAGATAAATTACATATAAGTACATTAATTGAATAATTAGGTATGTAGGTGAATTTTAACACACAGCAACGTGTAAATGACACCTCATACCAGCCCTGTATTGTCCCACTGCAGGGACGGGCCTCCTCCCGTGCCGGAGGGATACTTGGCCTACTAATACTACGTTGGCCAGACGGATTGGTATAGGGTTTAATTTCAAGTTTTCCTTATTTTTATTTCGTTAAGATAATATTCACGGATAGTTCGTTAGTCGGTTTTTACGACACCCATGGATGAGATGGGGTGGTGACATCTTGTATTCTTACACCGTCACCACACGGTGAAACGTGTAAAAGACGTACACCTACAAAATACTAATTAAAACACCGTTTTTTTAAAGACAAAGCTTCAATCACATATTTCATGAAGAGTTTACAGGTATGAGAAAACCAAAACAGCGCTTGACCAAAGTAACCGACCGACATAGCGCCCAGTCACAGTACAGCCAGTAGTCTCCCGGCCAAATATTTGAATGTGAATCACTTTCATGAAAACGAAATTTCGTAAGTTTTAAAATCAATATCAACGCTTTAATTGGCATATTTTTTTTTATTTGACAACCTCGATGGCACGGCAGTCGCGGTTGCGGTTGCAGTGCACGAAGGCGCGGATTCGATTCATCATATTCATACGCAGAACAAACAATTCTTTATGTGATTCAATAATTTGTTTATTTCATAATAAAGGTGTTACATTACTAACTATTTAACTAACGGAGAAGCAGAACAAGATGAACGAGATCAGCCGCCTCAAGGTGCTCAAGCTGCGAGAGGTACCTACAAGAGAAGATCGCCAAGATCAAGGAGATCACGGGGAACGAGGACTTGGCGTTTAAGGTATATGTTTACTTTGCATGCAAGAGTTGCCTTTAAAATTAAGGGCATTGCATTGCTCAAACCCCAAAAACACGCTCGGTTTGGAGAAGTTTGTTGACGAATCCTTACATACGTTTACTTCACAAAAAAACATGAATAAACTAGATACTACCGAAAAAACTTTGTATTGATTAAAAACGCTAATTATTTCTTAAAAACTTCCAAAAAAAAATCACGAAATCTGGTATTATAATAACTAAATATCAAATTGTCTATTAAACGGATGATTGATTTTATTCGAAATTTATACAAAAAATGTGCTATATTCTAACTAATAATCTGTATTGATTACTTTATCTTAATTATTCGTTATATTTAAAATAATTGATAAAAACTAGATTTTCATAAAATCCCCGCGCCTGCACCCCCGCTACCGCCGTGACGATTGCTCGGGAGTCGCACATTCAGTGTCGTTACGACTCTTGTGACGGGTGGACTGTACGACCGTATTTTCTTACCGAATAAAACTTTAAACCGACCAACTTTGAATGAAAAACTATTGCAAATAAAAAGTACACAATTGTTTTAAATAATACTAGTTCTAATTAAATACATAAGTGTAATAAACCCTAGTTTTTAATTAAATTTTGTTTTTGAATCACTCATAGACTAACCAACAAAAGTAATGAGAAGCGTGACGGAGCTCTTCAAAACTTATACTATTGTACCTACAAGCTTTATACATTAATATTTTATACCTTAGTATGCTTTAGACTCGTCTTTATTTAAACGAAGCATGTTTAAATTCATTTTATGAACGTCGCTTCGATTATACTTATATTTTGAGACCTTCAGAAGACATAGTGTAGTAGCATCAGTAATCAAATAGGGTAATTATGAAAACTGCTGTTACTATGTCCTTATTATACCATAAAATACGTATGTATAAAATTGGTGTCTCCCAAAGAATAAATAATAATTTAGGTAAAAACAATGACAAATTTGTGTCGCATCTGTGATCTGAATAATCATTAGTAGATTATACCCTTGTATTAATCTCTGTTAGTAGATGGCGCTATTTTTATGAAAGCGGTAACAAACCTCAGATCTTCAAGGTCATTCGGCAATGCAATGCCCTTAATATAATAATGAATCGTAACATAAGCGCCCGACTACACTAGACTACATGTAGTCAACTACATCATGTAGGAGACTACATGTAGTCTAGTGTAATCACATGTAGGACAGTGTAAACAGAACGTCCTAACACTGAAAAGTTAGGACGTCCTTATGTAGGAGACTACATATGGTCTAGTGTAATCGGCGCTATAGCTATAAGTACGACATAATATACATTACCTCGATTGAATATACATTAAGAATAATAATAAACGTTATAACAAAAATAACACGCCCTCGACCTTCTGTTAGCACGTTGACGCATTGCACTTGCATCTTGATTACAACTGATAAATGTTGCTATTTATAGCTTACTATATTATAGCTTTACTCTCAATACAATAGTAACTATAGCTCGTGTACATGTCCTATTCTAAGGACCGAAAACTGACTGAAACGGTGACTAAATGTGACTGAAAAGCTGTTCAAAATCCGACTGATAAACTGTCCGAAAGTTGATCGAAAACAGACTAAAGCCCGATATACACATCGACAAGTACAGTAGCGAGTTAAGTAGTAACTTGTTGATTAAGTTGATTTAAATAGATCTCCATTTTTTGACGAGTTAAGTTGGCGAGACGCGAGAGAGGGGGCTACTTCGTACTTAAAAATGACGAAAAACTGGCAAAAAAGATGCCGGAAAATTGACTAAATAGATAACCGAAAACAGTTCTAGGCTCTCAGTCAGCAGCTCTGTTAAGGGCATTGCATTGCTCAAACCCCAAAAACACGCTCGGTTTGGAGAAGTTTGTTGACGGATCCTTACATACGTTTACTTCACAAAAAAACATGAATAAACTAGATACTACCGAAAAAACTTTGTATTGATTAAAAACGCTAATTATTTCTTAAAAACTTCCAAAAAAAAATCACGAAATCTGGTATTATAATAACTAAATATCAAATTGTCTATTAAACGGATGATTGATTTTATTCGAAATTTATACAAAAAATGTGCTATATTCTAACTAATAATCTGTATTGATTACTTTATCTTAATTATTCGTTATATTTAAAATAATTGACAAAAACTAGATTTTCATAAAATCCCCGCGCCTGCACCCCCGCTACCGCCGTGACGATTGCTCGGGAGTCGCACATTCAGTGTCGTTACGACTCTTGTGACGGGTGGACTGTACGACCGTATTTTCTTACCGAATAAAACTTTAAACCGGCCAACTTTGAATGAAAAAATATTGTAAATAAAAAGTACACAATTGTTTTTAATAATACTACTTGTAATTAAGTTCTTATGTGTAATATATCCTAGTTTTTAATTAAATTTTGTTTTTTAATCACTCATAGACTATGCCTAAATATAAAAATAAACGTAATGTGAAGCGTGGCCGAGCTCTTCAAAATTATTGGTAAGTACCTACAAGCTAAATATTATACATTTATATTATTTTATACCTTTGTATGCTTTAGTTAGACACGTTTTTATTTAGTACGATGTTTAGATTCATTTTTAGAACATCGGCATTGCTTCGATTAAACTTATATTTTGAGTACCTTGATAGTACCTAGGCTTTCGGTGGACGCCGAAGGTAGGTAGACTTCAGCCATGATGGCAGTACCTACGTAAACCAGTAAGTTAGTACTCGTTTAAAAGAGCTCAGGGAGACCTAGGTGACTGTGAGGGACTGACTTATAGTGGACTCCGCAGGTAGGTAGACTTCAGTCATGATGGCAGTACCTACGTAAACCAGCAAGTTGGTACTCGTTTAAAAGAGCTCAGGGAGACCTAGTTGACTGTGAGGGACTGACTTATGGTGGACTACGAAGGTAGGTAGACTTCAGTCATGATGGCAGTACCTACGTAAACCAGCAAGTTGGTATTCGTTTAAAAGAGCTCAGGGAGACCTAGGTGACTGTGAGGGACTGACTTATGGTGGACTCCGAAGGTAGGTAGACTTCAGTCATGATGGCAGTACCTACGTAAACCAGCAAGTTGGTACTCGTTTAAAAGAGCCCAGAGAGACCTAGGTGACTGTGAGGGACTGACTTATGGTGGACTACGAAGGTAGGTAGACTTCAGTCATGATGGCACTACCTACGTAAACCCAGCAAGTTGGTACTCGTTTAAAAGAGCTCAGGGAGACCTAGGTGACTGTGAGGGACTGACTTATGGTGGACTCCGAAGGTAGGTAGACTTCAGTCATGATGGCAGTACCTACGTAAACCAGCAAGTTGGTACTCGTTTAAAAGAGCTCAGGGAGACCTAGGTGACTGTGAGGGACTGACTTATGGTGGACTCCGAAGGTAGGTGGACTTCAGTCATGATGGCAGTACCTACGTAAACCAGCAAGTTGGTACTCGTTTAAAAGAGCTCAGGGAGACCTAGGTGACTGTGAGGGACTGACTTATGGTGGACTACGAAGGTAGGTAGACTTCAGTCATGATGGCACTACCTACGTAAACCAGCAAGTTGGTACTCGTTTAAAAGAGCTCAGGGAGACCTAGGTGACTGTGAGGGACTGACTTATGGTGGACTACAAAGGTAGGTAGACTTCAGTCATGATGGCAGTACCTACGTAAACCAGCAAGTTGGTACTCGTTTAAAAGAGCTCAGGGAGACCTAGGTGACTGTGAGGGACTGACTTATGGTGGACTACGAAGGTAGGTAGACTTCAGTCATGATGGCACTACCTACGTAAACCAGCAAGTTGGTACTCGTTTAAAAGAGCTCAGGGAGACCTAGGTGACTGTGAGGGACTGACTTATGGCGGATTACGAAGGTAGGTAGACTTCAGTCATGATGGCACTACCTACGTAAACCAGCAAGTTGGTATTCGTTTAAAAGAGCTCAGGGAGACCTAGGTAACTGTGAGGGACTGACTTATGGTGGACTACGAAGGTAGGTAGACTTCAGTCATGATGGCAGTACCTACGTAAACCAGCAAGTTGGTACTCGTTTAAAAGAGCTCAGGGAGGCCTAGGTGACTGTGAGGGACTGACTTATGGTGGACTCCGAAGGTAGGTAGACTTCAGTCATGAACAGTACCTACGTAAACCAGCAAGTTGGTACTCGTTTAAAAGAGCTCAGGGAGACCTAGGTGACTGTGAGGGACTGACTTATGGTGGACTACGAAGGTAGGTAGACTTCAGTCATGATGGCAGTACCTACGTAAACCAGCAAGTTGGTACTCGTTTAAAAGAGCTCAGGGAGACCTAGGTGACTGTGAGGGACTGACTTATGGTGGACTACGAAGGTAGGTAGACTTCAGTCATGATGGCAGTACCTACGTAAACCAGCAAGTTGGTACTCGTTTAAAAGAGCTCAGGGAGACCTAGGTGACTGTGAGGGACTGACTTATGGTGGACTACGAAGGTAGGTAGACTTCAGTCATGATGGCAGTACCTACGTAAACCAGCAAGTTGGTATTCGTTTAAAAGAGCTCAGGGAGACCTAGGTGACTGTGAGGGACTGACTTATGGTGGACTACGAAGGTTGGTAGACTTCAGTCATTATGGCACTACCTACGTAAACCCAGCAAGTTGGTACTCGTTTAAAAGAGCTCAGGGAGACCTAGGTGACTGTGAGGGACTGACTTATGGTGGACTACGAAGGTAGGTAGACTTCAGTCATGATGGCAGTACCTACGTAAACCAGCAAGTTGGTACTCGTTTAAAAGAGCTCAGGGAGACCTAGGTGACTGTGAGGGACTGACTTATGGTGGACTACGAAGGTAGGTAGACTTCAGTCATGATGGCAGTACCTACGTAAAACAGCAAGTTGTTACTCATTAGGTCTTGACCTAGTTGACTTTGAGACATTTACTTAGGTAGCTTTTTTTTACTCCAATGTTTTGATATCGACAAAATTACAAGTACCAATTAAAACAGGAATTATTTTTTTTAAGGAAAATAAGAAAGCAGCAAGGCTCTGAATTACAAAATCAAGAAGATCAACCGCTGTCAAAATCTTACGACACATGCGAACCGTCAGATATGCAAACTGATATGGAAGTTGAGAAAAATGTGGTAAATATAAGTTTATTTTGTTGTTTTTTATGTAAGCTCAAATAAGTGTTTATTTACGGCATCACATTGTAAACGTCTAAAATTATGAGTGCTTTTCATCTATATTATGCATAGTTATTATGAATTCTGTCTGCTGCCTAGTTTTTAAGATTAATGCATACATAAACAGACAAACAGCTGAAAGCTAATTTGTTTTTCAATGAGTAATGATTGCTAGTAAAGCAAACTCGTAACTTTTTCCATATTTCTGATAATCCTCCTGCTACTTGTTTTAGAGTACATTACCGCCACAAATGTGTTATGTACTGTGATTAATACTTGTATTAATTTAACATCGACTATTTTATTAAATAAAAATTTTTGTTCTAGCTTGAAGAAGAAATACTACCAAATTTGACTGTAGAAGTGGGGCATTCCCAGGAAGAAACAAAAAATATATCTGGAAGAAGAGTAATAGGGGCCTCCTTAAACCTACATCTGGGTCGTAAGTCCCAGACGCTGTTATGCAAGTGTTCCTTCCTCTATCACGCGATGGACCCGGCACCCGCACGGAGAATCTATGGAATGCTAAGATTAGGTCTCATCTTCTTTGATTAAAATAAAATATTAAACTTACTAAAGCTGTTTTCTTAATAACCATTTTGCCTATTTTACAAAATAACATTTTACAGTTAGTTTCAATTTTTTTCTGTTTCCATCGCTGAAAATCATTGAGTTCAATTCAACCTTCAGAAGAATGTCTGATGAGGATCAGGTAAGTACAAAGTGTAGTAGCATGAGTAATTAAATAGGGAAATGATGAGAACTGGGTTCTTCTAGCTGTTCCCATCGCTGAGAACCGTTGTGTTCTTACCTGGCCATCATCAGACCTTCAGAAGACATAGTGTAGTAGCATCATTAATCAAATAGCTAAATTATGAAAACAGAGTACTTCTAGCTGTTACCATCGCTGAGAACCATTGTGTACTTACCTGGTCATCATCAGACCTTCAGAAGACATAGTGTAGTAGCATCATTAATCAAATAGGCAAATTATGAAAACTGAGTACTTCTAGCTGTTACCATTGCTGAGAACCGTTGTGTACTTACCTGGTCATCATCAGACCTTCAGAAGACACAGTGTAGTAGCATCATTAATCAAATAGGCAAATTATGAAAACTGAGTACTTCTAGCTGTTACCATCGCTGAGAACCGTTGTGTACTTACCTGGTCATCATCAGACCTTCAGAAGACATAGTGTAGTAGCATCATTAATCAAATAGACAAATTATGAAAACAGAGTACTTCTAGCTGCTACCATCGCTGAGAGCCGTTGTGTACTTACCTGGTCATCATCAGACCTTCAGAAGACATAGTGTAGTAGCATCATTAATCAAATAGGCAAATTATGAAAACAGAGTACTTCTAGCTGTTACCATCGCTGAGAACTGTTGTGTACTTACCTGGTCATCATCAGACCTTCAGAAGACATAGTGTAGTAGCATCATTAATCAAATAGGCAAATTATGAAAACTGAGTACTTCTAGCTGTTACCATTGCTGAGAACCGTTGTGTACTTACCTGGTCATCATCAGACCTTCAGAAGACATAGTGTAGTAGCATCATTAATCAAATAGGCAAATTATGAAAACAGAGTACTTCTAGCTGTTACCATCTCTGAGAACTGTTGTGTACTTACCTGGTCATCATCAGACCTTCAGAAGACATAGTGTAGTAGCATCATTAATCAAATAGGCAAATTATGAAAACTGAGTACTTCTAGCTGTTACCAATGCTGAGAGCCGTTGTGTACTTACCTGGTCATCATCAGACCTTCAGAAGACATAGTGTAGTAGCATCATTAATCAAATAGGCAAATTATGAAAACTGAGTACTTGTAGCTGTTACCATCGCTGAGAACCGTTGTGTACTTCCTGGTCATCATCAGACCTTCAGAAGACATAGTGTAGTAGCATCATTAATCAAATAGGCAAATTATGAAAACAGAGTACTTCTAGCTGTTACCATCGCTGAGAACCGTTGTGTACTTACCTGGCCATCATCAGACCTTCAGAAGACATAGTCTAGTAGCAACAGTAATAATAATAAATTCGTTATTGCTCTGAGCGCGGTGAACGTTATTTCCAGTAAAATACGTATGTATAAAATTCGCGTCTCCGAGCGAATAAATAAGTTAGGTCAAAACAATGACAAATTTGTGTCGCGTCTGTGATTTGAATAATCATTAGTTGATTATATCCTAGTATTAATCTCTGTTAGTAGATGGCGCTTTTTCTATAAAAACTGTAACAAACCTCAGATCTTCAAGGTCATTGAGCAATGCAATGCCCTTAAGTTGCTTATCTCTCTTTACTTTTTTCTAAGATTTACCTATAAAATCAAACAGTGCTCTATTTTAACCTATAAAAGACCAGGAGAGCCAAAAATAAATATGTATGCGCCTTAGAAATGAGAGAGAGAAACTTGTGTAAAATTCTCGACCTCTCTCCTTAGATGCAAGAGGTTTCCTATGTTCAAGTCGGGAAAACATGTGTTATTCTACAAAGAAAATATGTATCATAAACAAAACCAATTTTTTTTAATAAAAAAACGATCGACAGGAAAATATAAATATCCAAAACGTTGTTTTAAATTAAATATTACACGACATAACGACATGAAAATAAATAAAACATTTAAAAGTTTTGGCTCACGATTTCACCATTGTAATAATTCAAGTCCATCTATTTACGTAACTTTACAACGAATAAAATTAGCTTCTTAATATTGTTATTTCACGTGTAACTTACAATAATATAAGATTAGATTAAAGAAAAGTAAAATAGGTTAATCATCAAATAGGTTAATGTTGTGTTTGATGGCGGAAACTTACGAAAATAGCTGAAAGTTTCTAAATCGATATAAAATATTTGATACTGTTATGTGTGAATGCTTTCTTTTGGTTACTATTTACTGTATTGTTTCCGCGTAGTGTGTGGTGATGAAAGTGTTTTTGTGAGTCCACCCTACATGTAGGGCCCTAGGTACATCTTGTAGGGCACTAGTTGTCTAGTTAATAATCACATGTAGGCTGTTAGGACTAGGACACTACATATCGGAGACTGGCGAGTCCCGACCGCCCTAGAGGGTAGTGTGATCGGCGCTTAAGAAGAAGCGCTCCCATTAAAATGATAATATGATACTTTAGAACAGAGCGATGACTTACGCATAACGCCGACGCACGCCTCCACCTTTTCAACGAGCAATTACGCACGGACGTATCTTGCCGACATCATTTTTACTGAACTAACGATACGAACCGCAAATGTTTTTTTTAAGCTTGGAAAAATCTTATTCTCTGTTCATGAAAGTTTTGCATTGAGCGAAAACCGTAGCCGAGATCTCTTCGTAGGAGCTACAGTCTATAACCACTACGCCACATTGTCTTTAATTGTTAATTACCTTTAATTAATTTTGATTGTTATTTTATCATTGTAATTAAATAAGAATATTAATTTTAGTCTCTTAATAAAGATCACACAGTTAACGTGTTTGAAAATTCAAAAAGATTATTGATTTACAAAAATGAAATATGAAGTAGGAATGTCGATCCTCTATCTGTAACAAATGATCTTGGTGTGTAGCTTCACTAACAGCGATTTTATATAGGTACTTGTACGGATAAATTGCTTGCTGGTGCCGCCTTTAGAGAAAGGTGTACTATTTCCTAAGGGTTAGAACCTCCGCTTTTCAGGACGTGAAAGTGGTAGAGGGACAATGAAGGACACGCTATGTCTATATAGAAGCGCAAGTTTGGTCGGTTCGTTCCCAGTGAAGATAGCAGCGGATAGTCTGCTGGAGGCCTACATACTAGGTTTATCCTTTCAAAGGATTATGCCATACACACATAAATTTGTCGCGTAGGTATATGTCGGCGTTAGCTTATGATGGCACGTTCTACGATAGATCGGTCAACTTGAAGTAACACTTTTAATACACGTAACACTTTAACTACACTGAACACTACACCATATTCGAAATAACACTACTCAAACAAAACGGGTAACGGTTCCTGGTAAGAAGCACCGATCACGACCGAAGTCAAACTGTAACTGACTGGCGGCGTCTCCCTCCGGCGCGCCCCACCTAGGCTCCGTTGTAGCACGAAGCTAGCTATACACGTCATTGCGACAGTGTCGCCTCTACCGGCATTCGTGCTGCGCTTTGTTTATGAATCAAATTAAGTACTGTTTCCGATTTCGACTTATTATATAAATTGGCCACAGTTTATAGTGAGACTCCAACTTTATATGTTCAAGTAACGGAGCTTCAGTTCTTGGAAACCAGTGAGATATTGCATGCTTATTGTATTTGTATGTTTGTTTTATTTTACCAGATTACAACCAACTCGAGATACGAAATGATACGAATACTTATAAATCGCAAAGATGAAAAATATTAATTGGACCTGGATGCATACGAATGTAATTTTTGTCCATATCAGCCTATGGACGTCCACTGCTGGACATAGGCCTCCTCCAAAAGTTTCCACTCGGCGCGGTCTTGTGCCTCCCTCATCCATCGGCTTCCCGCCGTCCTAACCAGGTCGTCGTCGGTCCACCGTGTGAGGGGTCTCCCCACCCTGCGCCTTCCGGTGCGTGGTCGCCATTCGAGATTTTTTTTTAGGCTTAATTTGGATTAATTTTTTAGGCTTTAGCATAGATTCTGCCCTAACGTGGGAAGCCCATATAGACAGAGTGTGTAGCAGGTTGGGAGGTGCATGCTTTGCTGTCGGTCGCGTTGCCAGGGTGGTATCACAGGACGCTGCACGTACATGTTACTTTGCAACAATCCACTCAGTATTGCAATACGGAGCAGAAGTGTGGGGACGTGGTGCAGACTGGGAGCGTGCATTTCGTATGCAAAAGCGCGCAGTACGGTCAATCGTTGGTATTGCGCAAGATTCCTCGGCTAGGCCCTATTTTAAAAGCTTAGGTATTATGACTTTTCCAGGAATCATCATATTTCAGGTGGCAATGTACACAAGAAATAACTTAGACCAGTACGTAAAACACAGCAGTGTGCACTCATATTGTACTAGAGGTCGTGAAAACCTATCGGCAATACCACGTACGTTAACCAAGTCCTTTAAGATTACTCATGTTATGGGCCCATCGGTTTACAATAAGTTGCCAGCCAATATTATCAATGCAGCCAGCCTCAGCAACTTTAAAAATCTCTTAAAAAGCTGGCTTGTCGAGCAAGCATTTTACTCATTTGACGAATTTAATAAATTAAAATCATAGTTAATAGTTTATTTATTAATCATAGGTAATAATAATAAGTTTTATGTTGACATTTTTTATATTATTTATACTGGAAATTTTATTATCATTTATTATATATTATTGATTGTAAATAAATAATTCATTGTAGGTACCTATTCTTAAGAGATATGTAGCTCAATAAGTACTGTATAATAGTTTATTATGACGTGTAATATCTTTACCAATAAATGAGTATGAGTATGAGTATGAGAACTTTTCTGCCCCATCGGCTATCTGTTCTCCGCGCTATGTGCCCTGCCCACCGCCACTTTAACCGGGCAATCCTGAGCGCTATGTCGGTCACTTTAGTTCTCCTGCGGATCTCTTCGTTTCTAATACGATCACGCAGGGAAACTCTCAACATAGCTCTCTCCATTGCCCTCTGAGTGACGGTAAGCCTTCTGAGAAGGCCCATAGTCAGCGACCACGTTTCAGCTCCATATGTCATCACTGGCAACACACATTGATCGAAGACCTTTGTCTTCAGACACTGCGGTAATGTGGACGAGAAGATACGTTTTAGCTTCCCGAGCGCTGCCCATCCGAGTTGGATTCGACAAGTGACCTCCTTCTCGAAGTTGGACCTACCCAGCTGGACTGACTGTCCCAGGTAGATATACTCGTCGACAACTTCGAGTGTAGAGCCTCCAACCGTGATTGGAGTGGGTGCAACATGGACATTTGCCATGATCTTGGTCTTGTCCATGTTCATTTTAAGACCCACTTGTTGAGAGACTCTACTGAGGCCATCGAGCATTGTGTTGAGGTCCTCCATGGTCTCAGCCATGACCACGATATCGTCAGCAAATCGAAGGTGCGTGATATACTCGCCATTTATGTTGATGCCGAATCCGTCCCAGTCTAAAAGCATCTTCCAGTGCAGCGTTAAACAATTTCGGGGATATGACATCACCCTGTCTTACTCCTCGCTGCAACTGGATAGGGCCTGATAATCCACCCTGAAGACGAACCGACATGGTGGCGTTTTCGTATAAGCACCGCAACACTTCGATATACCGTTGGTCAACTTGGCACCGTGCGTTGGAGAGACTGCAACACTGCCCATGTCTCGATCGAATCAAAGGCTTTCTCATAGTCCACAAACGCTAAGCATAGGGGCCGGTTATACTCATTTGATTTTTGTATAACCTGCCGCAGCGTATGAATGTGGTCTATGGTACTATAACCTTTTCGGAAACCGGCTTGTTCGGGAGGCTGGAAGTCGTCCAGTCTGTGTTCGAGACGATTCGTGATGACTCTCGAGAACAATTTGTAGACGTGGCTCAGAAGAGTGATGGGTCTGTAATTCTGAAGGAGCGTTTTATCGCCCTTCTTGAAGAACAGTACCACCACGCCTCTGTGCCATGCCTGTGGCGTTTTTCCCTCAAGTATAACGGAATTGAATAGCCTCTGAAGAGCCTTGAGAATGGGTTCTCCACCGGCCTTCAGTAGCTCGTTTGTGATTCCGTCATACCCCGGTGCCTTGTTGTTCTTAAGTTGTCGGAGAGCATCACTAATCTCACACAGACTGACGTCCGGGATTTCTTCGGTATGGTGTCGCGTAAGTCTAGCTCTAGGATCGACGGCTAGATCGCTAGGTGGCTGTGTTGTAGTATAAAGCTGTCCGTAAAACTTCTCAATCTCCTCTAGAAGCTCAGGCTTGGACGTCACTATTCTGCCATCTCTAGTCTTGAGCCTAGATAGTTGACGCTGGCCTAGAGACAGATCTCTGGCGAACACTTTTGAGCCCTTGTTTCGCTCAATGGCTTCTTTAATACAGACTGTATTAAAGTGCCGAAGGTCGCGAGTTAGTGACTTAGAGATCTGCCTATTGAGCCTCCTATACTGTTCGGCGTCGTCTGGAGACTGCAGTGCCATCTTACGCCTTTGCTCCATGAGCGAGAGAGTATCGTCGGAGATCGTTCTTGGTCTTCTCCGGTGCTGGGTCTTAAAAGCACCGGAACCGACTGTACTGACAGTTTCCACAAACCTTTCGTGGTATTCGTCCACATCGACACATTCGCTGAGGCTCTCGAAGCTTTTCTGTAATATGAGTTGGAAGTTCTCGGGGATTTGGAATCGGAGCGTAGACTTCATCAGCCGACTTCTTTCCAGCCTAGGATTGATATTTAATGTGCCTCTAACCATCCGGTGATCGCTTCCGGTTTTTACCGAATTGATCACTGAGACATCATTAAATATATGGCGCTTTGTCGACATGATGAAGTCAATCTCATTTTTAGTGACACCATCAGGACTAAACCAGGTCCACTTGCGGCAATTACGCTTCTTGAAGAAGGAGTTCATCATAAAAAGTCCCTCCTTCTCCATGAAGTCCGCAAGCATTTGGCCTCGTGGATTTCTTTGTCCATATCCAAAGAGCCCCACTCTTCACTCATTTCCACTTCTAGGGCCCAACTTCACGTTAAAGTCCCCCATGACAACAGTGTATTGGGTGTTTGAGTTATGTATGGCTCCGGAAATATCCTCATACATCTCTTCTACCTCATTGTCGGAGTGAGCTGACGTGGGAGCGTAAACCTGTATTACCTTTAACGAATATCGTTTGGTAATTCTGACGACAAGGTACGCAACCCTCGAAGACACACTCTCGATCTTCACCACGTTGTTTACGAGAGACTTGTGGACGAAAAACCCGACACCTCCCTGGGACTGTTGGTCGCCCTCCCGGAAATAGAGCAGGTTACCAGACTTAAGGGTTATCGAGTCCTCCCCCTGTCTTCGGACTTCAGATAAGCCGACAATGTCCCACCGTAACCTGCTCAATTCTTCCTCCAGTTCTACGACCTTCTCGTCGGTGCGCAGTGTACGCGCATTGTATGTTGCCAGGGCCAAAGGTCGGTTGTGTTGGTAGCCTGACCTCCCCCGGAGATTCTTCGCACCCCCTACTCCGCCGTTACCATGGCCGCTACCTTGACCAGGAATAGCGGAGCGACCGGGGACTGGAGGCCGTTTATGTTGGTGTGTTGTCATCATTTTTTGGAGGGTTATTCGGCCTACTTTACCACGCTGGCCAGACGGGTTGGTAGAGGGTTTATTCCGAGTTTTCCTTCTCTAGCAGTGATAACATCTGCGTAGGGATTCCCTTAGTCGGCTATTACGACACCCATGGGATAATATGGGGTGGTGACACACTGTATTCTTACTCCGTCACCACACGGAGAGTAATTTTTGTATTCTCAAAATACCGTTTCACTTTTTATTTGGCACAGGAATTTGCCGAAAAAGTCGTGGTCAGTGAGCAGCTGTGTACCTAAACAGGTAAGAGAGTATACGGTACCATAACGCCTTGAGAAGCCACTAGGGGGAATACCTACGAACCTACCACGTGCCTGAAACCTCTTTAGTCATTGGTAGGCCAGGTAAGTTATTATAATAAATAGGGCCTACTACATATTTTTAGAATGTATATCTACATACCAATTTAAAATTTATTATTTATTGTCTAGTAAATTATTAAAGTAATTTAATATTATATTGGTTTTATTTATTTAGGCTCACAATACACGTAATAATAAAATACAAAAATAAAAGGAAAAAATTAAAAGGTTGACGAAAATTGAGTTCTGCATTCAAAGATAATTCTCTTGATGTAAATTTTAATCATTAAGTAGAATCAGCCAACACATAAAATTTCTTAGCGTTAAAAGAGATAGATGGCATTTTACAAATGTTACACTTATTGTTGTAGCTTTGTTTGAGTTGAAACGATTATACGATTAATGTCATTGTCAACAGCTGTCAGAGTCAAATTAAGTTGAGCGTTGTGCGCGTTTTTACTGTTTGTTTGAATTCTTCTTATTTTATTTATCAATTAAAACTAGCGTGCATTTAATATAAACAAACAACTAAAAAGTTTATTGGTATCAAGCTCTATTTTGAAGACCAATCGTCATTGTAAAGCTTTCAATAACAAGTTTCTAACAATACCTGGGTGTGGCAATATCTCTTTTACAAACTTTTTGGAGTAAACAACGTTATGTCGCCGGTTTTAGAATCTTGTTGGTCGCCATGTATCTGGTCTTCAAACACGAAGACTGGAAGCCGTGCTGTAGCAGTTTACACGGCTGCAATGAGTGTAATTCTAATAACATTTATAGCATATCAAATGAATGGAGGAGACTCCACTCAACTGTGGAATCCATTGTTTGAAGCTGATGTAAGAGGATGTAAGTAATTTTAAAGTTATAAAACAAATAATACTTTAATTCTCTTTGATATTTGTTTAGGTAAAACTACAAGGCTTTGTACTTATGTACAGGAGTTGTCTTATAAGAAAATATATCAAACTTTTTAAAGGCAAAGTTTTTATTTAGTTATTAGTTTCCTTATATCCTACTAATATCATAAATGCAAAAGTTTGTGAGGATGTATGAATAGATGGATGTTTGTTACTCTTTTACGCAAAAACTACTGAATGGATTTTGATGAAATTTAGAATATAGGTAGCTTAGGAAGTTGAATAACCCAGGCATTAGCTAGTAATTTAATTATTGTGCTTCTATTACAATGACAAATGATATTTTAAACCACTGAAATAAAAAGTCTTGTTACTTTGTATAAAATGTAATGGAAAGATTGTGTGAATACAAATTGTGCCTGTAGTAAAATTATATCTGAATGTTTTTCTAATGCCAATTTCTGGGCTGGTTATGTATAAAGAAGAAAAAAAGGGTACTGTATATCTACGACTCGAGAGAAGAAGAAGATCTGAATGTTCAGGCAGCCACTTTTATAAGTATAATCAGAAGCTATATAATACACATTATTAGATGATGCTGCCTACCCTGGGAGATGAGAGCTGTTATGACTCATAGCCCTGTAATTTAACTGGCTACTGTAGGTAACTTTTAGCTAAGTAGAGTAACAATTGTGTACTACTGCTTGGGAAGGTGGAAATAAATAATAAATAAATATTCCTCACACATTCACACAACGCCATCTAGTCCCAAACTAAGCAGAGCTTGTACTATGGGTACTAGACAACGGATAAACATACTTAAATACTTTTTTTTTTTTTTTGTAAATACATACATATTATAAATAGAAACAATAGTGCTGAAACCCACCTGGAACACTTTCTAAACAGACAAACCATATTGTAAAGAAATAGTGATAATACTTAGCTATAAAAGTGACTCAGTGTGATGACGGGGTAAGCATACAGTATGTCACCACCCCATCTCATCCCATGGGTGTCTTAAAAATCGACTAAGGGACTATCCCTGAATATTATCTTTACAAAATAAAAAGAAGGAAAATTTGAAATTAAACGCAATACCAATCTGTCTGGCCAGCATGGTATTAGAAGGCCAAGTATCCTTCCGTCATGAGAGGAGGCCCATCCCTGCAGTGGGACATTAATGGGCTGTTATGATGATGATGATGATGAAGCGACTTTGTGAAACATAAAAGTTTAGCTTTATCAAATAAATGTCAACTATTTAATTTAGTTATCTAAAGTTTTGTCAGATTGGATTTATGTGAGTTATTTCTTTATTTCAGCTCTTCAGATCTTTGGAGCAATATTCATTGTTGTATTTATTACTCTGATTGTTTTCTCTGTATTAATGGTAAGTACTAAATTAGAATCTATACTAATATTATAAAGAGGTAAAGTTTGTGTGTTTGTGACGTTGAAGGGGGTAATCTCTGGATCTACTGAACCGATTTTAAAAATTCTTTTTGTGTTGAATAGTCCATTTATTAGGGAGTGACATAGGTATTATCACTCTATTACTAATAGGAGTGGAGCAGTAATGAAATATGTTTAAAAAAGTGATGTTTTTTTTCGCAGCCTAACGAAGTGGGCACGGGGCAGCTAGTCTTCTATACTTCTATAATTTGTATTATTTATCTTGTAAGTGTGGCAAGAGTGTTCTAGTCACATCAGGCCATCTTTTGATAGTCATAATTTTTATTTAGTCTGCTGAATGAACATTGACTGAAGCCTTGAACATCTTTGAGATGTATTGAGATGTTAACATGATGTCTTTTAAACCCATTTTTCCTTGGGAATGTAACTTGCAATAACACTTGAATTAAGGGTTAATACATATCTTTTTATTCTTAAAAAGAATTTACAATTCACTTACTTAGGAATCATTAACTTATATATTAAACGTAATAAAAACAAAATTTACTTATAACTAATATCCTTTATAAATGTAGGTAGGTAAACAATGTCTTGATTTGCAAAGCAACTTGAAGGCATACCACAACAATTAATAAATATCGTTAATAATTTGCAGGTAATTGGAATAAACATTTGGATGAGAGGACTCATTCTGCCCTGGCTTGGACTCATGGGATTGATTATTGTCTTCCAATTGCTTTTTGCACTATGGTTGTTTGGAGGGTACTATATCTATGTAAGTATACCTTTCATTATTAAATTTATATTTCATCATAACAGCCCATTAATGTCCCACTGCAGGGACGGGCCTCTTCCCGGGATGGAGGGATACTTAGCCTACTAATACTGGCCAGACAGGTTGTTATAGGGTTTAATTTCAAGTTTTCCTTCTTTTTATATAGTATATTGTCACTTATATAATAATATTCACGGATAGTCCCTTAGTAGGTTTTTACGACACCCAGGGATGAGATAGGGTGGTGTCCGTGTGGTGACGGAGTAAGAATACAATAGTATTCTGAATACTATTGTATTCTTACTCCGTCACCACGCGGAAATTTATATTTACTTACATAAATATAACCTTTGGACATAAGCAGAGACTTTGTGGCATAGGGTTTAATCTACTTGACGGCTACATATAAAATTTGACGAACGATTTTCCCTCATAGGGGCATTTTTGTAAAACACTTCAGCAATTTGGCACTGTTGCATACAGCAACAACACAGCCCAAGTCTTAACAAATTGAAGGTTTTAACTCCAAGCAAATAGGCTGGATATACTTACTTATAGCATACATTATAGCATACATATACAGTGGTGGTCATATAATTAAGAACGCTGATATAAAGGGAAGATTTTTAACAACTAAGACGCGAAACTCGTTGCCTGCATTTTTTTTATTTCACTCGGTATTGTAAATTTTTTCAATAACACCACTGTAGAGTACGTTCACACAGAGTATGTTCTGATGGTAAACGATACGTAAGACGACCCCCGAATACAGCATTCGACCCTAAGTATACCAAAGTTACTTTAAAGCATGGTGGGGGAAATGTGAAAATTTGGGGGTGCTTTTCTGGACATGGTGTTGGACCTGTAAAGTTGATAGAAGGTAACATGGACCAGTTCCAATACAGAAATATACTAGAAGAAACAATGTTACCTTATGCTGAAGACGTTCTCCCGGTTATCTGGACATTCCAGCATGACAATGATCCAAAGCACACGGCACGCACCGTAAAGGATTTTCTAACAGCACAATCAGTTTCTGTCCTAGACTGGCCAGCTAATACCCCAGATCTAAACCCACTATAGAATTTGTGGTTCGAAGTAAAAAAAAAGGTTTTTAGAGATATGGAATTGTATTTTTCTTGCAAAATGTCAAAAATTAATAGAATCTATGCCTTGCCGGTGTAAAGCAGTAATTAAAAGCCGTAGATATGCTATCAACTATTAATTTTAGTTACAAATGTATTCAAATGCTTTTTAAAACTTCCGCGCTACATTATTATTATATTTTTTTAAATGTAAGTGTCATACAAAATAATTTCCGAGTAGTGTATTAAATCGTTCTTAATTATTTGTCCAGCTTCAGTAATATTTGAATGTGTTACTTTAGTACAATAAAATAAATTGTCAATAAAAAAAAATGCGTATTTATTAATTATTACTAAGACACGTTGCTCTATTAATATGGCCATTTTATAACATAACTAGTTGCTTTTCAGAAGGTACACATCTCTGCGTATGACACGATTTACATGAAAAACTCATAGAACTCCAAATCGTTCTTAATTATATGACCACAACTGTATGTATAAGGTCGATAGCTAGACTGCTGACAAGGGGTTGTTTTGTAGTGTAAAGCTACTTGTGAAATTTGTAAATCTCTAGTAGCTCAGTCTAGACTTTTTTCTTTCTTTTATGAAAAAACAAAAAATTGTTTTGCATTTATTTATAATTGCACTATACAAATACCCATATTTTAAAATCGACTGTGTATAATTTCAGTTGGATGCTACATTTGCTGCACTTATTGATCTTCTGTGGATGGCATATAATGTAAGTGGTATATTTTTGTTTTCTATACTAGTATTATAAAGAGGTAGTTTGTGTGTGTTTGTAACTTTGTAGGGGGGTAATCTCTGGATCTACTGAACCGATTTTACAAATTATTTCTGTGTTGAATAGACAATTTATCGGGGAGTGTCATAGGGTATTAAATATCACGCTATGACTAATAGGAGTGGAGCAGTAATAAAATATGTTTAAAAAAGGGACCCGTTTTTTTCGCTTACTAACGAAGTGGGCACGGCTCAGCTAGTTTACTATATATAGCACATAGAATAATTCTGCTATAGTCACTTCTTGGTGACTTTTAGTCCATAAAACACAAGAACATTAACTGCAATAGTCCATTAGTGTCCTATTGCACGATAATCCTTCTGTACGCTGGCAGGACTATGTGGTTCTTACTGGGTTATTCCAACCAATCAGTTATATTTGTCTACTGGGTCCAACGTCATTTCTCTTCTACAATAATACAGAAGGTTTTAAGTGCCTTAAACTTTCAACCAGTTTCTACTCCTGAAAGTAAATAATAAATAAAATGTTTATTTAGTATCAAAACATACATTTGTTATGTAAATTGAGACAGCCCCAGTAAGTAGTATAAACACTTGTGTTGGGATTGACTTGCTTCTTCCCTTATATAATCTATCTTAGTTTTAATACGTGAAAGTGATAGACTCTTTAAGGAGTATTAGATTTGTTCAAGGCACTTATCGTAAGTTTGTCTCATCAATAAAGTAAGATTCTTAAGGACATTTTTGTGGAACTCAAACAATTTTAGGTTACACAAGAATCATAGGCAGTTCCAGCCTTGCCAATGCATTAGTCATAATATCATTAAAGAGATTAACAAATTCTCCGTGTGGTGACGGAGTAACCCTGAGTAAGTAAGAGTAAGAGTCCAAGAATACAATATGTTACCACCCGATCTCATCCCATGGGTGTCGTAAAAACTGACTAAGGGACTATCCGTGAATATTATCTTTACGAAATAAAAAGAAGGAAAACTTGAAATTAAACCCTATACCAATCCATCTGACCCGCATGGTATATATGGTATGGTATACGGAGGAGGCCCGTCCCTGCAGTGGGACATTAATGGGCAGTTATGATGGAATTAACAAATTGTTTTATTTCATTTCAGATTCACTGCTGGCTCTGCGTGTTCTCACAGTATCAAATAATATTAGAGATGCAGTCACCAAACATAGAAATGTTAATGGAGTATTGATATTAATTATAATTTTATATTTGACGGTAAGACTGATTCTTATAATATTATTTATCACATTATAATTGCCGTACTCACCCACGGTTTCTGAAACGCTTGTCAAATCAATGTTCAACTAACTCGTCTGTTAATGTGATCAGCTCTGTCAAATCAAATTTAAAGATGCTCCCACGATGCCGTTAAAATGTTTCGCAAGGCAAACTGCGAGCGAATACCAGCATGTCAATTCTCGTACCTAAAATTCGGTTAAGTTAACTTTTAGTTGATGACAACTAAAAGTTAACTTAACCGAATTTTAGGTACGAGAATTGACATGCAGAGTTAAAAGCTCATGTAACATGACCACATTTGTTAGTAAATGTTTTTATGTTAGAAAATATTTACAAACATAATTATTCTAACAGCAATGTCTAACACCATTTCTTAAATGATAGTTGTCAATAATTTAGACACTTGATTATTTGATTTTTTAAATGATCAGTCATTTGGAAACTGGGGGTCAGTCGGGGGTGTGAAAACAGTAAAAAAAATAACTCCACCGCCCACACTCGTACCTTAAAGGAAAACTTCTAAGGGTTAATAAAAAAAGCGGGAATCGAATAGTTGATTTGTTTGACTCAGGGTAGTGATATTCTTTAGTTGTGACATTATAATATATGAGACAAATAATATTGTAAGAATTGGTCTTTAAATTTAGATGTAAGATAAATGCAATCTAATTTAGTTTTAATATGTAATAATAATAATTTGATCTGTCTATATTATATAGCTACGAAATTTCGTACTGTATCCAGGAACTTTTACATGTTACTCTGAGGGATAGGGGCCGAAAGGGCATTGATCTCAAACTACTTCCAAATACACTCTAAATCTTTACTTAGTGTAACTTAAAACTAAATATTTTGTATCATAATCAAGTCATAAACTTCTGCAATGTAAAGGCGGTCTCTGTAATCTGACTTTTCAAAATAATTAATATTTAATATTTCTCCAATTTATCTATTTCTTTGTTTGTTTTTCCTTTCTCTTGCATCTTTCCTACCAAGGAAGACTTTCGTCTATTCTTTATTTTTAATTGATTAGTAAAAGAATATTCTTTATTCTGATAGAAGCAACACTGTTTAAGATTTAGATGTTATCCAAAATTTTACTAATAACTATATTTTGTAGACTTAGCATTTATGTCTTCTTCTCTCATCTTAACCCTTTCACAGTGCTGCCAGCAGACACAATAGTAAAACAATTCACGTGTACCATATATGGTACACTGCACTAGGAACGTGTTAAATGTATATATTATAGATCTAAAATATGAAATGTACTGATGAACGTGTAGTTTATAAATGATACCGTCCAATTTTACGTCCAAATATTTGTCATTTATTAAGCATTTATAGATAGGTAGTAAATTAGTTTTATATTACTAATAATATTGAAAAATAAGTATTATAGTGACATACATTGTCTAAATAGAAAATCCTTGTGAAAAAAATATGTTTTTAACATACTGTATTTTTCACATAGGAAGGGTACGGTGACGTTTAGTATTTGTCATTAATAAAGATGTAGTAACGCTAAAATCGTTTTTAAAAATGCCGATTAAATATACAATTTATAAACAAGAATTAATCGATTATGGGCACAATATAATAGTGTTAGTTAGTTCTTATTTTATCAGCAGTTTCGATAATAATTTGTTTAGAATCTGTTTAGCAGAGTATAATAACTTTAATTATAAATTATTGACAGGAATAATATTCTGATTTGTGGAACGGTTGAAGAAGTCCAATCGCAAAGTTAAAGAAAGTCCTTTTTTTACCATGTTGACTTCATCATAACAGCCCATTAATGTCCCACTGCAGGGACGGGCCTCCTCCCGTGACGGAGGGATACTCGGCCTACTAATACTACGCTGGCCAGACGGGTTGGTATAAGGTTTATTTTCAAGTTTTCCTTATTTTTATTTTGTAAAGATAATATTCACGGATAGTCCCTTAGTCGGTTTTTACGACACCCATGGGATGAAATGGGGTGGTGACATATTGTATTCTTACTCCGTCACCACACGGAGACTATGTTGACTTATTTATAAGAAATTGTTTTTGAGTACCTGTATTTGTATTTGATTAACCATCGTTATCTACATATGAGACTCAAATCATTGGTCAATAATTTGACTTATCAGATATTCGGTTATTGTAAATGGTAAATAAAGTATTTTATTTGCCATATTTTAGTTGCTTTTTAAATGACAATACTTACTATTTGTAATATTGAATCTCAATATATAAGATTTGATTAATTTTTGTGTTTCATTTAAATTTTGTCAAGTTTTTTAGGATTAGGGGCAACGCCCTAAATGCTAGCACTGCACCAGATTATCTGCACTCCCAACAAAACTTAAATTATAAGCATACCATTAATTAATATGGCTATCGTTTAAAAAACTTAATAAAAAACTTAAAAATAAGTTCCTTTTGGAGTTTTAAACTGAGCCACACCACACTTTAAAAAAGGCGATATTTTTATAAACGCGGAAACTTGTCCTACAAATTACTTTGTTTTAACTATTTCTTATGTTTGAAGTTTACTTTCTTTGAGATCTTTTAGATATTTGTTACTGAATCTTTAGGTTTTTCATGTATAAAATGTTTTGTAAGGCTTACCTGACAAATGGAAATGAACGTTATCTTGATTTTATATTCATAAATCAGGTGCAATCTGGGTCCATTTTTTTGCGATTTCCTAATTAACAACACTGGTACGGTTACGTGGCGAAGTGGTATTTAAATTGTTAATCCATATTTTTTATTGTAAAACGTGATTATTTTATGCCTAGAATTCAATTTTCTTGGAAAAAGTACTTTATGATTTCGGTTTCCAAATACTAGCATGGTGCTGAAACTGACTTAGCTAGTTATTTGCATGGTGCTGATATTCGATTTTTTTGTATTTTTTTGAATATTTTTTTTCTGAAACTTAACATAAGTTAAGCTAGGTAAAAATAAAAGAGATTTTGCTATAAACATTGTTTTATTTCACTCATCTACCTAATTTTATGACTAATATCACAGTGCTGATAATTGGCTTGGTGTTAGGGTAATTATTTAGTCAGACTCATCTAAATAAAATGTGTATGAATAAAAACAAATTATTATAACAATTATCAACTATTTATTTAATAGTGAACCGAGAAAGCATGTTGTTAAAGTCGTTATAAATATTATCACTAAGATAAATGATATTAAAGTAGGACTAACTCTGAAAGTGCTGATAATTGCTAGCTTCACCCTACAAATTACAGGAATACTAAATGTCGTTTTTACTTAGGTATACGTCATGATATAACTTTTAAATTTATTTATTTATGCTTATTCTAGAAAAACTAAATGCGGAATTTATGCCTTTAAGATTGCCTCTAATCAGAGGTAATGTAAAAGTGTGGTGTGGCCCAGTTTATAAATCCAAAAGGATCTCATTTTTAAGTTTTTTAAACAGTAGCCCAAATTAATTAATAGTATGCTTATAATTTTAGTTCAGTAATCACTTCATAATGTTATTATTCAAATCTATTCAATGTTCATAAACTTCAAGAATTAATGTAAGTATCAATTTTGCTAACATTATCTTAAAAAATCACATCAGTTTTGTAATAGATGACGTTAGTTTTCTTTTAATATCGTTTTATTATGAAGCAACTTAAGGTAGGTATTTATTTGTTTTGTAAATAGATATAGTGATAAAACTAACAAAAATCTTAACATAAACGTTTGACGACCTCGGTGGCGCGACGGTAGCGCAAGCGGCTGCCGTGCAAGAGGTTGTGGGTTCGATCCCCACGCAGGACAATAATTTGTGAGATCCACAAATTATTGTCCTGGTTTGGGTGTTCTTTGTGTCCGTTAATTGATGTTTGTAAAAGGTCGCCGCGGCACAGGGCATGATCCCTAGTGCGGGAGTTGTCTTTTTTAAAAATAAAATAAAACGTATTCTAATGCGATCCATTGATTCGTTTTCAGAGACATGTTACTGCCCAAGGAGTTACAATCCCAACAAATTTGTATCATCGTGGACGACCGTATTATAAGGATCTCAAGTGCCCATTAAAAGCCAAATACTTCCTGTTACCTTATTCACAAATTAAAAGCCAAGAACCAAGTTTGTAGTGTATCATCATAACAGCCCATTAATGTCCCATTGCAGGGGTGTGCCTTCTCCCGTGACGGTGGGATACTTGGCCTACTAATAACTGGCCAGACGGATTGGTATACTTTCAAGTTTTCCTTCTTTTCATTTCGTACAGATAATATTTTCGGATAGTCCCTTAGTCGGTTTTTACTACACCCATGGGATGAGATGGGGTGATGACATATTGTATTCTTACTTCGTCACCATACGGAGGTATTGTATGGAATCATATTATTTTTAGTGGTAGAGCTGTTGGGTGTAGTAATAGAGCCATGATATGTTGAATTAGGTTCAAAACATCGTGTTTTGATAGTATGCTGAGACAATATTAAATAGTGTGTACAATTTTTCTACTAAAGGTAACAAAAAAAAAAGACAAGTCACGGATGGCGTCTGTGGAAATCCGACCGAATAAAATAACTGTCAAAATTGTTGCCGCGCTATCATGCAAGCTTACTTTTCAATTTAGTCAAGTTCCCAGCTACTGTTTACCTTTAGTTAAATACCTAAACTAAAATGGAGTATAGGTAGCGTAGCTAAGCAGTTGTTTCTTAATATCACGTGGCTGTCTTAGGCATAGGCTTAGGTATTTCTATTGTATTATTGTCCCATGTAAGGGCAGTTTCAGTCGAGAGTAGGTAGTACACTGGCTCAGCGTCGAGCAGAGTTCAGCTGCATGAACTCTGCTCGACGAGAAGTCGTTTAGAACCAGAGCCCTATTTTTTTCACGTAGTTTGTTTCGTATGGCAGGGTTAGTTTTTTTCCTATCTGCCCATCCTTGTCAAGTCTGGGTCTAATGGGCTGCGCATATAACTTACCAACAGGTGGTCAACCTAACAAATCTATTAATGTGCTTTTACATCTTTGGCAACGTAGGTATTATAGGTTCTGGATATTTAATACAGGTCTATAAGTAGGTCCTATGGTTTACGCAATGCTCTTCTGGTATTACGCATCTAACGTTGGCCTTCTTGTCTAATCTGAAGTGTCGATAAGACTGCTAACTGGTAGTATGACCCCTGGAAGTCTGATCCCTTGACGATGTCTTTGGGCTAGGAAGGTTTCCTATGCCCATCTCTTCGCTGAAGAAGCAGTAGTCACAATTATTAGCTGATGATATGAGTCCATTTATTTATCTGAATTACAGTTATCCAGTAGTTAGAATGATAAAAATAAAACATATATTATTATAAATTCTTATTTATTTATTCGGACAAATTAAACTTCTCTTTTCTTTAATAATCAAAAGAAAAATACACGAAGTTAAATGTACTTATTCATTGAGTTTCCACGAAAAATATAAAAAAAAACATAACAGATAATTGCATGACAAGCCTATCCCATTTTTTTTAATAATAATAATTTTATTACAACTTTAATACAATTTTAATATTAATTACCTTATTTTACGATACATTAACAAAGCCTTACAAAAATTGAAATGAACAACTTTTTTCCACTTTTATTGCACAGATAAAATAGCATAAATATTAAGTATCAATTATTATATTGTAGATAATAACACCTAATTGAGTAATATAAAATTTTCTTTTTTTTTTTCTATAAAAATCATATTTGGCTTGATTATTTTAGTGGAATGTTTTGAGTATTTTAACTATAATAAATTATATTTGTCATGGTAAAATTACGAATGACATACTCTCAGAAAATGATACGTTTCGAAATATTAAAATTATAATGGCGCGATTATTGTAACTGTCAAAATAAAGTTAATAACTGTCAAAACTCTGCCGGGCGGGAAAAAGCTGTAATGACAGTAAAACTTCTAATATAACCCGTCTTTCGTCCAGCATCATTTTGACAATCGATAGAAGTGTATCGATTTATTTAAATTCGATTCTAAATAGTGATGAAGTTTATGTACAATGAAACCTTATATTGAATAATAAAAATAATATACAATACTTATACTAAAATTTACAATATTAAATGATTAAACTATCCTCTAAATACAGTCATGTCGATTAACTATTATACAATAATTTACAAAAAGCTTAACTACAAATGATATGCAACAAGCTATCGATAATAGCTTATAATTCACTGGATTATTAAATAAAATAAACAAGTATTTTTGTTTCTTAAGTACCACGTGTTCAATTTCGATACTTTCGAACAATTATAATCGAAACTTAACTGGGCTCAATTTTAACTATGAAATTACAGCGGTTTCTGGACACTAAATACAGTGAAAATTGTAATACAAAGTAAGTATACCTAAATTTGTTTTTTTTACAGAATATGAATGGGTTTATAAATGCATGCTCGCCTGACGCACATATTTGGCACATTCCCTAAGAGTATTAAAAATATTAATTCCGACAAAATTCGAAAATTTCATTTAGTTGAAATGTTGAGTATTTTAATGAAGTCTTGTTAACCGTATACATTTTCTGATAACGTGTAAGGGATATTCCCTTTATCTAATTGAGCGTCGAACAATCAACCAAAGATAAAAAAAACTTAACAAGAAATTCAACGTAAGCTTGCAATATAAAATACTAAAGTTATCATGTATACGGCTATGAGCTCGTCGAATACCAATTAGTATTTGGAGGCGCGGATTTATCTACTGGTTGGTGTGAATGCGATGCGTGCGCTGAATGCGCTTGAGGGTGATACAAGTGGAACGTTGAAGGCGGATGGAAGAACTGCGACTGATCTAAAGACGAAGCGTAATCCAAAGCACCAGGAACCGCTGAATACGCTTGAGGTTTTAACGGCAATGGAGCCTCACCCAAATAAGAATGCCTCAAAGCTTCTGAATAAGCACTATTGTCATAGGGTAAAGCATATTGTTGTTTGTCTCTTGGAGATACGGAACCAGGAGGGGTCATTGCTGAATGGTAATCTGCGTATCCGCCGTATGCTAAAGCGCCAATGTCAGTACCTTTGTGACCTAGTTGCTCGCTATAACCTGAGCCTTCACTTCCAGGAGGCGTTGGCAAAGGACCTGTTTGGCCATCGCCAGAGTAATAACCTCCAGTTCTACCGTCTCCTAGAATATTGCTTCGGATAACACTTTCTCTATTAGCATAAAGTTGTCTTAGTAGTGCTGATGCAGGCGTTGATGTATGGTTTCCTTGTATTTGTCTGTTTAGATGATTAAAATGGTGATTCTGTGTACCTATCCATTGTATGGTGGATTTTTGTTGTTGCTGTTTCAACAAGGCATCCGTCGAAAAATCTGTTGGTCGATGAGCAATTTCCTTGCCATCTAAAGCTACAGATGGTAGATGCTTCGACATGGCATTTTCCAAATCTCTTACTGAAGTAGCATCTGAGCTTCCTTCAGGTATCGTCAAGTTTGTCTTGGAAATGTCACGATCTGCTGGAGAGATTGCAGTTCCAGGGTTGGAAGACGTTTTCCGCCTGTCATCGTCTCTTTCCGTCTCTTCGCAATCAGTCGTGTGCTTCCGTTTCTTCAGTCTTCTCGCTGGCATTGGGGAGGTTCTTTCCGTATTTGTGTGAAGAGGTAAAGGCTGGGCATCACTGAGTCTGGTAAGATGTGTAACATCAGAGGTTGGAACTGGGGCTGTGGAGGCCGAATCAGTGTTTGCAGGTGGCTCCGTCCTTTCGGCTGGATGTCTCGTTGGAGGTGGTGGTGCACCAGAGTTATCGGTGTCCGGTGGACCGTTCTCTGGATCTCCAGTAGTTTCTTCTCTCTTGACGCCTTGTACGCTTTCTTCCAATTGACAGCAATCCATAACGGTGTTAGGATATTCTCGACCACTGGAAAATTAAATATTTATTGTTAACTTTTTATTTATTAGCATGATGTATCTTTAAATACAACAAAAAGCAGAGAAACAAGATAAGAAGTAATGAGTACTTAACTAATCTGTTCATATATGTAACAGGGGAAGTTTCAGAAAATTGTTGAATTGATGTTTTGCTACATTTTACAAATAAATCAAGCTTATTCCCTGAATTTATTTAGGAAATGTAATCAAAAATACAACAACTTACCTTATAACGTAGTTTACGCAGATGATGTTCTGTTCCTCAGCATTCTTAGAGGAGCAGACAACAGTAGCGCAAGTCTGCATCCACGTGTAACCACCAAGCTTGTTCATTATCCTATAGTAGTGCGTCAACACTTGACCTTTGTTAATTACTGAAACAAACAGATAAAACACATTTAGTTATTGTTTGGTGTCATTACGGCAATCGGTCTTAAGGCATAAGGCATTATTCATCGATTATTATTGCAAGTACTTAGTGGAAAAACTGAAGAACAAATCCCAGCAACGATTGAATGTTCTATGTGGTAAATACTCTGAAATATTTAATTGAAATAGCTTAATTACTTAATGAATTCGAAAACAGTTTTCGTTTTGACGAACTCTTAGTTCAAATTCGTCAAAACAAAAAAAAGCTTCAAAATAATATTTTGACAAGAGTCAAAATGCATACTTATTATTATTTTCCTTGTACACACAGCGACTAGTTCTAAAATTCCGCAATGGAATAACCAGATACGCAAAACGTATGCTTTTGCTCGCTGGCATTTTTCCAGTACTTAATGCATTGTAATTAAAAAATCAGTTGTTTTAAAGACAATACATGAGCAATGCCAAAAACTATCGGCTCTAATGATTCACGTAGGTAACTACACGTGTCCTTTGTGTAACACACAACGTCAATAATATTGATTGAATATGTTATGGTAACCTACACAGAGTACATTATATTATATACTGGGTAACCTATTGTTCTAATAATGTTGAAGATGAAGGTCGTACGATTAGTTTAATCCATGTGTTATGTTATTAGAGCCATGTTGGGAGTTTCCCTGCGTGATCGAATCAGAAATGAGGAGATCCGCAGGAGAACCAAAGTGACCGACATAGTGCTCCGGATTGCCCGGTTAAAGTGGCGGTGGGCAGGGCACATAGCGCGAAGAACCGACAGCCGTTGGGGAAGAAAGGTTCTAGAGTGGCGACCGCGTCACATGTCAAAATGGGTTTTGAAAGTTCTCTTAATATTTTATTTAAAAGTTAGTTAGAAAATAAAATGGTTTAAATTGATTAGGCAACTTAAAGTTATTGCGTTTCTCTAAAATTTTGGCTATTATGAAGCAGATGTATTATAAAAATCATGGTCAAACTGAGTATTAAGTTGATTGGAATTTTCCAAAAAATACTGAGTAGCTAATTCATTTCTATCTGAGTCTACCCAAATTATGTCTGATGTCAACAAGGACATTATTGAAATTATGGTTAAATTCATCATGATACTTAACAATGACGAATAAATAAGCTTATATATAAGCAAGAGAATGCCATGACATCAACATGTCGGAAGTCCCAAACATAATCATTTAATTTTATTAGTCGTATGCACAAAATTTGAATACCTTATGCTTCGCTATCGTCAATAAAGTCGTCTTGTAATCAAAGCGCGTATACAGTTGTAACCAAATTACCCGCTTTCTAACAAACACCCGGACTTTTATGTTAATATGTACAATTGTTATTCAAGCCCAGGAATGTCCACATTTGACCGGTATCTACATAGATGGACATTTTAAATTCAAATTGATGGTCTCGTAAAGCTATCAAATGTTAAGGTGCTAGAACCGCATTACGTTAACTCTTATCCGTGATTGGCATTCTAAGCGTCGGCCATCTTGTCATGTACGATGATTGGTTCAATGATTACGTCACTATTATGAATTCTTCCATTCATGATGCCTTTGTTCTTAGGTTACCAAAAAACAATTACCAAAAACTGAGTTCAAATAAAGCATTTTATAGTCAAAATGTTTTCCTTATATTCTTATTAACATACAGCAGATGCTATAAACGATAAAGAGACAAAAATAAGGATGATTAAATTGATAAAACTTTCGGGAAAATTTCTTTGAGAACCATAAAGTTGAATGAGGAAACGCCTTTTATAGTAACTAGTAAAAATAATATAAAAAGGCAAGAACAATGAATCACTATTATACAGGTAGACATAATCATAAAAAAAGTAATCTCAAAGGATATTAAGACATGACATTTCCCACGTATACGCAAAGGGAGAGGAAACCAAAATGGTGGAATAAGAATTATATATTCAAATCACAAACGTAGAGACGGACCGCTGTGGCGCTAGGCTTGAATTGTATTCCAGTGACGTATGTACACGAAAGTAATAATATCTTGTATATGAGAACATAACATTATTTGAATAGACAATTTTTCTTCATAAGATCTTACAAAGAATAGTACCTACGTAGAAAAATTATGCTAGTCAAATTGGAGAGTTATAAGGCTATCAGCTTAGGGACGGGTATTCGAAAAGTAATAGACGAACCTAATGCGGAGTCATTTTCAACCGACTCCAAAAAAAGAGGAAAATTAAAAAAAAAAAAACTAGTACCCATTACTACCCATAGTACAAGCTATGCTTAGTTTGTGAATGACATCGAGCGATTGTTTAAAAAATATAATATTTATCCTCTAACCTAAGTCAAATAGTTATTGTGACTTTGAATTTTATAAAAGAAACAATCTATTCTACGTGTGGTGACGGAGTAAGAAAACAGTGTGTCACCAACCCCATCTCATTCCATGGGTGTCGTAAAAACCAACTAAGGGACTATCCGTGAATATTATCTTTACATAATAAAAAGAAGGAATCTTGAAATTAAACCCTATACCAATCCGTGTGGCCAGCGTGGTATTAGTAGGCCAAGTATCCCTCCGTCACTGGAGGAGGCCCGTCCCTGCAGTGAGACATTAATGGCCTGTTATGTTGATGATGAACAATCTATTTCCCATCAAACGCTCCAAAAATATCATGTCAACATTAAAACAGAACTTTCCCACAAAATAATGTTCTAATAAATTATCCTTATAACGTTTTCCTTGAGCTGGCAGTCTACTTGACATGGATTTCAATCGTCCACTTGCTGAATACAAATTGGTATTACGCCACGAAGGATTTCACCACATAGATATTGGGTCATGGATGGACATTCGATCACATATAGACGTTTGATGATACACTAGCAAGGATAATTAAGACACGACTTTGTTTAATGGCTGTTAAAGTTGCCTAATATGAATTGAATTGTTTGATTTGAAAGGTTTTTAAGTGAATTTTAGGAAGTGGTTTGATATTCAAATTTCAATTTTACTTTTCTATTTGTGTTCTACCCCGTTACTCATAAACGCCTCTGAAATTTAATCCTTGTTTAGAGAAATTTTTATTAGTAACCACCTTATACCAAACAAAATCGTAAGAATTTAAGCTAATCAATTGACTAAAATTTAAGAGGCGTTTATGAGGCAATCATGTACGCTGGGAAAAGAAATATAAAGTCGGTTGGGAGCATCAGCAACAACTGAGAGCTAAAGGAACTACTAACGGTTGACTGGAACTAGAAAACGTTTCAATATGTCTAGACTCACAGCGAAATTAAGTGGTGGGTTAGAGTCTAAATATAACCTTTGCAGACTATCTCTGCTTTGTATTCATGCAGAGTCTCGGAACTTTGCAAGAATACAAAGCCTTTCCGTAGCTACCGGAAGACGCGAATCATTAGACCAAATATTTGACAGTAAAATAAAATCCTTCTAAATACGTAAAATCACGCCTTAATCCCATGTCGATCCCTACAAACCTGCTTTTGTCCGTGTGGTGACGGAGTAAGAATACAATATTATGTCACCACCCCTTCTCATCCCACGGGCGTCGAAAAACCGACTAAGGGACTAACCATAAATATTATCTTTACGAAGTAAAAAGAAAGAAAACTTGAAATTAAACCCTATACCAATCTGTCTGGCCATCGTGGTATTAGTAGGCCAAGTATCCCTCCGTCACGGGAGGAGGCCCGTCCCAGCAGTGGGACATTAATGGGCTGTTACGATGATGATGAATCCTGCTTTATTTCATCTACATACATGTATAACTATACACATGCCCGTTGGTATCGAGTGCTACAGACATACTCTTTCTGAAGGATATAACCAAATGTATACTCACAATCTACATGACATTTCCTAAGTTTGTTTGCGTCTTCACCGTGGCACAGCGCGTACAGATTCTTCCCTGTTAATTCCTCTGCAGTGTAGCCCAGAAGCTCTGATACCCTGCTGGTATTAAAAATTATGTATCAGACTACAATATTAATAAACAATACCAGGCAAAACAGAACATTTTGACACAAAACTCTATATCATATTTTATCCCACGACACAGGGTATCCTAGTGTGGGGTCCAGAGAATTTGTAATATCTAGCCTGTAAGTAATCATTTATGTAGTATAGCTTAGTATAATATAGTTTTGTAACCGCTTGTACTCAATTTAGTTTCAAATAAAGGTTTAAAGGTTTTTCATATATTGTCTGTAGGCTTTCTTTTTTTACGAAGGAGGTGATCTGTATAGGACATGCAACGGCAGCCAATGTTTTTTTCTATCGATCGACCGTTGCGTGATTTCAAAGATTTTTGACAAGATTTACTATTTAACTTTACACAAACCTAATACCCTATTTCAATCTGTGATAGGGGATTATTGGTAACTAATTAAACAAATAAATTTATTTATTTATTTATTTATTTATTTTATTTAGAAAACCAACAGCGTATACAAAAAGTGCTTAAAGATAATATTTTTACAAAAAGTATAGCCAATAACAGGTTTCCCTTATAATTAAACAGAGTGCTTATTCAGGTGAACAATGTTTTGGTATTATTTAAAACCTATTCAAGTAACACAATAGCTATAAGTAATATATTCAGAAAAAGCTCCAGTTTCGACAACTGTAATTAGGTATACATACATAAACATACTAAATAGATACAATATCTAAGTATATATATATATATATATGTATATATATAAATTAATTATAATTTAGATATAAGCTAACATTTGCACACAATATGAAATTGTTTTTCAGAATAAATAAATGAAAATTATATAAATATTATCAAAAGATACGGAAATAATTATCTACCTATCTACTTGCTGAACTTTATAAATACTTTGATACATTATTTGATATTTGTTCAGTCTTTTATAAGTATGACCTTGTTACCGAAGTGAATGAATAATTTTACTTTATTTAAGAGATTGAGTAACTTTCTGTTTAAATTTTCGTTTAGTGAATGAAAAAAGATCGATGTTATTAAAAGAAGTGTTGTAGGTGCGTGTAAGTCGCGATAGTACAGAGTTTTGTGCGTAATTAGTATGACAATGTGGAGTTTGTAGTAATGGTGTGTTACGAGTTCGGTATTTAGGTGTGTTAAAGCTTACCTTGGATAAGAGATAAGGGCAGTCGACCCTACTATTTACTACATCGTGTAAGAAACCCATATCTAATGCTAAGCGCCTACTTTCTAAGGTGAGAAGATGATGTTTAGTGCAGCCATCTTCGTAAGTATCATAAGTTACACGACAACGAAAGTTCAAGTGATTAATAAATATTTTTTGAATACGTTCAAGGCGGCTTTTGTATATGTTGTATTGTGGGGACCATATGGGGCTAGAATATTCTAAAACGCTTCTAACATACGCAGAGTAAACTATTTTAATAACTGTTATATTCGAGAATGGTTTACAAGTTCTAAGAACAAAGCCAAGATTTTTATATCGCGTGCTTCAAACCAGAGGGGCGTATGAACAAAAACGCAATTTTTTTTTTATTACGTCAATTTTTAGTACTTTTATTGACACACAACCTCTTTTATTTTTTTTATTTCTAGCTATATTATTTAAAAAGATATTTAATAAAATACTTTTAGACGTATGCTAAAGATCAGTAATTATCATCGAACCAGACAGACGTACAGCGGCCGTAACTACGCCTGACGAAATGTGTATCTTGCCACAAAGACGTATGTGCATACAACTATCTATTTTCACTAACTTATTATTAAAATACACACATCAACACTGTCTAGGGGTATTTTATATTTGCTTATTAATTAAGAAAATATAAAATACTAACATATACTCAAAAGTCACGACATTATATTTCTTCTTCTTCTTAGCGTATCGATGGCAAAACGATACTGGACTAAATTGATGTAGCCCAAAACTCTGCGACACTAACTAACTAGTAAGGCATCCAGGACATGATAAGAGGTGGGCCATAGTTTGTGGAACGCCGCACAGGCAACCCAGTCCGCCACTGTCCGTGAGACCCCACCGGAGCATGTTGTCCTTGCTTCGTCCTACCTGGGTTCGCAATCTGTTTAAGGACTTCCAGGTAGCCCATGGCAACCCATGTCCGGGCGGAAGCCTCTCAGAGAGCGGCACAAACGGTTCAGGTAGTGACACTCTTTCACACCAAAGGTTGCACCTCGCATGTGCTGGGTCTGTACTTAAAGGGTGGGCGCACTTTATGACGCTCTTTCGGCTACGCAGCCTTTGCTGCACTAGAGCATAGCCGTGCATAGGATGCCGGTGGTCGCCATCCATTTTGCTACTTTCAAGCGAGGCCGCCACATCTCTACGGACATCGGGAGGCGCGATGCCAGCCAATGGGTACAGCAGTCTGACCGGTGTCGGTTTGAGGCAACCTGTGATAATCCGGCAAGTTTCGTTCAAAGCTGTATCCACCAGCTTAGCATGAGCTGATCGGTTCCAGACTGGGCACGCGTATTCCCCAACCGAGAAAGCAAGCGCCAGCCCAGAAGTCCGCATTACCTGGGGCGAAGCTCCCCATTTTGTGGAAATGAGCCGTTGTAACAAGTTATTATATTTCAATAAAGGCCGTTTAAACTATTTTTTTTTGCGTAATTATTTTTTTATTCAAATAAGTAAATAACTTGAAATAATAGAGATAAGACAATGAATATGTGGACGGATGTTATCGTCCATGAGCTTAAAAATTGGCCCAATTGTAGTCTACGGAGGTAGACTATTATAACTAGCACCTCGTTAAGCTATTTTTCAGCCGTCATGGTGCTTTTGATCAAAACGTAAGTAGTCTGTTGTTCGACCATCACGAATTCCTGTCCAATAATAATTGTTCCATCGTGGTATGAACAGATTTCCGGAGGATGTTGTAGATGGCTATCACAACCAGGAACTCGCCAAACACGTTTTCTACGTGAATCCGAGTGGAAACCGAAGTTGGACTCATCATAACAGGTTATCTTTCCAGAGCAAATGTTCATGAGCCCACTCTAGTCGTCCTCGATTTACTTGGCATAGTGCTGGAGTACAAAGCAATATGCGAGCATAAAGGTAGGCTTTGTGGCATCTCCTGACAGTTTGGTCACCCACACGACAGTGGCGCTCTTGCTAAAGCCTCTAAGCCAGTTGGTTGGCAGTTGCGTGACAGTAACATTTGTCTGTCTTTTCGCGGCAACTTGCAATATCGATAATTTCGTTGAGCGGTGATGGATTTTTTTCCATGGTATCTTCACTTCAGCCACTTCACCAGTAGCACGGTAACTTGACCACAACCTTGATTTCATGTCTTGTCTTGTTCCAATCTCTTCAGTGCCCGCAGCTGGGAGCATGCCTACTGCCCTTAACATTTCTTCTCTGATGAAATGGCACCGCTGCTTAACGCACACAATATAACTCTAAACCTACAGTCTAAACCTACTGTTGGTTAATGAAACCTTCGGACTTAAGTTTCGTTATGCCGTTCAAAGTTTATTTCTATAGCGGTTTTTGTAGTCTGCATGCCATTTTTCATGTACCTACTTATGCTAATTTTCTTAGCTTGACAATGCTGATTCGTTACCAATAAAAACAAATATATAATAATAGTTCCTTTTTTATAAAATTACTAACAAAATTTACTGATTATTTGTTGTTTTATTTGAACATCATCGAAATTAATCCAATTATAAATACATACGTCCGTTTTCTGAACAAAACTTTCAACACATTTTTGACAAGCCAAATAGACGTATAGTCTCCAAAAATAGTACAAGCAATGGATTAAATTACATGGAAAAATAATTTTAAAAGACATTTTATGATAGTGATACTAAGTTACCATCTTTTTTAAATATTGCATTACGTATAAAAGTTTTGATATATACGTCCGTCCAATATAAGCATTTTCGGAAAAAATATGGCACAGGGTTTGTGCAATATTGTTGAGCTAAAAAGACGTAAGTGCGATATTGCGAGTTTTCAAATACTTACACAAAAAAATAACATTGCAGATAAATACAAAAAAAAATTCATAAAACACGTCCAAATTTTTTTTTAGGTACATTCATTAGAAAAAAAGTTATTAAGTTTTTTGCTGTTCCTGAAAAGTAAGGGTACAGCGTATACGCCCCTCTGGCTTGAAGCACGCGATATGCTTTAGCAGTTACTTGCTCGACATGTTCAGAAAAGGTCATTTTATGATCGAATACCACTCCCAAGTCTCTAACACGTTGCGTCCTGCTAATAACAACTTTATTGAGGTCATATTTGTGAACTACAGGTTTAGGTTTTCGAGAAAATGTGATGCATTTACATTTACCTATATTTACAGTTATGTTATTTTTCTTGTAGTACTCAAACAGTCTATCCAGATCTGTCTGCATATGGACACAATCTTGAACTGTGCGAATTTTAGAAAATATTTTGGTATCGTCTGCATACATAAGATATTTTGAAGATGACAAACAAGAACCGATGTCATAGAGATACGCGTTATAGAAAAGTGGGCCTAAGTGGGAACCTTGTGGGACTCCCGTAGGAATATTAACGTAGTTAGACCGATGACCTCCCATTACAACAGCTTGTGAACGATTAAATAAATATGACTCGGTCCACCGGAGTAAACTACCATGAATACCCAGGGCCTGTAGTTTGTGTAAAAGGATCACGTGATCCACACGATCAAAGGCTTTCTCAAAGTCCGTGTAGATCACGTCAACCTGCCCCCCACCATCCATATTCTCTAGTAAAAAGGTTGAAAAACTAGCTAGATTAGTAGTCGTCGAACGATTTTTAAAAAAACCATGTTGTTCCTCAGGTATTGCACGAGATAAGATGGGATAAATCTCGTCATAGACTATCTTCTCAAGCATTTTAGCGGCAGTGTTTAATATTGAGATTCCCCTATAATTCTCAATCTCAGTTCGTGATCCCTTCTTGTGTACCGGTACAATAAGTGCGGATTTCCATTTGGTTGGAAAAACACCTTCTAGTAAGGAACGATTAAAAATAATAGTTAAGGGAAGAGCAAGTGACCTAGCACACTTCGACCAAAACAGCGCTGGAAGCTCATCGCTCCCGGACCCTTTGTTAGTGTCTAGCGAATTCAATAATTTTTCAACTCTTGAGATCGATGTTTGCACATAAGATATAGACTGTGAAGAAACAGGCTGTTCTTGCGTCGGCTGATAATAATTATCAGTACTAGCTACCCCAAATACGCTCTGAAAAAATGTATTAAAAGCGCCACAAATGTCCCCACCATCAGTATATTCCACACCTTCTAGACTTAATTTACTAGGATAAGAAGAACCCCCGCGTAATGCTTTAACAAAAGACCAGAAAATTTTAGGTTGTTTTTTAATATTATTTTCACAATTATGTGTAAATTCCTGAAAACATTCCCTCTGTACGCGACGTTCTCGTGATCGCAATAAAGAAAATTCGTCATAATCTAACCTGTTCCTATACTTCTTCCAGCGCGAGTGAGCTTTGGTTTTTTCCTTAATTATATTTATTAATGCAGGGGAGTACCATTTAGGATAAGATCGCCTACTAGGGCGACAAGTGATAGGTACGAATAAACTTACACTATCATTTATTATTTTATAAAAGTTATCGAGGGCCTCATCTATTGTTTCAGTGTTCAAGGTTGACTCCCAGTTTTGATTATCTATGAAATTATTAATTTTATCATAACATACTTTCCTAAAGTTTCTTCTTATGGTTGAAATCTCTCTCATGGGAGTAATATTTAAATCCATGACTGAGAAACAGAGAGATGGGTGTGCACTGTCCTCCTTGAGGAGTGGTAAAAAGTCTGTGTAATATTGTAAAGGAAGGCTAGAGAACGCGAGGTCCAAAGTATTACCAGCATAGTTTTTATAAGTATTATATTGATGCAAACCACAATACGATAACGTCTCCATGAGCTGAACGCCAGAGTCCCTAACCTCAACAGAACCTTTGTTTACTACTGAGTAACCTACAGAGTCCCACGAAAAACAAGATAGATTAAAGTCGCCCATTATTAGGAAATTGTCACTAGGACAAAGCTCAAAAACACTTTTTACTATTTGGCTAGTTATATTTAAATCTGACGGCATCTGTCGAGCATTGGGGGGTATATAGACCGCGCACAAGTGTACGTCAGTCCTTGAGCCACAACTGCGCGCAGGAATAGTAACCCACAACAGTTCCATAGACGTAAACCCACCTACATCTCGAGATAGCGCACAGAATGACCGTTTAATAAAGATCACTACGCCCCCACCCGTCATTTTTCCACTAGTAATTAAATTACGATCAGCTCGGAACACATCATACCTATCATCACATAATTCACAGTCATAAATACCACTATGAAGCCATGATTCTGACAAAATAATTATGTCATAGTCATTATTTAGAATACTAAGTTTAAGATCAACACACTTGGTCCTAAGTCCACGAACATTTTGGTAATAGATATTAATATTATGTAATCCCATCATTAAAATGTAAAATTATTAACTGTATCACATAGTAATTCGTTATAACACTATTACTAACAACTAGTAAGCTTAAGTTAAACCCAATATTTCTAAACATAATCATAAGTATTACGATACAACCACTTACCGTGATTACTATAACTATTATTAATAAAACATATCCGATAGGTACGATTTTAAAACACATATCCCGCCTGCAACACATAATAACTCGATAATTTGACATTAGGAAAATATTTTGCAAAATTATAATGTACCAATAATCCAAGGTAATTAAAGTTAAATTTAATAATTTGTGTGGAAGGTAATATAAAACAAAAGTTAATAGACAAATCTTGCGCATAGGTCGGTACAGTGAATAATACTTTAACACACCTATAATACCACATTCATTAAAAAAGTGTGCACCCTTTGTGTTATCTAATGAAGTCTCATACTGATAATTACCACTATAGATTATTATGAAATGTATGTGTTTTACTATATAAGAACAATTTCGTAAAGTGTGATTAAACTGGGGTAAAAAGTAGTAGGTATATTTTTTTCCGTTATTGTTATAATAAAAATAAAAGTAAATATATAAGAAAAATATATAAAATAGTAATATGTTAATATGTACACAAAATATATAGCAAAATATGAATACAATATTTTTATAACAATAGCTTATAATTAGATTTAAGTATCGCACTTGTATTGAGCGTATCATTAGTAGTATAAAAAAACTTGTTACTCCGGTCGAGAACGTTTGTTCGAGTTGTGGCAAAGAGTAAACATTAACAGAGAGGTAAAAATACTGAATAAAGGTATAATATGGAGCTGATTTGGAAAATTTAAAAAAATAGTAGAAATTAGTAGAAATTACATGATGTGTTATAGCTACAAGAATAATACTAACGTGAAAAATCAAATTATTTTCGCAATATCTGCTTCTTGTACGATAAGGATAGCCTGAGATGTGTCGTTCTTCTTTACAAGGATTCTTCCGTTTTTTGTCCAGACGTATAGATAGTTCCTAAGCTTTGTCGTTTCTCTGCATCGTTTCAGTAGTAGTTTATTATACTGTGTAAGATGTTCATTTACATAAATTCTGCCAGTGACATTACTATGTATACCTAGGTCTTTCGTCATTAACGGATTTTTCCGGATGCCAGAGATTATGTTGTCCTTGATGAGACGAGTTTTCATTTTGACCACTATGTTCTTTGGGCGACCCTGCTGTTTGTATCTAGGTGTAACACGATTGACTTCTACTATATCCTCTGATTGAATAGTTATTTCGGCATGCTTGGCAATAGCTATTATAATTCCGTGTAAATTTTCATCCTTTGTTTCTGGAACTCCGACAATCTCCAAATTCAATAGACGGTCTCTTTGGTTATTGTGGTTTATTTCTTGTTGTAATAGCGCGTTATCTTTAGTTAATACGACGATTTTGGATTCCAAAGCTTCAATGGTTTTCTTACTTACAGTCAATGATTCCACCTTTTTATTATAGTTATCGTACTTATCACTGTGAAATTCCAGCGACTTTTCCAGAGTGTTAACTTTTTTTAAAGTTTCACTGTGACTCGACTCTAAGCATTGAATACTTTTTTTAAAACCTTGGTATTCTTGTCGTATACTATTTATGTCGCTTTTGATGTCGGCGAAACATGCATTAAACTTCTCCCGGTCAGATATGAGAACCGATTCAAGATCACACTTTATCTTCGATATGTCATCCTGTATCTCGCTCTTCCAGGTATGCAATGTTGTTCTGATTTCAGAAGCAAAATCCTTCAGAGCAGCCGAAAAATCATCATCATGCTTTCTCTTCCGCATCGAGGCATGTGGATCTTCTAGTAACTTACTTACATCAGGACTCGAGCTAAACTGTTTATTTTGCGTCGGATTCATTTCAAAGTGTCACTTCTGTTTTTTGTTTATTCTTTATTTTACTTTTATTATTGACTTAATAACTGTGAGACTTTAAAAATTAACTTTAATTTAACTGGAATAGGGCTCAATTTAGATTAACGGATACGGAACTCAACCAATAACACGTCCACTCCGAAGCAGCGGTGAGCGATTATTATATATAAATAAACAATAGTTTTTAACATAAACGATTCCTCGCGGTGTCTTTTTCAATTACTTAATTAATTGAGATACAAAACTAATGAATTAACGACAGAATTAAACAATTGCATTATTTAACACACAAGGTAACCGAATGACGTCAATAAATCTTAAATATACACAAATATATACAGAATGACTGCCGCGTGGTCACGGCATACACGATATCTCAATTTAAGGTATGAAGTAGCCTAATCTCATACCATGAGTCGTCATATAAGCAGATTAAAAGAAAGTTCGCCAGTAATTTCAATGAAATTTTTATGTAGAACCCTATACCAATTCGTCTGACCAGTATGGTATTAGTAGGCCGAGATTATTTCGCTCACTGTAGGCCCAATTCTTAAATGGGACTTTAATCTTCTCCCCAGTCCCGTGTATAATATATCGTGATACGTTCACATTGTTTTACTATTGTGTCTACCATCAAGATAGGCAAACTGTGAAAATGCTGTTAAAATAAACTAATAAATAATTAAAATCATGTAATACCTGGGCTCACAATGCGCTATTCGGAAGTCGAAGTTAATTCTTGTAACAAACATGTCAGACTCCAGCCTGATCTCGTGAACTGACGGAGGTGGTAGAGCTATCGCTAAAGCCACCATACCCAGCAGAACTGTTGGTGATTTACGACTATGGGAGAAGGAGTACTGTGGTCGTAGACGACACAGCATTAGCACCACCTGCAAAGAAAGAAAATGATTTTGAAGACACAAATAGACAAACAATTAGAAGGCAATTTTAGTAATATGAATTACTAGAACGGCTTGTAATAGAAATTCTGTTAATTGTATCTGAAAAAAGAATTAAAAAATAAAATAAAATATTGCTTTTCTGTTTTTCGGACTATTGTTCCTCTTTTTCCCTCAACTGTAACTCCTCTAAGTCAGAACTAACAGCGTGGCCTCAAAAATTAAATAAGAGATGAGTCCCAGGGAATAGCTTAATTTTCTGGAAACCGGCAACAAATTTTTGCCAGAAGAAATTATGTTAGAGTAGGAGAAAACTGTCTTCTGATAATGCGCGGGTTCTTCTACTTACATAATAGTATCTTTCTTGAACGTATGTAATAATTTAATAGATCGTACGTGGGCTACATTTGATTCCAGTTCTATGTATGACGGAAACACTCAAATGCTTGGTAAATAACCCTAGGGAAAGCCATAATTTTGCCAATGTATAATGCCAGCAAAACATAAGACAAGTGTGAAACTTTATTAAAAGTTACAAACGCTTTTCGTAATATAGAAAAAGCTGAGCGTGTTACATATAAGAACGTTAAAGTTCCTAACATAGAACAAAACAGAAAAGCTATTTGTTAAAAGCAAAATGTTTCCGAAGCACGTATAATACATATTACCAGGTAATCGAATCCGGAGATCAAAATGTAAGGAGTAACAACTAATTTGCAATTTTCCCAATAAAACCCGTTGCCTTTGGCGTATTACGCTCATTTCCAACCGCTTCAGTATTAATTGCTCTATTGATAAAAGCTCTATTACCTATTAAGATTGAAGATAAAACAAATAATGATCGTGTAACTACCTCTTCACTACCTAACAACCCTTTAAAAATGATATAAAAATGTAATTGACACGCTATAAAGAAATAAATGATACTCCAAGGAAGTGGCCAAAACTGCTTATAAAATAAAAGGAAAATTTACACCCCTCCAAAACAATCTAGCAGCAATTTTACTCAGTACTGCGATATTCGCAAGTCGCTTCTGATATAATCACATTTTATGACCTAGCACCGAGTTAAGGCAAAAATTATGGGGCCGTATAACGTGCCTTGAGGCACCCCACGGTAACAATAATTCTAACCAATAATATTTGTGATCTAAGATGGATAAAGAGGTCGTTCGAATCCATTTGTTGGCGGCAGCCAAGATATGGAGTAACATTTAGGAACATAAATCATGAAAAGGTGCCGTAGGGTCCCTAAATCTTAAAGAATGCATTTGTGGTTTCTGTGTAGTAAAAGATGAAAGTTACTGAAAATAAATAAAAATAGGGCACATATTTTTCATAAGGTTTTTGCTACCGGAGATACCCACCCGCCAATTACCACTCTCAGCATTTCTTGATTCTCCATCCTGGTTCCTTCCAACCTATATTGAAAATGAAAATTCATCGTCGATTTAACTTTTTTCTCACTTTAAACTAAATAAGAAAAATGTCCACAAATTTTCATAATCTTAAATTAGTGTTATTATTTTAGAAATGGATAATGTTAGCTGATATATTGTCAAAATCTATAAGCATATCATTATTTATTTGTATAATAATAAAAACAGGACTGAAATAAAACTGTGTTAACATAAAATGGAGATTTAATAGACCACTTTTTCTTTTATATACGTTTTCAAATTACTTCATTTGTTTGTTAGAGTCTATTAAGTCCTCATTTTTGAGTGTCTGTTGATCCCTTACCCGGTATCCAGAAGATTTGAAATGGCAGCCTCGTTTTGTAAGCGTACTTTTCATTCTCACGCAGAATGCTCTGTCCATACCCCGATATAACGATCCGCTGGCAGCTAGACTCATTACTGCAGACACTGTTGGACAATATACAAGAAAATATGTAATTACTGATATAAAATATAATAATCTTGATAATTTGAATGAAGTTAAGGGTTGTGTGTTTCATATTTGCCAACTACTAGTTTAACTAGTGTTGGTTTCAAAAGCTTAGACGCCAAAATGTCCAAAAAGCAATACTCCTGTTTACTGTTTATAGATTCATCATCATCATAACTCAGCTCATTAATGTCCCACTGCAGGGACGGGCCTCTTCCCGTGACAGAGGGATATTTGGCCTACTAATACCACGCTGCCAGACGTATTGGTATAGAGTTTAATTTCAAGTTTTCCTTCTTTTTACTTCGTAAAGATAAAATTTACGTATTACTTAGTCGGTTTTTACGACACCCATGGGATGAGATGGGGTAGCGACATATTGTATTCTTACTCCGTCACCACACGGAGAGTTTATAGATTGTCTTGCTAATTTTAAGTTATATTCCGCATCAAGAATTTCAACTTGTGTTGGTGTCAAACAGTTAAGACGCCAAAATGCCAGTAACAGCAATACTTCAGGTGGCAAAACACATTCTTAAGGGTCGTTCCAAAAAGTGTTACAATAAATAATATTTAATAAAATACATTCTACTATTTTTAAACTGTATCAAGCACATGTTTAGTTTAATTTCAAGATAAAATTAAGGCATCCAAAGTAAATGAAGCGGGTAACGAAAGAAATTTTACAACAAATAAATTCAATTTTTAGTTGAAAAGTAAATCAATCAAGTGAGAGTTGATTGATTGGGTAGACGTGTAGTTAATTATTAGATCTGTGGTGGCTGTGAACGGGACGGTCGACGTTACGGTATAATTGATTTCACTGGACTAGGTACTGGAATCACCCACCTATTTCGTTGTGGTTCTAAAAGTTTTAGGAACTTTCTAGAACTTTTCTCTAGTGATTTATATATTTAACGTTTAACTTCATTTTTTTGTCCTAAATATTGTAATTTGGTCTAATTTTCATCGAGGTGTCCTTTTTTGGGCTGGTGCCTACCACCACGGGACGGGAGAAGTTAGTAACATACAGTATTTGGTGTTGCCACGCCCACATATTTATGCGTAAATAATCGATTATATAATTCATCATCATAACAGCGTCCACCTCAGATTCTAACATCATATGAGGGCCAGCAAATGAGGGTATTGTGTTTCATTCTTTTGTTTTCGAAGTGTCAGGACAGTTTTTCTTACTTAGTCTGCCTTTACGACACCTTTTAAATGAAATGATATTAATAAAAGCATAAATATTAGTAACTGAATAATATTTAATCAATAAAAGTTAATTAAGAACCGTGTAAGAACCGTTATAACATAAAAATAACCGTTTACGAAATTTAAATTCAAAACGCATGCAACGGTCTGTTGCAACTTTAATCTATGGCAATAGGTATAACGTCTATTAACACAATGGACATGTCAATCTGAATCACGTCTGTACTAAATGCTTTAACTTGAGTCAGCGAACAAATATTTGTATGACCTTGATTGATAGGATGTCATCACTGTTGCACAAAATAATCAGAATAGGTGGTGTCACTACTTTACTTCAACCCATGTCATAAAAGCCAACTAAGAAAAAGTTAAAAGATATTATCTATACGAAGACACACGAAAGAACTTCTTCGATCTAGGAAAATAAGACTCCTAACCACATTCCATTTCGTCTGGTATAAGTATCTACTTATACTAGACGAAAATAGCTTATGATTTTCTTTTTAAGTCTAATTTAACAATTTATAAGAATAACTCCGTGTGGTGACGGAGTAAGAATACAATATGTCATCACCCCATCTCGTCCCATGGGTGTTGTAAAAAACCGACTAAGGGACTATCCTTCAATATTATCTATACGTAATAAAAAGAAGGAAAACTTGAAATTAAACCCTGTACCAATCCGTTTGGCCAGCGTGGTATTAGTAGGCCAAGTATCCCTCCGTCACGGGAGGAGGCCCATCCCTGCAGTGGGACATAAATGGGCTGTTATGATAAAGAAAAACTCATTAAATCTTGAATTTACTTATACGATTAAGAAGCTGCATCAATTCTTTTAGAACCACAGTGACTCTTTACTTCATCTTCACGCAAACATCCATGGTTATCAAGGTGACAATGTGGCGATTTCACCACGGGCTTCTATTCTGTGACGCGTTTTACCACGCCCGTCACCACACAATGGCCGACTGTCAAACCAACTCGATCCTGATTGATTTTTTATCGAGTTTTTAGCATCCAAGTATAAATTGAAATTCATTCTAACCCTTCATTAAAAACATCTATAATTAACTATGGTAAAGGAAAAATAAATTTCTTCTAAATAAATGTTTATACCTTGATGATGGAATTTTAAATTTAACACTACGACAGCTAGTGGTTACGTATTATCATTACAGCCCCATTAATGTCCCACTGCAGGGACGAGCCTCCTCCCTTGAAGGAGGGATTCTTGGCCTACTTGGTTTAATTTCAAGTTTTCCTTCTTTTTATTTCGTAAAGATAATATTCGCGGATAATCCCTTAGTCGGATTTTACGACACCCACGGGATGAGATGGGGTGGTGACATATTGTATTATTACGGATACAGTGGTTACGTATAAGATGGTGAAAATATTATTTTGGTAGCTATTGACATGGAGTAGAAGTAGATTATATATTGATCTATAGCTATGATATATCCCCATAATTTCTCGAAAATTTCGTGTGTAAAGAAGTAAAAAAATAGTTATCCCACGCACATACCAGGATTATCGTTTTTATTTTTTTTTATTTGAAAATATTAAAAGATTTAATAAATTGTCCAATAATGTCTTTCTGCACAAATAACCCTGTACCAGTGACAAAAGGATACTTGGTCTACTAATACCATGCTGGCCAGGCGCAGGCGGCTTGACTTAGGATTTAAGGTTGTGGTTTTGTTTTGTTATAGAGAAATTATCTACTCGACATTATCCTTAGTAAGGTTTTACGACGTACACGAAATGAGAATCAGTTGTATTCTTTACCGAATGAGATAAAATAATGAATCGTTACTCAATCAAAAAACTAATATCGTAGTTTATAAATAAAGAAATTCCGTACTTAAATATTTTTATAAAAGGAACAAAGCTTGCTAAAGTTTAACAAAATAACAAAAACAGACATTATTTAATGGTATTTTAGTACAAATATTTATAAACCGCGTTCCGTTTGATTTCACCAATAAAATCCAAAAAACAACATCAAACAATCATAAGAAAAATATCGAATTCAAATTGCTTGCATTTAAACATACTTTTTTCCAACCACAGATACCACATTTAAAAAAGCAGAGAGCAGTCGAGCGGACACCATTGACAATCAAAAATTATTATTACGAATAACTTTTTGCCTATTTCATTCTTTAATTTATACTCGGCACCTACATAAGAATTATAAATGTAATCAGGCGAATTGATAGCCCTACCGTAGACGACGATTTGTCGCGCTTTTGGGGACAATGACCAACATATTCTTAGTGATAGAAATGAAATATTAATTTGTACAATAAAGATGGAGACTGACACCCCATTGACCGTTTCATAAGCTCCCAATGCGCCATGAACACTCTATAATCTAATTTCAATTTGATCCACAACTTATTAGTGGCAGCCATAGCTCGATTCGATATACTAGGTGAAATTTTAAGTTCGGTATTGTCGCTGTTTTTGGATGGAGCAACGGTCTCTGAAAATAGTTTGACTTTAATTGAATTTCGAACACATTTTTTTTTCGATGAGAAAAAAGATTCGTCTTTTGTTTTTTTTGTACATGACTTCTGTTTAGTCTGTGTAACGGTATGGTTAATGTTTTGACTACATTTTTTTCCATTTATTAAGGGAAATTGATTGAGTTGTACAATGTGAACTTTCTATTTATTTTAAACAGCACATCCTTCAGTAAGAAACTGCCTAGGTTTCTAGAGCCGCATGATCCATTTCCGAAGTGACAAGCACTGTGCAGCGGCACTATAAGTTTTATATTTTTATACCACTGAGTTCTATCTGGTATTAAAAAGCTTAAAAGCTTACTATCAAAAAACGAGAAAATAATGAGCTGCTGTACTATGAGAAGCTTTTATATTTTTGTTAAGACAATATAATAAAGCATATTGTATACATTTTTACCTGTTTCGTTTAGTGAACTTGCAATAAGATACGTTTGGATACAAGATTTTTATCTTAACATTTCACTTAATATGTATCCTTCGTCGACTTGTGTTTTTATCATTCATGTTGCTTTTTAAATTAAATTGCGTTTGGTTTGTATTTGAAATTCTTATTTTTGATGTATTTGAAATTGTCCCTAAATAATTATTGGAGTATTTGTTCGAATAATGACTATTAAAAAAATATATTTTAACCTAGCTCAGATTTTAACTGTTTAAATTGACTTATTGTCCGAGGTATCCTTAGAATACAGATGTTTTGTGTGCAGCTCGTATAGGTACATTATTGTTGTTAAGGAGGAATACGTCGTTATTGCTACCGTATTCTAGGTCTCATTTTGATTGAAACCACAACTACCTCTTTCATCGATCCAACCTTTGTATTCCTTTACCTATTATGTATGACACGCAAAGTGACGGAGAAAGAATACAATATGTCACCACCCTATCTCATCCCATGGATGTCGTAAAAACCGACTAAGGGACTATCCGTGAATATTATCTTTACGAAATGAAAAAGAAACTTGCAATTAAACCCTATACCAATCCGTCTGGCCAGCGTGGTATTAGTAGGCTAAGTCCCTCCGTCACATGAGAGGAGGCTCATCCCTGTAGTGGTACATTAATGGGCTGTTATGATGATGACACGCAAACTTATTCAAAATCAAACTCACCATCAGGATTATTAGTTCCATGCTGACTACCTTCTTCACTTCCTGACGCTGGACTATTTAATCCTGTCTGTCCTGGTCTTCCAGTAAGAGATAGTCCTAATTGCTCGGCTATTTCTGCGTGATCGCTTTGGTGAACGTAGTCGAATATACTGCTACCCGTCATCTCTACCTGGGGAAAAAATTTATGTGTTAGTTTTAGGTTATGTAGAGTTAGTGAATATGTTTTGCTTGCGTGGTTTTTGTTTTACTAAAAGAGACTGCATTTTTAGACCTTATAGTTTATTTGCCAGTATATATATAATATATATATATACTAGCTGACCCGTGCCCACTTCGTTAGGCGGCGAAAAAAACGTGTCACTTTTTTAAACATATTTCATTACTGCTCCACTCCTATTAGTCATAGCGTGATACTATATAGCCTATGATACTCCCCGATAAATGGACTATTCAACACAGAAAGAATTTTTAAAATCGGTTCAGAAGATCCAGAGATTACCCCCTACAACGTCACAAACACACAAACTTTACCTCTTTATAATATTAGTATAAATATAACCAGGTTAATATCCATTAACTAAAACGTATGTTAGTTAATTACCTGAAAATGTCGTTAAGTTCTTGAGTTTGGATTCAAAATGTCTAACCATTACTTAATTTACGCAGAAGGCATAGGAATGTAACAATTTTTCATCTTTCCGGCGTATACTAGGCTTTATACGTTCATTCAAACAAAACAGAACATTTGTTAGCTAATAAAAAAACCTGTATTTGAAAACGAAGGAGTAGTACCGTGGCCTGTCTTACCGTCACGTACGATGTTATGAATGAAAGAGTTGTTATCAAGCGTCGTATAACAGGTGCCTTCATAGAAACAACTAACGAGAATGTTGGAGTTAAGGTTGATGAAAATAATGGAAGCATAGCGATTATCTTGGAGGAAGTTGGTGAACAGATGAGTATAACGAATGATGATAACGATTAAATTTAACCTTTTTAAGGTTGAAGGTTAGGCGATTATTTTGATATGAGTAAACTGTGAGAAGTTAAGACAGACACAGACTTGGTTTATGGGAATGAATGTTTATGAATTAAATCATAGACGAATGGGAAGGATGACTAATAGTGATTTTAAAAAATAAAAATAGTAGACAGTAAGATAAGAGAAAAAATTATTTTACACGATGGGAGGCAAACGAGCCAGCAGGCCACCTGATGGTAAGTGATCACTGCCGCCCATGGACACCCGCAACACCAGAGCAATAACAGATGCGTTGCCGATCTTTAAGTAGGGAGAATAACATAGAAGAACATTTAGAAAATGCTCTGAATAAGCATTTTAATTTGAATAGGGGATTAATGATGAAATTAATTTTCAGACCAAGCAATGTGGCAGTCAAACGAAAATAGTAGTAGTAATAGTCTTTGTAGTTTCATACTGCATAAGTAGCATTACGAATCCGCAAATCTTCAGTACTCAAGAAGAATAAAATAATTTATGAAATAATAAAGCAAGGTAAATAATAAACGAATTTGGAAAGGACACTTCAGTAAAACAAAGCCCATAAAATCTATAAATATACCCGAACTGGATGCCAGCGAAACTTTCCCGATGACCCTTTCACGGCTTATTGAAATGCATCTTTAAATAAATTTATCAAATATAATTGTGGGACCCTATTACTGATTCAGTAAGCGTGTATCCGCAGTCAAGTACTGAATGTAAATACTATAAAACAATGGTGACGATATGGTGGTCGGTTCTTAGAATGTTGGTAAGAATTTTATGGCATTTACCGATTCGCCGATTGAAGGGGCACAAATTTTTAAAGGCGTAGGATTATATTTGTCGTGGATATTTTAGAAGGATTGATGGTACATTTGACGAATGATGCGTGCGTGCTTAGCATTGTTATTGGGTATTAAAGTAATGATTTTAAGTTTAAGTAAGATTATTTTTGTTTTCTTTGGCTGTTGCTTAGTCAAATGTTTACCCCCTTACTCATAAACGCCTGTTAAATTTTAGTCAACTGATTAGCTTAAATTGTTACGGTTTTGTTAGGTATAAGGTTGGTTTTGCTTATAAAGATCTCGCTAAACGGTGATTAAATTTAAGAGCGTTTACGAGTAAGGGAGTTAGTATTTATTTTAACAAAGACTCTTTTGTTCTCTGGCACTAAACTTCCTTAGGATAGTATTTCTACAGTCCTTAATTGAAATGTGTGCATAATTTGCAGTTAAACTAAGTATGTATTCTTGTGGTTTCCATTCACATCTTCTTTTGCACTCTTAGAACACTTTTTGCTCTATCCGAAACCGCACGAAACAGTAGTCAAATAGAAATATTGAGATGTCTGTTCTGAGACTGTGGAGTGGAATTTTTTAAGCCTAGAAAACCAGATCTAGTAAGAAGAAAATTACTTTATAATGTATGTATAGCTAAAGGAGGAAGCTAATAGTAAATACTCTACAAGTATTCTAAAAGTCCAATTCCGAGAACTGAAAAATAAACGTTGTATCCTCATAAAACCTAAATAAATTAATGAAAAACTTTGTGTAAGGGAAATATGATTTTCCATAGCGAAGCTATCAGCCTTTGAAACTAAGGAAAAGACTGAATTTAATATAGCCAAAAGATCTAACACGGGCTTCGCTTATAAGAAAGTTGTATCTACTCTTATTTACCAGGAAGTTTATGTATTTTATGTTACACACACATAGAGCCTGCAGTCGCGTATGTGAAAGGTGTTTCGATGTTTCGTGTGTATGTGTGCGTACATTCGGGGGTGTGTGAGTTTGAACATTAGAATGAAGAGCACGCGCGCGCCTGGCCCGAGACGTGACTGGCATATCGTATCGTCCCTTTCCCCCCATCCTCTATCTCTGTCACACCACCCCCTGCAGCCATTTTGGAAACAAATTTCCCAGTTTTCGACTCTTTTCGTAGCGCCTTTTAATTTTGTAATGTTATTTAATTTTGCTTATGTTTTTATTTTGGCATCTGTTTTTTTTCTGTGCATTCGTTATCTGACTTTTTTGCCTTGTTTATTTTTTTAATATCTCGGTTTGTTTTGGCTAAATTAGATCTTTGAAGATTGTTTTTAATTGGCAATAATGTCGTTTTATTTAATCTGGCAACCTCAGCTTCTTTTTTTGAATTTATAAACGTCAACTTACGAGACTGTTTTAGACATTGTTTTCACTGAAAGTGCAGCAAAATAAAATGTCATTTAAGTAAAAAAAACCCTTTAAAGATGCTCCGAAAATAGATAATATGAATCTAAAGCCATGTAATGCCATAACAACAGGATCACGTGTATAGAACTTATCTTCATCTATGAGTCTTTCTAGCGGCGCCGAATATCCACAGATGAAATCATACTATTTGTCTATGTGCACGTGTGAATGAGTTTTATTAGTTAGTTCTATATTTGAATGTCGGTTGGTGTAGTATTTTTTGTGTGTGGTAAAGAGGGGTAAACAAACAATACAACACTTCGTTTGGATCAATAAGAAAAATTTAAAATTAGGGAACTAAGGTTTTTGGCATTGGTGAGATGTGAAAAGATGTAAATGAGACGTGAAAGAAAAGCGTTATAAAGCAAGCCACAATTATGGATAAATGTAACGTGAAATAATGTTTTGTCAATAGTGTGTGCAACGCCACTAATGCCGTGATGAAAAATACTAACGTAAAATATTTGGAATTTAAATTCTAGAGACAAAAATCAACAACTCTGTATCTCCTATGACAAGAGTAGTTTCTTCAATCGCCCTTTCCTGAAGTGAGATATTTGAAGAACAGTTTGGAAGATTTTAATAGTAATGAAATGTTGGATTATAGGTCTGCTGCAGAAGGCAGTACTGCTTGACACGGCACGCATTGTGAGGAGGTTCCTATCTCTGGAGCCCTAACCACCAGTAGCTTGGTCCCTGTACCTGATGCTGGTGGGTCTACCTTCTTCTTATATTTTTAAATGTTTTTATTTTATATTTATATTTGAAAAAGTAATAAAATGTGATAAATGTAAATAAAAGAAGTATGAAATAACGGCCCGTCTCTGCAGTGGGACCTTAATGGGCTGTTATGATGATGAAATAAACGATATACTTACTTGTGATAATCCTAAATAAATAGAAACAGTTTCAGATATGTACAGGAACCTGCCGTCAGCTGCCACCGAGAGCGCGAAACCATCCAGGGACTGTCGACAAAAAAATACATTTTAATTTATGTATGGTTGGTACAGCTTGGTGAATGGTACCATTCAAGAACCAAGAGCTATTAAGTGCATTAAATCATCAATTATACAAGTAGAGACTAATTAGGGATAAGTCATTTCCATTTCATTTTGCATTCAAACAACGCTGTCTATTTAATCCCATTACATAAAATATTATGTACTTATTTTTTATGTTAGTAAAAAACTTAAAATAGCCTTTATAACATGTCTTTATTTTCTCAATCTCTTCAATTCTTCCTCGTGTTTAGTAAAAAGACACAATAAACACCACTAATTCTTCAAACATTCCTTTCCCTATAGGTATATTATAAAGCTTAGTACCAAAAGTGTCACTAAGTACAAATCATTACAAAATGACTCACACCAATGACTCAGAACTAGGCATACTACTTACTCGATAATATTAACAAATAAATAATAATATGTATTAAAAAAAACCTCGATTCATTATAACTAAACAATAGTTTTGTATTAAGAATTGTTACGGTTTGTGCACAAGCGCTCTGGTGTGAAACTGAAGTACAGACAGCAAGGAAAACTTTATTATCAGTACACTTAAGAAAATGGTTTAAATATTGACTGAGTTTAATTTGAAATTTTCCTCAGTTAAAATATTATTATAGTATACTTGGAAAAGAAATTCCTATACGAACTAGTGTTTTATTCTCTTGAAAATATTGGTAAAATAATAAAAGATTTTTATAAAGAGTCAAGAGTGATAAATTTCATTAATTATTGAGGAAAATTTAAATGTTATTCTATTTTATACTATTCTGAAAATTTACAACATTGCTTAGTTTTTTTAAATGTAGTGTTCCTAGTAATTTTGTATCGCGGAACCAACGAATAATATTTTTCTTTTTAGCAAGTTATAATAAAAACAGTCTATTTTAAAATTATATTTTATTTTATTCTAAACATTTTGTTTTGCAAACTATACATGCAGAAGCAATAGTTCTACACCCGAGATCAATTCTTTGACGGACAGCAAAAAAAGGTAAACAAATGCTGTCTTTTATAAACGACTAGCAAAGGCTTATTGACAAGTGACCAAAGTCAAACTGTACTGGAAACGCTTTACCTTATGTCGTGATGATTTTTATGTAAAACTTCATTCTTGTTTTATGACTGATTTGTTTTAGGAGTAGTTACATATTATATAATCATAACAGCCCATTAATGTCCCACTACAGGAACGGGCCTCCTAGAGAGGGATACTAGGCCTACTAACACCACGCTGGCCAAACGGATTGGTATAGGGTTTAATTTCAAGTTTTCCTTCTTTTGTAATGATAATATTCACGGCAAGTCCCTTAGTCGGTTTCTACGACACCCATGGGATGAGATGGGATGGTGACAAATTGTATTCTTACTCCGTCACCACACGGTTTTGATAATGTATAAGGAAAAGTGTCTAGCTCTTCTAGTAACTATTTTCACAGACACGGGACTGACAAAATAAGCAAAAGATGGACTTATTAATCTCCAATAAAACGGTGTTACAATAAACACTATAGACCACAGACTATAATGTGCTATTGTAAGCACAAGTCAGATTGAACGTAAAAATAGTTATTATAAACGTTAATCTTGAGATTTTTTATACAAAATCGAAAGTTAGAAAATGAAATTGAGAGTCTATTTATCGGTAGTTTTTTAAGCGATATTATTTAGTTAGAAGTAGAAGAGAGGACTTATCTTTTGCTGTTACGTAAAAGTTAAAATAGTTGAACATGTTTATTTAATATTTTATTTAGAATACGTACCTACATGTACTAAGGGCCAAATTCAGAGACCGCACTTTGACTTTACTATAGCAAAGTCTAGTTATTATCTCTGAATTTGAACAACATTAAAGTAATCTTTTCGCATGAAAAGTTTACTTTGTAGTAATAAATAATTAAAGTAAACTTTTTCATGCGAAAAATTACTTTAATGTTGTTGAAATTCAGAGATAATAACTAGACTTTGCTAAAGTAAAGACAAAGTGCGGTCTCTGAATCTGGCCCTAATTCTCCTTGGAAGATAGGATAGGTAATGAATGACTGTTGTTATGAAATGAATTTACTCTTTCACTTCAACTTAGTTTGATTACATGTACAGTCAGCCCCAAAAGTCGCTGAACACATTTTAAATTCCAAAACTGCTGAACACTAAAAACGTCATAAGTCAGTGTCGCAACAAGAGTACAGAATAAGCTTTACATATGAAACGACCATAACACGCTGAACACGGTTATTCCAAAAGTAGCTGAACATCATTAAATACAAAAGTAGGTTAACAAATCATATTTTCAATGTTATTGCCTGTCAATCTACTTTTGGTGTTCCTGATGTAAAGCGAATTTTGGTCCTTTGACATGTAAAATAATTTGCAAATGTTTTAAAGCTTAATTAATAATTACAATTTTGCAATGATATGAAACAATAAAAATCTCTTATTACAGGCATTAGTTCCGGAATGAGTTTCTTTTAATTGAATTTGAACTACAATTACACCTCCAAATTTCCTGAATACCTTTTTTTAAATATTTTTCCGCTCTAGGAATTATGCTTTGTAATTTTTTGCGCGTTAGTAAAAACATTTATAACAGGTTAAATATTATAGCTATACCTAGGCTATAACCAAGATAAAAAAACGTTGTAATTAAACCTCTTTGGACAAAACTTATCTGTTCTAAAAGTTTTCATTTTTTTAAAGATGCTTAAAGTATAATACCCAAAAAGTAGATTTTAATACGAATTGACGCGTATGTACAGCTATTTTTGGAATCTTAGGCGTTTAGTTACTTTTAAAAATACTAGGGTTCAGCTACTTTTGTAATAACCGTGTTAAGCGTGTTATGGTCGTTTCGTATGTAAAGCTTATTCTGTACTCTTGTTGCGACACTGACTTATGACATTTTTAGTGTTCAGCAGTTTTGGAATTTAAAATGTGTTCAGCGACTTTTGGGGCTGACTGTACCTACAGCAGCCGATTTCTAAACACGATTTTTTATTTTATTTTAAAAAGACAATTTTTTTTATTTTTAAAAAGACAACTCCCGCACTAGGGATCATGCCCTGTGTCGCGGGGACTTTTACAAACATCAATACGGACACATAGAACACCCAGACTCAGGACTATAATTTGTGGATTTCACAAATTATTGTCCTGCGTGGGGATCGAACCCACAACCTCATGCGTGGCAGCCGCTGGCTCTACCTGCGCGCCACCGAGGCGCGCCATCGATATGCAAGTGCAAACCGTTTAAGGGGTTTGTTGCTAGTTATTAGTTGATCTACCGCCAAGCTCAAATGGTAGTTCCTTTCGAGTATAGAACGGGACTATTGGCCTCCCGTATTCTAAAGGCGTAAACTTAAGGCTATTCCTAGCAATGACCACAATACTTAAAGGAAAAAAGTTACATATCTAAACGCAGTAATTGCAAGCCCACCGTTTACATAAGACTTCAATAAATTATTCATTAAACTGTTTCTTAGTTGTCGAAAGACATCTGTTTACTTTCGTCATGCCTTACAAAAACTATCAAAGCCAAAACATACTCGAGTTCATTTTCCATTGAGCAATAGGTTGACCGACTTATATATTTTTTGCTAACAAAACACACAATGAAACGTGTACAATAATAGTATGACATACATACCGATATCATAGTAAGAAAAAAACTCAATTTAATATTTCCGATTTCACGGAATTTCATAACGAATTTAATTGAAGCTTTTGACATGTACTTTGATAGGGTTAAGTGAAATACGGTTTAGATAGAAAACTAGTTTATGGAGATTGGGTTCTGTATTGTTAGAATTTGTTTGAAATATTTGTCATTTATAAACTAGATGATGGTCCTACAAAATGCATTGGTAGAGAAGTTATTATCAAGCATACTTATACGTATATTTTTTTTGTCTTAATACGTACTTTAACGTATGCACAAATTAAGCAGTATGTGTTTTTTTTTCAATATAAAATAATAGTATTCTCTAGTATAAACATATCCAAAGCAAGTCGATTAAGATTTACCTACATTTTACCATTTAGCTACATCGCCCAACTAAGTGGGCACGGTTCAGCTAGTAGGTATATTATAAAACATAACAGTTTTCAAGGAACCCTATAAATACAATACACTTATTCGATCACGTAAATTATCATTTTGCAATCGATTCTCTGTCATTATAATATTGTGGGTGTTGTGGTTTTCTATTCTACATTTAAAATACGTGATGCCTTTGCACAAGATATTTTTTTTTAATGTTTTTTTTTACGTAAAACAAGCGCTTTGCGGGACTCTTAGTAAGTACGTTTTATTGTAAAAAATAAGGCTAAATGCATGAGGGAATGGTCTCAATGTGTTCTTGCAACATTGTTTTGTAACGCTTTCGAGTTATACCTATCTAAGTAAGGTGTTTAAGTATTACAGGCACGATAGATCCAAATGGATCCAAAGGTTATTTTTGTGGGCCTTCTAAAGCAATATGAAGAAGCTACACTAAAATTATAAATGGGCTACCAAAAGCAACATGAAATAAAACTTATTATTTATACACTGCTTAAAGAAAACGGCGGACATAAAATTATAGATGAACTTTTCTTTTTAGCTGTATCTTCTATAGTCTGACGTAGATCTAAAAGATGGGTACCATCGCGGGACTTTTCGATAGGTATTTTACTATGGACCCGGACCTAACCATAGCTAAATAAGATATAAAATTTGACACAAAAACATATGATAATACGTCTGGCAAACGTGGTTTTAGTAAGTAATATTTCTCTCCATCAGTGGAAGACCATACATCCCTGCATTGGGACTTAAAACAAAAGTGATTATAGTTTTTTACAAGTTAGTTTAGTAACTAACCCCCTTACTCATAAACGCCTCTTAAATTTAATCACTATTTAGCGAGATTTTTATTAGGAAAACCAACCTTATACCAAACAAAACCGTAAGAATTTAAGCTAATCAATTGACTAAAATTTAAGAGGCGTTTATGAGTAAGGGGGTAAATAATTAATTTGATATTACAAGACTCAACTTCTTTCTTATATTATGTTTAACTACTGGTAATAGGTAGCGCTTTGACTATGCTCTAATATTTGCTGCAGTCCGTTAGCGGCAGTTACTACTTGCGGTCACGTGTTTCTTTGCCATTTATTAAAGCAATAATAGAAATGAAATAATAATATACCTGTAAAATATGTGTTCCCTGATGTTGTTCAAACAACTCCATTGCCAGCCCCGCAGATGTCCGTCTGTTTTGGGCACCTAGAACAAAAAATAAAATTAAGAAATCTGAAAAAAAATATACAATTGAAGAGCTCTCATCGTCATATTGCTGCCATACTTATTATCCTTAGCTCTACGCGTCCCAATAGGTTTTTATGACGAAAACAATTAATTATTGTAAATTGAAATGGTTATAACTGTGTATGTGAAAATCTCAATGCGGTTCGCGAAATAACATCTACTTACCAAGTTTAGTTCTTCTACGTTATACAGGGTGGAAAGTTTTAATGGGGTAGTTAAGGCAGATATCCCTACCCTATCACCTTAATCGTTGCAGCTACAAGAAATCTCTTGTAGCAGTCTTAGGAGACTTTTAAATCTATTCCCATTCACAGATTTAAAAAAAAAACTACAGTAAGCAAGAAAATTACCATTTTGATGCTAATCGATCCTGTTTCGTATGCTGATCAAAAAGTTCTATGGGAGCAACTGAGGTTGGAGTACTAGAAAAATCACCAATCCAAAAAAACTTTCTCCATACATGTCCTATTAAAACTTTCTACCCTGTATATTCAATAGTAGGTATAGTTCTTAAAGTTTGGCAAAAAAGTGGCTGTGACATAAGGACGGACTACCTATATCGGGAATCTATAAGTTTTTGATATTTGCCATTTGGCTACGGAACTAAAAAGATATACACAAGCCTACAAACCAAGGAGCCCAACCCATTCATACGTTAGCTAGGCTACTGTCTGATAGTCTGTCACAGCGCGATGGTATCCTCTGTGGTGTCGTGTTACATCTCGGTTAGTTTACGATGACAAGTAACTATTTTATTGTTGTTGGTAACACTGGTACTGGGTGAAAGGTCTCGTTTTTAGTTATTTGGATTATGGCGACTTTTTATGTGGGTTATAGTGGTGGTTTTTAAATAATATCAAACACTAAATAATAATATAAATAAATATTCCTCACACATCCACACATCGCCACCTAGTCCCAAACTAAGCAAAGCTTGTACTATGGGTACTAGACAACGGATAAACATATTTAAATACTTTTTTTTGTAAATACGCACAGACCAATGCAAACAATCATGTTCATGCACACAAAGACTTGCATTGAGCGGGAATCGAACCCGAGACCTAAATAATAAAAAAGAGATGATTAAAAAGTCACCAAATTGTTCACAGTTTGTTACAGTAGTCTCACATCATTGATTGTATCATAATAACAGCCCATAAATGTCCCACTGCAGAGACGGGCGTCCTGCCGTGACGGGGGGATACTTGGTCTACTAAATACCACGCTGGCCAGACGGATTGGTATAGGGTTTAATTTCAAGTTTTCTTTCTTTTTACTTCGTAAAGATAATGGTTACGGTTAGTCCCTTAGTCGGTTTTTACGACACCCATGGAATGAGATGGGGTGGTGACATATTGTATTCTTACTCCGTCACCACACGGACACTTTCACTATTTTCCTTTTGAATTTTTCTAACCATAAATGAAAGTTGACAGCTGTCAAAACATAGTTTTATGACCAAAACAATTTTCAAAAACAACGAAAGTGGTCATTTGTTGCGTCCGCACAAGGACACGAGTTAGCGATCGTGACTTTCCGTGAGCACTCGGGTATTGTCGTGATGTCGGTAAACACATAGACATACACGACTTGTCGCAAAGGAAACTGTAGTAGACGCTGTTAAATAACGTAAAGATGACTATTATTTAATTATACGGCTTAAAATTATAAATAGCTATTAATGTCCCACTGCAAGGACGGTGCCTTTACTGTCAAGGGAAACTGAAACTACGAACATCAGACTGTCCATTGGTTTTTTATAGGATTTTTAGGTCTAGTTTTTTCTATAATATTCGTAGAGGTAAAACATTATCAGGGCTTTAGTCCTTTAGGCGAAGACACCGTGTAATTTAATACAATCACTTGACAGACATAACCTTAACGTTACCATTAGAAACTGTTAGACTGTTAGGCTTAAAACGCAGGGTGGAGAGACCCCTCACACGGTGGACAGACGACCTCGTAAGGACGGCAGGAAGCCGATGGATGAGGGAGGTGCAAGACTGTACAAGGTGGCAGTATTTGGAGGAGACCTATGTCCATCAGTGGACGTCGATTGGCTGAGATGATGATGATGAGACTGCTAGGCAAAGGCCTATTTTGTCGGACTTCCACACGAGTCCCGTAACTGCAAGTGTTTATACATGGCATGCCAAGACTACAATTAGCTGTAAATATGTATTATATAAACGGGATATTAACGCGCATTTAATTTACCTTTATTTTACTTGACGTTTCGGCACAGCGTTAATATCCCGTTTATATAATATTTATAATAATGAAACGCGATAGTTTAAAAGTTACAATTAGCTGATTCCAGATTGTCGACAAAAGAAAAGTTCACAGATGTTATCTATGCCAAATACGAGAAGGAAAATTTGATATGAAACCTGTTTCACCAGTGCCAGCGTGGGAATTATAAAAGAAAAATATCTATGACATACTGTTATATAGTCACGCCTAGCTTACACGAGGGTAGGCAGAAGTTAAAAACAAAAAAAAATATGTTAAAGTTAAATATTACTAAAAGTAATATTAAAGTGTTTCTTACCATCCCTGCAGTGGGCCATACTTGATCATCTATTTATAGTACATTTTAAAGTAAACACAATAGCACAAAACAATATGTCTTTCATATCATAAGATCATAAGTTACATTTTGAAAACAGAAATAAACGTTTCTGCTACAACTTTATACTGTTGTAGGGTGTACATAATTCAACACTTTCAACGGATAGTCTCGGATTAAGTTACAAAGCTACCGTAGGCTGGCTTTACGATGATCTATTGTGGTTACCTTACTTTTATTTCTTTTTACTATTTGAATTTAGTATTAGATTATTATTAGAAACCACGCTTTTTATGTGGAGTAAAGTTATGGTTTATTATGTTAATACTTTTGCTTGTATAAGAAAACCGTCTTCGGTTATTGGCGTACCGATTGCTCCTGTTTCATTCCGAAAGAGTATAAAACTAAGTTAGACAATTCTATTATGTATACATTATAAACCTTGACGCCTTTATAACATTAGGAAATTTAATGATGAATGTTAATTAAAAATATGTAATTTCAACTTTGCATGAACGTTAAATTACTTTGCTTAGTTACCCTCCGTCAACTTTAGTCGTTAATGTAGTAGTTGTCCAGCAGCGTTAGTAGGGTTTTAAGACTAATGTTCATACTCATCATAACAGCCCATTAATGTTCCACTGCAAGGACGGGCCTCCGACCGTGACGGAGGGATACTTGACCTACTAATACCACGCTGGCCAGACGGATTGGTATAGTGTTTAATTTCAAGTTATCCTTCTTTTTATTTCGCAAAGATAATATTCACGGTTAGTCCCTAATGCCCGATTTACACATCGACAAGTACAGTAGCGAGTTAACTTGCCTCATTGGAGAGTTAAGTCACTTTTTGCGTGTGGACGGCAAAAGCGAGTTAAGTAGTAAGTTGCCGATTAAGTTGATTTGAATACAGCTCGATCCTATTTTTTGGCGAGTTAAGTACGAAGTAGCCCCCTCTCTCGCGTCTCCCTCACCCCGCCGGCTCGGCGCTCGCAGCGCCCGCCGTGTAGACGGGCGAGTTTAGTACAGTTCACAAGTTCTAATATGTATTTATTTTTATTTTTGTCTGTTTTTCTATGCGGCCCTGTTACGACAAAACACTGCAACCCGGGTTACAGCGTTTTGTCGTAACATGATTTAAAATAATCTGCTGCATGTTAACTTGCTACTAGTTCAATCAAAATTTCAATATCACTTTCCCTAACTGAAATATTCTTAATAACATTTTACTGCAACCCAAAATTTTAACTAAAAATCTTGACAAAACGCTGCATACTAGACTGCAGTGTTCTACCGAAATCGTAGCGAGCGGCGAACCTCTTATTACTTCAACAAACCGCTGCAAACTCGGGTTGCCGCGTTTTGTCAAAATAATATACGATAACTTACTAAATAATTGATTTGAAGTTAATTACACAGTTTAACTTACAAATGGTTTTCGGTTTCGGTTTTTCGGTACGTTTGGAAATTGGCTTATTTACTGTAGATATGCAGAAATGTATTACAATGCCAAAATTATATATTATATTATGTAATAAAAATTTCTTCTTTAGCAGAAAATTAAATTTGGTTAATGAAACCTTTGGCAGAATAGGTAAAGGAAATAAAGTGGTGACGACTATATTGTGGCACGAAGGCGAATCTGGACGTAAAGCATTTGACTAGGCAACAGTATGTTTTATTCATAAAAAAAACTCTGTAGAGATTATAAAGGGGTAGTTTTATACGCAGACAATTGCAACACCCAAACATTTGACATGATCTTGGTATTGTCCATGTTTATTTTAAGACCCACTTGTTGAGAGACTCTGAGGTCCCCGAGCATTGTGTTTAGGTCTTCCACGTTCTCGGCCATGACCACAATGACATCGGCATTTGTAGACGTGTCTCAGAAGACTGATGTGTCTGTAATTCTGAAGGAGCGTTCTATCGCCGTTTTTCATGATCAGTACCACCACACATCTCTCTCCTACGCCTTTGGCGTTTTTCCAGGTGGTTGTGTTGGAGTGTATAACTGCCCGAAAAACTTCCAAATCTCTTCTAGAAGTTCAGGCTTTGATGACATTATTCTGCCACACCGAGTGAGCCACCTTGAGCCTAGATAATGGGCTCTTGCCAACACTTTTGAGTCCTTGTTTCGCTCAATGGTTTCTTTAATACAAACTATATTAAAATTCCGAAAGTCGCTAGTTAGTGACTTTGAGATCTGCCGATAGAGCCGCCTATACTGTTCAGCGTCGTCTGGAGACAGCAGTGCCATCTTAGGCCTTTGTCCCAGGAGCGACAGAGTGTGGTCGAAGATCTTTTTTGATCTTCTCCGGTGCTGGGTTTTTCATGCACCGAAACGAATGTACGGAGAGCTTCCACAAACCGTTCGTGATATTCATCCAAACCCACGCTCTCGCTGAGCCTATTGAAGTGGTTGTGCCTCTCACCATCCAGTGATCACTACCAGTTTTCACCGAATTGATCACTATTTTGTCGACATGATGAAGTCTATCTCAGTTTTTGTGACACCATCAGGACTAAGCTGGGTCCACTTACGGTAGTTACGCTTCTTGAAGAAGAGGTTCATCATAATAAGTCCCTCCCTCTCCATGAAGTTCGCAAGCATTTGGCCCTGTGGATTTCTTTGCCCATACCCAAAAAACCTACTCTCAACTCATTTCCACTTCTAAAGCCCAGCTTCGCGTTAAAGTCCCCCATGACAATGGTGTAATGGGTCTTAAAGGTATGTATGTATGGCTTAGGAAATATCCTTATACATTCCTTCCACCTCATTGTCGGCATGAGCTGATGTGGGATCGTAAACTGGTTTACGATACTACCTCAGCTTTCATACCTTCAACATATCAGCATTACCTTCAACGAATATCGTTTGGTAATTCTGCCGAGAAGGTACGCTACCCTTGAAGACACACTTTCGATCTTCACCACGTTATTTACGATTACAATTTATGGACGAAAATCCCAACACCACCCTGGAACTGTTGGTCGCCCCCCGGAAATAGCAGGTTACCGGACTTCAGGATTATCGAATCCTCCCCTTGTCTCCGAACTTCCGATAAGCCGACGATATCCCACCGTAACCTGCTCAATTCTTCCTCCAGTTCTACGACCTTCTCATCGGTACGCAGTGTGGCACGTTGTATATTGCCAGGGCCAAAGGTCATTTGTTTTGGTAGCCTGACCTCCCCCGGAGATTCTTCGCTCCCCCTACTTTTTGTGTGTTATCATTTTGAGGGGTTTGTTGGCCTGTTCTTCTTACACACCAAAAGGTATTTCTCAAAAAAATAAAGATGATTTAAAAGATTTATTAAAATTTATGGCCACGTCCAGGCACCACTTTTATTATAATTTAACAGTCAATGTTAACATAACTAAAGATTTAGATGAGACTTCAGAAATATTTAAATTTGAAACACCAGTAAGATCAGTGTTTTTATTTAAATTTTATCCTAACTTATTATATTCTTCCTATACTTATCACAACAAAACGCGGTAAGCTCAGGTTGCATCGTTATATGACAATACTGTCGCTTACTGGCCAATACATGTTATCGTAACAAATCAATTTTTCTTAAATTGTGAGGTTTCTAATCAAAATTTGATAATGTTATGTTCTAATGAAAGTTAGCAAACACTATTAACAATAATTTAAAAAAAAAATTAAACGCCTATCTATACTTGATGTAATTTGGTAACGAGTTGAATATTAAAACTTAAAACCGCGTTTTCTGAAACTTGGCACTTCAAAGTTTACAGCATTTTGTCGTAACAGGGCCGTATGTATTTTCTATGTGTACGTATTTACAAAAGTATTTACGTATATTTATGCGTTGTCTAGTACCCATAGTACAAGCTCTGGTTAGTTTGGGACTAAATGGCGTTGTGTAAAAGTGTGAGGAATATTTATTTTTTTATTGTTCAATGTTTTCAATTAAAATTTTATTTTCAATGTGTTGTGCAGGTGTTAATACTATTTCTCGTATAATAGCGCGTAAATTGGTATTCAATTGTTCAATGTCCATTTTATCGATTAAAATAAACGTACCTAAACCATCTCATGCGACGCACGCCGGCACGCACGACGCGACTGGTCTTCGTCTCTGATCGGCAACTTATGAGCTGTACTCGCCTACGTGTGAATAGTACTTACTACTTATTACTTACTACTTAACTGTCTACTTTTTTAACTCGCTACTGTATTTGTCGATGTGTAAATCGGGCATAAGTCAGTTTTTACGACACCCATGGGATGAGATGAAGTGGTGACATATTGTATTCTTACTCCGTCACCACACGGACCTCATGCTAATAATATACTTTTCTAATGAAAACAAGGACTTTAAAAAACATGAATAGTTAGCCACCCTACAGTCATGCAAGTCGGCGTATCAAAGCAGAGTCGAGTCAGTTTTGTTGAATTAAATCGTAATAAAGAACGCGCAGAGGCTATCTCCGCATCTACAGGGTTAAATATGTTCAACCGGCGAATCTTACAATGTGAATGTACTAGAAGTTTTTTGTGAGAATTAATCTTGAAGGAAGTTACGGGTATAAAAATAGGCAGGGTTTATTGGTACTATACTTGTAGTCCTAGACTTGTTATTAAAATTTATTTATTTACACAAGTATCTATAAGCTAGTAGGAGGCCCGTCCCTGCAGTGGGACATTAATGGGCTGTTATGATGATGATGATCTGTAAGGTAATATATTCATAAAAAGAGTCAGTATCACCATCTTAAGAGCCAAGTAAATGGCGATAATTGTACTACTAAAATGCTTAAAATTAAGTAAAGAAGAAAAAATCGACAAAGAAATTCTTTGAATTATTTTATGTCGTTGAATATAAAATATTATAAACTTGATATAAAATCAAAATCATATTATTATAATAAAATTGTGCAAAAATATAGGTCAATGTTTGCATACAACATGTTATTTTACTGTATGAAAAACTTAAAGAATTTAATGCCATGTATTTTCATCTCGATTTTAAACCTAAATAAGGATTTACTAACAACATTTTTATGTCCTTAATAAGATGTTTGTGTTTGTACTCAACATTTTGATAATGACTGAAGTTCTCCGCTATAATAAAGAAATAAACCTTAGTTCTGCAAGAGAAGCAAATCTTTATGTGTTTAATTTTTAGGTAATCTCGACCCAATGGTAAGGTCTGATAAGTAGAAAAACCAGCAGAAAAAGGCTCTTGACTGACCAAAAGATCGCAAAATATCCGGTCCAAAATAAAATTCTAGACCACAGGATAGTTAAAAATTTAGTTCTAGAGTTTATAACAAAACACTAAATAAAAATACCACCAATCGACTTTCTTAGCACTTAAAAAAAACAAATAAAAACCGCATCTAACTCTAATTTGACACTTAATCTTATACAATGGTCGTCATTTATTTTACTTGATCAACCCTCTACCGCTCGACACAAATTTTTATTAACGCCGGTAAGTCTTGGTATAATTTTGTCATTACCAGTTTCGCCCTTAAGTCCTATATTGTCGCCATCACGCTTGTAATTTGTAAGGCATTAGCAGTGTTAATAAAGTTCTCAGTTATGACGGTATTTTTTTTAATGATGTGCCGTTTCTTTTGATATTAGTTTTATCGTGTAGCTTGCCCAAAGGTAGAGCTTTTTAAGATGTGCATAAGTCGCAAACGTGGTTTGAAAATGCTATCAGAAAACGACGACTGGGACCTAGTTTATTGGAAACATGGAGATACTTAAAAAAATGCAAAGTGGTTACACATCTTTAGAATGAGCGTGTCTAAATTGGTTAATTTATAATTATCGTTTACCATACTTCTCTCGATTGAGTGAATAGAGATTGAATTATACGCGATTGGCAAAAGGAATTACCCAGCGTGAATCTAATAGAAACTTAGTGGTCGCCCTGAGATTTAATCGGTAACATACTTAAAAATGTTGTTGTATCTAGTCCCAATCTAAGCAAGGCTTTGTTTAAGTACATTCAGCTGAAAAGATATCTAACCCCTTTAGCGCACTGTTATATCCTTAAAGGGGGTTAGATATCTCTGCAGCTGACCGTATCTACTAGACAACAAATAAAAATACTTTTAACTACATATACATAGTAATATCGAGATTAATGCAAACATTTATGTTGAAGCGCACAAAGATTTACATCAAATCCGAAATGTCTATGTCCGAAATCCGAAATGGCCATTGCCTCTAAACAATACTTCATCGTTCTTCGATAAAAAGTGACATCTTCCTTTAACTTAAGATTTTCTTCCCCTTGATTATTAGTATAACGCATAGTCCAGTCCTCGGGTAAATTTAATAAGGCACCCTAAAGATGGTCAACACTCACCGGCTAGCGATCGATTTGATGCTCAATGAGACTGCCTGTTACACAGACGTGTAAGATTTTGATAAAAGACGATGTATTTTTATACCTTTAATTGGGGGCAGTATTAAGGTTTGCGTGAAGTTTTACTCTTTTGCTAATAATGTTGACGATGTTAATTAGGATGAGATGGGGTCGTGACTTCTCGTATTGTTAAGCCACCACCACACGGGTAATATTGTACTACTGTTTTGTATTGTACTACCTACTATTGTATTGTAGGTACCTACTGTTATTTGCTATAAGTATGTACTGAATATAATATATTTTATGACTTCTATTTATTAATTTTTATTTAGTAGATAGTACATTATTATTATTATTAGCCCGCACTGTCCCACTGCATGGCAAAGGCTCTCCCCTTCAGACTTCCACTTCTCTCGATCCGTGGCTTCCGTATATTTAAATAAAATCTTAGCTAAATAAATAAAACAAATAACACACATATAATCGGCAATGAAATATTAAGGAAATCAATTTTATTTTATTTGTTTTTATAAATTGCATTTTCTTTTCATTAACCTTAGTACGCTATGACAAAACCCGCGGTGGTATGACGCCACAAATTCCTACATACACAAAGAGCAATTCTAATACGGTGTGACAGTCAGAAAAGTAAAAGCGCATTGTAATATTTATAGTACGGCGAGAGCAATAATTTGCTCGTATTTGTCGATTCGGACATGTGCGGCCAACCGCTAACATTTACACTGGCACAATGTTAGCTTTAGCCGAAATTAAATAAAACACACCACTAATATAGGAGGGTCTTAAGGATTCAAGAGTGGGCATTTATTCTGCTTTGATTATTCTACGATACAAAAAGTGTTTTTTTTTTAAACTGGCCTACCAGAATGACTCTAAGGTGCCTGATATTAAGCATCCATTAGAGTCCAAAAATGGCGAGCACCATGCCAGCTACAATAATTGTAGAGGCATGAATTAATTAATAATTAATTAATTTCCTATTAATCATTTACAAGGATTTAATAGGAATATAGATGGACTAAAATCAGAGAGGATCATTACAAGGATTTAATAGGAATATAGATGGACTAAAATCAGAGAGAGACTCTAGTCTCTATAATGAACTTATGACGGCAGCCGCGTGAGAGTTTGACATTGTACGAAATCAGGTGGGTGGTGAAGTGGATGACATGTGCTTAATTGTTGTGTATTTTTTTAAAGATTTCGCAAAAAAAGGCTTGGTTCCTAAAGCACGAGTGTTCAAAATTGTTATATTTATTACTCAAAATTTTGATTGTTATAAAATAATAAAACGATACTGCTTTGCAAATGATTTTATTAAAAAAACTTCTACGATGACTGAGTTCTAAGGTAAAACTCACAAAACCGGGGTGACCAAAAAGTATTAATAAAACATGCGTTTTCGATCACTTCTAGTTTAAGCAAAGTTTGTTTTTACAAGTTTAATCTATACTAATATTATAAAGAGGTAAAGTTTGTGTGTTTGTGACATTGTAGGAGGTAATCTCAGAATCTACTGAACCGATTTTAAAAATTATTTCTGTGTGAAATAGTCCAGTTATCGGGGAGTGTCATAGGCTATACAGTATCATGCTATGACTAATTAGAGTGCAGCAGTAACGAAATATGTTTGAAAAAAGGACGCGTTTTTTTCGCTGCCCAACGAAGTGGGCACGGGTCAGCTAGTTTTAAATAAAAATATATAGGAGAGGATATTATTAATAAATTTATATATATAAAGCATCTATGTACTCGTATTCTATAAGTATCTATTAAGAAAAAAAAACTTTCCTCCAAAAGTTCGTATTCCCCCTCAAAAATAACATGAGTTTAGGTGTTGATTGCCAACCCCTGAGGGCGCCACTTGACCGGAACTCGCCACCTCTAATGAAGAATTATTTCCCTTTGTGATCTTTTCTTGTTTAAACATTCGGTATATTTAGAAAAAAAGGTTTTATCATAGAGTGACTACAAGGACAGGACTTTTCTAGCCTGCCTGCCTCGCCATCAAGTTTTCAAAATATACATACAAAAACCTTTATTTTTTTGAAATTTATTTACTATTTATAACATTATAAAAGTAAAATTTTCCTTAACAGAATTTTAAGACACCATCCAAATAAAATAGGGTGTTTAAGCCATGTATATGTTACTTCTTATCCATAAACAAATTAAGAAAAACCCTAGCTGCCATAAACCCCTGAAAAAACCAAATTCTTATAGGTAAACACAAAAAAAAAAAACACAATTCCAAAACAATAATGAATTGTAACCGGCCAATTACACGGTCGGGTAACCCTTCAATAGTCGCGGGGTCCGAACCGACCGGCCAGCGATCGATACCAAATAAAAATAGTGACGAAAATCCGGATAGTGATCCCAAATTCGGAACACGTACCGTCAATATAGAACAGGGTGATGATTGTGATGCACCGGCCGAGGGTACAAAAATGGCGAATGGCTATAGAATAAAAGTACTCGTTTAGTGTTTTTGTTATTGTGAATGACTTCTTGATTGGTTTTGGAATATTTAATATTATGGTTCATTTTATGGAATATTTATTGTAGCCACAGCTTAGTTGGTATTTGACAGCTATAAAATACTTACTAACAAAGTTTTGATTGAGGTGACTGAATAAATATTCTTACTCAGTCACCACAAGGACTTATGGTTCCACATTTTATCAGACTTTTGTGTTAAGTTTTTGTAGAAGATTACTTCTACAAAAACTGAGTTCAGTTAAGTAATTTTCTACGAAAACTTCATACAAAACTCTTTAAAAATAACAATGTGATTCTGGCGGGCGCGGCGGCGTGGTATTAATAGGCGTAGATACCCTTCAGTAAAAGAAGCATACCTCTGCAGTAAGACATTAAAGGGTTGTTATGATGCTGACTTAAAACCCAAGTTTTATATGCAACTATTATCTATCCATTAACTTTGCTCAGTTTAAGACTACCTACATTACAAACAAAACAAAGAAATCTAAAAACTCTTTTTCCGTTAATCTTCAAACACATCAAGTATTCAACACAATACTCCTTACCATATAATAAGAAGGTGGCCGGTATTTAATTATATCCGGGTATTCTCACTCGGAGTTCATTATATGCCGGATTAGCGGAAGGGTTAGCTTATTGAGCCGTCCCGACAGTCAGGGGAAGGATATTAAAGGTCCGTTTACATGTTAAGTAAAAGTTTCTTTATATATTCCTCCTTATAACTCCAGAAAGTAGATGGTCAATTTGGTACCAAGTATTTTGTTAAATGTTTGTTACCTCAGAAGTTGGTACGAATTATTTTTTTGCTTGAAAACGATGTGAAATTACTTCGAAGGTTTCCATAGAAAAGTAATTAAAATCGAGGAAAGTTTGATTTTGAAAACTATCCACGTACTTAAATGAAATTACGTAAGTTTTATATTCGGTAATAATCCTCTTGTTAGAGACCTAACAGTTATCTGCGAGATTTAAGTAATTAGTTGCTAACTGAATAAAAGCTTTTATTAAAAAAGTATTTAAACAAAAATCCTGTTTTTCTTATTTCTTGACAACTAATATCGTATGAAATGTCTTAAAAATTTCTTTATCCGGTTGTCGCAAAAGTCCATAAAAGTAAACCTACATCACACAATCATAATTCATAATGCCATTCCTAAAGAAAGACAACTCCAAATAAACCCACTTGTTATTTAAAAACCCAAGTTTTCTTCAATGACATAGGCCTCCTGCAGTTATTAATTTGTCAAATTGATCAGCAGTAATTAGGAAGCTTGTAAGATACAAATAAAATAAAATACTTATTATTAATATTATGATAAATATTTTATCTATAAATAATTGTAAAACAACAAGTATACACGCCCGCAGCGTCCATTTTTCTTTCTAACCCGTATGTCGCGCGTGGGGCACTATTTTCCCTTTATTTATTGTTATTTTTCTATTTCGTCGGCAGATGTGCCACGTTATGATTTACGAACGTCCTGTATTAAGGAATGGACGTGAATTATAACGCCAATGTAGAGACTGGTCAGGGAAACTTGTTTTCTACTTGTGTATTTTACAGTGAGAAATATTTGTCTAAGGATTTTTCTTTTACGCGGTTTTTTATGGCGATTCTTTTCATATTTTATTTTAGTGATTTCAAATACTTAATATCAATAGTTGGGTACACTTTTTGTAATTTACAACTTAAGGATCATCCTTTTATAGTTGGTAGACCAAATTATATGCTTTAGAATACACGCTACACGTACCCAGTCTAGTCCAAGTCATCGATAGTTTGTTGGCATCTTAAAGCAGGCAGGAAAACATGTGCGAATTTTACAACATTGTTTTTTATTGTTAATAGGTATTAAAATTTAGAAAATGTTTTAGTGCTACGGTCATGCTAATTATTAATGCTAATTTACAGGTGTTTCAAGTAACAGATCTTGTCAGTGTAGTGATAAACTAAGAATACAAGGTGTCACCACAGCATCTCAAACCAAGCGTAGCATAAAAGGACGAGGTTTAATAAAGTCTAATAAAGCTTGTAAAGTCAATGATAATAGATACACGCAGAAGCAATATCACCTCATAAAACATTAACATCAACGTAACCAGTTAAAGCGACACGTCTGTTTGCCACGAGTACCATCGCCCTTATGCTATAAATCAACCATGCTGCCACCAAACGGCAATATGGGGAACGAAACATGTGTTTACACAGAAGTTAATTTGTCGAATTTATCTGCCTTGTCTTGTGTCCGTATTGAGAAATATTGCCTTACGTTGTGCCTTCGATTAGGAGGATGATATATAGGAGGAAATATCGTATGTCAGATTTACAAATTTGGTAAAATTAGGGTAAATAAAACTGTTTACTTCGCGATATAATGGAATAAGTAATAAGAAAGAGTTGTCATAAAAACTTTATTGTTTACCCAAAACTCGTTGTAGTTTTTTATAATTATTTTGTATGTTACCTAGTTTCATTTCTCTTGGATGTCTTTTATGCGGTAACTAGATGTCACTTTTATTAGGTAAAGAAGTAAGAATAAATCTCTGATGACGGGAAACTTGACCTACAAATATCATGCAGGCTATTCGAATAATCTTAGCATTACTTTGTCTCTGCATCACCCTAAGGTTGACTGGTAGAGAATGCCTTTGGCATTAAGTCCGCCTTTGTGCACCATGTACATTAGTTTGTTTTACAGTTTTAAATAAATAAAAAAATAAAAAATAGTATAAGGATAGCTGGTATAATCTGTTAATTTTTATTATTTTTTCAACAAGCTCTTGTTTTCAATTCCTCAAAGTGCGTAAGTTTCTTTTTGTAATATGAACACAAATTAAATTAAACCTAGCTTTCATAGCAAAGTTAATCTAGACTTACAATTAAAATAACTAGAATTTCGTTATGTAAAACAAAAATTCTAGTAATTTTAACTCTAAGCCTAGATTACCATACCCTGTATAATTAGGTACATAAATCTCGGTATAACTAGTTTAAATACTAACGCTCGTTTCAAATACCTATCACCCAATTATCTGTCATTACATGCATATAATTTTATTTAAATAGCCATCGTTGAGATTTTGTGTCAAGCTTGTCAATTAGAATGTGCTATGGCATTGATAGGGTTAACTGTCAATATCTATTTAAATACTGCAATGGTCATCTGTCTCTTTAACAGAATTTTTCTTGTTTACTATTTAAATAAATCCTTCCGTGTGGTGACGGAGTAAGAATACAATTACCTATGTCACCACCCCATCTCATCCCATGGGTGTCGTAAAAACCGACTAAGGGACTATCCGTGAATATTATCTTTACGAAAAAAAGAAGGAAAACTTGAAATCAAACCCTATACCAATCCGTCTGGCCAGCGTGGTATTAGTAAGCCAAGTATCCCTCCATCCCGGGAGGAGACCCGTCCCTGCAGTGGGGCATTAAAAGGCTGTTATGGTGATTTAAATAAATCTTATTTTATCTTTTGTTAGATTGCTGTTCGGTTTTGTAGTGTTTCAAAGTTTTTGTTTTCCATAATATCTCTCTATGCATTGATTCATTCAGAACTAGCGATATAAATGGAGCCAAAACATAATTTTATTATTGAAAATTCATCTGTTTAAATTGTATGAATAAATGAATATTTTTATTTGACGACCTCTGAGGCGTAGTAGGTATACCGAATATTACATGGCTGCTACGCAGAGGTCTCGGGTACGATTCCCGCTCAATGCAAATCTTTGTGTGCATGAACATGATTGTTTGCATTGGTCGAAGTGTTTTCTATGTATAATACTTGTATGTATTTACAAAAAAAAGTATTTAAGTATGTTTATCCGTTGTCTATTACCCATAGTACAAGCTCATAGGGACTAGGTGGCTATGTGTGAATGTGTGACGACTATTTATTATTTATAATATTGGCCGGATAAAAACACATTGATTTAAAAAAAAATCCCTTCCTAAAATACATTAACGTTTGTTTTTATGAAAACTTTGTTAGGATACTTTTTAAACTGTACTATCATTTCAAAAAGCCATTTCTCACTAATCGTCACTTGTATAAAACTCCCAAACTTATAACCACAAGACGCACAGTGGTGACATCAATTAAACGGCTCAGACAAAATCGTCAAACGAACCCCAGTTAATTTAAATAAGCAAGTCACGTTCGCCAAATACCCAGTACTAACAAGCGGTATATCGCTTGCACTGATTGCTAATTGATTAAATTAAAAAATTTGTCCCAATTCGCGGTGTATTGTTACCACTGGGCTGAATGGGGGACGGCCCTAACGAATTAATTATATATATTTTTAAAGGTGTATTTTACAATTTAGATGTTGACAGATGTATTATTTTGATAATCTTGTTGAAGAATTTTCGTTGTCATTTGATCTTGTTACTTGGGGTAAGTAAGTTTTAATTTTGTTGTACTTAGGGTTTTTGTTCTGAAAAAGGTTTTATGGAATAAGTATACATATTATATGGATGTAATTTGTTTTTTTTTAATTGTGTATAAAGAGTTGTTATAAAAAAAAATGTGTGTCTTGTGCTAAATATAAATAAATAAAATAATCCTCACACATTCACAAATGTAAAATGTTTAAATGCAATTTTTTATTAATTAATATTTAATTTAGATAAGAATAAGATAAGATAGATAATTAAGAATTAAAATATTTAGGCTTGATTATCAGAAATATATGCATGCATACAGTAAAGTTATAATTTTATCGATATTTTATTTTTGCAATAGAAAATATTATACTTATTTCCTTTCTATCTTTTGACGACCTCTGTGTGATAATGAACCTAGTCGATGGCTGCTGCGCAGAGATTTCGTATTCAATTTCCATTTAGTGCAAATATTTATGTGCCCAAAATAGACAGTTTCAAACCAAGCATTAATAACGGCACAAAATAATAACTCTATAACATCATGGTTTATAAACCAGTGCTGCACATTCAGCACAACTAAATAAATTGACGTTACCGTTGCCTATTGATTTATAACAACCACTGAGGGATACGGTAAGTTCATTGACCTGAATTAGAACGTACTTTGTGAAACAATCCTACCTAAAAATGGCTTTTTGCTACACTTTGCTACTAATACATAATGTTTCATTGATGAGGTTTTAGGCATACACTAAAACCCTTTATAGCCCTATCCTCAGGATGTTCTTACAGTCTTAAATCCTCTTCCGTCCAAATGGCTAAGTTAACTTGATTGCTAGAGGTGGCTGGTTGGTACGGAAGGACATAGATTAGATTTAAATAACTGATACTTATATACTTTTCTTTTGTGCTTACACACATACTATGCACTAAAAAAATTGGATTTATATAGATATTAAAGAATAAGTAAGTGGTAACTCCGTGTGGTGACGGAGTAAGAATACAGTGTGTCACCACCCCATCTCATCCCATTGGTGTCGTAAAAACCGACTAAGGGACTACCCGTGAATATTATCTTTATGAAATAAAAAGAAGGAAAACTTAAAATAAACCCTATATCAATCCGTCTGGTCTGCGTGGTATTAGGCCAAGTATCTCGCCGTCACTGGAGGAGGCCCATCCCTGCAGTGGGACATTAATGGGCTATTACGATGATAAAAAAATACATAACAGACCAGTGACGACTGTAACTGAGTATGTTTTGTGCAGTGTTCTAAGGTGACCGCTTTCACATCGCACCAAACGTGGAGTAAAGATGGCGAGAGAAAGTTTTCAGAATAATATAGAAATGATTTATTTGTTACAAAGTGAAATCACTACATTGTTGACTAGTACGCATGAATATTGAGCTCTAAATTTACTCCTAATCATATGTATAAGAAATATGATATTAATCAGAATTATTCAACTAAATAACACAATAATACCCATAGTACAAGCTTTGCTTAGTTTGGGGCTAGATGGCGTTGTGTGAATGTGTAAGGAATATTTATTTATTTTAAATGTAATTAGATATTATAAACGGTGTCAACGCGAGGGTTTTGGAATGGGTTTTGTAATTGGAAAATTAATGGGAATCTTCTTTGGTTTTCTACAGAATCAAAACATTAACAAAATTAAAATTCTGTAACACTGTACCATACATACGTGCAAATGGGACGTATAAAATACTTATTTACTTAAGTAGATGAATGCCTTTTAAAAGAATAAGTAATTTAAAAACAACACGAAACAAAATAACTTAAAAAACGGCTCCCTTGAGTAAAACCAAGTAAGTAATGTAAATGATGTAAGTACCCAATAAATCGTAACAATACAGATGCACCGTATGAAACATATTTCATATAAAACAACCAAACAAAATTTTACGACATCAAGTTTATTTTAGTAAATTCCTTTACAAATCTTTATTGCATACGCAAGTGTATTTCAACTAGAGTTGCCGATCGATTGGGGAATATCGATAGCAGTACGATAGTCTATCGATAGTATCCAATAGTATGACTATCGATTGGAGTATCGATACTATCGATATTTTCGATACTGTTGATAGTTTCGAAATTCTGCATAGCAATACTATCGATAGTATCGATACTATCCATTGTTTTGAATAATTATACCTGCGCAGTATGCGATACTATCGGATTATATGTCACTATCGATTCTGTAAAACTGTCGATAGTATCGATACTATCGAAGCTCTCTAAAACAATACTATCGATACTATCGATAGTATTATCTTTACGAGCTTTGATACTATCGATAATATCGATACTATTGATGCATGTCAATAGTATTGACGTAAAGTATACAATCGATAATATCGATACTATCGATATTGTCGATACTATCGATAGTGCTATCGATGTAGTAGATGCTTTTTGACAGAAACAATCGATAGTATCACTATCGATAGTTGGGCAACACTAATTTCAACTACAAAATTTATCCACACAATAACATCTAGTAAGACAATTTTGACACCCCTAAACGTTCATGTTTTATTGTCTTGAATATTTTTATTTGAATACGTACGTAGTACCTTCAAAATTGAGTTAAAATGACAGTGGCATACGTAGAGATTCGCCCCGTGGTCGCATTAAGCGCATTAGGGGCCAAAATTGGATTTGTCGTGGGGCGTTTTATTGGTACACTTGTTACGAATTTAGGAACACTGTGCGTTAAAAAAGCTCTTTGTCAAGGTGACAGTGTGTGGATGCTTGTTATTGGGAAAATTTAGATTTTTAGCCTTCTCCCCTATGCTTCTTAAAGTATGTGTTTTGAAAAGCAATTGTGTTTATAACAGACTTTAGTTTAGTGGTTTGGATTTAGATATTTTGAGGATCACAATAATTCGGTTTTATTTTTTTATTACTTACATTTAATATTAATACGTAAGACTTTCAGCAAATAACAGTTTAAATGCTGATGATCAGTAATAACTATTTCTCAAAAATGCAATGGATAGCAGTCCCGCCCGACATGATTTAAATTTGTTAGGTACTAATGAATAAGTGATTGTATGTTGCAATTCATCGATTGCCTTTGGAGCACGTCAATAGCAGAAATGCTAAAAAAAATTGCTGCTCTAAAAGAATTGCTGAACTTCGGACTCAACATTTAGAGTCAGTACTTTTTCTTTAAATATTCACGGACATCTCTACACAGCACCATCTGTTCCCAAAGTAAGCTAGGGTTAACCTGTTTGTGTTATGGGTAACAAAACAACGGATATTAGTACTTATATATTTTTTGTTTTTTGTAAATACATACATATTATACATAGAAACACTCAGACCAATGCAAATAATCACTTTTTTGAGCATATAGAATCTACAATATCCTAGTATATATCCAATTACGTCACTATGTTTGTAAGGTTATAATTATTGTACTATAGGTAAGTATATCTCAAGTACAACAATTACAATCTTACATACAGATTTAATACCCGCATAAGTATGTACATGTAAAGTTTATTTAAAGATCATCATTCTGATAAAATAAAGTATTTATATGGTGAATAAGGTTGTTTACATTTGAATTGTCATTAACTCTTAGGTAATCACTATCAACGAGACAATAAGGAAATTTCTGTTTTTTATTGTTGTGGAATTAAAAGGATAAGTTTCTTTCCTATGTATATGTACAGGTATGGAATGTTTTTTTATATGATGGATGCCAGAGCGATTTGGTACCGAATTTTGAATAAAATTTTCCAGTTTTTACATTAATTTAAGAAGTAATTCCTTAGTCGTCATTTATGAAAGCCTTGGGCTAATGGGGTAAATCTAATTCACTTACAAGAATGGTATTTTTATGATTGATGTTACTCATTATGAGGTTCTTTGTTAGTACTTTAATTTATTCCTTGTCTTTATTTTATACTGCGGCCTAAATATAATGATTTTAAGGAAGCTCACTTTGCGTCTGCAAATTTTGTATTCTGAACTGCTACTTTTCAAGTTTAAATAACTAAGTATCTAATACTAGTAACTCTAAAACAAATATTGATTAAAAAGTGTCCCTTGTATTTGTGTGATTCTTTACCATCGCAAAAATAATATTTTAAACCAGAAAAAAAAAGCAACTAAGTATTAGTATTAAAAACACTAACACAATTATTTATTTATTTAAAGGCATTGTATGGAAAACCGTGCTAAGTTCAGAATGACTTTAAATCGTTTCCCAAGAATTGAAAAAGCTGGGAAAAAGTTTATACATTGGTTGATGCACTGCGGTGACTGACGGTCCCTAGACACATTTTTACGAACACGCCTCAACACACTGTATTGTGAATTCTGATTTAACTACAGTGACATGTGCCAGATAAAAGGTGTTTAACACACTGAGCATTTTATTTTGTTTTTTAGTAAGGAAAAAGTAATATCTATTATGTTTTAGTTATATTTAGTAGTGGTGACTATGTCTTTACGGTGGCTAGTATGTTGTAAAAGCCCACTAAATTTTTTTTTTTTAATGTAATATTTTTCTATAAAAAGAGCAGAAAATTGTTACATGATAAGGCATCTAAAATTGTTACATGATCTCCGTGTGATGACGGAGTTCTCCGTGTGGTGACGAAGTTCTCCGTGTGGTGACGGAGTTCTCCGTGTGGTGACACGGAGTAAGAATATAATGTCACCACCCATCTCATCACTGGGTGTCGTAAAAACCAACTAAGGGAGTAGCCGTGAATATTATCTTTACGAAATAAGAAGAAGGAAAACTTGAAATTAAACCCTATACCAATCCGTCTGGCCAGCGAGGTTTTAGTAGGCCAATTATACCTCGGTCATGGGAGGAGGCCCGTCCCTGCAGTGGGACATTAATGTGCTGTTATGATGAAGGCGTAATATTGATTAGAGGTATTTTAGCAATCCTGGATCCTGGATCAAAACTTGGTAGGCATACTAGTAACATTTAAAATTGATATCCTCTCGTTCCTCTTTACGGCACTCTTTAGACAAGACAAGTAGATGACACTCTCTACTTTTAGTCTGGTTACATTATGTAATTTAACCGCTTTTTACAGCATTTTTAAAACTATAGCAAAATAATTATTTTAGTAAAAACATTTTCAATCTTAAAAGACCTTCTCTTCACCTTTGCTAAATGCTGTTTTCTCAACTAAAAGAAAACTAGACAAAATATGTATTAACTTAAAAAAAATGTATATCTATCTGTTAACATCAATTGTTTTGCTGACGCTACTTGGGGTGCGTTAACTTTGTTACTACACAATGACATGACGAATACAAATCAGATTTGCGAACCCTCCACCGTTATTTTAAAGCTAGTCTATCATTTTGCATAGTGGTACAATTTATGGAACAAATTTATACTGACTAAAGGATTATTGGGCGCTTACAAATTGTGGTTTTGAATTAAGTTCGTTAATTGAGACGTTCTATTAAAGATGATTGACAGCACAGTGGTTGCGAACATTTAGTAATGAGACAAACTGTGTTGTATCGGACAATATTATTTGAAAAATATTAACAAGTAAATTTAAAATAGCTCTGAATCGTCATCATCGATATTGTGACGAAGTAAGAATGCAATATGTCACCATCCCATCTCATCCCATGGGTGTCGTAAAAACCGACTAAGGAACTATCCGTATCCGTATCGTGAATATTTTGAAATAAAACTTTACGAACTAAAAAGACGACAAAGAACTATATGAAATAAAAAGCAGGAAAACTTGAAGTTAAACCATATACCAATCCGTCTGGCCAGCGTGGTATTAGTAGGCCAAGTATTCCTCCGTCACAAGGGAGGAGGCCCGTCCCTGCAGTGGGACATTAATGGGCTGTTATAATGATGATCATCATCATCGATGAATGTTATGCGATTTTTGTAGGATCTATTTACGACCTGAATGATTTGATTAGATCCGCACTCGTATCTGTAAAAATCACACAGAAATCATATTTTCTTAAAAAAAAAAACAAGAATTAAAAGCTTACCTTTAAGCGCTTTACTACTTGGAGGCGGATCCCTACTCCACGGAGGGTCTCCATGTCCTGAGAAGTCTCTTAACTTGAGGTAGCTAATAGTCAGCCTTATGATGGAAGCCTTGTCCAGTTGACTCGTAATGGCCGCTGGTAAAGGCAACATTTTCGCCAACTCGTAGAACTCATAGTTCTCTTTCCCCCGCCTTGATCTTGCTGCATCTCTACTCTTCTCTTTTCGAAGCTCGAGGATGCTGTAAGGAGAATTTATTCGTTAGTTTTTTTTATGTTAATGGTATGATGAACTTTGTGTTGAATTAAAAAGAGGTTTTACATTGTTTTAATAAAGCATTATGACTTCTTTATTTGAAAACTTTATGTCTTCTTTTTGTTCGTGTTTTAATACTTTTATATAGAAGTGAGAAATACTGTTCCCCGAATTATTGAACTTAGAAAAACTCTATCATAATAAAATGAAACCGCGAATAATAATAATTCTCCAAAATAACGTGACCACGAATTTTCATTTTTTAGGTTAGGTTAGTATGATAATTCGTGATAAAGTTATGTCGGAGACTATGCATGTTTTCGTAGTAGCGTTATCCTTAGTTCAGTTACTTGGAAATCAGTATGAGAGAGTCTAAAAATAATCGATATGTCTGGTGAAAAACTAGTTTATAACTACCAATATAATATCATTCTGTTTAAGTCGTATAAGCTTTCTATCACTATAAGTACATCTATGAAGATTTCCAGACATATTTTTTTAATATTCTTTCTTGCCAGTAAAATAATCTGCGTAATATAATTTGAGTTTGTATACACAGGTGGAACGCCCAATCGTTGGGTAAGGGTGGGTATTCACGGACCACACCCCTCCACGCCCAGAGGCGGCGCTAAATACTTAAGTGTATTCATCACTTAAAACATTTGGTTATTTAATGAGGACATCTTATAAAATATTCTTTGTGACCTTTTGTTTTTTTTTAAAGTGGAGTTTTTTTTTCATCTTTTTAAATTGTTAAGTTAGTGGTTTTAATTAATGTGTTGTGTCTTGTTGGTGATGTTATTTTATTTTTGACATGTTTATTTGACTGTGTATAGTATATGAGGGATGAGTCATGTAAATATATTTTGAATAATTGAAATGAACTAAGAAAGCAAAATACATGTTATTATAGATCCCTGGGCCCCACACTAGGACAATTAGTGTACGAGTATCAATCTCTCGTCATTCTATACACCAATTAATGTCAAAAATAGTCAATTAATGTAAAAAATAGTAAATTAATGTAAAAAATAGTCAAATAAATGCTAATTAGATAGCTAATTAGAAATAGCCAACATTGCAGTTTATTAAGTACCTACTAGGCGCGTTAGTATTAAGTATAAGTCAAGTGTTTTTTCTTTAATTTTTGTTTTAGTCATCTTTTACGACACCCATGGAATAAGATCTGTCACCACACTGAACGCTTATTGTAATGAAATTAGAAACATGATTCTGTAAATTAGCCATTTAGGCGTTAATTATGAATAAAGTTCAGCAATATAAAGGAAATGCTTTTTCCAGCAACCTGCATGTCAATTCTCGTTCCTTAAAAACGTTAAAAATAAAGTTAATTTAACTTTTAGTTGTCAAATTGTGACACAATAGGTATTCTTGTATTTATAATTTAAAATCTTTTTAAAATCTTTTTAAAATCTTGTAATTTTCGCGCTAAAATGAGTATTTTTGTCATTATGAAACGTCAAAACCTTTGCGTTTATTTTAGGAGCGGCAGTGCGCATGCGTGAGGGAAGCGTAACGAGCGGGAAAAACAAGTTAGGGATATCGCATTATTACATTCAAAGACCCTGATTTACATATACTTTTTTCTTAGAATAGAAGTTTACGGAACTTATAATATTTTAGTTTACCGAAGATAATTTCCTGTAGTTGATTTATATATTAATGTTTTATTTCTGTATATGGAGTCTTAGAAAATCTATTAAAATTTCCAATCTTTTAAATTGTAAACCGTAAACTGGCAACTCTGTTATTTAACTCTTTTTTGCCATTTAACTTAATTTTAACTTTTTCTTTACCTGACAAGAATACCACTTTGGATTAATTAAAAATAAAATTTAAAAAAAATTAAAATTAAGTTAAATTAAATACTATGTTTCGAGAATTGGCCTGCTGGTTTAGTCAACCGAATTCCTATTTATCAATGAAAAATATAATTTCATAAAATAATACAACACATATACAAAATATTTCTTTGTTTTAAAAAGAAACAAAGTAACAGCCCAAACAAAACAGTTCGAAAATCGAACTTGAAAAACGTAAATACCGTTACAAAGAACGAGTGGCTTTAAAAAAACCGTAAAACGTTCCAATTTTGAAATGGTCTTACTCAGGTGTCAATAAAGTTGTCTCCAGGGGCTGCCGGACCGGTGATCGTAAAACCGGAACGCTTACTTTGCACCTTCAGTTTTACGGTTTAGGTTGATGTGTAAAACGTCTTTAATAGTTTACTTTACGGATAAGATAATGACATACCCATAATCGTGACCGTTATGTAAAAAAATATAAGAAAATACTTATTAATATAAATAAAAAAAATCACCTTGTGGTGGTGAAGTAAGAATGCGTGGTGTCATCACCACAGCTCCTGCAATCAGTATCGTAAAAAATAGGTTCTTTATTGTGTCTCATAATTTTTTTATCTATAATCTAGGGTGATATTTGAATTCGGAATATTGGCCTTATGCATACAGCGACCGCTATATCAACAAAACAGTATAAAACATAGTTCTAAATTCAAAATCTTAGGTGCATGTCCGTAATCATAATTGCGATCTAGATTTATTTAAAAAAAAGAACTACAAAACGAACTCTTTTTTTAAAAACAGCACTTAAAACCGTTACGATAAACTTTATCTTAAAATAAAAACACCAGAGGGACTAATAACTTTTAAAATATATAAAGAAAATACAGTAACCCTTCCTAAATCAGATTTGCCGATAAAGGTTAGTAAGCTGTTAGAAAAAGGTTCGGTTTATATGCTTGCTACTGGTCAGTGGAGAGTAACCTTTGGGTGACGAAAAGTTTTAAAATTGTAACCTTAATTTATTAAGTAGTTTAAAATGGTTCTTAGAGTTGTAAAAAAATTTCTTTGATTAACTATTAATGACCCACACCAGGGATGAGCCTTCGTAATTTCCAGAGTCAAAAGTTACTATAATGAATATGTATAGGTTTTTATTTTTACTTATTCACCAAACTTTACAAAGCATTTAGTATGCGTAATGTTAAGTAGGGTACCATCAAGAAAAAGATATTAAGTAGCTTTGTATGGTTGAAAATTTAATAAACACGACATCTGTATAAGAGATTATCCTGTACTACATAATTTAATGGCTATAAGACCTTCTAAAATTCTCTCTACCACTCGAAGATGTCTTAGTTGTAAAACTATTCAACTAAGAAGGGTACAAAAAATCTAAAAATCAAAGTGCTTTTTCCCATTATATCTGTGTAAGTTCCTCTATTACTCACTGTGTCGCTTCTGTCTTGCTATTTAGTGTCAATCAAAACAATTCACCATTGTTTACTAGTATAAACAATGCATATTTAAATTAAAATTATGTGGCCCTCTCCTCCCGGACCTCGGCAACGAGTAGACGTGTGCAGAATTTACGCAAATTTATTTAAAAGTATTTTTTAAATTAATAAATAGTTGTAAAAGTGTCAACTAAACTACTAGGAGCGCATGAACAACGAAGACAGTTCGACTAAAAAGTATTTGACAAATTCACTCCGCTACAGACAGCACTGCGTGCCAGCCAGTCGGAAACGGAAACGCCATCGACGGGTGAGAGAAACAAAGCTGTTTTATTTGTACAAATCAACAGATAAATAAATGAAAGTACCAGGATAACATAACTTCTTGAAGCTTGTGTACAACTTCAACCTCGGCTATTACAACAGAAGGAATATTTCACATCCCACGTACTTACAGTCTTGGCGTGGTGGTAAAACAGTCAACTGTGGGGAAGAAAAATCAAGATCGAGCCCGGGTCCTCAAGTTACTTTTTGGTCTTTTTTATTTTATTTTATTTTCTTTTTTCTTAAAGTTTTTTATTTTTTCTGTATTATGCCAAACGTTAAACGAACCCCTCCGCTTTCTAAACCATCAACATCGAAGGGTACTCCACCTCAACCTGAAATCAGTGAAGCCCTAATGCTAGGAAATAAAACCGTCACTAAGAGAAGTAAAAGGCAACGAAGCGAAGGTTCTCCGAATACAACCCCTGACCAGCCTTTGTGTACATGTAACGATGCAAAGGAGGAGATTCTACAGATGCTTATAACATGGAAAAGTGATCAAGATCGTTTGTTTACTACTTGGAAAAAAGAACAAGGAGCTGCATTATCTACCCTAGCCAACGACGTCTTAGAACTCAAACAAAAATGCGATCTAATACAAAAATCAAACTTAGACATAGAGAAAAGCATGGAATTCATCAATGCCTCCTACGAGCAAATGAAAATTAACGTAAGCTCTATGGAAAAACAAATAAAAGAAAAATCTGAGTCGATCATGCAACTCGAAAATCGTTTGCAAGATATGCAGTTCACTACACGCTCAGCAACGATTGAACTCCGTAATGTGCCAACACATGAAAAAGAAGACCCTGAAGACCTTTTATCAATTGTTACCAACGTTGGCAAGGTGGTTGACTTAGAAATTAATAAGTCATCTTTGCGGGACATTTATCGTCTTCCGGGAAAACCGGGAACTATTAGGCCAATTGTAGCCGAGTTTGCCTCTGTTAGCCATAGAACGACGTTTTTAAATAATATTCGGCGCTTTAACAAAGAGCGTTCTATCCCAGAAAAGTTAAATACACACACTATAGGTTTATCTGGGACTAAAACTCCTATATATGCAGATGAACATTTAACACCTGCTCTTAGAAAATTATTCCACCAAGCTCGCTTCTTTGCTAAAACAAATGGTTTCTCGTGCTGGAGTGTAAATGGTAAAATTTTTATTCGTACTGACCCAAAAAACCCAAACTTAAAACCTGTTCAAATAATAACTGAACATGGTCTGTCTGAACTACTGAGCACAAAGTGACTAGCAACTCAAGACTCAGATAGCTATATATTGATTCCACAATTTTCTGTTAATTTATACATTTTATTTTTATTATTATTTTTTGCATGTTTTCCACAAATAAAATTTATTTTTTTAAATATATGTATGAAAATTAATGAGCCGAGTAATGTTGGTCTATGTAGAGTCGTTACACATTATCCTTTAGAGAGTTATTTTCACTTCAACACAAACTACAACATTAAATTACAATCTCAGACTATAACTCTGAAATGTAACCTTTTTAAATGTTACTACGATTTCTTTTTTGGTTTTAATAGCACATACTGTATTAGATTTAAAATATGGGATAAAATATGTTCTACTGAAACATTAGCGAATTATTACATCCTTGTTGTAGCTTTGTGGCTTGGTTTGCGAAAACGTCTGGTAGCCCTATGTAGCTGGGTCATAACTTTGATCAAGTCTATTGATTGCAGGATTCTGATTATACTATTTAACATTCGATAACACACCGGATTTTACTAGAGATATTGACGATTTTAGTGTGGCATGCTCGTATAACTGTGATATAGATAACATTACCAACCTTATGCCTAAGACCAACTGCTCTCTTACAATTTTCCAACAAAATATCCGGAGCATAACATGCAATATGTCAGGTTTAATGACGTTACTTAAGCGCTCCCAGGTTAAATGGGATATTATTGCATTAACCGAATGTTGGTTACCCCATACACAAAACATACCACCACTCTCAGGATATAAATACCACAGTACTACGAATAATCAAACGCAAAATGAAGGGGTTGTTGTCTACTACAAATCCAATATTACCCTTACGATTGAAGAAGCGATGATAACCGAATGTAATAGCCTTATGTTAAAAATCAACAACCAAACCTGTGTTTTGATTATATATAGGCCCGCAGGCTATAGAAATCCTCAAAATTTCATACATTCCCTCGATGCCTTTCTTAAACTGAACTCATGTTACAAAGATATAATTCTGGTAGGAGATATAAATATAGATATATCACAGAACAGCACTGACATTAATTCGCATATTTATCAAAACCTTCTTGCTACTCACGGTATATTAGCTGCGCACACTATACCTACACACAGTAAGACATGTCTGGATCACGTCATGCTAAAAACACAACTTCCAGCTTTTTGCTACGTTGCTGATACGACAGTGACAGACCACTATACCACCATGCTGGTTTTGATAATGAAGATAAAACGGTCAACACCTTCAAAAACTGTAAAGAAAATAAATTATGACAAATTAGATAACGACATCAAAACAATATCGTTTGACAGTATCTTACAGTTAAAAAATGCTAGAACCGCTACAAGCCTGTTTTTGAAACTAGTGAATGACGTCTTACTTAAAAATACAACACATATATCTGTATCGTGCCGACGACAAACTTATAAAAAATGGATTACTCCGGGACTTCTGCGTTGTATGCGTAACAGAGATAAGTTACATAGAAAGGTACTTAAGTATCCAAGGGACGAAACTATTCTTATAACCTATAAAAGATATAGGAATTACTGCAATGAACTCTTAAGAAAATTAAAACAACAATCGGACAAATCAGAAATAGAATCTTCAGCTAAATTAAATAACAAAAGATTAAGGAACAGTATTAAAAATGTAACAAATTTTAAAAAACCACATGACAAGGTACCTCTTGATCTTATTAAAAATTTAAGTTTAAATGAAATAAATACGTACTTTATAAATGTAGGGAAAAATCTATCAGATAATTGTCAAACTAATATTTACAACGATTCTGCCTTTACATGCTCATCCTATCCACACTCACTTGTACTGCTACCAACAGACGAAGATGAAATTAAAAACATTATAAATAACTTAAAATCCGACTCTACAATTGGGCGTGACAATATATCTCCTTTAATTCTAAAACGGTTTATTACCTTATTTACTCCTTTACTTAAATATATTTTTAATCTATCAATAGAACAAGGAATATTTCCTAATGAACTTAAGTTAGCAGAGGTTCACGCAATCTACAAAAATGGAGATAAACAATCTATTACAAATTATAGGCCTATATCCATTTTACCGACATTATCAAAAATTTTTGAAAAAATCATTAACACCCGACTAATTAAATTTCTTGAAGATAACGCACTTCTATCATCATCACAGTATGGATTTCGAAAAGGCTTGTCTACTACAGACGCAGTCCATGATTTGACAAATTTTATTGTTAGTAATGTAGATAAAAAAAGGAAGGTACTTGCCATATTCATGGATTTAACCAAGGCTTTCGATACAGTTTCTGTTCAATTACTACTAAAGAAATTAGAAAACCTTGGTGTAAGAGGCAATCAGTTAAATTTGTTCACAGACTATCTTACAAATCGTTGGCAAAGAGTAAGAGTTGGTGAGTCTATAAGTAACGACCTACAAATAACACATGGCGTGCCACAGGGTAGTGTTCTCGGCCCGACCCTTTTTCTATGCTATATTAACGACCTCTGTGAACTAAAACTTAAGAGTGGCAAAATTGTTGCTTTTGCCGACGACACAGCCTTGCTGTTTGAAGCTGAAACATGGACTGAGGTTACTAAGCTCGCACAAATAGGGTTAGATAAGGTTCTACATTGGCTCAACCAAAATAAACTCTCCCTCAATACACAGAAAACGAAATATATGACTTTCTCCATTCGATCATCACTAGTACCCAATAATCTGCCGGCTCTTACTGCTCATGGCTGTCTATCCTTGCATTCTTCTTCTCCATGTTCTTGTCCTACTATAAGTAAGACTTCGTCTATTAAATATCTTGGCATTGTGATTGATAACAATCTGAATTTCCAGTCCCAAATAGAATCACTAGCATCAAGACTAAGAAAGTTAATATTTGTCTTCAAAAACCTTAGGCACATTGCAGAATATAAAATAATAAGGATGGTGTACTTCGCTATCTGTCAATCTATTATAACATATGGTATAACGATATGGGGTGGTGCTGCAAAAACATTTATGATAAGAGTTGAACGCGCCCAACGTGCCATACTAAAAGTTAGTCGTTACCTTCCATTCCTTCATCCTACAAAGGAAGTTTATAAGATGTGTAAAGTCCTAACTGTACGCCAACTCTTCATAAGAGATTGTATTTTGAGGCAACATTCTCGCCTAGACTTTAGTTTAACCTTAATACAAAATAGAAGAAGACAAAATTCCATCTGTAACGTCCTGCGAACTAGAACTAGATTTGCGCAAAAACACTATCCATTTCTCTCTAGATATCTATACAATAAGGCAAACCGGCTACTAAATATACTTTCGCTTAACAAAAGAAATTGTAAAATAATAATTTCTGAGTGGCTACAAGATCTCGATTATGAGAGTACGGAAAAAATATTAAAAATTCCCGTATAAGTAATTGTTAAGAACTTGGATTATATATAACTCTTGTAAACTTTCATTTTTAATCTTGTACAGTCTATTATTTACTTTATGTTTTGTTTGTATACTCGTATAATGTTTACTGATTTTTTATTTGTTTTTGTTTTGCATTTGTTTCTCTCACGTCAATAAGATATGTAACGAGATGAGGGGAGCCTGGTGATCTGTAACACAGGGTTAGCCCTAGCACAGACACCAAGTCTCTCGCAAAGGTTGTACACTGTTCTAATTTAAGAAATATTTAGTTTATAAGTACCTTTGTGGAGAAAATAAATGTTATTTTTATTTTATTATTATTTTTATGTCTTAGCTATTTTAAACGAACATTATTGCATGATTAGCCAAAGGATTATTGAAGGGTATTATTGATCAATGAGTCAGTGAGCTTATGAGGTCAGTGTGTAAAAACACAAATGGTAAACAGAGGTTGTACTATGTATTATGTTTTGTATAATTAATCTGTGGCGCAGTAAGGTATCTATTGTTTATTAATAGGTATTCGAAGCAAGGTGAGAATGTTGTAAATTTAACAGGACTGTGTTCTTCTGACCTACGTATCTTAAAAAAATGTTTTTTCGTTAAATGGACTCATTATTAGCATCAACAAATCAGCCAAAAGATTTCACTGTAAGAAATCTTGATCAATGTTTTCATATTCCTCCCTCATTGTATTTTATTGACATTGTACATTTGCACGCCGAAAACATGGCAGAACATGCGCACAAAATTTTGTAAATAACTTTATTTTTTATACCATGTTTGAGCAAATAAATTATTTCATTCATTCATTCATTCATCACAGCCGAAATAGCCAATGGTATTGCAAATTATTTGTTAATTTGTATAATTATATTCTGTTTGTTAATTACGTGTCTATAAAATTCCACTTGGCACAAGCCTAACCTTTATTCTCGTGCCCATAAGTAGTTCTTTAATTTTTTTTTCTGCGGGAATAAATTCAAAGTGACAACATGTAAACCTTTTCTACCCCACGCCTGATTTAAACTAAGGGCAGTCTTGGTCAGTTTGTAGGGGTATAATATTGTTTAAAATATCTTTAAGAGGGGTGAAACTACCCTTAGCTTTTGTTCGATTATTTGATTATACTGAGTTAGGAAAATTGTTAAAAAAATACTTAGTACTTATAACTAAGAATGCGTTTTAATAACTAGGTACTTATTACAATTTAAGTACGTAACCGTATTTTACCAAAGAAACAGGCAGTCCGTTCGTCATAAAGAGTATCTACTCGATAGCGTAACTTAACTAAATGATAATTTGATATAATAATATAAATTTTCCAAATAACTTTTAATCTTGATTTTATTTTAAAAAAATATTAAAAATATACAGGTATTGTACGTACGAACTTATTAGTAAAAGACCCGAATAAAAAAAAGCCAAAAAAAAGGTTTTAAACAAAAAGTACTATCAAAGAAAAGAAAAATAAATAAACATCAGCAATCCACTCCAATGCTTTTTGTTCTGTCCAATTTTTATGACGAACCTCCCTTCATCTTAGAAGTGGCCGTCTTTAAGTGTCCGTGTACGTGTCTCGACACCCTACACACCTGGGAATCGAACCCACAATACGCCACTAACGCGTTGACCCTCTACAAATACACATACAGTACCTCAAAGAAAAATCAACCTTAATTGACAGCTTTACAATTCAAATCTGCCTGTCGGGTGTTACGTTCCGTTGGTCAGCGATGATTAGGGTTCTATTTTCAAAAGGATACAAGTCACAAACACGTCAAGCGAAACCCGACCTTATTCACTAAAGAAAAAGTCAGTAACTTCCTTGTTCTATAACAATGCAAAAAGAATTCCTTTGCAAATTGAAATGGGTACTCGAAGGCAAAAAGTCTTGGATTCGATGCCTGGGATCATAAAAAGCAGTACGCAACCGTGTCGCAGTAGTTTCGGTTAATGTATCCGGGACAAATTGAGTTGGCCGGGTAGGAAAATTAGTTGTCCCTTGGGTACTTCCGAATTTCTACGGATTATATTAGTATTGCGATATGACATTATTTATGTTTCACCATCTTAGTTTAAGGTAAGGAAATAAATGAATAGGAATCTATTTAGGGACTTTACAGCTTACGATGGGAGATCGAAGAAACTGTTTTTTTTTCCTTTTAATAAAACTTTATGACGACCTCTATGGCGTAGTGGTTATATAACATACGCAGAGCTACGCAGAGGTCTCGGGTTCGATTCCCGCTCAATCCAAATCTATGTGTGCATGAACATGATTGCTTGCATTGGTCTGAGTGTTTCTGTGTATAATATGTAAGTATGTATTTACAAAAAAAAATAAAAAAAGTATTTAAGTATGTTTATCCGTTGTCTAGTATCCATAGTACAAGCATTGCTTAGTTTGGGACTAGTTGACGTTGTGTGAATTATTATTAATTTTCTAGATAGTGCGATGAGATATGGATAACACAGGGTGAAATCAGTTACGAATATGGATAAACGTACTTGCTCGTCGTCCGAGTCTACAGCTTTTACGCGTGGGTTTGAATCCGACGCAAGAGAACTAAATTTGTCTGATCCACAAATTATTGTCTTGATATGTAAGATTTTTTTACTTCGTACTTTCTTTGTACTTTCCCATAAAATGACAGTTGTATGTATTACGCCAAAATAGTTACTTCACGAACAAAATAATCTTTTTCTCAATAAAACTAACAATAATTACGTCTCAGAACATCCATGTACCAATTCAATCGATAACCCTAAAATGCTACCATCGAGTACTTACAAAGCAGATTATATTAATGCACACAACATATCAATAGAAATACGCTCGTTAAATTGTCACCCGTCACCTTTTTAGGGTTAACACCTTCACGATTAACCCTATAAAAGGTACAGGGGGTATTAAATACCATACTTTTGTTGGTAGCATGGGAATTTTTGAGTATTTTCTCCTTGAATGGTTTTAAGTCTAAACATTGGTTCTTTGTTGTGGTTAAAATACATTTATTGGTGTTAAAAGTAACGGTGCATAAAAAGATAATGATTGTATATAAAAAATGATGCGAAAGTTTTTTTATTTTTATAGTTGTTTTTTTAATATTGAAGAATTTTTTTTATGGTTAAAATTTTCGTTGAACAAGTGGTTTTGGAAAGTCCTGTAGCAAGTTGGTAGCAATCATTACTTTTAGGCAATAAATATACTTTAGGGTACTTAGTGCTTTTGCTTCGTGGGTTTGGTACTTCAAATCCTACATATAGGAATGTTTGTGATTATCCTGAGCATGCATTTATTTGCGGCTTTTAAATGAGAGTTCGAGTTCAGAGTCAGTTCTCGCGACATAGAGTGTAGTCAAGAATACAGTAAAACTTTGTTAATATTTTTACGTGAACCGTGTGTGTGGCTGTCTCTTACGGCGTAAAACTTGAAGTCTCAAGTCTTTACCTTTACTTCAACATCTTCGCAAGAAAAGGAATCATCATCATCATCATAACAGCACATTAATATCCCACTACAGGGACGGGCCTCCTCTTATGACGGAGGGATACTTGGCCTACTAATACGGTACTTCTAGAAAAGGAATACTCAAATAAAAATCATATACCAATGACCTGGCCAAAGGGGTTATTACTAAGCCACATTTCTCTCCATCTACGAAAAAGATCTTTCTCTGTAATGGGGTGTCTAAAGACTGATACTTACATAACTTGAAATATGTCTTAAAGAAACGTTGACATTCTCAAGTGTTAAAACTGCTATAATAAAGCATAATAACCCTTTCATCTTTTTAATAAATTTTGACATACAATATTGTAACCCTCAAGTGATTTTGTCACTACAACTAAAACCACTTAATATTTTACATTTGACAATATCATTTTATAATTTTACATTGTGCAGTTTAGGGTTATAAGTACTTATTGATAGTTAAGTATGGGAATAAAGGTGTTGACAGAGATAGTGGCTTAAATATACTGTGAGTTTGAAATTGGGAACTAAGATTCATCATAACGGCCCATTAATGTCCCACTTCAGGGACGGGCCTCCTCCCGGGACGAAGGGATACTTGGCCTACTATTACCAGGCAGTCCAGACGGATTGGTATAGGGTTTAATTTGAAGTTTTCTTTCTTTTTATTTCGTAAAGATAATATTTACGGTTAGTCCCTTAGTCGGTTTTTACGACACCCATGGGATGAGATGGGGTGGTGACATTCTTAATCCGTCACCACACGGACTCTGAATCCGTCACCACACGGACTCTTAATCCGTCACCACACGGACTCTGAATCCGTCACCACACGGACTCTTAATCCGTCACCACACGGAAAAATATAGTCACATACGCAGTCGTTAATTTGCCTAGTAAAGACACTACTTTGTAGATAAGTAGTAAACTACCAATTTAATAATGTGTAAGGTATATTTTTTTTATAATAAGACGAATCCGGTCTTCGTAATTTAACAACAGGCAAAAATCAATCGTCAAAAAAGAGCTAACTCACTCAGTCCATAAGTCTTTAATCTAGCGAAAATCGTCCGTCGAAATACCTTCTTTTGGAAAACTTTTCAAAGGAATCTTCACACCCTCTCCTAAGGGTCGGCTAGTTTTCTTTAAAAGCATGGACATTTGAGCCCTTGGAATTTAGTCAAGCGTCCGGTCCCATGGGCTTCTGTGACCCCACGGTCACTGTGAATTCAAATAAATTGACTGTACGTAGTTGCATGAATACTCTATGGCAGGTGGAGTGTTAAATACTATTACAGTCAAACTTTTTTCTTTTTTGACTAAATAAATGTTCTTTTTTTATCTACGCTAATGATTCGATGTTTAAATAGAAATGATTTTGTCACAACAAAAGCCTATTAACTTTTTCCCTGTCACGTGTTTATACATATGTTATGATACATTCACATTGTTTTTCTATTTTGTCTACTGGCGGAACAGGTAACCTGTTAATGACCCTCTTATTTAAGAGATTAATACTTAGCATATTAGATTCCTTGTTATAGGTATTGGTACAATGGGTTAATGTCATGTTTTCTTTTTTTTTGTAGAAAAAGATTTCACGATACTAGTATATTTAAAATTTTATTTTGTGGATAAATAAGTATTACTAGACAGCATTAAAAGGTTCAACAATTTTGAACAAAAAAAGATAGTATACAGCTATATAATACAGATTATATAAAACAATATAAAAATACAAAAGACCATTTTCTTAACAAAACAGATTACGTAATCATAACCAGTTAATACCAGTTATCGTAGCAATATCAATAATCCTGACATATCCAATGACATTTTCATTTCCGACGTCAAATATGGCGGATCTATCCCCTCTAGTAATAATATGTCACATTATGCCCCGTGTTCTGTTAATAGCCTTTCCTTTATTGCCTGCATATAAAGACGCGTAAGATAAATAAATTATTATTAGTTTATTATTTTTATAGCTTGCTTATTAGTTTTTCTCTGTTTATAGAAAATCAAAATTGATTGTTTTGACCTTGTACTAATATTTACCCAAAGAATGAATATGTCACGGAGTGAGCTCTACACAACCCAACAATTTGTGGATCACTCATTTTTTTTTTGTGTGGGATACATGAAATTTTAGAACCGAGGCACTTTAAAATGACAATCCAAGAAGTGACTGATTAAGAGGTGGTCCTCTGGGTGTCATAAAAAAAAAGATATTATATCTTAAGTAAAACTTGTTGTAAAACACTACCTACTGATCTGTCTGATTAGCGTAGTATTAGTAGGCGATACTGGAAATATGAATTAATGTAAAGGACATTTTGTCGAAAATGAATATTATATCGTATCGTGTAATTACATACGTATTATTATCGAGTGTTATAAAATGTTCTTTACATTAATGCATATTTCCGGTATAGGTTAGTGTTATTAAGAAGGTAAACGGGACTCAGCCGATGTCCATTTAGCACACACGTGTAGTCATATCGGAAAAGTAGCTATTTCACAAATATCATCCGTTACCATCTCATATAACTAGGTATATCCTATATATTCAAGCAGCTATACAGGGATCTAAGCAGACATGTACCTACGTATAAGTAGAATAAGTAATGTTTTCTCAATGATGTCGCAATTACTTTTTAATGCAAAACAGTAAGAATGAGGTTAACATGATTCAACTCATTGAACGAATGAATCGTTCAAGTAAATGAATGAGATGGTTAACTGTTAGTCGATTCTCACGTCTCTATTTTTATCTAGACATAGCGATTAAGCTACGGAAGTGATTTGGAAAGGACTTTCTCTTGAGTGCATGCTAAATTATGCCTTATTACTATTATACTATAGTGTATTTTTTATATATGATGTTGACTAGATGCACTGTTTTTCTAGAAATACTTAATATAGGTATTCGGACCTTAGTCGTCTTTAAGATAGGTTATTGACATTATGATCGAGGTTTTTTTAAAAAATATGATTCATTTTCGATTAAAAATAACCACTTATCTTAAAAAAGACAACTCACGCAGTATCCTAGTACATGAGTTGTCCCTAAGGGAGCTCTGTCTCGCGTAGAAGTTCAGCTTAGACCAACACTTTGCCTCCGAATCCGTTACATTATACTTTTTTTTAAATAGCTCTTTACTAGTTTTAATTGTATGGACCAACTAGCTTTCGCCCGCGGCTTCGCTCGCGTTAAAAGGAGCAAAAAGTATCTTATGTTACTCTCCATCCCTTCAACTATCTCCACTTAAAAAATCACGTCAATTCATCGCTCCGTTTTGCCGTGAAAGAAATACAAACAGACAGACACAGTTTCCCATTTATAATATAAGTATGGATAGAACTTCTAACACAAGATAACTTCTGTATTTTAGAATAACAACATACGAAACAAAGTCATTTAAGTAAAATGAATGCTATTTAACTCGAGTTCTTCCAACAAGAAAGTGTATAAAGGGTATACTCATTTAAATTACTATTACTACAAAGTAATTTAAATATTAATTAGACACCTAAATGCCTAGAATTACTTACAGTGACTAATACTTGTTGTCTGTTAAAATGTCTGTAATTCTGCGATGATTTTGACTAACAAATTGGAAGATAGATGGAACCGCTAGTTGTACCTTGTTCATTATGTAGGTACATAGTTTATGTAGCTTTCCTGTCAATCCCGGAGGTCTTTTCAGCATATTTTAGCTTTTGTGTTAGGTGTCGTGATGGAGAAAGAATCAATGTTTAGTAAACCATCTGGTTCTATGGGTGTTGTAAAAGTTAAAGATTAGAGATCAAAATTATCTGTACGGAAATTAAAGGAAACTTTCCATATTATTATTACCTTAAACTGTCTGGCTAGCGAGTTATTAGGGGGCCAAGTACAATTGTAGAGTTATAGAATAATAATAATACGACTTTCACACATTCAAAGAAAAAAACACAAAGTTTGTTTTTTTAGAAATAGAGATAACTCCCGCGAGATGTAGCTCTAGTGCGCAGATACTTACTCTTACAGAGTTAGCAAATAACCAAAAATAGCGACAAACAATCAACATTATTTTGATAATTATACACTATTATCATTTCTTTACAAACGAATATTAGACCAGCTAATGGACTATCAAAGGGTAAGAAACCTTTTCTCACTCTTTGAACTTAGGTTTTTTTTGGGTATACAAGTTTTTCTGAGCGCTAAAACTCACTGGGAAGTAATGTCACGAAAATAGGACCGTGTCAAAGTTGAGGTCACGAGTCAAATAAAGGCTATGAATGAACTGTCTGTTTGATTGTTCAGGTAGTTCGAAGGTTTATACGAAAGTGTTGATAGTATTCTGTTGTACCAATGTGTGTGGACTGGCACTGGGTGAAGTTTATGCTTTTAAAACTAGGGATGGAAAGTCCTGTGGCTTGGAAATCTCACTGATAGAAAACTTACAGACAAAAAGTGAATCCAGACTCAAAACAAGAATTTGTGCATCACACAAATAATTACCTAGCTAGCGTTAGATTTTTTTTTTAAATTGGCCGATTTTTAGATTTGGATTCCGATGACCGACTTGCTACCGTGACAGTAGCAGTCAAGTAAACTTATATGAATACAGGCTATAATTGGATTAATCCAAGGCCTGCAGATGACAAGCAATGTTTTTAAGCCCTGGTTTAGTTCTACACATAGATAGAATACTGTTTAGAAAACGACATAAACTGTGTTTCATATTGCCCAACTACGAGTAAAAATCACCAGCGAAAAAACAATTTGATACAAAAAAGAAGTAAAAAAAAATATACTTAAAGTATCAAAATAGTTTGATCCGTTACATCTGTTCAGAAATAATGACAAGAGGCCGTCCCGGGAACGTTTACATCGCACCCCCGGTGATGAGGTTAATATGACTCGGCGAATTTCGGAACGGTGGACGATCATTCGAGAGTAGACAAAACGACATTCGACGATATAATTCTTTATGATTTTAAATAGAGGTAAATCGATTATTTATACAGTTTTGATATTACTTAAATGTTATTTCTTGGAATGCATAAAAATATTTATTTACCTATTAGTTCTTTTTAAGAACTAATTAGAACTAAGTACAAATAAATATTTTTAATTAAAGTCTACGCTTGGCTTATAAAGGTTATGAGAACTAGAAAGATTTATTACAAAGTATTAGTGCATAAAAAGAACAAACTATTATCCTATAAATAATATGTTTTTTAATTATTCATTTTAGTTCAGTTGGCTTTCTATTAATATTTTTTTTTAATTTGCTAGTAATTGTTTATCTTTAAATCTTAGTTAAAATAATAATTGTACGTAGGTACCATTTATTGATTGTCTTGAAAAAGTTTTTCCATTAAAAAAAGAACGAAAAAAATATAAAGTCTACTGCAATATTGCAATGTGCAAAATTATCGGACACAAAAATAAAAGGCAGTCCCAACGTCCCGGGCCCGGTGGGACGGTCGATTTGTACGCCGGCCAAATTGGCGCTCTTTAGGCGGACTTTAATAATCACGTCATATCCAATTTTCGTTTGCAACGCAACACGAATACAAATGGGGGCGGACCGTTGATTGAATATTTCACTTGTTTATTACTGAATTGACACTACGTAATTAATGATGATAATGTTGAATAATTCGAATAGTTCTCTTGTAAATTACTAAAATTAACAAATGTTTTTGTGACATTAATTTTGGCTTTTGATATCTTTCTAGAAACATGAATGGTTTTGAAAGTAGCAATATATTAGGATACTTTTTGCTCGCAAAGCGAAATTACAGTATGATTTTGACGAGCCCAAGAGCTCACTAGATCGTTATTTTTATAATCGCGATCATATTTATATTTAATCAAAACAAATATTCAAATCTGTATCAAAGTAAAGTTCAAATATCTAATTAAATAAAAACATCAAAACTCTAAAAATCTTAAGTACTTAAATAAGATGTAGATAAATTACATTCCATTTTGACAACGGATGTCGGCGCAATGAAAATATATACAAAAGATGATATCGCATGCCCACACACCCCAGTGGGCGAAATCCCGCTTTTTACCGACACAAAAAATGACCAATCTGTTATACGCGTCGATACGGGAATGAATAATGATAGTAGGCCGCTTAGCAAATTGCCTGCCAAAATGGTAACGAAACTGGAAAATTGTTTCATTCATAAATGCAATAGTTTGGGATTTGCGTGAATGGCTTTTACATAAATAAATAATAGGATTACGTGGACACATCTGATCGTGGGTTTTATATTTGATATGTCGTTTTAATAATATTTGTAATCATTCTATTTTTCTTTGAAATAATACACATTATCGTACGGAATATTTTCGTGTATTGTACACTTTCTAAGTAAATAAAACTAGCTGGCAGAATTAGCAATACAAAGAGAGGTCGGGGCCGCATTCGCAGCCAATTGAAAGGAGAAGGAAATAATAGTTATTTGCAATAATCGACTGAAGGGACGGCTGATTGCGCCCGGGGCGCGGGTGAGCAAATTTTCTCGTATTTTTATCTGCCAATTTACTGAGTCTGATTCGTTAGTTGTTACTATAAATTTTCCAGTTTATTTGCTTTTACTGTTATTGGAAAGAATATGTATGCAAATTTATTAAATCTAAAGTATGGTATTTTATCTTTTTTCATTATTTCAACAATATGTAAATAAGTTTTACTTTTTAAACTAAAATAACATGTTCATGGCCACTTTTAGATCAGAATAATATAAAGATAGATAGATATTCTCCATTTGGTCAATAGTTAATAAGGAATCTCTTTGAACTATTGCCAATTCAACCCTAAAAGAAGGAATTAAAACAACAGGGGTCAGCACAAAAGTCCATTGATGAGGTAAAGGGGGATATAATAGATCATTTTCGGGACACTTGTCCTTAATCCGGACTGTTTAGGCCAGTGATCGATTGCAGTCACCCTACATCGCAGGAATGTCCATTAGAATTGGTATTTTATGTGGTTGGTTTCTAAATTATTTGCAATTTACAGAAAATATTGTGTGGTTAATAATTTCTTTAAGTGTCTGTTTCTATGTAAGTGGGTGACTCAGTTTTTTTGATGTCGTAAGAACATGGGCTGTAACGGTTTTAAAAAAAAATACTGGTCATAAATAAAATTGAGTACAAGTTTGAATTACACGAAAATAATGTTTTTGTGTATATGTATTATAGTTCAATTTTATATTAATAGTATATTGTTAAAATTGAATCTATTTGAAAATAACAAAGCATCTTGTTTTGTTCGGTTCAAAGAGAATCCATATTCTTTGTAAAAATTATTAAAAAGTCTCAATGGACCATTCGATACGTATAAAACATAGCAATTTTATTGTACTTCATACATTTTTTAATCTTATTTCATTTATAAGATCATAAAATTATAAAAAACACCTGCAACGAAAAGATCGGTGGTATAAACCGCAGACGTAAATCGACTCGTTCTTTTTGAAAAATCGACTATTTAAACTTTTATTCGATTCTCTAATGACGGATAATAGTTTGGTCGTTATAAACCGATACTTGATTTTTTGGGGGCTATCTTATTTTGACTTTTTTTTTTAATAATAATAGTCACTAAGTATAATGTGTGGTGACGGAGTAAGAATACAATATCTCATCCCATGGGTGTCGTAAAAACCGACTAAAGGACTATTCGTGAATATTATCTTTACGAAATAAAAAAAAGGAAATCTTGAAATTAAACCCTATACCAATCCGTCTGGCCAGCGTGGTTTTAGTAGGCCAAGTATCCCTCCGTCACGGGAGGAGGCCCGTCCCTGCAGTGGGACATTAATGGGCTGTTATGATGAAGTATGTCGCACGTTGGTTACAAATATTTTTTGATATAAATATCTTTGTTGATTGATATTTTAATAACACCATTGTCCAGTTTTTATTTCCAATATCGCACTAAATATTTTTCAATAGAACTTTTATCAAAATAGTAATGGTATCTTTTTTAGACTTCTTTTTTCAAGGTGAAGTATTTCTGTGTCTAACTGTACTTCTTATTATAACAACTGTGAAATATGTACCTGCTACTGCAGAAAATCATGAAGTTTTAGTAAACAATCAAACTGTAGAATTTATTTTACTTTGTTCTCTTAAACTAATTGATTTACCCAGTGGGGAAAAATATTCTAAATTTTCAATGTTTCGCGTTTTCTTTTAGTGGTAAAAACGCCAAATAGGTAAAGTTTTTGAAACTAAAAACCTATTGTCATTTTTAGCTAAGTACCTACAGTGTTTATATTTATAAAGCCCCTTATTTTTAATATAAACCACACGATTAGGAATACCTATTATTTTTCTTTTTTAATTATTGTTATTTAAAAGGCACAACAGTAATATTACACCCAGTGGGACTGTTTTTGTTATGTGCAGGACTGAGAAAGAAACGAAAGGTTGAAAGGAAAGTGTTGCACTATACTGTACTCTTTCAATTCTCTCTGACGGCCTCTGTGGCGTAGTGGTTATATAACATGACTGCTCCGCAGAGGTCTCGGGTTCGATTCCCGCTCAATGCAAATATTTGTGTGCATGAACATGATTGTTTGCATTGATCTGAGTGTTTCTATGTATAATAAGTATGTATTTACAAAAGGAAAGCATACAAGTATTAATATCCGTTGTTCTGTTACCCATAACACAAGCAGGTTAAGCCTAGCTTACTTTGGGAACAGATGGCGCTGTGTAGAGATATCCGTGAATATTTATTTATAATTTGGTAGGCACTCCTCTGCCATATTTTGCTGCTTCTGGACTTAGACAATATAAACATTGTTGTAGACATATTCTAATACAGAGTTATTTAAAATTTTAAAACTAAAGACTAAGCAGAAAAAACTGGAATGGATACAGGGCGCGACGAATTGTAGTGAGTCAGCACCAGTGAGTTCGGATGCCGATTGAAGCTGGCTACTGTGTTGTACAGGGTGTTGTCTAGAGAGCTTGAACTTGAAATAGAGCAATACAGGTATTAGTAGTATCGTTGCTGATCTAAGATAATGATTAGACAGAAAGGAGAAGGGAAAAGAAAAAAAATAGACTAATATTTATATAATATGAGCTTGAAAAGAGCTTGAAGAGAGGTACCAAACTAGTACTCTTTGGAGTACTTTGCAAAGAAATTGTAGGAATTAACACTGAAATTAATCATTATAAAAGATTAATGTAAGATAAATTGTAAAAAAGATATGGAAATCATAAGGAAGTAGGTTCTTAAAAATTGGTCTGTTATTTAGTAAATAAGCTTGTGAGAATTGAGGTATCGAAGATTCTGCGTTTTAGGAGATCTTTTATATTTTTTTTTGTGAAATATGTTTTAGTCGTTTTTTAAAGTACAGTAATTATTTTTTATTCACAATTTGAAGCACCCTGTACTACACAACCGAGACAAAATGTAATAGATCCACACATTGAAAAGACTGTTAAAAACAAAACATACATTGATGACCAAAAACCGAACTATGAACTTTAAAATATCTTAATTTAGAGACTATATTCGCTTGACAAATATAATTTTGGAGGTAAAACAAAATATATGAAAAGAGTAGCTAATATTGTGTACTATTGAACCGGATATTTGTTAGTTTTTTTTGTAACCCATCTTATTATTTTGTTTGAGACTACGATTCTTATTTTAACACGTCATAAAAGCTCATTAATGTCCCACTGCAGTGATGACAATTGACGTGGTGTTAGACCGTGCTGGCCAAATGGACGATGCTATAGAATTTTGAGTTATTTTTCTTCTTTTATTTTGGTAGGTACAAATTATGTCTGCAAGCTCGTTCACATAGGTAGAGACCAAGCCACTTTTGCACTAGGTATATTGAATCCTTAGTGCAATTACAGCGTAACCTTTAGCTTGAAAAAGTAAAACGAAACGCTACGAAATTAATCAGAAGTAAATAAAAGAATTGGAAAAAGCTTATGTATCTCTTAGCAATGCTATAGAATAAAAAGTTTTTTTTTAATTGGCCTACCAGAATGACTCTATAGTGCCTGATGTTAAGCATCCAATAGAGTCCAAGAAAGGCAAGCACCATGCCAGTTTCCGGAGAGTGACCGGAGTATTAATTTTAAGACAAAATATTTAAAAGTTAACCATAACATTATACATCTGATAATATTATATAAAAAGAAATATAAATCAGTGTTTTTGTTACGATACCAATAATAAGCTGCGGTTTTTACAATTGCAGCCTCTTCGAATTCGAACTTGCTGAAGGTACTTAGTTAAAACCAAAAAATATTGAATACATGTGAAATTGTATTTTTATATGAAAAAGGTAATTCCGTTGTGTTTTATATTTCCTGCACCTTTAAAATTCAAACAAAACAAACAAAATACTTTATTTATGTACAGTTTTCAAACACACATACAATTTAAATCTAATTCAGTAACACAATTATAAATAAACGGCAATTATTTTCTACTTAGCAACTGTTAATTTCTGCCATTGATAGATTTCAATTGTCGCTATTTTTCATACGAAAGCAGTTTAAATGCCCTTGTAAAGAATGCCTTTAACGCATTTTTTTAAATATCGAAAAATAACTGGCTGGAATTTACATTGAGAGAAACGAATGAACTTTAAAAAATATATATACTTTTTTATTGGTTGATCTAATAATTTGTCGTATGCTACTTTTTTTTAAATTATTCAATACTAAAGAAAAGTCTGTTCGGTCAGTTGGTTTGTGTAAAACATTTCTCTCAACTTATTATGATTTTCTCGTCATAAATAATCTTGATCCTTTGTTAAATAGTCAAACACGTTAAAAAAACATTTAATAACGTGTTACGTATAACAAAAACTCGTGTTACATTATTTAGTTACGCTCTTTATTTTTCAATCAAAATATTTTTGTCCACGGATGTAATTTTTTTTGACTTTCCTTTTTATCTGTTTCTCTATAGCTTTTTTGAGTATTCTTTAGAAATTTTGATGAAGTGTAAAAGGGTTCTACTATCGTGATTGAGTCAAATAAGACTTTTTTCTAACCTTTTTTTCAAAATAAAAGGGAATTTCTTAAGATAAAAGAATTATGTTCAGATTGCTCCGGTAACTATTTCACAGTTTAAGATGGGTGTTAACGCGATGCGCTTTGTTCTTTAACTAGGCTAGCTAGATCGTCAGGTGTTTGATTTTTACAAATATAATAGAATATTCGATGTAATAAGAAGGTTAACTTTAATATTATTATAAACAAAGAAGTCCTGTTTTGTGGATGCTTTAAAAAATAATAAACTGCTTTGTAAAAGAAAGGGGTTTAGTCAAATGTATGACATGAATTTAAATTCACATGAATGTCCAAGGTGCAAGGAAGTACTGTTATTTAAGAAAATAGCATCATCATAACAGCCCTTTAATGCCCCACCACTGCAGGGACGGGCCTCCTCCCGGGACGGAGGGATACTTGGCCTACTAATACCACGCTGGCCAGACGGATTGGTATAGGGTTTAATTTCAAGTTTTCTTTCTTTTTATTTCGTAAAGACAATATTCACGGATAGTCCCTTATTCGGTTTTTACGACATCCATGGGATGAGATCGGGTGGTGACATGTTGTATTCTTACTCCGTCACCACACGGAGAATTTTTTTGGTATAATATAATCCTATTATCTTTAACTAACCTAAAATCTAAACATTGTAATACATATTACGTTTTGTTACAATTACCTACATCAACGAAAGTATTTCATACCAGCTTAACGTTCATACCGGTTTATACTTATTCAAGTTTATGGTTACTCAAGTAATGCAGAGTAACCGCAGGTTAATAGCAACCTACTATATTTAATGTTGAGCTATACAAAGCGGTTTTGATACTTGGCCTATTTTATTTTGTAAAATATTTTGTGTTATGAAATTATTATTGTGTTTGTTGAATGTAACTGCGCCAGTGGTACTTTAAAGCGGTATATTATATTTGTTCGTGATATTCAGAAATGTTTAGTTCAAGTTTAAGTGTACTTAGCGTTTATTAAAGTCCCTGTGATACTGGGCTTGATCACTAGTGCAGGAGTTGTCTTTAAACAATAAAACCTTTTGGTATTGGCGAAAGCATTAGGGTAATGTGGGATTAGCACCCACAAATAATGTCCTAGCAGTATGTCGATTTTTTGCCTGGGGTACTGTCGTTTCAGTGGTCAGAAACTTACTGTTAACTTAAAGTGGGTGTTTTGTAAGTGTTACATGTATATAATTCTACATTAAGCTTGTCTATTACGCATAGTTCTAGCTATACTTAGTAATAGATCGCGTTGTGTGAATGTGTAAGAAATATTGTACACACAGCAACTAATCAAACTAGACACTCATGTTCCTTAATACCTTGAAATAAGACACAATTTCAAATGAAAATGTTTAACTTGATGTGTTGCTGTGTGTACTATTCACTTCACCGTGAGAAAACCTAACTTATTTTATGAAAAAAAAACCCCAATTACTCCTTAACTTAAACTAAACATTTTATAGTATTGTTCATGTAGCTCATTAGTACAATACATGGTACTGGGAAAACGTCAAATTATGAAGTTGATCTTGAAGTAGAGATAGAGAAACATTGTTACTTATTATATTATTTAAATTGGAAGTTTAAAAAAGCTACCAAGTAACTCCCTTACTCATAAAACGCTACTAAATTTAATCACTGTTTAGCGAGATTTTTATCAGCAAAACCAACTTTATATCAAACAAAACCGTAAGAATTTAAGCTAATCAATTGATTAAAATTTAAGAAGCGTTTATGAGTAAGGGGGTATTTGTCTAAGCAGTCGAGTGTCATATAATATATGATACGGTTGCATTGTTTTACTATGTTGTGTACCTTTTTACAAACAGTGTGTTAATGTCTAACAAAGTAGGGATCTTCAGGACTACGGTTAATTGATTTTTTCCGTCGTCCCATCGATGGGACGACCAATTGGACTACGGAAAACAACCGAATTTGGCCTACTACTAATTAGTGTAGAGTTTTCATTATTTTGTTTTACGATGTCCACACGGTGGGATGAAAACTAAGTAAATAAGTACTGAAAGTGATAAGTACCTAGTATTTATTGTAAGTAATACCTTTATTATTTGAGGAAAAGTATCAGTACGGAGAATTTTTTTTTCAAAACCCGAAAAAAAGGCCCCGAAACAGGCCCTGCGGTCAGCTGATGTGCCCTTTATGATGTAAGCCCACGAGCGTTAAGTAATTGTATTTTTTCAAAACAACAAAGCACTAAATGTATACAGTTTCCCTTATAAAATAGACACGCAATTTTATTTTTTTGTTCAAATCTAAATTACAACAATAAATAAAATTGCCTAATTCTTACCGTTGTTAGAACAAACCAGTATGGCGTACGTCATGATTACGATAAAATCTTAATTTGTGTTTCTGCCCTCGCAACGACAAAATACCGTCCTCTTACTTAGCAAACATTTTGAAGGCTACACACGATTTTAATAAAATACATTTGATAAAATATTTAAACTTTAATAATGTCAATGCAAGGGCGATATTGGACAGAGGAAAGTAGAGCCGTTTTCGTCGAACAGTGAATGTATGTTGGCTGAGATAATATAGTCTGCTTACTGTTAAACATGATAAATGCATTTTTTATCTAAAACTAGCTGACCCGTGCCCACTTCGTTGGGCGGCGAAAAAAACGCGTCCCTTTTTTAAACATATTTCAATACTGCTCCACTCTTATTAGCCATATCGTGAAACTATATAGCCTATAACACTCCCCGACAAAAAATTTGAACACTTTGGGCGCGAGGCAACCGGAGCCCTTCCGAGTTCATCTACCACTTTGCGCTGATAATTGTTGTAAGAACGAAATAACATTTTTTGGGTTCTCTAGAGACTAAAGGTAAAGATAAATAATTGTTTTCAACATCATTTGCTCCGTGTGGTGACGGAGTAAGAATAGAATATGTCACCACCCCTTCTCATCCCATGGATGTCGTAGGAAGTCACTAAGGGACTATCCGTGAATATTATCTTTACGAAATAAATAGAAGGAAAACTTGAAATTAAACCCCTATAATTAAATACCAATCCGTCTGGCTAATGTGGTATAATTAGGCCAAGTATCCCTCCGTTACGGGAGGAGGTCCGTCCTTGCAATGGGACATTAATCGGCTGGTATGATGATAGACTAGTAATTAACAATATTTTACAAAAGTGTGTAAATAAATAAAAGCAAATGAAACAGTTTGATGACAAACTTTCACGCACCAATAAGACCATGAAATCAGTGCTAATTAATAGTTTACCATAATTTAATAGTTTCTTAATTTAATTTAGCTTTGGGTCATTAATTTGGCGACTGTTTGGTAACGTCTTAATTAATTATCAAATTTTACGAGCAATAACGTCGTAACTTGGTGGTACAACTGACCTGTTTTAGATTTATATTAAAATTAAGGCGATTTATAGAGAATTGGTTTTTTTAGTTAAATATCAAAATAAGTAGGTATGTAATATTTGAACTAGGTAGGCTAAGTAATTACGGTACTGATTAATTATTTTCTTGTATTTTCTAATAAGATACTGTTTTAATATTTTTTATGGGTCACTCTTATTGGAAATTTATTTTAAGTGTAGAAGAATTTCCAAAAAAATTTTATTATAATTATTTTTTACTAACAGCTCAACTACTTCTTATTAAAAAAAATGTTATATTTATTTAAAATATTAAGTAAAATCAATTAAGTAAAAATAAGTACTTAGCGTGCCATTGAGAATAAAGTAGGTTGTATAATTAATATCACCCTAAAATAAGCATGTACAGACATTATTTGTTAATAAAACGTCATAAAGCTAATTGTTACGTCTTTTTTTACATAGGAAAATAATAAAGTTTTTTTTAATATCAAAAACGACTTCCTATCAAAAGTGACGTAAGTGACTCGTGCTAGAAAACCTGTAAAACAATGGTCGTGAAGATAACATCGTAATATTTGACGAGCATTTTGCTAACACATCAACATTTAACATTTTATTATCTCGTTTTATTTCATTACTTAACTTGTACAGTCGTTAACAAAACAAGGTTATTATTTTATGTTCAAATATTTTACTTATGATTACTTACTGTGTTTAAAATAACGCTTAAAATACTTTGAATAATATACAACGCGTAATTAAATTAATTGTACCAATCCGTCTGGCCAGCGTGGTATTAGTAGGCCCAGTATCCCTCCGTCACAGGAGGAGGCCCGTCCCTGCAGTGGGACATTAATGGGCTGTTATGATGAATTAAATTAATTAAATAGCTTAAAGATAATTGAATATTTGTCTGATTCATAAATTATTGTCTTGATGTTTTTTGTGTATGTTATCGTCATCATTGTAAAAGTGACTGCTAGTTCGTTTCCAAGTTTGGGAGTTTTCTTTATTTAAATTTCTTTTATAGCTTCAGTACTGTTTTAAATGTTGACCCTTGCCGGTTATTAGAGGATTGGCTGCGAAGCTAGCTACTTACGCCTGAATTAATGACGACAATCACACAACCAAGGAGTTATACTAACACAGAAAAGAAATATGCTTATATAACCGAGGGTTAATATTTTTAATTCTACACATTATTATATTTAAAAATCATTATAAAAAAGACAATATATGTATAAAAAGGTTAATCTGTATTTTATTCTTTTAATTTGTTTTACATAGTAGGTTTTTTATAATTATTTATTTTAATTAAAAATATTATGATTTGATTTATAATAATTCTTCTAATAATTCTAATTAATTCTTATTTCAATATTTCTACTTATTTATTGTTGCTAAAAGATTTTTTGTGAGTTTATTTAGTTTATTTAATTACGCGTTGTATATTTAGAAGCATCACATAAAAAGCACATCTAATTAAAATAAAAAGCTAAATAATACAAAGCAATAAAACAAAAACTGTTGTTTAATAATATGTTGACATTTCTTTCTTTTTTAAATTTTTTTTTTTCAATTATACTTATTAAAAAATGTACTTTTACAAAAGTATTTTTAGAGTAGTCATTGCTATTTTTTCATATAAATGTCAACAAGTTACTAAACATAAAATACTAACTAAAAATAAAAAATATAAAGAAAAAATGAAACGTGCCCAGGTTCGAGATGCGATTGGTTGGAGGCTTGTTGCTGCCGACAGATATCCGGGCTTGACTGTACGAACCAGGAATGGGTGAAGGCCGGGTTAAGGCCAGGGTTCAGTCCCGGGCCGGGTCCAGACAGCCCCATCACGCCGGGTAAACCTCCAGGCCTCTGGTGGTGGAAACCCGAAGCTACAGCGTAGTCCATGGCCACAGCTTGATATGGCAACATTGTCACAACACTATCAACTTAATTGTCAAAACATACACTTGACAGTTCCCGCGCTTTCTCACACATTTTTTTTAAATAAGCGTTTATAATTGTTTCGTCCTCAGCTGATCATTCTGCCACGCACGACCAAAAAAAAAATGTTTAGAAAAATTATTTAAATAGTCATTGTTTATGTAAGTGATATTATGAATCCGTTCAGTTATTTAAGCTTAGAGGTTTCAGTTATCAAACAAAGGTTCTATTTTCAGGCGATCATTTACGGGGTGAGATATACACAAGGGAAAAGTCACGCACAACCACCCACTTAATAAATATTCTGGGCATATATCCGTTTTTACGCGGACGTGACTGACTGACTACTGTCCGATTTTCACGTACGGAACGCGCGGCCGATTATCGAAAACAGTTGCATGCGACCCCCTCCTTCGACCTCGGACGTGCAACTGAAACACGCGCGCCAAACGCGACTCTATCGCATTCACCACACCATACAGTTCGTTAAACATCGACATTTAGAGTAGGACGGAGCGATAGTATAAAGAGGTACAACCATCGATCGGATGTCATCGCTGAGTTAAAAGGCTGCGTCGTTACACGGCTCGTAATAGGCGGTTACGTGATTGGGCGTGGCTTGAGCTATTAAGTTGAATTGTCGCGCGCTGATTGGTTGGAATAGGTAGTAGTGGAATACGTGATATGTTCAGAAATACGTTTATAGCTAGCGTTCATAGAATATAATAAGAGAGTTGTTGGCTGGAAGGTAGCCAGTCGATGGAGATGGCCTGTTGCGGTTTTAGTTTTCGATAAGCGTTTATGCTTTTTAATTATTAGGTGTAGGTTTAATGGGTTTGAACATGTGTTTGTAAGGCTCGTGTCTATTCATGAGGTAGTAGCTAGAAGTGTTAATGTTATAACAGACAATGAATGCATCTAGATACAATAATAAAACTTAATAATGAAGAAACTGACTCTATAACCAGGGCATAGATATTTAATACGCAATTTCGTGTAAATACTTGGATAATTATTTACACATTACCTAATTCTTTATTCTTGAAAAAAAAAATCAAAAGCCTATAAAATATCTACATTTCGAAAACCTTTCAACTGTCTTTCAACAAAATTATTTGACATATTGATCAAGGAATGACAGACTACCACTTTTGGACATAGGCTTCCTCTAAATCCACTTCAAGCGGTCTTATGCATTCCTTAGTCACCACCTTCTCCTAATACCACACAAGCAAGCCGGGTAGTCATAAGTTTATTATTGTTAAGTACGCAACTCTTTACCACATTGGGCCCAGCTCTGCAGCGGGCCATTTAAAATAAAATTTATCGATAATTTTATAAATAAAAAATAATATTTCCTGTTACTAACCATACTTAGAAAATCATAACCGAATCGATTCCAATATTAATCGATTCTAATATCGAATACGTCTAAACATAGTCCGTTGTCCAGTTAGACGGACCGGAAGTAAATTGTTGCGGCTTCCGGTGGACCGCCCGCCCATTTATGTGACCATAGATACTACCATAGAGCATCCGTCATGTGTTGTGTAGGTTGTATTATTGTTTAGTTGTCTGTGGTTTAGTTGTTTATGGCTAGTTTAGGGAATAGCTGTAAAAATTTGGTGGAAAGTTATTTGTGGCAATAGATTGTAGGTATTGCGGGTATTTTGAGATTTGGGGAATTTTTAGTTTATGTAATGGGTGATCTCAAGGGTAGAAGCTAAGACTTAGATTAATATTAGTCTAATGTTTATTGTTACGAATATCTTCTTTATTTATGGATTGAAAATACAAAATGTAAACAGTCTATCATTTCTCCAGGACACCGTAAAAGACGACTAAGGAACTTTTATCCAGCTGTTGAACAAACATTACATTAACACGTCACAAAGTACGTCCAGTCCAAGATAATTGTTGATCGTAAAAATACTTCAATTGATTCAAAACCCAAATTGTGTAGCGATCGAGGCATTTCTTTTTATAAAAAACACTTATGGCAATAGCAAACCTGATGAAAAGCGAAAATACAGTCCTCAAATTAAGCTAACAGACATTAGTCGTAAAATAACTTGCCAGTTTGACCAAATGCTTCTTGAAGGGCCCAGTATCATCATCATCATATCAGCCAATTGACGTCCACTGCTAGACAAAGGCCTCATCCAAATATTGCCACCTTGTGCGGTCCTGCCCCTCCCTAATTCATCGGTTTTCCGTTCATACGATGTATGAAATACAGGAGCCAGAAATTTCTTCCACAACTTAAAGGCTCGCCATAGGCAAAAAATCCCGAACACTTTGGTGCTAGATTTACAGCTAGACTAATGAAGTTCTTAGATCTACTCTAACTCCTATAAATACACTTGTATGAACTATTTTAGTTATCTCCGTGTGGTGACGGAGTAAGAATACAATATGTCACCACCCCATCTCATAGTGTCGTAAAAACCGAATAAGGGAAAAAGAAGGAAAACTTGAAATTAAACCCTATACCAATCCGTCTGGCCAGTGTGGTATTAGTAGGCCCGTCCCTGCAGTGGGACATTAATGGGCTGTTATGATGAACTATTTTAGATGAAATAAGGTTACGTTTTCATTGTTTAAAAACGCGTTGTAAGCGTTTTACGGTAAAGTTCGGGATGTAATCAATAAACTGAAGCTTGACACGGTCACGGAGAAACGCGGACGCTGAGTTACGCAGGGTACGGGCTTAGACGTAAGCGGTAGCGGGGTAGCTCCATTAAATGGATTAGTTGTCTCGGTGATCTGCAGATTTTTGTACAGAGGTTGGGTGGTTATTGTGTATGTTAGCGTTAACGTGATTATAACAGTGTAACAAACCAATCGTTACTCTTACTTCACACATAAACGGCTAAAACAAGTTGGACAGAATTTGGAGTTAATATAAATTGTGTAAATGTCACCAACAGCCTAAATTAAACATAGATTGACACCCTTAATAAAGACTAAAAAAAGGCAAAAAATTCAATTATATCAGAGTAGTTATGATAAATTTATAAATGACTTCTATACAGGCGGAACTGCGAGAAAAACCATGAATGTTTTTAGCACGGTCATGCTTTAAATTAGGTATAGCCTACTTAGCAACATTGACAATTTGTTCTTTTTGTTATGTTTTTTTAACGTAAAAAACGCTGTCACTCGTTAACATACCCCCAACCGTGACACGCAAAGGCAGTCAGAAAACTCCAAAGTACTTGAATACTTCTTATTGGATAATTCGTGATTTTCATTTTTTTTTACCAAGACAGGTGTTTGAACCTGCTTCTCTTGACATTGGGAGACCAATCACCAATCGAGTGATGGTTCAACGAACTCGATTATTCACTCGAATGAAACAGTTATATTGGTAATCGATTAGTCAGATGAACACCGAGTAATCGACAGTTGTAACTCTATTTCGAGAATTCGCCAGAAAATCTCTTTGAATCGATTTGTTCTTGATATTTTTTTTTCAATTAAGTAAAGCATCCTGGATGTTTGTGTTGTGATTGAGGTATAACACCTCAATCACAACACAAAGGGTAAAAGGTTTTTGTTTAGAAAATTGTGCTTGATACTCTTTTTTGTTTTTTTTCTAAATGTTAACCTTACCAACTACATTAAAAATTACTGTTATTAAAGACCCTACCGTAGTAGGTAATGTGAAATGCTAGAATAAGAATAAAATTGATCTTTACCTAAAAAGATGTAAGCTGTCATTTTGGCTCTTTATCGGCTAACTGTGGATAAATTTGTATTTTTATATAAAATCTATTTATGTCCAGCAGTGGACTGCAATAGGCTAGTTAATTGATTGATTGATATAAAATCTTAATTTTCTGTAAGTACTTATTTTTTTTTCATTTTAGCATAAACATGGAAACATTACCGTATCGAGCTTGATGGAAAGCGCAAATACTGTCAAACGAAGGCAACTATGCAAGATAGTGGTTCATAGAGTTATTTTGATGAGTTATTTCTTTCTCTAAATAAAACATTTAAACTTTAAAATTATACAGGTTTTTATGAAACGAAAAGGTTGTTTCTATTTTTCATTATCATCATAACAGCCCATTAATGTCCCACGGCCTACTTATACCATGCTGGCCAGGCGGATTGGTATAGGGTTTAATTTCAAGTTTTCCTTCTTTTTATTACGTAAAGATAATATTCACGGATAGTCCCTTAGTCGATCTTTACGACACCCATGGGATGAGATGGGGTGGTGACATATTGTAAATTCTTAATCCGTCACCATCACCACACGGAGTAATTTCTATTTTTAACATACCTAAATTAAAAGTACTTAATCGAATGTTTTATTTTTAAATATCAATTAAGTTAACGCAGCAAAAACATAGTTTTTAACTGAACAATTATATTTATAGATACAGAACTTTTTATTCAACATAGAACAGTATTTAGTTTTTCTTGTACAAGTAAGAGCTTGGCTTAATAACCTTTTTGTTAATAGAAGTAATAGGCGAGTATAAGAATAGTGCTACAGACTTTCATTTGTCCTTGTGACGAGTAATAATGTGGATTTTGTATAAGCAAAAGCTCGGGTTTGATTCCCGCTCAATGCAAATCTTTGTATGCATGAACATGTTTGTTTGCATTGGTCTGAGTGTTTTCTATGTTTAATATGTATGAATTTACAAAAAATAAAAAAGTATTTAAGTATGTTTATCCGTTGTCTAGTACCCATAGTACAAGCTTTGCTTAATTTGGGTCTAGGTGGCGATGTGTGAATTTGTGAGGATTATTTATTTAACTTTATTATAAAACTTAGTAAGTTATTGTTATTAAAATACCAACATCTGACACTGAAATTCTTTACCCATCGATTCAAACCATATGACTAAAGATTTACGTTTAGTACGTTAGCAATAAAAGCCTTGTAGGTCAATGCACGTACTCTATAGTAACGCAGCCCTAACAAATGTAGGACGCGGTCGATATCACTTAACATTCGACCAACGATCGACGTTCTGAGACTGGGGGGCAAGTATCTAAATACTTTAGAAACTTAGAAACTCTGATACTAATATCAGAGTTTCAAAGTTTGGGGTATGTAAAAAATTTGGTGGTGTTTTTATAAGTTTTATTTTAAATTAAAAAACACGGCAATATGGCCATATCGAACCTGATGGAAAGCGCTAATTCAGTCTAGAAATAAAACCAACGGATCATTCAATCAGCCCATTTATATCCCACTGCAGTAGTAATACCACGCTGGCCAGACGGATTGCTATATTCCTTCTTTTTATTTCGTAAAGATAATATTTACGGTTAGCCCATTAGGCGGTTTTTACGACACCCATAAGATAAGATGGGGTGGTGACATAATATTGTATTCTTACTCCGTCACCACACGGAAACCAACGGATGGTAGTCATAAAAATAACTTTACTACGTCGTCATCATCTTGCCGGTTTGGGCAAAATGCTTTTTCACACTACGTTTATTGACTCAATTTAATACGATGAAGGAAATACGTGAGACGGAAGTTGTTGAGTATTGAAATTTTCACTAAAATATCATATCAAGGTTAAGGGCAGTTATTTGTGAATAGCAATCTACAAGTTTTAATTTTCATAACATTATGTCAAACTATAGTTCTTTTGTGACTTTATCAAATGTGGGATGCGGTCGATATCACTTAACATTCGACCAACGATCGAGGTTCTGAGACTAGGGGCAATTATTTAGTAAGAGAGTTAAAGTTGTATGAAAAAAGTTTGGTGTGTGTATAAGTTTGATATTTTTACTGAATTTACAACTTAAGAAATCGTTTTGAGGTAGCTAGTCAACCTTAAACAGTCCCTATATAGAGACTGCCATCCTTTTAGGTTAAGGAGAACTTATCATATCCGATACGGCAGGACCAATTTTCATGGAAATTTTAAAGATTGCTGATTTTACGGCACATAACTTAGGGTTCCGCAAAACTGCTGTATTTTAAGAAACTTTTCTATACAAAGTTACTGGCAAAAGCCACCAACAAAATAAGCTATGGCTTACTTGCATAATTACTCTACATATTAGTTCCCAAGATATAATCTACATAAACATACATACATATATAATATCGTAGAACATTCACTTAAGCCATATAAACATGTCCAAGTTCCCCAGTTTATCTCCACTTACCCCGGAATTAGGGTAACACACATTAAGATGGCAACCCAGATACTTCGATATGAATTAAGATATTCTAATTTTAATTGCTTGTCGGTTAGAAGCTCGGTGTTTCTAAGTTTTCCTTTTGTTTTTGCGTATATTTTATGTCCTACATCGTTATTTTCCTTGTGGTGAAGAAATATAATTACGTGGTATCACCACACTATCTCAAATCATGGTATCGTAAAGCTGACTAAGAAAAAGCTTATAGATATTGTCTCTAGGTAAACAGAAGAAGAAAAACTGAACATAAAACCAGTCAGTCAACTAAGCATTTTTGTTTTTTTAGTTGACCAAGGTTCCCTCTGCCATTGGAGAAGGCTCGTCAATGCTAACATAAATGCTGTTATGATAAAGTATTGTCATTATAAGAATACAGTGAAAAACTGAATAGAACTATCTTCCACTTTCCGCATCTAGTCAGATGCTGGTACCTATTTAAGGAAATATGTTTCGAGCTGGAAGCATTACCAACCTTACACCTGTTACCTAACTGGTGTAAGGTAGGTTAGTCTTCATGGGGACTTCCCCATGAAGACTTTGCTAGCTGAAATACCCATTATGGCTAACGCAGACCTGGACGGCATGGCAAAGGATTTTAATTTTTACTAGTGGAAATTCAACCGTACTGTTACAGATACAGTTGCTATGCTTTAAAATGATGCCGCAGCATTGAAAAATCCCTTTTAATGCCTCGGCATCATTTTAAAGCATAGTAATTTATGTCGTATTTCTGTAACAGTACGGTTGAATTTCCATTAGTAAAAATTAAAATCCTTTGCCATGCCGTCCAGGTCTGCGTTAGCCATTAGTCCTTCAGTTAATAAGATCAGCCTATGGCCACTTTCTCTGACAGATTCTTAGCAAATTGGCTGTCCTAGCAAAATACATAATAGTAAAACATTACGAATGTATCGTATATGATACCCGAGACAGGAAAAGGTTTAGTTACAAAACATCACAATACAAATATGAAACACAATCCCAAATCCCAAAGACTTCCCCAAAATGTATTAAACAAAGATAAAATCAGAATGGCGACATTAAACTTTGCATATGGGGTCCAATTATACCCCGAAATGTATAATAACACTGATACACGTGTAAATAAATTAATAAAAGCACCCCTAGCAGTAAAGGGTTAAGATTTACGCCACGATATCATCTTTAACCCTTTGAATGCTGTTGAGACGACTTTGTGATGTTTTTATTGCTGTTTTGTTTATGTTTTATGCTTTATGAGAAGCCTTTTAGTAAGTTAAGCTTGGTGGTTAATTCTTGTGACTCTATTCTTGTGACTAATTGAACTTGACTTGAAAAGTCATTGTGCTTGAATTAAGCTGTTTAATGTACAAATTAATACCACCAGACAAAAGCAAACATGCAAATTATTCTCAAACTAGCTTTTGCCCGCGACTTCGTTCGCGTTGAATTCGGGGCACCGTTCCGGCGCTTGTACACGCTAAGAAAATTTGCCGTGTCTACGCCAGACAAGACAAATCTTCGTGTAGACGTCAAGAATTTTGTCTTTTTCGTACACGAAAACTTTTATTGTCTTCCGCAGACAAGACAATTCGGAACGTGTACACGCCAGGATTTTTTTCGTACAGTCGTCAGACGGGCGTAGGGCGCGCAAGTAATAACAAGTGTGATAATCAGTGTGAGTTTCCTTTACTAAAAATGTTAACTAGAAAGCAAACAAGTATGATACCCTACTACACCGCTCCCCGCCCCTCCGCAACAACGTTCGCCGTGTCTTGTCTTGCGCAGACAAGAAAATTTTCTTATACATCGCCGGCGCTGTGTACACAGGTCGTGCTTAGAAACGACACGAATTCTTGCGTAGGCCCGGCAATTTTTCTTACCGTGTACAAGCGCCGTTCCCCTTTCCTGAACACAGAAGGAAAAAAACAAGTTGCCTATGTTCCTCTCCATCCCTTCAACTATCTCCACTAAAAATCACGTCAATTCGTCGCTCCTTTTTGCCATGAAGGAAAGACAACCAGACACACTTTCCCATTTATAATATTTTGTATGAATAAATGGCACTGAGCGGGAAACTCAAGCCCGAGAACTTTGCGTAGCAGTCACGTCAAGTACAGCGTCATAAAGCTAATCTTTTAAAATTCAGTTCATTATTGACCCACTGCAGGGACAGCGCTGCATTTTTAACAGACATAAACCTATTTAAAGCACTTTGGCCAGACAGATTGTTATAGGTAGGTATTATTCAGCAAGGTTCCACTTTTTTGTTTTAGTTAACATAATATCTGCAACATCCGTGCACAACAACAACTCCGTCACCACGACGGAGTAAGAATACAATATATCACCACCCCATCTCATGCCATGGGTGTCGTAGAAACCGGCTAAGGGACTATCCGTGAATATTATCCTTACGTAATAAAAAGAAGGAATACTTGAAATTAAACCCTATACCAATCCGTCTGGCCAGCGTGGTATTAGTAGGCCAATTATCCCTCCGTCTTGGGAGGAGGCCCGTCCCAGCAGTGGGACATTAATGGTCTGTTATGATGAATATCTGCAAACTTGCCCTTAGTCGACTTTTGTAACACCTAACGATACGACAAAGGATCTTTATATTCTAACTCCGTCACCATACGAAGAATATAATTAATCATTATAGCAATACTTTCAACAACAAAACATCCCCTATAGGTATACAAACATCGTACATATTAACGCTGTAACTAGAGGAGGGTCGGTAGAACGCAAACTGAATTCTGATGAACGAAATACCTTCCCCGTATCCTGTATACAAAAAATATTTTACTCCTTTCAAGGTAATAAAGGTCTCTGGGCCTGCCTGGATGCGGAAGGCGAAGGACCAAGTTCTGTGGCGCATGTTGTGAGAGGCCTATGTCCAGCAATGGAGTGATTGATTGATTGATTGATTGATTGATTGATTGATTGATTGATTGATTGATTGATTGATTGAAGGTAATAAAGTAATTGTATCTCTTGTGTTGATAGATGGCAGAAAAAGCAATGATAGAGCATAAGAGCCAAGTCGCTGTTAAGGAGTCTGCCCACTACACAGTACCATGACCGTCCTAGGACCGTATCAGGCACGTAAAGTAACACAGCGACGGTACTGGCCGGTTACGGAACGGTCTAGTGGGCATAGTCTTATACGCTTTAATACAAAGAATACTTTTTTGTCTGATACGTTCATAGCACGGTCCTAGCACAGTCATGGTATGGTACGGTGTAGTGGGAAGACTCCATTACCATAACATTATAGGAAAATTTTACCAAAAAAAAAAAAAAAAAAAAATAAGCTCCAATTCTTTTTTTTTGTCCTTGCAACTAAAGAAATTTACAGATTAAAAGTCGATTTAACAAATTACTTAATGTCCTTTTTTTAAATAAGTTTACAAAGTAGGGGTTACTTTGTAAACTGTCGATGTCATTTTTTTCTTAAACGGAATGTCAAGGGTGAATTTGTTGAACAAACCTAATAACGCTGGGTAATTTTTCAATTGCCCGTGTTAAAGTATTTTTTTTAGATATCTCAGAACGGTGTTATGCTGTAAGTTTCACAACTGTTCACATAATTGTTACACACATTCGAATTGTAAAGGAGCGGTGTATTCTGGCACAGGCATTTCTATGCTTAAAAGAAGACACCATCAACTATGCTATAATTGTAATTGTGTAATGATGAAATAAAATATTTTGTATTTGTATTTTTAAGTAAAAAATGTTATTTGTTAGTTAAATGACCATTGCCGCAGGTGCTCTTACATACATACATACATAGTATATATATGTAAGTATATAGGACGGCCGGGAATGTAATACATTCATAAACTCACGCCTTATCCCGTTCGGGGTAGGCAGAGACGACAGAACGCCACTTGTCACGATCCTGGCAAACAGATTGGTCCTCGTCCACATTCATTAAGCGAGTCATTAGATCAACCAAATCATTTTGAATTTGTTTTCATCTTATGACATAACAAAACTGTCCTTCTCTGAATTAGCAAATTGTCTATTATATTTTTTCTACTTTCGTTGTATTGTTCTTTTTGCATAGTGCAAAATATCTGCACTAACTTTTACAAAACTGCTATTTCTTTATATATATATTTTAATTAAAATGTTTTTCACTTTAAACTAAAAAAAATACGCAGCTTCATATTAAGATATTTTTTTAAATAAGACCTAAAATCCTACTTGTTTTCTACCGGCTATGAGGCATTTATGGTGTGTAATATTGACTGTAAAATAGCGTTTTTTTGCACGTATAATATTTTATATTCCGTCATCACGATACACCATCACATAACACCATCCGTCAGTCAATTTGCATACATTTTTTTACTCCCATACATATTGTTCTTTCTGCGTCGCGCTGTGAACGTTCTTTTCTAACTTTTACGAAACGCCTTTTTTCTTTTTACTTTAAAGAAAATGGTTTCCACTTTTTGTATTTTTTTTTTCTTTTTAGTTTTATAAGTACTAACTGTTCATAATTTGATTTTCACGCTAATAGAGATTATAGAACAAGAGATGAGCAAAAAAATATTTTACTTTCACAATGCTATACAAAAATAAATGATAAATATATTTTTTGAAAGTTTGTTAATGTTTGTCTGTTTTATAAAAGTTCATTGTTGTCCCACTGCTGGGACGGGCTAAAGGAAACTGGCCAAACTAATAAGAATCTAGTCAGACGTATTAGTAGAGGGGTTTATGTTAAGTTACGTCTTTTGTTTTTTGTAGACGGAATATATGCAAACTCTCCCTTTAACTTTAAAACTCACTCTAACTTTAAGTTTAAAACGTTTAAACGTTATTATCACGTCAACACATAGATATTTATTTTAAGTGTTGATTGTGACAGATGTTGAATACTAAATATCAACTTTAAAAACCGCTAATATATTATATACTGCCTATGGTTTGAACTCGCGACCTCATAAACCGCAAACAACAATGGCTGCACTACCAAGACATTTAAAAATATAACAAAATAAAGTACTGCATTAAGTGACATCTTTCGTTCGAAGTTTAAAAACTGCATGGATATGACGTGTTGACAAGCAGAAATGTTACAGACCCACAATTGTACGCACCAATGAGTTTTTATGTAGAGTTACGTAAGCGTAGATAGAACACAAAAATATACCCTCAAAAAAGAATAAATGAATTGAAGCAGTAAAATAGTTATTCTTATACATAGTAATGAGATAAACAAGTTGCTAGCCTAATAGTAAGTTTCATGCTATCATAGATACTGAAGAAATCTGTGCTTAGCAAAACATAAAGCCTTAAGAGCCTTTGCATTGCGATTCTTTTTGTAGTAAAATGGCTAAAGCTGCATCAATAGATTAGTCAGAAGTATTTTGTATATTGGTATTGTTAGTCTGAACAACGTTGAGAAATTTAAAACACACTGTACAAAGCATTTTAATAGATATCCTCATCATCATAACTGCAGTTTCAGAGACTAACTTACCCTTAGTCGGTTTTACGGTTCTTATTGGATGAGATCCATGTAAGATGTGATACCGTGTATTCTTACTAACGTCAGCACCATGACCAGCATAATACTAAATTTCTTATTATTTTGGTGCCATATCTATTAATTCGTAACTCTACAACTCACCCCTCAGAAAAGTAACAAGGGCAATCTTGTGGGTGACTTGAAATGAAATAGAAAAAAAAGTTAAAAAAAAGATCGCTTTTTAAAACACGACTTTTACATTATGCCGTCCAGAGTTTCATTGAAAAACAATAATAGAAATTATTCAAGTGGAAATTATTAATATTTTTGCTGTTTTTTTAGCTTGTAGAAAAATATGGAAATAGACGGTGATGGTAGAGCAAGAAAAATGGTGTCACTAAACACATCATAATTATTAAGAGCGTTTATAGGGCTCACTAGCGAGCGCGAAGCCAATTGAAAAAAAAACATAATTTGCAAATAGCTTAAATTGAAAAAATAATTTTTTTTCTATTGGCGGCGCTAGTAAGCCACGTAAAGGCCCTTAACTGTATAGGTGTAACATTAGAAAAAAGGAATAAATTGCAGATGTTCACTTTACGAAAACCAAAATTAAGGCAGTGTAAGAACGATAGGGGCTCGAGCGAGACAGGGTTCAAACCTGGATATTTTGAGTTTTCGCTTTACATTTTGACCGCTACGCCACCCTCTCTCGAGCTGTATTTTTTTTCTGTTTTATCGTAAGACACTATAATTTAGTCAATTGTTCACCAGGATATTAAAATTAGTAAAGATATTAAATTTAAATAATAAAACGATAAAATACATTAGTAATACTACTGGGGTAATAGCATATTTGTTACTAAATACATTTTAATTATATTTAAAATTAATTTACATGAATTTTGTCACGTACACAGCATCACATCAACATCGATATTTGTATACCTTAAACCCTAGCTTTAAGACACAATAATAAATGAAAATACACACATCAAAAAAGTCTAAGCAACATGCATGATATTACAAATTTACCATTTATATTAATTAATTTCTAAGTATTTACTCACTCAAAGTGTATAGGTAAGTAAACTTCAAGTGTATAGGTAAAAAAATTTCGATTATGTTTTGTTTTTTTTCATAAAATTCAAATGACTGCGAATTTGTTTGAATTTGAGTGCATGTTAATTGCTACGTTTTAGTCTTGATTTTATAATTTTACCAACCATTTAAATACAGTTGGCGACAAAATTGAATTGTTAGATATTCTTTACGTCATGGAGCGACGTCATTTGACGGCAGATGAAATGCAAAGAGCTGTAGGGATGTTGCAAGCGGGAAGTAATCAATCTCAGGTATCTCGACATTTTGGTATTCATAGAAGTGTTATTTGTCGTCTTTGGCAGCGCTACAATAATACAGGGGAACCCGCTGAACAGCATCCAGGCCGTAAAAGGAGTACAACCACTCGGCAAGACCGGTACATACAACTGACTGCAAGACGCCAGCCGATGTTAACCGCTCGAGAGATAAGTTTGAGGCTACAAAATTCAAGTGGTGTTGATGTGAAACATGAACGCTGAAAATTACGTTGAGGATATTCTCAGACCTTATGTCCATCCATTTGCACAAACCTTTGGCTCCGATTTTACGTTAATGCATGACAATGCGCGTTCACATACAGCTCGGCGAACCAGTGAATACTTGGCAACGGAGAACATCCAGGTATTGCCCTGGCCTGCACAATCGCCAGACCTCAACCCCATCGAGCACGCATGGGACATGCTCCAGAGACGTGTTTTGAAGGACTTGGACGGAGTGACAACAACCCAACAGCTGAAGGATTTGCTACAATTCCATTGGGAGCGAATACCGCAAGATGACATAAACAGTCTCATTAATTCAATGAATAATCGTTGCCGACAAGTTCTGAATAGCAGAGGAGGCCATACTTTGTATTAAATTGTCCTATTCTTTCACAATAAATTCATTTTCTTAAGAAATTTCAATTTGTAAAAAAAAAGTTTAGTTTCTTATGTACCTGTATATTCTAATATTGTTAATTTCTGTTATTAAAAGAACTTATAAAGAAAACAGCTGTTATTTTTACATCATAGAACCCTAAAAATATTATTTTAAAAATAAAATACAACGTTATAATTAAAATAAATGGTAAAATAAATTAATATAAATGGTAAATTTGTAATATCATGCATGTTGCTTAGACTTTTTTGATGTGTGTATATCATCATAACAGCCCATTAATGTCCCACTGCAGGCAGGGACGGGCCTCTTCCGTGACGGAGGCCTACTAGTACCACGCTGTCCAGACGGATTGGTATAGGGTTTAATTTCAAGTTTTCCTTCTTTTTATTTCGTAAAGATAACTTTCACGGATAGTCTTTTAGTCGGTTTTTACGACACCCATGGGATAAGATGGGGTGGTGACATATTGTATTCTTACTCCGTCACCACACGGAAAAAACAAAGTCCTAATAGGCGGCTCGAATAGCTCTTGACACCACTAACGTAACGATAAAGAAAAATAAGCTTTAGCGTGCCAGTAACACCGCAGCAGGTAGTTCATTTAAGAAGAGCCTACACGAACGTGACAGAAAAGAATGCTGGAAAACAAACAGTACTGGATGAGATTGTAGAGATGAACTTAACTACAAATATCTCTTGAAATAAATCGATGAACCAATAAGACTTAATGCTAGTCCCTAGTGGTATTTCCATCCAAATTGAGAGACTAAATTACTGTTGCGTCATATAATACCGCTTGAAACAATGAATGAATACAAGACAATGCCGGGTGCATACAGTAGTCGCGATGTTTACCTCTACTTTATACTTGGATGGATACTTCTTGATACTTTTTAGTATTCGAGATGGTTCTGTTCAAAGGTCGTCGCGGGAATTTGGAGACAACTATCTAACTTTTTTTTAAATAATATTACTTATGTACTTTATCTTACCGCAAAAGATGTGTGTGTCTTAAAATATTACTTAAACACTTCAATTTACAATCAAATACAAGTAATCTAGCAAGGAAAGAAAATTAAAAACAAAACTCGACACCTAACCCTTTGATCAAATGTTATTTGAAGGCTAAACTTACCAAGCATACCTAGTTACCACCACCTGCCATACAACACTTTTATAAAGTGAAATTATATATTCATTTTACAGGGAGAGTCAATTTTATTTCAATATTTTTCTAAGTACCCTCTATTTTACCTTCAAATGGCAAAATAATTTTTTAGCACATGTTATAAGTTTTTAATTTTATAACAAGTAAAGGAGACGGTTTTTTTTGTTTGGCGAATAGGCCCAGTCACAAATTGTGCGAGTATAGGAATGTAATGTATACCGGTTTATATCTTATATACTCTAGATAGACAGTCTGCACATATCAAAACTCCCTCAAGAGGGAATACTCTGAAATAAGAGAATCAAAACATGACTCTAGTGAAAACCTAAAATCTCACAACAGCGATTGTCTAATGAATATACCATAATAAGGCAACCAAGACCTCTCGAAATAACGCAGTTTTTGCTGGCAATTGCTTGTAGATCTAAAATAATAAGGTAGTTAAAGAGAAACAATACACTATTTATATGACACAAGAAATATTTATTACTGTTCACAATTATAATTAACACAGTCATCTCTTAAAGCAGTATTTCATCTTAAATAGTCGCAGGTTGCTCAAGCTCACCTAAAAGCAGAGCCCAAGATAAAAACCACACTTTACACATCACATGTGCACAGCAGCCAACAGTGACTGTGCCTGTGCTCAATAAGCAATAACAACAGTATCCAACAAGAGCAGCTTTAGTGTGTATTATGCACTTACCATTTTTATAAAATATAAAAGTACATATAAATCATGCATTTATTTAATAAAATCTGAAACAATAACAACGTTGTCATGACAGTGTCAAACTGATTGAAACTGTACTACAGAGTATCTGCTATTGGCTGTTATTTACGTTTCGTTCTACGATTATTTTTAAAGTACGTTACTTGATAATTAGTATTAACAATTAAAATAAACCTAAGAACGTTACAAAACAAGCATTTTTAGGTGTAATCCTTTTTTACCATTATTTCATTATTCCCTCTTCGTTTAAGTATAAGTCATTTGTGCTCGGTTAACTATATTACGATGATAACTATTTTTGTGAGTAATATGAATAATAAACATTACTGTTTAGGGTGGTGCGAAAAAAACCGTCTCCTTTAATTCTAAAATTGTCTACTTGAATTAATATGTCATATCACGCAATATGAAATGTCGTAATGCGATACCTTTAGGCCAAGTTTCATTCTAAACATTCAGTTGAAGAACAAACTTTTAATTGTCAAAGAACTGTTATGATCCCTGTTACGTGACTAGTTCCTCTTCTTCCAATGCTCTACAATAAAACTGTACTTGCAGTATTCTCAGTACCTCAAGTATCAAGATCACTAACACCACATTACATTTCAAGACACAGTCAGAAGTCACGTAACACCGCGGCCGACGCAGCACGTACACCAATCATCAAAACCAAACCCGTGACCATATACCCATCTCCCTCAAACCAACACTATTTCTCTATCATCTATCTCATTCCCTCGCGTCGAATCCGTCGGGAAATCTGAATAGTATGAAGTAGAATTAGGTGCTTTGACATTAGTTTATAAGGCGTTGATAGATTTTCTTTGAACCTTTTGAGGTACTGTGGGACCTGTAGCAAAAGTTTTATTTGACGAAATCGTGATGTTTTTTTGTAGATATTTATTTACTTTGTCCTAAAGACTTGATAAAAAGTAGGCAACGTTTTTTGAAGTTTTCGGTGTTGTTGACGTTAGTGGACGATGGTCACTGCTTACCATCAGGTGAGTAGCTGGCTCGTCTGCTACCTGCAGTGGGACATTAATAGGCTGTAAGATGTTGATGATGACAGTTATCTTCCACCAAAACATAGTAACATTTTCGTACTTCTGCATGGAGTATACAGCCTATTGCTGAAGTATACGGAGTATACGGCCCTTAGTCGGTTTTTACGACACTCATGGGATGAGATGGGGTGGTGACACACTGTATTTTTACTCCGTCACCACAGGTAGACTGCAGATAACTGTAGCTAGAAAAATTACAGGGCTGTATGTCTAGACTTCAATTTTATTATAAGCGGCAGTTCCCACTTACTATCAGCTGAGTCACTTGCTTGTCTGACAATATAGAGCAATAATTAAAAGTCTTAAACACCATATCCGTTACCACACTTCTCTACACATAACAGCAAAAGTCACACGCATTTACAAAGTTATTCCACACATGTAACGTCAATCATGTGCTCATATAGACAATATTAATTACACTCTATTCATAATGGAGAATAATATGATAATTACGTTTGTTACACGATTCAATTTCTGCTATTGCTGGGTAGAATAACAAGATAGGATTTTTCATTGAGAATTCTTTGCTTGGTGAATGAGTTAGATGCATTCAGAAATGAGCAAGTAATGGCAAGTGATCGCAAGAATAAAGCCCGACCGCTACTGCAGCCGCTACTGTACTTGTCGATGTGTAAATCGGGCTTAATGCCCGATTTACACATCGACAAGTACAGTAGCGAGTTAAGTAGTATTTTAAGATTAAGTCGATTTTAATAGATGTCCATCCTATTTTTTGGCGAGTTAAGTACGAAGTAGCCTCCTTTCTCGCATCTTTCTAACTTAACTCGCCAAAAAATAGGATGGAAATCTATTTAAATCAACTTAATCAACAACTTACTACTTAACTCGCTACTGTACTTGTCGATGTGTAAATCGGGCTTAAGAGTCGGAAGGGAAAGCATTTTTGTCAAGCATAGGCAACATAATAAAAGATAATAAGTAGGTATCTACTAAATCGGCTAACGAACAATCTGTTTTTGATCTGTCGATTTTGAGTGACAAAAACATATTTTGGGCTGCATTTTATGGACTGTGTCTTTTGATTTAGTGTGGCACTTATGCCTAAGTCAGCAAAAACAGGTATTATGTAACGATTATCCACGCCCTTCCTCTCTTACCCTTACATGGCTAGGACCGGAAGAAGACTAGCATTGCTCGAGCCATTTCGACGGATAATGGTAACTTACGCAGTACCTACATAAAAAGTCACGTGACTCAGCTTTCCCGCCAAAATTCAATGAAATCAAAATATAATATGATTGAAGTAAAAATTTAAGGTTTTCGGAATTTTCCCATTACATGTACAATAAGACCTTGCTTCATGCCAAATTTCAAGTTTGTAGGTAGACTGGAAGTACACTGTAGGTTTTTGCCTTTACCCCTCTAAATTTGCGACAAAAACGGCTATATCTCTTGATTGCGTTGGATTAGCAGTTTGATTTTTTTACGGCACTAAGAGGCAACAAGCCTTAGTATTTGGTGAAAATTTCAACTTGATACCTCCACGCGTTCCTGAGATAAATGGTCTTGACAGACAGACGGACGGACGGACAGACGGACGGACAGACGGACGGACAGACGGACGGACAGACGGACGGACAGACGGACGGACAGACGGACGGACAGACGGACGGACAGACGGACGGACGGACAACAAAGTGATCCTATAAGGGTTCTGTTTTTTCAAAACTTTTAGGCTTCTACTGTGATGGTTATCAATCAAAATAAATCGCTTGATAAGTAACAGCATTATTAACTATAAACACCAACAAAAACTGTAATCAAATAAACTTTGAAAAACTTAAGAAGATGATGTTAGCTAGTTATTTTGAAAATACGACCTCCCTTTCCAATTCCTCATTTTATAATAAGATAAAAAGAGATAGACATATATTTAGTAATATAAAAGCACTCGTGCATTAAAAACTGAATGCTTTTGACAATGCTATGTAGCTTCTTAAGATGCTTCGAATGTTTTGACGTAATAGTTTTTCTGAAAAGGGAAAGCTTATTAAGAAAAAGATTTAAGTAGATAGTTTTAATTGACTGCTGTGGTTAGTGTTATGATAGAAAAAGGTAAATAGCCAGACCGTTAACCTTATGTAGTGTGGTGACGGAGTAAGAACACAGTGTGTCACCACCCTATCTCACCCCATGGGTGTCGTAAAAACCGACTAAGGGACTATCCGTATATATTATCTTTACGTAATAAAAAGAAGGAAAACTTGAAATTAAACCCTATACCAACCCGTTTTGGCCAGCGTGGTATAAGTAGGTCACTGGAGGAGGCCCGTCCCTGCAGTGGGACATTAATGGGCTGTTATGATGAACCTTATGTAGGTACTGCGTAAGTTACCATTATCCGTCGAAATGGCTCGAGCAATGCTAGTCTTCTTCCGGTCCTAGCCATGTAAGGGTAAGAGAGGAAGGGCGTGGATAATCGTTACATAATACCTGTTTTTGCTGACTTAGGCATAAGTGCCACACTAAATCAAAAGACACAGTCCATAAAATGCAGCCCAAAATATGTTTTTGTCACTCAAAATCGACAGATCAAAAACAGATTGTTCGTTAGCCGATTTAGTAGATACCTACTTATTATCTTTTATTATGTTGCCTATGCTTGACAAAAATGCTTTCCCTTCCGACTCTTAAGCCCGATTTACACATCGACAAGTACAGTAGCGAGTTAAGTAGTAAGTTGTTGATTAAGTTGATTTAAATAGATTTCCATCCTATTTTTTGGCGAGTTAAGTTAGAAAGATGCGAGAAAGGAGGCTACTTCGTACTTAACTCGCCAAAAAATAGGATGGACATCTATTAAAATCGACTTAATCTTAAAATACTACTTAACTCGCTACTGTACTTGTCGATGTGTAAATCGGGCTTAAGAGTCGGAAGGGAAAGCATTTTTGTCAAGCATAGGCAACATAATAAAAGATAATAAGTAGGTATCTACTAAATCGGCTAACGAACAATCTGTTTTTGATCTGTCGATTTTGAGTGACAAAAACATATTTTGGGCTGCATTTTATGGACTGTGTCTTTTGATTTAGTGTGGCACTTATGCCTAAGTCAGCAAAAACAGGTATTATGTAACGATTATCCACGCCCTTCCTCTCTTACCCTTACATGGCTAGGACCGGAAGAAGACTAGCATTGCTCGAGCCATTTCGACGGATAATGGTAACTTACGCAGTACCTACATAAGGTTCATCATAACAGCCCATTAATGTCCCACTGCAGGGACGGGCCTCCTCCAGTGACCTACTTATACCACGCTGGCCAAAACGGGTTGGTATAGGGTTTAATTTCAAGTTTTCCTTCTTTTTATTACGTAAAGATAATATATACGGATAGTCCCTTAGTCGGTTTTTACGACACCCATGGGGTGAGATAGGGTGGTGACACACTGTGTTCTTACTCCGTCACCACACTACATAAGGTTAACGGTCTGGCTATTTACCTTTTTCTATCATAACACTAACCACAGCAGTCAATTAAAACTATCTACTTAAATCTTTTTCTTAATAAGCTTTCCCTTTTCAGAAAAACTATTACGTCAAAACATTCGAAGCATCTTAAGAAGCTACATAGCATTGTCAAAAGCATTCAGTTTTTAATGCACGAGTGCTTTTATATTACTAAATATATGTCTATCTCTTTTTATCTTATTATAAAATGAGGAATTGGAAAGGGAGGTCGTATTTTCAAAATAACTAGCTAACATCATCTTCTTAAGTTTTTCAAAGTTTATTTGATTACAGTTTTTGTTGGTGTTTATAGTTAATAATGCTGTTACTTATCAAGCGATTTATTTTGATTGATAACCATCACAGTAGAAGCCTAAAAGTTTTGAAAAAACAGAACCCTTATAGGATCACTTTGTTGTCCGTCCGTCCGTCTGTCCGTCCGTCTGTCCGTCCGTCTGTCCGTCCGTCTGTCCGTCCGTCTGTCCGTCCGTCCGTCTGTCTGTCAAGACCATTTATCTCAGGAACGCGTGGAGGTATCAAGTTGAAATTTTCACCAAATACTAAGGCTTGTTGCCTCTTAGTGCCGTAAAAAAATCAAACTGCTAATCCAACGCAATCAAGAGATATAGCCGTTTTTGTCGCAAATTTAGAGGGGTAAAGGCAAAAACCTACAGTGTACTTCCAGTCTACCTACAAACTTGAAATTTGGCATGAAGCAAGGTCTTATTGTACATGTAATGGGAAAATTCCGAAAACCTTAAATTTTTACTTCAATCATATTATATTTTGATTTCATTGAATTTTGGCGGGAAAGCTGAGTCACGTGACCTGTGACGTCATAGAATTTTGGTCACGTGACCCGTGACGTCATAGAATTTTGACAGATGAGTCGTGATGTCACAGAATTTTGGCGGGAAAATATTTTTGACAGTTGAGCCGTGACGTTTTTAAATTTTTGACAGATGAGTCGTGACGTCACAGAATTTTTGACAGATGATTCGTAACGTCACAGAATTTTGGCGGGAAAATATATTTTGACAGCTGAGCCGTGACGTTTTTGAATTTTTGACAGATGAGTCGTGACGTCACCGAATTTTTGACAGATGAGTCGTGACGTCACAGAATTTTTGTCAGATGATTCGTGACGTCACAGAATTTTGGCGGGAAAATATATTTTGACAGCTGAGCCGTGACGTTTTTGAATTTTTGACAGATGAGTCGTGACGTCATAGAATTTTTGACAGATGATTTGTGACGTCATGTTATTTTGGCGAGAAAATATTTGAGACCTCTTTCACTTTGACAGCTGTCAATTTTTACAGATAGGCGTGACGTCATAGATTTTTTGACAGATGAGTTGTGACGTCATATTATTTTAGCGGGAAAATATTTTAGACACCCGTGTCACTTTTGACAGCTGTCACTTTTGACAGATGTGCGTGACGTCATATAATTTTTGACAGATGAGTCGTGACGTCACATAATTTTTGACAGATCAGTTTTGACGTCACAGAATTTTGGCGGGAAAATATTTTTGACACTTGAGCCGTGACGTCTTTGAATTTTGGCGGGAAAAATTGAATTTAAACATCTGAATCCTGACGTTATCACAATTTGGCGGGAAAATAAATAGGTTTGTACGGAACCCTCGGTGCGCGAGTCAGACTCGCACTTGACCGGTTTTATTTTTTTCATAACAGCCCTTTCATATTCCACTGCAGGCCTCCTTCCGTAACGGAGGGATACTTAGCCTACTAATACCACATTGGCCAGACGGATTGGTATAGGTTTAATTTCAAGTTTTCCCTCTTTTTATTCCTATAGTTAATATTCACGGATAATCGGTTTTTGCGACACCCATGGGATGAGATGGAGTGGTGACATATTGGATTCTTACTCCGTCACCACACGGAGCGCAATGGATAAAGAAGCCAAGATACGTCCACTGCTTGACAATGCTTCCTTCAAATATCTCTCGTCCATCAATTACCCGCTTTTGCGTGATCATCGTTAAACCTCGTAACGAATAAAGCGTTCGTCGCTGAACTAGAATGATGGCGGAGGTGCAGCCATTCCAGAGAAAGTTTGTGTGTTACGAGTATGTGCTCTACTCACTGTCACTTAGGGTCTAGTTTACAATATCGACAGTCACTACATCGACGGTCGCTGTATCGCAAACGTTCCATCGACGGGCTAATGTATCGACAGTAGCCTACATCGACGGTACGTTATATCGAAGGTACCCCAAATCGATGGAACGCTACATTGACAGTACACTAAAACGACAGTATTCTACATCGACAGTGCACCAAATAAGACAGTCAATCCAATGTATACTTACTAAACCTAATATAAATAAATAACAATAAATAAAATTAATTAAAACAATAACACTAAATACATAACGGACAATTTAGCAGACATTTCAACTTAACCTAATGTTAAGCATAAACATAAATATTCTATCTGTTTGTTTATGTTGACGAGGTTATCTAGAATACTGCTCGATCGATTCTGAATAATTATTGGCATTCCATAGTTATTTTGTTGACAATCGATGCCAAATTGTTAAGCTGATTGCTAATAACTTGGGAGTTATTATTGTTTGGAATAATTGACGGTCCTAAAAACATTATTTTTATTGAACATGTAGAAATAAGCGTTATTTATTTATTTCTTGCTTTTTATTACAATGCCATCAAGTCGCAAAAAGCAATGTTTGATTAAACGTTATTTTATAACATTTTTATGTGAAAACATACATCATATACCAATACCTATACCAATTCGTCTGGCCAGCGTGGTATTAGTAGGTCAAGTATCCCTTCGTCACGGGAGAAGGCCCGTCCCTGCAGTGGGACGTTAATGGGCTGTTATGATACATCATATCATAATTATCAGTCCTTAAATTTGGCCAACACATATCACGCTGGCAAGAGCGACTCCTATCGGATTTTATATAAAGTTTACCTTCTCTTAATTTCGTAGAGTTATCTGCGAATTATCATAGTTGACTTTAACGACAGCCAAGGGATGAGATGGCGTGGGGTCACCATGTATTCATAGTCCACCTATAACAAGAACCACATAGTACAATTATTATCAAAATTGTTTGATCCAAGTAGTTAAACTTTTTTTTCGAACTTGCCTATGTCAAGCAGGAAAATTCCATGTAGAGTTCATGACGGTAAAGGCTGTAATAATGTTCAGAACTCGAACCGACAAAAATCATTAAGCATACCTACTTAATTTTGCCTACAACAACACGTGTATAGCAATAAAACTCTAACACTATGCATAATAAAAACATTATTCAAATAAGTAACAATATAAAAACATTTACAATTACAACGCACGCATTTATAAAGCTACTATCAAAGTCCAACAAAATCTTCAAAGTCCATTCGAATGAATGGTCCAGTAAAAATCGTTTCCAAAGAAAAATTATTTTCGATTCTACCCTCCGATATTTCCTAAGAGGGCCACGTAGTCCGATTTTTCTGGTCAAATGCACCGCGAAACGCAATGGCCACGGCTTCGGTTCGTCCGAGCATCAACGATCTATCAACGGACTTCGCGTTCGGAATTCTAAATGCAATCGAAATCACCAATCGCGGATGTCCATTTCAAAACAGACATAAGATGTAGGTACGCGCGAATATTGAAATTCGAACGAATAGCTTTTGTTTTACGAGTCTGTATTGTGTTTTCTAATTTCTTTAACTTCCTATCATTGTAAAATCAACCTTATTTTCTAAAGTATAAGGTTAATTTTCGTTTGTATTCATATTGACAGTTTATTGCAATTTGTTTTTAGAATATAAACTATTTCCTGTTAAAGATATCTTTCGCCCATTGTTTGTATTTTGAGCGGTCGATGATGTCATGTAAGGCTTTCATGTGAATCGTAAATACGCTATTTAAATATAAACCTCTTATATATTTTAGAGGCACATAGCAATTTAGACCTTAATCCCTTACTTTTAGATACATTTTCAAATAGAAATTGTTTATTGTCTCGATGTCTTGCTCTGTGCGTAGTTCAATGAGTCACACGGAAGCACAAGTTTATTAAATTTATTTGCGGTATTTATTACCAAATTGCTGGTAGCAAAAACGAAGCAGCAGTTTCAGGTTTTTCTTTGCCTTGTCCAATCAAAGCCTACACAAAGCTTTGGCAAAACAAAACCTAATTAATATTTGCCTAACTGAAACTAAAATATGTGTAAATTTGCTTGACCAATCATACCCTAAATCATAAGAAGATTAAGTTTTTATTCGTTATCCTGTAAATAGCACAAGTTGTACTTAGTTTGGGACTAGATGGGGTTGTGTGAATGTGTAATTTGTTTTTAAAGTTTTTTTAATTCTTATTATTGTTGAACGGAAGTTGAAGGTTTGTCATTAGGTATAGCTACCAGTGAGAAGCAAGTTAAGTAGTTTTTCTTTTAAAATTCCATAAAATAATACTCTTAAGTACATTTTGTAAAAAAAACAAACTCAAAAAGCCATGAAGCATTTTTGCATTTGAAATATAAAACCATAAATTGTCTTAACAACCCTTCACTGCAGGTGGGTGAAAAATAATTTATTCAAATAAATCTCTCGAATTTTCGGTCTAGGAGGCCCCCGGGCGTCGTTTCGCAATTCTTTTAACTGCTCCAAGGAGGTGACTTTTTTCACGCTGTATTAATGAAAATGCTAATAAAACGCTTGCGATGATTTTGTGAGAAATGTTCATGTTTTTTTTGTGTTCTTTTAGGAATGGAGGATTTTTAAATGGTAAACAGGTATAACACGGTTTTAGAATTAACCTTATTAAGGAAATTAGATAAAGAACTATTTTTTTCAGTGTCCCTCTGCAGGGGCGGGCTTTCTAGTAATTCTCATTACGGTTGGTTACGGATTAGTATAGGGGTACTATCATCGACCTGGATATTAAGTCATACTCCACCGGGAGTATACCTATACTCTAGCAACACAACACAGCGAACTTAAATAATTTACTCCAAAAAACATCATTAAGCAAACTCAGGAAACGTACAAAGTACAAAACTCATAAATAAGGACGTGAGATAAAAATAAAAATTATACATTATCGCGTTTATTTTAATTTCGTTAAACATTAATCATAGCAGTGAGAATGTCGCGAGCCCATTTGTTATCGCTCGGGTACTTTTTAATTTGCAACAGCGTTCTAAGGGTTGGATCGTGTAGATTATTTTGTGATACCGTTGTGACAAGGCATTTTGTAGATATGCTTGAAGATAATATATTATTTTGTTGTTATTTAGATGTACTTATTTATGGTAATGGAGTAGATGATTTGGTCTTAGGTTCCAGCCTTTAGTCACTGAGCATTGCATTTCTTAGTCCTTATTGACTAAAAATTCAAGATAATCAGCAAATTCTACGCAGCTCAAATGCCCAATATTTGTGCAATCTATATAATTGTTTTAAGTCTAGATGTTTGTTGTAATCCACATGCTTTTAAACCTAAAAAAACTTAAATGTTTATTTTGAGATTATTATGTTAATGTTTGTACCTACGTTAATTAAGCAAAGCAGTGTTGTAAGGGTTGATTGGCATCCCGTAGTCTTTTCCTTACCCCATGAAAACTAGTCTTTATACAAGTATGTAAAACTGTTGAGAGAGGCAATTATCACCATAACAGCCCATTAATGTCCCACTGCAGGGACGGGCCTCCTCCCATGACGGAGGGATACTTGGCCTACTAATACCACGCTGGCCAGACAGATTGGTATAGGGTTTAATTTCCAGTTTTCCTTCTTTTTATTTCGTAAAGATAATATTCACGGATGAGTTGGGGTGGTGACATATTGTATTCTTACTCCGTCACCACACAGAGCTAATTATGCCGATGACTTAATAGCGAAATCGTTGAGTACCTACAAATTTTTCTTTCAATAATCGCAATGCCGGAACTTTTTTACATCCGACCCTTTGACGGAACTTGTACTGCAGGACAGAGTCCCTAAACAAATTGTGTACGACATTATTCTGAGCACAGACAAGATCCCAAACCTTTTTCTGTAGCACGTGAGAGAAATAGTATAACTTAGAAAATTGAAAAAATGTTTGTTTTTGTAGCTTACTGTACTTAAATAGGTGTGACAAAAGTATCTTATAGGAGTATGAAGCCGTTGGTCTAATGTACAAGCAGGATAATAATTTGTGTGATTTTTTTTATTTGTGTGAATTTTAGTTATTATTAAGTCTTTTTGTATTGTGATTAGTGGAAACTGTTCTATAGATTTAGATTTTATTATGGGTAATAACTATTTATACTGATGTTGTTTCTCAAATAAAATAAATAAATAAAAATCTCTAAGTTATTCTCCTGAACCATGTAATTCTTTGTGTACTTACTTTACGTGCTTGTTAACATTGTTTGTTGTGTGAAATTATACTTTTCCAAACCGTCAGTATTATAAGTATTGCATGCTAAGTGGTATATGCGCGGAAATGTAAACATTTGGCTATCAGCAAGTATTTTCTCCTCTTTTTTTATGCTCTGTAGTTTGTTATGTTCTTTGTTGCGTAGTATTGCATATTTACCCTTTACCCAAAGATTAAATTAAATAAATATTTTTGTAACACTCAAAAATAAAAATCTTAACATATCCTATTTTTCCACACGGGCGATTGCTAGGGTTGGATGAAAAACGACAGGGCAGAAATTAAGTCTCGCTTGTGAAAAATGATTCTAAACGTGGACAACGTTTAAGGGTAGTATATTGTAGACATAGGGGTCGCATCGTCCCGTGGCTATTATATGAGTAAACACTGTTTAGGACCTCGTGACTTTTAAAAAAACGATTTCGACTGTATCGGGATTTAAGCCAAAATGTAGTTTTTATACCTAAATGTATACAAGAGGTTTATTTAAATAGCTATCTTTTATGCCAAAATGTAGATAATTTATAGTAGAACTGAACAGTAAATGATGTGTCTAATTACGAGTGTCTGTATAATCTACTGTAATAGAACGACGTATACAAAAATACATTAGGCAAAGGCAAACTTTAACTTAGAATAATAATAAAAAAACTCCGGATTCTATGAAACAGATGCTTTTAAAACTAGTAGCCTTAATCTTAGTAGCTACTGTACAGGTTTTAATAACCCTTAGGAGCAATTTACCGGATTCTCAATTTACCAGATTCGCAATTCACCAGATTCTCAACTCACCAGATTTGCAATTGACCAGATTTTGTACTATCAAACAGAAAATGCATTGCAGTATGATGAACTATAATATTATGCAAATTCAAAATATCCAATTAATTTTAATAATAAGTTTGTCGCTGTTTAGTATCAGCAAGCCGAAGCCTTTCTACAGTGTAAGGGCTTGACCTTGGCCCATCAGTTTCGAAGCCCGCAATCGCAGACCACAGCTCGGTCATGCAAGTATTTTCGCTATCCTAGCGTTTACTGGGTAAGCTATGAACGCGCCCTTTAAAAAGTTTTCAAAGGTAAAAAAAGCACCAGACTTCAGGTTAAAAAAATACTCTTATTGGGTATTCAGATGTCCCACTGCAGGGACGGTATCCTCCCGTGACGGAGGGATACTTGGCCTACTATACGACGCTAGCCAGACGAATTGGTATAGGGAAGGAAAACTTGAAATTATAGTTTTCCTTCTTTTTATTTCGTAAATATAATATTGACGCATAGTCCCTTAGTCGCTTTTTACGACACCCGTGGGATGAGATTGGGTGGTGACTGTTAATTTAAAAAAAAACGTATTTTTAAAGTCTATTTTAAAGAATTTATACTATAGACATAATATCAAAATTCAATTTGTGTTTGATTATACTTCTGGTCAATTGCGAATCTGATGAGTTGAGAATCTGGTGAATTGCGAATCTGGTAAATTGAGAATCTGGTGAATTGCTCCTAATAAACACAGTAACATTAGCACACTCTGCTTAGAGATTGATTAAGCAGGCATAGCGGTGGACCGTGGAACCGAACTAGATGTCCACTAACGAAAAATATATACAACAAGATAAAAGAGCTATATTTTAAAATGATAAATCTCACATCCAAAATATTATTATTGTACATTTAAATATAATATAGGTATCTAAGTATTACAACTATAAAAAAATAGTAGCCTATTCCTACTAGCAACGAATAAATCGCAAAAAACCAACGCAAACAAAAAAATCATAGTTGACAAAATTTAATAGTATACCTTGATGTTTATCTATAGCAATTTGTGGTAATATATGACTTAATCTGAACAACGAAGATCAACAAACAAAATGTTTATAGCATTTGAAAAAACACTATTTATCATTTTATAACGTTTGCCGTTTATTTTGTTAGCAATTTGTTTCATTTTTGTCATTTTTGATTAATCATGTTTCTTGTTTTATAGTGTAAATTGATTTATATATCCAATAATGTGTCAAAAGTAAAAACTTAGGTGAAAATATTGTGGTAGGTCCATTATAAATCACTGTTTAATTTAAGAGTCTCTCTTCTCATTTGAGACTTCACCTACCAGAGTCCTATCGACGGAACCTTCAATTAGAATAAATACAATAATGGAATGTATTTCAACCTTTAATCTTTTTCAATATTTAAGTATTTTACAGCTGGTAATACCCACTGTACATAAGCTCTCTAGTAAGTTGAAGCAGCGAAGACTACTGGTATTTTTTTAATTTGCTCAGGATATATTATTTAAATTTACTACGCCCATTAAACAAAAGTTTCATCTATTTTTTGTAAATATGGGATGCAACAAGCATAACTTGTATATTTACCAACAACAAAATACACAAGAAAATAAAATAAATTATATAAAACAAACGAAACGCGATTAAGCAATAAAATGGCTACTGTTTTTTGACACCGTGCCCCTTCTCAGAACATATAAAACACAGCAACGATTTGTTTATATCAACATTAACAAGAAGGTGCTTTAATAAAGTAATAAAAATCCGAGAAAGGACGACTAAGGGTATAATTTCGCTATTAATATTCAATTTTAACCCCCAAAACTTCGCTGCCACTTCAAAGAAAAATCTAAGATGTCGATCTAAAGTGTAGTATCTACTTACGTAATTTCCGAGTAGGCGTTTGAAGGGTTAGTCGAAATTATGTAGATGTGTGCGTGACTTTATAAACGTGTGTCTCGTAATTACATGAGTGTTAACACTTAATCGCACGTGTTGCTTGTGTCTACATCAGTTTTGTTTTTTGAAATTGTTTTTTTTTGTTTTGAATTAAAAAGCTTTTGTTTCTAGAAAATTTTCTTTTTTAACTTTTTCGCCTTACGTGCTACTGGACGGACAGATTTGTTCATTGATGGAATAATATTTGTTCTTTACCCACTTATCACATTAGTCTTGTTCATCATTCCTTACACAACGCCATTCAGCCGCAAACTAAAGAGGCCTATATCTAGTAATAGTACTAGACCACAAATAAACTAATTTAATACTAACATGCTTGCAAAGATTTGCATTGAGCGGGAAACGAACCCTAAACTTTGCGTAACAGTAATTGAATATTACTAACCAGACAGAAGTCTAGCGGATTGGTAATAGGGTAGGTATAGTAGTTTTTTTTCTAATTATATTAACCAAGTGAATCGTTATTCATCATAACAGCCCATTAATGTCCCACTGAAGGGACGGGCCTCCTCTCGTGACGGAGGGATACTTAGCCTACTAATACCACGCTGGCCAGACGGATTGGTATAGGGTTTAATTTCAAGTTTTCCTTCTTTTTATTTCGTAAAGAAGGTTACGGTTGTTCCCTTAGTCGGTTTTTACGACACCCATGGAATCGTTATTAGTTACATATTTTTATAGTCTTGACTCTTTTGTTAATGTTATCCTCTATCTTCCCATTCCATTTCTTTCAGTCCATGGAACCGTTTGGACAGGCCTATGTCCAGCAGTGGGCGTCTATTGGGTGATATGATGATGATGATGGTGGAGTGAAGACGAGTATTTTACCTACTTATACTACAATTCAGTTATTCAACAAAGTACTTTTTTTTTCTTGTGAACTCACACAATATAATCACAAAATGGTTAAGAGTGCCTGCCTTGCCTGTGGCGGAAAGGTAACGACACGGGAGGGGATAAAGTGCCCCAAATGCAAGGAAACCATGCACCGTGACTGTGTTGGGGTGGAAAAGAACTTCTCGGTGCCGACGACGGCGACGTGGTCTTGCCCTGATTGCATAGCAAAAACTCCTAGGTGCAATGGGGATAACACGCCTGTTAAAATTATTGATCATCAGCGAGATGCTGATGGCCCTGGCAGTGTGAGTGCTAACGAAGATTATGACTCTGAATGGAGTAAAAATACTGAAATAAGAGCATTTAGGGAGGAGATGCGGGAGTCTATGAGAGTATTGCGAGAGGAGCTATGTGATTTGAGAAATGCTGTAAAAACATATGAATTTCGTCTTGACAAACTGGAGGCAAAAATGGAGTCCTTGGCAGAGCGGCAAAGGAGCACGGAGGGGGACAAATCGGAGTCCGTCAAGATAAAAAATCTAGAAGAAAATGTGGCTAAGCTTCAAACTGAGCTCAACGACAGGGAACAGGAAACGCTGCTCAATGACGTGGAGCTGAGTGGAATACCGGAGCAGCGTGGAGAAAACCTAGCTCATCTGGTGTTGGCGTGCGCTACTAAGCTTGACATTCACCTGGACGAGCGAAACCTAGTCAGTTGCACACGTTCTGGTGTTTTGAGATCAGAGGTGGGCACTAGACCACGCTCCATAGTGGTGCGCCTGGCGCGCCGTGACGTCCGTTTTAAGCTACTCCATGCAGCGCGTGTGAGAAGACATCTTACTACCGAAGGTCTATCTGTAAGTGAAGTACCACTGTCTATTTATATAAACGAGCGCTTAACTCGCGCTAACCGACAGCTATTTCATCGTGCTCGTGAGGCTGGTCGCCGGAGTTCATGGCGGTATGTCTGGACAAAGGATGGAAAGATATTTGCTCGGAAAGAGGGCGGAATGCCAGTGAATCGTATTCGATCAGAAGCAGATCTGAATAAGGTTTTTGGGCTGGAGGATGTTCGAGTACAAAATATAGCAACAAATATACAGAAGTGAGAAAGAACCAGCTAAGTTTGTTTTGTTTTTTATTGAGTAACATTGTTAATATGTATTTCACGTTATTTACAATTTTTTTCATTTTTCATTTTAATCAAATTACTAGTTGTGCTCAACTCAATATACTCTTGCTTTTTATATTACTGTTGATATATAATTACATAACTTGTGCTAAATGCTCCTTAATACATAATATAGTAAACATAACTTATATGACACTCGTGAAATACCCATGTAACACAATTAATAACTGTAAGCGCTTTAATAAAGTCAGTACTGTTGATGTTGAGTATCTTGATGGAGTGATCTATATGAAACTCGTACCTATAGATTTACAAGTAACCTTTGTGATAATGTGTTTACATACTTGTTTTGACGCTGTTAATAATTTAAAGTATCTTATTATGATTGCGATAGTTGTATGCCTACCTGTTGCTCTCGGCTTAATGCGAGTATATATTGTTGTATTATATGTGTATTTTTGTTGTTTTGCAACATTGCTGTGTTTGATTTATTCTGTATGTTCGTATGTAAATTATTTTAATGTCTACATCTGTTTGTGTCTTGGTATAGAATGGATAGTGTGTCCATGGAAATCTCGTTGTTTTATAAATATGCATTATTATTCAATTTGAAACGTAAATTTAAGTTAGGGTTTTTGAATGCGGGCTCGTTGGGCACACGACATGATGAACTACTTGTTGCTTTAGACCGTCATGATGTAGATATATTAGCCATAAACGAGACTTGGCTGCGGGAGGGAGAGGAGGGACGTGCGCCGTCTCCGCCGGGATATCGATTGCGTCACATGCCTCGTCCTCCGGACGTGCGTTCGCGCGGCGGTGGTGTTGGTTTTTATATTCGACGGGGTATTACTATCCGTATACTGCCTCATCCGCCGACTGCACTTGTTGAACAGATGTGGCTAAGTGTACTGATTAATGGAGTAAAATTGATTGTAGGGACGGCCTACAGACCACCTTGGTTGAGTATAGACTTGTTTATGAGTGCATTGTCTGATAGCCTTAGTAGTTTTCCATGTCATGAAAATGTCATACTTATGGGAGATTTTAATATTAATTTTATGGATAAACATAGTTCTAGTTTTAGTGAACTGTCTAGTTTTTTGACTTGTCATGGTTTGGTACAGTGTGTCACTGAGCCCACGCACTTTACAGATTATAGTGAGACATTAATTGACATCGTGTGTACTGATGTTAGAAGGAACACAATACACGTGGACTACATACCTGAGCTAGGCGCGCATGCATTTCTAACGTGTGAACTAGACATAAAAAGACAAAAAACTAAACCAGAAATCTTCGAATGTAGGTGCCTTTCTGGCATTGATTGGGATTTATTTAATGAACACTTGGCTGCTACGGATTGGTCACATATTCAGGGTTTAAGTAGTGTTGACGATATGGTTCGTGGGTTTAATTCATATTTGAGTACGTTATACGATATTCATGCACCATTACGCACTAAATATATTAAGCATCGGCAATACCCGTGGATTACTTACAATGTTAAACAAATGATGAGGAGCCGGGATGAGGCGCATGCTAGATTGCGGATCAATAATAGTGATAATACCGCGCTGCGACAGTATTATAAAGAAATAAAGGCTGAGGTAAATAGAGCATTATTTAATGAAAAGAAAGCGTATTACAATCATTTTGTGAATAATCAGCGTGACCCAAAAACTCTTTGGAGTCACATAAAGAAAAATGTACGTATAAAAAGTAAAATAGAAATTCCCTCACACATTTACAGTGATCCTGACGTCATTAATAATCATTTTTTAAGTGTACCTGGTAGCACACATAATATCTCTACGTCTTACCTTTCGGCATTTCGAGAACCTGGCTGTGCATTTAGTGGTTTTACATTGCAGAGAGTGGATGAAAACGTTGTTGCAAAAACCCTACTGTCACTTAAGTCGAACGCCATAGGTCTTGACGGGATCTCGCTGGATATGTTATCTCAGGCAATGCCATCCATCTTATCTACTTTGACTACTATAATTAATAGGTCTATAGAAACTAGCACATTTCCGTGTGAATGGCGGAAAGCTTTAATAAAGCCAATCCCTAAGATAGCCAATCCAGCAAATCTTAAGGACATACGTCCTATCAGCATACTGCCTTGTGCGTCAAAGGTTCTGGAGAGGGTTGTGGCTAAGCAGGTAATCAAATACGTTGAAAGCAATAACATTCTACCTGTGGTACAATCTGGCTTTAGGAAAAATCACAGTACAACTACCGCAGTTCTTAAAGTAGTTGATGATATTCTTAATGCACAAGACAATGGAGAGTGTACCTTGTTGACGCTACTAGACTACTCCAGGGCTTTTGATAGTATAAGTGTCGAGCTACTTCTTGCAAAGCTGGGCTTCTACGGCTTTTCACCATCGACTGTTGGTTGGTTTCAGAGTTACTTTACAGATAGACTTCAACAGGTGGAGTTGTCGAATAATGGTGCGAAGGTACGATCAAGGGCATCTAAAGTTACAAAAGGAGTTCCACAAGGATCAATTTTAGGACCTATTTTGTTTACTATTTACACAGCTGATCTGATAAAACATATAAAGCACTGTGCCTTCCATTTTTATGCTGACGATGTCCAAATTTATGCATCGGCAAAACCTGAGAATATTCACACTGCTGTTAAGCGTCTTAACGACGACTTGGAAAGCGTTTCCTTCTGGTCCGCATCTAATTCCCTTCTTTTAAATGCGGAAAAGACAAAATACATGTTGATGGGAACAGACAGACAAATCGCTAAGGCTGAAAGACAAGACATTAAAATTGTTGTAAAAGGAGAACTAGTTAATCGAGTTAGAGAAGCCAGGAACTTAGGTATTTTGATGGATGAGCAGCTTCGGTTTGAAAATCACATTTTGAATACGGTCAGGAATTGCTTCTACCGACTTAAAGTTCTGTATCAGATAAGAGGCTACCTAAATACAGATGCACGAATTAGGTTATGTGACTCGCTTGTGCTATCTAAGTTTAACTACATGGACGTTGTTTACGGACCTCGTCTGCTAAAACGTACACAAATGCTAATACAGCGGGTACAAAATGCCTGCGCCCGATATTGTTTCTCTATACCGCCAAGGACTCATGTGACCCCATTTATTAATAATCATAACATTCTAAAAATGAGATTACGGAGATATTTGCATCTGGCGACTCTTCTGTTTGGCGTTGTTAAATATAAAACACCGCAATATCTTGCTGAAAGACTGGTGTGGGCCCGTGACGTGTACCAGTACCCCACACGAGCAAACTCCTGGGCGTTGGTAGTGCCACAGCATCGCACAGTTTCCTTTCGTGGAAGTTTTAAATACGCAGCATCTAAATGCTGGAATAACCTACCGCCACCTTTACGCGACATGGAATCGCTTAGTACATTTAAGAAAAGGTTTAAAAGGTATTTGATGAATTTACAAACCAACGATGACGGTGGTCTTCTTGATACCTGGTTTTAGGCGTAGCTTAGTCTAGTTTGTGCCTGACGAGTGCCCTTTAGGATTTTCTTGCTGTTTGTATTTTGTTATGGACATGTTTAATTGTACATTACATACAATCTCATATAATTATGATTTATATATAGCTACCTGCTTTCTTTGTTTGTGTTTGTAGATAAATAAAATGAAAGTAAGAAAGCGTAGTGTGAATACCCTCATTTGTTAGTTAAATATCATTGAAGTGCATAAGTATAACACATGAATATAGATTGGTAATAGCATCTCATTTTAAATATTGAATTTATATAGATCCGTGCGTTACTTAGGGGGGAACTGAAAACCAGCGTCATGGTTTAGGCTGTGACATTTGCTGAGTTCTCTCCTTTTGTACTAATGCTACAATGAGTAAAATATAAAAAATGTATATTAATTTTATTGTATGAATTGTATTTATTGTTAAGTTAAACTATATATTTTTTTTTTTTTGCATGCATATACAATTCCTATAATTTTGTATTTTTTGTGGCTTTGGTCAATAAATATTTTCTATTCTATTCTATTCTATTCTATTTCTGTGCCACCTCTTACATTTTGCCTTGACTTTTAACTAGAATAAATAAACAATGCTGTTTTTTATACTACACACATCAAAAAAGTCTAAGCAACATGCATGATATTACAAATTTACCATTTATATTAATTTATTTTACCATTTATTTTAATTATAACGTTGTATTTTATTTTTAAAATAATATTTTTAGGGTTCTATGATGTAAAAATAACAGCTGTTTTCTTTATAAGTTCTTTTAATAACAGAAATTAACAATATTAGAATATACAGGTACATAAGAAACTAAACTTTTTTTTTACAAATTGAAATTTCTTAAGAAAATGAATTTATTGTGAAAGAATAGGACAATTTAATACAAAGTATGGCCTCCTCTGCTATTCAGAACTTGTCGGCAACGATTATTCATTGAATTAATGAGACTGTTTATGTCATCTTGCGGTATTCGCTCCCAATGGAATTGTAGCAAATCCTTCAGCTGTTGGGTTGTTGTCACTCCGTCCAAGTCCTTCAAAACACGTCTCTGGAGCATGTCCCATGCGTGCTCGATGGGGTTGAGGTCTGGCGATTGTGCAGGCCAGGGCAATACCTGGATGTTCTCCGTTGCCAAGTATTCACTGGTTCGCCGAGCTGTATGTGAACGCGCATTGTCATGCATTAACGTAAAATCGGAGCCAAAGGTTTGTGCAAATGGATGGACATAAGGTCTGAGAATATCCTCAACGTAATTTTCAGCGTTCATGTTTCCATTTACAAAAACGAGCTCAGTTCGCCTGTTCTTCATAATACCCGCCCATACCATAACTGTTGAGCCGCTGTATGGATGAACTTCCTGAACGCACCTGAGTCTTTCAGTATTTCCGGGTCGACGGTACACTCGCACCCTTCTTGTATCAGGCCTAAACCCGAATCGCGACTCATCGGAAAACATAATTTTATCCCATTGTTCCTGGGTCCATGTTATGCGTTCTCTACACCATTCATTTCGACGAGCGCGATTCCCGTGACGTATCGGTGGGCACCTGATAGGGCGCCGAGCTCGTAGGCCGTACTCATGCAGTCGATTTCGCACAGTTTGGGGACTTACATCAACACCACTTGAATTTTGTAGCCTCAAACTTATCTCTCGAGCGGTTAACATCGGCTGGCGTCTTGCAGTCAGTTGTATGTACCGGTCTTGCCGAGTGGTTGTACTCCTTTTACGGCCTGGATGCTGTTCAGCGGGTTCCCCTGTATTATTGTAGCGCTGCCAAAGACGACAAATAACACTTCTATGAATACCAAAATGTCGAGATACCTGAGATTGATTACTTCCCGCTTGCAACATCCCTACAGCTCTTTGCATTTCATCTGCCGTCAAATGACGTCGCTCCATGACGTAAAGAATATCTAACAATTCAATTTTGTCGCCAACTGTATTGAAATGGTTGGTAAAATTATAAAATCAAGACTAAAACGTAGCAATTAACATGCACTCAAATTCAAACAAATTCGCAGTCATTTGAATTTTATGAAAAAAAACAAAACATAATCGAAATTTTTTTTTTACAACCAGCCAGTATGTCATCAATAACAAAAAAGTTTACTTACCTATACACTTTGAGTGAGTAAATACTTAGAAATTAATTAATATAAATGGTAAATTTGTAATATCATGCATGTTGCTTAGACTTTTTTGATGTGTGTATTTATTACACATATTTTTGAAAAGATAAGAGAATTGTATGTGTATGTAGGTGTTTATGTAGGCTTCAAATTGTCCAGATTTGGGGCTGATAGTACTGTTTGGTTAGAACCAAGTGAGTAGGTGGCCATTTTTGTTATCACCGTTGCGTAGGTATTTTACAGGTCAATTAATTAAAGTTTGCGTAAAACGCTTTAAACGAAGTATAAAAAAGTACCTTTTTGACCACTAATATCCGTTGCCTTCATAATTGGGCTGGACTCGCGCTTTCTATTTGATGACCTCTGTGGCGTAGTGGTTGTGTGAATGTGTGAGGATTATAACATGACTGCTACGCAGAGATCTCGGGTTCGATTCCCGCTCTATGCATATATTTGTGTGCATGAACATGATTATTGGCAGGTTAAGCCTAGCTTACTTTGGGAACAGATGGCGATGTGTAGAGATGTACGTGAATATTTATTTATTTATATTCTATCAGGTTCGATATCATATTGCCGAGTTTTTTATATAAAAATATATAAAAGTTTATTGAGCAGATTAGCCATAAAATTAAAGTCTTTATCTTGCTTATCAGCTCTATTTACCTGAAAATATAGAGAGTTAAGAGTTCCTACATACTTATAATTATTATAACATTACAAATTCCTATTTACAGATGTTCAACTTTTATAGAATGAACATCAAAAATATAATACTTATTCCATTTTTAACAGGTTCAGCTTACCTCTTTCACTTAAAAAAAATAATGAATGAAACACCACTCTCTCCAACGAAAGCCTTTCCATATACCACCCAACAAAACCATTATTAAATCCACTCACAATTCCTAAGAAAAAAGTTTATAAGATGTTTCTCCTAAAACCAACAAAAAAACGCCATCCCTAGCACACCTGAGAGTTTTGACAGTTGATTATCGAGCGATCATAATGCGCGTGCGCAGATTTACGACGTCGTAAACTGGGCGCTCTGGCGCACACACAATGGCTTGTTGACAAAACGGGATAGCGCCCTTAACTTAGATGCTTTAACGTTGGGATATTGAGGATAAGCCTTGTTTAGTTCTTAACGAAACAAGACTTATGCCCGATTTACACATCGACTGTACGTGTCGATGTGTAAATCGGGCATAAGTCTTGAAGACTCTCTAAGACTGTTCGTGTCGAGTTTGAAACATTTATCCATTTCATCTAATCTAAAACTATGAGCGAAAACCAAAGTCATAAATAAGTACTGGACCAAAACAGAGCTATTAACTTAAGAATAATGCCAGTAAACGTACTAGTAAACTTACTTCATACAAATTTGGTAATAAATTATAAAATTTAGATTTATGTCATAGACATTTTAGCAGCATTCAAATTCAAATAATGATCAAGTATATTGTAATGTAAAACTCAAAATTACTTTTCAACTTACTGCTCACATGACCCGTGGGTCAAGGAGAGGTGTACTCTATAGTTATACCTAACATTGATTTTCAAGTACTGCTTAATTTCTCACATAAAAAACAAGTCATATCCACACTAAGTCTAACCACAAATCTGTAGTTATAATATTAGTACAAGCATCTTTTGTCTCCCGGTCATAACTGAGCTGCAGAAAAAACTACCATATTGATATCCTACCATAATTCTGACACTTTATGGGATTTAGTAGTATGAGAACGGTAGCCTTACGCACATAATGACTTTTAAAAGATATTTTGAAGATTTTCGGGTTTTATGAATAGACATTCTTTTTAGAATTGAAATGAAAAAACAGTAAAATTGTTTTCAAAGATTATGGGCAATTTATTAAACTATTATTGTGTTGTATCAATACCGTAGATTTTTTTATTACTTTATGTATTAATCTGCAGGAATATGCATCAAAACCTTTAAAGTGATTTAAAAAAATGGTGTTTAAAATATATGAAACGCCTTAGATTGACAGCTTGTGCAGCTTTTTACTTAGTGGGTGAACTTAGAATTATTTGGAGCAGGTCAAGAAGTACTTTTAGCATGGGTTTCTGTCAAGATTTTGTTTTATTAAAATAATATAAGACGTTAATATATTTACAAAAAAATATGTACAGAGAATGCATACTCTTAAATACAAAAAAGGCTTGAGGAAATTTGGAATTTGATAGTTTGGAAGTATCAAAACATGTTTGCTTATTACGATTAGTTTTATTAACTAGCGCAAAAGACTGTGGGTAGTTAGAATAGCTCTCTTCTTTGGGATTTCAGGCTTCGACACTACCAACGCATTTCCAAATAAATTGAAAGTAAGTAAGTACCTACCTATTCCAGTAGAGCCTTTTATATTTTGCCTGTTTACATCGTAAACTTTCTAACATGATAACAAAGATACCCATATGACTTATAGCTAATTTCAGGCTAACTAGCCTGAAGGACAATCTACTTTGATCTTTCAGACATCGAGGAACAGATTCCAACTTAATTTAATAGAGCTATTTAAAACGGTCCTTTGACACACGAAATTCAAACGAAAAATTTCCACATTTAAATTTATATAAAGAGAAAAGAATGCAAATTTTTAAATTCAGCTCCGCCATTGGTCGTTATTTGTCGGCCGAATTTCTCTGAACGTCAAAATTCGAATTGTAACGCGATCACGCACTCGCGGACCGTTACTGCACATTTCAAAAATAGAACACGCCGGCCATACTGATTGACAGTTGACAGTAGCGAATCATGATACGCTTATTAATCAGTCCATTTATTTTATAACGCATATAAAATATTCTGTTAACGCATTTGAGGCGCAAACATTCCTCAATAAAATGCCTATAAAAGAACTAAAACACGTTTAAATTGCGGTTCTTCGTACGTTGGTTATGTTAAAATCCTTTTTTGAAATCAAGCAATAGATGGGAACAGCCTAAACTGTTATAATTTTACTAAAAGAGGATCCATAAAATTAGAATTTTGGTCTCTAATTTGTTCAAAATCAACCAAGTTTCTTGTTTCATAATTTAAAATGGTCAAACTATCCCAAAATATTGGTAAGGTAGGTAAGTAAACTATCCGTGTGTTCAAAAAGTATGACTACACCATCTCACCTCTTCATAACAGCCCATTACCTAATGTCCTACTGCAAGGACGGGCCTCCTCCCGTGACGGAGGGATACTTGGCCTACTTATACCACGCTGGCCAGACGAATTGGTTTAGGGTTTAATTTCAAATTTTCCTTCTTTTTATTACGTAAAGATAATATTCACGGATAGTCCTTTAGTCGTTGGGATGAGATGGGGTGGTGACATATTTTTTTTTACTCCGTCACCACACGGAGACTCCCTCACCACAAGAAGACCTCTTGGCTGTCGTAAAAGATAACAAAGTGACAACAGCTATTAAATTACAGTCAATATCTCTAGCAAAAAACTTAAAACAAAACCCCGAACCAATACCATAGCCGTCGGTGTTGTATACTTATGCAGAAAAAGTTTCTCTTCGTGGGACAAGCCTTTTCATATCAAAGACCTCCCTGCAGTGGGACCTTTATAGACTGCTATGCCTTATAATCCCCAATAAATATAATAAAAGGAAACATAAGAAATATAAAATCTAACAATAATCTAATATTTGTACCCCTCTACTAAACGATCACGAGTTTATCAGGTTCCCTTATTTTAAGACGGATTTAAAACGACCAGATATCGTTGACCCCTCGCTATTCTAACCCCTTTCTTTCTCTTATACCGTTTTACTTTAATAAAGGGGAGGGGGGAAGGTCTTAAGAAAATGGGGGTAGTATAAAATAATCATTTGTCATGTCAGATGAGCGCGATACCCTGTCACTCAGTTGATGGACATAGATTTGGGTATACCAACTATGAATATTTTTTGCAAATTTTTGGCTTAACTTTTGTTGTTTTATGATTTTATTTTGGATAGATTTAGATTCCCTTTTTGTTAACAATAATATTTTACAACTAGTCACTACTAACCGGGCATCATGCCCTGCCTTAAGGGAACTTAAACAAACATGAAATTAACGATCGCTAAGGATAACGTCATCATAACAGCCCATTCATCTACCACTGCAGGGACGGGCCTCCTTCCGTGACGGAGGGATACTTGGCCTACTAATTACCAAGCTGGCCAGGCGGATTGGTATAGGGTTTAATTTCATGTTTTCATTCTTTTTTATTTCGTAAAGATAATATTCACGAATAGACCCTTAGTCGGTTTTTACGACACCCATGGGATGAGATGGGGAGGTGACATATTGTATTCTTACTCCACACCATTCGAAAGATGAAATTAGCAAATAACATCCAGAATCAATACTACAGTTAGCGAATAGCGGAAATAACTGTAGCTTTACTTTATCCACCACTTAATATTTGTAGCATAAGAGAAAAACCCTAAAAAATGCCTTCTTAATCCCTACGGTATCATACAAACAGAAAGATTACCATACTCATAATTTTAAGATAGAGAAATAAATTTAAAAATAAAATATGTAAATTTTATTCCTAAGAAAAAAAGAGCCAAAATTCTTTTACCGTGTAGGTGTGAAGTGGTTTCGCAAAAGAATCTCAGAAGAAATGAATATTTTAAGGTACCCTCTTTTGTGGTAGTATTTTTAATGTATATTTATTACCAATGGGGTTGATATGGGTTAATATTAATGATTTTGGAGGGGTGGTGTTTTGAAACAGATTTTTTTCTATGGCAACATTATTGGAAGAACATTTGTTTTTGTTAATTTTGACAGCTGTGTAATACAAGAATAAAATTTGAGGGTGCATATAGTAGTTCTGAAGCCGGACTTTAGTGATGATGAAATAGGTTTTTTTTTGGTATTATCAAAAAACGGTTTGGTGTAGAAGCAACCTTTTAGCTCACATAATAATCAAATAAGTGAGTTCTGTGGCGTGTATTGGGAGAGGTCTATGTCCACCATTGGACTGCAATAGGCTAGTTGATTGATTGATTGAATAATCAAATAAGTAAACCATTTTATGTACAAACACTTTACAGTAATCTAATAAAATCAAACGAAAAAAATACTCTTTGAATATGAATAAAAACATAAAAATCTAATATTAGTCACTTGGACTAGTCGAGAGAAATCTCTATTGTAGTCCATAAACTTGATTTACAAAACTGCACTGGGGAACCAAGCAAGATAAGTCGCCAGAGGTATTGACTGAAAGCTCGGGAAGGGTTCATCATAACAGCCCATTAATGTCCCACTGCAGGGACGGGCCTCCTCCCGGGACGGAAGGATTCTTGGCCTACTAATACCACACTGGCCAGACGGATTGGTATAGGGTTTTATTTCAAGTTTTCCTTCTTTTTATTTCGTAAAGATAATATTCACGGATAGTCCCTTAGTCGGTTTTTACGACACCCATGGGCTTAGATGGGGTAGGGACATATTGTATTCTTACTCTGTCACCACACGGAAACGGGAAGGGTTGGTGACAGGGAATTAAGGCATTCTTAGTCCATCGCCGTACACAACCAGGGTCAGAAATACGTGCTGGCTTACTTATACCACATTGACCAGACTGGTAAGTGTAAGGTTTTCGGTAGAGTACCTTCTATAGTGTGGTTTTGGGTAACTTTCTCAAGTAAAGATGAGATGGCTTAGCAGCACTGTAATCTCAGTCAGTAACTACATACACATTCTTTGCCTATAATAAAAAATAAATAAAAAAACTAATTATTATAATTTATTCATTACGCCATCTTAGCTACGGCCTCAATAAAATTTATTACTGCAGTACTTAGTAACAATGTTAGTGGCTATTGCCCAACCGTTGGCAGGAAACGGTAGTGGGATCGATCCTGAGTCGAATGTATAATTAAATTTATGTCTTGACTCTCTTCATACGTCACTTTTAAACTTAGAATATAATATAACATTTCTCAAATGTTGATACAACGCCATCTAGTGTGAAACTTCGCATTTTTAAACGTCCTTTTAAACATTAAATTAAATAATGTAAATCTTAACCTCTTGTAACAAGAACCTTTCTAGAATCTATTATATATGCTATTATAAATGCGAAAGTTTGTGAGGATGTAATATTGATGGATGGATGAATGTTTGTTACTCTTTCACGCAAAAACTACTGAATGGATTTTGATGAAATTTGGAGTATAGGTAGTTTAGGATGTAGACTGACATTTAAGCTACTTATACAATGCCGGTGAAGCCGCGGGCATCGGCTAGTGAAAACATAAAGAATACAACGTGTTACCACTTCTTCTCATCCCAAGAGCATTCTTAATAGTCACTATCTTTAGCAAATGAGATAAACTTGACCCAATTTACCACCCCGACTGGCTAACATGGTATCTATAGGTTAAGTTTCCCTGCGTATATAGGCTCGTCCTGTAGTAGGACATTCTTAAGATGCTGTGTTATACACAATTTTTAAATTTCTTTTAGGCTAAGTTTTTATTCAAAGACTGAGTCACCGTAAAATTATCCAAAACATTGATACTTATCGATAATAATACCTACTTACACAATTCTTTTACAGGGATGATTCACAGAAATTCTATTTTTGTAGATCATCATAACAGGGACGGGCCTTCTCCCTTGACGGAGGGATACTTGGCCTACTAATACCACACTGGCCAGACGCTTTGGTATAGGGTTTAATTTCAAGTTTTCCTTCTCTCTATGTAAAGGTAATATTTACAGATAGCCCCTATTCGGTTTCTACGACACCCATGAGATGGAGTGGTGACATATTGTATTCTTACTCCGTCACCACACGGATTAATTTTTGTAGATAGACCCAAATTAATAATGCTGTTTTGATGAGTTCAGACTTCTACAACACTTATCCACATCCACATGTTGTGACTCTCTCACCCAGCAAACTCCGCCCCTTTTATTTGGTTATATGTTTAAATAATCAAGAGTAGCCCGAGATAACCGTCATGGTGTGTTAGTCGTGTGAGCTGCTATCATCTTTAAAGTCCATAGACCAGCTATAAAACATAACAAACACAAGACAAGGGTTTTTAGACATATCCTTTTTTCCAAAAATTATCATCAAATGCAATTGATGTTCTCGAAAACATTTGAGACTCAAAAAATTTGGCTTCCAACCCCTTGATTCCATAAGGAAAACGTTACAGCACTTAAGGGCCCCCAGTTTAAACCCCACAGACAATAAAAACGCTTGTCTATGCCTTAGACAATAAGGGGCAACCATAAAATCGCCAACCAAAATAAAATGAACCGCGAATAGGCAAAAAAAGTGATAAGTATCTCTAACATCAGGGGTCAAGGTATTTTTGGTACATCTAGAGACAATATGCTAAGGCAAATGGCTTAGAACGATAGTAGGGACTTTAAAATCGTCATTACATGGTTTAAAGCTTTTTTTATATAGCAGAAAAGAGGTGCTTAATCTAACATATTTCGTATTTCGAGGGGTAGCAGGCAGGTTGTTTAAAAACTTTAATTTACTTTGAAATTGTACTTCTAAAATTGTTGAGTGTTGTAAAACCTGTTTTTTTTATGTACTAAATATCATCATAACAGCCCATTAATGTCCCACTGCAGGGACGGGCCTCCTCCCGGGACGGAGGGATACTTGGCCTACTAATACAACGCTGTACTAAATATCGACTTATAAAAATTCAAAAGCATAACGTCTAATGTTCGGTTCTTTTCTCTTCAAAATGTTACCATCCTTTTCTAAGCATGCGTGCCATATCAAACACAATTAAGTCAGTGGAAGTTTTCCGAAAATCTATCTGTTTTTTGCTATAGGACTTATCATAACGTCTTTCTCAATATTGTCACTTCTGTCAACCAGGATCAACAACGTAACCTTGCAAAAGCAGAATGACAGGCAGGTGAAATTCCAAGAAAAGCCTAAACACTATTTACGTGTAATACTATTTATTACACGTAAATAGTGTTTAATTTTCCCTATTAATTTCAGAGGTTAGAGGACTTAGGTTCAATTTTCCCTATTAATTTCAGAGGCTGCATGACGTAGTGATTTTTCAAGCTGTCAAATAAATCATCACACAAACTGTAACTCTTTCGAATTGTATTATAAGAAAAGAACGGCAGTTTTAAATTTAAATTCCAAAAAAAGAAAGTTCTAAAATTAAAACAAAACACCATAGAGTCACACAAAATAGATTGCAACAAATAAAAATAATAAAGTAAGCAATCCTTTTTTCTTTATGTTCGCTAAGGACGGTTACACACAGTCCCTTGAGTACTTACCTGAGTGTACTCCAACTTATTTATTGCACTCATTCTAAACGGTTCAATGGATGAAATTGACAATTTAAAAGTGTTTTTATCTTTTTAAAATGGGGGCTGGAGATTACGACTATGTTTTTAAAAAACAGATGAAAAACAAAATGTATATAGGGATTTTTTGTTGTAAATCTACTATATAAAAATAAGTCGGGTTTTCCTTCCTGACGCTATAACTCAAGAACGCACGAACCGATTTACACGGTTTTAGAATGGCATTGGTTGGAAAGGTCTCGGGCTCCGTGAGGTTTATAGCAAAGAAAATTCAGGAAAAATTTGAACAGAAAAGCGGGAACACAATGCCCATGCGAAGCCGGGACGGACCGCTAGTTGGTTATATAATTGAATTATTATGATCATCCAATTCGAGTGGTTAGCAATTAGACATAATGTCATAACCTTATCTTATCTTGTTGGTGGCGTAAAAGCTGACTAAAGGAAAACCTATATATACCTATTTAGATTATTTCTGAGGAAAAAAAGAAACTGTAGGAAATACACATTTCCCCGTAAACACGATAGTGTAGCAAAAATTATGCACTTTACAACTTTGACATCCCCTCATGGAAATAGGGAAAGTTGACACATGATCTTAAATTAATTCATCTGGTTCGGGACGTCCAAAGGTGGACAAAGACCTCCTGCTAATGTTTCTAGCATTGACATGGTTCATCATAACAGCCCATTAATGTCCCACTGCGAGGACGGGCCTCCTCCCGTGACGGAGGGTTACTTGGCCTACTAGCACCACGCTGGCCAGACGGATTGGTGTAGGGTTTAATTTCAAGTTTTCTTTCTTTTTATTTCGTAAAGATATTTTACGAATAGTCCCTTAGTCGGTTTTTACGACACCCATGAGATGAGATGGGGTGGTGACAAAATGTATTCATACTCCGTCACCACACGGAAATTTACATGATATTTTTCTAAAATTACTATTAAAAAAAAACTAATGGTATAGGCTTGAAAAAATATCATCGGAACTAATGCAGGGACTTACGAGTAACCAGTTTTTTATCATCTATTTGAGTCTGAAAAGGGGAAACTCCGTTAGTTTATATTAAAGTGACATTGCCAAAAAATATTAGGTGACTTATAAGTAGATTAATGACGACAACCATTGCAGCGTAGCGGGTAAAGCTTCTGATTTTCCACAGACGAATCAGGTTTGGTTCCTCCTCAATGCAGAAATTTCTGTGCATGAACATAATTCTTGCATAATTATTATAATGTTAATTTAACGGTTTCTGTATTATTACAAATAAATAATTGTGATAAGAATACATAACACTCTAACTTATAACAGGGGTTATAAAAGCCAACTGAGAGAAAATTTACAGAAATTATCTAAACGAAAACAAAAGAGGGAAAACTTGCCTTGTAAAATCCTATACCAATCCATGTGGCCATTTGTATTAGTATTAGTAGGGAAAATTTCCTTCTGTCTCTCAGGGAACCATATCCCTAGGGATATGTAGTGTCCCATAGCAGCTGCTATGGGACACTACATAACCACAAAATAACCCAAAAACAAACTTAAAAAGACAACTTTAAGAATATTTTGTCTAAAACTTTTTATCACGATCTACATTACACGTTATAAACAAGCATTGAGTTAAAATTCACACGGCGCGCGACAGCCCTCGTTCTCTTTGAAGTTTCGCCGCGGAGAGGTAATCCGTCTACGATGAGTAGATTAGGGCTGTCACTATACGTACAATATATAATATTTTAAGCACGTTGTATTTTACATTATCTAGTACACGAGGTAAGCCCGATTTACACATCGACAAGTACAGTAGCGAGTTAAGTAGTAAGTTGTTGATTATGTTGATTTGAATAGACCTCTATCCTATTTTTGGGCAAGTTACCTACTCGTAAGTACGAAGTAGCCCCCTGTCTCGCGTCTCGCCAACTTAACTCGCCAAAAAATTGGATGGAGATCTATTTAAATCAACTTAATCAACAACTTACTACTTAACTCGCTACTGTACTTGTCGATGTGTAAATCGGGCTTTAGGAAGTGAAAATGTTTTGAGGTTAAGCTTGTTGTATTTTTTAAGATGTATCGGTACATGTAGTTTAAGTTGATGTTACTTTAAACTATATCGTTTGTGGGATGTCGATGTATGAGAGAGGCACAAGATATCGCGCGTTGGATATAGTTGCAGGCATATTATGTCCAGCAGTGGACAGAAGTTTTCTATTGGCTTGTGTTAATCAATAAAAATACCACATTAAACGGGTTTTGTGTCAAGCTTCTGTAGTAATCTACAAAGCAGTTGTATTTTAGCGAGTTTTTGTTTAAAATATCAATATCTTTAGTGTATAAAAGCACAGAGATACAGAGAAAAACTTGGATTTTAACCCTGAAAATCGTGCATGTTACTGCTACATACAACACCATTATCACAGCCCAAAAACGTCCACTTTTGGACATAGACCTCCTTCAAACGTCTTTACCTTCCTTTGCCCTATGCCATTAAGCCCATCACACCTTACAATGAACACATACAAAAGACTGATCAATAATTTAACACAAATAGACAGATTTTGTAGTTCATCCCCTATTGTGTAAGTAATTTGTTATTCTAATTCGATAGCTCCCTGCTCATATTAGTACGGACAGACAGACGGGGTTGATTTATAGATGAGATAAGACAAAATGTCGATTTGTCTGTGTCTTATGTTATTGATAATACTTTTCTTATTTGATTTTCTTAGAGGGTAATAGCGTATGCGTACATACGGAAAATAATATACCTAATATAGAGTAACTAATGTAATAGAATATTCCTCACACATTAAGAGTTTCAGTTCAGTTTCAGTTATTTTATTTTTCAACAAGATTCATGGTACAGAAAGTTCTGATATGAGCGGAAATCGAACTAGAGACCTAGTTGTTCATATTGCTCTATCTGTTTAGCACGTGAATTATTTTGACGAATGTCTTGTCAAAGTATTACGTACATTACCTGTACATTTCTTACCCTTTCACCTTTACAGCATTTAGAGGGGTAACTCGTAACAATACCACTTTACCTTTAACCCTAAATAAGCAGCATAAAAATAATTACACGGTCAATTTGTACCCGAATATAACATAAAATGTTTACCGCTCGGATACCTACGCATTGCAGTTTTAATTCTTTGAGTGTGGCACTCATTAGCAACGGAAGGGTTAACGCCTAACGACCCTTAAAATAAAATTCTTTTGCCCTTCTTGAAGATTGTAAAAGAAATTACATTTTGTCACAATTACAATCAAACAAAAAAATTTAGTTACGTAGTTCTTTAGGTAGCTACGTTTCTTTAGGCAATGATGGTTAATGTTAGGGAGTTAGCGTTGAGTGGATATCTAAGGATTGTTGTAAAAAACAGCAATTGTCATCTCGTTCCTTAAAATCGTTAAAAATTTGGTTAAGTTAAGTTTAAGTTGTTAAATTGTCACACAATAGGTAAGACGATTTGACAACTAAAAGTTAACTTGACCGAATTTTTAACGATTTGGAACGAGAAAAGACATGCAGATTAAAAATATGTCATGATTATAAAACAACTTTTATTAATCGACTCTTAAAAGAAGGATTCTTAATTTAGTTGTATTTTTTTATGATTCTAGTTACCTTAGAACTGGGTGAAGTTTTAACACATTTACAGATTGTATTTTAAAAATTATTTTCACGTAAATGGCATAACGTACTAATAATATTTTATTACAAGGACTACTTTAATAAATACACACTTTTCTAATTAAAAGTAGTTTTATTTATATACAACATAATTATACTAGATTACTATTTTCATTTCTTCCAGTCTTAGTTTTAAAATTTTCATTTTATTCTGCATTTATTGATTTCCATTCTGTTTTTATTCTTTTTTTACTTCTGTTTGAGGTTCTCGTAAAAGTATCGCAGTTGTTGCCATGATCTGAAGCCACTCACAGCAATGGCATTATAGTGCTGACCAACACACCAATTCCCAGGTCTCTCGCTTCTTTATTATCATGTTGCCGTTTATTTACTTATTTTATACAATATTTTGATATCTGAAAAGTCATTGTTGATTGAATTGAATCACACACTTGCAATTTATAAAGAAGTACTATGTTGAAATGTGTTCACATTAAATTATCTCATTTTCGTATTACGTTCACATATCACTCACTTTTTAATTATTTCTAAATAATTTCATCTCTTTTCGAAAGTAAAAGATTCTTCTTAAAAAAATTTAAGCTGATGAAAACTCGCGCTTTGTCGTGTTGTGTCAGTGTCACTGAGTAAACGTTTCGTTCTTTTACTTCAGTTTGTTTATTGAAATAATTGTAATATGTCTAAAAATTTCCAAGTTAATATTCAATTACAATCGTAGTATGCAGCACACAACTGATTATTCTTTTCCATTTTCCTGCGTAAAACGAAAACACAACATAGGGTAATTAAATTTGTAATTGAAAACATACTTTATGAGGTGAATGTTACCAGTACGCAAACATTTATCGGCTGTTTAGCTAATCAAAGATATGAAATACTTAAGTGGCGTTTGTGTATACCGAAAAAAATTTAATGATCCAAACGTTTAGGATGCCGTTTATTGCTAGACGATTTAAGTGACGTTTGAGTATTCGGGCATAAGTACAATTAAATGTAAGATAAATCGTTGCTTCAAATTGTGGTTTGTGTATAGGATAAGAGCTACTTTATAGCTAAGAGACCGTTAAATATTTAACTAGCGTTTGAGTATTCGGGCATTAGTTTATTTTTTTAACTGAATCAAAATTAAAAGCTCGTTTTCAACAATCTTTAGTGTTCCTCTGCTGACTCTGTGTTATTATAAATAAAATTATAGTAATTCCCTGTAGAAAAATCGCATAATTTTATTTTTCTAATTTATAGGTTTAAATTGAATCGCGTATCTGATTGCAAAAAATGTATAAATAAATTTCATGATTCTTTATGGTTATTTCAATAACATATCTAAAAATTAAGGTCAATATAATGATATAATTTATAATACATTACAGTAACAATAAATCAATACCAATAAACCTAAAAAAATTACACAAGAATAATAAAGTTATGTCTCTACATAAATATACTAGTTACTCTATAGAAAATAGTTACTAAAGTTAATAAAAATAATGTTTACTCTACCAGTTTTCTTGTGCATAGTATCTGAAACAAGTTATTTTAATCATTAATAAATTATTAATAATATTATTACACAGATAAAAAAACATTATAATCTAAAAGGAGACGAAAACAGAAACTTTATAACAGTCCAACTACTAGTGCCATCTGTGTATTATGCCTGGAACTAGTTGTTACTGTATGTAGTTATTTATGCGTTTCACAGATGGCGTGCGTAGCTTTGGTATGTTATGAAGACAAGATTTTTCTTTATTAATTTTTAACTGAACGACCACGTACGATTCTAAAAGTTTAACTGGTTAATATTAGTGGTCTGGTTGTGGGATTACTAAACACGAATGTTAGATAAAGTTGTATATTTCAGAATTTGAAAATTGTTTTGAACCCTGTTTGTAAAGTAGGTGTCAAAAGTTGAATAATTTTTTTCATTTGTAGTGAAGATGCGCTTAAATATAAATAAGGTGCCTACAAAAAAAAATATTTAGTTCCTTTTTTTACTTAGCCAGAATTTGCTCAGCTCCTAAGATATAACTTGAATTTGTTTCCTGAACAAATTCTATGCGCAAATGTGTAAGGAATAAGCCTTATTATAAAAAAAATGAATGATTATTACACCTATTAGAGTTTCATCATACCTAGCCAATAACTCTATATTATCTACAAATTATTTTGCAACAATATCTCTTTATTACTTCTCACGATTTTAGACGTTCTATGACCCCCTGCCACGGCTTATGTCGAAAGGTAAATTGAACTTAATATTTTTATATGAACTACGTAATAATTAACATTATAAATTTATGAAAATGCTAAATTATGATTGGTTGAAGTTTTATTTAGAAAGTTGATCAGGAAACTTTGGTGATTGATTTATTTATGATGTTTTAATACGCATAATCACTTTCTATAGTGAAGTTGTAAATATCTTCTTATGTAAGTACTTATATTATTTATTAACTTGAGAAAAACGCAAATTGAACACGGTACCTTACTAAACTCGAAGTATGAATACCACTAAGTTATTTTTTTAAAATACGAGCGCAGGTTACTAATGATCCAAATACAAAGTTTTCTTTATACATTTAATAGAAAAATAAACACAGGTAATACAAAAATAATTCAAAGTTACAAATTTATTTCATAAAAAACACCTTCAAAATCACTTCCTCTCACGCGACAAAATTAATTTCCCCGAATCATTTTCCAATCACGGGTAAAAATACAATCCTCCCCACATCAAACAAACATTAGGTAATAATAAAAACCACACCTTAATCTTATTACATTATAATAAGTCGGAATAACCTACAGATGTTTTCATAATCGGCTAGTCAGCCAGCCCCAATTTTTCATCATTCGAAATTACATTATCGAAAATTTGCATCGCCGCTAGCGCCATCTCTGTTTAAGACTCGTTACTTCTACACAAAACACTTGTAGCTTAAAACTAATAATCTTAATTGTAACCGATCTTATTTCTAACGTATTAAGGTGCAGTTTGTTTTAAATTTTGAGTAGAGTAAATGAAGCAATGAGTTTGTAAAACAAGGAGTGAGATTAGGGGTTCGATCGCGTTCTGAGCCCTTTGCAAAAACAGTATGAATAATAATATGATTTGCATAATATCGGAAGCTCATCTAACAAGGTTGTATACTTTAATAAGTTGGAAATGGTAATAGTTATTTGTTTTTTTTTAATAAGTGAGTAAAGAAGAATAATAATAATATAGCTATTTGAATATAGGAATTGCGAATGTGTAAGGAGACAGATAATTATGTGCCCTGCGTAAAACAAAAAAAGTAGAATACCTACCTTTATTGTCATTAAAAATAATAGAGCGGGTACCTAATATCTTCACTTACATTACTGGAAAAGCTCGACCTAGCTAAGGGACGGTAATACTTTATTACTTTGATTTTTTGTGGTCTCCAATTATTAAAAAAAATTAAAAAAGCTTCACAAGGTTTAATCTAAATAATTAGTAAACAGCTTTTAAAAAAGGAATGAAGTATTTTCTAAACATCTCCATTTTTGAATTCGAAATTCGAACGCACATGACTGTTATTAGTTATTACGAAATCTTTAGTTTTCTCAATGCAGAGGCTTTTCGTTTGGACTTCTTTTCTATTAGATCTGTGACTTTGGTTTGCTAATAATGGATGAAGGCCTTTATATTGGACAGCTACATGAACATGCCTAATTTGTTCAAAATACACATTCATCGTTAAATAATATGAAAGTAATCCAAACAAAACAATAATTTTACCATAAACAGAGAGATCGTTCCGGGGTGGTCAACAGTGGGCAGTGTAAATAAATAATTGTAATTCTTAATAAAACTCCCCCAAAGTCGGAGGTTGTAAATCGCACTCGGTGGATACTACCAACTATTTGTAGTTATACTAGGATCGGAATGACTTGATACTTTTACTACATAAGACTTAGTATAACAAAAGTTTGCCAATCCATATAGTTATCTAAACATTTGTACATTACAAAGAAAAACGAAATGTTTAAATACAAAGGATCTAATAATGTTAATATTAGAAATAAATAAAAAATATTTAAAATATAATTGTAAGTTGTAGTGTCACCCCACCACATTAATATCAAATCACAAACACTTTGGAAACCAATTCTAAAAAATCCTAAATTAGATTAGCTGAGGGATTACTTTTGATATTTAGGTGTCTCATAAAAACATTTAAAATGGGTTTTCTTTAAGACTGTAACGGTGTTCAAACCCGTGTTAGTTCTTGCAGGACAGCTTAATACTGCGATCACCTTTTTAAAATTCATAGTTCAAATTATTTAGATTAACAACAATTTTAAAAGTGTATGGCTTTAGTGGTATTAAAAAACCAAATTATATAAGTGGATAAAGTAGTATTAAAAACCAAGTTTAGTAGAAAAAAGACCCTTAACACATTGACATAACACGATGTAACTTAACTACTATAAAATAAATAACCGCAACATCAAGTATCAAAACAGTCCATTCCCTCTGCACCAGTAGATAGAGCCGTCAGTGGGTCGCGTAATGACCGAACACTTTACATAATTTGTCGATCGACTGACCCATCGTAGATCTGACCCTAGCGTTATCTTAACTTGACCCTAAGCAATCGATCCGTGCAATATGGACCAACTTATTGAATAATGCAAGTACCCTGGTAATATCGAATTTATTGCTTGGATTTTAATGGAATGAGGTTTTACTTTATACTTCTGTGTGTATAGTATGAGTTAACTTTAAGTTTACGTAGAAGTTTCTTAAAAATAAAAATAAAATAAACTTATCCGTATCATTACCAGAGGCTGAATAATTCTGTGTTTTATAAATAACTAGCTGACCCGTGCCCACTTCGTAGGGCGGAGAAAAAAACGTTATTAAGCATTCCTTGTTTAAACATATTTCATTACTGCTCCACTCCTAGTAGTCATAGTGTGATATTATATAGCCTATGACACTCCCCGATAAATGGACTATTCAACGCTGAAAGAATTTTTAAAATCGGTTCATTAGATCCAGAGATTACGCCCTACAACGTCACAAACAAACAAACACACAATCTTTACCTCTTTTATTAGAAAAGCTCTGAGACCTCAGCTTGAAACAAAAGAACTAAAGCTCTGTAATTTCACTATCACTATCTACACACATCCACCTAAACACAATACCTGGTATGCCTATAACAGCCCATTAATGTCCCACTGCAGGGACGGGCCTCCTCCCGTGTCAGAGGGATACTTGGCCTACTAATACCACGCTGGCCAGACGGACAGGTATAGGGTTTAATGTCAAGTTTTCCTTCTTTTTATTTTGTAAAGATAATATTGACGGATAGTCCCTTAGTCGGTTTTTGAGACACCCATTGGATGAGATGGGGTGGTGACATGTTGTATTCTTACTCCGTCACCACACGGAGAACTTGCTGATATGACCTACTACAAAAATAAACCTTCGCTAAAACAAGGAAAAATCTTCACATAAGACCTTATTCCAATTTTTTTTTGTAAGCGTCTTAATAGCAAATGGCCCGTCTCTACATTGGAACATTACTAGGATGCTATCATAATAATATCTACGCCTAAGTACCTATTACAAGTACCTACCAATATCATGGGTGGTTAAATAAAATATAATTAAATGCTAATTCGTTTGCTAAATAGGTAAAAAGTGTGGTACCAACGAACAGCACAGCGGGCACCGTCAATCAATGTCCACATCGATGTATTAAAATACAGTTTTTTTGCCCACGCCCAGCATGGGTGTTGCGTCATAGAGTGTAGAATAGCGGGTATTTGAAATTGAGTTGTTTTAAAAGAATTATGTTGTTTAACTGCTGCGGGAGCAAAGCGGGTTCGAGTCCCTAGGAAGATAATTATTGGTGTCATCATCATCATAACAGCCCATTAATGTCCCACTGCAGGGACGGGCCTTTTCTCATAACGGAGGGATACTTGGCCTACTAATACCGCGCTTGCCAATAAATGTTATTTTTACGAAATAAAAAGAAGGAAAACTTGAAATTAAACCCTATACCAATCCGCCTGGCCACCGTGGCATAGTAGGCTAAGTATCCCTTCGTTACGGAAGGAGGCCCGTCCCTGCAGTGGGACATTAATGGGCTGTTATGATAAATCAACAGTTTCACAAACCCGCTCTCGCTCCGCTCACGCCTAAAACCACACGTTTAAACGTATGTATTACAACGTATTATCAAATGGGCATCGACTCATACGATACAAAAAGATCACCCGGCGACGTATAATTGCGCAAGGTATTCGTCAATTGTATGTTTTTGTTACAATTTTAACTTGGATTCTTTGGTTTATGTTACGTATCTGAATTAAGTAATGGACCTCCATGAACTTGAAAATATTTTAAAGAAATAAATACATTTGATATTGTTAAAAGTGTATAGTAAACAAGAGTGTATGATAGAAAACAAACATCTGATATTAGCGTCATTTTACGGTTACCGTAGTACTACGAGTATACGCTACTTTTAGGAGGATAATAATAATATAAGTATGGACTTATTCCAGAAAGTCTCTATCAACATCTCAGGAGACTCGCGCTTGACCGTTGGATCATAGGTCTGATGCAGAAGGCAGTACTGCCTGACACGGCACGTATTGTGAGGAGGTTCCTATCTCTGGAGCCCTAACCACCAGTAGCTTGGTCCCTGTTACTGATGCTGGGTCTACCTTTTTTTGATATTTTTAAATGTCTTTATATTTATATTTAAAAATGTAGAAAAAGTAAATAAAGAGAATATACGTATTAAAACTTGGGCTAACTAGTAGTATAAACAACAAAAAAGAAATAAGAAACTTATGTATGCCTACACTATAAGCCTACTCACTTATTATATGAATATGAATGCTGTGTACTGACAAAATTGGCTTGCACACCTGACATTGTATGTAAAGATTAATTATAAATAAATTTTTAGTTTGTAATCTGTTTCTGTACCAAATAAATAAAATAAAATAAAAAACCATCATTACACCCGTGATATTGTTACGACATTCAGTTTATTTGCCTTAAAACAGTACTTTGTTAAAAAAAAACCAAACGACATAGAGCAAATACATCTCACTAGCATCCACGATTCACACACCCAAGCCACTAGATCTATTAAACACGTTTAAACTAAACCTATACCCACTAAAGATCAACATCAAACCATGAAAGTAATCCAGAAACCTTTAGACGACTCTAAGTGTACCACAACAATCGAAACCTATTTACCATGGACATGATATTACCATTAAATAGCCAGTGGCCACGGGAACGGCTATCGAAATAGCCTAGGGACACTTTATGAGACATAACTATGGCCTCACTACTATCTGATGCATTTTTAGATGAGACGATTTTGGGTTAAGACAATCGGTTGATGCAAGGGTAAGAATGTAAGCGGTTTTATGTTTTATGGCAAGTATATGATGAAAAGTGGCTTTCTTTCTTCTTTTCGGAAAACTTGGCGGTGGTCTGTGGCTGCAAAAGTAAAGGGTGGGTATAGGGAAGACTTGAAGCGAAATAAAGCGCGATGCTCAAGACCGACCGGGATTGAGACGCACTGTGGACGCGCTCTGCCCCATCGAGGGGACTTAGTCAAGTCAAGTCATTTGATGAAAAAAGGTGTCAACGTCTTAGATACCCTGTCTTCCCACTGTATTTCTTTTCAGCTCTCCCATAAACATATCCAGAAGTAGTGGTAGTTTATTTTAAGCTTCATTGGAGAGTCTTAATGAACGGAATGGTCTATGTAGCGACCATCGGTCAATCCAAATGCTCCTTTAACGGCTTGCACTTACATACTTATCATTATAAGTGATCAGCCGGTACATTAGTGTGGTTAGACTGGCAAAGTTTTCACAACGGAGTAAAGCTATTTCATGTATGCCTTTACTCCTAGACTGTAAGCTTAATACAGTCATTTTGACGTGTCACAGGCAACAAAAAAAAACACATAGCTTACAATGATGAACCAAAATTCACGATACGTAATTAGAATTAGTTTTATTTATTACGCTCTTCTTGTTTCAATCGCTTTATCTTTTAACTTGTAGCCCACCCACAGACGCAATTGACTACGAATTTACTGTTTTAAGGATTACGAGAGCCCGTGCCCTCTGCACTCCGGAGGGCCATCAGAGGTATTGTTTCTATTCAATTCTATGGCTAAACATAATAAACAGATATCCTCTACTGACTGTCTTATTGCGTAACATGGAGTTCGATAGATAACTTAACTTTCGTTGAGAACAGAGAAGAGTAGAGTTACAAAAAAATGTACTGTTTTGTTACTGTTTTAATTAGTAAAACCAGATCCGAATGTTTTTTTCAAGCCTGACGGTAAGTGCGAAACGTATTTCGAAAGAAACATTTATATAATAATAATCCTTACACATTCACACAACGCCATCTAGTCCCAAACTAAGCAGAGCTTGTACTATGGGTACTAAACAACGGATAAACATACTTAAATACTTTTTTTTTTGGTAAATACATACATATTATACATAGAAACACTCAGACCAATGCAAATAATCATGTTTATGCACACAAAGATTTGCATTGAGCGGGAATAGAACCCGTGACCTCTGCGTAGCAGTCATGTTATATAACCACTACGTCACGGAGGTCATCAAAATATCTATACTTACTCCTTATTTTTAAGGGTAGAATTCTGTCAACAAACAAACTGTAAAGCAACCTCTTATGTGGCAACTGGGGTGTGCCTTCCACAAGGTTCGATTCGATAATTGTATCTGTTGAGATTTTTGTAAATAGAAAATGACTATAACAACACAGACTAATAAAACGAGAACTAAACCTTCTTAAATATTATTTAAACATATCAACCTAGCCTCCATCTAGTTACAAGCGCAATGATAAATAGGTACACAATAAAGGCGAAATTCTCCGATAAATCGCCATCACATACCGGACACTCGTAAACTGACCCTCTCTGGACCCCAAACATGTTCTTATTCAATAATTTATACAATAAATAATAAATATACAGTATGGTAGTAACCATAGTTTTATTTTATGACGGTAAGTCGTTTAAAAGTATACGTTTTTCTTTTTAATAAAATAGTATCTGGCTGTTAAGTTTGCGTTTTGAATTGTGTTTAGATGATCTTTTTTTTGGCAGGCTTTGTTTTTGATCGATGATTCTGCTAAGTAATTCTGGCAAGCGTAATGTAGGGCGCCCCTCAGCTAGGTAGAGCGACGACCTCAAAAAGGTATCTGGGTCGGACTGGATGCGGCAGGCCCAGAACCGTGTTTTGTAGCGCGTGTTGGAAGAGGCCTATGTCTAGCTATGGACTGCAATAGGCTAGTTGATTGAAAGCAAATCTAGTAGTATAGTTAAAAATCTAGTAGTATAGTTAAAAATATAAAATATAATAAAAAAGAGGTACAGTCAGCTGCAAAGAAATCAAACCCCTTTAGCGCGTTGTTATATTCTAAAAGGGGATTAGATTTATTTGCAGTTGACTGTACTAAGAATAAACTCGAAGTGTCGCGAATGTTAAAGTACAGAAAAAGACTCAAGTTTATTCTTATTTTACAAACGACATAGTTACCGTAACAGTACTCGAAATCTAATATGTCATAAAATACACTTAATAAAAGGAATCCTACATCGTCACGCATTGAATCAATCGTCAACATCTCACTTATTTCGTTTTATTGATAAAAGGGCGTCATGAATACACAGAAACATTCAATACAAACGGATAACAAAGACTCGACTAAATAATGGAAAAGCGTCTTTTTCTAAAAGGCATTTTCCTATCTGCTCAAATACTCCTCATGACAATGCAATCCAACCATTATGAAGAACTGATTCCGCATTATGAGATAGCCCGTTCAAAATACTTCAACATCCAAGCCAATCCAATTTAATCCTTATTACTAAGTATTAAAGTCCTCTCAATTACAAACAGGGTAAACAAAATTAGCGCAAAGGAAAATCAACTTTGCTAAGTAAATATTAAGGTTGTTTCTGCTTTGAAATAAAAGAAATGCCTTCAAAAGTCAGTTTCGGAGTGTTGTTTAGCAAAATGTGCATTCGTATAGAAAACGGATATAGCAAAAAGGTCGTATTATACAATATTATCCGAGGAGTCGATTGTTCGCAAGATTCCGTGCGAAAAAAATTTCGCGTTAGTCACTACAGTATCGAGTAAGAAAGTCGATTTAATTGATCGGTATAGAATCGAGATGTGATATCGTAAGATTTTTGCATCATTGGCCATCGTTAGGGGTGTGTGACTTACAGGGTTTAATTTTGTAACGTATTTTTTTTTTTTCATTTCTATTTTTTTTAATACTCTCTACTTATATGCTCCGTTCTTAGCCGAAGATACTACTTACGTCAAAGTAATAGTAATGTACTATGTATAGTAAGTACACGTGCATGAAATAATTTTTATTATTTACATTTAAGCACAGACCGTTGTTGTGTCCTCAGCCTGGGTGTTTTTACTGCCCGTTGAGTTAAAGTTTGTAAAAAATGTCTAAATGACATAAAGCAATCCCTAGCCCTTTTGAGCGAATTACCTAAAACGTAAATTACCACTGCTGCATAACTGCCTCTAACGTGAGATACCTAAAAATCTAAATGCCTAAAATGCACAATGACTAAATCTAGAGCGCTCCTTAAGAAAATAATACCCCGATAAAAACGGCTCTACTTTAGTTTTTAAAATTTTTGTACTTTAATTTTTTATGGTGCCTAATGGGGTAATTTTCTTCCTACTTTTGGACTTTTTCTTTCCTGCTATGCCACTAATGAAAGCGGTTATGGAGTCTTTTTAAATAAGGTGACATTACGCCACATTGTCATTTTTTTTTCCAATTCTCTCTGTTTTGGTAAAACCTCTGTTTTAAAAGAAAACTAGATTAGGTTGCATGAAAATATGTAGTATAGTTTTAAGAAAATATTGTAAAAAAAAACAAATTAATTAATAATTTCTAAGGGACAACCCTATCACTCAGATCATTAAGTGTAAACTTAACGCGTTGTTTATACAGCGTGTTTAAAAGCAATCATTTTTGTTTCACACCCTGTATATGGTGCTTTATAATCACATATAAGTTACATTGGTATAACAAGATCAATGTTCAAGTACTTCGTTAGTTATAATCGTATAAATTATACATTTATAGCCTTTCAATATTGATTAAAAAAGAAGATTTAGTGTGAGTAGTAAATATAAATCGTGTAGGAATCAACGCGACGCGACACTTCGAGTTTATTCTTAGTACTTACCTCTTTTTTATTATATTTTCTATTTTTGACTATACTACTAGATTTGCTTCAACTAGCCTATTACAGTCCATAGCTAGACATAGGCCTCTTCCAATACACGCCACAGAACACAGTCCTGGGCCTGCCGCATCCAGTCTGACCCAGATACCTTTTTGAGGTCGTCGGTCTATCTAGCTAAGGGGCGTCCTACACTACGCTTGCCGAGTCGCGACCGATCATGAGTCTCAATTATTGTCATCTCAATCGATCCTATAAAGGTTCCGTTTTTTTAAATCGGTACGGAACCCTAAAAAATGTTAAACTATAGAAAAAGACTTAAAGTTTTGTAATAAGCAAAAAATACTCTGTCAAAATTTATTTTTACTTTAAAAAAAGACACAAAGAAAAATAAACAGTCTCAGATAACCCCCTCATAATTACAAGCGGAACACAGTTGCAAAATCCACTCACTTACAATAAGCTTAAAAAACAAAACACAACCTCTACAACATAATCCAAAAACTCAGTACACACCTCTAAGTACCACATAAAGTCATAACGAAGTACCGTCAGCAAATAAACTAATCCACGAACTTAAACGAACTTAAATCTTAAAGGAACTCTTGCAAAAATCCCTTGTGAGTGCTAAACCCCTGCAGGTTTTATGTGCTTCTTAATGACGGTACTCCGGTGTTGTTAAATGACTGGTAATGAGAACCAAGAAGGTTTGTTAACTTACTTTTGTTACAAGTTTTGAATTACGACTTTTGGAGTGTATTAAGATGTTTTGGGTATGCGAGGTCAAGTGAGTGCGAGAAAATTTTAGTTTTTGCTGTTTTTTTGTGTTTGGAGGACGTCCTTGCAGTGGGACATTAAAAGCTGGTAAGGAAGGACGATGTTTAGAATTAAAATATTTGTCATTATATGCACCTAATACAATAAATCTAATATCATCACAACACGAACACAATGTACTCAAACAAAAGTGAAACAACAGCCTCATCTGTTGTCAGTCCTGTGCCTCCTTGTATGTTTGATATGTGTTTTATAAAAATAATATCGAACCAACAAAAAGATATAGAGTACAATTTGGAGGTCAATTTATTCTAAAATAATAAATTCTTTGTAGTTTTAGATTATAGTAAGAAATGATATTATAAAAATCAAAAATGTGTAAAACGAAAGTTTACAAGACTATAACAATGTACAAATCGCACAAAACATCTTCAAAGTTCCGCCGAGGTTCTTCCTTTTATGGAAATAAATTAGCCCTACCTGCTTACCCAAATTGTCATCAAAGAAAAACATGCAAACACTTTCCCAATTCAGGAATCGAATAACCAGAATCTTGATGACAAATACACAAATTAAACAGCGGGACCAAGGAAGTAATAAAACAGAATTAGTCGCCATATTATCACCTACTGACTAGGGGACTTACTTAAAGGTCGCAAAAGGCATCAAATAAGGGACAGCAGTAAAGGAAAATTGGATTTTTTCCGGCGCCCTCTACTGGGTGGATTTAATTATTGTTTTATTGCGTGTCGAGGGGTATATGTTAATGCTGATGCGTAAAATGGTACGATGTGGTTTAAGTGTAGTGAAGTGACAGTGGGATAAATGTGTAGACTCTTTGGTAACTACAAAAAATATTAAAGTTAAAATGTTTTTGTTGTGAAAGCTCTAGTTTACACATTAATTACCAATAATTAAATAAATACTACACCTCCGTGAGGTGATGGAGTAAGAATACAATATGTCACCACCCCATCTCATCCCATAGGTGTCGTAAAAACCAACAAAGGGAATAACCGTAACTACTATCTTTACGAAATAAAAAGAAGAAAAACTTGAAATTAAACCCTATACCAATCCGTCTGGCCAGCGTGGTATTAGTAGGCCAAGTAACCCTCCGTCAGTCGGGGAGAGGCCCGTCCCTGCAGTGGGACATTAATGGGCTGTTATGAAATAAATACTAAAGCATAAACTTAATTATTTATATGCTATCTGTATCAGGTGTTCTATAGCACAAGCGTGAACTCTGACACAAATAATATCAGTTTAAGGTTCCCATTGCGCTCGTGTTCACATGCTGACCTTACAAGATTATTAAGGGGAAGTTATTGCTAAAAAAATAATATCGATTTAATCCTCTGAGTCCTTCGCGATTTATTTGGTTTTTACCGCGGATGCTGAATTTTTCACTGAGCTACTTGATAACTCATTACCGGTTCATATGTTTAATTCCTCTTTTGATCTTTAAAGCCAGGTGTAAAAAAAGTATTTTTCGAAGCCAAGATGTAAGTCTTGTCATAACGTATTACTGTTATAATGACAGCATAGACAGTAGGACCTCAGTCCCACAGTGAAGGCTCATTGACCGCTTTACATCAATCGGCATAAGATCAACTTGAATGGCATAAAGTGTAAATTATACAATTGATCATAATTTTGTAACGTGTGACAATAAATTATGCACTTGCAAACTAAATAAAGTTAAGTTGTGATGTAGAAACAATGGATACTAACTATATAAATAAATACACGATTAAGCTTTTTTAAATACTGTTGCTAAATAATAATACTATAACTATATTTATTCACTTGTTATATAGTACTTACTCTGTTTCACTTGGCTTAGCTTGATACTAGGAGGCGTAGTTTTTGCGTAAGAATAAATAAATAAATAATCCTCACACATTCACACATCGCCATCTAGTCCCAAACTAAGCAAAGCTTGTACTATGGATACTAGACAACGGGTACACATACTTAAATACTTTTTTTTGCAAATACATACATATTATACATAGTAAACATTCTGACCAATGCAAACAATCATGTTCATGCACATAAAGATCTGCATTGAGCGGGAATCGAACCCGAGACCTCTGCGTAGTAGCCATGTAATATACCGACTGCGCCACAGAGGTCGTCAAAAGTAGTATCAGAATATAAATATAATAATAAAATGAAACTTCCCCTTAACAATAACCCATGAATCAAAAGCGCTTGTACGGTGCATCTATGAATAAATGCCATAACCCCGTACACCATTACTTCAATTCAAGCGCCGAGATGCTATCTAAATGTGGGATTACTATATTATTTTAATTTATTGCATTTCGTCTTATAACCAATATTGTGCTGTAAATCATTTTAATTTGTTTAATATTAGCTTGATTAATGAAACGTCATAACAGCCTGTTAAAATCATAGCACAGGAATGTGACAAGGCCGACTTATCCATACTAATACATATTATAAATGGGAAAGTGTGTTTGTCTGTTTGTCTTTCTTTCACGGCAAAACTGAGCGACAAATTGACGTGATTTTCTAAGTGGAGATAGTTAAGGGGATGGAGAGTAACAGGCTACTTTTTGCTACCCCGAATTTAACGCGAGCGAAGCCAAGCGCGGGCAAAAGCTAGTATGGAAAATAAAGACTAATCATACTATGCAGGCAAGATGGATTGGTAAAGACTTTTTCTTCAAGTTTCTACATTTTTTTTTAAAACGACAATCCGCTCTAGATCGTATATCTATCCCCTGTGATGTAGGGACTTTAACATGCACAAATTTAACAAACACAAAGAATCATAACGGCCCATTAATGTGCCACTGCAGGTACGGGCCTCCTCCAGGAGGGATACTTGGCCTAATAATTGGTATTAGTAGGCCAAGTATCCCTCCGTCACTGGCCAAGCGGATTGGTATAGGGTTTAATTTCAAGTTTTCCTTCTTTTTATTACGTAAAGATAATATTCACGGATAGTGCCTTTGTCAGTTTTTACGACACCCATGGGATGAGATGGGGTGGTGACATATTATATGCATAACACAAAGAATGTCCAGGCTCAATTCAATTTTTGTGTACAATAATTGTCCTACGTGGGATTTGAAAACGCGACTTCTTGGTAGAGCAGTCGCTTGCGCGTTTAGATCAAGACAATCATTTGTAAATCACACAAATAATTGCCTGACGTGGCATTTGACCCCACAACTATCTATAGCACATCACTATCTACAACCACTGCGCCATAGTAGAAAGTATGCAAGTATTATCTTTGCGAAAACAGAAGAAGGAAATCTTATTTTATGCCCTATGCGGATCTAGGCAGACATGTGTAGATTCGCGTATTATTAGCCCATTCTTAGTCATAAAACGATTAGAAACTATAGTCTTTATAAGACAGAAAAGGTAAGGTGACATTTGATCTTTTCCATGTTACTTAGTTTACTTTTGTAGAATTTAAAAATAAAAGGTATCAATTTATGAATCCGAACTGATAAAAAATTAAAAATATTATTTAGACGTTTATATATAATTAAATTATATGAAATATTTGTTTTATATTCCATCTTCAACCCTAATATGTAAAATATAAACATATAAATTTTAAAATCGTATGCGCGACTCGGAACGAATTTCAATAGAGATTGACACAATAAAATTGTTAAAATCGAATGGTTTTTTATAAAATTGATTAAATTGATTTTTTTTATAATCATATAAATTAATATAATATGTAATTTCAGTTGTCTTATAACTCAATATTAGTTTTTACGAGGATAGGCTCCCAGGTTTTTTTTTGGCGGGATTCGTACGTCATTGCGATAAAATCTTGATGATGTCATTATTAAAAGAGACCTGTGACCACATAACTGCCGATGATTGTAAAAAAAAATTATATAATTCTTCATGACTGTGAGAGGAAGAGACATCAAATTAGACAATTCAGTAGATTTTCACTTATTATGTCATGTAAGTGACGAATCAAGTAATTCATCAAGCTGTTCATCAGATGAATCACGCATTGATTCGGCATAATTACTTAATAAATATTTAAAAGAAAATTAGTTTCTTATTTTGTACCCATAATCGATTTATTCTTGTTTGCAAATTATATCGGTTAGATATATAATCGGTATTTTTAAAAACGATTTTAGTGTTACTACATCTCTAGTAATGACAAATACTAAACGTCACCGTACCCATAAGATCTGAAAAATAGTATACAATAGGTACTTACTTACACTTTTATTTACTAATATTATATAAGTACTATTTATAGTAGAAAATATGTATAACATACTATTTTTATCATAACAGCCCATTAATGTCCCACTGCAGGGACGGGCCTCCTCCCGTGACGGAGGGATACTTGGCTTACTAATACCACGCTGGCCATACGGATTGGTACAGGGTTTAATTTCAAGTTTTCCTTCTTTTTAATTCGTAAAGATAATACCTACGTATAGTCCCTTAGTCGGTTTTTACGACACCCATGGGATGAGATGGGGTGGTGACATATTGTATTCTTACTTCGTCACCACACGGAGAACATACTATTTTATACCACAATAATTATAGTATTTTGTAAATTACTCCATTAAAAATACAGTGGCTCTACCTCTAGTGTTAAAACCACAATATGGAGGATGTATTTTTATTTTTCAGTCATTAGTTTTTACTGCTGCTTGATGTTACAAGTAGTCACATTATGAAATGAGATAATTATATAGGTACGGGTTCTAATACAGGTTTTCTAATGTTAGCTATGTACTTATTGTACTCATAATTTTCTGTAGATAGGTCGAAGAGTACCTACCTAATTTTGAAATTGTTTAGACTGGTCATATACGTACACAATAAAAAGGAATGTTCTAATTAAAAAAGGAATTCCAAAAAATATATTCTCTTAGATATTTTTACATCAATTATTTTTTAAATTTTTGTAAGTAATTTTACTGACCTTACAAACAAAAATGATTTGTTAAATTAATTGGTCAAGGCATGAATGAGTTTTGAGGTAACAAATAGGTAGTATAAAAAAACCTAATTTAGAAAATCCTCTTTTTCGAGTTTTTTAAAATAGTCATGTAAAGACTTGGTTTTTAACTCAAAAGAATATGAATATGGATTTGCTTTTTAATTAAAATAAGAAAATTATTGAAGCTAGCTAGCTAATTTTCCTCCTACCCTATTAACGTTGCCTATTCTTCCTGTATATCTATAACCTCAAGCGTTTCAGGTGCTTAACACGATTATACAATCATCAGTGCACCTTGTAAGGGGCCTGAACCCCATACATAGCAATTATTGTTAATAAATTAACAAAATAACAGGTTATTGTTGTAAGCGTTTGAAGCACAATCATAACAGCCCATTAATGTCCCACTGTAGGGACGGGCCTCCTCCCGTGACGGAGGGATACTTGGCCTACTAATACCACGCTGGCCAGACGGATTGGTATAGGGTTTAATTTCAAGTTTTCCTTCTTTTTATTTCGTAAAGATAGTAGTTACGGTTATTCCCTTAGTCGATTTTTACGACACCCATGGGATGAGATGGGGTGGTGACATATTGTATTCTTACTCCGTCACCACACGGATAGCGTCACCACACGGATAAGCACAAACATAAGATTAATGGTAAAGTATAACATTAATTTAGTTAACTATTTATTATCATCATTCAATTGCTTTAAGGTGGCGTCCATCTGATGGTAAGTGGTAGCCGCCGGTATCTAACTATAGCCAAGCTTCAGCCTAGACGTATTGTCACTAGCTACTGTACCATTCCACCTAAACACAGTACCCTTTCACACTACTGCTTGGAAGTGGATTAAGCGGCCATAGCGGTGGTAGCGACCTAGGCAGTTTCTTGCTGAAGGGCCTACCTGGGAATTATTTATGCTGTGCCGAAGGGTGTTCCAGCGCGATCGAAATAGGCAGATACGCAATAGAGCCAAGGTGACCAACTGACAAACTACTAAGGATTGCTCAACAAAGTGCAATGGCATGCAAAACTAATATGGGTAGAAACTTAAAAAGGTTTAAGTTTAGGATGGCGACCTTGGACCTAAAAACGCACAGTGAGCAGACCACTCAATCAGAAGTCCAAAGAAGAGTCATTTGACCTACAGTGGGACCATGTAAGTTTTTTAAAATTATTTTAATAAAAAATAAAAAAATACCTACACTTTTACAACAAAAGCGTACGTATACAGACAGAATGATAGGTACCAAATTTAAGTCTCTCAAACTGCCTAAAAAGAACCTAAAATAACTATAACGTCAGGGGAACGATAATAACTTAACTACTCATATAACTTAAACGTGCAATAAGTTAAAGCGGCTCCTTTAAAGTAAATGTGATGGAATAAGTTATCGCTATGCAAATGTGAACTTGGGAGTTCTGATTAAAATTGCACATTATGTTATGATGGGTGCTTATGTTAGCTCGATTTAACTTTAGTTAGCTTAAGTTGTGAAATATTGTGCATGTATTTTTTGGTGCAATTAAGTTTTATTGCTGTTTTTATGTTGCGAAGTTTATTTGGCAAAAAGATTTCAGTTAGTGAAAGACTGGAAACACTAATAGAGAAATATTTAAAAATTAGTATCCAAAGTCGACAAACTCAGTGCAAGAAAGTAAATTGTAAAACCTAAAAAAAAATTTATAACCCGTTAATGTCGCAATGTAGGGACGAGCCTTCTTTAGTAAAGTAAGTAAGAAAATCTGTCATAAAACTCTACTTAAAACCTAAACGAGTTGGTTTAAGATTTTTATCAAGATTTTATCTTTTTTTTTTGACGGCCTCTTTGGCGTAGTGATAATATATCATGACTGCTACGCAGAGGTTTTGGGTTCGATTCCCGCTCAATGTAAATCTGTGTGTGCGTGAACATGATTGTTTGCATTGGTCTGGGTGTTTTCTATGTATAATATGTATGTAATTACAAAAAAAGCCTTTTAGTATGTTTATCCGTTGTCTATTACCCATAGCACAAGCTTTGCTTAGTTTGGGACTAGATGGCGTTATGTGAATGTGGGAGGAACATTTATTTTTATTATTTTATCTATTTATTTATTTAAAAGAGAATGTAAATTTATTTGAAAAACATGATAGTATGTCAACAAAAAGACAGTCATCATAATGTAAATGTTGAGTGCATTACCTTCAAGTAAAAGGGGACGCGTTATTTAACATAGAAAGGAAATGAACCAGGAAATGAAGACAGGGCTTATTCAGATTATAAAGTTGATAATAGTTCTAACACAATAAATAATATGTCAGCTAGAACTTTGTAATATTTGTCGTAATTTTGGACTTGTTATGCTAAAATATAATTCACAACACTGGTGGGTATAGTAGTGTGATGACGGTGTAAGATTGCATGGCGTTTTTACCCCATCTTATCTTAGGGACGTCGTAATCATCATTCCCCTGTCCTTATCCCATTTTTTTTGGGGCTCGGCGCAGCATGGTATTCCTTTCCACATGCTGCTAAAAGTTTTGGCTACGTTTTACGGCCGGCCACCTGCCTGACGCCAACCCTCCTTGGGTATGCTGTTGTTGGAGGTTTACTTCCCACCAGGAGGTTGACCCGAGGTGATAGGTGGTCGTGGTATCCCTTAGTCGCCTCTTACAACACCCATGAGATGCGATGGGACGCCCGCCATTAGTATTATTCACCACACAGATAAAAAGTATGTACTTTTTCCCTGTCATGTGCATCATATAATGATACAATCACATTTTTTTACTATTGTGTCTACAAAACGTGTTAAAAGTATACCTAAATACTAAAGCCCGATTTACACATCGACAAGTACTCATACTTCGTACTTAACTCGCCAAAAAATAGGATGGAGACCTATTTCATCATAACAGCCCATTAATGTCCCACTGCAGGGACGGGCCTCCTCCTATGACGGAGGGATACTTGGCCTACTAATACCACGCTGGCCAGACGGATTGGTATAGGGTTTATTTCAAGTTTTCCTTCTTTTTATTACGTAAAGATAATATACACGGATAGTCCCTTAGTCGGTTTTTACGACACCCATGGGATGAGATGGGGTGGTGACATATTGTATTCTTACTCCGTCACCACACGGACAGATCTATTTAAATTAACTTAATCAACAACTTACTACTTAACTCGCTATTGTACTTGTCGATGTGTAAATCGGGCTTTAGGTATAACAAAGATATAATTTACGTTCGTGTATTACTGGCATATGTTGATGACAAATAAGTGTAATACCCTATACCAATCCGTCTGGCCAGCGTGGTATACGCTGGCCAGACGGATTGGTATAGGGTTTATTTCAAGTTTTCCTTCTTTTTATTACGTAAAGATAATATACACGGATAGTCCCTTAGTCGGTTTTTACGACACCCATGGGATGAGATGGGGTGGTGACATATTGTATTCTTACTCCGTCACCACACGGACAGATCTATTTAAATTAACTTAATCAACAACTTACTACTTAACTCGCTATTGTACTTGTCGATGTGTAAATCGGGCTTTAGGTATAACAAAGATATAATTTACGTTCGTGTATTACTGGCATATGTTGATGACAAATAAGTGTAATAAAATATCTGACTTCGATTTACTTTATCGGAGACAAATGAGATATTGCACACCATGCTTTAACTCTGGGGGGTGGCTTGTAGTGTATTAAGTGTGTTTGAACTTGCAGCGGCGTTTGTGCGCGGCAGAAACGCGCTGTTTTTGGATAAATATTTGTGGATGTTTGAAAATATATTTCGATAAAAAAAATGTATAAAACTTTAAAAAAATAAAAATAACCTCAACAAAATAGTAATTTATGAATATCCTAATTTACTTTACAACAAAACAGTTTCTAAAAACATCGTAATATTTCATTATTTAATGGAACTTCATACATTAAAATAATTTTTTAAGTTATTCTTCGCATTTTCATCATGAAATCAAAAAAAAACCGTTTGCACCAAAGGCTCAAGACAAGTAATTTAGATCACAAAAATAGCTGTCTTAAGTGGGATTCAAACACGCAACATAATTAATGGCAGCCACATCCACAACCACTGCGCCATAGACCCACTATTCACCAATTTCAGCCAAGCACATATTCACACATATATCGCAGCATTCGATAACGCCTTCCCCTCAATATAAATAATTTGGCAGTGTATTAGCATACGTCGATTTATCTCGCGAAGGGGCTACAATTATTATTTATAACCTTAGACGACCCCTCATACTGCGTATGTTAACTAAAGCCAAGGAGATGCAAGATTTGCGCTAAGATTATAATATTAAGATAGAAGTGTCATGATGAATAAGTTTCTGCCTAATTTTTAAAAAAGATTTCCATAATCTTTGTTACACAAAATGATAAGTTACCCGTAAGTGTAACTAATTTTATCATTTTGTATAATTTACTGTCTACATAATTTCGACGGAATGACAATAAGGTATTATTATTAATTTAAATTAATAGCCCTCAGCGTAACTGACAAACCTTTGCTTTTAATTAGGAGATTTAACCCTATCTGACGACCTCTGTGGCGTAGTGGTTACCTATATAACATGACTGCTTCGCAGACATCTCGAGTTCCATTTCCGCTCAATTCAAATCTTTTTGTGCATGAACATGATTGTTTGCATAGTTCTGGGCGTTTTCTGTGTATAATTTGTATGAATTTACAGAAAAAAGTATTTAAGTATGTTTTTCCGTTGTCTAGTACCCATAGTACAAGCTTTGCATAGTTTAGGACTAGATGGCGTTGTGTGAATGAGTGAGGAATATTTATATTTTTTATCGCTTGCACAGAAATATCGGAAATTCATTCACACTATAAAGGGTCTTACTACTGCTGCTTAGCAGAGTGAGACTTATGACATACGTTGATCTTTATTAAATCGACTTATCGCTCTATTAAGTTTGCTCGCTTTACTTTTGCACGAATAAGGCATTTTGACTATTAGTCAATTAATGTCAATGAAATTTAATTAAGCAATGTTAGTGTTTTCGCTAAACTAATATCTCACAATAATATCCGATAACTTTTTATAGTTCTTTAAATATAGTTTTAAAGTAGATATAAACTAAACCCGCATCTACACAATACTGCTTACTTACTCTTTGGCACAGAACCGGTAAAGATTTCCTGCAGCAGGTCTATGAACGCAGTCGGGGATACGCTTTGATTATCCAAGTTTGATGTCTTCACTCCAATCTGTTCGGTATTAGCATTTTCCAATTTGTGGATTTGAATATTGTGTTATAAGATTATTATTTTAACCATATTTTGTTATTAAAGTATCTAATATTTGAAAGGCTATAAAGCGCCGATTATACTAGACTACATGTAGTCAAGCGTAATCACATGTAGGACAGTGTAAACAGAACGTTCTAACACTAAAAAGTTAGGACGTCCTTATGTAGGAGACTACATGTAGTCTAGTGTAATGGGCGCTAAATTAGTTTGCAGAATAATGTATGATTGAATTGAATCATTGCATTACTGATAGATTAAAGTACCTAAGTCATTTTAACGCAATGCTAAGGTTTTATATTGCAAGTAGGAAAAATCTACACAACGTTAACCCTTTATACAGAACCTCATTTCTAGTGCAAAGGTGATCTTTTATATCAAATACTATACAATACATATTTCTTACACATAGGTCCTCTTAGTTTGGGACTAGATGGCGCTGTGTGAATGTGTGAGGAATATTTATTTATTCTCACATCGACATTTAGTCTCAAAATTAGTAGAGCTTGCATTATGGCTACAATACTTCTGTTAAACTTAATTGAATGCATCTTTATGCACGCAAACAACAGCAATGGAACAATTCGAATCCTAAAACGAGGCCTCTGCGCAGCAATCAAGCCCTATGACTACCTATGACGGCCTCTGTGGCGTAGTGGATATACAACATGACTGATACGTAGAAGTCTCGGGTTCGATTCCCGCTCAATGCAAATATTTGTGTGCATGAACATGATTATTTGCATTGGTCTGAGTGTTTCTATGTATAATATGTATGTATTTACAAAAAAAAAGTAGGTATTTATGTATTAATATCCGTTGTTCTGTTACCCATAACACAAGCAGGTTAAGCCTAGCTTACTTTGGGAACAGAATATGGCGATGTGTAAACATGTCCGTGAATATTTATTTATTTATTTAATATTTACTACTAAAACCAAAAATATAATACACCTTAGACAGAACCAAAAATATTATCAAAAGCAAAACAATTAATCCTAAAGTAAACAGCTCAAGAAATAAGGGGGGTTACAGACTAAAGACAAAGCGAATGCGATTACCGTTGACGTGCGACATGACAGCGACAACCAACCTATTAATAAACCGTATCAACGATCGAGTTAATTAAAATCAAACATTTTGCTTATCTCACCCCCTTTTAGGTAAGAAGGGGTGCCACTTTTATTTATATGAATAAAGCTATTTGTTCTAAACGAGCTTTATAATGAATTTGATGTTTTGCTTAATCGTGTGAGTATGATTTGAATAAAGTAATTTATTTTATGAATATTGTGATGAGGAATGAGATTAAATTGATTTTCTGATTAAATAAACTTTATGTCGTGTGACTAAAATATTTAAGTTTTCGACGATAGTATAGTGTTTCCGTGTGTTCTTCGTGTGACGGAGGAAGCATATAATATGTCACCACCCCATCTCATTTCATGGGTATCGTAAAAACCGACTAAGGGACTATCATATAGAAGAAGGAATCTATATAAAAGAAGGAATCTTGAACTTAAACCTTATACCAATCCGTCTGGCCAGCGTGGTATTAGTAGGCCAAGTATCCCTCCGTCATGGGAGGAGGCCCGTCCCTGCAGTGGGACATTAATGGGCTGTTAAGATGATGATAGTATTTTAGCATAGGTACCTACTACCAAAGTAGGAAACAAGAGATATATTATTATTATTCTTTTTTTTTTCTTTTTATTATTAAAAAAGACAACTCCCGCACTAGGGTCATGCCCTGTGTCGCGGGGACCTTTTACAAACATAAATTAACGGACACAAAGAACACCCAGACCAGGACAATAATTTGTTGATCTCACAAATTATTGTCCTGCGTGGGGATTGAACCCACAACCTCTTGCACGGCAGCCGCTTGCGCTACCGTCGCGCCACCGAGGTCGCCATCGTATATCATGTAATTATCTCGAAATAGGGGATTTTCCTAATTAAAACATCAACTCGAAACCAGATTGTTGATACCAATGCAATATTTGCGCAATAATGGCAAGCATTAATAATTCACACAAGTGTAATATTTCGAAGATAAAAACAACTGACTCTAGATTGTCAGTTGTTTTTATCTTCAGTTCTATTATCAACATAGCAATAACTAATTAGCAATTATGAAAAAAAAATTAATAGCAACCAATAGCAATAATTAATTATTGCGATCGGTGCCATTTTTGGTTGTCCGATAGTACCTTTCAGGAATAATTTCTGTTAAATCGCACTTACCTAATATTATGTCCCTCTCTCTCAATTTACGACTTCTCTAACATCATTAAACAGAACTTTGTAAATTAAAATACAACAACAATACGTAAACGCCGACAAATATCAAAGCTAATACATTAATAGATAAAAAATAAAAAAAATTAAAACCAACTTATTCAATAGACCATGTCAAAAAGCTTTTTACTAACAGTGAGTAACAGCAAGGTAGCATCTTTTAACATTTCGTCGCAAAGGGCTTAAAAATAATACGTCCTTTTGACATTCATTCATCAGAATGGGGTAGATACTTAATCAAAATATCGCTCTTCACAATACGCCTTGAGAATAATCATGAATATTTATAAGTAAATTAGATTCAGTCAGTTCTAGTCGGTACGACTTGTCGCGGGTTTGTAGACAGCCTTATGTTACATGTTTCTGTTAGATGAGTTTTTTATATTGTATGGTTATGTATTGTGTTGGTATTTGACCACACGTGGGTTAATACAGTCTATTGTCCCATTGCAGGCATATACCTCTGCCTGTGACGAAAAACTTAGCCTATTAATTGCAAGACGGCTAGACGGTTTTATGATCAAATAATTGTCTATAATCAACGAAAACATAATTACCAAAAGCATTGTCAAAAATAGTTAATTTTATGTAAAAAATAAAAGAGTACTAAGCATAGAGCTTTGATTATATAGTTTCTAAATAGCCCTTCTTTACGGGTAACTTTAGAGTGATGGACCTCTTCGATCTGCCTACTTTTAGATGTCGCACTTAATTACCCTCTATGTGGTTAAAAAATGTAATTACTCATTTTTACAAATAACTTTGTTTTTAATTTTTTCAAATATAATTGCAAACATATTGGACAGCACTTTTAAATATACAATCAATAAAACATTCAATTTAAAAAATTTAAATACACACTCCATGCTTACACAAACCTATTTGAAAAACCACACAAAACAAATAACACAAAATATGAATTGTCCAGTGTCCAAATCCCGGTTTAATGTGACATTGGTCATCTGAGCCGGGATCACGTCACTAATCCCCGAACTAATAGCCCGGGGACAACCCTAACTTCATTTAGACCAACACCGCAAAAACACAAACTAATTTCAATCTTATTTCAAACAATACAGAGTTAAATTTTATTTAACAAAAATTTTGTTTAGTAAAACAATTTTTAAGGGGTGCGTAGGTTCTGTCGTCGAAATGTAAAAGCATTTCTGTGTAAGATTATGATATTAGGGAAAGTCGTAAGTATAGGTAGAGACATAATATTTTATAGTTTTGTGCAATTTATTAAAAAATCCCCTCAATTTAGATTCTTGGAGTTGAATTATTGCTGACTTCTTAATGGAGTATTGTTTTAAATTGAAAATGAGGGAAACTACACGAAAATATTTATCATTATTCTAAAAGCTCAATTATATTACCATTTTTGTTATTAAAGTTAGTAAGCATAGTAAAAGTTCTAATATGATATAAAACAGCAATAAAACAATTTATACACAACGGCTCTCCGTGTGGTGACGGGGTAAGAATACAATTATGTCACCACCCCATCTCATCCTATGGGTGTCGTAAAAACCGATTAAGGGACTATCCGTGAATATTATCTTTACGAAATAAAAAGAAGGATAACTTAAAATAAACCCTATACCAATCCGTCTGGCCAGCGTGATATTAGTAGGCCAATCGCCCGTCCGTCACGGGAGGAGAGCCTGTCCCTGCAGTGGGACATTAATAGGCTGTTATGATGATGATGATACACAAAGCTTTTACACAAACTTTAATCGAATTGGCAGAACGGAAAAATAACTTTACCATAATTATACAGTCCAGATTCCTTTACCACCTCCATTGACAGCAAGGAGTCCTTGAATTTCTCATTCTTTTTTTTAATATAGACTAATAAATTACTACCTCCTACTAATTGGATCTTTAAAACATTTTTTTGTTCAAAGAATTTATGCAAAACACTTGGTGAGGACAAATTAAAAGTACAGAAGGAAAAAAAAGTATAAATTAATGCACCCAGTCCGCATCTGTTTTAATTATGTGACGATTAGTAGAAAATTGCGGATACGCCTCTTTTTAAATGTCTAAAGAAAAGTTGCAAGTATAGCGTACGCTTCTATTGGTGACGAAATAAGAGTAAATAATAAAGTCTAATACACATACGTCAGTGTTGGGATTTTTTTTTAACATTTCCGTAGTATGCATGAATAGCATATAATAATGACATATATTAGCCACTGACGTTTTATTTTTATATAAGTATCATATTACATGCTTTGTTCTGCATTTACGCTTTTATATTTTTGAAATAGAAGTACATTTAACCTTTTTTTTTAATACTTAATATATTCTTTCTTAGAGGCTTGTTGTTTTATAACTTTTTATCATTAATGCCAGTAACTTTAAATCCGCTATTCTAACCACCACTTAGCGTACCAAGTTTTAAACAAAACTTGTATAAATATTAAACATACAAAGCAATTTAAAAAAAGAATTCTGATTCTTTTTTTTTTGTAAATCTTGTTATCAACAATTTAAAAAAGAATACCCGGTGTATCCATACTAAGCGACAACCAGGACCGTCTTACAATTAAAAGCGAGCCCTACCGGGTCTCGGGGAGGGTCAAAAGGCGCTATAATCGAAGTAATAAATCTAAACTTTTACTAATTGAAGTAAACGCATCGATATTTATGCAAAAACTTAAGCTCACTTTAAATTGTAAACATGTTGTTTTGATGCTACTGTTAAATTCATTTATATTTTTTTTCTGACTTTTCCACAACGTCATCTAGTCCCAAACTAAGCAGAGCTTGTATGTACTATGGCAACGAGACAACGGACATACATACATAAATACTTTTTTTGTAAGTACATACATATTATACATCGAAAACACCCAGACCAATGAAAACAATCATGTTCATGCATATAAAGATTTGCATTGAGCGGGAATCGAACCCGAGACCTCTGCGTAGCAGTCATGTTAAATAACCACTGCGCCACAGAGGTCGTCGCAGGTCTATATTTCCACCTTGTGTCCTACGCCTCCCTGATCCATTTCGATGGACGAATGGTCATTCTCTTAAAACGACTCTACAAAACTTAATATTCTCATAATTTAACCATCATTACAGCCCATTAATGTCCCACTTCAGAGCTTCTTCCGTGACGGAGGGATACTTGGCCTACTAATACCACGCTGGCCAGACGGATTGGTATAGGTTTTAATTTCATTTTTTTCTTCTTTTTACTTCGTAAAGATAATATTTACGGTTAGTCCCTTAGTCGGTTTTTACACCATGGGATAAGATGGGGTAGTGACATATTGTATTCTTACTAACTTAAAACAAAAATGTATAAAATTAGTCACAGATGACAGCTAGTGAAACATCAAACACCATCTACTCCACAGCATCACAATACATGAAATGAAAGTGAAAAATACGTTTCAAAAATACAAAAGAGCACTTTTATTATTATGCAAATGTCTCCGGAATAGGGGACCAGAGGTATTTTTGAACCTTTTCACAGGCATTTAGATTTGAAAATGTTGGATTTTGGACACTCAATCGAAGATTTTGTACGGGACACGAATAATGACGACCTCTGTGGCGTAGTGGTTATATAACATGACTGTTACGCAGAGGCTCTATTCCCGCTCAATGCAAATCTTTGTGTGCATGAACATGCTTGTTTGCATTGGTCTGGGTGTTTTCTATGTATGTATTTACAAAAAAAAAGTATTTAAGTATGTTTATCCGTTGTCTAGTACCCATAGTACAAGCTTTGCTTAGTTTAGGACTAGGTGGCGTTGTGTGAGTGTGTGAAGGATATTTATTTATTTATTATGCAGAACAAACTCATCTCTTCAAAGCCTTTAAAAGAACCTACAGAGTTAAGTTCTAAGAGACCTACTAATAAAATAGAAAGGGTATTTGTCTGGCTAAAGATATATAGCCTATCTCTATCCCCCTCTCTCTCACTAACATGGCGAGCACCCATCTCTTTCTATCGTAGAAAGCGTGACCGGCATACTAGTTGTATGAAGTTTTCCTCCCTATATAGCAATATCCCATGAAAAATCACCTGGTTAGATACAAATGGAGTACGAAATTAGTTTTTCTTGTTTAAGTATATTATTATACATTATTTTAAGGGTAAGAAACTATATTAAATGTCCTCACGCAATTACACAACGCCATCTAGGCTTAAACTAAGCTGCTAGTGCGATATGGGTATTAGAAAAGTATTTTTTTATTTTGACTAAGTAGATGAACGCAGAGGAACTTTACGCAGAGCGACTTCCGCACACGAGGTCGTGGATTCGAATTTCAAGCAATATTTGTGAGACCAACAAATGATTTACTTAAGCCTGGGATGTACTATGTAGAGTATTGGGCCTGATCCTGATCTCTATGGTGTTTAACATTTCATCATAGCAGCCCAATAATGTCCCACTGCAGGGACGTGCCTCCTCCCGTGACGTTGGGATACTTGACCTACTAATACCACGCTGGCCAGACGGATTGGTATAGGCTTTTATTTCAAGTTTTCCTTCTTTTTATTTCGTAAAGATAATATTTACGGATAGGTAAATCCGTAAATATTATCTTTACGATATACCTTAGTCAGTTTTTACGACACCCATGCGATAACATGGGGTGGTGACATATAGTAATATTACTCCGTCACCACGCGGAGTTTAACATTTATTTTTTATTATTTTAAATACAAAAAAATACAGATCATAAGTATGAAAGTTGATTTATTTAATCAGCTCAAAAATACAAAGATATTTTACAAAACAAATTCGAACCTAAATACATACGTACATCGATAACTCATTGAAGCAAACATACCCTCATAACAGTATGCAAATACAAATTGATTAAAACAATAACAATAAACCAAAGAATCGAATAAGGCATCGAGACGAGATGAATCGATACGATTCGATTCTTAACGATTATTGTTCCCTACTAGGTATGCAGTAATTACTTGTTACTATTGTATTATAAGATTTATCGATTGTTTATATAATGATATATTATATTATTTATTTAATTGACAATAGATTTTATGGATATACTCGTAGTTGTGAATCTTTTAGTGAAATCACTGTACTATAATTTCATAAGGTGATAGGACTATTTAGCACGATGCCTCGATACCACTGCTGTAGCTCCCTAATTCACCTTTACCTCCTAAGCAGTAATGTAAAAAATATCACTGTGTTTACGTGGAAAAAAGTAGCTAACGAAAAGTTACAGGGGTATGAAACTTAACATCATATGTCCCAATTATAGGCAATGACTTAGCAATGCTCTTGCATTACTTACCATTAAGATGTCACTCTTAAGAGACGGGCTACCTCCAGGGTCATAGAAAAACTTGGCTAGTATTAGTAAATTACTCCGTGTGGTGACGGAGTAAGAAAACGACATAATAATAATACACAATACGACCACATCGCCTAATAAATATTAGGCGATGTGGTAGCTAAGCAACAAAGCCTACAAAAAAAAAAGAATACAATATGTCACCATCACCACCCCATCTCATCCCATGGGTGTAGTGAAAACCGGCTAAGGGACTATCCGTGAATATTATCTTTACGAAGTAAAGAAACTTCAAATTAAACCCTATACCAATCTGTTTGGCTAGCGTGGTATTAGTAGGCCAAGTATCCCTCCGTCATGAGAGTGGGACATCAATAGGCTGTTATGATGATAATGATGATGAAGTGCAAATGTTGTAAGAGCCGAATCAAACCCACTGTCTCTACGTAACAGTCTATGTGTACTAAAATATGTTTTATTAACATTATGTTAACAAGCGCAGCGGTTATGCATAAGTTAAGATATTAATTATAATAATGAGATAAGCGAAGTTATTTTAATAATATGAATTTTATTTGATAGCCATAAATAACACTGCCATATTTGCCAACTGCTATACTTACGGACTATCTGATTATCGTAGAGGCCTGGTGGTTAAGGTAAGCGCTTTACGAGGTAGTGGGTTTGATTATCAGGATAAAAAAAAATGTGGTTTCTTTTCAAAAGACATTTCATATGCTATGACAAAACACCATGGTGATATACTTATGATCGTTTAAAACTTTTATTTATACATCAAAAAACTTCAATTGAAAAACAAATCTGACCTACAGCTTCAAACTTTGTCCGCTAGGCGGCGACACTGTCCTGATCTAATTTGTCCCGGATTAGTCCGAGTAGCGCTTTTTCATTATTTCCACGAGTTTCTTAAGCTGAAGCTTACCACTCGTACAGAATACTAAACAGATTACATTTTATTTACTGAAGATTTTTTGATATTATTATGGCTTGTATTTTCTATTATTATTTTTCTAATATAAATTAAGTAAGTATTTAAAAAGTAATTTTAATTTAGACTTTACAAACATCAATTTAACGGACACAAAGAACATCCAGCCTCAGGACAATAATTTGTGGATCGCAAATAATTGTGCTGCATGGGAATCGAACCCGCGACCTCGTGGATGGCAGCCACTTGCGCTAACGAGCCAGGCGAAGATCTTTAACCGTAAATGAAAGCAAAAACTGTTAAGATAGAATAAAAAGAATATTTATTTTAGATAAAGACATTAAACCATACGCCATCCAAACTAATTACTACTGATTTCGTAAAACTACTATTTGACAAGCCCAGGGGATGGCGTAGTGAGTGGTTTCACTCCATGACTGCTATTCAAATATTGATTTCAATTCCCGAAATGTATAACTTTTCAAAAACGAACATGGATGTTTGCATGTATTTAGAAAAAAGTATTATTATGTACTATAATTTTATCTATAGTGACCAGTTTACCCTAAATCATTGGAGAATATCTTAGCCTTGCACTAGACTAGGACCATTACAAGCGATCAAAAAACAACTCATATAAAATCCAAAATTATATTTCATTCAAATAAATAAACCAAAACATCGATAAAAAGACAATAATATCGATACCCAGAAATCGATTTGTGGCGAATGAAAAAAAAATCTTAAAATTGGTTAATCCAAGAGCAATAATACTTACTATCTGGTGACCAAAATGGCGTCTTATTCCTGTATGGTAAGTGGCAAGCGCGCGCCAACACAAAATTACACGTTACACGACGTAATTGTGATTGGATTTTGTATCTTTTTACCATTTTTAGAGTTCCTTGGTGGAATAAGTTCTTTTTAATAGTCATCTTACTTTTGTGACATCAAAATAGATATGTATGTAAAAAATTCTAATTGAATTTATTATTATTCTACGAAATATTGAATGAGTTAGAGAATGGTAATGATCCGATTCTAAAATGCATCACATTTGACCACCAGATAACGCAAATGCGGTTGATACCGACGAAGATTCTAAGTACTTAATTAAATTATTTTTTAAAAGAAGATGATGAAAAGAGAATCAAGAGAAATAAGTTAAGATGATTCGGTCACAATATGTTCGAAAAGGTAGTGGATGATTGGAAACTAACAAAGGTAATTTTTTTTTAAATTACAGGGACATAATCGGTGACATTCTTTAGAAAGGGCAAGTCAGCCACATCAGGACCCGAAGGTTCGTTAAATTGTCTTTGGTAAAACATAGGGACAGACATGTCACTATGTTTTAGCTCTAGTCTACTGAATGAAACAAACTGTGTCTAGTGCAATATAACTAACAAATTATAATGAATGTATTATAGTTAATATGATAATTATATATTTGCAATTATTAATTTTTATTTTAAATATTAATTATATTTCACACGCATCAAATACAACAAAACAAAAAAATGTCTTTTTAAAATTAATTCAGTTTGAGACACGGAACCATTCCATTTCAAAATAGTTTAATCCTACCAGTTATTATTTACCTGATGGTTTTTTCACATCAAACCTTTGTTTCATCCGTGAGAAGAGTCGATCGGAAATTACCATTTTTAGATATTGGATTATCTACAGGATTTGGAGCTTATTTTATCCGAGCTTGAATCGATACGGGTTGTATCGATTAATCGATTCCGAAATATCGAATAACACGGTTTGGGCGGTGTCGTGCAATGCTCGACATGATTTTGTTATGTTTTGGTATAATATTTTGGTACACTTACCGGCTGTTGACTGATGCTGGGTTCGGGACGCCGTCTACCGATGGTTTTCTGCAACATAAAGATAATAAAGTATTAATTGTGATAAGTAATTAAATAAAATAATTATTTTCATAATTGTTGTACATTTCGTTGTCTGATGGGGAAAAAATATCCTTGTGGTAAATTTTCCACTTTGTGTCTGGGGGACCGGAATGTCATCACTTAATTTAGTAGTCGTGAAAATAGACAGTAAATAAACAATAAAGAAAGAAAGAAAAACAATTTATTTACAGTAAAGCCAGACAATTACACATTTACAAAAATAGTTATATTATTATTTATTTCTTCAACTTACTTATCACTAACCTTACAGGGTACACCCTAATACAATAGTGTTGCCTACATACGATTAAAAATAAAATTAAAATAACTTAATAAACTAACTAAGTATGTATAACAAATTCCAAATAATGTTATCTTTTTGAGTTTAGTCAGCGTGCATCAGAATAGGTCTGGTTTGATAGCCACTCGATTGAGGGTTTTGCGTGCGCCCGTCATTATAATGAACTAATATAAGCACAGGCAGGGAAAACAGAAAGAACGATATGTTTCATTGTTACATTTAAAGCACCGATTTCTTACGCATCGACTATGGACAAGCGTCGAGCTTACCATCAGCTAAGCACCCCTCTTCTCATCACCAGGAAAAACCAGCACATATACAATATTAAGGTTCTTAATTCCTTAAATATTGATAATACTTACATCCAATAGGAATCAGGTAGTGTGCTTCCACCAGGACCGAAATGAGAACCGATGTAAGGACTGCAGTAATTTATCATAGGTACCGCGTACATTTTACTAACACTTTTGTTTCTCCGTTTTAAGATGTCAGATCATTTGGGATTAAGCTTTTGATTCAAGCTTATCTATGAAATAATAATAAAGTGATGTACATGGAGATCTGGCTATTTTGTAAAATGGCCTAAGTCGCGGCGCGGGCCTCTTTTACTAGCATTAAGTTAATAGACACATTGGAAATTCAGGATTAAAACATTTATTTGTAGATCACAAAAATATTTGACTCGTATGGTTTCAAACTTGTGACCTGCACGGCTAATGTATGTCTTGGTAGCGCAGTGATTACGCTACCAAGGCATGAAAGAATACCTAATATGTTATCCAGATGACATGACATTAAAATCCAACGATTAAGATTATGTTTATCCCTCGTACAACTTCTGGGCTTCATCATCATAACAGCCCATTAATGTCCCACTGCACAGACGGGCCTCCTCCCGTGACGAAGGGATACTTGGTCTACTAATACCACGCTGGCCAGACGGATTGGTATAGTGTTTAATTTCAAGTTTTCTTTCTTTGTTAAGTTTATTGTTTTTTTTTAAGCCTATCTCCTTTTTTTATTAAAGACTCATGTCCCATGGATGTTTCACGGGAGCATCAAGGTATCACTATTTTATTTATTCAGTTTATTGTATTGCCATTTGCTCAGATAAATAGCAAAACCAATATTTGTTCAACTTTGTACGAAGCTAGCTAACTTATATTCGTAGTAGTATTCTCTACAGCAAATCTCGCTCAGCATCAACCGTAAGACGACATCTCAAACAACAGGTAAATAGCTTAAACATTACTTAGGTGCGATTACAAAACTCTCCTTATGTAAATAATCGTAATAGTCAACAAAGTTTAAGTCGCCGCTTTGACGACAAAAACCTTCACATTCCATCATCTTTTGAAAAAGACCGCAACCGTCACTAAATATACTCTAGTTGACAGAAAGCCGACGGCCCCCGATCTTAACCGAATCGAATCGAACAATAGTTCCACTTAGCGGGCCACAGATGTCGTTAGCGCCCGCTGCGCTCGCGCACCATAACACGCGGTCATCAGAAATTAGTTGGACAGTTAGATTTGAAAGAGGCCTCCGTAAATTCAGTGCAATTACTTTGTATATAAAATTTTATTTATTTTGAATGTATTTTTTTTACTCAAATAATAAAGGCGTAGTAGTTATTCCGAATGTTTGTTTCATCTACACGTTCTAATAGCAATCAATTTGTATAAAATAAGATAGCAAATATCATGAAAAATATAGCCTATATATTTTATCTTGAAAAACTTGATATTAGACCCTATACCATTCCATTTAGCAAGCATCTAACGCCCGGTTTCCGAATGACTGTCAATTTAGTTTCTGAAAATGATAGTTTTGACACTTGATTAGTTGATTTTTACCTGATCAGGCATTCGGAAATCGGGGGTTAGCCTATTAACCTGCCACTGGAAAAAGTCCTGTCTCTACACTAAAAAGTTAAAGGGGTGTTTTTAATAAGTTGTTTAATTTCGTTTAGGTATAATTTCCTGCCAAATAAGCAATTATATGTGTGTGTTATTATATTAAAATTGGTGTGAGATAATGTCCAAGGGGGGTAAGCAGTAGCACGGCTATTGGTACAAAAAACTGTAGAATCACAAGTAGGAAACGAATAGGAATGTTTTTCTATTGGCTATTTAACTTGATTATTTACGCGATATGACGTCTTGATATTTGTAGAAATAAATAGATTTGATACTTTTCTGGGTTTTATACAAAAGTATTTTTAATACATTTTAAAGTTTTGAAAACTATTTTGTTAGTGTTTTACGTGGATAGTACTATTATTAAATAAAATATTATGTTGAAACCCTATTACGTGTGCAATGAACTAAGATTAATTTATTTAATAATTTTCTTTAAATCCTTCAGAGAAAATACTTAAGTAAAACTGTAAATATAGCAAGTAGACTAAGTTTATTTACTGAAGGAACGTCCCTGTAGGGACTGGGCTGAATATTGGTTTTTATTTTTACGAAAAGAATAACATACATATTCTAAAATAATTTACGTTTTCCGATGTAAAGCTAAAAAAATCATTAAAATATTTATAAATTTATATTATTATTATTTGTATTTAAGTTCTAATTTCATATTATTGTGTAGAAATAAATCTTATTTTTTATTAATAATTTAATTTATATTTTTACACTAACATTTTATTGAGTATCAAAACTATTTCATTCACATTATGATCAATCACACCCGATCACAAATCAGAATCAGTAATCGGATCGATTTACTTTTACACGATTCGATTCCGGCGGTTCTCGATTGTTTCCGAATCCCGAAGAGTTCAAAAGAACGCAAGCCGAACATTCGTCATGGAAATTGGTCGGTCGGAATTAAAGTACTTTTTGTTATGTCTATTTAAAATACAATTTTTGTGAACGAGTTGATTTAATGAAGTGTTAGTCATTTAATTTATTTGGAAATAAATTAAATGTCCTGGTCATCTAAAGTTATTTAAATAATTAGCGAATTCTAGAAGGAATGCGATGGTAACGAAAAAGTTGGTGGAAGTATTTCAAGAATGCAATTTCTAGACCAAAGAGAGAGACGCGGGTTCGAGGCCCGCCTCGAGTACCAAATTTTGCCATCGTGTTTCTTCTTTTCTTCTTTTCTTTTGGATTTTTGTAGTTGTACCTAAGCTTTATAGGTAAAAATTTATATGTATTTCTAGACCAAAGTTAGACATGAATGTATATTTTTAATATAACAATAGAATAAGTAATAGAGAAATTGTTCACAGTACATTGATTAACTTAGATTATTTTTAAATTAAGTTCTGAACATGTACAGTAGGTATATTTGCATAATATTTGTAATACTTAAGTAACAATTTTTACATTCAACACGTCTTTTAAGCACTCTACTTAGCGCAAGTTAAAAAAAAAAATATTTTACTTATCATTAATGAAGAGCTTCCGTCCGGTAAAACCTGATTCTGATTATTAAACACATGGTTAAATTTAGAAAATTCCATTTTTTTATTTAGATTGTAAGATATTATCACTAAAATAATAATTATTACAAAAAAAACATCACCGCCTCTTGCCGTTTATTAACACTTATAAAGTATCAAATTCATCAAAAAAGTTTTGAAATTCTCCCTAAGTTTAATCAAGATACAAACTAATTAATGTATGCCTAATGAAATACCTATGCATGTATTCCTAAAAATTATTTACTCATTCAACACGTCAATACAAATGTCTTCATTAACGTAAGCCAACTGAATCAAATAAAAAGTATAAGAACTCCCACATCGACCGTTTCCAAGAAAACTTCACGAAAACGACAAAATTCCTTTACTAATCGAATAAGGAGAGGACAATCAAAATAAATTCCTAATAAACAATCGATCACATGTACATCACTTTACATTTTCAAATAAAGAACAAACCATTAAAATTTTTAAAACTATTCTTAATTTTCCAAATTCGAATTTTAAATAACGCGCACTTTATGACAGTTTTAAATTTCGTTGTTCGTAATTCAAAAAGTTCGGTGAAAGTTTTTTTTTATTTTCAAACGCAGGCTTGCGTTCGTCGCGGCGGGTCACGTGTTTGTGCGATGACATGCACCCAAGAACCGGGAAAATTCGCAAGTCCCCCTTTTTGAACATTGCACGCCCCCAATGTGTGTTGTGCCCCCCTAATCGAATAACAATTGTAATCGGGACCGCTATTAATGAATCATTAATTCCGTGTTAAGGAATGTTTGGGTGACTTTTGACTTGTGGTTGGGAAGTTTGTTATTCTAATTTGAAGGCGTTATGGCGGAATTCATTGGGTTATGAATAACGAATTATGGTTTAAGTTACTTTAACCTAAATTTAATTTTAATCTGTGGTATTTTTGTGTTTTATGTAGAATGATTTTTAGGACTCATTTTTTGTTGATTTTGTCAATCTAGTCGCAAACTAAGCGAAGCTTGTTGGAAAAGATAATTATACTAAAATATTTTACTCCCGCCATGTTCCTTCTTACAATGAAATCACATCGGTATAATGTTTATCTAGTCAATAGTTCTAGTTCACCTTTGTTCATTAATTCTACCTTTATACAGTCAGGGATTAAAAGCTGAATTTCAGACCTTACGTAACCAGTTTATCTTCTGTCAATGTGAATCATCACCATCATCATAATCGACAAAATTTGACGACCTCTGTGGCGTAGTGGTTATATATCATGAGTGCTACGCAGAGGTCTCGGGTACGATTCCCACTCAATGCAAATATTTCTGTGCATAAACATGATTATTTGCAATGGTCTGAGTGTTTCTATGTATAATTGTAAGTATGTATTTACAAAAAAAAGTATATAAGTACTAATATCCGGTGTTCTGTTACCCATAACACAAGCAGGTTAAGCCTAGCTTACTTTGGGAACAGATGGCGCCTGTGGATGGCGCTGTGTAGTATTTTATTATTATTTATTATTTTATAATCGTCCAATAAACGTCCACTGCTGGATACAGGAGGCCTCCTTCAAATATTTACACCTTGTGCACCCTGCGATTTCTTCATCCATCGGACTTACCCTCCGTCCTAACTAGGACGTATCAATGATTTTGCCAATACAAGCTAAAAACCTCAACCCACAACACTAAAATAATTCAAAATAAACTTAGGGTAAGGTTGCGATCATTGGACTAGTGCTTTGTTTGGACCACTTCAATATTTCGCGATCTATTCATATTTGAACTCGATATTTGCATCGAAACGATAGCTTTACAACCCCCCACACCACCCACCAACCACCAGTACCGCAGCAGGCAGCATGAGGGATGGACGTACTTCGCTTTGTTTCTCGGACCTCGAATGTAATTTTTACGCGGCAAATAAAAGCATGTAAGTACTGTTATGTTAATTATTTTGATGTGATTTTTTTTACTAGTATTGTACAGTAATTAAGAATACATACAATCGTATATTTTTGTTAAATAACGTGCTACTTTTTTTTAAAATAAATATTTCAAAGGATGTTAGTGAGTTTCTATCAATGGACTGGCACGATGCTCTTTCATTGAACCAGTCCAATCATAGCAACTTCTATAATGTGTGTTATTTACAAAAACAAATCTTTTTATTTTAGCATCGCAAAAAGAGGAGGAGAGTATAAAACTAGCTTAGGAAAAAAATAAGTTGGATTGAATGAGGTAATCAGAATGTTTCGGGTGCCAAAAGCGACGTTAAAGAGAAGATTTGACGTACCTGAAATATTTTTGTCATTTTGCATTCTAAATAAAGAAATATAATTAGAGTCGACTTATTAATGTACCTATCTATTTATTTTCGAAAATAAAAGATATTTGATGAAAAAAATATTTTACTTTATTAATTTTTTTACATGCACCTTGAATGGACCAGCCACCTATAATGCCTTAAATCCAATTATAGCAACTAAGTGGTCCAATGAAAGAGACGGTGGTTCAAACAAGGAAACCATCACAAAGTTTTATTTTCTTCTTTTGTGACTATATACATAATAAAATTATCGATATTATGGTAGTTACCAATAATTGAATATACAGACTACTCGTTTACAGAGATTTTGTTTTATTTCAAGCTCTATTTTAGATACCAGGTCTGTTTAAAATTAAGTGGTCCAATAGTCGCAACCTTACCCTACTTCCTTTAAGTATCCCCATTATTCTCTATTGTTATCTTAAGACATCTGTTGCCACAGAAAAAACAAAAACAAAGAAACAAACTAAATCAAAGATGATACCACAAAATATTTATTAAACTACCAAAATATTTCACTAGAACGACATTCACGAACCCACTAACTTGCAGTTACACAAAAAAATACTAGTATCTAAACAGGCGAAATTCTCCTCACAACTGGGGAATAATTTTCCAATATGGCAATAATATGACAGTACACAACGTGAATAATAAATATCAGGGAACGGGGACATGAGCGCGTACCATCAATTATTTACGCGCAAATTATGTAAGTAACATGCGTATAGTTTTTGTGTACGAAATATAAACGAAAAAGGTGAAATGGTACAATATTATTTGGCGAAGAGAAGGTTCTCCGTGTGGTGACGGAGTAAGAATACAGTGTGTCACCACCCCACCTCATCCCATTGGTGTCGTAAAAACCGATCATAATCATCATAACAGCACATTAATATCCCACTGCAAGGACGGGCCTCCTCCCATGACGGAGGGATACTTGGCCTACTAATACCACGCTGGCCAGACGGATTGGTATAGGGTTTAATTTCAAATTTTCCTTCTTTTTATTTCGTAAAGATAATATTCACGGATAGTCCCTTAGTCGGTTTTTATGACACCCATGGGATGCGACATTGTATGCTTACTCCGTCACCACTACAACTTCTTCACGTCCAATCTTTTTGTGCATGAACAAAAATATTAGCATTGTTCTGAGTGTTTTCTATAACTAATTATGGATCCATTTATAACAAATTAAATGTTCAGGTCGTCTATTACTCATAAGCATTACGTATAAGCTCTGCTTAGTTTGTAGCGAAATGGTGTTGTGTTAATCGGTGAAGAGTATTATTATTATAAAGTTGCGGGAAGACGACAGTTGGTTGCAATAAAAAGCCTGGTGGCGTAACGTCATGGGATAGACCGGGATCGTCAGTGCCTCAAAGCTTTTTACCTGACATGAGATGGTAAAGAATAACACAGGGTTCCTTTGCGTGCATCTTTATTTATTATTTGGATAACTTATGAAACAAACACAAAGACAATTAGAAATAATACATTATTTAGGTGGCTCAAGGAACAGTGCTGATTCCATTACAAGTTGCCACGGAAACTTCAAACTTCAAAATGCTTTATTTCATAAAATTTATCACAAATTGTTTGAAATCGTAAGCAAAACATATTACAGGAGGTATTTATTATAGACAACGTTTTTTTCTTTTTATCTTGTCTTATAAATAAACGAAAAGAATCTCTTTTATTAAAACCAGTTTTCTCAACAATTTAACTACCAACCAGTAGTATTTTGTTCCACAATTAAATTTTGTAACAAACAATCTATTCTTCTTTGTAAGTTAGTGTTGCCAGATAATCACACTATTGCCCCAGTTGTATGCAAATTGATATGGCTGTCGATGAAGGAAAGATTTTTCGCCATTAAGTAATATATTATCACAGAAAACATCTCTTGAGCCGGAGGCAGAAACGTGATTGGTATCGGAAGACCATTGACGTTATAGAAAGTCAAGTAATGGTATAATACATCATTTAAATAACACCATTGCAGTTACGAAGGGTAACTTGGTCTACTTTTCCCACGCTGGCTAAACGAACTGGTATTGGGTTTAATTGTAGGTTTTCTTATTATTTTGTCTTTTGTAGAGATACTTGTGGTAACGTAGTAAGAATACACGTTGCCGTCATCCCATGGGTGTTGTTGAAACCGGCGATAAAAAAGAACGCATATGTCATATCTATTTACATAATTATTACGGTTTATCCAGGATTATATTTTGGTCTGAGATTAACAGTAAATTATCCCTGTTTGGATTAAGAAGACCTAAGAAGACCTTTTGATTGGACAATTTATTCCGAGCTTTTAACAGATAGGTAATTACTTTCTGTTTTTGGAATCGGAAGTTCCAAAAACTTACCCCCTTACTCATAAAAAAATTCTTAAATTTTAGTCAATTGATTAATTAGCCTAAGCTCTTACGTTGTTTGATATAAGGTTGGTTTTCGTAATAAAAAATCTCGCTAAACAGTGATTAAATTTAAGAGGCGTTTATAAGTAAGGGGGATAGAGTTTAATACACACATCAAAAAAGTCTAAGCAACATGCATGATATTACAAATTTACCATTTATATTAATTTATTTTACCATTTATTTTAATTATAACGTTGTATTTTATTTTTAAAATAATATTTTTAGGGTTCTATGATGTAAAAATAACAGCTGTTTTCTTTATAAGTTCTTTTAATAACAGAAATTAACAATATTAGAATATACAGGTACATAAGAAACTAAACTTTTTTTTTACAAATTGAAATTTCTTAAGAAAATGAATTTATTGTGAAAGAATAGGACAATTTAATACAAAGTATGGCCTCCTCTGCTATTCAGAACTTGTCGGCAACGATTATTCATTGAATTAATGAGACTGTTTATGTCATCTTGCGGTATTCGCTCCCAATGGAATTGTAGCAAATCCTTCAGCTGTTGGGTTGTTGTCACTCCGTCCAAGTCCTTCAAAACACGTCTCTGGAGCATGTCCCATGCGTGCTCGATGGGGTTGAGGTCTGGCGATTGTGCAGGCCAGGGCAATACCTGGATGTTCTCCGTTGCCAAGTATTCACTGGTTCGCCGAGCTGTATGTGAACGCGCATTGTCATGCATTAACGTAAAATCGGAGCCAAAGGTTTGTGCAAATGGATGGACATAAGGTCTGAGAATATCCTCAACGTAATTTTCAGCGTTCATGTTTCCATTTACAAAAACGAGCTCAGTTCGCCTGTTCTTCATAATACCCGCCCATACCATAACTGTTGAGCCGCTGTATGGATGAACTTCCTGAACGCACCTGAGTCTTTCAGTATTTCCGGGTCGACGGTACACTCGCACCCTTCTTGTATCAGGCCTAAACCCGAATCGCGACTTATCGGAAAACATAATTTTATCCCATTGTTCCTGGGTCCATGTTATGCGTTCTCTACACCATTCATTTCGACGAGCGCGATTCCCGTGACGTATCGGTGGGCACCTGATAGGGCGTCGAGCTCGTAGGCCGTACTCATGCAGTCGATTTCGCACAGTTTGGGGACTTACATCAACACCACTTGAATTTTGTAGCCTCAAACTTATCTCTCGAGCGGTTAACATCGGCTGGCGTCTTGCAGTCAGTTGTATGTACCGGTCTTGCCGAGTGGTTGTACTCCTTTTACGGCCTGGATGCTGTTCAGCGGGTTCCCCTGTATTATTGTAGCGCTGCCAAAGACGACAAATAACACTTCTATGAATACCAAAATGTCGAGATACCTGAGATTGATTACTTCCCGCTTGCAACATCCCTACAGCTCTTTGCATTTCATCTGCCGTCAAATGACGTCGCTCCATGACGTAAAGAATATCTAACAATTCAATTTTGTCGCCAACTGTATTTAAATGGTTGGTAAAATTATAAAATCAAGACTAAAACGTAGCAATTAACATGCACTCAAATTCAAACAAATTCGCAGTCATTTGAATTTTATGAAAAAAAACAAAACATAATCGAATTTTTTTTTACCTATACACGAAGTTTACTTACCTATACACTTTGAGTGAGTAAATACTTAGAAATTAATTAATATAAATGGTAAATTTGTAATATCATGCATGTTGCTTAGACTTTTTTGATGTGTGTATTTTAAGACACTCATAAAAAGAGAATACCTTACCACCATGGACATTACTATTTATTTAGAATTACCATTGACTATTTATTTAGAATTTATCATTCACTATTTATTTAGAATTTATCATTCAGCACCCACACACCCACACACACACAAGCATAAACACACACACACACACATACACAACACACACACTCAACCTAACGTATTTCAAAAGACAATTAGTATTAGCTTTTATTGTTCTTGCATTCACTTATCCAAGTAAGATACTGTTTACTGGATGGATGAAAAAAGACTGGTCCCCACGACACAAGGAATCCTAGTGTGGGGCCCAGGGATCTATAATAACATGTATTTTGCTATTCTTAGTACAATAAATAAATTTTATTTCATTATTTTGTAGTCTTTAAAGCACTGTAAAATAACATTCGTTCGTTAAGCGGTGAGTCTGCCTATCGACGCTACAACATCATTGGCGCACCAAAAAGCAACGCGTGCGTTCGACGATGTAAGATAGAACAATGATAGTTGGTTCGATTACCGGGACCTTAATAAGTACATTTTAATAAGATTTAATATTAATACCGTTCGTTCTTTGTTATATTAAGATGAAAGCCTCGTTTATTCTTTCTAGCTGTTATCTATACTAATATTATAAAGAGGTAAAGTTTGTGTGTTTGTGACGTTGTAGGGAGTAATCTCTGGATCTACTGAACCGATTTTAAAAGTTCTTTCTGTGTTGAACAGTCCATTTATTGGGTAGTATCATAGGCTATTATAGTATCACACTATGACTAATAGGAGTGGAGCAGTAATGAAATATGTTTAAAAAAGAGACGAGTTTTTTCGCCCCCCCTACGAAGTGGGCACGGATTCAGCTAGTGTCATATAATTAGTTTATTTATTCATAAGTCTTATTTACAATTTCAGAAAAAGATCTTCAAATAGTATAAAAATTATTTTACTTCAACTTAAGCCCTTTAAAACTACAGGGCACCTAACCCAGTAAAGGGCTGTCAAAAGTGATTTTTTAATTATATTAATACCATGGACATTAGATGGATTGATCTGTACCAGGCCATCTTAAACCAAGCCGGCCAGGAAGAGATGGTTTCGTAACAGTTCGTGGGTTTGATTTTGTTACCTCGCATCACAGTTTCATCTTAGGTGATTAATTAGTTTAATAAATTAGTTTTTATTCTTCATAATATCGACAAAAGAAAACATAGATACCATAATTACTAAATTTATTAATTAATAGATTTTAAAAAAATACTAAAAAGGCGCTTTGCTATTACGCCACATTTTTAAGACTGGCAACACCAAACGCAGATTCTTTATTTAAAAACAAGCCAAAATCACCAATCACTTTGCGTCAGTTCATCATGACGTCACCGCACAAAGTCAGGGGTAATGCAATAGTAATATTTGCGGGCCTTTACTACCGGCCCGGGGACTCGTAAACTGAGGGGGCTAATCACGATTTACGGGGATCTAGAGATGTATGCTCAGGGTGAAACAACTTTGTACTGTATTCTTAGTGAGTAGTAATATTATCTGGTGTGTAGTAATATTTAGATTTTTGGGGACTATAAAAAATACTGATGCTTCTCGTTTGCGTTAATTATTTTATATTTATTAATAAATAAATAAATTAAAAAAATAACTTAGATTTAAATAAACATTATTTCTGCGATAGCCCAATGTTTTGCGAACTTTTAGAGATAATATTATGATATTACCAACACAAAAGACATATTGTCCTGTGTAGGAATCGAACTCGCGACCTTGTGCACCGCAGCCGCTCTCACTACCGTCGCCCCAACATTGCAGTCAAAAGTTTCTCGCAACTATATTTAGGGGTCCGTCCATTTTGTCTCTTCATTAGTTCACTGCTATTTTAGTTTGTCTGACTTGTGACCAGCTTCTGATACGCTTGTTTTCAGTGATACTTTTTTGTCTTAATGATTCATCATAACAGTCCATTAATGTCCCACTGCAGGGACGGGCCTCATCCCGCGACGGAGGATTCTTTGCCTACTAATACCACGCTGGCCAGACGGATTAGTATAGGGTTTAACTTCAAGTTTTCCTTTTTTCTATGTAAAGGTAATATTCACAGATAGTCCCTTAGTCGGTTTCTACGACACCCATGCGATGAGATGGGGTGGTGACTTATTGTATTCTTACTCCGTCACCACACGAATGTCTTAATGATTAGCTTACGCGAATTCTTGACTCAGAAGCCATTTGTATGAAGACCTTTTAAAAATACTCATCATTTAAATACTTTAACAAATTTTGACATAAAGAAAGAAAGAAAGAAAGAAAGAAAGAAAATAATTTAATATATTTATAACAGCGTACTATAATAATAGTTCATATATTATAGTTTCAAGATAAAATTACATTGTAGGAAATTACTAAGTACAAAGTTATTAAAAAATACAACACATGTGATAATGACATATAATCTGCGAATCGAATAAAACAGGTGTATCGTAATATAATTAGCGAGCAAATTATAAGGGGCAGTTTGTGAGCGCGCAGAATAACCGCATAAACAAGTACCTATGTATTATTCTGCGGTATACAATAAAATTTAGTTATATTTTTAATATTCTGGTATTAGGCTTGTGGTTTCTTGAGTAGAGGCATGAACTTTGCGTTACCTTGGGTTTTTGAACTATTTTCTAACGGCCACATATTGCCAGTGCACTTCTTGTAATTTACGGCGATTGCATTTTATCCTGCGGTACAAAACAGACAACTTTTAAAGGGTTCTTTTTATCTGGAGAACGAGGCATGTGATAAGAGCGGCGGATGTAGGTATATGTCCACCACGGTAACTCTCTTGGCTAATATAATTAGTCTTTAAACTGCATGTCAATTCTCGTTCCTTAATTGTCTTACCTATTGTGTGACAATTTGACAACTAAAAGTTAACTTGACTGAATTTTTAACGATTTTAAGGTACGAGAATTGACATGCTGACCTTTCAAATTACTTTAAGTTAGTCAGACATCATTGATGGTTCTTTTTCGAACAAGAAAACTAGATTACATATAATGAATTGAAAATTATTTATATTGTTTTGTTCGTTTAAATTACTCTTGTAATTTAATAAACTTTTGTAAATGTCCAGACATTACAGCAAATCACATTATCAAAATATGTATACGTATTGTAAAAACTACAAAAAACAAAACAAAGAATTCAACAAAATGTTGACATCACCTGTAATGTCTCGTTGTTAGGTATTCTCGATGATACAAACGTCACTCGACCCTTACATGTTTTATTTTTTTACCTTCAAGCTTTTATTGTTTGGGGGTGACTAATGTACTTTTGTTTTAGTCAACAATACTAAGAGAAACACACTTTCATGGATGCTGTGTTATTTATTAAAACAAAGAAAAAAATATTTAAGTTTGGAAAGAAAATTATTTAAAAAAAAATTGTATAACATCATCATTCATTAATAATTAGTAATGCCTTCACAGTCTCAGACTCCAGTGATAAAAAAACGTTTCTCGAATATTACTTATTTGCATTTTTCTCTGTGTGGTGACGGAGTAAGAATACTTTATGTCACCAACCCTATCTCATCCCATGGGTGTTGTAAAAACCGGCTAAGGGAGTATCCGTGAATATTATTTTTACGAAATAAAAAGAAGGAAAACTTGAAATTAAACCCTATACCAATCCGCCTGGCCAGCATGGTATCAGTTGGCCAAGTATCCCTCCTTCACGGGAGGAGGACCGTCCCTGCAGTGCGACATTAATGGGTTGTTATGGTGGTGGGGCATTTTCTGTCACTCAAGAGGAAAGACGGGATGGTTCTTAGCTTCTTAGCCTGTCACCACACGATAAGCCGACTAAGAAAAGCTTATCAACTTCAACATTATTTTAGGACCTTAGTCTCAAAAAGTTGTTTTAATACTGTCAACTAAACTCCTAATAAGAAATAAAAAACATCTGACATTCATACTTACCATAATATTATAAATAGGAAAGTGTGTCTGTCTGTTTGTTTTTCTTTCACGGCAAAACGGAGCGACGAAGAAGCCGCGGGAAAAACCTAGTACTCTTTATTTATTAGAATTAGCCTACTCGGTACTCATGTCAGTATCAGTACCTAATCTCCTCACCTAAGTCACCTGTAAGAGGTAAAAAACTCAACACAAAGAGTTATGATCTACCCACTTTTACGAATGAAGAAACTCAGTACACACTATTACATTAATATTACCTATTATTCTCGAGACTTCCATAAACTTAACCCCCTAAAACATGCCATAGTAAATCTTTTAAAGTTACCTTAAGTATTTTAAGCACCATAACTGCGCTTTATTGCATGTAAAATTGACAAATGAGGATGACATTTTGTCAAAGTGATATTAGCATTTTTGACAGGTATTAATTGTAATATGGTGGAGTGCAACAGTTAAGGCTTTTTATAAATAACTAGCTGACCCGTGCCCACTTCGTAGGGCGGAGAAAAGAATGCGTTAATTTTTTAAACATATTTCATTACTGCTCCACTCCTATTAGTCATAGCGTGATACTATATAGCCTATGACACTCCCCGATAAATGAACTATTCAACACAGAAAGAATTTTTAAAATCAGTACAGTAGATCCAGAGATTACCCCCTACAACGTCACAAACACACAAACTTAACCTCTTTTAATATTAGTATAGATAATGTAAATGTAAAACTGATCTTTCATAACTCTCATAGCCTGTAGTTTCGCTAGCTGCTGACTCTTCCATCTAACCGAAAAACCCGATACCAATCCGTCTGGCCACCGTGGTACTAGTAGACGAAGTACCTCTGGATTACTGGAGGAGCATTGTCCCCATTGCACATACCCAAAAGAATGTCTTCAGTACCTACGTCTTGTTCATGACATTTACTTAATTTGTTACTATCCGTGTGGTGACGGAGTAAAAATATAATATGTCGCCAACCCTATCTCATCCCATGGGTGTCGTAGAAACCGACTAAGGGATTATCTGTGAATATTATCTTTACGAAATAAAAAGAAGGAAAACTTGAAATTAAACCCTATACCAATCCGTCTGGCCAGCGTGGTATTAGTAGGCTAAGTATCCCTCCGCCACGGGAGGAGCAGTCCCTGCAGTGATAACCAAAAGTCATCAACGATTCATGACATTTACTTATTTTCCCACTAGGTAGCGTTGTGTAACTGCAAAGAAAATAAGTTTGTATAATCATTATTGTGAAAAACATAATTCTTACAGGCAGCTAAAGCTAGTTAACCATAAAATAAAATTATCATAAACATTAAAATTGCAAACTTTCACAAAGTTAGTAGTAAGTTAGTCACAAGCTCTTTTGACTAACTTAAATAACTTAAGTTTAACTTAATACTTAGTTTAATAACTTTGCTTAATTGCTTTATAGTCTAACTTATTTTAACTTGAATTTTATTTTAATTTTGTTTTTTTTTCGACTTTGTAACGAAAGCAAAATGTTTGTATTCTGTAGTCTTGTCTTACCAGTAGCTTCTGTGGCAAAGGGGTTGTTTATATGGCTGCCGTGCACGAGGTTCTGGGTTCAAATCCCACGCAAGAAAATTATTTCAATCAATCTACAAATTATTGGTCTTTATTAAATATTTTAGAAGAGTTTTTATTTTTTTTTCTTATACATTCATACGTCACCATCTAGTCCCAAACTAAGCAAAGCTTGTTCTATGGGTACTAGACTACGGATAAACATACATAAACAACAAATACATCCATACTGTACATAGAAAGTACCCAGACCAATGCAAACAATCATGTCATGCACACAAAGATTTGTTTTGAGCAGGAATCGAACCCGAAACCTCTGCGTAGCAGTCATGTTATATAACCACTACGCCACAGAGGTCGTCAACTTAATGTGTGCCAATGTTAAAAACTACTTATTTTATGTCACAAAATAAGACATAAGTATCTGTAAGGTCTCATTGTCATAATATTGTACTAAAGTTATTATTCATAGGCCCTTACCTTAGGGTTCTAGATCAATGCTTGTAACGGGGCATTTCAGTCACAATTTAAACAAAATACGCATCGGAACGATTTGATCCAGCCATGGCTTCGTTACCTTGTGAGTACGGTTGGCAAAAAAATATGTGATTAGTGTTTATTTTCTGATTTTAAGAATTATATTTCACTAGCTGACCCGTGCCCACTTCGTTAGGCATTGAAAATTACGCGTCACTCTTTTAAACATATTTAATTACTGCTCCACTCCTTTTAGTCATAGCGTGATACTTTATACCTTATGACACTCCCGTTAAATAAATAGACTATTCAACACAGAAAGAGTTTTTAAAATCGGTTCAGTAGATCCAGAGATTACCCCCTACAACGTCACAATCACACAAACACACAAACATTACCTCTTTATAATATTATAGTATAGATCATAACGTGTTCTTACATAATCATCATAACAGCCCATTTATATCCCACTGCAGGAACGGGCCTTCTCCCGTGACGGAGGGATACTTGGCCTACTAATACCACGCTGGCCAGACGAATTGGTATATAGCGGCCGCTGGGTAGTCCCCTCCACGGCGCGCTCGCGCCGCTGCCGTGAGGCACAAGGGTTTAATTTCAAGTTTTCCTTCTTTTTATTTTGTAATGATATATTCACAGATAGTCCCTTAGTCGGTTTTTACGACATCCCTGGGATGAGATGGAATGGTGACATATTGTATTCTTACTCCGTCACCACACGGACGGAAAAACATGTTATACAGTACGTTGAGCTCTATTAGTACAATACTCTTTTCAAAAGTGGAACATAAAGAAAAGATGCCCAAAATTAGAATTTTACTTTGTTCATTTGCAAACCATACAATTCTCAGATAGAAAGTAATAAGTCGGTAAAAATGTGCATACAATGGATGCATTTGAAATGCAAAATGGCCGCGCTTGCAGAGGTCGAGGCAGCCCGTCACTCAGCCCTTCAACACATATATAGCACTTACGTTTTGCATATACTTAGGTAACTACTCTCATTATATAACATACAATCTTAAAAACTCACTAATTAAAGCTATGACGGTCCTTGTGGTGAGGTGGTATGAATACTTGGTGAAAAGAAAGAAAGAAAAAGCTATGTGGTGACTTACTTCAGTGTCGGTTATGCAGCTAACTAAGAATGGAAACATTAACCCCCTTACTCATAGACGCCTCTTAAATTTTAGTCAATTGATTACCTTAAGTTTTGTTTGTACAAGGCTTTAGTTTTGTTTGGTATAAAGTTAATTTTACTGATAAAATCTCGCTAAACAGTGATTAAATTTAAGAGGCGTCTTTAAGTAAGGGGTAAATTATTAAATTAAATTAACAAAAACACATTTTTTTTAACCAAAAAAAAACAATCGAATTGAGAACGTCTTTTTCTGTAGTCGGTTAACTAACAGACTTTTTGACTCTACATATTTTTCTAGGTCAATGCTCGTAACCGCTACGGAATCTGAATTATTTTCTCCAAACTTTAATATATGAAGTTTGCTATCTTGCTCTCATGTACTTGATAATAAGTAAGTATTGTTTCTCTCTATTGCTTAGGTTAACTTCTTATAAAAAAACATGTAAACAAAGGTTTTCATTTTACCATTTCAAATCAAGGAACCCTAAAAAAACAAAAAACTAATAATAACAACATATAAATAATACTTTTTAAAGTATTGTCGGCCAGTTTGAAAGTTGTAACGTTACAAATCTGCATGTGTACATAATGTGAATTTACATTTGTATAAAACCTCTTTTGTCAGTTGGCTGAGTCAGAAGTCTCGGTGTTAAAAGCAACGTCCTAAACAAAGTCGTTACTCTCATTTAGGTTGACGAGTTAAATGCTGAGATTTTGTTTTTTGTTGTGTCTTTGCAGTGACGAAGTGTAATGGGAGTTTACTTTATTTTAATAATTGACTTAGTAAAGACATAATTCTTAATAATTATTTTTTGTTGTTGCATGTCCCTATTGCTGGTAATATTGATTTTTATTGTAATTAGTGGACTTTCAATGCATATTTAATTGCCATGATCCAGAAAGCTTCGCAGGAACTCCCGTAAATGGTTCAATGTTCTATCTGATATGTGGTAAGCTACATGCAATTATAAAAAAGTACTTAAAAATTGGAGCAAATGCTTTTCAAAAAGTTACTAATTCTGACATCGCTTTTTTAATCAAGACATTATTAATTATAGAACCTTACCATAAAGATATGCTTATCAATCACTTCATAGCTATTTCCAATACTCTCAAGAAGGCATTGGATGCTGACATTTTCTAATTTTAGCATGGTACAGGACAAAAAGCTTAATAACACACCATAACAAAACAGATAAAAAATATTTTTAAATCCAAAGCGTCAAACGCGCTGTGCTTACCGCGAAACACAGTGAAACTAAAACACTTCTTTCACTCATCTTGTTGTCCAATAACGACAGACAGACATTACAACATAATGACAAATATAGCCAGACGTCTCACGAACACTTCTAGGAACTTTTACACTTTAAAAATTAACTACCTTCTTTTAACTTTGACAGTAATTAAGTAAGTAATTAGCTGTGTTTACACTTTATCCCATTTACTTATAAATGCCTCTTAAATTTAATCACTGTTTAGCGAGATTTTTATAAGGAAAACGAACCTTATGCCAAACAAAACCGAGAGATTTTAAGCTAATCAATTGACTAATATTTAAGAGGCGTTTATGAGTAAGGGGGTATCTTATTAGCTAAAAGATGTTTACAACTTGACGCAGACCTATCTACCTAACTGTATATACCTCATACATCATCATTTACGACCTCTGGCCTCTATAAGGTTGTCGGTCCACCGTGTGGAGAGTCGACATACTCGGCGTCTTCTACGGACATTCTAGAACTTTTTAAACTTTTTTTGTTTATACTTGTTCTTGATTTAGTTTATACCATTTTTTAGAAGTTTTTATGAGCCCTAGTGACGAGTGACATGCTAACTGCTAGGGTCGATTACCACGCTCCACCACCACGATCCATAGATTCATCATACCAGCCCATTAATGTCCCACTGCAGGGACGGACCTCCTCCCGTAATTGAGGAATACTTGCCTTACTAATACCGCGCTGACCAGACGGATTGGTATAGGGTTTAATTTCAAGTTTTCCTTCTTTTTATTTCGAAAAGGTATTATTAACGGATAGTCCCTTAGTCGGTTTTTACGACACCCATGGGATGAGATGGGGTAGTGACATATTGTATTCTTACTCCGTCACCACACGGAGATCCATCAATTATTGTCAAGATACTATTAGTTCCTAACATTCATGTTTATAGACATAAACACTGCAGTATTACTTCAATATTCCTGTATCTGCTAGATATATTTTCAAAGGATAACAATATAAATTAGAGTTGGTATTCATATAAAGTGATGCAGAGATGTCCGTCAGTCTGAAGACATTGTCTATCTACGTTCAGACGATATTTTAACAAACTAAGCGATCTTTTCAATAAATTATATTGTATGCGCACGCGTGGTTTTGCCTAGGGATTTGTATAGAGCTGCACTGATATTTTTTGCTATTTTAAAAAACACACTAGGAAAAATCTAGATTAATTTCTATGTAGAGTTTATAAATAACAAATTACACAACTATGACATATTATTATCACACTTATCACTACAAACTTATTTATCACAAATCAAACTCATTTGATTAACAGAGCAGATCGTCGAAAGAAGTTCAGAAAATTATTAGTAATACCCGTGAGCAGAAAGAAATAAATGGCCTAGAAGGAATTATAGAGACATAATTGGGGACATCGCTTAAAAAGGGCAACGTACGTACTTTCCCTTACCAACTCGTAGTCACACCAAGGTTGTCACACACAGTAATATTTTTCTTGTTTGTCACACTACTGATTTTGACACACCATCAGCCCATTCTGATGCTTTTATTAAGGAAGACGCAGCAAAGAAAGTTTCTAATGATTGTAGTTTATGGCACGGGTCAGGTCTTTGTCTACACTCATGGAAATAAAGCATAATATTATGTATGTACTTGTAAGTATGTATGTAAGTATTATTTTATTATTAGCAGACTGTATAGTTAAGTATATTTGCAATTCACAAGTAATACCTTTTTATATTAAGTATATAATTATGCAACAAAAACTTTCATTGTAAAGTGATCATTAAGTTCAAGTACTCATTATAATTAAATTACCAACTTTTAATGTGAGCTTGTCATGATGGCTCCTGTTCACAACTCAATAATTTTAAATAAATTAATGTAAAAACTTTGAAACGCACACTTAGCTCATCATCAAAATATAATTTTTGTTAACCTTTTTCTGTATACAGGTTGTTCACAACAATGCTATGTTTATTTAGACACTTAGTAGCCTTTAAACGATTTTTTATACACAGTCCTTCTGCAGCGATGAAGGGAACTGAGTTCGCTATACGGATTACTATAACATCGTACTCGTACATATTAATCCGCAGGAGATGTTGGCGATAAATCGACATCGTAAAGAAATAATTAGTGACACCCTGGGTTTGAACGATTAATGATTTGTTACTTTTTATTTTATCAAGTCAAAGATAATGCATTATATATAACGATACTGATGTAACATAATAAGATTACTTACTACTTAAGGAAACATAATTATTATTAATAACAATATAATTATATTTTTCAAAAGATTAAATAAGGAAAGTATGCCTCTACAGCAAAAAGCAAATAATAACTCCAACGACCCTAAATAAAAATAAAAATTAAAACATCCTGTAGCGCAAAACGTTATTAAGTAGACCGTATACTTAAAACATTCAAACCTACTTCATTACATTTATTTCTTCATCATCAAAGTAATTTAATTCCTTGAGTAAATAATACAATCTTAAACTTACATTTACGATTACAAATTATACATTAAAAATAAAAAATGTGTAAACCTTAATGGGCATTATCATCTCTATATGAATCCACCTGTCGCGGCCGGTCAATCTACTGCAGTTGATGCAAATGGGTGTGCATGGGCATTGTTACCGCCGATCACTAACGACGATGTCCGATCGCGACCGAACGCAGTCATTACGCATGACATGGAGGGATCATGGTCGTGAGAATACGCTTACGCAATTATTTATCGTATTCTCTCTTTAACTTGGGATTGTTTCTGAACGAAATATGGTAGTGTCGTTGGCACCTGCTCTTTGAGATTGTATTTTAAATGTGTAATGAAGGAATACTTGAGTATGTTTTATGTCTCAATGTAAAGTTTGGTTAAGGAACATTTTAACTGGTTAGGTAGTATACGGCATCCTAAGGTGCACTGCAAAAGATCGCATTCTTATCCTAAATAGGACAATTATTTGTGAGATCCTTAAAATTAACCAACTCTTTAATACCTACCTAAGTTTGGATCTTAAACTTGACATTGTGTAATGAATGTTTAATAGAAAGGAAGAAAAACAATGGAACTATTGATACTCGAGGCGGGACTCGAACCCGCGTCTCTGGACTATACACATCCAGCTCCATGACCAAATTGGCCACACGAGTACCCGTCTCGACTACCAAATTTAACCATTGCTTTATACGGTGTCAGAGCAGCCACTTAGAACTCAACTGTACAACGCCATCTAGGCGAGACAGACAACTTCTTTTCGGATTTTTCTAGTTATACCTAAGCTTTATAGGTAAAAAATTATATGTAATTGAATGTTTATTTATTTTTATAATACGAGTTAAACCACACGTTACACCTAGCGTATAAATAACCAAGATTGAAAGTATACTCTTAAACAACAAGTTCATACAACAAAAACTACGCCATCGATGAGAAGGACAAAGTATTGCAGCACTCCCAAGAATCTCCAAACGTAACCAAAAACTGAGAATGCAACAATGGATGGATACTATCGGCTCAGTTAGTTATTTGTATGTTAAAACAGTGTTAGACTATAAAAAATATTTAATTGTACAATGGTATGAATTATATTTTGTAAAGGCATTGTAATTATTCTTGTATTTATACCACGGTATAAACACAGAATAATTAGTGAATAAATTTTTCCCTGCAGCTCCGTCACCACACTTCTCCGTGTAGTGACGAAATAAGAATACAATATGTCACCACCCAATCTCATTCGTGTCGTAAAAACCGACTAAGGGACTATCCGTGAATATTATCTTTGCGAAATAAAAATAGGGAAAACTTAAAATTAAACCCTATACCAATCCGTCTGGCCAGCGTGGTATAGGCCAAGTATCCCTCCGTCATGGGAGGAGGCCCGTCCCTGCAATGGGACATTAATGGGCTGTTATGATGATGATGACATTTTGCGCTGCACTTCTTAGTCACAAAATATTTATAGGGGAAACTACTTCTTCACAAGGGCTTCACTTCGAAGGGCTTTTGGTACTTAATGGTAGGTATGTTCAATAAAAGATCATCTGGCAATGCCGTGTCTGCTTAATCCACCTTCAAGAACTGTAAAAATGTTTAAGCGCTTTCGTGGAATGGTATAGTAAGGGTCATAGCACATAATTATAACGTAACGTAAACGGATCGACGACGACCCACGACCTAAGTCACCACGACCCTAAGTCGTATCTCGTGAAATTACAGAGGTATTCACTAAACAGCGTATGACTTAGCAATAGCTTGACTATGATCTGGCATTGCCAACGTTTGTAAGCAGTGGTCGCCACTTACCTACCACCAGGTGAACCACTTGGTATTCTACCACCTAAAAGCAATGGAAATACTTCTAGCTATCAATTTTTTAACAATCCCAAAAAAGGGATATTATCTACCATAATGTAACGATTTATCGTATAAATAATATTGTTGCCAGATAGAGTATCAAGATTTATAATAAACTAGCTGACCTGTGCCCACTTCGTTGGGCGGCGAAAAAAACGCGTCCCTTTTTTTAACCATATTTCATTACTGCTCCACTCCTATTAGTCATAGCGTGATAATATATAACCTATGGCACTCCCCGATAAATGGACTATTCAACACAGAAAGAATTTTTAAAATCGGTTCAGTAGATCTAGAGATTATTCCTTAACCAAGGTAACCAAGGACATTAAAATCTCTATGCCCGATTTACAGTTCGACAAGTACAGTAGTGAGTTAAGTAGTAAGTTTTTGGTTAAGTTGATTTAAATAGAACTCCATCCTATTTTTTGCGAGATAAGTACGAAGTAGCCCCCTCTCTCGCGTCTCGCCAACTCACCAAAAAATAGGATAGAGATCTATTTAAATCAACTTAATCAACAACTTACTACTTAACTCGCTACTGTACTTGTCGATATGTAATTCGGGCTTTACTGATAGAGTAATACAGTCACGAGCAATAATATGTACACATTTTCGCATTTTGTAAACCAGTTATCTAAAGTTCTGCCAATCCAAAATTGAAAATTCGAAGATTAATTCAAAACTGTACGAAACCTCTTCTAAATTACGAATTCATTTTGATATTGTAATGTCTAGATAAACGTGCAGATAGTTTAGAAAATTTGAAAATGTGTACATATTATTGCTCGTGACTGTACAAAAAAGGTTTATATCATCCTATTCTAAAAATATTTCCAAGTATAATTGTTTAAAGAAATCAATACTGGGAAACCAATCAAATCGACTACAACGTCAAAGGCCTTATATTTTTTTTCCTTTTCGATAATACAGGCTGTCATGAAGGAGAGAATTATTCGCGATTGTATTACGCAAAAAGCTACTCTATTCTGTTTTATTAAGATTGCTTTTTGGTTGTGAACGGTTGTTTATAAGTTGAGTCAAAGTATTTTATCCACTAATTATCTGAGGGATAATTCCTTTCGGTTACGGTGACGATTTTGTTCGATTGTTCCATACCGGTTACTGGTTAGTTGTTATTGGTTTTATTTGTTGTACGATATTGTAACAAATGATCGAACGAACGATTATAATATTATTGTTATGTATTTGTTTTGTTGGTGTAAAACATCTTTTTTTTTGTTTGAAGCCTTGTTTGTACCATTATAAGTACTTATGTTTGTTGTTTGACAGTTAATAGTAATATAGGGTACGTTAAGAGACTGAAGTCGGCCTGATCTTCATCATCATAACATAACAGCCCATTAATGTCCCATTGCTGGGACGGGCCTCCTCCCGTGACAGAGGGATACTTGGCCTACTAATACCACGCTGGCCAGACGGATTGGTTTTTTTTCAAGTTTTCCTTCTTTTTATTACGTAAAGATAATATTCGCGGATAGTCCCTTAGTCGGGTTTTACGACACCCATGGGATGAGATGGGGTGATGACATATTGTATTCTTACTCTGTCACCACAAGGAGGATCTTCATACTTCTAGAATATTCTCGAAGTTAATCATTAACTGAAATGTATATGTACACTTCAGTTTGTTTGTCTTTTTGATGTTTCTTATAGCAGAACTCTGACATTCACCTACTGCGTACTTCAAAGTTGATCACATAGAAATTTGAATAGAACAGGTTTTTTTTTTTTTTTTTTTAATCTAAATTTAATTTGGGGTTTTTATCCATGAGGATACGTCAACCCCATCGTATCTTACACAATCTCAGTCTTTTTGAGAGGGCAAAATCTAATCGATGAAATATACTAGTTGGCAAAATCTTCTTGCAAGGTTCGATATTGGCTCTGCTAAAATAGTTTGAGCTAGTCCTACATCCATAATGTTCAGCTGAAATTCATCGATTACATTCTGCCTCTCACATTGATTCCTGACACAATCCATCAGCATGTGTTGCACATCTTCGACTGTATTGCAGGTACTACAATTAGGTGAGTTTGATTTTTTCATCAAAAAGGCAAATTTTGCCGAAGGATAATGTCCGGATCTGATTCTAAAAGCTAACTTTACATAATTTCGACTTAATGTGCTATTATTCTCAAACCAAGGGAAATGAGTAAGTTCTCTTTGTATTGTACTATACCAAATTCCTTTATCTTTAGATATGTTTTTAAAATGATCTTTCCAAATATTTAAGGTTTTAATTTTGAACATAGAAATAAATTCTACATAATCCGGTAGGTAATTTAACTCAACTCCTCCATTTGCTGCCAATTTTGATAAGCGATCCGCTTCCTCATTTCCCCTTAAACCAACGTGTGCTGGCACCCACTGCAACTTCAGACCTTTGTTCGTATTAATAAATGAATAAATAATTTCTAAAATGTCGTAAGCTATCGATATACCTCTGATACCAGAGGCGCATCGAGCCACGTGTTGCAATGCACTTTTGCTATCTGTAAAGATAACTACTTGCTTGTAATCTTTTTTACTTGCATAGGATAAGGCCTGAAATATTGCTATAAGTTCCAGCGTCATTATGGTAACATTGGAATTAACTTTAAAACCTGCTTCAAAGCCACTGCTGTCGTCATAAAAGCCCACTCCTAGTCCATGGTTGCCCTTGGACCCATCAGTATACAATTTATTCCATCCGCTGTAATTAATACTTAGTTCTCTAATAACATTATTTATTAAAATATTTGGCTCGTAACTGGATTTAGCTAGTGACACAGATTCTAAGTTAAAATTTAAACAATTTTGAAAATCTATAGCAGATAACCATATCTCTAAAGAGAATAATTTCAGGATGTCTCCAGAGACACAATTAAGTTGTTTAACCTCGTACAATGTCTGTGTTAGTAGTGGTTTTTTCTTGTTAGTCCAGTATCGTAACTGACACAGATTACTCATTTCAGAAATTAAATCAGTTGTACAATTCATGGACCAGGAACAAATTTTTAATGAATATTTATAAGCTAGATATTGTCTCCTCACAAACAACGGTGGAATATGTAGTTCACTCTCCATCACATGTATAGGAGAGCTTTTGATAAATCCCCCTACAATTCTCAAAGATTGATTTTGAATTTTATCCAGCTTGGACGTATGAGTCTTGACGCTACTATCATATAAAAACGATGCATAGTCTATGCGGCTTCTGATTAAAGATATGTAGAGTCTGCGTAAGTGTGTCGTATGAACCCCCCAAGAGCTTCCCGCCAACAACTTTAAAATATTTAAGAACTTTGAGCATTTATTAACTACTTCATTAATATGTCGTCCCCAGGTTAAGCTTCTGTCCAACCACATACCCAAATATTTTATATTTTCCGAATATGTCAAAGGTACATCTAACTTTAGTACCGGTAGATTCCTTCTTCGTCCCCGACTAAATAGACAATATTGCGTTTTAGTGGCCGATAATTCCAATCCTAGATCATTTAATAACTCCACTGTCTCATACAAAGCATTTTGCACATACCTCTCACATATTTTAATATCTTTATTAGAAGCACAAACTACAAAATCATCCGCATATTGTAAAACCAAAACATTTTCGAGACTATGGCATATTTTGTATGTAATCAAGTTAAATAGTAGTGGAGAGAGAGGGTCGCCTTGTGCTAGGCCTTTATTCGTATATCTACTTAAAGTTGTACCGTTAAACAATCTTATTCTTAATTGTCTCTCCCCTAAAAACGTCCAAAGGTATTTACACAATTTGGAACCAATTTTCAATTCATCGAGCATACCTAAAGCTACGTCAATAACTACATTGTTATACGCATTTTCGATATCCAAGAAACAAGCTAGGGTTGGGGCATTTTTAGAGAAACCAATTTGTGTATATGTGATTAAACGTGTAAGACAATCTAAACAGGACTGCGATTTCCTAAATCCTACTGTAAAAGGCGAAAGCAGCTTTTCTCTTTCGGTATACCATTCTAATCTCTTAAAAATCATCAAATGAAAAGTTTTACATATGCACGACATCAAGGATATAGGTCTAAATTTAGTTTCACCGCTACAATTATTGTTTTTAGGAATTGGAACTATTTGTATATTTCGCCATTGATAAGGGACTGCGCCATATTTGTATATATTATTGTATAATTTAAGTAAAAACTGTTTAGTCGTGTCCGGCAAAAAGTACAACATTGTGTAGGAAATGCCGTCTTCGCCTGGAGAAGAATCTTTTTTTTTAAGACGTTTTGTAACTCATTAATTGAAAAGTCGGATTCCAACATTTTATTTTTAGATGTAAAATTCGGTTCCGGGTTATGGACATAATCTGGAGTGAGTGAATACAACAAGTCTCGCGATATTTCAAAAGAAGGGTATACTTTCGATTGATTAAACCCTTTAACCCACTTTAAACGCTGCCAGACATAAGAAGGTGAAATCTTTTCACTAAAAGAATCACAAAATTGGTGCCAACTATCAGTTTTTGCTTTTCTTATTAATTTTTGGGATTGTTTGGTTATATTCTCTAATATTGTAAGGTTCGCAGGAGTGGGGTTACGTCTGAAATTAGACAAGGCCAACCGCCTTTGTGCTACCACTTTGGACAGCTCTGGGCTCCAATAATTCTTTGGTTTAAATTTTGTATCAGGCCTGTTATAAATTTTAGTAAAAGGTATATGCTTGTCCGCAGCATTGTTAATTAACAATATTAGTTTATCATACATTTCTTGAACATTATTGTAAGAACAATTAAAATTATACAAGTCTTTGGAAAGTGTTTGTGCATACTCGTTCCAATTTGCGTATTTATAGTTACGTTTTCGTATATGACTGTAGTCATTTGTAATATTTAAGGATAACTTAATTACTAGGTGATCGCTATTTAAATTTTCATTATACACTTGCCAATGAAAGTTGATAGCTATATCAGAAGAGACAAATGAGATGTCAGGTGAGGTTTGTTGAATAGCCCCGCTTACTAATTTCACTCTAGTGTATTCGCCATTGTTAATTGAAATAAAACCGTAATCCAAAGAGGAATCTAAAATTTGGTTACCCCGCGTATCCGTTTTAACCGACCAGTTAGTGTGATGACCATTGAAATCACCAGCCACTAATGTTTTCTTATGAAATTGTGAAAAAATGTCATCCCAGTCAGATCCCTGTGTATGAACACTAGAAGGGCAGTATACGGACACAACGTGTTCTAAGTCCCTGCAGTTAATCAACCTTACACATACAGTCTCTATACCTATGTTATTTATTCTAACTGTCTCCAAATAAGATTGAATCGACTTGTGGACAATAATAGCAACACCTCCATATGAATCGATCCTGTCTTTCCTATAAATATTATAACCACTTATGTTTACAGAGGAACCAATATCCAGCCATGTTTCACTAATAAGAGCTATGTGAATAGTTTCTCGTGCTAATAAGTCTGTAAAAGTTACTAACTTCGGAAGCAGGCTTTGAGCATTCCACTGTACTATGTTAAGTTTGATATGATTCGCTGTATTATCCATTACAAAGATCAAAAACTTGTTTTAATATATTATTATCCCCTTTCAATAACTTATTTACAAAAAAACTTTTTAGTTCGCCCCATAAAATTTTAAAAACTGACAATATTTTCTCTTCAAAGTTACCCTCAGACATCACAATATGTTTAATTTTTAACCAAAATTGCTTAAATTCAAACTTATCTTTTAAATGCTCGTCTCGTTTCACGTTGTTTTTCGTCTTGTCTATTTCTTGACATTGAAATTCCATGTTTTCTAAATCATCTGACTCCTGAGATACGTTCGACGATTTGTTGGTCTTCTTAACTGTATTTTGTCTGTCTCTAAAAGTCTTTCTTCCTGTATTTTCTTTAGAAATTAAATCTTGTGATTCAACCACTGTCGATTGCTGTAATTGCAGTGAATTATTATTTTTGACTACACTACTATAGCTATCTCTTGCTTGTGTAATATTATTTGTAGAAATATTAATCGGTGTTTGTGTATTCTGTTGTTCTTTTGTGTACTTCTTCCTTTCGTAGTATAGTTGTAAGGCTTTTCTATAAGTAATCTGTTCTTTACTCATGATATTCCTTATTTCTTTTTCTTTAAGGTAAAAAGGACAACTTTTGTCCAATACAAAATGGCCACCTTTACAATTTAAACATGTAAACATTCTAATATCGCAGTTATCATGGTCTGCATTTCCACATTTGGGGCATAGAAGTTTTTTAATAGGGCAGAATTTTTTGATATGTCCAAATTTCCAACACCCTGTGCATTGCGTTACGGGAAATTTGTATGAGTCTACTTTAAAACGGCAGTCATACGCATGTATGTATTGTGGCAAAATATTACCTTTGAAACAAATTTTAACGGCTTCACTCGGTGTCCATAAACCATTGGAGCTTATCCTCATCAATCTTTTCAAAGTTAATATTGTTACATCACATTCCATAATTTTCATGAGCTCCTCCTCACTTAAATCAAGGTCAACTCCTTTCACAACGCCGTGAACTATGTTTAATTCATTGGTAAGTTGGCATCGGAATCCCATTTCTTTGAGCTTTTCACTCTGCAGTAAGTTTAAAGCGTCTTCTTTTTTAAAAAATGTAATTATTGTTTTGTTTACATTTTTGTATTTAATTCGATCAATACCTGTGATGTTTTCAGATTTTAACAACTTAGCCATGGCAATCTGTTTAGGTAAAGATTCCAAGGCGGTAATACATACTTCATGATTCTCGACATACTCCAAATCCTTATCATTTTTTTCTACATATACCCTCATATTTTTTTCTTTATCTAAAGAATCGCTTCTGATCAACCTTTTTGCTTTTCTTTTTCCTCGAGTAAACCTTATAAATCCTTCTTCATCACTATTCAAACCGTTTCCACTACTGTCATCCCTTTCTTTTCTTTTCACCGCGTACTTTTCTAAATTCGGCATTCTGCTTGAAGCAGATGTTTCATTAACAATAATCTCCGTTTCATCTTCTTCAGCATTCTTTAAACCTTCACTGTCACTTGAATCGTCCTCACTCTTACTTTCTTCCATTACATAAACACAATAACGAAAAAATATAATATATATACAAAAAGAATATAAATTATCGCAACGTAAACAACTATACGTGTTAATTGTCTAACAGCTAACGCGCGACTGAGAACAGGTTTAGTAGTTTGGTTTTTAAACGAAAAAAATATGTTAAAAAACACAATTTCAGTAACGATGGGTAAAACAGATAAAATTAAAAATCAATTTGGCTGTTATATCCTACAGCAGGGTGGGGACACCCCTCACACGATGGACCGACGACCTGGTTAGGACGGCGGGAAGCCGCTGGATGAGGGAGGCACAAGACCGCGCAGGGTGGAAACGTTTGGAGGAGGCCTATGTCCAGCAGTAGGCGTCTAAAGGCTGATATGATGATGATCCTACAGCCCTATAATTTTACGAGCTGCTATATACCCTTCCACCACTTGTACACTAATGCTTGGAGTGGCCATTTCGGTGATAAAGACTCTTTAAGAGACCTACTTGGTAAACAACACCAGGTGGTAGAAGGCACAGTTCTCACCAGGTGCATAGTGGTCACCACTAAATTACAAGTACCGTCACCAAAAAAAACACATCGAATAAGACAATATTCATGACATACAATCATGTCATAATAAGAATTCGTGAGAAATTAATGTAATTATTGATCCGCAAGATAAATCGAAGGATGTATGAAAGAGACAAGAGATTTTACAGTAAGGTGTGAGCGAGACAGGAATATCAACGTGTTATTATAGTAAGAAAATTGGCGTGTTTATGTTAAAATTGTCTGATGTTCCGTCCGCTAAATATCTTGACATCATACAATAAAGGGTTCGGTTCCCAGATGGCACATAAGGTGATGAATGTTTTGGGATTTACTCTGTATTGTTATTTCCATTAGTTTCGTAAAAAGCGACTTAGTAAAAATTCCATATAGAATCTCCTAACAGCCAGTAAATGTCCCACTGGTATGAACCAGTGGGACATTTGTGTTACATGAGTAACACTGAACAATAAACATGGTTTTACATCTGGTTTTTCGTTTTTTTTTTGTACCAATATTATCAGCAAATATTGTCTAAGTAGTCCCTTATCAGCTTATTATGACACCAAGGATATGACTGGGGCAGCTAGACCAGATACCTATTATAACTGTGTTACCTGATAAGTCATCATCATCATAACATAACAGCCCATTAATGACCCACTGCAGGGATGGGCCTCCTCCCGTGACGGAGGGATACTTGGCCTACTAATACCACGCTGACCAGACGGATTGGTATAGGGTGTAATTTCAGATTTTCCTTCTTTTTATTTCGTAAATTTAATATTCACGGATAGTCCCTTAGTCTGTTTTTACGACACCCATGGGATGAGACGGGGTGGTGACATAATGTATTCTTACTTCGTCACCACGCGGATAATATTCTTACACCACCAAAAAGACAATAAACACCATTATTCCATAGAAGTAAAGTAAATATCAGAATGGTTGTATAATTATACAGTCCCATGGACAAAAGCGTCGCTCCCACATCTATTGAACAAGTTCCCGTACATTACTTATGTGGATAAATGCTCATAATGTTTTACGATCAAATATAATGATAGGAACATCGATGTACATTGGAACATTACTATACATTGCCTTGATAGTCTTCTATCAAAATTGAGTCATTGGTAAACATGTTTTTTATTTAGGTATTAAAAACCTGTAAGTGTGTTAGCAATGTGACTATTTTAGTGAAATGGGATGCTTTTATTTTGGAATTTTCCAATAATGTGACTTTTATACGCCAAGGGAAACTACTTGAGTTTCGAAAATGCACATTTAGGTAAGTTAGTTAAGTTTCTTTGTTTTAAATACTAATTGTGTTACACACCTATTGATCGTTTAGATTTAATTTAGGTAAGTACTATAGTGTCTTAATCCGCAATATCTGAAAAAAAAACTCTTCAAGAAATGCGTCTTACCTACAACGACATCCACACGATGAAACCGAAATGTGGATGTTCACGACGGTTCTGAACCACAAATTCAAAGTCGCTCACCGGGAAAGCTAGGAGTCAACCGTTAGATAAAATCCTACGACAAGGAGATTAGAAGGATGACAAAAGTGACCGACATAGCTCGCAGAATCTGTAAGGTGAAGTGGCAATGGGCTGTCCTGTCTCTCGCAGGACTGATGGCCGTTGGAGCAGACGTGTTCTTGACCCCGTCTTGGCAAACGTAGTGTAGGGCGCCCTCCGCCCTGATGGTTCGACGACCTGAGAAAGATGGCCAAAAGGAGTAGCGCGATCATGGGAAGGCCTATGTCCAGCAGTCAATCACTTATCACTATTTTACGTTATAAAAAATTATGTTTGAACAGAAAATCATACTCCATAGCTACCAAAACTTACTAAAAATTAAAAATTGCAAAACTCATTCCCCTTAATCGGCCTAAAACTGGACACATAATAATTTGCATCAAAATGTATGTTTACTTACAAACATCGTATAGCCATTTTTAATTTACATAATTTCCTCAACTTTACATAAATATAACATGCTATATCTAAAAATATTACCTCATAACTATAAAGCGATACTAAAATGAAAAATAATTCACAAAAAGAAGTTTTCGCACATCAAAAACGTCCAACTCAAAAGACGAAAGGAGTCACCTGTGCGCGCGAAACGGTAAATCAAAATGGCGGGTGTTGCATCTCACTCGTGTAAGGGAGATTTTGCTATTTACATCTCTGTCACACATTTGATTATACCAATGATCGGATGCGTCTGAGATTATGAGTGCTACCAGCATTAATATGTCTTGATTTATGTTTGTTTTACAAATGAAAGTAATTTTTCTTCTATACGAAATTTTACTTAAATGGGTTTTTTTTTCAATTTGTTTTAAAATGGATTTTACACTTTTTTGTTAAAATGGTAGAGATTAACTCCTATAAAGTCTTGGCATCATCAAAGGGACACCACTATCATAGAAAATCTTTTGTCGCTTGGCAAAAGAAAGATGTAAATATGCAGAGCTGGCGACCGACCTATAGTAGTAGAGAGCCACAGAAAGAAGAAGAAAACTTCTGTGGAAAGAAACCCCTTGACGGATGATACTAGTAGCTACTCCAGAGCGTGTGAATCACACAAATAATTACCTAGGGTGGGTTTAAGTCCGTTTACACGACTAAGTCAGTTAAAGAGTCTTCTAAATCGAAGAAAAACCAATGATGCTCTTACTGTTACTGTTTGGTTAGTGGTCAATCTGGTTGTTCAACTCACCCTTAGGCCTCTGACGTGGCTTACTGACTGTATCACTACGAAGACAGCCGGGACCGATTAGTAATAAGCCACAGAGAAGTTCAGACGAAATACCACTGAGGGGGCAATATACACCGGATATAGGGGAAGAGGACGACCAAAGAAACGATGGATGGATTGTGTGAAAGACGATATGGCTGCGAAGAGTGTGAATTGTGATATGACGTCCGATAGGAAAGAATGGAAGAAGAAGACATACTGCGCCGACCCCAAATAAAATTGGGATAAGGGTAGGGGAATGATGGGGCAATATTCACCTATCCATAGATTGACCTGTTCGATGTTTGCTTAACCAGCGTTATCATCCAAGAATCAGTGACTACAACTGGCTTTAAACGCATTAAGATCCTATGATGTACACAAAGTATTAAAAAACTGTATCGATTTACAGCAGGTCCATTACATTGAGTAAGAATTGGCAAAACCACTTCGACAAACTGCCCTCATTAATAATCATTGATTTAACTTTAATGAGACCTTATCTTAAGATCTTTGTATTTTAATAAAACGTACTTAAATCGTACATTATGCTTGATTGTAATCTGTCAATTCATAAGAAGGATAAATGGATACTAAAAGCTATGCTATATTAATATGCATAGGGTTCATTTCCCGATTGAGTTAAACATTTGTGGGAATAAGACTTTTTATATTACTTTGTTTACATTTTATCACTATTTTATACATTTTTATAATATAACACAAAAACATATTAACAAGCAGCGTTGCTCGGGTACAAGGCCATAAATAGAAACCTCCTCACAATGTGTGTATTGTTCAGCAAACTGCCTTCTGTATCAGACCTATAACCCAACTGCCTTACTTAATTCTCAATCATAACAGCCCATTAATGTCCCAGCAGGGACGGGCCTCCTCCCATGACGGAGGGATAATTGGCCTACTAATACCACGCTGGCCAGACGGATTGGTATAGGGTTTAATTTCAAGTTTTCCTTCTTTTTATTTCGTTAAGATAATATTCACGGATAGTCCCTTTGTCGGTCCGTCACCATACGTAATTCTCATTAGGTGTTTATTGAGACTCTTTGGAATTAGTCCATTAACCAAATGTAGGTAGAAAGTCTGAAATTAGTTTTCCGTGGCTTCAATAGAGCGTTCTTCTGTGATACAAGCGTAAAAACATGGAATAGCCCCGCCTCTGCAGAGGGACCTTCATAAGCCATAATAATAAAAAAAAACATTAAGAATACAAACATACGCTTTTCATTCGACGTCTTTATAAATAAATAAATAATAATGAATATTTATTATTATGTTAATATAGCTTGTTGTGTGGCGCCACATTACTATGCAAGCAGCTGTTGAGCCACACTTATCATAGCTTTTTCACTCATATTTACTAAACAATTAACTATTATTTAAAAAAACAACCATTAAAGAATTTTATTTCCCTTTGCAATTCATAATTAAAACAATAATATTAATAATAAAATACAATAATTTCAAACTATAACAATGTTCAACTTAATTTTTCCTAGAAATGTAGTTGTCATTACAAAAACATGATACTGTTTAGCGCCACCTGACTTGAACAACCAGTATATTTAGACCTCTCCTTGTAAGAACTACGTTCAATAACATAGCTCATCTAAACATTGATAACAATCATCACTAAACGACTTTACCGACCAGTTAAACTAGACTTCTTTTACAAAACAATTACTTAATTCAATGAGGTCAAATAACAATAGTTTGAAGTAACATTAACAATCAAAAAAGCGCCTCATTATTCGTCATTGATACTCGAATCGATTAATTCGCTCATAAAGGTTGCATAGCAAAAAGAATCGATTTTTATCCTTAACTTATTACTTTTTAATTTATGTTCAGATGATCCAATATGTCGGACTTACAAAAAGGTGCACTGAACATTATTACATAATTAATTATAGGTTAGGTTGGTACCATATAATTATTTATGTATAAAAGTCATAATTAATATAGAATTTTTCATTGGATGTCGGAACTTAAATGAGTTTAAAAAATTATGCGCCAAACAAAAATTCTGAAATAACCGCACCACAGTGAGTAAAATTATTATCAGTTAGTGAATTTTGTCTGTCGATTAAAACGTAAGTACTTGACCCTAAACGCCTTGCCAGATAGTAGCCCATACCAAAATACAGCTTTTATTCGTAGGGAGTCCGTGAAATCTTTTGTAAGACCTAAAGAACTAAACCTAATAGGTACATACGAGTATTACTTACAATCTCTTTTAAAATTTAAAAAAATATACTAAACATTCGTATCGAAATAAATGGAAATTTAAAAAAAAAAAATTTTGCAGTAATTTTTTATATCAGCCAAAATCTAAGATATTGTACGGGTAAGTGATAACAAAAAACCGCTTCTTCTCGTCCTTTGGGTTTCGCAAGAACCATCTGCACAGAATTCGACAAACATAGGAAATCATCCTTTATTTTTGTTTTTCTAGGTTTTAGTTTGCCTTGTGGAACGCCACGTTAGACAAGTCAAATGCGTGGGTCTTAAGCTTATTTGTTTATATATTTATGATTAAAAAAATGTTACGACATAGAGCTTGATTAATTGCACGAGAGTTATCTTAGTTAAAAAAAATATATACGTCAAAGATAGTGGAAAACTCAAAAACAAGCAGTCTGGCCAATAGTCCTAGTTTTTCTCAATTACTAGAAGAGGCCCTTTCTAACAATGTCACAAGATGTGTCTCTACATGTAAATTAGGAGTTAGTAGGTAAGAAAACCACCAAATAACAAAATAAGCTTCCTAAACATTATAATATTAAAATTTCTTATACAAAATTAGCCAAAGCACACGTTATTCTATAATAATAACAGTATGGGTTTGTTCATGTATAGCTGTAGTGCCCAGTTATGGCCGGCGGTCGGCTAATTTCTTACCATCTGATAACAGCCCATGATCTCCACGTAATAAGATATTGATGTAGACTTTATAATGTGTAGAAGTGGCATTACAAAGTAGTGTCTTACAAAAAAATATATTATTTTAACATAGTATTTTTGATTTATTATTTTTTACTGGTAATTTTCGATTTTAATCCGTGTGGTGACGGAGTAAGAATACAATGTCACCACCCCATCTCATCTCATGGGTGTCGTAAAAACCGACTAAGGGACTATCTGTGAATATTACCTGTACATAGAAAGAAGGAAAACTTGAAATTAAACCCTATACCAATCCGTCGTCCGTCACGGGAGAAGGCCCGTCCCTGCAGTGGGTCATTACTGGGCTGTTATGATGACTGGTAATTTAAAATGGAAAATAAACTTATTTATTTTTACAACGCGTTATTATTGACTAAGTACCCCATGACTGTTGTAAAAGCCAACATCAGAAAGGTCCCTTATTATTATTTCTGTAGCAGTATGGGCAAAACTCTTAAGCGAAAGATCAACAAGTTCTTAGAGGCTGGAGGTAGATGGATGTGTCCATAATTTTGCAGAAGCCCTACATTTTAAGCTGATATGGTGTCATTGCTTGACGATGATTGACGACCTCTGTGGCGTAGTGGTTATATAACATGACTGCTACGCTGAGGTCTCGGATTCGATTCCCGCTCAACGCAAATCTTTGTGTGCATGAACATGATTGTTTGCATTGGTCTAGTTGTTTTCTATGTTTAATATATAATTATTAAAAAAAAAGTATTTAAGTATGTTTATCCGTTGTCTAGTATCCATACCACAAGCTTTGCTTAGTTTGGGACTAGATGGCGTTGTGTAATTGTGTGAGAAATATTTATTAATTAATATAAATAACATTAAATTCAAAATAAAATCCATCGGTGGCTTGGAGATTTGGTATGCGGCTATATCATGCACAAGGTCACGAGTTCAAATCCCACCCAAGACAGTTCTTTTAGGGATCCATACTTTATTACCATGAACCTGACTGTTTATGGCTACGTATCCCAAGCGTGCGAAAACATTTTAAGAAAAAGTATTTATAAAATTTCATTAACTCGCAACACTGAACATAAAGAGGCGCCAAAGTATTTAATTATAAATGAACATAAATTAGTATTAACATAGGAAAACAAGGTGTATTAAATAAAAATAAATTAAGTAGAGAAAAAGCCATAAAACCGTAGAAAGGCAGAAGTCAATGCTACATAAGGAGTAGTAAAAACTTGTTGGTATGTCAAGCTTATGGGTTTCACAGATATAAATAGAATTATGGACATAAAGGATCACAAACATGAGTTTTAATGTTTAATCATAGTAATTTTGTACAGAAATATTTATACAACAAAAAATGAAACTACTTTTGTATTTTTACTTTAGTTAGGTTAAGAACCAGAAAGGACTCTTGGGCTATCCTTTTAAAGATTTATTTGGAGTCCCATAAAATATTACAATAGGGAAAATGACTAGGTAAGTGTTTTTATTTATTTCTAGTACGACATGCTGTCGGAACAGTAAAGTCCGTTTAGGAGATTTACAAACGAATAAAAAGTGATGACCAAAAGTTTAACTATCATAATTACATTTGTTGAACTTCCATTTTGTTATGTTCTACGTGACCACCTACTCTTCCTTTCTATATAATTTTGCGTTGATATTTAGATTGCAGCGGCAATAGGAATCTCTCATTTCGATTTTACGACACGTTAATCATTTTTCCAAAAGTATTTAGGTATGACTTAATTAGGTTTGCATTAGTTTTTAAGCGTCTAATGTAGGTATATGTCTAGTATCCATGTAAAGAAAGATTACACCTATACCTCCTAATAGACAACTACCGACAAGGATATATTACACATCATAATATAAAACTACAATTTATAAATAAAAACGCCAGCTAGTAGATCGTTGGGCGTTAAAGTATTATTTAGTATGCAAATTATACTTTAAAAAGACGTGATCCATTCATCAATTCTTTACCAAAGTCTCCTTTAATAGATTATTAAGTCTGTGTACGCGTAATGAAAAAATAATTTAACATGATTTATAGCTTACTCAGGTAACAGCAAATTGCAGTCAGTTTGGGACATTTAACTTAAGTGCAGTGTACGCATTGCACGTTAATTTTGCAAAAAAAAATGTGCAAAAAAAAAAAGTGGTGAAAAATATTTTGTGAGTAAAATGGCGCGGTGTTCGCGGCAATCGATAATGATTGATTTTAATAAATATAGGGCGGTTGGCGCCAACATGATGCATGGTAAATGGCTTGAGTGTGCAGCACCAGAGGGGTTAAGATACTAGTAGGTAGTAAGTACTAATTGATTAAGTGAAATATACGGTAAGGTACTAACAAAAATAAAAACACGATTTTATTTTGTGTTTTTTTTTTTTCATTTTATAGATAAACTTACTCAATTTACTATTTTTTCTATATTTGGTTGCTGTATTTTTAGCGAGTAATGAATTGAATAAAACATACTTATTTTGATAAAAACACCAAACATCCCATAAAAACTGAAATTCATATTTTTATTTAACAAAATAACTAATAAACTGCAGACATTTCTTTTTTGCCTGTAGCCTCAATTGAAAATACCTACAAATAAAATTAAATATGTTATTTGAGTTTAGAGGACCATTTAGCTTTCAGTGTAAAGAAACTGAACTCTAGTTTCCTACGTGGTAACGAAAGGACTACAGAATTGACTATCGTGTCTATAGCGACATGGTATAGTAGGTACTGGAATGGGTGGTACAAGGTGGTGGTGGTAGTAGATCTTTAACGCGGTATAGCGAAATTACTAAACTCGTTTAAACACTTTATTGAATCATAAATTTTAAAAAATAATTAAGATAACAGGCTTATGGTGTTTATCGGTGTACTATTATTCCCTAATATGGTATACCTTTTGAATAAATTTCGAGAAATTAAAATTTAAATGGATTACATACTTTGAATAGTTAATTGTTTCTTTTTATAACATAATTCGACAAAAAACATTATATTCTTTATTTGTTTCTTCTGCTGCCAAGAGGAAACAAAATGAATCACGAAGATAAATGGTTTATATGAACGGACTTGTTTTTTCTACTGCCAAGAGGAAACAAATAATGAATAACGATGAAGAATGGTTGACCAGAACGGATGGGACTTAGAAGTATTCTACGATAAGTTTTAAAAGGAAAATAATTAACGTCAACGTTAAGTGTCAAAACTCTTGTCAACTATCATTTTCAGGAACTAAAATTTGACACTTGACACTTGATTAGTTGATTTTTACTTGATCAGACATTCAGAAACCGGGGGTAAGTCTCGTAGCATTGTCCAGAATAAACCATTTTAGAAGGTTCTATTCTTCAGTGATTTGTTATTTTTTTTCATTTCTTTATTTACCATATTTATATAATAATTCATTTACCAACTAATAGAGTATATTGTTAATAATAGTGGTCACCCAACACCTGTTTCACACTACTCATCACAACCAAAACCAACACAATAAATCCTCATTTAATTGCTATCAATATAAAACAGATAAACAATTACGTATGACATTTGTAACTGTCAACTTGACAGCTGTAGTCGCCATAGTACTTGCTATGAATACGTTCTCTCAGTTTAATCCAATGATTGGTACAATTATAAAGGTCTTCAATATAATGTCTCATAATAAGATAGTATTACATATGCAAAATGAAAGAAATTGTATGCGGTAGGTCTGTATTAAGGTTTTTTTTACTAAGATCTGCATATATTGATTACAGCGGTATTAGCTATTGAAGTGGCAGGTTGCTAAGCGGACAATTAGAACCCTTATTCGCTATATGACAGATTCTGTATAATATCTAAATATTACATACATGCATAAAGTCATGCCTTTTTCTCATGAGGGATAGGCAGAGACTACTGAGCACCCAAGTACTATGATCCTTACAAACCGGCGCTCAGCAACCGCTTTTTGTCCTCTCGGAACAAATCTTCCCCCCAAATTCATATCAAAGTTTGTAAAAAATACTGTATTTTTATTTTGACAGTGTAGTTTGTGTGTTCTTTTACTTCATCATCATATCAGTCAATCGACATCTACTGCTGGACATAGTACACCATTTGTCTAATCATCATCATAACAGCCCTTTTAATGTCCCACTGCAGGGACGGGCCTCCTCCCGTGACGGAGGGATACTTGGCCTACTAATACCACGCTGGCCAAACGGATATAGGGTTTAATTTCAAGTTTTCCTTCTTTTTATTTCGTAAAGATAATATTCACGGATAGTCCTTTAGTCGGTTTTTACGACACCCATGAGATGAGATGGGGTGGTGACATATTGTGTTCTTACTCCGTCACCCCACGGAGATTTGTCTAATACTTTTACCTAAACTTGACGCCATACAATTATTAAGGCTATTGCTGTTTTCGGTGGGGCAGAAAGACGCACGGTTTGAAGACATCTGACACTGTGGACTAACGACCTAGTTAGGATGGCGGGAAGCCGATGGATGAGGGAGGCACAAGACCGCACAAGGAAACAATATAGGATGCCTATTATCAGCAATGAACGTCAGTTGGCTTATATGGTAATGATGATGATTGTTGTTTTTCTGTAATTTTCTGTTAATAAAGCTTACAACGAGTACCTTGTTTCACGTTCACTGGCGCTTTTTAACCGTTGTATACATTTAGCTGTTCTTACCATTCCTTTAAAAATTTGTTTATCAAAAGGGATTTGCGTTTTGATAAACAAATTTTTATAACAAACAAAAATCTACCGAAATTCCTAATACATACTTTGCATTCCATCGCCCATATCTCCAAATGCCCAATTGCAGTAACATATATATCCAATTGCATACAAATGCACACTAACAATACAATATATCGGTATACTCATTGTTTACAACTAGCCCACAGCGGTTACCCGTAACTTTACCTAACCCTAACCCTAATTTACCCAAAGCCGTTGACCGTTTGACCGCTTGTTTTTAGGGTTGTCACTTACTAAAATATACCTCAAAATTTGAAAATATAACTCGAAATTTTTATTGTAATTGAAAAATCACTTACATTTAAATGATACAATTAATATCGAAATTCAGGACAATAATTAGTGAATCGCACAAAAACTTTTATAGGCAACCTACGATATAAGCCCTGTGTTTTTTACAAATATCAACTTATCGAACTCAGAGACGGAGACTCATGGCAATCATTTGTAGATCACATAAATAATTGTCCTGCTTGTAATTCTAATTCGTAGGAATCTATAGGATTCTCCGTGTGGTGACGGAGTAAGAATACAATATGTCACCACCCCATTTTATCTCATGGGTGTCGTAAAAACCGACTAAGGGGCTATCCGTGAATATTATCTTTACGAAGTAAAAAGAAGGAAAACTTAAAATTAAACCCTATACCAATCCAGGCCAGCGTGATATTAGTAGGCCAAGTATCCCTCCGTCACAGGAGGAGGCCCGTCCCTGCAGTAGGACATTAATGGGCTGTTATGATGATAGGGTTCTGAGTGTCCCTGTAGTTTGTGCCAAAGTTTCTTTTTATAACAATTCCATTGTACACTTTAACATACGCTCTGAGTGATGAAGTCTACAATGACATGGGGTGGTAATATATCATTTTCTTTGTTAAATAATAAAAAAACATGTACCTATTCTTAAAACCATAAAAGTCAAATAAAAATGCAACATTGATAATTGTCTGTATGTGCAAACCCTACGAAACATCCCTTTGTTATCTATGCCACAAAATAAGCCATCGCAAGACCGCGGGGGCTGTCCGCCACCAATTGAATCTCAATGACCATTATCATAATATATCTGTTATTAGGGTTTTATATTCGCAATTATATTATTTTGATAAAGGAGGCGTAAACTGGAAATTTTGCAACAGCCTGATGTAGAGCAGCTAACGTCAAAGCAGTCATGTTATATAACACACAGAGGTCGTCAGATATGTTTTATTGTATTAGTTGTCTAGTACCCATAGTCTTAGTTTGGGACTAGATGGCGTTGTGTGAATGTGTGAGGAATATTTATTTATTTATATTGTATTTTATTTTAATTCATCCATGTACCACACCTCTGCGTAACAATCATGTTTTGTACTACGCCACAGACGTCAAAATTGTATGTTACCACGATATAGGTCTATCATCAACCAAATGACGTGTACTGCTGACGTGTCGCCTGGATTCCTTCTCCGAATATTTCCACTTAACGCGGTCCCCTATTGGTTTTAGACTTGTATGTATTATACTAAAGTATCAGTGGTCAAGCCTTAAAGTGTGACCGGACACTTATAGGATTAGTTTGGATGTCAAAATGCAAATATTATTCCAACCCCGATTAAAATATTATAGTGGTCAGCTTGTAACTCTATAATCTTTGTATTGTTTGCTTTATTATAGACTAGCTGACCCGTGCCCACTTCGTTAGGCGGAGTAAAAAACGCGTCACTTTTTTAAACATATTTCATTACTACTCCACTCCTATTAGTCATAGCGTGATACTATATAGCCTATGACACTCCCCGATAAATGGACTATTCAACACAGAAAGATTTTTTTAAACGGGTTCATTAGATCCAGAGATTACCCCTTACAACGTCACAAACACACAAACTTTTCCTCTTTATAATATTAGTATAGAAGTATAGATAATTATCTATTTTGCCTATAGTAACATTTTCTTTTGCGTAAAATAAACTTTAGATTTTATTTGCGTTCTTTTTAATTTACTTATATTAATTTTAATAACTGAAAACATTGTTAAAATGATTAAATCCTGCTTTACCAAGCGCAAAAGATAATGCTGTAGGAAAAATAGCTTTCTAACAGGGTTTAATTCAGTCATATTAATAATCTTGTTATAAAATAAAAGTTTACCTGTCCGACCAACAGAGGGCATCGTCACGATACCTGTAAATAAAAAATACTTATTATTTTACACAGAACAAACTGTAATGCTATGAATAGTACAAATAACTGTACGGCCTAAAAGTGGAAATAGCCACTTAACACACAGGAGCCTTATACATCACCATAGCGGCCTATTAATGTCCCACTGCAGGGACGGGCCTCCTCCTATGATGGAGAGAAAATTGGCCTACTGATACCACGCTGGCCAGATGGATTGGTATAGGGTTTAATTTCAAGTTTTCCTTCTTTTTATTTTGTAAAGATAATTTTCACGTATAGTCCCTTAGCCGGTTTTTACGACACCCATAGGATGAGATGGGGTGGTGACATATTGTATTCTTACTCCGTCACGACACGGAGAATATATTATACATACTTGCAGGACCGTTATGCCACCGTAGCAGTCTACTTCAACATCTTCCAGAAACAGTAACCACACTCCATCATTAGACGGAAAGATGACCCCTAGCCTCCAGAAGAATATTAAGGGATAGTGATAAAATGCCTAGCTACTTTTTATGAAGCCGTAAAGAGTACAAATTGACGTGTTCGCCAGTCGCTAAGATATCTATACATATAATAAATCTGTAGAGAAGTCAATTCTGTACATGAAATATTTTCTCAAAATAACTATCAGGGTGTGATAAGTGATCGATACTGATGCCAAAAATGCAATCAGTAAAATTTTTGTCTGTCTGTCTGTCTGTCTGTCTGTCTGTATGTTCGTTATAGAAACAAAAACTACTCGACGAATATTGATGAAACTTAGTACGATTATTCTCCATACTCCTGGTCAGGTTATAGTATACTTTTCATCACGCTACGATCAATAGGAGCAGAGCAGTGAAGGAAAATGTTGGTAAAACGGGAGAAATTGTGTCGTGACGTCATAGCATTTTAACAGATGATTCGTGACGTCATAGAATTTTTGACAGATGAGTCGTGACATATAATAAATCTGTAGAGAAGTCAATTCTGTACATGAAATATTTTCTCAAAATAACTATCAGGGTGTGATAAGTGATCGATACTGATGCCAAAAATGCAATCAGTAAAATTTTTGTCTGTCTGTCTGTATGTTCGGTATAGAAACAAAAACTATTCGACGAATATTGATGAAACTTAGTACGATTATTCTCCATACTCCTGGTCAGGTTATAGTATACTTTTCATCACGCTACGATCAATAGGAGCAGAGCAGTGAAGGAAAATGTTGGTAAAACGGGAGAAATTGTGTCGTGACGTCATAGCATTTTAACAGATGATTCGTGACGTCATAGAATTTTTGACAGATGAGTCGTGACGTCATAGGAGTTTTGACAGATAAGTCGTGACGTCATAGGAGTTTTGACATCTGAGTCGTGTCGTCGTAGAGTTTTGACAGGTGAGTCGTGACATCACAAAAATTTGACAGATGAGCCGTGACGTCATATAGTTTTTGGCAGATGATTTGTGACGTCATAATTTTTTTGACAGATGAGTCGTGACATCATAGGAGTTTTGACAGAGAGTCGTTACGTCATGGCATTTTGGCGGGAAAATAAATATGTTTGTATAAATTCCTGGGTGCGCGAATTTTTACTGCCAGCCACTCTCAGCCAGTTCCAATCACTGATTCAGAAATAATAACGGCGGTTAAGCAATGTCGGCGAGGTCATTCTATTATGGGTGACCACTCAGTAGTAATGTACAATTTCATCTAGGCATCTTCGTGTTTTAGATGGCACGTAAGACGTTGATCCCGGCTATCGTTGTTGTGAGAAAGTCGTTAAGCTAAGTAAAAGGATTTTTATAGGGTTCTGCAAAAAAAAAAGTACGTTTGTACTACCAAAATATTTTTTGCGTGAACGAAGTCGCGGGCTACAGCTAGTTATTAATAAATGCAGTCCTTAGGCTCTCTACAGACTTAGCTGAAGATCTGTCGGCGTATTTTACTTCACTCTGTACCCTTATACCTAAACACAGTGACATTTTAACTATTAAGTACTACCATAGTAACTACTAAGAAACCTCTGGTACTACTTAAATGAGTATTAAGCGGTGGGTCCGCTTAATACTCATTTAAGCAGTGATACCAACTTTGACACTACCTGCAAATGATTCTCTATAATCAAGCCAAACTCGATGTGAAATCTTTGTAAACAAACCATATGTCCTTGACATGTAGAGTTGCGTAGTATTTCAGTATTTTATGACATAGTTTAGCATTATCTGCTATCAAGACGACATGAAGCAACTACGGCGCCTGTGATGGGGTTTCGTATTTGCCCAGAAAAGTAAATTAGGAAATTCCAACTTTCTTTTATAACAATGAACGACCCCAATTATTTTTCCTTGTCAATGGTTGCTAAGCATAGGCTTGTTATTAAACATTTTACTTCGACTTTGGCTTTAGTATAGTGTAATTCGAATACTCGAATTAGCGTTAAGCGTTCCCAAGCTAGCGTTACGCAACCGAACATCGGTAGCATATTTTTCGCCATATTAGTAGAAAACCTTATGTCGATGGATGAGAAGCCTCTGCATTATTCATTCATAGTCTAGGAGGTCGGGAATTACTTTATAAATGAAAACTTCTTAGTAGAGGCTTCAAATTCTTTTTAGAAATTATATCAATAAAAAATAATGTATTGTAATAATATTTTATTCTGTGATCGTGTGGTGAGCAAGGAACTTACACGATTACGGTCACAAAATATCCGTTCCTAATTTACAGCTGTATGAATGGAGTCTGTGCCTCTCTAAACGAGAAACCAACATGTTCATGCACACAAAGTTTTGCATTGAGCGGGAATCGAACGCGAGACCTCTGCGTAGCAGTCATTTTATATAACCACTACGCCACAGAGGTCGTACCTCGTAGTTGCCAGTATGGTATAAGTAGATCAAGTTACCTTGACACTAAAGTAGACATAAAGTAACTGTTATTATGATGATGATACATAGGTTCAGGTGATCTAAAGTAATCACTCGATGGATAAACAGGACGTGGTCGCAGAGACAGACCGCGAAGGTCTTGGCGTGACTATTAAGATTCTTGTACTTACTAAAAACTGACAAGAGATCGCGAAAAACATGGACACTAAGGAAGCAGTAGGAGAAACCAGCAATGGGTAAATAAGTCTGATGAAAATCCATACTAATATTATAAATGGGCAAGTGTGTACGTTTGTCTTTCTTTCACAGCAAATCTGAGCGACGAATTGACGTGATTTTTTTAAGAGGAGATAGATGAAGGAATGGAGAGTAACATAGATAGGCTACCTTTTTAGGGTTCCGTACCAGTTTTGAAAATACGGAACCCTTATAGGATCACTTCGTTGTCCGTCTGTCTGTCTGTCTGTCAAGACCATTTATCTCAGGAACGCGTGGCGGTATCAAGCTGAAATTTTCACCGAATACTAAGGCTTGTTGCCTCTTAGTGCTGTAAAAAAATCAAACTGCTAATCAAACGCAGTCAAGAGATATAGCCGTTTTAGTCGAAAATTTTAGAGAGGTAAGGGCAAAAACCTACAGGGTACTTCCAGTCTACCTACAAACTTGAAATTTGGCATGAAGCAAGGTCTTATAGTACATGTAATGGGAAAATTACGAAAACCTTAAATTTTTACTTCAATCATATTATATTTTGATTTCATAGAATTTTGGCGGGAAAGCTGTGACTTTTGACAGATGGGACGTGACGTCATTGAATTTTTGACAGATGAGTCGTGACGTCACAGAATTTTTGACAGATAAGTTGTGATGTCATATTATTTTGGCGGGAAAATATTTTAGACACCCGTCACGTTGACAGCTGTCATGTTGACACTTGACCGGTTTTATTTCTTTTTTGTCCAGGAAAGGGGAACAGTGCTACCCCGAATTTAACGCGACCGAAGCTGCGGGCAAAAGCTAGTTTATAATAGTTTGTAACTGATAAAAAACTCACATTTTTGTTGTCATCATTAATTTGTAATGTCAATACATACCTATTTATTTATAATAATACCACTGTATTACAATTTTTTACAACTTTTACTGGACCTTTATAAATATAACTGATAGTTATCAAAAAGGATTTATTGTCTTCGTAAACTTTTTAATAAGAAACATATTGCTTGTGTTTGTATACAAACTGCTAAGTTATTCCGTTCGATAATAATTGTTGAAACTTAATGACCAGTCAATGAGAATTGTTATTAAAATATGGAGGCAAGATGGCAATCGCTAAAGAAGACGGATACGGTGAAAACTTTTGGAGACGGTTTATTTACAACTCTGTGAATGTAGTGATGTGTTGAAGAATGGACATCAGGGAAAATTTAATATTACGAGTATAAGGTTGCTATGATAATTGAAATTCATTATGTGCTCAAAACTATACTAGTCAACCACTAACTCAGAGACGTTCGTTTAAAGGAATAGTGTAAAATCGTTAACATTTTTTTTTTCGAAATATCTTATAAACTACTTTTTCAAGAAAACTAACTATGAACTGTTTGTAGCATTGTAGCGAATAGGACGAATATCCAAAAAACATTATAATTATCTATCGATGTCGATCACACACATTTTCTTATTGCAATCCTTAAATTCCCCGAGCTATTTGTTTTAAAACAAGCACGACCACTTTGCTAAATAGTATTTGAAACCCAAGAGTACTGATTTTAAACAAGTTAAATTCTGCATGGCATTCTATTTCTAAAAAGATTAACTCCAAATCATTACAGTTTGCATTTCTCTCCATAAAACAAGTGTACTCGTATACCTAGTGAATCTCATTACCCATTCACAAAAACTAGTCTACATCTTAACTGCACAAATTACTTGTTCTAAATAAATGAATATTAGAATACTAACACCATTCAGTTATTCATTGAACTTGTACACATGGAAATCCATACAATAATATTGTATGGAACATTAGTTCAAAGTAATTCAATGAGTTCAGACATATTATTTAGAACAGTCATTTGTTTTGAATTGCTAATTTCACATTTTACTATTCTTGGGTTTAGTTTTCTGGTTATGTTTACTGTGTACTTATGTTTTCCTGGTTGTGAATGATTCATCATCATATCAGCCAATCGACGCCCACTGCTGGACATAGGCTTCCTCCTAGTATTGCCACCTTGTGCGGTCCTGTGCCTCCCTCATCCATCGGCTTCCCGCCGTCCTAACTAGGTCGTCGGTCCACCGTGTGAGAGGTCTAAATGAATTGACATTTATTGCAGGAGAGCTAAGGAGACGTAAAAGGTATTTGGCACATAGGATTGGTTTCAAAAGAGAAAGTGACAGTAGCTGAATTGATCGTAGTTGAGGAAGAAAATTTCTGGAATGAAGCTAATTAAGCGTCATGATGTGGACCGAAGATCCACTAAAGGTTGCAAGTAACCGATAGACTTAGACTCTCTCTATATCATAGCAGCCTAATGTCCCACTGCAGGGACAGGCCTCCTCCCGTGACGGAGGGATACTTGGCCTACTAATACCACGCTGGCCAAACGGATTGGTATAGGGTTTAATTTCAAGTTTTCCTTCTTTTTATTTCGTAAAGATAATATTCACGGATAGTCCCTTAGTCGGTTTTTACGACACCCATGGGATGAGATGGGGTGGTGACATATTTTATTTTTACTCCGTCACCACACGGATCAATATAATAATTGACAAATCTTGGCACCATCTCATTTCTCCCGTGGATATCGTGAACCAACCAGATCAATGCAATCAACAAACATCGAACTCAAGACCTCCAAGTAACAGTCCGGTCAATATACCTGTTATGTCACGGAGCATATCTTATTAAACACAAGACATATTTCGTTCAGAAATTTCATAACACATCAAAGTAGGTATTGGTATTATGGACACGTATTTTTACGCGCGAAGCTTTTTTAATAAAACACCGCGTGGTACGTAGACGTAAAATATGATCCCTTGTAGCACAGAATATATCTAACAAATAATCCCTATGAACGTCTAGCGTGATAATACAACCTTATTAAATTGTGATATGAGAATATTTATTAAAGCTGGTAACTCTATATTTACTTATATTTTCTTAGGAAAAAATCTAATTTAAAAAAAATATTTTTAAAGGTCACAAAAAACATTCACGCCTATAATTGACTGTTTTGTAACTCATGTTGTGTAGTGGAACCCAACTACATTAATAGCCGTTGCAAAGAACTTTCTAGGTATATGTTCCGGTTCGTCTTTCCTACTTCTGAAAGCAACTAACCACAAAGGTTATAATTATGTTTCAGAAGTAATTAGAGACATTTTTAATTGAAACAAAGTCACTGTCAGGAAGCTTACGTGTGTTCTACATACTATACCCCTTCCAGCGTAAGTTTAGCTTTTTGACAGTTCACGTCCATGAAGTTTCGTAATACTTCCGCTTATTTTTCGAATAAATTATATTGTATTTCATGGACGTACCCATGTTTTTTTCAGTTACCATGGTTACTTAGTGATGGACACTCATAACGATTACCACCATTATGAAACAAATTATAAATAATCGGTAGAAATAAATGCTATGAATAAACCTGAACTCTTCATAATACGTGTATAAAATGTAATATGATATTTTAGATTAGCTATAACCCGCGAAGGTGTCACGATAAATTATGTATTTTAAATAATACCTAAGCTAACTATAATTTTATCATTTTAAGCTATAGGCTAATTCTCTTAACATAGAAGAAATAATCACTAATAAAATGATAATGTAAGTTGATGTAAGGATCCAAATGTGTAAAACAAAGTAATTTGAAAAATCGCGAAATCGCTTACAATCGAATGGCATTACATTCGAGATACTACTGAACGTCACCTAACATCAATCTGTCAAATGTCGTTAAATATAGTGGAAAGGGTATAATTTCTCGAACTTAGCAAAAAGTTTTTGAAATTTGTTTTAGAGAAATAAATTATCAACTCTTTGAATTTCGAATTTGAATTTCCTATTTTACTTTCGTACAAACTCGGAAATAGAAAGATTTAAATTCATTTCTTTAAGTATTTGCAAAGTAGCAAATTGAATTTAGAACACGAGACATAATTTATCTAAAAGTTTCAAATGGCATTCAAATTGGCAAGGTGTTATACAACGTGTTCCTAACACGAACGTATATAAAAAGTAATAGAATTCAGTTTAGGAACGCCATGAATTGTCAGGGATGCCACGCGTATAATAAATTATTAATACAAAGTTTTTATGTTTTATAAATATGTTGCTTGGATAATGTTGTAGTTACTTATTTATTATAATTATTTTTTCATGTAGATTTTTGTATAGTTTTGTGTTTATTATTTTACAAATTATTAAACCTTCATCACATTTAACGTGACAAAGACGAACAAGATCTCTTTTTTTTTAAATCTCGTTTCACCATTATTTTTTTCGTGCAATAAACATTCACACAAGTAATTTTAGTAGGTAATTACGCTTTGTTTTTAAGTTCGACAATAGGGAAATGTGTCACAGGGACATTTATGAACATGAGCAAATTAAACAAAAAACATCAACGCTCAAGATAACATTGTGAATCACGCTTTCGAATTTTAAAATTTTCTTTTAAACGGTATTAGAAAAACGTCCTTAGACGTTATTTGCGCCCCTAAACTTAAGCATTGCAATTGTCAACAGCCGCGACATGCCATTTTGCATTTTATAACTTGCTGAACGATCTACGTTGTAATGATCGCCATCAATTTTTACTGATCCCTATCAATTCGCGTTCAACAATGTTTGAGCTACCGATTTTCAAAGAATTTTCGAACTTTACTCGATATTACCTTTGAATCAGCTCGGAAGCGACTGTAAATCTTTCGAATTAAATTTTACTCGATATTTTATTATGGTTCAAATGTTATTTGGTTTTGATGGTCTCAAAATGAAAGTTTACTATTTTGACTTTCTCGGTTTCGTGGTACAAAATTGACATGGACGATATCAGGACTAATCAGGAGTTCCAATAAAATGGAATCCCATGAAGAACAATTGTTTACGCGGTCAACAAACGATTGTTTTGGTGCCTGATCGTGGGTGTTCTTTGTGTTCGTTAAGTCGATGTGCTACTACGTACACACAGCAACTAATCAACCTAGACACTCATGTACATTAATACCTTGAAATAAGACACAATTTCAAATGAAAATGTTTAACTTGATGTGTTGCTGTGTGTACAGATCTGAAATTCAATCACCGCTCAATGCATGTATTAATATAAATTTTCCATTGGTTTAGTTAATGTGCAAAAAACTTTATAGGTAGGTATCCATTGTCTAAACCATGGGTTAGCACTGTTTTTTTTTTGAATTAAATGGTTTTGTTAGAATTTGTCAGAAATCACAATTAAAACTAACAAACACAAAAACAATAGGTACTTCAATCTGATCAGTTATTCCTGAGATAGAGCACTCACCCAAAAAAAGTAGCTCTTCAGTTTCATGACATTAAAATACAATTAATATTGTCAGAGGTTTGAATAAAGCGTATAATTACTAATAACCCTTGACACCGAACATTCCCGAACAAACCCGAAGTGCCCCGAACAACAAAGTTATGGCTATTTAGCACACGTGACGAAATTAATTACATTGGATTTAATTATATTGTTATTTATATGTATGTATGTGTATGTTTGTACACACAGCAACACATCAAGTTAAACATTTTCATTTGAAATTGTGTCTTATTTTAAGGTATTAAGGTATATGAGTGTCTAGCTTGATTAGTTGCTGTGTGTACCTTAAATATTAAACCAGAACTTTATTTAAATCAATAATGGTTGTCTTAGTTCCTGAATGCCCCACTGCAGGGCCGGCTTCGTCTAACGATGGCCTTGTTGGCTTAGTAAAACCGTGGAGTATGGTCTCTTTAGCAAAAGGCCTTTTATGTTGGGAGATTGGTTGTGCCCGGATTACCCAACTTCCAAGCTGTAGTGTTAAAGTCTTACTGTGTTTAAGTGAAAGAAAACAGTAGCATTAGTAAAATTTTTGGGCTATGAGATATAAAACAACTTTTGTCTATAGGTAGGCAGCGGCTTCTGTGTTTTTGAATTGCTGTCGTCTTTGATCGGAGCACTTCCTATCAGGGAGGCCGCTTGCTTGTTTGCTACAAAAACAATTTTAAAAATCTCGAGCACATCATGAATCCATCGCCTGAGAGGACCAGCAACGCGGTCGCTATTCCAGCCAGACCCTTTATCATTAAAACATCATCATAACAGCCCATTAATGTCCCACTGCAGGGACGGGCCTCCTTTCGTGACGGAGGAATACTTGGCCTACTAATACCACGCTGGCCAGACGGATTGGTATTATGCCTTATTGATATTTATACTATGCTATTAAACAATTTACTAATACAACAGGCAGATTATAGCCTCACAAGCTTAAGCGTCCTAAGTCAGACACTAAAGAAAAGTAATAAGTTTCAAATATAGAACACGAAAATTTACAACCTACATAAAACACCAAACACAACAACCGTCATAGAACAACCAAGTTCTAAATTTGAAATATTTTCAAATTCGGAACACGTTTATATCGTTGGCGACACTCGCGCTTTATTGTTGCATAAAATTACAATACCGTTGCAGAGGGCGCTACTGTTGCCGAAGCCATTAATAGCCTGTAATATTAATAATAAAATTATGTGTTTAATTAGTAATATAACGTGTATTATGTAATATAATCTCAGTATTTAATGCTACAGGTGCTATTAAAAGTATTATAGCGCTTTTTGATTTGTAAAACGTATTAAAATATAAGTAGGATCCTAACCATATTTTTATGCTTCTTTACTTAAAAAGCAATTACGAGCTAGAAAAGTTTTTATAGGTAAAAAGTACTTTGTAATTTTTTTTTTTGAAATCTCATTTATTTAAAATAGTTATACATCATATAGATTAAGTCGGCTACTTTGTAAAATTTTCATTTTCTTTCTTTTCGACACGAAAAATTATCGATGCAAAGATTTATGCGCACAAAGATCAGCAATAAGTGGGAAGCAAACCCGATACCTATGCGCAGCAGTTAGTACTACTTATTACTACTACACCAGTGCCAGTCATCAGATTTACGATATTACATTAGATTACCTTAGTTAGATAAACAACAAATACAAAGAACGACTTCAATAAAGCTTTCGTACTCGTGAACATCGGAAACCCTTTACACTTGTGGACAAGTTCCCTCCAGTGATGGAGAATAGCTTGACATGCTAATATCTCGCTGTCATGGCGGGTGGAAAAAGTTGAATTTTTAGTCTTATAAAGTCTTACGGAATTCTTTCTTCTTTAACGAGGACCACGGTGCGAAAAGAAGAGGTAGTGACTTTTGTATTTTTGTTATTGCCAGATAATATCATCATCATACTAACAGCTTAAGGACGTCCACTGGTGGACATAGGCCTCCTCCAAACATTTCCACCCTGCGCGGTCTTGTGCCTCCCTCATCCATCGGCTTCCCGCCGTCCTAACCAGGTTGTCGGTCCATCATGAGGGGTCTCCCCACCCTGCTCCTTCCAGAGAATAAATGAGGCTTTAAAGGCTATTTAACATGCGTACCTAATTATCTTTCAACACACCAGTCTTCTTTAACCTTCGTTTAACTTTACCTTCGCAAATTTAAAACTAAAAAAGAACCATAAACTTTAACAAACACCAAACATGTAAACTGACACATGTATGATGAAAAACAAATACGAGAATACGTTTAGTTGCCACTCCTGTTCAGCTAACTTACACACGGTGACAACGAAACGCAATTAGTGGCCAATTACCAACGCGCGCAAAGATAAGATTAAGATAAATATTCTAAAAGATACCTGACACCTACTTAACGAGCTGTTATTTATTAAGTTAGGAGTTATTATGTGCGTTTAAGTTATATTTAATGGCGAATTTTTTGTTAAAAATAATGCAAAATATATTTTTTCTACACGCATTTTCATATTATAAGCATTTGCGAGTGGGATAGATAAAGTGATTAAACATTAAATTTCATTTAAGTAGGTAGGTAGTCTCTAACAAAGCCCTTGGGAACAAAAATTATGAACTTTGACAAAATATGAGGTCTTGTAATTTATTTTTTAAATTTTACACGATTGCAATAAACAACAAACATTTTACCAAATTTTTGATAATAAAAGTTATTGATTAGCTAAATCTTCGGCATTCACGCAAAGTAAATTGAAAAAAATAGTTAACGTCAAAAGTAATTAATTAATGTATGTTGTGAGTAATATGTAAATGAATCTTTGTTTTTCCTTTACCCAACAAGGCATTTAATCCCAAAATAAACCTTTTTAATGTTCTTAAACATTCCCGCTTTTCCATCATAATTTCTTAGCAATCCGACCGAAACGTCGTTTTAAAAAGGTATTTTTACCATATTTAGATTTCCAAGCAAATCGTTAACTTGTAAAGGAATCTTCATTAGTACAAATGACGTACTTAAACGACATGGTTTCGATGGAACAAAGAAGTAAGAATGTATTCGATGTAAAAGAAATTGTAATGAAGATTGCTTAGTGGATGTCGTCCACAAGGTTTTAGGCTCGAGCCCCATGCAAAACAATTAGGTATTAATATCACAAATTATTGTCTCAAACCTGACTGTTCTTTACAATCTTCAAATTAGTTATTGCAAAAGTTACAATGTACACACAGCAACACATCAAGTTAAACATTTTCATTTGAAATTGTGTCTTATTTCAAGGTATTAAGGTACATGAGTGTCTAGGTTGATTAGTTGCTGTTTGTACCATAATATAGCCTGGAAGTTTTTTATAACCTATAAGTCAAGTATTGTAAAAGTCACAAGCACAGGGTTTGGTCACGGGAGTTGTCTTTATAAAATATATGAGAGATGTAAAGTACGTATTACCCAAAAATATTAGGTTAGGTTACCAAGATATATGAAACAGAAAACTCATAATAGTCCTATACTATCTGTTGTCTTAGCGTGGTATGCATAACAATCTATCAAAGTTCCATTGCAGGTACAGATCTCCTTCAGTGACAAATGAAAACTTGACCAGTTTTCTTCCTGGTTTCTAACTTAAACTTTCGGTGGGCTAAAGCCGAAAGCTTAAGAAAACAATAGTCCTATCTCTCTATCTCTCATCATGATGAGAGATAGGACAGTGACACCGTGTTTTCTTACTCGGTCACAACACAACATGGACATAGCATGGTATTAGTAAGTCGAATTTCCTCCTTCACTCTCTCTCCCCATAGAGTGAAGTCAGACTTGGTCAGACTAAAATGTAACAAGCCTACTTAATACAATTACAATTAAGTCAAATCAAGAAGGAAGTAGAAGTAACTATATACACACCTCAACAAAGTCTAGGGATATTTGGTATTTACTCAATTAACTCCAAAATTATTGAAGATAACATCCAACATGTTTATATTTTTATAAGTCAATTTATCAGGCTAAAATCCAAAATTAAATAAAAGTATTATTTTTGCGTAACTATTTTTTTTTCAAATAAATAAAAAAATTGGAAAATTAGTAAAAGTATCAATGAATTTGTTTCTTAAACAAAAGTGAAAATAAGCTAAAATTAATCTGTTTTTAACTGTTATGTGGATAATAAGTAGTCAGCACATTGAAAAAACCGTAAATAACGGACCTGCAATGGTTTTTAATGCTTTTATTAGGTTATCCAGGTCTTGGTGCGGTATATTGTTCCAGGTCCGACTAGGATGCAAAAAAAGTTTTCCATCGCAATTTTATGTAGGAAAAATCATCAAAGCCCTTCTATTGAACATGTCCTACGCGTATTTTATGGTTTTGAGGTTAGGCGATTGAGTGATTCAGCATAAAATCGATACGTCGTGCTCCTGCAACCAGCTCGTCATCACTCTCGCTTTATGCGGACGGGTGTTATCGTCCATGAACTTAAAAACATTTGGCCCAATTGTAGTCTACGGGGGTAGATTATTAGTACTAGCACCTCGTTATGTTATTTTTCAACCGTCATGGTGTTTCTGATCAAAACGCGCCTCTGTTCTTCGACCGACACGAATTCCCGTCCAAACCTTAATTGTTCCAACGTGGAATGAATGGTTTTCCTGACGATGTCGTAGACGGCTATCACAACCAGGAACTCGCCAAGCACGTTTTCTACGTGAATCGGAGTGGAAACCGAACCGGGACTCACGTGTAAACACCACTACAGATAACAGGTTATCTTTGCAGAGCAAATGTTCACGAGCCCACTCTAGTCGTCGTGCGCGATTCACTCGGCGTAGTCCTGGAGTTCAAAGCGGTATACGAGCATAAAGGTGGGCTTCATGCCGACCTCTTCTGACAGTTTGGTCACCCGCAAGAGTCTCCACCAAGAGCTGGAGCCTCTAAACCAGCTGCATGGTAGTAACATTTGGCTGTCTTTTCGCGGGAACTTGCAAAAATCGATCATGTCGTTGAGTGGTGATAGACTTTTTGCTGTGGTATCTTTTAGCCACTTCACCAGTAGCACGATAACGTGGCCAAAACCTTGATTTCATATTTTGTATTGTTCCAATCTCTTCAGCAATACTCCGCTTAGTACCCGCAGCTGGGAGCATGCCTACTACCCTTAAAATTTCCTCTATGATTAAATGGCGCCGCTCCTTGATGCACACAATATCATTCATTCGAAATAAACGTTTAAATTGTCATAAAACTTAAATTTCATACATAAAAGCAGTCAAAACTTACTGCTGGTAAATGAAATTTTCGAACTTGACTACGTTTAAGCCGCGTAAATCTTTTATTTTTAATTTTTTTTTTTGAAATTCAAATTTAGAATTGTTGAAAAAGGTTAACAAAGTAAGTTTTCATCAAAAGAATTAAAAAAAAAACAAAATTACAAACCAAATTTTTTGAGTTTCACATCTTTATACAAAATATCCCTAGACTTTGTTGAGGTGTGTATTTGTAGCCCACCCGTATAGATCATGGCGTGATAATTACATCTATTTAAAGAAAGTACAGGAAATAAATTGAGCTCTACTATTACCACCAAAGGTACAGTTAATAAGATAGTAAATAACAGTGTGTCAAAACAAGCAACACTTTCTTATTATCAATAATAATAATAAATCTAATCATCGAAACATTTCTCACATCCGCCCATCACGAGGGCTGCGTTATAACTGACATAATTTGACGTGTATTATCGCGCATGCGCGTTGAAGACCATGCGTCTGCGCACAATCAATAATTTTCTATCAATGACCGACACCGGTCGCTTATTAGTTGTGTAAAAAACAATAACTGTATGTATGATTATTAGGTACGGTATTTTGGATTAGTAGGGATGGGTAGGCAAAAAAATGTGTGTGGATTTTTTTGTAAATGGCAACATTCTTATTGTGACAAAGAACCTACTGTTTGACATTCGTAACATTATGTCCGAATGATATCAATCCCCTTTTCAGAACATAAAGGACTTTAAATGTTTTAATGTTTCTATCATACATAACATCCAAAAAATCTGATCTCTTTTTTGTATTGATCAAGTCAGTGTTGACGTATAGATATGATTATACCCAAAAGAATTTCTTCAAGATTTCGATCACTGTTTTTATTGTAAGATACATGGTCTGTATAGGCTTTTGACGCATTTTAAGATATTCTGATGGTAACTTGAGGCACCCCCTGTAGTTTTATACAGTCACTGTAAGTTTCTACACAACAATGTATAGGGAAAGTAATGATAGAGTGGTTGGTGACAAAATGCGGTTATCTATTGTTTGCCCAAAAATTATATGCGATAATATTCTTATGCCATAATTTTATTAAACGGTTTTGGTTAACGGTAACAGCTGGACGGAGATCCGCTTAGCGGGTCTCTTACTTTTTGGTGGCTTGAAGAATAAACCTAACCTATCTTAGTTGGATTGCTTTATGTCTCTCAGTTTAAATATAATTGAATTATGGCAAGTAAATATTATGGCTAAGGACAGCTACAAATAAAATTATGGAAAATGAAAATTCTGGCAAGTGGAGGTAGGTATACGACAAAATACACGTGTACCTATTAATTTTACAAAAATGTTTTTTTTATTATTCATGCTGAAATACAAAACTAAACCTAGAATAACCATATACAGAGCACATAATCATCAACAGGGATTTAAATTCACCTGTCTTGTATTCTAAGCCGCGAAATAATAGACAACACACAAACTTTTATTGCATATTATTTTAATAATAGTCTATAAAGCGTTTAAACCACCATTAACTATTAATGGTATGGGATTATTAATGCTAGTGCTATTTATATTCCATCGGATGTCCTGCGTATTGCAGCATACACTGGATTGGTTCAAACTTATAATTTATTCACATTGACAGATGTCAGTTTAATCGTTACTTGTCATAACTTGATCGATAATAATAGAGAATAAATTCAAATTAGATCGAAGATGTAGTCGTAAATAATCGCCTCAATACAAGGTTAGGCTTGCTCCAAATAAGGTGGGTTTCCTTCCTCCTCTTGCATACCAGTGGGGGTTTGGAAGGCGATCGAGGTTCTACAAACCATCTTTCTTTTTCTAACTTGATCGTAGATCAACTAATAGGCACCTGGATGAAAAGCCCCACAAACAATTTGCACATGCTTATCGTGTTTAGGGATCAGCCACTGTACATCCAGCGCATTCGTGTTATCTGACCGGAAAAGTAATAGCGACAAAGATCCAGGTCCCACAACTGGGCAAAGAACAGGGAGGTCTACCATGACTACCATTGTTTGCTATCCGTGACTTTAGTTAGTCTATTATTTTCGAAGGCATTTATCAATTATTTATTAGAGGGGCCGTCCCCTCTCCCGTTTCCCGTCACTTTAGTCAACCTTAAAAAAAGTCCTCTATGTTGTTAACATCTATGTGTTAATACAAGTGCAATAAATAACAGTAATGTCCATAATATTACAACGCTACAAAGTTCCATTGGTAAAATAGCATTCGATATAATTCTCTAGTAATCCGAGCGCGCATTCAGCATAACCTTTCACACCTCGATCGTGCGAGCGCCATTGTGTGTGACTGTACTTGTGTTACATTTGTGTTAGCACTTGTATTTGTGAATGTACTATGTTTTACTATAACTCTACTTGTTTTCCGTATGACGGCGTAAAAATACTTGGTATCACAACCTCTACTTACCCATAGGTGCCGTAAAAACTAACAATCATTACAAAATCAAAAGAAGGAAAATTTGATAAGTATGTAGATCTGTATCAATCTGGTTATCAGCGTGGTGAAAGTGGGCCCAGTGTCCATTCGTTGCTGGAGGAGGCTAGTGGGACTTTAAGGTTTTTATTAATTTTAAACTAAAAATATATAAAGTTGACCATTTTTCAAATTGACTTCAATTGTGTTTCTTTTTTCGCGTTTTCGAAACACTAACAACAGTAGTTCTTCTGAGTTTGATTTTTTCTTGGTATTAGAAATCAAACAGTAAGTTAATGAAAAAAAAACAATTTCCTTGTTTTTTCCTTACTTTAAAGCCTGTTCAAATTGCTTAATAAACTTTTTTTGACAATTTAATTTCCAAAAAGACTTTATACCGCCTAATTTTAATTTAAGAACACGCATAACTGTAACCTTCATAAAATTACTTCCCTCAAACAATGTATTACCGTTACAAATTTTAAACTGATCAACATTTAAAAAAAGAACTCATTCCATTTTTAACAAACATAATTAGTGATGTGCACAATTTACCCGTTCAATCATCGATATCGATAGTCATAAAGGTGCTTACACGGTGTCGGTATTTTTAGCCGTGCACAAAACGGCTATAACGCGCCGAGCCAGCCATAAAATAATATTCCTTAATACATTATAATAGTGCTATCCCTGGGTAATGTTCCTAAGTATTGGAATTACAGGGCGGCTTGTATCTGGCCACATATTGCGTGAGGTATGGTGCATTGTGTGGGCGATAGCGGCGGAGGTGTGTCGAATTACAATGTCTTAATCTGTTTTTGATATTACGGGAAGTGAGAATTTTTACACTTTAGGTAAATTATTATTTTTATTGAAAGATTTAAGAAAGGCTTCATAGATTAAAATTTCTAATTAAATAACTGACCCCAATCAGACCATTCACACCTATTATTGAAATACGAACTTTCGTTTAATTGGACGTTTTTAACAAAATAGTTGTGTATTAATTGACATAAAAACTAGATTAACCACCATAGAACTTTGAAAGTAGGAATGTTCTTTCAAACAAAAATACTTTCATCTAGATTTGCCAAGAAATGAGTAATTTCTTCAATAGCAAATATTGAAAAAATACAACTGAATTTAGAACCTAGTCCTTATTTTGGAGTTGGTTAAAATCGTGTAATACCAAAATCATACACAATGAGAGTTATTTTAGAAGAAAGAAAAAATTATCAAACGTTACTTATGTTTGATAATTTTTTTTTTTTTTTTTTTTAATTATCAAACATCAGTAATGTTTGATAATTTTTTTCTTTTTTCTAATGATAATAATATTCCATTTTTCATAAGATTAAAGCATTTTCTCATAAACATCGCTTAACGCCTCCCCTCACGCCATACCTTTAAATCGAAACTCATCGGTGCGTCTGATTGGCTGCGTGTGGCGAAATCGTTCGATTATGTTTCGATTCATCTGATGACAGATTACGTTTGAAATTATCGATACTAATATACACCTCTATCGTACGTGTTGGCATTATGGTTGGTAAATAGCTTGTGGCCAATTCACATCCCTTACTTTCAATTTAATTTAAATTTCACATAAGTAATATTTCTATAATTGTCAATCCTGACTTAGAGTCAGCAATCATTTAGAATTCAAGCTACGGTTTCTTAATGACATTGCTGCCGTTTCTATTCTTCGTTTACTAACCTTCACTGGCAGTAAAATTCTACAAATATATATAGAAAATGCTGCTCAAAATTTTCCCTATTTCTTTTTACTCATAGTCTAGCTAGGTACTTGAAAGCGCAGTCAATATTTATACTACGAGTAAATCTAACAGGAATTAAAAATGAGAAAAGCTATCCTTCTGTCCTTTAGCTCTGTAAACAAACATTTGATCCTTATTAAAAACGTCATTTAAGCGATGATTTACACCAACGTCATGCAGGCGTTTATTAGGTAAGAAATATGTCTTACGGCTTTTCCTTTTGTGAATACTCATTAAAGATACTTAGGTATCTCCAATCATTTGATTGCGTAGATAATTAGTTTTTGAACAAGATTCCTTTCAATATAATTTAATAATAATTACTAATATTGAAATATTTTAAGTACTTATGTTATTTATTTTCAATTATTAATAGTTAAATACTTGGCTATAGAGTTAAATACCTTAGTTCATAAGTTTAAGTACTCGTAAAAACAACTATAAGGACTACGTGCTTTAATGGCGGGATTTTAAATATCACAAGGGAATGGAAATAAATTCCAAATTTAAATTATTAACCATAGAGAATAAACTGCTTAGTGATGTTCGTCGCATTTTTATAATTACGGTTATTTGATTACACGCACCTTTATAATTACGATTAGTTGAAATATCGATAAAATATACGTATTGGGTAAGGGCGCCTTCAAATTTGCCGCTAAGTGTCGCGTCGCGCGGAGGGAAAAAAAGTATTCTAAACAACACTAGTCGATCGATGAACGAATGCGGAGACGCAGCGCGACCGCAGCGCTGCAGTCGCGCTGTTTTGTAAATTCATAGAGATAAAAAACGCGCGACTGCAGCGCGACTGCAGCACTACGCCCGCGCTGCGTCTCCGCATTCGTTCATCGATCGACTAGTGTTGTTTAGAATACTTTTTCTTTTTAATAGTAACACTACGAGCAGTGTATTTTCGTCTGAGTCCATCGTAAAACTAAAACACAACACTACCATTCTCAAACCTAGCGACGGCAGCGCGACCGCAGCGCGACCGCAGCGCTGCAGTCGCGCTGCCTCCGCGCGACACTTAGCGGCAAATTTGAAGGCGCCCTAAGAGCCAGACCTAAACGCCTCAGCAATAAAAGAGCCTGAATTGTATTCTTAATAATTCTTCTATCATCTATTACTGATTAACTACTACACGTTTCATATTCAAGACTGTGCCAATTCCTAAAGGATTTTATTTCACATGTTTATGTATTCACTAGGAATTTCACTGGAAATTATGGAAAGCAGAAAATTAGGAATAACCGTATTGGATGTCGGATTGCTGTCTAGACCGGTGTGTCATTTGACGACCTCTGAGGCGTAGTGGTTATATGACATAACAGCTACGCAGAGGTAAATCATAAATAAATAATTTAAATCATATTGAATCATAAATAATTTTTTTTTTTTTTTTTTTTTTTTAAAGACAACTCCCGCACTAGGGATCATGCCCTGTGTCGCGGGGACTTTTACAAACATCAATTAACGGACACATCACAGGTCTCGGGTTCGATTCCCGCTCAATGCATATCTTTGTGTGCATGAACATGATTGTTTGATAGCATTTACAAAAAAAAGTATGTAAGTATGTTTATCCGTTTTCTAGTACCCATAGTACAACTTTGCATAGTTGGGGACTAGATGGCGTTGTGTGAATGTGTGAGGAATATTTATATTTATTTATTTATCTTAGAATTCCAAATGTAGTGCAAACAAGTGGTGTAATATATATCTTTATTAAATAACATAACAATATAAAACCACGATAAAAAAACTTATTCATTTAAAACATCTCACTCGGAATTAAACAATAATTCCATCAAACACCACAAATAGAAAGATTAATCTTTTCTTACCTTTAAATATTCATATTAAAGGAGTAAATATTAATTTATCTAATCAACAAACAAATCGAAAAGGACGCCACTTACTTAAGGCGGCACTCACTAAGAACTTATTACCATACCAATCTGGAACGCATAAACTTTAGATTGTACTAATTAAGAGTACAAGACGTTGAAACCCTTTATCTAAAGATAACAAATGATATAAATAAAGCAAAATCTGATACACTATTTTTGTTTATAAATAATTAGCACATATTTTCTCTCTGTGATAGTATTTAGCACCTCTGGTTTTTTTTCTTGCAGTTCTTAAATTCTAATTTATGGGTCTTTCGTTTACTGATCATTCAGCCAATTTTAATGTCATAATATTAAAACTGTCATAATATAAAAACTTACAAATAAATTGATTTTGGAAAGGGTCCCTTTCCCTATAATATTGGTACATATAACTTTCGAATTCTTACGCCTAATTAGAACTTTGATCTTGTACTATGAAACGTCCTTTGAAACTACGTTATTTTATTAACTAAGTGTTAATATAATATTTTTTTAAATAAAACATTGGATCCGTCGATAACCCTGAACAATAATGTTAATCTAGCAACAGATTTAAAACCACATAAAATTAAGTGTAACTAACAAATTACAAACATGGCAGTAATATATATAAAATTAAATATTATTGTTATAGATACACTTAAAATTAATTTAACCCATAGAAATCCACTTAAATTGAAACGTACACCGCTCAGTAAAAGAGACATCAAAATAATTATGAACAAATAAACCTGGCAGAGACAAGGATAAACAAATAAACAACAAGATGACCGTCGCAGCGTGAAACTGAATATAATCTATGCTCCTCGTTTTCTGCCGGCGGGCGGCGCGCGACTTATATCTCAAATTTTTGACACATAACCTTAAAATCTACGACCAATGTTGTATTTAACTCAATTTTCTTAGAATAAAGTTCATTTTAAAATGACAAAACATTAAATTGTAATTCTTTTTAAATGTACGATACATTTCACACTTACTTTACAACAATTTATTTACGTTCGATTATTTAAATTGTTAACGTAATAAAACAATCTCTATGTTTATAAGGTCGATATTCGCTTATTGATGGTTTCTCGAAGTGGTTATTTTATATTTGTAAAATACGAAGGAGCGCGGTAAGCAATGGCGTCGATTAATCAAAGATTGTTTTTGTTTTTTGAATAATTTTAAATAATTTGTGAATGGAAGCGCTATCGAGCAGGCAAGGCGAAAGTAATTTATAACTTGTATGTTCTGTTAATTAATGACTATCAATGTTTTATTTGTTCTGTAATTTATGCTTGCTGCCTCCATTATAGTTGAAATACAAAATTGACTATGATTTTTTATCTTTTTTGCGAACTAAAATAGTTAACTACCCTAGTACCTACAAGCTCTGCTTAGTTTGAGACTAGATGACGTTATGTGAATGTGTGAGGATTATTTATTTATTTATTTAGTCAATATCTTTCTTTGTTCAACTTAACTTTCAAATAATATCGGACATAAAAGTTCGCACATTCGAATCCGCGATCTCGTACACGGCACTCTCATACAGTAACCGCAACGCTACGTTAGACATCCATTCCTTAACAAAGGTCTCTGCTTAATTTCCACTATTTTGTCTAGTGCCTCCTTCAACCTTAACAATCAAATCCACTCCTTCATTTACATAACCTTAACAATCAAATCCACTCCTTCATTTACAAACCATAACAATCAATCAACTACCCTGTCGAAGTCCAATACTGGACATAGGTTTTTCCCTTTACGTGCCACAGAACGCGCTTCTCAGCCTTTCTCACCCAGTCTGACCCGACGACCTTTTTGAGGTCGTCGGTCAATTTAACTGGAGGATGTCCTACTACTTTCACCGAGTCCGACTCCACTCTAGGACACTTTTACAAATCAATATAATTCCATCACCCCACAAAAGCAGTTTCAATCGTCAACGATAATAACTTACAATAGTAATTTTTCCCGCCATTTCAAGATGGCTGATTCAACGTTGTAAAAAATGAAAGATGTAACCTTGATCAGTGAGAAAACCATAGCAACATAAGTGACAAAATGCCACTAATGTGTCAAAGTACCAAAAGAACATTATCTGACTTAATTTGGTAAAATCCAGTTTATGTTGTATTTTTCTTGACATTCTTTGCATACATGTCTCTGGTATATTGTTTCAAATAAGGAACATTAAGGTTTTTACTTGTGAAATAAAGGAGTATTGTTTTAACTTGTAAAAGTACATTTTGAAAAGAATAAAAGGTGGTCCTTCTGATTGTTGTCTTAAAATTCAACAAAGGGAAAGTTCGCAGATATTACTGAATAATATTGCGTTGCGTGAATGTGTGAGGAATATTATTTATTAGGTATTATCTATATGAAAAAAAAACAAGGAAATTGTCCATGCATGCCAAATCTGTCTGACCTTTTAATGTTATTTTATGTCTACCTATAGAACATGCTCGGCTATGGAATAAATATGTGAGAAATAATATCTAATTATTATATTATCTTGAAAATGCTCTACAAACAGATATTTAGATATTTGCTCTATAGAAACTAAATAAACCATAGACAAAGCAACGCTATCGGCAAAGAGTATTCATTAGAAATAGAATAGTATTGTTTGGTAATATATAGTTTGATTGCCTCTAGCGAACTGGCTATTGAAATATCTAATACTAATAATATATAGTTGCCAGTTTGTTTGTTTCTGTAGTTCAACATGATCATCATACATCATAACAGCCCATTAATGTCCCACTGCAGGGACAGGCCTCCTAACGTGACGGAGGGATACTTGGCATACTAATACCACGCTGGCCATACGGATTGGTATAGGGTTTAATTTCAAGTTTTCCTTCTTTTTACTTCGTAAAGATAATAATACGGTTAGTCCCTTATTCGGTTTTTACGACACCCATGGGATCAGATGGGGTGGTGACATATTGTATTCTTACTCCGTCACCACACGGATATTATACCAACTACTTTAACTATCTCCTAAACGAAGTAACATTTGCACACTACTACTGCTTGTATAATAATTCACCTGGCACTCCGATGGTATAGCCTAGACAACCTTTTGCTCTCCACAAGTAAAGACCTTCTCTACCTAACTCTATATTGTAGTAATTATTTCACAATTTAAAAAAAAATATTAAAAAGTAAACATAATAACATTACACAAACATTCAACGTTAATTCCTATGTACACATACCAGCAAAATAATCACTGACATCCGTGTACCTTAACACCAAGCAATAAGGTTCATTTTTCAATGAATATTGTAGAATTTGAGTTTACACGATATAATTATTTATACGATAAAACAAATAGGCTTTAATAAAGTGCGACTTTTGTCACGATCGCCTTGTAAGTCTTTATGGTAGTAATACATAAAGTTATCTGTGTCAAGCTATTTTGAACTTAGTTTATTTTATTATTTTTATTTGTACTAAGTAGTAATGACGTATTTCCTACGTAAGTTTTTCGAAATTTGAAAATATGTTTTACTATTCTATGGCACTTTAGACTTTTTTTTTTACTTTGTGTTAGATAATGAACTAATAGTTTAGTAGAGATTTTAACTAACTATCTTTGTATTTGTTTAGTAGTTATAGTTAAAAAGAAAGAAATAAAATAATAAATAGGATTTTTTATAGTAAATTGCGTAATTGATTACCATGGGCGAGTTCTCATCCAGATCATTCGTTTGTGTCATCCACAAATTACTGTGCTAAGACTGGATGTTATTTGTGCCTATTAAATTGATGTCACAAAGCATGTGTTTTTCATAATTAACAGAACTAATTATTAAAATGTCAACTCCAAAATAGTTCAAACTGACATTAGATTCTTTAATAGGAATAATAATGTGAACAATTCAAATTCCAAAACCATTCGCGTAATTAAAAAAAAAGTCGCAACATTGTCGCTACCTTTACGCCGCCATAAAAGAAAACACTAAATTACGAAACACCCTTTATGCAATTTAAAAAAAAATCATCTTGATAATTAGTTGTCGACAGAAGGTAAAGAATTCCTTGAAGGGGGGAAAGAAAGCAAATAAAAGAAATTTGCCAAAAGGGATGCAGGGAAATTTAGTACAAATGAAAGGGCGCTGGACTGAGCACAGAATTAAGAAAACATTGGGACTAGTCAATATGTGGAGTAGCGTTGATAGGATGTTTTGCATTTTTTTTAATAACATGATAAGTTAGTTAGGCCTATTGGTATACTTAAATTTTCTTTTATTTTCATTTGGAAAACTCAACTCAACAAACAATCGTGGTACGTATAAAGTAGACCAAGATTCCCTATATCACGAAGTCATTTCACGATAGGTAGTAGCGTGAAAAGTAAACAAGTGATTTAACTTGTTGTAAACTCAAAATGTTAAATCATTTTGGTAATGATTTAACTTGTTGAGTTTCCCTTTGTCGAATTTTAAAACAGTTGCAATGATAAAAAACACACCTTTCTTGTAGTTTTTAAATTTGCTACTACCTACCGTGGAATGACTTCGTGATATAGGGAATCTTGGTCTACTTTATACGTACCACGATTGTTTGGTACCCAGGGTTTGTTTACGGATTAAAAATTTTTCAACAACTTACTATTCATATATTATTTTACATAACAATTGATGTTCAGTTTGTTCAAGTTGTTAGTGGGAAAAAATGTATGAATTTACTGAACAAATACGTTTACTAGTTGGAACTAGATACGTGAATAACATTATTATAATAATTATGTACTATGTTAATGTGCAATGATTCTAAAAATCTCGTCTCGTCTCTATTCCACCCTGTAGTCCTATTTGCACAGACTGCAATGGCCGAGTAAATGGGGTGTGAGAATTAAAAGGTGCTTAACGATTGTCGCCGGCAGTCGGCCGACTGTTCACGCCATTATTAGCTCACTCTTCAGATTATATTCGCTTTTTAACAGTTAAATTAGGGAAATTTTGTTAAATTTTACTCTCTTACTTCATTTTATTTTTGGTAAAATATGCAGCATCTCAGGATTTGTTTTTCTACTTTCAAAGGCTATGAGAAGTTATGTCGTTAGTTATGTCACTGTTTTAGCGGATACTAAAAACTATTTTTGCTATACAGACATTTCGAGATGATACTGATATTATTATAATAATCAGACCAAGAAATATATAATTATGTCTCTTAGAACGATGTGACCAAAGAATAGATCGTACAAGGTTCTCATGAGATCAGAAAACACGTGGCGTGAGCATTCCCCAATATACTACAAACCTTCAGCTGACTAAAGCTGGTGTTCAAAAAGTTCAATGAATGTTGAAGCTCTTCTGAAGAGACATCCAATCAAAAAAAAGCGGAACTACATAATCATTACATTTGTTCATCAGAAATCCAACGAAATTCAATGAAACTTTTTTTTCAATGACGACTAATCTACTTGCCGGTCTTCGGTAAGGCTAGATGGTGTGTCTATTCCATGGGTCTTTTCGGGACCCACTAAAGGTTAAGCATTTTCTACCAATGCTGAACCAACTTAAAGTAGAACAATTTCAAAACGTAGTGTTAAAAAGCATTTGACCAAGCCACCAAAGTGTTAGCAATGCCATGGCGTAAAGTCATTTAATGATTGCCATCCGTTGTTCCACATTCTTGAACTGCATACGAGCTTTCTATCAGTTTCAAAGAGGTAATAACACAGTGTCGTTAAATGAAACAAGTATTTAAACAATTATAAAAAGAAACAACCCCACAGCTGATACATAATGAACTGAAAATAAAAACACTTGGAAAAATTCTGTAATTTTAGTTTGATGTGTCTTTTACTGTAAATACGAATTTAACATCACCTACAAAGCTAAAATCCATCGAGCTGTTGAGGCTGCAGAGCGTGCCAAACCATGTTTAACCTAAGTTAGTGCTAGTGCAATTGAATTTACTAACATTTTCTCTTGATCTGTGTGGTGATTGAAATAAGAAGACATAACATCACCATTCATTCATCTCATGTGTAGGTACGTATTCCAGTGTCTCTACACTCTTTGAGGAAGGAAACCCTTATCATCATCTTCATTAATGGATTGGACGTGTCTGGAATGGACGTCTACTGCTGGACTTAGACCTCTTCCAAATATTTCCACATTGTGCGGTCCTGTGCCTCTCTCATCCATCGGTGTAGCAAACACTTACAGCAAGACTTTTAACCCCTGTCATAATGACGAAACATCTTCATAATTTATGCGGAAAAGTAAAACTATACATAGAAATAGTATAGATGTAACAATTTACCACAAAAGTAGTGATTATGTGGTCGCAATAGTTATATAAACAAGACTCTGTGTTGACATTGTGGTTCTTAATTTACTTCTCAACTAACATTACTGGTGAAAGTTAATTGTTTATAAACTAACAAATTATTTGCAAGATGTAATAAAGCTTATTTGAAACTGTTTTTTATGCCGACCGTACCAGAAGTAGGCTTTGTTCTTCGAGAATATTTGTCTTTAAATATGAATATAGGTATAATTGTAGGGATTATTACTGTACCCTATCTATTATCGTATCTATTTTTACAGTATTCAGATATTGTAGCTATTGTAGCTATTGTACATTACTTAAAAAAAACGACTTTACTCTTGTTAGCTTTATTGAGAATATACATACATTATATGATATCTAATTTATGTAGAAGGATAATATAAACTAATTTGATTATATAAATTGTTCTCATTTCCTGAGCTCTCAGACTTTCTACTCCCAACCCACAGAAGCTTAGATAAATCTACCTCTTTATAAATTAAAGGAATAAATAGCTAATAATCTGTATATAATCAGTTTCCTAACCAACCCGTTACACTATGAATGGGCAGCTTATTATCATTATCTTAGCACTAATCGCGCCATTCTCTGACAATCTTCATGACAGGCCAGCGATATAATACAATTAATTTCTATAGAGCAATTAAGCTGTGAAAAAAATGTTTAGATACCACTGTATTTAGTCGGATATATGCTTTAAATGTTTATTGTTAAAATTTAAATAATTTGTTTAAACTTTTTTAAATGTTGTCCTATCCTATGCTCCTTTTTTAAAATGGCTTCTTATATTGGCGGTATTGCCGCCAATATGTAGCTGGACACTTAGAAATACTATGATTTATCCAAACTGGCTATTAAATTTCACTGCAGGACCTTCTTTATGATGGCGATAATCCTGTCCCACTAATACCATGCTATTTATCTAGTAAACTAACACAATCCGTATTCTGTAAGGTTTCTCTTGGTCTATTTTACCAATGAATTCTTTCCGTGCTTAGGTAAGACAGTTCCATTGTGATCTCCTAATCAAAACAGCTTGATGTTTTCGGTCCGTTTTTATGTCTATTAGGTACTAAATTTATTAATTTTTGTAAAGATTCCCTAAACACATAAGTATTTTACTTAATCTAAGAAAGGAAATAATAATAATTATTAGGTACTTATTACTAAAGATACTTACATAATATACTTTACTAGTAACAAGGTTTTTACGGTAAATATGTCGTGTATATTTTATGTAAATATAACATTTTCGTTTATTGAGAAATTACGCAAAACGTATACAAACACAACATTATCGTATTATCATAAATAATAAACTATAGCATGTTGAATTACTTGATATTTCAAGACAGGTTTTATTAATTAAGGTAATATGGTGTACAATGTTGCAAAGTTTTCTATGTATTTACAAAAAAAAATAGTAGGCTGATTCGTTGCCTAGTACCCAAACTACAAGCTGTGCTTAGTTCAAGGCTAGGTGGCGCTGTGTTAAAGTGTAAAGAATATTATTTTTATTATAACTCCTAACAATTTTCCTACAACACCTTAATAAATATTTTTCTTCTTTTCAGAGGTAGGGAGAGTAGAGAGAGTTACCCCATACAAACACCACAAACCTTATTTAGTTTATATTAGTTAAAGATAGATTTAACTAATTATGACGCATTTGGTAGCAATTAAAACTAGCACTTTGATTCACCTCAGTATTTCACAATTTTTTCTCAATACTCATTACGAAATAACCTAACCAATAATTAGGCTGAATGCAATCAATTCCTTCGGCAAATTGTACTATAAAATTAAAAATCAACAAAGCTCCGCCTTTATCTACACGAATAAACCCTCATTTGGAAATAAAATGGTTCCATATATTAAACTTTAATACTTTTTTTATCAAATAAAATGTTTTTTATATAAATAAAGCAAGTCTTTAGCTGACTAATTGTGACGTATTTTACGATCTGGGCACAAAGTAAAAAGAATTAAAGGGGCAATTGTAGATAGTGCAGTTTTTCGTATCGACCATTCGATTTATGATACTTGTGACTCCTTTGAGATCCATTTATGGTGAATGTCAGAGCGTCTTTAAGTTTAAAATTCTTGGTAGATTGCCGCAAATACGTAGTTACAGGAATGGGAGAAAAAAGTGAAATTGAGTTTTCACTCGTTTTACTTAGTAATAGTTATACTGAGTACAAATCGACTTTGCTCTTTGCCTATTTATGATATGTGACAATCTCATTGGTCAGCTAATGGCAAGTAATTTATTAAAAAAATTATAAATATACACATACATACTTACAAACTATCGCCTTTAGTTGGAAATTCATGCAGTCCAGTAGGATAAAACTAATAATAATAAATTTTAATGGGTGCGAAGGAGGACACACAAAGGGATACAAAATTTGACCTACACCACGCTGGCCAGATGAGTTGACACCTATTGACTTTTTGTCAAGTTTTTCTTCTTAGCTACATTGAATATTAATTTGTTAAGCGCTTTTTACTGTCCCTATGGATTGATAAGGGGTGTTGAGAGTTTGTGTTATTTGTTTACTTACATATGCAAAAAAATAAACAAACTAAAATACATTCAAAAACTACCTAACGAAACACACGAATTTAGTACATTTGCAATTTAAAAAATAATCCACTGCCATGAATTATTTGATGACGAGACAAAGTAAACTAAAGTTTAGCGAACTAATCAACACTGAGTACTAATTAAATAGCTACAAGAGAGAGAGATACCAAATTTAAACATTTTGAGTGTATTAAAAAAAAACTTCACCAAAGCTACGGTAATTTTAGCAACTCATAGTCAAATTCTGTCAAAGGTCCTTAAATAAAGAAAAAAAAAGTATGGACATTAGATTTCTTATTTTTCAAATTTCAAATTAAGAAAGCAATTAAGAACGAACTGAACTCGAACTGTTTAAACTTACACGGATAACGTCTCCGCTGTCATATTCGGAAAGACCCCAGGTTTCATTTGCCTTTATTTATTAGAGTGCCTTTAGTTAGTATGAACTGATTAAGGCAGCAGTTATCACCAACTGCTGCCTTAATCAGTTCCTACTAAAAGACCGCTTGTTGTTTACTCAGTCCGTTAATTTATGTTAAAAAAATTCAAGAAAAACAAACTTTACAATGTTAGCAAACAAGATTAAACGAGCTCAATTATCAAGAGTTTTGATAAAATCTAATATGGATTCTGTGAGATAATAACGCATATTAAATACTGCATAAACTTATAAGAATATTTATTAAGAGAATAGCCTGAAGCTATATTACTCGTTCTTAAGCGATACTACCACCTACTAAGGTAATGTTGATTTAGTTTTAACATTTTTTTTCAGTCTCCTTACACGTTGGATCGACGACTTTGCAAGGACAATAGGAAACAGGTGGAAGAAGGAGGAACAGAACCGCGCAGGGCGAAAATATTTGGAGGAGGTCTATGACCAACAGGGTTGACGTCTAATATCATAACAGCCCTTTAATGTCCCACTGCAGGGACAGGCCTCCTACCGTGACGAAGGGATACTTGGCCTACTAATACCACGCTGGCCAGATTGATATAGGGTTTTTTTTAAATATTCCTCACACTTTCACACAACGCCATCTAGTCCCAAACTAAGCAGAGCTTGTACTTTGGGTACTAGAGAACGGATAAACATACTTAAATACTTTTTTTTTGTAAAAACATACAAATTATACATAGAAAACACCCAGACCACAATCATGTTCATGCACACAAAGATTTGCATTGAGCGGGAATCGAACCCGAGGCCTCTGCGTAGCAGTCATGTTAAATAACCACTACGCCGCAGAGGTCGTCGTTTTTAATAAGTTTGTATTGAGATACTTAATAAATAAATCAAAATCGCTGTCAAAACATATGAAAATAAATCAAATCTTAAAATCCTAATGATAAAATCTTTTCCCACCAAAAATTCAATTATTCAATCTAATTGTAAATTCAAGAATTTCCTTCACAATGTAAGCTGAGCCAGATTGAGTTTGGTCACTTTTTGTTACCACAACCGGCACTCGAACTTGCACTCAATTAATTCAATGAATCACTATAGACCTACAGGGTCTCGAATGTTTTATACAGACTTAATACAGACGTTGTACGAAAAGGTATTATTTACTTAATCTTGTTTAATTGTACGAACAAACACAATTTTGTTTTACTCTGGAAATGGACTTGAGATCTTCTTACTCATTTTGAAGTCATTGAAATAAAACACAACATAACAACTTTAGTAGCGTAAGATGAGCTCTTGCCAATTTTCTTCTCAGTGTTCTAGAGCCACCAAGTAAAGAGGCGTGGTAGTTTCCAGGAAAAACTATACCATATCTTTGGTTTTGACCTTACGACCTTAATATTAATAATACTGTAAATGCAACACTAAAATTAACCTTGGGCTCATCATAAAAACGAACAAAGGAAGTTATTCTAATATATCGGAAACCGCACTTTACTAAAACCTAACTGTATAATTAAGGTTTCAGAACGGACCCGACGCGCCAAATGACAGCTACTATCGCCGCCATATTGGATGTAATTTCGGTATGCGTACGCGCAGATTATAGTGCGAACGGACATTAGCAGTGACGGACGACACAAGATCACTGTCATTTGATTCGTATTCGTTTCTGAATCGATATTAAAAAGTAATCGATTTCTTTGATAGAGTTCGGGATGTATAGACGTGGGAATCTTTTTTTTCATAGATAAGTGGTAGTTGAAGAATTGATATATTAGGAATCGTAATAGAATTGGTAACGAAAAATCCTTATAGTAATCGGTAGCCTTTGGTTTAAAAAAATCTATGACCGTAAACTACTAATTTCATTCCATAAATATTTTGGAATGATCCCATAGAACCCTTGTCCCTATCAAATGAAAAAAGTATAAATTTTCATTTATGGTTACTCTTTATGCCTCAGAAGTAAGTGCGAAAAAAATCTAATTAAATTCTTCTATTACCTATCTCAAGGTCTCTTCAGGGGCCCTCGGTAAAGCCACAGTACCTACCTTCATAATCCAACCTCAAAGAGAAGCGCGTTGAGGTGTTGGTACAGTAATTAGTGAAATTTTAGGGCATAAGACTTAACAATTTATATCTAGGATGGGTTAATTTATATCCTTAGCTGGATATTGCTGACGTCCATTAACAGCCAACAGTCACCCACTCCAAACATAGACATCTTTCAAATATTTCCAGTTTACACGATCACAGGATCGGAAGGGTTGAAACTGATAGATCTGAGAGGCCTTTGCCTCTCAGATCTATCAGTTCTCGGATCGGATCAGATCTTCCGAAAAATATTACCTACATACAAATAAATAAATAATAATAAAAAGCGCGTTCTCAGAGTAAAACATCAAAGGTACAAAACTCACTTTTCCGTGCGCTATGCCGCGTAACATATGCGGTTTATTCAACAAAAACACGAACCCGCACTGCCTCACGGCATCCCGCCCTAATAACTAACCATATCTGAACTGCCACTTTTTACTACAACACTACTTTACAAACGGAATTCAACCTTATCGACATGTAAATTCCCTATGGTGATTGGGTAGTGTTATAATTGTTAATTAAGCTTTAATTGCTTTGCGTATCAAAAAACTACCAATCATTGGTCGGCTTTGCTCGTTAAGGTAGAATATGGGTGTGGAGTAAAATGGTCAAACCTTTTTTTAAGTTATTTTTCTAGGTAAAAGCTATATCGATTCTATTAAGTGTAAGAGTTTGTACGCTTAAACACGCTAATCTCAGCCGCTGCTGGTTTTAATTGAAATAATATAGTTCATTTATTGACGAAGTTTATAGACTATTTACTATAGTAGGAATGTGATACAAATTCTGGAAAGAAAACTCAAGCTTAAATTAGGTCTACATTGTGACAAAGCTCGTCAAAGTCTAAATCAAGTATCTTTCTTACTTACTCGTAGATAACACAATTTTAGTCATAATAAATGAACTGTACACATTGTATGGACACAAACATAATGTTTTATTTGATAGAACCTTGTCACAATACTCTTGTACACGGTATGAAATAGAAAATTTTCGTAAGTTGCCAAAGCTTAGTAAAGGGTATGGAGTACCTTCAAGGGAAATAAATAAACTACGACAGTGATGGTGACAAGACAAGCAAGTGGTTCGCCTGATGGAAAGTTTCACGCTTGTCCATACCAAATGCAGAAGAACTCTATGCACTACAAATATAAAGGTCAAAGTGCTGCAGCACAAACTTTCATCCCCTATCTTATCCCTTTAGGGGTAAAATTTATCAAAATCCTTTCTTAGCTGATGTCTACGTTATATCATCTACCTGCATGCCAAAATTCAGCCAGATCTGTCCAGTGGTTTGAGCTGTGCGTTCATAGATCACTATGTGGTAGGAGTATTCCTACTGGAGGAAACACGTTAAAAAAAAGCGCCATGTACTTGATTTAATGTACTGTTGTATTTAATTCAATGTACTGTTGTATTTGATTCAGTGTTGGTGCAAGATTGGCCTTACCTACCTCAAAAATGGTGCGGAAATCTTCTATATTTATAAAACTTAAAGGTGACTGACATAGTTATCTATCAACGCACAGCCCAAACCACTGGACAGATCTGACTGAATTTTGGCATGCAGGTAGATGATATAACGTCGTAGACATCAGCTAAGAAGACATCAGCTAAGAAAGGATTTTGATAAATTTTACCCCTAAAGGGATAAGATAGGGGATGAAAGTTTGTATGTAACTTTGTCAATTTCAAACCGATTAGGCTGAGACCGAGCATGCATATTGCTACTATATATTGAAATAAGCCTTATTTTTAATAATACTTATAAACGCGAGCGAAATCGCGGGAAAATGCAAGTGTGTGCATGTAGTCAAAAATACGACTTTCCTGCGCTCTAAAGTCACGATATCTCGAAAGGAATGCCTTGTAGAATAAAATGTATAGAGATATTTTTTGTAGATAATTTTATGGTCTACAAACTTTGTCTGAACCATTTTTCGATAGCTCTCGTTGTTTCAGAGATATACGCAAAAAACGCAAATTTGTGACCTTTGACCTCAAATAAAAAACAACGCACAAGCGGGATCGATGGGGACTTTTGACATATCAATTGTAATGACGTATTCAAGGCGTGCACAAAAATTCAGCTTGTTGGGAATTAATGCAAACTGGATATCTATTTTGACTGGACTATATAATAATTGGCATCCGTCTATGAAATACTATATTATTTGTTCGAAAAATAAGCGGAAGTATTACGAAACTTCATGGGCGTGAACTGTCAAAATACCAAACTTAGGTACAGTGGAAAGGGTTTATAATATAATTTCATGCACATAAAAATACAATAAAACTTACCGATAATAAGGAAAAGGTTGCGGCACATGTAGATCCATCGGCATCGATGCATGTGCATGAGCATGCGAGTACTCGTGCTGCATCATGCCATGCATGCCATGGCCCAGCATGGCCGCCCACGGCGACGATGCAAAGCCACCGGGATGTTCCATTTTTAAACACTCTATAGTCCCATTTTTTAAAAGTCACTGGCTGTTTTACTTTTGTTCTTTATTCAAAATCATCTTTTCAAACACTTATTGTTTTTTTATTTACTTTTGTTTTCTTTGTATTAAGCTCTACATAGCTTTACTTTAAGTACTTACTGTTCCATTTTTAAATTTCGTTTCGCTGTAAGATAATATCTTTATCTAAAATGTTTCATTTGAAAACTGTGGGAAAAAGGATTTGATAAAAATACTTATACGAACTAACATATCTATAGTTTACAGTAGGTAGAGAATTTTACTTAAAAGTAACGTATCCCATACGTTAGTTTTTAGTAAAATTGTCTCTTCTTCATTTGGTGACTTAATTAACAATATTTGATATAAATATTTCAAATCAAGACAAATGTCCCTTCTCATCTAAGAAATCAGTCAAAAAAAAGTTAAGTTACAGAGGTATTTCAGTAGCTTTAATAAGTAGACTCCGTCTTTTATGAATGCTACAATATAGTATTTATTGTCTGTCCAATTTAACGGTAAAGTCTTTACTAAAGCCTGCAAAGATCGGTTGCTACCTAAACGTTAACAAAAGTCAACATAATCGGGAAATATGATTCGCGATAATAAAACTAATTAAACAAAGATCCTAATCCAAAAATAAAAGAATTATCTAAACTAATTTCTCAATATAAGCACACAGAAATCAAATATCCAAAGTAAATTCGATTAATCTACCAATAAAATCAATAAATATTATTATAACGGTCTTTATATTTGAATAGTCGAACGTCCGCAATTTCATCACATCGTGTGATGTTCGGACAACATCGTAAATCTTCGGCAAACTTCAAATATAGTATTTTAGGTGTCATTCTTCACAAATTTTAAGTTAAACAGACAAATACTGTGTTTTATTTTTCATATGTACTTAATGTTATTAAGTATTAAAAAAACGGCTTTGTTTTGACATGTAGTATATTGAGTGATAATATTAGTTCCTCATTGCTGCTAAGCTATATCAGTTGAAACCTAAATGACACCAGCCTCTTTGGATGATTGTGAACGCATCAGTAGTACTGTGAGGACGCCAGGAAGTAGAATCTCTTTTAAACAAAAAAATAGGATTCAATTATGAAGGCACATTCAAATGATTACCAAATACATCTTTTTAGTATTTGCTTAATAGACTTTTACAGAAAACTATTTTATATTTTATTTAGTTGTTTGTTAGTCCATTAGTACCTATTGTATGTGACTCATACTCTATAATCGTTCTTTATGGATGCAGATATTTATATCTAATGTAACTTGGATGTTAAAAGATTTTTTAAGTTATTTGTTTAATAACGTTAAAAGTAGAAGAGTTATACATAGTAAGAGGCAAAATGAGCTAACAGAGAGATTTATAAATTAAAATCTGCATTTTTGACTACTGTTCAGACTAGCATGCTTTGTATTATTCACCTACTCTTCAAACTAACATTCTTAATAAGTTTTCCTTCTTCTTAACTAGGTAATTATTATACAAACAGTAAAGGTAGCGGGCAGTTCACAGATGATGAAGTCACAGCACCCTAAGAGAAAGAAATATCTAGGTAGACTCTTTCTCCTACTCATACTTTAATCTACGTAAAACTGGTAAGATAATGGCGATGAACATATTCTAACTATATTTTAACCCTTCCATTTTACTTTAATTATTTTACTAAATAGTATATTTTAAATATATTTATTACCAATTCCATAAACTATTTTTATCATCCTATTTTCTCTTCTATCACTACAAAATAAAAACAATGCAAAACTGTATTCTAAATTCAAAGTAAGTAAGTATATTGAATGGCTGGACACGTTTATAAAATTGAATATTTATTTGAAACTTTAAACAGCTTCGGCTTTTTCTAATACATTGATAATTACCAAAAATATTTCAAAATTTACTTTAAAAAGTATTTCGTAACAAACAAGGAAATAAACTAAGATAGAAGAATAAACTGCTTTCTTATTAAATCCAGAAATACATATTTTAAATTTTATTGACACAAAAGGAATATAACTAGATAAAAGGCAATGGGAACGATCTTCAGTATATTATTCTATGAACAAGAGTATGTGTTGCCACACAAGCAATGCTTGAAGGGAAGTTCTTCAAATCTCACTATGGCTAGCGTCAATGTAGAGCTAAGTTTCTTGGCACCGTCAGGCTTATTGCGAATACTGCTTAGGGTATTTAAGGACACATCTACCAGGATTGATCATGCCCAAGATTGGAACACATTTGAGAGCTCTGCAGAGACAGAATTTCGTAATTAGCTCAGCAGACATCGCATCTTGGTTGCGATTCTTCCGTAACCGCTACTAATACAAAGGTATTGATAATAAATCAACTTTCTCAATAATTAGGTTGTTCTGAATTAAGTCAACAGTATGGTTATTTTAATTTAAGGCTTTGCAAAATTGAACCAGCGATTTTTTTTTAAAGTGAGATGCTTTTAAACTTAATTTGCAAACTTTCCCCAAGTGTTATTAAAGCTTCTGCCTAATCTAAATCAAGATATTTTGTTTTTAAAGAGGGAAAACGAGCAAATGCTCCACCTGATGGTGAATCCTACTTCCTACCAATATTATAAATGCGAAAGTTTGTGAGGATGTAATATTGATGGATGGATCTTTTTTACTCTTTCACGCAAAAACTACTGGTAGTTTAAGGTGTAGAATAACATTTAAGCAACTTATACACAGACACATTGTCCCGTTTATAAATATTATTATGGATTATTATGTAAGATCATCCATCTTATATCCGTGATTGTCGTAAAAGCCGACTAAGACAGATTGCTGATATTAGATTGCAAATAGAAGAAGGAAAACTAGATACTGACTGATGACTGATGCCGTTCTACCTAGGACGCAGGACCTACTAGTAGAACCTTTCGATCGCACTTTTGAGGTCTGATGTAGAAAGGTGATTCAATAAGTTTGTTTGTTAGGAAAATATCATATAATAATAATAACATACTTGTAATTTTCTGTGTGGTGACGGAGTAGGAATACAATATGTCACCACCCCATCTCATCCCATGGGTGTCGTAAAAACCGACTAAGGTACTATCTGTGAATATTATCTTTACGAAATAAAAAGAAGAAAAACATCAAATTAAACCCTATACCAAGTTTGGCCAGTGTGGTATCAGTAGGCCAAGTATCCCTCCGTCACGGAAGGAGGATAGTCCCTGTAGTGGGACATTAATGGGCTGTTATGATATGATGAAGGTCTTAAACTTTCCTTATTCTTAGTCCATTAATGTCTCACTTTAGGGCCACTAATGAAGGAAAACTTAGCCTAAATAAAATATAGGTACTTGCTAACCAAGGTTTTTTTGCTTTTATCACAGCCACGGGATGAGCTGAGTTGGTAATACCATTCTTAGTCCAGTACACGGTAAAAATTATACAGATAATGACAACAATATTATAGAAATCAAATATAAGGCTCTACACTAATACTGATAAAGATTAAAATAGTTAATAAGATTAAGTTAATCCACGCTTACGTTAATGATATTAATATCACTTTGACTAATTTGGTAGTTATACCTGTATAACATAGGTAAAAAAGCATTTATCATTATTACAGAAAAAAGACATAAACAAGGAAATATCATCCTTATACTGCCCGCTACCTACATCATCTACCTACGCTTCATAACAAATTAGTTCTTAAACCTACTAGTAATATAAATAACAAATAATAAACTGACTAACTATCAATGTAATGTCACTATTTTATTTATAGTTTACTAAATATTCAATAAAACAAAACTACAAATGCGGTTTTTTTTATTTGTAGATTTAAAAAAACATTTATATTCGTTCGTGCGTATACGCTTCACGGCGGTTTTGTTATATGTCAAATCGCCACCTATTTAGTGACAGCGGTACATTTTGGTACTTGTTAGTGACGTACCTACCATATTTGGACAGTCTAAGTACCTATTGCGCGGCTGTTGTCTTAACCTCAAGGGATTAAAGAACTAACAGGTTCTTGTATTTGTTGAGTAATAACAGATGTTTACATTAGACATATGCGCAAGAGATCGCTGTGCCGAGTATTCTTAATTATTTGTCTTGATTATGCTTCTTTAAATGAGAAATTAAAATAATATTTAATATTACTTAGCAACATTTACAATTATTACAACGACAGATAAATTAAAAACGATTCAGCTTAAGTTATTTTTTAACCAAAGGTTTGTACCTACAATAAACAAAGATCCCAATTTCAAAAGCACAGGTTCACTAATAATATCAAATTGTATTAATATCACACTCAAGTTAAAATATCTACACTAATTTCACTTTTCAGTACAAAAACACAGTCACAACGGCGAGCCGATGCCGCACACGCATTAGAAAAAAATAAAAAAGGAAAGCGCGCAAATGTCAAATGCCAAATCCGTCAAAGTTTTCCCGCGCACGGTATAGTACATTCGGATACACGCGCGAATGCATGCGTCACTATTTACATGCATTTTGGTAGTCGGAGGTAAAAACTTAAAACACGTGTGCCGGGTCTGTCGGTCCAGCGGTCATTGAGGATCTGGTATCAAAACTATACGGCGTACGGGTGGATGTGTGCGCCGAACCGGCCCGGCCATACGGCGGGCATACGAAACAAGCTCTAGTAGGGCTGCACGCGAGAAGCGGCGTGCTGTCGAATATCTGAGTCACGTCTTTGTAATTGGGTTAGGTTTACGTGACACGACACTCTGTCACGTCCCTAGCACAGCCCTGTTATGGGGTGTGCCCTAATTACGTACACCCAAATATTTGCTCTACGCTTTTTTTGCATTAAATTTAAATGATATAAATTTAATTAGAGATGATAAAGAATAAAATTAAAAATAACTTAAAAATAGGTTATCTTTTAAAACATCTAAAATTCTAATCATTATTTTTTATATACGTTGGGAAATTCCGCAATTATTATATGAATGTAAAAAATGCAATATAAAAATTCAGAGCATCGTATGACTAAGCGAACTCATTTAAATTACCTATCTCGTCAGCCAGTATGGCGGCAATTAAATGACATTACTTATACCGTTATCAGAAAAAATAAAAATAAATATTCTCACGCTTTACATTCTAACCTGTGACCTAGCTATGGAACTTTTTGGTGTTAGTAACTGTCATTGCTATAAGATGATGGCCAGTTTAGCAAGAGCTCACTTCACTCTCAAACATAACTTAGAGATGTATTTCTAAATGTACTTAGGGGTCTAACTAAAATGGTTATGTAGATAATAATTGCAGACATAAATGGCGAGGTGTGAGTAAGCTATAACGGTGTTTTGACTGTTCCAATGTTGCGTGATGTAATTATGAAGCTCATTGTGAAGTGTTTTTTTTTATAATTGGCATATAGCTAGTAAAATTATAAAGGAGTTGTTCCACAGCGATCTCATTCCATGGATTATTTTGAAAAAAGTATTTAAAATTAACTTTGAAAATTATTACCTATATTTGTAAAAGGTTACCGGATATTTGAGATATTGATTACCGATTGGTTTGATTGTTAATAATTAGTAATCATTTAAAAATAAAATGCTCGTAGGGACTTAAAGGCGATAATAACTCGGAGGAAATAGGTTTGTTAACACAACAAACTATGGGCAAGAGGTATTTAAAAAAAAAGGTTTTATTATCCGTAATGCGATCATAAAGATAAATCGCTACGAGCTGGGAGGAGGCAGTGGCCGTTTATTACTGGACTTAAACCTACTTGTTATTATTATAGTAGCTAACTGCAAGGACGGGACCTCCTTTCTCAAGGACGTAAAATTGGCCAAAAACGATTAGGTAGATTAGTAAGGGTTTAGTAATTAAATTATTATTTAGTCACATTTTTAATGGCATTAAAAGGATTCTATTAAAATTGTTTATACATTGGTATAGTATTGTTTGTATAGTGCCACAGAACACGGACCTCAGCCTTCCGTATCCAGTTATTCCCTCCTAACAACCTTTTTTTTCGTGTTGTGATAGGTCTTTGGGGGTCGTCGGTGAACAGCGATTAAAAGCTAATTAAGAATTGAGTCAAGTATTTTTGTAATGTATTTTATACTCTACTTCTATTCTAGCTATTTTATACGAGACGACCTCTGTGGCGTAGTGGTTATATAACATGACTCTGCTACGCCGAGGTCTCGGGTTCGATTCCCGCTCAAGGCAAATCTTTGTGTGCATGAACATGATTGTTTGCATTGGAATGAGTGTTTCTATGTATAATATGTATGTATGTACAAAAAAAAAAAATATGTATGTTTATCCGTTGTCTAGTACGCATAGTACAAGCTCTGCTTAGATTGGGACTAGATGACGTTGTGTAAATGTGTAGGGATTATTTATTTATTTATAGAGTCGTCTTTCTTTTCGTATCCTTTGGCTTCCGTTGACTTGACCTTTCCAAATTTCTGTGACCAAAAAAATAATTATAGCATATATACAAAAGTCTCCGCGATACAGGACATAATCAGCCTAGAGCAGATTTTTTATATTTATCAAAACAATCCAATTTCACCCCTTCCATTCATGTCTATGAATACATTTCATCACTTAACACTACTTTTTTATAAAATTCATATTCAGCAATAGAGGGGTTAACGTCCAAATAAACGAGGCCCCTCAGCTTAATACATTAATAGGACTTTTTTCTTTACGATAGAGGTCATGTTATTCTGGTTATATTAGTAGGATGGTCACCTTAAAAGGTTGTAATACTGATTTAGTACTATAAGAAGTTTTTCAATGACACACCCCTTTTACTTAAGTATTGTATAAATCTTTAATAACTTAAAGTAATAAATAATAATAATTTAAAACTATTTTAATAATTAACACGAGTGGTGACGGAGTAAGAATACTTAATGCCATAGCACCATCCCATCCTGTAGCTGTCGTAAATGAGACTAAGAGATAATCCATGCGGTATTTGAGTCCAATTATTGAGGAAAAATTGACACAAAGTCCTTAAGGCTTTGACCCACTAATACATTGGATTATAGTTTTTCGTAATCCGTGTGGTGACGGAGTAAGAATACATTATGCCACCACCCCATCTCATCCCATGAGTGTCGTAGAAACCGACTAACGGACTGTCTGTGAATATTACTTTTACATAGAAAGAAGGAAAACTTGAAATTAAACCCTATACCAATCCGTCTGGCCAGCGTGGTATTAGGTAGTAGGCCAAGTATCACTACATCACGGGAGGAGGCCCGTCCCTGCAGTGGGACATTGATGGGCTGTTATGATTGTTTTTCGTAATCACTGGAAGAGTCAGTCTCTAAGTTGAAAATTTGTTATAGTTTAATTAGATAATTAATAGTAGATAGAAAATAAATTAAATAGGCTCATTCATATCATATGAACAATGAAGAGTGCTTAATTTTGTTTGTAAGCTACAAGTCGTAAGGAATAAAAACCTATATCTTTTTACGATTATTGCAACCAAGGTCAAATGCATACTTTAATTTTATACTTTTAATGTGTAATTATAGCATTCTATGGAGAATTTTTATTTTTATTTATAAGATTTATGAATTTTATGTTTAAGTTTTTTTATTTACCTAAAAATAAATAAATCCCTAAAACATTTTTTTTTTATTTTATTCTTTTTATTTTTTTGAAAGTAACATTTAAAAAACATTTTTTATTTGAATTTATAAAATTTTAAAAGTTGCATATTTTTTTAAATAATTAAATAATACCTTTTTAAAATACTGTTATCGTTTCCCAACACAAATATAATAAAAATACCAATAACATATTATAAATTTCCTAAATCAAGCTCAACTTTTTAAAAACCAAAACTGCAAGGTGCGACGTAAACGTGCGACAGAAACAGCCATACTTACGTCAACATCGTTTTAAATATCGAACGTCTATAAACGCGAGCTTGTGATTGGTCAGTTCGGAGGCTCGCGAGGCGTGGGGCGCGGCGATTGGCGGGAAGGCGTGGTAGAACATTCTGGGTCATAATAAATTAGTTTTGCAAGTTATAGAATATGCCTGCTTTATGAGCGTAGAGGTGCTACGTAGTACGTAGATCGTCTACGGTAGATTACGTAGACGTCTACGAGTAGGTTATTAGTTTTTTTTAAGTTGATAGACTTGTCTAGAGATTTTAGTTTTCAACCGACTTCTTAAGAATGTAGCTAAGTATAGCTTCATTATTTTATACAGATAAAAAATAAAAAAAAGTAAATGTCAAGTAAATAGTAAATTAATCAGTTCTTTTATATTATTTAGAAGGTATTCTTGCTAAAATACTTCTTCAGTATAAATTTTGTAGAACCATTTAAACATTTAAAAAAAAAGTAAACTTACGTAAAAAAGCATTTTAAGGCCTTAATCTCTAGTGTTTACCATTAGGTATACCTGTTTACTGACATTACTATTGACAGAAACTTTAATTATTATTAAAAAACTAAAAAAACGCGTCGCTTTTTTAAACAAACGTTATTACTGCTTCACTCCTATTAGCCATAGCGTGATACTATATAGCCTATGACGTATTAGAGGTATTAGTACACCAAGTATCCCTCCGTCACAGAAGGAGGCTCTGCAGTGGGACATTAATGGGCTGTTATGATGAGACTTAAATTGTGACTCAGTGTGACAGACACAATGGAGACACACTGTGCTCTTTATATTTTGTAAAGCAGAGTTCCTCTGCACATAGTAGGGGCAATCGCGATCTCTGTACTTTTTTTTTTGAAAAAACCTACATATTTGTAAATACATACATATTATACATAGAAACACTCAGACCAATGCAAGCAAACATGTTTATGCTCACAAAGATTTGCATTGAGCGGGAATCGAACCCGAGACCTCTGCGTAGCATTCATGATAAATAACCACTACGCCACAGAGGTCGTCTTTGTGTGCATAACGATTACGCGGATATGTATTGTGTTTTATATCAATTCCGTCTTTAATTCCCACAAAAATAATATCTATGTACTTTCCCCTGCTATTACGACACCTATGAGATATGATGTGCTGGTACCAAACGTAATACATAATTAGACTCCCACTTAACTCACCATAAAGTATTTAAAACTGGCACTACCAACTATTTTATTATAAAGAAAAAAAAAAGAAAAACTTCGTCCTTGAAGTTCCTGGACGCCCGGAACCTTAACCTCTCTCACGCACAAGAGAAAACACGCCCTATGGCCTAAAAATAAGATTCAATATACAATGGTAGAAGTATCAGTAAGAAGTTTAATTAAGTATGCGTACAGCGTAGTACGGGATCGATAAGAGGAAATGGAGACGGAAGCTGGGCGTTATACTGACAACGAAATACTCTAATTTCACAAGAAATTATATAAGATTTGATAGAGATGTCTGTCACCCTGGATGTCGTGGGTTCAATTCCCGCTCAAGTCAAACTGCCTCGGTCGCGCATCGTTTTGTGGCTGCTGCGCACTAAATTGTTTTTTGATTTCAAAAATTGTCAGACGTTTTTACAAATTATTTTTCTGTTCCTGAATATCTTTGTGTCTGTTGAATTGATGTTTGGACAATCCCTGCGATACACAGCATGATCCCTAGTGCGGGAGTTGTGTTTTAAAAAAATGTAGCACTGTTCCCCTTTCCTGGACACGGAAAAAATAAAAAAGTGGCTTATGTTACTCTCCATCCCTTTAACTATCTCCACTTAAAAAATCACGTCAATTCGTCGCTCCGTTTTGCCGTGAAAGAAAGACAACCAGACACACTTTCCCATTCATAATATTAGTATGGATGAGGCAGTGACATCATGTGTTCTTGCTCCAGTACCATGCGGTTTTTCGATGCGTTCAGAATTAAAATACTATTTACGTGAAACATGAAAAAAACCGTCATGCGTGGTACTTGAAGCCGCGACCTCTTGCATAATGCCCCACCACTGAGACAATGTCGTTTCTAAGACAATATTGTTCTAAGACAGAATGGAACCTCTACTATTCTTTAAATACATCATAATTAAAATCCATTATAAATAATAATTATAATTATTATAGGATAGATATTATATTTATTCAGTTGTGTCAATATTTATATACCTACGAGTATGAACATTATGGTTAAGTTTTATGTATTAATTGCTATGTGGGGATGTAGCTCAGTGGTAGAGCGTTCGCTTTGCATGTGAAAGGCCCCGGGTTCGATCCCCGGCATCTCCAACTTTTTAAGTTCAAAGAATGTTTAATTAGCTTTTAAGAATAAATTACAGTAAAAAATGTAGTTAAAGAATTACTATTGAAAACCCAATTTCCAAATAGATGAATTCAATTGATGAATGAATTCCATTTCTTAAGGGACAAAATTTAAATTTGTTTGTTTGGTGACGGAGTAAGAATACAATATGTGACCCTATCTCATCCCATGGGTGTCGTAGAAACCAACTAAGGGACTAACCGTAAATATTATCTTTACGAAGTAAAAAGAAGGAAAACTTGAAATTGAACCCTATACCAATCCGTCTGGCCAGCGTGGCCCGTCCCTACTGTGGGACATTAATGGGTTGTTATGATGATGATGATGATTTAAATTAAAAATCTTCTCTTTAAGAGTTGGTTAATTAGTTGTAGGTAAATTAGATAATTTTGCATTGATTTAAATACTTACTTACTTCCTTTGACTAACTGAAGAAGGAAAATTTGAGTACAAAACCGAATGTGGCCCACATGATGTTCATAATTTCTTTCTCTGTTTAAACAAAACCAACACTAAGTATTAAGTTCTGTGTAACAGGCATCAAATTATCGGACACAGTACATCCATAAAAAACATTTGACGACCTCTGTGGCGTAGTGGTTATATAACATGACTGCTACGCAGAGGTCTCGGGTTCGATTCCCGCTCAATGCAAATTTTTGTGTGCGTGAACATGATTGTTTGCATTGGTCTGAGTGTTTTCTATGTTAAATATGTACGTATTTACAAAAGAAAAAGTATGTAAGTACTAATATCCGTTGTTCTGTTACCTATAACACAAGCAGGTTAAGCCTAGCTTATTTTGAGAACAGATGGCATTGTGTAGAGATGTCGGTGAATATTTTATTTATAATTATCCGGTGTGGTATTGGAACGCGACAGATTAGTTAAATTTCTCATTTTCCACAAAAAACATTTTATTTTTCAACCACCAAGTACCAGGGCAACAGAAGTTCATAGGAGTAACAAATGTTCAGTATGGCTTCATACATTAACACCCGAGTCACGCGCCTATATCGATCGACAGAGGTACGTGGTTCCGTAGTAGAGAAGCTAAGATGAGACGCTAAATTGGGAAAAATGTAGTACATTTTGTTTATTAGAAACATGGTATTTGCTTACTTTGTGGTTAAACTTGGTTATGCAAGCAACTCACAAAAAAAAGATACCTATTAATGTATCAATTCGGTATGTAAAGTAAAAGTTTACCTATGTCGATTTCAAAACCATTTAGAGATTTTAGATCGGTAAAGAATAAAATCATATTATTAGCGCAAGATTGTGTTCATTTTTAGGTTCATGGGTGAACCAAAGTGTATCTCTCAAGTAGTAAGTAATTCAGCTGTACGTATGACGTCATCCCAAGTAAAACTTAAAATATTCATTGAAAATAAACTATAGGTAGGAAACCAACGTTACTCAAGTATAATCTCGTTTTAATATTATACAAAATTATACCAATAAAAAATCCTATAAAATATGCTAAATGTGGCACAAGATGTACCCTTGAAATCAATAGTCACATCAATGTGTACTCGACCCAGTTTTGTTGTATCTTGACACCCTGCCTACCCCTTTAGGAAACAGGCCTAAAGATAATTATGTATGATAGTATGCATTCTTAACTTAACTCATTTTTATTTTATTTAAACAGATGTTTTACATTTCATCATTTACTTAAATGGTTAAGTTTTATGCAATACTTGCTACGTGGGGATGTAGCTCAGTGGTAGAGCGTTCGCTTTGCATGTGAAAGGCCCCGGGTTCGATCCCCGGCATCTCCAACTTTTTAGTTTCATAATTGTGTGAAACTAGCTACAATTTTATCAATTACTACAGGTACAGAGGCTGGCAGATGGGGGCTTTCTTTTGAATGACAAAAAGATTTACATTGAGCGGGAATCGAACCTGAGACCATCAAAATCAGCCTATCGCAGTCCACAGCTGGACTGGATAGGCCTCTCTCTGGTCTGACCCAGATCAGACAGGGACTCTGTTTCATTTTCCCGTTGGGTCTACCAGGCGACGACGGGTGGATATATAAAGTACTTACTACAATGGTTTCCAACGCAAAAAAAAAAAGAAAATAAGTACATATATTGTCAAGATTTTTTTCTATTTTTTTTTCGTAGTAGATTTTCCATTATTAGTCTTACGATAAGATAGTGTGGTGTACACCATTATTTCTTACTCTGTCAACACACAAGAGAAGGTTATCATAACAGCCCATTAATGTCCCACTGCCGGGACGGGCCTCCTCCCGTGGCGGAGGGATTGGCCTACTAATACCACGCTGGCCAGACGGATTGGTATGGGGCTTAATTTCAAGTTTTCCTTCTTTCTATGTAAAGGTAATATTTACAGATAGTCCATTAGTCGGGTTTTACGACACCCATGGGATGAGATGGGGTGGTGACATATTGTATTCTTACTCCGTCACCACACAGGAGAAGGTTATACACAATGTAATATGTTATTTATTCAGCAGTTTATAATTTTAAATAGAAATAAAATCTGTAAGAGTATTTAATGAGTTTTTTGGTGTTAAATGCTATGTGGGGATGTAGCTCAGTGGTAGAGCGTTCGCTTTGCATGTGAAAGGCCCCGGGTTCGATCCCCGGCATCTCCAACTTTTGGTTTAAATTATACACTAATTAGCTATTATTAAACTAAACGTATCATAATTATGCTTAAAGATATTACTATTATAGTTAATTAATTCTTCTGCAAAAATCTTAATGAAAAAAATATTATATAAGACACGTTAGTGACACATACGAAAGTCTGCGTTAGGTAGTCTCTGTTTAGGTAATATGAAAATAAAAAATATTATTAAATATATATTTATTTATAAATATTTTATAAAAACTATGTTTTCTTTAAGAGAACATTTACAAAGTATTGCTAAATGTTCTCTCCTTAAAGACATTATAAGGTCGATGTAACTATAGGCCGACCGTTTATCTCAGTCCCCGCCTGCGGTATGAAAGGGACGAGGGAGCGGGGTAGCGGTGTCCGTTATGGTAGCGTACACAAGAGTTATATCGAGTTGTTTACTATGCCAAATAAAATAAGTTTTTACAATAAAAAAAAACCGACTTCAAAGACAAAAATTGCACTAAAAAGTAAAAAATAATTAGTTGTATTTTGGTTTTACAACATTAAATCAGACATTCTTTTTACTTAATTATAATCTAAAGAATAGGTTCTTTTAATTATTGTAAAAAGTATTGTTAAGGATATTTATTGAAGAGTCTACAAATATATTTATTTGAAGATTCTTTAAAATATAATCAAATTATTACAAATAATGTAATATTATTGTTATTTTTGGAGTAATGTGACAGCCACGATAGTTATATTCTATATTTTATTCCTGACTATAAATTTAAAGAAATATGATGTCGTGTTATACACTGATTAAAGACTAAGATGAGATATAAGTACTACAAATCAAAGACAATTACTTAAAATTCTCATGCGAAAATGAAACGGCCATGTTTGTTTTAAATAAAATATTTATCAAATTAAAAACTATTAAAAGTGATCAGAATGTGTTAGACAAAACTCTATTGCCATTTCTAACGACTTTGTAGACAACATTTTGCATTATTGATCCTATTCACGAATTACGATTTTTTTCAATTGACGGTGCTGGTTAGCCTCATAAACGCCCATAAGTTATGGAAAGCTTTAATCAGTTACTAAATAGGTATATTAAAACGTTTGAACGTGACACAGGTATTTTAAAATATATTTATTTAAATATGATAAAAATAGTTATTTAATATTTGTTTAATTTTTAAACCAATCCATAAACAATCAACAACTTTATGTCAAACCCCGGACTCATAAACGCAACTTAAATTTTAGTCAATTGATTAGCTTAAATTTTTACGGTTTTGTTTGGCTTAAGGTTGGTTTTGCTAACAAAAAAACTCGCTAAACAGTGATTAAATTTTAGAGATTTTTATAAGTAAGGGGGTTAATGTCGAAGTCATATAATAATATAATCTGTAATTCATGGCCGCCATTCCATTAGCTTATGTATTATCGTATTTCGTTGGCTGACACCGACTCCAAAAATAACAATAATATTACATAATTTGTAATGATTTGATTATTTTTTAAAGAATCTACAAATATTTTGAATAAGAATGTTTTGAAAAAAATAACATTTCATTTAGTTACTTAAATAAGTTTTTGTTTAATTTGTGTAGTTTTAAGATATTATATTGCTATAATTTGCATATCCGATGTGGATAGACTGTTGAGAATAATGTATTCATACACTAACACCTGATATACACAGTTTTGCAATCTTTGTCTTTAATAAATATATTTGTTATTATACGAATGGCTGATTTAAACTATAAATATAATTATAACTAAAGTCTTAGAAAATATTTACAAATAATAACAATTGTACAATCATTAATTATATATATTAAATCACAGTATAATCACATTACAATAATCACAGTTTACATTAAAACAGGTATGATTTAAACATATTAATTTGTAAGAATCAATCTTAGAAAATATTTACAGATAATAAGAACAATAATAAGAGCTTTTTTTATTTTTACACGCTACCATAACGGACACTTAGTCAGTATGTCAGTATGACACTAGTGCAGTATGCTAGTCCGTCTTCTATACAATTTACAAATGTCAAAGATGGTGGCGTCATCTTGGCTCTAAAACTAGTACTTTCTTAGAAAAAATTATGCAATTTAAATTATTACACAATTTAAAGCCTGACCAGAAAAATAAAACAACCTCTTCAGGTATTTCGATTGCTTTAGGGTATAATTTTAATTTTTCCTTCTTTTTATTTCATAAAAATAAGCTAGCTAAAAATTAGAGGTGTGTTGTGATGTTATGTAGTTCGGGTCACAGTATCTGAGATGGCGCCGTTTTGGCAAAAAATCAAGAGATAGCTCTCTCCTTTGTCCTCGCCCCCCGCGCACCTCTATTACCGCAGGCGGGGTCTGAGTTAAACGGTCGGCCTATAGTAATTCCAACTGCTTCATAACAGCCCATTATTGCCCCACTGCAGGGACGCGCCTCCTCCAGTGACGAAGGGATACTTGGCCTACTAATACCACGCTGGCCACGGAATGGTATAGGGTTTAATTTCAAGGTTTCCTTCTTTTTACCTTTACGAAATAAAGAGAAGGAAAATTTGAAATTAAACCCTATACCAATCCGTCTGGCCAGCGTGGTATTAGTAGGCTAGTATCCGTTCGTCACGAGAGGAGGCCCGTCCCTGGACATTAATGGGCTGTTATGATTACTATACCTACTCGAAGTGGTAATAATAAGTGATTACAAATACTTTTTTTACGATGTTCATTAACATTCAATTGTTAGAAATTATAGCTTAATTTTTTATTTACTTAGGTGCTAAATAGTAAACTGTTGTCAAGTTGTAGAGTATTTTGGTAGGAAATACATAAGGGGATGTAGCTCAGTGGTAGAGCGTTCGCTTTGCATGTGAAAGGCCCCGGGTTCGATCCCCGGCATCTCCAACTTTTTCATACGTAATGAGATTAATTAGCTATAATTTCTAGTTTTCAATTATAAATGTCCTATTATTCCTGTGAGGAGTTCCGCCAATTCCATCCAAAGAGTGAGGTAAGAGTTTCATATTTATGCGGCTTCGTCTAAACTTTTCTGCCTCAAAAGCATGTTGTAGCCGTGGCCAGCCGCCACTCCTCGGTAATGTCACGTCATATCATTTTGGATTGTAGCCTGATAAGTTGCCTTTATAAAAATATAAACATGTTTTATGTTATCTTCAATAATTTTGGAGTTAATTGAGTAAATACCAAATATCCCTAGACTTTGTTGTGTATAAAAATAGCCCCGGTAAACTTTAAATATTCAGAACCCTAAAATCAATCACCCAATTAACATACCGCTCTAGATTTAACGATAAAAATATATTTTTATAATGCTAAGTACAAAATGTTCAAAACCGAAAACAATTTACGTAAAACGTCAATAAATCTCTGACGCAAGCGCGTAAAATCAAAATTCAAAATGGTGATGTAAAAAGGTTGGAATATATGAAGCGTCCGAACAGACGGACAGTCGGACGGACAGAGCGGTGAGGCGGACGCAAGAAATCATTATTGCGGCGGAATCCATACAAATAATTGGCCCGTAAACATGTCATGGCGGCGTCTGTGCCATGTATATTACTGTAGGGCTGCCACAGCAATATAAGAATAATATATCCTTGCTTGGATTGTATGTTTATCCTTTGGTATAAAAATATCTCCGTGTGGTGACGGAGTAAGAATACAATATGTCACCAATTAAAACCCTAAAAACATTTAAACCCTATACTAATCCGTCTGGCCAGCGTGGTACTAGTAGGCCAAGTATCCCTCCGTCACAGGAGGAGGCCCGTCCCTGCAGTGGGGCATTAATGGGCTGTTATGATGATGATAAAAATATCTGCCTTTTCGCCAAATTTTTTTGCCAGATTTTTACTTACTAACTAACGTTTCGCAGATTTTTTTTAAGCCGAATTTGCCAACTATTTTTTTGTATAATCATACTTACAGTAACAGTTACCAACTGTACTTTGGGATGTTTTTTTATTATGAACACTTTTCTTTATTTTGCGTAACATTCATTAAGTTGTTTATTTGACGACCTCTGTGGCGGTATATTACATGGCTGCTACGCAGAGGTCTATGGTTCGATTCCCGCTCAATGCAAATCTTTGTGTGCATGAACATGATTGTTTGCATTGGTCTGAGTATTTTCTATGTATAAGTAATAATTATGTATGTATTTACAAAAAAAAAAAGTATTTAAATATGTTTCAATCAATCAACTAGCCTATTGCAGTCCACTGCTGGACTTAGGCCTCTCCCAGAACTCGGGCCTGCGCTTTCCGCATCCAGTCGGACCCAGAGACCTTCATGAGGTCGTCGGTCCACCTACCTAAGTATGATTATCCGTTGTCTAGTACCCATAGTACAAGCTTTGCTTAGTTTGGGACTAGGTGGCGATGTGTGAATGTGTGAGGATTATTTATTTATTATTGTTTACGAAATCAAGAAGGATTACCTTTTGATATGAAATGTGCTTATATAAAAACATAATCAAAGTGTTTCATTTAATTTGTTTATATTTCTTTTACGAGGCTGTTATTTATGTAACACCTTAAAAAAAAAATATTTATATCATATTTTTTGTTGCATAATAAATGAAGAATAATGTTAGGCAATTTCATTATGAAACCAACTGATAAACGATATTAAATCAAAATTATTTCAATAGGTACTTTAAAGTAAGTAGCACCCCTAACAAAGATCTCCCGAATCCGTCAATGTCGTATCAATAGAGCTCGGCGACGCGATTTTTTCCTCGCTCGGACTGATCGACGCGCACCGACAGATGGCGCTGTACACCGCTATTGTGTTTCCGCGCTAACACTAACCTAACTTTTTAAACAAATCTATTTGCAGATTTGTAGGACCTTAATAAGATTGAAATAGAGAGGAATTTTGAATGTGTTGCTAAAAATGCGAAGATATAATTTATGCGTTGATTTAAAAATGGAATTGATTTTTGATATTTTTTTTTATTTTTCTTTTTTCTGAACGATTAGAGTGTTAAGTTATTCTTTTTTATTTTGTATTTTAAAAGTAAGTATCAGTGTTTTTGGAACTCGTAGCTGCAAAACGGCTGGCTTGCGGAAGCTCTTAGTTTCAAATCTCACGCATATTTTTTTGAGCGATACACTAATGATTAACTTGGCTGGATTTACTTTGCGTCCTTTCATTTTATGTCTCTGAATTCCCGCCACACAGCACCCAATCAATAGCGCGGTAGTTATTGTATTAAAAAAACATAATCACCACATTTTACGAGAGTAGCGATTACAAACAAGTACATAAGCGGTAGTTCCAATACTTTTATACCGGATAACTATCATTAAATTAATTATTGGTATATATACCGGCAACTATCAAATACCATCACTTGAGGCGCTCACATTCAGTCGCAATCATAAACGATAATGGTGGTTAAGCAACTTCAGCGAGGTCGTTAAGAAGATGGGTGGCCGCTTAGTGACATTTCAGCTAAACTACTTCGTATTTTGGATTTAGGTATGAATAAAATTGGTCTCCATTCTCCGTGTGATGACGGAGTAAGAATACAATATGTCACCACCTCATCGCATCCCATGCGTGTCGTAATAACCAACTAAGGGACTATCCGTGAATATTATCTTTACGAAATAAAAAGAAGGAAAACTTGAAATTAAACCCTATACCAATCTGTCTGGCCAGCGTGGTATTAGTAGGCCAAGTATCCCTCCGTCAAGGGAGGAGGCCCGTCCCTGCAGTGGGACATTAATGGGCTGTTATGATGATGATGATGATGAAAATTGGTCCCGGCTGTCGACGTACTGACACAGGCTTCATTCATTCCTTTATCTGTGGCTGTGGCCTCATGAAGATAGTCACATAATTTGACAGTGTCAAACGATATACATTACATTCAGAAAGAGTAAAATACACATATATAAAAAAAACACTATATAAAAAGTCGATGTTTAACTTTTCATTGTTGTCCAGGAGAACTTCACGGGAACGCGTAGAATGGAGACAGGAACAGCGTGACCTAGATTCCACCAGCCATTTTCATATTTCATCATATTTATTTAGTGGCGACGAACTTCCATAACAAAACCGCATCTCTTATTCTGCATCACAAAATCTTCCAATTATAAATTTGTAAAATATATAAATGACAGCTCAACCTCTCGTCATGGTGCCCAGTCAAATTCCTGACACAGGCTTTTTACATCATCATTTTAAAAATTGTCAATCCTGATAATGACATAAGGTAAAAGCCCCTATTACGGAGGTATTTCGCAACATTTCAAAGTAAGATACAAAAATAAGCATTTGTAAATAATTTTATCTGTGCAAAAAAATGTCATCGTCAAAAGTGGAATTTATATTTTGTATTACTGTCGAGTTTGTTTCTTTTAATGATATTATTTATTTTTTAAAAAAGATTTAAATAGTCGGGTCGATTTTCCCTAATTCGGAGGTATTTTTTTCGTCAGAGCCTATTACTGCGGTAGACGATTCCTAATACGGAGGGTCAGATATTATATTCATCCAAGTTCCGTACAAATAATATTTATCAAATAATTTAAATGTATTAGTAAAGTAAGTTGTATTTTTGGTATTCATTAACCATTGATTTGTATTTTTTTTAATGAAATTATTTTTTACTAGCCGACCCGTGCCCACTTCGTTAGCCGGCGAAAATAACGCGTCACTTTTTTAAACATGATTCATTATTGCTCCTCTCCTATTCGCCATAGCGTGATACTATATAGCCCATGACACTCCTCGATAAATGTACTATTCAACACAGAAATAATTTTTAAAATCGGTTTATAGTAGATCCAGAGATTACCTCCCACAACGTCACAAACTTTACCTCTTTATAATATTATACATAAGTAATAAGTATAGATAGAAATACACGTTCTAAAAAGAGTTTTGTGTTATTAAAATAAGGTTAACTTTTCTTTTTATGCTTAGTAATATAAAAAAATTACATACATTGCATAACTTTACATAAAAAGAATATGTATATTTAAAAGTTTTTATAGCTTTTGGTTTTATACAAAACAAAAAAATCTTACGTATCACATAACAATTTTATTCTCAGAATCAATAATCACGGTACCCTAAAACTTGTAATTTTATGTTCTATGAATAGGGCCGTAATAAGAAATCATAGATCCTAACACAGACTTACTTGGAAATAATTACCACCGCAATAGGAAAACTACTCCTGTTTTTAATAATCCTAATTCGGACCTATCAAAACTTCGATAAATGTAACAATGTAAATGTTTAATGAAACTATAACAGTTTCTTGGCTCATATGTGTAAACAGTAGTCAACATTTATACAAAATAAATGATTTATGATAAGTTAAAATACACCTTCCTATTTTTACCCTTTCTAAGAAATCCACATTTTGTACTCAACAGTTTTCGTATTTAATTCGATTTCTAACTAGGAATACATACCGCAGAATATGGTTTTTAGTTTATGAGATTAATAATTATTTCAAAAAACCTTGAAACAAGTTCAATAAGTTAATAAATTGATAGTTACAAGCAATTAAACATGCCCAGTATTTTTTCTATTACGGAGTTATACCACCGTATTAGGACGAATCTAAAAAAATCGTGTCGTATTACGGCGCTATTTTATTTCTTATTTTTTGGATATAAAACGATTTAGAAATATAAAACAAGCTATTGAAATAGTGAGTATAATAGTAAGAAAATGCTATGAATAAGAAATAAACCATCTTAATCGGCTTATTAATACAAAAAACTTAGTTTCTAAATATTAGTGTACCTAATTTTGTTGTTCAGCGTTTGTATGGAAATCCCTTTCACGTCGATGCCGTTACACAGATTGATTGATTTTGATTAGTTATATATGTTCTTTACTTGCAAACGTCAGGTAAATCATAAAGTAATAGATGTAGAATAAACTGATTTCGTTTTGTTGTACGTAAACTGAATAAAACAAGAATAAAACACGAAAATAAAAATACCTCCGTAATAGGACGCGATTTTGACTACCGCCGTAATAGGAGCTTTTACCTTAATCGTTAAATGTATGATCACCAGGATGGCCGCTAATCAAACGATAAATAAGCAATACAATAACGTTGATATCTCATCATCATAACAGCCCACGTCAATTTCATAGGTAAAGACCTAATATTTAGTCCATAGCTATTTCAGTAGAGTCTTCTAAATAACTGTGTCATAATAACAGCCTATTAATGTCTCACTGCAGGGACGGGCCTCCTCCCGTGACGGAGATATACTTGGCCTACTAATACCACGCTGGCCAGACGGATTGGTATAGGGTTCAATTTCAAGTTTTCCTTCTTTCTATGTAAAGGTAATATTCACAGACAGTCCCTTAGTCGGTTTCTACGACACCCGTGGGATGAGATGGGGATATGACATATCGTATTCTTACTCCGTCACCACACGGAATAAACGGTAAATTTTTATGCTTTTATTACCATCTGTACTTTATGGAATGTAATAAAGTGTAGAGTACTAGCTGACCCGTGACTACTTCGTTGGGCGGCGAAAAAAACGCGTCCCTTTTTTAAACATATGTATTTCATTACTGCTTCACTCCTATTAGTCATAGCGTGATATTATATAGCCTATATGACACTCCCCGTTAAATGGACTATACAACACAGAAAGAATTTTTAAAATCGGTTTAGTAGATCCAGAGATTACCCCCTACAATGTCACAAACACACAAACTTTACCTCTGTATAATATTAGTATAGATAGATATTTTAAAAATATTGTTGAATAAAAATTCGTATAATATTCCCAGAGTTCCAAGCCGAAGCCGATACATTCGCCCGATCAATAAGATCGATACGTTGATCGTCGCTTCGACATTCCTCCGACAGGTGGCATCATTGTCCTCTGTATAATTACAATGTAATTAATGTACGAGTTTAATTAAAGCCATCAGATAAGTACAGCAGGTTATTAATGTACCAATTAATGTAATTAAAAAGTATTACCGGCTCTTGGTTGATAGATAAGTGATAGTAAGGTTCTGTGTGTGAGACGCATGGTTTGATGTTACCGAAATAGGGAAGTTTTTCTTTTAGTGTTAGAGTTTCTTTTTTCGCCTTAGTGATAAGACAAACAAGTGGACATGCAATCCACGGCCAGCAAGGAAAAAGTCTTCGTCTATTATGGATTGGCACTCATATTCCCCTGACTGCTAAAATGTCTCTGTGTAGACAATTTCAGTCAATCTACTTGCAAGTAGAAAGTAAATTGACTGAAATTGAATACGGCAACTTTTACGATATTTACAGGTCAAAAAGGGGTGAAGCTTTGTCATTTACCACAGAATCAGTTTTGTGTCCAAGGCAGTTAAAAGAAAGAAAGAATTAAAAACATTTATTTGACACAGAAGCGTACACATACCAAAATTAATTAGGTACTAAGCTCAACATAATTATAAAATTCAGAACAGGGAAGAAAAAATATCAAAAAAATATTTAACAAAAGTTTTATAAAAAAACCTGCAGAACTCTAATCCCAATACAGATCGATATTGTCGGCAACACAAACAAATCAATAAAAATCTAAAACAAGAGCCAAGTACCACACGCTTTTATACCATCCGCGCATTTATCACAAGATCTCAAGATAAGTTCGTGTATTAAATCAAATCATCATGTTTTTCAACACTATACTTATTCATTAATACTTCGAATAAAGTGGGAAAAAGTACCACAGAATGGGGGGTTGACATAAACCGTTTGGTTACAAAAAACTCGTATAACTACATAAAATGTTAAATCGACTTGGTGTTGATTTAAAGTTTTCCTGTGATGAATATTTTATATTTTGTTTAAATAAGTTAATTTCAACTTTATATCGTTACAACAAAGTCGCATTTCGCTGTGTTTAAGCTCAGCGGGTTACAGAATCTATTGCACGGACATTGATCATCATATGCGCCAGGGAATCACTGCGACGATTGCGAAGTAGTTATTGTATAAGCCTACCACATCGGAGGTCACGGATTCTTAGCAAATGTACAAGATTTATAAACTTTTTAATTTTATGCAGCTTTTTTAGATATATTTTGTGCCCGACTGCAGAGCCTGACCACCTCCTGTGATGAATATAAGATTGGCTTTCTAGTTACACTTTGTCCGTAACTCTAGAACGTTTTTGTTCCAACAGCTTTTAGTGAATTTAAGTTCGTTCTTCTAAGTTTGAATAGATGGTTTTGTATGAAATTGACTGTTCATTCGCACTAAAGACTCTACCACCTCTATCAAACAACAACAAAAATATTATCGTTGCCTTGTCATACCTAAAATCATCATAACAGCCCATTAATGTCCCACTGCAGGGACAGGCCTCCTCCGCGTTTTTTTGGCCGCCCAACGAAGTGGGCACGGGTCAGCTAGTTGGTTAATAAAGTGTCAAATTTGACATAAGTGACATTTAAAGTTGTCTGACTAAGATTGCGTTGAGATTTTAAACTAATATAATTACAAGAATTACCGTACAGACTAAATTAAATAGACGTCATGTTCATGCACACAAATCCTTGACTTGCGATGATAGTATGGATCAAACCGCTGCCTGTAGTAATCGTATACTATAACCATTACGCAAAAACACTGTTATATTCCCCAACACAACATAAAACATCGATACAAAATAATCGATTCTTATCAACAAAACATTCGGCTGACATCAAAGACTACCAAACGCAATTATTTCACTCATACAGTAATTTGAAGTCATTGTTCTCAAGAAATACCAATTATATACAATTACAATGTATATGACATTGTTGTTTTCATTCCTCTCGATCGAAACAGAATCGAATGGAGGATGCTTCACGTTGCGATTCAATCGCAAAAAGTGGAACAATGAACAAACATGTCAGCCCTGTTGTATGCGTATGACGGTAGGTGTGAAAAATATTTTTGGAAATATTGTTATGGATGGCTGTGTAACTTGGTATCATAACAGCCTATTCATGTCCCACCGCAGGGACGGGCCTCCTTCACTTACCACGCTGCCCAGACGGATTGGTATAGGGTTTAATCAAATCAAATCATTTTATTTTGTGAACACAGGTGAAATACAGGTGTTATTACAAAGTATTGAATATACCATGTCCCGCCGATAGGCATACAAAATCGGTTAAAAAAGCATTCAAAATAAATTATATAACATTAAAATTTTGAAATAAATTAAAAATCTCAATTATTGTTATTAAATTACATACAATGGTTGCTACCTCATAACTAAATTACATAGACCAATTTTATAAAAAATGGGTGACTTTAATAGTTATAAAATTAACGGACATAAAGAACATCCAGGCTTCAAACAATCATATGTGGACAAAGTTTTATATTACCTAGCAAAGGATTTAAACCCAACACACATACACGAGAAACGAGCCCAGTTTTATCTTTACAAACACCAGCTATGTCTTACATAGCTTCGGTGTTTCTTCCGAAAATACTCAAAAATGTAAATAAAAATATATTAGTGCTAGTACAAATCGTTTGTCATTAACTCCCATGAAGAACACAGCCATATAAGATGACCACAAACGACATAAAAACTAGTGTTCCACAATCCGATTTATCACAATCACTTGGTAATGGAAACGCATAAACTTTTATGTGTACACTTATTAATTAAGTGTCGAATTGTTTTTAATACATGGACATTCAGATTAAAGATTTTTGGTCTTGTAGGTTGTGAAAAGTACAACAATACAACTTGGGGTGCTTCAAGAAACGAGCGTACTCCCTTTTTAAAGGTCGGCAACGCATCTGTGATTCCTCTGGGGTTGCGGGTGTCCATGGGCGGCGGCGATCACTTACCATCATTGACCTGCTAGCTCGTTTGCCTCATAATAGACAAAAAAAAACTATGTATCTAAGTACTTTTTTGTCTCTCATAAAAAAGGTTTGTTCTGGATAACAGTTAAACATTCTAATACACTTTATTGTTATTCATTTACATTATATCCAGAGCTATATCCTGAGCTCTCCGTGCAGCGGTCATTTAGGTATTATAACTACTATGACATATAGGTTTTAATCACAATCAACAAAAAACAGTTATCATCTGAATTATTGTAGCTAGAGCGTCGAAAATGAACAAATTAAACCTCTGGTTCTCTCTAGAATTGACGTACCCAAAAACTCTACAATATAATGTGTTAGTATTTTTTTTATGTACTTGGAGGCAAACGAGCCAGCAGGTCACCTGATGGTAAGTGATCACCGCCGCCCATGGACACCCAACACTAGAGGAATCACAGATGCGTTGCCGACCTTTAAAAAGGGAGTACGCTCGTTTCTTGAAGCTCCCTAAGTCGTAACGTAAGTCCACCAATTTTAAACCGCACATGCATTCTACACAGTCGCTGGCGAGTAGAGAAAAGCAACGAAGTTACATACAATATTGACATTAATTTAATGTGTATTCAAATGCGCGGCCAATTAAACTAGACCTAGGTATGTAAATCGACATAAAGCTACATTTTATAATTTTATTCAGGCGGGGATGTAGCTCAGTGGTAGAGCGTTCGCTTTGCATGTGAAAGGCCCCGGGTTCGATCCCCGGCATCTCCAACTTTTGTAATTAAATTTCTTATAATTAGCCAAGATAAAAGAAGTTAAGTAAAGAAGTATGTATTATCTAAGAAGGGGAAGTCAGGGTAAGGTAAGAGGTTATAGGGGGGAAGTTTGAACTAAATGGGAATAATAGATGATTCAATACCCACCATTACTAAGGTCAAATTTTGTCTGGCGTCATTCTGTTTAAATTCAAATACTTTCTCCGCAAAAGTAACTCACTCATACATAATTACATAGTATAAGAAAAGAAACATTCTAATTAATTGACAGTTGCCGAAAGACTGATCAAGTAAAATTTAACTAATCAATCGTTAAAACTCGCGTCAACTATCAGTTTAGTTCCTGAAAATGATAGTTGACAAGTTTTGACATGATTAGTTGATTTTTACTTGTAAGCTCGCAAGCAGCTTAACTAACCACTACACCATTTGGTGGTTAGTTATTTTTACCATAAGGTCTATTTTTATCGTAGCCAGGACATTTCATGAGAATAATATTATTTTCTTTACTAAAGTAATAAATTAAGTAACAAAAAGTTTAAAGTACACCGAGGTTCTAAGATTTATAGAGTTACTATGTGCAAATTTATAATGATTGCCATTAATTCTCTTTGTAGACGTTTGATTAATTTTATATTTACTTTTCATCTAGTTTTTATATTTACTAATATTATAAAGAGGTGTGTTTGTTTGTTTGTGACGTTGTAGGGGGTAATCTCTGGATCTACTGAACCGATTTAAAAAATTATTTCTGTGTTGAATAGGCCATTTATCGGGGAGTGTCATAGGCTATATAGTATCACGCTATGACTAATAGGAGCGGAGCAGTAATGAAATATGTTTGAAAAAGTAACGCGTTTTTTTCGCCGCTTAACGAAGTGGGCACGGGTCAGCTAGTTAACAAATAAAGCTTTAGATGCAGGGTTGACAACCTTCGCAGTAAATGTGAGTACACCAGATTTTCCGTTCATTGATCATTAGGATTATGTCGTGTCGCGGCTCTTTACAAATAACATAATTTACAAAGAACATCCAGACTCAGGACAACAGTTTGTGGATCGCACAAACATAAGTCCTGCGTGGGATACTTATTGGCGATCTCATGCACGGCGGCTGCTACCGCGACCTCTGGACCACCGAGACAGATCTCTATGAGTGTTTCCATTTTGTTATTAAACACCTACACTTTTAAACTCCATGTCCACATCAAGGTTACCACATTTAATATTTAATAAATCCTAAGCTAATTAATAAGAGAAATAAAGTTTAAAAAAAGTTGGAGATGCCGGGGATCGAACCCGGGGCCTTTCACATGCAAAGCGAACGCTCTACCACTGAGCTACATCCCCATGTGTTATTAGTATAAAATTTTGCTTATTATTTTAATCAATTTTGTATCATTTAAGTTTGCATTTGAATAAACAATTAACTTCTTTGTACAGTATGAATAGGACACAAATTACAAACAGATAAAACAAACATAATTAGACGACTTGTATGTACTGTTACATGTTGCTACGCAAAGGTTGCCGGTTCGTACCCCGGACAAATCAAACATTGCGCATGAACATTAGATTTATTAATCTGGGTGTTTTGTATGTGTTAAGAAAAATGGTTTGTAGAGCTTTTTCTATTAAAATATATTTTTTAACTTGTGCACCCCCGGTTTCCGAATGAATGATCGAGTAAAAATCAACTAATCAAGTGTCAAAACTCGTGACTGATCAAGTTAAAATCAACTAATCAAATGTCAAAACTTGTCAACAACTTACAATTACAATTTTCAGGAATTTAAATGATAGTTGACACGAGTTTTGACGATTGATTAGTTGATTTTTATAATACGTTTACAAAGCTTCGAAATCATTATATTCCCATTTAAGTTCAACCTACTGCTTACCTTACCCTGACTTCCCACTCTTAGATAATAAATATAATACTTCTTTAACTTCTTTTATCTTGGCTAATTATAAGAAATTTAATTACAAAAACTTGGAGATGCCGGGGATCGAACCCGGGGCCTTTCACATGCAAAGCGAACGCTCTACCACTGAGCTACATCCCCGCCTGAATAAAATTATAAAATTTAGCTTTATATCGATTTACTCGTACATAGAGTTTAATTGGCCACGCATTTGAATACACATTAAATTAATGTCAATATTGTATGTAACTTCGTTGCTTTTCTCTACTCGCCAGCGACTGTGTATAATGCATGTGCGGTTTAAAATTGGTGGACTTACATTACGGCTTGGGGAACTTCAAGAAACGAGCGAACTCCCTTTTTAATGCGGGTTGCACACCAAGAGCTAAGCTAAGTTAGTTTAGCTTAGCTTGCATAGCTGACACAGTTTTCCATACTTCTTCCATAGTTTGCGGTCTGCACACGAGTACGGAAAACTGTGTCAGCTATGCGAGCTAAGCTAAACTAACTTAGCTTAGCTCTTGGTGTGCAACCCGCATAAAGGTCGGCAACGCATCTGTGATTCCTCTGGTGTTGCGGGTGTCCATGGGCGGCGGTGATCACTTACCATCAGGTGACCTGCTGGCTCGTTAGTAGTAAAAAAGAATACTAACACATTGATTGTTGAGTTTTTGGGTATAACATCAATTCTATAGGGAACCAGATGTTTAATTTGTTCATTTTCGAAGCTCTTGCTACAAAAATTCAGATCATAACTGTTTTTTTTTTGTTATTTTTATAGGTTTTAATCACAAACAAGTAAGTAGTTATAATATCTAAATGACCGCTGCATAGACATCTCAGCTCCGATTCCGACCATAAATACTTGCATTGTTCTGGATATAATATAAATGTATAACAAAAATGTGTATTAAGTAGATGAAATGTATAAAAATATTTCTCAAGTAATGAAACATGACTGATTTGGTCTGAGTGGTTTTAAGTGTTTTTTTTACCTAACTACCTAATAGGGCTTAAAAAATATCTCGATTCAGTAGTTTAAAAGTTAGCTTATTTTTTAATGCGTTGCATGAATATGTGAAGCATATTAAATATTAGGATAACTTGCAAAGTATTTTCGACAGTACAATATCTAAAATAGTAATAAACATTTTAATATATCATCTATACATAGTATAAAATAAAGTCGCTTTTTTGTCCCTATGTCCCTTTGTATGCTTAAATCCTTTTAAAACTACGCCTTATTTTGATGCAGTTTTTTTAAATAGTTAAAGTGATTTAAAAATAAGGTTTATATGTATAACACATGCATAATATAGTAAAGAAACCCATATACATTTAGAGATTTCTAATGTAATTGTCTAAGGAAGCAGCTGTACTTAAATTTTGTTAAATGATATTATGCAGTAGGCGCCCGGGCGGAGCAAGGCCAGGTCGCGCTAGTCTATACTTCTATACTATAATATTATAAAGAGGTAAAGTTTGTGTGTTTGTGAGTTTATGACGTTGTAGGGAGTAATCTCTGATCTACTGAACCGATTTTAAAAAATCTTTCTGTGTTAAATAGTCCATTTATCGGGGAGTATCATAGGCTATATAGTATCACGCTATGACTAACACGAGTGGAGGAGTAATGAAATACATATGTACAAAAAACTGCCGCTGCTATTTTTTGCCGCCCAATGAAGTGGGCACGGGTCAGCTAATAATATTTAAAATGACTAACGTTATAAACGTAAATTTAAAAGAAAATAAGTTTACAAAAACACAATATTTACAAGAATGTAAGTAACACGAAGAAATGCAGTAACTGTCCCTACTGCGGCATTTGTCTTTAAGATGGCGGCATAAGTGACAAAATGTAGATAAACTGTAATTTGTAAGTATTAAAGTTTTTGCATACGTACACCGTGTTGTGCCGTATATGGTACCTGCAGAAATAAGTGAAGGTACTAAATGTTGCTATGAGTAACAGTAACAGCTGGTTTTAAAATATCTATTATAGGGTACACTTTGCCCATTTAATTTTATACGTTTTAGAGTTCAACAACGAAAGGTTGTAATATCTATATCATAACAGCCCATTAATGTCCCACTGCAGGGACGGGCCTCCTCCCGTGACGGAGGGATACTTGGCCTACAAATACCACGCTGGGCAATCGGATTGGTACAGGGTTTACTTTCAAGTTTTCCTTCTTTTTATTTGGAAAGATAATATTGACGGATAGTCCCTTAGTCGGTTTTTACGACCCATGGGATGAGATGGGGTGGTGAAATATTGTATTCTTACTCCGTCACCACACGTAGAAAAATATGCATAAGTAAGTATTTATAAATGAGAAAGTATTTAAAAACATGATTACAACTAGTTGTAAACGTATAACTTTCATATGCCTCCTCAATACCTAAATGAGACGAAAAGCAAATATATTTGTAGTTCGAGGCAGAATCGGACCTGCATCTTCAATAAGCAAATGCCCGAGGCGCATTTGATCAATAGGTCACAGTGACTCTTGCCTCCATATTCAAATTCAAATCAGTAATATCCTCCACATATTTATTTATCTAGGTCTGGGTTTAAATAAATAATCCTCACACATTCACACAACGCCATCTAGTCCCAAACTAAGCAGAGCTTGTACTATGGGTACTAAACAACGGATAAACATACTTAAATACTTTTTTTGTAAATACATACATATTATACATAGAAACACTCAGACCAATGCAAATATTCATGTTCATGCACACAAAGATTTGCATTGCGTGGGAATCGAACCCGAGACCTCTGCGTAGCATATAACCACTACGCCACAGAGGTCGTCAAAGTTTAAGCAATCATTGCATTTACACGAGACCCAATTCTTAGGATATAAAGAATACCTACTATATAAGATACAGAGATAAAAAGAACCTGTCTATAAAGTGACCATGCCATCGTTGTTAAATCTGCCTGCTGAATAGGTAAATAATTTACGCCCTACGCCTAATAATAGGTAAATAATTTTTAATGTCAAAAAATGATAATAATGATAATTTTAATAACTTTACTTACATATTAGTACTTACTACTAACAAATTATGGATTTTTGTTATCTGAGAATAAATGATAAATAAATAAAAAAAAACAATATATGCAACAGGTTATGGTTGCCTCTGTTTCATTTGAATCCTCCTCATAGAAACAAGTGGACAAAAAAGTACTTAATATGTATCTCTAAGACGATCCCAAATATTCAATGTACGGAACCAATATCTTTAAAAACATCATCGGCTTAACTGAGCTGTAACATAATAACAGTAATTTATATTTTTTTAATAATAATTATATTATTAACTTGTACACACAGCAACTAATCAACCTAGACACTCATGTACCTTAATACCTTGAAATAAGACACAATTTCAAATGAAAATGTTTAACTTGATGTGTTGCTGTGTGTACATGACATTTTGATCCGACAAATTGTGTAGAATGTATGTTAAGGGTAAAAAGTATTAGGTATTTTTCTTTTTCTTCTATTGCGGTTCAATTTACTTTCTCGGAGGTAAAGTGGTCAAGTGTACAATTGCCGACGTGACAATCATTTGTGCTATCCACGAAAAATTAATATCCGTGTAGTGACGGAGTAAGAATACAATATGTCACCACCCCATCTCATCCCATGGGTGTCGTAAAAACCGACTAAGGGACTATCCGTGAATATTATCTTTACAAAAGAAAAAGAAGGAAAACTTGAAATTAACCCATATACCAATCCGTCTGCCCAGCGTGGTATTAGTAGGCCAAGTATCCCTCCGTCACTGGAGAAGCCCCGTCCCTTCAGTGGGCCAATCATGGTTGTTAAAATAAACTGATGATACAAATAAATAGGATCAGGTGATAAGTAAACACAATAGCTAATAATTTAGTTATGATAACTATGTGTTCTTACATGATACACTCACACACACATATTAACACTGGTATTAAGGTTAAGGCTGCCAGTTGCCATTCGATATAAAATTTTGTATTAGTTTTATTTTCATCAATCAGTAGCCTTTAATATCTACGAAAGATGATTTAAACAACAGCCATGTCAATTGATTTGGTTTTGGCACTTGCGCTGATAACTAACAAGGCCTATACGAGAGCGACAACGGCCGGTCGCAGAAGGAGGCCCGCCCCTGCAGTGGGACATTAATGGGCTGCTATGATTATGATGAAATCTTGATACTTCTACCTACTGTAGGAACACTCCTACTTTTAAGGTCCTTTAATGAGCCAGTGCAAAACCCTGCCTTCTCTGTCCAGGCGAATTGGTATAGGAATTTTTGTTCAGTTTGTTACTCTCTCTGTAATGCCCGCTCTACATTTTTTTCTTCTTATTACCCATTCCATCAACTAGTAGCTATTCTTACCTCCTGCAGTAAAGTGTAAACCCTGGGCTAAGCCAAGCTTGGCAGTCGCATTAGGTCGCGTCCCAGATGCTGGATGGATGGATCATTTATTGCATTTTAAAGATTCACATTGCCTCACACAACTGCTTGCGCAGTTTAACTATAAATAAATAATCCTCACACATTCACACAACGTCATCTAGTCCCAAACTAAGCAGAGCTTGTACTATGGATACTAGACAACGGATAAACATACTTACATACTTTTTTTTGTAAATACATACATATTATACATAGAAACACTCAGACCAATGCAAACAATTATGTACATGCACACAAAAATTTGCATTGAGCGGGAATCGAACTCGAGACCTCTGCGTAGCAGTCATGTTATATAACGACTACGCCACAGAGGTCGTCATATCATAGGTATAGGTGTGAATTTTTCCTGTAACCAATTGATTTGTTAACCATAAATATATTACCCGGATTGTAAATAAACAGCTTGGGTTCAACCCTAACTATAACTTTTTACAGCCGAACTGCGAATTCGTCGCATACATTGTCTTAGTATGGACAAAATAAGTGAGTAGGAACTACACGTAAGAAGCCGCTCCACCACTCGAAGCAACCCTTTGATCTGCATCTTGGACAATCTAAAACCTACTCTACTACTAATAAAATAGAGTTGAAATTTTATCAAACAGTTTTGAAAATTTCCTCAAATCATTTCAGTAGGAAAATACACTTTATAATAATGAAATTAGAGGTGATTTTTGCTTGTATGAAAAGTGTTGTCTAAGTCACAAAAACCCTTGTGATGATGGACAAGTAAGCAGAAACTTATTAAGCGTCTTTGACGAACATGCCAATTGTCGATCGTTCTTATTGTTGCCACTTTTATTTATAACCATTATAAGGGATCGGATTTCATTCGGTTTAGGGAATTTCGAAACTTTTTGTACGCGAGGGAATCTTAAGAATTATCCAAAATACTCAAAATAACGGTTCTGAACTAACGTCAGGTCGTTATTTTGGATTGAAGAATTTGCTGATTTATACAAAAATGTTGGAGAAATTTTTATTTAGCATTTAGATTGGAGGTTAAATATTAAAGCAAACGTATGTAAGCGGTAGATATGCGTGTGTCCGATGTCAGTATATTTTGCAGTTAATTATAGATTCATTGAGAATCGGACTGTTTCTGACTACAGCTATGTAGGCAGCTCTATTAACTGAAAGGCTGCATGACTGTACGAATTAAAAACAAAACAATTGTGAAAAAGCATTCAGAACAACTTTATGTACAGGGACAGGCTGCCTCTCGGCGGCTAACTGACAAGTTCAGCCACACATATTAGCCAGTTCATCATCATCATATCAGCCAGTGGACGTCTACTGCTGGATCTATCTCTAGCAGTGGACGTTTAGTCCCATCTTCAAATACTTCCACCCCGCGCGGTTCCGTTTCTCTCTCATACCCTACTAGTTATCTGAAAAACATCTAAGTTTCTTTACATAAAACTACTAATCGTCTTAAACTACTTCTACAATATAAAGACATAGGCCCCACTAATACTCCCTGTGGAACACCCCTCGTTGACAATCAATACGATGAAGCTATTTATCATCGGTAGTACAGGCTTAGTGTTATGATTTACGACAATGTCTCCGTGCTGGCCGCTAAGTCTTAATGTTGTAATGTTACCTCCCTCGCGTAACAGCGTATAGATGGCCATTAGGTTGGGTTATTAAAACAGCGATTTTATAAGTACGGTTAATCAGAAATATTGTAAAAGCTAGATATTAAAAAGGCTTCTACAAAAAAAATCACATAAATGTGTTTTTGTGATTGTTGTGACGGGAAAAACTAACTCCTGTAACACAGTTTTAAATAGCGCAGGAGTTAGGGCTCTCTTGAATTTTGTGTGTAAATTATTATGTTATTCTTTATTTATCTCTCTTATCCTCCTACGTAATAACCACAGAACATTTATACTCAAAAATATATGGCCTATTCTTTCGAGTTTATTTGCGAAAACAGATAAACTCGAAAGAAAATCTTTATATCGAAACTCCTTCGTGTGTTTAGAGTGTAGGTATGTATGGCATAGAAGAAACCGAAAAAAATATATTTCGCTGTACTATTGTTTCTACCCCAAAATAATGAAGGTTGATAACCTTCATTTTTTTGGGGTAGAAACAATAGTACAGATATAAAGATTTTCTTTCGAGTTTACCTATCTGTTTTCGCAAATAAACTCGAAAGAATAGGCCATATATTTTTGTATTCTATTCTTACAGTACGATATTTATGCGCTGGTAAGATGTATTGTTAGGCACACACTGCACTGCAGCAGAACTGAGAATCAAAGAAAATAATCATTCATTTATTTATTAAATTCAAACAACGAGACTGTTATATGAAAGGTAATAATCGACCTCAACTTTTGACTTTTTTTTTCTAATTACACCTTATACTTTTATGAATATTTACTGTGTCAGAATTATATTAGAATTAATAATTAAGTAGACTAGCAGATTTTATTTTTACATTTTATTACTTTAATTAGTAAGTTAATAACCATTGTTATATACCTATTACCTACTCTATAATACAAACAGATTAAAATCCAAATGAAAAAACATTTTCCAAAAACATTAAGACAAACTAAATTAAAGTTCCGCGCTGACAAATCGCTTACCGCGTGGCCCACACGCAATGCCCACGCACATGTCACCACAATCCAATCGTAAAGCACTTACAATGTCTCTTTTTTAATATAAACCAACACAAAAACTGACCACTTTTGGACAAAAACAATTTGTTTTCGCCCTTAGTGGTAGGTTTTTTATGTTTTATTGCAGGGAAACAGCTTTTTCTGATTTCTTACGTTATATAGTTATAAATATAATTGAGTTACAACAAGTACGAGTATTAACAGCACTGATGATGGAAATGATTTTAATTTCTAAACAATATCGTTCTCTCTGCCCATAGATGTACCACTGCAAGGACGACGGTCTGTAGCAGATTCAGAATAGATATAGACAGTCAACCAACCTTGATTAATTCAAATAAGGTTATTTTAAATTAAGGTTTGTTTTCTTTTTTATTTCTAAGGTAACGAATTAAAAAAAACAAGCGAAATGCTAAAGCTCGTTTTAGATCTGGACTAATTGACAATTCACTTCTTGCCTTATTTATCTGGCAACATCGCTATTATCTCCTATCTTTTGAAATAAGAATAACAGTCTCCACACAAAATAATCTTATTACAAGAGGTTCAATACCAAAACACTATCACCTACTTAACAGCGGGGGAGGTAATGAAATAAAAAATAGGCCTTCGCCCCAGCCTCCCTTCGCCCCCTACACTTACCTGAGAACGTGGCTTGCATAGTAACCACTTGCATTACAGGGCGAAGCCTTTGAGATGTCAATGTACCACTTGATAAGTTATAAAACGTATTTTAGAAAGTTTAGAAATTAGGAACGCCGTGACGCCATCTTGGATGGATTTATTTAAATATTTAAAATAATGTAATGTAGTATTTCGCACACAACGCCATATATTTGCAAATGAGGAGTTTTTACTGAGTACTAAACAACTGAAAACATACCTACTTTTTGTCTTTTATGCTCTGTAATTGTAAATTTAGTTACCTATTGTTTTTAATAATTCACAATTCTAAATCATCTTAATGTTAATTCATATTTTAATTGATAATTTTAGGTGCTGTGAGTTTTATCTGTGGTTTTATATAGGTACCCCCACGGACGTATACTATAACTATACGTTCGTGGGTACCCCATCTGAAACTAGCGAAAGCTAGCAGACAATCCTTTAAACTTTCATAAGTAGTACTGTGTATCCCACATGAATAGAATGGTTTGATTTAGGAGATGAGATTGATCTGTGATAGGTACACTGTATATTATAATTCTAAAAAATCCACCATTTAAAAAGCAACCATTAGAATTACGGAAAGATAACTTTTAAACATGAAACCAGTCCTGCACTTTAACAACGGTTGTATGTGGGTAGTGTAGGCGGTAGTTAAAATGTCGTAAACCGTCCACCGGCGCGTGTTGCTATCTGTGAAGGTATGTACGTGATCTTGACGTACTACGTGGAAGGTACGAAGTGCGTTATGGAAAAGTAGTTTTTATGACGTAGTCCCTTTGTCATATTTTGCTTTGTATATTTGCAATGCTTAATGCAAGGAAATTACTCCAAGATGGAAGGTAACTTGGCCTACTGATTACAAAACTGGCCTGTACCTATTGGTATAGAGTCAAGTTTTTCTTCTTATCATCATAACAGCCCAATAATGTCCCACTGCAGGGACGGGCCTCCTACCGTGACGCAAGGATACTCGGCCTACTACATAATACCACGCTGGCCAAACGGATTGGTACAGGGTTTAATTTCAAGTTTTTCTCCTTTTTATTACGTAAAGATAATATTCATGGATAGTCCCATAGCCAGTTTTTACGACACCCATGGAATGAGATGGGGTGGTGACACACTGTATTCTTACTCCGTCACCACACGGAGATTTGGAGTCACCTATACTTATTTTACTTTGTATATTTGCCTTAATGCATGGAAAATACTCTATGATGGAAGCTAACTTGGTCCACTGATACAATACTGGCCAGATGTATTGGTATAGAGTTAAGTTTTTCTTCTTATGTTTCGGCAGATGATGGGTTTCTTTTTTTAGTCTAATTTGGCCTGAGTTTCTTAGTCAAAGCTCTACAAAGGTTATCTGAGAAAGGGGTCATTGGTTAGCAGAAATATTCTATTTTGACCTTCATTTTATGGTGTAAAGTTTTCGAATTAAAAAGCCTTAGTTAACTTTAAAAAGTAACGCTAAAGTTCCAAAGAAAATACTTTAGCCCCATCATTCCCTATATATTTATTTATTACTAATAGCCTCCCAACATGCTGGGCAGGTAAAACGCAACATGTTGCGTTTCCTACATCATTATTTATATTTGAGACATAATATAATATTTTACCTATTTATTTAACTTTTTAGTGTTTTACGGTATTTCAGTGACTAATCTAGTTAAAATAAACACATACTTGAAGTATGCGTATGTCCAGCAGTAGACGTCGATTGGCTGATATGATGGTGATGATGAAATACATAAAGCGATTCTATTACCAGAAAATACTTAATGGATTAACTTGTGTAGGTTGGCGCAATACGAGATTTAATTTACCTAATATAATTTGTAAAACGTGCTAATCAAAATTTTGCGTGAAATTCGAACTCGCGACCTAGTGCACGGCAGACGCAAACACAACCGCTTTGCCACCGAGGCAGATAATATCTGTACATGTTTATCTATAACCTAGTACTACTTGGAACTACAGGTACATTAAAGAGGTGGGAACCTTAAGGACATGAAAGTAGCAAGGAAAGGTACTTAAACACATGTACCACAAAACATTTACGTATTTCAAAACATCAATAACCTCCAAATGTTGAAGCAAACTTTCAGCCGCTTCCGTTCAATTTTCCCTCTTCATACATATACATACGTACAACAGCGAACGCAAGTTGTGCGCTATGCCAGTCACGTGCCAACTACGTGAGAGTCGGGAGCTGTATTACCGGGTGTATACCTAACTATACAGCCTATATAATATAGGCAAAGTGAGCCTCCCAAGCTTGGTGGCTTGTTCCGCTCATAATAAAATAGGAAGCCAAGAATTATTAAGTTCGTGTAGACAAACTTTAAATACGGCGGGCGAAGTTTTCGTTTGTTTTTAAGTGATGTTATGTCAATTTGATATGATATCTTTATGATTAAGAATAAGAATCATGTTGTCCCTATCTCATCTCAAAAAAATAAATCCGGTTTAAGTTCTTATTTAGGTAATCCTTTTTTTGCTTAAACAACTTACTGCCTAAGAAATAAGCTCAAAGAAGATCCATTAAAAATAGCGCACTCAAAAAATAGTATAAATTATTCATATTTACTAAATTGTTAGGAGTTTAGTCCAAAGAACGACAATATTTTTTAAATGTCCTTATTAATTTTTTTTTACTAAAAAATTGGAGATGCCGGGGATCGAACCCGGGGCCTTTCACATGCAAAGCGAACGCTCTACCACTGAGCTACATCCCCACATACTAGCAATACCAAATTACACTCTACATACTATTATAAAAGCGAAATGATTGGACCTAGTTTACCTTCGACAATTAAGGTCATGCAGTTTGAATACAGTTTTAATTACAAACATGTTTTACTAAGTCAATATGCCAAACCAATATTATGAAAGTAAATTACATAACTATAGTATGAACAATCTAAGTTGACCGACTTGAAGTAGTTGCAAATGGCTGCGCATCTGTCATTTTTGGAACTAACTGGCGAGAAGTAGGTTATTGTTAATTCCTGTACATGCGCAAACGTCTCTGAAAGCTAACTTCAGACTGGACAAGTAGGATTGCTCGAGTTGTACAATACCACCTGCAAGAATTTAAAAAATAGAGCGATATAATAGGTGATCTAGAAATGCATGGGTATTTTGGAATTATTGCATTTTTTATCTCTCCTGTGACGTAAAGATATGTCGTCCACGAGGTCGGACGCTGAACAACTATTTGTGTCAGGATAATCAATAATGTATCATTTTGATTCAATAATTAATTCATCATTATTGATTCAATTATGTATCATTATTGATTACCCTGAGCAAAGATCCAAAGTTAGTTTATCGAAAATCCTAATCAAAAAATCGTCAAAAACACATCTTCTATATTGTCGCATTTTACAAAATGAAACTCTGCTTTATACTTTCATCATATTATTATTATTCACTCTAGAAACATAAGTATACCAACCTAAGAAAATGCAATCAAGCATTAATACAGCCAACATTAAAACACGAACTATGTTCAAACTAAGCAGTAAATCATAAGCCGTCTAGAGGGGAAACCATTTCACTCTCTATGAGAACCCATCACATTCTTGTAAGAACATAAAAATATTTTCACGTACTAAGTGAGGGATTAAATTTGTGCTATAGAGAAGTATGGTTTTATGGAAATTATATTTATTATAAACCGACTAAGAGGAGAAGGTTTTCAATTTGGTTGCTTTTTTAAATATTAGTTAGCCCAATCTGTTTGCCAGGATCGTGAAAAGTGGCGTTCTGTCGTCTCTGCCTACCCCGGACGGGATAAAGCGTGAGTTTATGTATGTATGTAGTTACTCAGTCAATTTAATCAATTTTCGTTTGGAAGAGTACGAGTAGATAATTATAGTAGAGCCGCTTGAGAACTTTTAGGCTAGCCAGGGTCAGCCTAAGCAGCCATAGGACTGCTGTAATAGTGTTTGCAAACCTGAGAGGGCGGCATAATTATTCGGTGTCGTTTTAAGGGGATCTTTTTCGGAGGACCTCCTGGCCTTTTCTTATATGTCAGTGGAGCTGGGTCATGGGCCGGATATACAACGCATTAGCTGCACCTCACCTCGATACATCTATACAAATATTGAGGTAAAGTTAGTGTGTTTGTGACTTTGTAGGGGGTAATATCTGGATCTACAGAACCGATTTTAAAAAATATTTTTGTGTTGAATAGTCCATTTATCGGGGAGTGTCATAGGCTATGTAGTAGGTATCACGCTATGACTAATAGGAGTGGAGCAGTAATGAAATATGTTTAAAATAGTGACGCGTTTTTTCGCCGCCTAACGAAGTGGGCACGGGTCAGCTAGTCAAATATTATAGAGGTAGAGAAATGAAGTTCCTCTCTACGCATTCGTAATTTTTGCGAACCACGACTGTATGTTTTGTAATTATTGATGTCTAATGTCGAAGTATAGGTACTTATACTCGTATTTTAACCGACTTTAATAAGCAGAATACCTTTTCAAAAGAGGACTTAGTCAGTAGTTATAAAAAATATATTGTTAAAAAGTATCTCAGAGAAGATAATACTTCCAAGTTGATCATAGAATTAACTTCATAAAAAAAAGTTCAGTACTTAAGTTATTTTTTGTCTAAACAAATAAGTATTTCTGTAAGTAAATCATTCATAGATATATTTCGTACGTAATCGATATTAACAATACGGCTTTCGCTTCGGTTTTATAATTCAATTGGAGGCTGATTGCCTCAAGACATATATCATGCGTAACAACCAATCATGACGTCATGACTCATGGCTAGAGACTTTCAATTACATGACTTTGTCACATGTGGGGATGTAGCTCAGTGGTAGAGCGTTCGCTTTGCATGTGAAAGGCCCCGGGTTCGATCCCCGGCATCTCCAACTTTTTGTTATATTTTATGTTATTAGTCTATCGTTATCTTTATCATATCAGCCTTTGAACGTCCACTCTAATCCATATTATTAACCTACTTATATTTGTAATATTGGATCTTTAATCTCCTAAATTACTGGACTGATTTACATGGTACAATAATGTAAGCTTGGCTCTCTTATACTTGACTAGCCCAATTCTACACAGTGTTTCATAGATTTTTCTGTGAATCAAATCAAGTAAACTACATGGCATATTTATAAAAAGCAACTCTCTAAAAACAATCTATAAAATATTAGACACATAATTTAAGTTTAAAATTATTTTATGTGAACATAAAAACATATAAACATCTAAAAACAAACAAAAACAGTAGTAAAACAACTGTCGAGTTCATTTGCGGGTAGATTGACAATGTGTCTGTTTAGTTGTAAAAGTAACGAATTATTGCCCGGTACCTGAATTAGCTATAAAAACTTTTTACAATCGACTTAGGAGGGCCCGTGCAATCATGGACTATGCATGCAATTAGTGACGTGATTTGTCGACGGTACTTTTATCGATATTTCAATATTTTAAAAAGTTTATTTTTTTTAAATAACAGAAGAATTTTCAAATAAGTAATTGGCTTATGTTTACCTATAAAAGTTAATAAGATTAATCGGTTCATGTATTTAATGCATCATTATATCACCCATGAAACGCCCACTACTTGACATAGGATATTTCTAAAATTTAACAAACTTAGATAGGTATGTTACGGCATCCTTTATCTACTCTCTCTTACTACTTCGTGTGCCCACCATATTATTATGAGGGGTCTGCCTACCCTTCGTCTTCAACTCTTCATGTAAGCAGACGCTATTGCGTAACTTATACTCCAACGACCGCTAGTTCTAATGTACACGTTATGTGCACCTCGCACTAATATAATCGATAACCTTATTAAGATCACAGACATTTAACTACAATTAATTAAATAAACTAATTTTGTATCGTTGCTTACAGACAGCCAATTTCTTTGATATAAATTGGCTGATGCCCTACATCTTTTTCCAAACAAATTCCCACATCACCTAAGAACTAACTTACGAAAAGTTGTTATTATTGAGTAGGTACTTTTTTTTATTTTAAAATATCGATACGTAAACCGAATTTATCGACAAATAAGTCAAGCACTACGCCGCTATAACTCTTGGTCTCAGTTCTAATTTGCATTTCTTTATTGGATCGCGCCATAGTAAAAATTCTCTCACTCTTGCTCTCTTGTTTTAATTACAAATTGTATATTATTTACATTTAATTTAACACCCCGTAGTAATTTAAAGAATTATTCTAAAAAGTAAATTGCTTTTTTATTTTAAGATGTTTAGTCATCTTTATAGAAAAAATCTTAGTTTCGAATTTTGATTTACCTTCTTTTCGATCTGGCATTTGGCGCAAAATAAGTGCTCAGCTGACTCCCAAACTCCACTTGTTGGAGAGGCACTAGAAGAAGAAGTCACTTTTACAAGCAGCAAAGTCCATTACCAAGACGTGTGGTATCCATAGCCGTTTCCCTACATATAAGTACCAGGTAGTTTCCTACACTAGGTATAAAGTGAGTGGATTGGTATGACAAAAAAACGTGCCCAAGAAACATTCTCCAATTAACAAACCAACCACAGGAGCAATGCAATCTCTTAAGCCCCGGTTAAGTAAGAAATAAAATTACACTTCCATTAATTTTAATGTACCTGACCAACAATAATATATCACGAGATACATAGACTAGCTACCAATGGTGTTGTACCTAATAGCAATCCTGGAATTACTCGATAGATCAGTTGCAATGCGCCATACATTCCTGTAAGAGCGCCATGCCTCGTAGAAGGCACATTACACTGAATGTTTTATGTTAACGTCTCGGCTAGATATAAAGCCTATGAGGACTATCTATCGCAGTCAATCGGGTGAAAGATTTAGGAAAGGAAATGGTGTTTTTGTTGACGTTTTGAACTGTATCAAGTACCTACCTATTAATAAATATGCAGGTGAAGTGTATCAAGTATTGATACATGCATAGGTGCTTTACTTACTTTTATTGGTTGTTACTTTCAAAATATAAAAGTGGATTAATATATTTTTTATTTTAAAGAATACTTTCAACATTTGTGATTTCAGAAGTGTTAAGAAGAATTTCTCATTTTTTTTTCTTTCTATTTCTGTAGGTACGATTGTGGATTTTTATTTTATTTATTTTTATTTTATTTTTTTGTATTTCTCCATTCATGTGGAAATTTGACTTTTTGATAACACACTTGTCTTATTAAATGGTCTGTGTATGTTTTTTCTTATGTTTTCCTTCCATTTTTTGGGTATAGATACCCAATATCTGCGAAATAAGTACGATGATGAAAGAATGTATTCTTAATCGTACTCGGGCGGGGCTGTAAACCTATATAAACATAACCCAAAATTACCTAATAGTCCATCACTTACGTATTTATGTGCAAGCCTTGATTTGAAGTTGCTATTCATCATAACTTCTTCGTTATCTAGCTAGTTTAGTTAGAGCCACAGTAACTAAATAGAGAACCAAATATATACCTACTTAGTGAAATCTCAACAAAACGTAAAACTAGTTTTACCACGTGTTTAGATACCTATTCTATTCGTTATATCATGTCGAATAACAAATGACGGTAAGTAAGAAACAATGTATCACACTACTGAAACTATAAAATGTAAAACAGTAACATTTCTCAAAGCACAATATTTATGGGTCCACAATTGAATTTCACAGTTGATTTGATTCCGGATCCGTTTGAAAAATCCTTACGGCCACCTACCGAAAGAAACGCATCTGTCAAATAATGGCGGGAAAACAGACCGCGGTTCCTGAACGTTAGGGTCGCCATGTGTCAAATGGGAAATAGTTATTTATGTGAACCATTCACAAATTGCATTTCGAGGCCGAATTGATATATTGGAATGTTTTATATGTAAATGTAGACGCAAGACGAATGGCTTGCCCTACAAACGGATATCTATGATTTAGATGCAAACTATGGTTCATGCCGCTTTATTACATTTATTCGCAAACATTCCAATATAATCGATACTAAAGGCTAGTTATTTTTTGTATGAACTCTATAAAAAAAAGATGATAAATCAATGAAAACTTAAGAATAAGTATAATGCAATGGAATATTTCCCATAATCTTATTTTTTGCGATTCACGATTAATATCCAGCTATTTAAGCCTGTGGCACCTCCCTCTCGATATTTAGGCAACTCCAATCTGCGTCCAACGCCTTTAGCGATTGGTTCCTGAAATGGAGGATAACAGTCAACCCCGAAAAGAGTAAAGCGGTAATGTTTCACAAGAAACAAAGCCACAAGACCCTCTCGGCAGAGACACCAAAAGTCAAGATGTTCGGTTCCCTGATCCCTTGGGCGAGGGAAGTCAAATATCTTGGACTCATAGTCCCCACATAAACATGGTTCGCAAGCTGTGCTCGTTTGTGATGGGACGGCTGCACATGCTCCTCCGGAAGGAATCTAAGATGTCGATCCGAAACAAGGTTAGGTTATACACGACTTGTATTAGACCAATTATGACGTATGCGTGCGTTGTTTTCACCCACCTTAGGCCACACAGGGTCCATAGGTTACAAACTCTTCAGAATAGGTTAATGCGCAAAGCGACGGGAGCACCGTGGTTCATGCGTAACGAGGATCTTCACATAGAACTCGAGTTGCCGACTATCCAGCAACACATGGAACTCTGTTCCCGTCGCTACTTTGAAACGGCTGCCACTCACCCCAACCAACTAGTGGTTGAGGCGTCCGGGTACATCCCGTCCTCATAGTCGAGGCCGGAATACGCGCCGCGTTCGCTCCTAGAGGGCGTGCCTCCCGCACCTCCTGTTAGTCAGTGACAGTCCAGGCCGAGGTTCGTGCCCCACAGGGGGTGCATTTTCGTGTTCTGGTCATAAAACTACCTACTGAGATGTTTTGCATTTTAGGTATTTTGGATTTCAAGTCTTCTCTTAAGACGTTTGTCTTTAAAGTCGCGTAATCCTTAAAAGTCATTTTACAGTGTAGACATTGTGATCAAAAATGATTTAATAGCGTAATCGGTATAACACTTATACAAATTCGTTATGAGTTTTTTTTTATTTGTAAGAATGTACAAATAAGTTTTATCTTTTAAAAAAGTACAATCATATTCTGTCAAAAATAAGGTTTACAAAATGTATTGGACATGCCTTGAAGACGTTTTACAAATCTAATACGATAACATAGAAAATTAAATAAATAAATAATAAAAACAAAACGCAACAGTGAAAATACAAATTACGAGTACATCGATAAAATTAAAATTACCTATATAATAGTCAATTAAAATCATTTACATTTCAGACACTAATAATTCACAGATTTTTCAATGTTAATGAATTTTGTACTTGCAATGAAGTAGGTTTCGGGATCCTTTACGTTTAGCTTCAGGTCACTGGAGGAGTTTCGTCGATATATTAATACCTGTAATAATAATCGAAATTTACAACGGATCTAGGTATTGTTATAATAGCAACATGATAAGTGGAGAAAGACTGGAAGCCATGACAAGAGGTTGAACTCTCATTTTATCATAGCAGCCCATCAATGTCTCACTGGAGGGACGGGCCTCCTTCCGTGACGGAGGGATATTTGACCTACATACCACGCTGGCCAGACGGATTGGTGCAAGGTTTAATTTTAAGTTTTCCTTCTTTATATTTCGTTAAGATTATAGTCCCTTAGTCGGTTGATACGACACTCATGGGATGAGATGGGGTGGTAAGATATTGTATGCTTACTCCGTCACCACACAGAGAATTGAGCTGTCATTTATATTTAACAAATTGATTCTTTGAAGATATAGTGATGCAGAAGAGATTCTGTTATATATTTTAATATTTTAGTGATTGGTAAATAGCTGGTGGCTTGGAGGTCACGCTGTTCCTGTCTCTATTATACGCGTGCCCGTAAACTTCTCCTGGATGAAAATGAAGATGAAGCATGGACTTTTTAATTTTGTTTTATATGTTTGCACGAACCTATTTACTCTTACTGAATGTATTTTAGTTCACTTGACTCTTGACACTGGCAAATATGATACTATGTACATGTGGAGCCCTACTTATATAAAGATATAATAACAATCTATAAGTGATCCACTAAGATTACCTACACCAAAAATGTTAGACAATATAATATTTCGCATAAGATCATAAGAGCGGGCGGTCACGTTTCCGCACGACAGTTTTGTTTCGGTAAATCATTATGTCATCGGAGGTCAACTCCGTGGCGACTAGAGAACACGAACCAGTACCTTATTCACGATAATGACAAGATAAATTTATGTATCAATAATTCAATAGACTTTAACTAAGATTAGTTGCGGTATGTGTCCTGGTAGGAGGTCCTTACAAGCCGTTATATTGCTACAATACTTTTTGTAGGGATTACTAAGAGTTTTAACTTGAATTCTGGCAGTATTTGTTACAAAATATCTTAAAGAAGATCTGCTTTTTTAAATCCTAACATATTATAGATTTCTGGGCTGGTTATGTTTAAGAAAAAAGAAAAAAAGTACTGTATATCTACGACTCGAGAGAAGAAGAAGAATCCTAAGATCAAATTTTAATAATAATAACATTCACTAGCAAAATGTAGGATTTGTGGTAATCTAAACCTAATAATTAAGACCTAATCTTAGCATTCCATGGATTCTCCGTGCGGGTGCCGGGTCCATCGCGTGATAGAGGACGGAACACTGGCGTAACAGCGTCTGGGACTTACGACCCAGATGTAGGTTTAAGGAGGCCCCCTTACAACGCGTTAGCGGTCACCTTCACTGTCTGCCATGTTCCGTCCTCTACCTATCCAAATTTGGTAGGAACCTAACAATGCCGTTTTGGACATTCGTGATAGTAGAGAGCTTACTAAAGTTCTCGGCAGTCCTAGTTCTTTTAATAGATTGTAGAGGGATTTAGCTGGTGTACCCCTCGCACCTATTTCCACGGCATACAGAGTAACCCTATAGCCATTTCTGGTTATCTCATTTGTCAAGTCAAAGTATTTATTTGTCTTAATTGCGTGGTCTTTAGGGATGTTAGTTTCCCACGGTACCATGAGCTCAATAAGTAGGTACTACACGCTTTTTCAATTTTGAGTAGAGGAATATGTCTGGTCTCAACGGCGACACGCAGATATCCTCCGGGATTTTGTAGTGTGTTTCATACGTGTCAACCAGTAGAGTCCAATCGTCTGCCGGACTCAGGACCGAAAAAGGCTTGTAGGTGGTCTTTTTAGTAGTGCCTTCCTTAACAAATTGGATGTTTAGTCTTTCATTCGTAGTCAGTCCTTTTCTAGCTCTGGCAATCGACAGACTCACTGCCTCGCGTATAATCCCTAGTACTTTGTCGTGACGTTGCGAGTAATGACCCCTATCCAAAAGCACTTTGCAGCCTACCAATAAGTGTCTTGCCGTACCAATTTCTTTGCCACATTCTGTACATTTTTTGTCCGTGGCTTTTCCCCATCTTACAAGATTGCTTTGATCGGGGAGAGTCAATTGGAAGGCGTTGAGGTAGAATTTAAGTAATGCTGGTGACCAGTCGTAAAGCAAAGTGCGCCACTTCAAGGCTAAAGGTATACAGTAGTCCCCTAGAGTAACCCATTCATTTTGTATTTCTAGGTTCATTGCGTGCACTCTGTAGCTGTTATTCTCATCTTGGTTTAGAAAGATTTTATAATTTCTTTGTCAGATCGACTTTCCGTGTTTCCTAGACATACTCTACTAGTTTGTGCGCCTATCATGAACTTTTTGTGGAATTGTAACCGTGACTCGAGCGCAGATGAATTTTTATCAGTTGGGATGGATTTTACAATTTCGTCTTTAGATGTTGATAAGACTTGCATTTTAGTGACTCTTAGATGTTTGTAGAGTTCCGATGGTTTTTTTAGTTTCATCCCAAAGTTATTCGTGTCTCGATACAGAGCGGAAGAGTCTGCAGATTGAGCTAACCCTAGCCACGATTTCAATGTTTTCGTTACTTTAGCATCTAGTTGTTTCAAGAGGTTCTGATTTAAATCATACACAAGGAAAGGCCAATTGAGACGTGATGTTAAATAGTTGTCGTATATCCAGACTTTTTTTACGTTATTTATCGGTTGATGGTCTACCTTTTCAATGTCGTTTATGTAGTAGGTACTTAATTATTATTACGTAGTACCTAACTATATTTATATTGTTTTGTGGTAAGTATAAAGTTTACCAACACCAATACAATTTACAGTTTACCAACTTTAAGTTTGTAAAGTAGTGGTTAATGTTGACTGACTAAAATAAATAATTATAATATGTGTTTACATTATCTATTTACATGGTACGCAAGATAGTCTCTCGTGAACTCAATGTTGTCGTTTAGTCTCATATGCTACTATTTAGTAGATTTATAAAATAAACGTACTAAGATAAAATTAGGTATGTAATAACTAATATTTCAATTATAAAACAAAATACCTATTATAAAAACAGTAAAAGATAAACTTTAATTATATACGTATTTTATACGTTTTACTAAGACGCAAATTGGCCCTTAACTGAGTAAGTATTTTGTTTTAAGTTAGTTAATTTAGTAGTTAATGTTAAAGCAGTTACCGCTTTCCTTCATAATGAAAACTTATTCCATTTGGAGTATAAGTAACGTATAACACATTATACGAATAATCTAAGCAAAGTTAACATTGATTATAATACTTATCAAAAAGATAACGGGCGTCTTAACCAACCAGAACAATATATTTTTTTTTACACACATGGATTAAGCAGATCAATAATCATGTGTAAGTATTAAAAATAGTAAAACTATGCCTACAAAGTCACATTATTTCTAAACAAAGTTAAAATAAGTAATATGTTTTTGGGAGAATATTTACCAATTCATAGTCAAAATTTAATTTATAACTGTAGCAACATTTGTACGACGCCTGTCAGATTAGTGTGACAAGGAGCCCAGTTTTACGCAGGCGCGTCAATATTTTCCAGTGTTATTCCAGCTGTACGACCTTGATTTTACGAAAATAAACTTACAATTACATTGCACACACTCAAGATGGATTTTAATGACAAAGTATTTCTAATAACTGGTGCTAGTTCCGGCCTCGGTGCAGCCACAGCGATTTACTTGGCAAAATTATCTGCAAAACTTGCTCTTGTAGGCCGAAAAGAAAACAATTTGAGAAGAATCGCCCTTTATTGTGAAAAGTCTAAAGGTGTGAAACCTCTAACTATAACCGCTGATGTCAATGAGGACCTCGATGCAGAAAGAATAATAAATGAAACAGTTGAACATTTTGGAAAATTAGATGTTTTGGTGAACAACGCCGGTGTTATTGGGATGGGTGGCATCAAAAATTCGTCAATGGAAACGTATGACAAGGTTATGACGACTAACATGAGGGCTGTTTATCACATGACAATGCTTGCCGTCCCTCATTTAACACTAACAAAAGGCTGTATTGTAAACGTCTCCTGTATATCTAGTACTAAGCCGAGTACGATGGCATTGGCATACAATGTGTCCAAGGCCGCTGTCGATCACTTTACAAAGTGTGTTGCGTTAGAGTTAGCACCAGATGGCGTTAGAGTAAATTCTGTGAACCCGGGATTTATAAAAACGAATTTGTTGAAAGAAATAGGTCTAAGTGAAGAGCAGTTAGCTATGTTTGTTGCTAATGTCGTTGGTAATATGCCATTGAAGAAAGCAGTCGAAGGTGATGAAGTAGCAGCTTTGATAGCATTCCTCGCTAGTGATAACGCTAAAAGTATTACTGGTTGTCACTATACGATAGATGGCGGTAGTATACTTCGATAAATATAACTATAGCAAATTTTATTGTGTTATTTAAATGCTATTTTGTTGATCAATTTAACTAACATTTTGTTATATAATTTATCATCTCATTATTACTGTTAATAATCATTTATCTGAACTTGTATGTAGGTAATAAATACATCGTTATCTTGCATTTTTAATAAGTTTCATTCGTAAAATAATACAGCTCTAAATAAATAAAATGTTGATTTAGTAAACTGTTAATATTTATTGGAGGATATTATGGGGGAGGAACAAATATGTAACTAATTGCCTAGTCAAGTGTAGAAAACTATGTATAAAAATGTATTATAATTTATTTTGAATATATAAGCTCGTTTATAGAACAACTTTTATTATGAATGTGTGAGGTTTATTTATTATCCTTTCGAGGGCTTACCTGGACCATCCGACACTTGACAACTATAAGAACGCGTGGTTTTAGTCGGTTCGAGCCTATGACTTGCCTGTAACCTAACAGCCCTAAATTATGAAGTCCGTTCGAGATTTAAACTCGTTTAAAAAAAGAAAGAAGATATATGTCTAACCAAGAACAGCAATAATTGTACAAACAGGCACTTATAATACAAATGCAATAAACATAACAAAAATAAAACCCTTTTTACTGAATATTCTAGTACATTTTCAAGTCCCATGTTGTTTTTGCTTAGAAACATGAAATATTCAGAAGATCGTAAACCAGTATGATTTTCTCGTCAATCCGATCTATAAGATTAAGTATGTAACCTAAAATGGCACGTGCTATTACCTAGATGAGGACTAGGAAGATTTGAGATAATCCTGTGTACTAACAAAAAGTATCGTCATTCTGCCACAACCATCCATTTTCGCAAAAGTGAGTTCTGTTCGAGTTACAACCGGTTCTGTTTGATAGTAAATACTGGCAGCTTTATTATTTAAATCGTAATTCTCTACTAGGCAAGACAGGTGAAGGTCATAAACAGAAAACAGTGATTTAATTAATTTTAGTAAGTCGTTATGGCATGGCTATCATAACGAGCAATTCATGTTTGACAATAACCTTATGTCGTAATAAGTTATTAAACGAAGGAAGCGTATTTAAACTTCTCTATCTCAATGTAGAATTGGGGGAAAATGGTGGCGACCAAATCCACCTTTTTTTTTTTGGAGAATACAGCGTATTGACCTATTCCGCCAACAGGGCCATTTTCTGTGTGAATTAGGACTTTACTTGACTTCTTTTTTTTCTTTAGCAACATCCACTGACAATCATGCCTATAACCGCAAAAATATGTGCTAAATTTCATTTGCGTTTTCATTCGGAAGAAATCAATCATTATTAAAACAATGGGAACACGACGAGAACCAGTAGTAGTAGCACAAATCTTCTTGTAAATCTATTACTTAAACAAAACTAGTTTTATATTATTCTGATAATACCAAATATGGTGTATTGTTTTTACTGCTAAACAATGTGTATCTTGATGCACAAGAGTCAGTTCGTAACAAAACGTCGACGAGTTTGTATAAATAGCGTTTAGCAAGTCAATTCTTCTCTTGTAGGAATTTACAACTATAGACCGACCGCTTATCTCAGTCCCCGCCTGCGGTATGAAAGGGACGAGGGAGCGGGGTAGCGGTGTCCGTTATGGTAGCGTACACAAGAGCTATATCGAGTTGTTTACTATGCCAAATAAAATAAGTTTTTACAATAAAAAAAAACCGATTTCAAAGACAAAAATTGCACTAAAAAGTAAAAAATAATTAGTTGTATTTTGGTTTTACAACATTAAATCAGACATTCTTTTTACTTAATTATAATCTAAAGAATAGGTTCTTTTAATTATTGTAAAAAGTCTTGTTAAGGATATTTCTTGAAGAGTCTACAAATATATTTATTTGAAGATTCTTTAAAATATAATCAAATAATGTAATATTATTGTTATTTTTGGAGTAATGTGACAGCCACGATAGTTATATTCTATATTTTATTCCTGACTATAAATTTAAAGAAATATGATGTCGTGTTATACACTGACTAAAGACTAAGATGAGAAATAAGTACTACGAATCAAAGACAATTACTTAAAATTCTCATGCGAAAATGAAACGGCCATGTTTGTTTTAAATAAAATATTTATCAAATTAAAAAATATTTAAAGTGATCAGAATGTGTTAGACAAAACTCTATTGCCTTTTCTAACGACTTTGTAGACAACATTTTGCATTATTGATCCTATTCACGAATTACGATTTTTTTCAATTGACGGTGCTGGTTAGCCCCATAAACGCCCATAAGTTATGGAAAGCTTTAATCAGTTACTAAATAGGTATATTAAAACGTTTGAACGTGACACAGGTATTTTAAAATATATTTATTTAAATATGATAAAAATAGTTATTTAATATTTTTTTAATTTTTAAACCAATCCATAAACAATCAACAACTTTATGTCAAACCCCGGACTCATAAACGCAACTTAAATTTTAGTCAATTGATAAGCTTAAATTTTTACGGTTTTGTTTGGCTTAAGGTTGGTTTTGCTAACAAAAAACTCGCTAAACAGTGATTAAATTTTAGAGATTTTTATAAGTAAGGGGGTTAATGTCGAAGTCATATAATAATATAATCTGTAATTCATGGCCGCCATTCCATTAGCTTATGTATTATCGTATTTCGTTGGCTGACACCGACTCCAAAAATAACAATAATATTACATAATTTGTAATAATTTGATTATTTTTTAAAGAATCTACAAATATTTTGAATAAGAATGTTTTGAAAAAAATAACATTTCATTTAGTTACTTATATAAGTTTTTGTTTAATTTGTGTAGTTTTAAGATATTATATTGCTATAATTTGCATATCCGATGTGGATAGACTGTTGAGAATAATGTATTCATACACTAACACCTGATATACACAGTTTTGCAATACATCTTTGTCTTTAATAAATATATTTGTTATTATACGAATGGCTGATTTAAACTATAAATATAATTATAACTAAAGTCTTAGAAAATATTTACAAATAATAACAATTGTACAATCATTAATTATATATATTAAATCACAGTATAATCACATTACAATAATCACAGTTTACACTAAAACAGGTATGATTTAAACATATTAATTTGTAAGAATCAATCTTAGAAAATATTTACAGATAATAAGAACAATAATAAGAGCTTTTTTTATTTTTACACGCTACCATAACGGACACTTAGTCAGTATGTCAGTATGACACTAGTGCAGTATGCTAGTCCGTCTTCTATACAATTTACAAATGTCAAAGATGGTGGCGTCATCTTGGCTCTAAAACTAGTACTTTCTTAGAAAAAATTATGCAATCTAAATTATTACACAATTTAAAGCCTGACCAGAAAAATAAAACAACCTCTTCAGGTATTTCGATTGCTTTAGGGTATAATTTTAATTTTTCCTTCTTTTTATTTCATAAAAATAAGCTAGCTAAAAATTAGAGGTGTGTTGTGATGTAATGTAGTTCGGGTCACAGTATCTGAGATGGCGCCGTTTTGGCAAAAAATCAAGAGATAGCTCTCTCCTTTGTCCTCGCCCCCCGCGCACCTCTATTACCGCAGGCGGGGTCTGAGTTAAACGGTCGGCCTATAGTAACTTCGTACCTACTTATTAGTATTATACCTTAGTATAATTTTTCCATAACTCAAAGATTAGCGTATGTAGTAGGTACCTAATTATTTAATATTTTAAGACAAGATGACGTTGGAAAATATGTAAAGAATATTTTAGTAATTAGCTGCAATTGTCAGTAAATTTTTTGACGCATAATTAATTAATAGTAATTGTCAGTTATTAATGTCTCACTCAATGATTAAAAAAGTAAGTAATATCTGTTTTTAGTGATTCCTCATAGGAATCCTCTCAGCTAATTGCTGTTAATACCTATAGCGTATAGCTAGTAGGTTTACGTTAAGTGTGCGTACGCCCAGCGGAATGTTGTTGAATTTAATGATTTTAAGTATGCAGATATTTAGTGTGATACGTAGCGTAATTGTGTATGGTAAAAAAAAATTTGTGTGCGCAGCCATTGTGGAGAAATTTCGTCAAAACCTGGTTCCGCTGGGCGAACGTTGTAAACGTTGTCCTGGCGGCACTTTTTTTGAATCCATGGACTTAGAAGAAAAGAAATGTGTCTAAAAATTAGTTTAAATTTGTGTACGATTGTGTATGTATGAATAAAATTAGTGTATGCATAAACTTCGGAGATATTCAAGTTTCCGCTGCGCGAACGTTTGGCCATTTGCTAGTTTTCATATAAAGCGCTTATTTATAGAGATGTAGATTTTTACATACGTTGTTTTGAATTTGTTTACATAAGCGCATAAAACAGATTTAGAAAAAAGCGTAGGCTTTAAAAGATAAAAATATAAACGTAAAATACGCTTATTAGGTCCTAGTTCGTATAGTATGCACTTTGGGGTTTAGATTTTCACGTTTATACAAACCTTGTAAGTGTCTGCAACATGTTGCCAAGTATCAGTGATTTTCCGTTAGTAATTAAAAAGTTATAGGACTATTCACCATAAACAGAGCACTGTTTACAAAGCAGTCAAATAGCACGATGTTCTGAAAGTTCTATAAGGAATTGCATTGTAAGATGTATTGCAATTATCAGTGTAATAATTCAACTACGCACATGCAAAATTTCATCTCATTAAATTCAGTAATTATAGAGAAATAATTAAAATACTGACAGAGCTTTGAAAACCTACATAACCCGACCACGTTCGGATGGTTATAAAAAAGCGGCCGTACCATACATCTAAGTAACGTTCCTAAGCTTCCAGTATAGTATTTATTAATATGGTACAGTTGCGTACACAAGCGTTAGAAAAAAATAAAACAATTTTATTTCTTTAATAAATATATATTTTTTAATAAAAACGACACTAACTACGATAAAAAAATCTTTAATTAACAAGTAATTCTCTAATGAAACAAAAATATTTTTAATCACACATAATATTTATGTATTTAGACAAAAAAATTTGCGAAATGGCTAATCATACTGTCAATGGTTAGATATTGCAACAAACCTAATATGAGTTTTAACTAAAATACAAAGGTCAATAAACGATTATGATTATGAAGGTAGGTAAGTATAATATTTCTAACTTAATTAAAATCACAGATCACATTACTAGACTATTCAGTTGTTCAGATTTGAGTCTGCCTATTTTCTGTATTCTGAATATTTTTATGCAATTCATAACTTGTAGTTATAATATTGTAGTTTTAACCTTAACCGAACATAATAATTCTGCATAGGTATTTTGGTGTGGTGCAGGGGAACACGCTCACATACATACGACACTAACATGACAACGGTAATATCATGTACGGACGCTATAAATCTTAATTGATACTGAGAAATAATATGAATTTAACAGATTTTTTGATAAAAATGTAATAAAATAGAAATAAAAACACTTACATGAAATGTCATGCCGGCGTTTTGCAAATTACAGTTTGGAGACCGTTTCTAACAGCTATTTACAGCACGACAAGAAGGCATTATTTTAGAACACACAACTATTTATTGTTTCCGAATTGTACCGATTCCATTAATAAAAACTATTTACCTAAACAGTAACAGTAACACGTGGTAGTTATTTAATTTATCTAAGGTCTATAATTAGAATCCTAATCCGTGGAATATTGAGTAAAAATTAGCTGTATGATTTTTATTTGTCATAAATAATATACCTACTTAGATTATATCGAAACAATAATTAATTTTGTTATCACCTGTACCAATTCAAAACCGGTATTATACTGTAAATATTAAAATGGTACCTAAATATATGGCACGGCCGCTTTTTTATAACCATCCGAACGTGGTCGGGTTATGTAGGTTTTCAAAGCTCTGTCAGTATTTTAATTATTTCTCTTTAATTACTGAATTTAATGAGATGAAATTTTGCATGTGCGTAGTTGAATTATTACACTGATAATTGGAATACATCTTACTATGCAATTCTTTATAGAACTTTCAGAACATCGTGCTATTTGACTGCTTTGTAAACAGTGCTCTGTTTATGGTGAATAGTCCTATAACTTTTTAATTACTAACGGAAAATCACTGATACTTGGCAACATGTTGCAGACACTTACAAGGTTTGTATAAACGTGAAAATCTAAACCCCAAAGTGCATACTATACGAACTAGGACCTAATAAGCGTATTTTACGTTTATATTTTTATCTTTTAAAGCCTACGCTTTTTTCTAAATCTGTTTTATGCGCTTATGTAAACAAATTCAAAACAACGTATGTAAAAATCTACATCTCTATAAATAAGCGCTTTATATGAAAACTAGCAAATGGCCAAACGTTCGCGCAGCGGAAACTTGAATATCTCCGAAGTTTATGCATACACTAATTTTATTCATACATACACAATCGTACACAAATTTAAACTAATTTTTAGACACATTTCTTTTCTTCTAAGTCCATGGATTCAAAAAAAGTGCCGCCAGGACAACGTTTACAACGTTCGCCCAGCGGAACCAGGTTTTGACGAAATTTCTCCACAATGGCTGCGCACACAAATTTTTTTTTACCATACACAATTACGCTACGTATCACACTAAATATCTGCATACTTAAAATCTTTAAATTCAACAACATTCCGCTGGGCGTACGCACACTTACGTTAAGGAGCAGAGCATCGATTAAATAATTCACAAAACGCGGAGCAGTAAGATCAGGCAAGAATTTGGTGGAGTCAATGATGACTAAAAGTTAAAAACTATATACCTACCTACTCAGTGCGATTATTGTCACAACACTATTAGTTTGATTTTGAAAGATACCCCTGGTAGTACCGGAGGGAATCGAATCAACGTTCAGCTCGACGTGCATATTATATTACTTACCATACCAAATAACGACGACGTCATACACTTAAAATCTCTATACTAAATTAGAACTTTTCCCGCTGCGACAACACATGCCTATCGTAAACACGTCTTATTGTGCAATTGGTATTCATTACGTAGGTGCCAGCAACAATGCAGGCAGAGAATTTTAACCTTCAAATAACATGGGGATGTAGCTCAGTGGTAGAGCGTTCGCTTTGCATGTGAAAGGCCCCGGGTTCGATCCCCGGCATCTCCAACTTTTTGATGAAACGTGGTATTTTTTTCGTACGATGTTACATAAATTTAGTTGAAAAACAAAAGATTTTCGCCCTACATATAGGGATTTTATCTCTAAAACATTTTCTTACAATTAAATTAACAGATCCTTTTGCGAATAAAGGATCTATCCGTGTAATATCTATCTTTTTTGTTAATTCTTGAATTACTACTTCAAACAGTAACTACTTACCTTACAAATCAGCAGCGTTAGATACACCATAAGGTCACGGACTAAGATTAAAGAGCGTCACCACTCGTCACATCTTGAGGATGTCGTATAGGGAAAATAATAGACTTATAATATCAAAATAAGAGGGACTAAAGATCGAATACTCAAACGCCTTTTAAAAGTGTGCGGCACTTAAACTAGACATGTATGAGAATTTCTAGTTTAAGGGTCGCTTTACTTTAAAAAGACGTTTGAGTATTCGGCCATTATAATATTAAAATAAGGGACCTGTAAGAAAGTAAGGGTATTCTACTTAACGGCAGGGAAGAAAAAATAGACAAAATATGATATGAGTGAAATATGAGAGTGCACCAGTTCCAAAGTGTACCATTTGAGCATGGTGAACAAATTGAGAAGTGCGACAAATGCGTCTAACCCAAATAATGATACTAAGCCGCCTGGCAAGCGCCGTGGTAAGTAAAGTTTTTCTTTTAAACAAATCCTCTCTCCGCATTAGTGTATTTTAAAGATATTTTCTTACCATTCTGTAGTCGGTCTTACGTCTGTCAGTTAATGTTTTGTAATCATTCAACAGTTTATAAAGGCAAAGATACACTAGGGGACAAAATGTTTCAAGACATGTGTCAACCGAAGCCGGCCGATTTCGCCTGACATATCTGGAGACATCACGCGACGCGACGTTGTCATGTTAAAAATGTTGCCAGACTAGTCGAGCGAAGTCTGGCAACGTCGCGCTACTTCACCCGACGTCGCTAGCGACACCTGTCGTGGGACTTGTCCCCTAGTGTATGTTTGCCTTAACGTGCAGCTATTCAACAATACGTTCCTATTAAAATACAAATAAGGATTAAACAAAACACAAAATTATAATACATTGTCACATCGTTTGTATTTGTCTGAGAAGTACAAATTAGAATAAAAAAATTAAATACACTTTAAAAAAGAAACGACTTCGTTAATCAGAATAAAATAATAAAAAATACAGTCGTCGTAGGGAAATCGCAATCAAAATAGTGTACAGTGTCCATTGATTTATTTATTTGATTACACCGAAAATAATTTCATTTAATTACATACAATAATTATATCTGCTATAATTCGAAACATTTTACATTTTCCAAAATATTTAGTGGCGTTTTTATTTTCACCGAATTTTCTTAGTAGGTAATATCATAATGTTTTTTTTTCTAGGTATTCGAATGTCATCAATGATACTAGAATCAGATGTATATTTAAAGATTATATACATCGAAGTGTCTCTGATATGTAGACACTTTTTGAACACGACTTCACGACACCACCATAACTTATACGAACGAGCTATTCTAGCAAACACTAGGTAAATAATGAGCACATAGTAATTTGGAAACAACTTATATATGAACACGTATCATTATAATCTCGAGTTATATTTAAGGCTTAAGAGAACCAAAGCTACATTATTATCAACTATATACACATAGGTATACTCATTATTTTTTTATCTGTATGAAGAAACTTGATCATTTTAAGAGCGGTGATATCATAATTAACCTTACACAATCTATTAAAAAGACGCATTAAACAGCAGAAACTTCTCTTTTTGGTATATTCAAGTATACTAAACTACGTTAGATAAATAGGTTTGAAGTGTACTCTGTACATATTAAACAATATCCTATTTGTTCACTGGTACTAGTATAATCAACTCACAATACGGAGTTCCTAACAACTTGACAGAAATAAAAAGGACTTTTGAAAGCACAATACGATGCGAAGGTCAAAATATAATACCTCAGCTTTTACAATAATTGAATAAAAACTACAAAGTTTTAAGACTGACAGAATTGTATACATTTAATGATAATTAAAACAAATTATTAACATTAAAATTTTCTATCAGTCTCGGAATATTGACTAAAATATAGTTTCTGAAGGCTTTGGCAATAATTATGATCAGATCAATAATTAAAATTGTATAATATATACTTATAAAATACATAAATACAAGTGTGATAAGAACGCACTGTTACTAAGGCTATCGCACATTTACTTAAAACACGTAACCGAACCTTTCAGTAAACATATTTCAATCATTACAAAACAAATAGGTGATAAAGCTAAATTCTTAAATAAAGGTAGTTACTAAAGTTATCTTCACGCACATTTTTGCTCATAAACATATCAGCCAGCTACGCTCTCATTAATCTACCTTACAAAATATTACTTAAATTTCAGCAAAAAGTCCAAATCGGCTCGCACTTTAAATTTAGAACACCAAAGCCGCTTATCTCAAGACGAAACATTTATAAAACTTTTACTATATTTTTCAGATTTAGAGAACTTACTATTTTTACACGTATAATATTTAGTAAATGTAGAGGAATGCGTGTCGAGTAGTATCGCGACATGATCCGGGGACGAAGACTAACAATTTATAGTAGAGACGCGAGTGCGGGGGTGCACCTGCACCGGCAGCAGGGTGTGTTCAGGCGCCGCAGCAGTTCTCGTTGAGGTCGGTGCGGGCGCTGCGCTTGCCGCTACAGCGCGGCGGCGGGGAGGGCGGGCAGGGGCGGGGGCGCGGGCGAGAGCGTGTCGTCCTGCTCCGCGCACGACACGGACGCCACAGAGTTCCGCTCCGTCGCCGCCACGGACGGCGCGTCCACATCATTCTGCAACCATCCAACGCGCTCAGCACACCGCCCGCCAGCTACAACACCAGGGCGGGACCAGGGCCGGGAGGGGGAGGAGGGGAGCAGAGAGAGGGGCAGAGGGGGGCGCACCGTTACTCACGACAATACCGCAACACGTCACACGCGCCCACTCGACATGATCGAAGGCAGGGGAGCATGGTACATACTCGCTATGTCTATGACGTTATACTTCCCCCCTTTCTACACGATGTCATATGGAATAAGTGTTGGTCGACGGACGTATGTGACGGTCACGTATACTGTGCTGCTAGAGGTACTAAACGAAACATGATACTATGGAAACAAATAATCGTAGAACCAATGTATTTATTTGGACTAAGCTCTTTTTACATTGTAACTGAACAACTAAAATAAAATTTCTAATTCAGAATTACTGGGATTGTTTAGTAGCAAAAGCTATTGATGTTTTTATGAGGGATTCTAATATAGAGAGACCTTTGGATGTACTTAAGCGGTGATGTTGAAGCTGTGTAGGTAATACATAATATTTTAAATCCATATAAGTACCTAATGTGAAAAGGCATGCTGTTTCCATGATCATTTCAATTTTCTCAGCGGGACCTTCATACTATGGGAATTATGAAAAAATACTTTTATTGTATAATTTTAATTAAGTAACTATGTCTACATGTTACTAACTACTGGATAACAAAATAAAGTATTTTTAAATTCTAGTTTTGTACTAAGAAAAAATATTAAATGATGATGACTAATCTAATATGAATATTTAAACATTAACAGGACATAAAAATTATTTGATTTATAGCAAAAACAGGACATTCGCAATTTCAAATACTTTTGTTTTTCCTAATAATTTTTATTTTTGGTATGAATCATAATGTAATTTTTATCATTTTAAACTTTATCTAGTGGATAACCTAAGCCCTGACAGTTTGTGTTAAAAAAAATATGGATTTAAAATATCACAATACATGACGAGTGGTGGTGCTTAGCTTTAGGTGAGCCTTTGGGTTATACAACACATCGTGCCGATTAGTAGAAAGGATATGAAAGCCAAGGATGTGAATGACATATTTTTAAATAGTACTAAAAAAACTCATAGCTAAAAAAATTCTATTATTTTAGGTTCAATAACAAAACACCTCTCATAATCCATGAAAAAGAGGTAATTATCCAAAAAGGAGTGAAGAGAAATGTATACCAAAGAAAAAGTATTCAATTTTCTATTGTAAAAACCTATAGTAAATAAAAATATTGATAATCTGACCACAAACATACTTGACTGGTCTAAAAGTATGGTCACTTTACAACTCTTTTCGAGTTTAACCTAACCATACAACTCTTGTGACCTGGCCTAAACCTCTAGTGCCTCAAAGGTAAATAGTCAAATATTTACCAAAATATCTTGTTACCCTCACATCTAATAATAATTAAAAAATATTTATACTTATTTCTCTTCACCCCCATTTTAGGATTTCAAAAATATACTGTAAATTTGTCACAGGATTATACCAAGAATTAGTTAAATATTGGTAAAATGATAAATAAAATTATAATGCAAAATAAAAACAAATAGAACGTTTCACCAATGAGACATGCAAAGGGAACGCAAATAAGCAAGGGTGAATACAAATATAAATCTACTACATATATAAAATAGAATATTCTAAAAATATAAATAATATAACTATATTCATACGGCCTTATTACAAAATACGGTCTAACTATAAACCACGATTTATTACGTCACAAAACCACTGTATTTGAAATTTGTTGTTACAAATTCAGTCTTAATGCTAAAGTGTTAAAACTGATTTTGTAATGACAAATTTATGATTTTGTATTTGTTTATACAAAATCAGTTTTAACATTTTAGCATTAAGACTGATTTTGTAACAAAAAATTAAAAAAGCAGTGGTTTTGTGACGTAATAAATCGTGGTTTATAGTTAGACCGTATTTTGTAATAAGGCCGATAATGTTTAAATTGTATATAAATATATCTGAAATATCTTATAAAGTAATAAAATGTGATGACATAGATGAATGAATACACTAGCAATTTCTTCAAGGTAACTTTTTACAACTACTCGTAATGAAAGTATAAAATCTTAAATACCTACATAATTGAGCTAATATAGCACCTAATTTTTTATAATAAAATGTTTATAGATAGTCTAAAAATACTACTTATCAAAATAAACATGTATTTAACAATGATTTGTACAATAATATATCATCTAGTACACTTACTCAACGCGTAGGGCCTACGGATTATGATCTATAAATAACAGTTATTATATAACACTATCCACATATATTTAAATAGTTACTTCTCACAAATACCTGTCCATTTGATGGTGGTACCTAAAACAAATCTTTAACACTCTAAAGTATAAAGACATCAATATCTACCTACCTAAGTTTTAAACGATAAGTTTTTCTAGCCTAGTTACATGAACATTGAAATTAAAATCTGTATTTACCTACTCATTAAATTATTTATATTATTACATCATACAAAAATACTATAAAAAATTAATCGGTCTCATGCGATTTTCTCATTAATTACATTTCATTTAAGTAACATATAACATTGTAAACGTTTTACTACCATTTATAAAATCTAAACATTTATTATTTAAAACTTGTGTAACGGCTATAATTTCATTTTTTTTTTAATTTACTAATCATAAATGTTGCTAGCTCTAATGATTATTATCCATAGCAATTACTGACATAAACCTTCAAGCTCGTACCCTATTCTTTTAAAAGAACAGTTCTATAACATTCTATATTATCTATAGCATCCTCTTTAGACCAACGACACGTAACAAGTCTAGCAGGTGGGCGGTACTCCGGCACTACATCACGTCCGCAGTACCTACTCGTGCCTACACACTTACTGTGAGCGATGCTCTTACAACCCAAGTACGCTCGCCTGAGCGCATTTGTCACTTTGCCCTGACAATCAGCCACAAACCGACAGTTTAGTACTTGAGAATATAGAAAACCTTTCAATAAAAAATATAAATAAATGCTTAAAAATAATGAAGTTAAATAGAAAAAGCTCTTTCTCAAAGATTGATCTAGAAAAAAAATGACGGCATTCAAATTGCAGTTTTATTATAATAGAAGATAAATAGGCGTTAAAATGAGTAACTGAGTAGATACTTTATAGAATTACTCTCTATTCAAAAACCGACTTCAAATACGGTACTGGCACTTTTAATTTGCCTATTTTATTAATGGATCTTGAACATTTCTCGATTATTAAGTAAACTAGACTTCCAAAAATTGTCTCCTAAAATATCTATTTTGTAATTCCTAACTGTATTCTTCAGGAAGTTTGCGTCTCCAATATAACTTATCAGAGACAGAAACAGTATTTTTCTTGAGTATTGTCATAACCAAAGTAAAAAATATATATATTTTTAATTAAATTACTTTAAAGGACTACCTCACATAATGTGATTAATTCACATTAAGTATAAATCGATAAGAACCATATTGAAGTCGATTATAAAAATGTAGAATGATAAGATTCAAAATATTATTTTTCTTAGCGTCTAGGTAGTATAAAAAACCATGCTAACATAAAAACGTTCTCACCACGGTGACTCCAGGCCTTGCCTGTAATTCATAACACGTTTTCACACTACCTTCCTATTTACCTTTATAAGCCTATTTTCATTCAGCATTAAAACTCCTTAATATTTAACGATTACTTAAATATAATATGAAAATTATAATGTAATGGATACATAATATGACATTAAAATACACATAATTATATGAACTTACAATAAATATATAATATATACATAATATAAAACATAGATTTAGGTTTGTAGTTTTCAAATCAAGTAAATTTGTGAAACAGAAGTTAACTAGTAATGAAATTTAATTATCATTATTATTTATTAGTTGTATTACTAATGCTATGTTTTCTTTTGGGACAGAGCAAATAAAGGCAAACCATTTGAACAAGTTTTATTTTATTTACATGTATATTTGTAAAGCTTTAATACAACAAGGTTATTTATACACTGGATAAGAAAACTACAAACGCAATGAGAATAAAGTAACTAAAGTGAATTATATGAGTATTGTTGTGATTATAAGACGAAAATAATAAACACAAATGTACAGGAGAAATAAGATTGACGAATAAAAAGCTCTGAAACTCCCAAAACACTTACAAGTAGTTTTAGAAAAATAATCGTCAAGTAAATATAAGTAAATAACAATGAGCTTGTAATGTCACAAGTGTTTAGAAATATATTGTGGTTTTTCAAGAGAAAAAAAAATTATGAAGATTATATTATCATCTTTTAAATATCATCATCATCATTATAACAGTCCATTAATGTCCCACTGCAGGGACGGGCCTCCTCCTGTGACGGAGGGATACTTATATGATGTTTTTCTTTAACTAGTCTTGTGTCCACGATATACATTTGATTTGTTTGACACTTGATAAAAGTTTGATTTTCAGAATCAATTTACAATTACTTGACAATTCTTTTTCGACTATTTGTATGTTATGTGAGAGAAACCGAATTGGATTGCATATTATATATAAATTTATCTAGAACCCAAACTGAACTTATCAATAATATTTAACTAAATGAGTTGTGAGTGAACTCTCACCACAGAGTGATAAGAGTGAGTATGAGTGAAACGAAAGCTAATATCATGTGCAATGCTTTGGCCTTTACTTTGACAAGCGAGGCCACTAGTCGCGCTGTGACAGTTACCTTCAGAGGCACTTGAGGCACTTCCAGGTGGTAGCCAATTTCGCACAGATTGCGGAGAAGCTCGATACCTGAAACACGAACAGATTTTATGTTGTTGTCGTCCATTTCGGTTCATTTGGATTTAGATTAAATTGCACTTTTTTTACATAAATGATGACTGGAAACTTGAAGGAACTTGTATGCAATTGGCGTGTACGAGGTCGGAGTTTCGAATCCCGTGCAAGGTAATTATAGTCTTGCCTGAATGTTATTTGTGTTCGTTAATTGTATGTCTGCGAAGGTCTCTGCGACATATGGCTCGATCCCTAGTTCGTGAGATGTCTTTTAATTAAAACAAATTGCACTTCAGTTTTAATCTCCTAGCCAGCGTGGTATTAACAAGTTCCCTCCGCCCTGTAGTAGGACATTAATGGTCTACTATATAAAATGTTACTAACCAGTTTCCCTATTTTTGCCATATCTAGACTCCCAAGCGTCGAATAGTCTATTGTAGTAGCGAGGTCCAGCCAGGAAGCCGAGGTACTTGTGTGTGTTGTGATCGGGAAATATTCTCTCCATGTCACCCTGCTGCGTTAGTTCGTCTTCCGCTTGAATCAGGTGTCTCACGTCGTCCGATGTCAACGTTGATAAGATGTCGCGTAAGTACTGAAAATGTTTTATTTAGAATTGAGACTTGTTTGATTGTTGTTGAGGCAAAAAGGCGAGAAATATATAAAACTATTGGCTAATTTGACATTGGCATTAGTTAAATAATATTAATATTATGTTCAAAATAGCCTTTACAATAGTAATTTAACATATCTAACTATATGGGTGGCTAACCTTTCACATTCCAAAAGATTAGGTTCAAGTATCCTAGAAACTAGAATGGAAGTAAATGTTAAAAGAAGGTAATAATCAATAATATAATAGGTAATATACAATCTGTCACCACCCCATCTCATCCCATGGGTGTCGTAAAAACCGACTAAAGGACTATCCTTGAATATTATCGTAAAGAAGAAAAACTTGATATAAAACCCTATGCCAATCTGTGGTATTAGTATTACCCTTCGTCACGGGAGGAGGTTCGTCCCTGCAGTGGGACATTAATGGGCTGATATGATGATGATGACATTATGCTGACCCCTTCAATCCATAGTGATAAAACTAAAGGCAATGAGCACAATACAATATTAACTATATTACAATTTTATCAGCTCAACACTTACCAAATCCCTCTCTTCCATATTAGTGTATATAATATGTTTATCCCTTTCCTCTTTAGATAAATACACTGTATACAATCTGCTATCGTACGGCAATCCACCCTGGAAAACCAATAAATGAGTTTATCAATCAACAACAATTTAGTATTTATCTAATACTAGCTGACCTGTGCCCACTGCGTTGGGCGGCGAAAAAACGCGCCCCTTTTTTAAACATATTTCATTACTGCTCTACTCCTATTATGTGATACGTATAGCGTGATACAATATAACCTATGACACTCCCCGATAATTCGGTATGTAAATTAAAAGTTTACCTATGTTGAATCCAAAACCATTTAGAGATTTTAGATCGATAAGTAATAAAATCATATTTTTAGCGCAAAAAAACGCAAGATTGTGTTTATTTTTACAATTATTACATAAATTACTTTGTTTTTCATTTGACGTCTAAATGACATCATGTCGCCCGGTTCAACAGAAGTTTGTTTCTGCTTTCATTGCCCAATAACAAAAACAACTAATTTGAGTACTTTTGCCCTCCCACCTACAGTTTATTTGTAGTAAACAGCCAAAGTAAGTAATTCGACCGCATGTATGACGTCATAGATGCGGTCGAATTACACACTTTAACTGTTTACCACAAATAAACCACAAGTAGGAAAGCAAAAATACTCAAATTAGTTGTTTATAATTAATAAACCTTTAAAATAAAAATATAAAAAAAATACCAAAAAAAAACTTTACATACCGAATTGGACTATTTAACACAGAAATAACTTTTAAAAATCGGTTCAGTAGATCCAGAGATTATCCCCTACAACGTCACAAAAACAAACACACAAACTCTCTTTATAATATTATAGTATAGATAAACAAAAAAGAATACAAATAACCTGGTAATTTGATTTAGCGTTGACATTGTTTTAAGTATTAATTAAAAAAAGAACTCAACCATCATACCTTTACTACCATCAGTGTAACTTTGATGATAATAAAATAATTTATAAAATAATAGAGTATGAATATTTGATAGTTCTAAAGCTTTGAGATAAACTAAATGCTACACAGGCTCTAGGCGTACGTGGCTCATGTTACCAAATTCAATGAGGGCTATTTTACCCAGACAAACGGCCAACATACCCTCCAAATCATAGAAACTATTTATGGTCTAACAAATAATATAATATAATAATAGGCCTCTGGGTCGGACTGGATGCGGTAGGCGCAGGACCGAGTTCTGTGACGCGTGTTGAGATAGGCCTATGTCAAGCAGTGGACTGCAATAGGCTAGTTGATTGATTGATTGAAATAAATATACATACAAAGCTAATCAAAATGTAACTTTTTTACTATAATAAGTGGAGACATAAATCAAAATGTTTACCAGTTTATGCGGCTTATCTTTGGAGAGCATCTCTAAATTAGTCTTGACTGGTACTTGGAACTGCGCTATGTTCAGCACTGTGGTGACCATCGGACCCTTCACGTGGATGTCCAGAGGGGACGCGCTGTGCAGGCTCGGAGATATGTTCACCTATACATATTAAATAAATAATCCTTACACATTCACACAACGCCATCTAGTCCAAAACTAAGCAGAGCTTGTACTATGGGTACTAGACAACGGTTAAACCTACTTAAATACTTTTATACATAGAAATACTCAGACCAATCCAAACAATCATGTTCAAGCACACGAAGATTTGCATTGAGCGGGAATCGAACCCGAGACCTCTTCGTAGCAGTCATGTTGTATAATAACCACTATGCCACAGAAGTCGACAATTAATATTAAGTTTTTTGATTATATCTATCACCACCTTAATACTGGTGCTGATAGATCGGTAGAATGCTTGCTAAAATGTTTTCGTATTTGTTCTGTAAAGTAACATTTGCAAGAATGCTCATTACAAGTGAATGCTCAGATGTATCTTCACCTTTAAGATGAAAGTTGCATTTCACTATACATACCTACCCACTTATAACTTGTGAAGTATAAAAGGGAAAGTGAGTTTAGTACAGATTGTTCACAATGTTTGATAGATTTTGGTGGTAATTTAGTTAGTAAAAGTAATCATATTTCATAGTATTTAAAATCCTTTTTCGAAAAAAAATGGAAACAGCAAAACTTACATTTGAATGGTTTCAAAATACTTTAAAAAACTAGAACAATAATTTGGACCCCATTTTTGAGGTTTGCACTTTACTTATAAACACAATTTATTATATTATCATAACCCACATTTCAATACTTACATATTTAAAAAAAATAGTAGTTATTTTGTTCAAATAAATATGTTCTTCATTTACATACCTCCAATAACCATGGCTTAAGATCTTCATCAAGCAGCACATCTATACCAAACAGTTCATAGCAGTTGTACCTCGATGTGATGTTGGCTTTAGTGAGGGAACTGATACTGGCCTCCCCGGATATTATAGTTTTGATCACCAAATCCTTCATGGACTCCCACAATGCTACCGTGTCCACCTCCTTCTCAGTCTTTAGGTATTGAAACAATGTTTGTAATGTCCTGGAAATTAAGTTATTACTTTATCTAATACGAAAAATAAAAAATACACACTAACTGCTTTTAGAATGCTTGTCAGACTGATTTTAAAGTATTGTAAGTAGCAACAGTACAGCAAGTATATTGTATCTTATATCAAATTTGTAAACAGCAACTTAGTAGTGGCGGTGGGCAGGGCACATAGCGCGGAGAACCGACAGCCGTTGGGGCGGAAAGGTTCTGGAATGGCGACCGCGTACCGGAGAGCGCAGGGTGGCGAGACCCCTCACGCGGTGGACTGACGACTTAGTTAGGACGGCCGATGGATGAGTGCGATGCCGGGAGCTCGGGAGATAAGTTAAACAAACGAATGATGAATTATGACTATTTTATTAGGCAAGTAATAATCAATATATACCAATGTATCTTGCCTAATAAAATAGTCATAATTCATCATTCGTTAGTTTAACTTATCTCCCGAGCTTCCGGCATCGCATGAGGGAGGCACAGGACCGCACAAGGTGGCAATACTTGGAGGAGCCCTATGTCCAGCAGTGGACGTCGATTGGCTGATATGATGAACTTAGTAGACCGATGCGGACAAAGTAACAAACTAAAGTAATTTAGTACGAGATGCAAATACAACCATTATTCGTGTCATACTCTCCAGCAGAGCCACCTTCATAAATCGCGGTCATGTTTACCTCGAAACAATGTACGTGAACCGTACATAGTGTACATGCATTGTATATAACTGTACGCATACAGAATCGAGGAATAATGTACGTTGAAAGTGGCTCTGCTGGAGAGTATACTCCCTGGCAGCCCCACCTAGAAAAAGTATTTAGGATAGACGTAAAACAGTGGTTTTCATGAAAATTGATGTACGTATATTGTTTATTATGTACGTGTTAAAAAATCTTACTTCATTTCATTGTTTTATTAATTTTCACAGTTTTAATTTTTTTATTTATAAAACGCTTGACAATATTCATTAGCAAACAATATCAGAGTAAATATACCCAGTACAGGTACTAAGTATATTTATGTACTGGGTATATTTATTTATTAAGCACTCAAGCATAAGTATTAGGGAAGAGGAAAAATGTATTGTAAATGTAGGTACATAATGCAATGGTACCTACTTACGTATTAAATTACTTTTCAAGTAAGAACCTATGCATATTATTCTCTATTATATCATAATCCAAATTAAAACTTGATGTAGTAAAAACAAATGACACTTGGTGGGTAGTTGTTTATTCCATTGTGATTCCGACCTTACATTATTGTTTAGTTAGTGTGGATAAGTGTAGTATTCTATAACCAATTATCTCAATTAGGTACATATCCTATTTAGTGATGCACCGAGGAAAGAAAACCTTGGCTCATATTACATAAATAAAAACCGGTCAAGTGCGAGTCTGACTCGCGCACCGAGGGTTCCGTACAAGCCTATTTATTTTCCCGCCAAATTCTATGACGTCACGACTCAGGTGTCAAAAAATATTTGCCTGCCAAAATTTTATGATGTCACGACTTATCTGTCAAAAATTCTGTGTCGTTAAGTCTCATCTATCAAAAATTCTATGACGTCACGACTCAGCTGTAAAAATTCTATGACGTCACGTCTAATCTGTCAAATTTGACAGCTGTCAAAAAACATTTTTCCGCCAAAATTGTATGACGAAATAATCTAAATTTAATATGATGGAAGTAAAAATTTAAGGTTTTAGTAATTTTTCCTTTACATTTACTATAAGACCTTGCTTCATGCCAAATTTCAAGTTTGTAGGTAGACTGGAAGTACCCTGTAGGTTTTTACCCTTGCTGGTCGAAAATTTGCGACAAAAACGGCAATGATTTTTTTTACAGCTTTAAGAAGCAACAGACCTTAGTATTTAGTGAAAATTTCAATAATCGGTAAGGAACCCTAAAAAACATACGTAACGATAAATTCATGCTTATCTCTTTATAAACACTACTTTCCCTCGAAGGTATTTTTTTCACACTACAAATAATTATTTTTGGCCAATATGTGTCCGTTTCTGTTCAGTGAAACATTATATTAGACTAGCGGCTCGTCCCGGCCTCGCACGGGCATTAATATTGTTTTTTGATATTTTTTTACACTTTATCGTAATTTAAGTAAAAGTCCCTCTTCAAAAAAAATTCAATATAGCCTATGTCACTCAGGAAAAATTTAGCTTTCCAACAGTGAAAGAATAATACAAATCTGTTCAGTAGTTTTGAAACCTATTTAATTCAAACAAACAAACAAAAAATCAAACCTTTACTCTTTATAATATTAGTATAGATATTAAAAAGTGATCCTTAGAAGTAATACAATAGGGTGTTCCTTATATAAGCGAAAATATTTTTTTTTTGCTATCGAAATGCATACCCCCTGTTTTTTAAACTACCAAGACCTACTTTAATACAAATATTTTACTAAACTTTAAACGTTAACCCATGTCAACTAAGCTCTGAAGATTTTAAAAATTGCTGTTTTAACAGTTCCATAAAAGTATGGCTACATCGATTGAAATATAATTTTTATACGAAATATTATATTTCCAGGTGTGATGAATTCGCAAGTCATTTGACACAGTTAGCCTATGATATTTTACACAGTAATCATTTTCTCTGCTTAGTTTGGGACTAGACAGCGTTGTGTGTAAGTGTGAGGAATATTTATTTACCAAATAGTAATATATAACGTGTTAATCTTCTACTATATAAAAATAAGTCGGGTTTTCCTTCCCGACGCTATAACTCCAGAACGAACGAACCGATTTCCTCGGTTTTGCATTCGTTGGAAAGGTCTCGGGCTCCGTGAGGTTTATAGCAAAGAAAATTCAGGAAAACTTACAAAAGAAAAGCGGAAAAATAATGCCCGTGCGAAGCCGGGGCAGGCCGCTAGTACCCGTATAAATATGAATAATACTCTAATACTTATACAATGTAAAGATTTTAAAAACTAGACTACTTTCTTATGTTTTACTTAATAACTTTATTTTAATCAAAATAATTAAGTGCTTTATTGTAAAAAATGAGTTTTAAATTACTAGTTATGCTCCATAAAGTTTTGTAATTAGAATACTGTTCCATTTTCCACCAAATTTCAAACAAGGATTATTTTAAAAGAATTATTATTATTCCTCTATTATTTCGTATCTACATAGCTACTATGCATACAATTTTAGAGACTGATTTTATTATTAACTAGCTTCCGCCCGCGGCTTCGCCCGCGTGAAATTAGTTGATTAGATTCTGATAACGTCAGGATTCAGCTGTTTAAATACTATTTTTCTCGCCAAAATTCAATGACAGCATTTTGTCAAAATATATTTTCCTGCCAAAATTCTGTGACGTCACGACTCATCTGTCAAAAATTCTATGACGTCACGCCTATCTGTCAAAATTGACAGCTGTCAAAAGTGACAGAGGTATCAAATATTTTTCCGCCAAAATAAAATGACGTCACAAATCATCTGTCAAAAATTCTGTGACGTCACGACTCATCTGTCAAAAATTCAAAAACGTCACGGCTCAGCTGTTAAAATTTAATTCTGTGACGTCACGACTCAACTGTCAAAAAATATTTTCCCGCCAAAATTCTGTGACGTCACGAATCATCTGTCAAAAATTGTGTGACGTCACGGCTCATCTGTCAAAAATTCAAAAACGTCACGGCTCAGCTGTCAAAATTTAATTCTGTGACGTCACGACTCATCTGTCAAAAATTCAAAAACGTCACGACTCAGCTGACAAAATTTAATTCTGTGACGTCACGCATCAGCGTTCAAAAATTCAATGACGTCACGACTCAACTGTCAAAAAATATTTTACCGCCAAAATTCTGTGACGTCACGACTCATCTGTCAAAATTCTATGACGTCACAGGTCACGTGACCAAAATTCTATGACGTCACAGGTCACGTGACCAAAATTCTATGACGTCACAGGTCACGTGACCAAAATTCTATGACGTCACAGGTCACGTGACACAGCTTTACCACCAAAATTCTATGAAATCAAAATATTATATGACTAGCTGATGCCCGCGGTATTACCCGCTTAATTGTTATTTTACACCATAAACTACCTATATTCCAAATTTCATAAAAACCCATTTAGTAGTTTTTGCATGAAAGGGTAACAAACATCCATCCATCCTCACAAACTTGCATTTATAATATTAGTAGGATAGGATAAGCAAAGGTGTGTCACTTTAGTGCCTAACAAATAAGGTGAATATTATCTTCACTAAATAAAAAGAAGGAAACCTTGAAATTAAACCCTATACCAATCCGTCTGCAAGCGTGGTATTAGTAGGCCAAGTATCCCTCCGTCAAGGAAGGAGGCCCGTCCCTGTAGTGGGACATTAATGGGCTGTTATGATGAAATAAGTTGACAATTACGAATTTAAGCTCTCTAGATATATCAGACCCGCAGCTTAAAAAACCGGTCAAGTGCGAGTCTGACTCGCGCACCGAGGGTCCTGTACAAACCTATTTATTTTCCCGCCAAATTGTGATAACGTCAGGATTCAGCTGTTTAAATACTATTTTTCCCGCCAAAATTCAATGACGTCACGACTTAGCTGTCAAAATATATTTTCCTGCCAAAATTCTGTGACGTCACGACTCATCTGTCAAAAATTCTATGACGTCACGCCTATCTGTCAAAATTGACAGCTGTCAAAAGTGACAGAGGTATCAAATATTTTCCCGCCAAAATAATATGACGTCACAAATCATCTGTCAAAAATTCTGTGACGTCACGACTCATCTGTCAAAAATTCAATGACGTCACGGGTCACGTGACCTATGACGTCACAGGTCACGTGACCTATGACGTCACAGGTCACGTGACACAGCTTTCCCGCCAAAATTCTATGAAATCAAAATATAATATGATTGCTAATAAAAAGTAGCCTATGTTCTTTCTCAGGGTCTAAAGATTGTCTGTACCAAATTTCATCGAAATCCGTTCAGCCGTTTAGGCGTGAAAGAGTAACAGACAGACAGACAGACAGACAGACAGACAGACAGACAGAGTTACTTTCGCATTTATAATATTAGTATGGATGTTGCAAGCTTGTGAGTTAGGTAAGTATATAAATTGTAGTTATTTTAAAACCGTGAAATGCATAAGAAAATTATTTAATTAGTTCTCAGTAAATCTGTTTTATGCGGTATACACAATAGTTTTATTTATGTACACACAGCAACACATCAAGTTAAACATTTTCATTTGAAATTGTGTCTTATTTCAAGGTATTAAGGTACATGAGTGTCTAGCTTGATTAGTTGCTGTGTGTACTCATTAATAACAACTCTTTCTTACGAACTTCACTACGCCCTAGCCGTACGTACATTCAAAACTAAAGGTTTACTTTTCAATTTCTAAAAAAAGGTCACATTTTATGTGTCCTAAAAATAAATTATTTTTGTCAACTTACCAAATTTTTAAAACACCACAAAAAATTAATAATTTTTGAGTGTAAAATACTGTTTTTATGTCAAAATAAACTGGACGTTTATTTTGACATAAAAACGTTTTTTCCTTAATTCTCCAGTTCATGCCCTTTTTGCCCATTTGGGTTTTCTTTCCTCCATCACTTAATAGGATATGTACCTAATTGAGATAATTGGTTATAGAATACTACACTTATCCCCACTAACTAAACAATAATGTAAGGTCGGAATCACAATGGAATAAACAACTACCCTCCAAGTGTCATTTGTTTTTACTACATCAAGTTTTACTTTGAATTATGATATAATAGAGAATAATATGCATAGGTTCTTACTTGAAAGGTAATTTAAAACAATCATAAAAAAGTAAGTAGGTACCATTGCATTATGTACCTACATTTACAATACATTTAATTTTTTCCTCTTCCCTAATACTTATGCTTGAGTGCCTAATAAATAAATATACCCAGTACATAAATATACTTAGTACCTGTACTGGGTATATTTACTCTGATATTGTTTGCTAATGAATATTGTCAAGCGTTTTATAAATAAAAAAATTAAAACTGTGAAAATTAATAAAACAATGAAATGAAGTAAGATTTTTTAACACGTACATAATAAACAATATACGTACATCAATTTTCATGAAAACCACTGTTTTACGTCTATCCTAAATACTTTTTCTAGGTGGGGCTGCCAGGGACTATACTCTCCAGCAGAGCCACTTTCAACGTACATTATTCCTCGATTCTGTATGCGTACAGTTATATACAATGCATGTACACTATGTACGGTTCACGTACATTGTTTCGAGGTAAACATGACCGCGATTTATGAAGGTGGCTCTGCTGGAGAGTATGACACCATTATTCACCTAGGGCAGAGACGAAGTGTCGTCTTTGAAACAATTACTAAACAAATGATACAGGAGAAGTTTGTTCTGAAAGAGGTTAGGTGGCTCTTGGCTAGCAAAATGGTTATTGTGGTTGTGGCAGATGCAATGCCTACACGGATTCGGGATTTTTTACGAAACAGGATTTAACTGTCATGGAGCTTTCCTTGCAGATTTTAATTACGACAATAATAGATTATTGTCTAATATTATAAAGAGGTAAAGCTTGTGACGTTGTAGGGGGTAATCTCTGGATCTAATGAATCGATTTTAAAAAATCTTTTTGTTGTATAGTCCATTTATCGGGGAGTGTCATAGGCTATATAGTATCACGCTATGACTAATAGGAGTGGAGCAGTAATGAAATATGTTTAAATAAAAGATGAAATGAAATATATTTTTCGCCGTCACGGGCACGGGTCACGGGTCAGCTAGTTTAATCGCGAGGACGTAGATGACTATGTTCGGCTTTCTAAACTTTCAAACTAAATTAAAATCTTACCATTTATGTCCTTCACAAGCCGCGAAATCCTCATTCGGCGTATAGTTCTTGGACAGTCTGTTGATAGAATAATTTGTAAGGTGCATATATCTATCGTTCAACGATGCCAGCTCGTCGTTGTATTTAACTGAAAAAAAGATAAGATTTATTTATACTTTAAATAAAATTAAATAATTGACTATACCCTATTCAAGATAGCATGAGAAAAAGTATAAACATGTCAAATCTGTCAAACTGCAAAAATGCCGCGGTTTTGAAACATTTTTAACTAAAAACATATCTAAACAATAAATAACTCTGTAAATATAAATAAGAGTATTCTACCTGGATAAGAAAATGTGAATTTAGTCAATAATGCTTGAATAATACAAAATGCTTAAATATATACAAATTTATTGAGAAGCAGAATATACAAATAAAACGTACAAATTAGTAAATTGCTTTTTAAAAACACTTTTTTCAATTTCTATTAATCAGAAACTTCTAATTCAGATTCAGAAAAACTGTTCCCAGCTTGTATTATAAATTAATTAAGAAATTCTTCAATAATACCATTAATTTGTAATATTATTCTTCTTCTGTTATGACATATTATTGAGATACGTGACAGTTGAGACATTGACAATTGTAGGCTCTTCAATAAGTCGTTTAGTTCGTATGGAATGTTTAAAAAGGAAAAAAGAAATTAATTGATGAATTGGTGATCTAATTATAATATTTAAATTATTTAAACATTAGGTAATGAAATTTGTATTTTATTGTAAAGTCTAAAACATTTTAATTATTTTTTTTATAATTTCGAGTCTTCATCGTGACCATAGATTTTAATTATCTATAAATTAGTAATCGTGACATTAAAAAAACCCATTTTTTTGTTTGTTTACCAAATTTGTCAGGCCTAAATGAATATGGTATAGTCTTCATACCAATTATGATAGAAGAAGAAATAATTAATCTATAATAAGCGTATGAAGATACGCTACATTTATAATATATTAATAAGTGATAAATACTTAAACATGCTGATAAGTAACAAATTTAAATTTTAATATATTATATTACTTTAGCTTTACATGTATGTATCTCAAAAAAGGCACCTCATGCAATAAAGTAAGATAATACTGTATTACACTTTATTGCACGACCGCTTCATTGCTTTTTTTGACAAGATTTATAACGAAATTCACAAGACAACTGGTGCAATATACAGGATCAGAGATTCTTAGTAGTTCTAATAGTTATTACGAGGTACTCTAAAAATTGCAATATTGAGATACAATTAATACAAAGTTTAAGACATAGTTATAAAAAACTTACCAGATGCAAATCTAGCGAGTCCATCCTTGTACAAGTATATCCTCATAGGATGAATAGACGTGACCAGTACATAGAGTCGTAGGTCGAATTTATTGCCATTGATAAGGTAGGGCTTCGATATATACCTCTGTACTACGACCGGCCGTTTCTTAGGTATCTGAGTCCATTTCGATACTACTTTGATGCCAGTGCCTCGGGCAGATGCGGGCTGGAAATTAAAAACATTTATTATTAATTTATTTAAAGCTTTATGTACAATATCACGCACAAAAGCGGACTGAATTCCAAAGGCGTTTTCTACCAGTCAACCTTAGAATGTTGCAGAGACCGAGTAATGCAAAGAAAGGTAGAGTTCCTCTAGTATAGATATAGGAAAACAAAGCCAACAATACTTAACCACACTTGCAAGGCAGGTCCTCTCCTTATGTTTTTGTAGGGATAAAATCTGTGAACTTGCCCTCAGCGTGATTTTACGGTCATGGGATGAGATCTAATTTACCATATTATGGTAAATTAGAATCACGATGTATTTTTAGGTCATCAAGGTACGGAGGATAAGGCGAATTAAATGATAGTTCAATCAGCAATTATTTAATTAATGTCATACCAATGCAAACAAAACTATTTCTTTGTATGAATATTAAAATCTTTACTTACAGGCTTTATAATCCACTTTTCATTATTAGCTGCATACCTTTCCCAATCGTGCTTAAGCAATTTGAGATCGTGCGGCAAAACGTAAGTTTTAGGCATTATGCCAAATTCTGCTTTACCATGTTTTGCTACTAATTTTTGTAAATTTCTCCATAAACGGTCTTTACGTCCTATTTGAAATGTGCCAGGGAAATGATTCATCTTTTGCCCGTCTTTTATAGCTCTAAACATTATTGATTTCATATGTTTACCCCATATACCGATCCAGTCGATGGTTTCTGAAAAAAATTAAATGTGAAGTTAATCATGAAGAGAAAAAGAAACAGAAAAAAAAGGTTCTAAGGGACCGCGACTTAGTTAGGGACGGCGGGAAGCCGATGGATGAGAGAGGCAAGGACCGCACGAGGTGCGTATATTTGGAGGAAGCCTATGTCCAGCAGTGGTCGTCAATTGGCTGATATGATGATGAATCATGGTGATACCACCGTTAAAATATTTGGCGGTAGGATACCTACATTAGGGCTCTTTAGCAGGACTAGGTTAATGCGTTTAATATCAATTAAATGGACTCGACTTAAACAGAGGATATTTTAAGTAGATTCCTGGTGAATGCAAATCATTGAACATATATTTTCAGATTGATCTGGTTGTGTTTTATGTTTAACATGTACAAAAAGCCTAATCATTTGTATATCGTATGATGTGTTTAGTTTGAGACTAGAGGGCGTTTTATAAATGTTGAGTAATCATAATTATATCTTATAGATATAATTATGATATAATAAATAATGACATCATAATATTTACCTTCTTGTGGGCATTCAGCTGTATCACACTCACTCTTGACCAATCTAAAGCCAGAGTTAGTGAGTGTTTTTCTTACTACTATTGGTGTGATTGTGGTTAACTTCCATTTAAGATGTTTCTGTATTGGCACGGGTATCTTAAGTATAGGTTGATCTTCGTGGCCGACGAATTTTAGGTAAGGTGGCACACGAGTGAATAAAGATGGGCGGAGAGAACTGGTTACTGCTTCGGGCAAACTTGTAGTTGATTCTATAAAAAAAAATGATAATAATTATTATAAAAACTTTACTAAATTATATTATAATAATTACGAAATTAATACGACTTTATAAAAATACTATTACATATACAAGCATTCAAAGAAATAAATAATAGGAAACTATTTATTTGTAGAAAAACAGTTACTTAATAGTTATTATAACAACAAGAAACCAAGCCTAACTTTAGTACTTTCAACAGTACCTAAATCCTAGTTTAAACTAACTAACGGCCGCATACTCAAACGTCTGTTAAAGTAAAGCGGCGCTTAAACTAGACATTTGTATGAGAATTTCTAGTTTAAGCTCCGCTTAACTTTTACAGACGTTTGAGTATTCGGCTGTAACGCTGTAGGTAGAGGTATACCTTTAGCACTGATTACAAAACATAATACTTCGGGCACGAATAAATTTTAGGTAAATTACTTAAAATAATTAATTTATGATTCAATAACAAACTTTATTGACTGAAACTAAAGAAAAAATGGATGTCATTTTCTTGCAGTTAGTATTATAAATCATCATTAAGACATAAGACATTTATTTCATAAACAAAATTTTACATTTTTTTTTTCATGGATAATGCATCTTTCAATCAATAAATTCTTTTAAATTTAGGCTTTCACTATTTTTTTTACACTATTTATCAGTGTAAGCAAGTACGTCGGCTGAATTTCAATAGAATTAGTGTATTACCAATAGAAAAGGTATATAAAGTTTTATTATACAAACCTAAGGGTAGGGGCATTTACTGAAATCGGAGCTACCTACTGATAAGCTAATAATAAAGGAGAGGTCCGAAACTTATGATATTTTTTTTTCATTGTGGGGGTAAATTGATATTATAAAAAAAACACTATTTTCACATTCAAAATGGATAAAAGGAAAAAATAAGTAATGTAAACATCAATATTCGAGAAAAAAAGGTTTCAGCTAATATAAAAAGGGTAAAAATATAAAAGAGATATTATGAAAAACTACTAAAATCTACCTAATTTATATACTACATAAAAATCTATCATAGATAATTTAAAAATTTACAAACAAAGTATGAAAAAACTTTGTAAAAACGCAAACGTCACACGATAATACTAAGACAAGATAGCTTCAAGTTAAAGTTACGATAAGTTAATTTAAGTTATTACAGTATAGCGTGTAAAGGTTTGCGTTTCGAGTCTTTCCGAATAACTTTGTAAGGCGCGGGTAAACATGATAATACTTGGGAAGTTTTTACATTAAATTGTTGTTCCACAATGCAAGTAGCTATTTAACTATTATTAGAATGTTTTGTTTAACTATTGCCATAACGGCATGCAAAAGTGCTTTTAAAGTCAACGAAGTATTTTAATGGAAGAATAAAGAATTTTCTTTTTACCTACTTACGATTAAGTTTAATGATATACATTAAAGTGATCGATTACGTTCATAAGGAAAATCATCATTGTATAGGATAGGACGAAGTCTCATAATCTTTCATCAAGTGATTGAATTGATAATCAACATATTAAAGTAAAACTAAGATAAATGGTACTATTTTGTACCCAAAACTGATGACCATTGGCCAGAAAGATTCCTAGATAAAAAGGGACTTTATTTTAACCAGACTAGGGAGACTATATTAAGCTTTATATGAACGGTGGTTAAATTATATCTAGACTAATATTATAAAGAGGTAAAGTTTATGTGTTTATGACGTAGTAGTCTCGTAGGTAATCTCTGGATCTACTGAACCGATTTTAAAAATTCTTTCTAGTCCATTTATCGGGGAGTGTCATAGGCTATATAGTATTACGCTATGACTAATAGGAGTGGAGCAATAATTAAATATGTTTGAAAAGGGACGCGTTTTTTTCGTCGCCCAACGAAGTGGGCACGGGTCAGCTAGTAACTAATAATTCTTAATATGAATAATAGTGGAAAGACTGCTGAATTCAAAATATTGATTGATATTTGTAGATTATCAAAACAGAAACAGGAAGAGAAAATATAGATACCACTTTAATCGGTTGTCGCGAATCTTTCAAACAATCGAGCTACTTGCATTATAGTAACGAGGCTATACAATATTGCATTTATTAAAACCTTTGCGAACAGTCCTGAACGGGTTTATCGTATTCAGTGATGTCAAAAATACGTTATGTTCCTTGAAGATTTTTTCTGTAAACAATGTTGAACAATATTGTACATTTCTATTGAGTTATAAAAATTCTAAGAAATCATCATCATCATCATTCCCCTGCCCTTATCACAATTTTATTTGGGGTCAGCGCAGCATGTCTTCTTCTTCCATACTTTCCTATCTGACGTCATCTCACAAGTAACACTCTTCGCAGCCATATCGTCTTTCACACAATCCATCCATCGTTTCTTTGGTCGTCCTCTTCCCCTATATCCATCCACACACATGTTCAACACCTCCCTCACCACATGACTCTCATTCTAAGAAATGTTTTGGTAAATAATACCAAAACGATAATTCTTGAAACTAATTCATTGCAACGGTATGGCTGCGGCATTAGATCGGTAGTTACCGACACAGCATTCATTATACACAATATGCAGTCGAATAATGCGTTACAAGATATTTTCAATGACAATTTTAATAATGTATGTTTAAAATTAAAAATATTTAATCATGTTGGTGTTCGCCGTGTACTACGACGATGTTTTTTTTTTAGCTTAGTCAAAGCTGCCAGCCAAAACACTGTAAAGTGAAGCACATTAGTGATTTGACGACCTCTTTAGCGCAGTCGGTATATTACATGGATTCCTGCTCAATGCAAATCTTTGTGTGAATGAATATGATTGTTTGCATTGGTCTGGGTGTTTTCTGTGTATAATATGTATGTATTTACAAAAAAAAGTATTTAAGTACGTCTATCCGTTGTCCAGTATCCATAGTACAAGCTTTGCTTAGTTTAGGACTAGGTGGCGATGTGTGAATGTGTGAGTATATTTATTTATTGACTTCTGTAACTATACACACCTCAACAAAGTCTAGGGATATTTAGTATAAAGTTGTGAAACTTAAAAAATTTGGTTTGTAATTTTGTTTTTTTTAAATTCTTTTGATGAAAACTTTCTTTTTTAACCTTTTTCAACCATTCTAAATTTGAATTTAAAAAATAAAATTAAAAATAAAAGATTTACGCGGCTTTAACGTAGTCAAGTTCGAACAGTAAGTTTACCAACAGTAAGTTTTGACTGCTTTTTTGTGTAAAATTTAAATTTTATAACAATTTAAGCGTTTATTTCGAATAATTGATATTGTGTGCATTAAGCAGCGGCGCCATTTCATCATAAAGGATATGTTAAGAGCAGTAGGCATGCTCCCAGCAGCGCGTACTAAGCGGAGTATGGCTGAAGAGATTGGAACAATACAAAACATGAAATCAAGGTTATGGTCACGTTATCGTGCTTCTGGTGAAGTGGCTGAAAGATACCACAGCAAAAAGTCTATCATCACTCAATGACATGATCGATTTTTGCAAGTTCCCGCGAAAAGACAGCGAAATGTTACTACCATACAGCTGGTTTAGAGGCTCCAGCTCTTGGTGGAGACTCTTGCGGGTGACCAAACTGTCAGAAGAAGTCGGCATGACGCCCACCTTTATGTTTGCATACCGCTGTGTACTCCAGCACTACGCCGAGCGAATCGCGCACGACGACTAGAGTGGGCTCGTGAACATTTGCACTGCAAAGATATCCTGTTATCTGTAGTGGTGTTTACGCATGAGTCCCGGTTCGGTTTCCACTCGGATTCACGTAGAGAACGTGCTTGGCGAGTTCCTGGTTGTGATAGCCGTCTACTACATCCTCAGGAAATCTATTCATACCACGATGGAACAATTATGGTTTGGATGGGAATTCGTGTCCGTCGAAGAACAGAGCGCGTTTAAATTAGAAACACCATAACGGCTGAAAAATAACTTAACGAGGTGCTAGTACTAATAATCTACCCCCGTAGACTACAATTGGGCCAAATGTTCAAGTTCATGGACGATAACACCCGTCCGCATAAAGCGAGAGTGATGACGAGCTGGTTGCAGGAGCACGACGTATCGATTTTATGCTGAACCACTCAATCCCCTATCCTCAAAACCATGAAATACGCGTAGGACATGTTCAAAAGAATGGTTTTGATCATTTTTCTTGCATAAAATTGCGATGGAAGGGCAACTTTTTTTGCATCCTAGTCGGACCTGGAACAATATACCGCACCAAGACCTAGATAACATAATGAAGGCTTGAAAAACCATTGCAGGACCGTTATTTACGGTTTTTTTAATGTGCTGACTATTGATTACTCACATAACAGTTAAAAACAAATAAATTTTTGCTTATTTTCACTTTTGCTTAAGAAACACATTCATTATAAGTTTTACTAATTTTCCAAATTTTTTATTTATTTGAATAAAAAAATATTTATGCAAAAAAAATACTTTTATTTAATTCTGGATTGTAGCCTGATAAATTGTCTTTGTAAAAATATAAACATGTTGTATGCTATCTTCAATAATTTTGAAGTTAATTGAGTAAATACCAAATATCCCTAGACTTTGTTGAGGTGTGTATTTCAAGTATTGCGATGTTAAGTTAGCTACAAAGTTATTAAAACAACAAAATATTTTCATATTTACCTCTCGAAAGAACTTTCTTAGGTGTGACAACTGTCCCATTAAGTTTGGAAGATAGTTTCGTAACCGAGGTATGTTCAACCTCGTCCACTTCATCAATTTCGAGTACCACTTCCGGTTTTATAACAATTATCTTCTCGGCTTTTTCGAGCTCAATAACTTGTGGTGGATCTGTCTCCATTTTACATACATCGCCCGCTGTTATTAACTCCGGTGTTGGTGATCGACTGAACTGACTGCGGATAAAGAAGGAGATTATTATTTAGTAGAATTATTTTTCTCCGTGTGGTGACGGAGTAAGAATACAATATGTCACCACCCCATCTCATCCCACGGGTGTCGTAAAAACCGACTAAGGGACTATTCGTGATTATTATCTTAGCCAAGTAAGAGGTGGCAAGATAAACTAGACTGGGCATGGAAAAACTGGCAATCATTGGCGGAAAGACTTTTGCTCAATAGTGGGATGACAGTAGCTATAGTGTGACCACAGGAGCTGTGCACCTCCTGAGGTATGCGCGCGGCGAGAGGGGGGTGGACATATAGAGTACATGTTATATACTGGTATAGAATAAACAGTCTATGACGTAGCTACTAGCGACATCTGACGCAATATACTTGAGTTATTTGGCTGGTACGGGTCGCTACACGAGCGGCTGTAGCAGTTTTCTATTAAAAGACAGTCATTTTTAAAAACTCCAAGAAAGTATTTACATTATTGTATAGTTTTAAGCGTAAAAAAGAACATTATTTGTGTTTTTATAATGTAACTTTGAGAAAATTGACATCTAGCGGAATGTATCAAATACTCTAAGAACATGAAATTCTTAGAGAAAAATATAATGTTCGAATTGTTATGACACTGCTGTCAAAACTCGTGACGGCAGGAAGGTGTCCGTTATGGTAGCATACACAAGAGCTATATCGAGTTGTTTACTATGCCAAAAATCTCTGCATATAAAAATTAAAAAAAATCCAATTGTTAAGATTAATGATGAGGAATTAGAAATCGTTAACACTACAGTACTCCTAGGAATTACTTTATACAGATTACCCCCTTACTCATAAACGCCTCTTAAATTTTAGTTAATTGATTACCTTAAATTGTTACGGTTTTGTTTGGCATAAGTTTGATTTTACAAATAATAATCTCGCTAAACAGTGATTAAATTTAAGAGGCGTTTATCAGTAAGGGGTGAGTTCTTATTTATCACCTGCATATTTTAAATAAAATATGAGTATATTTGGGTTACATTGTGATCAACTAAGTAAGTGTAATATATTACAGATATGTCTATAAAGTCGTCAAATTTGTGATTTTTATTAGTTCATTAATCTACAATAAACTAATAGTGACTTACGAAGAACAATGAAACAATGAGTAGGGAAAATCAAAGTGGCACGCACGGGATGTGATTTTTAAAGTTATAAGGCGATGTTTAGCGGAGCACGATTCTGGTCAACTTTTATGCGATTTGGATGATGTTTATGGGCGAACTGCAACTGTGATGGGTATGTAATCGTGTTACTGTTTTTTGTAATCTGTCTCAAGTAATAAATTCACTCCATTTGAGATCTAGAGACCAAAAACAGGCATTGTGTACATAACACATTTTTAGGTTAGATATTCATTGTAAGTAAGAAAAATCATAGTACGACCATTTCTGTTGATACATTATCAGTTGCATTAGTATAATTCAGTCAAAATTTATCCCAATTTGAATTTGTATTAATTGCTTTATGTCTATAATACGGTTGATATTGATAACTAAACTATGTCACTTTCGCATCGACTGGTCTGTCTACAAAAAATAATTAATTGCAATACCTATTTTATTAAATTTTATATCATTTAGCTCTTAGTAAATCCATGTTAAATGATATCTTGTTGGTTCATATTTAACACTGAATAAATTTTAGTTAGGTATTGTAGTTATTCTTTCCATTCCATTAGAATTATTAAATTTAAAAATAACAAATTTAAAAATAATGAAAAGTTTGAAACTCCTGGTAAACACAGGCAAGGCCGGCCAAAGAAAGAAATGGTATGTTTCTATATTTCTGCTCTCCCCCACAAAATATAATTATGTTCTACAGTAAAAAAGAGGTATATAACATTTTTCTGCTTTTACCTGTATGTTGTTTCTAGTTATGCCTAAATTTATTATAGGTATAAACAAATGTTCAATTTACATAACTTTTGTAAAATTTCGAGTTCCAACCCTCAGAAAATTGCAGATAGCTAGAACTGAGATGGATTTTAATTGTAGTCTTGAAGTTCTACGCAAAACTTTAAATGCAATAGGCTTACCTACAAGACATGCCCTAATATTATAAGTGCTCTAGTGTAGTGTTATTTAAACATAACTGTTTTGAAAACTATTTTGTCAGACTAAATAGGGTTGCTACGTGTTGCAAAGTGGCGCCCTAATTTTTTGCCAGGACTTTATAGACAGACTGTACCTACATTAAAAAAAAAAAATTGTTGTAGTTTTAATTATTATAGCGTAATGAAATAACTCCAGCCCGGCCACTAAGAACCGTTAATATCTGCGATAATATTGAATTTTGTATTGAAATAAAGTGTTACACAGGCGTTATTTCAGGGTTACATTTCTACTGTATTAACAGAATTACTGTACTACAAAACATAGGTACCTATGTTTTGTAGCTCTCGAGATATTCAAATCACTTGTAAGCATATTATCTGTACCAGTACTATGAACATAAATTAACATGGATTTTTGACATATTTCACTGTGAATTCGCATAAAGCATTTACCTACACTAATTCAGTCAGAATTTCACGCATTATTTTTACATAAAGAATTTATCAAAAGAATAGTTCCCTTTCTATCAGAACTATCACGTGTACGCTACCATAACGGACATCTATTTTTTCTTCGTCCCCCACCTCGCCGCGCATACCTCAGGGGGTGCACAGCTCCTGTGGTCACACTATAACTCCAAAACTATAGATACAAGTATACTGATATACATATATTTGTAAGCTACGTATTTTCAATGTTACAATACAAATCGCAAACAAAATCCAACGCAAATAGTTCTAATTTAAAAACCTCAACATCAATTTATAATTCAAGGATATCTCCGCGCAGACGTAGATATTTATAAAAAAAAAAACAATCGTTCTTCATTCGAATTCATGTACTTGTTGTAATGGCACTAAGGCAATTAGCTAACAGTAAATCATAACCGTCATCAATACTACGTCGTGATCAGTCTATTAGGGCATTGAACTTGGACGAAAAAAAAACGTTTAAAGAGATCTTTATGCGGTGAAAAACAAAGTTGCTAGAGACAATTTTTATGCTTAGTTATTGTAAAGTACAACTAAAGAGAAAGGTTTTTAGATTTGAATATAACCTTAAAGTACTATTTATGGAAAATGTTTCTGAATAATTTACTATCTATCTGTATACAGTGTCTTATAACATCAATTATATTCGTTTTATCCTAAAATAAATAAATAAAAGTTCAGTAGCGTATTGGTTAGTAGTACATTGGTTCATGCAGAGTTTTTCAATGCAAATCTTTGTGTGCATGAACATTGAACATGAATGTTAATTCGTCGTTTTTCCGTAATAAGTATTGTATGATAAAAAAATAAATAAGTATGTTTATCCTTGGTCATTCATAATATTATAAATTCACACTATTATGCAGTGATCTCGGGTTCTGACTATACCCAACCGTTTTTCTGGAGATTTTTGTAACATATTGTTTCAACCTTGAGTATATTTGATTCACTTACGAAAAACATTCATAAGCAATTCATGACATTTTTCTATGATATCGTATTTGGCAAACAAAATACTTGTCATGTTTAATTCACATTGCAACACTGAGATAGATTGACGTCAAGTAAAATGCCGGCATTTAAATTAATTCGTAATTTAAAAGTAACATGTGTCAGGACAAATAGAATACGCCGAGAACATGAAAAAATACTTCATACGAGAGATATCAGTACACAAAAACATCTGAATAGTCGGCTTGAAGCTTCATCAGGGCAAATTATGACCTGCATTTTTAGTCCGAGTTTGAATTGATACTCCGTATGAGAACACTATTTTTTTTCGAGCTGATACTCGGACTTTGAGAACCGCGGACTTCACAGGTCGGAATACTCTGTTTCGAGTTTTCTATCATTTTTATCATCAATTAGGGAAGATATTATGTGTATCGAAAGTCCTGCAATTGTCATCCATGTTGTCATCATAAGGGGAGTTGTCTTTTTTAAAGGTTTTTATATTATGAGACTTTCATTACAGAGACAAAAATATGTATAATCATTACGACGTCATTAATTTAGTACTGAAAGGCCTCGGTACTAAGGTACTATGACGGAAATACCTTAACCTTCTAACATCACGCTGTAATTAAAGGTTTACGTTACGTCAAATTTTCTAGTAATAAATAGTAAATAAAATCTCACTCAGGTTTTTCATCATAGACGCAGCAATCTTTACTGCTCGACTTCATCCTGGACACTTTAGTGGTAGATTTAAGTTTCTTCTTAGGCTTGACTTTCTTTGTGTGGACTGTGAATACGGGGCTTGTGGTCACGGAGCTGACCGGCAACGCCGGGCTCACCGCTGGGCATGTGGGGGTTGGAGTATCTTGACGTGGCTGTTGACAATAATTAAAACTTAATATAGTTGTATTTAACGTAATATAAGAAGACCCCCAGCTAGTTAGACCGACGACCTCAAAAAAGTCTCCCGGTCGGACTGGATGCGGAAGGCGCAAGTATTCTGTGGCACGTGTTCCGAGAGGCCTATGTCTAACTGCGGACTGCAATTGATTGATAATTCTGTTTAATAATAAGAGAATGTATCTTAATGCCTTTAATGTAATTATTCTAATAGTGAACTTAATAGAAACCCTTGGAAAACAACATGTTAAGTCATTTCTCGTCAAAATATTTTTTACTATTCCATTTAGCTAATCAGCTAACACTCCTGGCTCTCCAATTAGTTAGCATGTAACGCTGTTTGAGGGTAAATTTTGACAATCATATTGAAACGAAAACTACACTTATGACGAAAATTTGCCGGCAGTAGGGACTAACCAGTAAAAAAACTAAACAAACACATGCAGCGCAATAAGTTAATTTACCATAACTTAATTCGAGTTTATTTATTGAGCAAATGCATGGTAACAGTGTCAAGGACAATTATTATAAATGCAAGTTGTGTGTAAGCAATTCATACAAGGACAACATGCACGGCCTTCGGTGCAATTATTTGGTCTTTATATAAGTTGCCCTAAATTCTTTAGAAAACTATTTAAGGTCAATTTTCTTTTACTTGTTGAAGGTAACAAATGGTTTGTAATAAATAGGTAAGTAATAATATTATGAAACTATTTATTTTCTGCGAAATGGCAAGGAGCACTGATTTGACATCACCAGGATCCGTTCGAGACTTGATTCGCTTAGCAAGCTAATGAACAAGTGCTTAAATATGTAAACTAGTTGATTAAAACATTGGACCAATATTCTATAGATATCAAAAGTGCCTTGATGAATGAGGAGTACTTAAGCCCGATTTACACATCGACAAGTACAGTAGCTAGTTAAATAGTAAGTTGTTGATTAAGTTGATTTAAATAAATCTCCATCCTATTTTTTGGCGAGTTAAGTTGGCGAGACGCGAGAGAGGGGGCTACTTCGTACTTACTCACAACTTACTACTTAACTCGCTACTGTACTTGTCGATGTGTAAATCGGGGTTTAGTTAATATCGATTGTGCCAAGAGATATCAAAGATATATAAGAAAGAAAAAAAAAAAAAAAAAAAATAAATAAGGAAGTTTCTATCGACAAGCGTAAACGTCAGTACCATGTGTAACCTAGAAGGAAACTAGACGCATCTAGTAGTGGATATTGGAAAATGACAGTCTGTTCAGTCACTTTTTTCCAATTACTTTTACGATTCACTCAAAAAAAAGATTACATTTATAGAACTAATTAGGGATTGCTTACATTTAAGTCACACACAAAAAATGATAATTTATCTTTCAGATTGTTTACTATTGTACACAACATTGGTACTGTATAGACGAAGACGAATAAATACTTATGAGTTAACGCGTGTGCTTGTGCCAGGTGGAATCGAACCTTGACCGAGTATCACGCGAATCCGATTAAGTCTACGTTACAGAAGTAGGACGGGACAGTAAGGGGCTTATTCGACAACTGAAGCCATTCATAAAGTAGATGACAACGGTATGATTTTAGCAACGTTGTCAAGGAAGGCTAATGCTCAGGGGCATTTTAGTTCACATGTCTTGCATTCTTCAGGCCTGTTATTATCTTCAAGAATAACTCAAATCATAAATAATATCTAATAGGGTGTACAAAGGCAGTAAAATTTGGTAATGAAATATTACCTTACGACGTTATGCAAGAGTCGACGCATAAATTGTTTTCTTTGAATTGTTTATTGTAAGTCCGCTTGGTATCCCAATTTGAAACACGCGTTATCACTATTAATTTGAAAGCATCATGTTTCATGATATTTATCTGGATAATTTTAAACACAAAGGTATAAAGCTGTGCTAAGAATACGTACAGTTACAAAAGTTTTGTCTAAAAAAATAAATAAAAGGTGCGCAATATTGTTTGTCAAATTTGACTAAGATAGATCTGGGTGGCCAAGACAGACGTTTTAGAATAACCTGTAGCGTCTTATAAAATATTAGAAAAGGTTATTTACACTGTCAATGGATGGAAGTAATTGACCCCAATATAGCGTCAATAAATAGTTGGCTGTTTTTGAAAATTGTCAGTTAGAAACTTTTAACGCCAATTTTTACGTTCCTAATGTTATTGACGAAAATCGTTAATATGAAAGTCAGGTAAGCTATTCTAATCAGTTTATTAGTTGGAGACATGATCTTGTTAGTATATAAATTACATTACCAACGTCCACGGAAATAGGTCGACTAAAATAAAGAAAATAACTTCAACATTTACCGACAGTCTCCAGTACTTTCGCAAATCGTTTTGGCAAGCATCACTGGTGCCTGGTGATTTTAAAAGAACCCGCACTTATATTCTCAGCGCAAAAGAATGAACAGATAATTTTCAAACATAACTGCAGCACTTAATTTTTTTAAACTTGTCAAAATTAAACTTTCGGCACAATTTTTTTTAACACGAAGTATAGGGATTGTATTTCAAATATTGTAATGAGGATGATTTATTTCACCGAATTGACATGAGATAGAAACGGCACGGTGGTAACAGTGATAATGCATCGTATTGACATTTTGTAAATTTTGGCATGATGCCCGGTCTTGTGAACCGATGCCACAATAAAATCTAAGTGTACAGAATTAAACAGACAATAAAATAATACTAGACGAGATGTAACCAGTAATCATAATGTAACAAAATTTACCTCAGCTGATAGTAGCAGTTTTGGTGTTCTTTGATAACACAATTAACTTTTGTTTTGTCATCTCTAAATTCGTTGTTTGACCGATAGCGATTATGATAAAGTTGCCGTCAAAACATTATGTTTACTGGGTCAATTAAATGCTGTCGTATTTTGCCAATTTAAAAAGTATTAATATTGAACAATAAAACTGTAAGTAACTTTCTTCGGTCCGAAATTGGACCTTGTTGAATCGGTGAATACTTCTTATGTCCATAGGTAGTGTGTATAACTACTCAGAGCTCTTTACAAGTTGTGCAGTGTGTTAGTCTTATTTTCTATCTTTTCTGTGCTGAACTCATTACAACTGTCACACATTAAAGGGACAACCTACCATGGCATAATTATACTACTTATAAGGTGCAGCTACTCCTTTTAGAATATGATTGACCATAGCCAATTTCCTTTCGAATTCGATGATCAAAATCAACTGTTTATGAATGCATTTGATAACTACTTGATAATTCAAATAATGTGTCTAAGATGTGCAGAATTATTGTTATGTATTTTTATTGACGTTAGCATTTTTTGCTAATGTCAACACTTCTCGTGGATTTCAAAAAAGAAAAACTAAACAGTGTGTGGATAAAAATTTCTAAATATTTCGTCATGACAAGGATTCCTAAGGATGTGAAAGTGCTTCTAAATTCGAATTCAAGCAACTTACATTCGGAGATATTTTTCGAGATATTTTCTGATAAAATTTCTCCAAAACTTTATCGAAGAAACCCATATTTATAAGCTATAAGATCACTGTTCAGTCGAAAATACATGAATCACTAAACACAGCACACATGACTCGACTTTTACCTAACGTTAAATTTATAGAACACTGCATGGTTCATTCTAACATAACATCCTAAACACTTTTACACGTCACTTTAATAAACTTTTACTGAAAATATCTTTTTGTAAAGATTCCACAACTTCCGCGATAATGTAAACAATGTATTTGAATGATGTCGGCCACCGGCTTTAAATTTATCACATATTTAACACATTTATAATTACGATATTTGATTTTATTCATAATTCGCTCGGTATTCGTGATAAAGATTGATAGAACGTAGCATTGTTAGTATGATAAAATGCAAGGTTTATAGAAACGAACGAAGAAGTTCGAAATCTCGTGTGATTAACACTAAGTCACACATAATTGATAATCGTTCTGCGTATGTAATGCATACAGTATTCCCCGGTTGTTATCAGATCTTAGCGTACAATTAATATGTTCACTGTTACTCACGGTAAAAATTATTTCAAATAATATATTTTATAAGGCCACTTCACACACAAAATGAACGACTTCGTATTACAAAAGCTACTTCGCGTGTTCTAAAGAAAAAGCGTTGCTTTGACACATTTCCAAGGTAATTCTAGTTTTAACACGTGGAATTTAAGCACGTGGTTTTTAGTTAAAATAGTACCAATATTAAACGAAAATGACATTTATATTATCGTCTTGGAATTCGGGATTATGAGTCACGTTGAAGAAATAAATAAGTCTAAGATGTTTACGTTTAAAAAAAATATGAATAGGTGAGATGAAAATGCGTCAGTGAAAACTTTAAGACGTGTCTGACAGTGTTTTTCATGGTCATGTTAATTTGACGACGGCGACTTTCAAGAGTTACAAAAACACTAAATCAATCGACACTAGTCTCGTAGATTGAATAACTAAATATTACATGTAGTATAGGGCGTTTGGTGTGCACACACTAAGTAAACAAAATTCCTTTGCCAATTCCGTTAGAGTTGTAATAAGAAAATAAGCGAGATTCGTAGATAGATTGGTAGCAAAACTCCAGACAAAAACCTCTTTTGTTCCTATTGGCAGCGTGGTATTAAAACTTTTATTTTTGTGCTACACTCCAAACTTAGAAAGAAGAATTAAACAATTCTATGCCATAACACTTAAATTAACACATAACATTGTATGTATGTAAAAACAGCTAAGTTTTAGTCTCCTTAAGATGCTCTCTTTCCCCGTAAAAATAAATATAATTACCATCTGGGCGTAAATAAATAAAAGTAGATACTTACTTATCTTGTAGATCTGTTTGCCAGGATCGTGACAAGTGGCGTTCTGTCGTCTCTGCCTACCCCGGCCGGAATAAGGCGTGAGTTTATGTATGTATGTATGTAGATACTTGTTTTACTAAACACGGGTCCTTCTCGCAAGTGCCCATAAACTACACTAAATATAATCTACCAAAATACCACCCCAAGATAATTATATTTTTAATCAAGACATGAAAGCGTTTTCGCAAAGGAAAGGTCAATCGTAATTGCAATGTACGTACTCGTAGTACAAAATGAAAAAGCAATTTATATTATCCCGTATTAAATTGAGATACTAACTTATATTGAACTAAGATGATACATCATAACAGCCCTTTAATGTCCCACTGCAGGGACGGTCCTCCTCCCGTGACGGAGGGATACTTGACCTACTAAAACCACGCTGGCCAGACGGATTAGTATATGGTTTAATTTGTCAAGTTTTCCTTCTTTTTATTTCGTAAAGATAATATTCACGGATAGTCCCTTAGTCGGTTTTTACGACACCCATGAGATGAGATGGGGAAGATGATACAGGCAACTAGAAATGTGTATGTTTGGTATTTCGCTGAAAAGGCTGGCTCAATTTGGATAACATTTTCTGTAAAGGTGGACTGGGAGTTAAAATGTGATTTTATCCCGAGAAATATGACATTCACGTGGCAGGAGACACCAGACCCGCAGCCAACAGCTGGTTTAAATATCTATATTATATTGTCGAAAGCTTGTGTCCATAAATATGTATTGTCAAATTCCCGTAGCTAATACCATGAGTAGAGCACTTTTTATGCCGAAAAAACATGTGTTGCTCAAATATTTTGCGATAAACGACTACCACACGGGCAGCGTCGGAAACAACAGCTGCTAATAAAATTATTATCACTATTTTTATTCCATTTTTAGTGACTATAGACTGTAATGTTGGCTGTAATTCTAAAGTTGAAAATAACAATGAATCCAAAAGTACTGAATCGTGCCCCCGATGGAATACATTCTGTCAAAGCACTTTCGCAATAACGTGATTCGAGTTTAACACTTTCAGGCTTCCGTTCATCTATATTCTGAACTTCAAAATTCAGTGTTACAGTGACTTTTTTAGCACTACATATAATAATGTGCCGCGTCTGTCAGTAGATATATCATAAGATTATATTCATAGCAGTATGTCAGTCAGACAAAACACCGCGCAATGTAATTAAGCCTCTAAATAAAGTTCAACATTTCTAAATTAGCACAAGACTAGATAACTGGCACTAATCGCGTGCATTGCCGTATCAAAATAAAGACTATAATAAATTTTATTACAATGAGTTAGCATTCATAGTTAACCACTTTCTGAACTAGTTGTGGTTTTAATACTAATAAGGTTGTTATTACATGCGATTATCACACGCGAAACCTTTTTTGATATTCGTACTTCTGGTTGACACGTTTAATCTGCAAGATGACGTAGCGATCAGGTCTTAATAAGATGATACATAGATAGACCCTAACGGGACGACAAGACGAGGAACACTCTTAGTTTTAGTCTATAAAAAGTAATTCTAGTCTATAAATTCGGTAATTACTACCTTCTAACTCCAAGGCGGGAAAGCTTATGAAAAAGTGGACCGAACGACACCCAGTCAACGTTCCAGTCTTCCGGGATAGTTTACTGTGTCGTTCTAGCCGAACAGTCCTGATAAAGACAGTAGGTACTACCCATCCTAAATGAGAAACTATACGTTACACTGCTTAAAAATTTTAAATTTTAAATTTTAAAATAGGATTTCAAATAAGTAAGCAATCCTTTCATCGGCTATTAAGACACCATTAAGGGTAGCAACTCCCACAAGTAAACGGCTTAATTAGTTTAATATGCTATTGACGTCAATAAACCTGCCTACACTAAAGCTTAATACAAATCAAACACAATAAAAACGTAAGCACTTTGTCAACGACATGATTCTTTTCATACAGGGTTGGATTGGAATGTATCGAATTGTTGGCGAATCGGGTGTGTTAAGCTTAAACTTGAGAGCAACTGCTTGTTGACTCAATACCTACTTACAGTCGACAATGTAGGCGGTCTACCACTCTTTATACGAACGATTTCTACCTCAACCGTGGTCGAAACTAACGTCGAGTGAAGTCGAAAGGCAGAATTTCATTAGTGAGAAAGCAGATTCCTTTTGTCTAATGAAAGTACTTATGTATTATTAACAAAGCCAGCACTCGACAGCGATTTAGCAGCAGCTCGAATGATAGTTACTGTGTTGGTATTGGTACACAGCCAACGTTGTCTACTAGTACCTACAATTAATATTTTTCAAACTTATAATAAAGAAATACTCACCAAAGTGATGATAGGGTCCAAAAGATGCATCGGATCGCTAACAATGGACGTTGTTCTAAGCACGTGCATATCGCGATCGTCATTGACTACTATAACTTGATCCTTGCAGGTACACCGTAGCTTGGAAGTTGGCTTGCCGGGACTCTTGCATACCACAGGGTTAGGTAATGCAGCTACGGCTGAACCGTATGAATATCCTATGCCAGAGTTGTCCTTAGCGCGCTTCATATTGTTTAGGTTGGTGAATCGGCTGCAAAAAAAAACATATCGTTAATCAATACTAATATTATAAAGAGGTAAAGTTTGTGTGTTTGTGACGTTGTAGGAGGTAATCTCTGGATCTACTGAACCGATTTTAAAAACTATTTCTGTGTTGAATAGTCCATTTATCGGGGAGTGTCATAGGCTATATATTATCACGCTATGACTAATAGGAGTGGACCAGTAATGAAATATGTTTAAAAAATGGACGCGTTTTTTTCGCCGTCCAACGAAGTGGGTACGGGTCAGCTAGTGTTAACTAAAATTACTATGTTCCGGGTAAATACTATACTAATATTATAAAGAGGTTAAGTTTGTGTGTTTGTGACGTTGTAGGAGGTAATCTCTGGATCTACTGAACCGATTTTAAAAACTATTTCTGTGTTGAATAGTCCATTTATCGGGGAGTGTCATCCATACTAATATTATAAATGCGAAAGTAACTCTGTCTGTCTGTCTGTTACTCTTTCACGCCTAAACGGCTGAACGGATTTCGATGAAATTTGGTACAGACAATCTTTAGACCCTGAGAAAGAACATAGGCTACTTTTTATTAGCAATCATATTATATTTTGATTTCATAGAATTTTGGCGGGAAAGCTGTGTCACGTGACCTGTGACGTCATAGGTCACGTGACCCGTGACGTCATAGAATTTTGACAGATGAGTCGTGACGTCACAGAATTTGGGCGGGAAAATATTTTTTGACAGTTGAGTCGTGACGTCATTGAATTTTTGACAGATGAGTCGTGACGTCACCGAATTTTGGCGGGAAAATATTTTTTGACAGTTGAGTCGTGACGTCACAGAATTTTTGACAGATGATTTGTGACGTCATAGTAGTATAGTATTTATTTATTAATGGCCTCATGAACATAGTTACATATTTTGCCAGTGTCAAGTAAGAGATATTACATTCAGTATATAAGTAAAAGTAAGTATAAAAGTAATATAAAAAACAACATTAAAAAGTCGATGCTTCACTTTTCATTGTCTTTCTTGAGAACTTGACGGGAACGCGTATAATGGAGACAGGAACAGAACAGCCGGCCGGACCACAACGCCACCAGCTATTCACCAATCACTTGCATATTTATTCATATTAATTTACTGACGACGAACTTGCAAAACAAAACTGCATCTCTTCTGCATCACAAAATCTTCGAAAAATCAATTTGTAAAAAATATAAAAATGACAGCTCAACCTCTCGTCATGGCGTCCAGTCAAATTCGCATTTTGTGACGTCATATTATTTTGGCGGGAAAATATTTTATACCTCTGTCACTTTTGACAGCTGTCAATTTTGACAGATAGGCGTGACGTCATAGAATTTTTGACAGATGAGTCGTGACGTCACAGAATTTTGGCAGAAAAATATAATTTGACAGCTAAGTCGTGACGTCATTGAATTTTGGCGGGAAAAATAGTATTTAAACAGCTGAATCCTGACGTTATCACGATTTGGCGAGAAAAAAAATAAGTTTGTATTTTAGCAGTGGGTCTGATATATATCTAGAGAGCTTAAATTCGTAATTGTCAACTTATTTCATCATAACAGCCCATTAATGTCCCACTACAGGGACGGGCCTCCTTCCTTGACAGAGGGATACTTGGCCTACTAATACCACGCTTGCAGACGGATTGGTATAGGGTTTAATTTCAAGTTTTCCTTCCTTTTATTTAGTGAAGATAATATTCACCTTATTTGTTAGGCACTAAAGTGACACATCTTTGCTTATCCTATCCTACTAATATTATAAATGCAAGTTTGTGAGGATGGATGGATGTTTGTTACCCTTTCATGCAAAAACTACTAAATGGATTTTAATGAAATTTGGAATATAGGTAGTTTATGGTGTAAAATAACAATTAAGCGGGTAATACCGCGGGCATCAGCTAGTAGGCTATATATTATCACGCTATGACTAATAGGAGTGGACCAGTAATGAAATATGTTTAAAAAGGGACGCGTTTTTTTCGCCGTCCAACGAAGTGGGTACGGGTCAGCTATAGTGTATTCAGGGAGACGAGTTAGTAGAGCGCTATCTCACTCACACAATTTTTTAATTGCGATTGGTCAGTGATAAACGCTAAGGCGGTGTACACAGTACGAGTACTTTTTAGTCTACTCATACTTCCCGTGCTGTGCAGACGTGCTCATACTTGTGACTGTATGCTCGACTTGTGAACCGGCTGGTGTATTGGATTTTATAATTTATTAATGAACTAACGACTGGCTTGAAAACACCTTCAGGTGTGCATTTTTTTTTAATAAATGGTCCATGGTAATTTTTAAGCATCGCAGGTGTGCTAATGACCCGTTTATTGTTCTTTTGTCATAAATGAGCATTACCATAGTAAAATACTATTTCCCAATTTTGGTATATTAAACTGGTGCGCTACATCCATTGTTATTATTATCATTAAGTTATTGTTATATTCTCATTGTTGAAACACGTGTTTTATAACATTTTTATATTCTCGTTGAGAGTGAGGATGAGGGTGGAGGATGAAAGGTGGTCTAAATATGTTTGAGTCGAAGAAACAATGCGATTATCACAAGGAGATGAATGCCGAAGAATTTGAAAATTGGTTTAGAGAAGTTTTAAATAAGCTAGATGATAATTCTGTGATAGTCATGGATAACGCTTCTTATCACTCTAGAAAAATAGAGGGAATCCCAACGGCCCAATTTAAAAAAACAGGATACTTGTAATTGGTTACGAGAAAAAAATATTAGCTATAACGCTGAAATGTTAAAACATGAATTATTAAACATCGTTAAAAATCATAGACCGACCATACGACGCTTGCATTATAGACGAAATGTCAAAATCACAAACCAAAACTGTATTGAGACTGCCGCCGTATCATTGCGAATTAAATCCTCGAATTTATTTCTTTCCTTCATATCCATAAGATACCCATAAAAAAATCTATCAAATTAATGTCTCTCAATTTATACGACAGACGAAGCCGCAGTAATAAACTAAGCGATCTTTTAAGAAGCGCAGTGTGAACGCACATTTACATTTCTAAGGATTTGTTAACGCCCACCGACCCTAGAAAAGTATTTTTTGTCCTTGTCATTTGTATGATAATGTGCGATAAAGAAGGCGCTATACTAACTCGTCTCCGTGAATACACTATAGTGTTAACTAAAATTACTATGTTCCGGGTAAATACTAAAGCTACAATAATTTAAGACTATTCTTTCAGCTTGAGAAAGTTATAGTTCGTTAATTATTTATATGTTATTGTTGCCTGCAGTTTCGCACAGTTATTACACTAGACTAGACCAAAAACGAACGTCATGTCAGTCTATCTCTACAGAAATTGATAACTATGCTTTTATCAATATAAATGTATCGTCGCGGACAGGCTGGGCCAAGGGGTACGACAACAGAATCATTTTAACTCGTAATCGCACAGCTTTTTGATATAGTAAGTTATAAAGTTCGACAACACAGAGATTATACGCTAACTTTATCATTGATCTACAATCTGCATACCTAGGTCAAATTAACTTTTCATGAGTTATTCCGATCTCATACCCTAAAAAAATCACCCTAGAGTAAAATCTGGGAAACGTATGTCTGAGAATAATTTGTTTTACCTAGCTTATGGTAAATTTTAAGAAATTTTTCCAGGAATTTACCCTAGGGTGAATTTTTAAGGTATCAGATCGGAATAACTGCTTTTCATATCACAAAACTGCTGACCGTGTTCTATCCTTACAATATAAACAAAATTATTCTTTCGCGGGCATATTTATTTATTTATTAAGGTTTACCACAGCAAAAGTATATAACATTATTACAAATAATAAATACAAGTAGTTTGGCTGATACAATTGCCAATTATGGATTAACCAACATGGTTCATAAAAAAAAAAAAACGTCAACAAACATGAATAAAACAGATGAAGCTATCAAAATTACTTATAGACTTATTAAATATTAAAGCAAGACACTGCCATTGTTGGAGACTCCAAGCTGTTGTATAATTTAACTTTGAATTTGTTTTTCGAATCATGGTAGATATCAATATCAGGTGAGGACTTTGTTCTTTCATTTAACTCACTGCAAAGATTCATATTCTTGCATTAAAGGATTATTATAATAGTAAAACTTAGTAGATACCTTAAAGTTTCCATAAGTGTGAGACTCTCTCAACTCACAATTCTCTGGTGAAATATTTTGATTAAATTTTTAAATTACAAATCACACGTTTAGGCAACGATATCTTAAATATTGCGCACGTTAATACTTAAAGTAAACACAAAAATTATAATCAAAACGTCCAAGTTAGGGAAGCCCTATTCGCAACAGAGTTGAGCTAAAAACAGTACAGTTTCACAACTTGACGAAGTTAAAATGAAACCTGCGTCATAAGTAAAAAAAAAAAGTTTTAAAAGATAAATTTGTTTGGCTGCCAGCTACCGGGTCATTGCTTTATTTGCCTCATTAAGCGGTCGAGTACTATGTATAATATTACAGACATTTCTATTTTTAATGTGACCTATATAAAATAGAACATGGATTATGAATAGGTACGACCCTTCCAATAAAACGGTTTTATGAGCAATTAATTAAGGCTGAGTAAAGGGTAAATACTTTACGTCAGATGTTGTGATAAAAATATCATAGTCCATGAATGTCCCACTGCAAAGAGGTAGGTGGTAGGTAGGTCCTATATTCAAGGAGGTAAACTTTGCATACAGACACCACAATGGTAAATTATCTAATTCGATATCAGGTTCTTGGTATGTGATATCACAGTTGATTTCGTTTAGAAAACAAGAGTGCACAGTTGATTTCGTTTAGAAAACAAGAAGGAAAAACTATCTACCCTTTAATAGTATTAGTATATGTAATGAGTTTAGAGTTGAGAGAGAAAATACATTAGATTGGAAAGAGATGTGAATATAGTCATGCTGTAAACACTGTGTATAAACAGAAACTTGTCCTTCATTACCCTTCACATCATCATCATAACCGCCCATTAATGTCCCACTGCAGGGACGGGCCTCCTCCCGTGACGGAGGGATACTTGGCCTACTAATACCACACTGGCTAGACAGACTGGTATAAGTTTTAATTTCATGTTTTCCTTCTTTTTTCTCTCCGTAAAGATAATATTTACCCTAAAAATAATATAGTCCCTTAGTCGGTTTTTACGACACCCGTAGGATGAGATGGGGTGGTGACATTTTGTATTCTTAGTCCATCCCCACACAGAAAAACCTTTCACGTAAAAAGCAACAATCAGGTTTAGGACTAAGTACATGACAGGCTTAGTTAAAAATACCATGGTTGTTGGCAAGTGATGGCATCTTTCAATTATTTGTGAATCCTCATTTACTTATAGGAATCACTGTCCGGATTTATCATTCTCGTTAAACATTGTTTGAGGATCGGACCAAACTTTTACTGCATATTAGAAAAATATTAATATACTTACAAATAATGTAAGATGTAAAGGGACTATTCATGAATATTATCTTATCGAAATAAAAAGAAAAAAAACTTGGCCAGCGTGGTATTAGTAGGCCAGGTATCCCTCTGTCACAGGAGGAGGCCTGTCCATGCAGTGGGACATTAATGGGCTGTTATGATGATATGATTGTAAGATGCTTACTCTACTAGATTCAAAATCTTCTCAAGTTCTAACTATCACTGTTTAAATTGACTTATGACTTAATATTATATAAAGCTGAAGAGTTTGTTTGTTTGTTTGAACGCGCTAATCTCAGGAACTACTTCTTCGAATTGAATTTAGTTTTCAGTTTTGGATAGACCATTGATCGAGGAAGGCTATAGGCTATATGACATCAAGCTAGGACAAAAAAATAATTTTTCAAATTTAGGGGGCCTAAGGGTCTACTCAGAAGGCTCATGGTCACTCAGAGGGCAATGGAGAGACCTATGTTGTAGCCTGACCCTATGGACCTACTCAGAGGGCTCATGGTGTCTCAGAGGGCAATGGATAGAGCTATGTTGTAGCTTGACCTATGGGCCTACTCAGAAGGCTCATGGTCACTCAGAGGGCAATGGAGAGAGCTATGTTGTAGCCTGACCTATGGGCCTACTCAAAAGAATCATGGTCACCTAGAGGGCATTGGAGAGAGCTATGTTGTAGCCCGACCTATATGGGCCTATTTAGAAGGCTCATGGTCACTCAGAGGGCAATGGAGAGAGCTATGTTGTAGCCTGACCTATGAACCTACTCAAAAGGCTCATGGTCACTCCAGAGGGCAATGAAGAGAGCTATGTTGTAGCCTGACCTATGGGCCTACTCAGAAGGCTCATGGTCATTCAGGGGCATTGGAGAGAGCTATGTTGGGATTTTCCCTGCGTAATCGAATCAAAAATGAGGAGATTCGCAAGAGAACCAAAGTAACCGACATAACCGGTTAAAGTAGCGACAAGCAGGGCACATAGCGTGGAGAACCGACAGCTGTTTGGGCAGAAAGATTCTGAAATGGCGACCGCGTACCGAAAAGCGCTGGTGTGGACGGCTGGAAGCCGATGGATGAGGGAGGTACAGGACCGCACAAGGTGGCAATACTTGGAGAAGGCATATGTACAGCAGTTGACGTCGATTGGCTGATATGATGATGATGAATAAACTTTGTAATCAATCCTGTTTTGTATGCAATACAAGTTTTTTTTTATTTCATTTTAAATTTAATCGCGGACAAAGTCGCGTTTTACAGCTAGTGACTTAATATTTTGATCTCCTAAAGGCATTGTAATGGAACACTATAGACTACGATACTGACAGACCTATTTCATCTTTATGTACTGATAAATATTATCATAATCAATCATCAATTTAGAGTGTAATATTTACTCTATGTTAAATATATCATATTAACCTTGAACAACTAAGGAAGTATTAATAATTAAATTTTAAATATTTTTATATGAATCAACTATTTTATCAAATATGTATATTCTAATGTTTATAGAGGTACTTATTTGTATATTAAATTGCTTATAATTTGCTATATAGCACCGGAACAAAGAAATTTACTAAGATATCTAAACATTAAAATCACATAAAAATACATAAAATAATGTGCAAAAGTAACCATAACTTATAATAAAATTGTGACTGCAAACTCAATAGGAAATTAAGTTTAAATAACACAGCAAAATTCTGATTTAGGACCCAGTTACTATTAAGAAACCAACCTGATCTACACATATTATGTATGTAAAATTAAAATAAACATTAACTAAAATACTCAAATAATATATTAACGTTTATATATTATTAAGCTACATCATACAAGATTTGAATCTTTATGTGAGCATGTGTGTATATTATTATAACCTATAATAATGTGTTATGGACCATTGAGAAACTAAAACTTATATTGATAATGTCAGATTGATAATGGAGAATTATCTCTATTTATCATTTAGTCAAATTCAACTGTAAATAATATTACTTACTACAATGGACAATGTATAAAAGAGTACTCACTTATCATAGCCTGGTATCGGAGATCCTAAATGTAAATTTCCATATAAATTATCAGATTCACTAGAAGCTCTTTGTCTTCTACGACCCTCTCCATTAATCTTAGGGTCTTGATATGACTTGGTCTTAGGTTTCTTAAGTATACCATGCAGAGGTGACTTAGGCAGAGGGTTGTTGAGTATTGATTTCAATGGTTGTTTTGTAACCTGTACTTCCATCATATCGTGATCAACCTTCTCAAATAATTCTTCAACTTTTGGCAATCGAGCATCGTCTGCCCTTGTATTTGGTACAGTTGACACTAAACTTGGTCTTGTAGGACTTGTACGGTATAATTTTGATCTCCCTGGCTGATAACTGAAGCAATATACATCATGCATTAGTGTCTGTTTCATAAAAGAACTAGAAAAAAATTAATTTTAAGTTATGTCAATTCAATAACATGTAAACAACAAAATTACATCACAACATAATTAACAAACATATAGGTTAGGTAACTGAAAGCATTCGTAACGTTTAGATAAAATGTGAGCAGAGGTTATGTTTATCCTCACCCATGGTATGAATCTCGGTCGTGGGACATGACGTAGTCGCCGTTTTCTGCTGCTGGCAGCAGACACTCGTTACGGTAGCGGTCGCTTTGCTCGCTGTTTATTGTGAACTGATTTTTGTTAGGCTGTGCCCGATGATAGCGTAAGCTGCCTTCTCGACTAGCATCATCATATGGCGACCTGTCGACGCCTTCGCTGCGACAGCGGCGCCGCAGTATTCGTGCCGGCTCTTTTCCTGACCACTCCCACACAGATCCTAGTGGATCACAAGCGTTGAACCCGGCTTCGTAGCTTATTGGGTATGGTCGTCTACTATCCATATCCGATACACCTAATCGAGAAGCATCGTCAAATGTCCAAATCAAGCACCAGGAACTTCACTATTATTGCACTATTAATTTTTGACAATGACCCACTGAAACATTAACGAATAACGGCGTCGACGACGAGGTCTGAAGGCGACAGGTGACAGATCGCCATTCAACAACCCTACGACGGTACAACGTGTGCCAGAGCTCCCGCCAAAATTGAAAGAAAAAGGTGTTCTTTTTCTAAAATATAATGTAAAACTTCAAACACAGATGCACATACACAAGAGACGCAATACCATAATAACAATTACACTCCTTGCACCGTTAATTTAATTTATTATGACCCCGTAGTAATGGCGATCGCGATACTCAGAACAATAATAAAAAAAATAAGCTGTTGTTTATTTTTATAGAAAAACAAATAAGCAATTTCCAGGTAAATATTATTAGTCACGGGTAAGAGTTATTAGAAAGAATCCCACATTATCGATTTTTGAGTATAAGTTATTGAAGAAAATGACTTTTTTATTACAGATTAGATTCGCTAGTTACTTACAAATAGCTTGCCGAATAAATGGTATTGCTGCGCGTCCTTCGACTATGACAGTTCGCTCACTATCTCACTCGGCGGTTTATAAGCTTGTTAGAGCAAGAGGTCAGATAAGTTCTTGCATTAGCCGCTAGTGTTGATACACTTTTAATTGCTAGGATAATAACTAGATTTCATTCATTGAATCTGAAACTTCGTTCGCATAATAATTATTTTCTTTAAAAAGTTTTATAAAATGGCCCAGTTGTTACCAATAAAACCTTGGGTTATTATAATGTTATGTTTTTGTTTGATTTTATTAAAAACCAGCTCAGGGTCTATTAATTTTAATAACTTAATTCAAAGATGTGTTACTTTTATGACTGTGTTTACTTGCCCATCGCAGTCCACTGCTGGACATAGGCCTCTCCCAACACGGCCCTGCGCCTTCCGCATCCGATCCGACCCAAATACCTTTTTGAGGTCGTCGGGCCACCTAGCAATAAGAATACGTACAATTTAAGGGTAAATATAGTAGGGGACGATATACCTACTCATTTACAATAGGTACTTATGTTCAAAGAAACACCAAAGCTACACATAGCGTTTTCATAGTCTGTAGTGCTCCCATGGCTTTACTACATCATTTAACAAAGTCGCTGTCGCTGTCTTTCCGTTTTTCGGGCGGAACGGATCTTTAAGCAGGTCTCTTATTAATAGATGAAGTGATTTACGTGGAAGATTTATGTATAATACATGCATCAGCGTCCTTCAGTAATGGGTTAGTTAGCTTACTAAAATACGAATTTACCTTCTCTTAAAAATGTAGTATACTCATGCGCCATCGTTTGTCGATTGAAAGGCTATTGCTTTGACGAATCGTAGCTAGCAAAAGAGACTGAATTTACCAATTTTATTTTATACAAATTTGAACTAAGAGCTATGTTCCCACAGATATCAGAACATTTCTGTGTATGTTCCAGTACAACGGTGCTGGGAACAAAAAAAGGAAAGGAAACGAAGCTAGCAGGAATCAATAAAGACAACCTCATTGTACCTAATGCCCGATTTACACATCGACAAGTACAGTAGCGAGTTAACATGGCTCATTGGCGAGTTAAGTCACTTTTTGCGTGTGGACGGCAAAAGCGAGTTAAGTAGTAAGTTGCCGGTTAAGTTGATTTGAATACAGCTCGATCCTATTTTTTGGCGAGTTAAGTACGAAGTAGCCCCCTCTCTCGCGTCTCCCTCACCCCGCCGGCTCGGCGCTCGCAGCGCCCGCCGTGTAGACGGGCGAGTTTAGGTATGCGTTTCGACTGCTCGGCCACGGCACGCAAACAGAAAAAAAATTAGTCAGGGATTCTGTCGAAATTTGTCGAAAACGAATGGCACAAACTAAAAATTTGTCGAAGTAGAAATAAAGAAGTTATAGGGGTCTAAACGTGGCCGCGCGAACGAAACGCGGAGGATTGCGCGGCCACGGAGATCTCATCAACTACTTGAGCTAGAGATCTAATTCTTTTTGTAAATGAATGGCTGAATTTGTCAACAATTGTCGAAAAAAGAATCACAAGCCCTAGATCAATACTTTACTAGATATTCACCTCTGAAGTCATGGCCGCGCAATCCTGCACTTGTGATTTCTTTAATGTTGATTATTTCTTTCGACTAAGACTTTAGACAGTAAAATTGGTGTTGACAGCAAGGTTTTAATTTGTCGAAACTAATGAAAGCAATAGACTCTTCTAAAGTTTAGCCATATAGACGAAGAAGAGGAAAACAAAAAGTTCATGGCCGCGCAATCGTAACGCTACTTTGGACGCTGATATCTCAGTAACTGTTATTGCAAGGATATTCGTGTTTACATGTATTTATTCTATATTTTAACCTCATTGTAATGACATATCGTTTGATCCTCAGAGCAGTTCTCAAGCCGTGTAATCTCAAAAATAATGATACCCTGTACAATGTTCGAGCAGAGTAACCATAATTTCGATTTCATTAGGATATTCCTCTAATGGGAAATTTTTATTTTAAAAAACAATAAAACATCCTTTTTATTAATCATAGTTAAAGTTAAAATTATTATATGCTACAAATATTTGTAGATCTTAAACTATCAAGGAAATATTGACTCCATTATACTTTAATTATTTTTAAAGACGAAAGATTTTTAATAAGTAGGTATGTATTTGTACTTTTTTGTTATCGCCTTAGTTATTTTTCGTACATCGATCGCATGATTCTTTACGAACTTACTGTGTGTGTAGTGATATTTAAAAGATATTCGGTGCCGTGTAGCATTACAAGATTTACTTACCTTAGACTTGGATTTACTTACCTTACAAGATTTACTTTATCTTGGTTTTATAACACCACACAAACATTTTTTTTACACCCATTGTTATACCTATTATTTTAAAATAAAAATTGAAATGTAATAATTACTTTACAACAATTGGATAACCCAAAAGCTTCAAAGTCTAATTTAAAGCAATTTTGCCAACGATTGCGCTAGAGTTAGCCACGAAACCGGAAGGATCAAGGGAAAATTAGCCTTTTGCGCTCTCACCTTAAGATTATGATTTCTCACTCGCACATTTGTTGGCGAGCGAGCCCCGCACCGGACGGGACGGCCGAATAGTAGTGGCTTTGATCCAGTGTTGCCATCCGTACGATTTAAATCGTACTCATACGACTTTTTGGTACGTTACACGACCGTGAACTCAAAATCGTACGCTACGTTCTTACCAAAATCATCATTTTCGTAACCAATTATGAATAATATTACAATAAAAGTTACATTTTTCAGTTTAAAACATCAGCTTTTCTATCAGTTTGCCTTTGAAACAATGACATGATGTATCGCGCATTTTAATGTACAGTGTCTCTGTTGGTAGCCTGTTAATGAACATTATTCGGGTAGTGATTTTAACACATTTAACGAAATAATATCAAAACTAAATTTAAATATAAAATAATACATATTATTATTAAAGAATCAACACTCTGCCTTCTGTTAACGATAGTCGCTAAAACTTACTGAAATAAAATAAAAAATTAAAGAAAATAATACACCTATTATTAAGATTTCAACATGTATCTACTATTATTTTTTTATACATTCGAGCTTAATACAATCTTTTGTACTCCGTGGAAAAATAAAGTTTGCAACACTGTTTAGTTGCAGAGGAACGTTATTCTCGTTTAAAACTCAGCTGTGTGCCGATTTGAATCGGGAGATAAATACTGTGTATAGGTACTGTGTGTTAATTTTAAGTGATTTGCTTTTAACGAAACATTCACATTTAGCGGACTATCATATTTTTATGTGTGAACTGTGATGGGACAGGACATATCGTATGGAATGTATCGACTTTACCATTCAACCTATTATATTCATTACATGCACGCACTAAAGGAGTAATTTTATTGTTTTTTAAAATAAAAATCTCCCATTAGAGGAATATCCTAATGAAATCGAAATTATGGTTACTCTGCTCGAACATTGTACAGGGTATCATTATTTTCGTTCGCGCGGCCACGTTTAGACCCCTATAACTTCTTTATTTCTACTTCGACAAATTTTTAGTTTGTGCCATTCGTTTTCGACAAATTTCGACAGAATCCCTGACTAATTTTTTTCTGTTTGCGTGCCGTGGCCGAGCGGTCGAAACGCATACCTAAACTCGCCCGTCTACACGGCGGGCGCTGCGAGCGCCGAGCCGGCGGGGTGAGGGAGACGCGAGAGAGGGGGCTATTATAGCCTTTATAGCCTTTTATTGCTGAAACTACACTACTTCGTACTTAACTCGCCAAAAAATAGGATCGAGCTGTATTCAAATCAACTTAACCGGCAACTTACTACTTAACTCGCTTTTGCCGTCCACACGCAAAAAGTGACTTAACTCGCCAATGAGGCATGTTAACTCGCTACTGTACTTGTCGATCTCTAGCTCAAGTAGTTGATGAGATCTCCGTGGCCGCGCAATCCTCCGCGTTTCGTTCGCGCGGCCACGTTTAGACCCCTATAACTTCTTTATTTCTACTTCGACAAATTTTTAGTTTGTGCCATTCGTTTTCGACAAATTTCGACAGAAACCCTGACTAATTTTTTTTCTGTTTGCGTGCCGTGGCCGAGCAGTCGAAACGCATACCGAGTTTAGTACAGTTCACAAGTTCTAATTATGTATTTATTTTTATTTTTGTCTGTTTTTCTATGTCATGTGTATGTACGTATTTACAAAAGTATTTAAGTTTATTTATGCGTTGTCTAGTACCCATAGTACAAGCTCTGGTTAGTTTGGGACTAAATGGCGTTGTGTAAAAGTGTGAGTAATATTTATTTTTTTATTATTCTATACTTTTCTATTAAAATTTTATTTTCAATGTGTTGTGCAAGTGTTAATACTATTTCTCGTATAATAGCGCGTAAATTGGTATTCAATTGTTCAATGTCCATTTTATCAATAAAATAACCGTACCTAAACAATCTCGGCGACGACGGCGACGCACGCGCCGGCACGCACGACGCGACTGGTCTTCATCTCTGATCGGCAACTTATGAGCTGTACTCGCCTACATGTGAACTGTACTTACTACTTAACTGTCTATTTTTTTTAACTCGCTACCGTACTTGTCGATGTGTAAATCGGGCATAACATTATACGCAAGTGATTTTACCGGTTACCCGGATTTCTTGCTAAAAAAGACTAATTGCCCAAAAAATTTGCCTACATTGTGTGGGTGATTATATTTATATGTTATAACCCTTTAATAATTGTATTGTGCTGAAGTGCTAGGACAAGAAGACATTTGCTCCCCGAGTTTTACAGTCGCTTTAGTTCTCACGGAAGAACAACCTAAGTAGGTAGGTACGTAATTGGTACCTACACAGATATCTGAAAAAAGGAGATGTGCCCTGAATGTCATTTTGTATGGAAACCTAATGTCGCCAGTTTTATTAACACACACAGCAATAGAATATACGAATAGACTACTGTTCTCAGTTACATCTAGATTATCAATGAACGCAATACTCTGTCTCGTTTTTCCTTGAAATATCTCCCTTACACGTTGTCACAGCGAACCAATCAGCGCTACTATATATATACAACTAAAACAAACTTCAAAAAATTTAGATAGAAGAACTACTACAATTTAAAACTACTACATTCAAAAAAATTACATTTATGCTAGGCGTTGACCTTATCGATAAATAATTAATAAAATTTATCGATAGACAAGACTTATATATTATTAAAAATTAAATACTTATCATATACTTAAATAATAATTACTTTTATATAAATATGTATTATATAATAATATATAATTGTACAATACTTTTGTAAAATAATATTCACGACAGTTTGTGTAAGATCGTACATGTCGTGAAACAAATTAATCCGTGAACTGATGTCGTAATATCGCAGGTTGAAGGAACTCAAGCGTCATACTTCTTTTGCGTCCTTATTGTCGCAGCAGCTTGTAACATTTTGACTGTTGTCATACAAAAGTAACGCACCTGTGAGGGAGAGCTAGCGATAATTTAGCCACAGTCGGTAAAACCTAGCCGACTTTAAAACACGACTTTTTCCGCACGTGCTTGTCATGCATGATCTACTTTTCATCGCCAATTATCAATCTCTTCAAAAAGCGCTTTGTTTAATTACATCATGGTTCATTAAATTTCTTTGAGTGAGCTTGTGTGGCCCATATTTTGAGCTTTGGGCCAAAACTGTTTTGTAGTCAATTACAACTTATAGATGTCAATTTTTGGATAGTTGTATAATATAAGTAACAGCGTGTACAGTTCATTTATTCAAGCATGTGCATGCGCATGCCAAAATGCGCGAGCAATATTGCGCCTAGATAAAATTAAAACAATAGCATGAATATAGGAATTGATAGATGAGCATTTAGACTGATTTTAAGCAAATCTGATAAAACCAGTTAAAAGCACGTGTGTGCTAATAAATGGATGAGCGTTTAAAAAAAACTTTTAAAACCACTCTAATCAACATTTTAAACCTTTATGTTCTAGAGTACTTACACCACCTTTGATTTAGGATATTATTTCAACATTGTAATACTTATATTGAAATTACATAATTTAAACAGCGTAACACAACATTTAAAAAAAAAACTCATTTAACTTAATAAAACTTTTACAATTTAAAATTCCTACAATACACGACTTTTTATCGAAAACGATAGATAGTCGTAGTCATGAACGGATCGTCACTATCGTTTGGTTGTTAGAACGATCACGGTTAGCAACCACTTGTCATACGTAATATCGTTGAGCGAATAGTTCATTGCTTCATATATCATTGAATGACTAGTTTAGACAGCATTAGAGAAGCAATGTATATGTTACAAAAATATTATAGTACTTAATTGTCCGAACATGAAAATAACATAGTGAGGACATTGAAGATTATTTTTTCATGATTTTAGAGGTAAATACAATAAAATACATGTACTAGCATACGGTAAGTGATTCCATTATTAATAAAGATTTTTTTATTGCTCTTAATTTTACAGGCAACCACTGAACAACTCGGCATTTTATATGTTATCTCGGTCGTTGTCAAAACACAGCTAAACCTAGGTGACAGCCATTTTCAACCGACTTCAAAAAAGAGGAGGTTCTCAATTCGGTTGTATTTTTTTTTTTTTTTTTTTTTATTTTTTTTATTTTTTTTTTTTGTGTTTGTTACCTGATTTCTCGAAAACGGCTGAACCGATTTGAAAAATTTTTTTTTTGTTCGATTGGGTATACTTCCCATTTGGTCCCATTGTCACCAGATCTGGATCTGGATGACGGGATCCTAGAGAAATCGAGGGCATCTCTTGAAAATTGTAGGGACGCATTATGTAAAATGTTGTCATATACGTGCATCTCTGACGTCACTACCAAATAATCAAGAGTCAGAACTGGTCTGATGCTGGAGACCACAGAGAGTCGAGGGAACAACTCAACGGCATATAGCAGCTACCTTGTATTTGGGCTTATTTTAATTGTATTGATGAAAACTTTACGAAACTTGACACAAACATGATCTGATGATGCAGAAGACTGAGGGTCGAGGGAACTCCTCAACGGTATGTAGCAGCTACCTAGTGTTTAGGCTTATTTTAATTGTATTGATGGAAACTTTACACAAACATGATCTGATGATGAAGACGACTGAGGGTCGAGGAAACTTCTCAACGGTATATAGCAGCTACCTAGTGTTTGGGCTTATTTTATTCGTATTAATGAAAACTTTACACAAACATGATCTTATGATGAAGACGACTGCAGAAATTTATTTAATACGAATCTTAGAAATTGTTATCAGCATGGTTTTTAACCGACTCCTGTTGAAGTCGGTTTTTTAATTAGAAAATTATTAGCTATATAATCGGTCTAATCATATTGCGTTGACAAGAAAACCCCGTCATACCACTTCTCCTTTTATTTAGATTTCTGTGGGTACCTATGTAAATTATTTTGCGTTGGTTTAGAAGTTTGATTGTTTACAGCTATAAGAGGCAACAGACCTTAGTATTTGGTAAAAAATTTCAGCCTGATAGCTCCACGCGTTCCTGAGAAAAATGGTCTTGACAGACAGACGGTCAACAAAGTGATCTTACAAGGGTTCCATTTTTCCAAAAACGGTACGGAACCCTAAAAGTGTTCTAGAGCCACTATAACGATACTCTTTGGAGTAGGTAATGAAGGTCTGTATGGATCCTCTTTTGGATAAGTACTAATCTTCATCTCAGCCAATAGATGTCCAATTGCTGTACCTACGCCTCCAACTAAGGGACCTTTAATTACAGTATAACCCGCTTAAGACGATTTTCCAGGGACCCCACCAAAAACGCGTCTTAAGCGGGAAAGCGTATTAAGCGGGATAGGAAAAAAAAAACGTGCTACATTTATTATGTTTTTGTTCTTATTATTTCAAATTGTGTACCTACATTCAATACATTATTAAAAATAATCACTTATTTTGGTTTGACATAAAGATTTTGATGCATTAGCAATTACAGGATTTTCAACTTTTGCACCGCGTCATCACTTTCATCCAAAGAAGCAACTTATTCATTCATTAAATCATTAATAGCCGATAATGCCTGACTCATCTTCGTCCTCATCATTATCAGTTATAGTCTATTTTTTTATCTCAGATACTAAAATGACATTTCATGTGTTGCCTGTTTTTTACAACTAATAAATAGTGATGCGGTACAGCCGGTACTTACCGATAAAAATATAGGTTAGTACCGCCGATTACGGTAAATAGAGACTATAGGCTGTTTTTTAATCTCGAATACTAAAATATCATTACTGTTACCTTTTTTTGTGCAATTTATGTATGGTGATGTACCACCACTATCAACAGTTAACGATAAATTTAAATTTTATACAGTTTTTTGGAAGTAATAATATAAAATGTGCAAATTCTAATTTTAAACTCAGGTAAGTAAATGAAACAAAATTTATTTTTGGTACATAATTTATTTTTATTTGGCTGTAAGTACAATTAATCTTTGAGTCTGCATAATAAAATAATAATAATCTTGTTTCATAATGAAATTAATATATAATTCTTAATTAAACATCAATTCTTTTATAGAAACGAATCACCATCCCTGGACAAGGTTATTCTTGTACTGATATTTATATGGTTTTTATTCTTTATTCGTTAAAACTAGAATAAAATGAAACTATTACTTGAAGACATAATTACTTTAACCAACTCTTTGTTTTTAGATACTGCAAGTTGTAAACAAAGACCCCGAACTTCCATCCTTTTCTAGAAGCACATTATATAAAATATTAAAACACCTGCAATTTAAATATATGACCAGAAAACGACGTAGCGCGTTAATCGACCGAAAAGATATCATTTTATGGCGTCACGAATATCTTCGAAAAATTAAAGAATTTAGAAGAGAAGGACGCATCATATACTATCAAGATGAAACGTGGATTAATGAAGGTATGTTTAGTTATTGTCTGGTCAACCATGTTTGTAATTATTTAATTTACATACCTAATAATTACCCAATAATTTCATAATAAAATTAAATTCCTATAATCATTTTAGGTCATACTGAGAATAAACACTGGGTGGATAACACTATTCAGTCATCGCGTCAGGCGTTCCTAGAAGGCCTAACTACCGGATTGAAAGGGCCTACAGGAAAAGGAAGGCGACTGGTGGTCTCCCATATTGGAAGTGAGGAGGGTTTTCTGGATGACGGTGCTTTAATATTTGAAGCGAAAAAAGGCTTAGAGGATTACCACAAAGAAATGAATTCCGAACAATACGAAAAGTGGTTAAAAAATATTCTTCCAAAATTAAAAGAGAATGCAGTTCTTGTTATAGATAATGCACCGTACCACACCAGGAAACTGGAGGCGTTACCTACTTCAAATTGGCGTAAAGAGCAAATACAAAATTGGCTACAATAAAAAAATATTCAATATGACGAAACAATGTTGAAATGTGAATTAATCCAAATTTCCAAAAAGCACAAAAAAGTCTATGAGAAGTATGTTGTAGATGAGATGGCTGCTGCACAGGGTGTAACTATTTTGCGACTGCCCCCTTACCACTGTGAGCTCAATCCAATAGAATTAGTGTGGGCTCAGGTAAAGGGATATGCCGCAAAGAATAATAAAACTTTCAAGTTGAATGAAGTACGAAGTCTTTTTGAAGAAGGGCTTCGTCAAGTGACCCCTCAGCGGTGGCAAGACTGCATAGCGCATGTCATTTAACTCGAAGACAAAATGTGCCAATTGGGTCATATAGTCGACGACATAATAGATAGATTCATTATAGAAGTAGGTGACGACTCGGAGGATTCCGAATATTCAAGTAACGAATCCATTTCTGATTAAAGATTAAGAGTCTGCAACCGTTCTCCGACAATCGTTTCTCCTTTGGACTGTTCACCGACAGGACGTTTCGTTTTTGAGAGATTCGTCGATAGAACGTTTCACCTTTGGATGTTTCGCCGACAGGATGGTTCCCATTTGTTAGTTTCGACGACAAGACTTTTTAACTAAGTATGTAATATTCGCCGTCAGATCGTTTTGTCTACGATTGTTTCGACTTTTCTACGATTGTTTTGGCTTTTTCACTAGAATAAAACAAAAGATTAATCAAACAGAGTCAACGTAATTATTTATATTACAAAGTGTGGATTACAATGCGATTATTATTATTATTTCTTTCAACTTATTTCGAGAAACTTTTTGTGTACTAAGTATAGATGTAGTAAAACTGGCTTAAAAATGTGTACCCAGTTGTTAAACAATAATTAAATAATTTTACATTATTTAAAACTAGGAACACTTAACTACTTACCTACTTATAATAAAACTGTAAATTGAAACGTCGTCGGAGAACGGTTAATCTTAATCTTTAATCAGAAATGGATTCGTTACTTGAATATTCAGAATCCTCCGAGTCGTCACCTACTTCTATAATGAATCTATCTGTTATGTCTTCGACTATATGACCCAATTGGCACATTTTGTCTTCGAGTTGAATGACATGCGCTATGCAATCTTGCCACCGCTGAGGGGTCACTTGACGAAGCCCTTCTTCAAAAAGACTTCGTACTTCATTCAACTTGAAAGTTTTATTATTCTTTGCGACATGTCCCTTTACCTGAGCCCACACTAATTCTATTGGATTAAGCTCACAGTGGTAAGGGGGCAGTCGCAAAATAGTGACACCCTGTGCAGCAGCCATCTCATCTACAACATACTTCTCATAGACTTTTTTGTGCTTTTTGGAAATTTGGATTAATTCACATTTCAACATTGTTTCGTCATAATGAATATTTTTTGATTGTAGCCAATTTTTTATTTGCTCTTTACGCCAATTTGAAGTAGGTAACGCCTCCAGTTTTCTGGTGTGGTACGGTGCATTATCTCGGGTTCTCTCTGGTTTTAACCTCAACATATTTTAGATATCGATGTAAAGCTATTTTTAAAAGAAAAACCCAATATTTACCATGAACACTTAAATTTAAAAAAAAAATTCTTCCGTGAGTCCTCATAATTATGTTTTGTTTTAAAGTTTAATACTAGGAGCATCAAATAAATTCATAATAGCTCACCAAAAACGTCAACTTTTTGTTTATTGACTAATTATAACTATAGAGACAGGTAAAATTTAAAGATATGATCAACTTCACAGTACAATAAAAAAATAAATAAAAGAGAGAAAGTTCTTCCATTTTCTGAATAAATGCCTTACTTAATCCTCTTTCCATTGGTATACAACATCCTATAAAATAGTAAATAGTTTTTCTACAAAACATGTGTAATACATAATTCAAAGTAAAGAAAACACGTTTGATGAATAAGCACAGGTAAATTTACTAGCTATAATTGTTATAATTGATTCATTCTAGCGTACTTACCTAGTTACTTTAGCTTTTTTTGTCACTGCAGTGGGTCTACCTTATCACATTAGAGTTAATTTTAATATAATAAAAGAAAAAAAAAAGTCATCATTTACTATAGCGTCAATAATTACTTCGAATTATTTATTTATTTGTTAAGCACACCAACAGTATGTATGTTTATGTATTACACATGTTTTGTAGAAAAACTATTTACTATTTTATAGGATGTTGTATACCAATGGAAAGAGTATAAAGTACCTACCTCTTCTATCAGCAACTTCTACTATTTGTTTTTATAAATATCTAACAACTATTTGCTAATACATGAGAACTGATATTATGTCAAAGTATCGTCATGATTTAGCTGATGTTTTGTTGTGCGATATTGACCCTAATAGTTTTATGAAATGCAACTAACATTAACTCTAGAGGTGATAAAGGCATTTAGTTCTCGACTATACTAACAACCGTAAATATTTTACAATAATTACAAAACGAATCGAAACACAGGGACAGCACTGTTTCTTAAAAGCTGGCTATATTAGTTTTACGTTTGACATTAGTAGTTGTCATTTTAGTGTCCGAGATAAAAAAATAGACTTTAGGTATAGGGGCCTCGTTTTGTGTGTTATTCACATCCTTAATAAGATATTGATTGAATGTCGTTCGTGCTACATTGTCATCAATGGAAGAATATCCAGCCTGAATATTTAGCCACCTTCTCTCGGGATACTGCAGGGTTTTCCTGAAACCTGGTATCTCAGGAAGAAGCACCCGAGTTCTTTTTTCAGCACGACATCAACCACGATATTTCAAGAACCGACTTTCTTAAAACAACTTTAAAAGGGCCCCACGGCTGGCCTCGAGTGCGGTTGTAGGGCCTGAGCGAGGGCGTATTAAACGGGATGACGAATCGTATTATGCGTTAAGAAATGTATGAAAATATGTCTAAAATTGCAGGGACCGGCGTAAAAAGGCGTATTATGCTTGAAATCGTATTAAGCGTGATCGTATTAACAGGGTTCTACTGTATATCCTATCTTTTCACAAATCATAGTCAGGTTAAAAAAGTAAAAAGATGTCAAAACCTACTCGGTCACTTTAAATAATAGCCAAAATTTAAACACTAGACACAAAACCATCATATGGACACTATACAACCAGGACAATTTTATTACACAGCAGGAACTACATTACTGTACTGTTAAAATTATCAACAGTACATTTAAACAGTGAGCACTCTGCTCAAAGCTCATTATAATGGAAAGATCTTACTTGATCGGTACAAAATACCAGTAAGCTCGTTAACTACGCAGCCTGTGGGCTGGCTGGCGTTCATCCCAATTCTGATGTCGGCGTTAGCTTATGACGGCACGTTCTACGATAGATCGGTCAACACGAAGTAACACTTTTAACTACACTGAACACTACACCATATTCGAAATAACACTACTCAAACAAAACGGGTAACGGTTCCTAGTAAGGAGCACCGATCACGACCGAAGTCCAACTGTAACTGACTGGCGTCTCCTACCGGCGCGCCCCACCTAGACTCCGTTGTAGCACGAAGCTACCTACACACGTCATTGCGACAGTGTCGCCTCTACCGGCATTCGTGCTGCGCTTTGTTTATGAATCAAATACTGTTTCAGACATACTTATACAGGGTGTCCCAAAACCCGACGTTAACCCGAAACCAGGTGATAAGGCAATTCAGGCTGGTTATCAGAAAAATATAAAAAAAAAATCTAAGTTGCATGGTTGTAAAGTTATAGGCATTTGAAAAAAAAACTCAAAAATTCACATCCTGTGACAGTCTTTTCATTCCTGTTGTCACAAATATTAACTTTTCCAACTTTTTTTTGCTGTGTTACCCTGAATAATGCCTCCAGCTGGTCTAGTTTTCATATAAATAGGACTTATTTCTTAGAATATAATTTATAATGAAAAAATGCCCAGTTTTAACTGTAGTGAAAAAAAATGTTATACGCGAGTTTGGCAAGTTATGCCAAAAGTATATTTATATATTTTTACCACATTAGTATATTTGTCCACAGCAGCAACAATTTACAAAGTGTTATACCATTTTGAAATCCTTACTAAATGCGCCAACTTTTGGCATAACTTGCCAAACTCGCGCAGTACATTTTTTTTTCACTACAAGCAGTTAAAACTGGTATTTTTTTCACAATAAATTTTATTTTAAGAAAAGAGTGAAAAGACTGTCACAGGCTGTTTTTGCGTTTTTTTTTTCAAACTTTACAACCATGCAACTTTGAATATCTACTATATAAAAATAAGTCGGGTTTTCCTTCCTGACGCTATAACTCCAGAACGCACAAACCGATTTCCACGGTTTTGCATTCGTTGGAAAGGTCTTAGGCTCCGTGAGGTTTATAACAAAAAAAAATTAACAAAAAAGAGGGAAAATAATGCCCGTGCGAAGCCGGGAGGGGCCGCTAGTTTTTTATATTTTTCCGATAACCAGCATGGCTTGCCTTATCACCTGGTTTCGGGTCAACGTCGGGTTTTGAGACACCCTGTATAATAGTGAACCGAGAAAGCATGTTGTTAAAGTCGTTATCAGTATTATAACTAAGATACGATATTAAAGTAGGACTAACTCTTAAAGTGCTGATAATTGGTAGCATTACCCTACTTGGATAATAATAAAATAAAACACAGTTTATAGAATCAGTATTTCATTTTTACATATTGTTAAACCTAAACCTTACAACTGTTGCCATTATACTTAAAATATAATACGAATCTGACTCTTTTACCTAAGCTAATATTATTTATAATATTTTTTATTTGAGATAGGTATTATAATAGCGTATTCTCAATTTATAAAATGAATAGGTTCTACACAACAGCTCTAAAAAATTGGAATTCTTTTTAATTACACTTACTAATTATTTATTAATATTAAATTATTACATGTGGTTATATTTTTTTTTCCTGGCATTTAGGAACGTAAAACTTAACGCCAATAACTATATTTATGAGAATGTATCACACATTTTAGACAAATAATATTGATTCTTGCATCGCTTGGCGTATTTACAAAATTTAAATGATTCAAATTAAACATTTTGTCTTACTAAATGGATTGTCATAATCCAAAATATCATTAGGCAGAATAAAAAATGTGTAATTATTATATAAATAAAACAATAAAAGAACTTAACGATACATTAGTACCAACATATTCTGTACATACATTAAACAGTCCCAAAGAGAACCCTTAGACTAAAACATTGCAACATTATAAAAAGTAATCTAATATATGCTATTTGTTTTTTAAAGTAATGTTCGACTGTCCATACGCAGGATATACAAAGTAGAAAAAATATACATGTCACCATAAGCACGTAAACAACCGTTGTTCTCAATATCGTCTTTGTAACGAACGAGTGAGAGCCTTGAGTCCGGTAACAAACTGAGACAGGGAGTGCCACTAGTTCACTTCATATAGGTGCAACGCTTTCAGAGCATGAGGTAAAATCTGAAACAATATAATAACATGGTTAGCTATAAGCACTATTAGACGTCGCGTCTTTACGATATATTCACTGAAGTAAACGTGTAAAATTTTCATGGTATTTGTTTTTTTCTGAAATCTTCAAACGAAATTACTTTTATATAGTAATTTACATAAACTATTTGTCATTGAAATAAATAAAATTTAGTGCAAATTAACATCACTTTAATATTTTAAGACACAATTGTGCTGCGAAAAAAAAATATATTGTTAAAAATTTCAAGGTTTATTTTTATCCCGTGGAATCCTTTTTGTGTTTATTTTATAGTATCTGAATATCTCAAACGGACAGACAAAATGTTTATAAACATAATTTTAGCCATTGGTGTCGTGTATACAGTCACTGCAATTCATTTACATGTAAATAAACGTCACAAAATGATATTATCGTGAATTTATAACAAGCTATGAATAAACAAACATCTAATGAAGTTTAGACATGCGATATTGCAATAGACAGTCCGTGAAGTTAGTAATCTAATTGAATCAAAACGTTATCGCATGTTTTATACATGATTTACGATCAATCTATTGAACTTGTTGAATTGACATTTGTTTGGTAATGTATAATGTCGTGGCATATTTATTCATTACCGATTATACATAAAAAATAACAGAAAATGAGGAATATTTATCCATCATCATTTAAAAAAAGTAAATAAGTAAGTTTAACAGTTGTTAATAACCCGTAATTCAAACTCTATCAACTAGAAGGCGCCGTCCTCTGAAAGTGTGAGCAATATAATAACAATGAAATCCAATTTTTCTCTTTTATATATTATTTTCAATTTTAATTTAAAATATATTGGTATGTGTGAGTTCGATACCTCAAACACTTAACTATTATTATGTTTCTCTTTTATATCTGGCCAGTGTGGTATTAGTAGGCCAAGGATCCCTCCTTCATGGGAGGAGGCCCGTCCTTGCAGTGAGACATTAATGGGCTGTTATCATAATGTTTCTCTTTTCCATAATACTCGGGTCTATTGGAGATCCGGTACTTTGGAAACCGTATATCAGGCTGAGGCTAAAAAGACCATTGAAGAAAAATTTAACCTGCATGTCAATTCTCGTTCCATAAAATCGTTAAAAATTCGGTTAAGTTAACTTTAGTTGTCAAATTGTCATACAATAGGTAAGACAATTTGACAACTAAAGTTAACTTAACCGATTTTTTAACGATTTTAAGGAATGAGAATTGACATGCTTGTGAGGGATACATCATTATGATTAATATTGTACCAGTACTCGCCAAATAACTCGGCCGGCCTGAAGTTAATTTATTACGACTTGATTATAAAGGTAAACAACTATGGCGTCGTGTCAACCACAGACTAAAAACTTTAGTCTTTGACTGTTAAGAAATGTACAAAACTGATGAATTTGCAATATGTAGTGTTTGTTTACAAAGTTAATCAAGTAAGGATCAATACGCAATACCAATAATAGGACCAAATTAAAACCCTCCCACTATTTAGTCCGCAACTGACATCTGCGCAACAACCTGCAACAATTTCAGGCCGGCCGTTTACTGTACAACAATGAGTGTTTGTGTGTGACTAAATTAAAACACAAACACGTTACTAACCTTAGCTAGTAAGCAGCGCGATATTGATCTCCTTGACCATCTTGACGCGATGCAGCATCTTGGCGAGCGCCTGTCGACTGAGCGCCTGCGTGGAGTACCACACGGGCGAGTCCGGCACGCACGAGCGCTCCGGCTGCAGGTAGAACACGTCGTTCCTCGTCCGCACTGACTCCGGGCTGAAGGAAGATAGTTATGTCATTTGACTTATTTGGTCATACAACTCTGCGTGAGATTTGATACCACGACCTCAGCGCAATGTAGCCGCGTACACAGCCGTTTTTATTTATTTTTATTTTTCTTTATTTAGGACAACAAACAATTGTGTAATACAGTGCATGAACAATATAAGGTAACAGTCTTAATTAAGTAATTACACAATCCACACCGTTATCCACAAAATACTAATACAATATTTATACAAAAATATAACTAACACTTATGCCTAAAAATTGTATAACTAATTTATGTTTTCCAACATGAGGTTTTTAAATTCGTTTACCACCGAAGTAATGTTTTTTAATGTAAAATAATTGATTAGTTTCTGTACTCTTAAGAACAATAGAAGAATTTCCTCTACACGATAAATAGTTTAGTACAGACTGTAAACTTACCATTTAGATATATAAAATTCATATAATTTAACAGGACAACGCAAAGGATTCTCTTCATTCTCTTGTTGTTCATAAACTTTTTTCTTTCTTGAATTTGCTTCTGTAATTTAAGAACAAAACGGTTTCAACTTTAATATTTTCGTTAGGGTAAAAGAAGTCGTAGTAGAATAATTAATAAATTTAACTCTCAAACCAGGTACAACGATAATCATGCTTGGTGCTTTTTCGTGAGATTATCTTGGATCACAGTTTATAGGAACCACTTTTCACACTACAAAATTCAAGATTCAAAAGGGTTGAATTCAATTCATCATTATCGGTAGGGCACATAGCGCGGAGAACCGACAGCCGTTGGGGCAGAAAGGTTCTCGAATAGCGACCGCGTATCGGAAAGTGCAGTGTTGGGAGACCCCTCACACGGTGGACCGACGACCCAGTTAGGACGGCGGGAAGCTTCCCGTGCGTATGCGGTCGCACAAGGTGGCAATACTTGGAGGAGGCCTATGTCCAGCAGTGGACGTCGATTGGCTGATATTATTATGATGATTCATCATTATCATATCTATTTATTCTTTGTATAAAAATAAAGAGAATATTTCATTAAATAATGAATTACTAACCTAACGCAGACTGCGGCGGGTAGAACCTTAACAATACATTTCTAGATCCAGGTACTTTAGCCTGACCAGGCTGGTTGGGATTCCGTTTCCAATGCTTCATTATGTGAGAAAATGATAACTGCATATGTTCGTCAACTGTCTACAAAAGAAAAAAGATCGTTAATTAATTTGATTATACATTTAACTTTTTTATTGTGATGCGGAAAAGTGAATTCGAGGCATCTGATGTCAAGCACGACTGCATCAGAGTCGTAATTATTAGCGTCATTAAATGTGTTATTTACATTATTTTTATGCTTATTTCATAGACTAACACCTTTAACCTGCATGAATTTATTACAAGCTCCGCATTGTTTAGTCATGGCTGCAATTAAATTATATAATAGACTAGGCGGCGCTGAATAAGTAATTAATAATTAATCGATGCCCTTTCAAGAACTCTTTCTATGCGTGGTGCAGCAGAAACGAAATAGATGGCGCTATTACAAGGTTTGGAAAAAAAGGTTCTACTGAAGGCCTCACACTAATTTCAGCACCAGTTAGCGTGTAACAATGGACACAGGTCACCGACTCACGAAACACACAATCAACAGCCGCACAATTAACTGATTTTACCAATTTTGTACTTTTATTTCACTTATAGGGTATGACTATAAATATTAATTCACTATAAGTTAAGTGTTTTTGTATTTTATTTACGTTTTTCTTTACAACTTTGATCGTCAACACTAATTTGCTATGAGTCAGTTAACTTTATAACAATAAACACATTTGTTTTTCACTAACTAATTTATTTTAAATTTAAAAACTTTAATAAACACAGAGCGTAACAGCTGTTCTTCTTTATAAAGCATTTAATAAAGTAATTTCGTTTTTACCCGTATCAACTAAAGATTAATAAAATATAGATACTCACAACTAAATTAAAATGTTTTGTGTTGAAGAACATAAGCGTAGATAATAGTACGTGTGGCGAGTGCGCGCCCAGCTGTTTACTCTCCCATAAGTGTTCCTCTTCCACTCGAGTTACGATATATTCTGAAAAATACATACAATCCCATTTTATTAAAATTATTTATTCATCTGAATATTTCAATTGCTATTTCAACTGAGCGTCTACAGGGTATTTATCCTTACTTGATTATAAAGGTAAACAACTATGGCGTCGTGTCAACGACAGACTAAAGACTAGTCTTTGACCTTTGAGAAATGTATAGGAATCACGGACAAATTCTAGAATCTACAGATGTCTAATAAAGAACAATGCTCAAAACGTCCCCAGCTTGTAGCACTTTGAAACCTATGTTAATCGAAAGGCCTTAGTATTTTCATCATTTTATTGTATAACAGCAAATCTCAAATGTGTATCCGAAAAAAGTTATATCGCTTTAAAGAAACCGAAATGAGTCATAATTATGTTGCTGTTTATTGTACTTTTTCAAAATGATAGCCAATAAAATACATAGTTAACAGTGTAGAATATAAGAAAAATATAAAATATTATTTATTTATTTATTATTACGCGCCGTATATGCCCAATGACCCGATTTTTTCTTTTTTGTGAGCACGAGTAGTTTGTCTCCTGGGACATTTACTACTTCACGCTGGCTGTGGGGCGGATGGCCCTACGACCTTTAAGTCTCATGCCTCAGGGGCACCCTGAGGGCACGAATCTCGGCCTGGACCGTCACCGACTAACAGGATATGCGAAAGGCACGCCCTCTAGGAGCAAACGCGGCGCGTATTCCTGCCTCGTCGGCCAGGACGGAACCGCGGACGTGTTGTTGTGGCTTCGCGAGCCGTATGAGCTCTACATTGAGCAATCGCGATCCTATCACCCGGTTCTTCGAGAGCATGTCTAGGTCTTCTAATTTTAGATCTTCTAGAGGGGATGTACCCGGATGCCTCAACCACTAGTTGGTTGGGGTGAGTGGCAGCCGTTTCAAAGTAGCGACGGGAACAGAGTTTCATGTGTTGCTGGCTGGTCGGCAACTCGAAGTCGATGTGGCGATCCTCGTTACGCGTGAACCACGGTGCTCCCGTCGCTTTGCGCATGAACCTATTCTGAATTGTTTGTAACCTATGGATCCTGCTGTGTGGCCCAAGGTAGGCAAAAACTACGCACGCGTACGTCATGATTGGCCTAATACAAGTCTCGTATATCCTAACTTTATTGCGGATTGACATCTTAGTCTCCTTCCTAAGGAGTAAGTGCAGCCGTCCCATCACAAACGAGCCCCGCTTGCGAACCATGTTGAGGTGGGGACGGAGCGAGAGCTTATCGTCGAGTATGACTCCAAGGTATTTGGCTTCCCTCGCCCAAAGGATCGGGGAGCTGAACATCTTGACGTTTTGTTTTTTTTTTAAATTGGTCTACCAGAATGACTCTATAGTGCCTGATGTTAAGCATCCATTAGAGTCCAAGAATGACGAGCACCGACAATATTTGTAGAGGCATGAATGTCTCAACTATGGCGGCTTCAGAAGATGCTTTTTCACGCCACGCTTGAAGCAACCAGGATCGTAGTTTGAAGGAAACACGTGGGCTGGCAAAGAGTTCCACTGTTTGGTGGTTTTGCACATGTACGAAGTGCTGAACCGCTTTGTTCGGACTTGTATGGTTTCTACAGCGTAGCGGTGGAACTTAAGTCAAGGTTGTTAAGCCACGTATTGTTCTGGATAAGAAAGAAGAGGGTGGAATCAGTTGGAAAAGTTCATTAGAACACTCGCCGTGGTACCGGCGATAGAAGGCCGCCAATCCGGCGATGTCCCTACGCAGCTGTAAAGGCTCAAGGGATTTGGATACTTCTGGGCACCCAATGATACGCACAGCTCGCCGCTGTAACCGATCAAGAGCATCTAGAAGGTACTGTGCAGAGCCATCCCAGAGGTGAGAGCGGTGTCTCTGTCGAGAGGGCTCCTTTTCTTGTAAAACATCAACGCTTGGCTCTTTTCGGGGTTGACTGTTATCCTCCGTTTCTAGAACCACTCGCTGATGGCGTTGGACGCAGATTTATGAATGAATAACCAAATAAATCCCGTCTAGTAACAATTTGTCCGTTGGGTCATTGAGGCCATAAACGGGACATTTAAAGGTGATTGTAAAATGTTCAGGAATGTAGTATTCAATAATACTCTTCACAGACTTCCGAATTGCTGGAGCGCTTTTCAATACATTCAGGGAGCCTTTTCATGACAGTGTCTATGCCACAGACTTCGTTGAATTAATTCATTGCAGAATTCACATCAACAATGACTTGGGTAACTACGTTACAGGCAGCGGGGTACGTACAGAACATTGACTTGTGAGTCCATAAATATACCGTTCCCTGAATTGTCAAACGAGGATATTATTTTGTTTAGTTTGGGGACATATCACGCTTAAAACTAGCAGCTTCCTATGTTAGCGAACATTTACGTGGCGGCGTCTGCAACATAGAAGTTTGTGCTACTCCAAGTCCAATTATGAAGCAATACGGTATAAACACGGCAGATTGAACAATCTGCCGTGTTTATACTGTATTGGTTTCAAAGAGTTCTCTTTTGAGGGGTCGAATTTTATCCAAACATAGGTCAAATGCGACCTATTATAGGAATTTATTTGGATTGAAATAACGTACAAGATATAAACGCCATTCAGGCATATTTTTTATGCTTAACTGCTATAAGAATAGCTGATGCTTGCGCGCATGTCGTCAGTATCGTGTGGTACTTTGGTATTGGAAGGGATTTAGACAATTTCAATGGGTCAGCCAGTGCCTGGGACAATATTGTAATAGACACTGAAAATACTGATTAATGTTATAAAAAGTTGCGATTATGAAGATATTTTTATTTGAAAACTTCTAAAAACCATCCATGGCCACTTTACAAAAAGATGGAGTCATTTCAAAACTCGGAATAAGTTCATTCCACAGTATTAATTAAAATAAAAGGAACATCATGAAGAATAATATAATTATCATTTTGACTGATTTCGGTTTCTTTATGTCGATGTAACTTTTTTCGGATACACATTTGAGCTTTGCTGTCATACAATAAAATGGAGAGATGACTAATACCTTTCGATTAACATATATCTTAAAGTGCTACAAAGTGGGGACGGTGTCCATACATTTTTGAGCATTGTTCTTTTTATCTGTGAAATTTGACATTGAAAAAAATTACATTTATTTAAAATTTAAGAAAAATTGTGGTTAAATCAAAGTAATTTACGTGTTTTCTATTGCATAAACGTTTAATGCTTCTTTCAAGAAATTTTCATCCATATCAGAGTGTGCGATTGATGTAAAAACCAGTGAATTTATGTGGTGTTTGTTTACAAAGTTAATCAAGTAAGGATCAATACCCTATCCATGCTTTACATTTAAAAGTGTGTCCAGTTGTTGTAGTGACAATGAACAACATCAGAGGCCTATGGGCGGCTTGCGCCAAACAATAAAGAAGAATTATGTTATATTTTCCTTTGGGCCTGAAGTATTCTTTAAGTTTACTATGTTGGTGTATTTGTCTGTGCGTTTATTGTTATTGGTTGGTACCGAGACTGTCGGCACATTTCTTTCTTAAAGTAGTAAAAACTTGTCACAGCAATTTAATCATTACATTATTTATTACTTACGTGAATCATTATATAAAACTGAAAACTTTCTCGCCACTTCATCTAAGCAGTCCGTGAACTTTTCATAATAGGGGTCAGTAAATATATTGTCTATTCTACCGTTCTCGAATAGATATTGTTGTATTCCTGAAAAAGAAAAGCGTTAGAGGTCATTGACTATTCTAGTAGTCATATTTAAAAGTTTTATAAACACATTGCTGTAAAGCAGCAATGTGCAGCTGTCAGTATCTAAATATTATTAAAAAAGTATTTAAGTATGTTTATCCGTTGTCTAGTACCCATAGTACAAACTCTGCTTAGTTTGGGACTTAGTTATGAAAGTGTGATGAATATATTATATTATTATTATGACGGAATAATGTAATTATTTAACAGAGAAAGAAAAACATTTAACTGTAGCCTCATTTGTTAATGGGACTACCGAAAATTGTGGTATTATTAAAAAAGAAATAACACATACCTAAAACCAAATAGTAAATAGTATCTGGCGCGTACTCGCTCCCGTTAGGCTTTCTTACTTCCTTGACGAACAGGCATAGAGAGAAGTTTAGTTCATCCGCTGTTAGCTGTAGGATCTCCGATTTGAAAGGTTTCCGTCGTATAGATGACTTTTCAATTTCCGCATTCTTCGTCATAACCCATTGTTTCCATGCGTTTACGCCGAACGTGTACTGGAAAATATTGTATTTATTAGTAAGTTTATCTAGACAAGAACAACTAGACTCAGTATTATAATTTGTGGATCGCACAAATAATTGGAATTGAACCCGCGACCTATAGTAGGAATTTTAATTCGATTCCTGATTTGACATTAGCTACTGTCATTTTGTGAAATAATGATACCACATATAATAGTGTAGTGATGAACACAAAAATCGATAAACAATAAGTGTGTGTGCCAGCAGTTTGCCAATTAAAGACTAAATTATTGATTTTTATTTAAATAAATACATAATTATTCATAATAATAATTTATTAATTAGTAATCGCTGCTCTATTTTATAAAAAGTTAAAATTTATGTTTTTATATTAAAAACAAAACTTATTGAGCCTAGATAGATTTTAGTATTGGCAGCCTGTGTGCGCTCGTGCAGCTATCGTCATTTTGTTTATAGTGTCATTCGGCTTCATTCTCCCAGCCTGACTGCACGAATACCTATCTTATTTCATTGCGAATCGATATTAGTTTTTTTGTCAACTATTTGTTTTGGTTTTCCATCAAAATGGATCCTCAGCCAAGTACATCACAAAAATAAAATGGCTGTAATTTCGTAAGTATAAGAGCACTATTTTTTTCCTTTTCGCACTATTTATAACTATTTCAGAACCATTTTTTGGCATTCATGAAATATCAAGATTTTATTGTGAGTATGCTGGGCTAAGACACCATGATCACAGTTTTTATTCATTTCACACACAATTACCTATAAAAGAAAAGTCTCAGATCGTTAATTAATCGTCAAAACTAAAAATACCACTAATTTTAAACGAGAAGAATCGATCCGGAAATATTTCATTTCCATATCGAATAATTTCGCAACGTCACTATTTAATACTTGTCATAACGTTGCTACACTGAAATTGTCAAATCTGGAATCGAATTAAAATTCGTAGTATAGTGCACAGCAGCCGCTTATCCGACAAGAAGGACTTCGCGCCTGCGAAGCAGTTGATTTTTAAAGTTTAATGGTGGGGTAATGGATTTTTTGTTATTTCTTGTATAAAAGTATACTTCTCTAAAAGGTAAGTTTAGGGCGGCCTAGTATGATAGTCTTCACTGTATATCAAAGTGTATGCGTATGTTACCTTGAGACACATGTTAGCGTCAGGTTTCTCAGCGGGCTCGCGCGGCGGCTCGGGCTGCGGCGGCGGCGCGGGCTCGGCGCGACGTCGCTTGCTGGCGCGAGCGGGGCGCGCGGGCGGCGCGGCGGCGGGCGCCACGCCACGCTTGCGAGGCGCTGCTGACGCTCGTAGCGCGGCCACTGCGCGCTGCTGCTCTAGCACCATCATGTGGTGGTGGTGCATGCTCTCTCCTTCCAGACCTGCATTCGAACACGTACGCTTAGTACTTTTGTTACTGTTACATTTATATAAAGCGACCGTTTACAATAATATCGGTTAATACAATCGGGAGAGTCGACTTTAAAGCGGTCAGCTATAGTTTCGTAAAGCAGAAATGCATAGATTCTTCAAAAAAAGATAATCATTTAACTTCAACAATCTAACTCCGTGTCAATTACATGACAAAAACAAACCTCAAACAAAAAAAAATTGGACAGTATGAGGTCCTTTATTCTGAAAACGAATTGCCTTTTATAAACCGTTTAATAAAAGACTTTCACTTTGTAAACCAATGAAGTCAGCAATATTATTCAAAACAAATAAAAAACATGTTTGAGAATGAAAAAATAACTCAAATAGAAATTTAAAAAAAACTCACCAGGCATGCCAGGATGAGAACTAGGCGTGATAGTATTAGCAGTCATAGCTGACTCCAAATCCACTGGCTGATCTTCATATTCCGTGGCCATCTTCAGTGCCATTTGTAACATGTCTTCACCAAACGCATTATTACCATCCATGCCAGCAACAGGACTAAAGGTTTCAGGTTCTAAAATAACATTAAAAAAAGAATAACATAAATAAATTGTAGTGTATGTGCCCATTAGCTTTTCTTTTATAAAAACATAATAAAATATTTTTGGTAACAATTCCCACGCTCTCCATGGCGAGTGATTCTGACGCACACTTACTTGATTGGCGATGGTAATTGTAGATTAAGGTTTATTTAATTTAATTTTCTTTGTAAACAATAGACAACACTCACCATTGTCCTCATCCGTATCTGAATCACTTTGATCTTTTTTTTTATCACCAGCCACCATTTCTGCCATCATCAGCAATTCCGCCTCAAATGGATCCGTAGGCATCTTGTCATGTATCTTATTTATCTCTTTCATGATTCCTTTAGCAGAATTCCTAGTAGTAGGTATAAATATTGGGGTAGGAATTGGAATTGGTATAGGTACTGGCACAGGGAATGGTAAAGACCACATTGCACATGGTACAGGGACATATATAGGTACAGGGACTGGAATAAGGACTCTTCGTTCTAAGCTGGGGTCTGTTTGACATTCTTTAGTGCATGGATGTGGCCTACAAGAGACTCCTTTTGAGACCATCATAGGTTTCGACATAGTTGCCTTATTAGCTACCTCTTTTGGAGGTAAAGTTTTAACTATTACGTGATTATAAATTTTAGGAGGTGGGGGAGGAGGTGGTGTTGGCGGTTTAGGAGGGGGAGGTGGTGTTTTCGGAGCCTCTGGGATTTCAGGTTCCGGCGCGGGTTGTATACGTTTTGATTTCTGCCTTGTGACGGACGGCGTTAGAGGAGGAGGCGTGGCTAGGGATTGTACTCTCGAAATGACTGGCATACCTCCACCAGATGACCGAGTCTGAGTTTTAGCTGAAGCTGTAACAAAAAAACGTATTAGAAAGGGAAATAATTTGGTAATATTTTTAAATCTTATAACTTCATTTATGTGAAAAAATATTTTATTATTACCCTGCCTTATATCTTTTTTACAATTCTAAGAATAATATTAGTAAATCACACCTTACTTTTTTATCTAATAGTATTCTGATTTGCATCAAAGCATGATAATAGTTTACCAAAGTTATTCAATGATACAGTTTCAAATGCAGTTCTCCAGAATGAAGAATACACAATAATTATTTTGAAACTGTGATGATTTTACAACTATTTATACTTGTGACAAATTTTACAATAATCCCTTTTAATAACAGACGAATAGTCCTCATAACAGCCCATTAATGTCCCACTGCAGGGACGGGCCTCCTCCCGTGATGGAGGGATACTTGGCCTATTATGTAATACCACGCTGGTCAGACGGATTGGTATAGGGTTTAATTTCAAGTTTTCCTTCTTTCTATGTTAAGGTAATATTCACAGATAGACCCTTAGTCGGTTTCTACGACAACCATGGGATGGATGGGAGACAGAGTAATATATTGAATTATGTATAAAAACTTACCATTATTTTTATTGGGGGCGGAAGGGTAAGTACGCCGCGGGGCGCCCGTGGGTACAGCTTTCTGTTGGTCCAAGGGTTCTCCAGGTAAAAGTGGTGGTGTATGTTTAGAATATTGACCCTAAAAAATTATATTGTCAGTTTAATTTGTTTTTTGGTAAATTATTTAGTACACAATGTACTAAAGTAGCGTAAACCTAACAACACCTAATAAAGAAAGCTTTTCGTCTTTCTTACGATCACTATAGGTGATAATGATATATTACTCCTTACACATTCGCAAACACCCTCTAACACAAACTGACCTTAGCAAGTACTTGTAAGATTACTTCATTATATAAAACTAAAAGTGATAAATCACAAATGTTCTTTTAGATTGGACCTTTCAGTTTGCGCTAATTAACTCGCTCGATTTAAAGTTAACTATCAAAGAAGTACCGTAAAAAGAGTACTTAGTTCCAAAAATGACAAGTGAGCAGCCATTTGCAACAACTTCAAACCGGCTGAGTTTGTTGGCGCGAACTGTATTTAGCTATTGACGGCTATAAATGTTAAAAAGTAAATAAATTGAATATAGAAACTTACCTGGAACGACATAACACACTGATATGTACAGAAATTTCGTACAGTAGCGTCCGACATTGTTAAGTGATATTTAGCTAGAGAAGTACGCTTGCACATATCGCATTTAGTTCTGCAACAAAACCACACTTGACATTACTATATAATTTGAAAATGATATCAAACAGAGAAAGTTAGACAATTAATTTGCAATAACTAATATTATAAAGAGGTAAAGTTTATGTTTGTGACGTTGTAGGAGGTAATCTCTGAACATATTGAACCGATTTAAAAAAATCTTTTTGTGTTAATAAATAGTCCATTTATCAGGGAGTACCATAGGCTATATAATATCACGCTATGACTAATAGTGGAGCAGTAATGGAATATCCTATTAATTTTTTGTTTTCAAAGTATTGTCAAAATCATTATATTTGCTCTCTATAAACATTTTACCTCAAAGAATAATGATCAATTTCAATACAGCATTTAACTTAAGTAATAAAACAAAATATCAACAGCTCGCTTGCCCGAGCGAATTTTGAAATGGCTCCCAAATTGCCCGCTTGCGAAAACGTTATGTACCCTAGATTGCCCCGCCGTTTTTTACCGCGTCGCCGTGGGCGTCGTATTCCACACAATCGTTTCTTATTCCTAAATTGTTTATGTAAGACTACCAAGTGTTATGTTTTTTATGTTGACTACGAGTTAAGCTATACAATGTTATATTTTGTTTGCCAGATTATGACTCTGGTGTAGCTGTTATGTTGTGGTGAACTTTGAGATAGCGCGATTTATAGCACGTCTTGTCTTTAAAAGATCATACCTCCAAAATTAAAGCGCTGACATGGGGTTTTTAATTTATAATTACGTTAGTTAAATAATAGATAATAAGGTGAGAAATAAAAACACACTTGTTCATAGAAAAATATAATTTTACAGCCCTTTGATCTTAACGAAAATTTGGCGCCACACGGCGTAATTTATGTAAAATTTAACAAGGTTAAAATTTACAAATACCACTTTTAGGTTTATAATAAAAGTATTACAATGTAAATAGTACTAATATATGTACTTGTAAAATAATAAAAAATCGTAGCGATTACATTCACCACGACTGAGAAATATGAAAATTAGTACAACAGTTCCCATTTTTGAAGTGATATCGTATTATTAGGTCGGTGGCCAATTCGCTTAATAAGCGAACGAAAAGATTTGTCCTAAAAGGCCGACAGGTTCACTTAATAAGCAAAGTTGTTTTTTTTTTTTAACATGTTTTGCCTGTCAAACTTCTTAGACAAATAGACATTTCACCTCCTTATGTATATTACGACAATAATAAAAATATTTATATACAATTTAACAATATTATAATAATATTTAAAATGTGTCAGTCCTTATATTACGACATAAATGTTATCTAAAATGTTTAGCAACAATTTTGAAATACAACGTTCCCGCGTAAAAGAATGCAGATAAAAAAAAATCTCTGTTATTATTAGTAAGGACAAGAAAATTTGGAAACATTGGTATTTATCGTTTTAGTGCATTTTTCAATATATGATTGATAACGCTTTTATGCGACAAAATAGTTATTTGCGCGGCAAACCGAGCGCAAGCTTGTGAAAAAGTTTTCAATGTTTTACAAATGGTAAACAGTAGGTAATTGAAGCAGATTGTTGTGATTGCAATAATATGTTATTTGTGTCTTATTAGGACTATTATACATTTTATTTCATAAAAAAAATTGCAAGACATTGAAAAAGGTTCTTGACATTGATTTGATAGTGAGTTTTGAACATTTATGAATATTATTGTAATATTGGAGTAAGTAGGTACGGATAAGACTTGGAAAGGATAATTCGTATATCTTTTCGACAGTATTTTTTTTTCTGTATTATGCTGCCCAATAAAAAGAATTACAAATTCAACACGTATAACGAAATAGGTATTATAAGAATGTAAATTTTATAATTTGCAGGTATGTTTTCATTTTACATTTGTAATGTTTTTCTCATAAATTATATAATATATTTATTTTTGTTCTACATGTTATATAACACAAAATTAACAATTAGCATGTCACATAGTGCTTTTAATGCCCTTTCCAAAAAGGTATCACTCTTGTACATTGTCACATTTTAACTATATATATTGACAATGTAAACAAAAAACATGTAAAAAGACTAGCACCAGATCCGGCGAAATAAGGCTGTGTACACGCTGAGCAAAATCTGTTTAGATTAATACCGTAGGTACAGTATGGGGACATTGATAATATGATTGGCTTTTAAAGAAAGACAGACAACAATGAGGAAGTGAGATTATAATTTATTGATGATTTTGAAATTATATTTTATAACGTTAACAATAAGTGTTATATTTTGTTGCACTGCAATGACTTTTTATCGAAGTGCAATGACAGATCTAATATTCCAAGATCTAGGAAGTGCCAGACATCACTTATTTTCTAATGAACCAAATATACACGAATGGGTAGTGGTGGGGAGAACTATCATCGTATGACTAATAGCTAACTTGCCCAGTTGGCCACTTTTCTGGTATCCGTTGATGAAAGTACAAAAAAACAGAGGTAACTTCACTTATTTTCTAATGGCTGGCTTTAACATATATTATAAACAAAATCGTAAAGAATCCATAATCGAAACTGCCAGATACTTTGCGTCGGCCGTTTTGCGTAACAGACACTTATTTTATTCGTATTTATGAAAACTTTACACAAACATGATCTGATGATGAAGACGACAGAGGTTCAAGGGAACTCCTCAACGGTATATAGCAGCTACCTAGTGTTTGGGCTTATTTTATTCGTATTAATAGTGAATTCATCGATGAGCGATACGGTCTAATATTAAATGTTGTATTCTTAAACCTAAGCAGGATCTGCTACTACCAGACAATCATCATCCCCCGTACTTCGCAATGCTGTCACTAAATGTTAATTATAAAACAATGCGTCCTAGTCACGCTCCCAGGCATAATGATAAACAGGCGGACTATTTAATTATAAATCACGATATTTCCAACGTAGAATGGGAAGAGGCTTTACATAACCAGTCTGCAGAGAAATGTATCGATATTTTCTACAACTACATATACGGCATAATAAAAACCCGCATACCCATTACTAAACCAAAAAATTCTAACTTTCCTGTATGGTTCTCTAAAGCTTTAATACACATTTTTAAAACTAAAAAAAAACTTGGTCTAAATGGAAGAAATATGGCAATAAATCGGACTATGAGGAATTCTCTATACATAGAGCTCGCTTTAAAGCTGAAAGTCACAAATGCTTTTCAAATTATATTAAATGTGTTGAAGATAGCATTCCAAGTAATGTCAATAGCTTTTATTTATTTTATATTATATACAGGGTGGCTCATTCAAAGGGGTCAGTATGGGAAAGTCTTAAACTATAAGTCATACGATGTTTTGTTCTTAGGAACCATGACACCGATTTTGATAAAAAGAAAAACTGCATTCATACATTTGAAACAGATAGTGTACCCAGCTGGGAATCGAAGCCGGTTGTTTTGCAAAAATAAACTTTTACTTTTTTTTATTTAAATACCGATTCTGTAGGTCATAAGCAGTAAATAACTCTATAAAACATTATGTCTAAGAAGAAAAAAATGCATTGTTTTTACATACTTACATTTATAATAGTAGGTGTTCGATGTGGCCACCGTGCGTCGTTCGAGGTCGCCCGATTTAACGCCTCTAGACTATTTCTTGTGGGATTACGTTAAGGATGAAGTGTACAAAACAAGCTATGATACTTTAAAGACCTTTTAGGTCAGCCATAAAATCAATTTTAACGCAAATTCACCACATAAAGATACAAAATGCAATGACATGATCGTTACCTAAACGTGTTGAATATTGTACAAACGGTGTCTACTTTGAACACCTACTATGATAAATTAAAGTATGTGAAAACAATGCATTTTATTCATTTTAGACATAATGTTTCTTAGAGACATTTACTGCTTATGACCTACAGAATCGGTATTTAAATAGAAAAAGTAAAAGTTTATTTTTTGCAAAACAACCGGGTTCGATTCCCGGCTGGGTACAGTATCTTTTTCAAATGTATGAATGCAGTTTTTCTTTTTATCAAAATCGGTGTCATGGTTCCTTAGAACAAAACATCGTATGACTTATAGTTTAAGACTTTCCCATGCTGACCCCTTTGAATGAGCCACCCTGTATAGCGAACCGCAAAGGTAGATCCGATATACCTTCACGTATGCACTATGACAATGAGACGTCCAATGATCCCCAAAAAACTTGTAATATGTTCTCCTCTTTTTTCCAGTCGGTTTATGAATCCACAAGCCTTACACCTAACTGGACCCCAATGCCTAACAATGATTCTAATCCCAATTTAAATTTTCTCCACGACCTTCACTTCAGCCAACCATTAATACGTAAAGAACTAAAGCAACTAGACATATCCAAGGGCCCGGGTCCGGATGGAATTCCTCCTTGCTTTCTGAAGCTGAATCCATAAGTAAGCCACTATACATAATTTTTAACATTTTGTGTAAACAGTGGTACATTCCCACCAATATGGAAGAAAGCTCATCATTCCTATTTACAAGAGTGGGTCTAGGCAGTTGATACAGAATTATCGACCTATATCTATTTTGTGCACTCTTGCTAAACTTTTAGAAAAATTAATCCATCGAGAAATATATCCATTTGTTAAACAGTATAATACCTAGTCGGGTCGTAAGTTCTGTCACATCCATATTTTTTTTATCTTCGAATACTGGCCACATATGCTTCGACTAATTTTAAAAATAGAACATTCGCCCTTTTCAAATATAAAGAAAGTAATCATTTTTATTCATTTTCAAATATGGAGTGGTCGCAAAAGGAAGATAGAGTCGCGGTTATCGCGTTGCACCGCTGTGGTTACGCGCCAACAGAGATTTTCAACTTTCTGAAAAAATTGAAAATAACACTACGGTTTGTTTATCGCACTATCAAACGGTACACTGAAGATTCAAGCTTCGAAGATCGTAAGAGGAGCGGCCGACCTCGCACAGTTAGGACACCAGCGGTCATCAAAGCCGTGAAGGCGCGAATTCAACGAAATCCCGTCCGGAAGCAAAAAATCTTAGCTCTTCAGATGGGCCTAAGCAGAACCACGATTAAAAGAGTGTTAAATGAAGACCTAGGACTACGAGCTTATCGTAAAAAGACCGGACATTTTTTGAATGAGCGTTTGAAAAAAATTAGGCTGGAAAGATCCCGAGCTTTGTTAAGGCGGTACGCGGGAAAAAAATACCGCGAAATTTTGTTTTCCGACGAAAAAATTTTTAACATCGAAGAAAGCTACAACAAACAAAATGACAAAGTGTATGCCCATAGCAGTGAAGAAGCAAGCGCGCGTATTCCAAGGGTGCAGCGTGGGCATTATCCTTCGTCAATCATGGTTTGGCTTGGAGTCTCCTATACAGGATTAACTGAGGTGTTTTTTTGTGAAAAAGGTGTAAAAACCAGTGCCGTTGTATACCAAAATACCGTCCTAACGAACATAGTGGAACCTCTTTCCCAAACAATGTTCGAAAACAGACACTGGATATTCCAGCAGGATTCTGCGCCAGCTCATAGGGCACGAAGCACGCAAGACTGGCTGACCGCCCGAGGAATTAACTTCATTGGTCATGAAGACTGGCCCTCTTCTAGTCCAGATCTAAATCCACTGGACTACAAGATATGGCAACATTTGGAGGAGATTGTCTGTGCTAAACCTCATCAGAATTTGGAGTCTCTCCGAGCATCTCTGGTTAAAGCAGCGGCAGAAATAGACATGAATGTGGTGCGTGCTGCGATCGACGACTGGCCGCGTCGATTACGGGCATGTATTCAAAATGGGGGAGGGCATTTTGAATAATGTAAATAAATTTGGATTGTGCATTTAATTACCTTTCATTTCATATATAATTTTTAAACAATTATCAAAAACTGTATCATTAATCACATTAAAAGTTTTTGACAGAACTTACGACCCGACTAGGTATATTACAAGAACAACATGGTTTTATGAAACAGAAATCTACTGTAACTAACCTGATGATATTTACTAATCACCTCTATAAGAATATGGATATGAGAATTCAAACCGATGCTATTTATACAGATATACAAAAAGCGTTTGATAGAGTCGATCATGAGAAATTACTTAATAAAATTGCCTTTAATGGCATAAGAGGGAATCTACTCCGCTGGTTCTGGTCATACATTAGTAACAGAAATCAGGTGGTAGTGTGTGGCAGGTATCGATCTAATGATTTCATGGCTACTTCTGGAGTTCCCCAAGGGTCCATTCTCGGTCCTTTATTATTTAATCTCTACATCAATGACATCGGAGACTGTTTTCTTAATAGTAAATTTTTATTATACGCAGATGACCTTAAGGTTTTTCACCCTATCAGAACTGTCCATGACTGCCATCGTCTTCAAGAGGACTTGAACAGATTGACACAATATTGCGCTGTAAATAAACTCAAATTGAACATAAGTAAGTGCAAGAGCATTAGCTTTACTAAGAACAAAAATATTATCAAGTTTGATTATTCCATCTGCAATGAATATCTTGTCAAGGAATCATTCATTAATGATCTCGGTGTCCTATTAGATTGTAAATTACACCTAAACTTACACGTTGAAAACATTACTGCAAAGGCATTTCAAATGTACAGCTTCGTGATGAGATCTAGCAATGATTTTAAACGCCCAGCAACATACCTACATCTATATAACTCTCTTATTAGACCGCAAATCGAGTACGCTTGTGTGATATGGGATCCTTATTACTCTAAATACGACAGTGCAATTGAAAGAATACAGCGTAAGTTTCTTAAAGTAGTGCAGTATAAATGCAATATGAGCCGTCTACCTTACAAAGAAGCACTAGTTAAACATAATCTTTTAACCTTAAAATCTAGACGCTCGCTCCTCCAAGCCATGTTCCTCTACGGTCTCATCAATAATAAGTACGATTGTCCTGTCATAGTTGGTGAATTTTCTTATATAGTACCTAGAACTGTTACAAGACGAGGGACACGTGCATACCCACTATTTTTTACGTCACCTTGCCGCACAAACGCGGGTGAACGGGCGCCTATCTCACGCGTAGTTAAGCTTTACAATGACAAGTTTGTAAGCGTAGACATATTTGGCACATCTGAGCTATTATTCAAGAAGTCAATTATAGATATCCTTAAGTATACAGAGTAAGAACAACACTAACATAGCTTTTAAGTTTACTACTAACCTCACTGTACTTCATCTGATAATAAAGTAATCTGTGGAGACGTTGTGAATTGTACAATTGTCATATAATATGTTTACTGAATTTTCAACCGACTTCAAAAAAGAGGAGGTTCTCAATTCGGTTGTATTTTTTTTTTTTTTATTTTTTTTTTTATTTTTTGTGTTTGTTACCTGATTTCTCGAAAACGGCTAGACCGATTTGAAAAATTTTTTTTTTGTTCGTATGGGTATGCTTCCCATTTGGTCCCATTGTCACCAGATCTGGATCTGGATGACGGTATCCCAGAGAAATCGAGGGCATCTCTTGAAAATTGTAGGGACACATTGTGTAAAATCTTGTCATACATGTGCATCTCTGACGTCACTACCAAATAGTCAAGAGTAAGAACTGGTCAGATCCTGGAGACCAGAGTGAGTCGAGGGAACACCTCAACGGCATATTGCAGCTACCTTGTGTTTGGGCTTATTTTAATTGTATTGATGAAGACTTTACAAAACTTTACACAAACATGATCTGATGATGAAGAAGATTGAGGGTCGAGGCAACTCCTCAACGGTATATAGCAGTTACCGAGTGTTTGGGCTTATTTTATTCGTATTGATGAAAACTTTACACAACTTTACACAAACATGATCTCATGATAAAGACGACTGAGGGTCGAAGAAACTCCTCAACGGCATACAGCAGCTACCTTGTGTTTGGGCTTATTTTAATTGTATTGATGAAAACTTAACATTATGAATGTAATCGCAGGTGTGGTTTAAGACTTGAATGAAATTCTTATTTTAAATTAAAATAGGAATTAATAACGGATTATAAATAGACAAAATTGTTGAATTGCATTTAATTTATTTTAAACTTATTCTTTAGATATAACAAATTGATAATAATAATTATTATATTTATTTGATTTATTTTAATTTTAATTAACTTAATTATTATTACCAATTAACCATGCCGAGACGGTGGCTACGCTTTTCGATGTTCTCCCTATTTAAAACTTTTTGCATGTAGGTCCTCCGTTGTTCACTAGTCTCTTTTGAAATGACATTGGAGGTAGATTTCCTACATTAAAAGGCGTTTATCCCTTTCTTCGTTTGTTTCATTCAATCGGCGCTGTCTCATATAAGCAGCGCGTTTCGTAGGTCTACCCATATTCCGACAAAGTAATGTCCCACTGCAGGGACGGGCCTCCTTCTGTGACGGAGAAATACTTGGCCTACTAATACCACGCTGGCCAGGCGGATTGGTATAGGGTTTAATTTTAAGTTTTCCTTCTTTTTATATCTCAATCTCTATTCACGGATAGTCCCTTAGTCGGTTTTTACGACACCCATGGGATGAAATGAGGTGGTGACATATTGTGTTTTCACTCCGTCACCACACGGATTTATAGAATTGGAATTCACTAAAAATTTAGAAATAAAATTAATTTTCACAAAAAAAAAGAACCGACTTCAAAGACAAAAATTGCACTAAAAAGTAATAAATAATTACTTGTATTTTGATTTTACAACAATAAATCAGCCATTATTTCTATTTAATTTTAATTTATAGAATAGGTTTTTTTCATTAAGTATTGTAAAAGTATTGTTAAGGATATTTCTTTAAGAGTCTGTAAATATATTTATTTGTAGATTGTTTAAAAGATAATCAAATTATTACAAATAATGTAATATTATTGTTATTTTTGGAGGCGGTGTCAGCCAACGGAATAAGTACGATAATACCTAAGCAAACGGAATGACGGCCATGAATTACAGATTATAAATGACTTCGACATTATATTTGTTGATTGTGTATGGATTAGTTTAAAAATTAAACAAATATTAAACAACCATTCTTATCATATTTAAATAAATATATTTTAAAATACCAGTATCACATTTAAACGTTTTAATATTATATTTAATAACTGATTAAAGCTTTCCAGAACTTAAAATAGATTAGATTTAAAGAAATAATTCGCGAATAGGATCAATAATGCAAAATGTTGTCTACAAGTTCGTTAGAATAGGCAATAAAGTTTTGTATAACACACTCTCATCACTTTAAATGGTTTCTAATTAGATAAATATTGCATTTAAAACGAAAACGGCCGTTTCATTTTCGAATGTGAATTTTATGTAATTATTAGTCTGTGTATAACACGGCGCCATAATATTTGTTTAAGTTTTCAGTCAGAAATAAAAAATGGTATACTTAATAATAACGATCGTGGCTGACACCGACTCCAAAAATAACAATAATATTACATTATTTGTAATAATTTGATTATCTTTTAAACAATCTACAAATAAATATATTTACAGACTCTTAAAGAAATATCCTTAACAATACTTTTACAATACTTAATGAAAAAAACCTATTCTATAAATTAAAATTAAATAGAAATAATGGCTGATTTATTGTTGTAAAATCAAAATACAAGTAATTATTTATTACTTTTTAGTGCAATTTTTGTCTTTGAAGTCGGTTCTTTTTTTTTGTGAAAATTAATTTTATTGTTACCATGTATTGTACGATTGTTTGTTTCCCAAAAAAAAATAAAAAAAAGTATCGATGAAAACTTTACACAAACATGATCTGATGATGAAGACGACAGAGGGTCGAGGAACGAAGTGGGCACGGGTCAAAAAACTACTGGCACACGTATTTAATGTGGTAGTCGGTGTAGCATCCCGGCATGCACAAGTTTACATTGCAGGTGCTACACCTCCAACTTGTCGTGCGGCGCACTTTGGCTTCGTGGCATAATTTGCAACGCTGCATTTTTTCGTTTTTAGCCGGTAAGTGCATCTCTGTGACCCGTGCTGGTGCTGCTTTTTTAGGCTCGAGTGCACCAGGGCTATACACCTGCAGCATCTCCTCTAGCAGCTGCATTCTGAAACTACGGTTTCCGACCTGAGGGCAGCGGTTGTGGTTGTATATAACCAGTGCATTATGTAATGATACGTTAAGAAGTCGGCGGAAAAGTTTCTTGTACCAACATATATTCCTCGACCTCTCTACGGGGAAGGCATGGAGCATCTGATCTTTATGATCAACGCCGCCCATAAAGAGGTTGTAGTCGAGTACAACTTGCGGTTTGTACTTGTAGTACCCGTATTTCTCTTTTCCGCCGACTTCTGGTTGGTGAAATGTTGATATGAGGCTCACAATGTTTTTGTCTTTCCACACGACCACACTCATATCGTTGGTCGTGCTGAAACAAACCTCACCTTCTTTCATGTTTTTTTTAGATTTTAATTTCAGGGACTCCGGGACAAACTCCCTATTGAGCCTAAGAGTGCCCATGGTGTCCGTCCTGTGGTTTCTTTTCAGGAGCCTGGATAACAGTGGCGCATTATAGAAATTATCCATGACAAGGGTGTGGCCCTTGCCAAACAATGGTCTCATTAAATTGTACACTATTTGAGACGGGGCACTCTCCGGCTCATCCCTATGGTCAGACGACGCTTCCTGCAGGGCATGGTCGTTCCCCTTGCCCGAATACACCTCCATCCTCCACAAGTAGCCTGTTCGCGGCTCGCACAATTCGTAGCTTTTTATACCTACCCTAGCTCTTTTTGTTGCAATTAACTGTGAAAATGAGAGTCGGCCCTTCCATAGAAGGAGCGACTCGTCGATTGCAACATTTTGCTCGGGTAGGTATAACGAGCTAAATTTTGTGTTCAAGTGTCGAACAATGGGCATGACCTTGCTGAGTTTAGAGGCATTTTCGGGCAAAGTGTTATCTACAAAATGTAGACACCTTTTGAGTAACATAAATCTATTATATGACATTATTTTGGCTAAATCCCCAATTCGAACCTGCTCATTGCTGGCATACCAATACTCTCGTTCTACACTGTTCACCACCAAGGATTGCAGCAATATAATGGCGAAGAACCTCCAAATTTCTTCTTCCGTGGTGTCTCTCCACCGAGACATCCTGGAGTTGGTCATGGAAGCAGTTTTAAGCTGCACTTGGTGAGCATACCGGTTTGTTTCTTGAACAATAAGGTTGATTATATTGGTATCCCAGATTTTTTTTAATGTATCTAACGGTGTTAGCTCCGTGACCTCAAAGGTTGGACCAGACGGGCCAGTGAATATTTCTCTAACACCCTCAAAATTATTAATCCCGCCACGCCAATCAAAAAATAATACATCGCTGTCGTCAGGGTCAGTCATGGCCCGAAGGGCGGCATCATCTTCGGCGCCTAAGATGCGTATGTCCTCAGCAAGGGCTGGATCGTCTAAATCCTCCAAATCAGCGGGGTACTCCGAGGCGTTTCTAGGACGCAACGAAATTGGCCCGACATTATTGTCTTCTTCAATTTCGCTGCCGCTTTCGTCCAGCTCTGGGAATGCCCGCTCTATGTCGTCATCTGAAATACATATTTTATTTATTGCTAAACCTATATAAATACACACTCACCGATTTAACTAACTGTAACTCGTGTGGAACTCACCGATCTCATAGGACATGGTACTCATGCCCGACCTAGGCGCCGCCGTTCTGGAGGTACTGGACTCTGAAACATTTTATTTACTATAGTTATTTATGTTATTACATGTATATTTTATTTATAATAAAATATCCACAAAAAATATGAAAGGTTTTTTTAAACATGGTACTTACGAGGTGTAAATCCAATAAATTCAATGTTAGCCCACACGGGATTGACAGGGAGTTCTGAAGCCTGAATAACCCCCATCGACGGAGAGAAGTGCCACTTCCGTTTCCTATTTTTCGCGGAGGGTCTGATCTCTGTCATTTCTGGAGGCGTGCCCTCAATGACATCGTCGTCAATGTTCTCAACGGTTTGTTCTGTAATAAAAAAGAACAATGTAAAGTACAGCGTAAGCAAACACAAAAACACTGATTTGAGCTGTAGGAACCATTAGTCTTACCCATAACAGGGTTCGGGACGACCGTGTCCGCTGACTGAGGGTTCAGGACGAACATGTCCGCTGACTGTCCTACTAATATCGGCTCAGCTATCGTTTCTGAAATAAGGAGAACTATGTTTAAGTATTAATATCGATAGATATACACAACTTGCAAGTAAAAGATAAAATACTACACATACCATGAGGATGCACCACCTCCCATGGCTGAGGGATTTTCGGCGGAGAGACAGCTGGCACACCAGGCAGTAGGGGGCAAGGGATATAAATACGGGAGTCACTTGCCTTTCCTTTTCCCTTACCCTTTCTGTGGTTAATAATAAATGTTATTTGAAAATGCAGGTTAAGTTTATGATTGACTGACTACTATGAACATATACTTAACTTACTTTGATTCTGGAGCATCCGGCAACATATAATTGCCCACTTGTTTTCTTTTCCTTAAATCCGCCAAGAGCTTGCGCTGGTTTAAATTTAACTTGGCAAGATTTTTTGCGTCTTTAGCTTTTGACGCCCTAATAGTTTTAAGGTCATCCGCTAGGCACTTTGGGCTAAAAAATAGAATAAAATTAATGAATGCTGCAAGAACAAATGTATGATAACTTTTGTCATAATTGATGAGGACTATACCGTGATCGTTCTCCTGACGAGCCTGGAATAAGTGAGTTCGCACTTCTACCTGAACTAGACAAAAAATAAAAACATATTAAACAAAAGACGGGTGCACAGGTAAGCTAATTAAAGCATGTTTAAAAAAATTAATTTCAATATATTTATTATTGAAATCAATAAAAAAAACCAGACATCGTCATAGATATAATAAATAAAAAAATAAAATAAAAAATAAAATATAACAAAAATGCATCATGCAAACTGGTATAGTCTATTTAAACGGACTTGCTTTATATGGTAAACATATATGGCGTCGTGTCAACCGCAGACTAAAGAGTATTGATAGCTAGAGATGTGTAACTGATGCGAATGAATGAAATCATCACTTACAGTTCTTTTAGTACTATACGGTTTATGGCAATTTTTTTAGCTACATACATTATACAGTGTAGGTATATAATTACATAATATTCTAATTACGCAATAGGAATGTGGAGTCGTAAATAATACTAAAAGTATTAAACAATTTTTTTATATATAATTTTTACAAATATAGCAGGTAGGTAGGTATAAGCAGCTGTAAAAGAGAAAGAGAAAGAAAGAAAATACATTTATTCCTAGTAGTTTGATGTTATCTGTTTTATTTTTTTTCGTTTTTATTACGTCTGATAAAATATTTTGGTTCAAAATAGTAATCTCAGAATAATAATTTCAGAATCATGTAGATTAACAAAATTATAAATTCACTTACTTAAACAACATTACCTAGTATATTTTGACTAGGTTATCACCCTCGGGTATCACCCGAGGCTTCACCCGCGTTGTATAAGTAGCTCAAATGTTATTCTACACCCTAACCTAACCCTATATTCCAAATTTTATCAAAATTCATTCAGTAGTTTTTGCCTGAGAGAGTAACAAACATCCATCTATCCATACATCCTCAAAAAATTTCGCATTTATAATATTAGTAGGATTTATTTAAGCATCATAATTTTATTCGAATGCCAATCGTTCATTCACTTTTGTTACACATCTCTACGAATCTATAAAATTTCTAGAATCTACAAATGTCAAATAATGAAATTAATTTTTATCTGTGAAATTTGCCGTTGGAAAAAAATACATTTATTTAAAATATAAGAAAAATAGTGGTGAAATCAAAGTAATTTACGTGTTTTCTATTGCATAAACGTATAATGCTACTTTCCAGAAATTTTCATCCATATCAAATTGATGTAAAAACTAGTGAATTTGAAAACATATTTCAAATTCACTAGTTTTTACATCGGTGTTTGTTTACTAAATAAATCAAATAAGGATGAATACGGTATACGCATTGCTAATGTGTATCAGCCCTAAGCCGCTTCAACGCCGAGACCGTTACGTGAGAGGTTATTTTAAAATCGAAATCCTTGGTTGTTTACATTATTTTGCTACTTTTTTTTATGGTTTCGGCAGATCATTAGCATTACAACATTGAAATAAATACATAAATAAATATAATACAGCTTACAATTAAAAAACACCCAAATTAAATGCAATCATTTCGATATCGCCCGCCAAAAAAGGTACCGTACTTTGTAGTTCCGAAAAACCCACAAAGAAGTTGTGTTTAATGCTAATTTTTTTTTATGTCCAACATGGTAATTGTTTACATTTCTTAAAATTCATAATAATCAAGAGTAAATACTTACCGATTATTAAATAACTTCAATAATTCTGCGATCAACAACACACTCAAGCACTGCACAGACAATACGCAAGTTGTCAACTAATTGACGTTTTTTAAAGTTTTTTCCTTGGCTTGGATACTTGTATTTTTATATTTTGGTAGAAAATTTTACGGAGAAGCGAGATAAATAATACATATTGACCTTAGAACGACAGGGACGGCTTAATTTAATTTTTTTATCAGGTGGACGTCATGTCATGCTGTAGTTGACACGGGCAGTTTGCGGTACATAACTGATGTCACCTATTTGTTGACACGGGCAGTTTGCGGTACATAACGGATGTCACCTATTTGTTAACATGGGCAAGCGAGCGTTTATAAGATTAAAATTCTCACCTTCTAGAAGAGACAGCGTTAACGGACACTTTATAGAGATTCAAACAGTTGAGGGAACACATCATGATAACCTGACCGTTAGATTGCGCTCTCCTGATCATATCAAAGTTGTACTTCTTCACTTTACACCAGTTGCATGGTACTATATGCCTCGAGTTACTGATATACACGTTCATACAAGACTTTGAACAGAAACAATTAGGACTTTCTGCAGTTTCATATATTGTGAAGCATTTTGACTGTTTGCGTTCAAAGTATTTTTTACACCAGCGACATTGATCTGTGGATTTACAAATATTGAAAAAAATATATATTACATCAAACATAGGAAATTAAATTCAGTGAAAAAGGAATTTATAGTACTTTAAACCAAATATATATTAATAAACAAATATCATACCTGGAAATATGTTATTGACGAATTTGAAAGCAGCAAAGCAAGGATCTGAACACAACCTCTGTGACACATCTTCACTCACTTCTACCTCAATAGATGTCTCCTTCTCCAACGAACAAACTGCACATTTAGCCCAAACAGGCTGCGGCACAGGATTCTTGCTCATCTGGTCAAACTTCCCCATACAAATTTGGGAACAGAAATCTTTAAATTGCCCTTTATCACCGACAGGCGCCAAAAAACCCTGATGTCCCACAGATATATCTCTCTGACAATAGCAACATATTTTTAAACCTTTCTTGAACTCCTCCAAACATCCGGAATTGCAAAATTGTCTAATGTCATACCCAAATCTCACACAATATTTTCCTAAGCTTGTATGTTGTACAGTATTTTTACAATTAGCACATCTTGATCCTATTTTATTCTGGTATCTTCCTAAACAAACTTCATTACAAAAGTCCATGGTTTCCCAAGTCAATATTTTTTCTTCAGCATGTAGTGATATAAGACAAAGACAACAGCGTCTCTGAAAAGTTCGTTCCCTTTCTTCCCTCGCTGCTTGTACCATAGCAGGGGTTTTTGCTTGTATTTTATAAGCTTCGTCTAAGTATTTATCAGTTGCATTACTAATAACCTTTAGTTTAAGTAGTGGAGGGTTGGTTTTTTCAGCTGGTTTTTGTTCTGGTTTTCTAGGAGTTCTAATTTTTTTTATCATATACCTGCCGTTTTCAGAGACATTTAAGATTCTTAAACAAGCATTCGCACAGATACAAAGATCAACTCCATACCTTGTCAATGAGAATATACATTTTTTGTTTTCAAGACAAATAAAACATTCTGCTTCCTTTGCTGCACTTTCAATTACGACTATTCTTCGCCTTTTATAAGCATACTTATCTTTTTCATCACCCATCATACTTGTTAAGCATTCCATTGAACAATAATTAGTATCTTCTCCATCATAATCATAATAGAAATAGCACATTTTAGTTTCCTCACATTCTGAGCATGTCATAAGTTTAGGTATCCTTTCAACTATTAAATATTTTTTATATGTAATGGTATATTGGCCTGGATGTTCAAGCTGAAAAAGCTTCATACAATGCTCAGTACATAAGTAAGAAGTTTCATTTCCCTTGACGGAAATACGATAACTGCATGGCCTATCGTCTTTACATTGTATACAATTACTATCAAAAGGACTTATCTCTTGAATAACATTTGGAATTAAATTTTCATCTAGTTCAACTACATCTTCATGTTCATTGTCTTTGTCTGAAATGTTAAATAAGCGATTGTTATATTTGCACCAAACTACCAACTTATTCCTAATGTTTAATTTACTTTGAAAATCATGAGTGAAGTAAAGATTGTCTTATCAGCGTCATAACAAAGGTGGCCATTGCTGGACTAGGCATTTCCTAATGCAAGCCTATGTTGCTCTCATCTATCGACTTTCTTTCTTTTTTTTATTTATACATATCTTTCAATTATTTGTTTTTTTTAGAAATCGATGTGTGGTCTTCTATTATAGCCCAATAAGTGAATGTCGTGATTTATTTTCATATCTAAATAATGCTCAAAATTGGTGCAAACATGATTCGGCAAAAAAAATCACAGGATTGGACTGGATAAGGTAGATTGCTTTAGGCAAAATTGCAGTATTGCAGGCAGGGGACTGGAAGTAATGGCGCGAGCTTGTAAGTGAAGAGTAAATTATTAATATCTCACCTCCATTCTCTTGTGATGTTTCTTCATTCACAGGGTCAATTGCCATCTGTTCATCAGTTGTTTCACTATTAACTTGATCATGTCTGTTCTCCTCACTTTCTGTTTCTACTCCTTCCTTTTCCAATTTAGGCACTGCTTCTACTTCAGCCGCAGCAGCTGCAGCTGTAAATTGAGAAAAGAAACTAAATAAGAATCTATGATTAACACATACAGGACACCAGTAATTATACCCCATGGTGGGGTCTGGTAACCTGTAGCACAGGTTATTACAACCTATAACAGGCACCAGTCCTCCACAATGTATGTTCAACCTGTAAACTTTTATCTAAGATTAGACCTAAGTTACATTTGTGGAAGGAAATAAAGAACTTAATATAAAAAGAATTTATTATTTATTATGATTTCATTTTTTATTGCTAAATCCGTGTATGCCTAAAAATCAAAATCACTAGCTCAATACCACACTGACGGGATGGCAGGTAACAAACATTGCTTGTTTACAGGCAAAAATATATGATTTTACTAGTTTTCTCCTATTATTATTCTTATTTAACCAAATTATACTATGCTTAGGCCCCATTCGCACGAGCGCTTTTTTATCGCTCGGCATTGGAAATTGTGTTCTATTTCCAACCCCGAGGAACTATTTAGCCGCATTTGTTCTATTTTGCCGCATTGTTAACGCGCGTTAAAAAATTGCACGTGCGAATGGGGCCTTAGAGTAGAGAACATCGATTCTGGCTATTGACTTGGCATTTAAAAGGTTAAGCATTATATAAGTCCTCAACTGTACCTTCCTCAGCTTGTTTCTTCTTCTCAGCCAAAGCCTTTTCGGCTTCAGCTTTGTCAGCTTCCGATATTTCTCTCTCAGTATCTGGTAGTAAACATAACTCTTCATCACCACCTGGTTCATCTGCCAATTCAGATACTCCAGTCTCATCTAAAAAAATTAAATTAGATAATTTGCAGAAGACAATTTTTTTTTATAAATGCTTTTATATTTATTCAAATATTTTTTCTGTGTGTTGTAATAAATAGAATAATTTACCTACCAGGACGGGATAAGGCGTGAGTTTATGTAAGAGCATGTATGTAATTTATATTATAGACATTTAAGTTATTTTTATCAACAGTTTCTTTCCTTTTTCCTGCATTAAAGATCTCATGTTATTCAAATACCAATTAATTGACACAAAGAACATTTAAACTCAGGACAATAATTTATGGATCTCACAAATAATTGTATTGCATTTGATTTAACTCACAACCATATGCATAAACTGCTTTGCCATAAGGGTAGTTTGCAAAATAAACGGTATAGACAAGAATAAAAAACTCGTACCCGCATGGTGTTCCTCTTCTTCATCAGCTTGGGTCTCATCAACATTGTGATCGTCATCATCGTCATCAATGGTAACAGTCTCAGAGATGGTTGGTTTGTCTGATAAGACATTTGGACTAGGTTCGGGCAAATCTTTCAGAAGAGCATCAAAGGGGTCAAGGGCCTGTAATAAAAATGTTCTTTAGGCATGTTTAAAAAAGTATGTAACAAAAATGTAGAATGCTTATAATTGGTTTATTTTTTAAATGGTTTACTTTCACATCTATACTAATATTATAAAGAGGTAAAGACATTGTAGGGGGTAATCTTTAGATCTACTGAACCGATTTTAAAAATTCTTTCTGTGTTGAATAGTCCATTTATCGGGAGTGTCATAGGCTATATAGTATCACGCTATGAGTAATAGGAGTGGAGAAGTAATGAAATATGTTTAAAAAAAGGACAATTTTTTTTCGCCGCACAACGAAGTGGGCACAGCTCAGCTAGTTAAAAATAAATTTATATGAATAGATGAAATAAGAAATTGACTCCTACCAAAAGCTCATTGCAATAACGTTTCACAAGATTCTCTTTCTAAAGATTATAGTTAACTTACACAAAACACTTAATTTTGAGATAGATCGAAAAGTACTACTTTTGTATCTTTAACATAAGTAACCACAATAATATACTACATTTTGATTATACATTGTTATTGTTTATGTATGTATGTATGTACATTGTTATTAGAATCAGTTAAATTAAATTTAAAACTTAGACATGAAGTTCACTAATTCTATGGACATCTAATGCTAGCAGCGTAAGACCATAGACTGATTTAGTTCTAGAGTTAGATCTGATTTAGAGGAGGCCTATGTAGGTATATATATATAGGCCTCCATATTTCCATTCATAGGCTGATGTGACGATGATGATTGAAATTTACCTGAGTGTGATCTTCCTGTGTTTCATCAACAGATACATTAGGAGCTGTTTCAAACTCAACTTTTGAGATGTCATCAATTTTGTCATCATTAACTTGATTTTTGTCATCATCGACATTCTCAATTTTACAGTCATCAGTAGCAACTGTACTTTGACTAGCTTTTTCACTAATTGTTTCTTGACTATTGGGATCTTGGCTAGTTGTTTCACTATTGTCTTGACTTGTTTCTTCACTAAAAGTTTGTTCTTGAGGTAAATATTCTTTTTCTTTCTCTTCTATATTAAGTTCTTGAGGCAAACTATCTTTTTCTTTCTCTTCTAAATTAAGTTCTACGGGCAACTTGTCTGTTTCTTTCTCCCCTGAATCTTTTTGAGGCAAACTATCACTTTCTTTCTCTTCTAAATTAAGTTCTTCCGACAAATTATCTTTATCTTTTGTTTCTAAATTAAGTTCTTGAGAGGAATTATCTGTTTCTTTTTCTTCTAAATTAAGTTCCTGTGATAAATTATCACTTTCTTTGTCACCTAAATTAAGTTCATCCGACGAATTGTCTTTATCTTTTGTTTCTAAATTAAGTTCTTGAGACAAATTATCTTTTTCTTTATCATCTAAATTAATTTCACTATCTTGTGATTCTTCTATTTTTTCATCCTCTTCAACTGAAATAATTAGAAAATTTTAGATAGTATTGGTATTCTAATTGCCTCCGAATCAGAAGGTCCATAAGGGAAAAATGTCATTGTTTGCAGAAGGTCCACATGTTTAAACGTCTACTAAATGAGAATGTCTAGAGTGGCAGAACGACTTACTAGTAAAACGTCCAAAATGTGAAAATGTCAATAATGTTAAGTACAGTCATTAATAGATGTTTCTGTTATTGATTTGTCTAACACGTTTACGTCATTTACCTAAGATAGATACTCCTTAATAACTACATGCTGGCTGAAACTTCAAATTGCAATAATATATATTATTTCAATGACATTTATTAAATGTCATTTTTCTTCATTAATTTTCCTGGTTGCACTACTTACGTTGATTATAACAATTATTACATAAACTATAATAATTAATGTACCGTTTCACTTAAGATGGAAATAGTAGAAAATCCTTTAGTTTTCATAAAAAGTCAAAAAGGAAAGTCGGTGCTTTTGCTGGATGGACGCAGGTACAATCATAGTATTACTAACAAAAGCGGAACTAGTCTATGGAGGTGTACAAATAGGAATGAATGTAGTGCCACAGTAACTTTAAACGCAATTAAAACTGAAATAATCCGAGGAGGGGAAGGACATTCCTGTAAAAAAAATTATGATAAAAATAAAAATGCTCGTATCATGGATGTATGCAAAAAAGAGGTATGCGAGAAATTTACTCCGGTAACAAAAGTACTCGAAAAAAATTATCGTGATTCGAATCTGGATATTATACCGAGTTTAGAGTCCAAAAAAGATACTTTGTATAGAACCAGAAGAAAATATTTAAAAATGCAAAAGACAGAGTTTTCATGTGTTGATGACGTTGAGATTCCAGAATTGCTGTCCAAAGATTTTTTGGTTTGTGTTGATGGCACAGGCAATGACAAAATATTTGTATTTTCTACAAAAATCTGCCAAAACACTATAAAAGATATTCACAATAAAACCACCTGCTATTTCGGAGATGGAACTTTTAAAGTACCTGTGCCATTTTACCAGATTTATTCAATACACGTTGATATTGAAAGTTGTTCGGAATCCACTAACGTTGTACCTTTTCTGTACGCATTATTACCAAACAAACAACAATCCACATATGAGAGACTGTTTGGTCTCGTCAAATATCATTTTGGTCTTGATATAAATAATTTTAAGAGCGACTATGAAGCAGCTCAGATTAACGCTTTTCGTGTGGTATTTCCTGAAGCTACGTGGACTGGTTGTTATTATCACTTCAATAACGCCGTGTGGCGAAAGTCACATAAATTAAACGTTTCTGATTCTAAAGATGGTAGAGCAGTAACAAGACTGTTAGCGAATTTACCATTATTACCAGCAGCGAACATTGAAGATGTATATACTGAGATCTGTGATGATGCAGAACACATTAGGGAGAATGAAAACGTTTCACTTTTTTTTAAATACTTTTACAAACAATGGATTAGAAATATAAAACCAGAAGATATCAGTTGTTTCAGGCAAAGACACCGTACTAATAATGCTTTAGAAGGATGGAACAGAAGATATAATGCCAGAGTAGGTCGAAAACGGACATTACCGTTATTTATTCATGCTTTAAGAAAAGAAGCAAACTGGCAACAGTTGAGAATTACGCGCGCCTTATTTGACGGCCAAAGACGCAAGAAGAACGATGTAATTTTCGATAAAAAAATAACTAGGGAAATGGATAAGTTGATTAATCAGGAAATCACGCCGCTAATATTTTTGAAACGAGTAACCCATATAAAACGAATTATTTTTGGAGACTAACTATTCAGTATAGATAATACGCGTTCTATATGGGTCACTTGTTTTAAAAATGTTAGTATTATGTTATGTTTATTATAAGTATAAAAACTTATTGGAGAAATCATATTTTGTGTTTGTTATTACAATTTAAATGTTTCATTAAACTTTTTTCTGAACCTTTCTATTGTTTTTTTAACTGTACCTGACCTTTTGCGTTATTGACATTTTCACATTTTGGACGTTTTACTAGTAAGTCGTTCTGCCACTCTAGACATTCTCATTTAGTAGACGTTTAAACATGTGGACCTTCTGCAAACAATGACATTTTTCCCTTATGGACCTTCTGATTCGGAGGCTTCTAATTTAGCTTTGAGTGTGTCAGTACCATACAGTGTTACACTTAAACTGTAATATAATATAATAAAGCAAAATATAAGAAATATACATGAAATACAAAACAAAAACATACCATTTTGTCCTTTGTCCTCTTGTGATTCAGAATCTGTAGCTTTCACATCACCACCACTTTTAACACTATTGTTGTCGTCATGGTCAACATGATTCTGCAACTCCCTCTCTGCCTCATCTCCTTCATTAGACTTGCTTTGTGCTACATCACTTTCAATTTTATCTTCACTATTTGTTTCACTAGGTTCATCACCCACAGAGGCTCCTGAAGGTTTAGATTCATCTGCTAGACCTTTCATATTATCTCCTTCTTCAGCATTGTCACCAGATGCCTGATTCGAGTCTTCACTCGGTTTATCAGGCAAACTTTCCTTTTCATCCATAATGTCCAATTAGGATAACTGATAATTCAACGGGTCTAAAACATCTGGAATGGAATGAACATACATTACGATTATTTCGAACTATTACTACGTTTCTTTTTTTATATATTCGTAACCGGCAGAATAGTTTTTAGGTTATGATACTAATGGCAAAGTTTGTAGAAATCGCTAAATATTAGAAATACATACATATGAGAGAAATACTAAGCCCCAGATCAGTGTCACTTTATTACTAAATTAAAGGATTATTCTTTTTAATAATAAACAAATCAAAATATTAGATTTCTCAATAAACGACGCTAATCATAGTCAGGCTCACGTCCCGCGCTAAATTATTGTAAGTAATAAAACGAAAGGAAAACAATTTTATAAAAATGGTTATCAATTAATAGAAATACAGTGTTAAATAACATATTAAATACAATGATTTACTTAAAATATAACCGATATTACAAAATTACTAAGACAAGGTTGTCAAGCCAAAGTTCTTTGTAAGTAATAAAAAAACAAAGACATGACTGCGCCGCCCAGTCGGTATACCATTTATAACGATGGGCAAGCACCAGACATAATTTATAAAGTAAAAGTAAAGTAAAACTACTAATTAACAACTTACCTAAAATGAGATATTTCACAAATCACACTAAAGCACAACAAACGGCCACCATTTTGGAATCAACTCAGCTCGGCCCTGCCAAATTGTTGCGGAAATGCATAGCGATGTCAAATCAAATTCTATTATTATATAAATTTATTTAAAGTAAATTGATATTATCAAAATATACATGAAAAAAAGCATTTAATATTGTTTTCTCGGATCATTTCAACAATAAATTTAACTATTAAAATAGAAAAAAGTAAAAGTCATATAACTTTTTATTATATTTCCTAATGTTGGCAGCAAGTGACGCTCCTACTTAATCTAGTGATGTCAGTATTCAATTTATTTATGTTCGGTTTATTAATTACAACTTCAAAAAAATTTTGCATTATTTCTATATGAAGTAATTACTCTAGGAATAAAAGCATATGGATAAAGTGAAACAAAGTAAAGTAATTACTCTAGGAATAAAAGCATATGGATAAAGTGAAAAATCAGTTTATTAGTTCAAAATATTAATAGACATAAAAAAAGAGCCAAGGTATAGTAAAAACAACAATGATATTATAGTAACAATAAAAAAGGTAGATATGTTAAAAGCGAAGCCTCAAGGAAATTCAAAGAGGAGAGTAATTCTTATTTTTGGTCTCTATACTCTATTCAAGATAGCATGAGATATAATATAAACATGCCAAAATTGACAAACTGCAAAAATTCATATGCTTTCAAAGTTTTATATCTAAAAATATCAATTTGTAATGTTATTCTTCTTCAGCTTTCATTACGTAATTATGCAATTGCAAAACAAGTTTGACAAACAGTACTATTTTAGGTTCTTTATCATGTTGATTAGGGAGTATGCAATATTTTAAAAAGAAAAAATATAATTAATTGAATACTTTATGATCAAATTAAAATACATATAATGAAAATAATGTTTAAATTATTTAACCATACCAATGAAATTTCTATTTCTATTGTTAAGTCGTTGACTTATTAATATTTTTTTCATAATGGTTTTCGAGTTCTCATCGTGACCATAGATTTTATGTATGAATGAGTAATTGTGACATTAAAAAGACCCATTTTTTGGTTTGTTGACCTAATTTCTCACGCCTAGATGAATCGAGTATAGTCGACTTGCAAGTTCAACTTTCATGCTGATCACACAACGTAGAGCAAACAAACGTAGAACGTTAAGAAAAACGTATCATGTCGGGAGTTAAGATTCCGAAAGCCTTTCTGATGAGGTAGATTAAGCTTTTAGCTTTCTTAGTAATAGATGTTATGTGGGCCTCCCACTTCAGATCCTCCACAATCTTTACTCCTAGATCGGTCTGCACTGTTGCCGCCATAAGTTGTGTGTTGTTTACTGTGTACCTATGTATGATGAGGATTTCGGTTGCCTGTGTGCAGTACGGTACATTTTGAAACATTTAGGCTCAAGAGCCATTCTTTTGACCAGTTTGCTATTTGGTCCAAGTCTGCTTGAATATCTTCATAATTGATCAGTGCAGGGTCAGCAAAAAGTTTAGTGTCATCCGCGAAAACACTGACATTACATTTATACAGTAAGGTAGATCGAAACTGTATATAAAGAACAGTACCGGTCCCAATACGGAGCCTTGTGGCACACCGCTCTGTATTATGCGTTGATCTGACAAACCACCTCACTTGGAAAGTTCTTTGTATAAGGAATGCTTCGATCCAGATCAACAGTTTTCAAAATAAAAGTATGTTTATCCGTCCATTGTCTAGTACCCATACCCATAGTACAAGCTCTGCTTCTTTCAGGACTAGATGGCGTTGAGTGTATGTGTGAAAAATGTAGTAAAAACTGCGTCAAAATCGGTTTAGGCGAGTGAAAACGATCATTTGTCAACTAATAAACTCTGAAAATAGATCCATTCTCATATTAACAAAAAAAATACTCTGTGTATTAGTTTCTATGCTAAAATGCCTTGCTCAGACACTTACGATATTTGCGTTGAGGGTTAGAATCACAGAATACGTTTGGAATAAAGATTATCGGAACACGTTCACAGTCGAATTTTATGACATTTCCCGGACGCGGAATTGAACGCGACAATATGTGACAGCTAACTTTGTTGTCTGTTACATTTTTCTGTATTTATAATAATTCTTTACTGTGATTCGTCTAAATAAAAAACAACTGATTATCTATTCGTTCATAAAAAACAAGAATTTCTGTGACCAATAAGCTAGTCAAAATGAAAAACAGTTAGTTGTCAAACTTCGGTCAATTATGGCGGGTTCGTGTTTTTTCAAGCTCAAATATGAAATAAGTAGTTATTTGCGCCGCTCGGGCGGCGACATTGACAGCGATTTGTCGAATATTCTCGTGCGCCATATTGTTAATGCTATGGAATTTTGTGTTAAGTAATCAATGTGAGGAAGCCAAAATTCGTGTAAGTTTAACTTTGCGCTAAGTGTCCTAGATGTTACAAATACTATTCAAAATAATCGCGTTTCATGTGTGGCAGTCGCCGTGTATTTGCGTTTATCGTTTCTTCGTTACTATTTTGTTTCTTTTGCACATCAAATGAATGCCAGTAACTTGTTTCAATAAGCTTACTCATCGCTCAAATTAGTGCCGCGAGTTCCGCCTTACTATTTATATTTCTTTCAGATTACGGTATAATGTCCGAGAAGCTAGTAGGAAAAACAGTTCTAAAACGACATGAGGTTGCTAAGCCACTTCATATTCAGAGATTGGAGGCCGCCCTAGATGTAAGACCATTTGTGAGCCAAGTCGAGAGGATCCTAAATTCTGATGTGGCTTCAGACAGTGATGATGATTCTGATGCCAAATCTGTCGGCAATGAAATGTCTAAGGGAGACCGTTTGCTGCATGGGGTTGTCACTACCAAACAAGGTAAACAGTGTAAACAATAAGAATTTCTGACTTACTTCAAACAGGGAGATTAAATTTTCCAAAAGTAGTCATACTACATCCTTTTCTATTGTTTACAAATATTCTGATTTTAACACAGCACAGAGTATCATTAAAAATTACAATTTAGGTTTATCCACAATTTTTATTGGTAGTAAAAATTTTGTTTTGTAATACACCTTGTACCTATAAAATTACCATAAATTAAATTACTTGCTAATAATAATAAGTACTTACTGAATTGTTTTACTTGCTACTTTTTGACAGAAGTAATAAAAATTAATAAAATTGTAAATACGGAAGGTATATTATAGATAACATCCAGCCCAATGCAAACTTTCATGTTCATGCACACAAAGTTTTGCATTGAGCAGAATTATAAAAACACTGCAAAACAGTAAACATTATTAAACAATTTATAAACTGCTTAATTTATAAATCTATTGTGCTATTTTATAATTGAATTTCTATTTAAAACTCAAATAAAAATAGTCTGAAAAATTCCTTGTTTAAGACTTGAGAAATCTCTAAATCTGACCCTATATTTCAGAACGCCAGAGTGATCGTCTCCGACTGTACAACTTCAGCTCCGTAGGTGAAGAACGAGAGTGGTTAAGAGATGTACTGCTCTCATCTGGTTCTGATACGTCCAGTGATGACGAAACTGCCGTTAGTAAAGAAATAAGGATACAGAGAATGTTAAAGGAAAGGAGATACCACAATAGATATTCAAAAAAGTATTATAAAGATCAAGGGGTAAGTTTTTATATCATACTAATTTTGTTTAAATTAATAGGTACTGATTTCTTAACAAACGTTTTTAATAAGAACTTTGTGGGAAATTGAGACTACTGTAATTTTAAAATTACTCATTAATTGTTATAATATCTATGACTTCCATCAAAACATCATTTATTTGTAATTTTGTGTTTCTAGTATTATGAGTACAGACTGAGCTAAGTTAATGATTTAAAAAAAAATTCAAATGCACATAATGCTAAAGTAGAAATTAACAATTGCAAATTACTGTTAGTTAAAGTTTAGATACATGCCTATTTGATAACGACAAACTAATCCGAAAAAATAAGTTTTTCTGCCAAGAAAAAAGTGGATCAGATAAAAGTGGAAGAGAAGATTTTCTGGAACCACTGTATAACATCAGGTAAACTTTGCGAACTAGCGAATAGCACATTTCTAAACTCAACCCAGATATTTCCCTTTAGTCCTCAAATGTTGCTAGTCTTTTGCGGTTTTGTAAAAAAAAACATTATTGCATATTATTTCACAGAATTCCCGCTACATGTACTATGGTGCTGGACTCCTCTCTACCGTAGATCGGTATCCGGAACGCAGGATCAGTCGTCCTATACCGCCTCCTCCGTCCACACGAGGTCGTCGTGGCAGACCGGCTGATAGAGGCACTGCTAGAGGCGTACAAAAGTCTAGAAGAGGCAGGGTTAGAGAAATGAGGAATAATGAAAACAGTGAATTGGTAGATATTATGTTTTAAGTTTATTTTCTTCATCATATTAGCCACTGAATGTCCAGTGTCCACTACTGGACACAGGCTTCCGAATATTTCTATTTTGTATGGTCCTGTGCCACCCTCATCCATCTTTTTTCTACCGTCCTAACTACTGCAAAAAGGTTGTCGGAAAAGGCTGAATGGAATAGTCACTGCATCGACCCACGCACGTGCCCACTTCGGTGTGCCTCCAAAAAACACATCCTTTTTTTAAACATATTTTATTACTGCTCCACTCCTATTAGTCATAGCGTGATACTATATAGCCTATGACACTCCCCGATAAATGAACTATTCAACACAGAAATAATTTTAAAATCGGTTTATTAGATCCAGAGATTACCCCCTACAATGTCACAAACACAAACAAACAAACACACAAACTTTACCTCTTTATAATACTCGTATTAGTATAGATTCAAGTAAAAGAGCTTGTACAGTTGTGTATTGGGAAGGCACTTAAACATAACCATAACATTTTGAAAAACTTACCAATAAAAATTTACTAAGAGAATTTTGTTTTTAACAGCCTGATGGTGTTGATTGGGAGGAACAACTACGTAATTTAAAGGAAGAAAACGAGGATGAGTATGCAGCGTCCACTGACAAGCCAGGTGTTAGGTAAGATCAATTATAAATATTACAATTACGGTTTATTCTAGCTAAAATTACAGCTTTTGTTGTATGGTATATTTAATAAATAAAACAGTCCACAATAAGTCACCTAACAGCTACCTGTCCATGGGACTTATGTCAGTAAATAATACTGTTCTCTTTAATGGCCTTTAATTAATTATCAAGTAGTTAATAGTGCAAAACAAACCTGCAAATATTATGTGCAATCAAATATTGTCAATCTATGCACCACAACATGCCAAGCTTAGTATAATTAAAATGTATTTTATTACGAATGATAGGTCGATAATGTTTAGTTCCTGGCCATTGTTGTGTGTATTTTACACCTCCATTCTTGTGTTTTATTTTGTGTGTCATCATCATCATAACAGCCCGTCAATGTCCCACTGCAGGGACAGGCCTCCTCTCGTGACGGACGGATATTTGGCCTACTAATACCACGCTGGCCAGATGGATTGGTACAGGGTTTAATTTTAAGTTTAATTTTACTTTTTATTTCGTTAAGATGATAGTCCCTTATTCGGTTTTTACTACACCTATGGGATTAGATGTGGTGGTCACCACATTTTGTGTATTATAGAGTATATTATAACTCGTATCTACCTCTATTATTAGTGTTGTTATTGTATGTATATTATAACTTTCTCAGAGGTCGCAAGAAACTGTCAACTCTAAAAAGCCCTGAGGCCCTTACTGCCCGAAGACGTCGTCATTGGTTGCTATTAGTCAAGAAGGAATTAGGCAAAGTACAAAGAGCTAGAACTGCCACGCATAGAGAAGTTATGCTACAAAGAAAACGACTTGCTACTCTATGCTGTAAACATTGGAGACATATTGCTATGCAGGTATTTATATTTTATTAATTAAATATAATAGAACGAAATGTCTTCTATTAAAGTTTATGTTATTATGTTGTTTCGCTCAACTATACACAGTGTACAAGAGAAAGCTAAATAAAGCCAAAAAATTTTTTTTAGAATCTTTATTTTTGTAGGATAAAAAAATAGTAAAATAAATAAAAAATACGTCATCTATATGGTATGGTATAGCGGGCTGTTTTCCGCAACTCCACGTCAAGGCGCAGGTTTTGCGTTAGGAGTCATCTATATAATCATTAACTTTATTTCAAAGGTTTTAAGACGAAAAATAGAATTTTAAAATATATCTGTCATATCTCCTATACAGATAGGGATTTTGTGGTGATTTTAACCTGCTTAGTAGAGTTATGCCCGATCTTTCGGTCTAATATTTATGTATATGTGCCATCATCTTGTACACCCTGTATTTACGCAACCAAAGTAATCTATCAACGCGTTTCGCTCCACGGGGGCATCCTCAGGAGATGTAGACTCGTCGACTGTCAAGCAAAGAAATAACCGCACCCTCGTATACTGGACTAAATGGATGACATAGAAATAGGGTTAAAGAATAAACGAATTTACAGAATATCTTGGAAGAATCATAGGGTAGGCAAAAAAATCTGTGTCACAGTTTCTGCTGTGGCACTAATTGAGTTCTCTCTTTAGTACAGTTAACTACAAAAGTGGTATACCACATCTAATATTACAAAACAACTCAATACTATAAGATTCCAAAAGTAAGTTGTGACGAGAACAGAAAGATTACATATTTGTAATGTGGAATTGAACTCCACTTTTAGGTTTCAGCGACCTTGTTATATTGGATTTGTTATTAAACTTGTAATTGACTGTACATAATTACTAAAATTTTGTGTATTAACAATGTATAATGTTTTATTTATAGTCTCAGAAGAATATGAAAGAAACCGTGTGGCGTTGCAAGCGTCTTAGCAGAGAGATGCAAGCGTACTGGAGGAGATATGATCGTGCCGAGAGAGAAACTAGGCGACGTATGGAGAGAGAGGCTGAAGAACAAAGAAAGGTGAGAATATTAAACTCTAGTATTTGCTTTTTGTTCCGTTTAGATATGTGTTTACTTCATACTATATTCTAGTCAGGTCTTACTCGCGGTATATAATCCGGTCCTTTCGCGACCACGGCCCTCGCAAGTCGGCCGAAACGTCTCGGAGAAAATCTAGTTATTTATCCGAATAGTATTTAGGCTATGTATTATATATCGCGAGTAAGACCCGTCTAGCATATAGTATTATGTACAAATCGCGATAGATAAAAATCTATTATGTGTTTACTATTGATATAAATTTAAAGACACATTCACCAAATATTTAAATAATTTTAATTATAACAAATTTTGCTGCTGTTCTATCTTGATCTTACTACAACTTAATGCATATTCGATGCAAATACCTAAAATCACATTTATTTTGTCACAGATGTTTGTCTTTCTGTCTCTGTTTTTGTTCCGAGTAATTTTCAAAATCGATTTTGATTAGACAGCACAATACCATTAGCTATTTTACTATCTGTTCAAAAACATTATTCGTGACTTCGTGGGTAAAAGGTAGTGTTATGTATCATCATCATCATAACAGCTCATTAATGTCCTACTGCAAAGACCTCCTCCAAAGACCTCCTCCCGTGACGGAGGGATACTTGGCTTACTAATACCACGCTGGCCATGCGGATTTGTATAGGGTTTAATTTGAAGTGTTATGTATATTTTTGTTTATTTCTATTTTCATTATATTATTACAATTATCAAAAACCTTTGTTCAAAGATGGACGTGGAACTAATGGAAGCGAAACGTCAGCGTCGCAAACTAAACTTCCTGATAACACAAACGGAGTTGTACGCACATTTCATGCAACGTAAGATGAACGCGGTCGACGATGGCGAAGGAGGGGCGGATCGGATACTGAGGCAGTTGGATGAAGATAGAGATCCTAGGCTAGCAGCTATTGATCATTATGACAGGTTGGTAATGATAACTTTTAAACTATCGCGTTTCATTATCTATACTAATATTATAAAGAGGTAAAGTTTGTGATGTTGTAGGGGGTAATCTCTGAATCTAATGAACCGATTTTAAAAATTATTTTTATGTTGAATAGTCCATTTATTGGGGAGTGTCATAGGCTATATAATATCACGTTATTACTAATAAGAGTGGAGCAGTAATATGTTTAAAAAAGGGACGCGTTTTTTTCGCTGCCCAACGAAGTGGGCACGGGTCTGCTAGTTATAAATATTATATAGACCGGAGATTAACTCACATGCTATTTACCTTTACTTTGCTTGACGTTTTGGCACAGGTTGTACTGGCCGTGGTCGCAAGCAACCTGTGTCGAAATAAAGGTGAATATATGCAATACGTTAATCTCCCGTTTCAAGCATGTGATGAATAGGATGTTTTGAAAGTAAACAATCCTTTATGCTCAACCTAATAATCAGTAAATGTGTATGTTTGTACATTTGTACACAGTGTGCATATTGTTTTGTTATTAAATAAAACAAATCACCACAGCGGTACTAAAATGTTGATCTTTATTTATTGTCTTTCAAAATCCCTGACCATGTTCTGTGGCGTGTATTGGGAAAGACCTATGTCCAGCAATGGACTGGAATAGGCTAGTAGATTCATTGTCAATCACTACATAATCTATTTTTTTCAGCGAAGCAATGAAAGCCCGCGCGTCCCGCAACGCGCGCGAAGCATTCCGCGCAGAGCGAGCTCGCACTCAGCTGTTCGACAGTGCGGCCGGAGCCTCCGCGCCCGCCTCGCCGCCCGCGCTCGACGACGTGCCCACCAGGCGTGCCGGCGACCACGACCAGCCTGATATCTTCCGAGGAACGCTTAAAGGGTACCAGCTGAAGGGGATGAACTGGCTTGCTAATTTATATGATCAGGTCGGTTTGAGAATAATTATTGTATAAGTTCCCTAGACATTTATGTCTATTCGAAAGAAACTTTCGAATGCTGCCTTGAGATTTTAAGGTATTATTTTTCACTTAATGGACCGGCACGACGAGCGGGCCCCATAAATAAATTTGCTCGCTAATTTATAAGATCAGGTAGTTTAATGATTTGTCATTACCAGATATAGTGAGAAAAGTGAATCTAGCATATAGTTTGAGGTTATTCTGTTGGGGTTATGTATAGAGTGCGTAAAATGTCTGCGAAATTGTCTTCTTATGTGTACACATACCTATATGTATAACTATAATGTACAGTATGGGGACATTGATAATGTGATTGGCTTTTAAAGAAAGACAGCAAATCAATGAGTAAGAAAAGTACATCCGATTACCGAAAATAGCTGAATAATTTAAGCGTTCGACATAAGGTTGAAATTATAAAAGATTGAATCCTTACTTACTTCTATTTGACATTGTATGTTTCATCATGTCTTACTAAGTGACACTGGTGACGGAAACATTGCACTTCGATAAAAAGTCATTGCAGTGCAACAAAATATAGCACTTATTGTTAACGTAATAATATACAATTTCAAAATCATCAATAAATTATAATCTCACTTTCTCGCTTCCTCATTGTTGTCTGTCTTTCTTTAAAAACCAATCATATTATCAATGTCCTCATACTGTACGCGCGTTTTAACTGCGTCATCAGGTCATAAAAGTCAAAAGAGATAGAAGATATGTATAAGAATAGAAGACCCGTAAGTGCATGCGAGATAGATTAGAGACTTTTTTTTCGATTATTTAACGAAAAAAAAAGTATTTAAGTATGTTTATCCGTTGTTTAGTACCCATAGTACAAGCTCCGCTTAGTTTGGGACTAGATGGCGCTGAGTGTGTATAATGTATTTCATTGACACTACGCTTCTATTGGTCATAGCGTGATGATAAATTTGTTTCATATAATAATATGAACTATCTTACTCAAAAATAATTGGTTAAATTTTACGGCGCATTGGCGCCTCGGCTCTGTCATGCCGTGAAATTTTTATTTTAAATAAATAAATATATCAGCAACTCTTGAGTTTAATGCCAAACCAACTTTTCTACTTTGTAATATTAGTAAAAGATGTGTCTAAAAAGTATTTTTTATTTCAGGGTATAAGTGGCATATTAGCTGACGAGATGGGCCTGGGCAAAACAGTGCAATGTATAGCATTCTTATGTCACGTTGCTGAGAGGCTGGGAGTTTGGGGACCATTTTTGGTTGTGTCTCCGGCTTCCACGTTGCATAACTGGCAACAGGAGATGCAGAGATTCGTACCGGATTTTAAAGTGGTAAGTTATACTATTTGGAGGAGGCCTATGTCCCGCAGTGGACGTCAATTGACTTATATCTATACTTACTAATATTATAAATGGGAAAGTATGTATGTCTGTTTGTCTTTCTTCACGGCAAAACGGAGCGACGAATTGACGTGATTTTTTAAGTATAGTTATACCTATATAGTTGAAGAGATGGGGAGTAACATAGGCTACTTTTTTTTTTTTTTTTTCTCTGTCTAGGAAAGGGAAACTGCTACCCCGAATTTAACGCGAGCGAAGCCGCGGGCAAAAGCTAGTATGATAATAATATTTTAATAACATGGCTGTCTCGGTAGTAAAACGGTCGTACAGTACCCGGCCGTAAATATTGCTCATCGACCTCACCTCACCGGTCAATTTCGGCTTCGTAGAGTCGATGTGCAATATTAGGGCCGGGTACTGTATATGTAATTGCGCTGCATAAGATTTTCAAATTCCATTGTGTGATTACACAAGTTATTGTCTATTAGCCTAAACGTTCTTTCCGTGTACGTTAGTTTCATGTCTGTAAAAGTGTTCGCGACACGGAGTTCGATCCATATTGCGCGGAGAAAAGTAAACAACAATGATCCGGCTGTTTTAAGTACCGATGGGATTAAAATTACATAAAGTATTCTGATTCTATCACCTAACATAAGATAGCCTAAGATAAACCACACTGACATTTTCAGGTGCCATACTGGGGCAGTCCATCAGAACGTAAGATCCTCCGTCAGTTCTGGGAGCGCAAAGACCTTCACACACGCCAGGCAGCCTTCCACGTGGTCGTGACGTCATACCAGATCGTGGTCTCGGACCTCAAGTACTTGAACAGGGTGTCGTGGCAGTACATGATATTAGACGAAGCACAAGCTATTAAGAGTTCGGCCAGTATGAGGTGGAAGTTGCTGCTTGGTTTCAGCTGTAGGAATCGTTTGTTGCTTTCTGGTATGTATGATTATGAATTAAGAATCATGTAATTTATTCATTTAGGCCCTGCGCAGACGACAGACTATCCGTGACGCACTTTTTAGTCTGTGAAAATAGAACCTATGCAATTATAAGCAGTAACGCACAGGACGCGCAAAAAGTCCGGCGCACAAAAGACTTAAACATAATGTATAAAAGTATGCAGCATGCAGGCAGACTTTTCTTTGACTTCAGACATAAAAAGTGTGCCGTCTGCGCAGGGCCGTATTATGTTTTACAATAGCAGTTATGAATGTCAGTAGATTAAGACCAACATGCCACAGCAAGTAATGTAAAGAATTTGGAAGAAAGTAACTGCAATTCAAGCCTCTTGTATTTTTAGTACAATAACTTCCTCATGTACACATTATTTGTTACCATGGTCACAATAGGTACAGCAGCCGGCCGTAAATTTTGCATATCGAGCTGTGGAAAGAGACAATCGGTCAATTTCGGCTTCGTAGAGCGTCATCTCTGTCGCACACTATCAAATCATAATTTGTTTGGGTACGCATGCTAGTCGCAACTCGGACACAAACGGATAAAGTTAATTGCTCCTTCATTTGATAATTTATTATCAAATAGTATTTATTTATATGTTAATATTATTTGTACGTAATACCCTTTCCCCAAAGTTATTTTGGGCAATTTTAGCAGGCACGTTTCCGACAACAATGTTTTAGGCGCCCGCCGCCCACTACCAAGTTCGTTTCTGTGGAATGCGTACCGTACCGTACAGTTGCTAATAGATACCGGACTGTTTGTATTTCGTGCAACATAGATGATGCTCTATGAAGCCGAAATTGGCCGATTGTCTCTTTACAATAGTCGAGTAATATTTACGGCCGGGTACTGTATATGGTTATCCGTTCAGGGATACTTCTTTGTACGATGACAGGTATTAAGGTGGTTATTATCAGCCAGGTCCGGTACGAGCACAAGTTATAGACTAGAACTGGGTGTTATTATTTTTACAAAAATAATGAAACATTTAAAATTTCGAAAATAATGTATTACAAGACAACAGAAAAATTACAAGAATAATTCTCACACATTCAAGAATACTTTAATTCTGACCAGGTCCTGTAAATATAATCTTGAATATATTTTATTTTCCCTGTTGTTTAGGTACACCTATCCAGAACAGTATGGCAGAGTTATGGGCATTGCTACATTTCATTATGCCTACGTTGTTTGATTCTCATGAAGAGTTTAATGAGTGGTTCTCTAAAGATATAGAAAGCCACGCGGAAAACAAGAGCACGATTGATGAGAGTAAGTTCTGTTTTTATTATTTGCTAGCTGACCCGTGCACCACTTCGTTGGGCGGCGAAAAAAAAGCGTCCCTTTTATAAATATATTCCATTACTGTTCCACTCCTATTAGTCATAGCGTGATATTATATAACACAAATAGACTCAGATTTCAACACAGAAAGAATTTTTAAAATCGGTTCAGCAGATCCACACATTAACCCCTACGACGTCACAAACACACAAACTTTACCTCTTTATAATATTAGTATAAATATAGACCAAAAATGTAGGAGAAATCAGTTGAACGGACAGGACAAATACATTTTGAATAGGAAAATTCGACCGATTCATTCGATCAGGAAGATCAATGAAATTGCAACATTAACACATGAAACTGACTGCCTCTTGTAATATTTTACTAGAAAGCATTTAAATATCTAGTTTAGTACCTTTTAAAAATTAAATTAAAATTTTCTGTTTCACCGACACAGAATTATAGTTTATTAGGTCTTCTGAAAGAAAGTTAGTCTTAGTTAGAAAAAAAATTTCTGTGAAAAATTCTTTCTGTGTTCAATAGTCTATTTATCGGTGAGTGTCAAAGGCTATATAGTATCACGCTATGACTAATAGGAGTGGAGCAGTAATAAAATATGTTTAAAAAACGGACGCGTTTTTCTCGCCGCCCAAAGAAGTGGGCACAGGTCTGCTAGGGGTAATCTCCGGAGATTACCCCCTACAATGTCACAAACACACAAACTTTACCTCTTTATAATATTAGTATAGACAATAATAATTCAAATGACACATTGTAAAAACATACCAAGTTCTTTAGTCCTGATAGCTATACAAGTTTTTTTTTTACAGAACATTTATCCCGCCTACACATGATCTTAAAACCATTTATGTTAAGAAGGATAAAGAAAGATGTAGAGAATGAGCTCTCTGATAAAATAGAGATTATGGTACATTGCCCTCTTACTATTAGACAAAAGTTACTGTATATAGCGTTGAAGAAGAAAATTAAAATTGAAGAGTTACTTCATTTCTCTGTCGGAGCTGAATCTGGTCATAACGTGGACAAGAATTTTACGTCTAATCTTATGAATTTAGTTATGCAGTTTAGAAAGGTAAGCTTTTCATCGGTATTAATTATGTTATTGGTCTTAATGATAAATTGTTTTTTAAATTTTTTTGATCTAATTAATTCCTGAATAATTATTTCTTAGGCTCTTTCTAAAAACATACGAGAATATTATATTTGTTGCGCCCTTGGCGAGCGCGGGGGTTGAAAGGAGGGACGCGAGGTTCGCATTCCAGCGAGCACTGTAGATAATGTGACTTTGTTATAAATGTTAACTTCAGGCCTGTAAAAGTCCCCGCGACAAAGAAGTCGATCTATTCCTTAGTGCGGGAGAATGTTAAAAAAATAGGTGGAATGGTATCTACCTTCAACACTCTTATTCAAAAGACGTTGTATTGATATTCAAACATTTTACTTGAAAATCTCAATACAATTTCTATATGATTTTTGTAAACAGGTATGTAATCACCCGGAACTATTCGAACGTCGTGACGTCAGATCCCCATTCGCAATGCAAGTAGACGACTACCACATACCAAAACTAATAGCCGAAGAATCCATACTCCTTCGATCAATACCGTCCAAACGTCACATATTATACAATATTATGTCAATATTAACACCTGAATATGTACAAAAATGTACTAATGGAGAAGATGAGAGAATTATAAATGGAGAAACTGGAGAAGAAATGGGCTTTGATAATAGTTTGTTTGCTTTTACAAGGTTTATTGATCTTTCGCCTATGGAATTGTATAGGATTATGCTTGGTGGATGGTTGTTTGCGTAAGTATTTCGTTATTTATTCATTTTATTGAAAGTTAGCTATTTTTTAAATAAAATTATTGGCATTTCATACTATACTATACTATACTAAAACATAGACTGTCAAAAGAGTTTTTAAGTAAATGTATTATCAATTCATAAAAAAATCCAGAATGCAACATATAGAAGAAAGCATCGAGAAATACGAAACACTCCGTCACCGTCAATACTGGTGGTACAACAGCCATCACAGTGATATTAAACAGGAGACAGAGACAGAAATATATGAAGACAATAATGATAGAGTGAGATGCAAAGATATGCTGCTTGTTTGCCCAAATGGTGATGTGTTTGGTCATAGGAAAACGGACAGTTTGATGTGGAGCGAAATTCTGTTTACAGATCCGTTGTGGATACAAGGTGGGCATAATTATTGTAATTAATAATAGTATAGCGATATTAAGGGCCATTAGTTGTTTTATTGATTAAAAAAATATAGTTTTAAAGTTAGTTTCAAATAATTATATTTAAATCAATAATAATTTTAAATATAGTTTCATTTTGTATTTTTCGCAGGTGGTCCATTCTACACACACACTGATCATTCAATACAGTCTATGCCTGAGACTATAGAACATAAAGCAATAAGAAGCAGGAATCAACGTGAGCGGGATGCAGGGGTAAGTTATGCTGTTATTATGTAAGGAAATCACAAGGCAGACTACGCTGAAATAATATTTAACCCCTTCGTCTCTCGGGAACGCCCCTCTCTTCCTTCGGGAAACCCCCTCTTCCCTTGAAAACTTCCGACATCTTCCCTCGGCAACACCCCTTTCTTCTGTAACCTCAGCCCGCTTCCCTCGGGAACACTTCCCTGGGGACCCAGCACCGGCTCCCTCAGGAATCCCACTCTTCTCTAGGGAACCCCCATCTTCCCTCAAAAGTAGCTCTTCCCGCAGGACTCCTAGCTGTTCCTTAAGAACTCCTAACTCTTTCCTCATTTGTCTTACATTACACATTTAAACAAGTATTAAAGGTTATATTGTTTTACAGACAGAAATGCTGAGTGAAATAAAAACGGAGGAAGGTGGTGTGATTCCGGTACAGGCCCTAGAAATACCGGATGTTCCTTATGTAGAACGTGCGCCTGTCGTGTACCCTGGCATGCCTACTACTTTACCGACGTTTCTGTATACTGTGCAGCAGAAGGTAACTTACTATTTTATTAAGTTTATATCTCTAATTTTTGGAATAGTTTGAGATTTTATGTATCTTAGATCATATTTTTAGGTACAGCAAGAGTTTACATGAAATGATGCTGAATTAAAGGCTTGCTTTATTACATAATGCATAAATATTATAATATATGTATAAAGTTGAATAACTGGGTGCGTAATACCCTGCGCAAACGTAGACACTTTTTGTTGCCGACACGGCCACAACTAACACTTTTACGACCAAAAAGTGTGTGGTGTGCTGTGTCAGCAACAAAAAGTAAGGCCTAAGGCGCAAGACTGTGTGTTGTGAAATGTTTTAGGAGAACTTATGTCAAGCGAGGATAATAGGCTGAATTGATAACTGATTAGGTAAAACAAAACCTTGCAAACTGTTACAGCGAGACCAACTAAATATAATTACCTTACGCACAGGTATGCACGGGCACGCGCGTGATGTTCGCGTCGTCTCGCTCGCACGCGTACCACGTGACGCGACACGCGCACGCGGACAGTGCGGCGGGCTGGGCCAGCGTGGTGCGCCTGGCCGCCGCCGCCAGACCTCCGTGGGGCTGGGCCTCGCTGCAGGTGCCAGGTACTACACCTTGCTATACCATACTATCTCTGTGCATGTCTTCCATCTACAATATATACACTTGGTCACCGAATCATGAATACAAAAAAGGCCGTGAAAGTAAACTCTCACCGTATGCTCGCGACATTGCTAAGCTCTCACTATGCCTCAATGTGTTTAAAAGTTATGTCTCTAATACATAATAATGAGTTCAATTTTTACTTTGTTGATAAGGAAGTCACAGGACTGCACAAGGTGGCAATATATCGAGGAGGAATGTCCAGCACTGGATGTCTATTGGCTGATACAATGACAATGAAGTTTCTTTTACTGTTATATTTTTAATATTTATTAATTTCACCAAAGCAATAGATATGCATTATAATAAATTAGACTCTTAAAAAAATGACAGGTTTGAATCCTGCAACTAACTGTAAATCATTTCTATTGTTTTACAGTTTTTGAAAGTTTTTGCTGGTTTACATGCGTCTAAAAGCAATATATTTAAATTAAATTTACAGATAAGAATCAGCTAGTGAGTGATGCAGGCAAACTGACAGCATTGGATTCATTATTAAAAAGACTGAAGGAGCGTGGTCACAGAGTACTTATCTACAGTCAGATGACTAAGATGATTGATTTGTTAGAGGTACGTTTATAATAATAGGTTTTACTTACTGTATTACTGTAGTAAAAATGTGGTTTCGGTTTAAGAGTTTTATAATGTAATTTTATAGTACACTCTTTAAAGCTATACAAATCTGGTAAGTTATTAATTTTTGCAACATATTTCATAAAACCAATGTTTTTATTAGGCGTAGCGCCGTGTAATAAATCCTAATCTTTTCTCGATAGATCAAGTATCCAACAAAAAAGACAATTCTTTCCATCTCAACTCAGACGAGAGGACTACTTAAGATTATTTTCTACCAAACAAACTCTTTTACTTAATAAAATTAGTAAGGATTAAAAATTTTTTATATGTTTTTTTTTTCAGGAATATATGTGGCATCGCAAACACAAATACATGAGATTAGATGGCTCCAGTAAGATTTCTGCTCGAAGAGACATGGTAGCAGATTTTCAGGTATGCACTCTTAATATTTATAATTATTATCTTAATGGTATTTTACCAACTAAACCCATCGGTTTTAGTTGGGTACTGCAGCTTAGGTTACTACGAAAACTCTCGAAAAGCGGCCGCGTATATCTTTATGAGATATACCTACTCAGCGATACTTTTACCATTTTCACTTATATATTTTTAACTGTGTTCTTCTTTTTGTGTTTTTAAAACCACCCGCCCACCTCGCCACGCCCCCTGCCAGGGGGAGTCAACTCTGTTCTACACAATGTTTCTATTAGGGCTGTTATGTACGACAGAGAGAAAAGATGCAATAGAAAATGTCATGTCATTTCCTAGCAACCACCTAATACTTGTTTATATGGAGCTGTCAACAGTCACCCCACTACAAGAAAAGAAACCGTTTATTTTGTAAATTCCTAAATATCTTGTAAATAAATAAAAAATCTCGCTAAATAACAAGTTTATCCTGCATTAAAAACGTTGCACGAGCATTCTATTCCTTAGTTGAAGTGTTTTTGTGAAATTGAACGTTATTGACTCCAGTTCTGAGAAAGTGACTCCTATAGGGTTTTTGTTATGATAAAATGAGTTTCAATGTAGAGAAGAATGTTTCAATGAAGAATGTGAACATTATTTATTATGAATATTATTTACATAAATAAATTGTAAAAGAAATGAAGTTTTTTATTATCAAATCTAACTCCACATAAATATACATTAACTCGGAAAATACAGTCACCCTAATTTAAACCTTCAACAAAATAAACAAAGAGATATATTTAACGCCCTACGTAGGGCGTTAAGATTTATTTTTTTGTTTATAATAATTAAAATAACCGTCAATTTGAATATCCCACGCTGCTGACATTAACCGTAGTTTTAGGGGGGTTGCCAATAGATGGCGCCACATGCTTAGGAAAAGTTTCCTCACGAATTATATATGAAGTTTACATTCTTCTCCTTTGAGTATAAATGTTCTGTGCCCCCTGCACACCTAGACACGCCCCCCGCCCACCTCTTCACGTCCCCGCACTCCTGGACACGCCCCATGCCCGCCTGGACACGCCCCGCCGCCCACCTTGCCACGCCCCCTGCACACTTGGACACGCCCCTCGCCTACTTGGACACGCCCCCAGCCCACCTTGCCACGCTTCCCGCACGCCTGGACACGTCCCCCGCCCACCTTGCCACGCACTCCTGGACACGCCGCCGGCTAACCTCTTAACCTGGAAGAGTGGTGGGATAATGTACCTGAGGAAAGGCCGGAAAGAAGTTCCCGAAGGAATAACGTTAAGAGGTACCCGAGGGAATTCCAAAAAGAGGTTCCTGAGGGACTTCCCGGAAGATGTTCTCGAGAGAATACCTGGAAGAGGTTCCCGAGGGAATTTCGGGATGAACGGGGATAGGTTCCCGAGGGAATTTCGGGATGAACGGGAATAGGTTCCCGAGGGCATTCCGGGAATTGCGTTCGGGAAGATGTTCTCGAGGGAATACGGGGAAAATGTTCCCGGGGGAAGACCGGGAACAGGTTCTAGAGCACTCCTGGACACGCACTCCGCACTCCTGGACACGCCCCCCGCCCACCTGGACACGCCCCCCGCCCACCTGGAACCTAGAAGAGTGGGATAAGGTACCTGAGGAACGGCCAGGAAGAAGTTCCCAAGGGAATAACGTTAAGAGGTACCCGAGGGAATTCCAGAAAGAGGTTCCCGAGGGAATTCCAGGAAGAGGTTCCTGAGGGACTTCCGCGAAGATGTTCCCGAAGGAATACCTGGAAGAGGTTCCCGAGGGAATTTCGGGATGAACGGGAATAGGTTCCCGAAGGAATTCCGGGAAGTGCGCCTGTGTGAATTTAGGGAAGAGGTTCCCGAGGGAATTCCAGGAAGAGGTTACCGAGGGAATTCCGGGAAGAGCGACCCGAGGTAATGCCGGGATGACCCGAAACAGGTTCCCGAGGGTATTCCGTGAAGAGATTCCCGAGGGAATTTCGGGAACAGGATCCTGAGGGAATTTTGGGAAGAGTTTACTGTGGGAATTTTGGGAAGAGTTTACTGTGGGAATTCCGGGAAGATGTTCCTGGTGGAATTCAAGGAAGAGGTTCCCGAGAGAATACCGGGAAAACGTTCCTGTGGGAATTTCATGAAGTGGTTCCCGGGGGAATTTCGGGAAGTGGTTCCCGGGGCAAGACAGGGAATAGGATCCCGAGGGAAGACCGGGAATACGTAACCGAGGGAATTCCGGGATGACTCCCCCGGTTCCAGAATAGCTAGGGAATATCTGGAAGACCGGAAATGGTTTCCAGTGAGAAATTCTGGAAGTGGTTCCCGCAGAAGACAGGGAATAGGATCCCGAGGGAAGACCGGGAATAGGTAATTGAGGGAATTCCGAGACGACTCCCCCGGTTCCTGGTTAGCTAGGGAATATCGGGAAGACCAGGAATGGTTTCCAGTGAGAATTTCGGGAAGAGGTTTCCGTGGGAAGAGCGGAAAGAGGTTCCCGCGGGAAGAGGGTCCCGTGTAAAGAGCGGGAAAACGCCATTATGTTGGTCCGTCTCGAGGATGGGTTATCAAGGACAATCCAGTTGCAGCGAGGTGATTTAATATCTCCGAAACTGTTTATCGCTGCACTGAAAGATGCTTTTAGGAATGGCAAATATGGCGAGTATATGACGCACCTTCCTTTTCTTATGGTATCGCGGTCTTGTCTGCGACAAAGGTGGACCTCAATACAATGATGACCTTAGTAGTGTCACATGGACCCTTTTGTACCCGTGACACCACCGTCTTGCACCACTGGTGGTGTAAAGGGTATTCTTTAATACCCATTACACTACCTAAAAGCTGCACCACCGCCGGGTGGTGTAAAAGGTATTTTTCAATACCCATTACACTACCAAAAAATAGTGCTGTGCCACCATTAACTGTAGCCTATTCTTGTATACCGTATTCATCCTTACTTGATTTATTTTGTCAACAAACACCACATATTGCAAATTCACTAGTTTTTACATCAATTGCACACTTTGATATGGGTGAAAATTTCTGGAAAGTAGCATTAAACGTTTATGCAATAGAAAACACGTAAATCACTTTGATTTATCCACTATCTTTCTTAAATTTTAAATAAATATAATTTTTTCCAACGTAAAATTTCACAGATAAAATTAATTTTCACATTTGGCATTTGTAGATTATAGAATTTTGTCCTTGATTTCTATACATTTTTCAAAGATTAAAGACTAAAGTCTTTAGTCTGTGGTTGACATGACGCCATATATGTTTACGTTTTAAAGCAAGTCCGTTTAAATAGACTATAAATAATAGGCCTTAGGTACGTTAACAAAATTTAATATCAAATCATGCCGCCTGCGCAGGGTCTAAAGTGGCGACATAATACGAAGAACTGACAAATGACGATGGGACAGAAAAGTTTATTGGACATGTCAAAATATTTTATCATTTACAGCTCAGTACTTTTAACCTGTAAACAATTATAATAAAAAAAAATATTCTTCATAGTAAAGGAACCTAGGTGAACATTTTTATGCTAGTCGTAACATGTTACCAAGGTTGGGAAGCACCCCATATAAAAATGCCCATTCTCCTTTATATGTAATTGAAAGACATAAATGTTAGTTTATGAGAAGCTTATTTATTTTATCGTTATTATTATATTACAAGTACGTGTGGTACGTATACACCGTGTGGTGACGGAGTAAGAATACAATATATCACCACCCCATCTCATCCCAAGGGTGTCGTAAAAACCGACTAAGGGACTATCCGTAAATATTATCTTAACGAAATAAAAAGAAGGAAAACTTGAAATAAAACCCTATACCAATCCGTTTGGCCAGCGTGGTATTAGTAGGCTAAGTATCCCTCCGTCACAGGCGGAGGCCCGTCCCTGCAGTGGGACATTAATGGGCTGTTATGATGAAGTATGTTAGCTATTATTCTAAAACAAAACTTTCTCTACACAGGCTCGCACAGACATCTTCGTGTTCCTACTATCAACTCGCGCCGGCGGTCTCGGTATCAACTTAACCGCAGCAGATACAGTCATCTTCTACGACTCAGACTGGAACCCCACCGTCGATCAACAGGCCATGGACAGAGCTCACCGGCTAGGACAGACGAAGCAGGTCACCGTGTATAGACTTATATGTAAAGGGACCATTGAAGAGAGGATCATGCAGAGGGCCCGGGAGAAGAGTGAGGTCAGTATTATATATATTTTTATTTAAATATTACTGGTTCTTTATTGGTTTAAGGCGTTGCTCTGTTTTATTTTGAGTTTGCCGTAAAAGCTGTCTAAATACTTGCCAAAATAGAAATAGCTTATACCATTTAGTGATAATAGGCTTTAGTTTATCTCGATTATATCTAAGATGTATACCCTTTGCCACATTAATAACAAAAACATGTCATAATTAATTTAACAAAATAATTTTAAATATTACAGATTCAGCGAATGGTCATAAGTGGTGGTAATTTCAAGCCTGATACATTGAAACCAAAGGAAGTGGTATCATTACTTTTAGATGATGAAGAAATTGAACTGAAATGTAAGTGTACTGTGTATATTATGCAACTAGTTTCTCAACTATTTTCTTTAGTATAAAAGTGTCAATCAATAAATCAATCAATCAATCGTTTATTTGTGGAAACATAGGTTTACAAAGATCTTACAAAGTATTATTAACATGCACGCTATGCCCTACCACCTTTTAGTGGTGTACAAATTATATAAATGTAATAAACTCATAAAAAAATTAGGCATTAAAAATGGAAATGTCACAGAAATAATTATACAATTAACAATATAAAAACATTATTAAATCATTGAGTAAGATTTTGACTCCACTTATTACATTTGTCGGACATATATTTAACAATAGTGTAATACGCCTTCTCTACAAGAAACACATGTAACCTGCTTCTAAATATGTGTAAACTTTCAGTCGATCTTATACATTCTGGGAGTCTATTATATATTTTTGGTGCCATAACAAATACACTGTTAGAGTATAGAGCAGTCTTAGCTGGTATCAAATGTAATGTACCCGATCGGCGTGCGCTATTTACAGGTGAAAATCTAGTCCAATTTTGTTTGACAAAGATGCAAGTTTCCAATATGTATAAACATGGTAGAGTCAAGAGTTTAAATTTGATGAAGAATGGCTTACATGATTCAGGGGGATGTATATTACAAATTGCTCGAATACAACGCTTTTGTGTCAATTAAAGTTTCCTATGGTTTACTGTTTTTGAACACTTGTGTTATAAGGTCTGGATGTTAGAAATTGGATTATACAGTAGTTAATATTTTTATGTAAAAGAAATAATTTAGACTATCTATCATCTCGACTACGCTTTGGCTGGACAGAGCCTGACTCACTTTTGCAGCGCAAAAAATTAAGCTTGAACCCCATATATTGTTATTATTTTATATTCTATCATTTGTATAAATGAAAATTGGTTTATAGATCGTCAAAAGTCAGAAGAAAAGAAATTGATAGAAGAAAGAGAACGAAAAAGGAAAATGGGAATACTACCACCTGTTGTAAGTGTAATTTATTATATACCTATTTAATATCTAAGTGGTAATGCACAAACATTATTAATTAATTAATGGTCTGAAATAGACGCAAAGGCCCATGATGATGATGATGATGAGTGCACAAACAGCAGTCTGACGCATTCACACATTTTAACATTCAATTAATGGTAGTTTATTACATATTATATTGTGGAAAATAATATCTTTGTTCGTTTACGTTTTATGTTTCATGGTTCATGCAAGAGTTCCGTGTTTGATGCAAATTACTATAATGTTACTGTTTAATTTTTTTTCTTAAACTTTGTATGAAAATGATTTTTCTTATTTTTTTATAATCACAATAAGATTAATTTACGTGCACTTTTAAGACTTAAAAAAACAACTATAGGACGGTATTTTGGCGCAAGCGGAAATGTACCATGTAATATTTGGTACAAAAAACTTAAAAGGACCCCATTTCCAACTTACAAATTACCCGTAAGTCCCCATACTATAAAAATCTAACTTATACCGTATTTAATTATCAAATATACGTACACAATATATAATATATTTCCTGTACAGCAACAAACGACATGTCCAGAGCCTAAACGAGCGCGCGACTCAGCGTCGGAGCCGGGCAGTCCGCTGCAGGTAGACGATGATGATCAGCTCCAGGTCGATGTGCCGCCAGCTAACATACGTGAGTCAAATTTCATAATGCTTTATTTCATAAAATTTATCAGAATCAGTTTTATTTGTATAAAATGTGGTGGTACATAATATAAGGTGATACATTTCTATTTGATCGCACATTTTGTCAAATCGTTGACATACAAATATTAAACAACACAATACATTAAATAAAATAAATTCAATTAATTAAACCACTCATGCATAAGATGACATCAATTTACCCACAATAAAATAAAATAAAAGCAATAATAAAAATAAATTGAATCGACAAAATTAAAAATAAATTGAATTGACAAAATTAGATTAGTAAAATTGAACTGCGTCAAAATAAATTATACAAAATTATAAAACTATTTAATTAATTTTTAAAATAATTACAAATTGTACGAAATCGCCGTTTACAATTTATTTAAAATTTAAGCTACATTTAAATTATACATCGACACAGACAAACGCCACATCACTAAATATTGTCCAATGTAAATTAGAGGAGAAAAATAAAACCAATCTACTACTCGAATCTACTAGTCTGTCTGTGTTGATCCATAAATTCCAGTTTCCAAATGCATAGAGCCAATGAGAAGAAACCTGGCAAAGAAACTCATGGCAACTCTTTTAAAATTCAGTTGTGTTGTGTGTGATGTTGTTGAGTCTATCTACAATTATCGCTAAATAACTCGACCGGCCAGAAGTTAGCTATCAGAGAAGTTCGCGCATGTCAGGAACAAATAAAACACCCGCTCCTCACGCCCCCGCGATATAGTTTGAAAACTGACATCTGCGTAACCATGTGCAATTAAAAAAAAATGTAAACAGAAGACATAAATGGGTACAGCTGACAATTTTTACTTTTCATGAAGCCAATTATTTCTGTTCATGTGAATATTTAGTATATTTACTTACTTTCTCCGTAGCGTTCTCCCCGTCTCCGTGGGGCGTGTCCCGCGCGGCGCGTGGCGGACGGCGCGGTCGTCCCCGCGGCTCGCGTCACGCCATGTCGCGACGTCCTGAGCCCGCCAGCGCTGAGAATGCTATTGCAGTTGCCGCAGGTATATGATATACTTTGTTATAACTAAATAATGCAGACGTGACTAGATGTCAAGACGACCTCCGTGTGGTGACGGAGTAAGAATACAATATGTCACCACCCCATCTCATCCCATGGGTGTCGTAAAAACCGACTAAGGGACTATGCGTAAATACTATCGGTACGAAATAAAAAAAAGGAAAACTTGAAATTAAACCCTATACCAATCCGTCTGGCCAGCGTGGTATAAGTAGGCCAAGTAACCCTCCGTCATGGGAGGAGGCCCGTCCCTGCAGTGGGACATTAATGGGCTGTTATGAGACTTAATGAATGCGAAAGTAAACGATTGTTAAATGATAATAGGAGTTTAGTGAAAGGAGCTACTAAAGCCTGGGGTTTAAGACTGTGCCTAATGTGTGTTTAATGTTTAAACGAGATAGATAGAAAATAAAAATTGTGCATAATTTACCCTACTATTACCCCTTCTCGTGGTTGTCACACACAAAAATTATGGTCCCAAAAGTTTTAAGGACAGTTTTCATTAAGGTATAATTAGTCTTTATGAAATGAGTTAGAATTAAAATGTAATCTATCCGATTCGTAGGTTACGTAGAACGAAGACACACACAGACGAAAAATAAATTTTACAATAAAACATTGATTTTACAAATTGAAATCCATTTCAGTTACTAATGAATTAAGTCTTTTACTAGTTATTATAGTTTGACATGTCGTCGCCTGAATGCTTATTTGCTCAACCGACCATTTTGACGAATTTTACTTTTTAATGCAATTTTATTAAGGATCAAATGGCGGTTCGATTGGTATATAATACTTGCTGTTTGGACTTAAAATACGTTATTTATAAGGAATTTAAGTTTTTGTAAACCAACACAAGAGAATTAAAACTTCATGCTTAATTGCTCAAAGTCCGTAGAGAAACACCAAACGTGCATCCGAGCATCGATTGCGTGCTTATGTATTCAATCTCCTCACAGGTAACCAATCACGACATCGTATTTTGATGACGCAATACGCCGCCATCATTAATTTCTTTTGTGACGAAGCTGGTGTTCGCACGCATTTGAGTAAAAATTAACGCAAAATAAAGAAAACAAGTATTAATTTTAATAGAAAACAGTACCCAAAATGTCCGTGACGAAATATAAATCGGAAAATATAGTCACAACTATAGAAAAGAATCGCTAACTTGTATTTTTGTAAACATTTATTTGTAGATTATCACTGCGTATCGTTAACTTAAAGTACAGGATGTTTAAATTTAATTTTTATAATTTCAGATTAAATTAAATCTTTAAATGAAACTGTGACGTATCTATAAATGAACAGATTGTTTCGAACATTTCGTAAGGTTGTAAAATATAACTAATATAATAATAAAAAATATTGCTTTTGTGCGGTGACTGTCAAAATATACCTGCTACTTGCATGTTTGCTAATTGTTAAATGGGTAAATTTCTTAGCATTAAATGGGTAGTTTTGTGTTTACGTATACCTACGCTTTGTGTTCGCAATGATGTTAGATGATAGATAAGTACATTAATACTATTTTTTACTCGCCACAGATCCATTGCTCACATTGTACATCTATTTTTATTATGTCCGTTGCTTTGCATTTTCTTTCCTATTTTGGATAAGAAATTCAGAACTAATTACGCTGTTGAGGGATGAATAGAATAGCCCATAAACCAAAGAATTCTTTATGAAAACATAAAGAATCTTCAAAAAAGGGTTAATTTTCTTGAAAAAATAAATCAATTCTAAATTGTTTAAATAGTCTCAGTATATTAATTATTTTTTATACGTACCTATAGGTATATATATACACCGTTTTATTTTCAATTTATGTCGTTTTTATTGTACATATTGAAATGAAGAAGTGGAGTCACGGTAATACCATAGTTTCATTTTATGTTGACATTACGTACGATGGATCAAGAATCCGACCAAAGAAGAATACGACGAATAAGGACTAATTCAAATCAGACACTAACCGAAAAGAAAATAAAATAATTAAGTACCTACAAATATATGAAAGCTGACGACAAAGCCTTTATGGAATCTCTAATTAAAAAGGTTTTGACAGTATCAAGCATAAGCAATACCAGGCGAAGTAAACAATCTTGTATCGGTACAAAAACAAAAAAATATTGTATTTTATATAATAAATAGCCAGTTAACTTACTAATATAGTTAACTATTAATATAGTTAACTAGTTTTTTTTTACCACGATACCCAAACACACTGTATTTGGCTATAGGGCACTTAAGTACTAAATATATTCGAATGCAAAATGCTCAACCTCCACCCCGGTAGTGGTCTATCTCCAATTGCATAATTATTTATGTGTTTATTTGCTCAACCACCATAAAAAATTGTGAAAATAAACATAACTGTTTGACTTTTTAATGATTATTTGTAATATATCATTTCATAAACACATTAACTATTTTTTTAATATAAAACTTTTATAAAATCATATTATTTGCCTTAACTAATCAATAAAACGTCTCTGGTGTAAAATGTTGCAAATGGAGGTTGGACACTTAAGTATTCGTGCGACGATGTGTTATTTAACATAACATACATGTTCAATAAAATTGAATACAATATCCAACAGGTGCAGCACTACTAGAATCAGACGCGCCGCTAGAAACATTACCGTCCAGCAGTACGGGCGCGGCGGCGGGGGGCGCGCGCGTGCGGCGCGGCCCGGGCCGACCTCGCCTGCGCGCCGGCGCCGCGCCCCCGCGCGCACACAGCTCTAGAAGACCTCGCCGCGCCAGGGAACCGCTATTAGTGCCGTTAGCGCCGCCGCCTTAGTGATACTGTGCGCTACAATCAGGTACTGTACTGCCATTGAAGTGCCCACTCATTATTCAAAAAATGTTCTCGACCATTGCCACGAGATAAGAAGAAGAAGGTACTGTACGTACCTGCTTTGTAGTTTGCTTACTGGCTATAGAGACTACTTAATAGGTATAAGACTTTGATGTGGATTAAGCGACTGTCTTACTGGAACGACTTTTTATGTGCCCAACTACTAATATTCACATACGACAGTCTTACACGCAAACGTTTATATATAACTAACAAATAACGTAATATATTGGTATACCTTTTTCCATGTGGTAACCTAGTAAAAATACATAATGTCGCCACCCCTTATCTTTAACAAACTAGACAAAAGTTATCCTCCATCACCTCGAAAAATAAATGTATGCAACTGATTAATATGTAGAAACACTTATTTTTTCTTGATTTCTTTACCACGCAAATACTGTTTTATTTTCCACAATCAATTATATAGACTCAACGCTACATCAAATTGATTTCGTTTAAAAATATTTTTTATTAAATGTGATTAAAGTATACCAAGATTTGCTATGTGATGTTATACATTAAACAAACGCGTAATAGAAACTAACCATTATATTTTGTTTCAGGAGCCATAATAATCGCGCAATGAAGAATCGTTTGCAACTACCCACCTCTAGTGCAATTATTTGTAATTAATCGCCAAACCCTTTAGTTAAGTTAACAAATATTTAATTCAGTACACTGAACAAATACAATACAAACAAATACAGATATTCTCAAAGAAACATATACCTATTTTGAAGTTAACCCTTCTTTCTATATTTCACTTTTTCTTAACTTTCCAGTATATCCTTGCATTTAAATTCCGAACACTTGCGGCCGAATACTCAAACGTCTGTTAAAGTAAAGCGGCGCTTAAACTAGTAATTCTTATTCAAATGTCTAGTTTAAGCGCCGCTTTACTTTAACAGACGTTTGAGTATTCGGCCGTTGGTTTGTTAAAGTTATTTTTACATTTTCTTATGTACAAAAATACTTGTGTGTTTTGTGAAATACCGTTCGTACCGCTTTTAAATATTTTTGATATGTCAATTTTAATATGTCCAAACGATGGGTATGTTTTGATGATATTTTTAGTTCTTTCTTAGTAGTATCTTGTACGCTCCTTATAGAAAACTATCTGACCCGTGCCCACTTCGTTGGACGGCGAAAAACGCGTCTGTTTTTTAAACATATTTTATTACTGCTCCACTCCTATTAGTCATAGCGTGATATTATATAGCCTATGACACTCCTCGATAAATTGACTATTCAACACAGAAAGAATTTGTAAAATCGGTTCAGTGGATCCAGAGATTACCCCTTACAACGTCACAAACACACAAACAAACAAACACACAACCTTTACCTCTTTATAATATTAGTATAGATTTATGTATAATCGGTATTAAATGTTTGTTAAATTGTTGTTCATAGTACTGAATTATATCGACAACACCCAGTCAATTGTACAAACCAGCCCTGTTAGCCAAGTATTATTTTCTCAAAGTATGACTTTGTGATATACTTTATAGATATTATTTGTATAAGAAATTTGTATATAGCGTATATGTATATTGTTTAACGTATGAATTGCTGTCTAAATCTCTTTTTTGTAATAAATGTACAGAATATAAGAAGAAAATGTAAATAGTGGTTGAAATCTGTTTAATTACAAACTCTAACCATGTACCTAGCGAAACTATACAAGCCCTACCAAATCTCGCTTACCGCTACTTTACCGCTCTAACGGCCGAATACTCAAACGTCTTTTAAAAGTAAAGCGGCGCTTAAACTAGAAATTTTCATACAAATGACTAGTTTAAGCGCCGCTTTACTTTTAAAAGACGTTTGAGTATTCGGCCGTAAGTAATACTGCTTCGGGCCTATTAAGGTTGTAACATTGTAAAAACTGAGGTTATGTACAAAGAGTGTAGATGAACTCAGTATTTAATCTTCAACTTCAAGCAAATATTGATTAAAGATTTCACCACTGTAAAGTAGAATCATGCCGAAAACTAGAACAGGTTAATAGATTTCGACCAGCTGTCTTTCAATATTACAATCTGTATAAAGTTTTTGTATACATAATATGAGGGTAGATGAGAAATTATAAATTACTTCTCATAAGTAAATCGACAAAATTTTGTGTAATTACAACAGAAAAGCAATATTGTTAAATTAAGAAATCAATTTCGATAGAAGTTCCTAAATGAAAATCTGCGAACAAATAATGTTAGAATAAATCTTTTGCAGTGAACAAAAAAAAACGTGCTAATTTTATTGGTCTTGTATTATTTATGCTATTTTGTCAAAATATGTAAACATATTTTATAATTTATAATTTAAGCATCAAAATATTTAATTTTAGTTTACACTTTTGAAAAAGAACCTCGTACAGGATTTGTTGCACTAGCCCTTGTCTGCAGTTAGGTTTGTATGAACAATATTGACCTGAGTGCAGAACGCATAGTGTCTACACTCCTTTTTAAATTATTTTGTTGACTGTACAAAGATGTTTTATAAAGAAAGTAGATTATTATTTATGTTTATAAAGCAATATTGTTATGTATTACTTTTTCGTTTTGTATATTTAGATAGCCAAATAACAAATTGTAACTGCAATTCGTTCATGAATTAAAACAGATTTGAACAGTAATTTGTTGTTTTATTTTCGTTATTTTAATAAAATTTACTTTGAACACTCCTTAATTAGATAACTTACAAGTTTTAGTACAGGAAGCAGACCAGGTAAAGGTTGAAATATCCTCGTAAAATGCAGTGGCGGGAGATCCCGTTTATCTCTCGGGAGATATTTCCCGATGGAAGAGCGGTACGAGGTTCCCGTGGGATGAACGGGAAGAGGTTTCCGAGGAAAGAGCGGGATGACGTATGTACGGGAACATGTTTCCCTGGGAAAAGCGGAATGAGGTTCCCGAGGGATGAACGGGAAGATCTTCCTGATGAAAGATCGGAAATAGGTTCTCGAGGGAGGAGGGTCAGAGGTGTTTTCGAGGCCGAGCAAAGGGCGGGAAAAGATTCCCGAGGGAAGAGCAGGATGGCTAAAGTGCTCACAGCGTATATTGTTACTCGTAGGTATATAAAAAACAATCGTAGGTAGAAAATTATGGGTCAAGTGCAGTAATTGTTTCGATTATCAAGCGGTTTTTTCATATATTTTAGTTTTAATTAGTCAAATATTCATTTAAGTTTTAAAAAGCATTATTTATTCTTGTACCCAGTGGGGACGACCGGGAATAAGGAATTACCAACATTTATATACATTTTATAGACTTGACATCCGTTTGACTAGAAGATGTCCAGCTAGAAACGATTAAAACATAATATACACATAGAAACGATTGCACAAAGAATTATATTGCGTGGGACTCGAAACCACGACCTCTTGCACGTCAGGCGGATATACAATCTCTGCTAACAAGCCAGTTATTTTTTTTTTAAATCTCATATAAGTATTTAAAATAGCCATACATCGTATAGATTAAGTAGTGTGCGTACGCCCAGCGGAATGTTGTTGAATTTAAAGATTTTATGTATGCAGATATTTAGTGTGATACGTAGCGTAATTGTGTACGGTAAAAAAAAATTTGTGTGCGCAGCCATTGTGGAGAAATTTCGTCAAAACCTGATTCCGCTGGGCGAACGTTGTAAACGTTGTCCTGGCGGCACTTTTTTTGAATCCATGGACTTAGAAGAAAAGAAATGTGTCTAAAAATTAGTTTGAATTTGTGTACGATTGTGTATGTATGAATAAAATTAGTGTATGCATAAACTTCGGAGATATTCAAGTTTCCGCTGCGCGAACGTTTGGCCATTTGCTAGTTTTCATATAAAGCGCTTATATAGAGAGCTGTAGATTTTTACATACGTTGTTTTGAATTTGTTTACATAAGCGCATAAAACAGATTTAGAAAAAAGCGTAGGCTTTATAAGATAAAAATATAAACGTAAAATACGCTTATTAGGTCCTAGTTCGTATAGTATGCACTTTGGGGTTTAGATTTTCACGTTTATACAAACCTTGTAAGTGTCTGCAACATGTTGCCAAGTATCAGTGATTTTCCGTTAGTAATTAAAAAGTTAAAGGACTATTCAGCATAAACAGAGCACTGTTTACAAAGCAGTCAAATAGCACGATGTTCTGAAAGTTCTCTAAGGAATTGCATAGTAAGATGTATTCCAATTATCAGTGTAATAATTCAACTACGCACATGCAAAATTTCATCTCATTAAATTCAGTAATTAAAGAGAAATAATTAATATACTGACAGAGCTTTGAAAACCTACATAACCCGACCACGTTCGGATGGTTATAAAAAAGCGGCCGTGCCATATATTTAGGTACCATTTTAACATTTACAGTATAATACCGGTTTTGAATTGGTACAGGTGATAACACAATTAATTGTTGTTTCGATATAATCTAGGTATATTATTTATGACAAATAAAAATCATACAGCTAATATTTACTGAATATTCCACGGATTAGGATTCTAATTATAGACCTTAGGTAAATTAAATAACTACCACGTGTAAGTACTACTATTTAGGTAAATAGTTTTTATTAATGGAATCGGTACAACTCGGAAACAATAAATAGTTGTGTGTTCTAAAATAATGCCTGCTTGTCGTGCTGTAAATAGCTGTTAGAAACGGTCTCCAAACTGTAATTTGCAAAACGCCGGCATGACATTTCATGTAAGTGTTTTTATTTCTATATTATTACATTTTTATCAAAAAATCTGATAAATTCATATTATTATTTCTCAGTATCAATTAAGATTTATAGCGTCCGTACATGATATTACCGTTGTCCTGTTAGTGTCGTATGTATGTGAGCGTGTTCCCCTGCACCACACCAAAATACCTATGCAGAATTATTATGTTCGGTTAAGGTTTAAATTAACTACAAGTTATGAATTGCATAAAAATATTCAGAATACAGACAATAGGCAGACTCAAATCTGAACAACTGAATAGTCTAGTAATGTGATCTGTGATTTTAATTTTAATGAAGTTAGAAATATTATACTTACCTACCTTCATAATCATAATCGTTTATTAACCTTTGTATTTTAGTTAAAACTCATTTTAGGTTTGTTGCAATATCTAACCAATGACAGTATGATTAGCCATTTCGCCAATTTTTTTGTCTAAATACATAAATATTATGTGTGATTAAAAATATTTTTGTTTAATTAGAGAATTACTTGTTAATTAAAGATTTTTTTATCGTAGTTAGTGTCGTTTTTATTAAAAAATATATATTTATTAAAGAAATAAAATTGTTTTATTTTTTTCTAACGCTTGTGTACGCAACTGTACCATATCAATAAATACTATACTGGAAGCTTAGGAACGTTACTTATATGTATGGCACGGCCGCTTTTTTATAACCATCCGAACGTGGTCGGGTTACGTAGGTTTTCAAAGCTCTGTCATTATTTTAATTATTTCTCTTTAATTACTGAATTTAATGAGATGAAATTTTGCATGTGCGTAGTTGAATTATTACACTGATAATTGGAATACATCTTACTATGCAATTCCTTATAGAACTTTCAGAACATCGTGCTATTTGACTACTTTGTAAACAGTGCTCTGTTTATGGTGAATAGTCCTATAACTTTTTAATTACTAACGGAAAATCACTGATACTTGGCAACATGTTGCAGACACTTACAAGGTTTGTATAAACGTGAAAATCTTAACCCCAAAGTGCATACTATACGAACTAGGACCTAATAAGCGTATTTTACGTTTATATTTTTATCTTTTAAAGCCTACGCTTTTTTCTAAACCTGTTTTATGCGCTTATGTAAACAAATTCAAAACAACGTATGTAAAAATCTACAGCTCTCTATATAAGCGCTTTATATGAAAACTAGCAAATGGCCAAACGTTCGCGCAGCGGAAACTTGAATATCTCCGAAGTTTATGCATACACTAATTTTATTCATACATACACAATCGTACACAAATTCAAACTAATTTTTAGACACATTTCTTTTCTTCTAAGTCCATGGATTCAAAAAAAGTGCCGCCAGGACAACGTTTACAACGTTCGCCCAGCGGAATCAGGTTTTGACGAAATTTCTCCACAATGGCTGCGCACACAAATTTTTTTTTACCGTACACAATTACGCTACGTATCACACTAAATATCTGCATACATAAAATCTTTAAATTCAACAACATTCCGCTGGGCGTACGCACACGATTAAGTATGAAAAGAATAATTCTAATTAATTATACCCTGAATTTCTATTTCTATAAGATTTGCACGTGGTCTACACTGATACGTTTCACTAACGCATATTATAATTCTAACTCGTCGTTACGTATAAAATTGCTTGTTATAATTTTCACCCGTACACATTTCCCACGACTTATTCAACATAATACATTTAATGATATTATTCTACTTTCTCAGTAACACCTGGTTTCATGCACATATGTGTATCTCATTATGTTATATGTGTAATAACGAGAAAGTAGAGATGTTGGTATAAGTGTGGTTAACTGATTCAAAATACTAAATTCATTACCTATCTTGTTAAAGAAAGTACATTTTTCATATTGTTCATAAATACTCCTGTGTCAAACGGGTCTGATATGATCATCCCGACGCACGTTATTTCGAAAATAATTCCAATTGGTACGCTATTTCGAAAGTAGGTACTTTAAATCGAAAACCGCTATAGCGAATGACGTTGTCGTGACGCACGTTAATTCGAAAATATTTAGGAGCGCCGCGCCAGTTCGAAAGTACTGCAAATCCGAATTTGTGTGGGGATCGAACTCCTAACGTAACGAACTAACATTTCATGATCTCTCAAACAATTTTCCTGCCACTAATTCGAAACTGCGACTTTGCGTTCGGCAAATTAAATAGCTGAAAACTTTTCCTTGTCGACTTTTACGACACCCATAGGATTAGCTGTGGTGACACCATATACTTATATGCTATATCATTCGTTCTTCTGGAATCTTCTGAAAACTGATGAAATTCCTAGTGTCAACGCTAATCTATCACATTAACTGGTTCTGCCCATCCTAAATACTAAAGGATTTGCCATCTGGATGGATTCGGCAGTTTGCGCTCAAGTAAAAGCTCTCGCAAGATTGTGCTTATCAAAACAACAACCTAGAACCGTCTTTATTATATCTAAACAGTCACCTATGTATCAAATAAGCGTACCTACCGTCATTTCTTAACCTGCCCAAACCGATATCGATCAATGATTCCAGATGACCGTGAGTGGATCATGTACTTACTTGTCTGTTTAATTAAAGTAAAGCCTAAAAAACAATATCTACGGTAATATTCTGAATGATTCAAGTTATTTTTTGCGTGCAAGTTCCACATAATCGCGTATTTGTTCCATGGATGCATCCAGCCGTATCGCGAGGGCGTGTGCCCCTTCATACTGGGAGGTCCGTCACGGGTAAACGCTAAACATTCTAATTAGTACGCACAGCTTTTGAAATACGAAATACCAAGAATGTAGATGCGATTAAGGTCCTTAGAAATTATGTAAATGTATTAAGAATTCATTTGTAGCTAATTTTGTAATTAAAAAGCTAATTTTAAATGTTATTAACTCCTAACTTTGTAACGTAGTTGAACAGAAATAGGAGAAATAAAATATTTGCGTATCTTATTCAAGATCACAAAATAGAGGCCTTTAACGTGGAAGTGTCTTCATAAATGACAGGCAAAAGGTATCCTTCTATCATGATGGGTTGAGTTTGAAATCGCCTTCTATCTAATTCACCCAGAAAATATCTGTGTAACCTCTTTGAAAATCTAATTGAGAAACTAGTGAAATATATGTGGGCTCAGATGACTATGAAGAGATACCACATATCCTTACCTCAAAGCAACTTCTTTAATTTGTTAATATTTACAGAATCGCCGATGTATGTAGGAAGTACTGATGCTATATCTAGGTACTTTAGCAAAACTGCTAGTTCATCTCGTAAATATATAATTTCTAGGTCACCCATACATACAAATTACTACATTCGCACGGTGACTCATTATCTATCTATGAGTGTAATACTAATCGGTAACGATTCAAAACGATGATCGATTCAAAACGATCGCTTCGTAGCAATTTCGTTTGTGGGACAGTTAGCTGTTTTAGTTTATCTAGGTCTTGGATAAACGTTTGTAAAAGTGGAATAACTAAGTGATTATCTTATCAATTGGCGTAATGAGAAAAGTATTGCTTTAGCTAGCGTTTGGGTTTTGAAAATGATAGCTGTAGGAACCCAGAAGAATTACTTAGGTACAGTTTGTTATATTCTCCAATTCTTCAAAAGTGCAAGTATACAAAGCTGTAATTAGACATCCGTTAAACATAACAAACCTGTCCCCACCCTGCGTTAAGGGTTCGCCATTTTAAAACCTATTTGGCCGTATAACCGTCGATTCTACACGACTTGTTGCATTCTATTAAGGATCTCTTTATTTCAGATGTGATAGCGCAAGGAAACTCCCATCATCTTCTTCGATCTTTTTTTTTTTTCATTTATTTGGGTAACAAACAATATCACAATAAGATTTTCTTAATTACTAGGTACATAATATGTGTTGATAATTGTGACATCCACATCGTTTACCACAAATTAGCAGTTAAAAATAGTACAGTGTTGAAAGTAAGTAAAGTGCAGCTTAAAGTAACATATTTAACATTTAAATAATAATACTTAGATAGATAATGGAAAACAAATTGCATTAAACCATTTTAACATTATAGATATATATTAGATTTATTTAATATATCCATTAAACCCTTTTTATAAGTGCCTACTCCACTCGCATTGATATCAATGTGACTGAAGCATTCGTTGTAAGTGCAAAGCACACGACGGATGGGTGAGCGAGTACCTGCATTAGTAGGGCACACTATAGCTAATTTTATTAACAATTTCCATGCAATCATATCTGTTATGACAAACATCATAAAGAAACATAGCTTGTAGTTGTAGTCTTCTTGATCGTAAATCTAAGAGTCTGTATCTTTGCAACAATTGGGAATAAGGTTCGTATTTGCGAAGGCATCTATAGTTCACACAACGTAAAAAATTCTTTTGCACTCTTTCAAGATTGTCAGAATATTTTTTATATATAGGATCCCAAATACATGTTGCGTATTCTAATTGCGAGCGAATTAATGATTTAAATAAATGCATGTATGTATTGGGACTTTTAAAATCTCTGCGTAAGCTCTGCTACAAATGTTATCAACATGTGTATCTAGCGTCAACTTAATATCTAATGTCACTCCAAGATCACGAATGGTTTGTACTCTATTAAGGGTTCGTCCACCTATAGAGTAAGAGTACGCAAGAGTGGAACGTTTTCTGGTAAACGATATTACCTTGCTTACCTTACTAATGAAGGTAATCTTGACACAATCCCCCCACATAAGGTGCTAAGATTAGGTCAAGTCTCATTACATTTCTGATAAAGTTAAAGTAGAAGAAAATAAAGTAAAAGAGGTACCTATTTATAATTTATGCTATTCGAAATATTAATTCTGCGCAGACAAAGTCACGGGCACATGTTACTCCTTTATGATCACAATGTCTACACTGTAAAATGACTTTGAAGCAAAATGCCTCAAATCAATGTCTCTAAAGTGTTTTGACTAATTTGCAATACATCTGTATTGTTTCTTGCCTATGCAGCATAATGTCTCAAAATTGAAAACGACTTTAAAGGATAATACACAATATGCCATTAGGACTAAGAATCAAAACGACGATAAATCAAATAATCATTATTTTTATTTGTGAATTATTATAAATGAAATAAAATGTTACTTTAATTATTACTGCTTATTTATTTCCTAAAGTAGACGAGTAACAGGTTTCTTCAAATAAATGAAATAGTAGATAAACTCCGTTTTCAAACAGCCCTTTGTGCAGACGACACAGCAATTTAAGCCTCTGGCACCTCTCCCTCCCCCTCGATATTTAGGCGACTCCAATCTGCGTCCAACACCCTTAGCGATTGTTTCCAGAAATGGAGGATAACAGTCAACCCCGAAAAGAGTCAAGCGGTAATGTTACACAAGAAACAAAGCCACAAGACCCTCTCGGCAGAGACACTAAAAGTCAAGATGTTCGGCTCCCTGATCCCTTGAGCGAGGGAAGCCAAATATCTTGGACTCATACTCGACGATAAACTCTCCTTCCGTCCCCACATAAACGGGGCTCGTTTGTGTTGGGACAGCTGCACATGCTCCTCCGGAAGGAGTCTAAGATGTCGATCCGAAACAAAGTTAGGTTATACACTACTTGTATCAGACCCATAATGACGTATGCGTGCGTAGTTTTTGCCCACCTTAGGCCACACAGGGTATGGACCCTGTGTGACAGTGTTTGTAACCTATGGAGGTTACAAACACTTCAGAATAGGTTAATGCGCAAAGCGACGGGAGCACCGTGGTTCATGCGTAACGAGGATCTTCACATAGAACTCAAGTTGCCGACTATCCAGCAACACACGGAACTCTGCTCCCGTCGCTACTTTGAAACGGCTGCCACTCACCCCAACCATAGTGGTTGAGGCGTCCGGGTACATCCCATCTAGATTATCCAAAATTCGTAGACCTAGGCATGCTCTCGAAGAGCTGGATGATAGGATCACGATCGCTCAACGTAGAGCTCACACGGCTCGCGAGGCCACAACAACACGTCCGCGGTTCCGTCCTCGCCATCGAGGCCGGAATACGTGCCGCGTTTGCTCCTAGAGGGCGTGCCTTCCGCACGTCCTGTTAGTCAGTGACAGTCCAGGCCGAGGTCCGTCCCCCACAGGGGGTGCATTTTCGTTTTCTGGTCAGAAAACTACCTACTGAGATGTTTTGCATTTTAGGTATTTTGGATTTCAAGTCATCTTCACTTAAGACGTTTGTCTTTAAAGTCACGTTACTTCGTAGTCATTTTACTACAAAGTCATTTTCATTTAAAGGTGTATTACCTAGTACTAAGTCGTTATGATTTGAGGCATTTTGCTACTCAGTCAATATGCATTTTATGCGTAATCCTTTAAAGTCATTTTACAGTGTAGACATTGTGATCAAAAAGGATGTTACTTATGCAATGAAAACAAAGCACAAATATTTCATTTACACAAACGTGTCTGTATTTGACGTGTAAGTTTCAGTGGGTTGTAAACTGATGGGCTCTGTTTGAGCGAGTGCGCTAATTTAATGACCTCGTTAGTTACTGATCGACCAATGCCACGGGATTTGTTACCTTAGTATGGAGAAGGACTTTTTTTAAACGAACTATTTAGTGTACAAGTAAAGGTAGGTATAGTTTCTGCCGTACAAGGCATTCATTATTTTAGGATTCACTCTCTATTCTGTTGCATGCTGACTGAACTCACAAAAATAACATTACTTATTTGAAATTTGTTATAGTTAGTTTAATAAGGAAATTTTATATTATTTTTAGTTGTATTATAGTAAGTATACAGGCAACACTATTGTATTAGGGCATACCCTGTAATGATAGTGTTAAGTAAGTTGAATAAATAAATAAAAAATTAAATACTTTTTTGTTTTGTTTGTGCGTGTCACCGACTCTATAACTTCACCGGCCAGCCCAACAAAGGCAGTTATTATTACTTATTAGTGTAATATTTTTTCCCTTTTTGTCCAGTTAGTTTCATAAAAGAGGACTAAAGGAGATTCGGAAACCTCTTACAATATCTAACTTATACAGATTCCGAAAAGTGAATAAAAACCTATAACAACATGTGTGCGAGTTCCTAGCGGGCCAAGTAATCGTCCAACGTTAGAGAAAGCCTGTCATGCAGTGGGACAATACAAGCAAAGGGCCAACAATAATATCTTACTTTAACGGCTGCACATGCTCCTCCGGAAGGAGTCTAAGATGTCGATCCGAAACAAAGTTAGGTTATACACTACTTGTATCAGACCCATAATGACGTATGCGTGCGTAGTTTTTGCCCACCTTAGGCCACACAGGGTATAGACCCTGTGTGACAGTGTTTGTAACCTATGGAGGTTACAAACACTTCAGAATAGGTTAATGCGCAAAGCGACTGGAGCACCGTGGTTCATGCGTAACGAGGATCTTCACATAGAACTCAAGTTGCCGACTATCCAGCAACACACGGAACTCTGCTCCCGTCGCTACTTTGAAACGGCTGCCACTCACCCTAACCATAGTGGTTGAGGCGTCCGGGTACATCCCATCTAGATTATCCAAAATTCGTAGACCTAGGCATGCTCTCGAAGAGCTGGATGATAGGATCACGATCGCTCAACGTAGAGCTCACACGGCTCGCGAGGCCACAACAACACGTCCGCGGTTCCGTCCTCGCCATCGAGGCCGGAATACGTGCCGCGTTTGCTCCTAGAGGGCGTGCCTTCCGCACGTCCTGTTAGTCAGTGACAGTCCAGGCCGAGGTCCGTCCCCCACAGGGGGTGCATTTTCGTTTTCTGGTCAGAAAACTACCTACTGAGATGTTTTGCATTTTAGGTATTTTGGATTTCAAGTCATCTTCACTTAAGACGTTTGTCTTTAAAGTCACGTTACTTCGTAGTCATTTTACTACAAAGTCATTTTCATTTAAAGGTGTATTACCTAGTACTAAGTCGTTATGATTTGAGGCATTTTGCTACTCAGTCAATATGCATTTTATGCGTAATCCTTTAAAGTCATTTTACAGTGTAGACATTGTGATCAAAAAGGATGTTACTTATGCAATGAAAACAAAGCACAAATATTTCATTTACACAAACGTGTCTGTATTTGACGTGTAAGTTTCAGTGGGTTGTAAACTGATGGGCTCTGTTTGAGCGAGTGCGCTAATTTAATGACCTCGTTAGTTACTGATCGACCAATGCCACGGGATTTGTTACCTTAGTATGGAGAAGGACTTTTTTTAAACGAACTATTTAGTGTACAAGTAAAGGTAGGTATAGTTTCTGCCGTACAAGGCATTCATTATTTTAGGATTCACTCTCTATTCTGTTGCATGCTGACTGAACTCACAAAAATAACATTACTTATTTGAAATTTGTTATAGTTAGTTTAATAAGGAAATTTTATATTATTTTTAGTTGTATTATAGTAAGTATACAGGCAACACTATTGTATTAGGGCATACCCTGTAATGATAGTGTTAAGTAAGTTGAATAAATAAATAAAAAATTAAATACTTTTTTGTTTTGTTTGTGCGTGTCACCGACTCTATAACTTCACCGGCCAGCCCAACAAAGGCAGTTATTATTACTTATTAGTGTAATATTTTTTCCCTTTTTGTCCAGTTAGTTTCATAAAAGAGGACTAAAGGAGATTCGGAAACCTCTTACAATATCTAACTTATACAGATTCCGAAAAGTGAATAAAAACCTATAACAACATGTGTGCGAGTTCCTAGCGGGCCAAGTAATCGTCCAACGTTAGAGAAAGCCTGTCATGCAGTGGGACAATACAAGCAAAGGGCCAACAATAATATCTTACTTTAACGGCTGCACATGCTCCTCCGGAAGGAGTCTAAGATGTCGATCCGAAACAAAGTTAGGTTATACACTACTTGTATCAGACCCATAATGACGTATGCGTGCGTAGTTTTTGCCCACCTTAGGCCACACAGGGTATAGACCCTGTGTGACAGTGTTTGTAACCTATGGAGGTTACAAACACTTCAGAATAGGTTAATGCGCAAAGCGACTGGAGCACCGTGGTTCATGCGTAACGAGGATCTTCACATAGAACTCAAGTTGCCGACTATCCAGCAACACACGGAACTCTGCTCCCGTCGCTACTTTGAAACGGCTGCCACTCACCCTAACCATAGTGGTTGAGGCGTCCGGGTACATCCCATCTAGATTATCCAAAATTCGTAGACCTAGGCATGCTCTCGAAGAGCTGGATGATAGGATCACGATCGCTCAACGTAGAGCTCACACGGCTCGCGAGGCCACAACAATACTTTTTTGTTTTGTTTGTGCGTGTCACCGACTCTATAACTTCACCGGCCAGCCCAACAAAGGCAGTTATTATTACTTATTAGTGTAATATTTTTTCCCTTTTTGTCCAGTTAGTTTCATAAAAGAGGACTAAAGGAGATTCGGAAACCTCTTACAATATCTAACTTATACAGATTCCGAAAAGTGAATAAAAACCTATAACAACATGTGTGCGAGTTCCTAGCGGGCCAAGTAATCGTCCAACGTTAGAGAAAGCCTGTCATGCAGTGGGACAATACAAGCAAAGGGCCAACAATAATATCTTACTTTAAAAAATAAACTTTCGAAGTCCATCTCCATATAACGCAGCAAGTTTGTCACGTTTGGCCAGGCGAGTCATTACCGCGCGCCCTCTTCAATCTCGCCGGTCGCCATACATATTAGTACACACAGCAACACATCAAGTTAAACATTTTCATTTGAAATTGTGTCTTATTTAAAGGTACTAAGGTACATGAGTGTCTAGGTTGATTAGTTGCTGTGTGTACATACCATGAGAACTTACTACACTTTCCCTATACCACTAACAATACTATATAAGGCTTCTAACAAAAGGTACATTTCATGCTTCAGTGATGCTGTGTCTTTGTTAATAAAGGTCAGTTGTTGCAATTTGTAATTTTAAATACGGTTTCAATTGCAGATAGATTTTTTATTAAAGTTTTTTTAAACAGCATCGTTGTTTAAAACGATGGGGTTTAAAAGTGGTGATTTGTAGTACCTACTTTGTAATCATTGATCAACAATAAACTACTACAACCTACAATATTAAATTTTAGTCAATTGATTAGCTTAAATTTTTACGATTTTGTTTGGTAAGGTTGATGGTGAGGTTGATTTAGCTACTAAAAATCTCGCTAAACAGTGATTAAATTTAAGAGGCGTTTATGAGTGAGGAGGTAGATAGATGTCTAAGTCACGATCTTAAAATAAGTCCGAAAAATAATGCCTGAACTGCTTATTCAAGACCATATCAAAGGTGATAGAAAGCACGTACACAATCCAGACATGAAGGTAACGGATTGTACTTAGTCAAAAAACAACGTCACTCCGTCGACCTTACTGGTCCGATCAAACGCAAGAAGCGTTTGATCGTTTGACACTACTTTTCACTTTGAAGGAACTAATATAATAATAGGTCTTTACCTATGAAATTGCCCTTTTCCAGTACTGGACATTTCAAATCAAAATATTTTTTTTTGTTTAAGAATTCTAATTTCAAATCAATTTTATTTTAAAAACATGGAATTCTTTTTCCAAAAGTAGTCATTTGTTTATTGATTAGTGTTACGTTTTCATCGCATTTCAATCGTTTTCATTGTTATGGAGACGTTAAAAAATCGAGTAATTTTGGAATATGAGTCTCGTCGTGGCAGCAACGCGGCACAAGCGGCACGCAACATCAACGACGTTTACGGAGCTAACACTACAAACAAACGCACCGATTGTTATTGGTTTGCTCGCTTCCGTTCTGGAAATGTTGACCTGAAAAACTAACCTCGTGGTCAATGACGTATTAAAGACGATTTTGGAAGCCGATGAAACACAATCTACGGCTGAATTAGCAGCAGCTTTCGATGTTAACGTCAAAACAATATTGGCCCATTTGCGTCAAATTGGCAAGGTAAAAATGCTTGACAAATGGGTGCCTCACGAACTAAATGATTGCCAGCGCGAGGTACGCATTGAGACATGCCTTGCACTGCTCAACAGATACACAAATGAAGGAATTTTGAACCGCATTATTACTAGCGACGAAAAATGGATTTTGTTTGATAATCGTAAGCGCTCAGCAAGTTGGTTGGATCCTGGTTCAGCACCTAAACAATGCCCTAAACGAAAACTTACTCTTAGAAAAGTGATGGTCACTGTTTGGTGGTCTAGCGCCGGTGTGATCCATCACAGCTTCTTACTAAACGGGGTGAGCATTGCTGAGGATGTGTACTGTGATGAACTGAACACAATAATGGAGAAGCTGACACATCTTCATCCAGCATTGGTCGCTCGTCTTCGCTGCTACTGCACGACAAGGCGCAACTTTATACTGCACAGCAGACAATCTCCAAGTTGCAAGAACTAGGGTTGGAAGTTCTCCGTCATCCTCCAGACCTTGCGCCTACAGACTACTACTTTTTCAAAAATTTGGATAACCTTTTGGCTCGAAAAAAATTAAATATCCAAGAGGCAGTACAAAATGCCTTTGAAGAATTTGTTGCGTCCCGTCCAGCTGATTTTTTTAAGAAGGGCATGAATAAACTGCCGCTGCGTTGGCAAAGATGCATTGATTGCATGGGTGCCTACTTCGATTAATACAAATAAAAAATACTTAAAAAAAATCGTTTAATTTTGTTTATACAAAATGGCAATTTCATAGGTAAAGACCTAATATTATGATGGAGGAATCACATTCTATGACTAAAACCACAGAAACTGATATCTATGACTGAAACACTATTGTGATCAACAACGATGGTGTTTAACGACCTCTTTGGCGTAGTGGTTATATAACATGACTGCTACGTAGAGGTCTCGGGTTCGATTTCCGCTCAATGCAAATCTTTGTGTGCATGAACATGATTGTTTGCATTGGTCTGGGAGTTTTCTATGTATAATATGTATGTATTTACAAAAAAAAGTATTTAAGTATGTTTATCCGTTGTCTAATAGTATTCATAGTAAGTACAAGCTCTGCTTAGTTTGAGACTAGATGGCGTTGTGTGAAAGTGTCAGGAATATTTATTATTATTATTACTCTCATATCACTGATAATACCATATTTAGATATCAAACTAACGATAAACCGATCTATTTTTAACAAAGCCATTAGTTTAAATCAAACGATGTTATTTTCCACTTCAACCCCAACGACCATTCATCAGTTGATGACAGTTGCTAACTACCTCATCAAGTTTTTGCCGACATAAATCATAACATAACTCCATAAGGAACATTTCCGGTTATGTTTTTGCGGAGAATTTGTAACATTGTTGAGATTATTTAGGCGTGTACGTAATTAGCTGGTTGTTAGGCGAGATTTTAAAGTTGTTTAGAAAGAAAGAAAGAAAGAAAGAAAGAAAGTTAGTTTTTATTTCAGTACTTACAAAATATACAATTTTCTTACTATTCTTATAAAATACAGGTACGGTGCTGCCAAATGTAGGTACCCAAACACCCACACATAGGTATATGTAGGTGCAAGCGCACTTGTATTTCCCGCCTCAAAAAAGTAAGCACATGAAACAATGATATAATAATAGTTTAAATGCAATATTCGGTACATAGATAAGTTTAAGGACAGTGTGTATGTACGAGTATAAAGACTTGAAAATATTCTATATGGCTTCGTGGTATTTTAAAACTTTGCTATGAAAAAGTTAAATAAATAGTAATTATACGCGTAGCAATCCACGTTCTCCGTGTGGTGAAGTAAGAATACAATATGTCCCCACCACATCTCATCCCATGGGTGTCGTAAAAACCGATTAAGGGACTATCCGTGAATATTATTTTTACGAAATAATGAGAAAACTTTAAATTAAACCCTATACCAATCCAAGGCCAGCGTGGTATTAGTAGGTCAAGTATCGGTCCGTCATGGAAGGAGGCCCGTCCCTGCAGTGGGACACTAATGGGCTGTTATGATGATTATGATGAATCCACGTTATGTACCCACTGCTCTATAGCAGTGTATTCGTAAACTTTAGAGCTCAGAACCTATCCCTATGGATAGGTTCTGAGCTCTAAAGTTTACGAATACTTATTAGTCTAAGACGAATATTTGTAGGGGGATGAGCAGAATTAGGACTTGCCATTAGAGCTACATTAGTCATTTACTACAGGAGATAAATGTATTTCCGCATTCCACACCACAACACTACTGTCATTCGGACAGGGGTATCGTTTACTTTTTAAAGACCCACGATACCCCTGGTGGTATCCTCAGGGGTATCGTGGGTCCGTACCGCTAGAAACCAAATAATCTTCTGATAAGTATGTGCTGACCAGGACATGGTTCATCGAAAAATTAACTCCAGCAGCGGGCAAGTTCAAGAAATAGGTAAAGAGTATTACCGAATTATGTCCGAAGCATTAGGTATTCTCCGTGTGATAACGAACAATGAATACAATTTGTTAAACTCAATCTCAACCTATAATTAAGTGTCGTAATTAAACGACTATTAATAGTTCACTCGGTTTATTCAGGTGACCAATTTACTTAAAAAATAATATTTACGTGCTTCCACCAGTCATGGAGAATGAGTTGAAGATTTTACGTAAAGTTTGCCACATTGTTTCTTAATACCTACTTACATAGTTTCCTCCCTTAGTCGGCTCCAATAGCCCTGAAAGGATAATGATACGAGTTGCTAGTGGTGCATCTACGTAAAAGATTACATGGAGAGACCTCGAGAAAAAGGCATAGTAGTATACCACAGATAATACAAATACATTAAAGTAAACACAATTCTTAATTTTAAACTACCATACATTTAAAAATAATAAAATTCTAAAAAAACATTAAAATCTGAATAGGAAATGGCACATTACACCCTAATAAGACACTCCGGTATAACTTGACCTACCTGTTTGTATAGTAAGTGAAGAAATTATATGAAAGTCGGAGGTCTTAGTATTGTGGTTGGTTGTAAGTAGTGAAGTGAAAATGCATGGGGTGGCTAAATCGTTGTAGAGTGTGGAATGACGGATGTCTTTACAAGCTAGAGGACTTGTCAGTGGGGATTATATGTCTATGGTTCTCAAAGTTATTTTACATAAATGATATATTATTATTTTTTCTATGTATATGATAATACTTTAATTATTATCCTTTTCAGGTACGGGATGTACAGCCTATTAACACTACGCTAGCCAGGTGGATCGGTGTAAGATTTATACTAATTTTGTGTTGAGTTTCAATTTTTCACAGAGACATTTGATTAACCAGGACACAACTTTCTCACGATTCATTATTAATTAACTAAATTAACGACGATAATTATTTAACTTTAGGGTAAGTCGTCTGGGTGGGGATTACTGTACACTCGAGTGAAAAGCCTTCCAAAAAGTTTTTGAAAAGAATATCTGTCTTTACTAACCTGTAAGTGGATTATTACGGTAATAATGGTAACTGATTCTACTATAACGCCACGGTAGCCAGGCAGATTAGTATAGGTAAAGAAAGGAAAATTTTAAATCAATTCGCTCTTAGATAACGAGATTTTAACAGCCATATTTTATTTCCAGTAGCATCATGACTATAACGTTACCATCAGGCACGACCTTACAGGCGTGAATGTCGAAGTACATGTTACATATACATTACTTGCAATGTTTATATCATAAGCCACTCTATAAATTCATTGCGAGTAATGTATAAGTAAAACGCACGCCGCCACGCTCACGGCGCGAAAGGTTGTGAACTGACCGCAAAACGGGATCTTAGCGAAGTGTTGACTAGTTTTTAACTCTTTCTAACTGGATAAATTGACGACCTCTGTGGCGTAGTGGTTATAAACATGACTGCTACGCAGAGGTCTCGGGTTGGATTCCCGCTCAATGCAAATCTTTGTGTGCATGAACATGATTGTTTGCATTGGTCTGTGTGTTTTCTATGTATAATATGTACTTATGTATTTACAAAAAAGAAGTATTTAAGTATGTTTATCCGTTGTCTAGTACCCATAAGCAAAATTTTCATACTACAAGCTCTGCTTAGTTTGGACCTAGATGGCGTTGTGTAAAAGTGTGAGGAATATTTATATTTATTTATTTAAATTAGCCATACCGTTAGCATAAAGTAGTAGTAAGTAACTTAAAGTAATTTTAAAACTTTGAGAACCATATTAACTTAAATATATCGTTGGTTGCGAAAGATAAGTATATCCTCATCCCTTGGTTTTTTACAGTGAAATCAAAACGTTAGGGGCGAAAAGTGTCGGATGTCAGTGCCACGTGCTTTAAAAAACAAAACGTGTGTTTCATTTGTGTGATGATTTTGTTATGATGAAAATTATTTATGTACCCACCTATTCCTTTGAGGGTCATTTCTTTGGTTTCTTTTTTACGCGTTTTAAGTTTTTTTTATGTATCTCTCAACTTTCGGAAGAAGTTTTTGGTGAGCGATTTAGAAGGGACGTTTTGGCGTATAATAAATATTTTACAGATTTTTTTTTAACTAGCGGGTATGTTACTAAATGTATTATTTTACTAAGGCTGACTGAGTTTACGGCTGGTGTAATGTGTATAAGTACCTATATTTAAATAATAAAATGGTAAATACAATGGTTACAGTACTTTATTACAGTTACAAAATTGTTGAAAATTATAGAGACGTCTAAAAAATGCAGCTATAGAGTTTGTTACGCCGCTTCTTCTCGCCTTGAAAGCTGTGGTAAAGTTTGAAAACCTTTTATTATGTAAACTTAGACTAAGTAGATTTAAACTGACGTCCGACGTCCATAAGTTGTTATTTTGTAACATTATGTTGAAAAGTAAAGAAACTGAAACTAATATCTTCTTGAATCTCCCGTTTACGTTTAATATTTTGCAAACCTATTTCCTATCTTTATGTTTAAAAGGAAAACTTGATCAATGAAAAATTGCATAGAAGCAGCCAAATGAATATAATGAATACCTATAGTCGATATTTATCACACAAAATAATGTGGCTTCAGCAATTCAATTAAGTAAGTATCTTTTAAGTTTTCTTCATGTAAGTGGGACATTACTTAAGATGACGTTTAAAGTTGTATAAAGAGTTTTGTGTCTTTGGTGTTTTATGTTTCTGGAAGAACTACTCTTTAGTTATCACTACATGCTTATTACACTTACGATTTAACAAAATATTTTGAGAGCTATTATAACAGCCCATTAATGTCTCACTGCAGGGACGGGCCTCCTCCTATGACGCAGGGATATTTGGTCTACTAATGCCACGCTGGCCAGACGGCTTGGTATAGGGTTTAATTTCAAGTTTTTCTTCTTTTTATTTTGTAAAGATAATATTTACGGATAGTCCCTTAGTTGGTTTTTACGACACCCATGGGATGAGATGAGGTGGTGACATATTGTATTCTTACTCCGTCACCACACGGAGTTATAGAGATAATAGCTAGGACTTATAGAGCTATAAGTCATAGCTATTATCCAAACTATCCGGTAATTAATTCATATGCCGTTATTAATTAAAGTACGGAGTACGCCAGACAATTGAAACTGAAATACTGCTTTGAACAGGTACAGTTAGCATAGAAAGTTTTGAACACATTATATTTAAACATACATAAACTCACGCCTTATCCCGTCCGGGGTAGGCAGAGACGACAGAACGCCACTTGTCACGATCTTGGCAAACAGATTGCCCCTTGTCCACATTCATTAAGCGAGTCATACATGCGCGTCGGTTACGAGTGCTCTTTATTTGGCTCTTCTCCAATATGCAACCTATCTGGTCAATATATGTTTTCCGGGGCCTACCCGCACCGACTAGCCCTTTTACCTTGTGTTTATATTATGTTAATAATGATTTTCATGTCTGAAATAGTCCCTGCGACACAGGACTCGATTAAAAGTAGCAGGAAACAGAAACCAGATATGAGAGCCCAATTAAAGTTCAAATTGCTGCACCTTCCATGTCATTTTCTCTGCATCACCCAAAGGTTGGCTAGAAGACAATGCCTTAAGGCATTGTGGTATTAGTAGGCCAAGTATCCCTCCGTCACGGGAGGAGGCCTGTCCCTGCAGTGGGACATTAATGGGTTGTTATGATGAGGCATTACCATCGGTATTAGCGCTCTGATTTTAGTCAGTTTTTAATCAATACAACTTTTGTGTGGCCATGGTTTAAACAAAAGGAAACCGCATAGCATAACTATTAATTGAATTAGTGTTGGCTTGTGTCAGCGATGTTACTAAAGCCATTAGCCTGTCCAGACTCCATGCTATTGATCTCGCTAAATTTACACCGCGCCGCCTCGAATAATTGAGTGCTTTGCCGTCTGTTATGGGAAATACTACATCTATACTAATATTATAAAGAGGTAAAGTTTGAGTGATTGTGTGTTTGTGACGTTGTTCATTTTAAGACGGGTAACATTACACCGCTCTAATCTATCGACACACGAACACGAAAGAACAATTAATCAATTTATTTTCATCACCTTCGTAGACAACTTTTTATAAATTTCCGTTAAAAAAAATAAAAGATCGTTAGTAGGTTAAATAAAAAACATATCAATCAACAATTTGTAATTAATCAGCAACGGGTTTTTCGCGCCCCATTGACATATTTAAAAATACTGACTATAGTCTATAGGGAAGTTAAAAATAGTGGGTATGGTTTACGGAAAGTGACACCTTAGATACGAAAGGGTGCGAGGCAGCGATGCTCCTTTGAGTATAAAAATGTTCTGTGCAGCGATGTGTTCACATTGTTTCTCTCCAATTAATGGAGGTTGAAAATCAGCCTAGAAAACTTCTTCCTATCACTGTTGAGGTAAAAGAACTCCGCAGCGCTTCTGACTTTACATGGAAGTGTGAATTTGCATTTGCTCTATAGGCGATATTTTCCGCCTCAAAGAAATCCAAGTTTCTGTTTATCACAAAATGAGGCTTGTCCTTGTAATGTGTCATTTGAAATCATAACAAGCGACGACCTTATAAAGATTGCGAGATGTACATGGATGATAGAGGCACAATACTGGGAGCGGGAAAAAACATACGAGGGAGGTGTACGTTCGGCAGTAGATGTCTTTGGCGGTTTTTTTTCTCCTCACACATTCACACAACCCCATCTAGTCCCAAACGAAGCAGAGCTTGTACCATAAGTACTAGACAACGGATAAACAAACTTAAATACACACATCAAAAAAGTCTAAGCAACATGCATGATATTACAAATTTACCATTTATATTAATTTATTTTACCATTTATTTTAATTATAACGTTGTATTTTATTTTTAAAATAATATTTTTAGGGTTCTATGATGTAAAAATAACAGCTGTTTTCTTTATAAGTTCTTTTAATAACAGAAATTAACAATATTAGAATATACAGGTACATAAGAAACTAAACTTTTTTTTTACAAATTGAAATTTCTTAAGAAAATGAATTTATTGTGAAAGAATAGGACAATTTAATACAAAGTATGGCCTCCTCTGCTATTCAGAACTTGTCGGCAACGATTATTCATTGAATTAATGAGACTGTTTATGTCATCTTGCGGTATTCGCTCCCAATGGAATTGTAGCAAATCCTTCAGCTGTTGGGTTGTTGTCACTCCGTCCAAGTCCTTCAAAACACGTCTCTGGAGCATATCCCATGCGTGCTCGATGGGGTTGAGGTCTGGCGATTGTGCAGGCCAGGGCAATACCTGGATGTTCTCCGTTGCCAAGTATTCACTGGTTCGCCGAGCTGTATGTGAACGCGCATTGTCATGCATTAACGTAAAATCGGAGCCAAGGGTTTGTGCAAATGGATGGACATAAGGTCTGAGAATATCCTCAACGTAATTTTCAGCGTTCATGTTTCCATTTACAAAAACGAGCTCAGTTCGCCTGTTCTTCATAATACCCGCCCATACCATAACTGTTGAGCCGCTGTATGGATGAACTTCCTGAACGCACCTGAGTCTTTCAGTATTTCCGGGTCGACGGTACACTCGCACCCTTCTTGTATCAGGCCTAAACCCGAATCGCGACTCATCGGAAAACATAATTTTATCCCATTGTTCCTGGGTCCATGTTATGCGTTCTCTACACCATTCATTTCGACGAGCGCGATTCCCGTGACGTATCGGTGGGCACCTGATAGGGCGTCGAGCTCGTAGGCCGTACTCATGCAGTCGATTTCGCACAGTTTGGGGACTTACATCAACACCACTTGAATTTTGTAGCCTCAAACTTATCTCTCGAGCGGTTAACATCGGCTGGCGTCTTGCAGTCAGTTGTATGTACCGGTCTTGCCGAGTGGTTGTACTCCTTTTACGGCCTGGATGCTGTTCAGCGGGTTCCCCTGTATTATTGTAGCGCTGCCAAAGACGACAAATAACACTTCTATGAATACCAAAATGTCGAGATACCTGAGATTGATTACTTCCCGCTTGCAACATCCCTACAGCTCTTTGCATTTCATCTGCCGTCAAATGACGTCGCTCCATGACGTAAAGAATATCTAACAATTCAATTTTGTCGCCAACTGTATTTAAATGGTTGGTAAAATTATAAAATCAAGACTAAAACGTAGCAATTAACATGCACTCAAATTCAAACAAATTCGCAGTCATTTGAATTTTATGAAAAAAAACAAAACATAATCGAAATTTTTTTTTTACAACCAGCCAGTATGTCATCAATAACAAAAAAGTTTACTTACCTATACACTTTGAGTGAGTAAATACTTAGAAATTAATTAATATAAATGGTAAATTTGTAATATCATGCATGTTGCTTAGACTTTTTTGATGTGTGTAGTTTTTTTTTGTAACATATAACACACAGACCAATGCAAACAATCATGTTAATGCACACGAAGATTTGCATTGAGCGGGAATCGAAACCGAGACCTTTGCGTAGCAGTCATGTTAAATAACCACTACGTCACACAGGTCGTCATACCTATTACCGGTTTTGACGATGGTGATGAATTCAATATTCTTATTTATTAATTGGGTTTGTTACAACTTACCAAATTAAGGTGAAAAGAAAAACATTTTCTAGAACTCAAACCTGCATCTTCCTTGGGTATTAGCCCAATTCTTTGCTACTAAGCAACCATTCGCATTACCAACTTGAATGAATACCTATCAACATTTAGATTTAGTACTAAAAGCAAATGTCGATGTAAGCTCAAGTTTCGATATTGCATGTTGATGGTAAAATTTATGAGCGTTTGTTTACTACTAAGTTACGAGTATTATCTATCGTAAAATTGATGACAAAAACTTCTTGGATACGATACAGGAATGGTAATATCAAAATTATTTTGATACATGGACTTCAATATCTTTAATTTTGTTAGTAAAACATTCCAAAATACACTTTAAAAATGTCTCTTTTTGGGTTCCCTATTTTACTGCGAAAGTTGATAGTTCGATTTTTATTATATCGAACACGGTATCGCGATAATTTAGTAGTACGATTTTATCGTACATCGATGCTTTATTGGTGCGATGTAACGCTAGTGCGAAAAATCTTGTTGTGAAAAATCTTACTACGATTACTTGTTAGTTCGGTATCTTGTTAGTTCGATAGTACATCGGTTCGAAACTTCTATAGTTTCATGACATTTAATTAATAACTTTATTTTAAATTATGGATATTAATGAAATAATTTATTTATCTTTTAAAAAATATACAATACGAATATATTAAAATAATCCTAATCTTAGGTAGATGAGGAATATTATACTTTACTTTATATTTATTCTTTAAAATTAAAATCAGAAAAAATACCTTTATTATTTTACTGTAAAAAATAATAGCACCTTTTTGAAAATGTAAATTTTATTTTACCCTTTTTGAAAATATGAATATCTTTTTTTATTGTTGTACCTATAATATGGCTTCCTTAAAAGTTTATTGGTAAAAAGGTGCTAATTAGTTTTTACAGTAAAATAATAGGGGTAGGTATTTTGTCTAATTTTATTTAAAAAAATAAAATATAAAGTATAGTATAATATTCCTCATCTACCTAAGATTAGAATAATTTTAATATATTCGTATTGTATATTTTTTTAAAGATAAATAAATTATTTCATTAATATCCATTATTTAAAATAAAGTTATTAATTAAATGTCATGAAAGTATAGAAGTTTCGAACCGATGTACTATCGAACTAACAAGATATCGAACTAACAAGTAATCGTAGTAAGATTTTTCGCAACAAGATTTTTCGCACTAATAAAGCATCGATGTACGATAACATCGTACTATTAAATTATCGCGATACCGTGTTCGATATAATAAAAATCGAACTATCAACTTTCGCAGTAAAATAGGGAACCCCTTTTTAACTGAATCAAAAATACAAGGAGGTGCCCAATTCGCCTTTTTAAATGTTTTTTACTTTTTTCCTCACATTTTCACACAACGCCATCTAGTCCCAAACTAAGCAAAGCTTGTACTATGGGTACTAGACAACAGATAAACATACTTAAATTCTTTTTTAGGTTTATGTACACAAAGATTTGCATTGAGCGGGAATCGAACCCGAGACCTCTGCAATTCTTACTTTATAACTTTGTCAATTGTAAACCGATTGGAAAAATGTATTTCAAAGAGTATTATAGTTAAGTACATTTAGATTGGTCCCATAGAAATGTCATCGAAATAGGTTCGGTAATTTTGTTTATTTTTATTACAAAATAATGTGTATTAACGGCGTATATACACATAGTTTAACGACCCTATTTCATTGCATGTGTGTCGTAAAAGCAGCGCAAACAATGAAGGCAGCTGTTTGGCCATTTTAGAGGGCCAGTAATGAGTGATTTGAGAGAGAAAGAGAGTCATAAACGCAGACCTAGGAATAGATCAGATCATCAGATCGGAAACCATTTATAGAATCTCAACACCCAATTAATATCCTACTGCGTTTTAGTCACGCAGCTTTCAAAAGGAGAAAATATGACTATTAATAAATAGGTCTTTACCTATGAAATTGCCGATTTTATTCGCCGCATACTTTTGCCTCTATTTTTTTTTAAAACATAGATTGCTTGTTTTATTTTTGTATTTTGGTAAATACAGGACATTACCAACAACTAACAAAAGATAATTATTGAAAATAATATTTATTTGTAGGTATTAGTAATACGCCTGTAAATATGGGTCCAAATGAAACCAGCGGATTTTACCATTTAAACAATTGTAACTTCTTCCCTTATATTTTTTTTCTTAAGATTAAAATGCTAAAAGTTAGCTAAGATGTGCGCTATTACTTATACAAAATATCATTCTATTGAGTTTAATCATTATTGAAAAAACTAAAAAACGTTAGTATGAAAAATTAAACTTCGCATAAAATCTCCATACAAATCGGCAATTTCATAGGTAAAGACCTAATATCACACTGTGATGGAATGTGTCCGCAGCTCTCAGTTTAAACAATCTCTCTCTTTAAACCCAACACGTGTAACAAGGGTTTGTGTAATAGTGTCTTATCATACCCAATGTCTGATAAAGTTAAAACTCTGTACAATATGTATAAGAATACTATGTAGGTAATATATGGGTGACTATGATGGAGCGACATAGTCATATTATTATGACAAAGCTCTGTAAATGAATATTAAAAAAATAATATAAAAAAAATATCACACTGGCCAGTCCAATATTAGGCTTTTCTTTTACCGTATAAGATATCTACTGTATTACCTACTATACGACGGGTCATCAAGTTAAAACTAGTTACGTGTAGTCACGATACCCCGAAAGTAAATTTCAATCGATGTCAAAGTGGCTTTCAAAGATTGTCGTGACATACTAAGTTCAATGTACTCTTTATTAGCTAAGAAAACTTTTCTGAACTTTAACTTGCAGTTATCCTCTTTTAACGTTGAATTATGTGTTTTTTATTTATTATTTAAAGTAAATTGCTTAAGTTGGTAATGTATTCTTTATTGTGTTTTCAGTTTGGTTATAAAAGTCGTTTGCGGAGTAAACTGCATGGGTCATTTGAGACGCGGTAGGGGTCTCTATACTGAATTTACATTAATCTTTTCTGAGGAATAGTTGCTAGAATGTGGCTCGATGTAAACAACTTCTTAACATACATCATCTTAGATGTTATTTTCGATTGCAACGCAAATGTGAAGCAGATTTTGGTGTTTTTTTTATGCCAAATGTGCGAATGCGAAAAGTATACTATTTTGCTCCGTATTTTTTATTTGTACCTAAAGTTGGCACATCTACTGAATTAGCGCTGCACCTTATAATGATATCTACGATTTACAGTTATAATAAAATAGTATTAATTCTGTCTGACTGTCTAAAAAGTAGGAAGCCCTAGGTTCGATCGGGTAAAAAAAGTACGGAACGATTTTAAAGTACAAGTAAAGAACGAAAACAAAAAAAAGTTCAATTTAAATAAGGAACAACTTTAATTTTTTATCAACCCCAGATTGAATTTGTTTGTTTTACAAAATAAAATTCCTTCGAAAATCAAAAATATAAAACTTGTAAAGAAAAACAACAAATAAAATAGTAAACTTTGTAGACGATAACTAGTATAGTCGCGTGACTTTGTCCCATAGTAGAATAGATGACAGGAACGAATTGCTTTCCTCATGTTGTTCGAACAAATAATACAAGTTTTGATGACATTTCAAAAGGAAAATTATCTATCTGTGGCGTATAAATACTTATTTGATTGTGTTTATCTTTTTTTTCAAGTTTTTATTTTTTCAGAGAGGGTCACAGAGCAGTCGGAGATACAGAGTTTGTAAGGATGTACTTATGGCACACAGTAGTGTTTTCTGAGTTTATTTACGTATGAGTGTTAAAGTATGGCCTCATCACTATATACCACATATTACTTATGAAATTCAAGTTAATCGTGAGATATATCGTAGCTTACAACACCAGGAATTAAAAGCGATATTTACGTATACGTAATCACATCCCAGTTGCAACAATTTACAATAGCTACAGGCAAATTGGGCCCAATTTGAACATGCGCGGGCGTATACATTTGCTTTCATAATCTTTGATAACTAAACCTAGTATGCGTTTAGATCTAGTATAAGTAAAGTATTGTAGCGTAATTTTCAATAATATCTTACTATTATCTTTAATATAATAAAATGAATCGGAAAATATGTTGGTAAGCGCTTACTCAACAACGCCTGGACCGATTTGGCTAATTCATATTTTTAAATGTTCAAAGATGGCTTTCACGGCGAGAAAAGGGAATGTTAATAGCATAGTCACTGAGTGACTAAACGCTTTTCAATATGGATGGAATAGGTTCCCGAGGTAATTCCGGGAAGAGCGGGAAGAGGTTCCCGAGGGAATCCGCGGTTAAATTTGAAAAAAAAAAAAAATAATAAAAAAAATTTGTTTAATTAGTACAAAGTTATCATCATCATCTTAACAGCCAAGCTTAAATCTTTAATAGTATACAAATGGTTTTTTAAGGAATAAAATACACGAGAAACGTCTAAAATATGTCTCATACATGCAATTGTTCGTGTGGTGACGGAGTAAGAATACAATATGTCGCCACCCCCTCTCATCCCATGGGTGTCGTAAAAACCGACTTAGGGTCGAAATTGAACCCTATACCAATCCGTCTGACCAGCGTGGTATTAGGAGGCCAAGTAACCCTCCGTCACGGGAGGTGGCCCGTCAATGCAGTGGGACATTAATGGGCTGTTATGATGATGCATGCAATATTGTAGAGTATAAACTTATGCAAAGTCGGGGCGGGTCGCTAGTAGTTTAACATAGGTATAGTTTTAGTTACCAATACTATAGGCCGACCGTTTATCTCAGTCCCCGCCTGCGGAATGAAAGGGACGAGGGAGCGGGGTAGCGGTGTCCGTTATGGTAGCGTACACAAGAGCTATATCGAGTTGTTTACTATGCCAAATAAAATAAGTTTTTACAATAAAAAAAAACCGACTTCAAAGACAAAAATTGCACTAAAAAGTAAAAAATAATTAGTTGTATTTTGGTTTTACAACATTAAATCAGACATTCTTTTTACTTAATTATAATCTAAAGAATAGGTTCTTTTAATTATTGTAAAAAGTATTGTTAAGGATATTTATTGAAGAGTCTACAAATATATTTATTTGAAGATTCTTTAAAATATAATCAAATTATTACAAATAATGTAATATTATTGTTATTTTTGGAGTAATGTGACAGCCACGATAGTTATATTCTATATTTTATTCCTGACTATAAATTTAAAGAAATATGATGTCGTGTTATACACTGACTAAAGACTAAGATGAGAAATAAGTACTACGAATCAAAGACAATTACTTAAAATTCTCATGCGAAAATGAAACGGCCATGTTTGTTTTAAATAAAATATTTATCAAATTAAAAACTATTTAAAGTGATCAGAATGTGTTAGACAAAACTCTATTGCCTTTTCTAACGACTTTGTAGACAACATTTTGCATTATTGATCCTATTCACGAATTACGATTTTTTTCAATTGACGGTGCTGGTTAGCCCCATAAACGCCCATAAGTTATGGAAAGCTTTAATCAGTTACTAAATAGGTATATTAAAACGTTTGAACGTGACACAGGTATTTTAAAATATATTTATTTAAATATGATAAAAATAGTTATTTAATATTTGTTTAATTTTTAAACCAATCCATAAACAATCAACAACTTTATGTCAAACCCCGGACTCATAAACGCAACTTAAATTTTAGTCAATTGATTAGCTTAAATTTTTACGGTTTTGTTTGGCTTAAGGTTGGTTTTGCTAACAAAAAACTCGCTAAACAGTGATTAAATTTTAGAGATTTTTATAAGTAAGGGGGTTAATGTCGAAGTCATATAATAATATAATCTGTAATTCATGGCCGCCATTCCATTAGCTTATGTATTATCGTATTTCGTTGGCTGACACCGACTCCAAAAATAACAATAATATTACATAATTTGTAATAATTTGATTATTTTTTAAAGAATCTACAAATATTTTGAATAAGCATGTTTTGAAAAAAAATAACATTTCATTTAGTTACTTAAATAAGTTTTTGTTTAATTTGTGTAGTTTTAAGATATTATATTGCTATAATTTGCATATCCGATGTGGATAGACTGTTGAGAATAATGTATTCATACACTAACACCTGATATACACAGTTTTGCAATAAATCTTTGTCTTTAATAAATATATTTGTTATTATACGAATGGCTGATTTAAACTATAAATATAATTATAACTAAAGTCTTAGAAAATATTTACAAATAATAACAATTGTACAATCATTAATTATATATATTAAACCACAGTATAATCACATTACAATAATCACAGTTTACATTAAAACAGGTATGATTTAAACATATTAATTTGTAAGAATCAATCTTAGAAAATATTTACAGATAATAAGAACAATAATAAGAGCTTTTTTTATTTTTACACGCTACCATAACGGACACTTAGTCAGTATGTCAGTATGACACTAGTGCAGTATGCTAGTCCGTCTTCTATACAATTTACAAATGTCAAAGATGGTGGCGTCATCTTGGCTCTAAAACTAGTACTTTCTTAGAAAAAATTATGCAATCTAAATTATTACACAATTTAAAGCCTGACCAGAAAAATAAAACAACCTCTTCAGGTATTTCGATTGCTTTAGGGTAAAATTTTAATTTTTCCTTCTTTTTATTTCATAAAAATAAGCTAGCTAAAAATTAGAGGTGTGTTGTGATGTAATGTAGTTCGGGTCACAGTATCTGAGATGGCGCCGTTTTGGCAAAAAATCAAGAGATAGCTCTCTCCTTTGTCCTCGCCCCCCGCGCACCTCTATTACCGCAGGCGGGGTCTGTGTTAAACGGTCGGCCTATAGGTTCATACTTAGTACAGAGTAGTTTACTAACAGAGAAAGTGAAGTGTGGGTGGATGAATGTACGTTTTGATGGTATCCATGTTCATCGTTAGTTGATTGTTTGAATTATTAATTAGGTCGTATATTGATTAAGGAAAGTAATAGATTTCGTAATATCTCTGGTAATACCATCTGCTAATTCCCACGCGGAGCAGTAGATTGTGAGATCCATAAATTATTATCCTTAGTTTAATTTGTGTTTTCAAAGGACATTGGGCAAATGTCATACAAAAAAAGCCCAGTTTCCCCCGATTATGAATTCGGGGGAAAATGCAACAAAATTCCCAGTTTCCTCAGATTATGAATTCGGGGAAGATGCAACAAAATTCCCAGTTTTCCACGATTATGAATTCGGGGGAAGATACAACAAAATTCTCAGTTCCAAAGTATTTGAGGGAAATTGGGAATAGACTCTTTTTACGGCTTACAGGATTAAAAAGACATTACACATCTGAAATAAATTTAGATTATACGGATTTTAAAATAGTTCGTTACTAAAAAATAAAGCGAGAATTATATTTAATTATATTTATTTTGTTTCATACAAATAATATTATACAAAAGTAATAATTAATCTTTAAAATATTGGCAACATTATTTTTTGACAGAAATTATAACTTTCGGTCGATGTCATTCAACGTTGCTACCTAGTTCTTTTTTAAATTGTTTTCCTTTGAGAGAGCGATGTAGGACTTTCTTTAGACCCCTGTAAAGCCTACCTAAATGTACATAATTATTTTACATATTTTTTTAATATGATAAGAAATTGTAGATTTATATATAGCTCGCGCAATCTTAGTAAGCCGGTCTGAGGTTAGCTTTCTGAGACATTCGCGCAAGTACAGGAACAAAAGAACACGATTTTCCCGCCATTTAGTTCTAAAAGTGAGATTTGCAACAACTTCAAGCCAGTCCACTTAGAATGCCCGGACTGTACAAAGCGATTATTCAAAAAGCTTAATCCTTATTCACGGTCTATTTACTTACCCCCTTACTCATAAACGCCTCTTAAATTTAATCACTGTTTAGCGAGATTTTTATTAGGAAACCCAACCTTATGCTAAACTAAACCGTAAGAATTTAAGCTAATCTATTGACTAAAATTTAAGAGGCGTTTATGAGTAAGGGGGATTCATGTAGTAACATTCATTAAGCAAATGTTAAAGAGATGGTTGCTCGGTGAGTGTGACCCCACCATCAGTGAGGTCCATTACAGCGAACAATAAGAAAAAAATAAAAACTGTTTTAAATTATTAAGTGATAAATATTTAATTGTTTTATTGTTTAAGTTAATGTATAGATTTAAGATAACTATGTGTTATAATTTTATAAGTATAAGGTAACGAGCGTATCTCGCCAACAAGCTGTCGCTTGGCGAGGAGTTTTATAATTTGTAACTGTTTATTTTTATGAATAAAGATTTAAAAAAAAAAAAAATGTCCTTGCCTGTACCTTACCTTAGTTTAGAAATAGAAAGTCTTGTAAATAGTAATCTAAAGGCCTCTACACACGAAACAAACGATTGAAGACTGGAGTGGAGCGAAGAAACTGAGAAATATTAACCGGATCTTATGGAGTCGAAGGACCCATCCCCATAGTCTTGAAGTAAGATAAGAAATAGAGCCAGAGTAACTAGTACGCAGGTTTATTTCCTCTGTAAAATAAAACAAGAGTGCCTACTCCATGCCAGTGTGCTCGGCGAAGAGTGGTATGGACCACTCTTACGTATTAGCATTTCATGTAGAAAGGCCTTTATTTATTTTAATACTCATCAAATTAACTCTAAACAATATAAAATAATTTTCCTAATTAAAAACCGACTGCAAATAGAGCGTTTATATCAATAACTAGCTGATCCGTGCCCACTTCTTCGGGCGGCGAAAACACGCTTCTGTTTTTTAAACATATTTCATTACTGCTCCACTCCTATTAGTGATGGACATGGCGTGATATTATATAGCCTATGACACTCCCCGATAAGTAGTCTATTCAACACAGAAACAATTTTTAAAATCGGTTCTGTAGATCCAGAGATTACCCCCTACAACGTCTCAAACACACAAACTTACTCTATTAACCTTTTTGAACGGTGTCAATGGGGTGGCGCGGGAGGTCGATGATGTTGTTATCATTGGTGATTATAACTTAGGATTTATTAAATGGACATGTCAAAATAAGGAAAATCACCTCACTCCCTCTAACTATGACTGTGCTCTAGGCTATTCATTAATCGATTCCATTTCAGTTAATAACCTACGTCAGTACAATAAAATAACTAACTCAGACGGTCGGATTCTTGATCTCGTCCTTAGTAGTATTCGAGATGTTGATGTATCTAATCCTCCAGACTGTTTAAGTAGGATTGACAAACATCACCCATGCTTATTAATAACCTTCCATTTTCCTATTGGAAAGCAGAACATGAAATCAAACCAACGTTCTGGATACAACTACTTTAAAGCGGACTACAACGCTATTAGACACGACCTAGAAACTTCTAATCTAGACATTATAATGAACGAGGTCAAGGACGTTAACGAATGTGTAGAAGTACTATATGGTATCTTACGAGACTCCATAGAAAAGCACGTTCCGAGATATAGACAACGTTCACGTCAATATCCTCCGTGGTACTCTATCTCCTTAATAAAACTGTTATCGGAAAAAGAAAAAGTGAGAGGCATATACCGTAAACATCACAATCCCAGAGACAAAATTAGCTTTCAAGAACTTCGTAGCCAGTGCAACAAATTAGCGCGTACTTGCTATAGCAATTACAAACTAAAAATAGAATCAGATATTAAAAAAAAAATCCGAAAGCCTTCTGGCGTTACATTAAAAACAAAAAGCGGTCAGAAACATCAATCCCCTCCCAAATGAAACTGGACGACGTGAAGGTAGGTGGCGGGACCAATATTGCCAATTTATTTGCACAACACTTTGCATCGATTTACAATGCAAACCTGAACAGTAGCCCCCAACTCTCTACCGGCCTCAACAATAACCTTACTCTAAGCCATCTAGTGGTCACAAACAAAGAAGTTGCAAGTAAACTCAAGAAACTCGATACAAGTAAAAGTGCAGGACCTGACTCTATCCCCCCTATTTTTATTAAATACTGCGCTGAATATCTTGTTTCACCATTGACAACAATTTTTAACCGTTCTCTGCAACAGGGTATCTTTCCGGACGCGTGGAAAAGGGCAAGGATTGTTCCTGTGTACAAAAAGGGCGATCCATCGGATGTCACGAATTACCGTCCTATCTCGATTCTGTCCTGCTTTCCGAAAATTTTTGAATCGCTTATCCAGCCTACTGTAGCTCAGCACCTAGACCGATTAATCTCACCCTGCCAGCATGGTTTTAAACTGGGTAAAAACGTGGTCACAAATCTGACGGAATTTACATCTGACATAACTCGGTCGCTAGATAGAGGACAGGAAGTTGATGCTATATACACTGACTTTAGCAGCGCTTTCGATAAAGTGAATCATCAATTACTTCTATCAAAACTGCAAATGTATGGTATACATGGTTCCCTACTTAGATGGATTACATCATACCTATCTAAAAGATCACAAATAATAGCTCTAAAGGGACACCAATCAAGTGAATATTATGTAGAATCTGGTATACCACAGGGCTCCCACTTCGCGCCATTACTTTTCAATGTATTTATCAACGATGTAACCACTGAAATACACAATTGTAAGGCTTTACTTTTCGCAGACGATTTAAAGTTTTACAAACCCATATCGACCTATGAAGACACGCTGTCCATGCAAAGAGACATGGACCGAATTGTTAACTGGTGCTCTACAAATGGCATGACACTCAACACTCAAAAATGCTCCCACATAAAATACACGAGGAAGAAACAATCGTTACAATCTACATACAAAATAAAAGACAAATTACTAAACCAAGTCAACGAAGTACGCGATTTGGGCGTTTTGATTGATAGCAAAATGTCCTTTAAAACTCATATAGACAGTGTAGTCACAAAATCAGTGCAGATGCTTGGATTTATTAACCGGAACACCAAGGGATTTCAACAAACAAGCACCAAAGTCACCTTATACAACACCCTGGTTAGAAGTCGCTTGGAGTACGCAAGCATAATATGGAATCCACAGTACGCAATTGACTCACAACGCATCGAAAGCGTTCACGCGAAAGGACATTCACACGAGGACTAGCTTTTGTATCACCTGGAATCTCTCATAGATGTCCGTATCAACAAAGGCTACAACATTTCAATATGCATACCCTGCGAGACCGACGTATATGTCAGGATGTACTGTTTCTGCAAAAGCTCATCACGGGTAAACTGGACAGTGGTGAGTTGTTATCGCGTATCGCCCTCCAGGTGCCTTCCAAAATTCCCAGGTACCCAATTACCACTACCTTTTTTATACTAACCTCCAAAACAAACTTTGGTGCCAACTCTCCGATTTATCGGATCTGTAGAGAGACGAATATGGTTACCAAGAAAAGTCCTGATATTGACATACACCATGATACAAAAAACACTCTAAAATCCAAAATTTTCAAAACATTCCCTCACACCAATGATAACAACACTAGTCGCCCTCAAAGATGATTGAATTTTGAATTGTTATTCTCTTGCTTTTGAATCAACATCTTATTGTGCTAATCTATTATTTCTGTTGTATTGTATTTTTTTATTTTTTTTTGATACTCTTACTTTTGATTTTTATTATTATTATGCTGTAAATTTTTAATTGTAAACACTAAATGGTTCTTTGTTTTCACTGTCGCATCTATGTGTAAATGCTGGTCAATCCTTAATTGGCAAATGTATCAGATTCAATACTATTCTGCGGCTGTAATATGTGAAATATGTATAGATTTGCTGTGGACTAACCTTATATAAATAAATAAATAAATAAATAAACTTTACCTCTTTATAATATTAAGTATAGAAGTATAGATAATACTTTTGCAAATTAGTTTTTTTTAATAATTTACAGTAATTTCATATTTTTGGGATTTAAATCTAATTACAATACCTACTCAATTTTTGATAACATTTCTATGGGACTAACACCATATCCATACCATCTTTTTAAACAAAAACAAAATAAGTTTTATTTAAATTGTTCCAGAAATTACCCAGTATTAAGGTAACAGACATTGAATCCTGTTTAAAACAACCCTCTTTTGCAGTCGGTTAAAACTACCAAATAATATCACTGAATTATACCTATCTCTTTCTACAATCTATCTATCCTACTCCTTCTCAAAGAACTCATCAGTAAGTGGTATATAAGATATTTGTTGGTATGTGTATGTGTCAAAGAATTTTTGTGTGACGTTCATCATGTAGTCTATGGCGTAGTCCAAGATTGGGCCACCGAAGTCCTTGGCCAATATTTGGGAATCAGCGTTTAGGACTTGCAGGACTTGTGCACCTGTAAACAAAGAAGATGGAGTTCCTATTAATGTAATAAATGAAAAAATTTGTAAGTATGGATAGGTGTTTGTTTGTTACTCTTACACGTAAATACTACTGAATGGATTTTAATGAAACCTTACTTTAATATAGCTCGTTTGTACGGTCCCTACTATATCCTATTCAAGATAGCATGAGAAAAAGTATAAACATGTCAAATCTGTCAAACTGCAAAAATGCCGCGGTTTTCAAACAATTTTAGCTAAAAACATAACTAAACAATAAATAACTCTGTGTAAATACAAATAAGTGTATTCTACCTGGATAAGAAAATGTGAATTTAGTAAATAATGCTTGAATTAAGGCAATAAAAGTTTATTGAGAAGCAGAATATATAAATAAAACTTACAAATTAGTAAATTGCTTTTTAACAACCCTTTTTTCACTTTCTATTAATCGGAAACTTCTAATTTAGATGCAGAAAAACTGTTCCCAGCTTGTATTATAAATTAATTAACAAATTCTTCAATAATCTCATTAATTTGTAATATTATTCTGCTTCTGTTAAGACATATTAATGCGATACATGACATTTAAGACATTGACAATTGTAGGCCCTTCATCATTGTCGTTTAGGTCGTATGTAAAAATAATAATGTTTAAAAAGGAAAAAAAAATTAATTGATTACTTGGTGATTTATTTATAATATTTAAATTATTTAAACACAATGTACAATTGTATTTTATTGTAAAGTCTTTAACATATTCATATTTTTTTTATAATTTTCGAGTCTTCATCGTGACCATAGATTATAATTATCTATAAATGAGTAATCGTGACATTAAAAAGACCCATTTTTTTGTTTGTTTACCAAATTTCTCAAGTCCAAATGAATACGGAATAGTGACAGCCGACCATTGACTGCAATATTATGTCTTATTATCGGTAAAGCAGAGTATCGCTCATACTGCATGGCACACGAAAATAGGCCTTAAGGTGACGAACCTTTAAATACCATGACTGTACATAGTGTAATTCAAAAAATGTAATTCAATTTATAAAGACATTGTAATTGACAATGTAAGCTACTCAAAATACTAAAACTGCGCAGGCAAAGTCGCGGGCCACAGCTAGTCCATACTAATACATATTATAAATGGGAAAGTGTGTCTGTCTGTTTGTCTTTCTTTCACGGCAAAACGGAGCGACGAATTGACGTGATTTTTTAAGTGGAGATAGTTGAAGGGATGGAGAGTAACATAGGCTCCTTTTTTTTCTTCTGTGTCCAGGAAAGGGGAACTGTGCTACCCCGAAATTTACCCAAGCAAAGCAGCGGGCAAAAGCTTACTTAACAACTTACTTACTTACTAGCTTTACTTAACAACATTAAATAAAGAATTTTAGAGAATGAACTAGTATAATTTGGTCTACCATTCTAGCAAAGCAAGACAGATTATCTTTGCCTTTCATTAAAATATTGCGACGTAAACGTTTAGATCCTATGGTTTTTCGCACATTCACTAACGTGTCTTTCAAGGCTAGACGTTTTAAAATTATTATACGTAATAATATTCCTCATGCAGCGCCATCTAGTCCTAAAGTAATTAGAGTTTGAAACCACTATGTTTATTAATTGACTTAAACACATTTTTTGAAATTACTTGTAAAAGAACTTGTCGAACCAAGAATAGCCTTCGAAATAAATTAAAAATAAAGCGCCAATTACACTAGACTACATGTAGTGCACTTTATCTTGTAGGACACTACATGTAGTTTTTCCATTTCACATTACTTGTAAAAGAACTTGTCAAACCAAAAATAGCCTTCGAAATAAATTAAAACGTTTTCAAGCTTTTTTCATATTCGATATTTTCTTGCAAAGTAAGTTTTATAGATAAATAAAACGTAAAATATAAGTCTTCGCCGAGATTGTTACCCGCTATCACCATCATAAATATCGTTAATGCTAATCACCAAACAGTTTATATTCATAAACAAATTTTTGTCCAATAATAGATACCCTTATGCCCGATTTACACATCGACAAGTACAGTAGCGAGTTAAGTAGTAAGTTGTTGATTAAGTTGATTTAAATAGATCTCCATCCTCTTTTTTGGCGAGTTAAGTTGGCGAGACGCGAGAGAGGGGGCTACTTCGTACTTAACTCGCCAAAAAATAGGATGGAGATCTATTTAAATCAAATTAATCAACAACTTACTATTTAACTCGCTACTGTACTTGTCGATGTGTAAATTTGGCTTTAGTACAAATAAATTAGGCTTTATTACTTGACCTTTTCTTTTATTTATTAAGTTCTTAATGTGACTTTGAATCTTCGTCAATATTTGGACTATGTTTGCTTATATAGGGTCAAGGTGACCAATATATAACCTTTATACGAAGGCCCAAGTTTTTTTACTGCAAACATTACTATAATTTATCGGAGACGCATAACCGACAACCGTTGAGGAATAAAGGTTCTCGAATGGCGACCAAGTACCCAAAGCGATAAGCGAAGATGCATAAGCGACGGCCATTGGGGAGTAAAGGGCTAACCACACACATGAGGGCCGGGGCCGGGACGTGCCCGAGGCGTGGCCGTGCGGCGACATTTTTACTAAACTCCGTTATCGACACGGGCATGTGTGATCGAGTCCATATACAATGTATGCAACGATATTTTTCTTTACTCCTGACGGAACACGGCAAGGCCCCGGCCAGGCCCTGGCTATGACGTGAGTGGTTAGTCCTTTAAGGTTCTCAAATGGCGCTCAGCAAAGGCGTAGGGTTATTAGACCACTTACAAGGTGGACCGACGATCTGGTAAAGATTGCGGGCAACCGATGAATGAGACCAGGCACGGGATAGAAAAATGGTGACGTTTAAAATAGGGGTACGTTCAGCAGTGGGCGTCTTTTGGCTGAGATGATGATGATGATGATAACTAATTAAAATTACCACTACATGCGTAGCTTTGTAGTTGGCGGGAAAGTATTTTCTTAGTTAATCGTAGAGCTAGTAAAGTCACACGTACCACTTAAGATACAGGACAGGGTATTCCTAGTTTAAGTGGTAGGGATCATAAATTATGATACAATATTTTTAAATTAATGTTTTTTTTTTTTTTTAAAAGACAACTCCCGCACTAGGGATCATGCCCTGTGTCGCGGGGACCTTTTACAAACATCAATTAACGGACACAAAGAACACCCAGACCAGGACAATAATTTGTGGGTCTCACAAATTATTGTCCTGCGTGCGGATCGAACCCACAACCTCTTGCACGGCATCCGCTTGCGCTACCGTCGCGCCACCGAGGTCGCCACCGAGGTCGTTTATAGTATTAGATTACCTATATTACTGTTTTATGGCAATAAGCTATTTTTATTTATTTATTTTATATTTACATTACGCCAAAGGGCACAGGACGAAAATAGGGTTGCGGAGTGCCCGGTCTGTAAGGATTCGAGTTGGCTCTCACGGGAAAAAACTTTAGTTTATTTATTTATGTATGTAAACTTTTATTAGTATTTAAGTGTATGAGCTATGAATTTAGCTAATAGTTATGGCAGGATACGTCGCGTGATGATAAAGTTTAATTATCGTTTATGATGTGTTGTTTTTTATACGAGTGTAATTATGCAGTCAATAGATTTCGATGTTAAAGGTTCATGGTTACTTGCATTGTGTTTCACGCTGCTTGCAAGGTAGTTACCTAATGAGTAGCTGATATATTATACCTGTCGTGATTCCATAGACTAATGAAGTTGTCGGGTATGTTTTTAAATTGGTTAGTGTTGCCAGGCTTTCGTACTCAAGGTTGCGGATTTGAATCCTATATGTTATGCCGCATTAACTTTGTTATATTATAATATCGCGTGGGCCCGTATTAGCCGTTTGACTAACTTTGCATGTGCCCTCCAAAGCCTAACTAAGTAGTACGTTTCCTTTAAATACTGCTGAGTAGGTAGTAGGGTTTATAGTATGACCACTTCGGCGTTGCTTAAACTATCTTATCCTGAATCAAGTAGTGATTGTCATACGTTGTGAACGTGTAAAAACGTTTGAAAAACGGTTATAAAATTATTAAGCCAATTAAGATTTTAAAGGAAAACTTGAAATTAAACCCTGTACTAATCCGTCTGGCCAGCGTGGTGTTAGTAGGCCATGTATCCCTCCATTATGGGAGGAGGTCTGTCCCTGCAGTGGGACATTAATAGGCTGGTATGATGACGATGAATTAAGATTTTGCATGTTTTTGGTAATGTGTAAAAACATCCTTATCAATTACCATATTAAGTATAGTAAATTCTCGTGAGTAGAACATATACAACTTCGAGGCAACTATCTTATTCGCACGTAAATTTTGGGGTCATTGCAAGCTGTTAGAGAAACATTACGAAATATTGGTACCTATACCTAAGTCAACTTGAGGAAAACGATAGCGAATTTTACTTATCCATGAACGTACATTGACGTGATCGTTCAGTTGAGTTTTAAAAGGTCAAACTTGAACGGCAATGGATAAAATCTGTGCTAAATTCTCAGCTCTACGTCGTCGTGTAAATTAATATAAATAATTAAAAAAAGGAAAAACTTGACTTAGTGCCAAACCACGCACCGTGATGTTGGTTAGCTTTCTCCATTACTACAAGATTTTTTTAGTCGGTTTTTATGACACCCGCAATGTGTAAGGGTGGAGATTCCATGTATATTTATTGCTTTACCACATGAAGACATTGTCTTTCTTTACCAACCATTTAACGTTAAACTGCAAGTATGCTTGGCCTGCTAATACCACGCTAGCCTGAGGAATATTACCTACCTACCTACTCTTATAAAAATGGATATTTGCATGTTTTTTTTCATGTAACTTCCTTATATCAACATCATTACTACTTATAATAATTATCCGGCTGGGTATTCGGACGCGCGGCAGACATACAACATGATGAAAAAATCAAAGATCAATAGGCAATATAAATAAAACTTACTGATCAACGGGTTCCCTCTGATCAAATTAGTGAGATTGAGTTTCAAGTCAGTTCCGTAGTCAGCTTTGTATTTGTACGAGTTAATCTTGTAGTGGCCCTCGTTGTCCTTGTTCAGTACCACTCTTTCTACCACTTCGAGACGGATACGCTGGTTGTCTGGTAAAAAGGAAACAAAATTTTCATCTACATTTGCATTAGGTGGGAATTGAACCCGAAACCTCTGCTTAGCTGTCAAAAACTAGTAACACTACGCCACATAAGTTCTCTCCCAACACGCGCCATAGAACACGATTCTGCGCTTTCCGCATCCAGTCCGACCCATAGACCCTTTTGAGGTCGTCTTCCTTGCTGAGGGAATTTCATTTAATTGTATCTTTACAATTAAACACCAAAACAATTAAACTTATAATACATACAAATCTTGATCTTGGCGAGTCCATCAGTGTTCAGGTTGAAGAGTAGAAGGCGACCGTTGAGGCTGTAAACTCCTTTTATGGTGAAGTTACAGTGCATGTCGAATACGAACGTTCTCTTCTCTCGGCGAGATCTGGTGACAAAACAAGTTTTGTTAACATTGCCTTCATTTTGTCTATCTGGTGACGAATTGAGAGCTCAAGTCATCACATCTCAGTCCATGAGTAAATTCAGTAAGCCTACAGGGGGTTAAAAGTATCCTTTAAAATAATTTATGATTATTTGTATTGGCATGTTCTATGTTAAGTATAGAGTATGATTAAATGAGTTGCTTGCTAATATAATCATGAAAATTGTGAACCCTACAGAAAAGACTTCGTATGGGTTTTTAATGAATTGCTCTAATGGGTCAACCACTTATACTAATCTGATGTTAAAGTCAAAACTATCTAACCTTTTTGTTTTTGATTTCATTGATTTCATTTGGTATCAGAACCTCAAAATACATTTTGGGTGAATCGCCACTACTTTTTTGGAGTTGTTATGGTAATAGTCTAGACAATACTTACGTAGTATCACACAAAAAAAGACAATAATTACCTTTTGTTTTACGCTTAGAAACATTTACGATCGTGAATAGACAATTTGTTTGAACATGTAGAAGCAATAGTGACATTGAATTTGGTGCGAACTGAATTTTGATCGCCTTATTAAAAGAAATGCGTGACAATGAATACATCTATACAAAAAGTTTATGTATATATAAAAGTATATGTAAAAAGTGGTGAGTTTGTATGTATATACTTTTAAATGGATAATTGGATAACTAAATATATAATTCAATCATCTTTTTTCATTCCTATTCAATGTCCATTAGCCTATCGTAGTCAAATACTGGACATAGGCCTCTCCTTACACGCGCCAAAAACATATTTTATATGTTTTTTTTTTGGTTTTAATAAATGATTTAACACCTAAGTACCACATTTATCTCTGCATCACTCAAGGTTGACTGGAAGAGAATGCCTCAGGTATTAAGTCTGATTTTGTACAATATTGTATCAAAAGTGTTAAATAAATAAATAAAAATCCCGCCATCCGCATCCAGCCCGATTCATCGACCTTTTCGACCACTTTCCATCATAGTATATTCAAAAAATCTTTTGTAGTACCAATAAAAAAGTAAATCGGTCTGTCTGTTTGGAACGTTTTTACATCTATAAGATTGAGCTTGTTGATGTTTGGTTGATGTTTGGTTGAAGATGTTAACTAAAACTAGAAAAACTTTAATCCACAGAACGCCATCTAGAACCAAACTAAACAAAACTTAAACTAAGGATGTTCGACAAAGCCTACTTCGGCAATGGATAAACTTACTTTTTTTTTTGTTGTAAATACATATATACGAAACATGGAAAACACCCTACTCACATAAATATTTCGAGAGATCGTTATCAATGAAATTGATACTGGCTTTGTCTCGCCAAGCTTGTGCTAATTGGTTTTATTAGGACAGATATGTGATTAATGAATCTGCTATACTTAATTACATATCGTATGAGGTTGATGACCTATGATTTACGTGTTCAATAATTTTTGATCTTATATATTCTAGAAGCTGCTTCTCAGAGATGGCAAGCAGTCATAACGATCGCAGCTTATTACAAAATGGTCAAATGATGACTGGTGCAAAGAGATTTTATTTTAAATTCAAATAAAGATCGTAGCTATACTTAATTCAGTTGGAAGTTAGTTTTTTAACCATCGACTAGCTAAAATATTCTGAGCTTAAGCCTGTAATGACTAATGTTACCGGTAGGGATTTTTACATGGCCACATGAAAATTGGGAATTGAACGGATTTAGTGCGTTCGTGTAGCCCATGACACTGACACTAAAAAGCGACATCTAGTTCGAAACTAAACAGAACTTAGGTATACTCTGCTGTAAACTTATTACACTGGGCGGCAATGAAAACGGGTCGCTTATATAAACCTTAATAACTTCCAAAATATTGGAGCTAGGTTTATGAAATAAACACTAAAATAAAGATTATTTAACAGTCCTTATATGGAAGTGATAAAAATAACAGATTGGTAAGTGCATTTTGGACAAAAGTAAGTAAAATAAAAATTGACACTTTCATTAGATGTCGAAAACAGGTAAAAGGTATCAAAAATGCAATTTTCACTCATTTAATACGCTGTTTTATTATCAGAAGCTGTTAATACAGCTGTCATCTGGTTTTGGATGCTTTCCATTTGGTTTTAAATTGAATTCTGAGGAAAATACACCTATTTCTCTTTCACTGCTTCTTTGAGTTCACAAAGGGTGATAAGAGGTAAATTTTGACATCCTACTCATCGACCTAATACGTCCCAAGCATGCTGGATCGCTTTCAAGTCTGGGTTGCGTCCTGGCTACTTCATACGTGTGATAGCGACATCTTTACGGAACTTTAACACTATTAAATCTGTATAACGACGAGCGTTGAGTTCCATAAAGGTGACTATTTCGCCGATGTTTACCAAAAATGAGCCATCATACTTATTAATGATTTCATTGAAGTACCTCTCTGCAGTTAAAGTACCATTTTATATCACTACTAGCTCGGTGCGGCTTTCAGAAGAAATTCAAGCCCACACGTGTACAGTGCCTCCGGCATAAGGTACTTTCTCTTCAATGTTAGCTTGGTTATACAGGTTTCCTGTACTTTTCCAGAATCTTAGCCTTCCATCGTGCTTGTATAAAGTAAACCTCGACTCATCGGAAGCATTTTCTTTAACTAATCAGTCATGATCCTATTCACGAGTTTTTTTATTATTACTCTATCTGGAATTTTGATGTTGTCTTTCAAGTTTACGAATATTTTCAGGTCTAGGACTGTAATTTTGCTTCATCTAGACACTGCCTCACTATACAAGGGCTTGGATTGCTTTCTCGAGCACGTAGCAAGTTATTTTTTGACTTAACAGCCGTTTGAAATCGATTTCTCAACATTCTCGACACCATGTAACGATCCTCTTGTGCTTTTGTGCACGCTGTAGGTTCTGATCTTGATCTATTGTCTGCGCGCATTTAATAGAGTGTCTTCTAATGGCTGGAGTACTTTTCGAACGATTGAGAGCTATAAACTAACAGTTTTTGCTGTATAACGATGACTAGGTCATATTTCTAGCCTTTCTGGAATCCTTGTAGACTCTTCAGGGGTTAGAGGCATGTTTTTATGCTAATTTGATCAGAATATCGAATTTCTGTATATAAAATGCGTCTTTTTCATGATACACCATTAAAAAGAGTAAAAAAATGATTTCGAAAAAACTGTTGTTAAAATTTAAAAATTGTGTCTTTATTTTTAATTTATGGATTTAATACAATAATCAAAAATAACTTGAAAAATTTTACTTGCGGCATTATTTGTGATTAAATTATCTATCATTTAGTCTTTATTTCATAAAGCTAGCTCCAATATTTTGGAAGTTATTAAGGTTTTTGTAAGCGACCCGTTTTCATTGCCGCCCAGTGTATTACTACTACTTATTATATACTTATTATTGGTATAATTCCCCTATTACCTATTACCTATTACCTATATTAGTGTACCCTCAGCGTCTACTAATTATAGACAGAACAGTTACGTGGTGCGAGTGCGTCGTAATTTCAATAAATTGTGTAAGCCATATTATGATTTTGATATTTTTAATACCAATCATAATTCGGCAAAGAGATGTCTCAGTCTAAGCCTTCAATTTTTCTCTTTATGATAAGTTACTTTTATTGTATAATTTTAAGTTTAAGGTTTTATAAACTTTAGAGTACCTACCTACTCATACAGAGACGTGTCTGCTCCAGCAAAAGCGCAATAGAAGATAATTTGCCTCCTTGCGTATACTCCATCCAATTATACGGTATACATATTTAACTAACTAATATTACCTTCTTGTAATCTTATCTAAATGTTTAGTAATTTGCCAATATATCTAACATATTATGTTGTTGCTTGATACATGGTCTCGGTGGACGACCTCGGATTTTGTAATAGGTTAAGAAACTGTACGGTTTGCGTACGTTCATATGTTTTCGAAATATTTGCGGATTACTATATTGCACGTTGGTTGAAGAATTATGCGTTGTATGGTTAGCTCTAGACCAGTTTTACATTATAAACTAATTCTTACCCAGGGATTTAATTATCATCATCAAAAGTGACGGAACATAATTATCAATTTAATTCTTGCTAGTATTTGAGTTAAAAAGACATCAAAAATCTCTAGGAAGTTAATAAAAAAACTTAATACAAAGACCTGAACAGATCTTCTTAGACTGCGTGGTTAGAAGACCACAATTCTATAATGGTTTGTTAAGGGTTAAATAAAATCGGGTGCACAGTATTGTGAGACACAGGACCGCGCAGGGTGGAAATGTTTGGAGGAGGCCTATGTGCAGCAGTCCGTGTGCTGACGGAGTAAGAATACAATATGTCACCACCCCATTACATCCCATAGGTGTCGTAAAAACCTACTAAGGAACTGTCTCGTGAATATTATCTTTACAAAATAAAAAGAAGTAAAACTTGAAATTAAGCGTGGTATTAGTAGGCCAAGTATCCCTCCGTCACGGGAGGAGGCCCGTCCCTGCAGTGGGACATTAATAGGCTGTTATGATGATGATGTTGTGCAGCAGGGGAAGGTCTTAAGCTGATATGATGAATTAATATAACCACTGATTATGCTAATTGAGAAGTGTAAATGCTAAAACTATTATTTGTTGATGCAACATCTTTACACATTCACTAAGTACACACGAGTAGTAAACATAACCTTGATATAACCTTGATCTTGTATTGATGAAATAATGTAAATTACGCTATTTTGGTAATTACTATTGTTACTGTACCATAAACAATTAAGAAATATTTGTGTATTTTAAAAGAATTTCGTTTGTTGCAATCGTTATGAAATCTAAACCATGTCTAAAAGAGGAAGGAAGATTTCAAAATTGAATACATGAATAAAATAGGAAACTTTCAACATTTTTGGTTTATTTTTAGAATATTTATAGAATAATATTAAAGCAGTGACCGTGTCAATGGCCTTTGTTGCATAGCTGGTGCAATCATAACAATCCATAAACGCTGTCTGCAAATCTTCTACTGTGATACAGATCATCAAATACAGATACGTTTGTATTGACTTGCATTTTTCATCCAATGATATTGAATGAGTTATTTAGCTCAGAGCAACGTTCTAAACTCATATGCCACCTATAGCCTTAAAATGGTATTTTCTTGTTTTCTATAAATTTATTTGCATTTGCACTAATATTGTTTGCCATAATCATCCCCGGTCATAATATTTTATTTTTTATTTTATTTTATTTTATTTATTGGACAAACTAAAAATTTACTTGCACTATTATCATTTATACTAATAATCAACTCAACAGTGATAATATGTAGTATATAATTATAATAAAATGACTTTCTATAACAACAATATCATAAGACATAGGCCTCCTCCAAGTATTCCCACCTTGTGCGGTCCTGTGCTTCCCTCAACCATCGGCTTCCTATGGCGACCGCGTACCGGAAAGCGCAGGGTGGGGAGACCCCTCACACCGTGGACCGACGACCTAGTTAGGACGGTGGACCATCTATGTGAAGAAGCAATTAGTTGAAATTGACTTACGAAACTTTATCAGGCACGCAGGTGCTCAGTCCAATCAGCTTGGCGTTGTGGAAAGTCATCTTCAAGTTTCCAGGCAGTGTCATGCTGATGTTTTTCTCCATGATTAGAGGATCCAGTGGCGGGATACCAGCTTCAGGAATACCTTTCACGATACCAGGTATGGCGTCCATGGTGGCTTTGGTGAAGCATTCATCGCTAAGCTCCGAGCAGGGGTGTATGTAATCAGCTGTGAAGAAAATGAAAGTATTATATTAAAGAAAAACTTGGAATATTTTTAAAGTGTAAAAGGTTTTTTTCGGATCCTAGGGTCTTAGTAAATATGTAATCGAATGTTTTTATTATCATTTTAATTTTAGGCTGAACTAGTTTCTTTTAGTAATAGAAGGACCCTTGGTGTACTAATAAAAAAACTGGTCGAAGACTGGAAACAAAACCCTATATATGCGTTTGTTTTAAGTTTTCCGTTTTAGGAAACACTATATTATAAAAACTACTATGTTATAAAAATATCTTTTTTTTAATACTTCTGAGCAGCTTGTTTCAGTAAACCCTTACTACTGACTGACCCTCTGCTCGTTCTTGTACTGGTCAGTTTTAGACAACAAGGTGGCGCTGCCTCTGATTCAGACAGAGGTTGGATTCCGATATAAGCTAGGAAATATGAGTCGTGGCTTGTATTCGCAAAACAATTTAAGTAAATCAGTCTATTTATTAGTCTAGTACCCAAAGTACAAGCTATGCTTAGAGACTATATGTCATTGTTTGAATGTGTCATCAGGAATTATATCACCATAGTTTATATTTGACATATCATAGAAACAAGGGATTTTCCGTCACATTTAGCTTGACTTAATGAATGTCCACGTTTGTGTCATTAAATGAAAAATTAACACATCACATTGGATATTACCCAGTTACTAATTATATAACCTATTAAACTCAGTGAGCACATATAATGAGTTAAGACAGCAGAAAAATAATATTGTATATTATTATAAAATCTGATGAACCATAATGACTGGCTTATCCCGGAAACTTCAGTTATTATTAATACTATGTTGTAGATGCGGATTCTAAAGAGGCTTTATTTCAAGATTTTATTTTTCGTAGAGATTTTTCATAAGTTTTCTTTTGCAATCTTCAATGACATTCATAAGTAGTGGTAGGAGCACACAGAGTAAGTAATTATTAAATTTAATTTACACTCATTTTCTAACTAAAATTCAAATCCAATTAGAATATAACATAGACGAGATATAGGTACTACTCAAGATAACCGCTGAGACAAATATAGGTACATAAAGTGCAGGAAAAAAATCAACCGAAATGAGAACCTTTTTTTGAAGTCTTCAGTTAAAACATGAAAGAACGAAGATTACCGCTTAGTTACAGGGTTAGGAATTTAAGGTAAAGTTGAAACTCAAACTTGCAAAACTATGAATGACTTTGGATGGTTAAGTATCCTGTGCTATACCATAGTCCACTATAAGTCCAGATAAATTCAGCTAAAAAATATCTCGAGTCTAGTGATCAGGTGACCAATGTCATAATAATATGCGATGTCAAACCAGAGCTTAATACTAATAATAGTCATGCTTTAAATTACTTTTATTGTTTTTTAATTAATTGTGCTATTATTGTGTACCTATTAGATTTGTTATTAAATAAACTATTAAGTTAATAACTTAATCTGAATGTTTCAATAAAAAATAAACAATTCTATTTACGTTAATCAATATTACGTGAAATTAATTACAGGTTTTCAAAGTTAAAATTGATTGAAATAAACAAAGGTTATTCCGTTTAAATGTATTGTTTGTAGGTCAAAAGTGCACTAATCTCTTCTACCTCTATTTATATCCTATAATTTAAAAAACAGGCGCAAAAAAACATATACCTACCTAATAATTGCAAATGTAGTTATTTGTGTAGAATTCGGCGATGATCTCTAAAATTGTTTACTATTTGTATAGTCATTATCGTCATAACAGATTCACAGATGAGATCTCAGAAAAATTAGTATAGGACTATCATATCTGCCAACTTTCCCTTATAACACAGTCACATTATCTAGAGACCTCGCTGGAATGCGAACCTCGCGTCCGGTTCTCCTTTCAACCCCCGCGCTCGCCACGGGGGGCGCATCAGTGAACGTCCCACGCGACGTGACGTCATCGACGCCAGGTCTCGAGATAATGTGACCGGGTAGCCGAAACAAGCACAATCTTTGGTAGCTTAACAGTAGAAGGTAGAATCATGCCATTACGCAAATACTATAAGGAAAAACGCATTGAAGAGTGTATGAAGCACTCGCAGATATTTATTAGCATGCATCAGTCGTTCAAGGTCCTCGTTGACCTTTACCATTTGAGGCGGACTTACGAAATCTTTGATCCTTGTTTGTGAGTACTTAGGCTTATTAGCGAAGTAGGTATTATAAGAGATTGCTCTCTAAGAACAAGGCCTTCTATTCTACCAGAGGCCTACTTGATCCACTTATACGCTGGACAGACGGATTAGTCGTTCTTTTCGCTTTTTTATCCAAAGTTTTCTTTCTCCCTGTGTTGACGGAGTAAGAATAAAATATGTCACCACCCCATCTCATCCCATGGGTGTCGTAAAAACCGACTAAGGGACTATCCGTGAATATTATCTTTATGAAATAGAAAGAATGAAAACTTGAAATTAAATCATATACCAATTCGTCTGGCCAGCGTGGTATTAGTAGGCCAAGTATCCCTCCATTACGAGAGGAGGTCCGTCCCTGCTGTGGGACATTAATGGGCTGGTATGACTAGGTATCGAGCGGGACTTTTATGATATAAAGATCAGGCTCAAGACTGAAGTAATTTTTGAATTACACAAAATTATTATATTGCGTAGAAGTCAAACCGCAACATGGTGCAAGACAGCTACAGACACGACTCCTTTGCTACCCAGGTAGTTCAATATTATAAACCCAAAGATTCGAAGTTGTGACCTTACACATATGAAACCAATGCATCATCTTTGTAGCAATACACCACAACTAGTTACGCAGAGTATTGCATAAGTAATGACTTAGCTTAGCTTGTCCTACTTTTATGATATAAGTAGATATTTGACGACTGAATGGTCTATTGGTTAGTCTGTCTGTCATGCTGGGGAGCGTGGGTTCTGTTCCCGTAGTAGACAAACATTTGTGTGGATGCTTAATTTGATTTAGTTTGGGTGTTTTAATCGACTCCGGAGGTTTTTTTTTTTTTTTCTGTCTGATATGTCAGAACTCAGTTTAAATAATCGATGATTTCGTGATCAATTTAAAAAAAACTTCTTTTGATTGAATAAACTTTCAAATTGGTCTCTTATAAATACAATTAAAATTTGTTGTGATTTCGTGTTTAAACAAAAATGTAATTTCAGAGAATCATCCATGTAAAATTACATAGGTGATATAATCGATATTAACGATCTGGCTCGAATCGGCTTTTTAATTAGAAGAGACAATTTAACCAGCATGTCAATTCTCGTTCCTTAAAATCAAAATATTTTTAACCGAATTTTTAACGATTTTAAGGTACGAGAATTGACATGCTGATACTAACACGTCTTGTCTTTTCCCGTCGTTTATGGACAGTTGTGAAGATAGGTAGGTATACCGTAGGTAATTAAAAAACCAAATTTAGACGGTTAAGTTTAAAAAACTTAAATTAAAAAAAAACTCACGCAAAGGCACCAACTGGAAACTGCCATAGATAAAAACACTGAGCAACACAAACACATAGTGTCCATAGTTCGTCATTTTGCACAAATTATTTTATATTCGTGCAGATTTTTATGATTATGCACGATATATTTTATCTTATTTCTGCACAGGTTTTAGTATGTTAGTTTTATTGTCGCAGCTGCATGCGGTAGCGTTGCATGCGAAGCCTGTTATATGAATGTACGCGAGTGCTTGTCCATAGATGTTTAATTTCGTGATTAAACAACGCTCAAGGATTTAAGGCGTGATTTCTTTAGAACGACCTTTCCACTAAAATAAGTAAGTACCTAGCGTTCGTAGGTTAGTGTTTTAGAAGAGACCAGATGATCTTACCAAGCTGTCTTTTGCTTAAAGATGTCTCGTTACAGGGTAGTAAAGGTCATCTAACTCCAGTTACTTGTACTACGTTCATATTAAAATAAACAATATTTTTTTTCGGTTCTTTTAAGAATAGCTATTGTTCAAAAGTATAGTAATATTATGTCCTTACTCCGTCACGATAATGAAACACTATACCATGTTTTTACTTAATTTCCACCCTCATCATGCAGTCAAATGAAATAAGAATACTTGAAAGATATCACGACTTCTTATTTCGTAGGTTTTGTAAAGTCGTCTGATAGAAATCTTTACTTAATACAAGTGTGCCAAAGAAAGAAAATCAACGGCCAAAATCAAGGTTGATAAGGAAACGTAACGTTGATTGTTCGATATTAAGAATAGTGGAGGACTAAGTAAATCTTAAATTAACGACATATTTATTTTCTAATTTATATTCCTTGATCCTAAAATCATTGTAAATGCGAAACGATATGTACGCAGAATCACATAAAAATGTAACTGGAACTATGTGCATGAACATGATTGTTTGCATTGGTCTGAGTGTTTTCTATGTATAATATGTATGTATTTACAAAAGAAATAAAAAGTATTTACTTAAGTATGTTTATCCGTTGTCTAGTACCCAAAGTACAAGCTCTGCTAGGTGGTGATGTGTGAATATGTGAGGATTATTTATTTATTGATGTCTTTTTATGAAGAACTAAGTTTAAAAACAAAAACCGTTTTTAGTTTATACTTAGTTTTCAATAAGGAAATTATGAATAATAGAATTATGCAGATGATTTAAAATTAAGCAGCAGTGGAAATTCTCGTTTCATCGCTTTATTACCAGGTAGTTATAAAAGAATAGAGATGTTCAAACAATAGTTAAGTACTTATTTATTTAATTTAATAATTACTGCTTAACTATGACTATACCCGAACCGGCTACCCGGATGACTAAGGAATCATGAATAAGCTGCAAAGGAGTTTGATATTTTCAACGACTAAGTAATATTTCGAAACTTGGTAATGACAAAAAAGTGACTTATAAATGCAAATATGGTGTGTATGATTAACTTCTGTACTTACATACATACATAAACTTACGCCTTATCCCTTCCGGGGTAGGCACTAGATACTTCTTTTGAATATATAAGATTAGTGTGCTTAAATTACAAAAGTTCATAAGATTAACTTTCTTCGTTATGACTGTATTGAATCAGATTTTTCTTTTGTATTGAAGTAAAACACTATACTTTTTGGTTATGGCGAAAGATGAAAAATGTATGGTGTCCCCATCTCATCGCATATCAAAAGTCCACTTAGCGAAAACTCGTTGATATTATTTCTATAAAAACAAAAGTGGGATAACTTAAAAAAAAATCCTACATCGTCGTCCAGTATGGTTATAGTGGAACATTAAGGAGCACTGCTAAATACTTATTTTTATTTTTTTTATCAGTTGACATCTCTATTCACAAAATTTTATATGCTCACTGATAGTGGTATAAATATTTCGTTATTAGTGTTTATTTAGTGTTTTTGTAAGGTGTTTATTAGTGCAGATAGCAACACCGGCTCGGTTGTTACCTAATGCCTACTCGATACATAAGGAACTAGTTTTCTTTAGACTAGTGCTAATGCACTTGTGTTGGTTTGTCAATGTGTTCTCTAAACGTTAAATGTCCTACTGATGAGACGAGCTCTTGCAAAATTGAGGAAATTAGAGTTGTTAATGCTTGATGACATGGGATGATGTTATTTTGTATAGAGCAAAAATAATTATCAATTGTCTTGACAGAGTGATACAAATAATATATCCCATCCCATCCTGTAGTGAAACCTAACTAAGGAAGAAGGAAACACTGTAAAAAAAAAGACTTGAAATAATACCAAAATAAAAATTTATTCAAATGCCCGTGAAAGTTCTCTACCGCTACATTACGCCTCTTTAAAATAGGCAAGGTATTATAAATATAATAAAAACTAAATATTATACACATTAATTAAATACAGTAGCTTACTGTCTCAACCTAAAAAACTAGACACTAATTATAATAGTAAATATAGACGGAGCGCCAAATTACAAATATTATATCATTAAGTATCTACTTTGCAACGTTGCTCAACAAATTGGAAAATAAAACAAAATATGAATTTATAAATGTCAGGATCGACCAACCACCTTAAGTTGTACCCATTCACAGATATTATACCCAACATAGGGATGCTCGTGTACATTGCAAGTATAATGGGTGGTAATCTTGCTAACCGTACTTTTTTTTTTTAATCTGTGAATTGTAATTTTTTTTTTCCAATTTCTTTTAGCTGCAACTACTAAGGTACCTCCCTTGACTGCCATATTGAAACTTTCCACCCTGTATAGTCTTTAGCATCGGATTCGTATTCGTATTATTCATAGCATGAGATACAGTACCACACAGATACCTAAACACTAGTCAAACTTTTTCTTAAACGAGGTTTGTATGTACAAGAGTTTAATTTTTCTCGCAACATCGTCATTCGACCACGTAGATAGCAGTGCGTAGATTATAATGACATGATTTACGTTTATGATGCCAGTCTTACAAGAGATAGGTACTACAGAAGTCTAGCTACGTACAAAATGCACTTGAGAAATGCACACATACCTATATAGACACTATTGAAATGCTGGACATCTTCGAATGGTAAGGACGCACTAGTGCTACAAGGTGTTATCATTGACAAAGTAAATCATTGAAATTGTATAGTTTTTACTCCGTGTGGTGACGGAGTAAGAATACAATATGTCACCACCCCATCTCATCCCATGGGTGTAGTAAAACCGACTAAGGGACTATTCGTGAATATTATCTTAACGAAATAAAAAGAAGGAAAACTTGAAATTAAACCCTATACCAATCCGTTTGGCCAGCGTGGTATTAGTTGGCCAAGTATCCCTCCGTCACAGGAGGAGGCCTGTCCTTACAGTGGGACATTAATGGGCTGTTATGATGAATTTCATGTCTGGTTAATATTTTAAGACCTTACGTGGAGCCGATTATTATTATTAGGAAGAACTCAGTGTGAGTTTGATTTGTTCGAGTATGCCGAGTAACACGAAGTTAGTTCGATAGTAAAGAACATACTTACCTACTTGTATGTTATCTTCTGCGAGTAATCTGTTTAGTACAAGTATGCATTTTACCGCATTGTAGGACATGTACACATCTATTGCGAATGGATATGAAAGTTAAGCTTACGTCACATGATTTGTCACAGTCCCTCGTTGTGCGCATACCTTATAATTTGCATTTTCAAGTATAACAAATTATTGCATGTAAAATTATTATGTAAGTGGGCTTAACTCAGTTTGATGTGCATGGGTTTTCGTCAGTGTAATTTGATCTAATGGTGTAGAGGCTTGTCTATTTTCCACAACACATGACGCGGTGTAGGTTACCTCTTTGGTCTCTTTCTTTATAAAAAAGACGGCGCGGCGGCCGTGCATGTTGCGGATTCAAATCACACCCAGGGCAAACCATTCAGTTATTGACGACCTCTGTGGCGTAGTGGTTCTAAAACATGACTGCTACGCAGAGGTCTCGGGTTCGATTCCCAGTCAATGCAAATCTTTATGCGTATGAACATGATAGTTTGCATTGGTCTAGGTGTTCTATGTATTTACAAAAAAAAAGTATTTAGGTATGTTTATCCGTTGTCTAGTACCCATAGTACAAGCTTTGCTTAGTTTGGGACTAGATGGCGTTGTGTGAATGTGTGAGGAATATTTATTATATTACTGTTGTCCTGACTTTGAATTTCACTAATGACAGAATATGCTTTGAGTCACGGGGACTTTAGTATAATACTCTAAATTAATATTTCTAAAGTCCCCGCGACTCAAAGCATATTCTTTAGTGCGGGAGTTATCTTTATTTTATATATAAAAATAAATAATAAGTACGTTTATAACTGTCATGTTTAGCTTATGAAGAAATAAAAACCTTGACTTAAGTGAATTATATTTTAATGTCAGTTCTATTACAAAATTTAGAAATAATCAAGGTATTAAATCAACTTGGTAACTGTTTGCGAAATAATATAAAAATATGAAATATTGCATTACTTTGAATTTGCTTACCGTTGTTCGTTGAGAAGGACATTTAACTTTATAGTTAAGCTATTTTTATTTAATTTTGTACATTTTTTATTGAAGTAATTTCCTTTTTTTTAATCTAACTTACAAATCAAAGCATTAGAACCTACTGGTTACAATAAGAAATTTTGGTATTTTTGTGGCTTATATTAAGAAGAACATTTCTACAAGAGCTAAAAAAGAAAAACTTGTCAACCCTTTACCAATCAGTCTGGCCAGCGTAGCATTAGTAGGCCAAGCTTCCTTATATCAATAGAGACCTCCTCCAGCCCTTATAAGGTGAAAGCCTTATTATTTACTAGTTAACATTATTTTATGCCTTACATGATGGACAGACGGTGGCGAGGATGGATACCACCTTGGGATATGTGATGGATACCACCAATTGTTTTAGTGTGTGCCTGCCTCACCCAAGGTGGAAGTATTTGTAGCAGGCCTATGTCCAGCAGTAGTCTATTGGTAGTAGTTATTTGACGACCTCTATGGCGAAGTGGTTATATAACATGACTGCTACGCCGAGGTCTCGGGTTCGATTCCCGCTCAATGCAAATCTTTGTGTGCATGAACATGATTGTTTGCATTGGTCTGGGTGTTTTATATGTGTAATATGAATGTATTTACAAAAAAAAGTATTTAAGTATGTTTATCCGTTATCTAGTATCCATAGTACAAGCTTTGCTTAGTTTGGGACTAGATGGCGTTGTGTGAATCTATGACGAATATTTATATTTATTGGCTGATATAAATATGAATCTGATGATGAAGCTATTCCTGCAGTAAACTTTAATGATGATCGTAGTCATCATAGCAGCCCATTAAGGTCCCACTGCAGGGACGGGCCTCCTCCAGTGAAGGAGGGATACTTTGCATACTAATACCACGCTGGCCAAACGGATTGGTATAGGGTTTAATTTTGAGTTTTTCTTCTTTTTATTACGTAAGTCGTAGTCGGTTTTTACGACATCCGTGGGATGAGATAGGAATGATGGGATCGTAGTACATACATTTCATTTATAAAAAAAATACTTTAACTGCTATTTTATATCCAAAGAAATACAAAACTTCTATCTGTTGACAGTACCCTGCATAGATTTTAGAATGTTTAAAATATGTTAAGATAATATTTGCTATGTAGTAAAGAGTAGGCGTTAATATTATTCTTAGACTTTTAAACCAATGGAACGTAAAGAGCAATGTTGTATTGAGCGGGAATCGAATTCGACGATTCAGTATAGCAACAATGAGGCGTGAACTATAATATAAATACACCAGATTTAATTTAACTTCACAGTTATTCTCTACCTACCAATATATAACCAATACATAAGAGAAATAATTTTCCACACGAATAAGCCTAATTTCACGCAATAAAATGAAATTAGCAATAAATTTCCAGTCTCATTTATCAGACCATTGGATACTAACAAAATACATTCATTCATTCATTCGTTCAATTGTGTCATATACAAGTAAATTTGTCAATAGTGACATAAATAGTATTATGTATAGTATTGTAAACGTTTATCGCTTGTTAAACATCGTGCGAAAACCTTTTTAACATTGTCATATTATTGTATACTTAATTTAGTTTGTATCGGTTTTGATACAATTATTTTCCATTCTACTTTAGTATGTAGAGGTAATTATTTATAGTTTCGCTTCGCAGATTCGCTTAGTCAACGATTTACTTACTAAAAGTTCCATATTCATCATCATCATAACAACCCATTAATGTCCCACTGCAGGAACGGGCCTCCTCGATATTATGTTAATTCATGTAATTATGGTTGATTTCTAATTGTATCATAGTGTCTACTGTGTCAAATAAAGAATATTTTCTTTCTTTCCTCCCGTGACGGAGGGATACTTGGCCTACTAATACCACGCTGGCCAGGCGGATTGGTATAGGGTTTAATTTCAAGTTTTCCTTCTTATTTTATTTCGTAAAGATAATATTCACGGATAGTCTCTTAGTACGTTTTTACGACACCCAAGTCATGAGATGGGGAAGTGACATATTGTATTCTTACTCCGTCACCACACGGGTACTTTGATTGAAGGGGTTGATACCATACTACTAAAAGGTTATTGATAATTTTTAATTATCTGTTATATGCATGAATTCCCGAAAATTTTGGTACGAAAGGCTCTGGTCCTAGCAGTAAGACCATCAAAAAATGGTAGGGAGTGTCGTTTGATTGTTGCCTGTAGATTTTTGCCCTTACTCGTAAAAAAGTTGCGACAAAAACGCCTATATCTCTTGATTGCGTTAGATTAGCAATTTTGATTAATTTTTTACAGCACTAGGGGGCAACAAGCCTTAGTACCTACCTATTTGGTGAAAATTTAAGCTTGATACCTGTGGAGGTACACGTGGGTGTTCCTGAGATAAATGGTCTTGACAGACAGACGGACAACAAAGTGATCCTATAAGGGTTCCGTTTTTACAAAACCGGTACGGAGCCCTAAAAAAGATGCATATGAATAATGACAGAATATCATGGTTATGCAGTTTTGTGTAAATGTATTTGTGACCTCAAAGTGACCACAACAATGTTCAATACAGCGCACAATAGTACTTGTTACTTAGTTATATCATACAATATCGTGTGAACTTTGCTTCACTTGTTCTGTTACCAATAAGGTTTTTTAAATGGTGTGAATCTAATTTTTCACATGGGGCTAGGTGGACAGTTGATTTCAGTCTTCGTAAGTGGTAGCCAAAACCGAGTGGTTTTATCTAGTGCTAGCGACTAGCTTCGGAAACACGTTAAATTACTTTTCTTTACATGTAAATGATAGTAAGTTAATCTATACTAATATTATAAAGAGGTAAAGTTTGTGTGTTTATGAGTTTGTAACGTTGTAGGGGGTAATCTCTAGATCTACTAAACCGATTTTAAAAATACTTTCTGCATTGAATAGTCCATTTATCGGGAAGTGTCATAGGCTATATAGTATTATGCTATTACTAATAGGAGTGGAGCAGTAATGAAATATGTTTTAAAAATGCACACGTTTTTTTCGCCGCCAAACGAAGTGGGCAAGGGTCAGCTAGTGACCTATAAAGCTAGAAATTATCGAAATGAACGAGTGCACATGGAAAAATAGCAGTTCAAGACTCCTTCAGATCGTTTTGGATCTAAGAGGATTCAAGTCAACAGGGGAGGGCTAGATTTACACAAATCCAAGGTATAACAAAACAAGGACTCGGATCGCCTACCGTTTAAAGGTATCTTTTAGGGGTCTCTACCTAGCCGGTGCTCGTGCTCATTTTGACTTCATGAAATGAAAGGAAAGGAAATTAAATGAAATGCATTTGTCTAAGCGTGGATACAATTTGTCTTATAACAATATAAAAAGTCCAGCACATTTACCATTGAGATGGCATAGAAATATCTAAGTAATGAAGTTATATGCATAAGTAATTAAAATTAACTTCTGTAATTATTTCCATTGTGGCACTAGTACTTCATAATAAATACTCAATCAAATTATCTGTTTATACCAGTAAAGTACCAAATAGTGCCAGTTCGGTACCAGGTTTGACATAAAGTACTGCACTCGTAAGCCGCAAAGTTGGCATAATGCCAGTCCTAGCTACAACGATAGTCGCACCGTCAGTTTTATGGGGAAATGACAATAAACAGGTACTATATTTTCATTGTGGAAGAGGATAATTACTGTTCAGTTAAATAATAAAATATATGAAATATTTGAAGTGTGTGAATAAATACGATTTGAATGTACAGTACCCGGCCGTAAATATTACACATCGACTTTTGTAAAGAGACTGCTTCGTAGAGCATCATCTCTGTCTACACTCATTTGGATAAGATGCTACTCTATCCTTTGGACACTCATTTGTATAAGATGTACTCGCTTTACCAAAAGGAGAAAACAATAAAACAAAATAATATAACAGGTAGAATAAAATATGTACCTACTCGTATTGTCATTTTAGACAGATAAGATAGATATGTCTTAAAATCTAAATGCTGTATCTCGTATTTAAATTATATTTTCTACCTATAACAGGCTATTTATAATACAAACAAAATACTCATCTTCATATATTAAGTATAATAGTCACAGTCTCACCTACTTACTTACAACCTTACGAACGCTGTATACCTATACATTTCAGACTGAGTATTTGCAACGAGTCGGAGATGCACGCCGTCATAACAGTAAATCTCGTCGTGAGCTGTCCTCCGCTCATAGCATACTAATGTACATTTTGTTAGGGTTTCCATTAATTTATACGGTACGACAATCTGAATTTGAAAAACAAAGGCTGTTTGCAGGCGAAATAATAGTGAAAAAGTTACGTCGTAGAGGAACTATGCTACGGAAAAGTCATGCAGCCCTGGCCTAGGTGACTTGTTTTAGACAGTAAAATTAAAACTTTATAACATCATTGTCAGAGAAGGGAAACCTACGATATTATCCGTTTACTTATTTAAGAAGCCTTCCACCCGCCTTTGGCCCAGGAGGGCAAGTGTGGGGGAAGTCCCAAAAAGATGGCTGTAAAGTAACTAACTCCGTGTGGTGACGGAGTAAGAATACAATATGTCACCACCCCGTCTCATCCCATGGGTTAGAAACCGACTATGGACCGACTACCCTATACCAATCCGTAGGTATTAGTAGGCCAAGTATCCCTTCGTCACAGAAGGTGGCCCGTCCCTGCAGTGGGACATTAACGGGCTGTTATGATGAAAGTAACTAAAATCCACGATGTTCATGTTATTACTTGAGCCGTTCCAGCGGAAAGGAGACCTACACTACAGGAACCTTATTTAAATAAAAATAAAACTATCAAAATGTAACTTATCGTCGTACAATGAAAACGCACAATAGTCTAGAAAAAGTTGGTACATACGCGAAGGTGTATTAATAAAAATTCTCGTGGAAAGTCTTTTAAAAAATAACTTAAAGTTGCAAAACTAACATTCTTACATGATTTAAAATAACCGAGATTATATACATGACTTGACTTAATGTACATTATGACTCATCGTACTTTTTATTATAAAAATTATGAGTAATATTTGTAAACGCCTGAGAAGTTATTCTTAGTGGTAATTTAGAGTGAGATCTCTGAGAAACATCAGTTGATTTTATTAAATTGTTTTGCATTTAAGTGGAAAAGATTTTTAATATGCAATGCTATCACTTCTGTTGAATGTTTAAATGGTTGGTGTTGGCTATTTTTATTTCAACATAACAGCCCATTAATGTCCCACTGTAGGGACGGGCCTCCTCCCGTGACCGAGGGATACTTGGCCTACTAATACTACGATGGCCGGACGGATTGGTAAAGGGTTTAATTTCAAGATTTCCTTTTTTTTATTTCGTAATTCACGGAAATTCACGGATAGTCCCTTAGTCGGTTTTTACGACGACCATGGGATGAGATGGGGTGGTGATATATTGTATTCTTACTCCGTCACCGGTAGTCACCACACGGAAAAATATTGTAAAGAAAAGTCTTTTGTGACTGTAATAAGTTGCTGTTAGTGTAAACCAAGAATTATGCTCAACCCTACAACTAACAATATTTTTTTTTGCAAATATCTAAAGCTTGAAGAAAAGCTTGTTTTGTTACAGATAGTGGGAACAGAAAATCAAATAAAATAAACTAATTATCTAGTAATAAAAACTTCGCTCAACCAACATAAGAAACTAAACTAAATTTTTCAACATAAGTTTACTTCATAATAGCCCATTAATGTCCCACTGCAGGGACGGGCCTCATTTCATGACGGAGGGATACTTGACCTACTAAAACCACGCTGGCCAGACGGGTTGGTATTGGGTTTAATTTCAAGTTTTCCTTCTTTCTATGTAAAGGTAATATTCACAGATATACAATAGTTTACATATGTAGGGATTAAGACAAATTCTGAAACAATTGCAAAAATAAACGCAAGCGCTTAGACTATATATAGTCCAGGAGCCGGCGTTCCTGTTTCATAAATAACTTCAAGTGCAGGGACGAGCTACAGTTGCCTTCTAATAGCTATACGCAATTATGGCGCCGAGAACGTACTTAGTTGTATTGTTTTTTTAAAAGTAGTTTTTAACCTAATACCAAAAAATCTATCGAATTTTTTTTAATGCAGGGAATGCAAGCTTCTCAATTTGATTGTATTTTTTAATATTTGTCACTTCATAACTCCGTCAATTATACAACTTTTGTATTTAAATGACAGTGTACATATAGATTGGTCTCATAGAAATTTCTTTTATTATCAGAAATAATCATAATTCGTACTGAGATTCAAGATATGACTAAAAATCTAAAAAAGTTACCTTTAGCACCCCCTTACATCCTCAGCACATCCCCCACCCTTATGGACTTTTAGGACTTTTTGCAAAGAATAATTGTACCAATTTTCAAAACTACACGATTCATTTCCCTTGCTTGCCTTACCTAATTCGGCTTAATTTGATTAGGTAATTGATGTAAATTGTAGCATTTAAAACCAATTCTACTATTTGTGCAAATTACTGCGTATATTGTTATCTTAAAAACAAATCATCATTATTCATTTAAGTAAACATTTTTCTAACGATATTGACTTGATTACATCGTACAATTAAAAATCATGTTTCATCTATTCGCCACTAGATGGCGTTGGTAAAATATTCTCGTTAAGCTCTCAAGCTTTGTAATTCGTGGATTACCAATTCAACAATATATCATCTAGTTAGAAATAGTATTGCATAATATTATGGCAAGGATTCACATTCAAATATAATCTTACAAACTAAAGAAGTTTCCTACAAGTACAGCAACTTTGTATTTGTTAATATCTTCCTTATTTGATCGGTTTATTTTGTAATGGCCGGTCCGATGGTTGACCTGAATGTAAGATGTATGTTTGGTTGAATGATTGGATTTATTAGTACAACTATTAGTGCGTTTACATGTATCAAAATACTTCCTGTAGATACTGAGAAACTGAATCAAGTGAGTGAGGATAAATCGGATTATTTGGTGCATGAATGAGTTTCAAGAATGTTTGTGAAGCTATTACCTATGTTAAGACTACGATCAACCGATGTACTTATTTATTATTATAAAGTTCTTAGAAATGTGATTTTCGTCGATCTTCGAACTATCTTACAATGTTGTCTATACGAAAAACGTTTTCCTTTACTGTAATACATTATGTAGGTATAAATTATTGTGCTTTCATATAACAGGCGGGAGAGCGGTCTTTTGTAGCCTTCATCTTAAAACTACATAACAGTAGTTAAAACTAAATAAGTTAATCATCATAACAGCCCATTAATATCCCACTGCAGGGACGGGCCTCCTCCCATGACGACGGAGGGATACTTGGCCTACTAATACCACGCTGGCCAGACGGATCGGTATAGGGTTTAATTTCAAGTTTTCCTTCTTTTTATTTTGTAAAGATAATATAGGATAGTCCCTTAATCGGTTTTTACGACACCCATGAGATGAGACATATTGTATTCTTACTCCGTCACCACACGGAGAGTTATTCATTAACAAAAAGTAAACCCTGCTGCTAATATTTTATCTTTAAGTTTAATTAAAACCAATAAATACAACAGATGTTTCTTAATTCCACTCTCATTACTAATTGTATACAAAGCAAACTACTTAAATATTAATGACTCGGAAGTGGTTTAGGTCTTCTTGACTACAAAAAAAGCAAGTTATTCTGCTTATACTAGTTTTTTTTATTAGTTTTTGTTTACCCGACATTAGGCTAATGCCTACTGTCGGGTAAACAAAAACTAATAAAAAAAACCATGACCTAACTTATTAATTACTCTCAAAATAGTAATTAAACAAGCTATTAACCCCATTCCCAAGAAAAATAAACAGATCACTTTATTTAAAAAAAAATCAGTGGAGGTCGTATATGATAGCCGATGTTTAAAAAAATAGCGTCACGTATGGTTAGGTTGGTACCCTGGCGCCCCCCAAGGACCGTGGGAGTGGGAACACGTGCCGACCACCGCGTTAAAGGACAAGTAGCAACGGGTTTGCTAATACTGCAATCTGCTCCACATGTTATTAGGGTTGGCGATTAGTTTGTGAAGATTTTTGTGTTTTTAAAGACGTTTTATTATTTTCTTATAGCTTCGGATTCTTTAAGCCCGATTTACACATCGACAAGTACAGTACGAAGTAGCCCCCTCTCTCGCGTCTCGCTAACTTAACTCGCCATAAAATAGGATGGAGATCTATTTAAATCAATTTAATCAACAACTTATTACTTAACTCGCTACTGTACTTGTCGATGTTTACCGGGCTTTAGAGACGGAAAGAAACTTGGTTTAATTACTAAGCTAAAAAGAGAAAAAAAAACGAATACATAATAGACGAAATAAATTGATAGAGATCTTTGTTAACCAGAAAAGGGCTTGATCACATTGTGATCATGTCGTCTAGTTTTTCTTCGTTTGTTTACTTATTCATTATCTTACTATTTTAAAGAATACTTTTATTTTATTCAAGAAAAGCAGAAATATTTCTAATAGAAGTGGTAGAATATATGATTTTATTTATGTAAGATTCACTGGCACTGTATCTTATTATCATCATAACAGCCCATTAATGTCCCACTGCAGGGACGGGCCTCCTTCAGTGACGGAGGCATACTTGGCCTACTAATACTACGCTGGTCAAACGGATTGGTATAGGGTTTAATTTCAAGTTTTCCTTCTTTTTATTACGTAAAGATAATATTCACGGATAGTCCCTTAGTGGGTTCTTACGACACCCATGGGATGAGATGGAGGGTGACACACTGTATTCTTACTCCGTCACCACACGTATCTTATATTATAAGGAAATTTTAAGATACTTTTGTCATATTCTAATTAATCAATATATGAATTTAATTTCATATTAATAAACACTTAATATTGTTAGACTTAAATAAACTTTTCGTAAAGAAGTAGCTAATAAAAAAAAAACTCTCTAAAAGTTGTCAAGATACATCCCTACTCATAGACACACGTCCCAGTTGAGAATAACATGCCTTTTTGTTTTTGTTCAGAAAGGCTGACCCGTTATTGATGATAATGAAAACTATTTGTTTTGTTTACAACTATTTTTAAAAGATTTTACCTCGTGTAATATAATTAAGTTAACATCATAACTAATGTTAATAGGAGTGGGTTATGAATGAGGTTATAAATTAATTATTAGTTTTGATAGAATAATTGAAATAAAAAATTGGTAATTAATAAGTAATTTATTCTACAAATTACGTTATGCAGCCTCGATGGGGTTATCTAGCTTAAATGGGATAATGATTTCGATTGCCAAATGGGTCATCGCAGCTTTAATAAGAGGACGCTTACCTATTCGAATTCGAACCCTGTATAAGAAAAGAAAGAAAGAAAATGTTCTTAATCCCAATAGGGTACAAAAAGCAATACAACAATTTACATCTTAAAAATAACTATAGTTAATTATTAAAATCTAAATATTAAAACATTGTAACAAACTTATTTTTTTATATTAGTTTCGATATTAACAAGGTGATTATAAAATTTCCTCAAGCTCAAAACAATGACTTGCTTGTAGCTTAGGAGTAACTATATCAATTTCTCTTTCACGATACTTAATTATAAACTTCGCTTAAGTTGAGACTGAAAGAGTTGCGCATTCTTTGATGTAGGCAGCTTAAGACAATTATAGAACGTATGGAAAGATCGAGAATGTCTACAGAACGAATACGACACTCCGTTAGGTGTGGCATTCTCGTAAATTTGATCACGTCAAGGGAAGAATATATTTACTACTTTATTATTTATCCGTTTTTAGAAAAGAAGAGCCAACTTTTTATAGAAGGTTGTGCAATGTCGATTACAAATTTATAAAGCACTAAATAGTTATAAAAATAATATTTTTTTTTAAAGAATGGAATTAACGCGGTAGACTTATGGCTTGATTAAGGAGACTGATGTTTGAGGCAGGCAAAACAGTTGTTAGTAATATGATGAAAATTCTCTACTACAGTCGATTAATTTTAATGATATCTGAGTTGATTTCAAACATTTTTGACGCTTCAGTAGATTAATTTGATGTAATCTGTAAGATCAAATAAATCCGAACAGTACAGTTAGTTTACTGTATGTGGCGAGACAAATGGTACTGCTGGATATTTACTAGCAGCCAGTAAAACACTATTATACAATTGTTACTAATTTCAAAAACACGACAAAGTACTAGGAGTGCATCGTGAGGGAAAAAAGGTCGACACATTCCTGTTAGACACCAAAGCATACTGTGAAATTACAGGACTGCAGGACTGGGCAGTTTGCATCTTAGAGCGACGAGGGGAGTTCCAAAGCCGTCTACACTTTATATTTGCTAAGCACCCATCGCCAACAAGATTGGAAATAAGCTTCAGGCAAGTGACTTGCTCTACTTGTCTGTGTACTTGACTTGTCCGTGTGGTGACGGAGTAAGAATACAATATGTCACCACCCTATCTCATCCCATGGGTGTCGTAAAAACCGACTAATGCCCGATTTACACATCGACAAGTACAGTAGCGAGTTAAGTAGTAAGTTGTTGAATAAGTTGATTTAAATAGATCTCCATCCTATTTTTTGGCGAGTTCAGTTGGCGAGACATGAGAGAAGGGGCAACTTCGTACTTCGGAGATCTATTTAAATCAACTTAATCAACAACTTACTACTTAACTCGCTACTGTACTTGTCGATGTGTAAATCGGGCATTAGGGACAATCCGTGAATATTATCTTTACGAAGTAAAAAGAAGGAAAACTTGAAATTAAACCCCTATACCAATCCGTCTCGCCAGCGTGGTATTAGTAGGTCAAGTATCTCTCCGTCACGGGAGGAGGCCCGTCCCTGCAGTGGGATATTAATGGGCTGTTATGATGAAGTGACTTGCTATGAGTCAAGCTTACATAATATCTGCTAATTTAGTGAAACAAATGCTGAATTGTAAAGTTTCGTTATAAAGTCACATGTCCTATTACATCTTTCAAAAGTGATGAAGTTTGTTAGTCGTTGTATGTAAATTTTAGCAGCATGTCTCTGTAATGTTAATTGGTTACATAATGCTCGCATTGGGAACAAGATGATAGGTACAAAACTCGTACAAATGTCTACATACTTTCCATCAGAAGCCGGGCAAAGGAAATAATAGATGAAGAGAAGGAAAACCTGAATACAGATGAATGGAGATCGAATCATAACAGCCCATTAATGTCCCACAATGACGGGCATCCACGCGTGACGGAGGGATATTTGGCCTTCTAATACCACGCTGGCCAGACGGATTGGTATAGGGTTTAATTTAAAGTTTTCCTTCTTTTTATTTCGTAAAGATAGTAGTTACGGTTATTCCCTTAGTACGTTTTACGACACCCATGAGATGAGATGGGGTGGTGACATATTGTATTCTTACTCAGTCACCACACGGATTTTATAGTAGTCTTAAAATAGGTTAAGTCCGTCTTGATTTCTATATCGGTTTGACTTTACGTACGCATTAGCGTACACCAGCTGATCTCCGAATGACGAAGGCAAATACAAACCTCTTACGGGCAAAACGTATGCTTTAGTGTACGTGGCCGTCACTAGATCTATCATTAAGTGTACAAAATATAAAAGATGGCTTCTAGATCGGTATGGAAGTCGTCGGCTCAAATAGGTTTTAAAGGAAAAAAGATACAAAATTGGTAAAAAGAGCAACCCGCGCAATCTGGTTGCAAACAATAAAAAAACAAAGAGCGGCTAGCGTGGTGTCGGTCACCCAAGTTTCCTTCTGCCTCCTACCGCCTGTCTCTGCAGTGGGACAAAATTAACTATTAAGACGTCATCATCATAACAGCCCATTAATGTCCTACTGCAGGGACGGGCTTCCTCCCGTGATGGAGGGATACTTGGCCTATTAATACCACTCTGGCCAGACGGATTGGCATAGGGTTTAATTTCAAGTTTTCCTTCTTTTTATTTCGTAAAGATAATATTTACCGTTAGTCCCTTAGTCGGTTTTTACGACACCCATGGGATGAGATGAGGTGGTGACATATTGTATTCTTACTCCGTCACCACACGAAGAATTAAGACGTCAAATCCAACATAAAACCTGAATAATCTATGTTTACAACAAAATATCCAGCAAAAATCTTTCATAGATCGCCCTCAAGTAACTCAGAGGAGGTAAACGGGCCAGTTAGCGGTCAAGGTTGCGTATTTCATTCGGGGTCAACGTCCGTCATGGCGTGGCGTACAGTCAATGTGTTCTTGTCACGCGAACAATGTAACATGTGGTGCTACAATTGATATATTTTTGAACGCGAATTTAGAAATATATGTAACAATTTCTGAACGTTATTTTTGGTTATAATGTTTTTATTCGTATGACGTGTTTATTTAATTATGTGTGGAAATTGGTTTTAGACACGTTATGCTTGTATGAAGTGAAATAGTTTTTTATTGTTTTGATCAGACATGTATACCGTGGTGCCGCCCATTAATGGACGTCAGCAATGCCATGGTCTAATCTAAAACCCAAGTTTTATGTCCTATACCACTGTTATTTCACTCGATATTGTACCATATACCTTTCACCTAAATACAGCCAATATACAATAAAATTAATGAATGAAAAGACACTTTTATTTTATTAATTAATTCTTCACAAATACTACTGCACATCTTAATTTTTTCATTCCATCCACTTAGATGATTACATTCTATGAAATTTTCTTAATAAGTTGGTAAATAAAGATAAGTTTAAATTGGAACAAGACTAACAACTAACAAGGAAAAGCAAAGAGTTCTATTCAGAATTTCTGAAACAGCAGATATAAGATATTAAATTGAATAATACACTGATTTTTCTAATTTTTTTTTTACGGAAAAATATTCCATATTTTCACTTCTACAATTACCATACTTTGACTATAAAATCCCATCGAAAAACATTGTAAATGAAATTGTATTACACTCATCAACTACCTACAACTATGTACGTAATTAAATAAGATTTTTATCGCGTTCAGAAACAAATTGGCATAACGTAGCGTGAGTATGTTCAATATTAATAAAGTATTTTAAAAACGTCCATGTAGTGACGTTATAACACGTCCAATAAAGCTGAAATATACTTTCATAAGTACGAAATTTGCTTGAATGAAATTTGTTACTTTGATGTCGTTGTGGATTTAAATGAGTATTTTATTTATAGGATTATTTACTTTATAGTAATGCTCATTAGTAAAAGATTTTGGTTTTCGTGTAAACATTAAAATTTAATTAAAAGTATTTATTTATAAACAAGCTATAATTGAATTATTATGTTATTGAATATTATAATGAAGTTCATCTTTTATTGCTACGGTATGCGTATCAATCGGCGATAAACGACTTTAACTACTAACATGTGTCAAATAGGGTATTGTGAGTGTGACAGCAAGTACATTATACTTACATGCTATTTATAGTTCGTCATCAAACAGTAAATGTTATAATTATTTATTAGGCAAAATCAAGGATGTGCGAGTGTTGTGTTTAATTCGTACAAAAATACCTATTTTATGTAAAAAGTCTATGTAGTAACGAACACAGTAACATTTTTCTGTAGAACAGGGAGCAAGGACATACAAAGAAACGGTTCGCCAAAGGAATCATAGACATGTTGCTGCTTCGTTTTATAAGGAACTAGCTGACCCGTGGCCACTTCGCTGGGCGGCGAAAAAAAGCGTGTCCCTTTTTTAAACATTACTGCTCCACTCCTATTAGTCATAGCGTGATACTATATAAGCCTAGGACACTCCCCGATAAATGGACTATTCGAAACCGAAAGAATGTTTAAAATAGGTTCATTAGATTTAGAGATTACCCCTTACAACATCACAAACACACAAATTTTACCTCTTTATAATATTAGTAAATATAGACGTCAAGAAGATAAATTTCACCTTTGACATTTCACAGGACGGAATAGTGTCCCACCTTAATTTTTTTTCTTATTTCATATTTTTCTCAATCTACTTAACGCGCACTTATCGCTTATGAATTACTATTAACATCTGCTAGTCAAACAATAAACTTACAATATGTTATTCAATGCTATAATAACAATACTACAATAACTTAAGGGTGTGTTTTATTGTGCAAAAAGATAATATTTAGTATGTTATTGTTGATCACGTTTAGTTTATATTGATCAATCTATTAGCGAATGTGTCTTTAATTTGATACATTAAACAGCCGGTAAGCAAAAATCAATGAAATGAAAAAGCTCCTAATATAACGACATTCTTGAGATGTTTAAATGTTTCCCAAAATGTTTGAAATTAAAATATTCTATTTTTCTACTTTATCCTCCAATACTCAAGAGGACGAATAGAGTATCCAGAATTTGGACATTAAACGGTCAATAAAATTAACAAATAATCCCAAAAATGACATTAACTAAACAAATAATCTTTATTTAACAACGAACAAAGATCAAGCATAGAGATCATAAAATTGTGATGATGTTATATAAAATTTTATTAACAATAAACCTCTTAAAGTCGACAGTAGAGGGCGCTTAGATCGTGACGCATGCGCAAACGGCGGGATTAAGTCCACAAAGCGTGGCGTACGCGCAATATGTTGACAGAAACGAATTTAGATTATTAACAGCTTATTTAAGCTTTGTAATAAAAACTACAATCTGACGTAAACTGCTGGATATATTCAATAAAATAATACAGAAAAAAAAGTACATTATTTTTTATGTTATCTATGAAAAGTATGAAGCTATGTTGAGCCTCATTTAATGAGTGTTTATGTTTAAAAGATTTTGTTAAAAGCAGTAAAACTGTATAGAAAGTAATGTAAAATATATTAGGTAAATTAAGAAGTTGAAAAACCTTCCGATCTGTCAATACAAATATTAAGAATGAGAAATCATCACAGAGTTATTTAATGAGAAATTAGTAAGTAACAAAATATACTTCTTTTTGCACTGATTTTAATGACCACATAATCAATCAACTAGCATATAGCAGTCCACTGCTGGACATAAGGCTCTCAACACGAGCCACAGAACTCGGTCCTGCGCCTTCCGCATCCAGTTCGACCAAGAGACCTTTATGAGGTCGACGGCTAACCACATAATGGCTACTACTTTTGTTAGCTTTAATGACACTCAAGCCAAGAGGTGGCATACTTTTCTATCATCATATCATAACAGCCCATTAATGTCCTACTGCAGGGACGGGCCTTCTCCCGTGACGGAGAGATACTTGGCCTACTAATACCACGCTGGTCAAACGGATTGGTACAGGGTTTTATTTCAAGTTTTCCTTGTTTTACTTATGTAAAGATAATATTAACGGATAGTCCCTTAATCGGTTTTTGCTACACCCATGGGATGAGATGGGGTGGTGTATATTGTATTCTTACTCCGTCACCACACGTAGACTTCTATAACACTACACAAAAATTAAATAAAGTATTTAAAAGCTTAAATGTTGTCAACAACAGCAATATAAGTACCTATGTATATTGAATATATTTACCATATTTATTAAAATACAAACGATAGTACTTAATCTTGTGGAAAGTTAATTAAATGTATGCTTAGCCTTGCTTAATTGAAATAACTTTTCCGTATAAAAGTAATAACTTAATCTTTTAAACTTATTCTAATAACTTACTTAACATGGTAATTATTGTGTAATATTATAACGTTGTACGTTGTTTTATAAGTTATAACGTTATTTTTGGAAATAGCTTTAAGTTGCCTAACTTTGTGACCATATTCTTCTCAGAGTTTTATTATAGACTCTACATTTACAAAAGTGATGGTGATTTATTGACAGTTATACTATTTTCGTTGTTTAAAAGTATTATGGGTGGGGAGACCCCTCACACGGTGGACCGACGACCTGGTTAGGACGGCGGGAAGCCGATGGATGAGGGAGGCACAAGACCGCGCAGAGTGGAAACTTTTGGAGGAGGCCTATGTCTGGCAGTGGACGTCCATGGGCTGATATGGATGGAAAAGTATTATTCTGTGACCTTAGTCAGGAACCACTCCTTCCGGTCCCCTACCGATCTCACCCAGCCTTCAAACGTCGTCAGTGACCTAAATGAGCTAAGATATTTTGATTTTTCTTTGAGGTTCGATGTAGTCCTGTAGGTACTTATTCTACAAGCTAAGCTTAGGTCTGGACGTGTTGTGTGAATACTGCAGAGACAAGCCTCTTACATTAAGCAAAGAATACTTGGCCTACTATTGCCGCGGTCATAATTACGACGTATTGGTAAAATATTTTATGACCAGACTTTCTTAGTCGACTTTTACGACGGGCCTGAGATTAGATAGGCTGGTGACACCATGTATTCTTCTTACACACCTTCTCATCAAGGAGGTATGCCTATTTTTTTACAGATTTACCCCCTTACTCATAAACGGCTCTTAAATTTTAGTCAATAGATTAAATTCTTATTGTTTTGTTTGGTATAAGGTTGGTTTTCCTAGTAAAAATCTCGCTAAACAGTGATTAAATTTAAGAGGCGTTTATGAGTAAGGGGGTACATTATTATAACCTATGCAAACGATAAATTATGCTGAGTATGTCTATACTCTAATACTGAGTCTATGGTGTTTATTTATGGTTTACAGACAATAATTAATTGGTGTTTCGGTACATGGTTGTGCGGTGCATGCTGTGATGGTAAATAAGTTTTTTTTTTTAAATTTACTTTTTAATAACATAAATATGATGATGTTTTGAAAACATTTACACATCATTATATGTTATTAAAAATTGGTGTATTATGTGACAAAGTTTAAAGGAATTAGTGTCGACACCTAACTTAAATGAAGTTAGGTGGCGACACTAATTCCTTTAAACTTCGCTGTTATAAAAGTCGACTTAAGGATGGTACGTAATTATTTTCTTTACGAAAATAAAAGAAGAAGAGCTTGACATGAAACTTTATACCAATCAGCCTTGCCAGCATCATAACAGCCCATTAATGTCCCACTGCAGGGACGGGCCTCCTCCCATGACGGAGGGATACTTGGCCTACTAATACCACGCTGGACAGACGGATTGGTACAGGGTTTAATTTCAAGTTTTCCTTCTTTTTATTTCGTTAAAATGATAGTCCCTTAGTCGGTTTTTACGACACCCATGGGATGAGATGGGGTAGTGACGTATTGTATTCTTACTCCTTCACCACACGGAAATATGAAAATGAATAATATGAATACATTATTATGTATGAAAAATGCATGCATATTTAAGTTATTTTTAAGAATCCCGGTAACTAGACAAATTGTTATGTATTAGTTTTTATTCACAATTGCACTGTGTTGTACCTAAATATCCTGTGCTAATAAGGATGTATTTAATTTTTTCTTAGAGTTTTAAAAGAGAAATAAAATGGTACAGTTACCAGCAAAAGCGTCGGTACACGCGAGCGGTGTACAGTCGCCGCGTGTCCCATCGAGACGCTGTCGATGCTATCTCTACCAAGAGGGATTCCACTATAGTACGTTAGCTATGAATTGGCCTAGGTTTCTTGAAACTATTTTTTAATTATTAACTTAATATTATTACTTACTAAGTACTCTTCATTTACATTTTTCACAATCTTTTACATTTTTAAATATGTATATAAAAAAAACATTTAAAAATATAAAAAAGGTAGACCCGCCAGCATCGGGTACAGGGACCAAGCTACTGGTGGTTAGGGCTCCAGAGATAGGAACCTCTTCACAATACGTGCCGTATCAAGCAGTACTGCCTTCTGCATCAGACCTTTGATCCAACTGCCAAGCGCGAGTCTCCTGAGATGTCTCTTACTTAACTTATTTTAATTATTACACGTATTGTTTAACTTTGCAAAAGTCAGTCAAACCATACTGATTGCCACTGTGCGGCAGCTACCACGAATGTGGCTGCCAAGACCGAAGTTTAAACCTAGACATCGTGTGTGCCAGCTTATGCCCAAGCGAAAAACCAAGTTACTTGTGCCCGTTAAAGGAAAAGGGAAGAAGAAGGAAGACTATCTTTTCAGTGGTAATGCATGGGTAGATGCCATCCCTTGCCTTTATTTCTAGACTGTGTTTAAGATTTCCGTCAGGTATGATATAATCATAAGGGTATGATTTAAGCTGTCACCAATTTAATTCATTTTGTGTTTCTTAAATTATAGGGTTTGCCCTCAAAACAGTAGATTTGTCACCAAAATGTAGTCACCAAACAATATAAAATCAATTCCACAATAAATTACCGAAAATCATGGAGATATCTGGTCAAGTACCAAATAAATGGTTTTGTATGTATTAGAATAGGTTTGTCCTAATAGTATTTAAGCAAACTAATTTAAAGAGATCACCAATAAATCATATATTATATCACTATAAAATTTCATGAAGGTCTAAATATGTAGGTTGGTCGTCATCATCCTTTCAACCAAAAGAGTCTACTACTTAAGTGCCTCCCCCAAGGGTCTTAATTTCCACAGGTAGTATAAATATATTATATAATGCACCCACAACAATGAACGTAATCGTCGCGAATGAAGTAAACTTGCATCTCGCTGCCCGCGCCGCGCATCGTATGATCGTACCTACAACCAAACTACAACCCATTCGTTGAGGCCCGAAAGCGAGCCAATTTGTCTCCCTTCCCTTCCTCTTCCCTTTGAACATATTTTCATTAAAATTATAAACTGATGTATTAAATTGGTAACGAATACATTATTTTAATAACTGAACGAAATAAAATGTAACTAATGTATTGGTGACAAAATAACAAATAAAAAGGAGTCGCAGTCAGGGATCGATTAATCGATTTTTTTGGTGACAGATCTACCATTCTAAGCACCAAGCTATTATTTAAGTAATAAAACTATTATTAAAAGAACGAAGTTTATATTCATGTAATGCACTACAATTTTGTTGGTAAACCATCTCATATTTTACACATTATATTAACAATAATTTGGTAATTCATACCTGGGAACACTCTTTGTTTATCTGAGAACGAAAATATTTCGTGGCGATAGATCTATTTATTAGGTGATACAACTTGATGACAAATATAAATTTTGGTGACAAAAAATATAGTTCCCTAATCATAATACCGTGTCTTTATAAAATAACACACAAAATTAAATAATTAATAAAAATCTAGAATAATCGGCCAATTCAGAAGAAACGGACACCATTTAACCCAAGAATGTAGGATTTATTTCGCAAAATTGTTTATAGGGATGGCGTTCAACGTTATAGCGAAACACTTAACATTATTCAGGGCCGGGGCCAACAATAGTGGTCGATGGCTTACCGCTCCCATGGACGGTCACGCTTCGGCTCTTCCTTGTGGAAAATTTGCATAATGCAACATGCATAATAGAGTGATTATAATCCCTGTTAATGCTTGTACAAAATTTATACTATGCGGTATTGAAGATGCTATTAACTTTGAGTTAACTACTTAGTTGAATTTAACGAGAATTTTTGTTTGGGTGAAGTTTTTTGACATTTTATGTAGGGTTAAGTTAGAATATTTTTATATAAAGCAACTTGAACTTTACTGATTAGCATGAGAGTGTAATAATTATCGTTTGGAAGTAAGCAGTTTCCAAGCAATTTTACGAAACATTTTTTTTAAACGGATTCTAGGAAACAGTCGCTATGTGATAATCTTGTTGTATGTTAATAATAATTACATTTGCCTTTCAAAATGCATACTGTAATGTGGAGTGTATCTTTTTTTTCAAACACCAATCGAAAGTAATTAGTTAACGTACTCGAATTTCAAAGAAATCTCTCGAGTCTATCACCTTTCACGTTTGGATACCTTCTACAAAATTACACAAATAGAACACTAATATGAATTAATAGCTATTCACGACGACGAATGTGAAAAAATAACAGTTTTTGAACGCCCCACATATTTGTTTTTGGAGTGTGAAAAATCGTCTTTTTCGACGGTTTGCGGTGTGTTTTTAAGTAATATGAATGTTTTGGCATTATGCATGAATAATTTCACGTCTCTAAATGCAGCTGTGGCGTAATACCACACGTGATATTAGTTTGTAACAACTTTGTGAAAAAAAAATCTGGATTACGGTTTTATTTTAATAAGTGTCTATTTGCAGTTCTGGTATATTACACATCCATTACATTTCTACAGCTAAAATGTTATAATCGTCACGTAATACGTCGACATCTCAAAAGGGATACAGCCATAAATATTAATCAAGCGAAGCTGTGGACGCATCTTCAGCCGCCATCTTGGGCATAGACAAGCTGACAAGCACATTGTTCAATTTGAACTTTTGCTTACAAAGTGTGTCACAGAGTCGAAATGTGAAAGCGATTTGCCACAGACTGCATCGAGTGTATGGCTGTATCCCATATTTTTGCGCGGCAGTTACCTAATTGCTTCCTGACATAATAAATACGATGTGTGAACTGTTTATTGCTCATAAATATTGGTAAACTTGCTGAATGTTAGGATTTAGGTGTTGTTTAGAAAGTTAAGTTGTTACAATATTATGTATCGGGGTCTTAATTAGTGGTTATTTATGTATTTATTTTTGCTGTTCTGAAGTGTGTGCTTTACGTTAAATATTTTTGTTATAATTTGGTAGCCATAAAGGTCGTTAATTACTTATGGTCGACCATTAAACAGTGCAGTCAGTTGGACTATGATTGAGTTAAGTAGGTATTAGTAATATGTATTGTACCTTAAAATATATATAATAATAATGTAATATACCTAATATAATCTCTTTTTGAATAATAGTATCTTACAGTATAGTCCCGGGAACTATAAGTTCTGAATAAATATATGATCTATAAAGACCTTTTGGGTTTTAAGGAACTGTTTAATGTATGTATTATTATATGTCATACAAGTATAGCTTATTATAACTTTTAAACTATCGCGTTTTATTATTATAAATATTGTATAAACGGGATATTAACGCGCATTTTATTTACCTTTATTTTACTTGACATTTCGGTTCAGGTTGATCTGACCGTGGTCGCAAGCTGACTGACGAAACAAAACGGCTGATCCCTATGCAAGTCCAAATCGATTAGGAGCTTTTCACTATAATGATCGCTATATGTTTTTAATGTAAGTTTTATCCATGCAAAGAAAAAAAGAAGCGTGTTTTCTTTTCTTTCTGTATGCAAAATAAACAGGATTATTATTATGGTCTAAGTCATAGTGACAACGTAAAGTCATTCCTCGTCTCTTGTTTTCAAGGAATACATTCAACGCAATCCTGACATCTAACACATGTCATACATCCACTCTGATTGATGCCACACCTAATTATGTCCCAAATTTTACATACAAATGTACCACTTTAAATTCTATACAATTAAAAACTAATATTCGACCGTATTTTTAAAAGTATAAGGTTGATATTCAATTTGGTAGATGACATGTATAATTTTGGTAATGTTTCGTCGCCTTTCTTTACAGGGATGAAAGATTTATGATATCTTCCGCGTGGTAGGAAATAGTTTTATCGGAATTTATCGGTTTAAGTTTGAACTTAGAACTTTGGCTGTAATAATTAAAGGTTTGAAACATCAACCCTTGAATGTGCTGCTGCAGAGACCAGGCTTTAGTGGTAGAGAAAATGTTGATTTTACACGTACCTAAGGTGACAGGAGAAATAGTGTATTGTATTGTATTTCTTTATTAATGGCCTCATGAACGTAGTTACATATTTGCCAGTGTCAAGTGAGAGATATTACATTCAGTACCTATAAGTAAAAGTAAGTATAAAACTAACATAAAAAACAACATTAAAAAGTCGATGCTTCACTTTTGATTGTCGTCGAGGAGAACTTCACGGGAACGCGTACAATGGATACAAGAACAGCCGGAACAAGATGCCACCAGCTATTCACCAATCACTTGCATATTTATTCATATTTATTTACTGACGACGAATTTGCAAAACAAAACCGCATCTCTTCTGCATCACAAAATCTTCAAATAATCTATTTGTTTTTCTCAGTCTCAGTCAAATTCCTCGAGAAATAGTGTAGGATGATGAAGCCGTTATTACGCTGTAATTATTTTTGTAAACAGTAAAAGTGACATTTTCAATGTCAAACCATTTAAAATGTGTCTTTTAATGGCTTTTACTCAATGGTTACTACATCAAACTAAAAAAACCCTTACAGATTAGTAAATATATATAACTGATTTGGATATGTAAATAGTATTGTAATTTATACGTAAAAAACACCCAGACCAAAACATTAATGTTCATGCACACAAAATTTTGAGTTAATCGGGAAACAAACTCGAAACCAAAATTATATCATTAATTTCCGTCCTTTTCCAATGGCGGCTTACAACAGACACCACAAAAACCAATACAGTTCTTATTAAAACATCTAATTAACATTTAAAATATAATAAATTAAAGTAAAGTCACGGTGTATTAAGGTTAACAATGCAGCACGTACTACGCACACGACTAGTGTGCGCGTGCCCTTAGGTCGTGAGTGCGTGATCATACTTTGTATATTGTTGTTTGATTTTGTTAGATTTTATTGCGTGTTGATACTGTTTGAAAAGTTTTTAAGCTTACCGACATTTATGAATTAATTTTGTTTAAACGTAACTTTGATAAAAATTACCGAAACCATTAAAAAATTATAGAAATAGACAAAATAGAAATAGAAAAATAATTTATTTGCAGCAAAACATACAAAATAAAATACTTAGTACCTACAAAAATTTATATCTAATTTGCCGCAAATCAGCCTCAAGTCAGAAAATACTGGCTTAAAATAACCAGCCCTGGTCTTCCCTTGAGACTGGTTGACGGGTGACGTACGTTAACACTAAACAATAAGTATAAACAAATACAATTCACTTTAAGATTTATAAACTAAAAGGCAAACAAATATGGCGTCTTGCTTGTCATATAGTTAACGAAAAGATCGTCAGACCATTGGGCCATTGAAAGCTTCAGTCAGAAAAGGAATTTAAAGTGCTCTGAGTATAGTAAAGTAAGTCTTAGAAGAAGCCCTCTGACCACAAGGCCACGTCGAAGTTTTGAATTGGTAGCTTTAGTAATTTAAATCGCTACTAAAATTTTTAGTTGGGCAATTCTGGCAAAATCTGCGCCATTAATGTGATCCTGGGTTGATGACAGAGGAATAATAACTTGAAGTAAAAAAGTGTGAAAAGGCTTTAGTCTCTTCAAAAGCCCTGCAACAGGGCATGCCATTGAAGTCTTGGACGGTGTTATCGAATTTCCGAGACATCTCTGATAACCACCGTAGAGGTATTATTTGGTAGACTGGTCTTTGGCAGTCCAACATAACCAACAGGCCCTAGCCCTAGGCCAAAAAGAGTATACTCTAAATACATAATCATCATTATCCTGCCCTTATCCCATTTCTTTTACTTTGTTTTTGGGGTCGGCGCAGAATGTCTTCTTCTTCCACAGCTGCTAAAAGTGTTGGCTATATTTTACGGCCGTCCGCCTGCCTGTCGCCAACCCGCCTTGGGAAAGCTGTTGTTGGTGGTTTATTCTACGACACCCACGGGAGGATATGGAACAGTTCTATTCTAACCAGAAACCGCACGGCTTACACAAAGCACTTCCTCTACGGAAAAAAGGGGCGTTTACCAAAGTAACATTATTGAAATATTTACATAGTTATTATCTTTCTATACTAACACGCACCATCAAAAATAAGTATCGAGATTTTCAAATGTAAATTTGGCATGTTTAACAGCCAAGGCTGAAAGTTCATGGCAAAGCAATCACCTTGTTCCTATGAATAATATAAAAAAGTTACTTTTATAGATTAAGTAAAAGCCTACCAATTATTACCTTATTCACTGCGTGACATTTGCTGATATTTAATGTAGGGTTATTTTATAATATTATGACTAATTTTGGGCACTTTCGCAATTTTATATTTTATTGTGAGGAATTGAGGACTTAATTAGATTATTTGAGATATTAAGAAACGGCTATAATGACCTGGTCAAACCTAATGAAGAGCGTGTATAAAATCCAGAAACGAAATTAAAACAGCAGAAACTGTCTTAGTCCTACATGTTTTATGTATGTTTTGGTGGGTTACCCAGGGATGGGCCTCTAATGACAGCGGGGAAATTTTACGCAGCTAGTCAGATTTTTATCTGCTCGTCGAAATAATACCTGCCAATTTTCCTTCCAACCAACCTTATATTGTTTACAAACATTAATGTATAAATATTCACGGACATCTCTACACAGCGCCATCTGTTCCCAAAGTAAGCTAGGCTTAACCTGCTTGTGTTATGGGTAACAGAACAACGGATTTTAATACTTATATACTTTTTTTTGTAAATACATAAGTACATATTAGACATAGAAACACTAAGACTAATGTAAATAATCATGTTCATGCACACAAATGTTTGGAATCGAACAAATCGAGAGGTCTCGATTCGAATCCGAGACCTCTGCATAGCAGTCATGTTTTATAACCACTACGCTACAGAGGTCGTCAATATATTTTTGTATCGTTGTGGTTAGTGGTCAGTTATGTATGAAAAGATGTTTAAGCCGCTCGTAGGTCTCTGATGTGGTTTAACGGCTGTATTTCTACCACGACAGCCAAGACCGACTTTTTAACAATCTGAAGCACGCTAAGATGAAAATACCACCACCTATACTTACTCGTATAAAGAATGATGCGACGACCTTGCTTAAACGTTTGCTTTAGCGTCATCGTTTAAGAATCAATCATGGCAACTGGCTGAGAGCGACTTTCTTTAATATTTCATCATCATCATCATAACAGCCCATTAACGTCCCTCTGCATGGACGGGCCTCCTCCCATGATGGAGGGATACTTGGCCTACTAATACCACGCTGGCCAGACGAGTTGGTATAGGGTTTAATTTCAAGTTTTCCTTCTTTTTATTTCGTAAAGATAATATTCACGAATAGTCTTTAATATTTAATGTGACATTTTTATATTATTGTAATTATGTTGTCGTGTGTTCCAAGCACGAGTAGGTACCCCAGCCCACATGCGCGTTAAGCGAAGAACACATGAGCGCACGCGTTTCTTTCTACACGCGTCGAGTGACTTAACACGCATATTAATTACTATTTACTTATTATATTAAAGTTCATTTAAATTCATATGATAACATATTACTTTGTATGCATATGTTATGTAAATACATTGATATTCGTTGCAATTACAAAATGCTATAGTGGTAAAGAAATCTGTGTATTAATTTTGATAATACTTTAAATGGGTCAATTGAATTTTTAAATTTAATACTATCGTATCTTAATATGTTTTAGCGTGTAGATTATGAATGAGGTTTGTATATAATATATTTGTTTAACTTTAACAAGCATGTCGATTCTCGTAGGTAGCTTAAAATCGTTAAAACTTCGGTTAAGTTTACTTTAGTTGTCAAATTGTCTTACCTATTTTGTGACAATTTGCCAACTAAAAGTTAACTTAACCGAATTTTTTAACGATTTTAAGGAACGAGAATTGACATGTAGATTGTACTAATTTGAATAGGAACAGTTATGAGAGGTTATGACTATTGTTTAAGTTAGCTTAGATAAGAACATGCCAGTATGCAGCCTAGATAGGCTGTAGTTAAGTTAAGTTTTGAGAGTGGGAGCAAAACAAAGCAATGGAGGAATTTGGATTATCCATTTATCCATGTTCATAAGCAAGGAAGCGGTTATAGATTTCATTCTAATCAATTCTTTCTTTTTGTTATTTATTTATTTAAGCAAACTTAACAGGATTTTTAACATATGACAGGGTTAGTTGATTAGTATGCAACCAAAACTGGTTGCATTTACAATTAACTATGCCAATAACAAAGTTCCGCGACAATTACAAGCGAGGTTAGTCATATTAGTACATATTATGAATAACAATAAAATTAATTATGTTTGATCTAAAATTAAACTTAATTTATAGTTATATTAATAAAATTATTAAACTTAATCTATAGTAATATATAAAAAAACAAGTAATTTAATAGCAATATACTTTATAGGTAGGTAATTGATATGTAATCAAAACATACGTTACAAGCGTACCATTCTAGAAATATCATATATGTTTAAATTCTAGTTTAAACATTTAAAAATTGTATTAGTTAGACTTAGCAAAAAACATAAGTCGAATTTTACGACACATTTTCCTTACTAAATTAAAACTGGTCGTAGGTACTCTTAATTTTCACGGCAACAGAAAAAATAGCGATCTTTTAGTACATTTAAAACCTAACCTGTAAAAATGAATTAGGTACTCAAAAACAAAATTACGTAATACTTTCATTACGTTTTTATTAACATAAATAATGATATTTTATATCTCAGAGATACATCAACAAGTTATATTTAGTTTGATAGCCATTAAAGATGTATATGACGTATCATTAAAGAGATTTAGACTTTTTAAAGACGTATTTGTACTTAATATTCTCATATTTATTCATAGATTTTCACTTTGATGTATCACAATAGCGACGTCGATAATTTCGTGGGTCACAATAAGTCCTTACCCTTAGGATCTCTAAGTATAGCTAGCTATGCTATTTTTTATATTAAAGACAAAATATCAACATCATCATATCGCAGGGTGGGGAGACCCCTCGCAAGATGGACCGACGACCTGGTTAGGACGGCGGGAAGCCGATGGATGAGGGAGTCATAAGACCGCGCAGGGTGGAAACGTTTGGAGGAGGCGTATGTCGAGCAGTGGGCGTCTATAGGCTGATATGATGACAAAATAATATTGTACTTATGCTTTTTATTACTATATTGCTACTATTTTATATGTACTTTATATTTGTGAAGTACAGAGTTCTTTCACGTCTCGTATGAACCCCTCATCAAAGGTTTTTCCTTCGTTTGTCTCGTATTAAAAAAACCACAAATCTCAAGCTAACTATATCACTAATTTACTTGCTGTGAAACATGACTTCCTCCTCTAATTTTGGCTTATGATATTTGGATAGACAAATACCAATTTGTCTCCTATAATAATCCTATACCAATAGGATTAGTAAAATATTTCTTCTTTAATTCAAACCATAACAAAATTCAAAACCATATTCGGCTTTTTTGACATCAACGGTATGAGTTTGGGTGGTGTCATGTTCCCAACCCTATCAAAAAAACTACATTTTGTAAAAAAAATCTGGTAAAACTAATTGTCAAATTAATCTACTTACATAAAAATACAGCATGCATGTAAAAACGTTTTTATCTCTAGTTTTTTATTCTAAAATATTTTATAGCTTACAGTGTAGATTCGGCTTTATAATCAAGTTCAGTAACGAGTCGAGCGATTAAACGTTGTGTTCACGGCCTAATGTTAGTAGTTTGTCGTGTGTAATCGCGTTTATAGCACTCGGACTACGAAAGTTATGGGAAAACATGAGAACTTATTAGTTTTCTAAAATGTGTATTTTGTTCATTAGAGGTTTTAGTTTAATAGTAATAGGCTTATATTAGTGTAATAATTCGATCGTTAATATAAATATGACATAACCACTGGCTTTCCGGTATAGGTAGATATACTAACTATTATGCCGTCTTCTCGCCAACACTCGGTTTTCCTCTACTATGAATATGTCCTTATCAGCCGTATGGCTTAAAAACAATATTAGGGGTTATATCAACCTTTCTTTCGCAACCCAAAATTTATTTTCTTACCCTCATTCTGAGATTTATTACATACCTACTTATAGTAAGTACTAGTTGCCTTTGATTGAATTGTACTTTCTTGAATATTTTGGCTCTTCATTACCTTGATCAGGTCAGCTGACTTCGCCAGGGATATAACATTGTACGTGAACACTATTTCAAGACCTTTGAGTAAAGACATGTCACATCCCTCTGAAAGGAATTAACTCCAACACAGTAGCCTAACAGTATATTCTATCTAACCAAACCGCAGCTGCCATGAAAGCCTGCGACAACATTAACCATTATGCAAAAGATAGATCTATCAAAACCATTTCCTGATTCATTGTCGTATGCAACAACAAAATACAACAACACATCCAAGATTTGTACAAAAGCACAATTCCAATAATTGCACAGACATGTGCTAGCACGCAGATTTGTTGCGCATCTAACAAATGTCAGTTGCGCTGGTTGCGCACGAGTTGATTGCCGCAAAAGGTGCACTTTTAGCGCAACAATGACATGCACCGTTGCACAAAAGGAAGACAGTTGATTGTCATTTTGAAGTGACTGCTTTTGGGAGTCAAAAGGACGAATGTGCTTTTTTGTTGCAATGAGTGGTTTTAAATTTGGTTTGATTATTATTTTTAATGTCCGTGTGGTGTCGGAGAAAAAATACAATATGTCACCACCACCCCATTTCATCCCATGAGTGTCGTAAAAACCGACTAAGGGACAAACCGTAAATATTATCTTAAGGAAAACATGAAAATAAACCCTATACCAATCCGTCTGGCCAGTGTGGTATTAGTAGCCCAAGTATCCCTCCTTCACGGGAGGATGACCGTCCCTACAGTGGGACATTAATGGACTGTTATGATGATGATGATTATTTTTAATGTGTTGGTAATTGTAACGGTTAAGGATTCTCGGTATTATAGGTACTTAATTAGGTTTTAGAATTCATTTTGTCAATTATATTTTTATTTATAAAGCTTGTACCAAATGATATCAGAATCTGATGGTGTGTATGGTTGTCTGTGTGCGTTGACGTTAAAACTAATGCAGATCTTCATACCTATACAAGTAGATTAACGTTGTGTCACTACCTAATAGTTAAGCTTATATTTATATTATACCATTTAAATCGAAGAATAGAATAAACAAACAAACATTTTTTGAAACAATTTACAGAGAAGCAGATTAAAATAACCTAGGTCGTATAAGGCGGCACAACAGGGTTTTGAATGCCGCCCAGTCCAGGACATTTATTTGTGTTGTCTACAAAAAGGCTTTTCCAGGTTTAACTAACTAGGTAGGTTAAACAATTTTTACTTAAGTAAATGCTTAGAACGACCCAAAAGGTGTCTAAAATCTAAATCTAAATAACTTTTGATGAATGAATTCCAAAAATAACATAACATGGGACTATCTTTGAATATTACCTTTACATAGAAAGAAGGAAAACTTGAAATTAAACCCTATACCAATCAGTCTGGCCAGCGTGCTATTAGTAGGCCAAGTATACCTCAGTCACGGGAGGAGGCCCGTCCCTGCAATGGGACATTAATGGGCTGTTATTATGAATAACATAACATCTTAACACAGCCTTGTACTACACATTCGTAGTATTGAATTCACAATCGGAAACATAGCATATGTCGGCCACGCGGCTAGATAAAGGGTTATGTCCTTAACACCTTCCAGTTCCGTCCTATTGTATCCCACAATTTGTGGAGTAACGCCGACACCCGCTGTTTGCCCGTTCAACGGACGAGGGGACGGATTTACGGGAATAGGTTGTTGAATATTATATTTTACAATAAATTGATTAATGTTTTGATTGTTTGGTAATTGATTTAGTAATTAATAACGTTAGATTCTTTGTATTAGGGTTATCGGGAAAAAATATTTTACCGGTCAGGAATCTTGTAGTGAATCGATCATGACCCTATTACAAATATAGGTTCCTTACATCGGCCAATTATTAGACCACTTTTCCTATACCTGTACCAATTAGTTACGACACGAATGACTTTTTTATTTAGTATAGCTCATTAATGTCCCATCCCAAAGCATACGAGTTTCCTCTATGAATTAAAACAAACTACTAATACCATGCAAGCCAGCAAGGATGAGCATCGGATTTTATACCAGGTTTTTTTTCAGTTTAGAAAACACAGAAAACTACGATTTTTACTTCATCATCATATCAGCCAATTGACCTCCACTACTGGACATAGTTATTTAATATTTTTACTTATTTAACTATAATTTTAAATATTTGCCCTCTAACTCCGTGCCTGTCCAGGCTAGTGTTGGCACGAGCCATAGAGCCAACGTAAACGTCATAATTTTACATTCGTCGCGTCAAAGCGTCTGCTATCAAACAGCCAGCGTGCGCACGTGCGCGTTGCGTTTACACGTTGCGTATTAATTAACGTATTACGACAAAAAAATTGTCCCGATTTTTGAAAATTCGGGACTAAGGATTGTGTTATTCGTTTCCGATACGTGACTGCGTAATAAAAAGGGAATTAATTAATTTGAGTTAATGTGGTTAAGGGTGAAGAATATTTAAACATTTGACTAGACTAGCAAAGGTGATGGCATAGGATAGAGTGAAGTCTTTTCATAACTGGAAAGAAAACCCTCCTCTCTAGTCATATAATGACTGGCATACATATCATAATGGTGGTCTGTATTAGATGTAGGCTAGGAAGGAATTTGCAGGTAGTATATCAGTGAGAAAAATAAGGAAATCTTTATAAAATTATCCATCTCTCCAGCGCGACCCAATTTGACTGAAACCACGAATGTCCCACTGCACTGTCAGGCCTAAACAGTGCTCTAACCTGTTTTAAACAGAGTTTTCCTTCGTTTGTTTCCATAAATATTATGATCAGAATATGGACGTCCACCTGGACATACGCCTCCGTCAACCCTTTCTTTATATAATTATATTTACTCTTCCTCGGTAGAATAATCATAAAAGACACATTTCTTAGGCGTTAGAATAATATAAATTCACCGGAGTGTAAAGCTATCCATATGTCAGTTATAAAAAATGGTTGCGCTTGAAAACAACTTGTGAATTATTTTGCCGTTACGAGTGACAAAAAGAATAAGATTTTGATCAACCTGTTGGACTTAGAATGATTTGTTTATTCAGTAAGGAACCATCTAATATAAAAGTTTATTTGTCTTCTATATATTGTAACTATTTTCTTCATAATCTTCACACGTCACGCTCACGTTAGGGCAGTCAGGAGAATACTTCTGAGCGCAATGCTCGCACTATTTATTTTAATTGTTTATATTTTTATTATAAACTAGCTGACCCGTACCCACTTCACTGGGCGGCGAAAAAAATCCGTCCCTTTTTTTATCATATTTCATTACTACTCCACTCCTATTAGTCATAGCGTGATACTATATAGCATATGACACTCCCCGATAAATGGACTATTCAACACAGAAAGAATTTTTAAAATAGGCTCACTAGATCCAGAGATTACCCCCTACAACGTCACAAATTCACAAACTTTACTTCTTTATAATATTAATATAGAATATGTCCCACATCAGTATCACAAAACAGCTTAGCTATATTAGTCAAATCTAGTCATACTGATTAGGCTCATAAGCTAAGTGCCTTCACGGTGAGTTTGTTTCCATTACTCTAATGTAAACTAATGGAGAAAGATGAGTCGTCCTGCCGTTTACTGGTGCGGGTTTCTCACATATTCCTCACACTTTTACACAACGCCATCTAGTCCCAAACTAAGCAGAGATTGTACTATAGGTACTAGACAATGGATATACATACATAAAAACACTTTTTTTTTGTAAAAACATATAATAGAAAAGCCCCAGACTAATGCAAACAATCATGTTCATGCACAAAAAGATTTGCATTGAGCGGGAATCGAACCCGAGACCTCTGCGTAGCAGTCATGTTATATAACCACTACGCCACAAAGGTCGTCAAGTACCTAAATTAGTCATATGTGCGAGTACTTCCTTACCCACTCGTACTTTTGTTAAACTTCTGAAAATGTCACAGTTTTGTGTTAATACCATCTTTCTTTCTTGGACAAGGTTATCTAGATATAAGATGAAGATAGCTGGATATAAAAGTTCTCTTTCTATACAATCCATTACTCTGTGCGCTGATTATCTTAATACAACTTCGCATACTGGGGTAATATAAATTTGCCGAACACTAAATAAAGATCTTAATTGTTACTGCAATGAGTTTCAAAAGAGTTTTACTCTATGTCTGAATTAAAAGTAACTTACTTTTATGAATTCAAAAGTAACTCTCTATTTTCTGTTACCACGTCAAGATAAAAAGACAAAAAAAATGATATCGGTGTCGTATACCTCTATTTAATGTGACTAACAGACACTTCAAGTTTATTCACATTTATGGTAAACTTAGGGACATTTTATTGAATTGTTCTTTATTACATAATACCATTCGTACTGACTAAATTCTCGCGGTTTAAGGGGTTGAGTGTAATTTGGTTGTTTTACCCCTTCCGATGCAGCCGTTCTTTTTACAACTTAACGATCAAATAACTATGCATTTGTCGTAAAAAAGAAAAAATGGTCGCTTGTAATGGTCAGATATGTTTATGATTTAAGTTTTATTTTTTTGTTAAGTTAACTTTAAGTTGGGGTGATGTTATGTTAAGATAATGTAAGGTAAGTTTGTAAGGGGTTGTTTTATAGGGTTCTGTTGAGCAAATTTTTATAGTAATACATCGTTGCGACTTGAGTTTTATTAGCGCAATTGCTTCTTAAATTGTATACGCATTTTTTTGTAATAAACGGCTTTATTTGCAAATGCTATTAAAAAATCGTTGTTTTTTTCCGTGTACGTTGTTGTCTAGTTTTAATGCTTTTAGTTAAGTTTTGTAAGTTATCCATGCAAATAAAATTGCAGTATTTTAATCGGTATGCTTTTGTTGTACTTAGTCGTTGTTTTTATCTATTTTTTAATTTGAAAATTATTATGCTTAATACAACGCTATCAACCCCATTACTCATAAATACCTCTAACATTTTAGTCAATTGATTAGCTTAAATTCTTACGGTTTTGTTTGGTATAAGGTTGCTTTTCGTAATAAAAATCTCGCTAAACATTAATGAAAATGAATAGGCGTTTATGAGTATAAGATTTGTCTCCAAGTAAATAAAGCGTGTACTAGACTACGGACACACATACTTACATTATCTTAAATTATTTTTTCTAAATACATACTTAATGTACATTAAAAAACACTTAAAACTATGCAAACTTTTAATAAGTTAATGCACATAAAGATTACTATTACCGGAGATTTCATAATATGATACATAGCTATTGTCATCTTAAAGTCAGTGCATCGATGATGACAGCCTGTCTTAAACATATCACAAACACTCTACAGAGGGTAACATATTCAATTTGAATAAACCAAACGCCATCACAACATGAATAAATAAACACACCACCGCGCTAGGGTTTCTGGCCAAAAATTTGCGTCTTCGTACTCACCTGGCGGCCAGATTGCGTTGCAGGTGCGTGCGTAAACCCACATGTGCACTTATATATGCGTGCGCAATTGTAATGCTTAAATGTTGAACATTGACGTATTCTCGCAATTTGGAAGTAATGTTGATGTTTGTTTATTTAATTTTGTGGTAGATCATCATAACAGTCCATTAATGTCCCACTGCAGGGACGGGCCTCCTCCCGTGACAGAGGGATATTTGGCCTACTAATACCACGCTGGCCAGACGGATTGGTATAGGGTTTAATTTCAAGTTTTCCTTCTTTTTCTTTCGTAAAGGTAATATTCACGGATAGTCCCTTAGTCGGTTTTTGCGACACCCATGGGATGAGATGGGGTGGTGACATATTGTATTCTTACTCCGTCACCACACGGAGAATACTATAAATGTTGAACATTGACGTATTCTCGTAATGAAGTGAAGTAATGTTGATGTTTGTTTGTTTGTTTTTGTTGTAGATGACTTTCATAGTTAGTTGCTGCTGCTGATCTATAGATTAGTCGTTTTGTCGTTAGTTTTGTATCCGAGACTCCAAGTAAAGCTTGTTGCTTTTTGCGGTGTTGCGCGGTTGATCTTAGCTAGAAAAATACATTTCAGTTTAAAAAATCGACACCAAGCACAGCATGGATATACAGAATGTAATATTTTTTTTGATAAAAAGCAAATTACATACTTAATCCGTTTTCGTTAAAATTTCCAATACTCAGAAATTATAGAGTTATTTTCTCCTCTCACCGCTAGATGGCATCTAATAAAGTTAAGAAATCCCAGATGAAATCTTTCAAGTCAGCTCTCTTTCTGAGCTATATTTATTTTAAACATGTTTTTGCTTTGAATTGAAATATATTACGAGACAGATTAAAAATAATGATGTAGGATTGTTCGCGTAATGCTTTTCCCGGCTGGGTTCAAAACTGCAACTGAGTAAACCGTCTCCTGGTGGCTTTAGTCTGCTGGGTTCTATTTAGTTAATTTGTTTTTAATTTGACATGTTGATAAGACGAATCAATAGTGGTCAGATTGTAAGTTTTACGTTTCTCTATACGAGATGCCAAAAAACTATGAACTGTATAAATTTGGTCATTTTAAATTGTAAGCAGAAATTGACAAAGAGAAATAAGTTGCCAGTTAGGTTGTACTCGTTATTTATTTTTGTTTAAAAAGAACTTGGTAATTTCTTGGCAAATTAAAACAGGACACTTGATCGCGTTAGACACTTGGAGGAGGCCTATATTCAGTACTGGACGTCAATTGGCTGATATGACACTCTGGTTTTGAAGTCGATTTTTAATAATCAATACCCTTATTTTACCTACCTAATGAATAAAAACAAAATTATATATAGTTCTCTATTTACAGTTCGATATCAGTTTCTGCCACTCCACGCTAGATGGCGCTAATAGCTATTAATCGTATCGTGTTTAAGTAAGGCCTCAATAAAAAATATTTATGTGCTTTATACAATTATTTTTATAATATCTTGGGAAGAATTAGTAGATAAATGATTGGAGTAATGAAGTTATAATGATTTAATAAATCGACCGTCTCGAGGGGAAGATGATTTAATAGAATAATTACTATACTAATCCGTCTGGCCAGCGTAGTCACGGGAGGAGGCCCGTCCTTGCAGTGAGACATTAACGGGCAGTTATGATTATGGTGAAGGTATAATAAGCCATTACCTTAATTCTAAACAATATGCTGATGCAGTTTCTTGTTTCTTTCGATTTGTAATAGTACATTTTAGCTTCCTTGTATTATGTCCATACTATTTTCATTTCTCTACTTTCCTCCTTAAGACAACGTGCTAGCAGTAATTAATTGGTCATTCATCATCATTGTTATGATTAGCCCATTAATGTTGGGACATTAATTAACTGCAGGGACGGGCCTCCTCCAGTGACGGAGGGATACTTGGCCTACTAATACCACGCTGGCCTAACGGATTGGTATAGGGTTTAATTTCAAGTTTTCCTTCTTTTTATTACGTAAAGATAATATTCACGGATAGTCTCTTAGTCGGTTTTTACGACACCCATGGGATGAGATTGGGTGGTGACACCCTGTATTCTTACTCCATCACTACACTGAAAGTTTGGTCATTGCGTAATTGCAAAGTCAAGTTATTTCTTAAAGAAGAAATGGGTAGATATGAAATAGAAAATAATACAACCAGGTATGCGTGGCAACCTCATTTTCAAATTGGCTTAAATTTTATACCTAATGTGAAATTTAAGACCGTCAGACAGACAATTCAAACTCTTAACACAATGTAACAATAGAGTTAAATTACATTTTTTAAACTAGTTTTTTTTTAAATAGTTTAATTCAGTCTTTTGTTAAAATTTTGTTACCATTAGGAAACAATGGAGGCGTTTATCTATTTCAATATAAAAGTGTATTATTTTTATTATTTTAATTCTACTTTATTTTATTATCAAATATAGTTTCTCGAAAATTATGAAAATAAGTATAAACATAAAGAGATCCACCAGTACCGAGTACAAAAATAATACTAATAAACTTTTTAATCTGATACTTATTACTGTGGGAAAAGTAAAGAATGGTTATTCCATTGAAAATATATACTAGTAGAAAAAACAAAGTCGAGGCGAGCGAGAGAAGAAAGAGCCGCAGGTAATATATTAAAAAGTAAGCCAATCTGTTTTCTAAACTGAAATTTTGTATCTGTAGTACCTCGAACTGAAAACAGTACAAATAACCAATTCTAAGAATTAACACTCATACATAAAAAAAAAACTTTAATAAACTAAAAAGGTCAAGGTAAAATGAGTACGCATTGAATTTAATTTTTTTATCTATGTTACATTAAAGATTTCTTATCTGTGGTCACATGTTTGACTGATTGGTTTAATGGACAATTGGATTCATAGATTTTCCGTGTGGATGTTATGTATTTTTTTTCTATTTTGATATTTTAAGGATGACATTGAATGTAAATTGAAGTTGAATAATGGTTGTACAGTATCCGTTATTTTCAAGGATAAATAAATAGCGTAGGAGAGTTAATAGCGTGAGCGTGTGACATACGTAACATTTACACAAAATGTAACTTTAGGTAGCCAAGGTTTCACTAACTTCAAATAGTTGTTATACAAATTAAAAATGGAACTGTTGCTTGTTCATTGAAAACTCACTGAACGACAATCTGTGTAGTTACTGGCTAAGAATACAGAATCAGTCAGAACCTGGTTTTGAGCAAAGAAAGCCATTTTGAAATAGATATGAGGTCTAAACTTTAGGTATAATTATAGGTAAAATTGAGATTTGATTTTGTCTTAGTACCTAGTCATTAAATATTGAAGTAATGTAATCCCTGGAATTAGGACCAAAAGAGAGTCCAAGTGCGGAAACTAGAGTCCACCATCCAATCCAATCCAATCCCTGGAATTATTTTATATATTCCTATTTAAACGTTAATAATAGATTCATTTATTCCAGAAGTAAATAATTTTAATCGAGTCTACAGTGGGACATTTGTTACCCACTTTATTATTATTGGTAACTACAGCTGATTTGGACGTCAACAATGATAGAGCACAGTCAAGCCTACCTTTAACTGGAGCTGTTGTCTCGTAGTAATTTCACTAGCTACTGTAACCTTTGCCTAACGCCCGATTTCACACATCGACAAGTACAGTAGCGAGTTAAGTAGTAAGCTGTTGATTAAGTTGATTTAAATAGATCTCCATCTTATTTTTTGGCGAGTTAAGTTGGCGGGCGAGACGCGAGAGAGGGGGCTACTTCGTACTATCTATTTAAATCAACTTAATCAACAACTTACTACTTAACTCGCTACTGTACTTGTCAATGTGTAAATCGGGCATTTGCACGTAATATTTTCACACTTCTGCTTTGAGGCGTATAAAAAGGGTACAGATTTAGTACAGAACTAGAAGGTCTCTTATTGAAGACTCTACTACATTGATGATAAAGGAAATTACTTAACTAGGCAATATCTTCCTTCACGCTAAAACCTTACCTATATCTACATACCGTCAAAGATCACCTGCCAACAAAATAAAATGAATGTTTCACTTCAACTAATATCACGACAAACCAAACTTTCATTCTTTAAATCAACAGATATCAAAGATAAGATGTAAAAAATATTATGTTATCATTCTCCCAAGTTATTTGTAATTAAACAGTGGCTAGACCGGAACTGATAACACGCCGGATACTCCCTCTATCTGCGCTCGACTTAAACTTAGGGTGGCAAGTTTAATATTTTTTTTAATTTTCAAAAGAGGATAACAATCTCATATACAACCTTTAATTAAAGCTTGCATTTATGACAGTTAATTGAGTTTCAAAAAGTTTAAATCTTGATTTTTATCTGTGAGAATAAAAACGGTTTTGTGTTGAGTTACATGTTTTTTTTTTCAGTTAATAATTTTATTTTGTGTTTACGTAATAATAAAACTGTAATTGCATGTGAACATGTATTTATTTTTGTTTTCTTTTTTTACGAAATTACAGCTATAGCAAGCGATATCGGATGTGCTTTTAAGGTTCTTAAATATAAAATCATTAAACAATTTATTTATGTATAAGCCCTACCTAAGCTTTGTGAGTCAGTATCTCGTTTTGAGCTAAGCGAATAGCAATTTCGGAATAAATAATATGAGGACTAAACTTTACAAAATGCGTAAAAGAAAGACATACAAATGTCATAAATATATTACATAATTCCCTTACGACACCCTCAATACAGATACAATGTCAATTACTTAATGCTGTTTTTTTTACCAATGAATATCATGAGGTGTAAGCGGCACCCTGTACTTGTAAGAGGCGATCTTGTTTCTAGAGAAGATTTCAATAATGTCCTAACAAGCTCGAAATATTCATTGATTTCATTTGACAGAATAAAGCTGTCAGTTCGGTTACAACTCAACATAGGCTTATCGACTAGCATGAATGAATGTTTTTAACATGTTACCAGTTACAACCACCTCAATAGGCCCTTCCCAACAAGTGGGCTCGTCGGCAAGTCACCATCAAACCTAATCCCTAAATATAATAATATCTTAATCCAAATTGGCAAACTACATACCGGTAGCGTTTATGTAAATAACGTTATTTATTTAACGATAAAATATCTGTTAGCTATACATTGATAGCATAAATGAACGACAACCTGTTGATTCGCTTATCTGAACCGTGATGGAAGACGGATTAGCGAAGTTGTTTAACTTTGTAAGTGTACAAAGTGGGTTTATGTGTATCTTGATGTATCTATGCGTGTTCTTAGAGCACCAATAATATAATAACCCCATATGATATCAGAAATAGGAGGTTTAAATTCGGTTGTTATATAAATTTTAAAGAATATCACTTGTATTACGAATAAAGCACTCCATTCATCATCATAACGTCCCTTTAGTGGGACATTATATATAGATATTATACATAGAAAACACTCAGACCAATGCAAACAATCATGTTCATGCACACAAAGATTTGCATTGAGCGGGAATCGAACCCGAGATCTCTGCGTAGCAGCTATGTAATGTACGGACTGCGCCACAGAGGTCGTCTCTGATACTAAGATCTATGATAACAAACACATCCCCCCGGATTATTTCTCAAGTGTTTCTCCATGAGATAAGTACGTCATACAACGACAGTTTCCGTCTAATTATCCCGTAATGAACTTAGATGTTCACTAGATATTAGCGTGGAGATTATTAAACTCATCAGCTGGGAACATTGGGGATTCACACAACACTTTTATAATTATAGACTTACAAGCGAAATGTAACACGCGACTGTTTTTAATACTTTGATTATATGATAAAGGCTTATGAAATAGAAAGTTACGGCTATTTAATTGTGGAATGAAATTTACAATTAAGTTGCTGTGGGCAGCTATATTATTAATATTAGAGGGGTTTAAAATAGCACTTTTTATAATTTAAGTATAGTATAGTTAGTTAGCTGATGGATGAGGGAGGCACAGGACCGCACAAGGTGGCAATACTTGGAGGAGGCCTATGTCCAGCAGTAGACGTTGATTGGCTGATATGATGATAATGATAGTTATCTCGCTACAAGTATCATACTAAATTCTATTCGGGTCTCACTCGAGGTATAAACTACATAGCCTAGATACAATTAGGACAAATACCTACGTTTTTCTTCGACGCGTTTCGACCGACTTGCAAGTCCTATTCTCATTCTTTATTGACAATCAATTCGTATGAAAAAGTTACCAAACTGAGTGTCCAGCGATATATTAGTAAGCCAAATGACCTCCATGGAAACAGTCGAATAAATTACAAAAAGTATTTTCTTAATTGAGTGCGTTCACACAATTCGCGATTTTCCCTGACGAACCAAGTCAATGTAAATCTTATCAAAATTTATGATTCCGGATATTTTGATTATTTCTGGGTTAGTATAAACATTTTGTTGCACATTGTTGAGTGGGTAACGAACTGGAACGGTCGAATGCATATTGTAATCACTTTTATCCTTAAGCGAAATTAAGTTTATGAATGTTATCGGCACATATCTAATGAAGTTGTTAACGGATGAATATCTTGCATTTTTTATAGACCATGACTTGATTATTATAATGAGGATCTGTTGCTAACTTCATTATTTTACCTCTTCTTACGTTAACGTCCGTGTGGTGACGGAGTAATAATACAATTATGTCACTACCCCATCTCATCCCATGGGTGTCGTACAAACCGACTAAGGGAGTATCCGTGAATATTATCTTTACAAAATAATAAAGAAGGAAAACTTGAAATTAAACCGTATATACCATATATACCAATCCGTCTGGTCAGCATGGTATTAGTAGGCCAAGTATCACTCCGTCATGGGAGGAGGCCCATCCCCACAGTGGGTAATTAATGGGCTGTTTTGAAAAAAATGTTATGAAACGTGTTTAACTGTACTACGTACACAAGCAGTTATAAAATAAGTTATTGGGGTTTAAAATAAAATTAAAACTAAAAAGTTTTTTATTCAAAAGTATTGCCTGCAAATATTATAAAAAATAACTGGCTGACAACACATTTCGATTACGCACAAACGTCAAAATAAAACGATTAAATACTCCTTACGGCATATCTTTTAAACTACACCTGCTTATAGAGAACTCGTGCCCTATTATTTTATTATGTGACTAGCTGACCCGTGCCCACTTCGTAGGGCGGCGAAAAAAACGTGTCACTTTTATAAACATATTTCATTACTGCTCTATTTCTGTTAGTCATAGCGTGATACTATATAGCCTATGACAGTCCCCGATAAATTCAATACTAAAATAATTTTTAAAATCGGTTCAGTAGATCCAGAGATTACCCCCTACAACGTCACAAACATACAAACACACAAACTTTACCTCTTTATAATATTAGTATAGATTTCATTACTGCTCTACTCCTATTAGGCATAGCGTGATACTATATAGCCTAAACACACAAACTTTACCTCTTTATAATATTAAGTATAGAAGTATAGATATAAGTTTTAAAAGAATATAATCTTAAGTCTGGGCAGAAAACAATGTCTACTAAGTGCAAAACATTTAGTCTCTCTTTCCGACACCCCTCCATCATTTTACGACACCCTCCATCATTTTACGACACCCTTGGAGTTTGACGACAACCTTACTGTTTTACGACAGCCTCCGTCATTTTATGACACCCTTGCAGTTTTACGACACGCTCCATGTATTTTACGACACCCTAACAGTTTTACGACACTCTCCATTATTTTTCGATATCCTTGCAGTTTTAGGACACCCTTCCATCTTTTACGACACCCTTCATCATTTTACGACACCCTAGCAGTTTTACGACAATCTTGAGTCTCTTAATTGTAAAACTTTTTTAAAGGTACAATTCTCTAAGTAATACATTATTTCAGTATATCTCCAGACGTTTAAGCAGTAGAAGCAAAATAAACGTTTTTAAGCGTCCCTTTTATAAACATATTTCATTACTGCTCTACTCCTATTAGGCTTAGCGTGATACTATATAGCCTATGACACTCCCCGATAAATGGACTATCAAACACAGAAAGAATTTTTAAAATCGGTTTAGTAGATCCAGAGATTACCCCCTACAACGTCACAAACACACAATCACACAAACACACAAACTTTACCTCTTTATAATATTAGTATAGATGTACTGATCTTTGGAAAAGGCCTGGGGACTATAGACTGGAGAAAACAGAAGGCTGTTTTTGTGTAATTAGGCTTTTAAAATGTATTTTTGGAATACTGTTGATATGAAAATAGTAACAATGGTATATTAAAACCTGCTTTACATATCTATCGACCCTGTATTGTCAGAGTATAAAGACATAATGGGAACCTATAGCATTCACTAATGCAGACTAAAAAATACAATAATAAGCAATCTCTCAACAAAAATAATTGAAAAACTTGATATAAACCTTTAAGTCTCCGTGTAGTGACGGAGTAAGAATACAATATGTCACCACCCCATGTCATCCCATGGGTGTCGAAAAAACCGACTAAGGGACTATCCGTGAATATTATCTTTACTAAATAAAAAGAAGGAAAACTTGAAATTAAACCCTATACCAATCCGTCAGGCCAGCGTGGTATTAATAGGTCAAGTATCCCTCCGTCACGGGAGGAGGCCCGTCCCTGCAGTGGGACATTAATAGGCTGTTATAATGAAACCTTTAAGTCTGGCCTATTATATTAGGCGGAGGAAAGAGGCTTCTCTGTACACTGGATATTTTTAAGCTTGAAGATAGATACCTGCAACACATAACCATTGTTGAGGTTATGTAATATGTAAACCTAACAATAGTTTTTTCCTTTCGACACTAAAAGAGGCCAATCCTTGCAGTGGGTCGTTATGGCTGTTTACTTTTAGCTTAACTGTAAAGTAAAATTTTACCTACAATAAAAAAACGATTATTAATAAGACAATCTGACATGTCAAAATTGTGACAATTTTGACATCAACATTCTACTATCCCCATAGTAATAGTGATTATGTAAGTACGTACAAATAAAGTCAAATATTATTTGCACGCACTAAAATACGTGCTTATCGTCCCTACACCGTACGATAACGAACTTTCATTCAAATAATTCTTCATTTATTACATCTACTAAATCTACATACGAGTATATACAGCCGGCCCCAAAAGTCGCTTAACACATTCAAACTTCCAAAACACCTGAATTCTTATCACCATCATTATCATAGCAGCCCATTAATGTCCCACTGCAAAGACGGGCCTTCTCCCGTGACGGAGGGATACTTAACCTACTAATACCACGCTAGCCAGACGGATTGGTACAGGAATTCTTATAATTTCATAAAATAGGGACAAAACAATAGTACAAAATAAACTTAACATATAAAATGTCCATAAAACGCTGTTAGTATTTCTGAAGTAGCTGAACACTAATATTTTAAAAGTAGTTACAAACCAGTTTTCTTAAAGTAGCTGACTTATGATATTTTTAGTGTTCAGATGTTTTGGTAGTTTGAATGTGTTGAGCGACTTTTGGGGCCGACTGTACATATAATGTCGGCGCCAAAATTGCTCCTATATCATTGTATCGCGAATTTAACTAAGATCGGAAGTGACTTTACAAGTTACATGATAAAAATTATTTGATAATATGGAAATGATAACGATAGTAGTACAAAATGACCCATAGCAGAGTAGGGCTACAAAGTGAACATAGATACAGAAGGCAAACTACGAAGTGTGTTTGAAATACGCATACAGGAAATCAGTTCATGTTTCATTGTTTCAAATAAACATTTATTTTCTCCACAAAGATACTTATAAACTACTTATATATTTCTTAAATTAGAACAGTGTGCAACCTTTGCGAGAGACTTGGAGTCTGTGCTAGGGCTAACCCTGTGTTACAGATCACCAGGCTCCCCTCATCTCGTTACATATATTATTGACGTGAGAGAAACAAATGCAAAACAAAGTTTCATAAGTATCTGTAAAAATTATTCAACGGTTGTGCATAAGGCAAATTCAGGCTCAGATTAAACGATGGTATAAACTCTATCGGCCTTATTACAAAATACGGTCTAACTATAAAACACGGTTTATTACGTCACAAAACCACTGTTTTTGAAATTTGTTATTACAAAATCAGTTTTAACACTAAACCATGGCGTAATGTCAGGTTTAAAGATAAACATACTCGACCCCTAGTTTAAACTATAGACCATGGTCTAAATACATACAGTTCTGTCAAAGTTGTTGTTTTGAGGTTAGCGTTGCTATTGGTAATGTGTTAATATTATAATATTGTTGACTTGTTTCAAAATGGATATCGACATGGTACATTTAATCTATATTGCAGATATTGAACCTTTATAAAGACGACGACCCAGTAGTCAGCTTGTTCGTGTTGATCCTTTTATAGAATTATCAAAAGATTTTAGAAAAAAATATAGATTTACAAAATCTATTAAGTAAGGTCAGGTGGGGTAAGTGAAACGGCGGGGTAACTGAAACACCGAAGCCCAACAAGAAACTATGGCGTTTTTTGGCTAAGCATAGCAGTCGATAAAACAGGAGTGACCAAGTAGTTGTAATGCTGTAATACCGATGTCCCTGCGATCTTTCTAAAAGTTTATATCCATAAAACAAATTTGACACTTGTCAAATGACAAAACGCGAGTTCGACGCTGTTGAAGTTTTAGCTCGTATCATGGTGTTTCCTTGTTGTTTTTATGAAGATTTTTTACTGTAAGTACTATTTAATATATAGACTTCATGTTGCAATAGTTGTTTATGTCTTAAAACAACAGAAAATTGATTTAAATAGTGATTAAATTTTTTAATTTAAATCATACCGAGTGGGGTAAGTGAAACAGTGATTCTGGGGTAACTGAAACACATGGCCCACATCCCTCATGTCAGGGATCAGCAACATTCTTTAAAAAAACTTTTTCTATATCAGAGTTATCTGATATTATCTTATGTATACTTAATTATACAGACATCAATGCAGTCTAGAGATATTGATCGAATTAATGTGTATTTAAGTCGGAAACTGCTAGCTGTTAATTTATTATAACTTTTGTTTTTAGGTCATGTACTATATGCCTCGAAATTACACTCGAAAAACTGACACAGGTGCTTACTCAATTGATGCGGTCAAGAACGGAACAGTGTCAGCTTATACAGCTTCGAAACATTATAGTATCCCACGGTCAACCATAGTTAATCGCATTCAGGAACATAGGAGTTTGAAAAACCTTGGGAAGGAGTACAATTTTATCACATGAAGTTAAGGAGTTGTTGGCTAATAATCTTTATATTATGGAAAAGTGTGGATTTGGATTAACAAGAAAGGCAATCTTTCAAGTAGTTGGTGAATATGTCAACAAAAGCCGAAGATTTTTCTGAAATAAAAAAATGCAGTCTGTTGAATATCCCAGTAAAAATGCGTGTAGACCTGATATTATACTCGTATATCCATACTTCGACTTACTGAAGAATACTATCAATGAATTAGATTTGTATGATAAACCTAGCCTAAATTTGTTTAAATAAACAAATTAGATAAATCAAGTTTTAAGAGTGACATTCATTTGAAGACGATAAATAATTAAGAAAAACTGTCCAAAAATTTACTATTTTTTTTCATAATGAATAAATAATATGAAAAATAGCTTGATTTTATTTTTAGTTTATTACCCCTGACTACCAATACTATGTTTCACTTACCCCAGTTTCCATTTTTTCGTTGTATATTGAAAATTAAACCGTATGCATTTGAAATGTCATTTTAGTTATTAAAATAGGTCAATAACTTTAATATTTACAGACATTCTGATGACAGTTTCACTTACCCCGTTATAGGGGTAAGTGAAACAAAAACACTGTCTACTTTTTATTTGCTAATTACGTAGTTGGTTGCATGACTAGAGGGCCTGATGTTATGTAAAAATAAAGCTGATTAAATCAAGAGTACGAAGCACCTATCCCTATCCGAAATGAGAATCATCCTAATGAGCTATGGGTCAACATGTATAAAAAAAATAAAGATGTTTCACTTACCCCACCTGACCTAAAAATATTTTGGAGTTATTGGTAGATAATATCACACGACCCTCGGGGATGTACTTTGTCCCCTGAAATTCAAGGTTTGCGCATTACAAAGCTGGGCCACAACAACACCTACAAACAAAACAACTAAAAACCTACTTAGTCGGTTGAGAAAAGAGCAAACTTTAAACTACGTAAAACGTATTTTTGTTTTACCTACAACGATTACCATACCACATACAAACTATTTTCATATTGTTGACATCTTACTCGTATTTCAAATGATGCCCGAATAGGTACCTAATGATGATAATACCTACTTTATTTTGTTCCGTTCTACGTCTTATATTTAACATTGCGAGTTATGAAAATGCTTATTATTTCAGGGCTCTAGAATAATAAATGGTAATCATTAATAACCAATGTTATATATTTATACTAAATATATAAATTATTATCATTTCATTGCTGATATGTAATTAAATTCACCAATTTTTTAGCAATAAGCTTTCCCTCGAGTAGTACGGAACGTTATAATCGAATGATGTAATGAATGATCAAGCAATATTTTGGATAATCTGTGACTATTTATTTAAGCTAGGGTCTAATTGCTGTTTTATGAAAGCCACGGTTTATTTATGTTTTGTAATAAGGTGACATTTAGACTGGAGTTTAAAAATTAAGCCTGTGCTAGCTGAACCTGGTTTAAACTGAGTTTTATTTAGTTTTTTGTAATAAGACGGTATGTTTTTTAGACAAAAACCAAATTTATAAAAAGTACTTATGCCTCCTCTCATGCTGTCCTCTCCTGAAATGTCTAAGTTCTGAGTCCATAAGCCTTAAAAAATACAAACCATTTTAGAGATTTTTAGTATAAATTAAAAATACCGTGAGACCTCTACACATAATACATCCACTCGCAATCAATAATAAAGTTACCTTGCCTACATAGAGATGTCAGCCATATTTGGTCAGGTGTATATCTATTTACGCTTCCGGCAATATTAAACAATGGCTGCTCATTGATAATACTCATTTGTTAGGTTACGCAAATAGTCGGAATTTGAATGGGAATAGATAACACAGTTGTCAAAAGACGGTAAATAATTAAAAAGGTTGGTTGAAGGTAAATGCGGATCTCTTAATAGCCGCCACACTGGAGGCAATATATTAATGTGACATTAATAAATTGCAGATTCTCCGTGTGGTGACGGAGTAAGAATATAATATGTCACCACCCCATCTCATCCCATGGTTGTCGTAAGAACCGACTAAGGGACCATCTGTGAATATTATATTTACGAAGTAAAGGGAAACTTGAAATTAAACCCTATACCAATCCCTCTGGCCAGCGTGGTATTAGTAGGCAAAGTATCCCTGCGTCACGGGAGGAGACCCGTGCCTTGCAGTGGGATATTAATGGGCTGTTATGATAATAAATTGCAGAGACAGGCCTAGTAGCTGGGGGTAGACCTATTCATAACGAAGCCGGCTAATCTGAGAGCTTCCCCTCGAAGACTACATTGACAGCTACTATTCTTACTCTGTGACTACACAAATACAGAATAGAAGTAGGTTTGTAGTCTGGGAAAAGTAAGTGGAAGTCAGGCGTATGGTTCTTATGAGCAAAGTTATGAATAAAAATGGGTTACGCACTAGTTCTTTATAAAGGACATTACCAATTATGTCCCTATTCATTTTCTAGGGCATCCCTTACCGACGTATACATTAAATTTTCTACGTTAACATTATATTATCATCTCTCAATGTTTATAAAATAAATGAATAACAAGATTTCAACATAAAAATAAATACAGCAATTACATTTAATACAAAACCATTGATAAAACTAAATAAAAATAACTTAACCTTTTCGCTATCATTCCTAGATCTAATAAAATGGACAAAAAACTAGACATAGGGCAGTCAACAATACTATATATTTTATATAGCCATTTGGATGCATATCGCATATCGGCAATAACATGCTACTCATATTAAAACTAGAAGCTAAAATATTCACATACAATGTAAATTAAAATATGTTATAAATTCAATGAAAAAAATGTTCGCGAATGCTACACCGTGCTCGGTGTTGGTTATGTATGAGTGTACATTACGGCTAATGGACCCGTATGCGTTTAGACTGTTTGTATATTATGGTTAATGGACTCGATTTAACCAATAAAAAAAACAAAATAATAATTTTGTTAACCGACCTTAGCGAGGAGGTTCTAAAAAACTTGTAAATTCTATATTTAAGTTTTGATAAATCGGAAATCATTTCTGTCCAATTTGTTTGTTTGAAAAGACGAACTTGCAAGTTGTAAACTCCCAAGACTACCTTAACATGGAGATAAATTAGGCTTACAGAAACCACTTCTCCGTGTGGTGACGGAGTAAGAATACAATATTTCACCTCCCCATCTCATCCCACGGGTGTCGTAAAAACCGACTAAGGGACTATCCGTGAATGTTTTCTTTACGAAATAATAAAGAAGGAGAACTTGATTAAACCCTATACCAATCCGTCTGGCCAGTATCCCTCCGTCGCGTGAGGAGGCCCGTCCTTGCAGTGTGACATTAATGGGCTGTTATGATATGAGGTCGGAAACCACGCTGACCTGACCAGTTGGTATTAGGCTTAGGTCAAGTTTTCTTTCTTTGTTTGAGATACTGATTGCTATACTATGGTCTCACGATGAGATAGGAGGAGAAATCCTCTCTTCGTAAACACTTTATCATATTTTGTCTTGACTCAGCAGCGTCTTGGCTGCACTCTAACATTGCTGACGTCTAACAGCGGCGATTATTATCATAATTATGAACTGCTTGCTTGTCTATAAGGATACCCTTAAAGCAATAACTATCACTGTCTCTAAAATCGATGACCTCTGTGGCGTAGTGGTTATATAACATGTCTGCTACGTAGAGGTCTCGGGTTCGATTCCCGCTCAATGCAAATATTTGTGAGCGTATTCGCATTGGTCTGAGTGTTTCTATGTATATTATGTATGTATTTACAAAAAAACGTATATAAGTACTAATATCCGTTGTTCTGTTAGCCATAACACAAGCAAATTAAGCTTAGCTAACTTTGGAAACAGGCGCTCTGTAGAGACGTCAAAAAAAAAATCGTTCACAGACTATTGAATTTTCCAAAAAGAACCTTTTACAAAGACCCCTAAAGGCCCGAGCATCAAATGTTACAATCAATTATAATTAATGCAAAACACATTAGTAACTGCCTTATTCTTTACTCATAGTATCTACAATACGCTGAGCGATCTTAGTAGGTCTATTAATCAATCGAATATCGTACAGCTGCTGTATCGCTTTAAAGCTCTTTTTATTCTTAACTGTAAGTAGTGGTGCTATTTTTTCTGCGTTGAACTTTGAGCATTCTGCCAATAGTACGTTTCCGGTAAGAAGTTCCTATTTCAAAACCTTTCTAACTTATTTAAAAAAAAACTAAACTAGACACGTTCTCAGTGCAGTGTACCATATATGGTACACGTGCATTGTTTTACTATTGGTGCTGCTGGCGGCACTGTGAAAGGGTTAATTTAAAATTAAGGTTGTCTTTCTAGAGAATTCTAAAGTCATCTCGCAGGATACGAAAGTTTTAAGGATCGTTTATATTAGGTTAAGCTTATAGTTGTAAGTGACCTTAACCGCGACACTTAGGATAAATAATGGCAAAGGCTGCACGGACCTTATGTTTTCTAACTCCGTTACCTCTAATATCAGTTGATTTGACGTGAAATTACATTGGTCTGTATTTAAATAAATTTAAATCTAAATAAATTTATTATTAACTCAAAGTAAGTAAAAGCGGGTAAGTTTCTGCTTATCCTAATACAAGGTCCTGGTTAAATTAATAATTTTGTAGCGTGTAGCTAAAACACGCAAAACTAGTAAGAACGAAAAAGTATTTATTTAAATCGTATTTTTGTACATTATTTAAAGCAGGTTTTTTTTAAATGCTACATTTCTTGCTCACTTCCTTTTGTTAATTCTCATATCATCATAACAGCCCATTAACGTCCCACTGCAGGGACGGGCCCCCTCCCATGATGGAGGGATACTTGGCTTATTAATACCACGCTGGCCATGCGGATTGGTATAGGGTTTAATTTCAAGTTTTCCTTCTTTTTTATTTCGTAAAGATTATATTCACGGATAGTCCCTTAGTCGGTTTTTACGACACTCATGGGATGAGATGGGGAGGTGACATGTTGTATTTTTACTCCGTCACCACACGGATATTCTCATATTATTATGCTCATTTAATAATAAAGATAAACTTAAGCTGCATAAATTTACCATACGTGTCCTTTTAAAATATAATTTTTTGTACGTTTCAACCTGTTGTACCATTTTGGTAACAGAGCGGTGACGTCAATAGAGCCTTTTCAAGGTTTCGTCCACTGAACGCAATAATTAGGCCAGTTCGTGCAGCGCAAAGCGCATTCGTCAAGTGTTGAGATGTGTAAGGAAGAGTGTAAAATTTGCAATATATCGATATGTTTTATCGATAAAAAAAATAATCACACGAACAGTAGAAAGTCTTCATTCTGTTCTGTATCATCTTTACATCAGTCAATTGACGTCCACGGCTGGACATAGGCCTACTCTTAATATTACGACTTAACGTGGTCCTCCCCTTTCCTAGTTCATCGAAGAATGGTAACGTATAAGTTTAATAGGAGAATAAATATTATTTTTTACTGTTCTGTATAAAAAATGTTAAACTAATAAAATCCTAAAAAAATATTTTTTATTATTATCTTACAAGTTAGTCTAATAATAAAAAAATGTAAATAATATAAATGTAATAATGAATAATGCTAAGTTAAATTCTTATGTAAATATATTTATATAGATATAAAAAGTATGGCTACATAAATAAATTATTAAAAATGAAGTAGGTACTTAAATTTGCAAAATAATGTGAATATTAATTGAGAACTAAATCACAAATGCGACAGAGCATGAAAAATTCCATAATAGTTGTTATCTATGTTAATCTTGACGCAAATTCCGACGACCTCGGTGGCGCGCCGGTAGAGCCAGCGGCTGCCGCGCACGAGGTTGTGGGTTCGATCCCCACGCAGGACAATAATTTGTGAGATCCACAAATTATTGTCCTGAGTCTGGGTGTTCTATGTGTCCGTTAATTGATGTTTGTAAAAGTCCCCGCGACACAGGGCATGATCCCTAGTGCGGGAGTTGTCTTTTTTAAGAAAAGAAAAAAAAAATTCAACCTATGTGAAAATAATATGACGTAAAAGGATTTTATGGTATTCTAAAAAAAAAAACGTGGTTTTTTTGCTTCATCTTATATTTTATTTACTTGGGAACAGGTAAGTTTAAAAGTAATTGTTTGTATTTCTAATTATCGTTATCAAGATTAAATTATGAAATCTATATACATAAAATACAACATAATACACGTTTTAATTTTAACTATGGGATATGAATACATTAAATTACTTTGTAAGAAATAATTTAACCACTTAAAAAATCATTACTTAATTAAAATATTTAATTGTAACAGATTATACTTTATTTATAATTTTTTTTTAATTACACAAGCAAATTTTAATATCTCTTAGTAGATAAGACCTAATCTTAGCATTCCATGGATTCTCCGTGCGGGTGCCGGGTCCATCGCACCCGCACGGAGAAGGAAGCAAATTTTAATACCTCTTAGTAGGTATATAGTAAACTTAACACTACGTATTAAAAAAGAAATTGCACAAACAAACAGATCGACTACACAATATCGATACTTGTCCCAGCTCTAACCTGCATCTGTGTCAGATGTTCGGCAGGTGGCGCGTGCGCAGGTGGACGCCATACTAGGCGCGCAGCCTTGCAAGCTCCCGCCAAAATCTTTAGCTCACAACACTAGCATTTTGTAGACATTACTTTCCTTAGCCTAGAGATGTTATTATGAATATTTAGGTCCCGTTACTAACAATATCTTAACAGCAGGCTTACCTTGGGCACTTTTTACTTGTATTTAATGTCTTCGTCATTGTAAAAGAAAAAGTATTTTTAAGCTGTCTATTGATTCTGAATGTTATAAAATGTGAAAGTAACATTGATTGCTTATATGTAAAGAGTAGTATAATGTAATAGTAGAGAGAATATAGAGTAAGGATGTACCTGAAAAATGTCTTGCAAAATGTTGTTAGAAGTAATATTCCACGTAGACTAAGTTGGTAGCACCTTGTTTCCTGTAACAATTATTAAATAATTGAGATGTGAGGGAACGATACAGTCTTCGTTATTATGTAAACTAATTTGCGTGTAACATCGACATCATTGCCCTGGTTATGGAATCGATATTATGTCAATTAGAAAGTTATATCATATAATCTTTATCATAGCAGCCCATTAATGTCCCACTGCAGGGACGGGCCTCCTCCCGTGACGGAAGGATACTTGGCCTACTAATACCACGCTGGCCAGATGGATTGGTATAGGGTTTAATTTCAAGTTTTCCTTCTTTTTATTTCGAAAACATAATATTCACGGATAGTCCCTTAGTCGGTTTTGACGACACCCATGGGATGAGATGGGGTGGTGACATATTGTATTCTTACTCCGTCACCACATGGAGATATAAAACCTGCGAACCTAGGGCGCCCACAGCTGTCCCCATTTTAGGTACTCCACCGGGGTGTATGTAACCTTAAATTTTGGATACAGACTCTCCATGATACTCGAGTGATGTCTCCTGGCTGACAAGCGTAGAATTAGTAGCCTGAGCCATTCATTGTGGAGCCTCGTCCGCGAGTGGCTTTTATAAATACACATTGTACTTACAAAATAATTAAACTATAACACTTAAAATGTCACCACCCAATTTAAATTCAGCGTGTAAATATAGTACCTGTTTATTGTCCTTTCCCCATTAAAATGGCGGGGCGACTATCGTTATAGCTAGGACTGGCATTATGCCAACTTTGCTGCTTTTAAGTACAGTATTTTACGCCAAACGTGGAACCATTGTATGGTGAAACTGTGTAGTAACTCCGTATTGTGTAAATGACAGGCTCGATTACGATCAAAAATTTATTATAAAATAAAATCCATACAGTGTTGTAGTTACTACTAAGTTCATTGGTGCTATGTAGAGGTGTCTCCGTGTGGTGACGGAGTAAGAATACAATATGTCACCACCTCATCTCATCCCATGGGTGTCGTAAAAACCGACTAAGGGACATTAATGGGCTGTTAAGATGATGATTATGATGATGTAGAGGTGTCCGGTTTAATTCTCGCGCTTGCGCCAAATCTTTGTCTGTTTTTTTTTTTTTTAAATTGGCCTACCAGAATGACTCTAAGGTGCCTGATGTTAAGCATCCATTAGAGTCCAAAAATGGCGAGCACCATGCCAGCTACAATAATTGTAGAGGCATGAATGTCGCCACTATGGCGGCTTCAGAAGATGCTTTTTCACGCCTCGCTTGAAGGAACGTTTTCACGAATGTTTGCATAAGTTTATGTGATTTTCATATTTAAGTAGAATAATTATTTACAGATGATTGTTTTTAAGTATGTTAACACGTTGTCTAGTATTAACCCTGCCCAAGCCAGCCTAAATTTTAGACTAAATGGCTTGTGTAGCGATCAATATTATTGTTATTGTAGTTTTCTTAAATTGTATTTTAAACTGATGGTAATGCAAATAAAACAAAAAGTACATGGAAGGTATAGAATAAGATATTATATAGCTTTATCTTTAACTTCCTAAAAAAATGAAATCAATCTACAAGTCTTAGAAAATGCAAAAACGTTAATCTAAGTTGTCATTAAGCGTTTAATTTCCACATTGCGAATAAAATACAACTAAAAAAACTTATAAGAAAGGTATCGTTCTTCGTCTTTCACTTAGCGGTTGTCCCGTTACACTCTCATGGCCATGAGGGCCATGAGAGTGTAACGGGACAACCGGCAGATGGCACCACATACCGAACATTGTAAACAACTATTAATTATACTCTTTAAAATCATTTTTATCCTGTTTTAATACTTCATAGTCTGTACTATGTTTATACAAATGAACTATCTACTTAATTGTTTGCGATAATAATTTCATTCTTCATTCATTCAATAATATGATTTAAAAAAAAACATACATACTTAAACTAAAGTAAATAAACATAAGTTTTTTTCGTTGGTTAATAAGCAAATACGTACCTACATTTGCAAAATTAACGTGAATGTTAATTGAAAACTAAATAAAAATGCGACATAGCATAAAAATATAATTGTTATAATAATAATAATAATCTTCACACATTCACACAACGCCATTTAGTCCCATTTTATCTATCTATGTATAATTGTTATCTTGCCGCAATTGTATTGTATGCTGTTAATCCTACTGCAAGGACGAGCCTACTTTAATAAAGGACGGAAAGTTGCCAAAGTAATAATTTATAGAAAGTAATAAGATGTAGATTCGACTAAGAGATTAACAGGTATGATATCCTAGCAATAAGAAAAAAACTAGAAGAAAGGTGTCGATCATTACATCTTTCACTTAGCGCGTGCTCATGGCCATGAGAGTATAACGGGACAAACGGCAGATGGCGACACATACCAAACATTGTAAACAACTATTAAACAAAATATTGTTAAACGTCCATTTTGACTTCGATATTGTGTTGTTCTGCATATTTATTAATAATATGTGGCATTCTTTAAATAGTATTAAAGATGAGTACTGAAATAAAAAGTTTTATGCAAAGTACCTATACTGTTTATGGATTTTGTTTTTTTTTTAATAATGGTGTTTGTAATGACAATGATTTTGTTTTCTGTACTCATCACACCTGCTTTTAATTTTACCTTGTTTTTATCATACTAGGAAGCTGTAGTTGTGTCTAGTTTCGATTCCTTATGACTTTTTTTATGTATCCATCCTACTCTCGTTTAATTAACTTGAACTTTTTAATAGTTTGATCATCTCATGAACGTGTATTAAAAGTTGACTAATCACTAAACTCTTTAAGTCGGTAAGCTTCATACTTGTCTATCTTCATTATATATCAGTCTATGGACGTCCACTGATGGACATAGGCCTCCTCTAAACATTTCCACCATGCGTGGTCTATACCAGATAAAAATAAAACTTTCCATTAGCAAAATATAAAGCTCAGTGGCTCCAAAAAGCGATATTCTAGGTTGAAAAAATATTTCATTCATTTTCTTATATAACCTCTGGCAGACTGACCGCTTTGTTTACATGTTCTTTTTTTAAACTTCAAAAAAAAAGTACCGTACTAACCTTGTTCTAGGGGTTGTAAATGCCGCGCAAATTCCATTTGTTCAACGTCACTATATTTTTGTAATAATTCTCTTTGTAAAAGAAGGAAAGAGAAAGGATGTATGGAGAAGTGCTGTTTTGTATTTTAATTATAAGGATGAAGTGCATCGTAACGGTGAAATGCGATAGAGCACCCGCCCTGGGGCCCAATTCCGCTAATAATATTTAAACTACATAACGTTGACAATCAATTTTGATTCTGTTACGATTGGAACAAATTTTGTATTCTGCAAAAACTTGTTTGTGGTCGAATGTGAATCGTAATCGAGTCGAAGATCAAAGTTAAATCTGTGTTGCCTTGTATAATCTACCAACTTATTAGAGTTGCCCTTTAAAACCTACTAATAACCTGAATAAGAAAATCATGGCTGTATTACGTAATTGCCTATGCAAACTCAACTAAAAAAATCTCTCATTCTTAATGAATGACAGATTAGTTAATAGGTAGGTAGTTACTACAATATGAATTATTATAAATAATGTATTAAGAAGAAGAATTTATTAGTGTTTTGGTTTTTATCACTTCACATTAAGTCATAGCACTTCGGACTCTGGCAGAATTGTCGACATCGGCATAGTTTGCCATATAACAGAAAGAAGAAAAAGAAATAATGTAATATTATTGTTACTTTTGGAGCTTACATTGCATTGAGAGTTAACATTGCTTCAGAAGAGATTGCTGAAGGGTACTATTATAATTAAAGTACTATTGGTGTGCATACTCAAATACTTTGGTACACCGGGTGCTACATTGAATTACCTTTACCATTCAGACACAGCGGGAAAGTTCATTATTGCATGTTGCTCTTCAATATTTGAAATTGTGCAGGCTTTACCTTTCCAACATTGGGTGAAGATAAGAATAGTCTTTGTTGGAATAGGGTGTAAGGCTTAACAGTGAAATAAGTAGATGTACTTACTAAGATTATTAAGTTTAAGTTAACAAAATGTTCAATATTTTAAAATTAATTTGATAATGGGTGAATTTTATGTTAGATACTTACTTAATTTAATGTAAATAGCAGATACTGATATTGTTTAATTACTTACATGATTTTGATAAAATTATTAGGTACATTTATTAAAAAATTAAACAAGGCATTTGAAAAGGTAGCGGATACTTTATTTTTATTTTGTACACTTATTTGCTATATTTTGTTATAAGATACTTAATTAGAAATATAGAATAAACAATAAACCTATTGAATTTTCACTATAATTATATAAATCAATATCCTATACCCCTGACATTAATGAATGCTGTGAGGGTATATAATAAGTTACCGGACGATTTTAAGAATTTGCCTTTAACGATATTTAAAATAAAGTTAACAAAATGGTTAAAGGCAAAATGCTTTTATAGTGTTGATGAATATATGTCAGATTGCGGAGAATGAGATTGTAGGTTATGGATCATTTTGGTAATGGTGATGTCAAAAATCATAATATTTTAATAAGTAATTGATTTATGTATTAATTTTACTACTGTAACCTTTAAATTATAAGACTTACTAATGTACTTATTCTTGTTTATTACTATTATATTATATTGTGGACTTATTTGTATTCTTGATCTGACATTAATTTAATTTTACTCAATTTTATCTGTTTAACTGACATAAACTTAGACATAATCATGCATGAATATCTTATTTGTTGCTGTTGTTTACTCTTTTTATCACTCAAATAATAAGTAGCATTGTGCATGTTAAAATGTAATATTTGCACACCATAATATGTAATGGTAGGATGTAAAGGCACCATTATACTGTAAGATCATACTCTGTAAACCTACATTCTGGCAAATAAATGATAATTGATTGATTAACTATAACACAATATCACTATTTCAAAAACTAAAAATGATTAATACATATAATAAAAACCTTATAAAACAGATATTATTTTTTATTGCCTCTGCCAGGGCAGTTCTTCACCAAAAGCCAAGCTAGCTTGTACACCCTGACTATTTCGTTACTGCCATGATGGGATTTGGTAATTGTGGCTCTTCATAAACTTTTCATTAATGCTTGCAAATTGATAGCATCTGCGGTATTAATATGGATTCTTTTCATCATCGTCTGGCAGCTATAAATAATTTAATGAAAATATTTCACTAGGATAAGCATTATATCCTTCTGCAACCACTCAAGGATGTCTTATGTGCTGAAAGAAATAAATACAAGTTGATTTACTAAATGACTAAAATGAAAGCATGATAATACTTAAATATGTTACTTTACAAAAAATGTTTTTTTTATTTATTTATTTGATGATGATCACCCATACATGGAATGTTTAGTGGATGACAACAACTTTAACTATAAAAACCTTGCCTCTACCTTACCTTGTTTCATTTATTTGCAAATTACAAAGCAGTTTCCCCGATGCTGTTTAATTTAAATTTTTCATTCTTTATCGGCTTTATCCTTAGCACTGGGTATTCTCAGATAGTCTTACGCTGGGCTGGATGTTCTGAAGGATGAAGAACACATTCAATGGGGCTGAAATAATTACATCAATTAGTATAATTCTTTAGGTACAACTCTTAAAAAAATACATATCTAATATTATAAACTATTGATATTATTATGTTATAATAAACTAATATACTTACTCCACATTAAATAAAAGTATATAAAGTAAAAGTAGTGTCGTTTTAATTATTGTCACTAGATTGTAAAGCCGTAACATTAGATAAATAGCTGTTGTTGTTCAATCGAAGGTCAAACGAACGTCAATGCAAAATCCACAATTGAAACAAACGTCAAACAAACGTCAAATAAGAGTAGAATACCGAATAAGTTCACAATCGACTTGCAATTGCAATCGATTTTAAAGCAGAATAGGAAATTATCCAAATACGATTCAATCGAAGCGTAATCGTTCTTGTAATAATTGCAGAATAGCAACTATGTCAAAAACTGACAATGAGACGCAATTTCGATTCTATTGAGTCATTTGTAAATAGCAGAATTGGGCCCCTGTTATGTTTTTGTTCGATGGTCAAATGTCATGGCTGACGGCTAGTCATTTTCAAGATGTCTCCTCATTTTTTAATTTACTTACAGAGTAGGGTAGGAGGCTTTCGTCCTTGAGTTAAGTTATTGTTTTTTAAAACGTTATCTACTAGTTGTGCTTTGATGTATTAAGAATAGGTACTGTGTGTCTTAAATTTAATTACAAAACGAATTAAAAACAATGTATTTCCCAAAAAGCCCTTATTAAAAAGAAACACTAGACTAGATTTAGCTCTATTTTTGTGGGATTGGGGAGCGAATTTGGCATACTAACATGTATAAAATTTGTATTATTGTGATTTATGTTTTTTTTTTTCAGAATTAAAAAAACACTTTATCGGATCCAGTTTTATACTAATCAAACTAGACATGTTTTTCATGTAGATATTCACCATTACATACCTACCTATATTAAAGTATCTGCAATCTGCAAGGACGGCATGCGCCACCTGTATGTGAAAGGAAAAAATGAATGAGTTGTAATCAAACAAATATTGCAGCTTTTAAGACCCAATTTCGGACAACAAATCTTTATTAAAAGTACATTATCAATAATTAAAAATTAAGCTGCAGCGGAAGCTGCAAATTTAAACAAAAAATAATGAAAAAAGACCATTGATAAATGAATTATTATCTTTTGTACGTTCAATAGTTATAAATACTGCAATAAACATTTTTATGGCGTCTTTATTAAAACAAGGTAATTTTCCACAGCGAATATTTTTATAAGGTAACAATAAAACCCAATTTTAATTAACAATTCCCATGAAGACTCTAGTGGTATGTTTTAATGTAGTAACATTGAGATCACAGATACGATATTCAATCAACAATCTCACGTACAGTCGGGGTATTTGCCGCTCGACCACCCTTAGGCGAGAATCGCTTGGCACGCGGCGCATGCGATACGTGGGCGTGCCACGTATCGCATGCGCTGCGTGCCAAGCGATTCTCGCCTAAGGGTGGTCGAGCGGCAAATACCCCGACCGTACCTACTATCATTATACAGATAGATATCAGAAGATAATTCCTTCATCATCATCATCATGTCAGCCAATTGACGTCCACTGCTGGACATAGGCCACCTCCAAGACAATTCCTTTTCCAATATTATTATAAACGTTATATCTAATGATTCTTAGAGGGATAATAATTTTGTTCCATATAATATATATTCAATTATAAAAAGCTAATAGATAGTCATAATAATTCTCCGTGTGGTGACGGAGTTAAAATACAATAATTATGTCACCACCCCATCTCATCCTATGGGTGTCGTAAAAACCGACTAAGGGACTATCCGTGAATATTGTCTTTACGAAATAAAAAGAAGGAAAACTCGAAATCAAAACCCTATACCAATCCGTCTGGCCATGATGATGAAACCACAAGTAATTGTCATAAGCCTGAATGTTCTTAGAGTAGGTACGTTGATATTTTTTTAAATCTTATCGCGAGATAGAGCATAATCCTAATTGCTCAAGTTGTTCTTTTTAAATAAGTACTTATATAACAAAAACAACACTTCCTTTGTGGCGGGGTATAAAAACAAGTATTAAGATGAAGTAAAGATATTTCTAGTCTAAAAGATGAGAGTTCTTTGAAAAGATTATACATGTATGAAAAGAAGAAATTACTTAAAATTACTATATTTATATTTTCTGCTAACCTGTCTTACTGTTTCTCTAAGGGCACGTTACAGCAATACTCTTTGCTCCTTTCTATCTCTTTCTTCATTCTCGTGAATAATGGCTATGTAAAATACTTAAAAGATATTCAAAATATATTATAGCGTAATTACATTTTACAATAATCTATAATGAAACAACTAGGTAAGTAATTATTTTTCTTCAATCAATCTTATTCTTTAAGTATGATGTACACAATTCATTTTTTTTAATACTACGTTCGACATTCAAAATATCTATAGGGGCGTGGGAAAAAGGCCTTCTGTTCGAAACTCTTTTTTCAAATCCTCATTGTGGATTACACCTGCTGGCCGTTCGCAGCTTTCGATTAAAAAAATCAGTGCGTTCTTTTTTAGAACAGAATAGTTCGAACCCAATATTCTTATGAGTAGGGTCTAGTCACCAGTTGTGAGTTTAGTAATGATAATTTGAGCTTAATTGTCTTATTAGGCGATAAAGTAAATAATTGTATGTTAAAAATCTTTCAAGATAAGTAAATGAAATGAAAATTTACAAACAATAAACAATATTCAAAAATCATGACGTTTTATTAAGAACAAATTTGAATAATGTTTGGAAAAGTAGAATACCTAGAATAACATTAAAAAAACCTTCACCTTAATATAATGCTTAAATACACTCATTAATAAATTTATAAACCCAAGTCGCGTCAACGCCTTAAGGCAAGATTTTTTAGATCCCATAATTGGTTGGTTTACCCTATATTTTTAAGTAGTCGTGAGATACCGTGTATACTACGATTATTAAGTGGTAGAATCACGACGCAGTAATTTAGTTTTTTTTTCAGTCCATTGCATCACGATCGATGAAGGGTTATTGATCATTATAGACATCATATAACGCTCCATTTTTTTTATAACAATGAGTCTTATAACATATATTCTTCAAATTAAATCTTTGATATGTAATTTAAGTTGTATAGCCTAGAGACTCAGATTTAAAAACAAAAAACTATCCGTATACACAATACCGTATAATGTAGAAAAAGATCGTATCCCATTAAAAAATAAATAAAAAAAGTAATACGTAATTCAGTCAAATTAAAGTTAACGTTGTCACGTCCTTACCATGAGATTGAGATCATTTAAAAAAAATACTTAAGTCTTCTATTTGAATATCAACGCGGTTGGTAATCGTCATAGTCGATTTTGTCTCTTTTAGATTTAGTCGAGTAATAGGCTGACCACCGATGAATCTGTTCTACGTGTAACTTGATTTAAGAAAAAAAAAACAATCACCTGTGCTTCCGTTGTTTCTTTATCGTTCGACCGCGATGACAGAAATTTAAATATTTAATTTTGGAACGATATTTTTTTAAAGTAAGGATTTCACGACTACTAGGGTTTGTTCAAAATAGTTTTTCCTTTGTATTGTTTTGCTATGTCTTAATATGGCCGAATTTTAAGAGGTAGACATTAGATGTTTCCGACTATTTCCTTTGAAGTACGTAAAGGCCGACAAAATATTATAATCACAATGACATTGGTTGAGGCGCTCATGGTCGATACACGATTTATAAGGTTAAGCGACATAGTAATTTCATATCAACATCTCTATTCTTTGGAAGGCACGTAAAAAGTCCACTGGTAGACGTAATCCTCTCCTAAAACTCGCCATAGCACAAGGTCCTCCATTTTTTTGCATACCTAGTGTCTGACCCTGCGGACTTGAGGTAAGGCATCCACATAACTGTAAGTCTACTTATCGCTAACCAAGTCGCAGACTTATATATCTACTTTTTAATTTACAGCAAAAATATTGACTTAACACAAAACTGTTTATACTTCGATTCAGCCAGTTACAGCCATGAAATGTTTTACCGTTCGAATCATAATAAAACCTCATTTAAGAAAACTCGCACAAAAACTGATCAGCTGCCGAGTTAACATACAAAGTTCGTAACAGTTTAATCTTATTTTAATATTACAACATAGAGATATTGATCTAAGAACTTATCAATAATATATGAATAGGCTTTCATTTGTTATTGCATTGGGTATCTATGTTTAGAGATGACAGAAAACTGGCGGTTAAATTATTAAGACTTGTATTATTTTTATTTATGTGGTTCACAACAGCTATAATTATCACGATATAAGTAAAAAAATATCACGTCATTTCTTCTTGAAGGCGCCGCCGTAATCTTAATCTTTAAATAGATATTTTTAGTTAGCTAGAAAACAAAAGAGTTTTACAACAAAGTGTTAAACTAAACTACTACTAGTGTTTGCGTAAATGGACTATTTTAACCAAAAAAGAGTTTAAGGCTAAAACAATAGTTTGCGGATAAGTTACGCAGATTAGTACACCTTGTTGTATCGACTCATGCAGTCTTCCCGACCTACTTCCCGTAGCTACCGTGAGATTACATTTATATTTTGCCATTCACTTCAAGTGTAGTAACGCCACAAGCTCTTACACACTACACAGATCTGACAGATTTTGACAGTCAGATATCTCTATACTTTCTAAAGCCGACTCGTAAGAATTAGGTGTCGAATATTCACGAGGAAGGTCCGTCCATATACGGGTGACGGCGCGTGCGCACCGGCCGCGGCCGGGTCTCTCATTACCAGTATACATTCCTTTTTTCAGAGATCCCTCAGAATTTTGAAAATATTCAGAACGTAATTAAAAATAGTCTTCCAGCGCCATCTATGACGTAATCAGTAAACTTTCAATATTAACATTAAAACTATTTTACTGACACAAATAAAGTTGCATGTAATATTATTGGGTTTTTAAATACTTACCTTACGAATTAATCCCTCTATCGCAGGACTTTACATCATAATAACAGCAAATACGGGCCTCCTTCCGTGACGGAGGGATACTTGGCCTACTAATACCACGCTGGCCAGACGGATTGGTATAGGGTTTAATTTCAAGTTTTCCTTCTTTTTGTTTCGTAAAGATAATATTCACGGATAGTCCCTTAGTCGGTTTTTACGACACCCATGGGATGAGATGGGGTGGTGTGACATTTTGTATTTTTACTCCGTCACCACACGGACCGTATACCTAAAATAAATAATATTTAATCTACAGAACCCCATCAAGTAAACTCTTTCATTATGAATTATCCCGTTATTTATAAAATTGTAATTTAATGTAAACGACTATAGTTTTTAGCTGTGGCATCATTGCGGTCTGTTTAAAAAGTAAGTAGGTAATGTTTTTGACATTTTGTTTATTGTATGCCTTGTTATGTCCTTGATATTAATTGTTATTTTATATTATTACCTATGTGGTGATGTATTATGAATAATATCGCCATCTTGTTTGCAGGGACGGGTCTTCTCCAGTGACGGAGGGATACTTGGTCTACCAATACCACGCTGGCCAAACGGATTGGTTTAGGATTTAATTTCAAGTTTTCCTTCTTTTTATTACGTACAGATAATATTCATAGATAGTCCCTTAGTCGGTTTTTACGACACCCATGGGATTAGATGGGGTGGTGGTGACACACTGTATTCTTACTCCGTCACCACACGGAGAATTTCCATTTGTAAAACTCAAACCAGTGGTTTCAGTAAGCAATATTCTTCAGACTTAATAAAAGACAAGGAAACACTTACTTACACTTAAATGATTCCTTGCTTTTTTAAAACAGTTGCAGTTAGTTTGACTAGTAATTTTCATAATAATTTCAAAACGTAACAACATAAAATTTTTGACCACAAGGTCCGAAAAAATTACCATTTATATTACCTACAAACTCACAGCAATTTGATAAAACATTAAAACAGCCAAAATGCCTTCATCACCTGCAATACAAATTCAAGTACTCAAAGCCCATAAACAAAAGACCAAAGTACAACCTGCTTGCGTTTTTGCGCATATCCTGGCGCTCGCAGGCGGTTCCGTATCCGGCGGAAGTGAGCAGATGAGATTGGGGGTTTTTGCGCAATCGCTTTGTGCCACTTCCTGTTCGTTCAGGTACTTTGGAAGGTGCATTATGACCTTGAGATCATGTTTCGTTAGGGATGAAGTAGGATGGTCTTGACTTCCGCTCTTCATGTAGCTTAGATCCTTCGTAAGCTTTTATAATTTTAAAGTGCTTATAATAATATTACTTTACTTGGTATATTAAGTAGTTGCTGTAAAATAATTTAGTGTATTGTACAAATCTGTTATTAGCCTAATAAGAATGAGGTTTAAGGCTGTGTCACATACCTCTTTTTAAAAGTTAATAAAGTTACAAAAAAATACGGTAAGTTTTTAATAAAGCGTTTGTTATTTTTAAAACTATTCTTGAAAGCTCACTGCAGGGATCGCTCTAGTGAAGTAAAGATAACGAGATGCTCTGTAAGTATTAAATTATGTCATCACAGTGAAACAATGTGTTGCAACTTGACAAATGAGATAACCAGAAATGGCTACAAGGTTACTCTATATGCCGTGGAAATAGGTGCGAGGGGGATTCCAGCTAAATCCCTCTACAGCTTATTAAAAGAACTAGGACTGCCGATATCTTCAGTAAGCTCTCTACTATCACGAATGTCCAAAACGACATTGTTAGGTTCATACCAAATTTGGATAGGTAGGGGACGGAACATAGCAGACAGTGAAGGTGACCGCTAACGCGTTCCTCCTTAAACCTACATCTGGGTCGTAAGTCCCAGACGCTGTTATGCAAGTGTTCCGTCCTCTATCACGCGATGGACGCGGCACCCGCACGGAGAATCCATGGAATGATAAGATTAGGTCTTATTTTAAAAACTCATTAATGCATTTTATTATAGGTAATACTCGTATAGATTTAATAACATTGTCTGAATTTCTCTTAGTTTTCTTTTACGACATCCATAATAGTGACTCGATGTAAATAAATCTTATACGAATTGATTTAAAATTGTATAAGTAATTAATTATTTTAACAACAAAAATATATCTTCAAAGCAAACATATTATAAGGTTCTACAAGAAATTATATTTGTTCATCTTACCTCTGATATGCCATCCAACATCTTCCAAATGAACATTCTAGAGGTGGATTTCCTACACTAGAAGGAAAGAAACTTGACAACAATAACATTCTGGCCAGGCAGCTTCGTCTTTGAAGAAGTTTAAACTAAAAAAATAAAATAAGTAACCTTAAAAAACAATTCTTTCCAAGCAAACATAATCGAAAAAAATAACACAAGCAGCTTTACAGCTTTTTATCTTATTTTATTTTTTATCATCCTTATCAATTGTTGAATCTAAGTACAGATCTCTTTACCTGTTTTAAAATCTGTCTCATATTTCCTCTGTGCACCGCTCACAAGATTCAGTGTTTATCTTGTATCAAGAAGGTGCAAGCAGATGGCAAACGATATAACAAAGCACTTGTACTAAACGATTTATTTTTTTCAAACACCATGTGTTCCATACACGAATTAAATCTACTTTTTTTTTTCAACCAAAAACGTCATATTTGCATCCCAGCATCAGCGACACATGCCCTTGAAAAATCACAAAAAAATCCTAAGATTAAGAATAAAAAAAAAGGTATAAGAAACGACAGATGTATGAAAAGAAACATAGAAGAAGCACGTGCCATCTGCCAAATCTAAGAAACGCACACAAGTAAAAGGAATAGATTCGTATTCATATAAAAAGTAGTGTAAGAAACACTCACACATGCTTAGAAGTAACGCGATCGATCAAAGATCGTCGCACGCGCCGTTCGCGGCAGATGGTTCGACGTGATTGGTTGATGAAGTTTCAATTCGTAACTTCCGCACAATAGCTGCTATTGTGCGGACGACCAGTAACTTACAGTAAGTCATATTCTTATCATGCTAAGCATGATAAGAATATGACTTACTGTAAGTTACTGGTCGTCCGGCGTTAAGATTCTCGACTTGATTTATTTTCTCATTTACAATTGTCGTGTCTTTGAATGTATGACAACAGTTGGTACATAAAGAACAATTTCTTTTGTTGCTAACTGATGATACGACATAGAAATTTCTTTGATCGATCTTCAATGATTTCTACTTTCCCCTTATCAATCATTTATTGTAATACTTATTCCTTTTTATGTTTCCAATGTTCTGATTTATAGTAGTATAATGGATGTAATATACTTAAATAATTGATGGTTGTTACTAAAGTGTGCGATTTAGAGCAAGCTTTTATTTACTGCCTTAAACATTCTAGTTGTCACAGCAGTTAATTATAGCAGGGACGGGCATCTTCTGGTAAAGATTGGAAGCTTAGCCTTACACACCAAGCTTAATGCAGAGTCAAGTTAAATCAAATCCAATTGTTTATTTGTGATACAAGGGTCAGATACAGGACTTATTATTGTTCATTCCATGATCCGCCACTTGGGCTTACAAATTATATCTATACTAATATTATAAAGAGGTAAAGTTTGTGTATTTGTGACGTTGTAAGGAGTAATCTCTGGATCTAATCTACTGAACCGATTTTATAAATTATTTCTGTGTTGATTAGTCCATTTATCGGGGAGTGTCATAGGCTATATAGTATCACGCTATGACTAATAGGAGTGGTGCAGTTATGAAATACATATGTTTAAAAAAGAGACACGTTTATTTCACCGCTCAACGAAGTGGGCACAGGTCAGTTAGTTAATAATACAATGAAGTTAAGGTTACCTACCCTATTTGTTTTAGAAGAGTTATATAGAGTTATATAATAGTTTATCTAATCACTTTTACACCGAATAATACAGTACACCGTAGGACCGTCAAATATTGTTTCTAGGTCATCACATGGAGAAATACACGGTGTAAGTACATATTCACTTAACAGTAATTAATGTGTATAACTGTATTTTGGCTTGTGGTCACCAACTAAATAATGACACATAATTACAAGCAAATAGCTAATTACTAATGCTCTGTGCTGTAGTTGTTTATGTTTTGTATTTTTTCTTATTTTAACGTAGTGTACTGTCTGTCCATAAAAAAATATGACACCAATTTTTTTTGTATCAGAGGAGTCATAATCGACAACTAAGAGAAATACGCAAATCATGATCTGTTCAATCATACTTAAGTCTGTAATAGAAACCAACTATTTACAAAAACCTAGGTGTTTATGTTACTAGTATCTAGGCTAATTAGGATATACCGCGAGTAAGACCCGTAAAAAATAGTATTATGTATACAAATCGCAATAATTTAAAATCGATAATAAACTCGAACGAAACCTTGTATGGAACTACTAACTGGTTTCATCATGAAGTATCTACACCTATTAAATAATAAACTTCACATTTTATACACAAAAGTAAAAAAGAATGCAAAACTTAATACAAGAACTTATAACAATCCTTCGGCCCAAAGAACGATACGTAAGCTAATTTTCCCGCTATCTTTGAAGAAAGCCCAGACTTGCAGACGAACTAATTAAGGCTGTTATGATATTTTTAATATTCTGAGTTAGATTGGCCACATGACCTTTTTTTCTTTTTTTTTTATGTAATAGGAGGCAAAGGAGCCAGCAGGTCATCGATGGTAAGTGATCACCGCCGCCCGGACACCCGCAACACCAGAGGAATTACAGATGCGTTGCCGACCTTTAAAAAGGGAGTATTTATTATTAGATACCCCAGATGGGGCATTTGGTGTTTTAAATGGTCATAAAAAATATTTTAGCTATAACGTTGGAATATTTATCATCACGTCGACAGATCTTCGTTTACCTAACCCTTCCCATATTATCATAAATATACCATCAAAGAACACACCAAAAAGGTTTCATAGATTGTCATAAGACGAGCTACCTGGCAAATACAGCAGCTGGTTTACTTAAATCGATATAACATCTATCTCTTTCTATTTATTTGTAAAGTTTTATTTCTGTCCTACTCTAGATAAGAATACAGAAAAAAAAAGGAAATCTTCCATTTTTGAATCTTTATGTTGAAAGACTTATTGTGTTGATTATTTGTTCAATCACACTGAACATAAATTTATGAAGGAGGAAGAACTCAATGCAGCTAAAGAACATCGGTATATTAAAATGATTTATAACTTAGGAAAAAAAAGACGTTAGAATTTTGGTTATCATAATAGCTGAAGTGGTCATTTATTTATTTACCCAGCGTCTTTTACACAGAGAAAATGCGCGTTCGATTTCTCCCTCCAACTTCAAATTTTGTAACTTTTTAATACTAGAGAATCATCCTAATAAATAAATAATAATAATAAATATTCACAGACATCTCTACACAGCACCATCTGTTCCTAAAGTAAGCTAGGCTTAACCTGCTTGTGTTATGGGTAACAGAACAACGGATATTGATACTTATATACTTTTTTTTTGTAAATACATACATATTATATATAGAGACACTCAGACCAATGCAAATAATCATGTTTATGCACACAAATATTTGCATTGAGCGGGAATCGAACCCGAGACCTCTGCGTAGCAGTCATGTTGTATAACCACTACGCCACAGAGGCCACCGAATCCTTGATTAGGAAAGCTGTGCTTTGCTGCGATTCTCAGGCATCGCTCCTATCATCGTACCCAACCATGTCCCTTTGCACATAAAAAATAAATTAACTTTTGATATGGAGCTTCTTCAAAAATCTTGGATAAAGAAGGTTCTTCGTATTTGTAGGAAACTTCTTTTCATTATCCTTATGGTATAGAGGCTCTGGGCGACTCAAATTACTTATAATTATGTTCCAGAAACCAGGTATATGTGCCAGAAAAATTCCGGCCGAGCCTTGTTTAAGGAAGTACTAGAAGAATCATACAAGCACTGCTAAATTTAACACACGTATGTACACGACACGACCCACACGTGCTCATTATTGCCACTAAATAATGATTCTAACCTCAAAATTGTAATTGCATTATAGAAAAAACAGTCTTTAAGTTTTTCATTAAAGAAGGCAAGACGGGCGGCGCGTTGCATAGTGTGAATATGTTAATTATAAAAACACTATAAGTAGGTATTACTTTAACTTAATATACTAACTTAATTACTAAGTTAGGTAAGCTTATTTACTTAAAACTTTGCCTAGGCTAAATGGTTTTAAATCCCTAAATTGTAGTTAAAAGTTTTTCGCTAACATTATTCATAATACGAGTATTAAGGTAGGCGGCGGCGCGGTGTTAAGTAGTTAGCTACTTTATAAGTTAGGCATACACTAATAACTTACCTACTTCAGGTGCTTTGGGCTGTGAAATGTTGAGAGCTAAGTTATTAAGGATTTAGGCTTTTATTTTGTATGCTCAGAATGATACCTAACTTTACAAAACTTACACTTTATGTAGTCATAACAGCCTATTAATTCCACTGCAAGGACGGGCCTCTTCCCGTGACGGAGGGATAAATGGCTTACTAATACTACGTTGGCCAGACGGCTTGGTATAGGGTTTAATTTCAAGTTTTCCTTCTTTTCATTTCGTAAAGATAATATTCACGGATAGTCCCTTAGTCGGTTTTTACGATACCCATGGGATAAGATGGGGTAGTGACATATTGTATTCTTACTCCGTCACCACATGGAGTGTGCTTTATGTAGTAAATGGAGACTTTTAGAAACATCAAATTAATGAATACAAAGGACATTCAGACTCAACTCTATCATTTTGTGATAAAAATAACGAGAGAGCATAAGGAATCGATTTAGCCATTTGAGTACTTACTGTAGAATTATGCATATTTATGCCTGTCTTGAGTGATCAAACGGAAATCCTTCTGGGTATTTGGATTATTGGAGGTAGTCAGAGATCTCAAAAGACTCCATGTGATATCACACGTGCATTTATTACAAATATTTAGTTTATCGAAAATATTTTCTCATGTTACTATTTTGAAAATGATTAAACTATTCAAAAAAGGACTATCCTACTTTACATTTAAGTTTATTTTAGCTTAATACATCATATGGATAAAATCAGCTGATTCCCATGCCCCGCACACGTGTACATACCTAAAGTATTTGCAATTTTTTTGTACAAGATTATCTAAAGAAATCTTTTCTTCTGTTACGTCAAGATCGTGGGAGCAAACCTTTAAAAACACGTGCTCAAAAGTTATTTACCTGAAGTTGCGCAAAAAAACGAAAAGCGAAATCTTGAATACTGACTATTTACGTGTTCTATAGGAAATTATGTGTACAATGAGCTTCTGACAGAACCTGGACGGTTATGATTGGCGTCCAACAGCGACATAATATAAAACCTTCTTTGATATAAAACTTGAAGACTGTTTTTTTCTTTATTGCAATTACAATTTTGAAATAAGAATCATAATTTAGTACTGGCAATAATGAGCACGTGTGGGTCGTGTACGTTTGAACTTTGTTCCTATTTTGTTTTTTTTGTGTTCTCATTTTGACAGATTGACAGATATTATGAGTTTTCGAAAGTTAGAAGTATTCTATGGAATTGTCATACAAATATACAATACAGTACTTTGACAAGTAGCGAACTTCGAAACCTGTAGATAGACAAGTCATTGCAAAATCCAATAATACCTTTGTCGATTTTTATAACAGCCTCGTAATTGAATACGATGATATAACTTACCTATCATCCTAAGCACACGACATGGACATTTTAGCCAAAAGACGTCCACGGCGGCAAACCATTGGTTGTTTTTTTTAGCCGATTGATATTATGTCTTCTAGTTATTCTTTATTTCTATTCCATACAATATGAAATTTATCTCTTGAACTATTCTTCTTAGATAGTCCGACAGTCTGGTAAAGGTTGAAATCGACAGATGAGAGAGGAACTGGTACTGAATAGAAGAAGATAGATACGTATTAAGGGACCTTTTAACCAGCAGTGTTTGTGTTTGGCAGATAAGAATGAAATCTTCTTAACCTAATATAAAATTAATAATGGCGGCAGCACGATCCTATTAGATTTTTGGTCTCTTCTCTAATCTTGTGATATTTCCACATCCAACCTCATGTGACTTACTTCGATATTTATTACTTATGTTGCAACAAAAGAGGGTTATTATTCTATTTTGAAATAACGTTATACGTGACCGTTAAAAAAATTATATCAAAAAACTGTAACAATTTGTGTGACTAATTCATAACAAGATTATTTGGTATGAGTGTGATTGAATTTAATTGAAGTGGTTCCGTATTTTTTAAATTTTGATGAAGAGCACATAGAATTGAAATCACTGATTTTTAAGGAGCACATAGAATTGAAATCACTGATTTTTAAGCGTAATGCTGATCAAGCAACATCAGCGAGTTCATTCCATTAGGGTGACCGATCAGTGGTACTTCGTAAAGAGCTTCGGAGGGCACATTAAAAGTCCGTCCCAGCTATCATCGCAGTGACATAGTCGTGAAGCAACATTAAACAACTCTTGACACCATCTAAATTAGCTTTAGATAAGTTAGTACTTCTCCGTGTGGTGACGGAGTAAGAATACAATATGTCACCACCCCATCTCATTCCATGGGTGTCGTAAAAACCGACTAAGGGACTACCCGTGAATATTATATTTACGAAATAAAAAGAAGGAAAACTCGAAATTAAACCGTATACCAATCCGTCTGGCCAGCGTGGTATTAGTATGCCAAGTATCCCACCGTCACGGGAGGAGGCCCGTTCCTGCAGTGGGACATTAATGGGATGTTATGATGAAGTTAGTACTTAGTATGGTATTCATACTATCTGATAAACATTGTTAAAAAGAGTGGGTATTACTCCTTTCCGGATTCTTTCAAGGCTCAACCCTATCTGTAAATCTACTCGTTATTAAGACATTGACAAGCTGTAATTGATGGACATAGTTCTTCAAGGCAGTTTTTTTTATTTACATAACATAGACCTATATGTGAAGGTTGACATAATCATAACAAGGTTAAAATAATGTGGATTCTATTTGTTTAAGGATTCTATTGTTCTATCAGTTTGTAACTTTGACTTTTTAGTTTTAAATTTGTCGATTTTTTCTCTGTCTTGTACTGTTACGTATATGTATGTCATTAAAACTTTAGCCCCCTTACTCATGAACGCCTCTTAAATTTTAGTCAATTGATTAGCTTATATTCCTACGGTTTTGTTTGGCATAAGGTTGGTTTTGCTAATAAAATTCTCGCTAAACAGTGACTAAATTTAAGAGGCGTTTATGGGTAAGAGGGTAGATGTCAAATTATACTTGAAATTTCTTGGCCAGATTATTCTCAGAGCTCTTATGGCTGGTGAATGAGAGGGGTAGGGTACCTTCGGCAATAGGCTTTTTAGGTCAGTACCTCTGCTGAGCCCGCAACTAAGGAGTTATGTGAAAATGTTACTTTGTTAAGTGCAAAGATATAGTAGCTAGTAAAGTGACAGGATTATAGGACTTACAACTTCTGTCTACTATTGGCACCAGTTGGGGTGTTCTGCCATTGCTGTCATCTATATGCGGTGGTTACTATTTGCCATGCGATAGATCGCCAATTTAGATTTGAAAAAAAAATTTGTTCAACTGACTTGCACAAGAGTTATTTTTCAACTACTCTTGTTCTGAGAAGTATTTTTTTATTATTTTTTATTATTTTACTATGAATATTTTACTGTGTTTTGATTTGATTTTATTTCATGAGTTTATATTATTTTTATTTTAAAATTTCTAGTTTTAGTTTTAATATTCAACACAGATGTAATTTTGTTTATGGAATAAATGTCTTAACTTATCTAACCTTTGCTGAGACTTTGAATCTACAGAGACCATTCATAAAAAACACACACATTGAAAATGTATATTTAACCAAGGAACTCTATATTTTTTGTAATCCTATGTCGCGTGCTATATCTGAATGACATGCTATTGTGTGTAACAGTGCTAAATAGCGTATAACGTTAGCTTTTTATATTAAATCACTGTAAAGAAATGCTTCATGACACGATATATCTAATTCTAGATTACACAGTATTGTACACAAATTTGAGTCTTATTTTCTGTTGAGTAGGAGTTAAAGTGTATTAGTTTATTTATTTGATTGTCTCGGTGTATTCCCTTGATAGTTATTATATATTCCCTATGTACCTTTGATAGTTTCCGCTGTAATCTTATAACAGAGAATGCCAAGGATCGCTGAGGGCCAGATTCCGAGACCGCACTTTGACTTTACTTTAGCAAAGTCTAGTTATTATCTCTGAATTTGAAAAACATTAAAGTAATCTTTCGCATGAAAAGTTAAACTTTGGGAAGATTACTTTGAAAGAAAGTAAAGTCACGACTTTGAATCTGGGCCTTATATCTCGTTTTTGTATCAAAGTCGAACTTTCCTTCAAAGTAAAGTCAAAGTGCGGTCTCTGAATCTGGCCCTGAGAGTCTGATCTATGAATGTTAACCCTTACGTCAGACCTAAGGTATTTTGCTGAGCCTCTCCCCCGGTTTCCGAATGACTGATCAAGTAAAAATCAACTAACCAAGTGTCAAGTGTCAAATTTTAGTTCCTGAAAATGATAGTTGACAAGAGTTTTGACACTAGATTAGTTGATTTTTACTTGATCAGGTATTGGGAAATCGGGGGTCAGTTATGAAAATCTTGTGCTGTAAGCTTAATAAATAAGTACCTCGCAACAGCCAATTATATCTCGCTGCGAATTCTTGTCTTCAACTGAAACACGGGGCAACTACGCTTACTTAAAGAACGCTGACTAGGAGTATTGATAGTGTTAAGTCGTTTTATTTTTCGGTAATATGTTTGGGCTCACCGTTACTTTAACACGTTCCCAGTGCAGTGTACCATATCGCACGCTATAAATAAAAGGGTATTAAGTCTGAAAAACCGTTTTTTTTTTATTTTGAATTCGGAAACCTAATTTTTTTCTCTATAAATTGGTAAGAAAATAGTATTTAAATTCCAAATACTTTTTGAAATATAACGATACAATTCTTTCTTGACTATTTATGCACCCTATTTTCGAGATAGGTAAGACAGTCGCATCTTAGTTGATTCAGTAGCCGGGCATCGTTCGTGGCCGTCGCACGTATCTTTCTGAGTTACAACCCGTCCAGTCGTCAATATCGAATCAATCTATAAAGTTGTAAGTATTCTAAACAGTATTATGTAAAGTTAATACCTTATTGCTTGTTAAAATTGATACTAGTTTCATGTTTTATTTTAAATAATACTGTCTTGCCTGTTCAATATAATATAATTTGGTAATTTTAACGAAATAATATTAAAATAATACTTTATAGCTCCCGATTTGCTTGAGATAATTCTGTACATCTTGTCAATTGTATTTTATGGTTGCAAGTTTCAAGTAAAATACTACCTTTTAAGTTGTTATTATATTTTTTCTTTTTTAATTTTAGTTATAATCAAAACAATGAAGCGAAGTAGGAAGGCTGGTTTAATAATGAAAGCAATCAGCAATCGCCTAAGTACACCGGACAGTTCTTAAAATGAAGAAAACAAAGACCCATTTGCTCATCATCATCATTTCCCTGCCCTTATTCCAATTTTATTTGGGGTCGGCGCAGCATGTTTTTTTCTTTCATACTGTCCTATCGGACGTCATCTCACTAGTAACACTCTTCGCAGCCATATAGCTTTTCACACAATCCATCCATCGTTTCTTTGGTCGTCCTCTTCCCCTATATCCATCCACACACATGTTCAGCACCTTCCTCACTACATGACTCTCATTCCTCCGCATAACATGCCCATACCATGACAGCCGGCTGCCACGTAATTTTTCTGCCACCGGTGCCACTTTCAAATCTTCTTACATACTCATTTCTTACTCTATCTACTCTCGTAACACCACACAGATTGTCTTTCATTCATCCCTTTTCTGGCCAACTCTCTGATCCATACAGGACGGCACTGTAATCATAGTTTTATAGATCTTCCCCTTAAATTAAGGGGACTGTGGGGGTCACAGATGGTTCCCGTGAAGCAATGACCTGCTGCCATTTCATCCATCCTATGTTAACTCGGTTCTTGACCGCCCGATCTACTTCGCCATCGCTTTGAATGAAAGAACCGAGATACCGGAAGACAGAGAAGACTAGAAGGCGCATGCCGTTAAGCGCTATGGCTTCAGGACTGCCAACGCTCTAATCTGCTCTGGATCTTAGGTCCATCCTCCCCAACCAAAACAATGTAATCGGCAAACACTGCACCAGGGTGCCATGTCCTGTATGCCCGCCGTCAAGGCGTCCATTATCAGTAAGAGGTAAGGACTTAAAGCCGACCCTTGGTGCAAGCCTACCGCCACACTGAACTGGTTGGAGTTGCAAGACGATCGGACGTATAACTGGTTTGTCTTTACATAGCACGAATTAACTTCACATACTTCCCAGGTACAACTTTCTCTTTCATGGCCCACTTCAATACTTTTACGAAGACCCATTTGCTGACAGTGACAACAGGGATCTAACGTATGTCCCCAAAGTATCACATTTGATTTAGTTTGATAGTTTTGTTACTGTAGGTACCTACATAATGTTGTTAAATTATGTTTCTTTCATATTGAGTTTCTTTTTTATTATAACTAATTACGATACTAAAACAAATAGAATTTCTAGATTTTCTAGATGCAATCAATATTTAATTTATTATTGGTATTCAAGCAAAAAATATCAACCAGAAACAACTTGGTCAAACGCCTAACTTCTGCGTCTTGGGGGGCAGCCCCACATGTTGTCAGGACTACGGGTCTGGCATTGTCCTACACGGCAGGAGAGTATGCGTCCGCGGTATGGCACCGTTCGGCTCACGCAGGTATGGTCGACTCTGCCCTGAATGAAACATGCCGTATAATAACTGGCTGCTTGAAACCTACCCCATTGGTCAAATTATACTCATTGGTCGCCATTGCTCGACCTGGTTTTCGCCGTCAGGTCATTTGCGAAAGTGAAAGGAAAAACAAGAGACCGACCCTCGTCATCCACTTTACTCGCACAATATACCCAGGGCACGCCTCAAAAGTCGTAAGAGTTTTTTTGCGACACACACGTGCACTGTGCGGTGACCCCAGTAAGGCTAGACTGGACGGGTGGGCCTCAAACTTTGCACCACCGGCGGACTTCATTCCACCCGCTGAACATCTTCCACCTGGTTGCGAGGAGCAGTGGCCGATCTGGAGGTCGCTCAATAGGCTACGTACCCAAGTAGGCCGCTGTAACTCTAACCGGACTAAATGGGGTTATCTGATAGTGGATGTGGGTGCGGTTCTCTCGTCCAGGACATGGAACACTTTGCCACTGAACACCAGAAGACCTAAAGAGTGCCAACGATAATGCTGTTGCTGTCGCTGGTTTTTGGGCAAAACACATCTAAAATATATTTGAAATTAGACTTATTGCCGTCGAAACGAAGAAGAAGAAGAATTATAATCCCTTAGCCATGTAGGCAAAAGATAATTTCTGTGCTGCTTAATATAGTATCAATATTAATTACAACTGGTTATCGAAATGATTTGGTAAATTTTGGTTAAGCTAGAGAGTAGCAAGTTAAACTTAAGAGCTATTTGAACTGCTTAAAGGGTATCATCTTTTTCTGTTCCCATAAAACTATTAATATAAAAAAAACTGTTATAGATACACAAACTAAACTTAACCAGCATAAAGAAGGATAGTGTACTTTTAAATCTAGAGATAATTTTAAATATTTGAGTAAGTAAATCCGAATCTATGATTTTTTAAAACTTCAATACGCGATATCTCAAAACAACGTTTTCGAAATAATACCCTTTTGTTTGTGACGTGCGATATGGTACACGTGCAATGTTTTACTATTGTGTCTGCTGGCGGCACTGTGAAAGGGTAATATTACACCATGTTTTCAGAAACTTTACTAATCAAAATACATACACAACTTGAGAACAAATTCGCACAATTTGTCATAAAGAACAAAACTAACAAATCTTTGTAAAAGACATCGAAACTACTATATACATAACCACTATCACCTGGCGTAAGTAATATATCAAAACTTATCCAAGGGAAGAACAAATAACTGAGAAATAGAACGCAATCTTTTGTGAGACTGTCTCCGCAGACAATGGGACAAAGCAAGGACGATCTTACTTCACTCCATTAAAACGCTATTACATTTTAAAACTAACTTCTATTTACTATCACAAAAGCTTAACATAGATCTTATTCTTTACATAATAAGATATATTTTTGTTCAGTAAATGTGTTTCAGAGTTTTTTTAATAAGTTTTCTATTGTATGAATACTGTAGTGTGATTTTGTGGTATGGAGAGTAACGGAATTATTCAATATATTGTAGGACAATTGGAAGATAATATTGCATTCAAAATGGTTTCCTTTATTTATACACACCTCAACAAAGTCTAGGGATATTTTGTATAAAGATGGGAAACTCAAAAAAAATTGGTTTGTTTTTAATTTTTTTGATGAAAACTTAATTTGATAACCTTTTTTAACCATTCTAAATTTGAATTTGAAAAATAAAATTAAATATAAAAGATTTACGCGGCCTTAACGTTGTCAAGTTCAAAAATTTTATTTGCCAACAGTAAGTTTTGACTGTATTTTTGGGTAAAATTAAAGTTTTGTAACAATTTAAACGTTTATTTCGAATAAATGATACTGTGTGCATCAAGCAGCGGCGCCATTTCATCAGAAACAAAATGTTATGGGCAATAGGCATGCTCCCAGCTGCGGGTACTAAGCGGAGTATTGCTAAAGAGATTGGAACAATACAAAATATGAAATCAAGGTTATGGTCACGTTATCGTACTACTGGTGAAGAGGCTGAAAGATACCACGGCTAAAAGTCTATCACCACTCAACGAAATGATCGATTTTTGCTAGTTTCCGTGAAAAGACGGCAAATGTTACTACCATGCAGCTGGTGTAGAGGCTCCAGCTCTTGGTGGAGCCTCTTGCGGGTGACCAAACTGTCGGAAGAAGTCAGCATGAAGCCCACCTTTATGCTTGCATACCGCTTTGTACTCCACCACTACGCCGAGCGAATCGCGCACGACGACAAGAGTGGGCTCGTGAACTTTTTTTCTATAAAGATAACCTGTTATCTGTAGTGGTGTTTACACATGAGTCCCGGTTCGGTCTCTACTCGGATGCAAGTAGAGAACGTGCTTGGCGAGTTCCTGGTTGTGATGGCCGTCTACAACATCCTCAAGAAATCTATTCATACTACGATAGAACAATTATGGTTTGGACGGGAATTTGTGTCGGTCGAAGAACAGAGCGCGTTTTGATCAGAAACACCATGACGACTGAAAAATAACTTAACGAGGTGCCAGTACTAATCTACCCCCGTAGACTACAATTGGGCCAAATGTTTAAGCTCATGGACGATAACACCCGTCCGCATAAAGCGGGAGTGATGACAAGCAGGTTGCAGGAGCACGAAGTATCGATTTTATGCTGAACCACTCAATCGCCTAAGCTTAAAACCATAAAATACGCGTAGGACATGTTCAAAAGAAGGGCTTTGATGAATTTTCCTCCATAAAATTGCGATGGAAGGGCTACTTGTTTTGTATCCTAGTCGACCTGAAACAATATACCGCACCAAGACCTGGATAACTTAATCCAAGCATGAAAAACCATTGCAGGACCGTTATTTACGGTTTTTTGAATAAACTGACAACTGATTACTCACTAATCAGTTAAAAACAGATTAATTTTTGCTTATTTTCACTTTTGCTTAAGAAACACATTCATTGTGAGTTTTATTAATTTTCCAAGTTTTTTATTTATTTGAATAAAAATATATTTACGCAAAAGTAATACTTTTATTTAATTCTGGATTGTAGCCTGATAAATTGCCTTTATAAAAATATAAACATCTTGCATGTTATCTTTAATAATTTTGGAGATAATTGAGTAAATACCAAATATCCCTAGACTTTGTTGAGGTGTGTATGTTGAGAGTGTATTTAGGAGTATGTTTGTATAAACGTCTTTTAATTGATATCCTGCATGAAAGAGGAGATAAGGTTTACTTAATTTATGTTTAGTAAGGGAGCTTTTTCGTACTCCCCTCATCAGTACTACGTCGACTTTTGTCGTACAATAAATCATCATCATAACAGCCCATTATGTACCACTGCAGGGACGGGCCTCCTCCCATGACGGAGGGATACTTGGCCTACTAATACCACGCTGGCCAGACGGATTGGTATAGGGTTTAATTTCATGTTTTCCTTCTTTTTATTTCGTAAAGATAATATTCACGGATAGTTCCTTAATCGGTTTTTACGACACCCTTGGGATGATATGGGGTGGTGACATATATTGTTTTCTTACTCGTCATCACGGAGAAATGTCACCCTAACACATAAATTTACACATTAACTGCTATAACCAATAAATATAATTGTATTTACCTATGAAATTGCCGATTTGTATGGAGATTTTATGCGAAGTTTGATTTTTCATACTAACGTTTTCTTAGTTTTTTCAATAATTATTAAACTTAATTGAATGAAATTTGGTATAAGTAATAGCGCACATCTAAGCTAACTTTTACCATTTTAATCATAAGAAAAAAAATAAGGGAAGAATGTTAAAATCCGCTGGATTAAATTGGATCCATATTTACAGGCTTATTTCTAATACAAATAATAATTATTTTTCTTAATTATCTTTTGTTAGTTGTTGGTAATGTCCTGTATTTACCAAATTACTAAAATAATACAAGCAATCTATGTTTTTTAAGAAAATATAGGCTAAAGACTGCGGCGAAAAAAAATGGCAATTTCATAGGTATAGACCTATTATATCTCTTTGTAATTGATAACTTTTCAATCAAAATCATTTCATTTGCATGTCAATACATCATTACTATTCTATCAACTACAATAATTTAAACTAAAGCAAAATACATCGTTTTAACTCTCACGATAACATACTAAAGATAGTAAAAACCAATCAAATATTATATTACAATCGATGTTAGTTGGAACTCGATCATTCTGTGAATCGATTTTTTTGTATAAAGATAGGTATCGGTATGGGACAATCGACTATGGCTTGTTGACCTAACAGATATCTTTAAATCTTTATGAACCATTGTAATACAGGATGCTTGGTAAGAAAAAATCTATGGCGTAACGGTTTGGTAAATATTTGATCTTGTATTGTTGTTATGGTTGTTCGACAATTTTAATATTAGATAAAGATGATATTAAGAGAATTTAATTTAATTGATTATGAAATTTAGAATGAGAATTTTAATTGAGAATGAATGAGAGATTGATGGATGTCAAAGACGTTATGGCCACAAAGCAAATAGTCAGACATTTTATGTAGCACTTAAAAAAATATGAATTTGTCAAAAAGTTTATGGTACCAATTTTTTTTTTAACTTTATTCTTTTATCGTTATTAACATACTTACTTTTTATTTATTTATACTAATTAATATAATTTAAAAAGACTACGCCTAAACTAATTCCTTCTAATTATTTCTACAACACATTTCAATTAGCTGAATTTATTAATTGATCTTTCTTTAGCAGAATATTGAGCTTAATCTTTTATTTTTTTAGTCATAATTATCATCTGGTCATAATCATTTGCGTTTACGGGATGTGGTGGGGTGGTGGGACCAAGTACCCTAACTTTATAGGTGTTTTTACCTACTGACTGAGTTACCCTAAGAACTACTCCGCTGCTCTTGGTTTTTTTAGAAACAACTGTTTTTATTACTTTTTAATTTTCTTACATATACTCGTAACTATAAAAACTATATTATTATATACTTAGTAGATATTTACTTACTTAAATATTTTATTATATTTATTCAATATTTTTTGATAACTATAATTAAGTATTTAATTAAATTACAAATATCGTTTTTAACTCTGAGTTTTTATACTGATTAATTGCATGAAATGAAACTTAATCCACACTGTTTATATTAGATCATATATTAAAGTATTTAATGTTACAATAAATAAGTATTTAAGATGGTTTTAATGCTTTTTTAAGAATAAAAAGTAATATTAAACGTATTAAAAGTAGACTAGTGTAACACTTTTAGCTATATTAAACAGAACTTTTAAGTATCCTACTAATATTATAATGGCGATAGTTTAGTTAATTAATGTGTTTGTACTTCTTTACGCTAGTTTGTGCAAAAGGTGTAAAGTTTAATAATTGTAAAAATTAATTCTGTTTAGGTTGGTACCATTGCTGTGCCTTTTTAATTCAGCTATAAGCCGTAGTGTGATTTTTTTAAACTATATAGGTAGCTAGTGAAATAACTAAGATTTAAGAGTTAACACAACATCTTATGTGTATTATACTTACTAGCTTTTACTCGCGGCTTCGCTCGCGTTAAATTCGGGGTAGCAAAGAGTAGCCTATGTTAGGTACTCTCCATCCCTTCAACTATCTCCACTAAAAACGTCAAAAGGCAAAGAGACAGACACACTTTCCCATTTATAATATTAGTATGGATTATATTCTCTGGCATTGGTAATATCCATAAGTGGTTAATTACAGGTAAAATACAATCGAATTAATAAATTCTTCCTATTTTTGGAGTCGCTTAAAACCTCGCATAGTACTATAACATTCATTATAAAGATTTATCTTGCAAAGAATAGCACTGTGAAAGTAATAAAAAACATTTTTTTTTAAATTGTGAGTTCTACTGCTAGAGATAATGTTATGGTTTTGCTTATATCCACTTCCTAAACGAATTACTGCGGAAATTGGCACAGCGGAAACAACTATCTTAAGAAAGGCAAATTTCTGAACGGCTGCAAAACATTCCAACTACGTTCTATTTTTAATTTACCAAAAAGCACCAGATGCATGGCAGGTACAAGAATGCAACAGCATCATGTTGCAAATTACATAACCTTGCTAAATTCAAAAGTCGTACTTTAAAACGAAATGGAACATTCAATGACGTTCTTAATGTAGTCGGCTTATGCCGAAAACCACAGCTTGGAACGACAGATGTAAGACACCGGCACAAGGAAGCCAAACAAAAACAGGGCACGTGCCTTATTAAAAAAAAATCGCATGCGCGCACAAGTAGACATATGACACCTTTTTGGAAAAAAAATCTTAGTAGTCGCACGTGATTTCTGAGAATATCTGCGTAAAATGAATATTTTTTGATGCTGGCAATATCGTAGCAGCTGGTCGAGATTTAAAACTTCTTCTATATTTCAAAAATAGTTCCATTTTTTAAATGTTTTTTTAATTTTTCCGGCTTTGTTAAGGCAGATGGTAGAGCTATTTTTTTTTTTTTTATAAGGAACTTACATAACTTTTTTACTTTTACAAGACAATGAGTAAAGTTGAACATTTTGTGCTTAAAATGTAAATTAGTGAAGAGCTTAAAACACGTATGGGTTTATTCTTTTTATTAATGTTTAAAAACTTCTTAATATCGTAAATTTTGATAAAGAATATTGCCTTCATGAATGTTGCCATTTTATCCGGATCAGTTGCCTCGGCGCTGATACTACTTACCTACTTTGTGTTAGAGGTGAATTGTTCTAAGAGTTACAGCTACCTAAGCAGTGCTTTATTGAAATACAGAAAAAAACGTCCTTCTCAGGTGGAGTCAGAGATAGGATAGGTTCTGGCTTGTTCTTCTGCTAGTTGAAAATGTCATTAAAAAGAGACTACCCATTAATGTCCCACTTCAGTACCGGGTAACTTTTATTAAAGGAGGAAACTTGACCTTAAAAGAGGCAGGATTGGTACAGGGTTATATGTCTAGGTTTCTTTTAGTTTTTTTTTGTTGAGCTGTAAAGTCTCAATTTTTACGACACCCATTTCATGAAATGGGTACACCATGTACTTTAAAACCAATGTATTTTTTTTTTGCAATAATTAAATAAATAAACACAGAACTCTCCTCCTAACTGATTGCTTATCACTCAAAGTATTGGCAAGGGTTCCGGAAACTACCAAATGCACGTGGTATACCACCCACTAAGATCTGTACCCATGTTTGTAAACAATAGACCAATGTCATGCCAATACGGGTACCGATAAACTCAAGTAGCTTAATCCTGTTTTGGGACAAATATTTGTAAAGAGAGAACTTAATGATCCACGAAATTTATCCTCTGTTGTTAAAAAAAGGATTCTACAGATGTTCGTAAATGTTTCTTATTATTTATTTATACAAATAAAATGGAAGAAACAAACGTCAAAAAGTCACCGCTTTAAATATCATCATCATATCAGCCAATCGACGTCCACTGCTGGACATAGACCTTCTCCAAGTATTGCCACCTTGTGCGGTCCTGTGCCTCCCTCGTCCATATCTGTATTCATATTCATATTCTTTATTCAATAACAATTTTTACATTGTGTCTGAATTTTATACCACTACAATTGCTTACATGCACAAAAATACATACAATTAAAAACATATAACATACAATTAACAAGATACAATTAAAATTAAAAACATACACAATTTCTGTCAATTTCATCAAGTCAAATTATTTAGTTGATCAATAACTAGTGTATTTTATACATTATGTATCTATACTATTATATAGCCTATTATAAAGCCTTCCTCGATAAATGGTCTATCCGACCTTAAAATCAAAATTCAAATTAAAGAATAGAAGTAGTTCCTGAGATTAGCGCGTAAAGATAATATTCACGGATAGTCCCTTAGTCGGTTTTTACGACACCCATGGGATGAGAATATGGGGTGGTGACATATTGTATTCTTTCTCCGTCACCACATTACCCAGGTTTTATGTCTGGCTTTCATTATTTTGTTTTCGTAGATATAATATCTGGACGCTTTCCCTTACTTAGTCGGTTTTTTATTAGCGTTTGCTTAGTAACATTTTTGTGTTACTCGTGGCTAGGGATAGGGTGGTGAGACCAACGTTTAACCATCACCACACTGCTATTGAGTAGTACTCAATAAAATATCAAATAAACAGACACGCAAACCCTTTTTATATAATAAAAGGTAATAAATAGGTCAAATGTACTAGTATTAACAACATTGTATGTACTAACAATGCGTTATTGATGGAAAGACGGACAAAACGTTAATTATAACTAGTGTATCTTATTTATTATTTCACATCTGCTACTCTTATAAGGTAATATGATGCAATAAACAAGTTTAAACTGGTTTCTACTATATATTATAATAGATATGTTTATATGTTGTGGAAGAGTAAGCTAGGGATGATAATAGAATAGATATACATAATATGTAATTGTTGTGTCCTTCTGCAGGGATGTGTTCGTTCTCTAATGATAGAGAGAAACTAGGGTGATTAATGCTCAAAATGGTAGCATTATTTTACTCTCCTTTTTATTGGTATTATGTTGTGTATATGTGATATTATGTTCTCCGTGTGGTGACGGAGTAAGAATACAATATCACCACCTCATCTCATCCCATGGGTGTCGTAAAAACCGACTAAGGCACTATCCGTGAATATTATCTTTACGAAATATAAACAAGGAAAACTTGAAATTAAACCCTGTACCAATGCGTCTGGCCAGCGTGGTATTAGTAAGCCAAGTATCCCTCCGTCACGGGAGGAGGCCCGTCCCTGCGGTGGGACGTTAGTGGGCTGTTATGATGACTACAGAGATGTGTTTTCTTCAATGATAGAGAGAAACTAGACTAATTAATGCTCAAAATGCTGGCATTTTTGTTACTCTCCTTTTCATTGATATTATGTTGTGTATAGTACGCGGCCACTCCAAACGCCATCGAAGTGGCCACACACTATTCTAAAATTGTTCAAGCAGTGGCACCTTTGAAAGAAGGAGAAGAATTATTGTAATGGAAGATCTTTTCTAGACGGTGGACCTACGGACTCGTAAGGACGGCGGGAAGCCGATGGATGAGGGAGGCGCAGGACAGCACAAGGTGGCAATATTTGGAGGAGGCCTATGACCAGCAGTGGACGTCAATTGGCTGAGATGAATGAATGAATGAAAGATCTTTTCTTCTCACATAATGTCATCTAATTTTAACTAAGCAAAACTTAGCTATGTTTGACTATTATAAATCTATATTAATATTTTAAAGAGGTAAAGTTTGTGTGTTTGTGACTGTTGTAGTGGGTAATCTCTGGATCTAATGAACCAATTTTAAAAATTCTTTCTGTGTTGAATAGTTCATTTATCGGGGACTGTCATAGGCTATATAGTATCACGCTATGACTAATAGGAGTTGATCAGTAATGAAATATGTTTGAAAAATTGACGTGTTTTTTTCGCCGCCCAACAAAGTGGGCACGGGGCAGCTAGTTTACAATATTCCTAAAACATACGCGTACCACAAAAAGTTTTTTATTAACTAGGAATCCAACGTCTACGTCACCTCTGTAATGGTAATTAAACCACAGAATGACCAACCAACCGACCAAACCAACCAGAGTTAAACCACACATGAAATAAAATTGAATCCTTTATCTCATACCTTTTACTCCGTATCATTTAGTACTTGATTAATTAAAGCGAAATGTTTTCATCTTATTTTATTTAATGTTTAATTATAGCGCTAAGCAAGAAATGGCGTCCCGTTACATTCCGTACAGGTGCCCAGCGCACGCGCACAAAATATTGCGGTTCAGTACAACGCGTATATGCGCGTAAACGTAAATGGACGATTATTACGGGTTTTGACGCCGCGTTTAATGCCTGATTAATTTTGTGGTGCCATTTTATTGGCATTTCATAGCTGTAATGTTGATTTATTGACATCATCTTAATAAATAATCCTTTGTTCTTCTTCGTGTGGTGACGGACTAAGAATTTAATGTGCCAACAGCTTATGTCCTATGGATGTCGTAAAAGCTGACTAAAGGAAATTTTTATTTTTACAATAATAAAAAATTGAAAACTTTGTATTTAATCATTTGATTTACGCAGCGTTATGTCCCAACAACTGGAACGGTTTTCCTCCAGAGATGGAATGCGGCACAAGGCAGACGGATTGGTAGAGTGTTTTTTGACACCACAGTAGGCACGTGTTATCTACTTTGTAGTTCCAAACTTCAAAATGACCAGCGCAAGAAGTATCACCTAAGGGATTAGAGAAAAACATGGCCTATTTATACGATGCTGGTTAAGCGAAAACAGGAATTCTTTTAAAAATTACTCTCTCGGCTAAAAATATTTGGGTGAGTAACTGTAAACTGTAAGAGTAAACATTGAACCGACATTAAAATAGAACCACTTCTTTGCCACTTCCTCGGTCAAATTAAGATGTCGTTGCAATTTTGGTTCCTATACTTATAGACTAACCCCCGGTTTCCGAATGACTGATTAAGTAAAAATCAACTATCAAGTGTCAAAACTGTCAATTTAGTTCCTGAAAATCATAGTTTTGACACTTGATTAGTTGATTTTTACTTGAATAATCATTCGGAAACCGGGGGTAAGTATCCTATAGTCAACTTTTACGAAACCCACTAGAAACAAGTGACATTTTTTTAGTCGTAGTCCGTTACACAGATAACTTAGTAATATTTATTCCTTTTTCAGGTTTATTTTAAGTCTTCTTATCGTATTCATATCTCGTTACAGCTACGGCCAGATGTAAATACAACAATGTTGCAGTCAACAAGTACTTTGTAAGACTGTAATTGAAATATGAAATAAATTGTGGGGACTTAATGTACTTATTGTACCGGTACGACTATTGACATTTGCTGTTCGGTTGGCAAAAAATTCTAAACTTTAGTTGGGAACTGTTTGAATTGGAGTTTTTGAAGATAGAAAGAAGAAGAATGAGAATGAAAGTTATTTATTGACCAACCTAAAATATACACAGACAATAAATATGAAAAGAAAAAAAAGTTACACTTAAAAAGGAAGAAAAAAAAGTTACAATAAACATATACATATTGGCCAAAAGGACCTTGCCTCAGCATTATGCTACTGCGACATAATACCTATATACCGTTATAACGCTAGTATTCTGGCAGGGCCCCGTATCTTCTTTTTTTGGTGAATGAAGTGTGGCTTGCTTCTTTGTTTAGTAAAAATAAAATAAAATAAAAAATAAAATAAAAAATCATTTATTGCTTTCAAGGCACATACACACCTCAACAAAGTCTAGGGATATTTTGTATAAAGTTGTGAAACTCAAAAAATTTGGTTGGTAATTTTGTTTTTTTTTAATTCTCTTGATGAAAACTTACTTTGTTAACCTTATTCAACCATTCTAAATTTGAATTTGAAAAATAAAATTAAAAATAAAATATTTACGCGGTTTGAACGTAGTCAAGTTCGAAAATTTCATTTACCAATACATAGTAAGTTTTGACTGCTTTTTTGTGTAAAATTTAAGTTTTATAACAATTTAAACATTTATTTCGAATGAATGATATTGTGTGCATCAAGCAGCGGCGCCATTTAATCAGAGAGAAAATGTTATGGACAGTAGGCATGCTCCCAGCTCCGGGTACTAAGCGGAGTATTGCTGAAGAGATTAGAACAATACAAAATATGAAATCAGGCTTATGGTCACGTTATCGTGCTACTAGTGAAGTGGCTGAAAGATACCACAGCAAAAAGTCTATCACCACTTAACGACATGATCGATTTTTGCAAGTTCCCGCGAAAAGAGAGCCAAATGTTACTACCATGCAGCTGGATGTAGAGGCTCCAGCTCTTGGTGGAGCCTCTTGCGGGTGACCAAACTGTCAGAAGAAGTCGGCACGAAGCCCACCTTTATGCTCGCATACCGCTTTATTCTCCAGCACTACGCCGAGCGAATCGCGCACGACGACTAGACTGGGCTCGTGAACATTTGGTCTGCAAAGATAACCTGTGATCTGTAGTAGTGTTTACACATGAGTCCCGGTTCGGTTTCCACTCGGATTCACGTAGAGAACGTGCTTGGCGAGTTCCTGGTTGTGATAGCCGTCTACAACATCCTCAGGAAATCTATTCATACCACGATAGAACAAATTATGGTTTGGACGGGAATTTGTATCGGTCGAAGAACAGAGCGCGTTTTGATCAGAAACACCATGACCGCTGAAAAATAATTAAACGAGGTGCTAGTACTAATAATCTACCCCCGTAGACTACAATTGGGTCAAATGTTCAAGTTCATGGACAATAACACCCGTTCGCATAAAGCGAGAGTGATGACAAGATGGTTGCAGGAGCACGATGTATCGATTTTATGCTGAATCACTCAATCGCCTAACCTTAAAACCATAAAATACGCGTAGGACATGTTCAAAAGAAGGGTTTTGGTGATTTTTCCTGCATAAAATTGCGATGGAAGGGCATCTTTTTTTGCATCCTAGTCGGACCTGAAACAATATACCGCACCAAGACCTGGATAACATAATAAAAACATGAAAAACCATTGCAGGACCGTTATTTACGGTTTTTTTAATGTGCTGACTACTGATTACTCACATAACAGTTAAAAACGGATTAATTTTTGCTTATTTTCACTTTTACTTAAGAAACAGATTCATTGTTAGTTTTACAAATTTTCCTAGTTTTTTATTTAATCAAATAAAAAATTATTTATGCAAAAATAATTCTTTTATTTAATTCTGGATTGTAGCCTGATAAATTGTCTTTATAAAAATATAACCATGTTGTATGGCTATGTTCAATAATTTTGAAGTTAATTGAGTAAATACCAAATATCCCTAGACTTTGTTGAGGTGTGTACAAAAAAGAAAGAAAATACGACAATTAACAAAAGAAATAATATTAAAAGCAATCGGAGAAGGCTCAGCTTGTGTAGTAGATCATGTTTAGTTTATGCAGGCTGTGGTGCAATGGATAAGTTGCAATCAATAACATTTGAGCTACCTGCCAAACCTTTCAATGAGAGGAACTACGAACTTAAGCATATCGTCTCTAACTGACATACTGAAAATCGTGGCGCTTGGGCTGCGGCCTTAATGGCAATAACAGAATCGAGGGTGATTTGTTTTGACTGCCGGCATTGTGTGTGCTTCCTATTGAACAATCATGTGATCTTCGGTCGATTGAGGATAGAAAACTATGTACGAGTACATTGCCAATTGTTAGAAAACTTCACTGACTAGCAGTGAGTATATATTTTAGAAATAAGGCTGGGTAGTACAAAATGAGAAAGCTGTGAATATTTCTTATTGTGTAGAAGAAACTCATAGTCGCGTTTTACGATACGCTTTGGATCAGGTGCAGTAGAAATATCCCTATTTTTAATTCGTTACTACAATGAAAATAAATTTTAACCACATTTAATTAGTTCAGAAAGTGAACCCACATGGTCACCGAGGTCGTCCAGTTAGTTAGGAATCATCATCTTAACAGCCCAATAATGTCCCACTGCATGGACGGTCCTTCTCCCGTGACAAAGGGATACTTAGCCTACTAATATCACGCTGGCCAAACGGATTGGTATAGGGTTTAATGTTAAGTTTTCCTTCTTTTTATTTGGTAAAGATAAAAAAACTAATAGTAAAAGTTTAAATTGATAGTCCCTTAGTCGCTTTTTACTACACCCATGGGATGAGATGGGGTGGTGACATATTGAATTCTTATTTCGTCACCACACGGAATCAGCAATACTCAGTAAATATATCATGAACAACCAATCTAAGGCTGATGCAGAGAATAATATGATAAAAACAATTATATTTATAGTAATTGAATTAATCACAATAATATCTGTACCTGCACTTATAATTTGTTTCACATATTCGTTCTTGTTTCCATACTGGGTTTTATGTTTGATTGAAGTTAAGTTTTTACAATATCATTCTTGAAGAACCGCCTCAATATACTACCTACCGCATGCCTTCATTGTAGATATAATATCTTATTCGAAAAGAATCGTAATAGTTTTAAGTAGCGCTTTGATGCCATTCTATTTTACGAAACTTACATCCTGAAAATTACAAATAAAATCGCAGGATAATTAATGTGACACCATTACGCGATAAATCATCATCAGCCCATTAATATCCCACTGCAGGGACGGGCCTCCTCCCGTGACGGAAGGATACTTGGCCTACTAATACCACGCCGATAAATGGGCAAAGAAAATTGAATAATCGGTAGCCGATTGCACTAGCCAACTTTTGGCCACTGCGGACTCAAAAACGCGCGTTGGAAGACCTAACGCTTTATTTCGACGACATAATCAAGGTTGTGAGAAGTACAGGATCGCGCATGGTGGTAAAATTTTGGGTCACGTCCTCGTCCTCTGTAGTTTTGTTAAGAAGGCGCTTTAGATATACGCCGTTTCCCTTTTCATTCTTGCACCGTTAGCAACTATTTTCCCGGTAATGTCCCACTGCAGGGACCGGCCTCCTCCCGGGACGGAGGGATACTTGGCCTACCATACCATGCTGCCCAGATGGATTTGTATAGGGTTTAATTTCAAGTTTTCCTTCTTTTTATTTCGTAAAGAAAATATTTACGGAGAGTCCCTTAGTCGGTTTTTACGACACCCATGGGATGAGATGGGGTGGTGACATATTGTATTCTTACTCCGTCACCACACGGAGAATACGGGGTGAAATACGGTAATAAAAAAAAGAAATAAAATAATATAACTACATAACAACTGCTTATAAAATGTCGTATATAATGTTGTACAAGGAATTAATCAATCATTTAACAATGTTGCCCAGTCTAGAATATGCGTTGTTGACGCCAACGATATTATTAATGGCGAAATGTTACGATAATTATGTGAGAAACATTATATATTGACATTTAATTATGTTAATTACTTAGATTAATTAAAGTAATGTCTTGTTTTTATTTCTTTGAGTAAACTAGCGAGTGGGCACTGCCAAGCCACTGTCTACCCTAGACAAAAGTTGTTAAGTCTTATCACCATAGCCCATTAATGTCCCACTGCAGGGCGGGCCTCCTCCCGTGAAGGATGGATACTTGTCCTACTAATACCACGCTGGCCAGACGGATTGGTATAGGGTTTAATTTCAAGTTTTCCTTCTTTCTATGTAAAGGTAATATTCACAGATAAGTCCTTAATCGGTTTCTACGACACCGATGAGTGATGGGTGACATATTGTATTCTTACTCCGTCACTACGTGGAAACCGTCACCACACGGAAATTATAGCGTTATAGCCATACTTAATAATTAAGTGTTGGAACCGACCTAGACAAAGACGTCTACCACGGTTTACAGACGTTATGCTAACGCGGTGTCCTACGTGGGCGACGAAGGCGACGCGACACGACGAGACAATGCAAACGCGACGTACGCTATTTCTGTCCTATGTTGCAGTCTGCGACGAGACGCGACGTAATCATGTAGGACACTTGTCTCATTTGTCGCCCACGTGGGACACCGAACATTTTTCAGATAACAAAGGGAATACGAGAGGAAATAAAGAAATGCGTTAGGTAAACTAATCTGATGACGTCTCTTGGAGTTGCAGGTTCCAGAACGGAATGGCGGATTATCACAAGGTGTAAAAACGACCTGGTAAGGACTTGGCTTCTTTGATTTACTTTGTTTCCGTTTAACGTACGTTCATAAAAGTCGCAACTACACAAGCGCTTAGTAGCCCATCAGGCAACCAAGTAGCTGATCTGGTGGGTTTTAGCCGGTAAGAGTCGTCTCGGCATAACCCGCTACATAGGGCCTCCCTCGGGTACTCATGAGAGTTTTCCACCCCCTCCCTAGTATAGACCGGAGGTAGTCTGGGCGTATTTTCAGCCCAGGCGAGCGACATTCGTGACGTTAAAAAAAAAATGGGCCCTAGTACAAAAATTGTGCATAAAGTCACCATTAAAAACGAGTCTACATTACCAGTACGTGCTTGTTAAGACGTAGTAAAGTATTAAAATCAATTGTTATTGTCACAGTATAACAAGTTTACTTATAATATGTTCAGTAGCCAAATAATTAATTGTAGCATCTGCCATCTTGCATCTGCCCAACCCTTTCTTAAAAAAGGCTTAACAAAAAAGGTTTTTATTTAATGTTTTTCTCAAGAAGTTCGGTAAAGACGGTTCGGGATTACTGCAGTGTAATGTTTTATATGCTTGGTCGAGTGTATAGGAATATGGTTCTATTGTAGTGGATAAATGTTTAGTTATTTTATGAAACTGGTCGATCAGAAAATATACAGAAAATGAAGAACAGAATGACATTCAGTTAAAATCCTATTAGTCTTGGATCTGTTACGTACGATTGAGGAAATAATTGCTCAGTTAAACACAAGACAACACAGTAGCAAGGGTTTGTTATTTTATTTTGGTTTAGATTCTGGTTGGCATTTTGTTGATCCCTTCTTACCTTTGTTTAGGTAAAATGTAAACGTTTTCATGTGTCTCCTACATGCCAAGTATGTATTTGTTCATGTCAGTAAACGTTAAAAATGAATTGAAATATTTTCTTTCTTCTTGTTTAATCCAAACTCCACTTTCTAGTTAAATTGACACTGGCAGTTAATACCTACGAAAGTGTAATGCACACACAGCAACACATCAAGTTAAACATTATCATTTGAAATTGTGTCTTATTTCAAGGTATTAAGGTACACGAGTGTCTAGCTTGATTAGTTGCTGTGTGTACTACTATATTTAGGTAGTAGATTTAAAAAAGTAAGAATACAATATGTCACCATCTCATCCCATGGGTGTCGTAAAAACCGACTAAGGGACTATCCGTGAATGTTATCTTTACGAAATAAAAAGAAGGAAAACTTGAAATTAAACCCTATACCAATCCGTCTGGCCAGCTTGGTATTAGTAGGTCATTAGTATACCTCCGTCACGGGAGGAGGCCCGTCCCTGCAGTGGGACATTAATGGGCTGTTATGATGATGATGAAAATATGTGCTTAAAATAATTTTCTATTTTTAAACAAACTACAGAAATACCTTAGTCAGCTATTTAGAACGATAGTTAACGATACATTCTAGTAAAAAAAAAAAAAAAGAAAAAAGTTTAATATTAAAAATAATTGACAGTGTTTTATGAGGAAAATACCTTTGATATTAGCAATCATAACACCCCATTAATGTCCCACTGCAGGGACGGGCCTCCTCCAGTGGCGGAGGGATACTTGGCCTACTAATACCACGCTGGCCAAACGGATTGCTATATGGTTTAATATCAAGTTTTCCTACTTTTAAATAGGTGCGTAAAGATAATATTTACGGATAGTCCCTTAGTCGGTTTTTACGACACCCATGGGATGAGATGGGGTGGTGACACACTGTATTCTTACTCCGTCACCACACGGAGAAATATTAGTAATTCATTCAATTAATTCATGGCTGGCATTAAATAATGATGGCTCTTAATCCGATGAAACCCATATCGTGCAGAATAAAACTGAAATTGACAACCTCATAGGGCAACGTCACTTCTTCACTTCCAGCCAATAAACTACAATACATAAGAATTATACCGAGTTCACGTGTTTAATAAGAATTTCCGGACGAACAAACGTATAAAGAAAGAAAAATATACATTTTCCATGAATCTATTCCATCGGAATCCGTTTCCGAACGGATTTTATTGCGAAGAACATAAAAAAGTTGTAAAACTCATGTCAATTTTATTTTATTTTTAAAATAAATCATTTTGTTTGATGTTAGCTTTGTATTTTATGATGTCTGCTCATTTGTATACTACTTAATTCAGTTACATGTGGTACTTAAATATACGTATATTATGCGCTTGTCCGTCTGTTTATCTTTTGTTAATTCCTATAAGATTATTTTTGTCTCGATTTCGTTCGTAGTAATAAAGTACTACGTCATAGATTCATACAACGCCATCTAGTCCCAAATGAAACAGAGCTTGTTCTATGAGTAGAGTTTATACTATTGATCGTGTGGTGACGGAGTAAGTATACAATAATGTCACCAACCCTTCTCATCCCATGGGTGACGTAGAAACCGACTAAGGGACTACCCGTGGAATATTATCTTTACTGTCCCACTGCAGGAGGAGGGATACATGGCTTACTAATGCCACGCTGGCCAGACGGATTGGTATAGGGTTTAATTTCAAGTTTTACTTCTTTTTACTTCGTAAAGAATATATTTACGTTAGGTTAGTCCCTTAGTCGGTTTTTACGACACCCATGGGATGAGATGGGGTGGTGACATATTGTATTCTTACTCCGTCACCATACGGACAGCTCTTAGCTCATTTATATACCACTTATCTTTTTATATAAGTAGATATAGTGCATTAATTCTTAAGGTAACAGAACAGGGTCTGTTAGTAATTTTATTAAGGAGCCAATAATTTTATGCAAAAGTAATCATCTAACTAATATTTAACTAAATTAAGATTAGTAATAAATTATACTTTTAAAAATGTTAATTTAGAATGCAAAAACATTAACTTCAATCTGAGTAAACGAGTATTTCTTAATCTTGTTCTTAATACTGTGTCCGAATTGTGAGCTTTTAGTTATTAACTGGCAACACCTGTCTTTTGCATTACTGATGTTTTTTTTTTAAACGCAAGGTGTTTCTCGTATTCGGATTCGGAACATTAGATTTTTGACATTGCCACCCCGACTATGTAATATTAATTATTTTTAATTGAACTTTTATGTTAATTTGAAAATGGAATGCATTTGAATGTATAAATGTATTTGTTACACAATGAAGAGAAAAATACAGAAGTCTAAAAAGCCTGCGAATTATATAATAAAAGTAAAATATTGTAATTAATTAGATTAGAAATAAATAGATGTTTGACAACGACCAATTTAGGAATTAAAAAACAAACATAATATTGACTACTTGTATTCAACTGTTTTGAGCATATTATTTTTTAATCTACGTTTTAAAATTTATTATTGTGAATTTTAAAAATAGAATTATTTAGCTTCAGAAAACTGTAATGAGAAGCTTAATTGCTATTTTAACAGTGTTATTAAAATAGCGTGCTATATAATCTATGATAGTCTCGTAATGCCACCTGTAGCAAAACTAGCGCTGGTTAAGATCTAACTTATTGATTTGTATATTTCAATTATTACGAATGCTAATTAACAAACTGACTAGTTATTAAGATAGTTTTAGTCAAGTTTTTTATTTATTAATGTGTAATACATATCTCGTTCTTCTTGTATTAACTACTTTTGTATCAATTTCAAGAAAAAATCGAGAAGATAACCATAGCACGAAAACTGATTGTAGATATCAAAATTGAAATAAGTACTTATCTATGTACCTGCATTGACTTCTGCATTATACTGTTCTGTGCATATTGTGTTTTTAAAATCTATTTTTTTAATTTATTATTTTGAATTTTAAAAATAGAATTACTGTAATGAGAAGCTTAATTGCTATTTATAACAGTGTTATTAAAATAGCGTGCTATAATCTATAATAGGAATAATGCCACCTGTAGCAAACAAGCGCTGGTTAAGATCTAACTTATTGATTTGTATATTTTAATTATTACGAATGCTAATTAACAAACTGACTACCTAGTTATTGAGATAGTTGTAGTGAAGTATTTTATTTATTAATGAGTACTATCTGACGTAAATTATCAATATTGAACCTAATTTAATTTGCCTGCCATAAGGTTAAATATAGTGATACTATACCTTATTATGTAAACAAACAACCCATGAATTACGTAAGTCACAATCGGAGGGTGTAAGAAGGAAACTAGAATCACTAAAAACGAAATTTATTGTTTTTATTACAATCTAATTAGCCTAAAGATGAACGAGTTCGATGTTAGAACTACATTCTATCTATACTAACTACTAACTTACAAGTACTAAACGGAACTATAACTGATATACGACTACATTATAACTGATGATTCTTCTCTTGAGATGTCTTTATATAAAACTATAAAATAAGGTCGAACGTAATCGAACTGCAACTGGTCGGTCACACTTGCTGATGCTGCGCCTCGTGCTTGATTTCTTAACAACTGCTGATTCTGCTGATTCAGGCCACGAGAAGTGATTGAGGTCACGGAACGAATGTACGTAGTAGCACGGATACGTAACACATGTACCTATATTTGCAAATGAAATAAATTGAATTGAATATCTCGTTCTTCTTGTTTTAATTATTATTGTATCAATTTCAAGAGCAAATCGAGAAGACAAGCACAGCAGGAAAACTGATTGTAAATATCAAAATTGAAATACTTATTTATGTATCTGCATTGAATTCTGCATTTTACTGTTCTGTGCATATTCTGTTTTTAAAATCTATTTTTTTAATTTATTATTTTGAATTCTAAAAATAGAATTACTGTAATGAGAAGCTTAATTGCTATTTTAACAGTGTTATTAAAATAGCGTGCTATAATCTATGATACCAATGCCACCTGTAGCAAAACAAGCGCTGGTTAAGATCTAACTTATTGATTTCTATATTTTAATCATTACGAATGCTAATTAACAAATGTTATATTTGCAGGTATTTGCATATGATGTTAGTTATTCAGTTTTTAAATGTTATAATTTATATGCTTAATCGCTAAACTCAGCCTTTCTGGTTTAATAATACTGTGTATTAGGTTTTAAAGTGTTATAAAGTACTGGTTAGTTAAGCAGACTTGAATTAATGTATTCAGGATAACTAGATTCTGTTTTTTATAGTTTTTAAACAGATTATTATCAGTATAATACCAGGCAATGATACGAAAATAACAATAATCCTAATTAATTACCATAAACCCGTAGAGAAGCCCAGCGAGTGCTGTAGGGACGTAAACATATTTTTTTTATTTATATTGACAGAAAAGAAGGAAAACTCTACATGAAAAAAAAATTACACTCATAATTTTTTGTCTATCTGTTTTTGTGTCCTGGCTAAGAGCCGAAATGGCTGAACCGAATTTACTAGTTAAAGCCAAAAGGCATGACAATTAAACATTTATATAAAATTTTGTGTGTAATATAATGTATAATAAAATATTTTAATATTTCTTACACACAAAAACATACTTTTTATTAAAACTGATTCCTATAGGTACATACTTATACGTGAAAACCCAAACAGAATACGCAATAATAATCTTCAAGAGATGACACATTAAAAAAAAAACAAAATAACCATAAAGTACCAATCCTTAAGAAGGGGAAGGTAAATAATGATTAGACAAACTAGACGAGATGTAGCGTTCATTACGTTTTGTACTCAAAGTTCATCATCATCATAACAGCCCATTAATGTCCCACTGCAGGCACAGGCCTCTCTCCTCCCGTGACGGAGGGATACTTGGCATGCTAATCCTACGCTGGCCAGACGGATTGGTATAGGATTTAATTTCAAGTTTTCCTTCTTTTTATTTTGTACTTTTTGTGTTTGTACGACACCCATGGGATGAGATGGGGTGACATATTGTATTCTAACTCCGTCACCATACGGAGAAAGTTCATACAGTACCTAAATTCTTCATATTTTAAATATTCATATATTTCTTTACATGCAAAAAGATGATTTTAAGTTCTATTTAATAAAACTATATAAATAATTATTTTTGTACATATGCGTGAAAACCACAGCTCAAAGCACAACTTAAAGAGACGTCATGTTACTTATTAGAAATAATTAAAAAATAAATAAACAGTCTATACCGATCAATAAATGTCAAAAAATCAACTTTTTACAAACAGAAATTGTCGAAATTTTTATGAACACAGTATAATATGGGTACTTGTTTGTTAGTCGGGATATACAATATGGCGGCAGGGCAGGTGAGCTGAACGCAGCTGCAGCGTCAAGGTTAGGTACCCCTCTCTGCATGTTTACTCGATCCCCCCGGCAAGTATCGATAGCTCGTAGTGATGCGACATGGTGTTGTCTATTTATGGTAGGTTGTCTATGGTTTGGTTTGTAGTCGATATTTTTTAGTATTATTTTATTTGAAATTAACAGACTTGGTTAAATAATTTTTAATAAATTAATTAATGTGGTTAAACATAGTTTTTTGACAAAATATATTTTAATTAACGATTTATTTAATAATTTACTAAAATTTGTAAATTCAAATATCTATTAGTTACTACTCTAGGATGAGACAAAAATTAGGGGCTGCCATTTGAAAGTTGTGAATAGTGTACCTACTTACATAATCCGTTTTTCATTTAAAAAACATAGATAAGTAATTAAAATATTAAGTCATGATCAGTTTAGTCCTTCGAAATTAACAAAAAAACATTCAACTACTGTGGAAGTTTAGGTAAGAGTTTCCTAGAGAGTTGCTATTATTTTTTAATTCATTATTTTAGGAGCTTTGTCACAATTTGACTAGGTCGCTCAATTATTAAACTTGGCAAAAAATAAATTATATTGTTGAATTGTTATTTATTTATTATTATATTTATTAATTAATACTAAAAATTAAACAATGTCACTAAGAAATCTCTATTCTACAATTAATACTCGCATCGAAAAACGTATCGACATGTCCCATCACTATACCTAGGCAGTGTCCACGTGGTTAGCACGCGCCAGTTCGCGCCTCGTGCGAGATAATACGAGTACACACAGCACCCTTCGCTCCGAGGTCACTTGGACACCGGCTCCCAAAATACAACACTAAAAAAATATACTGAATAACATGATCGATGGACTATTAGTTCAAGAGGTCGCCCGGTCGTCTCGCCAATTACGAATATGCAACGTATACTCATAACATTTTAAATAAATAATATTATCTATTCCTTTTTTGAATAGTTGTTAGAAAAGTAACGGTGGCTTGTCTTGGACAGTGGTTGGCCACCTACTACGATGGATCGTAATTTGTTTTAGTTTGCCATGCGGGTCAAATTGTTTTATATGGGTACTTCCTTCGCTGTCTGTTACACCATTTGTATTTCTCTTTCCTTGGTTGACCTTAAATTATAAATTTAGGGATGTAATGGGGTAGTACTAAGATGTAGATATTCTTAAACAATTATAAAAAAAAATCTACAAATTAAACAAACATTAAAAGATCACCTGTGCCTATACATAGAATTACTTAGGTAGACTCAAATACTCATGCTTTATACAGTATACACTGACATTTCTATTGGTAAAACACGGAGTACTTATGCATCTAGGATGAGTTCCTCTCACACATTCACACAACGCCACCTAGCCCCAAACTAAGCAGAGCTTGTACTATGGATACTAGACAACGGATAAACATATTTAAATTCTTTTTTTTTGTAAATACATACATAATAAACATAGAAAACACCCAGACCAATGCAAACAATTATATTATGTTCATGCACACAAAGAAAGGGTATCTTTGCGTAGCAGCCATGTTATATAATCACTACCCCATAGAGGTCGTCAAAGAAAACCTTCTTAGAAGTCTAACATTTAAAAAGAATAAGCTATGTAGCCTCTTTCCAGTTTAAGGACACTTATTTAATTGGCATTTAAAGACGAAACTTAAAACGTTGACAAGTCAAGTAATAACTTTGATACAGAGAGAAATACATAAAACTATTTTTAGTACATTTTGAAGCGAGACGTCGTGTGGTGGAATGCGGTCGTATTGAATGGAGACGCGTGCTCAATTATAGCCTTACCTACAATGCAATACGTACAACCTGATCCTACAAACACCTGATCAATAGATATTTAAGTATGTACAAAAATTATAAACAAAATAGTATGTTTATCGATGGGTTATGGGCGGGTTTTAAAAAGCAACTTCTAAAATATGAGATGGTTCTTTATTTGGTTGTATTAATAACTTTGATCAGTTGAAAAGGTAAAAATAATTACACTAAAAAAAATAAAAATCCGCAAAATGCATACAATCATGTTCATGCACACAAAGATTTGCATTGAGCGGGAATCGAACCCGAGACCTCTGCGTAGCAGCCATGTAATTGTCGGTATATTAATACCGACTACGTCACAGAGGTCGTCATGTATGATGGTTATGTGTAAATGTAGAAAAAGCAAAGCAGATTTGAGTGAATTTTAGTACTTGTCGCTTAGTAGTCTGCTTATCCCGAGAAGGATAAGGCGTGATTGTATGCGTAAGTATGTACCTCTAAGTTAGAGGTATATTCATTCTTGTTGAAAAACGAAAAAATAGAATTCCCTAGGTATTGTCCGTGTAGTGACGGAGTAAGAATACAATATGTCACCATCTCATCCCATGGGTGTCATAAAAACCGATTATGGGACTATACGCGAATATTATCTTTACGAAATAAAAATAAGGAAAACTTGAAATTAAACCCTATACCAATCTGTCTGGCCAGCGTGGTATTAGTAGGCCAAGTATCCCTCCGTCACGGGAGGAGGCCCGTACCTGCAGTGGAACATTAATAGGCTGTTATGATAATGATGAAAATTCCCTCGCCTACGGTCTTCACTCTTCAGACTCTTACTAAACACTGACTAATGTACTACATAGCTTTAACCTTGAGAGAAACAGTTTTAATTACTCTTTCGACTATGAAAAGCAACATTTAACAGCCATTTAGCGAGGTCACGTTTAATTCCGTAAGTAATACAGTACTTACCGAATAAAATGAAAGTATATTTCTGATTACACATTACATTCGGCAATTTAAAGTTGGAACAGTGGCCGGTAAGCAAACGTTGTAGTCGGCCAAACGATGGCAACACCGAGTTTCTTGGAGTGTATCAAGAGAAGCGACGCCCGTGACCGCCAATGTACGGTAGTAAAGCGGACAATTATGTGGCTTGGAGCACGGAATTAGGGTAAAGATTGGTTTATTTTTAAATTCTTGATTATTTTTAGAATCAGAATTATTTATTTGCAAGAATACGGTAGTAACAATGGATCTTAAAACTAGTAATGTTGGAGCATACATATTCTGCCATGTAATGGCGTGCAAACTTAAAAACATTTTTTTAAGCTATAAATATGTACATTATGTTTATTATCAATAATACATACATCATAATATTTACAAATACGCATTATTATTATTAATTACACATTATTATTAGTATTTGAACATAGTTATTGTGATTTATAAAATTAACTGTGTGTTTAGAAAAAAATGCTTTGTTAAAAGTAGAACTTGTTCGCATAATCTAAAACCTACTTACACAACGCGACTATAAGAGCGCAAAACTCCAGTGTGTTCGGTTCACGCACATTCGCCGTGTACAGATGAACTGCGGTCCAAACTAAGCACATAATACTATATATTAAGAACACTTTGTAAAATGTCGGTATTGTAATTACATAAGAGACATGCCTTCTAATTGTTTCGAGATAACCTTGTCTACTAATATCGAATAAATCAAACAGTTTGGTGACAAGTTTTCCTCCCTTATGTTATGAAATGTTACGCTTAGTTCTCAAATCTGTGTTAAAAGAATTATATTTTACTCTTATCACAAAGACAGTAAAGCACCAGAGTGAAATGTCCGCATCACTCGCCAGCACAAGACCGCGACTAAGCGTTGACTTCCTACATCGCGTTCTGGCGGCTGGATGCGTTAACGACGTGCTTTATGGGAACTACCCTCCCCCCTCCCCCCACTATAGGAAACTAAGGAGGAATTGTGTAACTGGACCTTATCATTTTGTTTGAATGTATGTAATTCTATCTATGTAGTTGTTTAGCTTCCGTGTTTAAAGCGCCGATTACACTTCCCCTACATCTTGTAGGGCACCACATATTGTCTAGTGTAATCATATGTAGTAGTAGTCCTCTTCACCGTATCCGGTGACAGCGACCCTGTCTAGTTAATGCTCTCCTTTTCTTTCATGTGCTTCTAATGTGACTAGCGAATCCAAATTTGGTCTTAAAAGTACGTCCACATTGAGAGCAGTATAATTGTCCAGTATCGTTGTAGGTGTAGACATAAGAGCGCTTTGGTTGAGTTTTACAGATTGCACGTTTATGATCCAACTCTGCTAAGCGGTCGGTTTCAAAGTCCTGCACCGCCTTCTTAACGTTATTGCGCCAGCTATGTCGGTTTTCCGCTTGTTCTTCCCAGCCAGCAACGGGCAACCGGCTAAATGTTAGATGCCGTTTTAAAACATCTTTATAGCGTAGATATTGCCCGCCTTGTTTACGCTTTCCTTCAGCTAGCTCCGAATAAAACACAGCTTTGGGGAGTCTAAAGTCATCCATGCGTTGTACGTGTCCACACCACCTTAGCTGAGCCTTCATCAGAAGTGCCTCCATACCCAACATACCAGTGCGCAGTAGAATTTCAGTGTTTGGAACATGGTCCTGCCACTTAATGCGCAAAATGGAGCGCAGGCACCGAAGATGAAAGGTGTCCAACTTTCTAATGTCTTTCTTATAGATGCACCACGTTTCTGCAGCGTAGGTAAGTATAGGCAGAATCAAGGCTTTATATACGTGGATTTTTGTGCAAAGTTTTAGGTCATGGGAGTTCCAGACGCGTTGACTGAGCTTTCCAAAAGTGGCCGCGGCTTTAGCTATACGCGCTGGGATTTCAGTCTCCAAAGTATTGTCAGTACGTATCTGACTTCCAAGGTACCTGAAGTTTGTTACTTCTTCAAGGGGTATAGATTTCAGTTTGATCGTGTCACTGTCGGCGTCATATCCTCTAAGTGGTTGTTTGAGAACTAGGCTGTTAGGAAACCACATATCGGAGATAGGCGAGTCCCGACCGCCCTACATTATGTAGTGCCCTACAATATGTAGGGCCCTACATGTAGGGTAGTGTAATCGGCGCTTAAATGATAGTTTTTCTTACTGGTAATATGTTATTGTATAAGTATCAGCACTCGGTATGAACTGCTTCTGTATCACGGCCCTGGGTTCGAATCCTACCCTGTACAGATAATGCAGAGCCTTGGTGTTTCTGGTGTTCTTGGAATTGCTGACCAGAAGCAGCAGTCATCCCTGTAATTTTCCTATTAAACTTCATGATATTTATAATATTGTGTACTTTAATGTAATTATTAGTAATCATTTTAATTATATCGATTGGTAATACAGATGGCTAAGTCACGATTAAGAATGTCTACTACTATAATATAATGTATTTTTCCTGTACAGTCACGAGCAATAATATGTACACATTTTCACATTTTGTAAAACATTTATCTAAAGTTCTGCTAATCCAAAATTGAATATTCGAAGATTAGTTCAAAACTGTACAAAACCTCTTCGAAATTATGAAATAATTTTATTATTCTAATGTCTAGATAAACGTGCAGATGGTTTAGAAAATTTGACAATGTGTACATATTATTGCTCGTGACTGTACATACGTTAGTGAACGATTAATAGAAACCTTCCTCAACGATGATCTTCAAGGATATGTTTTAATAATACAATAATAATAGGTATTCCTCATACATATACACAACACCATCTTGACTTAAACTAAGCAGAGCTTGTGTTATGGAAACCTATTTTTTTTTATAAAATCTTGGCGTGGTGACGGAGTAAGAATACAATATGTCACCACCCCATCTCATCCCATGGGTGTCGTAAAAATCGATTAAGGGACTATCCGTGAATATTATCTGTACGAAATAAAAAGAAGGAAAACTTGAAATTAAACCCTATACCAATCTGCCTGGCCAGCGTGGTATTAGTAGGCCAAGTATTTCTCCGTCACGGGAAGAGGTCCGTCCCTGCAGTGGAACATTAACTATTGTGTTTAAAACAAAGAAAAAAAAAGTATCAGGGAAGAAGTTAAAATTAAACATATGAGAAAATCCGCTGTTTTAAACTGAACCGATGTTCACATTAATACAAATAATAATTATTTTTATTTATTATCTTTTGTTAGATGTTGTTAATATTCTATATTTCCTAAATAACAAAAAATATTTAAACAATATATGGTTTAAAATAATATAGAGTCTAAAGACTGCGCAGAAATAAAAAGGCAATTCCATAGGTAAAGACCTATATAGTCTACTTATAAGTATTATATACCTACTAAAAATTAAATAACATAAAGCTTTTTGCTGCAGACTGTACGACTATAAAAGTGTTACCATTTTTATTATTACAAGATCTATTATTTTTAAGTATGACAACACGTAATGTTAATTTATTATGTCTGTTACTTGGCGAGGTTTTTAACCTTACAGTTACATTGGATCGTATGTTTAGTACTGATGTTATATGTACAGGTATACATATTATACATTAAAAGGATAGTTACGATAATTAGGCTACATGCTCGGGTTCAGTTCCCGCTTAATGCCAACCTTTGTGTGCATGAACATGATTGTTTGCATTGGTCTGAGTGTTTTCTATGTTTAATATGTGTGTATTTACAAAAAAAGTATTTAAGTATGTTTATCCGTAATTGTCTAGTACGCATAGTACAAGCTTTGCCTAGTTAAGATGGCGTCGTGTGAATGTGTGAGGATTTTTTATTTATTTTAATGTTCTCTCACCTTTTCTCACCAAATAAAAAAAAAGTATTTATTTTTTTAACAAATACCCTAATACAGTGTTTACTTTTGATGTATTAATTAAGATAGTAAGCATCCAATTCAAATGCATGAATCGCAAATTGAACGCATCTGCAAATTTTGGATATCTCTATATTAAAAAAAAAAACTATTGTTATAACCGACGTCGTAATTATAAGGGTGTGATTTATTAGGTAACTAGATTGATCCAGATTAAGGGTAATGTTTTTCGCGTGTTAGATTTGTAGATATAAAGCGGACTTAGTAGTAGATATAATATGGCTAGGAAAGGAGTAAATGTTGAGATGACGGGAAACAGGGATAAATGGAAAAAGCATACATTTTGCGCCGAACGCTAAATGAATATGGGATAAGGGCAGGAAGATGATGATGAGTAGTAGACGTAAAAATAAATTAAAATTACACTTTTGTTATTTTGCATTTTGTTTTCGTAGACATTATTATTACAGCCCATTGCAACACTGAGCCTCCCTTGTAACTGTGCCTAATAATACTACGCTAGTCAGAACTTTAGCATAAAAGGAGATTTATACCTTACCGACTCGTAGTCACATCAAGCTTGTCACACCAGTGTGACAAACAGTAATCTTTTTCTTGGTTGTCACACTACTGATTTTGACACACCATTTAATATCAGATTTTCCTTCTTTTCAATCAATTCCTTAGTCAGACTTTACGACACGACGACAAAAATTTGTCGTTGCATTGGTATGTAGAAGACACTACCTATTCTTGCTCTATCACAACACATAGATAATTATCAAACTTGCAAATCGGTTTCCCTAACACCTCAATAATCCTCTCAAACAACGACCACTAAATTCCCAAAAAAGAAAAAACCCAACTGATGTAATAACAAGATATGTTTGAAACTTAACTGTTGTGTGTAAACACCTTTATTTATAACAAAAGTTGTTATGACATACAGCTGCTCGGTCTGATAACATTATTTGTGATGATTGTTATCTTAGAATGGACATTCGGTGTTAAGTTTGTATTGGGGTAAAATAATTTGAGACGGTTGTCAAATTTAAATTTTAGTTTATTTGGTAATGGAATTAGAGTACCTAGTCTTATCATAACAGCCCATTAATGTCCCACTGCAGGGACGGGCCTCCTCCCGTGACGGAGGCATACTTGGCCTAGGATTGGTATAGGGTTTAATTTAAAATTTTCCTTCTTTTTATTTCGTAAAGATAATATTCACGGATAGTCCCTTAGCCGGTTTTTACGACACCTATGGGCTGTGATGGGATAGTGACATATTGTATTCTTACTCCGTCACCACACGGAAAGTCCTATGATACAACATGGTAATACTCCAACACCAATAAATATGCGCTCTCGCGAAGGTGGAGCGGGGTCTGTTTAGTAGGTACAATCCCCACACTATCCCATTGTAATCCCTGGCCAGTGAGGTGTGCTTCAGAGGTCTGATATGAAGATTCGAATGACGTTATCCCGACGCACGTTATTTTGAAAATTATTCCAAGTGGCACGCTAGTTTGAAAGTACTTTAAATCGAAAACCGCTGTAGCGAATGACGTTGTTGCGACGCACGTTTATTCGAAAATATGTATATCTGAATTTGTCTGATTCGAATCGTCATATCAGACCAATGCGTCAGGCATCTTTTCCTTCTCAAACAGACTCTAAAACAATTGATCCTGCAGGCATCAAGTAATCGGCCAGTGAGGTATTAGTATTAAATAACTCTCGCACTAAGAATAGATCTCAGGGTTTTTGGGACTTTACCAGATTTAAAATTACTTATCAAAAAAGCAAGTTAAGGACATAAATTTCTGGTTTACACAAATAATTATATTTCATGAGACTGTTTTTTTGTATCAGTACATAATCATGATAATAGCCCATTAATGTCCCACTGCAGGGACGGGCCTCCTCCCGTGACAGAGGGATACTTGGCCTACTAATTCCGCACTGGCCAAACGGATTGGTATAGGGTTTAATTTCAAGTCTTCCTTCTTTTTATTACGTAAAGATAATATTCACGGATAGTCCCTTAGTCGGTTTTTACGACACCCATGGGTTGAGATGGGGTAGTAACACACTGTCTACTCCGTCACCACACGGAGATTAGTACCCAATATTGATATGAAATTATCGTTTCATATTAATATTAGGCACTGATTCAAAAATACTGCTTAACCAAAACAATGGTAATGAGATAAGTGCACTCAAAATAACATCCCTCATACAAACATAAATCATTGTCAAAATCGCTAAAACATTTCATTACCAAAAACAAAAACAATAAATCATTGGCAACGTAATTGAATTTACTAAAAATATAATTACAAAAACACATAATTTCTAAAAGCCATCACATTAGTTACAGTTTCTGATAATGAATCAATTTACAATGACATCTTTTTTTCTTTCAAATCTAAATATACAGATTATAAATCTTTCAGCTGTACGAACGTTCAAAACACACAATTGTCTATGGAATGTGACGTCATATTGTGACGTCACGATGCAGGCACGCGATGTTGGAACGCCATGTTTTGTAAATAAACATGAAATAATAGTTAAGTATTCGGATGTGGATAAACTGCTGGAAAATATGTCTAACTACGTCAATAAGGCAAAGCGAAATGTTTTACCTACATTGTCCTTCAATGTATAATTAATATCTTAAGCCTACACTGTCCGACTGCAAGGCAAAGGCCTTCCCATTGGACTTCCATATCCAATCAATCCGTGGATTTTGTTTGAAAATATTTTAAATCGATCCGTAGATTTTGTTGGCAAATAGTTTTTGAAAGTTCAGTTGATCCAGTTCAGCCGGATACCTCCGTTTCTCGGCTACCGGTTTCTATTACTTGGAGTCCACTCTGTGGTTATCCTCGCCAATGATTCTGAAAGCAGAGGAGCGGGGATGTGGTTTGGTCCTTCCCTTATGAGTAGATTTGTTTTCTTCTGAATCTGGAATGGACATACGAGAAGCTTACACCAAGCACCATGTAGTAAAAAAATGCATTCTACTATAGATAGTCAAATGAAGTACCTACTCCATTACTGGTTTAATAAATAATAATATTTTTTACCACAAACATTCAAGGGCAATGTATAACGAATAGTTTTTGTAAAACATCATCAGCACTTAGTATAATCGCGTTATCAGATTCACGATCCAATAAACATGGTGGATCGTGATTTCCCGATCTTAACATACGTATTCTTAGTAAAATGTATCTTCGTAAGCGGATATTAATGAGGATTTAATAGGTTGTTAGTAGAAGATATGTGGTGATGTGGTTAAAATATATGGTGACATTACCCTGTCAGTGTCTCTATGGACAGTTTACCCTACAGTTAAGGTAGAAGCAATGAAAACTTCGGAGATATTGTTTTAACGAATAGAAATAAAAATGAAAATTTTGACAATTCGGGAAAAGTCAAGGTTCCCGTTACTGAAGGATATCCGTCCTAGCTGAGGGACGCTCTCTGGCTACTTTGTGCGCTTCAAATATATTTTATTGGTTATAGCTAATTAATCGTAATTGTCTGACGAGAAATCTCGTTACTATGCTGGCCTAATCATTCATTCTCCGTGTGGTGACTTAGTAAGAATACAATGTGTCACCGCGCCATCTAATCCCATGGGTGTCGTAAAAACCGACTAAGGTAAACTATAATTCACGTATAGTTTACCTTAACTATAAAGGTAAACTATAATTCACGTATAGTTTACCTTAGTCGGTTTTTACGACACCCATGGGATGAGATGGCGCGGTGACACATTGTATTCTTACTAAGTCACCACACGGAGAATGAATGATTAAGCCAGCATATTACGAAATAAAAAGAAGGAAAACTTGAAATTAATCCCTGTACCAATCCGTTTGGCCAGCGTGGTATCAGTAGGCAAAGTATCCCTCCGTCACGGGACGAGGCCCGTTCCTGCAGTGGGACATTAATGGGCTGTTATGATGATGATGATGCTGGCCTAAAGAATTGTGATCTGGGATTGCGTCAAGTATTCCTTCTTCACAAGAGTTTGGCTTTTGAGTACCAATATATTATTAAAAGACAACTATTTTAAGATTAAAACGTATGTCGACTCAGCCTTCTAAATAACTAATATAATTATTTATTTTGTCTGTTATTATAGTTAGTGAACGATGCAGTAATATTGTGTGCAATCAAGAATATTATTCTCAAAAACTAACTTATATTTCTGCTTTCGGACGAAAAAATTGTCTTAGTTATTTGTGCATCACACGTAACTATCTTTTGTGGGTTTCTAACACGGTGAATTATTTTGACGTTCTTGTAGCTTAAAACTCTTTGATGTCACATTCATTTTTAGTATTTCTTTTTACTGTCATCTAGTCCCAAACTAAGCAGAGTATGTACTATAGGTGCCAGACAGAGATAAACGTTCATAGTTTATTTTTGTAAATACATACACGTATTTACAAAAATAAAAAGTTTCCCGATAAATGAAGCAATCATATTCTTTTATACAAAGTTTTGCACAAAGCAAGAATGTAACCCAAAAATCATCATAACAGGCCATTAATGTCCCACTGCAGGGACGGGCCTCCTCCCGTAACCGAGGGATACTTGACCTATAGGGTTTAATTTCAAGTTTTCCTTTTTTTTATTTCGTAAAGATAATATTCGCGGATAGTCCCATGGGATGAGATGAGGTGGTGACATATTGTATTCTTACTCCGTCACCACACGGAGAACACCCAAAAATACCTCATTTAAACTTTAAACACGTAAACAAATCTTTAATCAAACTAATTAATTAATACTTAGAAACATATCCACCCAACAGTATAACTCGATCGTTTCTTAAGATCAAAATCATTTAATAAGTTTTAAATGTTTTTTGGCGCATCAATCTGTCACTGTACTACATAATTATATGTTGGGTGTCTAGCCGTATCGTATTCGGGTGGTACTGTTCCAATGACGAGCATAGGTCATGATCAGGGTTGACAGCAGTTATTTAGGTATTTTAAGGTCATCGGTCTACTTGGTGATGATTTGATGACCTTGACAAGGTACTATATTTTTAGGGACAGAATAACTTGCGGCCAAAATAATGTTAAGTGGTAACCGCAGTTCACAGAATGCCAGAGCCGTGTAGTGTCACTAGCTGCTGTACTCCACCTATTTACAGTAACATTTTCACACAGCTGTTAAGCCCGATTTACACATCGACAAGTACAGTAGCGAGGTAAGTAGTAAGTTATTGATTAAGTGGATTTAAATAGATCTCCATCCTATTTTTTGGCGAGTTAAGTACGAAGTAGCCCCCTCTCTCGCGTCTCTCTAACTTAACTCGCTACTGTATTTGTCAATGTGTAAATCGGGCTTTAGGCGATGATACCAACAACACCCCCTCTAGCACAAGAAGGCTTCCATTTTTAAAAAATGTTGGTTTTATTTTATTCTTCTTTTGCTTATAAGTTAGTTATACATATAGTCCTGCCTTGTATCTATTTCACTATAAATATTCTTACTTTTACCGAGGGTAACCTTAAGGCACGTTCTCCGCTCCACATAATAACACTCCCCAATTCACCTAAAGCAATAAAGATTATCAGGAAGCACACAATTTTTTTATATAATAAGTAATTAGCGTAAACAATTTCAAACATACTCGTAATTGCCAGCCCTAACGATGAAGTATAAAAATATCATTTGATATTAGTTAAACATTTAGCACTAACATAAATGTAATAATATATTATTTTGTTTTATATGCAGTACAAGAATATTCTAATGAATTAATTGGATAGAAAATGGTTTCATGGTATAAAAAGTTTATTTTTTTATGAATAATAGTTTATAGACCATAAACAAATGTAATGTAGAGAAAGCCTGAGGTTAAAAATATGTTATTGTTATTTGCACAAAACTTTATGTACTTATTTCACACATGAAATGCTTTTCATTATTAATTGATATTTAATTATCTGTTTTTATTATATAACTATCTATCCTTTAAGGAAAGGAACGAGCCTACTAATTTGACGGAAGGTAACTTGGACAATTAGCTCTACACTGGGCAAAGAGAATCTCTGACACCAAACGGACATATTTTGTTAACTGTTAATAAACTATTTATTTTATATAAACATTATATAAAAAACAACCTCTGAATGGTAACAGTGAATTACATTGTGGTGGATGAATACATGGTGTTACTACTACTGGACGTATACGTTCGCAATACAATATTTTTTTTACCACGTTAGCCAGACGGATTGGTAAGATTTTTATTTTATAGTTTATTGTATACGAAATTATTCCCTTAGACGGCTCTTATACCACCCACCGAATAAGACAGAATGTCATTATCCTCGAATTATAAACCTCAGTAGTAGAAATTATGACAATCACAAATCAAAGCTAAGCTGGCTTTAAAATTCCCTCCCTTACATTTCAATAATTCTGAACCCCAAGACATGCCATCAAATATATTCAAAAGATTATTTTACCCCAAAACTTGTCATTTAATCATCTTATTCTTAGACTAGCTGCTGTGCCCGCGACTTCGTTCGCGTGGCGGATGTTACTTACTTCGCAATTCGATTTAATACTGAAAAATAAATAAGGAATACTTGGCCTACTAATACCACGCTGGCCAGTCGGATTGGTTGATAATATACGGATAGATTGGAAGATAATATTCACCGATAGTCCCTTAGTCGGTTTTACGCCACCCATGGGATGAGATGGGGAGGTGACATATTGTATTCTTACTCCGTCACCACACGGATACATGGCTGGCGTGCATGAGGTCGCGGGTTCGATTCCCATGGAGGACAATTGTGATACACAAACTATTGTCCTTAGTCTGGATGTTCTTTGTGTCCGTTAAATTGATATTTTTAAAGGCTAGTGTGGGATTTGTCTTTTGTAAAAAAAATGCTGAAATAAATTATTGTACCTCACACCTTTTTACCATCTAGCAAAAAATATTTGACTAAACTTAGACTCGACTATATTATTATCTATAGATAAACTGCGTGCAGTATTTTTGAATTACTTAATAAAATAAACACAAACACTTTGAATAATAATTTAATGTTTTGTGATTGTATTTCTTTATTTTATTGTCAGTTTTGTATTTTTTTATTGTTGACAAATAGCAATAATGTGTAAAATGATCTATATCTTGTGTGTTTATCAACCGATTTCTATAATTTTTTTTTTATGAATAAGATATTAAAGTGTACTTTTGAAATATGGGAGTTTGAAAAAGATATGTCTATGCAAATTACAATATATTTATGTATTTAATACACTTTGAAGAAAACCCTAACGATTAAACACGTTATTGTGGCTAATATATAAAAGATAGATATATACTATTCAAGACTTTTTTGTACATCTTTTGAAGACCATTATTTTTGTAATACATATTTTTGGCGTATGATCAACGTATGCGATGATAAGAGCTAGAACGCGCTTTTTGTCAACTGACTTGCTTCAAATTTTTCGTCACTGCTCAGCTCCTATGTGTCTTAGCGTTATGTTATACAGCCTATAACCTGTCCGGGAGTATGGACTACAATCGTACCAAGTTTGGTTAAAATGCCTTCAGTAGTTTTTGACCCATGCGTGCACATACAGACAGACAGACAGACAGACAGACAGACAGACAGACAGACAGACAAAAAATTTATTGATTGCATTTTTGGCATTAGTATCGATCACCATTCATCCTCCAATATTAATTTTGAACATATATTCAATGTACAGAATTGATCTCTCTACAGTTTTATTATAAGTATAGATATAAGATACCCTTAGAGAATAATTTTACCGTGCATCACTGCAAATTACTTTCCAAACTAGAATGAACCTTATATTTATTAGAATAAAGTTCGAAATGGTGAATTTGTTATGACAATAGGTATAGGATTCCCATTGTAAGTACAACAATGAAGGGATAAAGTTCAAACGAATTGTATGACAAATGAATAAAAAGATTTGACTAAATGGGGAGATGGATGATCATTGGCTGGCAACACCCTTGTGTGAATTACAATGAAAATGTAAAACGATTGCTTCTAACGGTTTATTGTGAAATAATGGATTATGAAAAGTGAATATAACTGATTTGGTAGTAAAGAGTATATGCGGCTACCGTTCATGAGGTAGTGGGTTGGAATCCCATGCAAAGTTTGTATGATACACAAATATATAAATAACTAGCTGACCCGTACCCACTTCGTTGTGCGGCGAAAAAAACGCGTCCGTTTTTTAAACATATTTCATTACTGCTCCGCTCCTATTAGTCATAGCGTGATACTATAAAAGTCTATGACACTCCCCGATACCTAAATTGACTATTCAACACAGAAATATTTTTTTAAATCGGTTCATTAAATCCAGAGATTACCCCCTACAACGTCACAAACACACAAACTTTACCTCTTTATAATATTAGTATAGATCTAAGTATATTATGACAGATCCGTCTAGGATCGACGACTTCATTGAGACGGCGGGATACGGATGTTGGAGGAAAAATTTGGAGGAGGCCTATGCCCAACAGTGGACGTCTATTGGCTAATATGATGACGTCACCCGGTATCAGTCAACTGTTTAATTAGGACAAACAAGATTCAGCTATACTTTACATCTAGTTAAAAACATGATGTACAATAAAGTATATTTTTTTCTAGGTTTTAACCGCACCTTTGTCAATGTAAAATTTGGATATCGCGACTGTTTATAGAATTTAAGTTATTCTGACCCATAAGTTATATTTACTACAAAATTTTAATCAAATTTGTGAAGTAGTTGTCACGTAACAGAGCAACAAAACAAACTCAATAATAGTAGTGACATTTACCCATTATTGAGGGTAGATATGAAAAATAATAGCGCGTCGTGTGTATATAAAGTGTATGTGTTTGTGTATACGTGGACAGGTCGTGCTGCCAACAATACGAGTAGCTTGGATTTATTGCGGCGGGCGGCTGCCATTGCCGTTCTATGGCTACATGATAACGTGAGGCATAGTGTGGATATTCCCTAGAAAAAACTAATGGTAGTTAAAGTTATTTTACGAGAAATTTTAATTGAAAAGAACTAGGGATTTTTCGTGTAGGGTTGTCAAGTTATCCTTTTTTGTTTTTGTAAAGATTATGTCTGAGAACTTTTCTTTTAAGGCTTTTTCGCATGGTATGAAATGAAGTGCAGAGATATATTTGTAGTCGGTTATCATACTGAGAAATCTGTTATCCGAATTCATTTCTTAACTCTCTTAAAGCATAACCTGTTAGATTTATACTTCCACCTAAACACAGTGACACTTACACACTACTTCCTCGATGTAGATCAAGTAGGCACACTGCCACGAATAACAAACTACGTGTCTAAATATAATTAAAACGTCTTATCTACGTGTAACTTTAGTTCCTGAAAGCTGTGGAGCTGTAAAACAAGAGCGCAATATCACAATATTCACAATGTGACCGAGCATGATGTCAGAGTTCATCGCACCAAACCGCTGTTATACTTACGTGGAGTTTGTTCATACGTTTTACTTCTAGTATAGTGCGTGTAAATATTATTAAGTCTTATCCACATGTAACTTTAGTTCCTGAAAGCTGTAGAGCTGTAAAACAAGAGCGCAATATCACAATATTCACAATGTGACCGAGCATGATGTCAGAGTTCATCGCACCAAACCGCTGTTATAATTACGTGGAGTTTGTTCGTAGGTTTTCTTTACATTAAACAGTTTTAGGTTGGAATTTTTGTCAGCTTTCATGACCCACTGCTGCGACTGGGCTTCTTCTGTGATAGATGGAAACTTGGGCTAATAATTACTAAGTTTTCGGTAGGTCGTCTTTTCCCCTACGTCCAGCAGTGGATATATTGTTGTTTTTTATGCATTAGTGTGAATGTTTTCTAATTATAATATCCTCATTAAAGCTCTGCTCAATTTGGGACTAGACTAGGTTTTGTGTGAACGTTTGTTTAAACTGATTCCTGTAAACTAAAATAAAACAATTATATTTTAGATCTGAATTGAGAACCTTCTACATTTGAGAGTTGGTATAAATCATGGATCAAACGATTCGCTGGTATGGTTCCCACTTGGGAGGTTTAAAAAAGATTTTTAATTTAGTTTTAACATGCGTTTCAAGTGAAAGGCACAAATAATTTTATTTTTATTAAAATTCACCACAGAAATTAATATTTATAGAGTACCTACCATAAACAATAGAGCCGTGAAAGCGATACAAATTAGGTGCTACACTAGTTTCTCTAAAACAATAAGACATTAAATTAAATTGTTATATTTTTGGAAACTTAAAGTAAAACAAATAGCATTAGTTATGGTAATAAAAAAACATTTATTTTCTAGCTATTAGCAACTAAAAAGTAGGTAAATCTCCGTACAAAACTAATATGTTCCTATCGTTAATTTTAATTGTCATATTTTTTATAGGCACGAGTAATTAGTCTCGATTCTGCCCTCATTTTTTTTCTTTTCTTTTACATCGGTGCTACTTATCTATACCTACTAAAACCAAAGAAGGAAACTCTGTCATTAAACTTTAATCCCATTTTTTGGCCATACAGCGTGGTATTAGTAGATCAAATTATACTGTTATACTAGATTACTGGAGGAAGATCATTCCATTATAGGAACGGAAAATAATTGTACGGTATGACTCTTATTCTGACTATTAGACAAGAAGGTACGTCCTGACTCCAATACAAGAAGGTACGTCGCATTATAAACTATCGGCTTCATAACAGTCCATTATTGTCCCATTGCAGGGACGGGCCTCCTCCAGTGACGGAGGGATATAGGCCTACTAATACCACACTGGCCAGACGGATTGGTATAGGGTTTAATTTCAAGTTTTCCTTCTTTTTATTACGTAAAGATAATATTCACGGATAGTCCCTTAGTCGGTTTTTACGACACCCATGGAATGAGATGGGGTGGTGACATATTGTATTCTTACTCCGTCCCCACACAAAGAGTGGAAGACCATTACATTAAAGGAAAATAATTCTACGGTACGACTCTTATTCTGCCTATTCCAACACAAAAAGGTACGTCACATTATAAACTATAGGCTAATTTAGTAATATTTGAATTCGCTAACCTAAAACACCAATTACAATAATCCAACAAGCGTAAAACAAGCCTCTTGACCTATACCCGACAGGCTAACATAATACCCATAAAATTATCTTGTAAATATTACAATTACAATAGATTGATTGATCATCAATGTACACGAGAAACCAAAATTGGATTTGTTAAAAGGTCAAAGTAATTTATCGACTAATCCCATCCCTAGGAATGTCGATGCGACGTGCCGACAAGGCTACGACAACTAAATTAGCGCGTAACTTATCGATAATGACGGACCATATTAAATCTGCAATCCCTCACTAGACGATCATAGGGTGACCATGATTGCACTTATAGACGACCTCTGTGGCGTAGTCGATATATACATAGCTGCTACGCAGAGGTCTCGGGTTCGATTCCCCGCTCAATGCAAATATTTGTGTGCATGAACATGATTGTTTGCATCGGTCTGTGTGAGTGTTTTCTATTTAAGAGCGTTTATAGGGCTCACTAGCGCCGCCAATTGAAAAAAAATTATAATTCGCAAATAGGATAAATAATGGTAAATGTTGATACCAAAGTCTTGAGAAAAGGCAATAAAGTATTTAAATACCACACTCTCAACACTTTAAATGTTTTTCAATCTAATAAATATTGCATTATAAACAAAAACGGCCGTTTTTTTTTCGAATGCGAAATTTATCTAATTGAAATACATTTAAAGTGTTGAGAGTGTATTGTACAAATACTTTATTGCCTTTTCTCAAGACTTTGTTATCAACATTTAACATTATTTATTCTATTTGCGAATTATGATTTTTTTTCTGTTGGCGGCGCTAGTGAGCCATGTAAAGGCCCTTAATAAGTATATCGTATTTAGAAAAAAAAGTACTTATTTATGTATATGTTGTGTAGTATCATAGTACAGCTCTGCTTAGTTTGGGACTAGATGGCGTTGTGTGAATGTGCGAGAAATATTTATTTTTATTTTTTATAACTTTTTACTTAGCGTGTTCTTCGACAGCTATTTTCACAGTTTATTTAAGACACCCATAGATGGCATATAAAAAAATTAATAAATTTTCATTTAAGAAGCTGCATGCAATTTGCTTTTATGAGTGTTTTAGGGCAACTCCCGCTCTAGGCATTGGCGTGAGATCTCGCAGACGGTTACTGCATACCACTACTATGGCGCCACCAAAGCCGTTTGTCATAAAAAATATTGACCGTTGGATTAAAACGTACCAACCTGCGCTATATTATGCGAATCTGAAACCAAAAAAACCCACATCAAGACGAAATATCCTACCAAATAAAATTCATATAGTCACTCAATCACTTTAAAAATAATCCACGCATGACATACAAAAATGGTCTTTAATCCCTTGATTTAAAGGCGTGACATTACCACAATATTCCTACAAACACTTTACAGACATTGGTCTGTGACATTTTTATTAATAATGATTGTTTCTCACGAGTTTACAACGCGCGTACACACAGCAACACATCAAGTTAAACATTTTCATTTGAAATTGTGTCTTATTTCAAGGTATTAAGGTACATGAGTGTCTAGCTTGATTATTTGCTGTGTGTACAAATTGAAGTTTAATTTTACATATCTCATTCTGAAGAACTTATTAGGTCAATGTAATGCAATTATTTAGCAATCAAATATAACTAAATTATAAATAGAATTCATGATTATGCTTATTTCAAGTCTGCGAGACTGTGTTGTATAAAACATGAGTTATATTTTGTATATGACGACCTCTGTGGCGTAGTGGTTAAATAACATGATTGCTACGCAGAGGTCTCGGGTTCGATTCCCGCTCAATGCAAATCTTTGTGTGGATGAACATGATTGTTTGTATTGTTCTGAGTGTTTCTATGCATAATATGTATGTATTTAAAAAAAAGTATTTAAGTATGTTTATCCGTTGTCTAGTACCCACAGCACAAGCTCTGCTTAGTTTGGGACTAGATGACGTTGTGTGAATGTGTGAGGATTATTTATTTATTTATTATCTGTGTGCGAGAAAGGTTTCTTGAGAAAAAGACTTAACTGTGAACTTTCCCTTTGTCAGTAGGACACACTCTAAAAAGAGATGGATTAGCGACAATTGTATTCTAACTCAGTCACCAAATAGAATCAATTAATATCAATCAATCAACTAACCTGTTGCAGTCTACTGCTGGACATAGGCCTATCCCAATATACGCCACAGAACTCGGTCCGGCGCCTTCCGCATCCAGTTCGACCCAGAGATCTTTATGAGGTCGTCGGAAAAAACGACCAAATAGAATAAAAAATAATAATTCACATAGAACTTGGGACTATAACGCTTAACTCACTTTGTTTATACTTTGTCATACGAGTAGGTACATACCTCATCTAATAATCGAGGTGTTTCAGAATCAGATTAAAAACCTGAACTCTCACTAAATTTAGTATTGTGCTTTATTTTCTTCTGAAATAACTGAGCCGATTTCGATAAAATCTTAACTTGGCAATAATCACAATATAAGAACTACTAGTCTATTTTATCTCTCTGTTTAATAATAATATATGTTTTATTGTATCACAAATAGAGTAATCACAGTACCACATTCGACAAATGGCTTCTCATTATAATGTCCAACCCACACTTATCACTTCATCGAAGGTGGCCGTCTGATTGTTTTATAATGTGCATTTTTTAACATTACTACATACTGCTTTATACCCGCGATTTTGTCTAGTTGAACTTTGTGAAATGTATTTTAGTAATAATCATAACAGCTCATTAATGTCCCACTGCAGGTACGGGCCTCCTCCCATGACGGAGAGACACTTGGACTACTAATACCACGCTGGCCAGACGGATTGGTATGGGGTTTAATTTTAAGTTTTTCTTCTTTTTGTTTCGTAAAGATAATATTCACGGAGAGTCTCTTAGTCGGTTTTTACGACACCCATGGAATGAGATGGGGTGACATATTGTATTCATACTCCGTCATCACACGGAGATTTATTTTTAGTTATAATGTTTTATTCCTTAATTTATTTTTGTTATTACTAGAAATGAGACTGCTGAGAGTGCTGACAGGAAGGTGTAGAAGTGGAATAGAATTTACAACAAAATGTTTTTGACTAAAAAAGTTAGGACGTCCTTATGTAGGAGACTACATGTAGTCTAGTCTAATCGGTGCTTAAATCATCTTTTACAATACCTTCGAGAAAAAATGAACACGATACTGTATTTTACATAATCCACCACCACACTGACAACTGTACCTATGAAATGTATTTTCCGTTTAATATTATTAAGTATTTTACTCAAAATATTAATAACTAGCTGACCCGTGCCCACTTCGTAGGGCGGCAAAAAAAAACGTTATTAAGCGTCCCTTTTTTAAACATATTAGTCATAGCGTGATATTATGTAACCTATGACACTCTCCGATAAATGGACTATTCAACACAAAAGAATTTTAAAATCTGTTTATTGGATCCAGAGGTTACCTCCTACAACGTCACAAACACACAAACTTTACCTCTTTATAATATTAGTATAGAATATGATTTAGAAAATATAACCAACCATGTTTTAATTGGATGTTATTATGTTATATTTATTACATGAGATTTCCTACGGCTACGAACATATACAAAAGGTCAGTACGAACTTCGTATTCTATGGCATGAAGTCACAAAACTAGTAAAGACGCTGTAAATTGTATTCTCTATTTAAATAAATTTAAATTGCAATAGCCACGGGCATTAAATGACAAATTCGATTAAAAAATGGCCATTTTAAAGCAACGCTAATATATTTTTTATATCGCTAATGTTACTCTTGACCTCATCGATTTCCTGCCAAAAAGTATTTATTTTGTCAACGTCCATGTAATAATGTAGTGATTTATTAATGGTATTGTCCTCTAGAACTGTCAAATTGGCCAATTTAGTGGCACATAATTACCCAATTTCTTACCAAACTGCACATTACCTGAGTCATTTTAAAAGGTACAAGATAGGTTGGAATTACGTCTGTGTAATAAAGTTCTAGTAATAATTTGTCTTGATTTCATGGTATATTTATATCGGGGGTTTTTTTTATTGTTGTTTGAGAAATGCTGTATTCAGTAACAATTTGTACTGGGTAGGCTGTTTGATAGGAAGGCCTTTTGGCTCTAACTTAACTAAATTGTAAAATAGGTTTTATTTAATACGATGACTTAAGTATATCTGCCGTTACTTACCTTCATATTATTAGATTTAGATATAGCTTCCTTACATGTGCTATATGTTCAATTCGATTCCATGTGAATTAGGCCCTTATTGGCACGAGCGAAATAGAACAAATGCATTCTTATATTCCTCGGCGTTGGAAATAGAACACAATTTCCAACGTCGAGCTTTAAAAAGGCGTCGCGTTAAAAAAGCGCTCGTGCGAATGGGGCCTAAGTGTAACATTTTTCTCTTTATTAATGACATTGGACTCTTTGATCTGAGTATGGAAAATACCAGTTACAGATGTTATACAACCAGTCTCTATCGGTCTCAGGAGCATTGCAGAATCAGTAAAAAAAAGTATCCGTGCCTTTACCTACTAGATTTTGGCTTCTCTGGTCATAGTCAAAAAGGGCAACGAGGGAACTATTAAAACCAGTAACGCATTATAGCTATTTAATTGAGTTATCAAATTAATACTCGGATAATTTAATCAGACTGAAATACCACAAAAAAGTACATAATTTCACACTCTGATTTACGACAGATTAATATAAAATGGCGTAAATAAGATGCGCATGTTGGCTCGAATTTTCGTTTTATAATTAAAACTTCGTCACAATTATTTTCAAATCGAGCATTCGAGAGCAGAATCCATTTTTTTAAATAATAAATGCCTCCGGGAGCGGCAGATGTGACATGATTTATAGATCCACTTTTTAATGGATTTTCGAAAAAATATTTGAAAGATATTTCATTAAAAAAATCAAAACATGTGGGATTCTGCCATACTGTCACTGTCACGCTATGTACTCGAAGTAAACCGTCTTGATACTTTTATTTATATTGATGTCATTTAATACGTAGTTAATTAATTAGTAGTTTTTATTTATCACTCAACTCAACACATTATTTCAATGCGGGCATGGCGTTTGAACACACTAAGCTATCGTCTTTCGGATAACATATACCTAAGGTCTTAATTAAAAAACTCTCCTCCCGACTCCAACTAGAAACTTGATTATAATACTTTCGCAATTTTGCTTACATTGACTTTTTCCTGAAAATTCCTTTTTTAATGAAATATATATGGGTTTTTTTTATTTGTGATGTTTTTCAAATCGGTTAATATTTAACGGAGTAATGAAGCAACAATAATTGAAAAAAAAATGAAGCCGAATTCAAAACCTCCTTATTTTTTGGAGTAAGTTAAAAATAAAAGATTTGTTTATTCGCTGTCTTGTACCAGTGGTATAAACTCTGCTTTGTTTGGGACTAGATGACTGGATATTGTATTAGTATAGGTAATTTGATATACCCAAAATTATTTTTTATACACTTAGGTACATGAATTTATATTGCATAAGTATAAGTACATAATATCAAAGCTTTATTGTACAAGTACTAGTATCAAGACTTTACAATCGAACTATACGCACCTCGCTATAAAAGAGATACGGAGACCCATATGTTGAGTTTTTTGACAGCATAGGTTTTAATTTCGACTTTTTTAATCCAAAAAACTATCGCATTCCTGTTATTTATTGCGAAAATTGGACACTGAACCCGCATACATATGCAATATCTTTTTTAATTGAAATAAAGGTGTTAACAGAGATATAACAACGTAATTGTCTATGGCTGCTGCAATGTTGGGTTCGATTCTAGAAATCTTTATTTCTTTTTTTCTTTTATTTAACATGTATAGGTTGCCTGTCCCGCCTGTAGACACAATAGTAAAACAATGGGTATGTATCATATATGATACATGGAACAAGAAATAGGTTAACAAAGTTCAACGTGTTTTCTATATAAGTGTAAGATCCCATTATAAGTAAGTAGATACGTTTACACAATAGAAATTCAAAGCGAAAATCGGTTCTATGTCAAGTTATGTCAAGTTTTCCTGCTTTTCTTTTTGCAGTGACTTTTTTAGGAAGTTTATCTTAGACGATATTTACGAAAACCAAAGGATACGATCACAGAGTAAATTATTTGCTATATCTGCGTTCAAAAGCAATTAAAACAATTAATCAAAGATCATCATAACATCCCATTAATGTCCCACTGCATGGACGGGCCTTCTCCCATAACAGAGGGATACGTACTAATACCACGCTGCCCTGACGGATTGGTATAGAGTTTAATTTCAAGTTTTCCTTCTTTTTTATTTCGTAAAGATAATATTCACGGAATTATTTATTAATCAAAGATACCAAACAATAAATAAAATGTTCGGTATCAATAATTTCTTTGATAAAGATCTGAACGTTGGCTGATAAATGTTACCCCCGCTGACAGGACCTCTGGTTAATACTACCTTAGACATTTTGTACGAATGAAAGGAATGCAAGCTGCTGGCATTGTGGTAGGTAATAAAGCTGTAGCTAACCTTGCGGTTGGAAGAAAATAATAATATTATTAAGACCTTGGTAGTGCACTGGGACTGCCGTGCACGAGGTTGGCTTTAACTTAGGCAAGACCATGATCCTTAACAGCGCCGTCTTTATAAGGCCATAAACTTTTTCTGCATACGCTGCCTTCTCTGGCTGTAAAGAATTATACTGGCTGAATGTTGACAAGAGAAGCTATCCAGCAAAGTAACTACAGCAATCTGATTTTTCTCCTGGATTAACATGGTTTTTATTCAACGGGGTTTATGGGTTATCTATACTCTATACTAATATATAAATGCGAAAGTAACTCTGTCTGTCTGTCTGTCTGTCTGTCTGTCTGTCTGTCTGTCTGTCTATCTGTCTGTCTGTCTGTCTGTCTGTCTGTTACTCTTTCACGCCTAAACGGCTGAACGGATTTCGATGAAATTTGGTACAGACAATCTTTAGACCCTGAGAAAGAACATAGGCTACTTTTTATTAGCAATCATATTATATTTTGATTTCATATAATTTTGGCGGGAAAGCTGTGTCACGTGACCTGTGACGTCATAGGTCACGTGACCTGTGACGTCATAGGTCACGTGACCCGTGACGTCATAGGTCACGTGACCCGTGACGTCATAGAATTTTGACAGATGAGTCGTGACGTCACAGAATTTTGGCGGGAAAATATTTTTTGACAGTTGAGTCGTGACGTCATTGAATTTTTGACAGATGAGTCGTGACGTCACAGAATTTTTGACAGATGATTTGTGACGTCATATTATTTTGGCGGGAAAATATTTTATACCTCTGTCACTTTTGACAGCTGTCAATTTTGACAGATAGGCGTGACGTCATAGAATTTTTGACAGATGAGTCGTGACGTCACAGAATTTTGGCAGGAAAATATATTTTGACAGCTAAGTCGTGACGTCATTAAATTTTGGCGGGAAAAATAGTATTTAAACAGCTGAATCCTGACGTTATCACAATTTGGCGGGAAAATAAATAGGTTTGTACAGGACCCTCGGTGCGCGAGTCAGACTCGCACTTGACCGGTTTTTTAGCTGTGGGTCTGATATATCTAGAGAGCTTAAATTCGTAATTGTCAACTTATTTCATCATAACAGCCCATTAATGTCCCACTACAGGGACGGGCCTCCTTCCTTGACGAAGGGATACTTGGCCTACTAATACCACGCTTGCAGACGGATTGGTATAGGGTTTAATTTCAATTTTTTTTTTCGCCCAACGAAGTGGGCACGGGTCAGCTAGTTCATTAATATATTATTTGTCCATAACTAAATCAAATATCCTCACTACTAAATTTTATCAAAACCTTCACCCCATTCGATAGAGTCACGCAACTAATATATCATAAGGGAACGGTATCGTAATAGGCCACTAATATTTTATTAAATCTTTCTACATTCAACAAACTGTTTTAAGTGAACTGTATCAATTTCGATACGACATATTCAATATTGGATACAAATGTTTACATTTATAGGACTTTATATTAAGTTGTTTAAGTGGTAACAGGATAAAAGTATGACACCACTCCTTTTCATTCCGAGGTTGTTGGAAGAGACGTCTGATATGATGGGATTACCTAATTGTCAATATATTTAGGAAACAAGGAAAACTTAACATAAAACCCTAATTATCCTATTGAGTGTTTCCCCTATTCTCCGTGTGGTGACGGAGTAAGAATACAATATGTCACCTCACGACCCCACCTCATTTCATGGGTGTCGTAAAAACCGACTAAGGGACTATCATCTTAACGAATTAAAAACTTGAAATTAAACCCTGTACCAATCTGTCTAGCCAGCGTGGTATTAAGTAGTAGGCCAAATATCCCTCCGTCACGGGAGGAGGCCCGTCCGTGCAATGGGACATTGATGGGCTTTTATGATACTGATGACCCTATTGAGGTAATATTAGACTAATATACAAGGAGAAATTTAAATTTTATAAATACAGATATTATTTCTTTCTCTCTTCTTCTGTATTTTAAATGCCATCTGAAGCACGAAATTGAATTCAATTAAAAAAAAATGAAAAAAAATTAAAATATGGGTTCTAGGTGTATCCGTTACAAATAGTCGTTACCCGTATATTTTATTACCTTTGAAATAAACAACGACATAATAAATTCTTTAAGTAAACATACTGTAATAAAATTAATATAATGTTAAACAACATTAATACCTCATAACCATTTTCAACTAAAATAATTAATTGCAATAAAGTACTGTCAGCAAAAAAGAAAACGAAAAAAATAAATACATACTTACTTATTAGTAAATGTTATGTACACACAGCAACACATCAAGTTAAACATTTTCATTTGAAATTGTGTCTTATTTCAAAGTATTAAGGTACATGAGTGTCTAGCTTGATTAGTTGCTGTGTGTACTTATATATGTTTTATCAATTAATCAACTAGCCTATTGCAGTCCACTGCTGGACATTGGCCTCTCCCAACACGCGCCACAGAACTTGGTCCTGCGCTTTCCGCATCCAGTCCGACCCAGAGACCTTTATGAGGTCGTCGGTCGGCCGGTTTATATTTTATTAATTGCATTAACCTTTTTCCTGTATCATGTACTATATTTATTTATTTTTATTTATTTATTTATTTCTCTCTTCACAAATGATGCCTTTATGATCTATTTCATACAATATATTATGGATACCTTTAGCTTCCATTTGGGAAGGACTGGTGCCAGAAATAGGCAAGTTATGCCTGTAGTACTGGTATTATATAATACATTGACATTGTTTTGGTATTGTGTCTACTGGCAGAAGAGGCAATCAAGGTTGGCAAGTGGGCCGCTTTGTGGTGGTAAACGCCGCTTAAGGACATTAGCAATAACAGCACAGCTTGGCCCTTACCTACCCTGGTACACTAGCTACTGTATCCTACCACCTAAATACACGTTGGCCAAACGCATTGCGTACGTCAAGTTAAAGAAAATATATATTGCTAAACATTTCAGCTTGAAACACAGGATTACCTAGTTCAGGGATCAAATTAAATTAGATACATCTATACTAATATTATAAAGAGGTAAAGTTTGTGACGTTATAGGGGGTAATCTCTGAATCTACAGAACCGATTTTAAAAATTATTTCTGTCTTAAATAGACTATTTATCGGGGAGTGCCATTGGCTATATAAAATCACGCTAAGACTAATAGAGTGAAGCAGTAATGAAATATGATTAAAAAAGGGACGCGTTTTTTCGCCGACCAACGAAGTGGGCACGGGTCAGCTAGTATTCACATAATTTCCATGCTGTCCGTACAAAATGTAGTAACATAATTAAGTGTAACATATATGAAACAAGCAACCTTGAGTTAAGTTCACATGGCATACTTATGTTGGCCATTATCTAATCACCTACTAACTATTCAACTGCAATTTTGTAAAAATATAATACCCGTATTGCAATACACTAAATTCACATTGCCAGACAATTTATTCATGGTGACGGACAACGACTTAATAATTGCGGGAATATACAGGGGTATTATTTGCCGTTTAAAAATATAATAGACATATAATTTGACTTTACCTAACAATGGGACTAAGATATACTAACCAGTCTAAGATTAAGACATTGTAAGAATCCCGTACTACGATGTCTAAAGTAATATTGCAATATTACTTATTATTATTGCAATACTATTTCCGTGTAGTGACGGAGTATGAATACAATATGTCACCACCCCATCTCATCCCATGGGTGTCGTACAAACCGACTAAGGGACTTTCCGTGAATATTATCTTTACGAAATAAAAATAAGGAAAACTTGAAATTAAACCCTTTTACCTATCTGTTTAAGACAAGATACCTATTAACTTTAAGAAAACAAATACGGAAAACTTGACACAAAATCGGCCTGTCCAATGTACTATCTATTGGCCAAGTTTCTTAAACGCCCGTCTCTGCACTGGGACAAAAATGAGCTGTTAGGATTAAAATACATAAATAATCCTCACAGATTCACACAACGCCATCTAGTCCCAAACTAAGCAAAGCCCGTACTATGGGTACTAGAGCAACGGATAAACATACATAAATACGTGTTTCTATGTACAATATGTAAATACATACATATTGTTACATAGAAACACTCAGACCAACGCAAACAATCATGTTCATGCACACAAAGATTTGCTTTGAGCGGGAATCGAACCCGAGACCTCTGCGTAGCAGTCATGTTATATAACTACTTTGCCACAGAGGTCGTCAAGAATGATGAATGCTATTGTCAACCAACCTCAAAATAAACATCAGAGAGAAACAAATCAATAACATTAAAAACTTCAATGTATATCAAGGTAAAACATCAATTAATATTAATTAACAAAAACAAATTAACCATTAAGTAGTAAATTAATTAGTAATAAATAATTATTTGTCAATAAAATTAAGTTGATGTATAATCTTATGATCTTTATGATCTCGAAACTGGCTACCCTCGTTACAATTAGGAACAGCATCGGTATGTCAGCGACGAAAGGCTGTTATTTGCCCGAAGAATGTGCTTGGGGCATAATAATGGACTTAAATGAATGACATGGGGCATAGAAGATCATTTTACCTCAAGTATGTTTAATGAATTATCGTTGGATCTAAGTGATCATTAAAACATTCATTTCCCAATAAATGTCCCACTGCAGGGACAAGACCTATCTATTTATGGACATTTCCCCCTCTTATCTGGAGGGCCTTGGTGCCTTTTACATACATTTTATGAAATAACTAATACAAACCACATCCAAACTCAAGAAAATCGTTTGTTGGTAGCATAAATAATTATTTGGTATGACATTCGAGCCCGTTATACGATACTGTAGGTCCTTCATAGGGTGTGAAAAAGTGGGATGCTTGTAAACGCCCCTTGTGCCATGGTGGCATGGTGACTCCCACCCGATCATATACGCGGCTATTGTAACGATTCGTGAACACTATTGTGGTAACTAGACCTGGACTTGATTGCTTACCATCAGGCAAAATCAAAGTAGAGTAGTATAAAATTTTTACATCATTTTTTATATGTACACGCGGCCTAAACGTAGTCAAGTTTGAAGTTTTCATTTACCAACAGTAAGTTTTGACTGCTTTTTTGTGTAAAATTATTTTTGTGTAAATAACATAGTTATCATACATCGTAACATTTTGACAAAATGAAACTTCCATTTACGACTAAAATTTCACTTCCATTACTACCCTGCGACGTTTACAGTTAACTTCAAAATTTAGTTACTATAAATAAATAATATTCTTTACAAAACAAGGAAAGATCACCTTTTTGATTTAAAATAAACCATACGTTTCATCCACGCTAACCACCATTCGAACGCTGGTTACAACTCCACATTATTCAACATAATAAAACCTAGACAAGCCATTGAAGCACAATAATAAAAATATTGTCACATTCCCAAGAAATATTAGTACATACTTTGATAAAGTCCCTTATCAAAGCGTGGACTGTTATCAATAAAGTAGTCTGTGTGGTCTTAGCCCGTATCGAAGCAGCACGTGCTTAGGCAGCTGCCGACAACGACACAAAAACGAGGAAGTGCAGTCTTGCCTTTATTTTGTCATTTGGAGTTCGTTTTTTTGTACACCAAGTGCACGGAGTTAGAACAAGTTGGGTTTTATAATTACGTTGAGGTTAATATGGATTGTTTTACGGTTTAAAATAACTTTATTTCTCAAATTACAAATCACTACAAGGAGAAATAAAATACAAATAAAAAAAATAAAATGCGTTGACAATTATTGCGTTGTAATCTTAAATTTTAATTGTATTAATTTTGTACTCTTAATACTACTTTAAAAAGATGGAAAACTTGAAATTAAACCCTATACCAATCTGTCTAGCCAGCGTGGTATTAGTAGGCCAAGTATCCCTTCGTCACGGGAGGAGGCCCGTCCCTGCAGTGGGATATTAATGGGCTGATGATGAATACTACTTATGCGTAGTTGTTTTAGCCCATAGTAGGTATTTAGAGATCTCGGGATCGATTCGCGTTTAAAACAAAACTTTGTATGCATTTACATGAATGTATTGGTCTAGGTGTTTTTTGTGTATTAATTAAGTACGATTCTTCAAAAAAAATTTTTTTTTTGGTTGTTTGTTCGTCGAAACCCCTTGTTTAGTATCTACTTAGTTTGGGACTAGATGGCGGTGTGTGTATGTGTGAATAATATAATATTATAAATATTATGATCGGAAAATTAGTATAGCATGATGGTACAGAATAGCAAATATTAATTTGAACAAATAAATGAACGCAGTAAAACTAGGGCCCCTTTACGTGATCACATGTATAATCTTCATAATGCTATAGGTACTTTAACTGAAGCGTGAAGAAATATCCCCTGGGGCCTCCAAGGTGTAAACTACCATGTCATTATGGACATCTGCACCGTATTATTAATATTAAGCATGTTTTGACTTCCATATTGAAGACTGGAATCTTATTGACAATTCTATTTAGAAGGTTTAAACTAGAGTAAGTATACCATACATTTACTAACCTGCACCCTAAACTAACAATATACCAAATTTCAACAAAATCCATTCAGAAGTTTTTGCGTGAAAGAGTAACAAATATCTATACATCCATACATCCTCACAAACTTTCGCATTTATAATATTAGTAGGATAGGATTGCATGAATGTGTAACCTAGCGAATTGGAATTACTTGATCATAATAAATGATATACGTAACAAATATACAAGTCTTTTTTCGTCCGTTGTCTAGTACCTATAGCATAAGCCTCGAAACCAAGTTTCCGACTATACGTAATAATTAAATCCATATCTACATTAATCTAACGACTACAATCAAATTAAACATTCGAAAAAAAAGCACAATCGTATAGCACGTGTTCTAAAATACATGTGCATTAAAACGACCTTTTTTCAAATCAAAAGGAAGAATCGGAAGTACTTCATACGAAATAATTGAAAAAAAAACTCCTTTACTCCAGTTTTAAGAATCCACTTATCAAAGATCCCTCCTAGATTTTATTTCAAAGCGATTTCAACAGTTTTCGTCTCAACGTATGGAAGGACACGGGTCTTTGAATTTTGGTTATTTTCTACGCGTTTTATGAATGAATTTATGAATGTAAAAGCTTCCGGTATCGTTTGATATCAAATAATTTAATCTGTCTTTAGTTGAAAGGTATTGTCTTGCACTATAATCATTATAAATTATAATGTAGGGGCGGACACCGTAACATATGAGCCTAGAATGAAGGTTTATATGACCTTGGAAAGTCTTACTGCAGGTAAAGTGAATAACTTGATTGCGTGTGTGTTTGTGTGGGTGTGTATAAAATAAATAAATGTATTAAAGGTATCTCTGTGTGGTGACGGAGTAAGAATACAATATGTCACCACCCCATCTCATGCCATGGGTGTCGTAAAAACCTACTAAGGGGATATCGTAAATGTCATCTTTACGAAATAAAAAGAAGGAATACTTGAAATTAAACTCTATACCAATCCGTTTGGCCAGCGTGGTATTAGTTGGCCAAGTATCCCTTCCGTTACTGGAGGAGGCATGTACCTGCAGTGGGACATTAATGAGCTGTTATGATGATGATGATACACATACATAAGTCAGTAATCATATCAAGAAAATACAATTAATTTAATTTCATTTTAATATAAGTATGTACAGTTACATACATACGGTTAATGCTCGCGTTTTGACCTAAGACCTTTGAATTTAAGGCATCCGTCAATATTATTACCTTTGCTTTTATAGGCGAGTGATTAATTATATGTGCGTTTGATTTTAATACTTCATGTTATTGTGGGTGTAATAATATTAACATTGTTGTCAGTTGGTTTAACTATCGCTTGGATGATGCTTCTATCTTTAATGTATAGCCCTTTCTTTTCTCTTCCTTTTGATATTTATGCTGAGATCTTTATGCTACTAACAATTAATTGTAACAAAGAAAAAATATTACGTCTGTTTGACTTTTAAAAACTTTCGCACTAGATCTACGTAGTACAGTCACGAGCAATAATATGTACACATTTTCAAATTTTCTAAACTATCTGCACGTTTATCTAGACATTACAATATCAAAATGAATTCGTAATTTAGAAGAGGTTCCGTACAGTTTTGAATTAATCTTCGAATTTTCAATTTTGGATTGGCAGAACTTTAGATAACTGTATTACAAAATGTGAAAATGTGTACATATTATTGCTCGTGACTGTACAATACAAGCATTTAATGTGTTTTAGCCGTATCTGGTCAAATACACCTTTACATTATGATTGATTATCCGTGTGGTGACGGAGCCAATCCGTCTGGTCAGCGTGGTATTAGTAAGAATCCCTCCGTCACGTGAGGAGGCCCGTCCCTGCAGTGGGACATTAATGGGCTGTTATGATGATGATGATAATTAGGTATGTTTAAAGGAGCTGATGTCATACAAAGATTGAAGAGACACTTATGCCTTATGAAAATTCTTCCAAAATGTAATGATTCGGCAATGGAAGAAATTACCAAACCTCTTTATGTATTTTATAGTTTATTACAATACCTACTTGTAACAGTAATGCACGAATTTTACCACCAACTACAATCATCTTCAAAAAGAAATTCGATAAACTACATCGTTTATAACACCAAAAGCTCTTACTAGACACGCTGATAAAGACTTAACCACTAACCCAATAATAAAATTTAATTCCCATAAAAACTTTCATTCATTCACACGACTATAATCTAGCAAATATGGCAGACAAATAGGTCGCAAGAAACATTCATAAAAATTTACCGCAGCTAATAGTTTGTGCCGTAAAATCTACATATTGGTAAATAAAAATCAATTGGTGCATTTAGTAGAGTATTGGTTAAGAAAGGCTTTGTGATTTTTTATTATTATTTTTACTTTTTTCTTTATCTTAAAGCGGTGACGGAGTAAGTACCTATACTTAGTGTTACTACCTAATCTCATACTACCATGCAGTTCGTAAAATAAACTTTGGGAAAGTACGGAAATACTCTCGTTACGACATAAAAAGTCCAAGAGGCATGAAGGCAGCGAAATGACCACAAGGTTGTGCTGGATTAACACCCAGCTGATCCCAGAACACGATATGCAAAGGTTGCAAAAACCATTTATGCTGTTTTCGATCACTTCTTCTCGGTAGATAGGCCATTATTTTTAATAAACCATCAAGTCCAAAGAACCGAAAGCTCTTTCAGGACTGCACAAGTGAGCAATATTTGGAGGAGGTCTATATCCAGCAATGGACATCAATTATGTGATATTCATATCATCCAATTGATGTCCACTTGATAAAGTTTAAAAGATGAAAAATGGTTTGTAGATTCAGTCTCCTATTACCAGCTACACGGGTATACTTAGTACAAGAGGGATTGCATTCTAAAACAGTAACTTTACGGCAAAAAGTGATATCTTTGCTTATTTCCTTTTATAGAAAAATAACTACTTATAACTTTATTTATTTCCTCGACTTGATTGGTTTTATAAAGTGAGGAATGTATTATAATGGATGTTATAACTGCACTTTTTATCCGTGTATGAATCGAGGAGCTAATTCGTTTAACGTTATTATTCTGATTAAACGAGGCGTTCTCGATGCGATATTGATACTATACGATATTGGGATATTAAGAGTATTAAGTATATTCTTGCTTCAAATCTTAGCTTCGTTCTAGAATAGGTAGAAGCTAAGTGATCAGTATTTTTCAGCAAATAGGTCTCTACCACTGAACCTGCTAATCGCGTTCAAATGTTAATTACTGTGCTAAGGTAAAAGGGCACAAATAAAAGAAGTAACGAATTTACAGAGCTATGAAACACGGGAACGGATCGCGAGAAAGGGTACACTGATCGAAAGGTATTTACCTAAAATTGGGGTAATATACGCTCCTAAATTAAAAACATAAACAAAACGATGTGACCGTTAATTTAGATTTAATATAAGTACTATGACATCTGTAGTTCAATGGTGCAACGCATAGCTGTCGTCTTTAATTCCTGCTCCATAAAAATCTTTCAGTACATAAACGTAAAAGCTTGTATTGGTCTATATGTTTTCTAAGTATAGCATGAATGTATTAACAAAAAAACATTTTAGTATGTTTATCCGTTTGCTAGTTCTTCAATAGTAACCCAAGCTCAGTTAAGGACTAGATGGCATTGTTTGAATGTGTTAATAATATTTATTATATTACAAACTTCAATCAGAATACTCCTTTTCCTACAGGTCAGAGTTTAGACCACGTCACTTTCACCGTCCGATCCATTAGACAAGAGCGCATCTGTCTCAGTCAAATTATACACAAATAACATTTTTTACTTACACATTATAATAGGTTTAATCTTAACATTCAATAAAAAGGTGTACGGTGTACCTATAGTTAAACATTCAGGTAATTGCGTAACTAAACAATTGAGTGATGATGAGGGTGTGAACTTTTAAAGTATCTCGGTGTATGCTTATAAATACATTAAACCTCATTCTAGCAGAGATTCCACTACAGGAACACTCATTCCAGGTTTTTTTTTTATTTATTTATTTGAGAAACGAACAATCGATACAATAGAAATACATGGTAACTAAAATTCAGTAAACAGATTATATGACAATTGTACAATCCACAACGTCTCCACAGATTACTTTATTATCAGATGAAATGAGAACATGATGATTACTTTATACAATGAGGCTAGTAGTAAACTTAAAAGCTATGTTAGTCTTGTTCTTACTCTGTATACTTATGGATATCTAATCTACCTTTCATGATCATGATGTTCAAGAAGCCTTCTAGATCGCTACCATCGCTATATCCGTAAGTAGTAGTTTGCAAATGTTATAATGTTTTAGGCTCCGTGTGGTGACGGAGTAAGAATACAGTGTGTCACCACCCCATCTCATCCGACGGGTGTCGTAAAAACCGACTAAGGGACTTGAATATTATCTTTTCGTAATAAAAAGAAGGAAAACTTGAAACAAAACCCTATACCAATCCGTCTGGCTAGAGTGGTATTAGTAGGCTAAGTATCCCTCCGTCACGGGAGGAGGCCCGTCCCTTCAGTGGGACATTAATGGGTTGTTATGGTAATGTTTTAGTGACTTGGTACTGCTGTTTCTTGGTAGATAATACTAGTATAATTTCAGTGCTATAAAATTTAACAATTTCTGTCTGAATCTGAAGTAGGCCCATCCTTGTAAGACATTAATATTCCGTTACACACAATCTATCGGTAATATTATTAAAGTAGTTGTCATTTCATTCGGTAAATTAGCTAAGTCATCGTATAAAGGTGTCATGGAAACAGTTATACCTAATAAAGCGTATTGTGTTTTGCGAGTATTTAATTACAGGTTGTCTTTGCACTATCAATCTTGACACGAGAGAAAGTTGAAAATTCCTTAAGTTTTGTAATAAACAGGTAGGTATAGGTATAATTTCAGGCTTATGCACACAAATATTTGCATTGAGTTGGTATCGAACCTGATAACTATGCGTAGCAGCCATGAAATATAACCACTACGCCTAAGAGGTTGTCAAAACTAATATTCATCTCTATGTAAACAAAGATACTTGAATTCAGCAAACAACTAAACAAAAATAACCCATAAAATATCTTCATTAGTACCGCAAACTCAAACACAAAAAAAAACTTAAAGCACACTCAATCACGCAACACACATTAGCAAAAACAAACCCTTTACCACCAAATATAACCCTAAAATAACCGTGTGACATCACCGTCTGTCGCGAATGGCAACGCACATGCTAACCCGAAAATAACTAACAATATGCAAAGACATATGCACTCCACAAAATATATAAAAAAATGAAACAGCATGCTATTCTACGATAACCAGCCGAGTGTTAAGTATAAGAAAATAGAACAACTGTTTTAAGTTAAACCGAGCAAATAATTAAAAGGGATGCGTTATACTAGTTTGTAGTGTGGGTTTACTTGTTCTCTGTAAAATATTTTATTCTAATATCTTTATTAATAAGTTTTAAATTGTATAACCTTAAGCCCGATTTACACATCGACAAGTACAGTAGCGAGTTAAGTAGTAAGTTGGTAATTAAGTTAATTTACGTACTCGCTACTGTACTTGTCGATGTGTAAATCGGGCTTTAGCGACAATAGTTGCTCAAATTCTCAGTTCTGTCTATTCACGCTTCTGTTCTGGAAAAGGCTAGGTGGAAAGACCAATCACTCGCTAGACTGACAACCTGATTAAGGCAGTGAAAAACTTATGTATTAGCAAGGCATATAATCGGACTAAGTGTTTGGAGGAGGTGTTTGTTTAGCAGTTGACGCTCATTGCCTATTCTGATGATGATAATATGATGGTTATCCTAATAGATTCGCTTAGAGCTTGTTTCGAGTATTGTATTCTGTGTTGTATTTAAATAAATAAAGAGGATGCCGTCCTTCCGATTCATCAATTTATATTTGCCTATCGACTTATGAAAAATAAATTAAACTGCTAAAAGTAAAATTAATCCTATTTCAATTACGTGTATCAACAGATAAACAAACCAATTTTGTATATAAATAACCAACAGATATCAAGGAAAGGGTAAAGATTCATTCCCTCAAATTTTGAAGGGTTATAAAAAACGTTTTGGGGTCTTTTCTACCAGGTGCCCAGTCTTTACCGGAAATCTGTGGCACAACCCGTTCAAGACGGAAACAGAGGTGCATCCCTAAAAACATCCCTTGGGTTATTTTATTACCGATTTCTTTAAGAGATTCTTAAAAAATGGTTTATTTTTAACCGTGGCATTGAAGGGTTAAAAATAAATTATTGAAAACTAATATCCTTGGTACCAATAATAGTATTTATTTACTAACTACCACTTCATGTGGTGATGAAGTAAGAATATTATTGTCACCACTATATCTGAATATGCCTATCATGAAATCTGTTTTTTTACATAAAATAAACAGTTACTATCGAATTAAAAATCTTATCGGATCCGAATGTTGTAATATTATAGAGATGTCTAAACAATGCAGCTATAGAGTTTGTTACACCGCTTCTTCTTCACTACTAACGCTTTGGAAGCGGTGGTAAAGTTTGATAACCTTTTAATACGCAAACTTAGATTAAGTAGATTTAATGTGACGGCAATAAATTGTTATTTTGTAATATAACATTGAGAAATAAATGAACAGAACTGTGAAAAAAAGAAGGAAGACATGACAAAATTAAATAAAGAAGAAGATCTAATCCTGTCGTAGAAGTTAAATCGCAGAAGGAACGCGCACATCGTACGTATTGGTCAGTAAAAAAAAAAAAAAAAACTTGACACTCTTTTCCAACCCATATGTCCATTTCCACAGTACAAGCAGTAGTCTATCTCGGCCGAATATTTATTATAAATGCCTACGGCTGCGCGGTACCTAAACATGCGATAGGGCTGCCCACCTCCAGCTTTTTATTACATTCACCTCCCGCTCGTTACTGCGGCACAGTCGCGACTGTTCACTGCGCAAAGCCACCTCTATCGTGAGCCTGTAGGTATAACTCGCGTTTTGTCGAAATACTGTATATATTTGTACTATGCCATTTCGGTGTCAGTAGGCAAAGTAACCCTCTACCACTCCTGCAATAAATAACCCCTTATACTTTGCACGTTGGTTTATAAAATCAGTACTATCAACAGGTGGTTAGCAAGCCGAGGGGTGTATTCAATATGTTGTTTGCGATATTCATGTTTTGATACAATGTTCGGTTTATTTAATGTTTTATTGAATAAGATTCACGCCTGATGTCTGTTTTAATGTAAAGGAGTTTTGTGAAACGGACTTGCAGATTTTATTCAACCGGACAGAAAATAATGAAATCTTTCTGTTCTGTTTTAGAAGTCAGTCAGTCATATCTTGAACAATTTCAAATAAAATTGTTGTTTGAAAGGGTATCAATCAACTAGCCTATTGCAGTCCATAGCTGGACATAGGCCTCCCGCAACACATGCCACAGAAGGTAAATAAGTAAGGTTGAAAGGGTATACCTACTTTGAATCTGTATGTCAATTCTCGTTCCTTAAATTCGGTTAAGTTAACTTTTAGTTGTCAAATTGTCTTGTTTTTTTGCTACTGCAATTGTAACCTTTTGTGGTCGTGTTAAAGTTTTATTTATAGTGTGACAATTTGACAACTAAAGTTAACTTAACCGAATTTTAAAGAACGAGAATTGACATGCTGGTCTCGTAGAAACTTCAACAAAAATGATTAAATAATTTGGTTTTTATCTACAAAAATATGAAATTTCTCTGAATCATTCTTGTAAACAAAATTTCATATTAGAACGTGTCCAAATAACAATGTACTTTTAAACTGGGGTTTCGATCTCTCCATTCATGGGTTTTCACGGTAACATAAGAAGGAATCCAAAACGTCTGTCCAATGTAAGTCAAGTTCACTCTTAAGCCCGATTTACACATCGATGAGTACAGTAGCGAGTTAAGTAGTAAGTTGTTGATTTAAATAGATCTTCATCCTATTTTTTGGCGAGTTAAGTTGGCGAGACGCGAGAGAGGGGGCTACTTTGTACTTAACTCGTGCTTTATAGAGAAAACCCGTCCTCCCTTCAGTGGGTTGGTTTAAAACAAAGCAACATTTTATTTATTAAGATGACTTTATAGGTTCCCTTCAAAAGATCAGTAGCACTAAAAGAACCACAGTATTTTAACAGCTGCCATCTCATATTTTAAAGAGATAAATTCTCAACTTAGGCGTATATAAATCATAACATAAAAATGTGAACAACCCTTTATGATTTACATATGATGGCCTTCACGTCAAGTTATTTTCAGTTCAGTATCACATGGTTATAATAAAGTTAATTAATATTTTCTTTATTTTATTTGTTAATAAGACTTTTTGGTGAATGAAATATGGATGCCATATTGAGAACTGCCCACCAAAAGAGATGAGCGACCTCGTGGAATACTGCGAGGGCGCCAAGCTGGATCTCATTATCTGCACCGACTCAAACGCCCATCACCAGCTTTGGGGTTGCAACACTTCAAACACCAGAGGAGAGGTATTATCCACTTATTTATTCTCAACTAACCTAAACATAGTAAACAGGGGATCAGAACCCACTTGGGTTACATCAAGGGGTCAATCCATCATAGACCTAACGCTAGGCACAGATAATGCGGTAAAACTCATATCTAACTGGCGAGTATCCAACGAACTCTCTTGTTCAGACCACAGGAGAATCCGTTTTACAATAACAGTAGACACAATAAGTCCCATCCCAAAACGAAACCCGCGTCGGACAGATATACCTGGCTACAAGCGACTTCTCGCTTCCCTTATCGCCAGCAATCCACCACACGATACAATAACGCACCTACCACAAATAGAACAAATAGTGACAAAACTAACACTACACATTACAGAAGCATATCATAAATGCTGCAAACTAAAAGTTCCACATACAAGGTGTAAAAATAACCGATGGTGGAGCGCCGAACTTGAAAAACACAAAGAAAAACTACGGAAACAATTTAACCAAGCCAAAAACTCAAGATTAATTGAGGACTGGGAAAGGTACAAAAAAACACAATACGAATACAAAAAACAAATCAGACTCGCCAGGAGATCCGCCTGGAGAAAGTTCTGTGAATCAATTGAGTCAAACAACGAAGCTGCCCGAGTAAGGAAAATCCTATCTAGCGATCAAGATCGCAGCCTCGGTGCGCTGAAAAAACCTGATAACACCTACACACAAACAGACAACGAAATCAGCAAGGTCCTCCTTGAGACACACTTCCCTGACTGCAGCCTATTAAAAGACAAGGTCTGGGCGGTTGACACAAGAATGGAACCGACCAACAGCGACTGGACGGTGGCCCACGATATAGTGACAGCTGAACGCATAACCTGGGCAATCGAGTCCTTTCAACCATACAAATCTGCAGGCCTCGATGGCATTTTGCCAGCCCTTCTCCAGTGGGGCATAGACCCTCTAACCCCCTGGCTGGTAGAGGTCTACAGAGCCTGCATTGCACACAGATACATACCCCACGCCTGGAGAGAAGTGAAAGTTATTTTCATTCCTAAACCAGGGAAAACAGACTACACACAACCAAAGGCTTATAGACCTATAAGCCTAACGTCCTTCCTCTTAAAGACCCTGGAAAGACTATGCGATAGATACATCAGAGATGGACCTCTACGCACAACACCGCTACACAAACAACAACACGCATACTCCATAGGCAAATCAACAGAAACAGCTTTACATAGCGTGATCTCCAAGATCGAATGCGCTATAGACCACAAAAACTCTGCACTGGCTGCCTTCATAGATATCGAGGGCGCTTTCGACAAAACAATGTTCCACAGTATTGACACAGCCCTCATGAGACACGGTATAGCCCCGACATTGCGCGGGTGGATAACCAATATGCTCAAGCAGAGGGCCATTCAGGTAACGGTAAACGACACAACGAGAGCTATTGTAGCGAAAGGATGCCCACAAGGGGGTGTTCTCTCGCCTCTCCTGTGGAACCTTGTCGTGAACAACCTGATACACCGTTTAAATGACAAAGGCTACTTCACCGTGGGCTACGCCGATGATCTAACTATCATAATAAATGGTACTCACGAAAACACACTGTGCAACCTAATGCGCCAAGCCTTGAAAATAGTAGAGGACTGGTGCAAAGAGCACAAACTAACAGTTAACCCTACCAAAACAGAACTAATCCTCTTCACCAAAAAAAGGAAACTGACAAACATACAATTACCACAATTCTACGGATCCACTCTTAGCCTAGCATCAGAAACCAAGTATCTGGGCGTCTACTTGGACAAACAGCTGAACTGGGCTAAACACACTGATTACATTACTACAAAAGCCAGTATAGCATTGTGGCAATGCAAGCGACTGCTTGGGAAAAATTGGGGCATCAGTCCCAAAACCACTTACTGGTTATACACTACAGTTATCCGACCGATCATAACATACGGGTCCCTGGTCTGGTGGCCCAGAACAGACCAGCCTACCGGTCAAAAAGCACTAGAAAAAGTACAACGATATGCCTGCGTGGCTATCACAAGCAGCATGAGAACCGCACCCACAGCCGCACTTCAAATTATGCTAGGGCTACCACCTTTGCACCTAGTTGTACAGGAGGAAGCAGCGCTAGCGACATTTAGACTCCAAAATACGGACACACTGGGGAATGACTCCAGAATTAAACACACACGTATACGTCAGCGAATGATAAATTATCAACCCATGTTGACATCCCCCAACGACAGGACTTTGAAAAAGTTCAACTTCAATAAGCACTACAACATACAATATGTAGAGGAATCACGAGATTACTCAATCCCAAATGAGCTCAGAATATACACCGACGGCTCCAAGACAAACTCAGGCACCGGAGCAGGGGTATTCTCAAGCAAACTCAATATAAACCTATCCCAACCGCTTGGCAAATTCAACACCGTATTCCAAGCGGAATGCGTAGGGATTATCCTGGCAGCCCACACCATAGAGTCAAAAAGGATTTCGAACTCTCGAATCCGCATAATAACCGATAGCGCTTCGGCACTCAAAGCTCTGAATAAAACCCATGTCACTTCGAAACTAATATTGGAATGCCGCAAGGCGCTAGAGCGGATTGCGACTTCCAATGGAAACTCAGTGACTTTGCAATGGATAAAAGGACATAGTGGATCACCGGGAAACGATGCGGCTGACGCACTAGCAAGAAGGGGATCTGATATGACGGTCTTCGGACCTGAGCCTATCACACCCATCCCCTTCAGCCAAGTTCGCAGCTGGCTACAAGAGTATACCCGCAAACAAACACAAGAGCACTGGACAGCAGCACCAGGATGCAGGCAGTCGAAGGAAGCCATGCCATTCCTAAACGACAAACTGACCAGGCGCATACTGCGTCTGGACAGAAATAGCCTGCGGCTGGTGACTGGAACCATCACCGGTCATTGCTCGCTAAATAAACACTTTCACACCATAGGCATAACAGATAGCCCCCTGTGCAGAGCATGCATGGAGGCAGAGGAAACAGTGTCACACGTGCTCATTGAGTGCACGGGTGTCGCAGATATACGAAAAGACACACTAGGAGCCCCGAAATCAATCACAGAATGCCTAAACAAGATAAGACACCTTATACGCTTTTGGAGGGAGGTGGGCTGGCTGGAATGACAAGTGCCCTCACGTACAATGGTCCACCTCAAGGACTAAGTGCGGAAACCAACCCCAAATAACTTAGAACTTAGAACTTAGATGGATGCCATATTTCGAAATTTGAATCACTGTCATTTGCGATTTTGTTTTTTAATTTTGTTTTTTTTTTTAAGAATAACTCGCGTGCTGAATATCGAGGCATATGTAGCGAGTAATGTTACAGACATGAATTGAAAGGTTATAAAGTTCATCTAGGCTGAAGACAATAATTTTAGGATCTCGCTCAATTTTATATTACATTCGAACACATGACTGTGTGCAACTCCTGCAAGCAACCCCTGTGCCACAGCACCAATTTTTAATGTCATTTAGCTACTGTTATCGTATCTTCTAAAAAGGTTCACAAATTAAAGGTTCGTTAGGAATTTATCATTGGGAGAAGGAAACTTCAGACTTTTTTTTGTAAAAATATCACTTGACGACCTCTGTGGCGTAGTGGTTTTAATCCATGGCTGCTATGCAGAGGTCTCGGGTTCGGTTCCCGCTCAATGCAAGTCTTTGTGTGCATGAACATGATTGCTTGCATTGTTGGTCTGAGTGTTTCTATGTATGTATGTATTTACAAAAGAAAAGTATATAAGTATTATTATCCGTTGTTCTGTTACCCATAACACAAGCAGGTTAAGCCTAGCTTACTTTGGAAACAGATAGCGCAGTACAGAGATAAGCTTAGCTTACTTTGGGAACAGATGACGCTGTGTAAAGATGTTTGTGAATATTTTAGTAGTAACCAACTAGATGCGAACACTTCACTGTAATAATAAAGTAGGTAAGTAAATATAGACTAACCTGATTTTCATTTTATAAACAGGGCTGTCCATGAAGTAGGACATTACACGGCTAGTACGACTTATAAAAATATTTGGCTTACTTAGTTAATATTTTGACGAGTACATTGACATCCCCAGAGCGAGTCTCGTGGGAGCGTTGAGAACAAACAAGGGATCAGGTTGTTATCTCACCATATCGTGATAGATCACTGGGACCAGGTCAACGAACTGGGGATTGATTACTTCCACTAAACTGTGATCTGATTGTCTACCTATCATAGAAAAATATTGTAATTTGGTAAATTTTGTTGATAAAGGTCGAGGTCTCCGTCGAGCTGTTTTTGCCGTTATGTCTAATAAAATTATGGCAAAAGCAAGTATGGCATATGAAATTCGGGCAAATGAAATTCAGGCATAATAATATTATGGCATATTTACGGGCAAACAATAAATAACCGTTTACGACCTCTGTTGTCGTACTTGACTGCCGGTCATTGCTCGCTAAATAAACACTTTCACACCATAGGCATAACAGATAGCCCCCTGTGCAGAGCATGCATGGAGGCAGAGGAAACAGTGTCACACGTGCTCATTGAGTGCACGGGTGTCGCAGATATACGAAAAGACACACTAGGAGCCCCGAAATCAATCACAGAATGCCTAAACAAGATAAGACACCTTATACGCTTTTGGAGGGAGGTGGGCTGGCTGGAATGACAAGTGCCCTCACGTACAATGGTCCACCTCAAGGACTAAGTGCGGAAACCAACCCCAAATAACTTAGAACTTAGAACTTAGATGGATGCCATATTTCGAAATTTGAATCACTGTCATTTGCGATTTTGTTTTTTAATTTTGTTTTTTTTTTTAAAAATAACTCGCGTGCTGAATATCGAGGCATATGTAGCGAGTAATGTTACAGACATGAATTGAAAGGTTATAAAGTTCATCTAGGCTGAAGACAATAATTTTAGGATCTCGCTCAATTTTATATTACATTCGAACACATGACTGTGTGCAACTCCTGCAAGCAACCCCTGTGCCACAGCACCAATTTTTAATGTCATTTAGCTACTGTTATCGTATCTTCTAAAAAGGTTCACAAATTAAAGGTTCGTTAGGAATTTATCATTGGGAGAAGGAAACTTCAGACTTTTTTTTGTAAAAATATCACTTGACGACCTCTGTGGCGTAGTGGTTTTAATCCATGGCTGCTATGCAGAGGTCTCGGGTTCGGTTCCCGCTCAATGCAAGTCTTTGTGTGCATGAACATGATTGCTTGCATTGTTGGTCTGAGTGTTTCTATGTATGTATGTATTTACAAAAGAAAAGTATATAAGTATTATTATCCGTTGTTCTGTTACCCATAACACAAGCAGGTTAAGCCTAGCTTACTTTGGAAACAGATAGCGCAGTACAGAGATAAGCTTAGCTTACTTTGGGAACAGATGACGCTGTGTAAAGATGTTTGTGAATATTTTAGTAGTAACCAACTAGATGCGAACACTTCACTGTAATAATAAAGTAGGTAAGTAAATATAGACTAACCTGATTTTCATTTTATAAACAGGGCTGTCCATGAAGTAGGACATTACACGGCTAGTACGACTTATAAAAATATTTGGCTTACTTAGTTAATATTTTGACGAGTACATTGACATCCCCAGAGCGAGTCTCGTGGGAGCGTTGAGAACAAACAAGGGATCAGGTTGTTATCTCACCATATCGTGATAGATCACTGGGACCAGGTCAACGAACTGGGGATTGATTACTTCCACTAAACTGTGATCTGATTGTCTACCTATCATAGAAAAATATTGTAATTTGGTAAATTTTGTTGATAAAGGTCGAGGTCTCCGTCGAGCTGTTTTTGCCGTTATGTCTAATAAAATTATGGCAAAAGCAAGTATGGCATATGAAATTCGGGCAAATGAAATTCAGGCATAATAATATTATGGCATATTTACGGGCAAACAATAAATAACCGTTTACGACCTCTGTTGTCGTACTTGACTGCCTAAGCAAAGGTTCCAGGCTCGATTCCTTCTCATTATATTATTTGCTTGCGTGTATTTTTCTCTGGATCCCACTAGCGATATAGCTTTGTAGCGCGGGGAATTTCACAGAATACATCCAGGGTACAAAGTTTTTGATCACACAAATAATTATTTAAAGAAGGAACACTTGTAATTAAACCCTATACCTATCCGTCTGGTCAGCGTGGTATTAGTAGGCCAAGTATCCCTCCGTCACGAGAGGAGGCCCGTCCCTGTAGTGGGACATTAATGGGCTGTTATGAAATGAATAATTATTTTGCATTGAGTACGAACCTGCGACCTCGTGGAAGCAACAACTTTACCACCACGACAGTTACACTACATTATTCACTTACTTATCACAAGCTACACGACATCCTTTTCCTTCAATAAAAAAACCCTCTAAGATAGATTTCAATCACAAATGTCTAGACTCAATCGGAGCAAACAACTTTTGCAGTAGAAAAACTAAAGGTAAGTTATGTACCAAGAGGCTGGACCGGTCGCGCAGATGTATCTTACAGTTTTTCTTACGTTTCCGGATCTCCGTGGGAAATAACTGACAGGTTTGAATTGACTACCCTGAGAGTAACCATCTATTTCTTTGTTAACCGATGTTTAAACAAAGGAGGCTTTAATTTGGTTGTATATTTTTATATACTAATATTATAAAGAGGTAAAGTTTGTGTGTTTGACGTTGCAGGGGGTAATCTCTGGATCTAATGAACCGATTTTAAAAACTTCTTTCGGTGTTGAATAGTCCGTTTATCGGGGAGTGTCATAGGCTATATAGTATTACGATATGACTAATGGGAAAACAACACAACCAAAAGCTACCTAAGCTTAAACGTTGTGCCTTTTTGAAATGCTAATTTTTTTTTATAAGTACCGCAAATGAAGTAATTTATTTTTGATATAGGTAAGTACCGAAAACTTGAACAGCCCATAATCCAATACCTAAATGTCTTGGCAACTCGAAAAAAACATTAGGTAATAAAAAAATATATATGCTCAAAGAACTACCTGTGCCTTGCTAAGCACTTCATCAAAACAAAATTTCGCCTACTCACGTACGTTCCCAGTTCCCACAGCTCAAATCTGTCAAGCGCAGATGTTCTATATTTTTTACAATAAAACGGAAACGGAAAGACATGGACGAATCTTTCCTTCTCACTCGGAATATACCCTTCTCTCTTTCCACGTCTTTCGAGTGTATCTTTTAGATGTTTCTTGCACAGATTGTGGTTCGTATACCACCTGCTTTCACATCTGACTATCATATGGTGCATCGTTTAGTTGAGATGGATTTTAGCCAATTTGTACAAATGTTATATAATAAATCGCCAGACTGTTTGGTTTAATAAAAAACTTATAACAGCTGGTTTTTAAGAATTTGGTCAAGCTCATTGAATAAAGGGGTTGTAGTATAATTTAATGTTTTTTTTAATGTTTAATGCTATGGACAAGCACTATCATTCCTAATTTGCAGATGACGTTTTCTTTGTTATATTCGTAACTAGCTGACCCGTGCCCACTTCGTTGAGCGATTTTTTTAAACATATTTCATTACTGCTCCACTCCTATTAGTCATAGTGTGATACTATATACCTATGACACTCCCCGAAAAATGGACTATTCAACACAAAAAGATTTTTTTTAAATCGGTTCAGTAGATCCAGAGATTACCCCCTACAACGTTACAAACACACAAACTTTACCTTTTTATAAGATTAGTATAGAAGTATAGATATCCTTTTGTGTACGTTAATATACAATACAAAAACAAAAAAATATATAAACAGAAATGTACGACGTTTGTTCTTTACTAAACACACCTTAATTATAACAATTAAACATTTAGAAGTATACCTAAGTAGTGGAAGCTTAGTGACAAAAATAGACTTAAGAATAACATAAATCAACTCTTCATATTATATTTAAAAGAACTTCTTATAAAATAAAAGGGCTTATTCTGAAAAACGATGTCAAAACGTTATCTATACTTCTATACTAATACACTGGGCCGCAATGAAAACGGGTCGCTTACAAAAACCTTAATAACTTCCAAAAAATTGGAGTTAGCTTTATGAAATAAAGACTAAATGATGGATAATTTAATCACAAATGATGCTGAAATTAAAATCTTTTAAGTTATTTTTGATCATTGTATTAAATCCATAAATTAAAAGTAAAGACAAAATTTTTAAATTTTAACAACAGTTTGGAAACCATTTTTTTTACTATTTTTTCTGTTATTTTATGAAAAAGACGCATTTTATATACATAAATTCGATATTCTGATCAAATTAGCGTAAAAACTTGTCTCTAACTCCTAAAGAGTCTACAAGGATTCCAGAAATGCTAGAAAAATTACGTAGTCATCGTTATACAGCTAGAACTGTTAGTTTATTGCTCTCAATCATTCGAAAAGTACTCCAGCCATTAGAAGACACTGTATTCAATGCGCGCAGACCAAGATCAGAACCAACAGCGAGCACAAAAACACAAGAGGATCGTTACATGGTGTCGAGAATGTTGAGAAATCGATTCAAACGGCTGTTGCAGTCAAAAATAACTTGCTACTTGCTCGAGAAAGCAATCCAAGCCCTTGTATAGTGAGGCAGTGTCTAGATGAAGCAAAATTACAGTCCTAGACCTGCAAATATTCGTAAACTTGAAAGATAACATCAAAATTCAAGATAGAGTGATGATAAAAAATTCGTGAATAGCACTCATGGCTGATTAGTTAAAGAAAATGTTTCCGATGAGTCGAGGTTTACGTTATGCAAGCACGATGGAAGGCTAAGAGTCTGGAAAAGTACAGGAAACCTGTATAACCAAGCTTACATTGAAGAGAAAGTACATTATGTCGGAGACACTATACACACGTGCGCTGGAATTTCTTCTGAAAGCCGCACCGAGCTATTAGTGATATAAAATGGTACTTTATCTGCAGAGAGGTACTTCAATGAAATCATTAATGAGTATTATGGCTCATTTTTGGTAAACATCGGCGAAAAAGGCACCTTCATGGAACTTAACGCATGTCTTCATACAGATTTAATAGTGCTAAAGTTCCGTAAAGATGTCGCTATCACAAGTATGAAGTGGCCAGCACGCAACCCAGACTTGAAACCGATCCAGCATGCTCAGGACGTATTGGATCGATTAGTAGGACATCAATATTTCCCTCTTATCACTCTTTGTGAACTCAAAGAAGCAGTGATAGAGAAATGGGTGTATTTTCCTCAGAATTCAATTAAAAACCAAATGGAAAGCATCCAAAACCAGATGACAGCTGTATTAACAGCTTCTGATAATAATACAGCGTATTAAATGAGTGAAAATTGCATTTTTGATACCTTTTATCTGTTTTCGACATCTAATGAAAGTGTCAATTTTATTTAACTTACATTTGTCCAAAATACACTTAACAATCTGTAATTTTTATCACTTCTATTTAAGGACTGTTAAATTATCTTTATTTTAGTGTTTATTTCATAAAGCTAGCTCCAATATTTTGGAAGTTATTAAGGTTTATGTAAGTGACCCGTTTTCATTGCGGCCCAGTGTATTATAGAGAGGTAAAGTTTGTGTGTTTGTGACGTTGTAGGGGGTAATGTCTAGATCTAATCAACCGATTTTAAACATTCTTTCTGTGTTGAATAGTCCATTTATCGAGGAGTGTCATAGGCTATATAGTATCACGCTATGACTAATAGGAGTGGAGCAGTAATGAAATATGTTTAAAAAACGGACGCGTTTTTTTCGCCGTCGGCACGGGTCAGCTAGTAATAAATATATATGAACTAGAAACTTGAAGTTTATTTTAGTTTGCAGCAGTGTGGATACGGACTAATTGTAGGGACACATTTTTTACATTAAAAAACAACTCCAAAACCAGAGAGAACAAAGTAAAACTGATAATGAAAACGATTTTCATGCAGTAATTTGTAAGAAGCTTGTTAACGCCTCTCCTTAAATTCTCCTTCGAATATCGTTTATCAGAATAGGTCTTCGTTTATTTTAAGTAACCCTTTTATACGAGAATTATGTTCATTAATAAGTTTTTTATAACATTTCTATTTTCATACAAGCATATGCCACTACCCTTATTGTTGTGGTTACCCTTTCAGGAAGTTAATAAATAATTTAGTCAGATGTCTTAAGTATCGGGAAGAAGTCTTTTTTAAATAGTTGTTATATTTTTAAACGGTAGTAGAGGTGTTTTAGGAGTTAACCTATGTATTCTACCAAAAATTGAAAATCTGCTTAAGTAATGTTTAACAGAGAGACCTCGCAAAAGCATCTGTGCATAATACTCAGGTGCACCCCAAAAATTTAGAATATTTTGAAAATTGCAAGGGATTTATTAAGTAGAAAAGAATGGAGGAGCTACTTAGGGAAATTTCTCTCCTGGCAAGGCATTTCCTATATATAATAAGCGGGTATACCACGGAGTTATTGAAACACTTTCAGATCTAACGTCAGCTGTACTTGATATCAGTAAGAAAAAAGGTAAGCCTCGGAAATAAACAATCCTCGACGACTAAATTTTTTAATGAACATCACTTTTCGCAGATGACTTAATGTACTGTTGAAAAATATGTCATACCACTTATTAAACTGATAATACTTATATTCTATTACAAATAAGAAATATTAAATTTCACTTTTCAAAGACGTCTACAAAATAACCGTATAAAAAAAACTTTCTTCAAACGCATCGATGTATACGATGCAATGTGATCGGTTCCTGTAGAAAGTGTAACAGGATGTACTGGGGGTGCGAATATTTGTACAATTGTGTACCTGTGCGGATATAGATCAGGATGTTAGGGAGGAGATGGGATGAACAGGGATATAGTTACAGAGGATATTAGCTTATTGTAGTAGGCATTTTTTTGGATGATCTTAGATTCTTTTGCAATATTCACGTGTAAACTATTTGTTTTCGTAGATACAACGATCATAATTATAATTATTTTATAAGTTTATTCTATAAAAAGTTAATTATCCGTGTGGTGACGGAGTAAGAATACAATATGTCACCACCCCATCTCATCCCATGGGTGTAATTTACATTGGACAATACAACGCGGTTTTTTTTAGTGCTGTAGCGTTTGTCTGTGTCGATCTATAATTTTAATTGTAGCTTCAATTTTAAGTAAATGACGATTTCAAACAATTTGTAATTAATTTTTATGAAATAAAGTATTTTGAAATTTGAAATTTGTCGTAGAAACCGACTAAGGGACTATTCGTGAATATTATCTTAACGAAATAAAAAGAAGGAAAACTTGCAATTAAACCCTATACCAATCCGTTTGGCCAGCGTGGTATTAGTAGGCCAAGTATCCCTCCGTCACAGGAGGAGGCCCGTCCCTGCAGTGGGACATTAATGGGATGTTATGATGATACGTATTAAATAATTTTGAAATGAAAATTATTAAGACGTAGGTTGCTACCTACTGTTATGAATATCTTGAATGCAAAGTAAAATTAAACTCTAACAAGGTTTACCTTCATATAATATTTAACGTCCTGCCTTGCAATCCATGAGTTGCCATAATAAACAAGAAGGGTAGTATACTGCATTACATTAATTCGTCACCAGTACACCGATTAGATGCCATTAAAAGAATAATTACACCCAATTGCATCAAACGTACCGTCCGACTTCTAAGGTCAATGTACAAATAATTAGTCATAATTAGTACAGAACATGAGCACATGAAATATAACGAGCTAACAACCAATGTCTAAGTTATTGTAACAACATTAACTTGAAAGGAATTTATTACTTAACTTAGATTTACATAGAATAAGTATAGTAGGCAGAACTGATACTGATATAGAAGACACAGAGTGGAAAGGCGCACTATGAATGAGAATGGTGCAAGATCTTTGTGACGACCTATGTGGCGCAGTCGGTATATTGCATGGCTGCTATGGAGAGGTCTCGGGTTCGATTCCCGCTCAATGCAAATCTTTATGTGCATGAACATGATTGTTTGCATTGGTCTGAGTGTTTTCTATGTATAATATATGTATGTATTTACAACAACAAAAAAGTATTTAAGTATGTTTATCCGTTGTCTAGTACCCATAGTACAAGCTTTGCTTAGTTTGGGACTAGATGGCGTTGTGTGAATGTGTGAGGATTATTACAACTGATACTGATATGGAAGACACAGAGTGGAAAGGCGCACTACTGAATGAGAATGGCTCAAGATCTTGTGTGCCAAAAAAAGTTGTGAGAGTGAATAAGAGAATAACGTAAAATTCGTTGAAAAGATTGGTTGGTGAATGTGATGATGATGAAATTTTATATCCAATGTTTAATATTGATTTTAATTGTTATTTTGTTATTTTGACTTAACTTCAAGATTGTTTTGTTGCTTTGAAATTAGGGGTCTTAAAGATGTTTGAAATTAGGAAGGTTAAGACAGCTCCGACACTAGGTATTATAGGTCGTATGGCATTAAGACATTTAACTTTTACTTTAAAAAAGAAGACATTAATTGGGAATCGCACAAATAATTTTCTTGTGTGGGATAATAAGAGGCGACATCGCTTACCCCACTCTGCCACCGAAGCAGGCAGCCATATATATATGAGCTTTAATGAACAAGAAATAAATTTACCATTCCCACATACTCATATTTATTTACAAGTCAAACAAACAAGATATGTTTAGAAATAAATGAATTAACAAATCTAAAGAATTTAGTATTGAATACTTTTCGATTCCATTCAGAATCATTTCGTTTCGCAATAAAAATTTACATAAATAAACTTATGACGAGTTTATGCTAAGTTGCTTTAATCTTTGCTTTTTTAAACGTATTTTATGTTAAAGATATTATTAGGTTACGTCACGCCGTTTGTTGGTGTCGCCTAACTGTCTACGATTTTAATTTGACCGTATTCTTGGTGTTGTTATAGTAGAGTTGTGTTAGGCTAAGAATAATGGGTGTTACAACGCATCCCATTTTCAAAGGGTGTCGTAAAAGGCGTCCAAGGAGCCTCTACTTGACATTTCATTACTCTGGTTTAGAAGTCAAAATTGACACTCAAACCGATAGCGTCAGTTTTTTTTAAGGCAAAAATACTTTAACATTGTCTTTTTAAGGTACACCTGTGTCAAATAGCACACTGCATTGCTGGGGTACTGCTTACGTTCGACACAAATCGACTTCCACAGTGCGGTCATAATGCTTGTACGCGCCTGTTACGTCCAAAGTCATAGGATTTGTGAAATCGGCATTTATTTTCCTGACCGCGACACAAGCTTTGTATGTAAAGTATTTTTTTTATGAGAGATAAAAGAAAGATTTGTTATAATACAACCAACGGTTTCCGAAAGACTGATCAAGGAAAAATCAACTAATCAAGTGTCAAAACTGTCATTTTAGTTCCTTAAAATGATAGTTTTGACACTTGATTAGTTGATTTTTACTTGTTCAGTCATTCGGAAACCGGGGAAAATATACAAATTACCTAAATACTATCATTATAAAATATACAAAAAACATGCCTTGTACAGCAGGATCTTTCACAAACAACAAACAATATTTACAAAGTGACGTAAGCTAAATATGTAAAGTAATATACGATGCTAAGTGATTGCTTATTGATGCACCAAAGATTCCTAACTTTACGGAAACAACAAATTTCCTTTGTTAATCATGTTAACAATATGATAGCAACGTTTACTTAGATAATCTGTATCTACTTTTATTATGAATCAGGTTTGACTGTGTGTTTGTTTGTTTTGTTTTAATTTTTCTGTTTGTTAACCTCTAGTCCAATATGTTGAACTGGTTGAACAGATAATTGAATATATTGGACTAAAGAGTGGGTTTGCAAGAAAAGTTTCGTAGTAACCCAGACTTTATACTTTTGTCTTCTGCAACTCGGTTTTTAAAAGGTAAGGTAAAGTTAAAAATCTTAATTCTAGCGATGCCTTAGGAATCAGGCTGTATTCTTACTCCGTCGGCAATAAAAGATATCCAGTGCCTACGACAAAAACTTGTATATTATTATATACTTGTATGTTGACGGCCTCTGTGGCGTAGTGGTTATACAACATGACTGCTACGCAGAGGTCTCGGGTTCGATTCCCGCTCTATGCAAATATTTGTGTGCATGAACATGATTATTTGCATTGATTTGAGTGTTTCTATATATAATATGTATGTATTTACAAAAAAAAAAGTATTTAAGTTATAATATCCGTTTTTCTGTTACGGCGCTTGTACACGCTAAGAAAATTTGCCATGTCTACGCCAGACAAGACAAATCTTCGTGTAGACGTCAAGAATTTTGTCTTTTTCGTACACGAAAACTTTTCTTGTCTTCCGCAGACAAGACAATTCGGAACGTGTACACGCCAGGATTTTTTTCGTACAGTCGTCAGACGGGCGTAGGGCGCGCAAGTAATAACAAGTGTGATAATCAGTGTGAGTTTCCTTTAGTAAAAATGTTAACTAGAAAGCAAACAAGTATGATACCCTACTACACCGCTCCCCGCCCATCCGCAACAACGTTCGCCGTGTCTTGTCTTGCGCAGACAAGAAAATTTTCTTATGTATCGCCTGCGCTGTGTACACAGGTCGTGCTTAGAAACGACACGAATTCTTGCGTAGGCCCGGCGATTTTTCTTACCGTGTACAAGCGCCGTTACCCATAACACAAGCAGGTTAAGCCTAGCTTACTTTGGGAACAGACGGCGCAGTGTAGAGATGTTCGTGAACATTTATTAGTAAATTCTAAGTAAAATAAACTACAGAATCCACATCAAGAACTATCTAAACACTAAGGCAGATGAGGCTAGTCACCTGCCATGCACCTACCTAACCTCAGGAGAAAGTCGATATGATAATTGGCTGGGCATCGAAGTGCGACCGGACCAACTACGTACAGAGCGATGTGCTAATAAGGATACGACATTTACTTCTCATTATTATTCAAAAGTCAATGAATGACGACTAAAAATAAATATTAAATATTTGTTCAAGGGAGCAATAAGCACAAGGAGGCAATATTTGGAGGAGGCCTATGTCCAGCAGTGGACGTCAATTGGCTGATATGATGATGATGATTTGTTCAAGATAGCAATTTTATTAATGAATATTTATAATTCTAGGATGGTTTTTAATAATATGGATAGCATAGAAGTTACAAAACAAACGCTGTGCTGAATCTGCATTATAAGTATTGCGTTTGCTCATAAGTAACAATTTTTGTAAATATATAACGAATAAAGTAGGTATAAATATGTCCAAAGTTAGACAAAGTCTGCCTCAATTTCAAAAGGGAAAATAAAGAGACTGAGGTAATCAATAAATCGTCAAATATCTCGATAATGGATACCAATTGCCGTTTATTTTCTTTTAAAATTATTGATGAAGAAATCAGCTGAAATACAAAGTGCTCTTAGGATCAATTTTATTATAATACTTAAATAAAAATAATATAAGTATTCCGTGTATCTTTGTGTGGTGATGGAGTAAGAATACAATATGTCACCACCCCTTCTTAACCCATGGGTGTCGTAAAAACCGACTAAGGGACTATCCGTTAATATTATCTTTACGAAATAAAAGAAGGAAAACTTGAAATTAAAACCCTATACCAATCCGTCTGGCCAGCGTGGTATTGGTAGGCCAAGTATCCCTCCGTCATGGGAGGAGGCCCGTCCCTGCAGTGGGACATTAATGGGCTGTTACGATGAATATAAGTATTATGGTCTAAGCTAGTCGTATCCACACAATTCTAGCACAACAATCTTAACCGTCCAAAGCACGCGACGAGGCTAGCCTCTACCGCGTTATCAATCATGTGTTTTACTATTAGAATACCTCGCGGCACATTTTATGCAACATTCACTTGCTTACATTATACTTTAATGTTATTATATTATTTTAACTACTATTAGATTATACTATTTAACTATATTGTCCGTGAGGTGACGGAGTAAGAATACAATATGTCACCACCCCATCTCATCCCATGGGTGTCGTAAAACCGACTAAGGGACTATCCTCGAATTATCTTTACGAAGTAAAAAGAAGAAAAACTTGAAATTGATCCCTATAACAATCCGTCTGGCCGGCGTGGTATTAGTAGACCAAGTATCCCTCCGTCACGGGAGGAGGCCCGTCCCTGCCGTGGGACATTGATAGGCTGTTATAATGATGATGATGATAGAACAATTATTATTTATGCGATCTGTAAATAAGCTTGGACGTACTTTGTGGCCGATATTTTTATGTCTGTAAATGAGTGGCAAATGAAAGTCTCTTTGTGAATATGGACTACTTAAGTACATATTATAAGGTTTTTTTTATATTCATACACATAAAAAAAAAACTATCGAGCTGCTCTGCTTGCCCGCTAAGGACTCACCCATTCTTTAAAGAGTGCGTCAATATATCTTGCGAATACAGCTTACATATAAACAGGCTCGGTGGTTTGACAGTCGCGATATGTAGTGATACTTTGACCCCCATGCAGAATATTTTTTTGTGAAATTTAAACGTTTTTATCCAGGTCCTCAATGTTCTTTGTGACTCCAGGACATGATCCCTAATGCGATAAGTCGTCTTATTATAAGTGCAAATACTTCTTAACGTGACCCCAATTCGGAATCAATTTACATCAACACATAAATTTACTTTCCTTCCTTCTCCTTACTTGGAGGTATTACTTTCATGTATTAAAGTCATTCAGTCACAAGTATTGAAATGTTCTGACAGGTGTCTAACCTGGGGGTCATTGTCTAACCCGGGGTCAGTGAATAAACTTGATTGATCTTACTGTAATCTATGCCATGTCTACTTTGTTTTTTGATAATATTTTGACGATCTTGTAGTAGTAATAATTTTAGCAGTAGTATTAGTCTATTGGTTGTAGTTTATGACTGTTAAGGTCTTGGGTTCTCAGTTTTGATTCCCACTCATTGAAAATATGAAATGAATGTTTGTATTAGTCTGTAGCGGGTATAGCTATTTGCATGTTGAGTCATAACAAATTTCTAGTTATATCATAGTATGAGAATTCTCTATGCATTATATTTTTATTATCAATTAATTTCATTAAAATCAATTAATATTTCCATATTTAGTAAAGAATTTTTGTAAACCTGTCTCTAAGGAAACGCACACGTTCGATAAATTTGCAATAATTGCTAGTCTTATACAATTTATTGTTATAATATTACTCCTTACTTATTCACACAACGCCATCTAGTCCCAAACTAAGCTGAGCTCCTATTATAGGGTCTACTACCCCATACATTACAGATAAACATACATATCCTTTTTTTCTTCAATTTCATTTTTTATGGATATCTCATCGAGGATAAAGTAATTTGGTTTCTAGCATCTATTAAATTTATATCTGTGTTTCATTCAAACGAAATTGCATATAACCATTATAAATCGGTATCAACGGTCTGATTAGAGCCGATTTTTTAATTACAAAATTACTTAAAGACTATGTAAGAGACTAAATACAAGAAAAAAAAATCTACCAATCTTATATGCCACAGCTATATCTACTTCATTTATTAAACATTAAAATGCAAATGAAAAGACAGCTTTGTTTATTTGAGTTCATTTCTCAAAGAAACCATCTATATCTCTGCCAAATTACCGTATACACCTTATACCTTAACATTCTTACAATAAGGCTTATTTTCGAATGAATCAATTCGCATTTATGAATGTCTCAACTCAATTTCCTTACATACACAGAAAACCTATTTTCCAATTAAAAACAAAATATGGCTAACAAGTTTCCTTACACTCATCAGCCTTGATTCCATTATACCTTAAGCCCTTACAATAAGACAATTTCGTATGAAAATAATTATAGTTTGATGAGTGTATATCGCAATAAAAGGTGGACTATATTTTTTTTTCTAAATAATTAAAAATATGTATTCAAGTATATGTTGAAGTCTATTAATTTATCTACTTTAGCAATTTAATTTTATTACGTAATTTATGTATAACTGTACGAGTTCACTAAAGCGGGGTTTACACTGGCGATTTTAATAGTTGTTAAAAAAAGCTTTGCACTTTAATGTGTTACCTAATAGTTTTGTATTTTAGTTTAGTTCTTAGGGTTATTATCTATTTCATTTTTAATTACATTTAAATATTTTAAATCACAAATCAATTTACAGTCCCTTCTAAAATTTTTGTACGCTACCACTTGCCGAAACAAGCAAAGTTCAACAATCCCTGAATATCCTGAAACAAATCTATTTTCATTGTTTAAGTAGCGGTATCTGCGTGACTTTTAAACATTTTCATCATATATCAGCCCACTGCTGGACATAGGCCTCCTCCAAACGTTTCCACCTTGCGCGGTCTTGTGCCTCAAAAACATAACAAACATTTTATGAGGCATTTATTCCGTGTGAACGCCCCCTTACAATGTATCATAGGATGTGCACACACGATCATTCGCTAATAAAAACCGACACAAAATACCTAGTTTGTCGGTCTATAGACTACATTTATTTATGGGCACACTTTAAATGCATAAAAAGAACCGCAGAATACTATTTATGACGACAAATTAATTTCAAAGAATAATTTTGCGATGATTACAATTAAGTACTAGGAATAAATAAATCGAAATAGAAAAAAAATATTAGTTGTTAATTTCTTACGAGGAAATGTGGAGCGGTCTTAATAAGGCTCTTGATTGTTTGATCTGTTGCGATATTGTATACTAATAGGCTACTAAGATTTGTTGATTAATTTATTGTTATTGATCAAGGATTTAAACTGGGCGCTGTCTTTAATAAATGTAACTTAACTTAATAAGGCTACAAAGATTGACTTTTTTGAACTAATTACTTTGCTAATGCCTTTGCTTGACATGTCTGGTTATTTCACGGAAAATGTATATCTGATGAATGTGTCACAAAGCATATAATTCCCGCGATTTAATCTAATATATCAAGCTTTTCTACATTATCACAGTAACACTTAAATATTAGTTAAAACAAAAAATGGAATTAGGAGTATGTTTATCCGTTGTCTAGTACCCATAGTACAAGCTTTGCTTAGTTAGTAGTGAGGAATATTTATACTTATAAATTTTTCCAAATAATAAACAATCAAACATATCATATAATAACACATTTTTATTTAAAACTAGTGCACATTAAGCTAAATAATGTTATACTAATGTAGTTATGCAAATTCCCCAGCATAAAAACACTTGATTTTTTAATTATCTTTCAACCGCCTGCTTTTAATAAACCATAGACTAGGTATTTAAAGCAAAGAGGATTTGTTGATTTTTATACATGAAATCTCATTTGCATGGTAATGTGATTTATAAGTCAGTAATTTTGGCTATGTTATTTTCCTTCTTTCCCCATTTATGGTGTAACTTTCATTCACAAATTAGGAAAAGACAATATACCCGCTTACTCATAAACGCCTCTTAAATATTAGTTAATTGATTAGCTTAAATTCTTACAATTTTGTTTGGTATAAGGTTGGTTTTCCTAATGAAAATCTCGCTAAACAGTGATTAAATTTAAGAGGCGTTTATGAGTAAGGGGGTAACCCCCTTACTCATAAACGCCTTTATTTTGGTTCACGTGTAATTAGAAATGAAACATGTAACTGCTGGCTGCTTCTTTTTAAAATACTTAAATCACAAGATTTTTACAAAATTGACATTATTTTATTTAGTTTTTTTTAAATTGCTTGCTGTGGTTTTCTGTTACTGAAGGAATACATGCAATGTTCCTGTAGTTTTTAATATTAATTTCTAATGTGTATTGCCTTTGTTGAAGACCCATAAAACAAATAAATAAGATTCTTCAAAAGCAAATCAGTAAAATTTCTCTAATTGGCTGGTTTAAAAACGGTATTTCTCCACCTTTCAGGCTTGGTTTTGGATCTTTAGCCGGGGAAAAAACAGAAACACCTGATAGACCAATTCATAAAATTCGCCGACAAATTCATAGACACCAATTATATTTTTTTAATCCTTTTACGTCACGTCCGAGTTTATTGACATTATAAAGAATAACGGTTGCGACCGGAAACAGCCTTTTTTTTATAAACCAATTTAGATATATCCTCAAGAAAATATAGCTCTATGAAATGATCTCATATACACGGATCATTAGTTTTTGACTCTTTGGTAACTGATTAAAAAAAAATAAGGTATTCGACTGCTTCTCATCCCTAAAGTGTCGTAATAGAGGACTTAAGGATACTTAAACTTACCACTACTAGCTACTACGATTTTAATTGATTTTGATTTATTCGGAATATTGAAAATCGGAGTATCATTTTTCGGACTAAGAACCCTTCGAGCATTTGATTGTACGAACGTGTGAAAAACTAACAAATCAGATTTACGACTTTTGGTAAAATAATTTCGTGACTCTTAATAATAGCCATTATAATTCTTAGGAATTATGAAATTCGGAATAAAACATTTCGAAATATTTCGGTAAGTATTTCCTTCACAGACATATATTATCAACATAACTTACAATTCCTTAGATTTGCAAGCCGTGGCAGCCTTTTATTAGGGCAACACTATTGTTATGTGCTATATTTATGTTAAGTGAATTACGTATGAATCCTGTGTATGTCTTGTTGCTTGTCCTTAAATAAATTAATAAATAAATAGCTATATAAGCATCAATAAAATTCACACATGTTCACAAAGTAAATAAGCCCTTTTTATTCAATAAAGATTAAAAGCTTCAATAAAAAAGTGATATTTCTTACAACCACCAAGTAAGCATAACTTGAACCATTCCTTACAAAAGAGGGCATTAGGTTTACTTGACTACATAAGTCGTCGACGCGTGGCGACTTACCGCATGGTCAAACACGACAGGAAGTAAGAATCCTTTATGTTAATCATTAGAATGCACTGGGTTTCTTTACTGATTACTATCTGTGCATATAAAACTATATATGTATGTTGATGTATAGAAACTACTTGAGAAATTGAATCAATTTTATGTGGCGGAAAATCGGAAGCCGAGTTTTTTTAGATCAATAGGAAAGATGATTTTGATATTTTCTCTATCGTATGATATTCGGTCCTTCAAACGCAGTGTGAAGAAGCATTTGGCCAAACCGGCAAGATGATGACGACGGATTGAAGTTGTTTTTGGACTTCTATCCGTTGGCTTTATTTGTGGACTGTTCTCGCGCTTTCCATCAGGTTCGATATAGTCATATTGCCGTGTTCAGTATTAAAAAAAAATGATTTCGTACAGCGGTTTAAAATTCAATTTTTTTTTATTATGTAGTCATTTTATTCATCAAGTATAAGTTTTGTTTTAATTCTAATTGTGATTTAAAAATTATGTATGTGTGGACGGAGGGCCCATTTTTTTTCTGCGACTTTTTGCAGTTTAATCAACACCAGTGTATAGTAAAAGTTGTTAAAACATTGGTAAAACGAATATTAGAGTTTGTAAAGACTTTATTCAAAAGAAATATAAGGCATTTTGACAAGTACAAGATAGTGTTTGAAAATAACATCGTTTATAAGTGTTATAATTTCTAATCTGAGATTTAGATGTAACCTTGAATAAGTTATGTTAACGTATAACTGTTAAATGTTCCTTAGCAAATAAATAAATAAATAAAATCGATTTTTAGCCTATTACCATACGGTTAACTCCATTCCTAAATTTTTTTTTTCTATACTACGAAATAACATTTTTTTACATCCTCCAAAAATTTCGTTAGGCATCGAAGCAGAAACGTCGAACTAACCCTGCCAAACGTCAAACCCCATTACTAATAGAGGTATAAATTACCCCTTGATCACCACGCGCCATCACCTGCCACCGAATAATATAATAATTAGAACTGGATATGCCTGATGTATCCATTAAAAACTGTGGCAGTAAATTTTAATTTTTTCTTTAATTCGATTCGTCCGGAACTGGCATTTGTTTTATTGGGTAATATATTTTTATAATAATTATAATTATTATTAGTGAGCAGGTATAACTTCCTAATTACGCATAGAATTAAGGAGTCACGGGTAAAAAAATAAGACATATCGAGGGAGGTTTTTGATGATTATATTATATTACGCGCCTAACTTGAAAGCCTTTAAAAACAATTTATTTTTTCAAATGGCATAAGGAATGATCTAGATCTGAGGTAAAAAACAATGAAAAATACAACCGTTTTTGGAAGCTTTCCCTCTTTTGAAGTTGACAAAAATACACAATCAATAGCATAACCACCTTTTTAGAGTCTGTTAAAAACAGAATTGGGATGGAATAAATTATTAGTATTATAGCTTATGCCATAGACAATATCTTTGCCTAGTTGTAGCACAAGTAAGTACTTAATCGAAAACAAAATAAGAAATGTACTTAAATAACTGTCACCCATAACGATACGATAAAGTAAATTATATTCACAAGTATGCGGGTTCGTATCTTATCCTATGCACGTACCGATGTATACTTTACTAAAAACGGTCGCCTATACGGCTACTCTATTAGCGGGTTTGATTGTCACACACACAAGACAATGGTTAGTGGGCAACTTACCCCCTTACTCATAAACGCCTCTTAAATTTTAGTAAATTGATTAGCTTAAATTCTTACGGTTTTGTTTGGTATAAGGTTAGTTTTACTAATAAAATATCGCTAATAAGTGATTAAATTTAAGAGGCGTGTATGAGTAAGAGTTATTTAATCTGTGCAGAACTCTCTAACGTGGCTTCACCTCTGTATTCCTACGACGCCAGCCGGAAGCAAATTTTTTCGAAGCTCTTCTGCATCGGAAATTACGTAAAAATCCGTCCCAGCTCAGATGAAATACTACTAAGCGATCACCCATCTATGTAAAAACCTCGCCGGCGTTCCTTAACCAACGATATCGTTAATTGGGACATGGGTTATAGGTACAATAGTACATATTGTACCTAAAGTAATTGACACATCTATTAATGTATTCCTAACGTGTGTAATAGGTTAGGCACGTCGATAGTGGCGCCATCTACAAGCTTGACTAAAACTGTACTTACAATACTGCGCCTGCATGACAAGTGCACCGTGATTCGCGGTAATGCATTCTTTATTTGAATTCCATTACGTTTAATTATCCATGTGGTGACGGACTAAGAATACAATATGTCACCACCCTATCTCATCCCATGGGTGTCGTAAAAACCGACTAAGGGAATAACCGTAACTATCTTTACAAAATAAAAAGAAGGAAAACTTGAAATTAAACCCTATACCAATCCGTCTGGCCAGCGTGGTAAGAGTAGGCCAAGTATCCCTCCGTCACGGGAGGAGGCCCGTCCCTGCAGTGGGACATTAATGGGCTGTTATGATGTTATGATGACGTTTAATTATAGCTTGTATAAGACCAGTACTTTACCAATCAGCTAAAGTGACTGTACTTTTTTATTAACGGAAGAATTCCTAGATGTTTCTTCGTCTATTGCTGAATGCTCACTAATTCATTTATTAATGCTCTTATACCTTGTACAAAGACTTCCATATTAAAATGGTATTATACAGTAAACAGCCATACCAATACAAATATTCATATAAAACGAAAAATTGCTTTGAGCAGGAATAAAACCCTAGACTATACAATACCACAACACCACAGTGGTCGTCGAATACAAATAATAAGAAAAAATTTTAGCTTCTTTGGGTCAACCGGTCATTAGGCCTTAGCAAACATTCTTCACACACAAATTTTTTAACCCTTCTTTACCAAGGCCATCAACCAAAAAAATATAAAACTTGCTTCACCAGATGTTAAGCAAAGCATACTAACAATACTTCTTACTAATTCACACTTAGAAAATTAAATTAACTAAAGAATCGAGTCAAACGCCCGGTCACTATTTGCTTGCTTAGGGTCTGTTCACACTGGCGATTTGGCCGGCGATTTTTTTTTGCGATTTCACGTCGCGGCACCGTGCACGCGGAAAGCACACTGCGAGTAGTTTACTGCCAACAAATCTGGCAGCGATGCCAGATCGCGACGTGAACTTGGCAATGGATGCATCGGGGCGAGCTCCACCGGACAAATCGCTAGTGTGAACAGGCCTTTATTACTTGCGCCCGCGCACCGTAACGATAGGGCACACAGCACACTATCCCCTTAGTAATCGCAATGTTTATTACATTTTAGACTTTATTTTGATCACTGTAAGGTATATATTTGTTTGTAAGAATGGATATAGTTTTTGTTTTATGTAACAAACCATGGTAACAAAAAGGTATTGTAAGTATGTTTGTTGTTTTAAAGATGTGCTTAGCTTAAGTAATTGTTAACTGGTTGAGCCCTCAGCTTTGCTCGCGTTTTAAATAATTTTGTTTTTGTAAAATCGACTCTAGAGTAATCGACCGTAGAGTCCTGTGTTCATATTGTGCAATTTTGTTTCATCATCATCATAACAGCCCATTAGTGTCCCACTGCAGGGACGGGCCTCCTCCCGTCACGAAGGGATACTTGGCCTACCAATACCACGCTGGCCAGACGGATTGGTATAGGGTTTAATTTCAAGTTTTCCTTCTTTTTTATTTCGTAAAGATAATATTGACGAATAGACCCTTAGTCGGTTTTTACAACACCCATGGGATGAGATAGGGTGGTGACATATTGTATTCTTACTCCGTCACCACACGGATATTTGTTTATTTTTGTTTATTTGGATGAAATGGTATTGGTGAAATTGTAATGGTACAAATCTATATTTTTTGAGATAAAAGCTAAATGGCAGAACCTATTTTAATGAAATTCTTAACGCTTTTAGTAAACGCTTACAAAAAATTGAAAGCTGTCAATGTAATATCGTTAGTAAACGACTTTTGGTAAACGTACCTAAATACGGTATGTTTTACATAGATAGTCTATGGCATATGCACTTATTGTGCTTATCCACCAAAAGACCTACACGCATATTTCCTTTAGCATGATGATTATCTATTACGTATACCTATTACTAAGGTTTACCCGTCTCTGTATGTTGTTAGTAATATAGCAATCTAATAAGCAATTATAATACATTAATATATTGCATATAATATGCAACAGTAACACAGTTACAATCCAATGTTGATCACGATTATGGTTATGTAATTTAAAGAAACATAGAAATCAGTTCTTGCCATAAAACAGACAATAAAGTAGTCAATGTGTAATATCTTAAACTTATCAATATTATACATTTTAAATTAATTTTTTGAGCTACAAGATAAACATAATGATTAATTAATTAAATTAAACTCAACTTGTTGTTTTGACGGATCCTACTCAGTTAGTTTGTATTTGAAAATATTTTCTGGATGACAAAGCGTACCTACTGGTTGAAATCAATGCGAGCGCTATTGCCGGTAATGTCTTTGATTTAGAGTTCTTGCAAAGATGTTGTGATCATTTGCAACTATGTTCAAAAAATGATTGTCAGAAAGTATCAGTGATTTTGTAAAATATTTCAATTATAATTATGTTTTATATATTTAAATTCGTTCTGTTTAATTCTCAACTATAAGGATACAAATTTTACCTTTACAGCTGCGAAGGGACATATTCTATCGCCTGTACCACGGCGAGTGTTCTGATGAACTCTTCCAACTGATCCCGCCCTCTCCTTTCTTACCCAGAACAACACGTGCCGGACTTAAGTGCCACCGCTACTCTGTAGAGACCATACAAGTCCGAACAAGGCGGTTCAGCACTTCGTACATGTGCAAAACCATTAAACAATGAAACTCTTTGCCCGCCCACGTGTTTCCTTCATACTACGATCCTGGTTCTTTCAAGCGAGGCATGAAAAAGAATCTTCTGAAGCCACCATAGTGGAGACATTCATGCCTCTACAAATATTGTAGCTGGCATGGTACTCGCCATTCTTGGACTATATTGGATGCTTAACATAAGCAACCATAGAGTCAAGTAGAGAGCAACAGTAAACTCCGCCGTAGACGGTCCCAAGCCCGTTTGAGAAAGGAGGAGGGAGGGTTCTCCTCGGTACCTCTCTGATTAGCAGAGTGGACAGATGAAGGAGAACCGGGAAGGGGGAGGAGGGGTGACTTGCTATTTCAATTTACTTGAAATAGTGGGTGAGAGGAAGAAAACCTGTCTAAAAATTACATGGCGGCTGACAGAAGTCTGTCACCGTCACCAGGGGCGATGGATACGTTTGATGCAAACGACCATTCGGCCTGACCCGTTACCCTTAATGGAGAGGACCGGGGGTCATATGACTGCGTGGAAGAAAACCATAACAAAAATAACCCTAAATCTTAAGTTCTAGCGTTCGGCGAGGAGATGTATGGCTGGGGGGAACCCGGTTCCAAGGACGCTACAATTTAGGGGAGCTTACCCCTGTGCGGTGGGAAAAAAGCCGAGGGAACCCACCCTCGCCAAAAAAGTACCTAAAATGATAAATGACGGATAAGGAAAATTTTCCCCAGGTGGGTCCCGTCTGCGATGCAGATGGGGAATCCCACACCGGCAGAGTCCTGCCGGTCAGCCTCCACCGTAATCTGGGGGGGGGCACTGTTCGTCCTGCAACAAACACCGTCGTCGCGCAAAGCGACGGCAGTTCGAGGGTACGCACGCCCAGTCTTGTGTGCCCAAGTCTAAGTGTATTAGATTGCCAAGAAAGTAGCAATACAACGCTTAGAGTGAAGCATTCTACTGCTTACGGGAAGAAAAATAAGGAACCAGCAGTTGAGGAGAGTGACAGCTCTCTTATGTCATGTTCGTCAGCGACATCACTATCTACACGTCGGAAAAGGAAAAGAAATCCTGAAGCGACTTCAAAAGCTGTGCGAGTAAAACGGTCAGGTGCTGACCGATTAAGCGACGACGAACGAGATCTTCAAGGCATTTTAAACCCGACTTCTCCTGGCGAAAGTTGTACACGGGCGAATGCACGGGCCGTATGCGATATCTTGGGTGATCTAAAAGGCCAACCCACAGCAGATGTGGGCGCTAGAGTATTGGAGTCCATCGCATCCGCGGAGCAAGTAGTAGATAAAGCCAAAGGTCTGAAAGGCATTCGCACTCTTCGACTTGCGATGAGAGAAATACAGGCTGGAGTAACAGAGCTTCAATTAAGAACCGATGGGGCTGCCATAGAGAAATATGAGCTGGAGAACCGAGAACTTCGATCCCGCATCGACTCTCTTGAAAACACCTTGGCCACCATGGCAACGGAGTTGGCTGAGCTCCGTAAGGTATCAGGCGTACAGCAGAGTTTACCAACAGAGACTCCACTGTTACCCATAGTGACCAACACATTGGCTTCGACTACAAGTCGGAAGTCAAAAGAAAGACCGAGCGCAGAAGTGAAGGGCCGTAATGAGCTCATGGGGACCGCAAACTCAGTCGTAAACCAAAACGACAATGACGGGAACCTAGCGAGTCAAATAGCGGTCCTCATTGACCGTAAATTGGCTAATTTTAGGACTAGCCTCATGGAAGAAATCTATCCAGATCGAGCGCTTCGTCCTCCCCTGAATTCTGGCAGTAGTCGAGAAACTACTTCGCAAAAAAGCCGACGTCGTCGAAAACAGGTGATACAAACTTTGCCTGATATCGAACCTACACCTCTTGCAATCCAACCAGTGACTGAAGTTACAAGTCAAGGTAATAACGAAGCATGGTGTAAAGTGGTTGGTAGGAAAGAAAACACTAACAAGAGAAAGATGGTAATTACGCAGGCCACCAGCGTAAACAAGAAAAATGGGGGATTTTTTCCAACGATTCCTGACACTTCAGCTATTACGATCTCTCTTCCACAGGAGTCAAAAACATCACTGGCTGAAGTTATGAAAGTGGCTAAAGCTCGTGTAAAGCTATCTGAGTGTGGCATCGATAACCTAAAGGTTAAGAGAGCGGTCACCGGAGGTCTTGTCCTGGAGGTTTCCGGAGAAGAAAGATCTAAAAATGCAGACCTTTTGGCTAACCAACTAAGGACGGCACTCGCTGAAACAGGTGCCCTGATAGCACGCCCTATCAAAACTGGTGAGATGAGAGTCATGGACCTATATGATTCCATTACCCCCCAAGACATTGCCGAGGCCGTAGCTGAAGTAGGCGGTTGCCCTCTAAGTGATGTGAAAGTAGGTGACATACGGTCTCCCATAGATCCAATAATGAAGACCCCGATCGTTCCTTGGGGAACCCACCGCGACGTTGGTGCATTAAAAAACTCAATCGGGATCTACTCGCCGCTGCTGCTCACGTCGTGGATTGGTCAACAGCAAATATAGAGAGGTCTGCATCTGATCCAGAAACACACGCGACCAGGTTCAGGGGTATTATGACAAACCTGTGTGATGTTTCGATGCCGCGGGCTAGTCCTTCTAGAAAACGCTCGACGTACTGGTGGTCACCGGAAATTGCACATTTACGCACAGAATGTGTAAGTACGCGACGCCAATACCAACGAGCAAGAAGAAGACGGCGAGCAACAATGGAGGAGATTTCTGGAGCGTATGCAACCTATCGTGTAGCAGTAAAGGCTCTTCAATGTGCTATTGCAGATGCCAAGTCTCAGTCTTGGAAGGAGCTTATTAAGGAACTGGACAGTGACCCATGGGGCCGACCCTATAAATTGGTTATGGGAAAATTAAGACCCTGGGTCCCACCCTTAACAGAGACCTTGGACCCCGAATTTGTCACTAGAGTAGTTGACACATTGTTTCCACAGGGGCAAAATCTAATGTCGCTCTCTCAGGCAACTGCCGATGAAGGTTGGTCTAATGATTTAGATGTGACCGAGACTGAGCTAAACCAAGCTGTGCAGAGACTTGCAGCCCGCAACACCGCTCCCGGACCAGATGGAATCCCAGGTCGTGCCTTGGCATTCGCCTTGACTATTCTTGGGGAAAGGATGAGGAATCTTTATTCAGAATGCCTCCGGTGCGGGGTATTTCCGAATTGCTGGAAGGAAGCCCGACTAATTTTAATTAAAAAACAAGGACGGACTTCGGATTCTCCTTCAGCTTTTCGACCCATTTGCTTGCTTGACGAGGCGGGTAAGCTCTTTGAGCGCGTTATAGCATGCCGTCTTAAAAGACATCTGTCGAACTTAGGTCCTGATTTATCTGACTGCCAATTTGGCTTTCGGCAGGGAAGATCTACGGTCGACGCGATCAAACGTGTACGATCTCTGACTGAGCCAGCGGTCCAGGCGGGAGGCATAGCGCTAGCTGTGAGCATAGACATAGTCAACGCATTTAACTCCCTACCCTGGCAAGCAATTAAGGATGGACTACAATACCACCAGGTACCGCAATACCTACAGGCAATTATTGGAGCATACTTGTGCGATAGAGCTATTCAGTATACGGGTCGGGGGGGAACCAGAGTAGTGAGGAATATTAGTTGTGGGGTTCCTCAAGGCTCGGTTTTAGGACCATTACTTTGGAATCTCGCGTATGATATAGTTCTGCGGACAAGCCTTCCCCCGGGCGCTAGTATAATCTGTTACGCAGATGATACTCTGATAATAGCCAGGGGAGTTTGCTTTCCTGAAACTTTAAGACTTGCCGAACTGGCAGTTGCGTGTATCACGCGCAGAATTCACGGGCTAGGATTACAAGTGGCGCCTCAAAAAACCGAAGCACTATGGTTCCATAATCTACGGCGAGGCGAGGAAACACCTAACTCGTGCATCCGAGTCGGTGATACTGCAGTCCCAGTGAGCCGAAAATTAAAATATCTCGGTCTCACCTTAGATAGTCAATGGGGATTCGGAGACCATTTTGAGACACTCGTGCCTCGGGTTCGAGGAGCTGCCGGCTATTTACACCGCCTGCTTCCGAATCTTGAAGGACCTAATGAGGAAGTTCGCCGTCTCTATAGCGGGGTCGTCAGATCTATGGCTTTGTACGGTGCCCCAGTCTGGGCAATCTGTCTTAGAGATGGACCACGTAGTAGGGTACAACGATGCAGAGCTCTTCTTAGGAGTCTGCAGCGCATATTGGCTATCAGAGTAGTGCGGGGATATCGGACTATTTCTTTTGAGGCAGCAACTACTTTGGCAAGGACCACGCCTCTAGACATATTGGCTGAGATGGACGAGAAGATTTATTGCCAGACGCGTTCAATCCGCATGGTTGGAGACGATGAGAGGTTATCGGAGTCCCTTGTCATGCTGCGGCGAGAAGCTCACAGAGATGCTCTCCGGGAATGGCGTATACGACTAGAGGAGCCTCAGTGTATACGCCAACGCGCCGTCGGTGCTATATTGCCGAATTTTGAAACCTGGATGACAAGGAAACGAGGAAGGGTCACGTTTAGGCTAACACAGATACTCACCGGGCATGGCTGTTTCGGTGAGTATCTGTGTCGAATAGGACGTCAAGAGACTGCAAATTGCCATCACTGTCCAAGCGACAGAGACTCTGCCCAGCATACTCTCGAGGATTGTCCAGCATGGGAGTCGGAGCGATCAGTCATGGTTGCCCAAATCGGGAGCGATCTTTCACCGCCAGCAATAATAGCTGCTATGCTCGCGGATGAAGATGGGTGGATGTGTGTGCTCTCCTTCTGCGAAACAGTCATGTTCCGGAAGGAGACTGCTGAGCGAGAGCGAGAGAGAGCCGATCCCTCTCGAACAAGGCGACGCCGTGGCAACAGCTCCGGCACCTCAACCAGGGTTCGCTAGCGGCTTCAGTAGGGGACTGCACCGCTAGTTGTACGATCATTATAAGTCGTGAGAGTATGCGGGCTGCCAACAAGGCACCGTTTGACGAGCCTTTTTAAGGCGAGGTGAGATAGGTTTCGGATGAAGCATTCGCGTTCCCGAAACCTCTCTGGAACACCTGAGAAAGGTCATCGTGGAGGTTTTAGTCGGTAGACCGGTCTGGGAGCCCGACATCACCTGCTCGTCTAACCCCAAGGCGACAGGTATACGAAAAGTATTTCCTCCACGAAAAAAAAAAAAAAAAAAAAAAAGAGAGCAACAGTAGATGTTTTTGTTTTTGTACTTATGCTATTGAATTAGGTTATAAGTACCTGTGATAATAGTTGTATGTGTGATAACAAATAAATAAATAATTTTCAAAAGCTAACCTTAACCAGTGCAAATAGATATATGTAAAGGAGTTCGTCTGCATCAGTTAATCTTCTATACTTTTCTGTTATGTGACATTGCGTTATATATTATTTATACGTAAAATGCGTGTTTTGGTGATATAAATATATCACGGTCTATATAGTTATTAGAGCGAATTCTATAGTATATGAAATTCTACTTTTAGAATATTTTATTAAGAAATTGAAATAATAATTTATGTTAATTTAATTTAAACAATAACAGTTTTTATTCATAAAATTGCATTTTAATGTTAATTTTTTTTCGCGTTACATTCTACTTAAGAAATTGTTCTTTTATTTTGTTGCATTACCTACTTACTTACATTTTTTAGGTTACTTTTGTAAAAAAAAAGTTTTTAATAATAAAATACTAAATAGTGACTTCAAATAGTATGACTATCAAAGTTATGTAAAGAAGCAGCAAACAAACCGTATATCAGCCAAATTACGGTCACTAATTGGACATGGGTCTTCTTTGAGCGTCTACTTTACGCAAAATATATTCCTCACAGTTTTACACAACGCCATCTAGCCCCAAACTAAGCAGATCTTGTACTATGGGTACTAAACAACGGATAAACATACTTAAATACTGTTTTTTTGTAAATATATGTACATACATTTTAAACATAGACAACACCCAGACCAAAGCAAACAATCATATTCATGCACACAAAGATTTGCATTGATCGGGAATCGAACCCGAGACCTCTGCGTAGCATTCATGTTAAATAACCACTACGCCACAGAGGTTGTCGTCAAATCTAGAACATTCAACGTCTTTTCTTCAGGTTCCACACAATCATAGAGCCGTATAATTACATAAACAAAAAAAAAACAGTGACCAACCAAACTAAAAACTTTCAAGTCATCCATGAACCCTATTGTAATAAATTCATATCAAATATCTTTCCTTACATCAGTTAAATACAATAAAACCCAACGACTTCCTTCCAAAATAACCCCTAAAAAGAAAAAAAAGAGTTTTAAAACAATACTCTGTGGTCAACTGTAAGACAGTGAGCTATTCGAATAGAACTTGCTTTAATTAAAAATGCATCTTATTTGTAAAAAATTAAGGTTGATGGTTGTTTGGTTGGTCAACTGTAAGACGGTGAGCTATTCGAACAGAACTTGCGTCAATGGAAAATATGTCTTATAAATAAAGAATTATGGTTGAAATTTGTAGTAACGGTAATTTAAGTAGAACTATTAAGGGGTTCGTCTTCAAAACAGAAGTGTTTTATGATTGAGTTAAAATTATGCCATTTTTATATTATTATCTATGTAAAAGAAGGGGTGGGAATTATTATTATTCCTACGAAATTATGGTTGCACGCTTTGAAGTTTTTAACCGACTTCAAAAAACGGAGGAGGTTCTCAATTCGGTTGTATTTTTTTTTGACTTGTCTTGTCATTTTGGCAGCAGCTGAAGACCAAGGATGGTATGATTGCAAATAGACAAGATTGGGGTCTTATTAGCTTACTAAGTTAAGTCGGGTCAGCGTTTTTTATGTAAGTATGTATTATTTATCTTTCTCAAAAAAGCCCTATCAAGAGACCTATTATAGCAGACATAAAATATTGACAATGTCATGATTACCTAGAAATAGGACTGGCTCCGATAACCAATCTCATTTCTTCTGGGGCAAAACTATCCCCTTACTCTGTAAAGAGGCTTTACATAAAGCACATATTATTATGTTTGTTGTAAAAATTAACTCGAAGAAAAGGAGCGAGGATCAAACCCGAAACTTTTGCGTAGGAGCCAAAGACTACAACCACTATGTCAAACAAGTCGTCAAAAAGGGCCAATTAGGCCCAATTTTCCTCGGTCACCGAAAAAGGCCTGTCCTTACAGCGAAACATTAATAAGAACTTGATTCTATAATAAAGTTGCTATATCCGAAAAGAAGAAAGACAATAGAAAAAATAGTACTCGATGCGGGACTCGAACCCGCGTCTCTGGACTATATACCAATTCTTTCCACTGTCTTTCTTCTTTTCGTAATTTTTCTAGTTATACCTAAGCTTATACCAAATTATATATGTAATATAAAGTTGCTATATAAAAAAATGAAAGTAATAATATTAAATACGTATATAAAAGTGAAGATGATTTGTCCTAAATATTAGCAACACATTACACAACTAGTACACACAGCAACAGATCAAGTTAAACATTTTCATTTGAAATTGTGCCTTATTACAACGTGTTAAGGTATATGAGTGTCTAGCTTGATTAGTTGCTGTGTGTACAAGTGAACGCATTTGTATGAAAGTGCTCGTAACATCTTATGAGTTATTTATTGCCTTATTAATATGTAAATGTAAAATATGTTTGTGTGTTTAGAAAGGAAATTAATTGGTAAAAGGTTTTATAATAATATTTTGTGAAGACTAACTATCTATTTTATAAAGCGCTTACTGGCGATTGCAATCACTTATTGGTAAGCGATGAAGCTGGTTAATCAACGTTGGTCGGGTTATAATATCATCTATATTATAACCTATATGTCTAATAAATGTATATTCTTTCTTTCTCTGAACATTGTTGTAAAGTAAGTGATGACAAGCGTGGAATACTAGTGAAATATTAAGTATATCTTTTGTCACATCTTTCACCTTATTTGTGTGAAGGGGCAGGATCTCGACTAAATCTTACTCGGACAAGTCACTACAATAATTATTGTCTAGGTACCTCCACTCCACCATACTCCGCTTAAAGGTCATATGCGAGCTAGTGATTACACACAAAGAAAAAAGATATATTCAATTAAAAATTACTAAGAAAATACGTTAGTTTTATTAAAATCGTAGTTACACTAGCAACTCGTTCAAAGCTCTAAATGATTTTATGAAATAATGAGTTTGAAGGGTGTATATTAAATGAATATTCATCCATTTAATTGATGTTACGTTAGTTCTGATGGTTTATTATGATAAGCAACGAACTTCTCGTTTCTAAGATGGGGTAGAAATTAATTAAGTTATAAAAAACTTAATTATAAATATTTTAAGTGGAGTTAGGACTCGATACAAAAGACACACAGGCCTAGTTACCATGAGGGTCCTATGGTCGGCGTTGCTTTCAAGTATTTGCAGGCAAGACTGGACGGAATCTGATATCCACGCAAGCTTATCTATACAGAAAGGACACGGCCATAGCCTGCGCTAGCAAGACTCACTGGAACCGGGAGCAGTGTTTAAGTTAGAAGACGAGCAAAGCCTACTGATGGTAAGTAGTAACTGCCGCTTATAGACCTCAGAGATGCCGCCACAGCACACCCAAGCCACTGACTATTCTACATGTACTCGCAATGCGTATATCATACCTCGTTTGTAGAAAAACAGACAAGCGTTCCGGAAACACCGAAGCTGATAGTTCATCCCAGACCTCACAATTACGTGGAAGAAAAGAACGCTAAAAGCAAACAGTCCAGAATGACATCATCACAACAGCCCATTAATGTCCCACTGCAGGGACGGACCTCCTCCCGTGACAGAGGCTTACTTGGCCTACTAATACCACGCTGGCCAGACGAATAGGTATAGGGTTTAATTTCAAGTTTTCCTTCTTTTTATTTCGGAAAGATAGTAGTTACGGTTATTCCCTTAGTCGGTTTTTACGACACCCATGGGATGAGATGGGGTGGTGACATATTTTATTTTTACTCCGTCACCGCACGGAGAACATGTAGGTATACCCTACATGTATGGAAGAAAAGAATGCTGAAAAGGCACAGTCCAGGATGACATCGTTTCCTGATAATTTCCACGTGACCAAAAACACGGATATCAAAAAGTTAGCAACAAGATATAAAAACCTCTTTTCTGCCATAACAATTCATATTCATTAAAAGTAAATCGCAGTTTCTGACCTTGCTTAAACAATACATGTGATCTTGACCCTAAGGTCAAGATACATTAAGGCGAATATGGTGTAATACATTTTTTTATATGATTGGCTATAGGTACGCCATAAAGACACATAATGTCTGGTTGTTATTTTGAAGAGTTACAATAATTAAATTGTTTTGTGCCGGGTTTTTCAACAAGAAGTTTGGTTTTTAAAACAAAGATTTTAAGTGTGGTACCTATATACCTATGGACAACATGGCGGGCTGGGTTGCCTGTGCGGCGCTCTACAAAATATGGCCCACCTCTCATCATGTTCTGGATGCCCTTACACCTGCACTCAGGAAGAGATAATGATTGCTAGCGATAACGCAGTCAGTGTCGCAGAGTTTTTTTATTTAGTCCACAGTATCGTTTGCCATCGATACGCTAAGAAGAAGTGTGGTACAGAAAACTTCTAACTCAGACTTCTTTCGTAAGTTGGTTTTTGTGTTTGTTCAATACAGCATTAAAATTTAGCACGCAAACGTTACGTTTAACTCTAAAAACTGTAAAGTGGGTAAAGTCGTCCTGAATGTGGTTTTTCTATGAGACAAGCAAGGAATACAAATCTGTGAAAAATGACGGCATAATTAAATTAAATTCAGGAAAAAATTCCATTCAAAATTGTGGAAAACATTATTTTTACCTTAATTTGAACCCTAAACTATCCCCCTTACTCATAAACGCCTCTTAAATTTTAGTCAATGGATTAGCTTAAATTCTTACGGTTTTGTTTGACTTAAGGTTGGTTTTGCTCACAGGTTTTGCAAAAAAAAAATCTCGCTAAACAGTGACTAAATAAAAGAGGCGTTTACAAGTAAGCGGGTAAGACATAATATCCAAGACTCAACATTTACATACATTTGACAGTTGAACTGTCGGAGCATTTCTCTGCGTCCGAGGCGGAGGTTGGCGCATGCGCTCATGCTCCGGAACGACGCCCGCGTCACGCTACCAGTACACCACTGCCGTCGCGTGCGCGTCTCATACGCGCAGGGCTGTCAAACATGCCATGGCGGAATTTTACCCATCAATCACCATTTGTTAAGAAAGGAAGAAATATGTATATTTTGGTTACTCACAAACAAAATAAACATAAAATTAAAATAGAAAACATAAGTATTTAATTGGAAAACGCAGTGTTTACTTAAAAACTGTATACAAAAATTAGTATTATGCATTCATCATCTGTTTTTCATTTATCTTAATACAAACTGTTTAAGCTTGTATTAAGATAAATGGAAAAGAAATGTAATAAAAAGATAAATAACATCAAAGATTCTACATTCAAATTCAAATACGTTTGACATTTGAAAGTTGAAATTAAACACCTTGAAGAAACATAAATATGTGGATTGTGCAAATAATGAAATGTGCAATAAAGTGTAACATTCAAACCCGCAACCTGTGCTAGTTTATGGCAATTTAAGAATATCATAACAGCCCATTAATGCCCCACTTCAGGAACGGGCCTCCTCCCGTGACGGAGGGATACTTGGCCTACTAATACCACGCTGGCCAGACGGATTGGTATAGGATTTAATTTCGAATTTTCCTTCTTTTTAGGTACTTCATAAAAATAATATTAACGGACAGTCCCACAGTGAACGATAGGACCCGATCATGGTCGACAAAAAGGTCCAACGCATTTCTTCCATTGCACTAGCTATAATGATAGCCAACAAACTAACTAACATGACCTCGTAATTTTTTTTTCTAAATACCCTCACATTTTTTTTATATATATTTTTGAAAGTCAGAAAGTGGGTAAAAATGATAATAAATTGTCGATTTCGTTTTGCGTGTTTGTTAATATTTTCGGGTTTTATTTATAAATAAATTGAAATTATCTGTTATGAATCGTGAAGTAGTAGGTAAGTAGTATTTTATTTATATATTTACAAGTGTAAAAACATGTTCGGTTATTGAGATATGTACAGTGGAACTCGTGAGATACTCAAATTTTCTACATTTTCTATGTGTGTTAGAGCAAAACTTATAGGTACCCTCTGGTACCCAGGCTGCATTTTTTATATATGATAGCCACATTCATGTTGTTTATAAAAATAATAATTTTAAGCAGCACACTGGTGTTCATCATATTTTTTTTTCAGAACACAATATATACCTCTCGAAAAAAGAATTTCTCGACGAATGGGTGAAACACCCAAAAAATGACAAAAATAAGCATATTTTCGATTATCTATTAATAAAATTCGATTTAAAAGATGCTACTGAGGACTCGATCAAGCATTTAAAGATGGTGATAGCACGAAATTCCACCAAGTTAAACGAAAAATGGTTTTTAAGTGGAAAGAGCTATGAACGTTTTTTACCACAGTAGGTATTGATTGGTTGAACAGTAAATAAATAAATAAAATAAAAATTGTTTATTTGCACAACACAATAGTAGGTACGTTACAATACGGTACTTAACTTAGTAAAGTTAACACAGTGAAGTCATAAAATTTACTATGAAATGTTATCTACAGCCATCCACTTCATCATCCAGCGATTCAAATGTTATAAGTCCAGGCCGACCAATGGTTACCTTTGATGATGCATCTTATAAAACAAAACGAAGACGGGTAGAAGACTTATTAAGACTCCAAGAATATGCGAAACTCATTGCACTGGAGATGGATTTAGTACCAGAACAATTACGTACGGGCACCTGTTCTAAAGTGTTGGATTTTCTTAGGAAAGTTCGTGGTGAAGAGTCTTTGGCAAACGTCAGCTTACCTAGTTTTGAAGAATCTGATTATGTATACTTATACCAGTAATTTTGTTTTGGATATAGAATATACTATTTAATGTCGATCAATTTTGTGTTACTATTTTATTTTTTTTCTTGTGAGAACTACCTCAGCCATAGACTTAATTAAAACAAATGTAAAAATAACCATAATGATATTAAAATCTACCAAAACGAATTAATTCAACTACCAGTCTAAGCTGACCTCGATGGCCATAGTAAATCTACGTAAAGAGAGTTCAAGTTATATTGGTTGAATTTTATTAAATAGTTAACTATTATATTGACTTTTTTTTCATTAATTATGATAAAACATACGTCAAGGCATCGTTTACACATAATCGCAAGTCCTAAATAATTTTGTCGACCATGCTTCTATGGGAGTCTGTCACTGTGAGTCCCTTAGTCGGTTTTTACGACACCCATGGGATGAGATGGGGTGATTACATATTGTATTCTTACTCCGTCATCACACGGACAATTAAGCTAAGCTCAAAAGCAGTAGAATAAACCTCTATGTATAAGTTTTATAATCAAACTACTAAAAAATAAATAAATAAATTTACTGCCAGCCCTAACACTTACACACACAAACAAAACAACGTGTTTAACCATGTATGTGTAATAACTGTCTTTAATTGCTTTTGGGGACGACGTACCTGCCTATTATTAGTAATTTCTGATGTTAACCACCTAATCACCTTTCTTCATTTCTAAAGGTTAGGTTAATCAGAAGTAGTAGTTTTTATTTAGAATAAGATGTAGGGAAGATAGTACTAGGTTTTATAATGTAGGGCTTAGATCAAATGATTGTGTAGTTAAGAAAGAAGGGCTTTTAGTTTAATGCATGGGGACGGCTAATTATTTTTCTTTTTTTATTGTTTGCAGTGCATTGTGCTTCTTTCATAATGGCCAATAATTTTTGCCTACTATTTTATTGGTACTGACGGGTATAAGGTGACGGAATGGATATTTAGTCTATTAATACCACCTTGGTCGTATGGTTTGGTAAAGAGTTTTATATAACCAAGATTTTTAATTTGGTTTTAGAAGGCATATGGGTAAGCGGCCCTTGGAGGTTAAGCACATGAATGTCAGCAATGCGAGAACACTGCTTAGCCACTGCCTAACCTAGACAGAATTCTTCGATAATCTAAAATTTACTAACTATTGTACTCTTCAACTTAACTTACTTCACGGTGATTGGAGGTGTACTGTGCAGCCACATGGGTGGTACCTAGACGTACCACTTATCTCATCTTTTAGACTCTCTATAACCAAAAACAAGGCTTACTTCTCCAATCTAAACCGTAACTTATATACCTACTGACGTCATAACCCTGATAGACTTCCTTAACAATAAAAACAAAACATAATTTCAATACACGAACGTAACAAAAGCCGACACACCATCACCTAGCATTTCATTAAAACATCACCTGCATTTACAACCAGTCAATCGAGACCTATCAACACTGAACAACTTAGTTTAATACATAAGAGCTGTAGGGGTCATGTTAGAATGGTGTTTGTGGTAATATAAGCTAGGTGTGGTGACCGTGGTTTGTTCGTTCCGGTGGGGTAGGCAGAGACCATGATATATGAGCATCTTTTTGTATTGTTTGACCTACGTATATGAATAATAGAATTTACTTATATAACATGCGGTAAGAGTAATACTTACTCTTGATAACGCACTTGTTTTATTACAGTAACGAATCTGTAAAGATTAAGGGTCATAGCACACAATTATACCGTAACGTAAACGGATCGGCATCGCCTCGCCTTTTTGCTCGGTGTCAAACGTCTAAAAATCCGGTTACGTTACGTATCCGATTAGTGTGCGGTGCAGTTAGGAGTTTTATACAAAGAATACTGAACGACTCGAGTTGATACGGTGACGTTCCGCTTACGTTACGTTATATGTGCTATGACCCTAAATTGTTACGAATTTGTTTCCTTTCCTTCTTATATTTAAAATGATAGCAATAAAAGTTACATCAAAGATCAAGTGGCCTAGGTGATGGAATTCATAAAATAGGTTTACACTTTGTCTTTTAAGGGTGGATGGTAAGCAAGCCCTAACACTAGCTAGGTTGTTGAACTTTTGACGACAAAATTTTATGTACTTACTGCATGTGCAAAAAATCAATGATTTGCTTTCTTCTGGCCGCATTCATTGCTATGCAGATGACAGCACGTTACACGGATGCTATCATATGCAGACCTCGAGCAACCGGGAAGACCTCAAGAGGAACAGGGAACATCTTGTCGATGAGCTCAATAGGGCCCTTGAGCAAGTCTCAGTGTGGGGTTCCCAAAATTTAGTAGAGTTCAACGCCGAAAAGACACAGGTTTGCGCGTTTAGCACAAAAAACTCCCCCTTTCTACCACTACCCTCTCTTCAGGGCACTACGCTGTCGCTGCAGACAAACTTAAACATCTTAGGGATGAACCTTCGACATGATCTAAACAATCGTGACTACGTCGAAGGAGTAATCACCACAGTTTCGCGTAAACTGGGTATCCTGAACAGGGTGCGGCGATACTTCACACCGGAGCAGCGGTACCTGCTCTACAAAACGCAGGTTCGGAGCAGCATGGAGTACTGTTCGCATCTTTGGGATGGCTCTGCCAAGTATCTCGTGGAAGCCCGGGACCGACTGCAGCGGCATGCGTTCCGCATAGTTGATGACACCCAGGTCACGGAGCACGCGGAGTCGCTACAGCTTCGCAGAGATATCGCGTCTCTTAGTGTGTTCTATCGCATGTACCATGGAGAGTGCTCTGAAGAGTTATTCGATCTTGTTCCTCCGTCCCCTTTTCATAACAGGACCACTCGTGCCGGTTTGTGGAGTCATTCTCAGACGGTCTGTCGGATATCGGCTCGCACCAAGAGGTTCGGGAATTCCTTCTTATGCCGAACCATTAAAATGTGGAACCAGCTTCCGGCTCACGTATTTCCTCCATCATATGATATTGGGTCCTTCAAACGCAGTGTGAAGAAGCATTTGGCCAAACCGGCAAGATGATGACGACGGATTGAAGTTGTTTTAGGACTTCTATCCGTCGGCTTCATTTATGGACTATATTCGCGCTTTCCATCAGGTTCGATATAGTCATATTGCCGTGTTTAATATAAAAAAAAAAAAATGTGCTATGCTTATATACTGTGGTATTGTAATTAATTTCATTTGCACAAGAATAGTTCTCAAGTGGCGACCGCGTCCTGTAAGACACTAGTGGGGAGACCCCACACACTTGATGGACAGAGGACTTAGGATACCGATGGATGAAGGAGATACAGGATGGCGCAAAGTAAAGATGCTTAGAGAAGGCCTATCTCCAGCAGTGGAAGTCCATTGATCTGCTGGCAGATGGATAGATAGATGGAAGAACTTAAGGTTACATTACTTTAATTTGTTGTACAATTTAAAAAAGAACCAAATGAACTTATTTCTATGTTTGGATCGCCATTAGACTTTCAAAAACCAAGTGGCAAAAAGGTGGTGACATTTATCTTACTGAAATCTTCAAAATAATACCATTATTTTATATCGACACATCACACTCCTGGATAAAGTCGGCCATCTTGCCAGCTTATTTAATTATCTTGATTACATTGTTCACGACCACCCGTCAACTTTTTTAATAAAAAAGCTCATTTGAACCAGATCGTCTTCGGAGGTAAATTATCATGTTTTCTTTCGTAATTACGTTATGGAGTTGATGAATTTGTTTATTCTGATGATGAGGTAATTTTGGACATTTCTAATTTTGATTACGCTTTTTGGATGAAAAAGTTGCTTTAAAACAGGACATTGACGAAGTATTTTTTGGGATATTAGAGTAACTTTTGCTTGCTTTTTAATTATGTTTATATGTTATTTGTATTTCATATTTAACGCTTAAGAAGCTACAACAAAACTTTTTTTTTTTGTACCAAAATTTAAGTTTCAGTTTTCTTAAGTTTTCAGTTTGTTTTTACATTAGTATGGTTATCGTTATATGTACCTATTCTTCAGCCTACAATTTAGTACTATTACCGAAACAAATACCTACTAGATTACTTTCAATCGATCTAATAACGACAATAGTAAGTACACTTTGTCAAGGCTACGTAAATACCAATACTGAAACATAAAATTTTGTTTGTATTAGAGTATCGATATTTCTGTGACGTCTGTAAACCTTTTTTTAGACAATACCTATAATCATAACAACCCATTAATGTCTCACTGCAGGAACGGGCCTTCTCCCGTGACGGAGGGATACTTGGCCTACCAATACCAAGCTGGCTAAACATATTGGTATAGGGTTTAATTTCAAGTTTTCCTTCTTTTTATTTCGTAAAGATAATATTCACGGATAGTCCCTTAGTCGGTTTTTACGACACCCATGGGATAAGACGGGGTGGTGACATATTGTATTCGTACTCCGTCACCACTCGGATTATTTCCGTAAATTTTCGAATAGATAACTCAAAATTAAATACACAAGAATTCAATGGTTACAAAGAAACTCCCGGTCCCAAGAATGCGAATCGGAAGACAACTATCAATCATTTTATTACAACACTTTTCTCAACTAAAGTAAAAATATCTCGTTCCGTTTTAACATCCCAATGCGGAACTCTACACACAGTTACGGACAATTGTCAACCGTTGGCGCAATCAGCGAAACGATCAAATTGTGGAGAAAATTGTAACATACTGTATATTATAAGGCTGAAGAGTTTGTTTGTATGTTTGTTTGAACGCGCTAATCTCAGGAACTACTTCTTCGAATTGAATTTTGTTTTTAGTGTTAGATAGACCATTTATCGAGGAAGGCTTTGGGCTATGTAACATCACGCTACGACCAAAATAAACTATGGAAACGGAACGAAATTATCGAAAATGTGAAAATTAACGTTTTCCAGGGCAAACGACGAAAACTGTTCAAGTTCAATACTTAAAATATAAAGAATTATTCATTTTTAATGATCTAAAAGAATGTATTCGCCAATGTGATCAAAGTCGGGGGCACAGCTAGTACTGTATAAGTAGAGTGTTGGGTGCTGCAAAGCATTACTGCTTACTGATGTATGCAATGTGTTTAACCATTGGTTAAGATATAGCATTGCTTGTTGATAACTATCTTGAGTAAGGGTAGTGACCGCGATTTAGCGGCTGTCTTGGTATTCAGGTAGCAAAAGCACGGTGTTTCTAGCAGTAAATGCCTTCATAATTTGGACATGGAAAATTTAAGGTTTTATAGTTTTAGTCTATGTGATAGCACGATCTTGCACATGATTTACATAAAAGTTGACTAAGATTAAAAAGAAGACAGAAGCTAACAATTTGCAGTAGAAGGATTATGAAAAAACCTTATTGCTACCAATCCACTGCCAGTAAGGTAAAAGGTAGGTAATCAGTCCAAGTTTCCCTCAGTCTCGGATGAAATTTCTCCTTACTTGCAGTTCAGTTTTAAGCGTTGGTAAAAGGATAATTTCTTACCAAATACTTGTAAATAAGTCGGACCAGCGTTGGATTAGTTTAAAAAAAAAACACCTTGCCTTCCTTGAGGCAGCCGACTAAAAAGAATGAAGGAGAAGTTCTTTTAATAGGATTGGTACCCAATACTCACCCGGCTGGTAACTGTGTGATACTCTTTCTTTTACGCACTGCTACCTTCCTCAAATATAATCTTCGAATCCTTGTATTACACGGTATACTTTCACCTACAAATCTGCTTGCCCCCTTGCAGTGGTAACGGCACGTCTCGGTCTGCTTGCGTTGGTGGCCAAGCGCTTTCGTAAACAGATCCTGAACGATAACAACTGCATATACTTTGAGAGGTTCGACGATGCAGTTTTTGAACGCTGATTTTTTTCCGGGCGTCCATTAAATGCTATACTTATTAATCTTCATTTAAACTCATCTTAGGAAAATTGACTATCTAAACTGATTCTAAGGACCAATATAGAGAGAGTTATAAGAGAAAGATAGAATTCGCGCTACCGTGTGACCCTTTGAAGATAGGCTTTTTTTTAATTGGAAGCCCTCCTTAGTGGGAAAAAGGTAAGAGACTCGTTAAATACTAAGTCTGCTAATGCAAAAACTTGTAAGTCTTGTTAGGAATAGTGCATGGTATATCTATGTCATTGCACATGTAGGCATATGACAGTCATTTTTTAAACAAACCAAAGCAAAATATGGTGTGGGCAACAAAATGTGTAATATCCACCCGATTTCTAATGTTTTATGCACTAATATTTTTTAATTAAAAAAAATAAACAGCCAGTGAAGAAATAAATAACACCAACTACAACCTCATTTTTACATTTTAGAAACAAAAACGAATAGAAAGGAGGTTAAAATAAAGACGATTTATATTCGAAATTTTTAAACTACTGTTATTAAAACGAAATAAATTAAAAAAAGAACTTGTTCGTTTCTAAGGTAAAGTAATATTATTTATATTTAAAAATATAATTTTAATAGAAATAATGTTGTTAGTATTTATTCGAAGCAGAATAACTTTTTAAGACGGTTTACACGCTGATCTGCCAAGAAGTACCTAGTTGTTATTTCAAAAACTTTTCATACCTAATGCCCTCATAAGGCAATAGGTTCTGGGTAGTACATACCCTACCCATTGCCTCTATAAACATACTATTATTATATTATTAATATTGAACCAAATTTTTAAAAATTCTAGAAGAATTGAACCTGAACCTGAATTGATTGATTTTCACGCGATGATCCAACGACCTGACCCTCGTCCCTCCGCGACCACGGCCCTTGCAAGTCGGCCGAAACGTGCGTCGGAGAAAAACCTAGGTATTCATGTTACTAGTATCTAGGCTAATTATGTAGTATATACCGCGAGTAAGACCCTTAAAAAATAGTATTATGTGTACAAATCGCGATAATTTAAAATCTATGATCTGATCAAGTTTAGATTGCATACGGGAAGCCGATGGATGAGGGAGGCGCAGGACCGCACAAGGTGGCAATATTTAGAGGAGGCCTATGACCAGCAGTGGACGTCAATTGGCTGAGATGATGATGATGAGATTGCATACAGTGGAAACATTTGGAATGAGCAAATGTCCGATAGAGGACGCCCTTTAGCTAATATGATGATTGAACTATTTATCACTAATTATAAAGATTGCAACATAATAAAATAGTACTTAAATATTCTAAATAAATCCTTGATAAAGAATGTTACAAGTCTGTTATTTTCCTTGTAGCAATAAGTAAGAAATCGTAGTTACATCAGTTCTCGCATGCATGCCCACACATGCGCACACACAAGTGCATGTAACGTAATAATTAGACAAGAATGTAACAATAGTCATACTATTAACGGATTCCGTTTCGCAAATGTTGATGAAAAATGTGCGGTTTTAGTGATGGCATAGCACAGATAAATAGGTAGTTACGTGGTTACCAGGTATTTAGTTAATTAAATTATTTACTGATTCTACAACAGTATACAGTACTAGCTCATGCCCGCGGCTTTACCCGCGTTGTGTAAGTAGCTTAAATGTTATTCTACACCCTAAACTACGTATTATCCAAATTTCATCAATTTCTTTTCAGTAGTTTTTGTGTGAAAGAGTAACAAACATCCATCTATCAATACATCCTCACAAACTTTCGCATTTATTATACCTATTAGTAGGAAGGATAGGACAATAGGATTGCCTTGGGATGATGATGCGCGTGGTGCGTGGCACACGCACCTTATGGTTCCACGCGCATGAATGTCCTACTGCAGGGACGGGCCTCCTCCCGTGACGGAGGGGTACTTGGGCTACTAATACCACTCTGGCCAAACGGATTGGTATAGGGTTTAATTTCAAGTTTTTCTTCTTTTAATTACGTAAAGATAATATTCACGGATAGTCCCTTAGTCGGTTTTTACGACACCCATGGGATGAGATGGGGTGGTGACATATTTTATTCTTACTACGTTACACTTACCACTCGGAGTTAGAGATATTCTCATAGACACGGTTAAAAAAAGTCACACGCAATGAACCGACAACCTGGAGGTAAAGGGAGGCAGATGGAAGATCGCGTGCGGTGAAAACATTTGAAAGAGGCCTATGTCCGGTCATACACGTCTTTCAACTGATAAAATGATAACAACTAAATGATGTCATTAACACTTTGGATATCGTATTTTACTTTATCTATTTATGTTAATTAAAACAAGAATTAGTTAAAATTCAATCAGAAATTCGTTTAGATTACATCAATATTCATGGTTATAGAAGTTGTTACAAAGTTAAATGAATAAGTATGTTGAATATTTAACAATTTTAACTTCAATCTTAGCTTTTTTAGGTATAAGATGGCACTAAGAGTAAGCAGTCATAACAATTGTTCATGGACGTCAGGAGAACCAGAGCACAGCTACGCAGCTGCCTAACTCAGGATACAAGGATGTTCAATGTTTCATAGCCTTGAAATTTCTTTACCAACTGTAACATTCTGCTTAAACACTGTAGCTTTATCACACTAAGTGCTCCTTGAAGATTGGTTATTCGGCCAGAGTGGTGGTGCCTACTTAGAGAGAACCTCCATACAAATAAACCTCTGAGCAAATAAAACGTTCTATTCTATTCTATTCTATTCCTCTTACTGAACTGTCCACCTGATAGAGTTTTCTTATTAGTCATATTAGACTTGGATCATAATAAAATAACATAGACCAGATGTTACTGAAAATCAGCGCCCTTTGAATTCTGTGATGTTAAGCAGCACTTGCTAACTTATCACATTTTTTACTAACTTTTGCCGCATAGTAATTTTAAATGTTATTTTTTTTGTGATTAATGGTTAAAAAAATAAATATACTTTTAATTTAATTTCATTTCATATTTAAAGGTCGTGTTAATTTGACAGATATTTGTTTCTTGTGCTTCAAACATTTGACTGTTACACTAAATATGACCCCCTGTGTCAAATTAATCTAATTATTAAGCAGCTGTTTGTGTTAAAATGAAACAAAAAGTTCCAATTATACATACAAAAGCGGATGAGTGAACGATGCTTGTGTAAAATCATACATCTGCTTATACCCTTTCCTTTTGGTATGAAACGTCAGTCATTAATGACCCAATTAAAGATGAACTGTTGCAACATGGACGGAACAATAGAAACGAATTAAATTTTAATTTTTATTATACGGTAGATTTTTACTGGATGTGACATTTATATTATTTGGAAAAATATATATTTTTAAAAACACACAGACAGAGTAAGAATACAGTGTGTCACCACCCCATCTCATCCCATGGGTGTCGTAAAAACCGATTAAGGGCGTATCCGTGAATATTATCTTTACGTAATAAAAAGAAGGAAAACTTGAAATTTAACCCTATACCAATCCATTTGGCCAGCGTGGTATTCTGCCGTCAATAGCATAGTTGCAGTAAGTACGCTTTATATAGTTTTGAGAAAAACGCGGTTAAAGTTTTGGGTTGAATTTTCTAAATAAATCCTTTGTTTGAAATCGGATCACGATGGTTGATACCTTAAATTATAGAAGACTTCAGCACCTATCTATAACTTATTAAAAAACTAAAACTGAATAATTGTAAGAAAAAATAAACACATTATTGTTGTTATGCTAAGTATTTCCTAAAGGCTCTTTGATAGGGAACACTTAGCATAAGTACAGTACAAACCTTTGCCTCATTATAAGTTTGTAGGGTTACTTAGCTTAAATACAGTAAGTGTGTGTTTTACTGTATTTAAGCTAAGTAACCATACAAACTAATAATGATTCAAAATTTTTATATTATTAGGTTGCAGTGATAATAAAACAACTAGTTAATGGTTTTAACATTGTATTTAAAATAAAGAATGTAGCATATTATACTCTCCAAGTACAACTTGAAACTTGAGCTTAAATCACTGTTTACAATATTGACAAACGAAAACAGTGTCTAGTTCTTGTTTTGGGCGAACAATTATCTGGCCAAATCACCAAGTGACTTTTATTCCGATGGTGTATAAAAAAAGCTCTGAATGTTGACACAATGTCATAAACATTTCGGCCTGAAATCGCTTCATGCCATAAGACAGCGTAAGGATTATTTTCTTTATTAGATTTACATACAGGAGCAAACGTTTCTTAACGTAACGCAATAATTCGAGGACAGAATATTGATTCTTTGTAGCTGTCCATGCGAGGTAGCATTACCACCTTTTGAAGATCTAAACACACTTAAACGGTGTCATTATACACTTCTCATGAAAAAAATCGAAACGGTCTGCAAGTTTGTGTTTTGTATGGATTATAAGAAAAATGTGTATATTTAGGAATACGTGTTATATGACATTTAATAGGGAATTTAATGAGGTTTTCAAATAATAATGTAACGTTCTAATTCAAATTAAATTTTCGTATATTTTGTGTTTTGTTTAACAAGTCGTTTTTACCCTGTACGTAGTTTGACGGAAATTGATAAAATTACGCACATACATGAAAAAAAAAGCTAGGAAGCGTTTATTTAATGACTCATATGTCCCTGCCCAAGGTCTCATTACTGCTTCTGTACGGTTCTTCATCGATCGGATGAGAGTCACGATAAAATATAGTGGCGTTCTGTTCTATTCCTCTTGGATTATACTTATTTTACAGCTGGCTAAGTGTTTTTAAGGCATGATCTCTTGCACTAATTCGTCTTTTTTACTTATTGCATAGATGGTAAACCGGATTCATGTTCGGGCTTCTTGCTGGCCAATCAATAATAGAGATATCTACTATGGAATCATAATCTCATACGACGCTCGCTGTGTTTGCCCTAGCATCCTTGTGCGTAAATGTAAAACCGCGGTCAATAAAATGTGCATAGGGTATAACATGAGCTTCAAGACACTGTTCAATGTCCCTATGACTTAAATAAAGGCAGACGTGACCCAAAAACAAAGACAAACTCTGTCTTGTCGTCGCCGCTAATTTCTCTCCAAATAGTCCACGAACCACCACCATGGATGACCTTTTCTATCAATCCAGCATGGTGCAAAGTATTCTCCATCTCTTCTGTAGACCTTAGTCCTTCCATCCTTACCATACAGTATAATTTAACACTCTTTAGAAAGGAGAAATTTGTTCCACTAGATGTATGACCATTTTAGGTAATTGCGTGAAAAGTTAAGACACGCTTTTCGATGATCTGCAGATAATTCTCCATATTTGCTGGCTTGTATGGTAACAGTTTACGTTCCTTCAACCTTCTTCTAATTATAGAGTCATTATATGTAGCTACCATAGGTTCATCATGAAGCTGCTGCTGCGGTTGAAAGACATTAATGCGTAGATTTTGGAAGGAAGTTGTAACTATAAATCGATCTTTTCAGTCAGAAATCACCTGTTTTCTGCCAGATCACTAAGGGCACGTGAACAAACAAGTCTTTTTTTTTTTTTTTTTTTAAAAAGACAACTCCCGCACTAGGGATCATGCCCTGTGTCGCGGGGACTTTTACAAACATCAATTAACGGACACATAGAACACCCAGACTCAGGACAATAATTTGTGGATCTCACAAATTATTGTCCTGACAATAATTTGTGGATCTCACAAATTATTGTCCTGCGTGGGGATCGAACCCACAACCTCATGCGCGGCAGCCGCTGGCTCTACCGGCGCGCCACCGAGGTCGTCGAGTCTCTTGAAAGCGTTTGTAGATTCTATGAAAATATAACTGGCTTAGATGCAATCTTTCAGCTGTTACACGCTGACTAAGTCGAGAATTCAGCAATGCCACCACTTGGCGGTTTTTGCGGGTGAAAATCGCATGGATGCATTAATAAGAGGCGCGAGGAACTCTGGAAGCGAGTTACGGGTTATTAAATAAACGCTTCCTAGCTTTTTTTTCATTAACGTGCGTAATTTTATCAATGTCCGTCAAACTACGTACAGGGTAAAAACGACTTGTTAAACAAAATACGAAATCTACGAAAATTAAATTTAAATTTAGAACGTTAAGTAACATTATTATTTGAAAACCTCATTAAATTCCCTATTAAATGGCATATAACACATATTCCTAAATATAGGTACACATTTTTCTCATAATCCATACAAAACACAAACTTGCAGACTGTTTCGATTTTTTTTATGAGAAGTGTATTTATGTTCTTTTACGTTTTCCTTATCTAATTTGTAAGCCTTTCTGCTGTCTGTATAGCTTTGGCGATGTATAACATAATTATTAAGTACATGAAGCACAAATTGTATTTGGAGTTTGTGACCATTGTGATCCGATTGCAAACAAAAGATTTGTGTAAAAATTTCGATCCAAAACTTTAACCACCTTTTTCTCAAAACCCCGCACCCTCCCCGCGCCATCGTAGTAGTGTACCTATGTAATATTAAATTATGTAGGTATTCGGGGAACAGATTATTATATAATTTATTATACTTCACTGTTTGTAATAAAAGAGAAATTGTACGACTTTTAGTTACAATAACATATTACGTTCACAGTGAAGCAACTTTACTGCAGTATATTCATGACGTGGCATTATATCGCAGCTATGTAGACATGCAAGACCTAGACAAACACTTCTTATAATTAGTAGTAAGATCATATTATATGTATGTTCTGCTTAGTATGAGTACAGTATAGCTAATTTACTGTCCACGTGATTTGTGCATCTGTCCGCTATCGCTATCCTGCTGTCTAAACATGAACACAGGATGGCTACATACTCTCTGTATAATAAGTAACCATTACGTTAGATTTGATTACGTTGCTTAACATAAATTCAATATAGTATCATACTGTCCTTGTGGTAAGTATTAAGGAACCAACGCTAAGGATCAATTACTAAGCATACATGCAGTATCGCTGCATACTGTTTGTAAGACTAGATACACACTTAGTAAATATTGGGAAGCTGCTTAAGATCAAAACAGTATATCTTCTTAAAGTTTTTATGATTGGCCTATATTCTATTTTTAAACTGTTAATGACCAAGCATAATTAGCAGTATATATGTCATACTGCTCTTATGCAGTGAGACTCTAAATAAAACTTTTGCCGTAAGTATACAGACTGTAATCATGCTTTGTGATGTAAAAAAATTGGTCGACTTACTGCAAATTTCTAATTGTTAACTTTGGATTAAAAAACGATACAAATAAATGAGTTAGATACAGTTGTAGATCTCGTTATCGTGATCACGGCTGTATACCTAACTCAATTTTGACAAAAACCCGACTTACTGTAACTATGCTATTGACGGCAGTATTAGTAGGCCAAGTATCCCTCCGTCACTGGAGGAGGCCCGTCCCTGCAGTGAGACATTAATGGGCTGTTGTAATCATTCGTTGTCTAGTATCAATATTATAAGCCTCATCAAGGCACCCGTTAACCTAGGTCATCAGTCCGCCGTGCAAGGATCTGCCTACTTTCTATAAAAATAAGGAAATAAAAAAGGTCAATGTACAACAGGGGATGAATGACTATTTTCTGATATGCCAATGAAGTTGATGACTTAAAACTTGTTATCTTTCTTAACTTAAATACAAACTCATTAATACTAATGCAACATTTCTAAAAGTTTGACTAAATAATATACAGCCTAGATTTGAAGATGAGCTAAACTATTGCGCAACCTTAAGTTATGCAATACATGCAAGAATCACGTTTGTAAAAAAATTGTCGTACTTATTGTGAAATCGGTGGCTCATTTTATAACGTATTATTACAAAACTTTAATAAGTTTTGCTAACAAGGACAAAACGTTTTAGATAACTACCTCTCACACCGAGTTTCATCTTCTTTTACCCCCTCATCTCGTGAAGTAGGTGCCCTAAAAGCCTGCTTAAGGAAAGCTTACGAAGCGATATTATCGCTACGTAATTAAAGAACTCCTTCGTGTGGTGACGGAGTAAGAATACAATATGTCACCCATCCTATCTCATGGGTGTCGTAAAAACTGACTAAGGGGTTATCCGTAAATATTTTCTTTACGAAGTAAAAAGAAGGAAAACTTGATATTTATTCCTATACCAATCCGTCTGGCCAGCATGGTATTAGAAGATCAAGTTTACCTCTTTTAAGGCAACAGTTTCTGCAGCAGGACATACTTTGGAGAGTGGAATTCTTCGAATGCGGTAGCTACTGTGATAAAGCTAACACGCATTCTTAGAAATAAGAAGATTTTTTGCACGTAATATAAAGTAAAATATAATACACTAGCTGACCCGTGCCCGCTTCGTTGGGCGGCGAAAAAAACGCGTCCCTTTTTTAAACATATTTCTTTAAGTACTGCTCTACTCCTATTAGACATAGCGTGATACTATATAGCCTATGACACTGCCCGATAAATGGACTATTTAACACAGAAAGAATTTTTTAAATCGTTTCATTAGATCCAGAGATTACCCCCCACAATGTCAAAAACACACAAACTTTACCTCTTTATAATATTAGTATAGATTAATGATGAAAGTTTTAAAAGGACCCCGTATTGGGAAGTTTGGGAAAGGAAGATGAAGACATGATTATGTAGCATTAAAGTTCTCTTAGACCAAAAAAATAATATAATATCTAATCAATTTTTAATTTTTTTTATAGACAGCCATATCTAGTAACCACTCTATACAAATCAATTGACACGAAAGGGTGATAGGAAGTGTGCGTCGGAAATCGAAACTCGAGTAACAAGCGCATGGGGCGCGCCCGCGCACGTGTGCCGCGCACAATCTGGCGTTGAACGGGTTAACACCACCATGCGAGGGTTGGAAGAGGGTTAGAGGGAAGTAACAAATGCTTGATTATAGGTTAATAGCACGCGTTACGATTCGTCAACCTGTTTTTACTAGAACCTTAATGCATTACAATAATATCTATTTTTGAATGAATTATGCTTATTGTATTGTATGTATTACGATTTCATCAACCTGTAGGTAAATCATAGCACCTTAATGCATTACAATAAGGTATTTATTTGAATGGATTGTTTTATGTTAAGTTGCCTACCTTGTATAGTATTGTTGGTAACTTTTGTTTAGCTGTTAAATTTACTTTCTTTTTCTAACAATGATTTGAATATAATATACTTTCGTTTTTCATTTTTTGTAAAAGCTGCATGTTGAAAATAAGGGGATTTATGAATGTGAGTAATTTACTTTAGTTTTTTTATATTTAGAAGTTTTTAGTAATGGTTACGGTCTATGTTGAAAATACTACCCCCAAGCATAACAGCTCTTTATCATATCAGTCAATTGACATCCGTTGTTGGACCTCTAAACGCCTCCTCCAATTTTCAGTTTGTCGTCTATCCACAGTGTGAGGTCAGCTTTTTAGTTAAAATTTACTTTATTTTTAATAAGTTGAATAAATTAATTTTTACTTGAGTTTCAAGATAGATAATAGGCGACTTAATCTATATGATGTAAGTATGGCTATTTTAAATAAATAAAATTAAAAAATCAATTTATACAATAAAAACACTAAGTACTAAAAAAAAGATTTTTTTAGTAGTGTTTTTATTGTATTATTATTTTGACTAGTTCAAGATCGAAAGTCAATTTTTTTTTTAATATTTCACAAGCGTTGACTAAACTGACCTTAGAGTCTCACGCAAACAGTATCAATAACTGTACCTTGTTCTTTATGGTCTAGCATAATTCTCACACTAAATAATTTACACTATCTTTTATCACAATTTCACAAAATGGTTTACAAGAAAGAAGCCATTTGATCAGATTAATCAGACATGCAATTTCCTAGCACTTAACTTAGCAATAGTTTTTCAAACCGTTTAGTATAATTTTTAAATAGAAACGATTTCTTTGTACAGCTCACAGATATCTGAAAAAAGGAGATGTGCTCTGAATGTCATTTTGTATGGAAACCTAATGTCGCCAGTTTTATTAACACACACAGCAATAGAATATACGAATAGACTACTGTTCTCAGTTACATCTAGATTATCAATGAACGCAATACTCTGTCTCGTTTTTCCTTGAAATATCTCCCTTACACGGTGTCACAGCGAACCAATCAGCGCTACTATAATTATATATACAACTAAAACAAACTTCAAAAAATTTAGATAGAAGAACTAATACTACAATTTAAAACTACTACATTCAAAAAAATTACATTTATGCTAGGCGTTGACCTTATCGATAAATAATTAATAAAATTTATCGATAGACAAGACTTATATATTATTAAAAATTAAATACTTATCATATACGTAAATAATAATTACTTTTATATAAATATGTATTATATAATAATATATAATTGTACAATACTTTTGTAAAATAATATTCACGACAGTTTGTGTAAGATCGTACATGTCGTGAAACAAATTAATCCGTGAACTGATGTCGTAATATCGCAGGTTGAAGGAACTCAAGCGTCATACTTCTTTTGCGTCCTTATTGTCGCAGCAGCATGTAACATTTTGTCTGTTGTCATACAAAAGTAACGCACCTGTGAGGGAGAGCTAGCGATAATTTAGCCACAGTCGGTAAAACCTAGCTGACTTTAAACCACGACTTTTTCCGCACGTGCTTGTCATGCATGATCTACTTTTCATCGCCAATTATCAATCTCTTCAAAAAGCGCTTTGTTTAATTACATCATGGTTCATTAAATTTCTTTGAGTGAGCTTGTGTGGCCCATATTTTGAGCTTTGGGCCAAAACTGTTTTGTAGTCAATTACAACTTATAGATGTCAATTTTTGGATAGTTGTATAATATAAGACTAAGTATACAGATTATTTTTTGAAGCAGGTAACAGCGTGTACAGTTCATTTATTCAAGCATGTGCATGCGCATGCCAAAATGCGCGAGCAATATTGCACCTAGATAAAATTAAAACAATAGCATGAATATAATTGATAGATGAGCATTTAGACTGATTTTAAGCAAATCTGATAAAACCAGTCAAAAGCACGTGTGTGCTAATAAATGGATGAGCGTTTAAAAAAAACTTTTAAAACCACTCTAATCAATAAAACTTTTACAATTTAAAATTCCTACAATACACGACTTTTTATCGAAAACGATAGATAGTCGTAGTCATGAACGGATCGTCACTATCGTTTGGTTGTTAGAGCGATCACGGTTAGCAACCACTTGTCATACGTAATATCGTTGAGCGAATAGTTCATTGCTTCATATATCATTGAATGACTAGTTTAGACAGCATTAGAGAAGCAATGTATATGTTACAAAAATATTATAGTACTTAATTGTCCGAACATGAAAATAACATAGTGAGGACATTGAAGATTATTTTTTCATGATTTTAGAGGTAAATACAATAAAATACATGTACTAGCATACGGTAAGTGATTCCATTATTAATAAAGATTTTTTTATTGCTCTTAATTTTACAGGCAACCACTGAACAACTCGGCATTTTATATGTTATCTCGGTCGTTGTCAAAACACAGCTAAACCTAGGTGACAGCCATTTTTAGCTATATAATCGGTCTAATCATATTGCGTTGACAAGAAAACCCCGTCATACCACTTCTCCTTTTATTTAGATTTCTGTGGTACAGCTACATTGTTTCTTTACATTCATTAAATAACGACAAAATACCTAGTATACGTAAATACATTAAAGACAACGATCTTCGACAATCACCAACAATTGTAGCCAACATTGGCACGCAAATGTTTTCCCTCCTTCACTTTGATGTAATCTATACTACTATTATAAAGAGGTAAAGTTTGTGTGTTTGTGACGTTGTAAGGGGTAATCTCTGGATCTACTGAACTGATTTTAAAAATTATTTCTGTGTTGAATAGTCCATTTATCGGTGAGTGTCATAGGCTATATAGTATCACGCTATGCCTAATAGGAGTAGAGCAGTAATGAAATATGATTAAAAAAGGGAAGCGTTTTTTTCGCCGCCCAACGAAGTGGGCACGGGTCAGCTAGTCTATACTACTATTATAAAGAGGTAAAGTTTGTGTGTTTGTGACGTTGTAAGGGGTAATCTCTGGATCTACTGAACTGATTTTAAAAATTATTTCTGTGTTGAATAGTCCATTTATCGGTGAGTGTCATAGGCTATATATTATCACGCTGTGACTAATAGGAGTGGAGCAGTAATGAAATATGTTTTAAAAAGGGACGCGATTTTATTCGCCGCCCAACGAAGTGGGCACGGGTCAGCTAGTCTACAGATATCGCATTATCATCTGAGTCTTAGGGCCATAACATTTCTCTATATCTATCTCGCTTGCACTTACGAGTCTTCTATTCTTATATAATATCTTCTATCTCTTTTTGGAGTACTCATTATGATAACGAGTTTTCTATAAACGTGGTGAAGAGGTTGTTGGAAGCAAATGTTTGTTCAAACACGAACAAGGTACACCACGGAGCATTGTTTCATACAATTGGCGATTTCCTCTATTAAGTAAGTATGCATGAGATGTTAGATAATAATGGTACAAAACATTTTGACGGCTTCGATACTATCTTATATGGAGTAGATACTAGATATAGCGGTTTTATGAGCAAAAATGTACTTTTGTGTATATCGAAAAGTGGTACTTACTACTTGTTATTATAAGATATTTTTCTATAGCACGTAAGGACCTATGATTTTGTGCGATATCGTAAAGTATAGTTACTTTGTTATGTATGACATTAACTTTCCATGTGGTAAAGTGGAATTTCCCCAATAGTGGAGGTTTAAAAATATCTTGGTGTCTTTTTAGTGATTTGAAAAGTGGTACTTAATACTTGGCTGTGTTTTAAGTTGATTTTGTGCAATATTGTAATGTATACTTACTTTTTAATGACATACTGCAAATGTGGTAAAATGGAATTTAACTTTTTGTGGTGTTTAAGAAACTGGGTCCCATCTTATCCTGGTGAAGTCATTAATATCCTTAGCTACATTAATACATAATACACCAACGTAATTTCCGAGTAGTAATTATGTATTTCATCATCATCATCATAACAGCCCATTAATGTCCCACTGCAGGGACGAGCCTCCTCCCGTGACAAAGGGATACTTGGCCTACTAATACCACGCTGGTCAGACGGATTGGTATAGGGTTTAGTATCAAGTTTTGTATTTATTAGATAAAAATTACTTGTATCTAATACCAGTATATTCAGCTACCTATTTAGTACTTTTAAACATATACATTTACAAAGTAATATTAGTACAATTTGACACAAATACCAAGATGTTTGCAATTCGCATCTCAATGCACGCGCGATCGTTTCAAATAATACAATAATTGCACATTATTAACTCAATGAGAAGACGATTAGATCTCTATATTTATACTATTTCTGTTTCTATAATATGCACTGACATGGCGTCTGTATTAGGGCTGCCAATTATTTGTTTGTTTGAAATTATACTAATTGTCTCGATGGAAGAGCAGTCGATATATTCTACTTTTTATATTTTATATTTTTATGCTGCTCATGTAGCAACACAATATAGCAACTCCAGGCACATCTCAAGCCAATGCCTACCGTAATTAAAGGAATGAAGTCTTAAACCCTGAAATTTTACTAGCTCTTCCAACTAGACTAAAGCCCGATTTACACATCGACAAGTACAGTAGCGAGTTAAGTAGTAAGTTGTTGATTAAGTTGATTTAAATAGATCCCTATCCTATTTTTTGGCGAGTTAAGTTGGCGAGACGCGAGAGAGGGGGCTACTTCGTACTTAACTCGCCAAAAAATAGGATGGAGATATATTTAAATCAACTTAATCAACCACTTACTACTTAACTCGCTACTGTACTTGTCGATGTGTAAATCGGGCTTAAGTTGCATTTTGGAGGCTGATTAAGCGGAATACCTACCTGAATGTCCTACAGAAGTGGTTTATTGTCATAAAATAAATGTTATAGTAGAGTTATCTGTATGGTATCTTTTCGTGTGGTAACGAAGAAGTAAGAATACAATATGTCACCACCCCATATCATCCCATGGGTGCCGTAAAAACCGACTAAGGCTCTATCCGTGAATATTACCTTTACGAAATAAAAAGAAGGACAAATTGAAATTAAACCCTGTACCAATCCGTCTGGCCAGCGTGGTATTAGTAAGCCAAGTATCTCTCCGTCACAGGAGGAGGCCCGTTCCTGCAGTGGGGCAATAATGGGCTGTTGCGATGAGAGTTATCTGGAAAGAGTAGCAGGCAACCAAGTGATAAGGGTTGCACAGGACAGGAAGATATTTAAGCGGACACAGCGATAATATAATATGATAACTATAATATTGTATAAGATATTTTGTATCGGCGTGACAGGCATATTTTGTATCGGCCTGGCAATCGACGTGACAGGATTTTTCCTAGTGCAGATACCAGTCTCCCACAAAGGATTATTGTAACTCTGCAATTATGTATACTTAGACCTATAAGACACCTTTGTGAAAGAGAAATAAATTACATTCTATTCTATTCTATTCTATTAGAGGGGGTGGGCACACTATGTATTTTTACTTCTAGCTGCGGAGACCTAGTACCTGGTTTCTTGTGATGAAATAATACATTTACTTAGTAAATAAGGTCGACCAACTTATGGCCCGCTACGTTTGCTAGCCCTACAAGCGGCATCATTGTTAATTATCTTATTGAATATCTAATTTTTTCACTGACATTGAGCACTGCCATATGGCATCTACGTGTTGTAGATGTTTTGTAATAGACACGTAAAAGTTTCTATTAACTAATCAACCTCTTCTTCTTTAGTTGCCATATATGAAAATGTTTGTAAAATGGCAACTTTGTTACACTCTACGTTTGTCTTTTGTTTCGTGGAATACATTTTCTTTATTTGTTTTTGTATGAGCGGATTAAGATTTTATTACATCATATTCATTGTATAGAAAAGAAAGATTTATTTGACACTTTTCATGTGGTGACGGAGTAAGAATACAATATGTCACTACCCTATCTCATCCCATTGTGTCGTAAAAACCGACTAAGGGACTATTCGTTAATATTATCGTTACGAAATAAAAAGAAGGAAAACTTGAAATTAAACCTTGTACCAAACTGTCTGGCTAGCGTGGTATTAGTAGGCCAAGTATCCCTCCGTCACGGGAGGAGGCCCGTCTCTGCAGTGGGACTTTAGTGGGCTGTTATGATTTGACACGTTTAAACGTAAAGAGGAGTGCTAAAATACAGGTCTAGGCTTAGTATAGATCTTTACGAAATCTGTGATTGGATATGCTGGGCTGCAATTTTCTGAAGATAAATAAAAGGTTATTGCACAATATAGGTATATCAATTGCATACATATTTTATCTGTACTGGAGGACACCGAGACATTATTGGGCTGCCATGGTTAGAATTAAAGCGTTCCCTATTAATGCGCTCTTCATTCTATGATTACATTCCCTCTCGTATACCCCGTCCTGTTAATTTTAATAATATTCTTACGTATTCTAATTCACCGTTTATATATGTTTTATGTAACTATATAGAGATAAACAACATAAAACTGTAATGGTTTTGTCATTTTAATTCTTTGTTCTTGTTTATATTCTTATATTAATATCTACCTTTTTAGTACAGCACAGAATAACACGTATTTATGTATAACAACAAATTTTGATTACCTTGCTCGTCTACTAAAAGTACTGTTTTAACTGGCCATTGGCGTAATCTTAGAATCGCCATTAAAAAAAAAAAAGCTTTTCCTAAAAAGCAAATGAAAATCAAGTTTTATAGTTACAAAAATTTTATTTGACAGATGTTAACTGACAAATATGTCAAAGTAAATTATTGGGTTTATAAATCAACAAAAAGGCTTTTACTTATAATGCACATGTAGGTATGCCACATTTGTCTATCGACAATAAATAGTCAATTAAACATGCCTTCACCTTTCTTGAACAAACAATATAAAATCATAACACTAATATATTCAATTATCTAACACCTTGAAATCAATAACAAGATAAATAAGAATTCAATTATAAATATAAACAAAATGCCATTTGATACTTGTCTCATAATGAACACAATGGCCTATCATACTCTTGTGTTATTAATGATATACAAACAATATTTGTATAAATATAGCACATATTTATATCAATTATTATTTATTAGATAATCTCTTTGTGGTGGTGACGTAAGAATACCTCTCACCATTCTATCTTTAAGCCCTAAAGACTAAAACAAAATCCTATCCACAAGTTTGCAAACAGAACCGATCGGGCAAAAAGCTTCTGGAAATAATAAATAAATATTCCTCACATATTCACGTCCTCTAGTCCCAAACTAAGCAGAGCTTGTACTTGTACTATGGGTACTAGACAACGGATAAATATACATAAATACTTTTTTTTTGTAAATAAATACATATTATACCTTTACATAGAAAACACCTAGACCAATGCAAACAATCATGTTCATGCACACAAAGATTTCCATTGAGCGGTAATAGAACCCGAGATCTCTGCGTAGCAGTCATGTTAAATAACCACTACGCCACAGAGGTCGTCAAAATGATTGGTGTATGATGAATCGAAGGCGACGACCCTAACAAGACTGATCAGGAATCTTTTGGCTGATAAATTAGTTTGTTTTGTCCTTCCCAAATTTTCTTTCTAATACATGCTCCATAGTGAAGTTAATGGGTTAGTTAGTTAGTTGGTTTAAGTGATTGAAGTACTTCTTCTACAGCCTCAAGGCAGGAAGTCGTAGTAACATTTCGTATTCCAACTACCAATCATAGATACAAAACATTAGATAAGTAAAGGGCATAACTCCCGGTAACTTGTTCACACAATTAAACATATTATATAGCCACCGTAACTTCCGCACATGCAAACTTTACAACGCTACCTTCATACACAATTAGTTTGACTGACATAGTTAGTCTGTGGCTCTGACGTCACTCGTGATCGTGGGACCTGGAACGCACGTGACCAAGCGTACGCATCGCAAATAACCTTGTTAAGTAGGTGATCGCCATTACACTGATTCTCTATGTAGAATTACTTTTGCGTGATTTGTATTATTAAAAAATTTTGTTGTCACTTGTAATCTGTCTTGATTCATCGCTTTCTGAAGCCTTGATCAGGTCAAAAAGTCACCTCGGTCATAAAGAGAAAATAGGTTAAAGACCATTCCCGCACTATCACGGTGATTATACCGAAATAAATCCCAGACTACCATAACGTCCAAACTTAGTATAACAACTTATGGATCGTATAAACAAACAATTGATCTACATGATTTGAATCCGCAAACTTGTGCAGAGAAGCCGTTCCAACGACTGCCATCGAGGCAAGTAAGAAAAAATCCTATAGTGTATGCTAATGATAAGAAATATAATTTTCTAATTAAAAAACCGACTTCAACAGGAGTCGGTTAAAAACCATGCTGATAACAATATCTAAGATTGGTATTAAATAAATTTCTGCAGTCGTCTTCATCTTAAGATCATGTTTGTGTAAAGTTTTCATCAATACGAATAAAATAAGCCCAAACACTAGGTAGCTGCTATATACCGTTGAGGATTTCCCTCGACCCTCAATCTTCTTCATCATCAGATCATGTCTGTGTAAAGTTTTCATCAATACAATTAAAATAAGCCCAAACACAAGGTAGCTGCTATTTGCCGTTGAGGTATTCCCTCGACTCTCGGAGGTCTCCAGGATCTGACCAGTTCTAACTCTTGATTATTTGGTAGTGACGTCAGAGATGCACATGTATGACAAGATTTTACACAATGCGTCCCTACAATTTTCAAGAGATGCCCTCGATTTCTCTGAGATCCCGTCATCCAGATCCAGATCTGGTGACAATGGGACCAAATGGAAAACATACCCAACAACAACAAAAAAAAAAATTAAATCGGTCTAGCCGTTTTCGAGAAATCAGGTAACAAACACAAAAAAAAAATAATAAAAAAATACAACCGAATTGAGAACCTCCTCCTTTTTTGAAGTCGGTTAAAAATAAAACGAACTTGATGGAAAGCGCGAGACTGCCTATGGACACCTTAAAAAAGTTACCATTATCTCAATCACATCAAAAAAACATTTACCAACAAGTCATTCATAATCGGAAGTCATCCCCATGCACGTGCGACACAGCAGTTTTCGACAACAGCGCGTACAGATAAACAGACAAGCACCACTAAAATTATCTCTATACTTCATCACGTATACATTTGATAAATTGAAAAGCACTTGTGTAAAGAAAATCCTTAACTGTAAGGACGTACTTCGGAAAATTGTAGGGTTATGGAAATAATTTTGATGGTGTAATAGGTTAGGGAGTGAAGTAGAACTCAATGGCACGTTTAGGTATCAGGTACGTTTTTAAATGAAGGGTACCTAGTTAGGGCTTTGGTTTAGAACCTAAAGTGTTCCGGATATGGTTGAGGTACTTTTAGGCACGTGGTTGGAATGCCCCATACTAAGTGCTAGTCCAAGTTTTTTTTTACTGTTACGAAGTTTACAAGTAGGTGCATATGTTTTTTATTTCATTTAAATTGTCGTTACAAATTTAAATGTTTATGTAATGTTACGTTTTATTTTTAAGAATCAGACAAAATGGAATATATTTACATTATATAAAACCTTATTAACCTAAAATAATTCTTTTGAATCGATATAGAACATTAATTTTAAAAACGTTCTATAAGCTATAAGATGACTCTTCCTAAATCCCTTTTGGTTGAGGGCCATCCGCCCCACCACAGCCCGCGTAAAGTAGTAACTGTCGTCAGAGACAAACTACTCGTCCTCAAAAAAACAAAAAGAAATTTGTAAATCCCTCATTTTTTTTATTTTTTTCCTTATGTTACAACTTTCTGTTAATAAATTAAATAAAGCAAAAAATGTTAAATTAATTATCAAATAAGATGTCGTGGGAAGAACAATTTTTTTAGGTAGGTACTTAAGTATATATTTCATGAACTTTTTTTTCATAATCATAATTAGCTGTCTTATAATTTTACTTTATTCCTTTTAGTAACTATTTATGAAAACAATGAGAACTAGTGGATCTATTCAAACACTACAAAATTATTCTAAAATGTGGGAACTCAATTAAAAAAAACAAAACGGCTTGCGTAATGAACCATTAAGACGGTCGTTTGCTAATTCCCTTGGACTTATTCTTTTTATTCATTGTTTGTAATAATTCATAGAAATCTTTTTTGAAATGCTTATTTAATATTTATTTATTTATTTATTTAACACTTTATATACAATAATGTACAAAGGCGGACTTAATGCCTAAGGCATTCTCTTCCAGTCAACCAGTAATATCTGGTAAAAGAATAGTGTATTCATATAAATAAATGCAAGTCTGCCTGTTTAGCCAATCGGTTTTTGCAACCGTTCGGAAATGCAACAGATTAGACAATAAAAATAATATTTCGTCGTAGGCAAACAAAAGGGTGATAGGAGAAAATGAAAAATGAAAAATGTTTATTTGTCTCAAAATAGTTACATAGTTTTTATGTTATGAGGCATCCCCAGTAAATAATTACATAATACTTGTGTTGGGGTTGTCTCGCTCTTACTAGTCACAACAATAAAGGAGAAACTAAGCCGATGTCAAAGAAAAACTCGGATTATTTATTTTACCGACTAGCCTAGCGTGGCATTTAATCATTGCGCCATCCTTTACAATAGGATTAAATGTAATACACAGACGCAAAAAATAATCAAAGATTTTCTAGTTATATTACATAGTTTTTGTAGTTAAACATGCAAAACGGTATGACGGTTTTTTAACCCGTTAACACAACGGTGTCTGACCATAGAGTGTAAAGAATTATCATTACGTACTTACCACAAAATGTCATCAAACTTTGCTTTAAATTTAGAATATGGAACTACCAACCTCATTCGACAGTTTGACTTCGTTTAGAAAAAGTTGTAAAATATAACAAGATAAGAGAATTTAAGGACTTTCCATATTATTAAATTCATTCCCACTTTATAATAAGACTTATAAGGGTAAAAAATAAATTTTTAAGATGTACTGTAATTCATAGAAGAAAATACTGTTTTCTTACATTATAGGTCTATCTATATACACGAGAACTTCTTTATTCATTTCTATAACAAATGAGATAATTTTGTTAACATGGAAAAAAAACACATTATCACTACGTTTTAATCACGGTTGGCTAATCGCCAATTTTATGACGTAATTAGTTTAACAAGATAGTAAACAACAAATTAGCTTTGACATTCGCCAACGTCCATACCATGTTGAACACACCGGTTCTCGTCCGATCACCGAAGTTAAGCAACATCGGGCGCGTTTAGTACTTGGATGGGTGACCGCCTGGGAATACCGCGTGACGTTGGCTTTTTGCTTTTAAAACATTGCTGTATTTTTTGTTTTTTTTTTAGGAAAAATCTTGATGTTATTATAAGATTGATTATTTACAATTAAAAAGATAATGTTCCTATTTTCATAAAAAAAAAATATATATTCTATAAATGCTTTAATTGTAACTAAATGTTTGTTTGTATTTTTTTTTATTATTTGGAAGAAACATCAAATTTTAACAAGCAATAGTTTTACTATCTAACTACATTGACTGCAGTAAAATCCATCAAAACAAAAACATCATACAAACAACTCAAACCAAAATATGTACCGTAAACTACGAAGAAAACGGGATATAGGTTATTAAGTCGAAACAGTTTTAAAAATAGGCTACCTAACCGCTCTAGAGCCTCAAGCTAAAAACCTGTCACCACTTATTAAAAAAAAACAACTGCTATTTTAAACCCTTCTTTATATTGCGTGAGGCACTGACGCTTAACGCCTACATATTACTAAGTAAGAGCACTCAAATTTGTAAGTAAGTATTATAAATAGGAGAAAATTTCATTGTGAAGTGATTTCACTTATTAAAATAAAATAAACAATACTTATGTCAACGCCTACTTAATCGTATTTTGAAATATTTGACGTGTTCTTTTTTTGATTTTGTTAATGTTCGAATTGACATTTTGTGATTGTCTATGCTACTTACGTTTTAGTAACATGGCGGAGGCATTGTTATTATTTTAAAGGTACACTGTAAAATAATTTATTTGTATTTGGTCATTAGGTTTGGTTAGATAACGCTAGACTAAGCAGAGATAGGTACTCAGAAATCAATAAGCTCACAAAAACAAGCTTGCCATAGGTACCTCCTATAGTAGCAGGAGTTCCGTTAGACATTATCAGAGACATTATTTATAACATACTCGTAGCATTAAAAATAAAAGATTTTAACTAAGGCTTTAGCCTTAATTTTTTTAAAAACCTGACGTGAATAACCTTCGCCGATCAACGAGCGCAGAAATCAAGCTGAGAACATCATAACAGCCCATTTATGTCCCACTGCAAGGACGGGCCTCCTGCTGTGAGGGAGGGATACTTGGCTTACTAATACCACGCTGGCCAGACGGATTGGTATAGGGTAAACCCTATACTTGAAATTAAAATTTCAAGTTATCCTTCTTTTTTATTTCGTAAAGATAATAAGTATTAACGGATAGTCCCTTAGTCGGTTTTTACGACACCCATGAGATAAGATGGGGTGGTGATATATTGTATTCTTACTCCGTCACCACAAGGAAAACCAGAGAACATATTCTTTATCAAACGTTTTGCGTGCCACCCATCCAAGTAATGACCTCGATAACATTGCTTAGCCTGACATATCATTGATGATTTTATTGCATGATCGCAACTGACTGTAATCGCCTCGATGACTAAGATGTCTTTGTATGAATCTGTGCATATTAATATAATATATAATTAAACGGTAGATTTGCATATTAAATCCACCATGATGGTGGAAGCATTTGTGCATGAAGGTATCTTCTCGTCAGTACAACTGGCATGGCGTATTGATTAGATCATTCTGCTCTGTTTATTACATCAAACATATAAATGTATCTAGTAATAGGTATCTATACAATGGGGAACAAAGAAGGGTACTTAACTAAATCATTTAAGCCCGATTTACACATCGACAAGTACTGTAGCGAGTTAAGTAGTAAGTTAAGATTTTAAATTATCGCGATTTGTATACATAATACTATTTTCACGGGTCTCTTACTCGCGGTATTACTAATTAGCCTAGATACTAGTAATATAAATACCTAGGATTTTTGGACCACAGCCGCGATGAAAACATCGCGGCTGTGAAAAACTGACAAACCCACAAGTCTGCAATAGCTGAACACTTGTTGGAGTCTGGAACTAACCACTGGATAGAACTACACAACCCAAAGGTCTTATCCACCGAGCGTCACTATTACTCCAGGATAGTACGTGAAGCGGTTGAAATCAAAAAACACAATAATTTCAACCGGGAGGACGGATATAGATTATCTACTACATGGAATCCAGTCATCAACAAGTGCAAACATCATCACAGTGTTGCAGCTCAAAAGCCGGGAGACGTCATTAGTGTAGTGTGTCGAAGTACCTACAATACGGCGAATACTCAAGATATCAACAAAGTGAGGGTAGATTCCATTCCCCGCACTTCACAAGGACGACGCTCCGCTGACACCAGTCCCTCCGCGACCACGGCCCTTGCAAGTCGGCCGAAACGTCGGAGAAAATCCTAGGTATTTATATTACTAGTATCTAGGCTAATTAGTAATACCGCGAGTAAGTAGTAAGTTGTTGATTAACTTCGTACTTAACTCGCCATAAAATAGGATGGAGATCTATTCAAATCAACTTAATCAACGACTTACTACTTAACTCGCTACTGTACTTGTCGATGTGTAAATCGTGGACATCAGTGGACACATGGTTAATAGATTTAAAAGTCTAATAATACAGAAACTCTAACCTCCTATACCTTCAAACACTGGACACAAAGCCCGGATTAATTACTAATATATAATAAGTAAATGAAAAGAAAACTTCTTTTCTCCCGGAAAGTCTACAAATGAACTACATTGACACTGCTGCAAGAGTTGGTAAACTAACTACCTATAGATCGATCAAGCATCTCTACTAAACCTTTATTGTCTCACAGCTGAACCAAAGTCATACTACACCTTCCTTACACACAACTTATTTGAATCGCAATTGTTTTCAGGGTCTTCCTAGCCCACGACGACTACATTCGTGCATCTATTTAGTAACGAAAAATCACATTTGCTTAAAAACAATTAATTTTTACAGTGTTTTTATGGCCACACTTGAGGTTAACTACATCATTAATTCTGTAAAAACAAACAATTAAACGATCAGCCATTATTTGTAAATACCTTAAAGCAGAGTTAAGAATGAATTAGTGTGTAATAAAATTTATATACAGGACGTGAACTAAACGGAATCGTGATCTAGACATACCTACCTACCTATTTCATAATTGTTGAAGCTGAGTCAGTAATGGATATCAAACATTATCATTTAATCGTAATGTCAGTCAGTTAGCACTTATTTTTTTTATATAAATATGATTCATTTAGCCAACGTAACATTAACATACTCGTAACATCCTAGTTTCTAGAGGTGTGGCGTTCTGTTTAATTTTTTGAGCTTATAGTCCATCGTTCATCGATGATTCTGCCAACGACAAAAGGGAGAAGAGGCTTGGCAAGACATTTGGCGTTATTGATTGGTTGAAAAACATCAATTTTGACATTTATGACGTTTAACTTGGAATCACCAAAAAAACTTATTTATAAAAGTTGTTTCACATACAGAGTTTTAAATAAAACTACATATTTACTTACTCACTTTAATAGGTCTGTGTGCTTATTGTTTCCGTTGCCATGGTATAATACCAGTTTAATCTAGTTGTCCAGATTAGTCACTAAAAAGACATCGCTTAGTCACAGTCACAGGACAAACTCATAATCAAATCACACAAATTACCTCTTAAAACTCATTAAACTAAAATCAAGCTAGAACGAATTGCAAAGATATGGTTAGTTTTATTATATTTTTATTCTCTATGTGGTGACAGAGTTAGAATACAGTGTGTAACCAACTTTATTTCATTCCATGGGTGTCGTAGAAGCCGACTAAGGGGCTATCCGTGAATATTATCTTTACGTAATGAAAAGAAGGAAAAATTGAAACTAATCCCTGTACCACCAATCCGTTTGGCCAGCGTGGTATTAGTAGGCCAAGTATCCCTTTGTCACTGGAGGAGCCCGTCCCTGCAGTGGGACATTAATGGACTGTTATGATGAGTCAGTTTTATAAGTTATAATAGGTAAGTTTTAATCTGTAGAGGTCAGCCTACATTTATATGCCGACATTGTCGGTAATTACCGCGTGTACATGGATCGACGTGAAAACTACAATAACAGTAGGGCTGGCACTGATTAATTTTATTTATTTTATATTATTTTTTATTTTAACATGTTTGGGAGGATTACAGTTATGTAATATAGGTGGTATATAATATAGGATTATAAATAAAATAAAAAAATAAAAATTGTTTATTGACTCAAAAAAATACAAGATTTGGTTCTTAAAATTAGCACAACATTTTTGTACAGTTAGGTAATACAACATTACTGTAACTGATCCCCAAACTAGGCCGAAAGCCTGTATCTTGGGAGACAGTGTTCAGTCGCAAAAATGGTACACTATGCTGTTGTACATATATACATTTGGTGTCGCTGCTTATTGTTTAATATACACACATCAAAAAAGTCTAAGCAACATGCATGATATTACAAATTTACCATTTATATTAATTTATTTTACCATTTAATTTAATTATAACGTTGTATTTTATTTTTAAAATAATATTTTTAGGGTTCTATGATGTAAAAATAACAGCTGTTTTCTTTATAAGTTCTTTTAATAACAGAAATTAACAATATTAGAATATACAGGTACATAAGAAACTAAACTTTTTTTTTACAAATTGAAATTTCTTAAGAAAATGAATTTATTGTGAAAGAATAGGACAATTTAATACAAAGTATGGCCTCCTCTGCTATTCAGAACTTGTCGGCAACGATTATTCATTGAATTAATGAGACTGTTTATGTCATCTTGCGGTATTCGCTCCCAATGGAATTGTAGCAAATCCTTCAGCTGTTGGGTTGTTGTCACTCCGTCCAAGTCCTTCAAAACACGTCTCTGGAGCATGTCCCATGCGTGCTCGATGGGGTTGAGGTCTGGCGATTGTGCAGGCCAGGGCAATACCTGGATGTTCTCCGTTGCCAAGTATTCACTGGTTCGCCGAGCTGTATGTGAACGCGCATTGTCATGCATTAACGTAAAATCGGAGCCAAAGGTTTGTGCAAATGGATGGACATAAGGTCTGAGAATATCCTCAACGTAATTTTCAGCGTTCATGTTTCCATTTACAAAAACGAGCTCAGTTCGCCTGTTCTTCATAATACCCGCCCATACCATAACTGTTGAGCCGCTGTATGGATGAACTTCCTGAACGCACCTGAGTCTTTCAGTATTTCCGGGTCGACGGTACACTCGCACCCTTCTTGTATCAGGCCTAAACCCGAATCGCGACTCATCGGAAAACATAATTTTATCCCATTGTTCCTGGGTCCATGTTATGCGTTCTCTACACCATTCATTTCGACGAGCGCGATTCCCGTGACGTATCGGTGGGCACCTGATAGGGCGTCGAGCTCGTAGGCCGTACTCATGCAGTCGATTTCGCACAGTTTGGGGACTTACATCAACACCACTTGAATTTTGTAGCCTCAAACTTATCTCTCGAGCGGTTAACATCGGCTGGCGTCTTGCAGTCAGTTGTATGTACCGGTCTTGCCGAGTGGTTGTACTCCTTTTACGGCCTGGATGCTGTTCAGCGGGTTCCCCTGTATTATTGTAGCGCTGCCAAAGACGACAAATAACACTTCTATGAATACCAAAATGTCGAGATACCTGAGATTGATTACTTCCCGCTTGCAACATCCCTACAGCTCTTTGCATTTCATCTGCCGTCAAATGACGTCGCTCCATGACGTAAAGAATATCTAACAATTCAATTTTGTCGCCAACTGTATTTAAATGGTTGGTAAAATTATAAAATCAAGACTAAAACGTAGCAATTAACATGCACTCAAATTCAAACAAATTCGCAGTCATTTGAATTTTATGAAAAAAAACAAAACATAATCGAAATTTTTTTTTTACAACCAGCCAGTATGTCATCAATAACAAAAAAGTTTACTTACCTATACACTTTGAGTGAGTAAATACTTAGAAATTAATTAATATAAATGGTAAATTTGTAATATCATGCATGTTGCTTAGACTTTTTTGATGTGTGTATAATATAATTGTGTGTGTATGTGTGTGTGTGTGTGTGCATGTGTGTGTGTGTGTGTGTGTACGCGTGTTTTGGTGTGTATTAGATAGTATAATTTTTTTTTTTTTTTTTTTTGTTGTGTAAGAAGATTTTCAGTCATTCGGTAATCAAGTTGATGAACAAAATCAGTTCCTTTTGCTTTGACTTCACGTTTACTTAATGCAACAATGTGTAGTTTTCTATTTAATGTGTTGTATAATTTTGCACTCAATACTCGAGTTTGTCGTCTTGCAAATGAGGTTTTACAGGTTACAGGACGACATACGTATGATGAGCTGCGTTTATTTGGATTTGGTAAGGGTACATTTTTATGTTTTTGAAGAATCACTTTCAAGATGTATAATTGTCGAACTGTGAGGACCTTACAGTTTGCGTACAGGTCAACAGTCGGATATCTGAAAGGCTTCTTAGTCATTACTTTAAGCACCGCTCTCTGAGCTCTCTCCAGTTTAATAAGATGCGTTTTAGCTGCACCGCCCCAGACTGTGATGCAGTATTGTATAACAGATTGACATAGAGCCTGATAGACTAATATTAATCTGTTGTGTGGTAGGACATCTCTTAGGGACTTAGAGACACCTATTAATCTTCTTACACGTTTAGTAACTAAATCTAAATGTTTGTTCCATTTTAGTCTATTGTCAATTTGTATGCCTAAGTATTTAACCTCTTCTACTCGCGTAATTTCTAGACAGTTGCATTCATTTTTGTTGGTGCAAATGTGAGCTTTAATTGGGTAATTTTTTGCTGGGTCGTTAATTTTACTGAGGGAAAAGGGTATGTAGTTGGTCTTAGTTAAGTTTAGTGTTAGAAGGTTACTTGTTAGCCAGCTCATAACTTTTGAAAGAGATTGTTCGGCTCGCTCTTTAACAGTTTGCCAATTTGGCCCCCAAACAAGGACAGCAGTATCATCTGCGTAGGTGAAAATACCAGTAAACGGTAACTGAATTTTGCAGAGGTCGTTTATATAAACCTGGAATAGTGTAGGACCTAAAACACTACCCTGAGGTACGCCGTAGGTCACTGTTTCCTCGTCACTAGTAACATTTTCAACTTTGACGCGCTGTCTCCTATTTGTGAGATAGTCCACAAGAATGTCATGTGGTAAGCCTCGTACTCCTGCTTTATATAGTTTGTGGAGTAGAGTGGGGACATATACCGTGTCAAAAGCTTTTGACAGGTCTAAAAATTTGCATAAGGATCTATTATTTGCATCCAGATTATCCACAACAGTATTGGTCAGTTCCCTTACCGCATCCTCAGTTGATAAACCTTGGCGAAAACCGTATTGATTAGATGCAATAACATTATACTTTTCAAAAAATGTTTTTAAAGAACGATTTAGTACCTTCTCTAGAATTTTTGATAAGGCTGATAGCACCGAAATCGGACGATAATTATTGAGGGAATCCCTGTCCCCATTTTTGTATATTGGATGTATAATAGATTTTTTAAGAACATCAGGGAAGGTGCCACTATTTATTGCTAAATTACATATATGAGCTATTACAGGTGTTAGTGTTCGGCAATTCTGTTGGAGGACTCGAGAAGGAATATTGTCGCAGCCTGTAGCACAGTCAGAACGAAGTTCCATAATTAAGGCCTCAATATCAGCGTTTGTAACCTCAAGTATAGTAAGTGAACCTGTAGGGCTAATATGGTCCATTTCCAAAAATACATTCTGCTTTTCAGTAAAACTGGGCGAATTACGTATTTCCTCAGCTAAATTCACACCAATATTTTTAAAATATTTGCAGACATTATTAATAGACGTTTTAGGGGTATCAGATAATTTTAAAAGTTCTGTAGCATTGTTTTTTGTTTTTTGGGTTGATGAAACTTCTCTTATCGCTTTCCATAGGGCCTTTGAATCGTTACCGGCATTTTCAATTTGTTTTTTGTTATATTCAAGTTTTAGTTTACGCAATAGATTATTACAAAAATTCCTGTATCGTGTGTAAGTTAGTTTTAAGATCATGTTACCTTCAGCCTTACTAGACTTAGAGTGGAGTCTGTCTCTATTTCTAATGCATTTTAGAAGACCTGGTGTCATCCACGGTTTTAGGACTCGATTTCGTTTGGATATCGTTGATGTTTTAGTATGCTTAGCAACTGTATTTGAGAGCATATCGACAAGCATGTCAGATGCAATATTTGCATCGGTGGCTAATAGAATGTCTGAGAAGTCAGCTTTTTGTAGATCTGACTTGATACTCTCATAGCACGTACAAGTTCTTATATAAGTCTGTTGATTCTGATCAACGTTATTTTTTAGGCATAGAAATATGGCCTTGTGATCTGTTATGTAAGTATTCAAAATTAAAGTCGTGGTTAGGAAATCCGTTTTAATAAAAAAGTGATCAAGACATGATTTTTTTCTGGTAGGTTCTATGTGTGAAGGGAAAAGGCCGTAGGAAGCATTAAGAGTTAGGTATTCATCCCGAAATTTGTCAGTAGATGTCTTCCCTATGTCAATATTTATATCCCCTGTCATAATAATGTTATGAGTTTTAGTGTTCATGTATACATCGCTAAGGCTGTTTATAAAGATATTAAAATTTTCATTTGTAGATAGGGATGGCGATCGGTATATGGCTATTACACTAAGATTGCTATCTATTTGACAAATGAGACATGTTCCTTTATTAAAAATCGGTTCTTGAAATTTGCACTTTAGATTTAATTTCGCATAGATGACTATGCCATCATTTTGATTTTGATTTATTGTCGTGTAGTGTGAAGTGAACTATATCCGTCAAGAATAGGTAGGTTGTTTACTTTTCGTAACCAACATTCAGTCAATATTACAAGGTCTAAATTTGTATTCATATCTGATATTAAGATACAGAGTTCATCAAAATTTTTATTAAGACTTCTAATGTTTAAATGGAGTATTTTAATGCCTCTATCGATATAATATAATTTGCAATCTCTTGGTGGACAAGTGTATGACGACATAGTTTCCAGCAAGTCCAGCTCAGTATTAATGTTATTAATGATAGCCATTTATAAATATATAAGATATATCAAAATATACTTGCAATCTTAGTTTAATAAGGTGTATTGGAATACTAAAGACCCTTGAAATGAATGTGTCGCTGCATATAATTAAAAGCTGAATGTGTATGATGATATCATAAAAGTATGACTTTGTTAATGTGAGTTTATTTTGTATGTGATCTGTGTGTGAAGTATTTAAGTGTGAGGATTGAACTGGTATGTATAAATTAAGTAGTAGTGTGGGTGTTTGTGCTTTTGTTAATGTATGATTATTTTGTATGTGATGAGTGTGTGAAATATGTAAGTGTGAGGATTGAACTGTGATGTATGAAATAAGTAGTTGTGTGGGTGTGTGTGTATTCATAATAAAAACATTAAGTGAAGTTTTATAGGAACTAATTATAAGTAAAAACATATAAAATCGAGAAATAATGAAACAGTAAGAGTCAGTCACTAGTCACGGTTTTGTTTTCAGGTCCAGCAGGGATTGCTCAGAGGAAATGAGTATTTGTTTTTCGCCATGTGTTTTCCTAATGAAAATATTGCCATTTGAGGTCCAGCAGAATTGATACCCATGTTGTTTAGCAAATTCACGGGATTGATAGAACAACTTTTTTAAGCTGGCCGGGAGGTGTTCAGCTATGTATACAGGTTGTTTCTTACCAGATATGTTTATTTGCTGCGTATTTAGTTTGTCCTCCACAGATTTTTTACTGTTATTATATTCTCGTACAGCTGATATGGTTTTTTGTTTCTTCTGAACCGTTTGAAACTCCGCGACTATGGGTCTTATCAGTCCTGGTTTGCCGGGTATACGGTAAATGTCTCGAAGATCAGTTGGTTCGATGTTAGAGTTTACAACCTGTCCAATAGTACAGATTATATTTGTGAGGTCCATACTGGTTTCTTTCTCAGCAGTTGGAATATTTCTGATCTCTATGCATGAAGATCTTGAATTTAATTGAAGATCCTGCACCTTCTTTTCCAGATTTTCAATACATTTTCGATTTTCCGTACGCTCCTTTTGTAGGCTCTCTAATCCCGATCTTATGTCTTCATATTGGTTATTTATGAAAGCCATCGATTGAGCAATTTCATCGTTAGAGCACTGAATTTTACTCGTTTGAGACTTCAATTCACGTATGTCAGCAGTTATTTTTGTAATCAAAGTGTTTTGTTGATCACTTATCTGATTAAGTTTTTCTTCTATGTCGCTTTTAAAGTTGAGTAGCAACGCCATAATTTCCTCTTTTAATCCAGTATTGCTTTCTATAGGTGATTGTTCCGAGCGTTGACGCTTATGTCTTGTAGTATTTACATATGACACCTCACTTATTAGGTTTAAATCACTTTCCGACTGCGTATGCTCAATAGTGGTAGAAGGAGTACCTAACGGGGAACGTTGCAACGGCATGTTGAGGTCCAATAGTTATTAACGATTTGGGGCGTACCACAGGTTTCCTTAAATTATTATTTTCTTACATCAAACAAAAAAGCTTGTATCCAAACTTCAAACTTCAAAGCGTAACGTCACTTGATTTCATTCACTTTCACTCAATATTGTCAATGTCAACACGTCTAATAGCAGCAACAACAATAATAATGTGTCCACCCTCTTTTAAAACAAATAAATTCACTTTCCTTGATTTACCTTGATGTTTAATTTGAAATGCTAATACTATTATTTTGTAGTGTAATATTCCATAGCCTGGCTGGTTATAAATAATCAACTTTTATTTTTATAATAAAACAAAATTTTATGTTATTAAACGGAAAAGAAAGTTAAGTAGTACGAAACGTGTACTTAGCTACGTATTTTGACAGGTGATTGGACTAGAAGGTACCGTGCTATCATCGCATAGGAAAAACAGTTCATGCAAACATGTGCAGTCATTGCTAGTATCTACTCAATCAAATCATCATAACAGCCCATTAATGTCCCACTGAAGGGACGGGCCTCCTCCCATGACGGAGGGTTATTTGGCCTACTTATACCACGCTGGCCAGACGGATTGGTATAGGGTTTAATTTCAAGTTTTCCTTACTTTTTATATCGGACTATCGGTTTTTACGACACCCATGAGATGAGATGGGGTGGTGGGTGACATATTGTATTCTTACTCCGACACCACACGGAACTTAATCAAATACCATATTATTATTTATCCGACTAACAACGCTTTAAATATTTCGTTGCAACCCTACCACCAAGAATATTTTAGGCTAAATACATATGAAGTGCTATTTCCCTCTTCATGTCACGTAATTTTTAAGGTTGAAGAACGCGGAATTAGCGTCGCAATGATTCTGAGAAGCCGTGTGGAATAATTTCCAAAAAAATGTACTTTATGCATAGTACCTACTTTACATCTAACTCCGTTGTTAAGTTTGGCGTAATGGCTGCAATTCAGTCTGAATTTTGTAACCTGCATGTCAATTCTCGTTTTTTAAAATTCGGTTAAGTTAACTTTAGTTGTCAAACTGTCATACAATAGGTAAGAAAATTTGACAACTAAAGTTAACTTAACCGAATTTTAAAAAACGAGAATTGACATGCTGGAGTAATCATCTTTAAATTTTGTCTGTTGTAGTTTATGGTGTTGATGATAGAGTAAAAGGCATCATAGCGTTAGCACCCCATCTTATCTTGTGCGTGACCAAAAGGTAACTAATAGAGAAGCTAGCGAGATATTAATATCTCTGCGAATAAAAACAAAAACCTGATTTACATGTTGATAGACACGTCTGGTAAGAATAGTACTAGTAGGCCAAGTTTAAATTAATTACTGGAATAGGCTGTTTTACACTGGGATAATTAACCATTTTATCTTCGTGTTATATCTCCGTGTGGTGATTGAGTAAAAATACAAAATGTCACCACCCCATCTCATCCCATGGGTGTCGTAAAAACCGACTAAGGGACTATCCGTGAATATTATTTTTACGAAATAAAAAGAAGGAAAACTTGAAATTAACCCCTATACCAATCTGTCTGGCCAGCGTGGTATTAGTAGGCCAAGTATCCCTCCGTCATGGGAGGAGGCCCGTCCCTGCAGTGGGACATTAATGGGCAGTTATGATGAATTAACCATTAAAAATACAACTTCTACTTTGGTGGCGAAACAGGTTGTGGAGATTTTATGTGCATGAGTTGACACAAAGAATATCTACGCTTCACGTCATTGGCGAAGAAAATCCGTCACTACACTACCGAGATTTTTAAAGTTCAATGCAACGTTTTTCCGTGTGGTGATACAATATATCACCACCCCATCTCATCCCATGAGCGTCGTAGAAACCGACTAAGGGACTATCTGTGAATATTACCTTTACATAGAAACAAGGAAAACTTGATATTAAACCCTATACCAATCCGTCTGACCAGCGTGGTATTACTGTATTAGTAGGCCAAGTAGCCCTCCGTCACGGGAGGAGGTCCTTCCCTGCAGTGAGACATTAATGGGCTGTTATGATGATGATGAATGCTACGTTTTACTGATCTGAATATCTTTGACAGGTAGTCTTACCCCTCAACCATAGATCTCGTAAAGTACACACAAAAAAACCATAACTTAACTCTAATCCAAATGCCTAAAACACCAAATAGAAGCGCGTGTCTTGTCTAAAAAAAATAAGTTTAAAACTTAATCCGCAAAAACAAATACATCACACAATAACTTAAAATGACATCAGCATTTAAAATGCCAATGTTAATATGAACTAGGCCTTAAAACCCAAGGTTAACACTTAACTACTCTTAAATAATCCATGACGGGTATTTAAAAGCTGTCATAACTCAAATCGTCAAAAATCATTGAACAATCTAACTGATTTATAGAAACGTGGTAATTGCATAATGTTAATGTTTATACTTTGACCTAAATTGGATAAGGAATTTATTTTTAATGCATTAAATCATCATCACAGCACAATAATATCCCACTGCAGGGACGGGCCTCCTCCTGTGACGGAGGGATACTTGGCCTACTAATACCACGCTGGCCAGACGGATTGGTATAGGGTTTAATTTCAAGTTTTCTTTCTTTTTACTTCGTAAAGATAATATTTAAGGTAAGTCCCTTAGTCGGTTTTTACGACACCCATGGGATGACATGGGGTGGTGACAAATTGTATTCTTACGCCGTCACCACACGGACAGCGTTAAATGGCAGAGGAATAAGACGGCATATCTGATATAAGTGGTAACCAATGCTCATGGACGTCAGAATGTCACAGCACAGCCATGGCACTGCCTACCCTGGAAGTATTCCTTACTTAAAAAACACTTTTTTCTGGAAATACTGCAGCTGGTATTTTCCAAGGACTGCGAGTACGTGGCGAAAAGTACTCTGGAAAAGAATAAAAGGTAGTACTGGTTGAGATCATTTCTAGGTGGTAGGGTATTTTGGGTAGGTATTTTTGATAGGTTCTTCTTCTTTCTTTTATATGGCAAACTATGCCGATGACGACAATTTTGCCAGAGTTCGAAGTGCTATGACATAATGTGAAGTGATAAAAACCAAAACACTAATTTAGATTGGTTTTGTGGCCGAAACAGGAACTAAATGGTCGAATTCGATCGGATTAAAAAACTGCAACGAGAGATAGGTAACTTTGTTAAGTGTGCTAGTGATGAGGCAGAAAGGTGACGTTGACAATATTTCAAACAGTTTCTGACAGCACATTAGTTTATTTTGTAAACATTTCACATATAATTTGGTTTCGGTATGTATGAAGTTATTATGTAACCTCCATCGTTTATTTGCGAAATATGTCATTCCCAGGGAGCAAAACCAAACTAAAAGTATAAGACTAAACGGATAACATGGCATTACTCCAATGTGGTGAGTGGTGACTCTGTGGATTGGTAATTCAAATGACATTTGGTGGTTTGTCAAAGACCGGTGCAAGTCGGATGTCAGATCAAACGGGTTACTTTACCCTGTCGTTGGCAGTATCATCGATAAACGATGGAGCCATAAACAAAAAGAATAGAAGAACGGGGTACTAGTAGGCCAAATACTCTTCTGATAAATTAATGCCTTTATGGTAGATATTAAGTGTTCGGTAAGAAAAAACTCAATTTAACTAATTTTATTAGACCATTAAACGGAACAAAGAATCAAAAAACTCAATGCATAAAACGTTCATTTCGATTGAAATTTATCTTACTTACGAAGTCGCGGTGACATTAATATTATTCATCCATCACCACATTAGACATACAACCATAATACAAACAGAGTTAACATCAAATAATGCTGAATCATCAACTTTAACAAAGTCAACGCCTCAATTATTGACAATATACAAACGCATACAAAGAGATCTTAAACCAACAAGAACAAACTCAAAACATAATTGATAAAAAAAAATATTATTACCCAAATAATTTAAAGAGGATGCAATTTATTATAAAAACAGTTATCATATCTAGTGTACCTCATTTACCAGTATTACCATCTACCTGGCACAATTAATACATTCAACCTCCTTACACTATAAAACAAAAATTTACCGCTACTTAAGTTCTTAAACAACAGAGAGAGGACTTAAAATCCTTCACCGACGATTCCAAATACGAATTTCAAATTGTTCTCTTGTTGTCAGCTTCTTTTCACAAACATACAAGCTGAAACCAACCTTATTTCTGTTGTACTGAACTTGATTTTCTACATCAAGATACGTAAGTAGATCTTGGCAGTGTTGTTACAAATTGAACTGTATTTTAGTTACAAAAGGTTTACATTTCTTTGTGTTATGTAGTAGGTTTTAATAATAACCTGTTTGTAGCCGGCGTGGGAACCAAGTCGGATATGCGATGTATAATCGTCTGTCGGAACAGAGTATGCAATAGTCCAATTTTGCAGCCTTTTACTTAGATTACGTTTGTGCCAACATTCAAAATATAAAAAAAACAAGTTACATTGCCTTGAAATTATTTTAAAGGGAAATGGGAGCACAGTGAAACTGTAATTTATTCAGAAAGTTAGGAATATATTTTATTTAGGTACAAAATACTTTCTACATGTATCGTAAAATAAATGTAAGACTGAGTGACAGCTTGTGTTTTAAATGTGTATAGACAACCGTGAAAAAATAAAATATATTTCTTTATGGTTTTTGCATGTTTCTGTAAGATATCATCGATCAATCTGCAAACTTTGGGGGCTGATATTAGTTTAATGGTTCCTTCAAATTGGCTTTACATCAACATTTCTTCCTCCTACAGACATAATGCATGTTAATAATATTTTATTGGAACAAATGCCTCCGATAGAGACGAAAAGCAACTAGTCCTACAATTTCTTCGCTGTCTTATTCTTTTGTTTTCATCAACATAATATCTCCAAATCTGTTAGCTTTTGTAGCACCATGAGATGTAATAGCGTAGTCATCATCATAACAGCCCATTATTGTCCCACTGCATGAACGGGCCTCTTTCAGTGACGGAAGGATACATGGCCTACTCATACCACGCTGGTTAAACGGATTGGTATACGGTTTAATTTCAAGTTTTCCATCTTTTTATTACTTAAAGATAACATTAACGGATAGTCCCTAAGTCAGTTTTTACGACACCCATGGGATGAGATGGGGTGCTGACATATTGTATTCTTACTCCGTCACGACACGGAGATATGGCATAGTAACAGCGAACTATTCAATATTAATTCATAATAAATAATTCATACTATTAATTTAATAACCAAAGAATGCACAATACTTCGCAAGTAACACAAAGCTACTTACCCTAGTCATCTTAAAAAAGCGTGAACTAACCCATAATCAAGTTTACAACATAACAAAATAAAACAGAATATAACATTTCTATTACATTGGTACATAATCAATTTGATGGTAAGCAACACATATTAAAATTCCAATAAGCGGTTTTTTACTTAGAGCAATCGGACACGAGTCATTTAATCCTTGCATTTAAATTGAACAAATTTTAAACCATAGAGGTTTTAATATACATCTTTTTATGTTAACATCACCACATCGTCACGGAAGTATACTTAGTTAAAGACATCTGATCACTTTTTAAAAGTACCTATACGTAATCAATTGCAAGAAGGATTTACCATAAGAACAGGACACTAGGTATAAAAGTTTCGCTGAAGAAACAGTCACCCTTCATCATTATTACAACAGCCCATTAATGTCCCACTGCAGGGACGAGCCTCCTCTCGTGACGGAGGGATACTTAGCCTACTAATATCACGCTGGCCAGACGGTTTGATATGGTTTCATTCCAAGTTTTCCTTCTTTTTATTTCGTAAAGATAATATTCACGGATAGTCCCTTAGTCAGTTTTTACGACACCCATGGGATGAGACGTGGTTGTGACATTTTGTATTTACACCGTCACCACAAGGACGGTTAAGGTTAAGTCTCATATCCCTATAATATTTTAAGTGTTTTTTTTATTTTTATTTTGTATGTGATTTTTATTATTATTGAATGTTATATTATTTTTAAGTAATTCTCTCTTTATGTTTTAATTTTAATTATTCAATGTTTCGAATTTAGTGTTTGCTTCAAACTCCTTGTTATGTTTTTTCTTATAACAATGTGTACAGTTTAAATTTGTTACTCTCTATGCATGTTGTGACACCTTAGAATGTTATGCAGTTACTTTATACTTAAGCTGCTTTTATTGTAAATTTATGTAATAATGTAACAACTACTGGCTGTCCATAATAAATAAATAAATAAATAAATAGGAAAAAAAAAAAAAAAAAAAAAAATAATGTCACTAGCTACTGTAACCCTTTCACCTAAACACAATAACTTTTTCACTACATACTCCTTGTAAGTAAGTAGATTAAAAGAGCACAGCGTTTGTACCGACCTTATTTTATATAAATAATGGGAGACAAACCAGCCAGCAGGTCACCTAATGGTAAGTGATCACCGCCGCCCATGGACAACCGCTACACCAGAGGAATCACAGATGCGTTACCGACCTTTAAAAATGGAGTACGCTCGTTTCTTGAAGCTCCCCAAGTCCGTTTTTCTTTGAAAAGAGTCGGTGTTCAAATAAAGAACAATTTTCTTAATCTTTCTACCAATACGAAAGCTTAAACACCGAGTATGTTATCAGTGATATCTCCACATATATCTCTTTACGGTATTAGGTAGTATCTGCGTTGTCCGAAACGTAATCTGAGTATGCACAGTATCTCAACAAACAGATACTATCGGAAGGACCAAGATTTGATTACAAAATGCATTTAATTAACCCGCCTACTACCGCGATATATACAGATAATATATTCGGTATTTTGATTTTGTATTATTTATCTTTAATATAATCTGTAGTGATGTTTTGGAGTTGAGAAGTTTGTTTGTTTGTGCTAATCTCAGAAATTTGTTTTTGAGGAAAAGTTATATCATTGTTTGTCTAGGTGAGAATACCAGCCCGTCTGGATGGAGTACAATACTATGTTACCACTCCACCTAAACCGCGGGTGTAGTGAAAGCCGACTAACGGAAACCTTGCTTTAAATCCCTAAATTAATCCGTCTGGCCGGTCTTGTATTAGTAATCTAGGTTTACCATCTTCCTGCTTGCTTCTGAAATGGGATAATAGTTGGCTGATATAATGATAATATATACAAAAAGCTTTATGGCCGTATAGCATAACATTTTAATTATGAGCGGCGGAGTAATGCAACATTTTATAAGACTAAGTTACAAAGTTAATCAAACTCCAGTCTCAAAAAGTCCCGTTGCAAGCCTCTTCCTGATTGGCCTAAGTAACTCTAACTTTATCCAGCCAAAATTCAAGATCAACCAAGAATCAAGAGTCTTTATTTGCAACCATTCCGTTATTTTATTTTAAACTTCGAACAGAATGACAGATGAACATCATTCAAATTTAAAACTACACAGACTAAAAAACAAAATCACGTACAATTGTCCAAATATGAACAGATTAAATAAAACATTTTTATGCCTAAAGAGTATGTATGCGATACCGCAACATAAAAAAGGCACACATAGACGAGACGACTCTATTAAATCTAACACTTAACAACACAGCATTCGTATGTAAACAGGTGCTTAAGTTCTCTAAGTTTACTGACATCCGTAATAAAACTAATAAGTATCTCCCAAAAATATAAATTAAACATCCATTGCTGGTTTACATTGAAAAGCTCTGGAACTTTTTATTTTCCCTTCGTACTAAGTCGTTAATGTATGCGGTGTAATGCGAATCGGTCGATGCATTTAGAATCTAAGTCAGTGTGAATCCCGTAGGCAGTGAATTTTGTTTGTGTGTGTGTTAGTTGCGCAAGATCACAAGACGAGACGAGGCTGAGTCACCGAAGCGTTTATTAGGCTCTTTGTACACTTAGATGTACTGAGAAAACTAATTTTGAATAAAATAAAGGTATTAAAAAAACTGTCTGAGTAATTATTTCACGGGTTAATGTTCCGAGTTCTGGGTCACGACTAAGTAGTAAAAAAAATACCTACGAGTATGCTTTGTCACCCCGAAAGTAGCAATTTGGATTTCCTATTCCTAGATATACCAAACATTTTCATGAAAATGGCTGTTGAATTCAGTCAGGGTGTTTCTATAGGAAGCATGAAAAAAATATTATACTAAGTACATCAAAAAACAGGGGAACTAGTAATCATAACAGCCCATTAATGTCCCACTGCAAGGACGGGCCTCCTCTCATGACGGAGGGATACTTGACCTACTAATACCACGCTGGCCAAACGGATTGGTATAGGGTTTGATTTCAAGTTTTCCTTCTTTTTATTTCGTAAAGATTTTATTCACGGATAGTCCCTTAGTCGGTTTTTACGACACCCCATGGGGTGAGATAGGGTGGTGAAATATTGCATAAGGTAGTTATAGATAGTTTACATTACTAGTAATAAGATAGTTAAAATAATTGACACTAGATGGCGATGTATGAATATCTGAGGTATGTAATTCAGACCCAATAACCAACAAACAGGAGAACGGAGCCGTAGACAGCCATTAATAAATAAGCCACTAGAACCTTATTTATTACTAGCTGACCCGTGCCCACTTCGTTGGGCGGCGAAAAAAAACACGTCCCTTTTTTAAACATATTTCATTACTGCTCCACTCCTATTAGTCATAGCGTGATACTATATAGCCTATGACACTCCCCGATAAATGGACTATTCAACATAGAAAGAATTTTTTAAATCGGTTCCATAGATCCAGAGATTAGCCCCTACAACGTCACAAACACACAAACTTTACCTCTTTATAATATTAGTATAGATAATAGTTTACTTTAGTTTGAGACTAGTTGGCGTTGTATATCAGAAGAAAATTGTATCATATTTAGACCCAATAACCAACAACCGGGAGACCAGAGCCGTAGATAGCCATTAATAAATAAGCCACTAGAACCTTATTTATTATTAAAACTTATGATAAAATATGATGTTTTAGTCTCCTTATTTAGTATTTATATGGAGTATTACATGTTAAAACATTAGTAACATATATACATATAAGGTCATACATATATTTAGTACTAGTTATTATAAGGTATAATGACATTTAGATGTTAGGCAGTAATGTAGTTTATTTGTGAGATAAAAGTCTGAGGAATAATAAAGATATTTATTTACGTGTGTTACTTTGTCTGTAATTAAGGCTAAATCGCGACCAGTTTGTCTTAATATGAGGGTAATATAATAAATAAATAATCCTCACACATTCACACAACGCCCAAACTAAGCAAAGCTTGTACTATGGGTAGGTACTAGACAACGGATAAACATACTTAAATACTTTTTTTATAAATACATACTATACATAGAAAACACCCAGACCAATCCAAACAATCATGTTCATGCGCCAAAGATTTGCATTGAGCGGAAATCAAACCAGAGACCTCTGCGTAGCAGTCATGTTATATAACCACTACGCCACAGAGGTCGTCGTAAAATCTGCTTAAAGGATAAGTAAGAATTGTAATGTCTACGAACCTTGTAATACTGCGCTCTGTAAACAGAGGTACAAGTCGTTAACTCCCATAACCATATAATTTAAACAGTTATTGAATATATTCTATACTAGCTGACCCGTGCTCCAGTGCCCACTTCGTTGGGCGGCGAAAAAAATGCGTCCCTTTTTAAACATATTTTATTACTGCTCCACTCCTATGAGTCATAGCGTGATACTATGTAGCGACACTCCCGGATAAATAAATGGACTATTCGACACAGAAAGAATTTTTTAGGTTCAGTAGTCCAGAGATTACCCCCTACAACGTCACAAACACGCAATCACACAAACACAGAAACTTTACCTCTTTAATATATTAGTTTAGATTTAAACTCTGCCTGGTAAGCAATGACCTCTTAACCTCAGTGTGACCAAACCTTAAAATGTACATAAGAACTACATCGAAATCAACTACATACGACCTCGAAAAATAACTAAAAAACAAACATTGGCACTTTGAACTTTTATTTTTTTGCTCTTAACCTGTTTTAAAAGCAAATTAAATTAGCTCTTTGTTAATTTAAAATAATTTAAATCGTTCCAAACAGATTAATCTCATATTTTTTAAGTCTGATATTCTTTAGCCTAGATGGCGTTGTAGCATTTCCTAACTCTTTCGTCTAATACACAATGGGAATTAATGTTTATTTTTGCACGAAGGTGTATTTTTGAACCCCACCCAGCATCCATAAACAAAAATTATGATCCCAGGACTCGGGGCATGGTGAATAATGGGTTTACCAGGAGACAACGATCTCCTTCAGTATTGATTTAACGCCTTGGTATCGGACTAGTTGTAAGTTCACTATCTTATTGTTTTGATATACTAGCTGACCTGTGCCCACTTCGTTAGGCGGCGAAAAAATCACGTCACTTTTTTAAACATATTTCATTACTGCTCCGCTCCTGTTAGTCATAGCGTGATAGTATATAGCCTATGATACTCCCCGATAAATGAACTACTCATCACAGAAATAATTTTTAAAATCGGTTCAGTAGATCCAGAGATTACCCCTACAACGTCACAAACACACAAACTTTACCTCTTTATAATATCTACTCCAAATCTAAATGCCGTAGTTAACCATTTATTATCAGCAATTTAGCAATAAAAAAAAACCAGACGAACAAAAAATATACAAAACCAAAATTATTTCTGTCACCTTTCATGAAATACATATCATATTTATTATACCTATGAAATTACAGCAAATGTAATATAATATGTAAGTACAAACATGTTCTCTTTATTTTTATACAGATATTTGACACTAAATAGACAGACTTGTGTTTGTCTGTGTGTACCGCTGTTTTTATATTAGCTAATAAGACAATGATCTTTAATTTGTTTGCTTTCATATAAGATTTCGATAGCTATGGTGTGTAGTGCCTAAAGTATTGACTAGTACGATATTATAGAGGCTTAAGCCCGATTTGCACATCGACAAGTACAGTAGCGAGTTAAGTAGTAAGTTGTTGATTAAGTTGATTTAAATAGATCTCCATCCTATTTTTTGGCAAGTTAAGTTGGCGAGACGCGAGAGAGGGGGCTACTTCGTACTTAACTCGCCAAAAAATAGGATGGAGATCTATTTAAATCAACTTAATTTTAAAATACTACTTAACTCGCCACTTTACTTGTCGATGTGTAAATCGGGCATTAGGAAATAATCGATTCTCTATCGCGGTCCTAGTTACACTTTTTAACTTCGAAACCAAATGATTTGAACTTATTATATTCAAAATTAAATAAGTCGGAATTAAAAAAAAACAATTAGGACCTCTTTAATTTTTTTTCCCTGAAGGTTTTAATACCAAAATGATTTTACCTTTAGCGCCGATTACACTACCCTACATGTAGGACACTACATGTTGTCTAGTGTAATCACATGTAGGCTGTTAGGACGCTACATATCGGAAATAGGCGAGTCCCGACCGCCCTACATCAATTAGTGTGTCAGTGCACTACATGTAGGGTAGTGTAATCGGCGCTTTTGTCCGTAATAGCGATTTATAAAGACAAGACCAAGTTGTTTATTACCATACCACAAAACCTGTGACGTCGTTGAAAACCAAGCGCTAAAAAGATGCAATCAAAAACATCACCGCAAAAGCATCTTTGCTTAGTAATAGCCCCATATTCCTTTTGAAATAATTATCTCTTTACTACCTAAATACGCCAATCATAACAGACCATTAATGTCCCACTGCAAGGACGGGCCTCCTCCAGTGACGGAGGGATACTTGGTGACATATTGTATTCTTACTCCGTCACCATACGGAGAGTCTAAATACGCCAATAGCTGATGATTTTCTAATAAGTCTATTCTGTACCTCATCATTATATCACGCCTATAGACGCTTTATTCTTTTCCTTTGCTTCTATTCCTTATGAAATATGAAATTCTGTATAATTTTCTAAGAAAAGAGATTTCTAAAGATTATCTTCTATACGTAGGCAACGACTACGAGAAGAAATAAACATAATTACGTGTGCGTAAATGACGTATAACAGGCACGCGTACAATCATTATAAACAAACAATTATATTTGCAATTCAATGCAGAACACTAATACAATACACGGTATTCTGTGACAATGATAACAATACACAACAATTGATACAAATGTAAACATAAATGATACATAAACTGAGATAAAATTGTGACGTCAATCTGTGATTCGTTGAAACTTGATTCGCGCTGTGTGTAATGTAGGTAACGATAGCAACATAGCGCTCAGAATTTGTTTTGTGTGGACTTACCCCCTTACTAATAAACGACTCTTAAATTTAATCACTGTTTAGTGGGATTTTTATTAGTAAAGCCTACCTTATACCAAACAAAACCGCGAGAATTTAAGCTAATCAATTGACTAAAATTTAAAAGGCGTTTATGAGTAAGGGGGTTTGTTGTTGGCCTCGGAAGGCCTTAACTACTTAACGCGCTGATAGAGTGGAGGGCCCTAAACCAAAACATTTTAGTGACCTGTGCCTCAGGGGCGCCCCTTTACACACTCAAGATTGGACGCTTTTACACCGAAATTTCTATTGGACCAAATTGGAAGTATATCCATTCAAACAAAAAAACATATTTTATTTAAATTGGCCAATAATAAGAAATAATATCCCAAGATTCTGAGTTCTAAGTTCTGAGCTAATTATCTTAAAAAAAAATCTCACACACGCAAGACAGAAAACTTGCCAATAAGCCCTACAAATCCGTATAGCTTGATATTGGTAATGCAAGTTTTCATTCATGACATGATTCCCGTCCTTGCAGAGGGACAGTAAGGTGTTATGATGATTTATGTTTATGCGTAGGTATATCTATACTGTATAGATAATGAATCACCATACTACATATGTATATGCATTCAATCCTAATTCCCACAGATTATTTAGTTATACGCACAGAATATAAATGACAGACACATACTTCCAGGCTATTAGTATGTATAACATATAACTTAAGCCGTTAGTCAGTCACTACATAGACATTTCTGGAGAAGTAACAAAATTTTGCATAAACATCAAGATAAACAATATGAAAATGTGTGTGAACCCCTAAAAACTTTTTACACCGAAATGCAAATCTGCTTAGTTTGGAAACAACGGTACAGAGTACAGACCTAGGCATTGTATAATAAATTAAACCTTTAGTTTAGTCTCAATGCAGGGACGTCGTTCTCCAGTGATGGAGATATAATTTGGCCTAGTAAAAGGCGCAGGGTGGGGAGAGACCCCTCACACGGTGGACCGACGACTTGGTTAGGACGGCGGGAAGCCGATGGATGAGGAAGGCACAATAACGCGCAGGTGGTGCGTTTGGAGGAGCAGTAGACGTCCATAGGCTGATATGAATAGCACGCAATAGCAATGGTCGGGTTTGTAAGACTTTTTAACAAGTTTACCTTTTCTTTTTTTTGGTAGAAATGGTTAATATAGGAGAACTTATTCGGTTTTTACGATAGCTATAGAAAGTGTAGTGAAACACTTATTACTTATGAGCGACATAGTCAAATTGTGACAAAGCTCCCTAAATAAAGATTTGAAAAATTATTACTTATGAAGAATCATGAGGATTATTTAGCTAAAATTTCTCACCCGGAATAAGGAGTTAAGGACCTACTCTTCGTCTTCTTAATTCTTTCTTTTTGTGAAGCTAGTTAGGTACTTTGCCAGCCTGGTTCATTAATGAATTTGTGCTAATTTTTCTATTCTAGGCAGAAATAATGTTACATAGAATTGAATATAAGGCGGTGATACTCTCTACTCTAAGTCCGTCTTCCCTAACAAATCATCATCATCATCATCATAACAGCCCATTAATGTCCCACTGCAGGGACGGGCCTCCTCCTTTAATTTCAAGTTTTCCTTCTTCTTTTTTTCCTAACAAATACAAACCATAAATTAACATCTACAAAAATGGCGGAAGCTCTTTTAATGAAATATACAAAGTTATGTCAAATAATGACAAATATAACAAGATTAAAACTATATAAAAAAGGTTTGTGATTAATTATAAATAAATATATTTGGTTAATAACTAATAATTAATTACTACATATAAAAACTAGTTTTAATAAAGATTATATCGGTGTTATCTTTAGATATTTCCTGAACACGCAAATATTTGGAGTTCGTTGTCACCTTATAATGATAAAATGTATTAATTTATAATAAATTAATAAAAAACCGTACTGCATTACTAGGCTAATAATAAAATCAATATTACACCTTATGGTGTTAATAATAAACTTTTATAAGCTCAGAATACCGTTATCATCATCATTCCCCTGCCCTTATCCCAATTTTATTTGGGGTCGGCGCAGCATGTCTTCTTCTTCCATACTTTCCTATCGGACGTCATCTCAGAATACCTTTGTCAAGTCCTCAAATATCACTACCTTTTGCATCCTTCCATCTAAATTCAGTAAGTTAAGTGTGCTTGGAGCTAAACTAAGCTGTCATAGCCATGGTAGAAATCAAGACGACCTCTTAAACCTTATACTACCTACAGTACCTACCTCACCACAGACTATGTAAAATACCAGAGGTAATCTACGACCACAGCAATGGGGAATATTAGTAAATCTAAGTCAAGTCATATTAATTCTGTATTAGAAATATTCACGGTTTATCAGCAGTATAATAGCCATAATCACTGTTTCGTTATAGTAATGTGAACAGGCAACACTGAAGAACGGTAATACAAGTTTTCCTTTGTGACATGATTCTTTCCTCTTTATTTTTGGAATCGTGGCCATAGTACATTGTGTAATGAACAGATTTTCAGTAAATAATCTAATTTTATTCCATCACAGTTTTCTTCTACGCCACCTTCAGAATGAGACATCATATTCTTAGTCAGTCAAGGAAAATTTATCAGTAAAGTTAACTTATTTATAAAAATAACGCAATGCAACAAGTCTAAGTTTGCAATAGAAATATATCAAATAGTCTGTTAATTATATTTTATCTTGAATATCATCACGAATCGGCGCCAGAAGACTAAATTATTTTGATATATTATTACTTAATTCTTTTGTAAAATGGCATATTCACTGGTTGTAAAAATATTACGAAGTTTTTTGCGATGCGATCTCTGTCCTTTAACATTCAAAGGGTGTATCTGCTCTCCAGTAGGACTTTTTTAACAAAATGTTATCATATCAATATCATCATCTTAACAGCCCATCAATGTCCTACTGCAGGGACGAGCGGGCCTCCTCCCGTGACTACTTGGCCTACTAAAACCACGTTGGCCAAACGGATTGGTATTGGCATAGAGTTTAATTTCAAGTTTTCCTTCTATTTTTTTCGTAAAGATAATATTCACGGTTAGCCCCTTTGTCGATTTTTTACGACACCCATGGGATGAGATGGGGTGGTGACATATTGTATTTTTACTCCGTCACCACACGGAGAATAAGCGTTTATGAATAAGCGCCTCGAATTCTACTAATGTATAAACTTCTTTATTATGATACAAGTTACGTTTAGAATCTTAAATACAAGATAATGATTGAATTTTAAAAACACCATCCGGTGATTAGCGAAGTGAACCATGTAATGTCCTTAATGAGTCATTTTTTATGAGTTATTATACCTTCGATGCGATATTACCATTAACACCATTAATTACCTTTTTGAAATATCATTAAAAATGTATTTTGGTATTTTTTTTATATAAGACATTTCTCGCGCTTGATATTATTGTGTTATGTGTTTTTACTGTAAAATAATATCAATTTAACGGAAATGAAGAACAACGAGGTTCAGGAAAATTATTGGAGGATTGCACAAGGAATTGTCCAGCGCTGAATTTGTATCCACGATCTCATAAATGGCTGTCGCAAACCTTGGACGACGGTCAACCAAGGCTGGTAAATATTGTGGTCCAGATATTATGTAACTTTTTACAAATTGGTCTATTATAGTTGTCATAAAAATTTGACAAAAGCTAGTTCTTCATAAGTAAGGACTTAAGGTAAAACGGGACTTTAATAATTCAATCGGTTATTTACCTTAATATTATTTTTCCCACGAGATATATTATGAATATGTGTTTGTATAAAGTAGAATAATAATATGAATACAAATTGGACTTATTACACGCTAATCCTTGCATAGTAGATTAATATACTTAATACAATATTAATAATATTTTTAATTTATCACATTAATTTTTCAATACCGTAACAAAACGATCTCTGTGATGTAGTAGTTACAATACATGATTGCCAGGCATAGGCTTAAAGGATAAAATTCGGAACGAGGTTATCCGACAAAGAACCAAGGTTAGCGACATATACCTCGTAGAATTAGCAATCTGAACTGGCAATGATGGGCTGGTCATATCTGTCGAAGGACCAATACGGCCGTTGGAGTAAACGTGTCCTAAAGTGAAGACCGCAACTCGGCAAACGTAGTGCAGGACGCCCCCCAGCTATGTAGACCGGCGACCTGAAAAAGGTCTATGGGTCGGACTGGATGCGAAAGGCGTAGGACCGTGTTCTGTGGTGCGTGCTGGGAGAGGCCTATGTCCAGCAGTGGACTGCGATGGGCTAAATTGTTTGATTGAGGCATAGGTAGGTTAAAGAAACATTTGTGTTTATGCTTGTTTGATTTAGTAAGTATTTGTATTTTCTATGTTTACCTTATATGTAGGTATGTATTTGCAAACATAAAACCTAAGACATTATTGGGCTGTTATGATTACTTACCTATTGATATTATTTATACACTTCTCATCAAAAAAATCGAAACAGTTGCAAGTTTGTGTTTTGTAAGGATTATCTGAAAAATGTGTATATTTAGGAATATGTGTTATATATCATTTAATAAGGAATTTAATGAGGTTTTCAAATAATAATGTTAATGTTCTAAATTCAAATTAAATTTTCATAGATTTCGTCTTTTGTTTAACAAGTCGTATTTACCCTGTGCGTAGTTTGACGGAAATTGACAAAATTAGGCAGGTAAATGAAAAAAAAAGCTGACGACGTTTATTTAATAACCCGTATCGCGCACTTAGAGTTCCTCGCTCCTCTTATTACTGCGTCCACGCGATGTTTACCCGCAAAAACCGCCAAGTGGTGGCATTGCTGAATTCTGGACTTAGTCAGGTTATTACGGCTGAAAGATTGCATTTAAGCTTGTCGTCTTTTCATAGAATCTGCAAACGCTATCAGGAGACTGGTTTGCTCATGCGCCGTTAGAGATCTGGGAGAAAACAGGTAACTTCTGACCGAGTAGATCGATTTATAGTAAGACCTTTCTTCCAAAATCTACGCCTTAATGTCATTCAACCGTAGCAGCAGCTTCAAGATGAACCTATAGTGGCTGTAAATGACTCTACAGTTAGAAGAAGGTTGAAGAAACGTGGACTTGTACCGTACAAGCCAGCAAATAGGGAGGAACTACCTGCAGATCATCGAAAAGCGCGCCTTAACTTTTCACGTAATTACCTAAATTGGTCATACATCTAGTGGAACAAGTTCCTCCTTTCTGATGAGTGCAAAATTGTATTGTATGGCAACGATGGAAGGACTAAGGTCTACAGAAGTAATGAAGAATGCTTTGCACCATGCAGGATTAAAAGAAAAGGCCATCCATGGTGGCGGTTCATGGACTGTTTGAGGAGAAAATAGTGTAACGACAAGACAGAGTTTGTCTTTGTGTTTGGGTCACGTCTGCCCTTACTTAACAGTCATAGGTACATCGAACAGTATCTTGAACCTCTTGTGATGCCCTATGCACATTTATTTGACCCCGGTTTGACATTTATGTACGAGGATGCTAGGGCAAACACCGCGAGCGTCGTAAGAGATTATGTTACTGAAGTCGATATCTTTACTATTGATTGGCCAGCAAGAAGCCTGGACATGAATCCGACTAAACATCTTTGAGATGAATAGAAATGACGAATTAGTGTTAGAAAACATGCCTCAAAAACACTTAGCCAGCTTTAAAATGCAATCCAAGAGGAATGGAATAGGACGCCACTATATTTGATCGTGACTCTCATCCTATCGATGAAGAACCGTACAGAAGCAGTAATGAGGGCTAGGAAAGAGTATACGAATTATTAAATAAACATTTCCTATCTTTTTTTTATTTACGTGCGTCATTTTATCAGTTTACGTCAAAGTACGTACAGGGTAAAACGACTTGTTAAACAAAATCCGAAATCTATGAAAATTTAATTTGAATTTAGAACATTACCATTATTATTTAAAAACGTCATTAAATTCCTTATTAAATGACATATAACACATAATCCTAAATATACACATTTTTCAGATAATCCCTACAAAACACAAACTTGCACACCGTTTCGATTTTTTTGATGAGAAGTGTATTTGAATTTTTGAAGAATTTGCTTATATCTATCTTTATGCTGTTGGTAATCAACTCAGTATATTATAACAAAAATATAAATAAAACAAGAGAAAAGTAAATAAATTATTCACTATTATATCTAAAGGGAAAATTAACGCGATATTTATGCTATTTACTCTTCATTACCATAACAGCCCATTAATGTCCCACTGCAGGGAGAGGCCTCCTCCCGTGACGGGGGGATACTTGGCCTACTAACACCACGATGGCCAGACGGATTATTCTAGTGTTTTATTTCAAGTTTTCCTACTTTTAATTTTGTAAAGATAGTATTTACGGTTAGTCTCTTAGTCGGTTTTTACGACACCCGTGAGATGAGATGGAGTGGCGACATATTGTATTCTTACTCCGTCACCACACGGATTATATTTACTCTTATTTTACTTGAAGTGCAAGCAGCTAGCTTACCTACTACGCTCAGTGTAACCTGTAATATACCTAATAATGCAACGCGATAGTTGAAAAGTTATAAATTCTTCACTATTCAATATTCACGATTCAAATTTTTACAATAAGATTTAACTTCAGGTGTAAGAATTTACCACCTTTATGGTAGAAAAAAAATTGGTCAGTTCAAATGCTTATGGGACCGTAAAACACTTTAATAATGGGTGGACAAAGACTGCTAAATATCCCTTTTCATTACCAAACAAAACAAGCACCTTTACATATAATTTTGTGCACAAAGTCAGGTGCCAAATGTTTCGTACAGGACCGCCTTACAAACTTCTTATTACCACTCGCAAAACATCTTCACAATTAATTATCAACCTTAGCTTTAACATTATAAGACACACGATCTTAAAACTCAACTGAAGTATAACTTTGTTAACTTGACGGAACAATTAAACGGTGAAAGGACGTGCTTTCATACAAAAAACGCATCACTTAAGACCTTTTGGTAATGCGTATGTTAAAATTTTGTCCAGCATGTGTCTCCCAAGAAACGAAATTCGCGAGAATGATCTTAAGTTCGCAGCTGCCGGCTTATACCATTTGGTACGTGCTACACCAAAAAAATATGTCAGCAAATGTTGTAGGCTATTTTTTTTAGAAGCAATATGGACTGACTTGGGAGAAGAAAATAAATGTTATAGGTATTCCTTGTCAATATTAAAGACAATATTCTCCGTGTGGTGACGGATAGGAATACAATATGTCACCACCCCAGCTCATCCCATGGGTGTCGTAAAAACCGACTAAGGGACTATCCGTGAATATTATCTTTACGAAATAAAAAGAAGGAAAACTTGAAATTAAACCCTACACCAATCCGTCTGGCCAGCGTGGTATTAGTAGGCCAAGTATCCCTCCGTCACGGGAGGAGGCCCGACCCTGCAGTGCGACATTAAATGGGCTGTTATGATGATGATGATTAAAGACAAAGGTAGACCGAAAACTCAATTAGCTGCCACACCGATATTACTAAATATAGAACTGCGCAATATCCTGACTGACTTGATGGTGAATGGTAACAATTAATTTTAAACTTCCACCTAAACACATAAACATTTCCAAAATTCTGCTTGGAGAAGGACTGAGAGGGGACCCTCATGCTAAATAGACTGCGGATTGGCAACCGGGCGGCGCTGGTATACGTGAAAGCTTATCTGTCTGATATAAGAGATGATATATACAGATTTTTACGTAGTTAGCCAAGATTAGCTGTAGCGTCCTAGTTGGTGACGACTTAACTAAGATTCCATGCAGGATGGAAAGAAAGGAAAAATATTTATTTTACAACTCACTGCACAATGCAAGAGTATTAAAATGACAATTTAAACGTAATAAAAAGTCACATGAGGTGTAAAACTAGGACCAGTCTCAGCATGATCCTGCAACGTGATGGCCACTAACTCCACAAAACGAAACCCTATGTGAATACGCCAATACAGCGTGCTGTAATTAGACAAGTCTCTACATAGGTATGTGAAGAAGGGATATGCTTACACTAGATCAATTACAATAAAATAGGAAAAAAGAACAGTGACCACAATGAACCTAATTTACCGCCTCTTTGTTGAGAACGAATTAATATCTTTTCTTATCAAAGAATGTGCATTAAACCTCTTTTTTCCGTAAGTAGGTACATTGTGCAACATTTTAACAATGAGTAAAAGTTAAATAAGTCAAAGAAAGCTCATGTTCCCACAATAAGTTGCTTTGAAGATTGAAATCGTAAACAAAATTAATTTATAGTACAGTTAACACGATTGCGACGTTTCGCCGGAAACTGACATTAAATTTTGACTTTATCGCCTTCCGACTTGCCTCGACCAATCTCAATGACAATGATTGTGAACTAAACATACTGTTTTAAATAAATAACGGGTTAGAATTAAATTTCCAGTCGCCATTTTCCCTGAGGCGTTCTTATTATGGCCACGCGTCCGAAGATGCACGAGTGCTTCCGAAAATTTCCGAAGACATGCCAAAACAAAAACACTCGCAAATAAAATTCAACTTTACTTCAATACAAAGTAAGATCATTTTACATTGTGTATGTTTAAGTAACTAAGACCTTTTAGTAGTAAAGTAGTGATAAACAGCAGATGTGTTTCACAGTTTTGGAGTAACTTTTGTAAGTATCATTATGTGATTTTTTTTTTCTTCGAGGCATATGCAGTTTGAAGAAAGATGGCCAGGTAAAAGAGGTTTTAAGCAGATGCTTTCTTAAGAACACGGTGGGTCATTTCTAGTATCTTCCGGCATGATACATGTAAATTAATATTATTTTTTTCCGGTTGTAAAGGTAAAAGTAGACCGGTAGCTAAGCGTATGTTATAATGAATATCCCGTTTAAAATATTTATCATTTGGTATTGTGAGTACTTACCTTTATAATTATATACAAAACCTGATTATAAAAATATCCGCTTTTTTGTAGTAGTAAACGCAGTGGGAGCTTTCTTAAATTAAGTATAAGAAAAGTATGAACTGTTATTTAAAGAGCAATTGATCATTTAACTGGTGGCAATACGGAATGGTATGAATAAAACAATCTGTGCGGTGACGGACTAAAAATTTAGGGTAAGGTAATTTAGGTAATTTAGTAGCATTAGTCCCCAGTTTCATTTTTCCCCAAAAAAAATAACCCTTATTAAATAGAAGTTTGTACATTATTAGGTTTATAGTTTATACTAATGCTACTAACCCAAAATTTATATGGATAAAATATGTCCTATATATGCCTTCCTAAGCACATAGTCACTCTGAAAATGTCCGCTTAAACGTTGCTGAACCTATCTTAGAAAAATGTAATAATGTTCAAAATTGATTGCTCTCACTTGCCTTCATTTTAATTTTTTTTATTATTACTGATTTTTAAGGGCACACTTTTGTTATGGGGAGAAATATTAATTAAGTGTAACAAAAAAATCCAAACACAGGTAAAAATTTTATCAAAATGAAGCACAGCAATAAGCAACCGCATGTTTAATTAGTTATACTATTTACTAAACAACAGCTTCATTCTATTTTAATACCACATTCAATATCTATTCATTACTTATCTAATGGCGCTTGAAACGAGAACTTATTTTTAAAAGGCCACTTATTTAATTAGCTACCACTTGTATTACTTCAGATTGCAAGTCATTGTCTTACAAGCACTGCGCAGTACGAAACGTTCAAACAAATCCTTAGCCATATCACAAAAGGATCTTTAAAAAAAATAAACCTTGATGGACGCCAAAGCAAAAGGTGTTTGTTATTTTTTTGGGCAAAACATCTTCAAGGTCCCATTTAATACATCTGCTTTAACTCGGAAGCATATATATTTTTAAAAAGCATCTGCATAATGAATTGATAGCAAAAAGTTGACCTACAAACTTGGAAACCTTTTTTGACTTTTTAGTTTTAAAAAGTTTAGAAACGTAACCATTTTACAAAGACCTACCTTAGGAAAACGTTCATTGGAAAATAGCTCTTAACACCTTGTGATAAAGTTCTTAGATAAAATTTGAATTGATAGAAATTTGTTATGTTAAAAAGGTGCCAATTTCCGCTGGTACATAACTAATCATACATCCGTTCCTAAAAATCTTGATTAGTGTCACACGTGGTATGGTATTGTTTTTTGCCATTTTTTTAAATGTTTTCTGCTAGTTTTGAAAACAATTTATCAAATTACTTAGACAGGCAGCTGATGTCATAAAAATCCTTAAAAATGTTTACGTATTTGTAAGAAATTCCACGGTTTTTTGGAAGTCTTGTGTAAAAAAAATCATCTGCAAAAAGGAAACGCTAGCAATTAGCCTTGGTCGTGTCTAGCTTTTATTTATATAGTGATTCAAAACAGGATTCTCATTTTGCTATATAATAGGTCAATGTACTTTACAAGGCAATTACTTGTATAACATATCAAATTTATAAAACTATATTTTTTTAGTCTTAAAATGAATCATTCTTTTTGAAGAAGAAGTTTGCGATTGAGATGTTTTCAATATATTATCCCTAATTCGTATACTTTAAGCATATTGCAAGTTTATTCATGAAATAGATCCCAAAGAGTTAAAACTTTCTTTACTGTTACCAAACATAAAAGAAAGACACCGCGCGTATTCCTCATGGTACGGGCATGTTATGCGGAGGAATGAGAATCATGTGGTGAGGAAGGTGTTGAACATGTATGTGAATAGATATAGGGGAAGAGGACGACCAAAGAAACGATGGATGGATTGTGTGAAAGACGATATGGCTGCGAAGAGAGTGACTTGTGTGATGACGTCCGATAGGAAAGTATGGAAGAAGAAGATATGCTGCGCCGACCCCAAATTAAATTGGGATAAGGGCAGGGGAATGATGATAAAACAGTTAAGAAAGTTGTGGTAGTAAGAAAGTGGGGTTGAGAGTTGTTCAAGCCGTTCCTAAGCCTATGACGTGAAACGTAAAATTAAACTTTTATTTTTATGTAATGGGAGGCAAACGAGCCAGCAGTTCACCTGATGGTAAGTGATCACCGCCGCCCATGGACACCCGCAACACCAGAGGAATCACAGATGCATTGCCGACCTTTTAAAAGGAAGTACGCTCGTTTCTTAAAGCTCCCGAAGTCGTAACTTTGTGCAAAGGCTACACTGCATTCCAGTTGCGACTACCACTTCTCTAATGCAACTACCAACTCTCATCATCAATTACGGTAATTTAAAACATTCAAAAAGCAAGTCAAAGCCTTTTCATCATAACAGCCCACTAATGTCCCACTGCAGGGACAGACCACCTCCCATGACGGGGACAGGGACAGGGACACTTGGCCTACTAATAAGACGGGTTCAATTTCAAGTTTTCCTTCTTTTTATTTCGTAAAGATAATAGTCGGTTTTTACCACACCCATGGGATAAAATGGGGTGGTGACATATTGTATTCTTACTCCGTCACCACACGGAGAACCATCGATTACCGTAATTTAAAACTTTTTATAAGTCAAAGCCTTTTATAAAGGCAAAACGGTAAATAAACATAAAAGACCTTAGGTATTATTTCAACAGATAATAAATTGATGGAATACAAAGATGATTAGACAGTTGATAAAAAAAAACTCAAGAACAGATGCTTACGCGTCGGTACAGTGCATACTTTCTGAGATGAGCCTTTAGTTATCACAAAAGAACCTAACGGGTTTAAACACATCTGCTGATTTGATATACGTTGTGGTTTAAGTTGTAAGAAATGACGGTGTTTAAATAACAAGCGTTTGTAAATTTAAAACGATGATTTAATTCAAAACGTTCTTGGAAATTAAGAAGATACATTATTTGAAAATATAATTAGTAAGTTAAGATTTTATTGATGCTTTTTTTGTTTTCCTAAACTTTCTTGTGTTAGGCCCCATTCGCACGAGCGCTTTTTTAACGCGCATTAAAAATGCGACGAAATAGAACAAATACATTCTTATGTTCTTCGGCGTTGGAAATAGAACACAATTTCCAACACCGAGTGATAAAAAGCGTCGCTTTAAAAAAGCGCTGGCGTCTGAACAGAAACATAGGAATGGATTTAGTCTATTTTGAATTTTTTTAACGCGCGGTAAAAAAAATTGATCATGGGAATGGAGCCTTAACGAGCACGGGCTTAAAACACATGATGTCGTTACAGTCGACTAAAATGAAAGTTCGCAAATTTCTCTACGTAAATAAAACAAGAAAACCTAACAAATGACCCTTTTCTAATAAGTCTTCTCAGCATGGTATTCAATAGAAATTTAGCCTTGGTTCCCCTACTGGACAAGATCTGTCTTCTTTGCTGAAGTAACAATATTGATCATATTTCCCATGCGTTTTGAAGAATGCCCTTTTCCTGTAATGGGACATTAATGGGTTATATGAACAGTAAGCAAAGTAAAAAAATGCAAATGTATTTGTGTCAACTTTACAAAAGCGAATAAAATTTTGCTTATTTTTCAAAATGAAGACGATTTTTAATTATGCAAATATTCGTTTTTACTACCATGGCAGTTTTGGCCTAACAATTCATCATCATCATAACAGCCCATTAATGTCCCACTGCAGGCACGGGCCTCCTCCCTTGACGGAGGGATACTTGGCCTACTAATACCACGCTGGCCAGACGAATGGGTATAGGGTTTAATTTCAAGTTGTCCTTCTTTTTATTTCGTAAAGATAATGTTCACGGATACTCCCTTAGTCGGTTTTTAAGACACCCATGGGATGACATGGGGACAACAAAATTAGTTCGCAGAAACTTCTATATTATATTTATAAACTTGTACCACATAGTTTACGATACGACATCAAAACATCGCAGAAGCAAGGTGCTCTAGCAAGTTGTATTTATTGAAAGGTGTATCAAACTCCTGGCTTTGATTCTGTGGGGAAAATTGTACTTTGTAAAGTACACGGTGGCTTTAAGGATACGGATGTTAAGAGCAGGTTGTGTTTTATTTCCTGGATATTTCTTATACTGTTATTATTTAGAAAAAAAGTATTTATTTCTGTAGGAATACGTTTTGAATACAAGGTGTATACCTCATCTAACGGAGGTATATCTCATCTAACGGATACTTACCCTAAAATATTAAACGTTAACGTGAGAACAGCATGTTCATCTCCGTGTGGTGACGGAGTAAGAACACAATATGTCATCACCCCATCTCATCCCATGGTGTCGTAATACCCAACTACTGAACTATCTGTGAATATTATCTTTACGAAATTAAAAGAAGGAAAACTTGAAATTAAACCCTATACCAATCCGTCTGGCCAGCGTGGTATTAGTAGGCCAAGTATCCCTTCGTCACGGGAGGAGGTCCGTCCCTGCAGTGGGACATTAAAGGGCTGTTATGATGATGACGACAGCTGGACATCGGAAGATGCAGGGCGGTAAGTATCCTTAGTGCATAAGCCATGTGTATTGCAACATAAAACATTGTTTTTTACTATTTCCACAGATATACATAATTTTCAGACGTATCTCCTTACATCTGTCGATTCGACTCTTTTATCTTTCTGCAATAAGATTTGTTCGTTAAACAAAGTAACCCCTTTTGATTTATAAAAGCTGGCCACATTCAAGGTGCAGTATTTGTGTTGCACAATATAACTTCCTTTTAGAGTTAGTTTTTTAATTAACAAAAGGAGAATTAAAGCTTACCTATAGGTCACCTGTTATAAAAAAGACCTTTTTACTCTTTTGACAAACTTTCCTTAGGAAATTAGTTAACGGCGCTGTACTTAATTAGCGAAGATTCAAATGCTTGTCTCGAGCAAATATTATTATTATTATTATTTTTTTATTTATTCATTCCTTATCGATTAATTTCGAACAGAATGTAAATCAGACCTACACGACCTACATATACATTTATTATATTAGAATTAATATAGTATAGTTACATACAAACGTACTGTATAACATTTTCAAAGCTGGCAACCCTTAAAATACGAAGAACAATAAATATTCACGTGGAAAAGATAACAATTATATTATAACGTACTTTTATATTTCTCTGTACCATGATATTTGTTAACCTTTATCTAAATTGTATTGTTTTAGCTTTCAATATAAAGTTTTTAAAATAAAACATTTTTTATATTATTCTTATAAATATATAAAAAGTAATAGGGTCTGTCAAAAAGCAATAGAACAAAGTATATTAGGAGTCAAAACTCAAATTTTTTGGTCATTTGGCTGTCAAATTGGAGTGGAACTATCGCCAGCCACATGATAACCAATACATTATTGTATCGACAGCGGAGATGGCCCAAATGAAGATAGTAAAGTATAATGAGTTAGATGTGTTCTATAATAATTGATTCACAAAAGATCGTAAGAAATGGAAATCGAAAGGAAATAGCCTGCTTTCCTCCATAAACGAAGAAAGTTTGTCCCTGCAATGGGTCCTTGTCACTGCATTAGGACATTCATGGCATGCTACGATGATTGTAATAATATGTTGTATAATATTTATTACACGCAGGCATATCAACGTTCGTGATATCTAAATGAATTTTAATTAAAGCTTTTAAGATTGTAAGGGCTCAAAATTTAGGGCTCTGTCAATCTACACCTTTGACTCGGCAGGTGATATTCATTCGGCCATCTTGTATTTTTTGCTTTTTTTTTTAATCAAACCCATCAACGCGTCATATGTCGCGATGGGATCGGTTGGTAAAATTGATGGGAGCCGATAGGGCGTTTAAGTCTGTTAAGCTAAATTCCTGTTGAAATTATAATGATTAATTTAATCTATTTAATAATGTCTTTATTTATGATAGAGTAGTGTGTATTAAAGTCCCAACTAAGCACTTGTCAATGGGGACTTTTACAAATATCAAATTAACAGACACAATGAATAAATTGTAAGCTAACATTAATATTATAACAATTATTCTGCGTGTGGTGACGGAGTAAGAATACAATATGTCACCACCCCATCTCATCCCATGGGTGTCGTAAAACCGACTAAGGGACTATTCGAGAATATTACCTTTACGAAAAAAAAAGGAAAACTTGAAATTAAACCCTATACCAATCCATGTTTCGATATTTTCCCTGGGATTCGAATCTGCGATCTCCTGCAGTAGCCGAATACGCCACTGAGGCAGTCAATTAAAATTAAGTATATATTATTACTTTTAGTGTTTTAAAAAAGTCAATAATTATTTTAATTTCTCCATAAAGATCGCGAACATACTTCTTCAACGAATAAAAATAAAAATAACTCGATGACATAAAAGTGTGTTATGATTACGGACTGCATTCAAGACAACTGGGACCTTAGCATATGCGTAAGGCACGAGCTGTGATGCGCCTGCTCTGCATATGCTGTAAATATGTCAATAACTTTATGCTAGCAAGCTGTTAATTAGCAAAAACTTACGACATTTGCTTACTAGACATTCTGTTTTTGATATAAATAACATGAGATAAATAACTAAGTCAGGTTTGTGTACCCTTACAAGTCAATCCGAAAAAAACTCAATTGATAAAATAATAAAAAAATTATGACGTATAACTTTGACAATATCGTTCTATAAAAATATTATAAAAAGCTATTGCTCAATCTGTCTAAATTATGTCCCTCTCCACCTTGACATTGGCAGAATCACCAGATAGTAATGAAGTTTTTATTAAAGAACTATTTTAAATATCTTCTCGTCCTTGAACTGAAATAATTCTAATTAATGGACACAAATATTCAGTCACACACCACAACCGCAATACCAAAAACAAACAAATAAAACTCCACTAAACGCAATTTAATTTAAATAAATAATTGCAAACAATATCCTTTTTTAATAATCTTTTAATACATAATAAAATAAGAAAAAAACAGCACACGGCAGCCATATCTTTTAGTAATCGTAAGCGCAATTAAAGCTAATCATTCTAATGCCCGATTTACACATCGACAAGTACAGTAGCGAGTTAAGTAGTAAGTTGCTGATTAAGTTGATTTAAATAGATCTCCATCCTATTTTTTGGCAAGTTAAGTTGGCGAGACGCGAGAGAGGGGGCTAATTCGTACTTAACTTGCCAAAATATAGGATGGAGATCTATTTAAATCAACTTAATTTTAAAATACTACTTAACTCGCCACTGTACTTATCGATGTGTAAATCGGGCATAAGTTCCATCTGGGCAGCAGTTGTTCACCATGATAAATACAACCTATTTGTTTACCTATCTAAATTTAAAATAACATATTTATTGTAATTAAAAGTCAATGAGTGGTACTATTTATCTTAGCAGCTTAACATTATAAAAAGGCGGCATTACAAAACGTTGTTTAAAGTTTTGATTAGCTTCGTACACACAGCAACACATCAAGCTAAACATTTTCATTTGAAATTGTGTCTTATTTCAAGGTATTAAGGTACATGAGTGTCTAGCTTGATTAGTTGCTGTGTGTACATAAACATACGTTCTTTGCAGGAAGCCGTTACTTGTTTTATAGTTTTTATTGGTGTTTTGGAATTGCGATGGTCACACAAGGCCGTCTTCTTTTGTAAATTAGGATTATTCTTACCTACTGTAAGAATACAATAAGTCACCACCCCATCTCATCCCATGGGTATCGTAAGAACTGACTAAGGGACTATCCGTAAATATTACCTTTACGAAATAAAAAGAAGGAAGACTTGAAATTAAACCCTATACCAATCCGTCTGGCCAGCGTGGTATTAGTAGGCCAAGTATCCCTACGTCCCGGGAGGAGGCCCGTCCCTGCAATGGGACATTAATGGGCTGTTATGACTACCTACTTTCGCAAATCTGTGAGTCTTGGAAGCCAGGATTAAAAGCCTAAGTGACACTGATGGTAATTTTATAATTTCTAGGGACCCAAAATGAATTAAATCATAAAAAGAAGAGTATTTCCTCTATGGCAATACCGAAGCACCTATTATTACCAGCCTCAAAATTAGAAGAAACCCAGAAATTAGGAGGAGGAGGATACGTAAATACCTATTATCTTTACGTAATAAAAATACAACAGAATTGAGAACCTCCTCTTTTTTGAAGTCGGTTGAAAAGAAGAAAATCTTGAAATTGAACCCTATACCAATCCGTTTAGCCAGCGTGGTATTAGTAGGCCAAGTATCTCTTCGTCCCTGCATTGGGGCATTAATGGGCTGTTACTATGACGATAAGAAATTAGGACAACCTTGCCCCGAATGATGCTTAACAGAGGTAGAGGTTTTTTATTTTCGTAAGTAATTGAAGCCGCCTTGTAATTAGAAAATTATGCATTGATAACATAATGTCCTATTTTAATCGGCATTTATCGTGTACTGAATGAAATAGTGTACTAAAAAACGTAAAAAAAATATACATTCGTACTATTGATAAATAATTACTTATATTATGACCTTTATTTCCTTATTTACATAGGGACCAGCTGACATTTAAACTATATGTTATAAAGCAAACATATGTTTTATGTTTGTGACAAACATGTTATGTTAACCAGGTGGTAGGTCTAGCAAGAAACCGCCTAGGTACCACCGCTGTGCTTGTTTAAACCAACTACAAGAATTAAGGTGAAAATATGTCACCACCCTATCTCATCCCATGGGTGTCCATGTGTAAAAACCGACTAAGAGACTCTCCGTCAATATTATCTTTACGAAATAAAAAGAAGGAAAGCTTGAAATTAAGCCCTATACCAATCCGTCTGGCCAGCGTGGTATTAGTAGGCCTTGTATCCCTCCGTCTTGGGAGGAGTAATCGATATTTATAGACGTTAGCAATGCTACAGCATAGCCAAACCTAAACCTAAGTCATAATATAGTTTTGTAATTTCTCTAGCAACTTACCTAAATACAGTAATCATTATAACAGCCCATTAATGTCCCACTGCAGGGACGGGCCTAATACCACACTGGCAACACGGATTGGTATATGGTTTAATTTCAAGTTTTCCTTCTTTTTATTACGTAAAGATAATATTCGGAATCTTTAATCCTAGTACCTACATCTTTACACGGACTATGTAATTGTGTGGTCGAGATTTGGCAACCATAATATCGTTACTATACCAATTCGTCCGATCTATGTCGTCAGTATTAATAGATCAAACTAACCTCTTTCTTTGTAGGAGGCCCGTACTATAACAAGATGAATAACAAAATAATATAATAGTTCAAAATTATGCTATTTTTAAAGTAGGTATGTCAATCAAATAAAGCCATTACAAAAACAAATTTTTCATCCATTTTAATTAAGCCATTCCCAGTCGTCCATAACATAATAATAACCGCCATATTGAAGCAATCTTCCAAATTCCAGTTCCACATTTAAAAAAAGGGATTACCATAATAAAAATAGAATCTCTATGCAAATAAATTGAAATGGCAACTTCAGCTGCAGGTCCGTTATCATATTTAAACTCACGTTCGAAATTCAAATAAACCTGTCACTTTTATAAAAAAAAAGTAAGCCGTAATTACAACATTAAATTAAACGACTTTTGTGGCGCAGTGGTTATATTACATGGCTGCTACGCAGAGGTCTCGGGTTAGATTAGCGCTCAATGCAAATCTTTGTGAACATGAACATTTTACATATTTGCATTGGTACGAGTGTTTTTTATGTATAATAAGTCAAATCAAATCAAATAAAAGCGGCCGACCCCGGCTTCGCACAAGTTCAATATTATACATTTAGACCTGCCTCTTAAATCACTCTATCTATTTAAAAAAAAACACTTAAAAATCCGTCGCGTAGTTTTAAAGATTTAAGCACTTAATAAAGAACAGACTAACAACGACAGCGGCTTTGTTTTATACTATGTACTGAACTAAGGCCATAATTAAAACATTAAATTGAATTAACATTTTTAGAAGCCTTGCAACTGTAGGCAAAGGCAAGCCCTCATTCAGCCAGGTAACTGGCCAGATGTTAGAATATTATAAATCTCTCGCCCTATTGTCTATGTCTTTTTTTAACCATCACTGGACACATGGCCCCATGGTAGTGTTAATAAACAGATGGCCGTGAAATATGTTAAGTTAGTTTGACCACCTTTTAAATAATGTATTTCTAAGACGTTTGCTAGACAATAGTTTTGTAATGGAACTTTCCATTATGGGTAATTTTAACGTATTTATTTGTTTGTTTGTTTAAGTTGTTATAAAAATGAAATGTTTATTTATTTAAGTGTAACTTAAGAAGTTTATCCTTAATAAATATAAGTACTTGCGTAGCACAAATGTTTGTAACTCTTGCATGTATAAAAAATAAATAAAAAATACCTACATTATTTGGAGTACAATACGCAATATGAGGACAATTTTTTGTGCAATCTAAGAATTATTGTCCTAAAATATTTAGGCTAATAAAAGTTCGTTTGACCCAAGGCATCCTTAGTTCGTTATCCTATAAAAAAGGAATAGTTTATTTCCCAGCTTTTCTATAAAATATTTTTTTGAAAACATTTTAATAAACTGACATTTTTACCTCTTCATTTATTATAATACTAGCTCTCCCGTGCCCACTTCGTTAGGCGGCGAAAAAAACGCGCCCGTTTTTAAACATATTTCATTACTGCTCCACTCCTATAAGTCATAGTGTGATACTATATAGCCTATGACACTTCCCGATAAATGGACTATTCAACACAGAAAGAATTTTTTAAATCGGTTTAGTAGATCCAGAGATTACCCCCTACAACGTCACAAACATACAAACACACAAACTTTACCTCTTTATAATATTAGTATAGACTAGCTTTTGCCCGCGGCTTCGCTTGCCGTTTAATTCGGGGTAGCACTGTTCCCCTTTCCTGGACACAGAAAAAAAAAAGTAGCCTATGTTACTTTCCATCCCTTCAACTATCTCCACTTTAAAAATCTCGTCAATTCTTCCTCCGTTTTGCCGTGAAAGAAAGAAAAACAGACAGACACACTTTCCCATTTATAATATTAGTATGGATAGATAACAGCTTCTTACACAAACAATGTTGCTTAATCCATGATTCACCCTCCTACGACTAAGAAATGTTTAAGTTAAAGATAATACACATCAATCATTAAATACGCCTTAATGCTACTTATTAGAATAATCCGAGGTTTCATTAGTCATCAAATAACTTAATAAACTTAAAGGTATGCTTGCATAAAACTGTTTTATCATTGAAACTTCATTTAAGAAAAAAATACATGACATTTACTTTACAACACAAGACACAAACTAGAAAATCATCATCATCATCATAACAGCCCATTTATGTCACACTGCAGGGACGGACCTTCTCCCGTGACGGAGGGATACTTGGCCTACTAATACCACGCTGGCCAGACGGATTGGTTTGATTTCAAGTTTTCCTTCTTTTTACTTCGTAAAGATAATATTTACGGTTAGTCCCTTAGTCGGTTCTTCAAGCACCTGTGGGATGAGATGGGGTGGTGACATATTGTATTCTTACTCCCACACGGATTTACTACTAGAACTATAACATAAAAACCAACAAAAAGTTGCTTAAATAATATTGGTAATTAAATTGTCCTGCTTTGGGTTGAAGTGAACCCAGCAATTGCATATCGCAACCAACACAACACTAAGGCATAATGTAGGTATAATATAACAAATCTCTAAGATATACCTACTTAGTTAAAAAAAAAGATAAACATTAATCACTCATCATTCTCTAACCCATCAATTACACTAACACTAAATTATTCGATATCAAATTCGATACGAAGACGAAAATCGACTTTTATAAATTAACAATTAGTAAAAACACTAATCTTAATAAAATATCTTCACAAGGTAATCAAACCTTGTACACATGTACAACAAATCAAACTAAACCATAAAGATAAAAGCACTTCTATCAAATAGTATTCGATTAAACATACTTTTTTTATCTAAAAATCGAATGATTCCTAAATCTGAATCGATTACGTTATAACATGGATGCAATTACATAAAGAAGATAGTATCATAATGTACAAAATTGTACAGAAGTCAAACTTCTTCTTTCTTTCAATATGTAGAGTAGGCAATGATTTGTCTGTGCCTTCCTATTTTCTGTGTCTGTTTTATTTTGTACTATAACCTAAAGAACTAAATATTACTAAACTTCGGCCGTTCAGAGAATGCGTTCCTGACACGTCGCGATTGAACTGACGCAGTAACTTTGTAATGGCGTTGCAGTTACGATAAAAATATTTTTGCTGGTTGTTTATCGTTTTAACTATTGATGAGCATTAAAACAACATTATTATATCAATAATTAATGAATGTTATAATGTTGTGTCAAACTGAGTGTCAAATAACTTGGTAAACAATATTTTTCTAAATCTACACTGCGCTATTACAAGGTTATGTCAGCGCTTTATATTTGTAGTGCTGTGCCAACAATAACAGTGAATAATAGTATCGTAATCTGTTCTTATCGATACAGTTATACTTTATAAAATAATACGTTTTGTTTTTCTTTTCAAGAATTTGAAAATAATGGACTTTAGAATAACTTTTATTAAATATAAAAATAAAAGTACATTAAATACAAAGTAGCATTTTTATATTTAGGTTGAAAATGGTAACCCCAAATGGCGTTATGGGCCGCCATTTTGTGACGCTGAAACAGTCGTCTGTTGTCGTTTCGTGCGCATAGACCACGTTCTTCAAGTGTTTGCGATCTGTTGTTATTTGACTTTGATTGTGTCTTATATTGCGTTCTTTTTACTTTTGGTGCATAATAATGCCTAAACGTGGACAAACATTGAAAACTGGAGCCCGTGAGTTAATTATCAAGCTGCAAGATTACTTTGAGCGGGAGCGGCAAAATGGCGGACCCCTGGTTCCTGTCGAAAAAGTACAAGAACGCGTCTCTCAGGCGCTTGGAGTTAGCAAACGAACGATTACAAATATTAATAAAGAAAAGTTCGGCTCTACTGGCATGGAAGATAATATTTTACGTACTCCGAAGAAGAAACGTAGAACTAAACCCGTGACAGATATTGATACCTTTGACGCCGATGCAATCAGAAATCATATATATGGTTACTATTCCAGAAATGAATATCTCAACAGGATGAAGCTTTTGGCGTCGTTAAGAGAAGCTGGACTGTTTAGCGGGGGTAAAACTGCTTTAACGAAAATCTTAAAAGATATTGGTTTTTCGTATAAAAAAACAGACAAAAGAAAAATTTTATTAGAACGATACGACATCATTTTGAAACGGATAAGTTTCTTGAGAGAAGCAAAAAAAATTGATAACTGGGATAATGTCGTGTTCATTGACGAGACATGGCTAAACGCCAATCACACGGTTTCCCGTTCTTGGACGGATGATACACAAGCGTCGACGTCGAAAGTACCAATGGGTAAGGGGGCTCGTCTGATAATATGCCACGCAGGTACTGCAAAATACGGCTTTGTGGAGAACGCTTTACTGGCATTTCAATCAAAAACCACAAATGACTACCACGAGGAAATGAATGCCAGTACATTTAAAGAGTGGTTCCAGAACGTGCTTTTGCCCAGCCTACCAGAGCCTTCTGTAATATTGATGGATAATGCCTCCTATCACTCGTTTCAAATACAGAAACCACCTACCCAAGCTAATAAAAAAGAAGAAATGGTTGCTTGGTTACAAGCAAAAGGCATTGACGCAAATATGCAGATGCTAAAAGCAGAGCTAATTAAGTTAGTGAAAGAAAATAAAGCGGCAAATGTGCGATACGAAATCGATGAAATGGCTTTGGAGTACGGTCATCGCGTTCTAAGAATTCCACCGTATCATTGCCAATATAACGCGATTGAGCTAATCTGGGCTCAAATAAAAGGTTACGCCGCCCGCCACAATACTTCCCCGCCATTCAGCACGAAAAAGATGATGACCCTGTTAAAAGAAGCCTGCGGGAAAGTCACAAGAGATGACTGGGCAAAGGTTGTCGAAAAGACTAAAAACCTGATTATGGAACATTTTGACCGAGATATCAGGATTGATTCTGTAATTGATAATAATATAATTATACATGTAGGCGAAGATGATGATGAAGACACCACCTCCTCAAGCGAATCGGAGTCTGATTAATATTCTGTACGCACATTTAGTTCAATGTACTTTATTCCATAGAAATACAGATTGTAACTTTGTAAAAAATAATAAATAAAACAATTTTATTATATTAATATTCCCTTTTATTGTTTCCACGTAAAGAACTAAAATATAAATTTTAAATGATTCCGCCAATTTAAAACGGTCTAAATCTAATCATAAAAATAACGCGGCGGTTCATTTTGGAGTAACGGTAACGAACTCGGTATAATGTTGTGTCCATCACTAGTCGTGACTAAGGGCCAGATTCAGAGACCGCACTTTGACTTTACTTTAGCAAAGTCTAGTTATTATCTCTGAATTTGAACAACATTAAAGTAATCTTTTCGCATGAAAAGTTTACTTTGTACTAATAAATAATGAAAGTAAACTTTTTCATGCGAAAAATTACTTTAATGTTGTTCAAATTCAGAGATAATAACTAGACTTTGCTAAAGTAAAGTCAAAGTGCGGTCTCTGAATCTGGCACTAACTGATAAGTGTCAGGAACGCATTCTCTGAACGGCCGGATTATACCACTATTTTTAATTGACTCCAAAAAGGTCGTTTAGCAATTCAGTAGTATTTTTAAAATGATTGTCCTAACGTAACCTCAGTCATTTTTAAACCAACTAAAAACTTCTTCTTTTTTAATCGTTTACGTTTCTTGACTTCTGTACAATCTGTATTATGACAGTATTACTCCCACACAGCATCAGGGTTACCATATAACTAATTTTCATAGCATTCTATAGTAAAAAGAACCGCAAAGCCGTCATACAAGATAATCTTAGATCATTCTTATTCGATTTCGGTTATCTACAGTTAATTACATTCCAATAATATAAACTATACATTTGTTTAAAATGATAAGTATACTAAAACATTATTTATGAAACCGGAGGTCAGTCCTAGCAGTGGGACACTGCCATCGTTCAAACAGAGGGATAATTTGATGTACAAGACATGCAATCTAATTTGCCCAGCTTGAAGTTATTGCGAATCCCTGCGCAGATGTATTTTTGTTTTGTTTTTAAATTACTCCCATACTAAGGATTGATCCCTGTTTCTCGGGGACTTGGCTTGGAGGCCACAAAGAACATCCAGGCTCGTCATCTCGCACAATAATTTGTGAATCAAATTATTATGCGTGGAATTTGAACCCCGGACCTCATCCACGGCAGCCTAGCTTCGCACTGAGCGGGTGTTTTCATAGTTACCCTCGAGGACCCTTAAAGACTTTGGAGCTCAACTTCTGGCCAAACTAAATACGCGAGTACCTCAGCAGTATCTAGCTTCACTTCTAAAAGCAAAACATCAAATGTTGAGTACAAGATACATTCGAATTAATTACAATTCAATAGAGAACCTTGACTAGGACAAAACTAACAGTCGACTGCTCATTACCAACCTTCCAATTGAAACTGACACGCTGGGTATAGTGACCATTTGTATAAGATTATATTAGGATATTTTCTTTTAACAAATAACATAATATTTCTTATACATAACGATGTCTGATTCTAATGTTAGCAAATTTTGGTATCATGAGAACAAAACAGCGGATAAACGTACTTAAATACATTTTTTTTTATAAATACATACATTAAACCCTGTACCAATCCGTCTGGTCAGCGTGGTATTAGTAGGCCAAGTATGACTCCGTCGTCACGGGAGGCGGCCTGTCCCTGCAGTGGAACATTAAAGGGATGTTATGATGATGATTTATTAGTAAATCTAACTAAGTACCTATACCTACTGTATTTGTATAATGCTGTATTTTGGGTCCAGAGTCCAGTTGAAGACACTTGGGGAGATTAAAAATTACCAAGCGACAAAAACATCTTTTAAAAAACCAGCATATCCTTTCTCTTACACGGGTTTTAGTGCTACCACGAGTGAGTTACCACACGACGGACTATTAAACAAACCATGGTATCACTACAACACAACCTCACAATACATTCGGGTATCCTAACTGGTTTTGTTTACTAAAACAGCATATAAATAAACCAAAAGCTAGGTCAGGTGAAGGTAGTTCTTAAGGAATTCAGTCTCTAACCCCCTCCCCCGCGTGCCTGTAGTAACCAGTCCCCCCCTTTGTCCCCACCACTCGGTAACTGTATTTGCAAGATGATCCTTACTTTAAAAGTTAATATGGCTAGTGAATCGATAGTATGTTGTTTGACCTTTTAAAATGATATGTTATGTTTGTGTATTGTAGTGTTTTATAGATTTAGGTGTGTTCTGTATAATCATCAGCGTCATTAGCCAATTGAAGCCTACTGGTTGACATAGAACTTGTGCGCTCCTGTGTACGAATGGTTTTTTTATTTTGTATGATACAATTACTTAATACAGATTGGTCAGACCCTTCATAAGGTTGACTTACGACCTTATTAAGGATGTTCATTTTTTATTATAGAAAATGTAATTATTTAAAGCTTTTCTTTTAATAAACTTTTACGACAGACAAATGACGAAATAGGAACGACAAAATACCACATGATTTCTCCACTTACTTATGATTTACTTCATAACTAAACAATAGCGTTTTATTATTTATTTATTTATTTTTATTTATTTATTATTAGGTTCACCTATTTACACTAAAACATTTCTTCCTTAATTAGCTACGTTTAACATTGCAAGTGTAATAACTACTTAAAGGCGAACACCGCATTCATTATTATGAATATTAAATAAACGGAAGATTAAAGGCCTACGCAGACCGGGACGGAATGGCAAAGGATTTTAAATTTTACTATTAAAATCCCTTGCCATGCCGTCCCGGTCTGCGTAGGCCATAAAGCGCATGTTATTTACCATTATATTGCTTGATGTTTTGGTACAGGTTCCACTGGCCGTGGTCTCAAGCTAATACGTTAATATATCCCGTTTACATAATATTCACTATTTACTTAACAAAATACAAACAAATATCTTAAAAAATTCAAGTTAAAATTTCCTTAAAGCGATGTTCAAAGCTAATTCCGTTATTTAGCACGAACGTTTAGTCACTCGTGACACACGACCTGTTGTTCGGAGATAGCGGTGCGGGTTCGACTCCCGCCACGCCTCTGACCTTTACATCATCATCAGATATGCGAGCTATGTTTTTATCCATAAGTAGCTTCTGTTCATCTCTGTACTGTTCGATGTTCAATGTTTTATTTTGACGACATCTGTGGCGTAGTGGTTATATAACATGACTGCAGAAGTCTCGGGTTCGATTCCCGCTCAATACAAATATTTGTGTGCTTGAACATGATTGTTTGCATTAAACTGGGTGTTTTCTATGTATAATATGTAAGTGTAGTAGGGACACAACATGTAACTTGATCGTCTGCTGACAAATCACGTTTACAGGCGCGCGACTGTACTACAGTATGTATTTATAAAAAAAAAGTATTTAGTATGTTTATCCGTTGTCTAGTACCCATAGTACAAGCTCTGCTTAGTTTGGGACTAGATGGCGTTTTGTGAAAATATAAGGAAAATTTTATTTATACTACCAATCAGGACGTTGAATCCAAGAATGTATAACATTCAATGCATAGTATAATATTAAGTCAAAACATTCCAACTAGCTAAGCGACCTTTAAGGCCGATTGGGTCCTCCCGGTCGTGGCACACCTAGGTACAGTCACTAACAAATATTCAGTGACACTTAAAGAAATAATTACATAAGAGTTTTTACGTAACTTAAGGGTCTTCAAATAAATAGACGAAACCAAAAAAGTCAATAATATCGGTACATACAAAGCTTCTTTATTGTTGACAACGATATCATTTTACAATATTTTCTTTATAAAATTATATTTATAACAGCTCATTATGTCCTACTGCAGGGACGAGCCTCCTCCCGTGACGGAGGGATACTTGGCCTACTAATACCACGCTGGCCAGACAGATTGTTATAGGGTTTAATTTCAAGTTTTCCTCCTTTTTATTTCATAAAGATAACATTCACGGATAGGCCTTTAGTCGGTTTTTACGACACCCATAGGATGAGATATTGTAGTCTTACTCCGTCACCACACGGAGTAAAGTAATTGAAAATAACTGCGCGTTTTTCAGTTTAGGAACTAAATGACAGAGAGCGTGAGGACCCTTCCCCACACTCTCTGCCATTGTCTCTCTCTGTTTTATATGTTCCTGTACATGCAACTTCTCTAATAGCTAACTTCTGCCTGACCAAGATAGTTGACGAGCACTAATCCGTGAGGTGACGGAGTAAGAATACAATATGTCACCACCCCATCTCATCCCATGGGTGTCTAAAAACCGAGTAAGGGACTATCCGTGAATATTATCTTTACGTAATAAAAAGAAGAAAAACTTGAAATTAAACCCTATACCAATCCGTCTGGCCAGCGTGATATTAGTAGGCCAAGTATCCCTCCGTGTCCCGGGAGGAGGCCCGTCCCTGCAGTGGGACATTAATGGGCTGTTATGATGACTATATTTGAATGTGACTGTACGAATGGTCCTATACGACCGCTAGGTACTAGTGCTCCTGCGCTAAGGCACGCTTTACGATTTTGTTAACCAAATAAATTATATTGCAATGCAACTATTCTGTTTAGAGGTTATATTTTATATATGTTGTTCAATGGTTTTATTGTTTATGTGGTTACCTTCACTTTGTGGTGTATTTATGGGATATATATTTGGTTTTCATTTTGTATTTTCCGTCACACACGTGTGTAACGGAGTAAAAATACAATATGTCACCACCCATCTCATCTCATGGGTGTCGTAAAAACCGACTAAGGTACTATTCGTGAATATTATCTTTACGAAGTAAAAAGAGGGAAAACTTAAAATTAAACCCTATACCAATCCGTCTGGCCAGCGTGGTATTAGTAGGCTTAGCATTCCTTCCGTTACGGAAGGAGGCCCCCGTCCCTGCAGTGGGACATAAATGGGCTGTTATGATGAAGCAAACCAGTTATATAATCATAAGAAATTCTACTTTACCGACACTATTCAACAGTAAAAACCAAATGGTAGAAACTTCATTACTTACGAATTGAAATCTATTCTACTTTTTTCTCCAAAATTTTTAATCTGAAACAGTAACTAACAAATAACAATAAAACATCTGCAAATCACAATTAAAATAGTTGAACACGTGTTTTAGTTTAAAACTAAAAGTTATTCAAATTAATGCACGTGCAAAAGTATTATTTAAAAAAAAAACAAAAGCACTAATTTTAATAATCTGTTGTACTAAGTGAGTGCATCTGTGTACTTTTATTGTTTTGTATATAACGTGTTTCTACAGGACTTGAAAATTTTATCATCTACAGAAGTATTTATTTATACTATGTAATATTATAAAGAGGTAAAGTTTGTGTGTTTGTGACGTTGTTTGTCATAGGCTATATAGTATCACGCTATGACAAATAGGAGTGCCTAGGACTATATAGCCTAGGACACTCCAAGATAAATGGGCTATCCAACACAGAAATAATTTTTAAAATCAGTTCAGTAGATCCAGAGATTACCCCCTACAACGTCACAAACACACAAACCTTACCTCTTTATAATATTAGTATTGACAACATTTGGTTCACTTACAAGTTCTCAATTACTAAATTTAATCAGTTAGGTAGTGCACGTGCAGGACTATTATTAAAAAAACAATAGTATCAATTTAAGTAATCTGCTATACTAAGTATGCACATCTGTGTATTTCTATTTTCTATTGTTTTGTCTACAACGTGTTCCTACAGGACTTTTTTATTGTCTAACGAAGCCGTAGATACTTTTCAGTGGTTATAAGATTTTACCTTTGAAGCTAACAATTATATCAAATCAGTTAGTGCACGTGCAAAAGTATTATTCCAAAAACAATAGTAAGTATTAGTACCTAATACTTTTCTTATTGAGAATTATTTATTGCTTTCAGGTGGCAGACCGGCAGACGGCCCACTGGTATCCCTGTGAGGTGAGGTCTTTCTATAGATCGGTAACCGCTCACCCCCTTACTCATAAACGCCTCTTAAATTTTAGTGAATTGATTAATTAGCATAGACTCTTACGTTGTTTGGTATAAGGTTGGTTTTCGTAATAAAAATCTCGCTAAACAGTGATTAAATTTAAGAGGCGTTTATGAGTAAGGGGGTCAGTGTTATTTTACCTGAGAGCGTCGCCGTGCTTCAGAGTGCACCTAAGAAGTCGAAGTTCAGGCTGTAGTCGCAGTGACATAATGGTTTAACTACCAAACAATAAAGAAGAATTTAGGTTATTAATACATTGATTTATAAAAAACCCTAGATGCACATTTTCAAACAAAACTAACAGCCAAAAGTGTCACCAAATTAAACATACGCAATAAATACGTATAGTAATATCGTAAACATATTTTTTTTTCAAATTCAATCTTACACGCATGACATAAAGTTGTATTTAAAAAGTAATGCACATAAAGCAATAAAATTTAATGATTGACGTTTGCCGGTAGAACAACGCGATACTAATTTAAAAAAAGTGCACAATGCGCCTATTTGTTGCGGACGTTTTTGGGAAGTGGAGTGTGTATCTTTGGTTTTTTGTAAATCAATGTATTAATAGAATAAAGTTGTGATTTGCCAATTAAATAATAAAACAAACATAAATAAAACAACCTTTCATACTTACCAAACATAAAATAAACCTAAATAATACACGAATGAATTCTCCTTTTATAAGTATTTACAATGAAAATAGCGCCTTTCCTCCTCTCTCCTACAGTGTGCTGTGCCCGAAAGGGTCCATCTTATAAGATTATGGCCATCTTTTGTACATTATGGAATGCAATAAAGAAATATGAATATTTATGAACAAATAAAAAGATTTATTTTATTTCAACTCAATATTCTTACAGCTTTATACAAAACCAATTAAAATAGAATACATATGATTATATTCATATAAAATCCCCGTACTTATATCAAGTAGAACTTAATACTAATAATCCATGACCATGTTCAATGAAGTCACGAAGAATTCCATGCCATTGATGAGTCACGACCTATGGTGTCATGGGAACCCGTAATGACTCATTTAAGACATCAACTCACTTGAGTACTAACTTAGTGACCTACTTAGATGACATGGTAATGAGATAGAACCGGTTTTAACTGAATTTTAGCTTTACCGGTAGACAAGTGCGGGAACATAGCATGAATTTTTGGTGTTACCGCCCCTGTTTATTGCGTGGTTGTCGTTACTAACACTACTTAAAAAGTAAAAAAAAAATCTTGTATCAATTCGTCTGACTAGCGTGGCATTAGGGTTTAATTATACTATCCCCTAATTGTCCTCCAAGACAAGAGAAGCCCGTCCCTACAGTAGGGCATTAATGGGTAGAATAAGTTTAAATTACTTACCACGCTCGTGAGATAGGTTGAGGATTTGTTACAAAATTTTGTAGTTATAGTTCTTTCACAATAATATTACACTTGTTGACATCCATTTAGCTAATGTTTTAACACCTAAGTAACGAGAATATTATACTACATTTAATTTAATAAACATAATTGAAAATCTTGATTTACATACTGCTATTCAAAATTTCACGTCATTATTAAGAAGAAATAGGGAGATAAAACTATGTTTTACCATTTTTACGAAACCACATAACATGCTCGCTACAAGATTTTTTTAATTTTTGTGGTTTATATTGTGCAATTTGTGGACATGGACATGCAATAAGAAGGAAAGGGAACATATTTCTGTTAACCTGTAAGGTCAGAGGCAAAAGTAAAAAGTTTAAGATGAATCAGTGTAAAGATATCATTCATGATTCATATTATTATTATAAATACGTGGGAACATTTCGCGCACAGATGACGTATAATAATTTTGTAGCTATGAATAAATTCTCACTTTATGAAAGAGCTGTGTGGAACTTGAAATCGGAAGTGCAAAGATCAGAACACCGTTTTATACAAGTAAATTTTTTATATGTTCATGTCATGTAATTCAATCTTTTCAAAATTTTAATATCTGTTTATAATACTTTTGGTACTGAACATAAATAAACCTACAAACAATGTTTGGAAAGTTCGTATTTACATTTCATTTATTATTTATTTTAACATAATATTTTTAGTTTTTTTTTAATGAATAAGTTAACATTTAGACAGCCTCTTGAGGATTCTCGCTCAAAGTATAAATATTTGTAGGAGAACATTCACAGGCTAAAATAATAACGGCAGAAAACCCTATAGAAAGAAAAACCTATAATATAATACCAATAGTATTCTAAACAATACCTATGTACTACCTCACATTATCTCGAGACCGGGCGTCGATGACGTCACGTCGCATCGGACGAATCACTGATGCGCCCGTGGCGAGCGCGGGGTTTGAAAGTAGAACGGGACGCGAGATTCGCATTCCAGCGAGGTCTCTAGCTAGATAATTAATGTGACCGTGTAGTAGGTATATCATCATAACAGCCCATTAATGTCCACTGCAGGGACGGGCCTCCTTCTGTGACGGAGGGATAATTGGCCTACTAATACCACGCTGGCCAGACGGATTGGTATAGGGTTTAATTTCAAATTTTCCTTCCTTTTATTTCGTTATGATAATATTCACGAATAGTCCCTTAGTCGATTTTTAGAACACCCATGGGATGAGTTGGGGTGATGACATATTGTATTCTTACTCCGTCACCACACGGAGAAGTAGGTCCTGTATATATTAACTAACAAAAACAAAACAATGTTTATTGTAAGCAAATTGTTTATTTCAATAGATACCTATATAATTATGAACTAATATGATTTATAAACATAGATACGAACGTTAAGATCAAGATGATGAGGCTGTTGTGATTCATATTATCTATTATTCTGATGTAATGATGCTTAGGTATGCTATTGATTATTTATCAAGGACTTTGCTGGCTCTGTGGTTAAGAACTGCCGGTACGGTTTAATCAGAAATAAAAGGATCTGCAGAAGAACTAAAGTAAAATATATAGCGTTCAAAAGATAGCACGGAGAAACAACGACTGTTATATAGGACCAATTTTCCGTGTGGTGACGGAGTAAGAATACAATGTGTCACTACCCCATCTCATCCCATGTGGGTGTCGTAAAAAGAAGGAAAACTTGAAATTAAGCACTATACCAATCCGTCTGACCAGGCTGGTATTAGAAGGCCAAATATCCCTCCGTCACCGGAGGAGGCCCGTCCCTGCAGTGGGACATTAATGGGCTAGTATGATGAACTATTGGAACAGAAAGGTTCTGGTATTAATAGAGAAAAGATTATCTGACAAAGGTTGCAGCCGATCGTATGGGATTATATACTACTTATTCATTATGTTCGCCTCTAATCCTAGAGGTCTGAATACATTATGGGTGGTGATTCAAGACACTATAGGAATTCATTTTTTTTATTAACAAATTCAGACTAAACGTAGCTGGTTTGCCGCTTGCAAACCAATCATTGTTTCTCGAGGCCTTTTCTTGAAGACCTTCTTTGATACCTAATTAATGGGATTTAGCCTTCTAAACCCCCACTACTTACTAAAAGTAACTATTACAATCCTTAACTAGGCCGTCTTAGCAGTGGCACATTCTTAGACTGCTAAAATATACAGCAATCAACGTGAATGCCCTCACAATTGACCTTACAAATATCAAATAACATTCTTAATACATATCGAAATTCTTATATGTATTATAATCCGTCATTTTATTAGTTTCATTAACCATGAATAATCCTAAATAGTTGTATAAAGTCATATTAATTTATATTTTCATCATATAAATTGTATGGATGTCTACATTTGGCACAAGACACCTGTTTGAGAGGCTTAACATGCGATTATGACAGTAGGGTTGTCACTCGTGAAAATTATGACAAGACTTTTTTTTTAAATTTTGTTTTTACTAAGTAATTAAGTAGTTGTAGATGACCTTTACTACAAAGGTCTTAACCAAAAAGTTTTAGGAGACTTACGTCGGCGGCACTAGCTGTAGAGTAAGCTATCACCACAGTACAACCAGTAGTCTATCTCGGCCGAACATTATTATAAATGCCTACGGCTGCGCGGTACGTAAACATGCGATAGAGCCTCCAGCTTTTTAATTACATTTACCTACTTTCCCGCTCATTACTGTAGCACAGTTGCGACTATTCACTCCGCAAAGCCACCTCTATCGTGAGCGTGTAGGTATAACTCGCGTTTCGTCCGTTTCTATGTCGTAGACGACAATGACAGACGCGGAGCTTTTCATCTGGCTTAGCCGAACGTTATTTTGTACTTACTCTATTACTACCAGGCCGGCCATCATGTTTAGTTTGGTTATCGTAAAGGAAATTTTACTATATCCATAGCATCTAATTGAATGATGCCCATTGCCACACGACCTACAATTACCTTGCCTTATAACCTCACATAATAATTACCTACATACTTGTTTATACGCACTTCATATAATACTTGTTAGAGAATATACGTAAGCTTTAAACAGCTTTCTCAGTACCAACACAAAACTAGTACTCATCAAATTACAACTTCGACAACCCTAGCAGTTTCTTAGCGCATCTTGAACTCACTTTCCAATAGAGATGGGCCATGCTTTCCGATGAACATTCCATACGTTGTCGCCATTCTTCACGGTATGAGATATACGAAGAGTTTAATACGAATGTTAATATTTTAAATTAAACTTTATGTAGGTTATTATTAGGTTTTGTTTGCGTTGTTACAAATAAAGATGTATGGGTATTGGAACAGTTGAACATCTTTCTTATCTGCCCGTCAATGTCTAACTGCAAGACCAAGTCTTTTTATTAATAGTGGGTCCCTTGGCCTACTAATACTAAGCTTGGCAGACACCCGTCTGCCACCATACCTATCCAGGAATAAGCTTTATTTTTCGGAATCCTTATGGTATCTAAGAATACAAACCGTCACCGTTCTTATCTTATAGGTGACTTAAAAGGCTAGAGGATTGACATCTGTAGGGGTAGACCTAGAAAGACTTATAGCGGAATAATTCAAATGGTGGAACTGACGGGCATGTATGAAAGACGACAAAGTAAAGGTTTGTAAAAATTGTAGTAAATTGCGGTTCAAACTTAAGAAAAAAAGAAAGTAAAAACTTTACTTAGTCGTCCCTGCTTACGCCTATGGGAGCAATGTCCGAGTTAAGTAATTAGTATTAAGTATACTCCTAATAATTGCAATAAAGTTCCTTAACAAACATCTCTTACGAACACCGCTAACTAGTCGCTAAAGTATTTAACTAATTAAAAACTAAGGGTTGTTCACATTAAAACGATACAATCTAGCGACGACATTGCACTCGTCACGAATACTTGAAAACTTATTTAAGTTTACCTATTTATTATTGTGATTTAAAGTGTGTTTATTTGGTTATTGACTCTTAAAAAGATGGCCGATTAAGCTTACTGAACATTTTACGAATAGTAATAATATATGACCGTAATAGGAGATAAGTCCAAGGGTAAGCACGGTGCGTCTTTGGAACGCGCGTTCGTTCTTTGCTATGGAAGCGCAAAACCTCTTCTTTACCTACCTTATTGAGGCCGACTTAGATGTGCCATAAATTGTAGCGGCGGTGGTGAGTAAATGTCTACCTTTGTAACCATGAGCAGTGGTTTTGGACAACCGTGAGTTATGGTAGAACGGTTTGCATAGGGACTTTGACACACTCGAGAGTCCAAGTCGTTAGCTGAAAGGAAGCCTTTCAAACGAGTACTAAATTTAAAACTCACATAAAAAACAAATGCCATACCACTAAATCACAATAAAAAAAAGAACATTAGCAAAAAGTATTTAATACTTTCCTAACAAAACATAAACAGTTCAATGCCACATCCAACGAGTCATCGTAAGTGAATATCTATGACCCACCCGTCTCTAGGTCAGGCGAGAGGTCGTACAGACAGACAGACAGACACAACAGGATGTATTATGATTCCACTATAGTTTTTATTGCGAAATTGTGCGGTATTTTATTGTATCTATCGATCATAGTTTTAGGTTTTTTTAGGGTAGTTGTCAATTTTTTTTTTGTCATATCTGTCTATGGGTTTAATTTTTTATTGTAGAAATGATTATTATAGTTTTAACACGTTCCCAGTGCAGTGTACCATATATGGTACACGAGCATTGTTTTTACTATTGTGTCTGCTGGCGACACTGTGAAAGGGTTACATTAAACTAAGTATATAGAGATATCATACGCTTGGTCTCTAGTTAAAATCAGTTGTACATGTAGTCCACATAATGATTATTCTGAGACTATGTTGAATTTTGAAAATTGCACAAAATACTACACAACTACCCTCCCCTTAGAATTAAGGAGATCTGACAACTCTGCGATAGCAAACACAAAGATACATACTTAACATATTTCATTCCCGAATGTTCATATAAATCCCAACTAAATTCGAATATGGAAACACAGTCGTACGCATGCGCAGAATTCAGCCACGTCAAACTAATGGCGGTTTATCTCCCGCTAAAATTAGACATTAATTAGTTACGGATTAAAGCGAAAATAATCGATATTAAAAAGGACCACACGTGGCTTAGTTGTATAATCGTTAGTTATATAATCTATCTAATATATTAATGTAAAAATGAATATAAATATTATTTAAATTGTGACTTATATCATCATAACAGCCCATTAATATCCCACTGCAGGGACGGGCCTACTCCCATGACGGAGGGATAGTTGGTCTACTAATACCACGCTGGCCAAACGGATTAATTTCAAGTTTTTCTTCTTTTTATTACGTAAAGATAATATTCATTCCCTTAGTCGGTTTTTACGACACCCATGGGATGAGATGGGGCGGTAACACACTGTATTGTTACTCCGGCACCACAAGGACGTGACTTATATGTACATACACTATTCGACCGTACAAGGTGGCAACATTTGTAGTGGTATAAAATTCAGACACAATGTAAAAATTGTTATTGAATAAAGAATATGAATATGAATATGAATCTTATGTCCAGCAGTGGTCAATTGGATGATATGTTGATGATGATGAAAACCCTATACTAATTGTGGAATTGAAGTGAGAGGTGACTTTTTACCAGGTTCATCCCTGCAATGGGACGATGACGTACAGACAAACAAGCAATCTCTTACTCTAAAGAGTGCCTATAAAGTTGCGTAGGCTTATGCTAAGGACCTTCCGTTTGCGATGTAATACATAGATTAAACACTAAACCATTACATAGTACCTGCATAGTACCTGTTAGTACAAGCTCTATATCAACGAATAACCTAACGTAACATTAAAATACTAATCACAGTAAATATTTGTCTACAATGTCAATTACATACTTGAAGTTTTAATGTATATAAAAATATTTACCATCTGTCACAACTTTACACGCAATTTTAGTCCTTAATAGTTAAGTAATAAGGTGCTAATTAATATAAAAAGAATTTGTTTTACATAGCGCAATATGTCGATCGCCGATTTGGATCCCGTAGCTAATATATTAGCGGTCACAAAATCACCTGTTGCAGCAACACCTGTTTAATACAATCACATCCGACGTAAACTTATAAACGAATATCAACTTAATACTTACGAAAATAAAGTAGAATTTTATAAAACGATGTTCGCCTTCGATATCTGGCCGAATTAATAAAAAAGTTTCGTTAAAAGAAATCCTTTGGACAATTTTGAGGTTGATGAAATTTGTTACTGAGTCGATATTTTTTATTCGAAATTTAAAAAATGCCTTCTGTCCTGACTGGTGTAAGAAACTGACAGATACCTTTCATGTTTGTTCACAGACGAGCAGATTTATGCAATAAAAACTTTTTGGTTGGCTGTTCCCTCTAGTAGAGTCATTAGTAAATAATGTGTATGTAATTATGTATGTATCATTATCCGTGTGGTAATATCCTCGTATATATTATCCTTGTGGTGACGGAGTAAGAATACAATATGTCACCACCCCATCTCATCCCATGGGTGTCGTAAAAACCGACTAAGGGAATAACCGTAACTACTATCTTTACGAAATAAAATGAAGGAAAACTTGAAATTAAACCCTATACCAATCCGTCTGGCCAGCGTGGTATTAGTAGGCCACGTAACCCTCCGTTACGGGAGGAGGCCCGTCCCTGCAGTGGGACATTAAAGGGCTGTTATGATGATGTATCATATATGACACATGGGACAGGGAAACAGTTAAATTTGTTTAAATCTTTACTCATGTTAAATACAGACTCAACATTACCTTTGAATGTCCTACTGTACTGTACGTAGGTTACAGCCTCTTATATTTATGGTGGTATACTCGTCCTACTAATACCACGCTGGCTAGGCTATGGCTATAATATGGTTCTTTGTTAAGTTTTCTTCTTTTGAAGCAGCCAGATACTAAATCTAAGTATGATTTATTATTCAACTTTTTTTTTGTCCGTGTGGTGACGGAGTAAGAATACAATATATCACCACCCCATCTCATCCTATGGGTGTCGTAAAAACCGACTAAGGGACTAACCATAAATATTATTTTTACAAAGTAAAAAGAAGGAAAACTTGAAATGAAACCCTATTACCAATCAGTCTGGCCAGCGTGGTATTAGTAGGCCAAGTATCCGTCCGTCACGGGGGGAGGCCCGTCCCGGCAGTAGGACATTAATGGGTTGTTATAATGATTCAACTTTTACGACACCAAAATGGTATGAATATTTGTCTTAGAAATTACAGTAGAAAATAACGTTCAAAGACCTGTCAAACAGAACTAGGCAATTCTAGTTATTGAGACGGTAATTATAAAGGTACTTCACCCGCGTCGAATGAATACTCATCCTTATTTCTATGCACTACCATAAAGTAAAGCTTTCCCTTCACTCGTAGGTATTTGAATCTAAATGCAATTTCTATTTTCGAACGGTAAAATCTTCATGTATGTGCGTTAGGCGGTTGATTAGGTACATATTTTAAAGGCATCATTATTTCTGAGTCCGGTAGTTAAAAGACTAACCCCTGGTTTTTAATCGCTGATCAAGTAAAAATCAACTAAACAAGTGTCAAGTGACAAATTTTAGTTGCTAAAAATGATAGTTGACACTTGATTAGTTGATTTTTACTTGATCAGATATTCGAAAACCGGGGGTGACTGTACTGTTGTACGTCTTCAGTAGCCTACACACATCAACCTACACTTTTATATACATTAACCCTTTGTAACAATACTGATTTCAGAAAGCAAATGTAAAGCTTAAAGCTTTGAGGTGCATACAAGAAAAACCTTGGCAACTAATACGAGAATACACTTCATCGTTTCCTATCAGTTTTTGCGTATTTTAATTTTAATAACTTAAGACTGATTCAACTTTTACGCCAACTTTGGTATAACAAGATCTCATACTATGTTTATCCTACCTTTAATTTGTTAAATTAAATGTCTGCAAAGTTCATGCTATTACATAAGTCTAAAGCCCGATTTACACTTCGACAAGTACAGTAGCGAGTTAAGTAGTAAGTTGTTGATTAAGTTGATTTAAATAGATTTCCATCCTATTTTTTGGCGAGTTAAGTTAGCGAGACGCGAGAGAGGAGGCTATTTCGTACTTAACTCGCCAAAAAATAGGATGGAGATCTATTTAAATCAACTTAATCTTAAAATACTACTTAACTCGCTACTGTACTTGTCGATGTGTAAATCGGGCATAAGACTCTACCATCGCCCGACAAAACAATTTTCAATCGCATCATAAAAGCCCATAAATGGCATCACAGGGACGAATCCCCACCACTGACAAAGAGGCGTGGCCTACTACTAATTCTATTCCTGTCTGGTTTGTAAAATTCCTAAACTTTATTAAACCGAGTTTTAAAATCGACTTTGTCACGGACATAGCTAAAAATAATTAAAGAAATCGACACATCCCGGACCTGCACTTCATAAAAAAGTCGTAAAAATCTTTATTCAATGCCTAATACAGTTTAAGATAACAACATGGTCAGTTATTTCCTATAAAGTATTTATCCTATTTATTAAAATTAAGCTTTTATTTTATTTTAAAAAGACATTTTAAGTCTTTCAGGTTCAGTTACAGAGCGCTTAGGAGTTTCTGGCATGTCTATTGTATTTCAATGTCCCGTATAATAAAATATAAGAAAGAACGAAAATATTAGTTATTATCTAGAGATAAAAAAAAATCCGAATCTACTCGTGAAAACGAAGCGAAGCAGCTTTGTAAGGTAAGGATCAGTACCTACTTGGCGCTAAGCAATCTCTGTCTACCCCATGAGTACAAGGCGTGAATATACATGTAGTTACTAGTTTTTGCCCGCGGTTTTGCGTTCGTTAAATTCGGGGTAGCACTGTTTCCCTTTTCTGGACACAGAAGAAAAAAATAGAATCCTATGTTACTCTCCATCCCTTCAACTATCTCCACTTAAAAAATCACGTCAATTCGTCGCTCCGTTTTGCCGTGAAAGAAAGACAAACAGACAGACATACTTTCACATTTATAATATGTATTAGTATGGATTTTTTTTTCTTAACTTACATACAGACACAAAAACCTAAAGCAGACAGTCTAATTAATAACATTTAGCGTACCTAATTAAGCCCAACCTACATAAAACAATTAGTACTGATCAAATTATATATAATGACTGTACATTATAATTTTGCGCTATGATTTATATTATAACAAATATAATTAATATGATACACCTACGTTAATCACGATTTCGCTTTTATAACAATTAGTGATATGTCACAATAGTTACAAAAATATTTGTTATTAATTGTCGGTGCGATCAGAATTGACGATTGCGAGCTACTTACGATTTTTCACTATTGAGAAAGAAAGATAGTAGAAATTATTTATTACGACAATTTAGGGATAACACTAAGGATATATCAGCATCATCATAACAACCCATTTATCCCACACTGCAGGGACAGGCCTCCTCCCATGACGCAGGGATCCTTGGCCTACTAATACCACGCTGGCCAGACGAATTGGTATAGGGTTTAATTTTAAGTTTTCCATCTTTTTATTTCGTAAAGATAATATTCACGGATAGTCCCTTGTGTCGGTTTTTACGACACCCATGGGATGAGATGGGGTGGTGACATATTGTATTCTTACTCCGTCACCATAAGGAGAAGGGTATATACTCTTAGTACTATAATCTCTCTGTGGACTATTTCGAAAAGTCTGCCTGTGAACTGGAGCTTGCAGACATACCTTTCGACTTTCAAAAATAGTGCTGTGTGTCCCTAATAAATAAATAAATAGCACGATTTGATTTGATCTGTCATTGGGACTTTAACAAAGGTCAAATTATTGGACACAAAATAAATTTCCTTTAACACCGTCAACCTTAGACAAAAAAAACACTGCCAGCGTTGGTTTGCAGTGCTATGAATTCTTAGTCTGCTACTAAAAAAAACTAAGAAACAAGAAAAGAAAATCTATGGCAACATGAAGTATTCGTTCATTAACAGTATGAATTATTACTATTTGAGTTTAATTAAAAATTAAAATTAATTTAAGTAGAATTAGAAAGTTATTACGTAGATATTAATTTAAAGAAAATTCTTGTTTTCAATTTGTTTATAGACGCGTTTTACTTTTAATAACCATTACGGTGATCTAATCAGAAAATTTGTGTACTCTTTAATAAAACTGGCTATTAAGTAGCCAGTAAAATACCTTGATTATCGTACATCTTACTATCATACCCACGTGGTTTGTTAACCAACTCCAAAAAGGTTCTCAATTCTAGGGGATTTAAATTATTTTAATACGGTTTTCGAGCGAAATTGAATTCATTGTAACAATTGCTAAAGCACCTACTACGAATACCGCCAGAAACGAAATGTCAAAACTGTCACATTTTTGGTATTGCCCTAATTGAAAAACAAAGTTCTTGTTGAAAAATCCTAAATATATATATTTAAAAAAAACATGTATAAATTTGATTGTATACTTGATGGTAAGTAGTAAGCGCCGCACAAGAACGTCAGCGATAACAGAGCATAGCCAAACCGCTGCCTTCCCTAGTCTCTTAAGTCGTAACATAACAGGCCATTAATGTCCCACTGCGGGACGGGCCTCCTTCCGTGACGGAGGAATATGTGGCCTACTAATACCACGCTGGCCAGACGGATTGGTATAGGGTTCAATTTCAAGTTTTTCTTCTTTCTATGTAAAGGTAATATTCATAGATAGACCCTTAGTCGGTTTCTACGACACCCATGGGATGAGATGGGGTGGTGACATATTGTATTCTTACTCCGTCACCACATGGATAGTCGTATAGTCCCCTGTAATTTCACTAGAGAGACCTTTCAACGTCTTCAACTTCTTTTAGCTGATATAAACATAACAAGTTAGTATCAATAAAATAATTTAGACCAATTTCAATGTAACTTACTACATTAAGTACTCGTCTAATGTCGGTAAGAACAAAGATGCAACTAATTAATAATGTCAAACATTAATCAATTGATTTCGTTAGCATCGCCCACTTTGATCGATTTGAGTTGTAATAATGTTAATGTAGTGACAGAGTAAGAATGCAAGAGTCACTTAACCTCATACCGAGGGTGTCGTAAAGCCTTACAAAAACTCCAAGACTACGTATACGGCAGATCTAGTTTTGTATAGGCAGGCATACTGGATTTAAGTAGATAATAGCTAAGTTTGGCTTGATAACACAAACAAACTCGTTTCTATAGCTCTGTTTTGGGCTTATGTTTTCATCGTTCATCGACGATTCTGCCAAAACTCTTTCTTAAATAAGACTTTAATCTAAATCATAAGGTGACAGATAATTGGAACTGAAACCATAGTACAAATATTTATATACTGTATTTCGACTTCACAGAAACGGACGAAACGCGAGTTATACCTACCTACACGCTCACGATTGCGGTGGCTTTGCGGAGGGAACAGTCGCGACTGTGCCGCAGTATAACGAGTGGCAAAGTAGGTAGGTAAATGTAATTAAAAAGCTGGAGGTGGGCAGCCCTATCGCATGTTTACGTACCGCGCCGCCCGTAGGCACTTATAATAAATATTCGGCCGAGACAGACTACTAGTTGTACTGTACTAAAACTTTCGGCAGTCCTGTTGTACCTGGAGTGTCTATCTTAATCATATCATCTTTTTAACTTCCACAGCTCATGCATAAAGTAACCAATAGCCATTTCTGGAAGCGAGATGATACAGACGAATCTCTTAATTTATTTATTTATTTAATACCTTGTAGATGATTTTAACTAAATAGTACTTGTGTATAATATAATTACTTAAATAATTATTTCAGTTATAGTTTCATTCAAACACTTAGTCTTTAGACCACCCATAGTTCCCTGTGGGAGTAAAAGGCGTCTACTATCATTAAATTCGTGATACGCTAAATGATTTAACGCGATCACTACTTTTTAAATGTCATAACATAATTTGAAGCGTGGGATGTCGCCATTTGTCAAAATATTTCGAGAGATGAACTTAGTGTGCATGTGAAATAGCTTTTTAATAGTGCCGAACTAGCTATTATTTCCTGACTTATTTACAGAAGGTATCGGTTTGTATCTTTTTACGTATACCTATATGGTTATGTAAATAAATACCATTGTTAAATCCCATACATTGCGAAATGATATATTATGCAAGATGGTTAACAAAATATAAATTACCGAATATTAAAAAAAAAACAAAACTATAATAACCTGCTCTATATCTTAAGGTCTTACGGAAAATTCATTTGAATTTCGAATTCTTTGACAAACACCGTCTATCCAACATTCAAACTCTAGAGTCCAAAATGGCTGACAAATCGGCAATTTATAAAGACCTTAAATTTTATACGGCTTTAAGGCACAAGGACTTAAAACACATAAAGTATGACGAATTAAAATGTTCAACAACACCTGATTCATTCTTAAAAATTGGGCTAAAATGTAATATAAACCAAATTAACCGGCAATAAAGTCAAGAATGCGTAGAATTAAATAAATTAAGGTGTCCGGTCGTGTTATAAACTGAATAACGAGACAATTATAAACAATCTCACACGATGCATGGGTCGTCGGAGCCCTATAAAAATAACAACGGTTATCAATTACATATCGTTCGACCAATAAATACCTTTTTTAGGGTACTGTATTGGCGGGATGAAACCAATAATTTCGTTAGCTTAAAAATTAACGCCCCGCAAAAGATTTGACTCGATAGTATACTCATTCTAAGACTTTATACACACATCAAAAAAGTCTAAGCAACATGCATGATATTACAAATTTACCATTTATATTAATTAATTTCTAAGTATTTACTCACTCAAAGTGTATAGGTAAGTAAACTTTTTTGTTATTGATGACATACCGGCTGGTTGTAAAAAAAAAATTTCGATTATGTTTTGTTTTTTTTCATAACATTCAAATGACTGCGAATTTGTTTGAATTTGAGTGCATGTTAATTGCTACGTTTTAGTCTTGATTTTATAATTTTACCAACCATTTAAATACAGTTGGCGACAAAATTGAATTGTTAGATATTCTTTACGTCATGGAGCGACGTCTTTTGACGGCAGATGAAATGCAAAGAGCTGTAGGGATGTTGCAAGCGGGAAGTAATCAATCTCAGGTATCTCGACATTTTGGTATTCATAGAAGTGTTATTTGTCGTCTTTGGCAGCGCTACAATAATACAGGGGAACCCGCTGAACAGCATCCAGGCCGTAAAAGGAGTACAACCACTCGGCAAGACCGGTACATACAACTGACTGCAAGACGCCAGCCGATGTTAACCGCTCGAGAGATAAGTTTGAGGCTACAAAATTCAAGTGGTGTTGATGTAAGTCCCCAAACTGTGCGAAATCGACTGCATGAGTACGGCCTACGAGCTCGACGCCCTATCAGGTGCCCACCGATACGTCACGGGAATCGCGCTCGTCGAAATGAATGGTGTAGAGAACGCATAACATGGACCCAGGAACAATGGGATAAAATTATGTTTTCCGATGAGTCGCGATTCGGGTTTAGGCCTGATACAAGAAGGGTGCGAGTGTACCGTCGACCCGGAAATACTGAAAGACTCAGGTGCGTTCAGGAAGTTCATCCATACAGCGGCTCAACAGTTATGGTATGGGCGGGTATTATGAAGAACAGGCGAACTGAGCTCGTTTTTGTAAATGGAAACATGAACGCTGAAAATTACGTTGAGGATATTCTCAGACCTTATGTCCATCCATTTGCACAAACCTTTGGCTCCGATTTTACGTTAATGCATGACAATGCGCGTTCACATACAGCTCGGCGAACCAGTGAATACTTGGCAACGGAGAACATCCAGGTATTGCCCTGGCCTGCACAATCGCCAGACCTCAACCCCATCGAGCACGCATGGGACATGCTCCAGAGACGTGTTTTGAAGGACTTGGACGGAGTGACAACAACCCAACAGCTGAAGGATTTGCTACAATTCCATTGGGAGCGAATACCGCAAGATGACATAAACAGTCTCATTAATTCAATGAATAATCGTTGCCGACAAGTTCTGAATAGCAGAGGAGGGCATACTTTGTATTAAATTGTCCTATTCTTTCACAATAAATTCATTTTCTTAAGAAATTTCAATTTGTAAAAAAAAAGTTTAGTTTCTTATGTACCTGTATATTCTAATATTGTTAATTTCTGTTATTAAAAGAACTTATAAAGAAAACAGCTGTTATTTTTACATCATAGAACCCTAAAAATATTATTTTAAAAATAAAATACAACGTTATAATTAAAATAAATGGTAAAATAAATTAATATAAATGGTAAATTTGTAATATCATGCATGTTGCTTAGACTTTTTTGATGTGTGTATTTAAAATATCGGATTGGACTGGAAACCGAACGTTCAGGATTGCTTGTTCTAGGCTAGAAATTCTGGGAAATGTTTAAAGGTCTTCTGCTTACCAACTCGATTTTAGACAAGTGTCAACAATTTTGGTTTGTCTTCTGAAGGATATGGTTAAGGGTTTATCTCCGAACTTCTCTTAGTCCTTCTCTACGATATTCATAACGGTATCCAAATAATCTTTACTATTATTATAAAGGGGAAAGTGTGTCTGTCTGTTTGTCTTTCTTTCACGGCAAAACAAAGCGACATTTTTTTGCTATTCCGAATTTAACGCGAGCGAAGCCGCGGCCAAAAGCTAGCTAAGATTAAATACTACTAAAATAAATACGTACAGAACCTTTAGCCACAAAACAGCGGTTTGAGCTTATTCCAATGATAACAATAAAGTGGTCAGTTACACTGCCCATCATCACCTATGTCCGACAAGACGTTCCAATTATACATTTTATTATTAATAGTTAAAATGCGTGTCTTTACGATCTGTCTGTCTGTGGTGCTATAGCACGCGAACATTGATACGTAAGATACGAAGATACGTACGTTATGGCGTGACTGTTCTTGTTGTGGGTTCATACAGGGGGGTTTTTATGTAGGTGGTTTTGGGTTTCTACCCCCAAATTTAGTCATTGTTTAGCGAGATTTTTATTAGCAAACCAACCTTATGCCAAACAAAACCGTAAGAATTTAAGCTAATCAATTGACTAAAATTTAAGAGGCGTTTATGAGTAAAGGGGCTAAATTGCAGCTTATGATTGTCATATTACAAGGACGACGCCCGTACCGAAACTTGGACTAGCTACGTAAAAACTTTTTCATTCTATGTTTTGTAGAGGTACGAGTAGTGTCTGCAAACTTTACTAAGGCTTAGTTTAAGGTCCTTAGTCGGCTTTTACGTTACCCATGAGTAGTTACGCCATAGGTGTGATTTTTATTTAAATTTATCGAACACGGCATCTAAATTGTAGAGACAATATTTAAAATGTACTAAAAATTTCACAGTAATAAAATGTATTTCTTGAAGTGATGATTAATCGGATATTTTTCACTAGTGACACAGGTTTTTTTATCTGCTCAGGCTTTATCGAACTTTTCGTGTCTAGAACTGAAACTCTAGAACTTCGAATTTCCCTTTACCGCCTTTTTCGACACGAAAGGTGTAATAGAATAGGGATATTTGTATTCTTAGCCATACAAACGAAAACTAAAATCTATTATTCCATATAAAACTTAACCCGTGTGTACGAACACTTATCAAAGTCACAGTTCTTACGCCATCAAACCGTGGCGATCGCTAACGATCTAACAATTCGTCACAATGTTTAAAATATATACTTCATATAACAACATCTATTATTAGTTATATATAACTTACATATAAAATATGTAACAATTATTACTCTACGCATTCTTTTCTCCCGCTATTTTGCAACTTTAACCTCCTGGAGCGCAGTACATTTTTTTTTAATTATAAATTTTTTTTTTTTTTAATTTATTATTTATGGAATAAAAATAAAAAAAAATGAAATTATTATTATTTAAGTTACTAAACGTTAGTGTTTAAATATTAAAAGTTTACACGAATTTCATTAAATGGCAGTGTATTTTATATTTTCTGGTATGTATTATATAAGTATATGACGCCAGGCCCCAGGAGGTTAAAAAAAGGTGGGAGAACGACGCGGTGGACCGACGACCTAGTTACGGTGGCGCGGGAAACCGATGGATGAAGGAGGCACAGGATCGCGCAAAGATGAAATATTTAGAGGAGGCCTGTGTCCAGCAGTGGACGTCAACTGGCTGATATAATAATGATGACTCTCATTCTCTCGTTTTGCTTAAACTCATTTATGCTTTTGTATTTTTCATTTGTGCCATAATCGTCTTCGTTCTTAAATAGCACATTTACTTGCTTTAATATAATTAAGATTAATACCCCGATTTAGAGCAATACGACTTGGATAGGTTAGTTTAGATTTATTTATTAAAGTACCTTGAAATAAAGACTGCGTAGCGGGGCATCATCAAGCTTTTTCGACGTTATGTCTAATTAAATATATCTCTGTTGGCATATGAAATTATGGCAAACATAAACTAAAAAAAAAGAACTTCCAATTCTCGAATGTCGAACGTTGCGTTATTTTGTCTATGAATTCTATTTTATTGGTTCAGGAAGTGACGTCAATATTCAATTGCTTATTTGAATTATAAACGCTATATTTGGTTAGAATGATACTTAATTGTAATAAATAAATGTAAATCAATTTACTAATTGTTATTTATTTAATATATTTAAGAACCTCGATAAATGTCGACATTTAGATTGATATTTCGACACAGTGTTACACTCAAGGATTTTTCACTTAAAATCTTGTAATTTACAAATTATTATTTTTTTTAAACTTTAATTATTTTTTTTTACACATTCCCAACCTAAGCGGGACTTTGTACCTACTTAAACTTTAATAGAAACACTTAATGTAAATAGAAAACACCATCCATGTTTATGGATATAACAACTTCCATTGAGCGGAAATCGAACTCGGGATACCACTTTTCCCACAGCTGTTGTCCTCGACAATTAAATGATCACAAATACCAATCATTATTCAGACAAGTACTAGCCTTAGTTCTACCAATAAGACAAAATAGTAAAACCTTAAACTCACTTTATTTCTATTACTTCGCTCAATTTCCTTCAACATTTATAAGTATTCGATTTTCAAATTCAAAACACGTTCTAGAACTCCACAAAAGTAACAATTTAACCTTATATGTATCAATAAACATACAACGACATTCATACTTTCCCTTGTATACACAGCAACTAATCAACCTAGACACTCATGTACCATAATACCTTGAAATAAGACACAATTTCAAATGAAAATGTTTAACTTGATGTGTTGCTGTGTGTACATATTTGCAGCTAAATTAATAGCGGTACTACGAATACAAATGGTCATACAAACTTGTAGTCAACATGTCTGGCAAACCATGGAATGCCTGCAGCTATCACAATCCGAACTATCAAATTATGCAAATAACTTCCACACAATTGCATAATAACTAACATAGAACCATTAATAAACGTACAACTATTAAAAAACGTATAACGTATAACTTAAGTAGAAACTCGAAACCGCTACATCTAATTTATCAGAATAATGTACGTCAAAGAAAATTGGATTTTTATACATTTATCAGAAAAATCTGTAATAACATAGCTTGATAAGTTAACAAATCAACTTGTTTACATAATAATATACAGTATTTATATGTTTAAGTGAAAATAAACCTTGTGTCATAATGATAAAGTCTAATAAATATTGTTAGTAATACATGGCATCTAAGTACGGTAAGCGAGCATGTTCTATCTTTGAGATAGCGTCATAGAATTGAGAATAGTTTAGAAGGTAAATGTCACTTTAATTAAGTAAACGTCAAACGTTTTTTTTTTTAATTGTGATTAGGCTAAGTGCATGTGATACTGATACGGTATTGAAGTTTATAATGTTAAGTATTTATGTAAGTATGTTTTAATTGTTGTTTATCTTAATCTTACGTTGATGGATGCAAATATGAGATTTGATCTTAATTTTTAAATAAAATTTTGAGGCATTTTTGTAATTCATTACATTCTTGTTTCATAAAATTCTCGTTGAATGAAACTATTTTCTTTAATTTTACTAATTTAGTTAATTAGTTACGTTAAAAAGCTTATTAACTAAATATGAGTAAAAATACCGTAAATTTTACATATTTTTTTATTTCACCAGGTTTATGCTGCACCTTAGTGAACATTTTATGTATGATATATGCTTTGAAATAAAATAAATAACAACTTAATGATTAGGAAACTAGACAAGTCTTCCTTCATTTTTTAAATTGAAAGCTTAAATTCCCATTAGAAAAATTAAACAGATCATTCAGAATATTTAGGGGTGGTAACATTTGACATATTTAACCACCTAATCACCTTCATTTAAAGGTAAACTCCGTAAAATATTACATTACACCAAGATTTCTATTCCACATAGTTAAATCTAACATATCTAAACATTTTCAATGCCACAGCATCCTATATGACCTGGGGTCGAACTTTCTACGGGCCCATCGCGACGCGTCAGCCTATAATTAATTGTAGAGGGAACCCTAAGAAAGCGGCCCGGTCACTCAACGGATATGGCTAAAGTTCAACCCGGCCTGTGGTTTCAATTATGTTAATATGACATACGGATCTGCAAATTTTATGTTTGTGTGCTATTTTAATAGTAATAAATAATTATTCTGGTACGTAGAAATTAGAGATCAAGTTTCTTATCACGTTCCCGGTACAGTGTACCACATATGGTACACGTGTCACGTGCATTGTTTTGCTATTGTGTCTGCTGGTGGCACTGTGAAAGGGTTAAAATATAATTAAATTCCTCAGTGGCACAGCGTTCATATTTGCGGTGCCCGTGTAAGAGGTTACGGACTCAAATCCCTCGTAAAATTAATTATTTGTATGATCTTCAAAATTTTGTCTTGAGGACTGGTTTCTGTGTCCGTTCATTTTTTGAAAGAAAGAACGAAAGAAAAGAAAAAAAAAGAAAGAAAAGAAAAAAAAAAGTTTATTATTAAAACACAATTAAGATAGTTCTCGTAATTATAATAATATACACTAGTATAAAATAAATATCTTAGGAGAGTAAAAGACTTGGATATCATTATCAAGGGAATTGATGGTAAAAGATTTACAGCGCGAAAGTAGTAGGTAACATCGGTAGATGACGGTCAGCCGGTTTACCAGTTGCAGTACCCATAGTACAAGGTCTGCTTAGACTTAATCATCATAACAGCCCACTAATGTCCCACTGCAGGGACGGGCCTCCTCCCGTGACGGAGGGATACTTGGCTTACTAATACCACGCTGGCCAGACGGATTGGTATAGGGTTTAATTTCAAGTTTTCCTTCTTTTTACTTCGTAAAGATAATATTTACGGTTAGTCCCTTAGTCGGTTTCTACGACACCCATGGGATGAGATGGGGTGGTGACATATTGTATTCTTACTCCATCACCACACGGACGGATTCTATGCAAAATATAAAAAAATGTTTAAGTATAAGTATGTTTTTTAGTTGTCTAGTAGCTTTACATGAACTAAACGGCGGCGTCGTGTGGACTTTACTTGGACCAAATGTTAAAAATATATAATTAAATCAAGCCCATTAATCAACCATGTAACACAGTATCAATGAAAGCTCTAAATAAATAACTACTGTAACTGTTACATACGATTGATACAAGATATTATATTATAATTTATTATAATCAAAATGAATTTATTAACCTTTTCATTTTGTTGACATTACGGACCAGGATCCATAAAGCAGAGCGTGTTGAAGGACATAGCCATAGTTTTATCATCTATCTGTCTATAGTACAAGCTTTGCTTAGTTTGGGACTAGATGGCGTTGTGTAATGTAATATGTGAGGAATATTTTATTTATCCTTTTCCTTTATTGAAAACTAGCGACCTGGCCCGACTCCACACGGGCACCTACTGCAGAATGTCCTTTAAAAACGTTTTAAGTACAGCTTTATTAGAAATCTATAAATTTATATGGGGTTCTTTACTATATCATGCATGTGTTATACATAAAAACCTTCCTCTTGAATCACTCTATCTATTAAAAAAACTGCATCAAAATCTGTTGCGTAGTTTTAAGGATTTAAGCATGCAAAGGGACATAGGGACAGAAAAAGCGACTTTATTTTATACTATGTGTAGAAGACAACTCCTGCTCTAGGGATCATGTACCATGTAGCAGGGACTTTCACAAACATCAATTTAACCGACACAAAGAACATCTAGACTCAGGACAATAATCTGTGGATCACACCTGCATCACACACATTGAGAGTCCCCCTTAAAACGAAAGGTCCCTTATTATAGGAAGGAGAAAACAAATATCCTCATTGTTGAGCTTAAGAAATAATTCTTCTAATTTTTTTTTTATTTAAGGATCTCACAAATTGGAAAAGAAAAACACATACCTATTTGTTTTATACGTGTATTTCTTTACCTACGAACTGCCACCAAAGCTGTCAAATGATCCAAAACCGAGATGCAGTTAAAAGGCTCTACAATAAAAGTTCTTAAACGGTATTTTAATTTATATGCTGCATATTTCATTAAGCGATGTCATTATGCAGAGTGCCTAGGCTTTACACATAATATTATCTTGTCAAAATGTCTAAAATATATTATCGTAGGCTATGACAAAATGTAGGTATATTTTTGTTAACCACCTGTTGCTTGTCTTTTTATCTGACGATGTATTTACTAGCTAATGGCCACTTACACTTTTATGAATAACATTACTGTTTTATTTAATGATAAAAATAATGTATTTTTTTTAACTTCCTCTAAAGGAAAGTCTGTAGATTAAATTCTATGGAAACTAAAGAGTAAAACTTGTCAAAAATCATATACTAATCCGCATGGTAAGATTAGCCAATCTCGTGACATGTCTGTAGTTATTTTCCAGTAATAAATAAGCCCCACTGCAAGGACAGGCTTCCTCTTGAGATGGAGGGATACTAGACCTATTAATACTACGCAAACAAGGCAGATTTTGAATATTTTTTTTAATCATTAACGAAATAAGATAGACTGATGACACAGATTTTACATCAGCTTATTACATTAGAGTACTAAACTATCAATTTTTTCCTTTAATCCTAGCACAACATTAAACATACATAAACTAAATCATATTATAACACTTATCTACATTAATAAAATACGTTATTATACGACCAATGTCGGTTAGTATTAATGCTTAAAGATGTGGCGATAACCGCTTATCCAATTTAACCCCATCCCTAATCTTGCTTAATTATAGAGGTAAAATTTAAATGAGTAATTAAATATATCAAGGAGTTTGAATATATGGTTATTAATTATCTTGGATTGAGGTGTATACGGTTAGTTTGAGTAATATAATAAATTAGTGGTTTAATAAGTCAGTAGTTTTATTATGTTGGTCAAATGATCACTATCTAATTTTTTATCTGTTACCTTCAGTTTAATTTTTTAAGTGTCTATTACTGCTGTTAGTCACTCACTGAGCTCCAAAACACAGGTTAGTAATGTTGCGTAGTTAGGTATAAAGCAGCAAAACTCAAGTAGGACTGGGCTGATTATAATTGCCGTATGCCTTCCGTATGGTGACGTAAGTAGAATACAATATGTCACCACCCCATCTCATCCAATGGGTGTCGTAAAAACTGTCTAAGGGACTATCCGTGAATATTATCTTTATGAAATAAAAAGAAGGAAAACTTGGAATTATACTTTGTACCAATCCGTCTGGCCAGCGTGCTATTAGTAGGCCAAGTATCCCTCCGTCACGGGAGGAGGCCCGTCCTTGCAGTGGGACATTAATGGGCTGTTATGATGATACCTGACAAGCTGTAGACCAGAATTAGCACAGAGTGATGCTAGAAATAAACAAATCGGGAGTCGCAGCCCGCAAGGCCCTTAAGAATTGGAGAGGTGAGCTAGACAGCACACAGCAAGAGACTTAAGTGTTAGCCTTTATCATTTCAAGTGCTGGGCAATGGCCAGCATTCGAAATAATAGAGGCTAACAGTAACTAGATTTAGAGTTACTCACATTTGTTTTTTAAAGCCATAATATTAAAAAACAAAAAGGAATAAAACCCAAACTCAAAATATTTTATTTTAAAATTAACACAACTTTCGTTTTATATTTTTGATGTCATTTATACTACTTAATCTAAGTTTAAATACATTTCAATCGCAGATATTGGCACGATATCAAAAGAAGAACATTTATCATAAAACCTTATACCAATGTGACTTAATCAGTACAGACTCAATCCAGGCTTGTATTCAAGTACAGCTCCCGACTTCCTCTCCTCAGTTACTGAGAGATTGCATTAACAACACATTAAAATACTAACTAACGTGGTAACCGTCACTTTATGTGTATTTCAATTGGGTGAAGAAAGTGTCATCGTTAAACTACCGTCTAACTATGGGCAATGATTGACTTCAGCTTGTGTTCCATCGCGAGCTAAGCGGACTAGAGGACTGAATATTCTTAGTATTTGAGTATATTCAGCTTACACTAAGTTAGCACGGCAGAAAACCGATGGAAAAGGGAGACACACGACCGCGCAGTGTAGAAGTATTTGAACAGAAACAGTTAAGAAAATGAGAGAGCTATTTCACCATTAGACCACAGATATAGACCGACTTTAAGAAACTAGCTTTAAATAAAACTACTTAAAATTGTATCACAATTAAAAGTAATTTCCTATTTTATTATAGAATAAAAATGGCGTCCAATAAAATAAGTTTATACTATCAAAATAGCCAAAACATACTTACTAGTATCAGTTTATTATGAATGTCTTAAGTAACTTTTATAAGAATATAATACAGTATAACCCGCCCAGGGACCCCACCAAAAACGCGTCTTAAGCGAGAAAGCGTATTAAGCGGGATAGGAAAAAAAAACGTGCTACATTTATTATGTTTTTTGTTCTTATTATTTGAAATTATGTACCTACATTCAATACATTATTAAAAATAATCACTTATTTTGGTTTGACAGAAAGATTTTGATGCATTAGCAATTACAGGATTTTCAACTTTTGCACCGCGTCATCACTTTCATCCAAAGAAGCAACTTATTCATTCATTAAATCATTAATAGCCGATAATGCCTGACTCATCTTTGTCCTCATCATTATCAGTTAGGCATAGGGGCCTCTTTTTGTGTGTTATTCACATCCTCAATAAGATATTGATGGAATTTCGTTCGTGCTACATTGTCATCAATGGAAGAATATCCAGCCTGAATATTTAGCCACCCTACAGTATCCCGAGATACTGCAGGGTTTTCCTGAATCCTGGTATCTCAGGAAGAAGCACCCGAGTTCTTCTTTCAGCACGACATCAACCACGTTATTTCAAGAACCGGCTTTCTTAAAACAACTTTAAAAGGGCCCCACGGCTGGCCTTGAGTGCGGTTGTAGGGCCTGAGCGCGGGCGTATTAAACGGGATGACGAATCGTATTAAGCGTTAAGAAATGTATGAAAATATGTCTCAAATTGCAGGGACCGGCGTAAAAAGGCGTATTATGCGTTAAATCGTATTAAGCGTGATCGTATTAACCGGGTTCTACTGTATATAGTTAAAAGAATACAAAAAAAGGTCACAACATTCTACCTCAAGTATATTTAAAAAGTGAACTAGAAGACCACTTTTTCACAGTACAATGTCTTAAGCAAAGAAGCCAACGTACACCACATCTCGGCCTGTTACTCCTCTACACGGTATTTATTAGCCAAATTTTCATCCATGAATGCTCATGTGAGACCCTTTCCCATCTTTTACTAGCTCAGTCTTCTCTACCCGACATTTTACCAAAGATCTTAAAAGGTCCGCTTCGTTCGCGGTAGAAGGCGACTTTTTAAAACCTTTATGTCATATCCTGTGGGATAATACATAAAATGACTGTGGCCATTTTATGTAATTATTCGCAATATTACTTTTAAAGTAATAGTTAGATGTTTTCTTGTACACAGTTAGTTCCTAATACACGTTCATTTAAAAGATTTCTCTTTTTTAATACGCTGTTAAACCTTCGAGTATTATTAGTAGGATATTTAAAGCTATTTTATGAATAAATAAATAAATAAATAAAAATATGTTTATTTTTCCACAATATAGTTAACAATATGTTTATGTTGTTGACAATTTAAGGGTGGACTGGAGCCTAAGCTAGGGAAACCCTGTATTTCAGGACTCCAGGTCACTCGCCTACGAAATAGACAAGAATACATAAAAAGTAACAAAGATTAGGTAACAGTAAGGTGGATAAGGAATGGAAATTCGGGATTGTATGTGTGTAATGTGGGGGTGTGTGTTCGCATGTATGTGTAATGTGTGCGTGTGTCTTCGTAATAGTGTGTGAGTAGTGTGGGCGTGTGTGTTCACAAGTTTGTGACTCTGTGTGTGTTTAATGGGTGCAAATGTCTTCGCTTGTGTGGAAGTATAATGTGTGCGCGTGTGTTCATAGTGAAAATGTGTTATATTCATTTATTTAATTAAAATATGGTTATTAACAATTTATTTACTTGTTCAATCTGTTTATATAGTGTTTGTAATTTGCAATAAATATCTGTCAATAAATAAATACAAGTTGTAAATGAGATTATGCTTCATAACAGCGTTTTAATTTAACACTGCGAAGCGGGTTTTTCCAGTGAAGAAGGGAAACGTGGGCTACTAATAGGTACCACTTTGACCAGACTGCTTTGTTGTGAAATGGTTTAGTGTCAAGTCCTTTGGTTTCCGTAGATATAATTTAGACATTTTTTTTATTTTTTTTAGTAATTTATGACACCCTTGGGGTAGTGTCACATACGCTAATACCTGACAAAGTTCTATTTTCATTATGTCTAATTTAAGAGGCTACCGCTACCGTGTTAAGGTGTGTCCAAACATTGAGCAGCAAGAGCGCGGCAGCAACACGCGGCATTCATAGGACACATTTCTGCGGCTAGTAATTCAGGGTTGCCGCGCGCGGCAGTCGTCTAATCACAGCGCGGCGATTGCCGCTCAATGTTTGGACACACCTTTACATAAAGAAAGAAGAAAGAAAGAAATCGTCATAGCCATCATACAAAAATGATTGAATATGGTAGTTTTTTTTAAAAATTGTTGGCAAGACAGCCCTACTAATATTACGAGTATTTCTGACCTCCGCCCTGTCGCCCAGTTAACATAGCGCATCTTTATTGTAATGAATCGCAATCAAGTGTAATGTTGCCACACTTAAATACCGGCGCACCTAGCCAGACCGCTTACACACCTGTGGCGTAACTTACAAAACATAGATTATTAATCCGAAGTATATGTATAAGGTGATGGTTATGCAGCAATGGAACGCCCTAAATATTACGAGTACCTAAATATATTTCGATGTTTATTTTAGGCGTAATTATCGTGATGTAAGGTAACACCTAAATAAAATATAACACACCCTAGCGAGCGATGAGTTACACTTAATGAATGAGGCTGTCGTAAAAGTGACCTTTCCTAAAGGGGGTTTAAAATTAGTGCCAAGTTTTCCATCTCGAGGAAAAACAATTTATGAAAAATTCTAATTTTATGACAACGTAATTTATGCTAAATTACCTATGTAAAGATTTTTTTAGGTATTTTTTTTACATTTCTATTTTAAAGGTTTATTAATTATAAACAACTAATTGGAGTACTTTTGTTTTCCTATAGTTTAATTATTTTAGCCTGACTGTCGAAATGACAAGTAATAAAAAAAAGCTTGGTAGAGAAGAAGAATATAAATTTTGACACTATGACGTTTGTAATGTCGCTAATTAATAATATTTAAAAAAATTATTATTATTTACGAGAATAGCCCCTCTGTAAACATTTAACTCACATAGTTTATTTATACATCTTGTTAAGCTTAGGTAAATCTAAATATTAATGAAGACATGGCGTCTAGGAAGAACTTACTAAAATAATTAAATATTACGCAATACTTGAAGAACGAGTACTTTAGTACAAACTACAGGCATACTGCAACCGTCTTGGATTTAGAATGTTTATAGACAAAGTTATGTCAAAATGCTATTTAAAATTTAAAAAAATACATTTGATTTACGAGTTCTTTCTCGTATGTTTTAAATTAAAATGTTATCAAATAATATAATATTTAATGTAATACTTTAGTATACAGTTTGTATTAAAATCCAGAAACCCTATTCTTTTAAAGACGTTCAAACGTCTGTGTGTTTTCCTTTGGACTTATTGGAACAGTTAAATCTTTATAAGTCTCGTGAAAATGTTACCCAAATAGCAGGCTTAACTCAAGCAATAGAGAGGAAATCACATTTACTTCTCTTATGAGAGTTTTACTACAGCTACTAAGTAAAGTAAAGGACCAATGATTACATGCTCTTTTCATAACTACAAGAAAAAAGTCTTCTTCTTCTTCTTTCTTTTATATGGCACACTGTGCCGATGTCGACAATTCTGCCAGAGTCCGAAGTGCTATGACCTAATGGTGAAGTGATAAAAACCAAAACACTAATTTAGATTGGTTTTGTGGCTGAAACAGGAACAAAATGGTCGAATTCGATCGGATTAAAAAACTGCAACGAGAAAAACAAATTATTTATAAGTTGACAAAGAATAGGAAAGTTAAAAAATTTTTTATTAATTAGTAGGAGAAGGATTATAGTCTTAAGGAGTTACGCTGAATAAAGCGGATAAGGGTGATAGCCAGGTCGGAAGAAAAGTACGTTAGTAGGGAAGAAAAGTTGATGGGTGTGGGAATATTAAGTTTTGGAAGAAAGTCATATAGAGGAGGAGTCCTGTCATTAAGAGTACAATTAAAGAAAATGTGGTCCAATGAGCCCTCATCTAACCCACACTCACAAAGAGAAGAATCCCTAGCACGAATTTTACATAAAAAGACCGGGGAGCAACAGTCTCCCAACCGAAGCCTCGATACAAAGAAAAAAGTCGTAAGGACATTTTCCCATTTTCCCGCCAGGAATATAATTGACAAAAAAACAAACGTCATTTCGTATCACCATAAACTATATCACGTCAATTTTTAATTGGACACTAGGAAAAAACTACATTCTCACGAAACACGCGGATTCTTGTTATTTTTTTTAATGCGCCAATTACGTCACAAGGTTTAGTCGTGGCATTGCATTGTGAAAACGAACCGTGACGGCCTATCGAAGAAATAGTTTGTACTTACAGACTTTTCATTAATCTTTTTATTGTTCTAAGTAATGAAATTATTTATCATTGTTTTTTTTTAAGTCGGCTTAAATATTTTAGTACAATCTTTATATGTACTTATGTCCTTACTTACTTTTATTTTTTTCAGTTTTCTACATTATTTTTAAATTGTCTTCCATTGATATTCCTTAAACAAGTGCCAGCCGAAATGTTTGATTATCATTGTTTAAGCACGATTTTTTTTACTATGTTTTTTTTAAAGCTGCGGACCATCCTTAAAAAACCTGCCCAGCGCCAAAAATAGAAGCTTAGGACACACTAAACATTTCTGCTGCTCAGTATTTCAATAGCGCAGTTAATTGCTCGGTCTTCCAGATATCGTCTTTTTGTACCTAAAACATCTAGAACAAATTTGGGACATTTTTGTACTATCAAAAGGATACAAGTTCAATATAGTCGCCTGTCAGGCTTGCCTGACTTTGACATAGATTTGTCTTACTCCCTGCCTAAATTTAAATCAAAACTGTTGTCTCAGTGGTCGTAATAATGTTTCTGTATTTATATAATAAGTTTTGTTTTTTATTGTGTAATTTTATTTTGAGCATTATTTTAAATTTTAATTTGTTAATTAATGATTTGTTTTTATTTTTATATTGTATTTGATTTTGTGTTTAATTTTATTTTTTATTTTTGATTGCTATTTTAACTTTATTTTAGTAATTAATTTTATTGTAATATAATATAATTTTTATGCAGATATTTCTCGATGGTTTGTGTATATTTTTGTGTTCTATTTTGTGTTAACTTAACATTGTATAATTGCATGCCGTGGCAGCCTTTAAGTAAGGCAGCACTATATTATGTATTAATTCACATGTTTATATTCGCAATTGTGTTAGTGTATGCTTTGTTGGTTGTCCTTAACAATAAATCAATAAATCAATTCCAATCTACAGAAAACGTACTACACACATCAAAAAAGTCTAAGCAACATGCATGATATTACAAATTTACCATTTATATTAATTAATTTCTAAGTATTTACTCACTCAAAGTGTATAGGTAAGTAAACTTCAAGTGTATAGGTAAAAAAATTTCGATTATGTTTTGTTTTTTTTCATAAAATTCAAATGACTGCGAATTTGTTTGAATTTGAGTGCATGTTAATTGCTACGTTTTAGTCTTGATTTTATAATTTTACCAACCATTTAAATACAGTTGGCGACAAAATTGAATTGTTAGATATTCTTTACGTCATGGAGCGACGTCATTTGACGGCAGATGAAATGCAAAGAGCTGTAGGGATGTTGCAAGCGGGAAGTAATCAATCTCAGGTATCTCGACATTTTGGTATTCATAGAAGTGTTATTTGTCGTCTTTGGCAGCGCTACAATAATACAGGGGAACCCGCTGAACAGCATCCAGGCCGTAAAAGGAGTACAACCACTCGGCAAGACCGGTACATACAACTGACTGCAAGACGCCAGCCGTTGTTAACCGCTCGAGAGATAAGTTTGAGGCTACAAAATTCAAGTGGTGTTGATGTAAGTCCCCAAACTGTGCGAAATCGACTGCATGAGTACGGCCTACGAGCTCGACGCCCTATCAGGTGCCCACCGATACGTCACGGGAATCGCGCTCGTCGAAATGAATGGTGTAGAGAACGCATAACATGGACCCAGGAACAATGGGATAAAATTATGTTTTCCGATGAGTCGCGATTCGGGTTTAGGCCTGATACAAGAAGGGTGCAAGTGTACCGTCGACCCGGAAATACTGAAAGACTCAGGTGCGTTCAGGAAGTTCATCCATACAGCGGCTCAACAGTTATGGTATGGGCGGGTATTATGAAGAACAGGCGAACTGAGCTCGTTTTTGTAAATGGAAACATGAACGCTGAAAATTACGTTGAGGATATTCTCAGACCTTATGTCCATCCATTTGCACAAACCTTTGGCTCCGATTTTACGTTAATGCATGACAATGCGCGTTCACATACAGCTCGGCGAACCAGTGAATACTTGGCAACGGAGAACATCCAGGTATTGCCCTGGCCTGCACAATCGCCAGACCTCAACCCCATCGAGCACGCATGGGACATGCTCCAGAGACGTGTTTTGAAGGACTTGGACGGAGTGACAACAACCCAACAGCTGAAGGATTTGCTACAATTCCATTGGGAGCGAATACCGCAAGATGACATAAACAGTCTCATTAATTCAATGAATAATCGTTGCCGACAAGTTCTGAATAGCAGAGGAGGCCATACTTTGTATTAAATTGTCCTATTCTTTCACAATAAATTCATTTTCTTAAGAAATTTCAATTTGTAAAAAAAAAGTTTAGTTTCTTATGTACCTGTATATTCTAATATTGTTAATTTCTGTTATTAAAAGAACTTATAAAGAAAACAGCTGTTATTTTTACATCATAGAACCCTAAAAATATTATTTTAAAAATAAAATACAACGTTATAATTAAAATAAATGGTAAATAAATTAATATAAATGGTAAATTTGTAATATCATGCATGTTGCTTAGACTTTTTTGATGTGTGTATGTTAAAGCTGGTTACTTATTTTATTTTTTTATTTTATTTTTAGGTTCATATAAATATAAATAAATAAATATTCCTCACACATTCACAGAACGCCATATACCTATTATATATTTATTATGCATCAAGATTTGCATCAAGCGAGAATAGCAGCTGAAACCTCTATTTAGTGTAAGAGGCTTGTATAACCAATACACTATTACTACATATTATTAAATTGAACTAGTTACATAATAAAAATTACCAACAAGCCTAATTAAAGTCTAGCCTCAACAATTACCCTCATTTATGTAAAATGGGACAAATAAATTGTCATAATCGTACGCTCGTTCGTACACGGCGGCTAAAACAGGCATAATCATTGTTTTTTTTTTGTTTATATGAAGATAATTAAAGAGGTTTACTACCTTTTTATAGAACAAATTTAGAAGCGGTAGAAATAGCAGGAACAAGACCTGCTTTGTCAAGTATTGTAATATGTACCTAGTTCCAAATTCAAAAAGTTTTTTTTTTAATCAATGTTCTACTATCGTCCATTATATTCGTTACTTATAACCTTATTTACTACTATTCAATTAATGATTATCGAATAGAAAAACAATTTAACCTATAAATTAGAACAACACGTTTTCAGCAGCTATCTCATTTCCGCTTCCGCAAGAGCGCGGTGCACGGAAATCCAGCTGATGAATCTGTTTTATGCAAAAAATACTACGAAAATATGTAAAATGTATTCAAACTAAATATTACATTAGATTTCAGAACTTGTCAAAGTACCCGCCAGAACTGCGGTCAAAATGAACGCAACTTGCATTTTGAAATACATTACTTACCTATTAAAAACTAAAATGTTATTATTCTCTTAACAATTCCATTTTCGAAGATAATCGAAAATTAAAAACTAATTTAAAAAGTTAACTATTTAAAAAATATTTAAAGTCTAATAATTAATGTCCAGGCATACTGGGACGAGGGAGCTCATATACCCATTAACACGACATAACTATAGCATTTAAAACATAAATCTTCATGTTAACAAAGTTAATAAAAATACCTACGATTAAATAAAACTAGAGGCATTGTCAATGTTATTGGCGTGTGTTAGAACAATAACATAAATGTGGTTAAAACAAAGAATCACCAATACCACACCTTTACCGACGCACTACCACGCCCTGCACGCGCGTTCGGTCCCTGACATAGAAATGAACATTTAATCTATGAAAGAATTAGTTTTTAAACGAATTAGGTCACTAACAAAACTATTTGGTGTTCTTTTTTTTTTGGCTGAATGTAAAAATTTACCGTTTGCCTCAAAAAAAGAACATAGCGTAAAGCCCGCAAATCAAAAGGGACTTTAAAAAACCCCGATAATTAGTTCATTATTTCAGAGTAAGCAACGCTAGAGACTTCTCTTATTACTTTATAATATTAGTAGGATTAAAAGAAAGAAAATTATAAGCCGTAGTAAATTTATAGATGTTGTACAATACAAGTAAGGGAAAGTTCGTTTAGAAGGAAAACTTGACTTAAAATCCTATAACAACCCGTTCAGCAAACATAATATTAGTAGTAATAGTTTCCTTTGGGCACAAGAAAATGCATACGCATACAGGGAGACATATAATATGATATTAAATCAATATGAAATCTTCATTCAAGTATTCCGAAACTCTTTGGTTGATGGCCATCCATTAATGGTCCTCTGCGGCCAACAACTCGTCTACAACAAAAAAAAGAATTATAACGAAATAATTTAGTACAGGTTTGATTAAGGTTTGCATTAGTACAACAAATATAGCAAACTGTAAATTACAATCGCCTTCCTAATCCACCACTAAGAATGTTAAGTAAGTAGTTACTTAGCAAATTACTTGTAAGTATAGCTTAAGGTCTTTCTACTGTGTATACTTAGTTCTATGTATCGTGATTCGTATTGTATAATTGTTGTTATTTGTACACAGAATGCAAACACAACGTTCTTGTTGTATTAGGTAAATTAATATTCACTACTTTGAGGTAAATGTCTGTCTAGTACTACTTAATGTCCATGTGGTGACGGAGTAAGAATACAATATGTCACCACCCCATCTCATCCCGTGGGCGTCGTAAAAACCGACTAAGGGACTAACCGGAAATATTATATTTACGAAGTAAAAAGAAGGAAAACTTGAAATTAAACCCTATACCAATCCGTCTGGCCAGCGTGGTATTAGTAGGCCAAGTATCCCTCCGTCACGGATGGAGGTAAGTCCCTGCAGTGGGACAATGGGCTGTTATGATGAATGAGATGGGGTGATGACATACTGTACTGTATTCTTACTACCTCACCACGCGGATAAGCCGCAGGACATTAATAAGCTGTTATGTGCTACCTACCTTACCTATAATCTGTCTAGGGTCCTTATTAACAGAGAGTAATAAATTTGAACTGTGCTATTTACAAAGGAGGTTCCAAGCCGTTTTTTTTTACTATTAACTTTGTCTCAAAAGCCTTTGTTAAACTAATAATTAATTTATGTAAAATATTATCATTGATCTCAATAGATAAGTTATCTATGCTAGGTCAAGGTACATGATAAAACGCTACCTTTAATTTATTCCAAAACTTTGTGGGAAACGAAAAATTAAATCATTATCTGTATTATAATAATTAATTAATAACAATATTTATTAACAAACATTTTAAAGAAGAATTGACACCAACCTAACATATAGGTGTCGTAAAAGTCGACTAAGTTTACAAATAGGGTTTTAATATTGGCAAAAAAATTAGAAAAATATTGTGGAGAAAGGGACCTAAATCTATGCCAAAATTAGGTAAATAAAATATAATTATTAATGGATTTTAACACATTATTTTACACAAAATATCTCAAGCGAGTGACTCTCGCAATGGTCCCAAATCTGAGCAAATGGTCCCAGATATCGTTTCACTTTGTATTACTTAAAAAAAAAAGCGCTTAGAACATACATTTACACTACCTAATCCATCTGTTACAATGTATTTCATACTTAATATGTGGCATAACAACTTCTGTACTATTTATCCGGTCTTCCATTGAAACCTAAACAAAATAATTCACATTCAATTACCTAATTACGACGAACAATAGACAAAATGTATTGGCTGTATGAGGAGAATGTCAGTGCGTAGTCAATTCCATTACTTCATTGTGTCTTTTACATTTCCATACGTCATTACTACAAGGCATTCTTACGACGCTACATTATAGACTTCACATGCACTTTATATAAATAGTTATAAAGGTCATTTTCCAGTATGTTTGGTTTGTTTAAGTTTGTATCAACTGACGTATGAATTGATTCGATGAACTTGACGATTTGATTTTATGATAAGCTTAGAGTGAAAACAGTAATTTTAAATTATATGTAATATTTTGTATGCATTGTAATGTTACTTGTTTGAAAGTGTTCCCATGACTAATTAATTCAACATAGGTATTTGTAATTTTTGCGTAGGTAATACTTAGTTAGATAATAGTTTCGATTAAACACGATGGCGTAATTTTTTTTTAAGCAAATGTATGTACTTTTTTATGGGAAAGAGCCTGCTTGTATGCAACTTCCTGGTTTTAGCCAAACAATTTTTTCTTAAAACTATTTTTCCAATCGAAATGTCTTAATTCTTAGCGAGTTTGTATGCGTAATATTGAGATATTAATAAGGAATAAGGATTTTCCGTTAATTATTTCTTAAACATCCCTTTGCAGGGACCGGTCCCTTTCAATAATTGGTGGAAAATTTGAACTTCTCATACTTACCTACTACTATTTGAAGTAATCTGTGCCTTAATCAGCATAGTTACTACTTTGCTTACCATAACAGCTTACGTATGTTTTATTTGTTTCAAATTTCTATGCATGAAATAAAAGACACAGCAATGAAAAACACATTAAAGTTTGTATGGCTTTGAACTTGCTTTTTTTAAGTTTCATTCTGTGGGTTTTATTAACAAAAGCAGAGATAATCAAAACAAAATTATAAAATTGATCATTACGAAAAAGGTTTAGCCATAACCAACACTTGCTTTGTAACGGCAACTAAAGAGTCCGAATGGATACCGCCATTATTTATCGAAACCTGTGTATCTTTCTTTTATTCGCAGTCGATTATTATATTTATTTTTGCAATAATATTAATGTAAAATCAACACCACAGTGATAAAAAAAAACATTTTTGGATCGAATTTCGTAAAACCAATTATCATTTTAATAATAATTTGCATCTCGACATAAACAAAATTACAAAAAAATATTTTTGAATTGGGAACCTCTTTAAGTTCCAAATTTGAATCAATAAAACGAACACCGATGCTACGAAATCGGAGATTACGATTCGACGCGAAAGTACGACGATTATGTAGTACTTAAATACGATTTCAGTACGCTTACGCATTCGGGTACAAGAATGTGGTATTACACAATGAACGTTCACTGCAACTGTACGACTATTTATGCTAATAAACTCATTTGATTATCGCATAACGTATCATTATGAACTCATCATATTGTAGTTTAATAGACGCCTATTTAGTACAAGCAGACATGTTTTTACGTTGCCTTATTTATGTCACACGATCGTTAAGTACTATTATAATTTTATTTGGTAAATTGAAAAGTGTTTGTTCAGTTTTAATAAAACTGTTTTATTTGATGCGCGTCGAAATTTTTCTTTTGTGATAATTTGGATTGCTTAAATTATCCTTTATACGGTGGCAATTAATTGCGTGGTCACAGACTAAGAATACAGGGTAAACGTCACGTCATCCTTAGGGTGTCGTAAAATAAAAGGTGACTAAGAGAACACTACTGAACAATCATAGACAATATTGACATAACAATCCTTACTCATTTTTACCACAATCCAACTGGCCAAAAACTAAATTAAAAGACTTTATATTTTCTAACGTCCTACACTACGTTTGCCGAATCGCGTTAACCAGCTTTACTTAGATGCAGAACCACAGCTAAACTCAGATTCACAAGCCTCACCTTCTTCATAAAACAATAACATCAGAGATAACAAGAAAGTATACAATTCGCAATAATTAATTAAATACAAAAGAGCGTAGCACTAAAACATTTCAATGGTGTAAAGTTGTAAAATGCACAGGTCGTATGTGTGTTCATAATACAAAACCTGTGCATTTAATTTTGCACAGTAATCTTTACGACACGACACGGGACTTAGCAGGCGTTCCCAAGACCATTGAAAAGTTTTAATTAGTATAATTGACTAATACATTGTGAGCATTAATTAGTAATTGTAAACTTAAAGATAAGAAAATTTGTATTGTTTCCTTTTTGATACTATGATAAAGCTTAAAGATTACTTAAAAACGATTAGGTTTAAGATCTAGGACTTCCGAGAGCTTCTGTAAGCTCTCTAACTCAAAATGGAATTATGTATTAGGTCTTTACCAACTTTGGCTAAGTAGAGGAGAGACTAACGAACAGTAAAGGTGACAGCTAACCTGCTTGTAGAAGTAGCTTAAATGTTATTCTACACCCTAAACTACCTATATTCCAAATTTCAGCAAAATCTATTCCGTAGTTTTTGTGTGAAAGAGTAACAAACATCTATACATCCTTACAAACATTTACAATATTAAGTAGAAAGTAGGATTACTAGGAAGAATTGGATTCACTAGGTGATTTTTTTCATGCCTGAAATGAGACCAATATAAAACATGATCGCACGTAAGAAGACAGGCAGACACTTCAAGTTCCCAATGCCCAAGGCCAACGCTGTTAATTTTAATTTACAAGTCGTTCAAAAGTGGGTGGCTTAATATCTATTTAAAAATAGCTACTGTTATTATCAATTTTAGTTGCCCTAGTGACCGTAGTGCTACTGTAGATAATAAAAGGTTTTAAATGCACATGAGATTTTATGTGCATAGTTAACAAATGAAATTTTGTGTTTATTGTTCTTTAATAACGTGGTTGCGAAATGGTTTTTAAGATTAATTGTGTATAAATGTACCTCCTAGATGGTAAATCATGAGGTTATTAAAAATAACAGTAAATAATATAGAAGATATAGAAAAGTACCTATTTGGTACTTCGCTAAATACTGTTGTTAAATTCAATTATTAAAAAATATTCATTCGCTTATAATTTTACTGGTGGATTATATTACTTACTTTAAATTAACATAAAACGATTGTTTAGTTTTTTTTTAAAGTAATTGTAAATTGTTTTTAAATTAATTATAATTATTTATTATATGCGTCGTAATTAAATTAAATTAATAAGAAAAAAATCAAGAAGTCATTGTTTCTGCGATGAATCTGTTCGAATGAGTTATGTTTAAATATATAAATAAATATTTTTTAATTACTTCTTTATGTCAAAATCAGCCAGTTATATTTTAGAAAAAAAACATTAACTTTATAATAAGTATTCATATTTTAAAAAGGTTTAATATTAAAATTAAACGTTATGCTAGGTTTGGAGCAGATGTGTCCTTGGAAAAAAACCGCGAATTGGCAAACGTAGCGTAGCTTATGCCCGATTTACACATCGACAAGTACAGTAGCGAGTTAAGTAGTAAGTTGAATAGATCTCCATCCTATTTTTTGGCGAGTTAAGTTGGCGAGACGCGAGAGAGGGGGCTACTTCGTACATAACTCGCCAAAAAATAGGATGGAGATCTATTTAAATCAACTTAATCAACAACTTACTACTTAACTCGCTACCGTACTTGTCGATGTATAAATCGGGCTTTAGTGCGGTCTCCTTTTTAAGGGAGGGAAATATTTAAATGTACGGAGTTTTGTGGTAAGTTTACCATATCTGCATAAAATATTAGACATGAAATCATAAAAAAACAAAGCGACAACATTAACACTAAATTCCTTTTTTGAAAACTTTACAAACTTTTTTACGAAAAAATGTTAATTAATCTCTTATTATAATACATATTCCCTATTAATTCAACCAACGCCATCTAGTGCATAGATTGTACTTGTGTATTAATTAAATAACATAGATACTTACATAAGTACTTACTTGCTTTTTTTTAGACAACTTCTGCTACAGAGCTAATTCCTTGAGTCGCGGAAACTATTCAAAAAAAAATTCAATAACCCAGGTTCAGGACAATTATTTGTGGATCGCACAAACGATTTTCCTACTTGGAATTAGAAATCACGACCTTGTACTATGCAACTTATGTAACTAAGTAGTTATAACAGGTAGGTACTAAGTAGGTACCTTTTTTATTTTTAAAAGTAATAAAACAAGCACAAATTCTCTTGCTTGGGATTCGAACCCGCGACCTCGCGAATGGCTGACCACTTTTCCACCGCGGCAGTTTTACCTAAGATAAATACCTACTAACTTAACTTGGTAAAAAAGACAAACAGACACACATTCCTATTTATAATATTAGTATGGGTGTAATGACAGACTGGGTAATATCACCCTATCACATCCCGAGGGTATCGTAAAAACCCTATATCGACCTATCTAGCCAGCGAGATTTAACTATACATATGCCGAGTCCGTTCATAGGCCATACATAATATTTATGACTAAAATCATTTACTTTATTTCTAACCTATACCGTCTATTAAAAAGATCAAAAAACAAAAATAAACGGAAACACAAAAAAAAGCTTGTAGCTACCATTCACTAATTTCTGAAAAAATATACAACATATTACATAATTTATTTTTGCAAAGTAAAGTAGCTATTTACTTTACAATATAATAAAAAGTATACTTATTATAATAAATCATTTGGCCCGTAGGCAACGATATTCATAATTTTATCATTCGCTTATCGAGACCAAAGCAGCTGCCAATAATTGTGCAGATTTACAAAAATTTGCATCTGTTAAATGATACCGTAACACGCTATCAACTGGCTTTTTAAGAATATATTATTTATAATATGTACTTTTATAACATCCTCATTTAAATTTACAATTAAAAGTTATTATCAAACTACCTAATTTTAAAAAAACTTTTGCCTTATGTTAAGGTTAAAAAAAACTTTGTATTTATTCATACAGTCACTACGTTCCTTGTAATAAAGTGTTTTGTTTATCTACAGCTTTATTTTTTAATTAATATTATTATTTTTTATCTAACAATGTACGTAGCTACCAAGCAACATATCTAATACTTATCTCATAAATTTCAACCTTCATTAACCACGCACTATGATTATCTAGTAAGGGGGTGGTTAAATTACTGTTCATTTTCCATTTTCAACATTCATTCTTTACAAAAACAAAAATTAAAGTTGTTTTGATGTCATCACAAAAGTACTTAAAGAATAAGAAACTACATAGCTTTGTATTCATCTTAAAAGTTTTTACATAGGGCACGTGTTCGCATACAGTACGGGCTGTTTTCCGTATTATTTTCTAGTCGGGTGGAGGAGCGCGCGGGCGCGGCGCGGGTGGCGAGACGTGCGGGAGGGGTGCAGTTCGGCAGATGCGCCGCGCAGCGCCATCTATCGGGGCCCGTCGCGCCACCAGCCAGGTGCGCGCTGCCCGCACCGCTGCTACCGCCCGCCCTCAGTCCAACGTCACGCGTCGCCGCGACTACACGTTATTACGGCTTCTATACGCCAAGACACGCGACGCGCGCGTTTCGAACGTAGTGAACGATCTCGCGACCGGTTCACCCGTAGCCCATGAGCGACTAGTGACATCTCGATACTTGTGCTGTGTGACTTGCAGTGAAACGCTCAGTGCATTACGTGTTCAAGTGATGGATTACTGCGGATCTAGCTTCCAGTGCTGACGACCGCCGGGACTTGGTCCCGACGTATGCCCCGGCGCCGCTAGCCCGGACGCGCCAGGATGCGCGCCCCCGCGGTGCTCATCGCCCTGCTAGGGTTTCTGCCCCAGGTACTGATATTGACACCCAAAACCGCGAATCCCCGTTTGTTTACGTTTCACATCGACTTATGCCATTCGAAAACTCGTGGTTCTCATCGTTTCTCATAAACAAATAGCGATGCAAACCGGCGAGTGTTCGCATCGAGCCTGTTCTATGCTACACGACCGTCACTTTCCCACGAGTGTGGCGGTCGCTCTAGCAGATTGTCCTGGATAGTCGGGAGCGAGGGTGTAGTGTAGGTTAGCCGAGCCACAGAGTCGTGACCGGGCCCGAGACGCCGGCCGACTCGGAGATGCGCCTGTGTGTGTCCGATACGTTTACCGAGCAAACATAGGTACATAGTTATAAAGAAAGTTCAGGTTTTAATACGACTGGCGCGCGGGGTCAGCTAGGTCGCGAGCCTCTTCGTTTTAAAATTAGATGCATTCCGAGGTTTTACTGTGGAATCGGCTCCAGTAGATGTATTCGCGACGTTCTTGCATTCTCCAACGACGAGAATAACTCTTCCAGACGTCTCTCAAGGCGTCGGGTATTTCGGGCAGGGTTAGTAGTTCAGTCTAGTTTACACGACAGGATCCTTTGCTTGTTTATTGAGTGTCGCTAATCGACGGAAAGTAGGCGCCGTAAGTCATAAAACTAATCGTAAATAAACAAATATTCGGTAGATGAAAGAGTTTAGGTAAAATGACATAAGTGGCAGATTGTAAATCTAGAGTAATATGAGGTCATCGCCCTATGAACCGGTCAAGGTTAGTTGTCCTATGCCAAGGGTTGTAGACATAGAAACCTCTCCGCCGCGAACTTCACTAAACTTGCATAAATTTATCATAAAGTTTTTAAGTTAAATACAAATACAGGCAACTTTTACAAATAAAAATAAAACTTATTAGTTTATATTATTGGCTCATTAATGTCTGTAAGTAAACGTATCAATCAATCTGAAGTTCCAAAGGAACGAAGCAATGTTTATTTATGCACGGAGTAGGTACATCTTCTTAACTTGTTAACATAATCAAGAAAAGCTCATCGTATGAATCACTAAATCGGTGTTAGGCAACTAAATTCTAATGAAAGTTATATTCGTAATTTGAAATTAAAATATGAATACTGAATATTGCTAAGTTATATTTTAAAAACACAAAAATGTAAAGGCAAAGACCCCTAATGCATAAAAAACAATCGATTCAAAACTCCGTTGACTATTCTCCCGCATTGTGTGCTGGTCCCTGATGTAATTTTTCAAATAGGGTACAATTCCCCAATGTTTGCGTGTGCGCACATTGAGCGATAGTAAATGTGTAGTGTAACAAATATAATGTCCCGTTATTTACCACTAACACATGCACTTTGTTACAAACATATATGAACAAAACTAGTCAAACTAACCGGTGTATCCAGAACTGATCAGCGACTCATGATTTTGTGCACTTTTTACCGACAATTGTGCAGTTTTAACTGTTTTGTTCTGGTGCAACTATCAGGTTTAATTAAATACTGTGGCTCCGCTCACATCGACTTAAGCGTTGTAGATATCTATTTATTTTTAGTATCGTGTATATGTGTGCGTGCGAGTAAGTTTTCAAAGCGCTTTATACATTATGAATGAAGTCGCGTTGTTTCATAAAAAAACGGTATTTTGCGCACCACGTCTCAGGACTGGTTTATCTTGCCCCTGGTCCCGTCTAAGTGACGACCATCGTGCATTGATGTAATTGTCCAGTCGATCAGTCAACTCGATTCTTTATACTCACATCCGCAGGACTCTGTATCCGGATTTTTCTTTTTTTATCCCCACGTGCAAGACGGTAGCTAACTCAGCTGCATTATATTCTTTCTTTGATAGCTTTCAACAATCGCGTGATCTTACCTTTTTGCTCGGAAGCGGCATCGGAAACACGTCTGGCCGAAAACCGCAAACTAATAATTTCAAATAAGTAAATAATTCACTGAAGGTTGTTTAGTTTGATTATCGAACGTGTTTATGCCTGAGTAATATTCTTTTTATAAAAAAATGTGGTAGTATCTTAGTTAATATTTATATTATAAAGCCTTTTAAAGTAGTAATTTATGTATGTGTATTTATGATATAGATACGACATTGTTGGCAGTTACATTTTATAACGTATTCTTGATTACCTACACTCGGCGTCTACCTGTCGCATATCTAGGACATAGCATGTCAATACCTCGCATGGAACGTTACCTGTGCGTGTATGATTGCGTTACAATTCGTGATATAATCAATATAATACATATTACAAATTTAGGTGTGTTCTATATTACTCTTATATTCCACAATTAAATTTAAAAACAAAGTTATAAAGTTTAAAACTTGAATGAACAAAAAATCTTAATGTTCATTATAAAAGGAAGTTAATGGCTAACGCAGACCTGGACGGCATGGCAAAGTATTTTAATTTTTACTAAAAATCCCTTTCAATGCCGCGGCATCATTTTAAAGCATAGCAATTTATGTCGTATTTCTGTAACAGTACGGTTGAATTTCTATTAGTAAAAATTAAAATACTTTGTCATGCCGTCCAGGTCTGCGTTAGCTATAAGACTTCGAGGCTGGCAACCCCGGCAATATAACACTCAAGCAGCAAGCAGGTGCATTCAATAATGGGAAGTCTTAAGCATAACATCTGCTTTTCTACCATCCAGTTGAGCTTACAAATTCTAATTGAAGGTATGATTTAAAGTTCAATTTAACCTATTTGGCCTTATTACAAAATACGGTCTAACTATAAACCACGATTTATTACGTCACAAAACCACTGTTTTTGAAATTTGTTGTTATAAAATCAGTCTTAACATTAAAGTGTTAAAACTGATTTTGTAATGACAAATTTATGATTTTGTATTTGTTAATACAAAATCAGTTTTAACACTTTAGCGTTAAGACTGAATTTGTAACAACAAATTTCAAAAACAGTGGTTTTGTGACGTAATAAATCGTGGTTTATAGTTAGACCGTATTTTGTAATAAGGCCGATTGAGTTTATAACTAAGTAAATTAAAATATTTTAGTGGACTTTTAATTTTTGTCAAAGTCAAAATAGTAGTAAAAACTATTACCAGGTGTTTTTACGTTTCGTATTTGTAGGTCATTACATCAACAAATAGTTTTATAACCGCACATTAATGACCCACTGCAGGGACAGGTCCCTATCTGTGATAGAAAAAAAGTTGTCATGTCGAGTTTTCTTAATTTTTTTTTATAATTTCTCATGTAATAAGTGATCTTACTCGCTCACAAAACGTAGTAAGAATACAAACACTTAATTACTTATTTTCTTCCGCTATTTTCCCAACAATTTAACAAAAAAAATAACTTTATCATAACCACCTGCTGCTTTTAACTTCAAGAGAAAATCACACACAATTTTAACAAAAGCACAATAATAATTAATCGTCATATATGTCATGTTCATAGCATTAACCGTTTAAGTATGTGAAACTCCTTAACGGTAGGTTTTTAACCCTGTTATAATTTCGTCCATTGTCCAAAACGGTTTTGTTCTATGAGAACCGACTCAATTATAAAAGACTTTATACGAAATTTGTATAATCGTCTGGTTTTTAACAGCTTAACTATGTGAAGTTTTCGTCTCATTGTGATGAGTGTGTAATAGTCCAATTATTTATTATTGCATAGATCATTCAATACACTCAATATAATCTAACAAATAATATAAAAAAACTTTTTGTTAATGGTAAATTAGTCTCTTTAATTATAACCCTAAACGACCATTACAATAATGAACTTTTTGCGCGACAATTCAAACAGGACGAAATGATTGCCTGTCATTTGTAAAAAAAGAACATGGCCGCCTGGACCATTGATCAGATTACACAATGTAACCAAACTGGATGCTCAGGGAAGTCAATATTATGTATTATTTATAAACACGGGCATTGCTTAGTTTTCTTGTGTGAAATTTATCAAAGAATACTTCTTAACTAATGATCATTGATTTAGTTCACGTAACGATTGTCATAAATAAGTAAACGTTGCCCTTATTTAGAATGGAATGCATAATGGATTACAGTAAGAACCTCATTCGTTATAATATTTCGTAATTCGAAGACCCTATCTCCCATTAAAGTTCTAATTTAAGGTTCCATTGTTTAGTGTTGTCAGTGCAAATTATTAAATTCCTAATTGGGGTAAATGTGTCAGAGATGTTTAGTACCATAGTGTAGGTTGCACAATGCTTCAGACATTGCTTTTGGATGAGTCGGGGCATTTATTTATATGTGGGATGAAAGTTAAGGCTAAAATTTGACAGATATGATAAATATTAAAACTAGTATTTAACAAATGATTAAGTGTATTCTGAATACTTATGGGTTGTAGGCGTTATTTAGGAATAATTAATAAACCTTCAAATATATCTGTTATATCATTTAGTTACAATATTAATTATTAATGTTTATTAAATTCCCACGACTTTTTACTAGATTCTTAGTCCGTCTAAGAATACTGTGTCTATAATCTGTAGTAAGTATGTGGTCGTCTCTATTATACCGTTTCATAACGTTTGCAACGAATTACGATGTGCAATGTCTGATCGCAGTTACATTGAAAATAACTTCATGCTTCTATCAACGTAACATGAATCAACTATAATCTTATATCAAAAATCGTTTGACCATTTTGGTTCGGTGAAGTTCGATGAGTTATACGGAAACACGATAAACATTACAAACAAATGTGAACTTTATAACATATGCACAAAGATATAATATATATTACCGGGCACTTATGACGATCGAACGAAAAATGTTTAAGTTGAAAGTATTTTAATAAGTTCCGTATTCAATGTTCACAGTGAGAGGTTCACACGTATAATCCCAATAACAATTCAAGCAAGAAGATCTGGTTTACGATATAAGAGAGAACACGACTCTGATCATAGCGCTCAGTACACCAACGCACGAAATCTCAATTCGCTTGTGCAACACGCTTAAATAACCGCAAAATACCTTATTATGCGCTTTCCATATACGTTCAGGCAATCTACGGGCCCTATTACACTCCACGCTCATGATTCTCCGTTAATTTCAAATTCCAGACTTAGAACGTATGTTTCTTTTGTGTCCGTACAGCTGCCAGCTTAAATTTACACAAAGGAGATCGCAACATTTGTCGCAAGTTTAAATATCGATACGTTTTATAAAAGACGTCGTTTATTTTACTCTAAAGACGTTCCATGAAATGGAACGCCCTTTGTGTGTCAACCCGGCGCGTCCCCCTCAACACAATACTAACATTGAAACTTAAGTTCTGTGAAAAGTCAGGTCAGAAAACCAATTAGTAACAGAATTCATTCATCAGCTGCTAGAGGACAAAATAATAGTTTTTTTTTTTCCTTGAACAATTAATTCGAAACCGCGAGCGATGTTCCATTTTTAAACTGAACATCTTTATGGCATGTGTGTAGCGTAAGCTAAAAAATTAAATATAAAAATAAATCATACTCGATGAATCCAAAATAAAATGTTGAATTGCGAATTAATGCACTGGCCACATCGTCGCGCTATTAAAAGACTGTTTGCTTGTTTATTTTAACACATTTCGCGTGTGTATAACAGGAGAGATGAAAAACATTCCCCTGTGTTTCATTATTTGTGTTATTTTTAGACTACGTTCAACCTGCTTGAACGAGTGTTTACGCTGCCTTACTTACATACAATAGCGTTCACATTATTACTCCTTATTATCTCTACCAATAAATGGGTATTAAAATAACCGTTGTGCTCAGAACCGAAATGTAAGTAATCGCATCCGCTTACTTATTCATTAAATAAATCACTTTGACAACGTAATTCTATAGGTAAACACGACTAAATCGTGATTCTGCCACGATTAAAAAATGTATTAGTCGATATAATATTAGTATAAGTTAAAATGTTATGCGAGACAATCGATTAGGAATTCAAATCAATTTAGTCGATTACTTCTCATCGCAATTAATGTTTCGTGCCAGTACTTTCCATTCAACATAATAAAAAATGTTCACGACTAACTTTGAATGCATTAGTCGTATCTCATACGTTAATTGATTACTTATAATACAGACCTCATAACATAGACTTGGCAATTCATTCCAAAGTTTTTATTACTTACCTAATACAAACAAATATAATCAACAAAAAATATATTTTTTTGTTAATTTCGGTCGGCATAATCAAAGATAAATAAAGTCAGCGACAAATGTTTATAAAAGCTTATCATCTATTAAAACACATTTTAAAGAACATACATCAGTTAGTCATCGCGTCAAATCCCCTGAAGACATAATAAAACATAACTTATTCGGTAGTCCGGTAAGTATTATTTAATTATTGGTTTGTTGGGTTGGGAGCCCCGGGCTAGCTGCCGACCGGTGCTCGTTCCAGTTCTTTTTTCGAATCACACTTTTTTTTTAATAATTCATTCATTGACAATATCGACTTACGTTTTCTATTTTTTTTTTAATAATTCACTGAAAAGTTTTAAACAGTAAGCCACAATTCATTAAAATCTTGGCTACTATGAGCTATAACTCGTTTTATAAACAATAGATCAACAAAACAGGGGATGTTTAGAGTGGTGTCTTTTTGGTACATTTTTTTGGTTCCGTTCCTACCTGACAACCACGTGGATGTATGAAGTGAGGGCACTCTATCCCCTTTGTTCATTGATAGTATGAAAGAGAGGGTGGTATGTTTCGCGTGGTCGGATACACGTAGATAAGTTTAACCCTTGTCATACCGCAGGAAGTTGGTTGAAATCTGGTATATTTTTTTATTTTATTTAAACGGGGGCTGTATTTTGACATCCCGATATTACACTGTTAGAGATAAGATTCATAGAAAATGTCTGGTTGTGTCAAGCTTGTAAACTTTTGACGTCAATGGGTAGTAAATAAAACACTACTTTAACTTAGTCTTGGTGTAAAAGAGGAATGAGAGATGGTGTGGAAACAAATATCAATCATATTTATTGAATGTTTCATGAAAACATAAATAATTACTGTTGTTGAAAAAAGTAAATAAATCGTGACGGTATCAACACATCCTTTGTTTATTAACAATTATCAATTGAAACCTCCTATCAATACCAGCATTCCTACCATTCACTATTATAACCCTGTTGAACAATATTAAAATCTCTTTTTATGAAAAGAATTACAATAACTCATATAAGTTTGGTTCTCCATTACATCACACATTAAAATATAACAAAATTATTGTATACTTTTAATATTAAAAAGCACTACAGTATAATTTAACATTAAATAATTAATTTGAGTATTCGAATCACGATATTTTTTAATGAGTACCATACTAAACTTTTATGTTACCTAGTTGTTTATTATTGTAATATAGTCAACTTAAATAAATAATCAATTAGAAGTAAAACGCCGGAAATGATGTGTGTGTATGTGTGAGTATTTTTTTTAATAAATTTTATGCGCGTGCACAACAAATTATTAACGTCGTATGTAATGATTTTACAAAACATGGCTGCCATTAATACGGACCACTTCCTTCCGATGCCATATAAAACAGGACATTGGACTTAACATTGATCAATTATTAAAACTCCCATCGATTATCGTTACTTAGAATTAATGATTAAATTATGCAGATTTTTGTAAATGAGTTTCAATTCTTTCTGGCTTTCATCAACCGAAGCTTAGTTCAACACGATTCATGTTCGTGGATTGGCGGTAAAGTTGTCAAACTTTACTTATGTCAAAGTTTAAAATGAGAATAATTTAAAAAAAGTACACAAAAAGTTCTAATGTGATATTTGTTTAATAACGTAAACAAGGACATTGTATTTATACGTTCCGCTTTACCTACAAATTTATTGCATTGCAAAATAAGCTACTTATTATTTTTAGTAACAATTAATATTAATTTAACTTTTTTACTGAAAATTGATCCTAAAACGGTGTTCGTTTTATTCATTATTTTACACACCCTAATACATTTGGCACAAAACTTGTTGTTCATAGAAGCTGCAACTTTATTCTTTCATTAACACGAGGGTTGTACACAGAAGGGCGAGAACAAGTTATTATTATTTAAACAGCCAATAAAAGTAAAAGGAATCAAGTCAATTCTTTTACACATTATCTATCATTGATTTTTTTTAATAATCAATAGACGTTGAAAACAAAGCAGGGGGCAAACGATTAGTTTTTTTTTTTTAAAGTATTGTTAACTAACGTTCCAAGTTTGAAGTTAACTAGGGGTGTCACAGTACTCTCCCCACACGCGTTGTTGCAACCCCATTTTTGAACGACCTACATAAAGTTTGTCCAGTAAAACCGTTAATGTCTCAACGGGATCGATCGCATGGACAGTTGTGCAAATAGTTTTGTTTGAGGATTACATCTTGGGGCGTTAAAAGCTGTATGGCCAGACTATTTATATTGTCACATTGATACTGATATATTGACTTAATCCTTTGCGTAGAAACCTTTTGCGATAACTGGACATAAATAAGTAAAATGTTTATTTTCTCTATTGCAGGTGCTGACGTCTGGTTCCTTCGAACTTAGGATAAAAAGTTTTACGAACTCATTGGGTAGGTTAAGTAGTGGGCAGTGCTGTGATGGTTCCTCAAATAGTGATGCGCCTTGTTTGGCGCCGTGCAGGACTAAATTTCGAGTGTGCCTCAAGATATATCAAGCTAACATCGACACAACATCACCGTGTACGTTCGGTGACATAACAACACCAGTGTTGGGTGACAACTCACTCGATGTGCCGAACCTTCACGTGGAAGGATTCAGCAATCCCATCGTATTCCCGTTCGACTTCACATGGCCGGTAAGTTTGTTAAACTTTTCATACAATTTGTTATGTCGATACTGACGCTAACGTTTCGTTAACAAAACAACACTTCATTAATTTTGTAGGCAACAGTAAAATCAATACGTCGTAAAAGAAGCATTAAGTAGCAACCCTACATCAATAAATCAAAGCGCTGATGTTACTGAACGTAACGATCAAATACCAATAATCCACGCGGAGACCATCATACTGGCCATCTCATTCACTCTAAATAATACTAAAAAAGAAATTAAGGGATTCTATATTCAAATTTGACAGAAGCGATGACGATAAGAATAGTTGATGGTTTAACGAGCGCGGCCGCGTGGGAGGATTACAGCGTTCTATGGTTCATTTTTAATTAATTATGAAGTAGTTCTGTAAGGGCAGACGTAGTTATTAGATCTACTGTAGCTCGCCTCAGTCGTGGCTACGTTCTCATCTTCACCGGCGCGATTAGAGCGCAGAGGCCGCCCGCACCGTCCCGGGTCGTGATTCGATATTGTAATTACATGTTAGTTATTTACTGATCGCTCTTAAATCTATCTCGATCTCAAGGATAACGGACGTCTTAATTGAACCTTAGTTACGGTTATTTCGCTAGCGTCAATTGTGTACGGTTTACTCTGGCCGCGTGTGGACCTAGAGGTTTCGAGTGCTATTTGTTTTTTATTTAGCGGCCCGCTTCAAATGTCGTACCGTCTCGTAATGTTTGAGCAAACAATCGAACCTAAGCTTGCACAAGCTCTGACCATCTGGAGAAAACGTGACATTTTGTTACTAAATGAAACATCAGGTAGGGTTTTGAACGCTCTCGTACAATATTACACACTTTTTTGGTATAGTGAAACGCGTCCGGTAAACTATTGCTATCATTCCAAGTGAATTGATGCTAAATTGATCCTTCCTGTTTAAATTTATGTGGAGCTCTCTATTTCGAGACATGTGTTGACATGCGGTCAATTGAGCGAAAGCAGCACACCAAGAATTTTTAATCTATCGAATTTCAAAAAGTTGACAGCTTAAGCCAAGTTGACGTTGTCGATTTCACGCCATATGTAATGCATCTCACTCTAGTAAATACGGATAGGAAACATCACACATATGCCATTATTCCATATGCCAATAGATTAAAAAATCATGCCGGCAGGATATACCTACGTCACAGGAACCCCATACTGGTTTCGTTTCAGATGGATAAACACCAATGAGTACATACATGCATCTAACATTGTCTATGATTTAATAGTGTAGGTTATATTTTTTTCTTATAATGAGGTCATCGTCGGGTAAAGAAGTGGCTGTTTTACGAGGCATATCGCGCTCGAGAATAAAAATGTACGGCGTAATGTGTTAGTATATGGAACGTTCCGCAGACTGGCTCCGTGACTGGCTAGGCAGGTGAACGGCTCGAGACGCCAACAGCCGTTCGATTTACAAATTTGACATTTAATTACTCATCGAATTGTCAATGTCTACAGTCATTTTATTTTTAAAATCCTGGAATGTGGATTCAAAATAGTTGTAATACAAACTCGAATGTAACTTTAAACGCATCTGCATGAAGGTTAGTTTATCTGATTCCTTGTGAAATAAATCGGTGCTAGGCTAGAGATTTAACCTGCACGATAATAGGTCATGAGCATATTAATATTACTGACAACATCGAACAGTGAAATTACAAGTAAACCGGCGCGCGCGTTAACGACGCATAGAAACTATTTATCATACAGCGTTTAGAAAGAGATGGCTCACTTTTAAAAGAAATCTCATTTGTATTCAGCCTCTCGAGACGGCGGGATTTCATTTATTTCACTCCTAAACAATTTTGTGTTTGTAAATCACTAGTTTTATTATTGTATTGCGTTATACGAGGCCCGTTAGGGGACTCCGGATGTCATAGAGGTGAAGACCGGATTATGAGCGAGTCTTTGCGTGTCCAGTTCGACCGCGCGGCCATAGCGTTTTTTTAAAAAAAAAACCATGTCAATTTTTTGTAAAAATTTGTAGAAGTTGATTCCCAAAACCATAAATTTGTCAAAGATACGGTTAAAAAGTTATAAGGGTTTAAACATGGCCGCGCCATTGAAACGCGGCGAACCGCGCGGCCACTGAGATCTTTAAAACTAAGCCTTGTAGAGACCTGAAATTTACGCAAATGCAAGATTTAATTTGTAAAAAATTTGTAAAAATATTTAAAAAATACTCAGGTTTATAGTTTAAGAGCTATAACACTAAAACCGAATGGCCGCGCCATTGAAACGGTGGAGAAAACGCTATCGCCTGTATCTCGCTGAAAAAAAATCGCAGAGGTGTGTAGTTTATTGTAATTACCCAGATTTGAATTTGTCGAAACTAGGAAAAATACAACAAAAATTCCTAGGTTTATATTTCAGGAGCTATAAGACTAAAACGATATGGCCACGCCATCGAAACGGTGAATAAAACGTTATTTCGCCTGTATCTCGCTGAAAAAGCATCGCAGAGGTCTGGAGTTTTTTGTAATACCTAGATTTTAATTTGTCAAAACTAGTAAAAATACAATAAAAATTCTTAAGGTTATATTTCAGAAGCTGTAGAACATTATCAGTATGTGGTGCGATAGGGTGACCATGTCTTATTGTTTACAAAATACTTTCTACTTATTGTTACAGAAATTATTTTATTTATTTTAATGGTGTATTTTTAAATTGTAATACAACAAACAATAATAATATTGTACTTCTGGTTTTGTAAAAAATAATGAGTGAGAGGAAAAGGAAGAGAGATTTTACCAGTGGAGTTACAAAAAAAAACTGGGGAAGTACGAGTCGGACTCGCCCATGAAGTGTTCCGTAGTAACAAGCAAAGTTTTGCTCTTAACTTTGTTTTTCATAGTGTTTGTATGAATTACAAAGTAACGTGTGCGGTTTTTGAAATTGTGCTATATCTCAAAAACTTATGATTGTATCTTGTTCAAACCAGTTTTCATTGAAAGTTTTTATTGACATTTACATCAATTTTTTTTTCCAACTTAATTATTTCAAAAGTTAGAGGCGGGGGGGGGGGGGGCTCATTTTACGACTTTGGAAGTGTATATCTTTCAAATGATTGACTTTAGTTTTTTTAGTAATTTTTCCATTCATATAATATTACGCTTAAAGTAAAAACATATATCTACATCCCTGCTAGTTATGATTGTACTTATTTAAAAATGTGGAATCAAAATGATTTACAATCATTTCAAATGTTCTAAGTTAAGTTCTAATTACCTATATGATTTAATAAAACATTAAATAATAATAATCCAGCCTATTATTGTCCCACTGCAGGGCAAACATTATATATTATTATTATTTTTGTTAGTTATTAGATAGTTTTTAGTATTTCATATAAGTTCATATACATAAGATTGTAAATATTTCATAGTAAAATATCTTAACTACACGGTCATCCATACAAATAAAGAGAGAGCTCTAACATAATCATAAAATATTTAAATGCAACATACCTTAATCACTTCTGCTGAATTGTTTACATAATTTACCGAACTGACGTTACACCACAGTACAACACTTAATCGTAATTACACACGAACTGAACATTTTAATAATCAGTAGATCACTTTTTTATCGTGTTAACATCACAACGACACACTGATAACGAAACTCTTACGCTTACGTCGCTGTACCACAGAATAATAAGTACTAACGGCTGTACGCGTCGCACTGACCTGCGGAGGCGCGCGGGGGTGGCGCGTGTGAGATGCAATAGTGTGCATTACTAATCACATAGCTTAGGGGCGGAGTTGCGTCATTTAAACCAATCTTAGGGCTAGTTTTTCGTAAGTCCACGCGGACTGTAACTGTATTATTGACTTTTCAAGCAATAAACATAATTGTTTTTATATTTATGGTTTCATTTTAATTTTATTTAGAATCCTTGAATTATAATTTCTGTAACAATAAGTAGAAAGTATTCTGTAAACAATAAGACATGGTCACCCTATCGCACCACATACTGATAATGTTCTACAGCTTCTGAAATATAACCTTAAGAATTTTTATTGTATTTTTACTAGTTTTGACAAATTAAAATCTAGGTATTACAAAAAACTCCAGACCTCTGCGATGCTTTTTCAGCGAGATACAGGCGAAATAACGTTTTATTCACCGTTTCGATGGCGTGGCCATATCGTTTTAGTCTTATAGCTCCTGAAATATAAACCTAGGAATTTTTGTTGTATTTTTCCTAGTTTCGACAAATTCAAATCTGGGTAATTACAATAAACTACACACCTCTGCGATTTTTTTCAGCGAGATACAGGCGATAGCGTTTTCTCCACCGTTTCAATGGCGCGGCCATTCGGTTTTAGTGTTATAGCTCTTAAACTATAAACCTGAGTATTTTTTTAATATTTTTACAAATTTTTTACAAATTAAATCTTGCATTTGCGTAAATTTCAGGTCTCTACAAGGCTTAGTTTTAAAGATCTCAGTGGCCGCGCGGTTCGCCGCGTTTCAATGGCGCGGCCATGTTTAAACCCTTATAACTTTTTAACCGTATCTTTGACAAATTTATGGTTTTGGGAATCAACTTCTACAAATTTTTACAAAAAATTGACATGGTTTTTTTTTAAAAAAAACGCTATGGCCGCGCGGTCGAACTGGACACGTCTTTGCACGTATAGCGTGGTTAATGTTAGCTTTTACGTCGCGAATAGCATAAAGGTCAACGATACTTGCCCTTAATGCCTGGGGTGTGTACACCCCACGTACGTATGAACGGGCTCATTCAACAATGCTCGGGGACCGTTATCCGTGCCGTTTTAATGCGAAAAAATGCAGTTCTTATGCAATTCGATATTTGAAAACACCTGCTTTGTAATAGAGAGAGCCGCAAATGTCAAAGTGTAGGTACTTCCGAGCACTCGCGCTAGGTACGCCCCGCTACCTGCCATGCGCGCGAGCAACTACGCAGCTTTGACCGTGAACTATAACTTTTTTATAGATCTCTCTTAGATCCGTAATGTATGGATATTACTTGTATTAAATACTCTTTTGTGTTCTATCTAAACTATTTGTCTACGGCTTTGATGAATAGTTTTTTTTCCTTTTTTAAATGCTTCTGCGCCAAATATTCCGCATTCAGCGGAGCGTTCTGAAATATCTTGCGAGTCACTTTCCCACATGCCCTAAGGCCCCCTACAATGCAATGCTACAAATATATAAATAATGCGAAATGTAATAAGTACTTACAAAATATTATAATTGAGGATGTACTTTAATACAAAAATGTTTAATTATTATTTTTACTTAGAAATCTATTAAATATTACAAATAGTTATAGTTACGCTATGTAATACGACCTTACTAAGCCCGTCTTTGTTATTTCATTACATTTAATCATTTCATAATTTAGAGCTAACACAGACGAAATAACTTCTATTTTTAGGCTTAAATAAGGGTTAAAACGTTACTATGTACACACAGCAACTAATCAAGCTAGACACTCATGTATCTTAATACCTTGAAATAAGACACAATTTCAAATGAAAATGTATAACTTGATGTGTTGCTGTGTGTACGTATAATGATATTAAAACTACTTTGTAGTTACATATAACCTTATTATTACTCGTTAAACATTTAATTAAACTTTATCTATTCAACTAACACCTTGAACAAAATAAGCATATTCCGACAAAGTAACATAGGATCCTCACAGGAAACAATAAATAATATTTTTTTTAATATCATTGCATATTTTTCACGCCTAAATCTAATTAATTAAATGTTTATACAAGCCAATTATTTTTACATATTAAAAATATAGAAATTAAATATAATTTATTTTTAGTCTATTATCAAATTTATAGTGACGGGAAATAACGTTATGAATAAACATAGCATAGTTATAACGTTATAACGTATCGATAACTAACGTATGTATTCTAAGTCGAGTTTCCGGAAAGCATTTCCCCTCACATAACTATCACGAAATAGTCGAGTTTAATTTGTTTGTTACCGTGAGACTGTGATTTTACCTAATTAAGCTTAATTAAAAACTAATGTTCTTATTTACTTTTTTATAAAGACTAAGCTAAAGTCATCGATGCGAGAAGTTCATGTTTCTTAGTGGGGGATCGTAAATGTATGAAGTTATATTGAAGTCATTAACTCGAGTGGAATTAACTAAACAAACTAAACTTGTTGTCTCGATCTTCAAACATTCGAAGCAAAGCAAATACAAAACATAAAAGCTCTGCTCAGTACCTGATTAATGTATTTGTGTCGTTAAGTGAAGAAACACGCGTCTTTATTGTGGAACAAAGTAGAATAAGCAACGGCGTAACTAATGCATAAGATTGTTACTTATTTTGCATGTTTCGTAAAATAGTTTCACGCTCCAAATAACAATGTTTTAAATGAAAGTATGAAAAATTCTTCTGCTTTTGTACTAATACCTATCTAGTTTTTTATTACATATGTAAGAATTCTTTGAAAAAAAAAAATAGGTAAATACTAGAAGGTTCTAAGAAATTAACGTGTACTATGACGTCATATACGATTCGAATTTCAATAGTACGGTAAAGTACGGGCTGCGTCGTATGCCGTTCTTAATCCATTGTCGCGTGTGAACTTAGAACTTTTTGCGTTCGATAGCGGGTTACACATTAGAAAGTAATTAACGATCCGTACACCGCCGTGTAAAAACTCACACCTATACCAAACTTATACATTGGATCGTCTATAATTACGTTAGAATCGTAATCGGTTACGCGCCCCGCATTATTATTCGTCGGACGAGCACTCGTTATATAAGTTTCCACTACGAAATACGTAAAACCTTAGCACGCATCATCGACTTATTACTTCATAATGTAACACGATATTAACATCGGACGCTTTATAAAACCATAGTTTGAGTAACTTCCGTCTACGTTGTTTTTATCACGGAGAGAGCTCTTAATAATTTCCTTTATTTCAATCCACTCGCGTCGGGATCCTCTTAAAATACTTACCCCTACATCCGCTTCTTTTAATAAAGTCTACCGAAGCTGTGGAATGCCTCGTCCGATGTTGTTCCTCCTTCGACGTCGTCTTTTATCTCTCTCCTTTCCGACGAGTGGTAATTAAAGTTAAACAAAAAAGCATCGCGAAACAAATTCCACGTAAAAGTAGTCGTTGAGGAGCGCATCAGTGGATAAACGCTAACCAATACCAGTATTACTTGCTAAATTATTTCATAAGTTTCCAAATTTAAACAATTGGAGCGGTTATAATTACTTTTGTTGCATTGTTCGCCCACTGAACAGGTATTCGGCAACCATCAATTTACTAGTCGCGAGTTTGTGATGATAAATCGCCTAAATAAACTAAAATTATTATACATACGTATAGTTTATTTAAGCCACTGTCATTTCTATCGCTAAAAATAACAATGCACTTCAAGTTAACACGAAAGTTATTTTAAAATTAAGGTCGTAAATAATGATTAGTCATACAAGAGAGATAAAGAAATAAGCTCATCAGAGTGAATAGACAATAAAAGTTAACCGGCCTTGTTATTACATCGCGTCTCGGAGCGGCGTTAAGAAAACACTCCTTCTTCAAATGGATGCTCGTTTACGGTCAAATTCTGACATTTTTACTGCGTTTCTATAACGTTTACTGCCTCTAATAAAATTGTTCAAAGCAGCCGATTTATTGTAGTAGCCAAAAAGCAATTTGCGCTCCGGTTTTTTCTGAACGACAAATACGATGTGGATTAAAATATTAATTGAATGATGTCAATCAGAATACAAGTTAAAGTTTCTTTGTGTTCTAAAATAAATCCGTGTCTGTTTTAGGCGATTAGTCGCGTTCCATTTTTATTAGTTGACAGATCGGGTGCGTTCTCACGTAGGACAGAGCGCGACGAGCCCTCAAATCTGCACTGATGAAATACCACACATTCCTGTCTTTTATTCATCACACGCGCACAATTTCTAGGAATTGTGAGTCGCAGTGCGATCGGCTCACATGCTCCATTCCTATCCGCAACCTCGCGAATAAATCGTTGCCATTATTTAGTATGGGAGGAACGCCGGTACTTACGTACCTTACGTACATACTTCGAAGAATTTATGGACGTGTCAAAGGCCGATCATATGCTGGGAACAACCTAGATTTATTCTTTAAAAAGTATAAGAACAGTTTCTTTAAACTTAGTTAAGAAATGGTATAATTTAAGATGTTATCAAATAAATTTTCCTTAGCTTATAGTGTTCAGATTTCAAACATTCGTTTTTGCGTCATCAACTTTATTATTACTCATAAAATATGTCGCCTAGTTTAATAACTCGTATGCAAAACGGTTTAGAAAAAAAACGCGTTTAAAAAGATATTAGGGATCATGTCAAAACCTGTAGTCGGAGGTTGTGCCGTCATTCTCGTATTAAATCCGGATGAACTGATCATGAGATTGTTTGTTTTTGATGCGGTTTCGGTTTCATCGTTGTACCCTTCTCAACGCGTTATCAGATCACCGCTGAGCCCGAGGATGGCTCACAAAATTTGTTAACTTGATTCTTTATTTTTTAATTCTTATGGTTCATTCAAATCGTTCCGTTGTTTATGGCCGACATTTTCATTTTTGGAATTCTTTACCGGCTAGCCTGATGCGTCCGTTCGGTCGAATACCGCTGATGCCATGTGAAAATTAAAGTACCCTTTTTCACTTCGGTCTCGATTCAAAGTCCCGAATTCCTTTTTCGAATGTCTTTTTTCGCGATGATTGTAATTGAGGGCAATAAATTGTTAATGTCAGACTTATTTCTGTGTCTCGTATAGTGAGGACCGGTCGTTAGCGGTAAAAACTGTGTTACGTTTCTCTTAATGTTTCCTAGCGTTTCATATAATAATTGTCACACATAAACGTACTTATAACATTTCGTTTAAGTTACGACTGGATTTTCAACTTTTTTTAATGTTTCCCGGTAAAGTAGGCTTAGGTAATTAATCCTTTCATAATGTTATTTAAACAGACGGTTAATTTTATCCATATGGTCACATTGGTGTTTACTTTCTCGAAATTACTGTGGCAACACTGGAACTTTATTATAGCATCAATTTAATGGTTATTATTTATGATTGGCGTGTGAAAATGTTTAACGCTTTTAATTGGTTGAACATTATTTTTATGTCGTACCTGAATATCAAAGTATATAATATTTGATTGATGCTTCTTTGTAGATAAACAGTCATTCTCGTTGTAAACAAAACCCAATGAGATGTTACAGTAAAAACTAAGAGACACTAGCATCTGTTAAACATTAAAATGTTTATGAATCCACACATTAAGTATAAAATCATAAATCATCTCATAGTTTGTTGGACCACTTCCAAATCGCTATAGAGAATCATATTGCTTTTTAAAAAAGGAACTATTCCATGTATTTCTTTTTTTCCTTATTTTTATGCATACCATTTCAGACCGCAAACAAAGAATCTCTCGTTAAACAATTTAAATTTGGAACTTGATGGTTCACATGCACCACTAGGTCGTCAGTTGCTTTGAGAACGTCTCGCTTTTGTCTATATGCGCTCCGTCATACGTGTTCGTATACCAACATGAGATAACCGGCTATGTTCGAGAGTGCCTTCTACTGTGTAAACTGTACTAGAGGCATGACACTGTTATTGTACAATGTAATACAAAGTCTCAGTACTATGCTCAGTTACTTGAGTTTAACACGAAACTGCTTAACATTCTAACAGAATGCATGTCTACTTGCATGTCGCCAATGATGCGTCGACCTCGATTTTTCTGAGGGGAACAGGAAGTTTCCCCGTTCACACGGTAATGTTACACAATATTGCTTAAAATTACAATTAAAATAAAAAGTAATCACCAAAATTTGACATTAAAATGTGATTCATCAGGTCAACGCACCTCGCAAATACGATGCCAAAATAGAAGGAGATAAAGTTAATTAAAAGCATTAATAAATAAATGCGCTTGAAACGCTTTTAATAATAAAACAAGTTACGCGTTCCATATTTATCGGCCAGACTTAAATTTGCATATCTTTTTTAATTTGACGTATTGTACGAAGCTAAGGCAACTCTTCGGCTGTCTACATATCAACACGACGACAACATTCAATTTACGAATCGATATCATATTCATTGAATACAGAACCTTATTACTTGAAGCCAACAATCGATTTTAAGATGGTCGCTCGTAATACAACTTTGTCGGTGTATAAGTAAAAAAAAAACCTGTCTAAAGCGATGTTACCACACTGGCAAAGTGTGAAATATGAAATCACGACTCTTCCACTTGCCCGGGTGTTTGTGTTCCAAATATTTTCTCGTGTCGAAACGATACTCGAAACAAACTACGGTAATGTCTTTTTATGATATTTTGTATAATACTTCCGATGTTTGATCGCTATTGACCGAAACCGATGGCTGTGTGACCTTGTTCCATTTAAATATTAGTCGGTACCAAGCACTGTTTATACTAACAACTGTTTTAAAAAAAACTAGTTACTTACAAAAGTATAATCTACAGTAAAGTAGTAAAAATCAATAAACAAGAAGAACATCTGTTATTATTGAATGGCAACATTTCAATAAACAATAAACAGAACAATAGCAACCCAAACACGTGTCGAGAAGTATTTTGGTGGGACACCTGATTATACCTTTTGTTCTTAAAATCCTAAACACATGGCGCTTACAAATATATTACAGTATTACGGGTCCGTTCCCACGTAGCCTTTCCTCGAATTCTTTAATTAATAACAGTCGAACAAACCGATATGGAAGTAGCCTCTTTAGGCACCCCCATAAAACGATTATCAAATAATTCCACAGCATTCATATGTTGGTATCAGTCTATTCTTTAATTTAACTCTGTAATACAATTTAACACATATATATTAATGGATACGATTAATGGCTCTCGATACGGTGCGATCTCACCACAGAGGTATTATGTTTTTAATAATAAAAACTAAAAAGAACACGTTCGAATTTGGAACGGTGGGGTAATTAACGTCACTGATGGCCAGTGTTGCTTCAATATTTCAGAATTGGAACGAACGCTGCATCGAATTGTAAAGAACCAAGAACAAATTAGCATTTAATGTATAAAGCGAGGTTTACAGATACTAATATGTTTCGTTAATTGCCGTCCAAGTCTAGGCAACGATTCTCAGTGTATAAGTATACGGTATCGCCAACTCGACACGTTTATAAAGGCTACCTGCACACGTACGCTTACGTCGGCCGCTTTTTATGGGCTAGCTCGAGAGTCACTGTCGTGGGAACCGGCATATACTTACGACCGGCCACAGCTGACCGAAATGCGTTCTCCTCGATTAACAAATCAATACGGCGTATACTACGACTTGCCATATTTGATCGGATGCACGTAATACAAACATATCATTACATTATTTATTTAGACCTAGAAGTTTAGCTTTCAGCCTTTCATTATGATGAGAAGGTATAACCGCATGCATTCTACAAATATTTAAACTTATTATAAATTCGTCAAAACCAACATCGTAACGAAAGTTTAATTGAGATCTCGTCTTTTTAAAAGTGTTGGAAAAAGCGTTCTGTTTTTGTTGTAGATCTATGTGCGTTGTGAAACTATTGATTTCTCGTATTAATTTCCATCGACAATAATCATTGTTCATTATAGAGATGCTAGTGATGTATCCTATGCAAATATGCTATTGTTTATACGTTATGTAAATGATGTTTTCATTCATAGATTTTAATTGATGGGGACATCTGTCAGGAAAAACTGAATCATTCGTTTAAGAAGTAGGTAGTGTTGTTCAAATGAGGTATTAGTTAAGTGTTGACCCTTCGTATCCGGCGGGCACAGCTGCTTGAGCTCCGGAGTCGACACATGCTTATTGTAATTATAATGCTTCAGAGATTCCGCCCGACTTAGTTTTAATTATGCGGCCTGTATTAATTGAGATATGGAAGCTCGTGTTCAGTTCATGATATGTTTGTTTTTTAAATTTAGTATTTGTATACTTGGCCAAGTATAGTTCGAAATATAAAAGGTTTGTAAATAAAAAAAGTTGACTTATCGAAGGAAACCAACAAAGTTTTAATGTTCTAGAAATGCGCCTGTCTTAAAAACGCGAAATATAATATCATAATAAATCGCCTTCGTTTATTACAAGCAATTGAAATTTTATAAAAGAGATATTTCCATTTTTTTTGTATAATTAACAAATCAAATATTATTTTGCACTCTAATATAAATAGCATAGGTATTACTTTTACTTGCAATCAGTTTCTCAAGTCTCGTTTTACCGCTTATTAATCCGCGCTAGCATTTTATATTTTAGCTCCGATGTTCAACCGAAAATTGTTGGACGATAACTCACATCCGCAGTGTAATTAAACAGCTATTATACAAGTAAAGGTAGGGAATATTAGTTGCTTAGCCGCTCGTCGACGCTGTGGGATCGGGTGTTTTATTACCCTCAACCGGTTCCGCCAACGATGGGAGAAATTTTATATTTATAAAACGATTAATTGTCACGATTTTTGCATGATTGAGAACGTATGACAAAAAAATCAATTGATAAATACCGTCACAGGCGCCTTGTGACTGTTGACACGTCGTCTTATCAAGTTTTTAATCGATTTTTGACTGCCGTTTCGCCTCCCTATGTAAACATCGACAAATGTCAATAGCTCGATATCAGATACGCATTCGTTGGTATTTTTTTTTTAAAATATTATTCACGTTTAACACGATCCCATTGGACGTAGACTCGTTATGGCAGCGTCATTACCTTATTGCGTTCGTAAGTATTATATTTAGCATGATATTGAAACAATTTCTGTTTCCATCTGCTCGCTAGTTCACCTGTCTATCATGTTGTTAATTTACACTCGTCTGCCATTAAATTACATTGTCGTAAACTAAAGGAAATATTTGAAATTCTCAACTGCCGCACCCATATTTTATAGGTCTTAAGTTTTAAAGGATGTACTTTTATTGATTATTAACAAGATGTGCTTATAGTTTAAAATCAACTTTGCAATACAATAAAACCTTATTTTTATACTATGCAAACTATTTTGCTTAAAACCTATTTGTTGTTATTTTTTAATATTATAACCAGTCTGTTCTCAATATGAATAATATATTCTTATGATGTGCTATGACTTCGTTAGTTTAGTGTTAACCTAAGATCAGTATTTTTTTATACTTTTTATACAGTATTTTTTGCTCTTAGTAAAGTATTAAAAAGGTATTTTTTCATCGTCGCAAACTCGATCAATCTTTAACCCGATTAACTTAGAACCCTGTTTACACTCCGAAGTGCAGGTGTAATGTAGATGTAGCCTTACTACAAAGTGTAAACATTATCTATGGTATAACCCGATTTTTTTAACTGTGCACCTGCCAATGACAAGTTTTCTTATTATTTATTATGTGGGTATGTAATTATAAATTTAAATCATTCGATTAACTTGGGTATGTATTTAATATGGACAGATCAAGTATCAAGATATTTTGACAGTTTACAAATTATATAAATTGGTGTTTATCCATATAAAATTAAATTGACTCAATAATAAATAAGATTCTGCATTCACATAGAATCTATTTACGGGCAATGTTTACATTACTCTTATGTCAAAATGAAAATGTCAAACTTGTCAGAATATTTTTTCTGCATTGCAGGCATTTACCAACAACATACCGATTATACAAATAGATTTTACTAAATACGTTACATTTTGACAATACTTAGATAAATTCACCAAAAATAGACATAGAATATACGAATCGTTAATTTCTGTAACGTGCATTTTATTACAACATCATATTTTGAACGTGAAAGTTTGAAATCAAATAAGCTTACACCTTTCATAACTTAACTACTCGCTAAGTTAAAGTTTCACTTCCTTTATGACCAAGTTACGTTTAAGTAAAGCTGTCTCATATTGATACAGTATTTTAATTTATATGTTTTATTTTTTCAGGGGACATTCTCGCTAATAGTCGAAGCGTGGCACGATAATAACGATACGTCAAGATCTGATGGTAAGTAACGGCTTTTTTTTTCTTTTTTTTGGATGGCTAGACTTTTTGGTCTAGCCTTTTTTGTCACTTATTTAGTATTATGGTGTTCTATATTAGAAAATTGAGCCGATAGTCGCACACTTATTAGGTTTTAAGTGTCTGTACCATTGATTTATAAAAAACCCTAGATGCACATTTTCAAACAAAACTAACAGCCAAAAGTGTCACCAAATTAAACATACGCAATAAATACGTATAGTAATATCGTAAACATATTTTTTTTTCAAATTCAATCTTACACGCATGACATAAAGTTGTATTTAAAAAGTAATGCACATAAAGCAATAAAATTTAATGATTGACGTTTGCCGGTAGAACAACGCGATACTAATTTAAAAAAAGTGCACAATGCGCCTATTTGTTGCGGACGTTTTTGGGAAGTGGAGTGTGTATCTTTGGTTTTTTTTGTAAATCAATGGTCTGTACTTAATTAACAACCTTCTTTAACTGTCAATATTTCTAACTAAGAAGGAAACTCATCTAGCTTACATACATAGGATGTAATAAAATGAAACCAGTGACATTTTAAGTATTCTTAAACCACAACAAAGTATACTCTCCTTAAAATACAATTATGATAAAAATGATTATGAAAAATCTTATATACGTATGTAAAATTCAAATCACGTAGGTCACGACTCGCTCACATTCAGGTTTCACTGTAATTCTGGGTGTTTATCGTGCATTTAACGGACAGTATGTATATTTGAATACTCTTATTATCATATCGTGGAAGACAAAAATGTTCCCATGGTGTTTCCTATTGGTGTTCAACGCACGGAGACTCCGCGCGTGCTTTGCAACGCAATGCGCATCGCTATTCTAATAAACTCAAGACATCTATAAGACGAAAATTTTGTACAAAATATATACTAATATATTCTAGTGGCCGTTGACCGACAATGTACGATTATCACCAAATTTACCGACCAAATAAAACGTAATTTATCTACTGATTAATGTTTAAATTAAACTTTACAAAAAGCTATCGAAACCGCAAAATGCTATATAGCAAATAGCGTATTCTCATTCAAATATAATTTTAAATTGTTATAATTTATAATAAATCGATTTAATAAGTTTTGCCGTTTGATATCACGAGAAGCCTAAACGCCCAATAAAGAATCGACAGTTTATGTATTACATGCGACGTGGCGTGACCGAAAAAACGATTACGAATGAATTGTAACCGGCTGACTCGTAAATACATCATCGTGATAATACGCCTCGTGCATCGATACAAAACTCCTTGCCACACGGAAAAAAAAACACTGGCTGCAACTAAACTAAACGAATACTGATTCCATTTTCAAAATTAAAATGGCGGACGCGAAAACTGACCGTTGACGCCCAATTCTTAATTAGATTTTCTTACTGCTGCACTCTGACCGACATAATTACTACTCCTGACCGAAAAACAAAAAACTCCGGTGATTTACTTAGGAGATTTAGAGATATGGCGAGGTGTGTCTACGTGCCGGTTTACCGAAAATCATTAGCGTTCGAAGTGGATAGCTTAGAGGACGGGTATATTTTTAATACGGCTCGGGAGCGATGGGCGGCGCCGTCTCACTACCGAGAAATGTTACCAACAGAAATCTAATCAACCATAATAACAGGTTACACGCACGCCGTTTGTGTTCACTCACTATCGACTCACCGGACTAATGCTTAATTAAATCACATTCGGTTTTTTATCTAATACCCAAATTGAACAGCTGCACTAGCATAGAAAGCGACTGTTGCACGAACTAGTCCCTTAGCAACATCTCCTCCCTGTTTAATTGTTCAGGACGAGCCATAGAATAAAGACGACACACGGTTAAGAAAAGAATAAATCATAGATAAACTCGTGTCTCCATTCAGTATGGTTCGTTCACGGCGCGACGTATAAAGAGATTCTTGTGCTAAACAAATAATTATACAACAATGGGTTGGCAATTCTGATGTTGTCGCTCGTTCCTTCACCGAAATCTTTTGTGTAGCGCCCGAGGCGGACGGGGCCGCACCTGGTCCACAGTAACGGGCCGCGCCGCGTATTGTTTACACACTGGATGCTAAAAAATACACCTCGGTAGGGAAGTCATGGAATTTTTTAGTTTACACTTCATCTTTCGTCGTCGTAGGGCTTGAACTTGATAAAAACTCACGGAAGGCACTCCGGAAGGCTCAATTTATGATGTAACAGACGTCGTGGCACTCTCAGGAAGCGCTGTCGACAGATGCTCAGCACATGCTCACGTATAATAGGTGGGCACACTCTCAGTGTTTCGTCCTGTGCTTTTGTTTATATTGAAGACGCTCTCGACCGAACTGTTTACGATTATTAAACACAAGCGCCAATGGGCGAACCTAAGAAAAACAACGTGTGAAAACTATTGATAAAAGATTGGCGGAGGCAATTACTGGCATGGGCCGGTGCGACGCACGGCAAGGCGCCCCGGGCCCGGCTACCGCTCGCTGGCTGACATTACACGACCGAGATGCGATTATCGATACAGTTATGTTGTGACGGCTGGTTATCTCGCTATCCGGCCGTGCATTATTAGTCAATTCATTACTAGCCCGTAGTAAGTCCGTGTGCAGTTCCCAGGGCTCCTGCGCCACTTGTATCATTAATGTGTCTCGTTAATTAGCTTTTACTTGGGTTAAGAACTACGCGAGCGTCTTGCACAAATATAAAACAGGCACAATTTTCGCCATTGCGTTCTCCGAATCTTTCCATTTAATCATTTAAAAAGTGATGTTGTCTTTTATATCTTGGACAAAATCTTTAAAAACACATCTTTAATTTAGCTACTCCAGACTCTTAAATATAAAGTTTATTTATTGAGTTTAAGAGGCGACGTTCGAAGCACTCTTCTCCTATCAAAATATACTTTGAGAGTTAGAAGTGGTCAGTTATAAACAAAAGTGGCGCGTCGTTTGTGTAGACGGAGTATTGACGAGATGTAGTTTCCCACAACGTGCGGCGGGGGCGTGCGGCCGCCTCGACCGGCCTGGGCAGGTGTCCGAATCGAGACGAATGGAAATCGACACATCGCTTAATGATGTGGGCCTCACCTGCGGAAAACGGTCAAACTACCTCCGCGTGTAGACGTAACTCGATATCGCGGTTTCGGTTTCATTAATAAACCTCCCATCAATAATTAGATCGATGCGATTGACACAGCTAAACTCGACTAGACCGCTCTGTAATGTTGTCTATACTATAATGTTATAAACAGGACAGGATTGGCCACATCCGGTAGCTCGATTATCGATCGATGGATCATATCGGCGGAAGCGTCGCGTGATCACATCCCCTACAGTTTCCCAAAATCGCGTTTTGAACATCCAAATCGTCCGCGTCCGCCTCCGATAGCGAAGCCGGCTCAAATTATCGGTTATTTCGCTTTCTTTTGTTTTTGTTTATTGGCGTTTGCCGTTCGGATTTATTCTGGTTTTATTTGTAGTGACCTCTGGGTCCATAATTACATGTTATCTGGCGCACGGCGGCGGCCGAGCACGTACCCGACCATGCCTCGTCCTTCTTTAAATGTGTTATTTATTAAGAATTGGAATAACATTAATAGATGCGATAGTCGGGTACACCTTCATTTAATATCGTTACTCGGTCAAATTAGGATGATGTCTATAATTTGTTCGGTTGTTTCTGAAAATTTAAAGTTTTGATTCTCATATGTTGGATAGAAGACAAAAACATTGTAAGAACGCAATTTTCCTACAAATTGCTCCAAGTCTCGATTGTAGAAGGGTTGGTAAAGAGTCTAATTATGTCCGTTTTAAGTATCCAATTTATTCGGCGTCGATGTTATAGTTTTGTTATGGTTTTTGTTCGAGACGAGCTATTTTAGTAATGATCGGGAGATTTACTGTATGGGTGTTGCGAATTTCTCGTTTGCGACAGCCCTGATGCACCTGAGACTTTAGTGCACGGTTGCCATAATTCTCTTGAACATTGGAGCTAAATTACACGCGTACCACATTTTGTTCCCACGTAAAAAAAATCTAATATCCTCTGAAACTAAAATGTCTTTCTTTAGAAAAATTCTAATGTTAGCTTATGTTTCTTGTACTTAATCGTAACCCGATAAAATTGATGAATGTTGAGTAGAAATAAACTTCATAATATTTAAACGGAATGAAAGCCAGATCGAAATAAATTGATAGCTCTCGTCTGATTGTATTTTCGTTAGGTACACAACCGCGTAGCATACGCGTTTTATCTTCTAGATTTATTGTAGAGATACGATCTTTGTAAGCCTACACGGTGCCGGTAAATCGTGTGCACTATGCTTTATACCAACATCGACGCAATAATCGTCTAATATGAAAATTGAATTGGGAATTCTTTGCGCAATTCAGTCCTACTCCTAATGCCGTGACAACTTGCTATGTTCGTTCGGAATTTTACTATTCCGAGAATCGTTTATTTAAGAGTTGTTTGTATAATATTTTATTAAGAGATTGTTTATTACTGTCCCACTGTAAATATGGGCCTCTTGCAGTGACGAAATAAAAACTTGTCCTAGTTATATTTTGCTAGTCATACAGATTGATTTTATGTTTTTTAAAGACAAAAATTACGACATTTTCCTTAAGTCCACTATTATGACACTACATAATATCTGTAGTAATAAAAAAGATAAAATTATTGAAAGGTATTTAAAGTGCATCTCCCATTACATACATACAAACATGAACTGTGACCTAAATTCATAAAATCAAATGCACTCAAGCTTACTTAAAGCGAACATCAAAGACCTCCATATTAGACCAGAGATAAAGGATAATATCATTACGCCCTTCTTACCACTGACATCCCAATAATATCCATACACCACGAAATTAGTAAAGAGTTTTTATATACATATCTTTTTAATTTTGTTTCGCGTCTGGTTTAATTTTATCTCCTGACGGGATTACCGACTTAGGAATGTACCATCGAACCAACAAGACTAAAAAGTGGGCATACACGAAGAGAAATAAATAAAGGTAGAAACTGGTCGACTCGCTGGGATTTCTTTACTAGGGCTGTCGAGTTAAAATGTCCGGACGTACCTAGTAATGATAAATTAAATGTATTTTCTCACCATGATTTTCTGTGTGGTAGTGAAAAAAGAATAGTGTGGTGTCACCAAATTATCTCATCCTAAAAAAAAATTCGCGTATTGTTATCTACAAATGCAAAAGGTAAACTAGATATAAAGAAAGCTGTAAGTAAAAAACTAAACTGTCCAAAAAACGTGTTAACAAACAGTAAGCAAAGTTTTCTTTAGTCTCGACCAACGGGTTATTACGACGATGACTCGTCTAATCTCTACTAAAAAACATAAAATTGATAGCCCTATTTTTCTCAAGATTTGTTTTTAAAAGATTTTAATCTGTTTTTGTTCTGATTATATTAAATTAGTTTCGTCCCTGTTTTTACATTTTCTTATTTATTTGCTATGCCAACCCTGCATCAGACTCGGCACTTACGTAGTTTTGATGAATGGAGTGGCAGTTTTTCAAATCAATGCTGTAGCTTGTTTTCACAAACCACTTTTTGCCCGTCACTTATGTAATGTTAGCTTGCGAGTCGGAGGAAGCTCGCTTACTTTTTCTATTCATTATATTGGCGATATTCTTTGTATTTTCAAGTAATGTGAAGCATAAAGATTGTAGCTAAACTATTAATCAATCACACAACGGGCGCCGGCGACGAATCAAAACACTGAATCATGCTTGGGAACAATGAAATCTCACGGTCGAATGCGGGCGTCAAACGGTCGACGTTAACAGGTCAATTTACTTCTGTAACCCTTTCCCACGGTGATAAACAAATATTTATGTCTTTTCTCGTATTTTTATTAATTAAAAATGACCTATAAAATAATTTAAAAACGTTTTTATATCTTGCGAAATGCGTTCACTTAAATGGGTAGCATCCATTGCATACGATGCTTCTATTCCAAGTTTAAAATTCATAGACAAAACTGACAAAGAGGTAATTCCAAGGCGGTCGTTTTTCAATTATTCATAAAGAGGTCTAATAGGCTGACCCACCTGATGGCAATGTATTAACGAGCGCGATGGCGAGCGCCATGTGCAACGGCTGATTTTTTGCCACTAAGCTATGCCATGACGTCATTATGCCACTCGTTAGATAGCCTAGGCGCATGTAAAATACAACATGTCTGACCATAAGACTAAACGCAGATTTTCATTTGATATTTTTGTTTACAGACAGTTTAATAGCACGCATGACGAAGCAGAGTATAGCTGATGTTGGAGAGCCATGGATTGAAGAGGAACAGCGATGGGGAGGTCCTGGAGGCGCTCACTTGAGGCTATCTTATCGAGTGACCTGTGCGGCCCATTACTACGGAGCTGGTTGCGAAGTCCTCTGCAGGCCTAGAGATGACGCATTTGGACATTACACCTGTTCATCGTCCGGAGCTATAGTCTGCAAGTCTGGCTGGACGGGGGATTATTGCTCGAAACGTAAGTCTATTTTTCTTTTTTCATTAAAAACTCTTTGATGTTTATCGATTGTGCTAGATTCGTAAGTGTAACACCTACTGACATGAAAAAAAAACATATCATCGCATAGACTAAATATAACATAATATAAATAGTGTTGAGTAAATAGAATAGAATGTTGATGTTAAACTGAGGCTTTTTATAGAATTATATCATACCTATTTTATCTTATTACGATTGTGAGAATAGTTTTTAAAAGACCTTGATTTTCATATAATAAAAACTCTCATTGTGTCATCATACTTGTCCTAAATTTCCAATATCACGCTTTATGTAGAGCGTACCACAATTCACTCTTCCTCATTAAGCAAACGACATTTTTTTAGCCCAACTTCCTCTAATAAACATAATAATTATGAACATCATAGCTAGATGATGTAATATGAATCAGACTCACCCTACTCTATGCCGTCATCAAAAAAGTTCCATGTTCAAATAAAACCTTAACGATTAAACAAATAAAAAAAACTATAAAATCTCTGGTATACAAAAATCTTTCCCATCGTATTAAAAAGATAACATTCCATTTTTAAATTTATTTAATCCGAATTGTAAAAGAAACATGTTTAATACACACTAGGTGCAATTTACGTTAATTAAAAAAGATAAAAAGCAGCAAAGGAAATGTAAAATTACATCCTTTTTAATACCACGGTGTGGCATAAGAAATCGAACAGACTTCTCACAGTCTTGTATTCATTTAGTAAAGTTTACATTCTATATGGGCAGGTTGGTATTAAACTCTCGATATGGCTAATATGACGTTGGCATTTTCTAATACCGTTTTGACAGCTGTGTTATAGCTCATGTATAGAGTTTTGTTGTAGCGAATAGTAATGGCACTAATTATCTCATGGCACCGGAGTCGTAAATCGTATTTTTAATTAGTCCCGTATCACTATTCACGTTATTTATAAGGTTATAACATATCTACTTCCCGTGGCATCGGCCGACCTCCAAGCGAACGACTAGTAATTTAATTTTTTGTGTTGTAAAATAATATAAAATATATTATAATACGAATTCTATTATTCTGTTTAATTATTTTACATAGTTACAATAGTTCTTCACATATTTTATATGTTTCATTGTTAAGATTATAGTTTGACGCACGACTACCCATAATGGCACATTAAATTTCATTAAGTACTTAGGCTTTAATTAACGTTTTTATATATATATTTCGTATTAATTACTGGGATTATCACAAAATAATACTTGATTTTTATCTAGTATATAGCCATCCATTCATAAGATGTCAACAACCTCCAAACTAGAGTTTTATTGTTTTTTTTTTAACTATTCTCATTGATAATGGCAACACACAATGAAAAAATTAATTACGTCTGTAAAGGTATTTATTAGATTTATAACTTGCTTGTACAAAAGAATATTAACATAAATAATAAAACTACGCGAATGTTTTAAATGCGAAACAGCCATAATATTTTTAATTGTTTTCTAAATAATCATCATGTTCTATTTAACGAATGTAAATAATTGTAATCTGAGTGTGTGTGTGTTATATTGATTATGTTTTGATATAGTTAGCGTGTGACTGTTTGTCGTGTGGTCCGTGTTTGCGTTCCATAGCGAATCATGCGTTTGTAAACAAAAACAACGGACGCACAACTCATTCAAGACGATCAGCGATGTCCGCTGAATAACTTTACGTATTGATCATCGATATTGTACATATATCTAGTTTATCTATATGTGATTACCTGGTCCTGGCGAATGTTCGCGTCTCGTATTGTGAAACAAAGTCGTACGTCTCGTCGAGATGCATTGTGGGTGAGCATCAAGATGGCGGGATCAAGTCTCCAATTCAAAATATAGCACCTAAAGGCTTTTGTACTACATATGTACTATTTGTACCCTAAAGCACACATTTGTACCTCTTAGGGTTAAGGTAGTATGCCTAAACTTACCTGGACCCGCTACTTTGATGTCAAAGTGGCTGGACCTTCTGCAGCGCTGCTCAGAGACTGGAAATTCACACACGAAGGTTTAGTACTGTGTATGTACATACATGTACCCAATTTCCAATACAATTGTAAGTGCCAAATAAAAGTTATGCGATTTAAACATTGGTCCCGCCACTTTGATGTTTTATGTTATAGCTGAAAACATATGAAAATCGTTAGATCTTGAGTAAAATCAAATGTGTATGTTTAGTACGACCTGAGTACAAAATCATATATAAATTTCATATGTATAATCTAAGTACTTTAAAAAATATCTTTCATTCATCGCTATTTTATTTCCGAATCTCGTTATTTTTATAGAATTGGAGAGGTTTATGCACTATTATAAAAGAATTTAATTTTTTTTATGTTATTTTTTTTCCAAATCCTAAAAATCAGCTGAAGAAATGATTCAAAATCAAGTATTATCATGCCGTGTCTCAGGATGTAATGGAAGTAAAACAATATCTTACTCACTATCATCTACTATATTTTTTGAACTTAACGATTTGAAAAAAACAAACATATTTGAAATTCCGAGAAAAATTAACTTATAGGGAAAATACTATACTATTTTATCTGTAATAGAATTCATAGCTCCTCCTACATCTAGCGGCATCGGGCATTATCGTGCTCAGATTTCTCGTTTATTTGGTAACTGGGAGTGTTACGATGACTTAAAGACGAAAGTTACGAAGAGTCCAACATACATAGTGCCTAATTGTTTAATATATGTACAATAATAAGTCTTATTAAACTTTATTTTTTACATTTAAGTTAGTTTAATCATTATAACACAAAAAGTAGCAGTTATAATTTAAGTTAGATAATATAAATACATAATAATATTTTTGTTGTTTCATTTCTGCATAAAAGTGTTCATTTCAAATATAACGATGAAAGATAGATAACTTTTAAAGTACTAATATTATACATATGAAAATTATATATGTGTTTGTACTTAGGTCGTACTAAACAAACACATTTGATTTTACTCAAGATCTAACGATTTTCATATGTTTTCAGCTATAACATAAAACATCAAAGTGGCGGGACCAATGTTTAAATCGCATAACTTTTATTTGGCACTTACAATTGTATTGGAAATTGAGTACATGTATGTACATACACAGTACTAAGCCTTCGTGTGTGAATTTCCAGTCTCTGAGCAGCGCTGCAGAAGGTCCAGCCACTTTGACATCAAAGTAGCGGGTCCAGGTAAGTTTAGGCATTCTACCTTAACCCTAAGAGGTACAAATGTGTGCTTTAGGGTACAATTAGTACATATGTAGTACAAAAGCCTTTAGGTGCTATATTTTGAATTGGAGACTTGATCCCGCCATCTTGATGCTCACCATTGTGGCCGGGCGGATGTCGCGTCGCAATCTCGGCAGCCCCACCTGCCGCCGCGTTCCCACACTCCGGCGCCGCAAAAAACGCGCCAGACAGAGAACGAACCACTACCGCCGTGTAGCGCGCCCTCTCGCTCGCACGTCAGGGCTGCCCGACACCCGACCACCAACCTCCATACGAGAGGATAACCACGAAATTACAATTTTCTGGAAAAAGTAAACAAACGATCTCTCGTCCCGATCGTCAATCGAAACATCTCTACGATGCGAACAAAAAACATTAAATTAAATAGTTAAACGTGTGAAAGGGACAATATCGCGGACGTACAATGATCGTTTATTACACAAATGTAGTGTAATAAAAGTCTCGGCAACCCTATCGGAGGAGTTTGTATCGCCGATTACGAAAATGTAAAAGCGAGAGAAGCGGCCATAATGTAATGAAAACAACGCTGTACACTCGCGCACGCACACACTCGCCCGCGCTCCGCAACACAGATGCCACGAACCGGGTCAAAAACACCTTTAACCAACAACTGAACACCCATCGAAATAAACTTTGTACTTGACCGTGTCACGATACTTGCACATCTTACGAACGGTATCTCGCCTTCTGGGAAAGCTTAATAATCCCGAAATACTGATTTGCATGTCCCGACGGCATTATCCTACGCCGAGCTCTCCTGCTTAATGATAGGGTAAATATCGCGAGTGGATCCTTTACGGCCGGTTAATTTCACCTAATTGTTAACGAGAGTAAGTTTCTCACGAATATTACTTCTGTGTTTATTGCGAATCCCACGCGTTCCTAATATCCGTTTTGTTGGAACAGATGTTCGGATCTTTTCAATATTTGCTATGCACATATGGGAAGAAGTGGCATCTTGTTTTTGTGTTGCCTACCTGTCCTCGACGAAGGCCGGGGCTGTAGCGGCGGTCGAGAGCTCTCGAGGCCTTGGTCGCAGTGCGGCGCACGTTAGCCTTTCATTACAAATCGATACCGTTCATGTTCATTGAGAATAATTAATAGGTCTGCAGGAGCGCCACTAAACATCCTCCACGCGGCTTCTTCGTTCCACTTACGATCTAAATCGGTTCTGGAGTGTAATTTTTACTACCGTTTTACCTTAGTTCGAGGGTCAAGATAAGTTCGAGTGTCTCTGGAGTGCATACAAGCACATACGCTCACTCGAGCGCCTTTGATCTGTTCTGATGGACCGACTGCGGCGCCCGACGCACTTTTTCCTACTCTTTTATGTTACTCGTAAAGTTTTATTAATAATTCATTGTAATAGCTGCGCGGAGGTCATGAGAAACGATTGTTTTAAATAACAATTTATTTTATTTGCGAAAGTGCGAAGTGCTTGTGAAAGCAGATTATATTCTTTTCAATTTTCTCCGCAACAAAAAGTATAGATGCTATGATAATAGAACGCGTAGGTTCAGCCGGGGGATCGCGACTTAAGCCGATTTGCGAACTCTGTGTGCAAGTTTCAGGGGCTTTACGCTCGCTCGCTTGTGTTTAAATCTATAATAGAGTCTAGAGAACGTTGGGAAGACTAATCTCTTTTATGGAGCCCCCGACCGTCTATAAGCTCACAAAATTCCTTGCGAACTTAGATCGGTTGCCCGGGCTTCGCTATAATTGCTTCCTCGTTCAATTTAGATCTGGTATAAGCCACTTTATATTTGCATTCGGGTAGGGAATGAAAGTTATTATCAAGATGGCGTCTAGTATTTTTCTAGCGAGTTAGGGGAATAGTAACGGTCGAGCGACGGTTAGGCTCCCCGCGCTATCTGCCCCCCTTTGTATTCGCTCCGATAACTTGCCCATGCGCACCCAACCGATACAACTCTGCGGCGCGCTTCTTGTTTCAAAACATTATTTTTCTTAACGTCATCATACATTACGCGTTACCTTTCACAATATTGTGTTAGTTTCATATTCGTGCCGCAATGAGCATCGACTGTTTAGTACGTGCGCATTACTCGTCGCTCCCTCGCCGAGGTCATAGCAGGGTAAGGTTCTGCCTGTATATCACGAAGTTAACGATGCGCACACATAAATACAGTACGCTCACTACTTTAACAACGTTACATATAATTAGAAAATACCGAAGACACGGCTCCGAACAACGTCGTATTACATCTACGACGAGCGAAATTAAAGTGAAAATTTTAATTTAATGCAGGTTATAAAGTTCAGAGAGGATTTCGTAGTACTAGCGAGGTGGTGCGAGCGAAGATAAATAGTGTGTGCCGCGACCTCGCCCCCGGCCCGGGACGCTAACGAACCTCTCTCTTTGTTGCATTCGCGTGTCCTTTGAGCGAAACTGCGCACAGATTCCGATGTTAATGCGAGACAGCGTGCGCCGCCATCGAATATCATCCCAGAGATTGAACGCTCTCCGCTACTTTACAATTAAACAAATCCATTAGCGAGCGAGTCGTCCTCCTTCGAAGAACCCTTTGTCTTTCAGACGCGCTAATGAATGTATTCTTTTTGTTGCAGCTCGCTGCCTGCCCGGCTGCGACGCAGAGCACGGACACTGCTCCAAGCCCGACGAATGCATGTGAGTACCCACTTCACACCTTTGTGCTAAATGCTAACGTTACCTACCTCCGTGTCTAAATCATTCATTCTCCTCATTGTTCCGCTTTGAAGAAAGACATTCTATTTGTCGCTTGTTATCACGTCCTATTCTTTACTTACGAATGTTTTTATTTAATTTCAGATGTCATACGGGTTGGGTGGGCGAGCTATGCGATCAGTGCGAGCGGCATCCGGGATGCGTGCACGGCACCTGCCTGCGTCCCTGGGACTGCAACTGTGAGGAGGGTTGGGGAGGGTTGTTCTGCAACCAGGACCTCAACTACTGCACTAACCACAGACCGTGCCGCAACGGAGGCACATGCCACAACACCGGCCAGGGCAGCTACACCTGCGTTTGCCCGCCTGAGTACACGGGGCCTGATTGCGAGAAGTCTCTACACTCGTGCTCAGTGCGCCCCTGTCTAAACGGTGGCGAGTGCGTGCCGGACGAAGGCGGTGAACTTGCGTGTTCGTGCCCGCAGGGGTACGAGGGAGCGCGCTGCGAGACGCGCCGCTTGACTTGCTTTGATCAACCCTGTCGGAACGGCGGCATCTGCGAGCCTCGCCCCACTGGCTACATCTGTGTGTGTCCCGTCGGATACGCCGGTAACGACTGTGCTCTAGAAGCGGACCCTTGCGCGGCTAATCCTTGCAGAAACGGAGCTACGTGTACGAGAGCAGGCGACGGATTTAAATGTACTTGCAAAGCTGGGTTCAGAGGCAACCGATGCGAAATAGATATAGATGACTGCGCGGGTATCCTGTGCGAGCACGGCGGCACCTGCGTCGACCTGGTGAACGGTCAGCGATGTCAATGTGCGCCGGGCTTCCTCGGACCGAGGTGCGAGACGAGAGTCGATCTGTGTTTGGCTAAACCCTGTGCAAACGGAGGCGAATGTAAGGTTCTCGACAACGACTACGAATGCCGGTGTAGACCGGGCTTCGCTGGCAAAGACTGCAGTATAGACATCGACGAGTGCGCGTCATCTCCGTGCCGGAACGGTGGCACCTGTCGAGACAGAGTAGACGGCTACCACTGTTCTTGTCCTCCCGGTTGGGGCGGGAAGTCGTGCACCGTGTCACTGGCGGAATTAGCATCGAAACGAGCCGGAGGTCACTTGAGAAGAGTAGGAGACGAGACGCGAGAAGAGGAGAGTCTATCAGGACAGCAGGTGGCGTGGATCGCCAGCGTGACGTGCGCGGTGCCGCTGGCGGCGCTGCTGGCCGCGCTGCTGGTGCTGTGCGAGAGGCGGCGGCGGGCGCGGCGCGCGGCGGCGGCGGACGCGGAGGCGCGCGCACAGAACGCGGCCAACGCGGGCGGTCACGTGATCCGCAACACGTGGGGCAAGTGCGACGCGCCCGCGCCCGAGTGCCAGAACGCGCACAACGCCGCCGCCGAGGAGTGCAAGCGCAAGACGCTCAACACGGAGAGCGCGCGCCTGCTCGCCGCGCTCGACCCCAGACTCTCGCGGCTCTCCGGAGACTCCGCCTACTGCGCTAATAGGTAAATTGCTTTACTGTATCTATAAAACATTGCCGATTAATTACATAATTATTATTGTAAATATCTCCAATATAACTGAGAATAATCAGCATTTTATCGTAAACTTGTTCATAGAATAAGTGTTATTTTAAAGCCCTGGGTTTAGTTCTGTATTGTTCAATTATTCCCACTTTATATTGTTCTTAATACCTTTAATTAACGTATTGTTTTGTATTGTTCCAGTGATACGTCGCTAGTTAAGCGAGCGCTAGAAGGCGGAGGGGTGTATGTGTTAGATGACCATTGCCTGCCGCCGACGTACGCCACGCAAGTGTAGTGATACATCCGCGACAATGGACGAAATAACTTATTTATTCACAACGGACGCTAGTGCGAAACAGGCTGTGCGCCGACTGTAAATATAGCGTTAAAAAGTGTAAAGTGACATGTATAAAACGGCTAGTTTTAAGCGTTCCGATGTATTTATTTAAGAGCGATTCGTACGCCTCTGTAAATAGTAATGGCGGGACGGATCGCGTTATTTCCGCCCCTGATCGGCAAACGTCGCCCGCTCTGTGACAGCGGCACCCAGTGAGTGAAGCCTCCGTCCACGAGCTGTGTCGTGTGCGGAGGCACGTGGGCGGGCGAGGACCGCGTGAGCCGAGGGGCCGGTGGACTCGGTCCACGTCGCGATCTCTGTAGGTATCGGGCCCCGGCGGCCGCAGCTCGGTCCGCTGCGACTCGCCGACCCGCGACGCGACACCACTCACCTCACACCTACCTTGCCAGGTGATCCCTATATCCAAAGATTCCTTGACTCGAGACATCATACGTAATATTTACGAGATTCTCGATTTTTGACTAACAAATCATGACTTAATTATTGACAAAATTTTTGTAACTCAATTTTTTAGATTAGATTTTGTAATCTGGCAATGTTTCTGTGTGTAAGGTGGCTGCGGCGCGGATACTCGCACCACTAACACTATCCTTCTAGACTCGCACCACTACAAGCCAAACCGTGCGTAAAATAAGATTAGACTAATTTATAAAAAAAGGTAATAATAATAACGCAATTGATGCGTTTATCAGTTTTACATTGATTTATATATTTTTGTGATTGACTAATTGTTGTCATTTGTTCCTATGATTATAAATAGTGAATTATCACATAAAAAAAATCTTGTTCAGGTTTTCTTTAAAATCGACGTAGATTTTTTTTCTTTCTTGTTCTTACTTGGGAAGTAGTTCAGTTAGCACGATTATTTAACGTTCCTGAGTAAGTGAGCGTCACTTTCGCCCCGTGCAAGTCCGCCTGGCTGTATGACCGCGGTGTCCTGAGCCTGCCGGCTGCAAGGCGCGAGAGTCACGCTCGCGACCACAAATATTCACACGCACGTAATTAGTCCATAGGTTAAAATTAACTTCAGTACTTATAGAAACAAATTGTCGAAACCTAAGTCATTGTGTATAAAAACATAAGTTTTAGTAATATAAGTATATTCTCCATTACTTTTGTAAGAGTACTGAGACAATATAAATTATGTCATTAGGCAACATAAGATAAAACTCTGGTTGTTTTAACTTATTTATTTTAATAGTACAGTTCTCGATATATGTTGTGTTTATAACAAGATTCTGTGCTTGACGTTTCATACGTTTTGTTTAGAACGTGTGAGGCGACGACCGAGAATCGTCTTTATGAAATAATTTATGATTAATAACATTTTTATAAAGTCCGTGTAGATGCTACGCGGTAAGTGATAGGTATTATAATCTCTTATGTTGCCTATTGTACCTGAACGTAGAATAAAAAGGTTAAATCGACAAAATTGTAAAAATATGAATAGACTGATGATCAATAATAATTCTTGTATTTAATTTTTTTAAGATGACAGTTAAGTTTAAATTATGAGCAATTAAAAATGAAACATCCAAATGTACTAAAATAGAATCATAACATTTTGTACTTAATTGATCACAGTAAAATCTTTCATTTTTCTTTTTGATAATTTCTTAATCAAAATTATGATTTCCATCCTGACCAATAAAATGACAGTATATTTTAATTAATTTTTTTTAATTTATTATTTAAAAATGTCATTATTGAGAATTTGTATAATTTTTATAAAACAAAATCATACTATAATTATTTTTTGAACTTAAGTTTACTATTGACTGATGTGAAAATTGCCTTATTTTGGTGTATAAAATCATGAATGTATATATATGTTCAGCATGTGAGTATACTAAAAGACGATTATTTCAAATCATTCCATTTCTTAGCTATGTATGTAACATAATCTATAATTCTAATGATTTATTTCGCTATTTTCTTATTGTATTATTTTGCATGCGATGCCGATTGTCGAATAATTCTTATATTTCGTCCGAATAGGACAAAGTACAATGTATCTGTTTACTTAACTTACTATTATATAATTATTGTAAACTTTTGGTATATTCACATACGAGTATTTCAAAAGAAAAATGAAAGGGATATTGCTGACGTGAATTGTAACCAATAATTCCATTATAGATTGTAAATTAATAAAAGTCATATAAGTATTGCTATTCCGGTGATATTATTGCCAGCAGAGTGTTTGTGACGAATGTGTAATTATTGCAGTGGATGCAAACGAAAAATAAAATGTTAATAATAAACAATTGTTTACAAAAAATTATATTTGAAATTTTATTTTTTTCACTTTACCTTACCTTAATGATTACATACTTACATAAAGACCAATCAGACTTGTGAAGGCTGATTATTACTTTGAATGCTAATTCATATTACTATCCAAAGAAGACACTATCGAAATATCATAATAAAGTTGTACCGTCTGGTGATACTTAAAGAATACATGATATACCCACCGATCATTTCTCGTGAGTCTCATAGAAACAGACTTAGGAAAAGCTTACACAAATTACTAGGTAGGTACTGTGAGAAAAGAAAAACGAAATAAAACCGTATAGTTCAGCGTGGTATAAAAGACCAATGAAACACCTGCACTATGTAAATATTGCACCGCATTTAGAAAGATGACCTTACTCGTCTCAAAGTGACATGACCTGGTATAAGCAACAGGAAACTTTAGTCACAAGACCAAAGACTCATACCTACCAAAATCAATCCAGGAATGAGATTTATAGCCAAAATTTCTTCTCTGTGGAATGAACATTCTCCTTTAAAATCAAGATACGACCTATTATAACTATATGTCGCAGGAAAATGAGGAAACCAGGGATTTCACTAAATCACTAGGGATATTACGAAATCGCGTTAAAAGTCGAAAATGCCGTTTCTACTTAATACGTTTTGTGTGTGTCCAGTTCGACCGCGCGGCCATAGCGTTTTTTTTTTAAAAAAACCATGTCAATTTTTTGTAAAAATTTGTAGAAGTTGATTCCCAAAACCATAAATTTGTCAAAGATACGGTTAAAAAGTTATAAGGGTTTAAACATGGCCGCGCCATTGAAACGCGGCGAACCGCGCGGCCACTAAGATCTTTAAAACTAAGCCTTGTAGAGACCTGAAATTTACGCAAATGCAAGATTTAATTTGTAAAAAATTTGTAAAAATATAAAAAAAATACTCAGGTTTATAGTTTAAGAGCTATAACACTAAAACCGAATGGCCGCGCCATTGAAACGGTGGAGAAAACGCTATCGGCTGTATCTCGCTGAAAAAAAATCGCAGAGGTGTGTAGTTTATTGTAATTACCCAGATTTGAATTTGTCGAAACTAGGAAAAATACAACAAAAATTCCTAGGTTTATATTTCAGGAGCTATAAGACTAAAACGATATGGCCACGCCATCGAAACGGTGAATAAAACGTTATTTCGCCTGTATCTCGCTGAAAAAGCATCGCAGAGGTCTGGAGTTTTTTGTAATACCTAGATTTTAATTTGTCAAAACTAGTAAAAATACAATAAAAATTCTTAAGGTTATATTTCAGAAGCTGTAGAACATTATCAGTATGTGGTGCGATAGGGTGACCATGTCTTATTGTTTACAGAATACTTTCTACTTATTGTTACAGAAATTATAATTCAAGGATTCTAAATAAAATTAAAATGAAACCATAAATATAAAAACAATTATGTTTATTGCTTGAAAAGTCAATAATACAGTTACAGTCCGCGTGGACTTACGAAAAACTAGCCCTAAGATTGGTTTAAATGACGCAACTCCGCCCCTAAGCTATGTGATTAGTAATGCACACTATTGCATCTCACACGCGCCACCCCCGCGCGCCTCCGCAGGTCAGTGCGACGCGTACAGCCGTTAGTACTTATTATTCTGTGGTACAGCGACGTAAGCGTAAGAGTTTCGTTATCAGTGTGTCGTTGTGATGTTAACACGATAAAAAAGTGATCTACTGATTATTAAAATGTTCAGTTCGTGTGTAATTACGATTAAGTGTTGTACTGTGGTGTAACGTCAGTTCGGTAAATTATGTAAACAATTCAGCAGAAGTGATTAAGGTATGTTGCATTTAAATATTTTATGATTATGTTAGAGCTCTCTCTTTATTTGTATGGATGACCGTGTAGTTAAGATATTTTACTATGAAATATTTACAATCTTATGTATATGAACTTATATGAAATACTAAAAACTATCTAATAACTAACAAAAATAATAATAATATATAATGTTTGCCCTGCAGTGGGACAATAATAGGCTGGATTATTATTATTTAATGTTTTATTAAATCATATAGGTAATTAGAACTTTACTTAGAACATTTGAAATGATTGTAAATCATTTTGATTCCACATTTTTAAATAAGTACAATCATAACTAGCAGGGATGTAGATATATGTTTTTACTTTAAGCGTAATATTATATGAATGGAAAAATTACAAAAAAAACTAAAGTCAATCATTTGAAAGATATACACTTCCAAAGTCGTAAAATGAGCCCCCCCCCCCGCCTCTAACTTTTGAAATAATAAAGTTGGAAAAAAAAATTGATGTAAATGTCAATAAAAACTTTCAATGAAAACTGGTTTGAACAAGATACAATCATAAGTTTTTGAGATATAGCACAATTTCAAAAACCGCACACGTTACTTTGTAATTCATACAAACACTATGAAAAACAAAGTTAAGAGCAAAACTTTGCTTGTTACTACGGAACACTTCATGGGCGAGTCCGACTCGTACTTCCCCAGTTTTTTTTTGTAACTCCACTGGTAAAATCTCTCTTCCTTTTCCTCTCACTCATTATTTTTTACAAAACCAGAAGTACAATATTATTATTATTTGTTGTATTACAATTTAAAAATACACCATTAAAATAAATAAAATAATTTCTGTAACAATAAGTAGAAAGTATTCTGTAAACAATAAGACATGGTCACCCTATCGCACCACATACTGATAATGTTCTACAGCTTCTGAAATATAACCTTAAGAATTTTTATTGTATTTTTACTAGTTTTGACAAATTAAAATCTAGGTATTACAAAAAACTCCAGACCTCTGCGATGCTTTTTCAGCGAGATACAGGCGAAATAACGTTTTATTCACCGTTTCGATGGCGTGGCCATATCGTTTTAGTCTTATAGCTCCTGAAATATAAACCTAGGAATTTTTGTTGTATTTTTCCTAGTTTCGACAAATTCAAATCTGGGTAATTACAATAAACTACACACCTCTGCGATTTTTTTTCAGCGAGATACAGGCGATAGCGTTTTCTCCACCGTTTCAATGGCGCGGCCATTCGGTTTTAGTGTTATAGCTCTTAAACTATAAACCTGAGTATTTTTTTTATATTTTTACAAATTTTTTACAAATTAAATCTTGCATTTGCGTAAATTTCAGGTCTCTACAAGGCTTAGTTTTAAAGATCTCAGTGGCCGCGCGGTTCGCCGCGTTTCAATGGCGCGGCCATGTTTAAACCCTTATAACTTTTTAACCGTATCTTTGACAAATTTATGGTTTTGGGAATCAACTTCTACAAATTTTTACAAAAAATTGACATGGTTTTTTTTTAAAAAAAACGCTATGGCCGCGCGGTCGAACTGGACACTTTTGTGTTTGTAGGTTAAAAAACACAAGGGTGGAATCCTTCTGAATCTGAAGGTTAGGCTAGGTTAGAACTGTGACCATAACGCACGAGGCGAGCGAGCGTACCGCGGTAGCGGTCGCCGAAGTGCTAGGCATTTTCGACTTTTACCGGGATTTCGTGATATTCCTAGTGATTTCGTGAAATCCCTGGTTTCCTTATTTTCCTGTGACGTATATAGGTAAGAAGTAATTTTAATATTTGGAGAATGTCTTGTTGACTGCTTGAACGAGGTAGTATGTTTTAATCTCGAACATAAATAATTATTTGAGCGTTCCACTAATCACTGCCTAGACTCAATGCCCTAAAAAAATAAACCTTGCGACCCGACCATCTCTTTCTTAAAATACATATTTCAGCTTATCTGCTTTCGTCTTAAAATGTTTTCTAGCTGTAATTCCTCTTGTTAGGTAACAAACGTGTCAATGCAAAAACAAACCCTCTTTAGTATTGTTAAATAAAACAAGAAGTGCTACTAAATCGGCAATGGCAGTCAAAACATAAATTTCTCTGAGACAAGTGATGTGTTATAGGTTACATTATTTAAAACTGGGACATAACTTATTTAACTTTTATTTTACAAGTTGAATAGTTTGGTGACGGAGTAAGAATTCAGTGTGTCACCACCCCATCTCATTCCATGAGTGTTGTAAAAACCGACTAAGGGAATATCCGTAAATATATTTATCTTTACGTAATAAAAAGAAGGAAAACTTGAAATTAAACCCTATACCAATCCGTTTGGCCAGCGTGGTATTAGTAGGCCAAGTATCCCTCCGGCACTGGAGGAGGCCCGTCCCTGCAGTGGGACATTAATGGGCTGTTATCATGAATAGGTAATTTGGTTGCGGTAGCGGTTAGCGTGCACGAAATCGCGGGTTCGAATTCCACGCGGGACAATTTTTGTGCAATCCACATATTATAATAGGTTGCTTAATACCTACTGATACACCACCTTGACGATCCAAGACTGTGTAATGGCACAAGTTAATTGAGTTGACGTATTATAATAAACAAAGGCTCCTACACTAACTCACTAAAGGGAGAATCAGTAATTATGCATTTCCCAGCTTCCTTGATATAATCGATTTTTTAACTAGGTAGGTATGCCGTATTTTAGAGCTTTTAGATGCTTCTATGAAACTTGACAGCAACATACACCCACCCTGGACAGGACTCACAAATTGTAAATTCGATCCTACCTAGTTTCTATCAGATCCTGCCTAGTAACTAGTCCATGTTTAGAAGATACTTACCTACATTTGTTCCCCTTAACCTGTCGTAAATATGGTTAAATAAAGTGTCTCAAAGCTCAGAGTAGTAGGTATTGGCGGTTTTTTAACTCTCATGTTAGTTGTCCGATACACTCTTTTGGAACGAATTAAACAGTATGCGTTTCTCGGCCACGGCACGTAAACAGAAAACAAATTAGTCAGGGATTCTGTCGAAATTTGTCGAAAACGAATGGCAATGGTAGAAATAAAGAAGTTATAGGGGTCTAAACGTGGCCGCGCGAACGAAACGCGGAGGATTGCGCGGCCACGGAGATCTCAGCAACTACTTGAGCTAGAGATCTAATCCTTTTTGTAAATGAATGGCTGAATTTGTCAACAATTGTCGAAAAAAGAATCACAAGCCCTAGATCAATACTTTACTAGATATTCACCTCTGAAGTCATGGCCGCGCAATCCTCCACTTGTGATTTCTTTAATGTTGATTATTTCTTTTAAACTAAGACTTTAGGCAATAAAATTGGTGTTTACAGCAAGGTTTTAATTTGTCGAAACTAATGAAAGCAATAGACTCTACTAAAGTTTAGCCATATAGAAGAGATCAGAGGAAAACAAAAAGTTCATGGCCGCGCAATCGAAACGGTACTTTGGACGCTGATATCTCAGTAACTATTATTGCAAGGATATTTGTGTTTACATTTATTTATTCTATATTTTAACCTCATTGTAATGACATATCGTTTGAACCTCAGAACAGTTCTCAAGCCGTGTAATCTCAAAAATAATGATACTCTGTACAATGTTCGAGCAGAGTAACCATAATTTCGATTTCATTAGGATATTCCTCTAATGGGAGACTATCAATTTTATTTTAAAAAACAATAAAATCACTCCTTTAGTGCGTGAATGTAATAAATATGAATAGGTTGAATGGTAAAGTCGAAATATTTCATGACTCTTTTTCCAGTTTTAGACAAAAAATATTAAAAACATTTGAGTTGTAAGTTACTCAAATGTTTTTAAATTTAACTTTTCTTTTTCAATTACCTAATTTGTTTTAATTTTGCCTTTTATCGTGAATACCTAGATTTTAGTTTAATTATAATTTATTTTGTTTGGTTTATTTAGAATTAAAAAAAATATTGCTCACCTCTCTTTATTGATATCTCTACTCTTGTTAATGTTGTACATGCCCCTTTTAGGTTTATATAATATGAAGACTATGTAATAATGTGTTTTTTATTGAATGTCTATATGTATTATGTTGTCATGTCTATTGATAAATAAATAAATAAACAACTAATGTAATCTGTAAAATTTACTAGGCATTATCAAATAAAAAACTTGTTACATTTCAATGACTAAAAAGGAATGACTACAATGGGTGTAAATAAAAATGTTTGTGTGGTGTTATAAAACCAGGATGTAAGTTAATCTTGTAATGCTACACGGCACAGAACATCTTTTAAATATCACTACACACACAGTAAGTTCGTAAAGAATCATGCGATCGAGGTACGAAAAATAACTAAGGCGATAACAAAAAAGTACAAATACATACCTACTTACTTATTAAAAATCTTTCGTCTTTAAAAATAATTAAAGTATAAAGGAGTCAATAGTTCCTTGATAGTTTAAAATCTACAAATATTTGTAGCATATAATAATTTACTATGATTAATAAAAAGGATATGCAGAGCTGACGGCAACCTCCAATAGTGGAGAGGCACTGAAAGAAGAAGAAGAATAAAAAGGAATTTCCTAATGAAATCTAAATTATGGTTACTGTGCTCGAACATTGTACAGGGTATCATTATTTTTGAGATTACACGGCTTGAGAACTGTGCTGAGGTTCAAACGATATGTCATTACAATGAGGTTAAAATATAGAATAAATAAATGTAAACACAAATATCCTTGCAATAATAGTTACTGAGATATCAGCGTCCAAAGTACCGTTTCGATTGCGCGGCCATGAACTTTTTGTTTTCCTCTGATTTCTTCTATATGGCAAAACTTTAGTAGAGTCTATTGCTTTACGCCTGTAAACACCAATTTTATTGTCTTAGTTTGAAAGAAATAATCACAAGTGGAGGATTGCGCGGCCATGACTTCAGAGGTGAATATCTAGTAAAGTATTGATCTAGGGCTTGTGATTCTTTTTTCGACAATTGTTGACAAATTCAGCCATTCATTTACAAAAAGGATTAGATCTCTAGCTCAAGTAGTTGCTGAGATCTCCGTGGCCGCGCAATCCTCCGCGTTTCGTTCGCGCGGCCACGTTTAGACCCCTATAACTTCTTTATTTCTACTTCGACAAATTTTTAGTTTGTGCCATTCGTTTTCGACAAATTTCGACAGAATCCCTGACCTAATTTGTTTTCTGTTTACGTGCCGTGGCCGAGCAATCGAAACGCATACATTAAACATACCACTCGTGTCCCCTTTCATAGTTCAATTTCTGTTTTAACTTTAGTGCCAAGTTAAAGCACACAGCCCTTACCTTTTGATTAGTGTCTCATTGTTGCGTCCTCGATTTGACTTTACTTTAGCCACCTAAAGCAAGAAATTAGATATGATTGCATGTGTTTTGTGTAGGGAAAAGAAAACAAAAAAGTTCATACAGACTTATTTATTATTTGGTTATTTATTAATAGAATATAACTAATACACTATTTACAGAATGACACAATTAAACTACAAAGTAGAATTGTGAAGATGTAATTCATCTAATTTTATATACCAAATAAGGTACTCTACTAGTGAAAAGTTATTGAATATAATATTCGATTTCGGCCAACAAGGGATAAAAGGAGATCTTATTTTCGATTGATATGTAGCAAAGGATAATATTTTTTCCATTGGTACAGACAATCAATTTATTTTAATTTAACTATTTGAGTCATCTAGCTTAACTTTATTCTGCTGTGATTAAGGTTTCCTTCATTAATTAAGAACTGATAAATTTAATTTTTTGATAATAGATTAGAAGAGTCGAATACAGAAATTCGATAACTTTTCACGGCACACAATTAACATTCTTTCGTCAAATTTTTAAACACAAAAAGAGGCAAACAATGAGTGTTCTTTTTAAAATTAAATGCAAGGACTTACAGGCAAAGGGGAACTCAATATTTTTAAACACAGATGTATAAATTAAATTACTCACATTTACTTTACAAAATAATCTTACTTATTTAAATAATAAGTATCTATTTGCCCACTAGCCCATGAAGTGACCTTATGCTATACGCAAAATATGATATTTATCACTTAGATGAAATTAAAATAATTGCCAATAATTGGTAGGTACGTTAAAACTTTCCTTACAATTAATTTCGTGACTTATTAAAACAATATCATAATAGGAAAGGGACAAACACATCCATTCAAGAAACGTATAAAATTGTACTTTAGTGTCACGACAGTCAGTAAATTTGCACAAGGATGTAATTTGTTCGTATATCTTCTATATCATCAGAGACCAAATTTGCACGTGTCCGACAATTCATTGATAAAAAACTGCAGGTAATATCTAGAAGATATTTAATTGGACACATGTGCAAAATATACGAGAGTATATTCAAAGTCACGAATTCATACAATCTATAGAATATATCTAAAGTGTCGCTTAAATCTAGGAGCAAATGTTTAGTCGCCACTGCGAGGAGAGCGGTCTGTACTCCCCCGGTCCTGCCCATCTCCGTTCTGTCGCGGCGAGGGGGACCGTGAGCGCGAGTGCGAGCGGTCGCGGGACACGGAGCGGTCACGTGACCCCGAGCGGGAGCGAGAGCGGGAACGAGACCTGGACTTGCTGACGCGACGTTCTTCCTCACGCTTTGGAGATGCTGCTTCCTTGCTGCGAGATCGAGACCTTTCCCTGTTAATTACAATTAGTACTTTAAAACATAATTGATATGTGAAAAACTGTTCATAAAATCAGATTTATTTCTGTTGTAAAATAAATAGAAAAGAAATAAATTAAAAATGTTAGTAAGATTTTCATTTTGTTTAGATTTAAAAAGCAAGCTATAACTTGAAATAAAAAATATTGTTGTTAGCTTAATGTTAGTGTGTTAATCAGAAAATGATAAAATTATTACATTGAAAAACATACGATAAGATGCAAAAGCTAATTTTATTGTAAAAAAAAATGCATCAGTTAAATTTTTGTACCTATAAAACTCATAATTTACATACATTTTAATTATATTGGTAAAAAAATCTGCCATTTTGAAAACTTGTGTCCTTATGTATTTTAAAGCGTGCGTGCACGCATGCTGTGATCTTAATGACTAAACAAAATGGCAGTTTCAATAAAAGACGTAACATAATACATTTAAAAATCATGAAAAACACGTTTAAAAAACATTTTTCCACATGTAAGACTATAAAAAAATTACATGCATAAAAACATTATCTACCTCATATATTTATCATAAGACAATTTTGTTATTAAATGCAATTACTAATTTTAAGCTTTTTTAATAGTATCTAAAAAGTAGTTCAATGTCTTGTAGAAAATCATATTGACTGACTGAAATATTTTGAAACCTAATAAAGCATGTAATATTTTTATAGGCCCTGATATTAGTGTAAAAAATAAATCTATTTTAGCTCTCTAACTACATTTAAAAAGTCAAAGCAAACCATTATATAAAACATTAAACAGCCATAACGCTCACCTTGGAACGACGTCTCTTCAAGATGCAGGAAAACATGGACTGAGTTAATAATGTACTTATAATGTGCAATCAATATTAATAAATAGATAGGAATTTTGGTAATATGCGGATGCCAATAGGATTACATTAGGCCGCTTCTGACAATAATGCTTATTACGTTGTGAGGTTATTTTTCAGTTAAAAAAATTTTATACTTAAAATCATAACCTTTGGCTCCCGATGGACAAATACAATTATATTGTGAAAAAATAATCTCACATAATCGGCACAATCGTCAGACGCAAAGATTGAAAGCACACTGGCGACTTACTTGGATGCAGCTTTTGGTGATCGTGATTTTGATCGAGAGCGCGACGCGGATTTGTCTCCGTTCCTGTCGCGAGCCGCCGAGTCTGACCTGCGCGGCGCTGAGCGGGAACGAGACTTCGAGCGACTGCGGTCCCTACACGCCAGAGCGCACCACAAGCGGGAATAGCAGTAAGGGCAGGCTTTAGTTACGTTCTACACTACCCACGCTCGGTATACATACAGCTTGTGTACACACAGCCGACCTATACCGACCGTGGAGACACAGATGTGATGCTAATACGATCAAGAATACAGTTGCTTCACATTTAAGTAAAATAGATACCAACTAATTAACATAATATAGGAAATAGAGAATATGGTACTATTTAGCTAAGTACTTACATTTTTAAATTTTGCTCAGCGCAAGTAATTACACACCTAGCCAAATGAATACTAGGTTAATTTTGTACATAACCATGCACATTTCCATTGTTTTTATGTTTATTGCTGGAGCATTTGAGAAAAGAAATGTCATGCAAGCAAATTTGAGATAATTAGGGGAAATATTTGGCAGACTACTTAGAAATCTATTAAACTAATAATATTGTTCAAACATTTTTAGTTCTATACTGTGAGAATTTCTAATATAAAAAAAAGTATTTTTAAATGTTTCCGAAACTTAAATTTGATTTGAGCTCAGGCCAGAAACATTGTTAGCAATACTTTCATGGCCCAGATGTAAGGTTTCTGTGTATTTAGACATACAATTAGGAAGAAACTTTTTGAAATACATAATACCGTTATTTACTTTGGTATTATGTATAATACTAATCAGGTAAATAGTCTGCTTCAAAATAATTATTGTTTATATTATTATGAGATCTATTAAGTGATTTGACTATTCATTCTATTTAATGTACATGATGATTTACACATTATTTGAAGATCTTGCTTTGTAACATCCGGATAATATTTTTTGAACTGACAAACAAAATTTTTCTCTAGTCATAGAATTGACCGATTTACTACATGATTTGGGTGTACGATAAATTAAATAATTAATTAGAGTTTATGTACAATACAAGATAGTTTCACTCCAAATGGTAACAAAGCAAGATCACAAATGTTGTAATGAATGCAAGTACTTACTTCGACTGCGAACGGGAGCGGGACTTAGCAGCGGGGCTCTTGCTCTTCGGGCGAGACTTGGAGCGGGAACGGCTGTGAGACGAACGACCAGACCTTTAAATTTATTTTTAATATCCAAAAATATCTAATTTTGGGGGATAGTTTAGTATAATATACAAGTTTTCATCAGTAGTAGTTTTATCAGCAAGAGCTTTCAGCCCCGAAAGATAGTAAAATATAGTCTCATCATGATATTTTATATTTATTATTAAAAACGTTACGTAGCTATTGAGAGTTTATATACCTTTATATAAAATATGCAATGCTGTAAGGATATTGAGTATTGAAGAAACCAATTTACTCTATCAAAGAGCAAATAATAACAAATTGAATGAATTCGCAGAAAGTTAAAATTATTCTAGAAAATGTTTTTTTTTACCATGTCCAGCAGTGGACTGCGATAGGCTAAAATGATTGATATGTTTTTTTTAATAATTTGCCTTTTGTAAAATTATACCTTGATCGGCTACGCCTCCTGTCACGGGAGCGGCTACGGCTGCGACTAGAAGATGATCGTGACCTCCGACGAGATGATCGGCTGGCCTCGATCAGTTTTATACGTCTACCGTTAAGTTCGGTACCATCCAGCTTTTCAATAGCAGCTCGCATGTCCGAGTGTGTAGCGAATTCTACAACACTATAGAAAACAAAAATACATGTTACAGATATACATTTCTAATGGAGTGGGAAAATATAGTCGTTTTTATAATAGTATCAGTTGAAAAGTTATCACCAAGAGCATTCTGCCCCGAAAGATGGTAAAATGTATAGTATCATCATGAAAATATTGAGTCTATAGCCATTCAAGTATTTACTCTGGCTATGTTTTTGTCTTTTTTGTAAACGTTAAACAAGTATGTAAAATAAAGAAAATTGGATGCCAACTCAACTATATGTAGTTCAAATCTAAAAATACTGTGTTATATAAAGTTAATAATATCTGTCCAAGTTGAGTTAAAACATCTAATACTTAATGATATATATCCTTTGGTACTTACCCTTCATTTCTGTGTTGCTTGTGAGCGTCAGCATAGGTGACCTCACCAGCCTGACGCATATAATCCTTTAGGTCCTGCAAACCAATGAAACATGTTAGAATTTGAACTTATATGTATCTTTATTAATCTTTTCCAAAAGTCATCATCAGAGTTATGTTTTATCATCAAGGTTTTCAGCCCCGAAAGATGGTAAATAAACAATATCATCATAGACTTTTGGAAAAGAATGAACTTAATAGTGAAAGATTTACCCTATTCATAGCATTTTTATGTTAGCATACATATTGGTATTGAGAAAAGTATATTGATGAACAAAATCATGAAACAATAGATGTGCTACTCACAGCACTTTCGTATGCGATTTATCATTGGGTTATCATTGCTTATCATAAAGTGGTTCCAGTCTATTGTTAATCTTCCGCCGGGCCATTTCTATTTTTTCTCAGATGTGGTGATGATTTACAATGGTCCTCTGTTTGTCTTTCAATCACTTTCTATTTCAGCAGTCATTGGCTTTCTTTCTACCTTTTTGATTCTGTTAACAGATTGATTGATTTTGATGTCACAGTCATCAGTCATCCATCAGAGATTGGCATCGTCCCATCCATTCCAGTTTGTCATCCAGTTATTGAATCTGCACAAGTTTACTATTGCCAAACATGGTTGGTTTCAGGCCAGTATTTCTACTGTTAAAATCCACTCGTTTTCTACTCCTTTGTATGAGATTCAAGCGCTCTCTCGTCTCAAAGCTTCAGTTCTCTATTCCTTCCTTGTTGGGTTCAGTCCATCCATTGATGTAATTTTGACTCGCCCCTCAGATCGTCTCCATACATTACGGAAATAAGCAATGATACCATATGAATTACCACATACGAAAAACTGATCGAGCATAAATAGAAAATAAAATAAACATACGAACATAATGATTGAAATGGGTGTTCACAATAGTGTTGTTTTTTTGTTAGAATGTTATTTAAAACTCACTATTGTGAACATTGAAAGTTAAAAACTTAAATAATAACAATGAAATGAATTTAAAATGGGATTGCACATTACGAGAAACGGCTCCTGTTGTCTGTGCCCCCCTTCGGACTTTACCTTGGCGGGGGCCACCGGGCTCGTCTGGCTGCGGGGGCGGGTGGGGGGCAGGCGTCATCACCGCCGCCGGGACCGATCCTAACATCGCCACAGACCACATCGCACACGCTACATCGAGGACTGGCCACGTTACGTCACCTTCTGTTGTTTTTAAAAATTATCTATAAAGCTCGTAAGTAAGTTTCATACAACACTTGTATAAAATACAATTACTGACTTTAGGATAATGAATGTTATGCAAAGTGCTAATAAATTCTGACATTTTAAATTATGTAGTGTTAGACTAAGTTAAAGTTATGATGCTATTGAACAAATTATTTTGTATTTTATGTTTTTATTAGTAATGTAGTCTAAACGCCATGATGTTGTGGTCCCTTGATAAGTTTGCCAGTGGTCATTGTCCCGTCATTGGTCCTTTGCTTTTGTCCTCAGCTTTGATCCTTAGTTCCATAGTCATCCAGGTAAAATTGGTTCAAGATATGGTTATGTAATTTTCTGTAATACCTCCAATTTGCGTCTTCAAATTGTCTGAGCTCATCTTCTTATGCAGATTGCTCTCCAATGGATCTTCTAGTTAGCACGTCATAGTTGTATATGAAGGTCCCACATCGGTCAAACAGCAATACAGTCCTCCAGTGGCATCTATGGTCCTGAAGTTATCCTCTAGGTCACGCAAGATCTCCGGGTGGTGGCAAGCCGTCCAGCCCTCAAATACCGTGAAGCTCATGTCCAGACCCTGGGTGATAAGTGATGGAATGATGATGGCCCATGTGCCTTTCCAGCGAAGTTCTTACCTGCCAGCTAATGCGGCTAGACAGATTTTCGACGATTAGTCGATACTCGGTGCGCGTTGGTGGTCCATATCTGTAATTGTTGTAGTCACTGAAAAGAGAAATGTCTTATTATAATTTAATTGCTATGATTATATTTTACATAATTGTAAAAACCGTTGGTTATGTTGAACTTATATGTATCTTTATTAATCTTTTCCAAAAGTCATCATCAGAGTTATGTTTTATCATCAAGGTTTTCAGCCCCGAAAGATGGTAAATAAACAATATCATCATAGACTTTTGGAAAAGAAGGGAAAGAAGTATATTTAATTTTACAACACCTGGATGTTTTAACTTTGGTCCCACAGATGTACTTGTTTGTAATAAGATTTTGCATCAACAATAAAAAAATCAGATGAAAGGCACACTTTTGTTCCCCATTGGTAAGACAGTATAGATGAAAATATAAATGTCTTTAAATTGGTTTATCAATTTCATTTATTACTTTTGGTTGATTTGAAAAGTACTTAAATACTTCATACATAATTATGGGAAAATAAGAGGGCCAATGATCTAAGACTGAACCATTTCTTGGTAAGGTAAAAACAAAAATTAACTATGCTAATGTGTACTTACGGAAAATGCCTGCAATATTTACAAAAAATATTACAATTTATATCAACATTACCCTATACTTACTACATTAACTAATGTGACTAATATCTATTAAGCTTTATGTAGGGTAGAACATGTTAATAAGACTTAAATAGATATTTAGGTCTTTAAAATCATAAATCAACAAATGATTACTTCTTTGAAGAAGGAGTTGATAAACGGAACAGTGTCTTAAAACCTCTGTTCAGAATTAGATAGGTATTTGTTGAATCAGGATTTTAATATCAGCATATAGCATTTATTGAATAAAGTGAAGCATATGTTATACCAACTACAGAATTGCTATCTATTTGCTAATATTAGTGAACTTTTATGTTTACAAATTTATCATACATCTATTCTAAAAGTAAATGTGTAAGAGATTAAGGTTTTGTGTTCAGGTTGGTGCCTTGTATAAGTAAAAAGCATAGCAACAAGTTCAGGCTAAATATTACATACTTAAATAACACTGGCTTGTTATGCAAAAACAAACTAGTTTATATATTTCAAGGGTTAAATTAAATAAAGGAATTAAGAAGATATTTCCCAGATGTACTTTGAGATTAGATAATGTTTTAGAATAATACTAAACATGCAAAGGGGCAAAGTAAAAACATTCTGTTCATCAAGAATGTGTTTTCAAGAGAAGTTTTAATTGTTTTGTGCAAGGATGGGAGAAAAACCCAGTATTATATAAATATCAAGATAAGTTTAAAGTTATATACAGACTTTTAGTTTGAATGGATTTATGTGTAAAAAGCACTATCTTGATAATTGCTTGACAGTACAAACTCTTGCAACGCAAAATGGAACATACTTGTTCTAGATAACAATGTTTTGGGGAAAAAAGGTAATAAATAAATGTTGTTGCATAATCATGGCCATGTTATATAAATACAGACGGTTGCTGCCTGTGCTGGGCAGACTGGCGGGGCCCGGGCGGCTGGTCCCGGCTGCGCCAGCGGTCAGTTCCGCGGGGCATGCCTCGTGCTCGCTCCACCGTGACCCTACACACAAACATGCGACACTCACTCGTATCGCGAGCGCCCGCCGCGGTCGCGCTCGTAGTGTCGGTCGCGGCGGTAGCGGTCGGCGCTCCGGTCGATGCCCCGCGCCGGCTCCACCACCACCCTGTGTAGCACCCCACTCTGTTAGCACTCTGCAGCTCACCCGCCACGCATCCACACGACACTGACATCAACTACTACTAGCAATCGACTGTCATCACCAACACACATAGTAATATTGTCAGGTGTACTTGATCATCGTTATTGTGTCATCCAAGAGGCACAGCATGGTACTGCTGGATATAGGCCTTCTCCAAACATTTTCAATAAGTGATACCCTGTGACAGCAAAAGGCCTAATAATAGGTGCTGTTGAAATTCTAAACGGAGTTCTATAACTTGCCAAAATGCATTGACATCCATTTAGGGTATTTGAGTCCCTACCATTTGTACCCCCAATCGGCCCTACTTGATGTTAGTATGAGAAGTTGACTCAATCATTGAAAGACTCATCCCTGAGTCTGATAATTATTATGATAAGAAATGGACTGTTTGGTTTCTTCATATAATTTATGCAATTAGGAAAAAAATATTTTTCTTTGATCAAAAGTAAACTAAATTAATAAGACTACCAATTACTACAATAAATTCTCAATTACCAGCAAATATTGTAGTGACATTTTTTTATAAAAAAATTATTTTAAACTAAGTCATGATCAAATCTAATTCATAACTTTTTTATGTGCAGTGTTAAAAAGTGTAAAAATATATGCAAGATAAGACATACAATGCTATTTGATAACAAAATGATAAGAATATGAATGTGAGCATTCATACATGTTTAACACAAATTTCATACATCTTTATCTTTCATAATTATCAGTTCTCCATACATTCACACAGATGTGGAGCCGGCTGATAAAAATACATTATTAAAAATTAAGTAAATTATCAATATTTTTAAATAATAGTACATAGATAAAATTTAAAAATGACAAACCCACAACTAATACTAAAGCTAATTTAGTTTTAGTATGCTAATAAAGAGTGAACCAAAACACTATTCTTTTAAAATGGCTACAAAAATCTTCCTCTTGAAACACAATTTGTCTAGTGGGAAAAAACTACTCTCAAATCTTTCATAGTATTAATATTTGAGAGTAAAAATAAATAATAAAAAGCAGCTATAGGTTTTATGCACATATTGTTTTTCTTTCTCTTTCTGTTCACATTTATAAATAAATCAGTTGTGTATCTCTTAGCCCATGAATTTGTTTAACATTCTAAAACCCTAATTCAATCTGAAGAAACTATGAAATCCCTGATCCTATACCCCTATAATATTAGAAATTCTTACCTTTCGCCAAGTAACTCTTTTCCATTTAATTCATATACAGCATCATCTGCATCTCGATAATCTTCAAATTCCTAAAACAAATTATTTTAGCTGTAATAAACATGCTTTGGTTGATGGCCTTATGCTCTATCAGAGTTCACGTAAAGTAAGAAACACAAGTAGGTTATCAACAACCAACTACTTTGTCCACATCAAATATTAAAAAGTATGATAAAAATTTGGGTATAATAAATTAATTATTTGGTTCAAGGTCGATTATTATTGAAGACAACATTAAACAGTAATTTTAAATTGTTTTTTGTATTGTTGTTATAAACGGTCAAGCTGAAGTTTTCCTATTCTGTAACAGCATATTGTTGTATCTATTTCTGTATCATATTGTATCCTTTGAAATAAATACCTAGTTTACACATTAACTACAGTTCTAATAAAGCCTTGAATCAGATTTATTTGTAATGGTGAATCAGTTTATTGACCATTGCAGAATGAATTAGTTCCCGGTTGTGATAGTGTTCAATATTTATGTTGAATAAAACTGGGACCAAACCGATGCATATTCCTTGGTCAGGTCATCCTTAGCCAAAAACGAATCATAATTTGAATACTATATCTCTTTAAAAGCTTCAAATTAAGAGGTCATGGTAGGCTAACAGGCAACGGATGAAACAAGGTTATCTTCGCAATATTTAAGAACTAAAGCCCGATTTACACATCGACAAGTACAGTAGCGAGTTAAGTAGTAAGTTGCTGATTAAGTTGATTTAAATAGATCTCCATCCTATTTTTTGGCAAGTTAAGTTGGCGAGACGCGAGAGAGGGGGCTACTTCGTACTTAACTCGCCAAAAAATAGAATGGAGATCTATTTAAATCAACTTAATCTTAAAATACTACTTAACTCGCCACTGTACTTGTCGATGTGTAAATCGGGCATAAGTTATCAGTAGTTAAACTAAAGTCACAACTAGGGCCTTAACTTATGTAAACAAATCTTTATTTTAAAATAATACTTACAACAAATCCGTAGCCATTCTTTATAAGAATATCTCTGATTCTGCCAAAGCCTTTGAAGAACTTCTCCAAATCTCGGTCTCTGACGCCAAATGGCAGTCCTCCCACGTACACCCGTGATCCTACCATTTTCTATGGAAAATAAGATTAATTTAAAAGCTGCAAAACTGATAAATGCAGGTGAGAATCGAATTCGGCAAAAATGATATAGAGCGTGGCGTCAATGTTCCCTCGTGGGGCGCAGCCGGAACGATGTTCGATAAAAGTCACTTTTACATTAAAGTTATTGTAAACTGATACTTCTATTGCGGTTTAAACTAAAAATAAGCTAACGCAACTATAATTAATAATGTAATATTGCTAAATATTATGATAAATACCACGACACCTTTTTATATCATCATCGATCACTTCATCGTTCTGACAGTACAAAATACATTATTTAAGTACAATAATAAGTTTTAACAACACGTATACCTCACACTATTAAATGCAATTGTTTATTATAATAAAATAATAAATAACCACATTATACTAAAATCTCCCGCGTAGTTTCTATCTTGGAAGCTATGGAGCAATATGGCGGCCTAACAGTAATAACTTTTAAATTGTTACTTTTACTTACCTTACTAATTTTGAAGCCTTTTAATAACTCTTTTTAAATAAAAATGCTGGTGCTTCTTTACTTTTTAAAGTAAAGAAATCACAAATACAATAGTTTCAAGTCAAAAGCCTTTTAATTTAAGACACGTGCACACAAAATTGACCAATTTGTAACAGGAAACGGCAAAGGAATAGCGATGCGTCCGTTATACCGTAACGTAACTAAAAACCGTTGCCATGCCACTAACGTATCGTAGCGCTATTGAAATGGCTAGCAACGGCTATCGGTTGTCTAGGTAGGTTAGGTAGGCTATCTACTGACAAACGCTCAACGCTGCCAAAGTTAGGTAGGTATCTAAAATGCGTTGGTTTGGTTGCCTTCCCGCTAGCTGCTATCCGAACAATAACTAAAATAATTATGCTTTCTCACTTTTTCTAAGCGATTCCTCGCATACAAGACAGAGAACGAGCGAATATTACGATATTGCGTTACGTATAAGCCAAAGACGATCTTATAATTAGCGCCATAAAGTTTAATATGGAATGTAATCGATATTTGGCTATTTGGATCGGTAGACGTGAGCGCATGCGCGAAACCGATCACTATAGTTTGACCTTCGAATAATATATCATAGATAAACTAAAATTGTACTTTGCGGTTATGTACATAAAGTCGCTATTACAATATACACGAATTAAGGAAACATGCGTTTACAGGTGTCGTGTTTCTTTGTTTAGTACGACACTTGTTTATTATCTATTATGTTATTCAAAAACTTTTGCATGAGCCGAGCCGGGAGCCGGGTTTTGTTCAAAGTTTTTTGTATTTTTTTGTAATTGCATTAATTGCTATGATATTGATGAGTAAACTTTATAAAAGTGATAAATTAAGTGTTATATAGTGTAATATTTTGATTAGTTATAAGTATAGGTGTAAAAAGTGTAAATAGTTTTAATTATTAATAGTGTTGAACAAAACTTTTAAAATAATCGTGTTAATATATAATTATACCTATATAAGATAATAATCGTGTAAAAACTTTATTTAGTTAGGTACAGTATCGATATTACAGCTAGCTCAGTTAATATCTTAAACGGAAACCGACAACTTAGTTTACATTATGCTATGACACCGGTATTCGGCAACGGTTGTCAATACCGATATTGAAACGAAATAACGGTTAGACAACCGTTGCCACAAATAGCCGACAACGCCCATCTCTACAAAGGAAACCAAAACCACCACACTACCACAGACTGCGGAAAGCAGACAGTTTAGTTGGTGTTGCCATAATAATATGCATAAAATTTGAAATTCCTTCAAATTTCAAATTCAAATTTCAAAATACTTTATTTCATAAAATTTATTACAAATTGTTTGAAATCGTCGTTTACTTAGAATTGAAGCTACAATTAAAATTATAGATCGACACAGACAAACGCTACAGCACTAAAAAAAGCCGCGTTGTATTGTCCAATGTAAAATAAAGGAGAAAAATAAAACCAATCTACTACTCGAATCTACTTGTCTGTCTGTGTTGATCCATAAATTCCAGTTTCCAAATGGTAGGGCCAATGAGAAGAAACCTGGCAAAGAAACTCATGGCAACTCTTTTAAAAATAAGTTGTGTTTACAATTTTTTTTATACCCAATCAAAATATTTGACAGTACCAGACAGGATAATACACCATTTATACATCATAAAAAATAATAATCAAAGAAAAGAAAAATAGAAGACAGGCATGAGAACAAGGAAGACAGAAAAAAAAGATAGAAAGGATACAATAATACAATTAGAACTTAGAGATAAAACAATACAGTAGCACACATAAAAAAAAAAAAGTGCATAAACTTGCATCATTTGAAACAGCCTGGGAACAGAAGCATTTAATCCCAAGCCTTTTTGTCTTTCGTGTAGTCTAGGATAGTATAATATCCCTTTACGATAAGTTTTTGTGTTACTACTTTCTTAAAGTTATTAAAACTTAGATCTTGAATATCTTTCGGAATTTTAATATAAAATCGCACACATTGACCCTGAAATGAACTATGTATTTTTTGGAGCCTAGAATACGGATGAATAAGCCTATCCTTATTTCTAGTATTTATACTATGGACATCACTTCTTTTGACAAATTGGTCTTTATTTTTATGTTTGTACATTATGTTTTCATAAATGTATTGACTTGCTACAGTTAATATATTGATTTCTTTAAATTTTTCTTGAAGTGATTGCCTCCTACCTAAATTATAAATTGCACGAATAGCTCGATCTCTTCTGCAGCACAAAGATAGAATGAATGTCGGCAGCATGTCCCCATAGTAAAATACCGTATGACATTATGCTGTGAAAATAACTAAAATATACTAATCTGGCAGTTTCTATGTCTGTCTTCAATGATCTTATCAATGACTTTTGCTAATCTATGACTAACCCCCGGTCACGGACGTAAAATACGTTCGTGCCCCCGGTGCAGTGCCCCGGTGTTTTCAAATGTCTGCTCAAGTAAAAATTTTATAATCACTAAACTCGTTGGTAAAAAAAGCTCGTAAAATTAGAAAGAGTATTGATACATACAGCTGGTAGTCACGAAACAGACTTCAATACATCTTCATCTTCTTTTCTTACAGTTATAATTTTGCAAAAAACCTATAAATTTAATCCGTTTTTCTTTGAACTCGATAAAATTGTGCAAATTTTTAATAAAGATATTATCAATCCTCAATTAATTGTCATTTTAATATAAATATACAGGTTGTCTATAAAGTCAAGAAATTAAAGTTTGAGGAACTAAATTGTTCATGTGTCTGGCAACACTGAAATTCAAAATAGATTGTAAAGATTGATTACTTATGAAATAGACGTTTTATTTTTACCTTAATTAATTATTGAATACGTTTCTTTTCATAATTAAGTGGTTCAATGTGAAAATTAACCCGGTTCAATGTGCACACCCTAGAGTACACATTGATCCAAATATTATTTTTTATATTTATGTTTTTATTTTTAAAAGTATAAATAATATTGAAAATTCGTGAATGTTCTTTAAAAGCTAGATAAATTACCTATCTTTGTACAAAATTTGAATCCTTTTGGAGCTTAAACAAGAGAGTTATGCGCCTTCAAATTTTACATGGTTCATTGTAGGACAACTTACCCTATGGCTGTCCCCATGGGAACTATGAGTGTTCTTATGTAGGTATGTATGTATGTACAGTACGCGCCAAATAACCCGACCGGGCGCGGCGCGGCGCGCCTGTGAATAGCTGTCAAAAAAGTTCACGCATGTACTGGAACAAATTAAAAACTCGCTCCCTACTATTTAGTTCCCAAACTGACCTGCAAATGTCAGTTACAAAAACTTCAAGCTTAGTTGGCACGTACACTTATATACTGTTTATCTGATATAATTTAGGATATGAAAAACCTCTTAGAAGTCATAGTCTTTATTTATAGTCTGGAATCTTTCTTTCATATTTATTTTAAAGAATACTAAATGTACTTCCAACTGTTTCTTATATTGATCCAACGTGAATAGTATGGACCTAATACTTATCACAGTAGTATGTAAATATTAACTTCCTGTTATGGCAATACTTGACACCAAATCCATAACCAATCAGATCGTCGATCGTGGTAGTAGGTCTAGTTTCTTTTTATCAGTGGACCTGGAAAAGATCCTGTGTTTTTGCAATGTTTCAACAAATAATCGCTGCAATCTATGCATTTTTAGCATTTTCTTTTATCAGAGTAACTTGGTCTTGTGATACCACACTGATCCAACGAGTTGGTATCGGGTTTTCCTTTATTACCAGATGTATTGACTGTTGATTTGTCGCCTATTAAGAGAGTACTTGAGATGATTAGTTTGTGACCTCAGAGGTTTATAGATTTTAAACTATCGCGATTTGTATACATTATACTATTTCTATTCGGCTTTTACTCCCTCTGCAACCACGGCCCTTGTAAGTAGGCCGAAACGTCGGAGAAAAACCTAGGTATTTATCCTATTAGTATCTAGGCTAAGTAGTAGTTTATACCGCGAGTAATACCCAAATAGAAACTTGCTTTACCACGTTAATAAAATTGTATTGTATTGTCTTTTACTATAAAGTCGTAAAAGTAAATGCTATAAGGATAAGGTGCGCACTTAACCAGGTGTACCTACACCTTAAAATGTGCAGTGTGTTTTGTTTTAGGACCATCTTATAGAGGGACCCAATACGCTTTTCCTTTTTCAGGCGCGCTCACTCACTCACTCACTACACTCATCTGACTTAAAATTAAGTTCAATTTCTTAAGAGTACCAATGTAAAGAAAACAACAGTTTAAAAATTCAAATTTTTATTTCCATTCCAAAAGCCATCATACCATTATGCAATCGATTAATAATAACGCTCTCGCTAAGAAAGAAATATAAATGCATTGTCATACTGCATGTCTACTTCATTTCAGTTAAACACTAAATTAAAAAAAAACATTAAAGAAATATGACACACTACTAAGGGCAGTGACTGCCTTATTCGCCTTAATATGAATAATTAAAAGACTGCCAACTTTCGCTGTGGTTTTTTAAACTTAAATTTAAACTGTTAAAAATTTTGTAATCCTACAAACTTTGGTAGGGTAATAAAAATATTACTAATTAATATATTTCAATTCAAAAAACAAACCACAGGGAGAGTGTGTTTTATTACATACTAATTACACATTCGTGTATAAGAATGCGCCAGTCACAAAAAGGCACTACACACTAACCGGGCCCGCAGAGGTCGCAACACTTAACAACGAATGTAAATAGAAAGTGGCAACATTAAAAAAGAAATATAAAATTATGTTCTTTTTTTCAAATATTCTGAGCACGTGCTCACATGATTATATTTATTTACGGATTTTACGGAGCTTTGTCAATTGGAAGCATTACTTCGTCTTAATTATCTTATCACCTACTCGAATATTAATGCGATATTACACAATTATAAGTAAAATCATATTACGAGAGGTACCTAGATTAATATTTATTTTAATTAAGAAAATGCTTCGAATTGTAAATCTAATCGCCTACATGGTATAACTGACTTTATTTAAAAATAAATCAACAAATACAGTATAATAAATACGTATATATATATAAATCATATAAGTACTTAAATACAAAGAAATAATTCATCATTTGATAACAATTAATAATATAATTAATCAGGCACATAATTAATCAATGGTATAATTTATTATAATATTTGGAATTCTGAACTGAAAAAAAATAACAATGACTGTATTGAATGATAAAAAATTATTATAAAAAAACATTACAAAAATTGGTAGCGAAAATCGATTATACATAGAAAAGTATAATATGAATACAATTGTTAAGGATTCGATTTTGTCTACTTGTATTAATTGTATTGTCAAGTAGGTAGGTAAATTTTAAGTTATTATAATGATATGAGCTAAGTTTTCAAAAAGGTCATAGGAGACAGTACAAATTATGGCTACATATTATTTTCATCTACTTTTTCGATTGAAGCACTAAATCAGTCTTTATATTTTTTTTAAATAAGGCCACATCTGAAAAATCATATAAGTAGTCAGATAAATTACGGACAAGAAATTCACATTACATAAATTCAATGTATTACAGTTATTAACAGAAATAAGTAAATTCTTCATGCCATTTTATTTATTTATAGTAGCAACTTTTATTAAAAAAAAGAATAATATTTTAAAAGTTGCTATTTGTTTGGTTAGGTTGGTAAATACCATAGGTATGGTAAACCGGAATAGTATAAAAAGGTATACATAAATTATTTATGTCTTGTCTATTCGGAAAGACTTTTATTTATACCTAAATAAATAATTAGTAGTAAAGTATAACATATACTCATTTTATGTCATATAATAATATAGTTATAATACAATACACACTTATAATTTTTGAATGTATTGACAATACTATACTGTATTTCAGATCTTATGGGTACGGTGACGTTTAGTATTTGTCATTACTAGAGATGTAGTAACACTAAAATCGTTTTTAAAAATACCGATTCTATATCTAACCGATATAATTGACAAACAAGAATAAATCGATTATGGGTACAAAATAAGAAACTAATCTTTTTTTAAATATTTATTAACTATGCCGAATCAATGCGTGATTCATCTGATGAACAGCTTGATGAATTACTTGATTCGTCACTTACATGACATAATAAGTGAAAATCTACTAAATTGTCTAATTTGATGTCTCTTCCTCTCACAGTCATGAAGTATTAGATTTTTGTTTTTTCCAATCATCGGCAGTTACGTGGTCATAGGTTACAGGCCTCTTTTAATAATGACATCATCAAGATTTTATCGCTATGACGTACGAATCCCGCTAAAAAAAAACTTGCGGCCTATCCTCGTAAAAACTAATATTGAGTTATAAGACAACTGAAATTATTATATTAATTTCTATGATTATAAAAAAAAAATATTCGATTTAATAGATTTTATAAAAAACCATTCGATTTTAACAATTTTATTGTGTCAATCTCTATTGAAATTCGTTCCGAGTCGCGCATACGATTTTAAAATTTATATGTTTTTATTTTACATATTAGGGTTGAAGATGGAATATAAAACAAATATTTCATATAATTTAATTGTATATAAACGTCTAAATAATATTTTTAATTTTTATCAGTTCGGATTCATAAATTGATAGCTTTTATTTTTAAATTCTACAAAAGTAAATTATGTAACATGGAAAAGATCAAATGTCACCGTACCTTTCCTGTCTGATAAAGACTATATAGACATTGAAGGGGAAAATAAAAATGTAGAATATCTGTCACACAGCGCATTCTCTCCTATTTTAAGTAATCTATCAAATAATTGTACTAAAATAGGCATGCTTTTATTCTACGTACAAACTTAAGAAATGTTTGTCATATTATTGTTAGTAAATAATTAATTAATAATAATGACATAATAACTAGTTTGAACTTCATCTGATACAGATGATTAATTTCTTTTTTTTTTGGAACATATTTTTTTGAACATTTTTCTTTTTCTCTGAGCAATTAATGATGTCTAATAGTAATCGGATTTAATCATATTCTCTCATTCTGCTTAGGACTACTTCTCATTCATAGTTAGTAACAACGTCAATCAAAACTTCAATCATCTTGTCTATGTCAAAGTTAGTATAATTAATAAAAATTATTGCTTCACGCAACCCTTGGCTATACGCCATCGTCTCTAGTAAAACTCACATCCGTGAAAAAGCACAATTGCTTAATACTTAAGGCCCTGTATAGGGTCACAGCAAAACGCTAGTGTCTTTTTTCTTTTTAATACATTCTGTATTCGAAATTTGAACACTAACGTTCTGAAATAGATATCACCGTTATTTTGAACAGTGTTTTTTCGTCTTATTTTTCTTCTGAATACAAACTGTATTCGAAATTTGAACTCTAACGTTCTGAAAAAGATATCACCGTTATTTTGAACAGTGTTTGTCCGTGTTCAGACTGGGGGAGGTCCACGCACGTAGCGCAATTGTGGGGTTAAAGTTTGGGCAAGAGAGTTGAGGGCATCACAGCAGCGAGGTCGTTCGACGAGCCAGGCTGCTAGGAGTAGGGCCACAAGACACAGTTGTATGGGGAGGGAAGAGCGTAGGACTCGCCACAGCCATCCGCCACGTGGACTGTAGTCCGGGTCGCCAGCACCGGTTTTGGTGCCAGTTATTGTGGTTACACTGTTGTCTCGTCTGAAAAAGAAAAATATACAGGTTAAAATTTGGAAAAAAGAGCACAAGGTTTCTATATACTAAATAATTGTCATTCACTTAATAGTAAATTTGATAGACGTTGAAATACATTTTTTTTTAAATTATTATAAGAGTCATCTACTAAGTTTTGAACTACAATAAAATGTATACTACAGTTGACGTTTAAATCATTCCAATACATATTAAGTTTAATGTTAATATTCATATCAACGCCATCTATATTGTTATATTAAAACAAAATTTAATAATAGAACTTACGTTTGCTCCTCAATCTTCAGATCGGGAATGCTTAGTTCAACTAAAGCGCGGCAAGATTCTTGTAATGTGCGTACCTCGTTTTCTGTTTGCTCCATACGCTGTAAAGACAATATTTTATTAATTACTAGAAACCACGGATCAAAAATACCTATTGTATGAATTGCCTCTATTTTTGTCATTTTTTCTCCTACTATCTACTTCTATTTTTACACTCCAAAATGGAACAATACGGCATAGCTACGCAATAATACTATTACAATACTAGCGACTTGACACGATGTTAGAATTAAACTGATTATGCACTTTGACGTCAGCGATCAAATTATGCGTACAGGCGCCTAATGTTGACACGCGTACCACGTCTACTTACCACTTTCACTTTGATTTTTGTTTCGTGCTAGAAACTAAGTATGATCTGCTGTTTTCGTAATAATATTATCGCCTGTGTCGCGAAGACATTTGGTATTAATTTATCGGACTTAAACAACATAGGCCTAAAAAAGTCATTTGTGTATGCAAATATACGCCGAGGCAGCCTCCGCTTTAAATAAACCTCTTCAAATATTATGGTTTAATTTATTTATTAGGAAGAGCCAACTTTTACTGTTTTACAGAAAGGACTAAGCATTGTTTCTTATATGAACACAAGTTAAAACATAGCATACCTTAGCGATGGCCCGTTGTGCAGGTGAGTTGTGCGCTAAAGCCGCCTGTAGACGTCGAGCTAACTCCCGCAACGCACTGAGACGTCTGGCGCGACGTCCTGCGCCGTCGCTGTCGCCGTCAGATATACCTGAGTCCGACAACGAATCGCACGTCGATCCTCCCTGTGGTAATCAAGAAAAAGTTAATTAGAATTATAAACGTAGAAATAAAATGACGCATTCTATAAAAACAATAATTATGTAATTTCATTCAATAAAGAAGATTTTTTTGTATTGTCTTAGAGATAACTCTAGTGTTTAAGGTAGAGCTGAGCTGTCAAAATTATCATTTATGACGTTTGACACAAATGACATTAATTAAATTATCAATCTGATGTCATTAAGCTGTACATTCTACAGTATTAAAAAGAATAACATTACAGTTAAAACCTAGGGAGCCAAACCCTCGTTTACATATTTTATCTGGTATTTAGACCAAAGCAATATTTACCTTTTTCTTGTCAACCAGCGACGCAGCCAACTGCTTGATCTGCGCAGTAACCTCAGTGTGGTCACCCTCAGCAGACCCGCGGTCCCTCAGAGCTTCCAAAGTGGCCAGGTCTCCTCTTAACGCGCCCTGGAGCTCCCTTAGAGCGCTCTCCCACTCTGCCCAAGCGCATACTGCTTTCTCCAGTGATATCAACTCATTTGAAGTTCTGAAATAATGAAAAGAGTACTTTTGTAAAAGAAGTATTTTATAGACAAATTTTAAACTCTTAACTTTTTTTTTAAAGCAACTCTATCCCTTGTGCTAAGTCTTGTGTCGCAGGGATAGACATTAATTCCCTTGCTCATAAACGCCTCTTAAATTTAATCACTGTTTAGCGAGATTTTTTTAGGAAAACCAACCTTATACTAAATACTCAATACTCAATTCTTTATTGCGTTCCACAATGTTTCATAGGTACAAGATGGTAGAGTTAACAAAGGTTCAAATTGTGGACCCTGTCGGGCACAGCATAGTTTAGGAGAGAGGAGGAAGGGCGCTAGAATTTTACTGAAAATTAATTATTAAGCATAAATTCATTAATAGTACAGTCAAATAAGGCTTAATTAGGGGCAAACCTCGGAACGGAAGCGAATAAGCTGTAAATTTGCATAAACCTTTGTTTTGGTGTACTAATGACTGGTAGAAAAGTCTCATATGATCACGTGTCTGCGTCATAAGTTATTCAAGGTCAAAGGTCACGAAAATCAGTTTTTTCCCATTATCTCGTTTTCTATGGGAAATACGCATTTAACGTCATTATAAATATTGTAGATCATAAAATTGTCTACAAAAAATATCTGAACACTTTTCTCCTAAAAAGCATCGCTTTCGAGATATCGTGACTTTAGAGCGCAGGAAAGTCGTATTTTCGACTATATGCACACACTAGCTTTTTCCCGTGATTTCGCTCGCGTTTATAAATATTATGAAAAATAAGGCTTATTTCAATATATAGTAGCATATGCATGCTTGGTCTCAGCCTAATCGGTTTGAAATTGACAAAGTTATATACAAACTTCCATCCCCTATCTTATCCCTTTAGGGGTAGAATTTATCAAAATCCTTTCTTAGCGGATGTCTACGTTATATCATCTACCTGCATGCCAAAATTCAGCCAGATCTGTCCAGTGGTTTGGGCTGTGCGTTGATAGATCACTATGTGGTAGGAGTATTCCTACTGGAAAAACCACGTTAATAACGCACGCACAGCCCAAACCACTGGACAGATCTAGCTGAATTTTGGCATGCAGGTAGATGATATAACGTGGGCACCCGCTAAGAAAGGATTTTGATAAATTCTACCCCTAAAGGGATAAGATAGGGGATGGAAGTTTGTATATAACCTTGTCAATTTCAAACCGATTAGGCTGTGACCAAGCATGCATATGCTACTATATATTGAAATAAGTCTTATTTTTCATAATATTTATAAACGCGAGCGAAATCACGGGAAAAAGCTAGTGTGTGCATATAGTCGAAAATACGACTTTCCTGCGCTCTAAAGTCACGATATCTCGAAAGCGATGCTTTTTAGGAGAAAAGTGTTCAGATATTTTTTGTAGACAATTTTATGATCTACAATATTTATAATGACGTTAAATGCGTATTTCCCATAGAAAACGAGATAATGGGAAAAAACTGTTTTTCGTGACCTTTGACCTTGAATAACTTATGACGCAGACACGTGATCATATGAGACTTTTCTACCAGTCATTAGTACACCAAAACAAAGGTTTATGCAAATTTACAGCTTATTCGCTTCCATTCCGAGGTTGAATGCTTATTTTACTGGAGTATAATAAAAATATAGTTATTTCAAATTATTAACAAATCAATATTAAATTAATACATTAAGTTCCTATTAAATTATTATCAAATTACTATAGGTACCTAGTTATTTCCTATTATCAAATTATAATTTTTAATATTTTATTATATTTTTGTGAATACCATAATATGTACCAATTTCTGTGCACATAAGGTTATTCCATTCTATTATTCCTATTAAATTACTAAATGATTATGAAATATCTATCAAATACTTATTAAATTAGACTTATGTTATTAGTAATAAATATCTTTTATTAATTTTTAAATTACTGCATTATTAATTTTTTATATTAGGTATAATCAGCGTTATTATTAGGTATTTATTATTTTTGAATTAAATTAAAATGTCAATTAAGTATTATTTATGTTTAATTAATTATGTTTAATTATATTTAATTAATATTAAAATTTATTGTTACATTATTATTAGGTTAAATATTGCACATTTATAGGTTTGTCTTATTTTATTATATTTATGTAAATTTATCATTTAAATATTCACTTAAACAATAGTATGTTTTATTTAATAACAGTTGTTTTAGATTACTGGTAAAAGTGTTTAGATTGTTATCATTTTTGATGGCCTCTGGTAACTTATTGTATATTTTTATTGACATCACTAGGGTGCTAGTTAGTGCATTGCAAGTTGTGAAGTTGGTAAGTTTAGCCTATTTCCATGACGCAAATTAAACCTTGTTTGTTTGTCTTCTCTTTTGGTATAAAACTTTGGATGATCCCTTACAAACTTGCACAGTTCTAGTATATAAAGGCTAGGCAGAGTAAGAATCTGTAACTCCTGGAAGTGAGGCTTGCAACTATCTTCTTGGTCTATATTTTTAATTATTCTTATTAATTTTTTCTGTAATATAAATAATGTGTATGCATCTGCACTATTACCCCAAAAGATGATCCCATATTTGAGCCATGAGTAAGCATAGGCATAATATGTAGTAAACAAACAGTAGTACATAATATGTAGTAAACAACAGTGTAGTAAACAAAACCGTAAGAATTTAAGCTAATCAAATGAATAAAATTTAAGAAGCGTTTATGAGGAAGGGGGTAGGTTAACAAAGGATATCCAATAATTTGTGGATCATACAAATAATAATTGTCTTGCGAAGGATTAGAATGCTTAAATTCGTAACTCCCATGAAACTCTTGCACGAGTGAGACAGTTATTTTTTTTAAAAGACATCTTCACCAGAGATTACGTATAGCGGGGACTTCACATACATAATTTTAACGCACACAAAGAACATCAAGACCCAGGACAATAATTATATAGGCCAAGTATCCCTCCGTCACGGGAGGAGGCCCGTCCCTGCAGTGGGAGATTAGTCGGCTGTTATGATGAAGAGGAAGGTGTCCAGTGGGTTGTTCCTTTTCCTGCGTGTGATTTAAAACCACAACCTTTGATGTATAATAAGTGCTTAGTATAGGAACTAACTAACACTACACAACTACACACTACAACAACTAACATACTACTTTTTGAACTTCTACGTAATTTCTCACCTCTGATGAGCGTCATCCCAAGCGGCAAGTAAGGCAGCCAAGTCAGTCGCCAGTCCTCCATCATCAGAGTCCATGTCACTTATAGCACGACGAACTGACACGGTCAGCTTTAGCATGGACACTTTGCATTCTAGCAGACGGGAGAGACGCTCCTGGAAAAAATAAATGTTTTGTATTAGATATACTAGGTATAATTAGATATATAAATTAGTTACTCTTCATTATTGTCTCTTCACCGTGTGGTGACGGAGTAAGAATACAATATTTCACCACCCCATCTCATCCCATGTAGGTATCGTAACCGTCTAAGGGACTATTTAGACTTTACGAAATAAAAAGAAGCAAAACTTGAAATTCAACCCTATACCAATCCGTCTGGCCTGCGTGGTATTAGTAGGCCAAGTATACCTTCGTCATATAAGAACATTCCGCAGTAAAACAATATTGCAAAGTAAAGAAAAGCTCTTTCTTACTTTTAACTCTTCAATTCTCCTGTGCAGTTGAGTCCTAGTATGAGGTTGCGGAGCGCAGTCTCCCGGCTCACAGATGTCATCCAGGGTTTCTCTCAACGCTGTCATTTCTCTGCGTAGTCTCCTCGCACCACCACGTCTGGTGGCTGCGGCGCGTAACGCTGACCATCTTGCTGATACGGCTGTTGGACAAAAATAAACCTTATTAATTTGTATATTCGTGATTATATGCTTTAAAAATCAGAAGACAAATATCGTACTAGAGATATTACATGTTGCAAGGACTTTTACATAGGTACACAAAGAACATATAGGCTGAAGATAACAATTTTTGGATCATACAAATAAATAATCATCTTGCAAAGGAATTCGATATCGTGACCTGGTGTAATGCAGTTGCACACACTTTTTGCCATAGAGGAAGTTTATTATTTATAATTCTATGAATAATACAATGGTTTATGAACTTATCTTTCTACTAGAGAAATAAAACAATAGAACATAATGCCTGATCGTTTTTAAAAATAAATTATATTGATTACACCTACTTATAAAGTAAATATTCAATAATGTCTTAATAAACTGAAGGAACCGAACGAGAATAACCACCTCACTAAAAAGATCAAAGGATGAAAATAATATTCAAAAACTAATTTAAATATTAAGATTAAAGAAAAAAAAACACATCTGGCCAGTATTCCTGTTAGATGTAGAAAACAGTTTATATTTCAAATCAATTCTAGAACGTGTATAAGTACCGTTAAAAATACTTGTTTACATCATTACGTGCATAGATGCGCACTCGCAAGTAGGTCGGAGTATTCCGTGTCAGATTAGCTGTTAGTAGGTTAATGGATGCAATAGGTTGAATACCAGGTGACGTACTATTGTTAGAAGGCTATTTGTGTAGGACAAAAAAGTTGATTTTGTTTGTTTGCTGTCGGAAAATTATAAAGTTTTAACCAACTCTAAAATGATAGAGAGATTCTCTATTATGTTGTTTTTTTTTATTACTTCCGGACTCAGTCATAAATTATTAATCATTAATCAATTTAAAAAAATACATATTTGGTTGTTGTATCTTAGAAGCTTTTAACCAAACGCTTCTAAGGCAAATAACCCTACGCGATAAATTCTATCTAAAACGTCATTCCTAAGATAATTTTAGTTTAGACAAACATATAAACAAATAAATTTAAATAGTTTGTGGTAGAACTTAATAAACTGGACATTAATTTATGGTAAAATGACATTTGGTTAAAAATACAAACTGTTTAGAGGAAATCGTTAAATAGAGATTTATTAGATATTTTTATTAGAAACGTTTATTTTGGACAATAATAAATAGTAGTTAAACACGTAAAGGTATTTAAAGACTGTAGACTAAATAAAGGCAAATAAAGAAAAACAAAAACTACTTATACTAATGTGTAAAAGCGAAGTTAACCTAACTCTAACTTAAGAAAAGCCGTTATACTCGTAGTCGAAAGTAAAGTGTCCCTAATACTTTTAATAAAAAAAACAAATGGAACTGTCAATTAAATGACAGCAGCAATAATAAACCTAATCAAAAATCTATAACTCTCAGATCGTAACTCAAAACTAAAGATCTAAATTAAATAAATTGACTTTATTACACAACGTAAATAGAAAAGTAGATAATACAAGATGGCCGACTATAAATTAAAATATTACATAACAGTCATCAAAGAAGTTAGAGGACGGAAAACATTTATAAGCTGATGGCGATCTAGAAACGGAAATTGGCTACGTTTAAGAACTCCGCGGATAATAAACTAATGGCTGATAGAGTTAGTTATATTCTTATTAGGAATTGAGAATAATTCTATATTAGGTTTTGTTTGCTTGGTAATTATTGTTAATAAACGTTGTGAGGAATTAAGGATATAAAATGTTATCTTCCGTCTTCGTATCATGATAATTAAAGCCTGTAATGTGTTTGCAAGCCCATAAAGTACAAATTCATGGTATTTTTTTATAAACAGTCATCATAACAGCCCATCAATGACCCACTGCAGGGACGGGTCTCCTCCCGTGACGGAGGGCCACTTGGCCTACTAACAGGACGCTGACGGATTGGTATAGGGTTTAATTTCAAGTTTTCCTTCTTTTTATTTCGTAAAGATAATTTACGAAAAGTCCCTTGGCCGGTTTTTACGACACCCATGGGGTACATATTGTATTTTTACTCCGTCACCACACGGAAAAACAGTAATGCCGTTGAATAAATCAAACAAGAATAACATGGTAGGCAAACTTCTTTTGCGACACATTGCACATCAGTGCCTAGACGTCTGCCAAGGACTTTAGCAGTCACGTAAAAATGAAAATGAGGCCTGTTTCTTGCCATTCCATGACTTATCCATGCCAGTCTCGGTCTGATTGTTTGAAGCAGAAAGATTTGCATGAAGTAGGTTTAAAGAGGCATCCTTACAACGCGTTAATGGTCACTTTCACTGTCAACCATTTTCCTAAGTAATTTTCTCTATTTATATTATCATACCAATAAAAAATAGTAGTAAAATTTCACTTGGAACAGTCATTTTAAGTGACGTATAATAATTTTATTACCATTAACAGTTAGAACCTTTATATCCATCTAACTATAATCTAGAAATGTAATCTATAATTTAATATAACAAAATTATAGAGTACAAGGAAAATTGTACAGTTCTTATAAAATGGAACGGTAGCTTTCCGTTTAGTTAATGAAAGGGAAATAGTTTACGTTAAACAGGACTAGATGGCGTGGTATTTACTTGTCTATTTACGAGTCATTGTAAACAAGTGATATTTAATTTTTTTTATCCAAAATAAACTATGTCGACTTGTCACAAATTTAACTAGATGGCGCTGTGTTAATGAATTGAGGATGTTATATTTTATTAACTATACTACTAAGTTTGTTTATTACTATGAAGTTGCGATAACCTACATAGAAAATTACAACATGAGATGATCTAGTCTGTGTGAGCACATAAACACCAGCGATATTGTGAAGGTCGATTCAAAGAACTATTTGGCAAAGCATAAAAGCAAATAAATAATCTTTGTAAGTATATGAAATAAAACGGGAAAAACCTTATGTAGTACAGTATCGTATTAGCCGGCCAAACTAATTTCCATACCTGACAGAAGAAGGTAGGATGCCCATGAACAGAACAGTACAACTATGTTTACAAAGAGAACTTATAGAATAGGCCGCAAAAGAAAATAGTTGAGATTTTAGATCCAGTTTCAAACCATTTAGCGTAAAGCAGTAACAAAAACACACACATATTTAGCCTTTACAATAATAGTCAAAGACGCAAATGATTAACAACGTTCCTATATAATGAATCCTTTCTTAGACAACCATTACCTTTTATCTCTTTGAGAAGAAAGGCCTAAGCTCCGTTTTATCATTGCATCCATCGTAAACGTACCATAAATCAGAAAAGAAACGACAAAACGCAGCAGTTGCTCGTGTGCCGAAATAGCGCCCTAAATGTCACTGCCGATGAACTTGGACGTCTCTACGCGAATAATCTTGTTAATTTGCACAAGTCAACGAACTTAGTACATTTGGCGAATGTCTAGTTTTCTAGACATCTGTTCTAGAAACATAAGTTTCATCGATTTATGTAAATAATATCGCTGAAACTATTTACGTGTTATTGAAACATGTGGCGCGTAAAAGGATAGCTATCAAGGATGCAATATTCTCTAAGCTAGCATTTAATAGCTCCACTGAAGGTTCCGGTAGGGTGATGAAGTGAAATTTGGTATACTAATAAAGCCAGGAGGATTGGTATAGGGTGTTATGCCAAGTCCTCTTTGAAAGCCACATTAATGTCTGTAAAGATTCAATAAACTAGATTTACGCTAGCTACAGGATTAGATGGGAAAGTGAGATTATGTATGGTGACATTACGTCTCTAACAAACGGTCAGCGGAAAATTCATTCAGAATTATTATAAATATTTATTACAAGCACAGACTCTGATGTACCTAATAGAAAATAGTGCATTGATTAAAACGAAATTCCTGTATCATCCATAAACATCTGTAGATAAAAGTAGCTTGTTCTATTAGTCCAAATCTTTTAAACGGTATTGTGTAACAAAAACCAATTAAGTAAGTACATTGAATACCAACACAAACGACTCTGTTTGAACATTGTCCATTTCAATTTCACAATAGTCGATTTGTAATCAATTTATCATTCGAATATTCTTTTATCCGAAACGAATGAAATTTCGAACAGCGGATAGAAGGGATATGACGAAATCACGACTCAATTCAAATATGGAACAAACATATTTGCGTTCCGCCAAGAACGGAAAGCAATTTGCAGTAGTCAGTCGTCAGTCAAATTCAACGAGGCCATTACTGTTTCCTATAGCCGTGGAGCCGGAGCTGGGGTATTCAGGAACGAAATATAAGTATCAAATAAAACCTAAGTGTGTTATTCTCTTGTAATAGGGTACATTTTCGAATGAATACGTACAGTAAAAGGCACTGCAATCGTATAAGGTGATTGCAAGATGCACAGAGCAACTTCGTTTACAAAAATGTACCTATATATTGTGTTACATCTTCTTGAGGTGAACAGAATAGGATATAATGGTGTCGCCACCCCATCTACTCTCAATAGAGACTAAAGGAAAGTTCGTAAATATTATCTATAATCATCTAAATAAAGGAAAACGTGACGTAGAAACCTTTTAAGTAGAGCAATGTTTCCCTACGTCAATGGATACCATTCCTGCAATGTGACATAAATGCCATAAGATAATGATCAAACAGTAAATTATTTATAATAACAACTATCCATTCACACACAACGTCCATTGTAAAGATCGCAATATGAATTCCCACTTAAATATGCATAATAAAATATCTATAATTACGAAGTATACAAATGTAATTAAAATAGAAAGTGTACTTTGTTGACCATTAAAATTGCTTTATAGTGTTTATTTCCACCTGTTTATCATTCGAATTTTAAACTGCAGAAAAGCGTTTAATTAGCAAAAAAAAAAAATTGTTGCGTCAGAATAAGGTTGAATCGATTGTGACGTTTTATTTTCTTAAGCCCGATTTACACATCGACAAGTACAATAGCGAGTTAAGTAGTAAGTTGTTGATTAAGTTGATTTAAATAGATCTCCGTCCTATTTTTTGGCGAGTTAAGTTGGCGAGACGCGAGAGAGGGGGCTACTTCGTACATAACTCGCCAAAAAATAGGTTGGAGATCTATTCAAATCAATTTAATTTTAAAATACTACTTAACTCGCCACTGTACTTGTCGATGTGTAAATCGGGCATTAGCGTCTGCTTTCTTTGCGTATGCGAAATGAGAACGATGCAAAATACTGAATAAATATTAATACGGGTGATATGCATATCTTTGTTTTCTTTGTATTCTTTGTATTTTAAAGCGCAAGAGCAAATTTTGACAGATATAAAATTAATGATGTAGGTAGGTCTAATTATATTATAAGACATTTGAGTGCAAAATAATAGCGAATGCGGTTTTATTCGATGCTTAAACAATGATAATTTATAATAACTTTTAAGGGGGAATCCTCATAAATGTAAACATACTTGCCATGTTTCAAAGAATTGCCTAAAGACTTGTTAAATTACATACCTACAGTACAGAAAAAAATAGAAAATAAATGAGATCTCAAAGGGGCATTTAAAGAAGTGCGTATAATATGAGTTAACAAGGAAACTCTATAAATTATATGTATTACAATTCACAAATATTTCATTTCCTCAGCAGAACAGACAACTGCTTAATGTTTATAGGTACTCAGCAGTAGTCGAAATGGCACATCCTAGTGAAAGCAAACAAATTGTAAAGTGGACGATTACGATGCAATTGAGTTGCTTATAAACGTGTTGTGAACGGAATTACAAACACTTTTAACGTGTTAATATACTTCATTATTGATTTTATATATTTTACTCATTCAGAATATTTTATAGTTACTTTTACGAGAAGGAACTCAATTACCTGCACTACATCATCATCACTACATCTTGTAGGACACTACATCTTGTAGGAGACTACATCTTGTAGGAGACTACATCTTGTAGGACACTACATGCAGTCTTTCCATTTCCATGTAATTGTTTTGGAAATGGAAAGACTACATGTAGTGTCTTACAAGATGAAGTGTCCTTCATGTAGTCTAGTGTAATCGGCGCTTTAATGACATTAGGTATTTTTAGTTTGTGCTTAGAACTAAACAGATAAAAATCAAGGTAGTTTTGCGTTCTTAGTTAATTATTTTTCCCTATTTTGCCGCTATCTACAGAAATTACAATTTTGGCGGCCCACGACAAAAGTAAATTATCGAGTACCTAACTAAACCTTATCAATTTATTATAAGTACGAGCATTATTATATATATTTCTCAGAGTGCGAGAGGTCGAGGTCACTAATGTTAATAATGATTGCCTAAAGAAACAATGATAATCTTATAATCTAAAATAATATCAGTATAAAAATAATTAAGAAAACGCTACCTGGATACTGAACGAAGCAATTCATCTCAAAACTGTCAATCCATACGCGCGTCTTGTCGACAGACTACAAACAAGGTCTCTATTGCACTATGCGCCTTCTTTGAATAATGACTTAAGACTGACACATCTAGGCGTCTCTATTACGTACCACTAACGAACACTAACACACATCCATTACACCAAATGCAAATTTATCTTTGTCCTTCCAATTCTATGTAAGCAAAATGCACCTATTGAAGAACACAATAAGACCCCAATTGCAATGCACGACCGCTACAGGTTTGCAAATAAGGTGTGATTGATGGAAAACTAACGGTAGACGAGTATGGAGTTGTTTTATGTAAATGTGTCAAAGGAATTTAATCCTTAACGCAAGTACGGTCGTGCTTTGCAAAGTGCACTTACAATGTTGCACAATATATGAAACGAATGCAAGGTGACCCCGCTGCAGATATTGTGTTTCTTCATAGATCTTAAGACACTATTCAATCTCAATTTATTTCATTATTGCCAGTTGCAAAAAAGCAGCACTAAAAACTTTAGTAAAGGAGTTTGGAACTGTTTTAATAAAAAAGAAGTCTAAACACTATGCTTGATACCGCAGTACTGTTTATTTAAAAATGGAACAATATGTAATGCGTATGCGACTTAAAGGTTATCAAGATTTCTTCGCGCAATAAAAATTGGTTAAAACAAAATGGCCTTGTGTTGCGATAAAAGAATAAACAAGATGTAATATACAAACAAATGCTGCTAATAAAATAAGGCATAACATTTGGTTCAAAATTGAATTATTACACACTTTTCAAATATTATATTGAGGCATATTTGATTGAAACAATCTAGACCAGTTTAAATTGGTAAAGCAATAAACTTTTATATAAGTACAGAAGTAAAGAACAGGTTATTATTTAATTAAAGGTGTGGTTTAATTTTATAAAGATTTATATCTCGAAAACTAAAATATATTAATTAAATTCTCACACATACTACGCAACGCAAAACCATCAACAAAATTCGTAAAAACAAAGACAATGCAACAAAAATAGAACAGACAAGCTTTAATAATAACCAATGAAAACATTAAAAACTCTTTTATAAACACCATAAACAAAATTAGTTCTAGAAACAATGCTGTCAGATTTCAACATCAGAACAATATCCCGCCAAATCAGAAAGTACAGATTACAAGACGTTAGTATTATTCAATCACGCCAACGCATTTACATACCAATTTGCGAACGACAACACTATATTTAAAAAAAACCGTTAGCTAAAACAATCATGGCGGACTTTATTTCGAATCTAATCATTACTATTGTGTAACACTTTATTCAATTATTTGTAAATTATATCGATATTGTACTTGTACTATAATTTTAATAAATTATGTAACTTGTAGTTACGAATTTAGATGATGTTCTTTTTTGTTGCTATATAATGAAAATTTTGTACACAATCTTACTTTATCGATCCGTCTGGCAAACAAAATGTTTTATTATTGCATTTAGTCGGTAGACCAGTTTGATCTAAGGAAGTCTGACATCACCAGTATAGCGAGAATTTCCATAACGTAAAAAAATTCTTCTAATTGCTGGTTATGGGTATGTGCAAAGGTATAACATGCTTTCTAATAGGGTCAAATATTTATACTCTTTTGTCAAGATAACGTCAGTGTTTTACTTAACTTCTGCAGTTATCACTCATTCTAAAATACTATTTGTAACATCGGAAGATAGTTTACTTTATTGATTTCAATTGTATTATTATTGCGATGCGAAATGGCAATGACAATTTTCTTGCCAATTACATTTGTCCTTGCCACTTATTGGCATTACAGCTGACGGTTTTTGCCAGCGGTTACGCAATCGCTGCAGTTGCAACATGGATTTGGTCGACAAACGTTATATTTTTAAATAACCTACTAAACATTTTTACGATGCTGTTTTAATTTTAGGATGAATACTCTTTTGTGTATGGTTGGAATTAAAGAAAGATGTAGTGTGATAGAACAAGAGAAACCAAATGCTGACCCAAAACTCTACTAAAATGGTAAAAAAATGTATAATGTGAGCAACTTTGTTGTTTGTAAATGTTACTCGAGATGATGGGTGTAACCTTAGACCATAAGAATTAGAATGGCAAAATTGATATTCTGGACACCTATGCCGTAAAATGCATAAATAGGGGATTAATATCACTTCAGCAATGAGACATTGACTTTAGGCAATAGCTTCTTCCTAACATTAGCACTCTGTACGATCCTGTGGCTTCTATTAGCTTTCTACGGTCTCTAAGTCGTTTTCCTCACCAGAACCATTCTGATGCAACGGTAGCCGCTGCTCGCAACCGGATAATCGCTAAAACAAGACTTAGGTATTGTTATGTCATTCTGGTTCTCATGGCCTATTTATCCAGTCATAAAGCCTATTTGTAATCTTCATTTATACGTCATCATAACAGCCCATCAATGTCCCACTGCAGGAACGGACCTCCTCCCGTGATGGAGGGATACTTGGCCTACTACCACGCTCATTTCCTACATTTTTACGTATTTCCCACAATTTTCAACAGTCTAGTGCCTCTTAGTAGGCGTGCTAAGATCCACTTAAGTACGTACTAGAAGATGCAAAATGTATTATTAGTCGTTAGAGAAAACGTCTGTGCTGACTAGTGTTGTAGGCGGTGTGTAGGCAAACTGGTATGTTAGGTCAAGTACACGTTGGTTTCTGCATGAGGTTGAGCTTTATTAGTACTTGTTTCTGATATTAAAATAGGTTTGATACAAAATAAGATTGAGTTTGGTTGTATTTAAAATATTTAGACTAGAAGGTTAATTCTCGAATTTTTAATGGTTACGTTACGTTTCGGTATGCTCTCAGCGATATTTCTAGTGTCTATGATTAGCCTTTAAAATTGGGTGCTTGGATTAAAGAGTGTCAAAAGTCAAGTATAACTTATTCGACGTTTCTCAAGTAACCAATCCTTAAACGCGTTAGTGAATGTCCACCAAGATTTTATTTCTACTTAAATTTGGTAAGATGCAAAAGAAACAAAAAATTTGACAAAACTTCGTCTGAATTACCAAAGCAACATATTGGCAAGAAAGTATTGAAAGTTGAAACAATATTTTCAATTTCGAATAATGTACTAATGTTCTAAAAGTGGTTTAGTTCATCCAATAAAAATATCAAGTGGTACCAGCATTTGAATTCACTCAGTCCCTATTCTTTCTGTCTCACGTACATAACCATAGACAAACGTAATAGCATTCTATAACGTTACATAACTGCTTATTTTAATAGCAAAAACTGCTAAACTTAAATGTATTAACATTTTTTAAATGAAGTAAAGACCTTTTTTGGTGTTAACCAGTTTAAAATAGAAAGTGATTAAACAATTAATTCAATAAAGTACCTGACTACCATTTAAATTAATTTAATTAAAAATGTTTATGTACGAGTATTAGCTGACGATAACGCTATTACACAACAAAACATCAGCGTAAACATTCTTATATCTTAATTCCTTGTGATAAGACTCATTTCAGAATTAATATATTTAGTTTGATGTCGCGTTATCGTTTTGAGTTTTCGAATTTTCCTCTTTACTATTGCTTGAAGAATTTGTATTTGATATTGATTTCAAACTAGACAACTAAATAAATAAATAATTTTGTAATGATTATGAAAAAATTATTAGGATTTAGCATTAACTTTTTGGTAAGTATTTTGAATTGTTTATCCCAACTCCGCCATCTTTGTAAGGACTCATAAACATAGACTAAACGGCAAGATATCAAAAGCTATTGCCAATAACTCAATGAATAACGTAATTTACAATGGAACATATCTACCTAGTATCCAAGACAAAATCAAATAGCACTTACCAACTTCCTCATTGTTAGTAGCCGTCGATGCAACAGATAAATTCATATTGCGAATAAAATCACTGGTGATATAATAGTAGAGTAATCACTTGAGGCAATCCATCACTTTCTCGTAACTGTATTGATCGTTGGTTTTAAAAAAAGTTTGTAAGAACTCTTTGGTCAATGGTTGCAATTGTGTGGTTTATTTTTTTAAACATTTTGTTTTCTTTGTTGTTGAGGTTTTATTTTATAATTTATTAGATATTGATTTGAGTAAAGCCTATAAAAAATAATGTAATTTAAATTATTATGATATGATACAAACTGACTTTAAACTTTAAAAATATTAGCGACACTCATCAATTTCGGATTTATCAATGTCGTTAAGAAACTTAGGCCACTAACAAACATTATAATTTGACTCTGTCGCATTTTCTCTCATTAACAGTAAATTAAATGATAGTTATAAAACGCGAATCACATAAGCTGGTGTTGAAAATCGCGTTTAAGTACATTTTATAAATACCAACTAGCTGACAGTTCTTCGAGAATAAACATAAAAAAAACCTTTTAAATCACATTGTATTATTACAATTATAATACAATAGTCTTTTGCAGATGCTATATAGCATTAAAAATAGCAGTTATTTATGTAGTATTGTGAATGTGATGCACATGAGTTTCAGTTTTATAGCTCTTACGTCATCATCTGCTACTTTCGCTTCATCGTAAAGTTCATGTTTCTTTGTTTGATGTAAAGCAGGGGTTATTTTATTAAGTACTTGTATGATCTTATTATATAAGTGCTTTTTGTTTCGGTTTATTTCACGTAACTGCTTTTTTTTTAAACAAGAAATTGCCAAGTGGTTCTTGGTTGGCAAATAGTACTTTTTTAATTATAAATTATAGTAAAAGTTCGTAGTTTTCTGTGAAAACAAAAGAAAACTTGCATTATGGTGGGGCCACCCTATGGCAATCGCCGCTTAAGGCAACAGCAATGCTACAAAGAGCAGAATTGTTTATGCCTTGCTTTATGCCATAAACCCTTAAATCTATCAAACCGTATGCCTTGTCATAAATCTACACAATACTGAAATATTTCTTTACTATGGTAATATTGATTCTATTGATAAATAATATAATAGTACAGCAACATAATAACCCGTGTTTAAAAGGACAGGAATATTTTATTGTTCTGCCATATTCCCCCTTACTCATAAACGCCTCTTAAATTTAATCACTTAGTTTAGCGAGATTTTTATTACGAGAACCAACCTTATACCAAACAACGTAAGAGTCTATGCTAATTAATCAATTGACTAATATTTAAGAGGCGTTTATGAGTAAGGGGGATTATGTTTATCGATTTATTTATGAGGAAGTTCCCTATAAACTTAGTACCAACATAACAGAGTTGTATATCATAGAATTCAAAGTAGCGGTACTCGAGACGAACTAGAATGTCCGCCCGACTAACCGTTAGTTCAATAATTGATGGATAATCTGTTGGCAACAATAGAATGTCGGTCAAATGTCTATGGTAATTAAAAATTACTTTTAGGTGAAAGTGAAAATTTATTTCGTTTTCATTTTTTATTTCAAATACTTATATAGGATTTTAGCTACTAAGTTTTGCTTAAATTCAGCTTAACTATGTTGAACATGACTAAGAATACAGGTTGTCAAAATCCCATGTCATTCCGAAGGGTGTTAAAAGACTAACTTCACAGTTACTATCTCAAAACAAAACAGAAAAACTAGATTGCAACCCGATACCTACCATCTAATCTAGCCAGCATGGTAGCAAAAGGCAAAGGTATTCTTCATATTATGAAAGATTCTCATCCCTGTAGGAGGACGATCCTAGTAGTTTATAAATCTTAACAGCCCATTAATGTCCCACTGCAGGGACGGACCTCCTCCCGTAATGGAGGGATACTTGGCCTACTAATACGACGCTGGCCAGACGCATTGGTAATTTCAAGTTTTCCTTCGTATTATTTCGCAAGATAATATTCACGGATAGTCCCTTAGTCGGTTTTTACGACACCCATGGGATGGCATGGGGTGGTGACATATTATATTTTTACTCCGTCACCAAACAGTTTATGAATGTCCTTCAACAAATTATGACAAATAAGGTTTTACTCTTATTTAATAGATTAGTATTAATGGGTGTTGATAAAAAAAGGTTGGGCCTACTTTATCAATTGAAACGTCAAATCTTATCACAATTTTTATCAATAATGTATCATTGAAACATTATTGTTATATTACATCCAATCACTCTTTTTATTACTTAATATAGAATAGTAAATTTTTATTATTTTTAAGAATATTTCTGTAAGTAAATAATTTTATTATTAACTTCTGATAGGTTGGTTCTTCCAAAAGACAACGAGAAGAGACCTGCATAACGACAAACGTAGGTCCACGAAATAGTAAATGTAGAGTATACATAATATAATCAACAGAAAATTTCAAATGACCCTTACATGATTAATCATCAATAGTACAGTCACGAGCAATAATATGTACACATTTTCGCATTTTGTAAACCAGTTATCTAAAGTTCTGCCAATCCAAAATTGAAAATTCGAAGATTAATTCAAAACTGTACGGAACCTCTTCTAAATTACGAATTCATTTTGATATTGTAATGTCTAGATAAACGTGCAGATAGTTTAGAAAATTTGATAATGTGTACATATTATTGCTCGTGACTGTACCTAGGATACAACATTTTTTCTATTTTGAGTTTACAACCGAAATAGCTTCAGACAGGAAAAGCAAGTGCTGTATAATCACTTAAAAATGCGCTAAAATCTAAATATATAACTTAGTAGACATGTAATGAACTGAAAATATTAAATTACCCTCACACCAAAAATCTTTTAATCAATCAACTAACCTACTGCAGTCCACTGCTGGACTCTCCCAACACGCGCCATAAAAAATCTTTAGTAAAACCCTAATTTCCCTATTTCAGTTAAAATTCAAAATGGGTTCCTAAAGAAAACTAAAATAAATTTGAAACGTCATGGGCCGTCTAAATAATCACACCCTGTCACATTTATAATTACTGTATACAGTGTGTAGAAGTGAAACTGTCGTATATCGTGTCATACGAGTCCCTTATTACAAAACGAGTCTTGAAACTACTTTCATAACACGTACGGTATTACATATAAAGTATTCCTGGCTGTCACTATTTTTCACATGGCACTATAAAAAGATTTAAGGTTCGACTTCTGACTTTCAAAGTTTTGGTATGGGTTTGTATAAGGTAGAAAAAAATATTATAGAGTTAGTTGATTTTGAGGTCAAAAACTAGAAAATGGATTGGTTTAAATTTTTCAATGAAATCAGTAAAAAGTTTTGACGCTCTGAGGGAAAACAAATACTTTGAATGAATCTAAAGTTGTGAAAAGTAACGTAAAAATAAAATACTGTAATCGTATTTGTTATTTCAACTTGGCGTTAAAACAATAATTCACTAATGATGGAGTCATTATAGTTAATAAAAAAAATGTAATTCAATTCTATTTACTATCCTAACTAACCTACTTAGTAATTAGCACAAAATTTGAAATCTAAAAAATATTATTATTTTCATTTATTATGCTGCGCAAATTGACTTATCGATATATTCTATCAAATTATAAACTGGCAATTACAAAAAAAATAAGCAATTATGGAATTTAGTTTACTTCACGAACGTTAAGCAAAACCTATAATTACTTTGGTAAAAGGTAGGTTTTATTAACGCTGGAGTTTTTTTATTACTGGAAGTTAAAATAATCGAATATCGGTAATGTAGAGTTTACCTTTTAGGATAAATCATGTGATATTTAATAACGAAAAGTTGAATGTAAGAGGGAAAAAAGTCATTAATACGTTTAACTCCAAGCTTACGATTAACCACAAACTGTAGTATTTAATTTAAAGTAATAACGTCAACAGTAGATCTCCTAGAAGAATATGGTTTAGAAACCCAAGCAATTATTTTTTACAATTTGACTTTTTTTTTATTTGTCTCAGAATCCAAATAATGTAAATAAATACAGTACTTAAACAATTATATCTAGTGTTAATTACAAGGCAAATAAGTCGCACATTCTACTTCAACAACCAACAGAGAAAAACGCCACAAGCATTTATGTCGTCAAGTTATGTATAAGCTAAAGACGTAACTAAAAACTTAAGTGCCTATATCCTGTTTTCTAAATAATTAATCTATAACCTAGTAATTTACTTGACGTCCGTAAAACATCAATTTGATTGAACGATGATTTATTGTATCTAGTCAATAACTAAACAGATGATTACTTTTAATTATTCGAAGGTAATCGTTTATGACAGCCCCATTACAAGAATTAACCACTATATACAACCTCTGTGGCATAGTAGTTATATTACATGGCTGCTACGCAGAGGTCTCTGGTTCAATTCCCCCACAATGCAAATGTTTGTGTGCAAGAACATGATTGTTAGCATTGGTAGGTAGTATGTATATAATTATGCGTGTATTTACAAAAAGTATTTAAGTTTGTTTACCCGTTGTCTAGTACATACCTACGCAAAATACAAGCTCTGCTTAGTTTGGGACTAGATGGTGCTGTTGTGTGAAGGTGTGAGAAATTTTTATATTTATTTCCTAGCTGATGCCCGCGGCTTCACCTGCGTTGTATAGGTAGCTTAAATGTTATTCTACACCTTAAGCTACATATATTCTAAATTTCATCAAAATCCATTCAGTAGTTTTTGCGTGAAAGAGTAACAAACATCCATCCTCACAAACTTTCGCAGTTATAATATTAGTAGGATTACAGCGGCATTATAAGAATTTTGACATAATAATTTATTATCTGTAATGTTCCTTATAAGGTGCGTCCTGTTAAAGAAGTGATTCGAATCTTTTGAGATGACGCAAAGTGGGAGTGTTGACCTTCTGTAGCCAGTTTCTTCAAGGATATCAAGATAATTATTAGTATGTAGGTTCATATTGATTTTTGGTTATCAATAAATCGTTTATTATAATTTGTTGTCTAAGTTTTTTAATTTTGTAATAGTGTCAGAATCGTGATGTATCCAGTCATCGCGTTTCTCATACAATTCGGTATGTAAAGTAAAAGTTAACCTATGTTGAATCCAAAACCATTTAGAGATTTTAGATCGATAAGTAATAAAATCATATTTTTAGCGCAAAAAAACGCAAGATTGTGTTTATTTTTACAATTATTACATAAATTACTTTGTCTTTCATTTGACGTCTAAATGACATCATGTCGCCCTGCTCAACAGAAGTTTGTTTCTGCTTTCATTGCTCAATAACTAAAACAACTAATTTGAGTACTTTTGCCCTCCCACCTACAGTTTATTTGCAGTAAACAGCCAAAGTAAGTAATTCGAACGCATGAATGACGTCACACATGCGGTCGAATTACTCACTTTAACTTTTTACCACAAATAAACCACAAGTAGGAAAGCAAAAATACTCAAATTAGTTGTTTATAATTAATAAACCTTTAAAATAAAAATATAAAAAAAATACCAAAAAAAAACTTTACATACCGAATTTCAAGTTTTTTTATTTATGTTGCTTCATATTTTTTAAATTATTGGCACGATTAAGTCTAGCGTTAAGTTTAAGAAAGATAATTAGATAAATATTTAAAATAAATTAGATTTCAAAATAATTTGTAATTAGTAATGTTTAACGTTGATTTAATGAGTAATGTTAAAATTTGTGCTAAACTACCTATTTACCTTGTAAACTAAAGAGTCCTATCTAAGAAAATAAACCAACTTATCTGTTTTATGCACTGTCTCAGCCAGACTGAACACAATGTTATCTGTGCCATTTGTACAAATAACGCATACCACCTACTTTACAAAGAAAAAACATGGCGTTCGACATTCTTCTCCACTAATGCATTTACCGCTGTTGATCGAAGAGAAAATTCTTATACAACAATCATATCGAAAGTAGCAATCACTAAATCTATACTAATATTATAAAGCTGAAGAGTTTGTTTGTTTGAACGCGCTAATCTTAGGAACTACTTCTTCGATTTGAATTTTGTTTTTAGTGTTGGATAGACCATTTATCGAGGAAGACTTTAGGCTATATAACATCATGCCACGACCAAAAGAAACAGTGGAAAATGTTAATAATTAATATTTGAAAGGGCTTTTTCGGGGATTTAAAAAAATGTGTAAGACAGTCTAACTTTTAAGATTAACTTACAAGAACCGTTTTGATAGTGATCAAATTTGGTCGAAATCAAAGTACATATTATTTATAAGTTTCGTCGTCCACGCGAACGAAATCGCGAGTACAGCTAGTGTATAGGTCAGATAATATTGTGTTTAAAGTACTTTGTGGTTTGTATATTATTGAAACAGTTATGACGTGTGCTAACACATTAAAAAATGATTTAGAAACTCGGATGTCATTATGTCTAGCAATATAAAATAATGCTAGTTCGACGAAAGCTGTTAAAGCGACAAATACTTTGTGCATTACAATTGCTGATGATTTAGAAATGGTAGTGCAATAACCTCTTTGGACTTTCCGTAAGGGCTACCGCACACGAGCCACCGGCCACAACCACAAAATGCCGCCACTGGCATATTTCCTGTAGTTTTCGTACATTTTATATGGACTCGCCGCACACGGTCGAGGCCAGTGGCCGCCACATGCTACAGTCGTCGCTGCTCGCTTTTTGTGGCCTGCACCGGCCACTAAACGTCCAAATGTATGAATAAAAGTGGCTGTCGCGCACTTCAGCTACTTTTGTGGCCCGTTCTTGCTTCTTGTGGCGGGCGTTTGTGGCTGTGGCGTGTGGCCCGTGTGCGGCAAGCCTAAGCGTTTGAGTCACTTATGTTTGCAATTTCTTTATGTATTAAACCTCTTTTGAAGTGGAGTCTTTTGGAGTGATGAGGTAACCAAAGAATACTGGCATGTCGTTTTTATTTATATAAATACTAATCATACAACGAAAGGGACGAGTTTCTGTTCGTTACTGTCATTCTTACTAAATTGTGCTGTCACTTTAATAAAATTTGGTTCTTGACATTTAGAGCGTAACGGTTGGTTACTTTTAAGTTGGTTGACATGCTGGATATAAAGTTTAAAAGTATAATAGGTACATGAAAAGTAGAATATTATTATATAACATTTCGTAAGGTTTTTTTTAATTTTAGCTTTTGACTCACCGAATTGTCACTCATGTTCATGCACACAAAAATTTCCATTGAGCGGGAATCGAACCCGAGACCTCTGCGTAGCAGTCATGTTAAATAACCACTACGCCACGGAGGTCGTCAATATTACATTGTTACTTACAATATTACTACTGTATTCAACTTTCCAATAAACATTACAAGTCATTAACTCGAAGGTGTGCAAAGGGATATATCATGCAAATTTACAAAGTATTATTGGACTCTCTTTCCAAACTTATAAGTACGATAATAGATCAGAGTCTTTCTAGTAACGGCGGAACACTCACTAGCTCCCAAGTCACATGAATTCCTAGTTTGGGAGCTAGGGCTATCTCTATTTGTACTTTAATCTTTTTGTAACTTAAACTTAATTTTAAGATCAATTTGTACAAAGTTTTATGCATCAATAAACACATTATTATTATAAGTCTACGTTATCCTAAAAGATACGTAGATATTGTAATCTGTACAGATAATTCTTTCATCAATTATCTAGAAACCCTTATGAGAGAAATTATTGAAAAAAAAAACTTCCAGAGTCTCTAATAAATAGATAAATGTTAATGAGTTAATATGTACGAGGGTGCGTTTTTAAGTTCGCGGAATGGAGGGGAAGGAAGTTGGTGGGGGTGCTCGTTTAGGTACTAACGTGTTCAGTGACTAATAATTAGTATATATACCGAGTATTATAATAATAAGGTCATTAGTCTTTGAACTATCGTCCCTCAAACAACTCAATCTGGAAGAAACTGTAAAGTATGGAGAAAATCGAGTACCGCGCCGTTATAAAGTTCCTTACCAAGCAAGGAAAAAATGTTCAAACCATTTTGGAAGAGATGTCATCTGTATACAGGGACTCTTGTCCAGGGGAAACTATGGTATACAAGTGGCACAACCTCTTTAAGCAAGGCAGGGAATCAATTGAAGACGATTCCCGCCATGGCCGCTCTGTTGAGGTCTCCACTCCAGATCTTATCGAAAAAATCGAAAAATTAATATTGGAGGATGCTCGTTTGAAGAAAAAACAACTTGCAGAGATGGTAGGAGTATCTGAAACGACCATTTTCAAGGTCCTTCATGATCATCTTGGCATGACAAAAGTCAGTGCAAGATGGGTGCCTAGAATGCTCACACCGCATCAAAAACAGAAGCGCGTCGAGTGTTCGCGTGCGTTTTTAAGCCAGTGTAATGAAGACAAGGATGGTTTTCTGGAGCGAATTGTTACTGGGGATGAAACTTGGGTTCATCACTATGAACCTGAGTCTAAACAAGATTCCATGCAGTGGCATAAAAAGGGCACACCACCGCCTAAGAAATTCAAAGTGTCGCAGTCGGCGGGAAAGCTCATGGCGACAGTTTTTTGGGACACAGAAGGAATTTTGCTGGTTGATTACAAAGACAAAGGTGTTTCCATAACCGGAGAATACTACGCTTCAATTTTAGAGCGGCTAAAAGAGGCTATCAAAGAAAAAAGAAGAGGAAAATTGACCAAAGGTGTACTGCTCTTGCACGACAATGCTCCTGTTCACAAGAGTCGGGTTGCGTTGGCTGCTTTGCATAAGGTGGGCTTCGATATCATTGATCACCCACCTTATAGTCCAGACTAGGCTCCCAGTGACTATTATCTCTTTCCAAATTTGAAAAAAGAGCTTCGAGGAAAGAAATTTTCAAGCGATGAAGAAGTGAAGGATGCAGTTTCGGCGTATTTTTCAGAGAAAGATAAAACATTTTTTTATGAAGGTATTAACAAGTTAATTCATAGATCTGAGAAATGTATTAGGGTTTCAGATGAATATATTGAAAAGGAAAAATAATTTTGTAGTATTATTTCATCCCCTTCTATTCCATTCCGCGAACTTAAAAACGCACCCTCGTATGTATTAACTATAATCAAATGGAAATTTAAACACAGCAAATACCTACAGTTAAAATTGAACTTAAAAGAGAAAACCAGTTTTCTCTAATAACCTTGTTAATAAAGTAAAATTACCTTTCACGCCAATCACAAATCATTAGCAATGGTTAAAGATATAAATGCCTTCAACATAACAGACGATAATGACTACCTTATTATTTTAATATTTTTTTTTTAAATACGGTTTTATTAGCGCATTGAACCTGATGGAAAGCTCGAGTTTAGAAAAGAAGACAAACAGATAGTAGTCAAAAAACAACAATTTGTGTACCAATACAGTCAACCTAGTCAGAACGGCGCGTAAGTGGATGGATGAGGGAGGAACAAGACCGGGCAGAGTGGACATGTTTGAGACCTATGTCCGGCAGTGGACGTCAATTGGCTAATATGATGATGATAATCGAAATAGTACCCTAAATAGTACAAAGAAGGCATTATTTAATGGCGGCCAAAAGGACAAGTATTTTATACTAAAGAAGTCGAAATAAAACCTTATAATGCATGTCCCCGTTTCAACTATAAAGCAGTTCTTAATGTATGGGAAACAAGTTTTATGTCAACACAGTAAAAACAGTGAAAGTGATTATCTAATTCCAAAGTTACCGGATAGTTTTTATATTATACAACATTATTATAAGCTGTAAGAAAACATAATGATATATATCATCTATAGCATAATAGAAAATTACTAATGCTATGCAGACAAATAATCGCAATAAAGAAAAACCGGGCACAAACTAAGCAATAATATTGCCTTTATCAATTATATTCATATTATTACCAAAATTGCCGTTCCCGTCAGTAAACCGATACAGTATCGATAAAGTGAAAATATTTAGTGTCAATTGGCTAATGCAATGATTTCCTTCATTGCTAGAGAAGGTCCCTCTTTGGACGTAAATTGTCTCTGTTTGATGATATACAGATTTAAAACTTCATTGATTAGGTTATCAGGGTTTTTTGCCAATACGGACGGTTGAAAGGAATAAAGCCTATTGCAAAAATCGTAATATCGATTTTGATTCTGTTGTTGCATATGAAGTAATAAATGACCTCTCATGTTTTATTTATTTATAAATGGATCTCCAAAACATGACATAAAATACTACTAGAAAAGTTTCATATGATCGCGTGTAGGTACTCCTTTAATTAGAGGCACACATGCAAACAAAATATTAATACAAGATTATAAAAACAATAATCTTTATGACAATTAGCTATATAAAAACATAATGATTGACAAGTCACAGATTAAAAATCTTTAGGGGTCACTGGTTAATGGTTATACAGCGGGTCGGGTGTGGCGTCTATATGGGAGTGCCCAGTGGTTCAAGACGTAACAACAGCCGCGCTATCTCCTAAGATCTAAAGTTAAATGAGACGATCAGGTCATTTACGTAATAATAAGCTAGCTAAACAACTTTGTGTTAGTTTTTAGTTTATTATATCATTGTGCTGTTGAAAGTGATTACGTCAGTTTCTATAATAACTTAAGGAGTCTATTTAACTAAAAATGTTTTGGACGTGGAAGCACAGCAGGTTTGTAAGGGTCCGTAATACATGGCATTAACTAGTATCTGCTTATACCCGTAGGAATAAGACGTGAGTTTAGGGAATGTATGTATAATTTTGAATAAATCACTGAAGTTACATTTTATGAATACATTGAAGTTTGGTTATTAACCCGTTCGTTTTAAGTAGAGCATTTGAAGGAACAAAGAGTTATTAGATGTTGTTTAAAACAATCCGCTATTAAGCAGTTATGTTTTTGCGTTGATACCGTTAACAAGAAAATACCGATTGCTCTTTAATTAATAAGTAGGTGCTATATCTATACCCAGGATTCTATACAATATTATAGAAACAATATCTAATAAATTTCCTAATTTCATAAAATAATTCAGTCCTAATCTTGACCTTAATAAAATTCCAAAAAGTATTAATGTTGAAAGTAATAACCACAGAAAGGTTACTTTAATCGCTCAAATCGATAAAGCCAAACCTTGACCAACAAATTAAAAAAAAACGATAAAAACATTAAACATTTTGATAATTACTTATGGTTTAGCTGATTCAACCTTTAAAGCAAACCTACATGTCTATTCATAAATAAATAATTTAACAGTACGCCTAATCATTAATTAACATTATAAATTATTAATGTAATAGTCAATATGCAGATAAAGAATAATTTAACTAATAAACAATGAGCGAACTGTAGAACTAGATGCAGCTGGCAAAACATCTAGACTTGCCAAGGCCGTTTTTAAACTACATATTATACGCAGATAAAAGTACTATATTTATGCAATGTTATATTTCTTTATACGTACTCATATCATACAATGAATTAAATTAGGACACAATTGCAACCATAACACATTGTCAGAAGCGAAAGTTAAATAATCACTCGTGCGCATCCAGTTTCACTAATCAACAAGATAGTTTAAACAACTCTTTTCAACAATTGACAATCGGTTTTCTAACACAGAATTGTTCAAAAAAGTTTGTTAATTATTTGGTCACTGTTATGAAACTTTGTTTAGTATCGGATGTAAACACGACTCGCGGTGAATAACGCCGCAGCTAAACAGACGTGCGACGCTCGCAACGACCAGCTGTTGTACTGAGTTTACCTTTGAGACTAAAATACGTTGCATCCGCTTCAAGCGAAGCTAATCTAGATTATAGGACGACACATTAAAGCGATGAAGCGATGTTTTGACGACGAATTGTATCACCTTGGTCGATTCTATCGGATTTAAAATTAAAACTCGAAGATCTATTAATCCCGCCATTGTGTTTGACAACTTAAGCATAGACTTAAGTGAGGTCATTCGGCAATCCGGTTATAAGTAAGGACGCGATCTACTTGGTACCTAACGGTTGTTTTTTTTTAATATTGTACTGTTCCCTTTCCCGGGAAGAGAGAATGATAAAATAAGCAACAAAAGTAAAAATCAAACACAATGGGTCCGTCTCACGGTGTTTGCGAAACAAATTGCAGTGTTTTTAGTGAATACTTATTGTGACGTTGATATTCTATATTAGTTCATACTTAATGTTAGAAAGTTAATGAGAAATAGTCACATAATAATAAACTGTATTATAAATGTGATGTCATTTATATCACCGAGTTTTCTGCTCATTTATGAGTTTATAAAAAGTGAATGTTGACGCGGAAAACAATAGTATGCAACAGTGACAGAAAAATTAAATTAAGAATTTGAATTAGTTTAGTACACGCTGTTTATTTTATTAAAGTTTTTCTGTGACAACTTGATACCAGTGAAAAATTGTGAATTCGGAGTAAAGCGTATGAAAGAAATTCAAACGAAACGCTAACCTCCTTCTCATTCTGGAGTCAGTTAATTCATAACAATTAAGCAACTAAGCAAAAAAGTTTCATTAAGCTAAAAAATCTAAACACCCAAGATACGAAATCATCAGGACACTGGAATAAAAAACAGTCTAATTGAAAACCTAATAATCATGCTGATTAAAAAAAAAAAGAATTGGGCAGAAGCTACGCTACGACAAAAAAAACATTGAAGTGAATCTAACTTCGTATGAGAAATACGTCTTAAAAGTAATTAACTTCCATTCAGCGTTCAATTATAAAGACTAGTGGACTGCATTCCTAATCCATAACCTTCTTTAGTATGATCCAACTGTCAAGTATTCTTTCAACTAACTAATTCAATGTAATTACATTGTTTTTTTATATTAAATAATTTAACTAGCTTTTGATCTTGTTTCGAGTAGTTAAGTTCAATTATAGTGTCATTAAACAAGACTAACTACATAAGTACTTACATTTTTTTAAATAAAAGTCTAGAGGTTCAACCTTCGGAATGAAGTTGCAGGTATTCATACGGTCACCAAGAGATGTAAAGGGCTAAAAGAAAGGTAACGTGTTAACCATGCATAAAAGTTGGCGAGACGCAAGAGAGGGAGATACTTCGTAATTAACTCGCCAAAAAATAGGATGGAGATCTATTCAAATTAACAACTTACTACTAAACTCGCTACTGTAATGTACTGTCGATGTGTAAATCGGGCTTTAAGGTACGAACAACTATTAATATTAAAGAAAATCATGTTCTTTCGCGTAAAAGGATGGATGATTATTTTCAGGGATAAATGGAAAAAGCATACATGTTGCGCCGACCCCAAGTGAATATGGGATCAGGGCAGGAGGATGATAATGTTCTTTCGCATAACTCGAAATCAAAACAAACCAGTGTGTTGATCTATACTAATATTATAAAGAGGTAAAGTTTGTGTGTTTGTGATGTTGTAGGGGGTAATATCTGGATGTAATGAACTGGTTTTAAAAATTCTTTCTGTGTTGAATAGTCCAGTAGTAGTTATCGTCGAGTGTCACAGGCTATATAGTAGCACGCTATGATTAATAGGAGTGGAGCAGTAATGAAACATGTTTAAAAAACGGACGCGTTTTTTTCGCCGCCCAACGAAGTGGGCACGGGTCAGCTAGTTTCATATAATTTGATTAAAACATTTGTATATTTATGCTCACAATTGAATAGTCAATGGCTTCGTTATGTTTTTAATAGGTACCTACTATAGTTCGTTCGTCAAAAAATAAGAATGTTATCAGCAAAAAGTATTTTAACTTGTTTCGACATTTCAGAACAATAATGTAAATGTCACAAGTCATTACCAACATACACACACTATAACTCTTTATTTATCCTACCTACTAGAGACATACATTATAAAAATATCTTTTTCAATATTGCAGTCTACCTTATTATGTCGTGACCTTGCCAGACGTTAAGATCTAGACGGTGTGTAAATATTAGGTAGAGTTGTTACTTCGCCAATAAATGCATTACCCGCCATTTTGAATTACGAAATTCGTATCGTTGATCGTAATAACCTTGTGGTGACGTCAAACAATTTAGTTTTCATATACCTAAGTAAATGAGATCTTATAAATGTGAAATTACAGACCTTGTTTATTTTATAATAAATAATGGGTATGTAGATTTAAGATAGGTTATACTATTATTTCAAATTACCCTAGGATTTGAAATTCAGTTACAATAGCCTCGGATGTAGGACATATAGTAACATCACTAATGATACATAATAAAGGAGAATAAATTTAGCTACTTGGCTTTTGGGTCGACTTTCTCATTTTTGTGTCCTGAGTCCTGATATTATAACCAAACGTATGACATTATAATTAACCCTTTCACAGTGCCGCCAGCAGACACAATAGTAAAACAATGCACGTGTACCATGTATGGTACACTGCACTGGGAACGTGTTAAAGACTAATTTTAAAAACTATGTAGATACTCTTAGCACATTTTGACATCACGACGAACTTTAAGAGTTAAACGCAAAAGAGCGTGTTAAAGAACTTTTACAATCGGTATCGCCGTCGTTTAAATGATAGCACTGGTACCAGACATAATCTCTACGAAGACAAAATAAGTAAAACTAAACAAAAACCATATACCAATCTGTCTGGCCCCGTGGTATAAGCAGGCCAAATGTTCCCTTGTCACTGAGAAAGTTATATCCCTGCACCGTGTGGTGACGAAATAAGTATACCGACTAAGGGACTATCCGTGAATGTTATCTTTACGAAATAAAAAGAAGGAAAACTTGAAATTAAACCCTATACCAATCCGTCTGGCCAGCGTGGTATTAGTAGGCCAAGTATCCCTCCGTCACGGGAGGAGGCCCTTCCCTGCAGTGGGACATTAATGGGCTGTTATGATGATTAGGATACAAAATAATGACTTAATAAAAATAATCTTACGTAAACGATGCGCAGAATATTTTCTTAAATCCTGAACGAAAACTAATACTTGTGTAGTGTTAACCATAATGTTAAGCTATTGTTTCTAAACGACTTATCAGTTAAAGTGACTAAAATATACTGACTACATGACTTTCCTACAATATGTCAGACTTTTGACACCTTATGATGTCATCGTACCATGATGCTGTTTATCTAGCCGTTTAGTCTATACTAATATTATAAAGAGGTAAAGTTTGTTAGTTTGTATGTTTGTAACGTTGTAGGGGGTAATCTCTGGATCTACTAAACCGATTTTAAAAATTCTTTCTATGTTGAATAGTCCATTTATCGGGGACTGTCATAGGCTATATAGTATCACGCTATGACTAATAGAAGCGGAGCAGTAATGAAATATGTTTAAAAAAGTGACGCGTTTATTTCGCAGCCCAACGAAGTGGGCACGGGTCAGCTAGTACTAGATAAATGCATAGACTATGTTGGCAGAATGGTTTTTCTTCTACAAACATGTCTTGAATTATGTAAGTAACTTATATTTATTTATTAACCGATAAATTCAATGTCACGTTTTACTCATACTTTGTGTTTTTAATGTTAGATTTGTAGTTGCTATTTAAATTATTTATGCATGAACAACTACCTGCGTAATGTTTTTTTATCATAACATTATAAATTATTTCTTACAAGTTAAATACTGTGCTTATTGCTGCCCTTATTAAGGTAGGTACTCGTAGCAGAAAAGTGCAAATAATTCAGCCGAATATAGGATACAGTTGAAATTAAACAGAAAAGTACATATTTGGTGTTATAGTGTTCGGCAAAATCAATATTCGGCACGCCCCTTGATGTCAAAAACGCCTTAACGTTTTTTTAAAATTGTTACTGTATTTTTATTTTTGATAGATCTAAAAGCTTTAGATTAGAATATAATTACTTTTATATTATAATAATTGATCCTAAACTTTCGTACTTATGTCAAAATGCCACAAAAAATAATTAAAATATTTATACTTAATATATTTCCTACATCTAGTTATTAATTTTTATTCAAAACTGTTGTTTATTACAAGGCTTTAAAATCTATGGATATTTAGGTTGATGTATTCCTGTGTATACCTATTAGAGAGGAGACAAAAATAACTTTTATTTAAAGTTAATCGTTTTAAAAAATAACTAGCTTAAAAGCAGGGGTAAAATGTTCTTAATATAGATATATTTTGATAATATTGTACTTAAAAATGTTTACTTTAACATATTTATCTACTTAAAATCTTAAATGGGGTTCTCAGTGCTTTTAAGTTGTTGTTTTTTAATCGCATCCACATTTTTTGTAAACTGCTTTTTTATTTGTAAAGGAAATAGCTGTAATAAAAATTTAATGCTATTATTCAAAGTTACACTAGTTTTGTAAACGTAAAAAAAGTCTTTCCAAAGTGAAAAATAAATATCTCACTGATTAGTTTATTTTGGGACAAGATGGCGTTATGCAAATGTATAACTAATATATAATAATATTAATTTAGATATGATTGTATAAAACAAACAACAAATACTTATTATACATTTAAATAAATCTTTCCACGATCAGCCCAAAAAATGTTTGTAAGTATACTTCAATCGAAGTTTCTTCTTCTTTTTGTTAAATATGGCTGCATCATTAAGCGATGATTCTGCCAAAATGGAAATTTTATGACGACCAAAGTTACCGATCATTTAATGTCAATTAGAACGTAATGCCATCACACACATTCAAACAAAAAAGCAAAACAAACTGGCTGTTGTTGTTTAACTGGCAAATCATTAGCCTGTCTCGTTCTGAGAAGTTATCGGAAGTGATTACATACGATCTGTATGCAAATTAGTTCTTGTTACAAAACTAACTTGGCTGTACTTAGCTTACTTATATAAATGTAATTGAACATGTCTATAAAGGTCATAATATAATAGTGTGTGATGTATAAGGGATTACATTTGTTGCTAAATGACCAGGACCTTATTTGGTGTCAATTGGAACTAAAAGAGCCTTGTAGTGTAAACTTTAGTAGTATGTAAATCGTTGAAAAAGGAAAAAATAAGTTACTTTTTCTATTTCAACCTTAAAGCATAACATGGGCGAAAAAGTGCAGCGAGCATTTAAAAAAACAAGTAACGTGATGACGCAATATGTAGCTCTTTATAAAAAGTAGTTTATTAGTCCAGGAGGCAGAGTATAGTAATGTATGTAAAATTGAATAAGAAATTAAAACAGTACATGAGAATTTGTTGGGGAAAAAGTACCAAAAATGGTGTCATATAAAATATATGACTATCTGTGTAGTTCTTATCTAACTTAAATATTTTTGCAAATAATCTGTGTGTGGTGTTATGGCATGTTCATTGTCAACGTGTGGTGACGGAGTAAGAATACAATATGTCACCACCCCATCTCATCCCATGAGTGTCGTAGAAACCTACTAAGGGACTATCCGTGAATATTATCTTTACGAAATAAAAAGAAGGAAAACTTGAAATTAAGCCCTATACCAATACTAATCCGTCTGGCCAGCTTGGTATTAGTAGGCCAAGTATCCCTCCGTCACAGGAGGAGGCTTGTCCCTGCAGTGGGACATTAATGGGCTTTTATGATTGTCATGCAGTGTAATGGCATGAAACAAGACAACATTGCACTAATTATTATCTAGGTTACACAATTATCTATTTTTAATCATTGTTGCAAAATAGTAAGCAAAATAGACAACGATGTCCAAACTTTCGGAGTTGGCGAGACCGTTCCGCTTTCGTTGGCAAAAATAGATGGAGACGAACGAATGGGCGTGTGTCCGTACGCCGTGTCGCCGTTTCCGGGATTCAGGTAGGGTTAGCACATTATAAAAGCCTAAGTTTTTTGTTGAAAAATATAATTATATTATGTAGCCTATTGTATGAAAATAAAATATAAGAACAGTAGAACATAGCAATAGGCACTAACTCATTGATTACTCCATTAAGTCGAAATAACTTCCAGCAGCGACGATGTCTATTACAGTTACATTCTTATCAAAGTATTGTAAAATAACTTTAGTGAAATCACGTAGAGAAATCACCCTGTAAATTATAGATAAACTTCTACTCAAACCGCAAATTAGTGGATATTAAATTTCTTCCATGCTAAGCATCTGTTTATAGGGACACTGTACTTGTTAACCGATGTTGGTGAATTAATAAATAAATAAATAAAAATAATCCTCATACAATTTACACAAAGTCATTTAATCCCAAACTAAGCAGAGCTTGTACACACAGCAACTAATCAACCTAGACACTCATGTACCTTAATACCTTGAAATAAGACACAACTTCAAATGAAAATGTTTAACTTGATGTGTTGCTGTGGTATTATGGTTACTAGACAACGGATCAACATACTAAAATACTTTTTTTTTTGGATAACTACTTAATTGAGAATAATAACGCTAAGCAGTTAACTATGAGAATCATCAAACATAAGAAAACGTTCATTATTTGAGAATCATTTAGTATTTTATAACCAGTTCTATGTATTTATTTATCTATAGTCGTTACTAAGCATATTTGACACCTTTTATTAACACATTATTTAAATTTTATATGTCTAACGTAGGTGCTTTATGTAATGTAAGTAGCATAATCAAATGTGGGAGGTGTCAAGTTGATAAGTAATATTCATGACAGCCTATTAATGTCCCACTGCAGGGACGGGCCTCCTCCCATGACAGAGGAATACTTGGCCTACTAAAACCACGTTGGCCAGACAGATTGATATAGGGTTTAATTTTTAATATTGACGGATAGTCTCTTAGTTGGTTTTTACGACAACCATGGGATGAGATAGGGTGATGATGACATATTGTATTCTTACTCCGTCGCTGTCATAATTTTATATTGAATTAAATAGATGATCAAATACATCTTTAGAATGATTTAACTTTATCTGGGTAACAATAATAACTATTTACCCAGATATTAGCAATGATATAATTATTTTAGAGAGATTTTCACAATTCAATTATAAAACCATTAAGGTGTTACTAGTCCCCGTGTCTTGGGAACGAATTAGGTCTAAACAAAGCCTAATGAGCGCTGTACGAAGTCATCCAATTAACACGTGATTTATGTTTCCGATTTTATCACAAAGTAAACAATTAATATACATCTTAAGAGTAATGAATTACCCTTCTTCGCATATTAAAAATGTAGTAAAAAATTGCGACAAACAAATTTTTGTCAGTTGTTCAGGTTTCTATGATTTTATCGTAGCAGAGTGCCAAAAAGCAATGTTGATAATTTAATATTGAAATATTGCCTACGGCGGATTGAAAGCTATAAATGAAATATAAATTATTTTGATTTAATTGGTCAGTTTTAATTTAGTAAATACCTACTCCTTGTTGAAATATTAAACGTTTCTAAAGATTAAAATCATCATCATAGTAAAAGCCAATTAACGTTGGATCTCCTATTATATCCGTACAAGGATTTATTTCAAGATTTTCTTCTATATTTTGTAGGAATAATAATTGCGAATTTTTTCCTCAACCAACTTTCACCAATATGAAGCGATGGCGTGATGTCACCTTACATATTCACTCAATACAAAAGTTCAATACCTACAAAATAACATAAATTTTTAAACGTATAAAAACCTTTTTACAATAAATTGCAAGGTAAAAATATGTCCCTGGTTAAAGATTTGTAAACAAGAAAGTCCGTTCTTTTCACGTCGTTTACAAAATGTGAAAAAAAAAACAAGACTTGTTTCTTAAAATCCAAACATGGCGGACAGTTTAATGGCTTGGCGGCCAAGATTGTATAAAAATTTAACGAGTTCGTTCGGAAACCGGTCGAAACTTGAGCAATCGCGGTTCGGGACCACCAACCACCTATATTTTTGCATGAAACAAGATATTTTGTGCTCAGAATTGTGTTCATAATGCAATTGCATTGTCCTGTCTTGTTTTTTTGTAGAATGAAGATTTTCTTTCGCGGTCGTATCTGTCAACGAGTAGACACGGACGTAATGTAAAATAAAGTTACCATTTTTAAATAATGTTGCACTGAAAACGGTTTGGTAGTTTATGCGAGACATTCAACTGAAGAATAGTGTAGTAAATTTATTTTTAACAGTGTCAATTCTGATTATATTCACATAAGGTCTCTTTTTTCTTCTTTACCTATTTATATATGTAGATATCTTATTGGCTATAACATACATCAATTGCTTTTTTTTTTCACCTTCAATATGCCTAAAGTGTACTAACCTCTAACATCCCGCTGCAATGTTGTAGACAAAGTCCCACCAGCCAAGGCCGCGTCTAATAAGTTGATATTTTCCCGGCATCGAGTGATTATCTCCGTCTGTGCAACGAAAAACACAACGTTGGCAAACAGAAATATAACTGCTATCGATAAATAACAGTGCTATTGCTTATACATGCTATAACGTATAATATTATAATAGCAACTATAATTAGGTAACAATTATTTCTTAACTCACTTTATAAACTCCGTTATATCCTCGTTTTAGACACTCAATGTTATTACAAGTGCACGATTTTTTAGTTTTGACAAATAGCTTAAAGCATGCAATAATTTTTTTTGTCAGCCATTTCAATTCAACATATTATGTGTAATGCATAATCAAGGCCCAAGCTGTCAAGTACTAGATACCAAACACAAACTTATTAGAAAAGCAGAAAAAACCCATTGCGACGATAGGAATAAGAATTTGGAAAAATTGTAAAACTGCTTTTTGGTTTATTACAATTATTTTACGTTATAATAGTAGGTCTATATCAAGAGTAGGGTGTTAATTGACTGAAACTCCATTTATTTTTAAATTTTGTATTTATTTTTCAACCATTTTTACAAAGATCATTTGGTTCTTTAACATTTTGTAAAAAAATAAGATCAATTAACAACCTATCCCTATTCAACATAATATTAATACATGAACATCTACACTTTCAGACGTTTTGGAGTTCAGTCAAATCACATATTACAAGATATATTAATATTATGTGAATCGCTAAATAATGCTAAGGTAAATACATATTTTACAACAAAAAGTTAACTATTTAGAAGAAAATTTACATTTTATTTACTAATTCAACGTAAAATTATATCACTTTATGACAAGATATTACGTTTTCTATAATGAGGTACTCAATATAGTAATACTTTAATATTATTTTGAGCGATTAGTAATGCACCCAATATTAGAACTTTCACTAATATGTCAATTCTGACAGATGCCAAGTTTGACAGATGTCAAATTTGACATGTAAAGTTAGGTTATATAAAAAGCTATTCCTCAGCACCTAACTTACGGACTAAATGTATGAAAAATCATAAATTAAATGTAGATTTTTTTACCTAAGTAGACTTGACCTAGCACCATGTTATCACCAATAAACAGATGGGGATGATTTAAAAAGAAAAAAAAACATACCAGGCAGTTAGTATAAAACTACATCATTCACAAACACACGACAAATCATAAAAAAAGTTAGTAAAAGAAAAATAAAAAAAATAAACTTAGGTTATGGTTTGATTTATGAAAGTTTCACACGATCGTTAATGATATTAATTTAATTAGTTAATGCGATTAAATAAGTATTAAGTACATTATGTGAAACGTTCACAATATTAGATAAAATAAATTAAATAGTTAGTATACTTTATCAATACACTTATACTGCGATAGTCAGACTTTCGAGTATTACTAACATTTATAGTCAAAACGCTATAAATGCTCACAGTTTGTACATAAATATTTACTTATCAATATAATTAAACAATAAGTACTCCATAATGGAATGTTAACTAGAGATCACTAGGTACACAATCTTACGTATTCAACATGCATTAGTAAAACGCAGTAAAAACAACTAATTAATCGACTAACAAACAAACGTAACATTTTCTATAAATACTATAAAATGCGTTTGCGTTGTCATCGTTGCAGGCACGCGTGTCTGTCGCGTAATCTGACGATCGCAGCAAACTTCACATGTATACTTACATACATAAGAATAAATATCACACAAGCCCAAGCCATATGTCATTGTAGGTGAATGTAAACTATAACTAGGACGGAGAACGCGGCCACGGCCAGGCAGAGTCTGGCGCGGAAGCATGCGGGGCGGCGCGTGACGCAGGACGCGAGGTCGTCATCGCTCGTGTAGCTAGTACTGAAATCTGTATCGAATGTCCTTACGTAGTCAAATGCGCGCAGCAGGTCCGGTGACGCGTCGTGTCTCGCCAGCGCAGCCTCCGCCGCCGCTAGCGCGACGCTCGACTTCCTCACCAGCCCCGACACCTCCTCACCATCCGACTCCGACGAACCCCCCCATTTGCGTCCGACTTTCCCTTCTTCTTCAGAGTCTCCACTCTCAGCGGAACGACGTCGCAATTCCGCTGCTGCAACTTTTTGCAACTCTCTTTCCCCATCTTTCTCTGCACGTCTCCTCCGATTTAGGGAGTCGAGGATATCAGGTCGGTTATTCACTTCTGTGTACTCCAGCGAGCTATTGATCTCGTCACTGGTTAAGTTGGAGCTGTGTCGTCTGCGGCTCAGAGCCTGAATGTTCAGAAGGTCGAATTCGGGGGATCGCTTGTTGTTTTTGCGTTCGCTCTCCGATGCTTTGCGACGACGTATGCCATCGTTGCTTTCGATACTTGTGTTATTCCTAGATCTTTCTAGACTGTCCAGAAGGGATTTTTTGCGTTCGGCGCTGGACATTGGTTTTTTGGGTTTACGAGAAATTGTTTCTATGGGGGAATTTCTGGTGGCACGTTTGTAACGCGGTAAGCTTCTTTCTCTCGAGACGTCAGATGGTGGTCGTCGTCTGCGAGTGCCGCTAGGGCTTTGGTCGTTTTCTGGTTGTGCTGACAAACTGGAGCAGCAATCAGATTGTGAGTCCAAGAAGGCTCGGTAGTCGTCACCGAACTCTAGTAGTCGTCGAGCAGCGTCAGAATCAGGGGCTTCGGAGTAAGGTTCAGAGTTGTATTTTTCCTGTCAACAAAAATTGAATGTTAATTTTGGGTACTAACAATCTTTACCTTGCTTTAATTTTTCAAACTTGATGTGGATACATTTGTGATTGAATAACAAGGCGAAATATTTCTTAATGGAATCAAACCAGACACGAATACTTATAATTTGAAATTTTAAAAGTACCCTCTGGTCGAAAACCGTCCGCAAATATGCAAACTGTAGCAAGAAAATTATGGACGGGTAAGGAAAATTCAGAAAATAATCTGTTGTGCTCAAAATCAAAATTATACCTGATAAAAGTCCCAAGCTTGCTCCGAAAATGAACTATGTTCTTCAGTCCCAGCTGTGACACTTTTATCGACATCGGAATCTTTATCAATAGATAAGTCCCACATGCGACTCGGGTCTCCTAAATTAAGAGCTATAAAGTGCCTCTCCCTTTCCAAACTCTTTGCTAGTCTAGGCCTTACAGCTCCGCCAGCAGGACCTAGTTTGAAACTAGGGGCTACTGCTTCTGCTTCGTTTTGTTCTGGAATGGCACTGTCTGGTTCCCTAGTCGATATGTGTGTTTTTTCTATACTTTTACGTAGATGTGCGATGGTTGCTAGTTGGTGTTTTATTAATTCTTCATCGCTGTCGTTGCCCGATGTCGATGTGGTGTCAAATCTGTGGTAAAAAAGATGTTTTTTTTTTATAAAGAAAGATTCCATATTATTGGTCTTAAGTCTCGCTCTACTGAATCAGAAGATTAAGTCCTAACTAAATTGCTTGGTTCTGCCCTACGAAATAGCCCGATTTAGCCTTACCAAATCGCATGATTCAACCAAACTAAATTGCCTGATTTAGTAGTTGCTGCATTCAGTAAAACATTACGACTAGTATAGTATTTATTAAATTCGCATAGTATTTTCTATTTGATCAATTTCCGTGGACCGTTTACAGTTCCATCAGATAGCCATAAACACCAACTTAGGTATTTAAAGAAATCAATAACATTAGGTGAAATCTCTTTTTGTGTCTATGTTACTAACCTGCTCTTCCTACTAGTAGCAGGATCACTAGCGGCACTTCTCTCGTGTTTATCTTCAATCTCTGGACTCAATCTTCCACAGAAAGACAACGACTTGACGAGCCTTTCTCTTCTAGACACGTTGGTGTTGCGTCTAAGTTTGAGCCGTTTGCGTCTTAACCATAAATGTTTATCGTTGGCTTCTACGCATGATGTGCAGGCTTCTGTCATTGTGTTGGTACTGGATACGTGACCCTGGGAATGACGATGATATTTTCAGTGATAACATATTAAGAAGATTTAAATCGAACGTATAAATCATACGCACGGTTTAAAGTTATCAGGCAAAAGTTTTATTGCAAGTACTCAAGTAGTTTATTTAGATAATACACTGTATTGATCAGTATTAGGGTTCATTTTAATAGTGTGATATTATAAGAATGTCATTTAGTGCATTAAGACACAAGCGTTAAACATGAACTAAGTATTATTGACAGTCAGAAAAATAATAAATAAGAATAGAATTTATTATAACAACCCATTAGTGCAGAAATTTGCACATGACGAAAAAATTCAATTCAAGATAATCATGCACATTTTTAACTTTTGCTGGAAATGAACCCGCAAGATGATCCAGATACATTACTTTATTATCTCCACCAGAATTTGGTCGTTAAATCTCCTGTGTTATTCTACTGACTGTGTCTCTTAGTAAAATAGTTTACCATATTAGTAGATAACAAACCTGCACAGTATTGGAACTTCCCCGTAGTTTAGAATTGGAATTAGCTGGCGTTACTCTTTGAGGTGAAGTAAGTGTGTTGAGAGCAGATTCCGATATGGACATGTTGTGTGACATAGCGGCAACGTCGCCGGCGGTGGGCGTGGCCACGAGTGACGCGTGCGCACCACTCAACTGCGATAGACACGACACCGACCACGGCCGTGCGCTGTTGCCAGCCCGCTTCTTACGAAGTTGTACCTGAGTTGTGTTATGAACCTTAACCAATTTGTTATACACAATTTAAGCGTGATTTTATGAGTAAATGATAATATATTATATACCTACTGTAAGTCACATTAATAGTGAATTTTATAATATTCTAATAGAAACATTGTTTAAAAATGAAAATAATAAGTAAAAATTGAGAATGTTTGTCCTATATTTAATAGATAGGTACAAGATTATTTTTAGTATAACATTAAGTTTTAGTACAAGGGTAAGTACAAGATTTGTGTGATGTCTACTTAACAATTTCCATAATTCATAAAATATAATTGCCAATACATTTGATTTACGAAGGTAAATCATAAATTAATGAGATTGAATAAGAATAGTACTAAGAACAATTAGCACAATATAAAAAGACAGCCTTAAAGTTCAATTTACCTTGGCATGATGTGTAGGTGTAACCGTGCATGTAGAAGTGCTCATGTCCATAGAGGAATGCAGATTTCGTTCTTCTGACGTTAAAGATGTTTCAACTTCGCTCTCTGTTGTATATTCGCCTGATGCGTCGTAACTTTCCGTGCCCTGAAAGTTAAATGTAACAATATAAAGCATAGAATAAAGCAGTGTAAGTTGTATCTGAATTTTAACAACATTATAACAGACCAGTGGCGGAGTGCAACTTGGCCTATTTATACCACTCTGGCTAGATAGACAGATTTTAATGGGATCAGTTGGTGTGGTGACACCGTGAGATGTACTTAGGCAGAATCATCAGTAAATTTTCATGTTGTTGATTTGCTTTCCAAAAGTTGAGCAAATTGGGTAAATTATAATTTAAGACTAACCTGATTATTATCTGTCTTGCTCTCATTACTTTGATTCAACCATTCCTTGATTCTAGTCATTTTATTTTTACTTGCATTCTTAGAATCTTCTTCAAAAGCTAAAGGTTTAAAATTCCTTGGTCCCTTTTTCTTAGCCAGTGCTTGTTGTTGTACCAATACTTCAGCTTGATTGACCAATCGTTCTAGATCTTTACATCTCGTACTTTCAACTCTAAGCAAATCCGGTGTAGACGATTCGAATTTAGGTTTAGGCGCTATTAGTTTACTTTTTTCTTCTTTCTTTTCATCTAAGGGCAGTTCGCATTGTATTTCAACAGATGACGTCATCATGTCAGTGGAGTCTTCGTTCCCAATTTTAGCACCACCAACGTATGTCCATTCTTCTTCAGATGATTCTTCTTGCGATTTTTCTGTTTCAATCATTTGTCTGTCGGAATCTGTATCATGATGTCTGAAGTAATATGTCGCTAAGTGTTTTGATTTTATGTCTGTTTGATTGAATTTCGATGTGTCGACTGGTTTCTTTCTTTTTATCACAGTTGGGGGTGTCTTCGCTTTCTCTTGGATCAGAATATTGTGTACGTCCACGCCTGAAATTAAGAATACTATTGAATGCAAGATGCCATGTTAGTTTGTGTGTTAAAACATTTTTGTTTACAAAACAATGGCAATACTTTATAATGATTACAAACATACTACGCATTGTTGAAAATTCAATTCACTCTTCAATTTTCCTTTACGTGAAAATTGAAAGTGGTTTCTTGTCTATTCGTTATTGTTTGTCTCTACGCTATGATTGTTATTTAAATTTATGAAAAATATGGTACGTAGTTACACATATTTAATTGAAATTATGTTATTAGATATTTTACATGTTATAACAGCGATAACAGCGCTTTTTATTTAAATCATTGTAATATTTTACACCACCATTTTATGGTCTAATGTAATTAGTACAAGGGATATTTTAATCAAACAAGCTGCTGGGGTTTAATGTATTGAAGTTTTTAAAGATTTAAATATTTATTCTACATTGCTAGGTTTGCAATAACCCTTTAACCGGCGCAAGTAACTTCGTTTTTTCATTGGTTTCGACCTTTATTACAAGGTCCTTAGAGTTGCTTATTAGGTGGTAATCACCTCTGCCAGTAAAAGGGATAACTATCAAAATCAACCGAAAAGTAATAAAGCTCGAGGCAAGATTTGGATATGCATCTTTTCTACCTGCATCGAGGCCGATCGATTCGCTCGATGGATTCTCCGATCGGATAGTGATGATCATCAAAGCCTCCATCCAGAGAATCCATGGATTGCTACGAATCCGGTCTTTATATCATTAGACTATTTATTAAGTAATACTAACAAAGGACTTCTAATGTGATTTTATTGGGATGGATAAGATTCTACTGCAATTCGTTCTAAGACAATTAAATGTTACTCACCATCAATTTGATCATCATTAACCGGTACAGTCTGATCAGTAGTCTTATGTTTGACGTCATCGCCTGCACCAGGCACGCGTCTTTCGTCCGCCATTTTAAGTCGTCCGCGTTCGAACTCCGATTCACAGTCTGAGCCGAAACCTCGCCACTGATATGTTAGTACATGTTCTTGTTCCTCCTGCAAATAATTGTGTTGTTTTAGAGTTTGAGTTATTAAAAACTGCGCTGTTCTCTTTAAGAATTATGTCTAACGTGACGAAGAAAGATTATAAAATGTCACTTGTCCGCCTCAACCTATGTCGTGAAAGGCAATCAAGAGGTGCAATAGGCATTAAGATTGGAAAGAAAAACTCGAAACAAACTTGATACCAATTAGTCTGACTAGCTTGGTTTTAGTATGTCAAGTTCCTGTAGTAGAATATTAAAGTTACGGCAGGGAAAACTTGGGCTAAATACAATTCTACCCAAAAAATGTTGTGAAATTTATGTTAAGTTTTGCTCCTTTTGTAGTATTTTACAACTTTGAATTTTACAATAGTGCCTTAGTATCTTATACACCATATATTTTAACTCTATTAGCAATTTACACACGTATACATAGACACATCTACTACGTATCATAGAAGCCTTAAGTTCTACAGTCTTTGATCCAAAAAACTTATAAGTACCTCAGAAGCAGATTGTCGGCTATCCTGTGAGTTCTCTCTCTTTCGGTTATTGACAGGAGTCCGTTGTCTCCGCGGGGACCCTTTCCTGCTTAGCCTTGGTTGTTTGAGGACGGGTTCGTCGTCACTATCGCTTGGTACTTTCACTGTTACTCCTCCCTGGAAAATGTAAAACAAAATCATAAATACAGATACGTCTTATTAGCATATTAATAATAACTATTGGACTATCTCTAGGTGTATTAGGCGTTAAGTTTATCTTATGTTAAGGTACTGGTCTCAAACGCCACTTATATTTTATTATTCAAAAGGAAAAAAATAATTTAATTTCTATTTAAGAATACATTCATTAATATAAAACTGAAAACGCATTATTGAAACATTTCAAGCATTTATTTCTTTAAAATGTATCTATCTGTTCTGAATAATAGTTATACGTTTGTCCAACAAGAACTTCAAAGCTAAACGGAGTATGTCATAATACAGTACGTTACCTATTGTAAGAATTACAACAATAACAACATTGTAATAAGGTTGAAAATCCATTGGAAACAGGTTCACTTTTATATATGTTTTCATTCCCTTTATGAATAAGAATACAAACCACGATCTCACGCTTCGCATTTAAATAAAACAAACTTAATAAAATCCTTCACAAATATTTACGACGAGAAAAAAAAGTAAAAAAAATAATATTTACGACCCATAAAAGTCATTTTATATCCCATGGGCAATTATGGTCGACCAAAATATCATATTTAACCCTTTAAATGAATTACGGAGTATCCCTTTTTACGATAGTGAGTGGGTTAGAAGTGTCCTAGCAACCACAAATCATAACAAGTTAAATTGTTTAAACTATTGGAGATGTGGCACGTGGCTGAACCCTTCGTTTATTTGTGATTTTTGTTAGGGAAAACGAAGTGTTATTTTTGAAATAAAAAAAAAACTATAAAAGCTTTGACATAATTTTGTAAATACATATTTTTTAATAGTAATCTTATCCACACAAACTAAAATAACAGTTGTTTCCTGTAGTTGTTAATTAACAGAATATTTCAAAAGAGTTTCGGAGTGGTACGGTATTGTACCTATAAAATTATTTTACAATCACTGACTTCACTTATAGCATAATTATCTGCTTATAAGTAAAATAATATAATTTAAGCGTATCAATATTTTAACTAATCTAATTTCAAAATAAAAACTTTAAATCAATTCCCACACCCTAAAATTCCCACACCCTCTAAAAAACTAACTTCACACGCGTGTTTAAACTCCTAAACATAAAAAGTAGCTAAGTACCTACCTAACCCTTTCCAAAAGACTAGTCAACAAACACCAGTGGTTTGCACAATACACATCAACACAATAGCCTAATCAACCACCCGCAGCTCTGCGTACAAATACTGCTGCTAGACCCCCGAGTGGCGTAGGTAATTGATTCATCCCTTCCTGTTGCATGCATTTGACTAGGGAAGGGATTTTAAACAGACATTATTGACTTTAAACAAGTAAATAGAGGAATACATTTGTTTTTATTGCTAGATATTAGATGAAGAGAATATCTTGATACATTTCGGATAGGAATACATAAAATAATTGGCACATTGAAGAATAGATAAAATTTCAAAAACCACTAAAGCTATAAAACAAACCACAGTTCTCAAAATTAAAGGGAAAAAAGACAGGTACAAAAAGATAGTTGAGATAAGTAGGAGTTGTGTACCAACTCCTAGTCGTCTCAACTATCTTTTTGTGGTCATTCCCTCTTACAAATTATACGTCTAACTAAGTATGGTCATTTTTACATTATCGTATAAGCTAAACGCACTACTGGACATAGAATCTATTAGTTTCCTTTGTTGCAATGCAAAGCTAGCCTCCTTTTTTGCAAAGGTCCCTAGATTTTGGACGTTTGTACAGTAACAGTACTTTGAAAAAAAAAAAAAACTATTTACTTATCAAAAGAAATCTAAGAAATAGATACAGTACCTGATTCTCAATCCTCGTAAGACACGCTTCCAGATGACACTGCCACTCGATAGCCCTCAGATACAGCAGATGCCAGCGTCTCTCAAGGGTACGTACAGCATCACAGCCTCCACACAGACGCACCACCGAGCTCACGATCCGACCGTGGCATTCCACGTCGCGTTGTAATACCTGGAACATAAGTACTTCGTTAACACGGCTAGGAATACGGTCTACAAGTTTCTGTAACATTCTTACTTGAAATTCTTTTTTGGTTAAATTTGGAAAACAGTATTAATTAAATTGTGTTATAAAATACTTTCTGCATCTAAAAGGGTCAATTGTTTGTAAAATTCTTTTTTCTTTGGCATATGCTTAAGGGATTCAAATAAGTTCTAGCAAAACAGAGATTATTCTAGATGTTTTTCAGGCAAATAAAAATACTATAATAATTCAAAACGCTTTATAAATTTGACTCAGTGAAGATCACTTCTCGAGTAAGTAGGTTGTAAAAAAGATCACGACTGATATCACACAGATAACTTAAGAAAAAAAAATGACAAAACAATCCAAACAAAAACACAATGAAAGTATTGATACTCATCAAAACAAGAATGCGGATCTCATAACAAACAAGATCATGGTACCGATACGAAAACGTTACTTGCGTAATAAACTACTGAAATTAAAGACGCCGACCAAGTTTTAACAAAAAGAAGAAATGTTAGTTTACACAATAAAGATGGCGGACGAAGAACCAACCAATCAAAATTAACAATGGCCGTTGACACAATAAGTCAAAGCCATTTAGTTGTAAAAAAAAATGAATTTGAAAAAAGAACGAACAAAGGGCGGAACGTGCGCGGGAAGTGGCGCACGAGCAACCGACTATGACAGTCGATATTACGGTTATTTATTTAACAATAAAAATAACCGCCAACGATATATTTTTCATTGAAAAGGTTTTTGTTCTGTAATGTCTGATATTTTAAGTTATATTAAATTTTACAGTTAAAAAATAACCGTATAATCATATAATAAAAAAACAAGAAAAGTTATAGTCTCACAGAAGTCGTTAAAGAAATGAAATAACTATTTATTATAGGCTGCCGTATCATTCATACATCTTCTCTGTTATGTAAAAATACAGAAAATGTAAAAAAACAAATACAAAGAAAAATAGCAGAGAACAATTTGTATATATTATATTTATTTAAGAGATTTTGTAGAAACAAGATAAAATAGTCAAAGTAGTGTGCGGTAAATAAAAACTGACGCAAAACTTAACAACAATATTTATAACTGCTATTTGCAAAAAGATAAATAAAACATAACTTATGTTTTCTAATTTAATAACAAATTACTTCACAAATTAATACAGGATTCCATCTTAACTGGCGTTCATCATACATAACTGCACATCAACGAGAAACGCTCTATCTTTTAAGATAACGTCAGAAATGAGGTATATTGAATGCTGTAAGAAGATGACATCTAGAAACACGACGACGGCACGCAGCAACAGTTTCTTAGTGAGATGAACTACTGCAGATACGATCTATTTAGTAACAAAGTGGCAAGGGTTACCATCTAAGGGCTTATCGTGGGACAATCTAAGCACGTACTACGTAAAGTGTTATAATCAATTCGTTAAGCTAACGGTTTAGAAACACCTTTTGCGTAAATAGATTTTATTAATGAATACATTTTCAGATGAAAATAAAATATTTGCCTTTTGCAAAAGGATCGTGCATGTAGACGCCGCGCTGCTTTCGAATTCCAAGCTAGATAGTTAACAGACTAGCTTGAGCCTGCATGCCCATTAATATTCTGCCTGTTGAAGTCCTCAAAGCATAGAGCTAGTAATGTAGTAGTTTTTAAATAGTTCTTATTGCTCACTCGCTCACCTACTTGTCTTAAATGTGGGCATACCACCTTTATTCGTTGACGGAGGGAAACTTGTTGTCGGGTTAAGGTCAAGAATTATTTCTATTTGTAGAAATTATATCTGCGAGCTTTGCCCTTAATCGGTATTTTACAACACTAATGTAATGTGATGGCCTGGTGACACCATGTTATCTTACACCGTTACATACAGAATACGGGCTACATTGTGTACTGAACAATACCCGTACGATACGGGCAATATGTGTACAGAGAACATAAAGATCTTCCCGGTAATATCAAGGCAGATGGTCCCCCTACTTTATCATCCATGTAAATTACAATCTGATGGATTCACCGATTACATTCCAAATTACAAATTTATTGAGATTGTTTGACGTACTTACGATTCCAATTGCTTGGGAAAACGACTTTACGTTTGTGCTATGGGAAAATTAACTATGGAAATAGCGTTGTTTAATTCAATTGGACATCATTTGTCGTCAATCATTGCTATTGGTTTGGAAATGTAAATGCTTATTTTATATTTTGACGTTAATGACATAACGGATAGTAAATGCGATGCTTAAAGCAAATAGCGTAGCTTTGTCGCAAGTTATAATTAACATGCAACCCATGTCGTGTTAAGTAATGACAACTATTTTATTGAAATGGAAGTTGAATTCTGCCGTGCGGTTCCCAGTAAGAAAAGGACTGCCCCATATCCTCCCGTGGGTGTCGTAAGAGGCGACTAAGGGATACAACGACCCTGTGCATACCACCTAGCAAATCGGGTCAACCTCCTGGTGGGTTTAAAAAAAACCGACGTCCAAACCTAAGCGTACATTTGGAAGTAGACTATTCCCTTAAATGTTGTAGGTATAGTCTAAAATGATTTGAAAATAATAATCATAGTTCACATATTTGACAAGCAGTAAAGACGAACAGTTTAAATTACTCTTTGCCGTGATATAATATTCAAGATTTTATACAAAAAAAGCTTTAATTTAGTCGAAGTTACCATAATAATGTATAAGAAATTATAACAACATTTTTCGACAGTTTGTAAGCTTTAAAAATATAACGTATGTAACAGCTTTTATTACATTTATATAAAGAGTAATATGATATAATTGTTCAATTTTTTTTTACATCGCCATCTAGGCGCGACAGCAGTAGTATGATTTAATTTTTCCGTAAACATTAAATATCTGAACCATGTATAAATTATTGGTTATTAAAGTGAATGTTCCATAAATATTCATAAACACACGTTATTAAAATATTAATGAGCGTTAACGGAATTATAATCTGTGGTTTTGTCAATTAATTAATGTAAAAACAAATCGTAGTTTTTATTTATGAGACAACTTTTAATATAACATATATTATATTGCATTTCATATAGTTAATCTACAGTTACAAAGATACACAGTATTAATATATGCTTAATGTTATGCAGTATTCATTGACTTTAGAAACAAACTTTTATTTATTACTACGTCATTTGTATAAATTCTCGTAAATGATTTAGAATACCTGCTGTTTGCAATTATTAATATTTAGTAGTCCGAAGTCATTTTTAGAGCGCCATTTTCCTTTACAAATTAAACAGAGTTTTAGTAGGGCAAGTCTTGTTAGCTTAGCTGCTAAGTTCAGCTGTTATTGCAGGACGTGTTTTAAGCCCGATTTACACATCGACAAGTACAGTAGCGAATTAAGTAGTAAGTTGTTGAATAAGTTGATTTAAATAGATAAGAGAATTTTTGGCGAGTTAAGTTGGCGAGACGCGAGAGAGGGGGCTACTTCGTACTTAACTCGGACTTTAATGTAGCTTCTGTGACATCTGGAGAGATTAGATAGCGTCACATTATAGGCCCAGCTTTCAGTTTCTGGTTTAATCCAGTTAATTTTAATGGTTTAATGGTTGTTAACTTTTAAAAGGCTGCAATGACTGTAAGACAGTGTTAGACACTAATCTGTCTTTAAAAAGACGTGGCTAAGTCTAAATACTGGTTGAAGTAGGCAGCGGTAGGTTATATCAGTATTTAGAAAACATTTCAAACTTGTATGTAAAGTGACACATGTTTTTACTTAGTTTTGATCAATTATTTAAGTTTGTTGGAAGACGTTTTTCGAAATGCCAAAAAATGTATATAGGGTATACTCCTCTAACATTTTTAACGACGCAAAATACCAAATAGCTATAAGGTCTGACAAGTTTCGTAAAGAACACAACAGTCGTATAGAAAACGCAAGTATGTTTCTAAGCATGTTCATAAGTCTTTGTACCGAGAATTAGCAACTTCATAAGTTTAAGAGACAAAGTAGTATTTATACTCATAATTTAAAGTATATAGCTTGTAAGGTCAGCAGAGAAACATACAAATTTATACATAACAAGCACCTTCGACTAATTCCACGAAAACCGACTAATTCACGAAAACCTGAGCATGTGATGGGTTAGTGACACTATTGTGGTTAAACAACTGAATGAAAAAATAGCAACTGATTCTACAAAATAAATAACGCTGCTTTATCTCTTCACACTATGGTTTGTTGTATTTCAATGATTCCCAATCTAGTTATTTCTCTCAATGATTCCTCAGCTAGTCTATTAATTGTCTCACTGAAATTAAAACCTGTTATTTTAAACGACACAACAATTACAGATTAAACTAGCAGTTTTTTTTGCCGACTGTACCCGTTTCGCTAGCTTAATAAATGCCGTAAGGTCTCTTAAGTCAAGGTTGCAAAGTCTGCCGATGTCATATACCATTACCTAAGATTAAATACGTGATATGCCGTGTCGAAAGCACTTAACATCGCATTGAAACGTCTAAATGATGTATGTAGTTTTCAATGCGTTTTGATAATGCCTAAAACTGTGAAGTACAGTCAGCAAAAGAGGCCTATAAAATTATACAAGGCTGGAAAGAATTGGGAATTATGTTTTTGGTTAAGAGTGAGGTTGAAAGACAGAAAGTTATACATATCTTATTAATTCGATTGTGGTAATGAAGCTTAGCCTTATACAAATCATTGCAGGAGTGTCACTGTACTCATATAAAATCAAACGAAACTTAGGTACCTGAGTTTCGTTTGATTTTATATGACCATGATCGTTCTTAGAAGATGGCATAAGATGGAAAATCGCACTGTACAATAGAAGCATAATGATATACCTACCAAAACAGTTTTTAAAGAACTGAAAAATATCTAAATTGATGGCTATAACTGCTTCACTTGAGCACACAGATTGGCTATTTTGTTAAGTTTTGCTTTTCTTTCTTCCTACACTTTTATATTACAGTTTAGCTGCCGACCGTACAAACAATTTGTACATAATGTCTTTGCGGTGATACATTTATTACAAAATGAATAGGTTCATTATGATGTTAATATGTGATTGAACTTATCTGAAAATGATTAATGAGTGATTTAGATAAGTTTAGACTTGTATTGTGTACGCTGTAGCGGGATATTTTGAATAGCTTTGATGTTTACCGGCCTACAGTTCAGTTTATCTTTTAATAGTTAATTATTTAGTTAATGTAAAAGCGATAGGTGGAAAGTTCATTTATTTTTTTATTTCAATCTCCTTAAAATCCTTTAGAATTGAGTTTATTATGGCTTATGTTTTCAAAGTTAGTAATAAGAATAGTATTGCTTTTGTGACGTCCCATTAACTACGTGCTTCCAGTAGTAATGAATACTTGACTTACACAGACCAAACGCATTGCCAGTGTTTTAGCTCTTTTCACCAAATCACATCTTTACATATAAATTTTAGCTATAAGGCTTAGGTAGAACTAGATAAATCCGAAAAGAAATCACATCATACCGAAAGACGTACACTGCAAGTCTTTAATATCCTCACAATGGACGCAGTCCTGTGCATCCCTTATCTAACAATATTCCCTATTTCTTTCTTCTTTTTAACAATCATCTGTGCATGTACCTATACTGTTCGCGACTTTCACGAATCATGCGGGATAAAGTGGGAGGGTATTTGTATTCTAACATCGTGACTATAAGTACATTATTTACGCAATGTTAAGGCTATTATTACTAAGTTTCGTAAGGTCAATATACGAAAAGACTGTACCTATTAATTTCTGTTCATTATAAAGATTACACAGAAGCAAGAGAATGTTCCAGCCACTTCATTTATCTATTATTCATATCTCTAAAAGCCATAACCGAATATTCTCTAGATAACTACAAAAAAAAGACTATGTATCACCTAATCGCTCTTAACGGTTGAGATATAAGGTTGAGAATGAAACGTTAAGTGGTTCGTTCCGTTAGTAAATTGTTTAGAGCTAACGATAACAATTGAGTGCCGTGTTCATCGACCCATAATGTGATGAAGCCATGGTAAATCAGTTTTCCATGTCGATAAAACTTCTCAATGGGATTACGTAAAGGAGCCATTGGTTAACCGCTCTGGAGTCACGAATTACCTTTTTATTACGCACTTTCTTATTTTTTTAGACCTGTTTTAAATCAGGTGAGATGGGAATACCAAAGTTAGAAACTACATGAAAGAAACAATACGAAATACCAACATTGCAACCATCATAAATGTTATATAATGTTATAAAGATGGCGTTAGGTCAATGGATAAGATGGCACAAACGTAAGGAGGACTCATATATTATGTCCAGCATTAAACTTTTTTTGCCAATCGGGTACATGCAAACATTTTTAGCTTATGTCAGGATCGAGTCCGGGACCTTAAGCATGGCAAGTAGATACACAACTAACTACCCCAATCCAAAATCGTACAATAACTTTGACAGTATTCGATATTAAAGGAATACTATACAATTACAAGAACTTCACTTTCGTCATCAACCGCTCAATACCGTTTCCTATACCATTGTGCTGACAATAATTGTCATCTAAGTTTGTATACAACAATAGTCAGTGTCGCAATATCAATTCAAATGATTGACCTAAAATTAAAACGTGTTTTATCTTCTTAATTGACATATTGTGAGGTCTCTTTGTCTTATTTGATTGATATTATGTTCATTCTATAGAGCACAATTGTTTATTTGTCTTTTCTGCCGATAATAGGGACCATGTCCCGTGTCGCTAAGATATTTAGAAGAATTAATTCAAAGGACTTAAGGAATAACCAGCTTTAAGATCTCATTAGCCTATAAACATTGTTATCTCAATGATATCGATAAACGACGGCTACAGCAACAGTTCCTTCGTCTTATTTTTTATAGTTAACTAGGAACTAAGACTTAGAAATCATATTTTAACAATTTATCGTAATAATTTGATTCTATACTGATCACATAAAGAAACTTTGGGGTATATTTAAGGAACCTTTTAAAATAAATTTATAACGTACTTATAGGTATGGATGGAGTATGTATGTTCGCTGTAATTATGTGACTGCCCATTTTGCCCATCAATCTAACGGTAGTAAAAAAAGAACAAGATCGTTCTCTTTTCGATTTGCTTTAAAGTCGTTAACAAAATTTAAATAGGGAATTGCGTGGCCCTGGTTAACCCGAGTGCTACTACAACTGCGTAGGCGCTACTCAAAAAACCACACGCGTATTTGACACAAATTATAATTAGATATGATTGGTTAAAAGCAGCACGTGTTAAAGTTAATTTTGAACACGACAAGATAATTGTTGCCTTTCATTTTGTCTGTAATACTAGTAATTATGGTACTTACAATTACGTTTAAAACAAGACTGTGAATCAAAGAATTGGTTAGTACGGAATTACGGATGTTCGAGATGCTATAAGAATAATAAGCAGCTGCAATTATAAAAGCAGTGTTTCATAATCGGCATTTTGTTTTCTGGGATGAATTGATGATGAAAAAAAAATCAACTCAAATTTCTTCGGACACTCAGTTTATATCATAGGTAGTTAAATAGTTTTGTCCAGCATTTCGTTGTTGTTGTGTTCTGGACTGTTAGAGTCGGAGGCATAATTTACCACCCTTCCTATACCAGTCTCCGGACTTTCCTTATATGGTAGGTAACACAACTGCTATTACCTTGATGCCTATAGCTTCCGAAAGTCTCTTACCATTAAGAAACCACGACGCGGATACATTTTAAATACTGTTTTTTTTATAAATCCTTGGGTTAATCTAATAATAATAGATAATCCTTATGCGTTAGAGATCAAGCGTGTCGCGGATCTCAACTAATCAACACAATGGACATCTAGGCTTATAACAATCATTAGTTTGTGGATCGCACAAATCATTTTGTGAATTTCCTTCCATTATAAGATGCTGAACCTGGCCTACGCCAATCACACCTGTTCAATGCAGGCAGTTACTTCATTACGATTTTTATCGTATGTATTTTCCTTGCTTATATTATTATACTACGGTTACTTTTATTATCCAAACACGATTACCAGTAAGTTTTCTAACGCTAATTAGGTTAAGTAAACACCAATGCACGAATAATTAACAGCACCTCAATGCAAGCGGATATTTTTAACTGTAAACCAATGGAATTTGTGAGTAGAACTATAAATCTTGTATCGAATAAACTGACTGTAATTGCAGTCCAAGTCCAAAATGTTAAAATCTAATTATAACATGTAAATATGATTATTTAAAGTTGTTAAATGAAGTGATTGAGTATTTTAAAAAGGAATTTGGCATATTTAGATCACTGACAAACAGTTAGGTTGGCGAGTACATGGATTTCTATCGAATGTCTTGCAGGTTATTCAAAGCCTTTCTGGTAATAAGCATTCCCGTAATATTCATTTGATATTGATAAAAATGAAAAGCGGTAATTTCGTTAAAGCTATATCTGCTTTAATCTATTGAATAAAAGATATTAGGCAAATGAGGAATGATAAGCAGGATGTGGTATATGGGGGCTCATCCTGAGAAAAAAATAGTAGCCAAAAAAAGTTCATTTGATTCAGGTGTAAATCATTTCCGATTCGCGTATCCCATCTAGAAAATTAAACAATCTTAATTTATGCAGAATAATGAGCCTTATGCAGTACATCCTAAGATTGACAATTGATTGTTGGAACTAAACACGTGAAGTTTACGCCAAGGTCTAAACGGCACATGCCGCCGGAGTCATCGGCCGCCGCTGACGGATTTAGCCGAAGCGTAGACGGAAATAGCCGAATGTGAAGAAATATGCGCTTGTCCGCGTTTCTGCAAATGTTTGAGGTGTTGCGCTTGCTATGTGCGGTCAATGGCGGACTTTATCGGGACTCCTCTTCGTATTTAAACCTGTTATTGTAAATAGAGTTAGCGTAATGGTGTTTACTTTTGAGAAGTTTGACGTTGATTACTTTGTTGCGATGCATCGCAACAAAGTAATCAATGTCAAAAATGAAGCATCGCATCGCGATGTGATGCTTCATTTTTGGAGTAATCCGAAGCTTTAACAGAAAGTTCCATTGCTAGACTTTGAATCTCCTTGAGTGACAATTGAAAAATATACCTAGTTATGAAGCTAGACTACGGTAAGGGTCATCCTTTTCTAGGTATGTTATGGTTGTCTACTCTGTCGTCTTTTGTTCGAAAAGGGATGATAAGGCAGATGACGTTTTGTATTATGAATTAGTCATCAAACGCAAAAGTAAAGCTTAATATAACTATGTAACAATAATTGCCCATTGAAGACCTACGGCACACAAGAACATTCAGTGACAAATAGAGATATGATATACTAACAACCGTGCTATCCAAACGGATTCACACAAATTTATAACTTAAAAGGGTTTAATTTTTTTCCTAGTGAATATGGGATTTATTCTTTTATTCTTCTGTTGCACCAGGGTTTGAGATGGAATTATGACAAAATGTAATCTAAATTACATATAATTTGTTACCTATAAAGCTTAGGTATAACTAGAAAAATCCGAAAAGAGGAAAAGTGGCCTAGTTGGTCATGGCGCTGGTCGCGTATAGTCTAGAGACGCGGGTTCGAGTCCCGCTTCGAGTACCAATTTTTTCCATTGTCTTTCTTCTTTTAGGAAAATGTAATCTTACTCTATAACCAAACTGACAACATTATTAAGATTCAAATGTTATAATATTACATTTTGTATTGCCAAGACAAGTTTATGGAGCGAATCGAAACAATGCCTTACTGTGACCTATCACGTTCAAAGATAAAGTATAACTGTCGTTAGATAAAATATTAGATGCGTGACAGTTCATTTTTGTGATTATGGACACTCACGTCTTTGAAGAAAGCCTAAGGTCGACATTTCTGTGACGATTTGCATTTCTTCTCACGGATGGATTTTGGTAAATGTGAATCGCCATGCTAACGAATAAAATCCTTATTTTTAATGTTTCTTCTTGTGTTTTGCCTGCTTTCCTAGCAAATCTTAAAGAATCCAACCCGTTTTTGTCTTGTCTAATATATCCGTACGATCCTTACATACATTGCTTTACATAACAGCCCGTTAATGTCCCACTGCAGAGACGGGCCTCCTCCCATGACGGAGGGGTACTTGGCCTACTAATACCACGCTGGCCAGACGGATTGGTATAGGGTTTAATTTCAAGTTTTCCTTCTTTTTACTTCGTAAAGATAATATTCACATTGCTTTGTTTCGTCTAAATCCATACATACATACGCTATGCACTGGCCCTTTCTGAAGGATATGACCAATTACGTCCCTTCGGTCGGAGTCTTTCTAGGGCGTCCTCTATCGATGTTACCTACTCCTTTTGCGCTGTAAATTATTATAATTATTTGTTTAAGTGCATATAATTGTATTAAAGTAATATTAAGATTTTTGTTGTTCTGATATTTGTATGTATTTCATGTTTGTATCTACTCTATTTCTTAAATTAAATAACATTACCATTGAAAGGTAGGTCGTTCACTACATTAGAAGAATATTTATTGCTATATTAGCCATGACTGTCTTTATTGAAAATAGAGCCTTGATTTCTTAGAGCTTTTTCATTATTGGTATCAAATACTATTCTAGGTAGGTACTGTACCAAGATGCCAGTAAATCAGGCTTGAGGCTACTTTTACCAAGGTGGCATGTCAAGGATTTCTATAAGAACACTATTACAATTACTTTTTCATGTATCAACAGGCCATTCATGTCCCACTGCAGGGATGGGCCTGCCTCCAGCGATGGAGTAATACTTGGGCTACTACCCACAATCTCAAGTTTCCTTTTCTTTCTGTGAACTTCCCCTCAACCCACGAAAGGATAGGATGGGATATACACTGATGGGAGTGACACTATGGTTTTTGACTTCTTTACTACATGGAGTTTCTTTCTTAAAGACGGATATATAAAACAAAATTACCACAGCAACTATTACGTCAACTTTCAATTTCAATTTGTTGACATCGATGTCCGTCATCAACACACAGTCAACCTACAATTACGCTGTCACCAATTATCTACAAAAGCGCCGCATACATTAATCATTTTCTAGAGAAATCAATCTATATGCCGTTATATTATATGTAATGTTGACACATAAGGATGTGCTGACTTAAGACTGGATCTACTATGCAATTTTTGCCGACTATAGACTTGCGTATAATGTGTTTACTGTTATTAGGAGACGATTAGGAAAAGATATGCTATTTTTGTAACTTTGTTACTCGTTTGAAGATGGAGTAAGATATATCAATCAATCAATCAACTAGCATCTTGGAGTCCACTGATGGACATAGGCTTCTCCCAACACGAGCCACAGAACTTGGTCCTGCGCCTTTCGCATTCAGTCCGACCCAGAGACCTTTATGAGGTCGTCGGTCCACTTAGCTGGGGGATGTAAGATATATCGTGGCATTAACCCTAAGATATCTTGTTAACTCGTGATGATTAAAAAAGGCCTTAGGGACTGCTTTATCAAGGCGCGATAATTATGGTGTAAATCTAAATGCAACGGAAGAGTAGAAACTGGCCCATTGGGACTTCGTACAGTTTGGTTTGCTGAGAAAACCACTTCAAGGTTTTAAGTTCTTGCATCAATTTTGTCAATCTTTTATGTCTTAACACGTTTTATGCTATGATGATAAATAAGATCACTACTTAACTATAAACAAAACGAACAATAATCCTGTTAACGTTCTATACTCGAAGTGAAACGATTCTATACAAGGCTCAAATGCTCTTAATTTTTTTTTTATACATCAGTTACACAATACTAACTTTAACTACTTAGCTTGTGTAATTACGAAATTAATGAGAACTAAAAAGTAGGTATAGTTTATAATAACATGTCCATTTCCTTCTTCCTTTCAAATATGAGCCAGCGTGGGTGACTTTCACAGCTATGTTTTGGTTTTTAATTGTTATTTTTGCTTATGTGAAACTTTTATTAGACTCTTTGTCTTACTTTATTGACTAAAATTAATAATAATATATTACCTAGAAAGTTTAAACGGGAAAGAAACAAGAAGGAAGGCAATAGGAAGGCTTCGGGCATACTGACAACTTAAAAGATATAACGTTAGTTATTTTGCAACAATGTAAAGAGTGAGGGTGGAATTAATTAATCTAGTTTATGTCAGCGTTTGCTTCCTATTTAATTTTGTAATAATAACTGGGAATAGATACAGTCTATTCCCAGTGTCTATTCCTTGACACACTGTGTGTCACCACCCCATCTCATCCCATGGGTGTCGTAAAAACCGAGTAAGGGACTATCCGTGAATATTATCTTTACGTTATAAAAAGAAGCAAAACTTGAAATTAAACCCTATACCAATCCGTTTGGCCAGCGTGGTATTAGTAGGCCAAGTATCCCTCCGTCATCACTGGAGGAGGCCCGTCCCTGCAGTGGGTAGTCCTTTATCACTGTAGGAAACTTCTTTCCAAGGGAAAAGTCTTCGTTAAACTGCTTCGGTGCCGAGCACAAGGCTTTCAACCCACTTATGACAAATTAGGTACTTGTGAGATCCGTCAATGTTCAACCTGAGCCTAAATTACTTTTTGGCATAAAAGTTAAATTCATAGCGCTCCTTATGACACAGTGCCCCCAAAACTACAATGTGTTTTTTAAAACAACTAAGATAATTTAGTTTTTTTGCAGTATGTAGGTATGTACCGTAAAATTAGGTACATTTGTACCGAGAATTATTATAAAAATGAAGTTTAAATTACTCTTTTGTTGAACAAAGACGTATTCAAGGTCGGTAAGGCACTCATTGATGTCAGTATTCCGTTAAGTATTGTGTGTTGTTCGCAATATGCAATGATTTAAGATGTATTACTTCTACCGTTAAACACTAATCTATTAATTTTGAGGTTAAATTTTATTTGTCTTAAATAAAGTTCTATTCTGTTGAAGTAGCAAACAAAGAAAAATAAATTACCTATTTAATATCACGAAGACCATTTTTAATATGTATTTTTATTATTCACCATACGGGTGAATAATAAAAATATAATAGTAAAAAAATATAGTTTAGGAGGGCACAGGACGGCATTATGCAAAAATATTTTGAGGTCCGAGAGTCCGAGAGACTATAAAATATTTTTGTTGTAAAAAGTTTGGTGCATACGTCTACAATAATATAATTTAAGTTAAATACTGTATTTATTTAGATGATCTAATAAGCAACAAAACAGCATGATTTGTAAAAACTAACGCTCTTCTAAAAGCGCTCGTTAAAATAACAAAGGATTAATCAGGCCATTACGGCCATACAAAAATTGCCATAGCGGACGGTATTTCACGTCCACACGGCGGGGTATTGGTAAAGTTTTCAACTAGCAATAATCGCACCTCGGATTAACCTCATTGGTTACGATATTGCCTCTGCGCAAAGTTAACAAGAAATTATAAGTCTAGACTACATGTATCCAGCGACGTAACGAAACCATATCGAGATCTAGAAGAAGCGAACAGCGCCATCTAGCGGGCGCTTATGAAAACAAACTTAAAACAGCCGTAGCTTAGAAACTTAATTTTACAATTTTTGAAAGGGTTATCGATATTGCGATAATTTTGAGATGCACAAGGATTTTTTTATGTATTTCAATATAAAAATATTTTTAAAAACAAAACATCGGCTAATAGTTAAAATTGAAAAATAGTAACGGTTTTATAAAAGCATTCTCTTTGTATTCAGATGAACGAATTGCCTAACAAGTAACTAACAAATTGGGAGCAATTTCATGCAACAGTGGTACTGTGAAAATAACAAAACAAAGATAAAATGTAACTATGGGAAAGTTAACACAATAGCATTAAGAATTCTAATGTTCATAGAAATCATGATATAACTTAATGTTACATCTAAAATTAGAGATTAACATTTTAACATTTCAATTTAAAACAAATAAGCTGTATTATCATTATTATAAAGACCCTATATTGTGCCACTGCAGCGCATGACCCTCCGATTATGACCTCCGTTCTTTGGGCTCCGTAACTTTTGTTTGCGGCATGAATAAATGTCTATCTGCTTTTGAGCCGTTTACAGACTTATTGGCGTACACGAAGCTTGGCGCTTCGTGTAGCTTGGATCTACGCCAATAAGTCTGCAGAAATGCAGCAAAGGAGGTCTGGCTATCAGCAGTATCATACTTGTATTAGTTATCATATGCTTATAAAAATCATGACATCAATTAAGCCAGCCATCCTTGGCTGTCCATTGCTGGACATAGGCCTCCTTCAAAATATATCTACTTTGTGTAGTCCTTATGCTTATAGCCATAATAATGTAATTGCACCAAAACCATACCAAAGCCCACGTAAAAGTATATATTTAGTTTTACGGAAACAGTTAATCAATAAATGCCAAAATTTATTACGAAAAACAATTGTTATACTGCAAACAATTTAATATTAATGATACCAAAGTTAACATAAAGAAACCGGACGCCATAGAACCTAATGCTTACGTAAAAACTTATAAAGAAAGTTATAATCATACGCATAGTAAGTTAGACAGGCGTTGATAATTGCAAAACAGTCTTTCCTTGGTACACCGTGGAGAATCGTAATGGAGCAGACTGGGTAGACATCAGGTCAGGTGACGTAATAGTATCGATAACAAGTAATAACAAGTGACTGCATTAGGTAAATCTAATGAGCCGTGGTGAGCTGACGTGAAATTGACCATCTAAGATTTGATACACTTCACGAGATGTTTTATGTTGCAAAAATATGGAAACAAAATAAGCCTGACTTGCAAATTATGATGAATTTACATTTTGTTTTTAAAAAGATATTTTAAATAAATACTTTATTTTATTTTAAATGTTTATTTGTTGGGTTTTATAATAAGTACAGTACTTATACAGCTAAACCTTGGTGATAATTGGAGTTTAAACAGGGTTTGAAAACAGTGACAAATAAACGTATGCTAAATAAAATGCAGTGATGGACAGATTCTTATCTTGCTTTATCAAATATCAGACTGATTAATTTGATAGTTGACATAATTTTAGTGCTTTCCTTCTTTTTTTATACATCATATCAATTCTCGTACCTTAAAATCGTTAAAAATTCGGTTAAGTTAACCTTTAGTTGTCATATTGTCTTACCTATTGTGTTACAATTTGACAACTGAAAGTTAACTTAACCGAATTTTTAACGATTTTAAGGTATGAGATTTGACATGCTTATTAAATTTATTTAAGTGGTCCCTACGTTATGCACTTATGATATAAGACATTTTGAATTAACCTTCATTAATTCAACGGAATATTTGGTTATTTCTTACTAAAAAATTAGGTAACTCTTTATATAATTCTGGAACTGGAACTAACAATACTTAATAAATATTTATGAGCTACCTTATGCTGTTATTTGTCTGCGATGAGTTTCTTGAGCATAATCGTAATAATTCAAGCGTAAAATGTATAATGATGTGGTGTTAAAGAAATGATAGCATGTTTTAACGCTAATTACCTACGCGTGTTTCTATTACAAACTTAATATTCTCTTGCAGTTGCATCGTTTGACTAAAATTACTAAGAAACCGCATGATGGTGGCTTACGAAATCTTAATGACTCATCTAAATAATGGAGTTGCGAAAACTTTGCCCTTGTACTATGGGAAGTAACTTATCAAGATAAACATATTACATTAATACTTTTTACTATTATGTTTATTTGTACACAAAAATATATTATCCCGTTGGTATTTTTAGTGTTTTGTGTAGTGATGTAATAATATTATGGTGTCACTATTCCATCTCATTCCAAAAGCTAACTAATGGAAAGTTAAGGTAGGTTAAGTTTCCCTACGTCACAGGAGAAAACCCACTCCAGCAGGCCTAATTAATTTAAATTCTATGCAGCATCAAAATATAAATCTTTCATCTGATATATTGTTTTATGCAATCGTCATATAGCATTAGACACTCCGTCGAAGAATACCTATTTATCGGCGCTTAAATCATGAAAATCGGTTAAGCTATTCAAGCTTTGGAAGATCAGTTAGACTGTCGTTGACAAAAACTAATGTGCTATACCATGCCTACGGCAGCAAAAACGTAACCAAGTCATTTATCACATATAAACTCAATAGATCTGACATGGTTCTAATACAACCAGGTAACGTTAACGTCAGCAGTATAAGCGTCAAGTAAAAAGATGGAGACAACGCTTAATTGGTGGCTAACCGTTAGCTTAAGATCGCAATAGTAATACGTTTTCTGTAATTGCCTTACTTGCAGCATGATATATGACTGAGACACACTTTTAATTTTTTTTTTTTTTTTTTTTTTTTTTAAAAAAGACAACTCCCGCACTAGGGATCATGCCCTGTGTCGCGGGGACTTTTACAAACATCAATTAACGGACACATATAACACCCAGACTCAGGACAATAATTTGTGGATCTCACAAATTATTGTCCTGCGTGGGGATCGAACCCACAACCTCATGCGCGGCAGCCGCTGGCTTTACCGGCGCGCCACCGAGGTCGTCATCGTCGTCAATTCATTACTTAGGTTGGTGATTAGAGATTATCGTTAATTTTATAGTACAGTCATCAAGTAAAGCATTTAGCTTTAGTCTGGCGAATCTCTGTCTGGGTAAATGCTTCTTTACACTACTAGCGCTTACTACTTACTCGCGTTTAAGCCTCATAATATAGTTTGTAAATGACTATGCTAGATGTAAGCAAATTTTTGTTTTATCCTTTACATGTAAGACTGATCGGACTTTAATGAGAAGCATGAATTAAAGTTGTTGTCTTATTGTATTAACATAATAAGCAAATTAGTGTCAAAGCGTGTGTTAGGACTCCTAACACACGCTAACTTAGTTCTCCTAACTAAGGAGAACCTATCTATCGAATTACATCAATATAAACCAATTTTAAGGTAAACAAACCAAATAATCTCGCCGCAAGTTTCTTTTAAACATAACGAACGGCAATATGATTGCATGGTATCTAATAGAAAATGCAGATATAGTCCAGAAATGATAACAACAGGTCATAAAACTGCTACATTGCATCGCCATAATTTTACTTATGACCACAAATCTCCATACTTATTACCTAGCCAGTATTCGTCGAACTCCTGTACCTAATGAGATTATAGCAGCTTCCCCCAAATTCAGTGATTCAATTTCATCTATTGGTTTCCTGGAATAGGCGGGGCTTGTGGATTCCGCCCAACACTTGTTGGTTGGCTGGGTTGCAAAAAGCATCGTCAAGGAATCAAATTTCAGGAATACTGCGACTGCGCAATGGATGCTGCAAAATTAGCCCACCCCTTAAGAACATGAAGGTATGTTTATCTTCAAATTCATTCAAACATATAGCTATTTTTAAAGCTTTTTATCTATATTATGACCTCTTTAGATATTTTTAAAGCTTCTTTATTACGACTGTGCTAATAGTTTAGTTGTATAACCACAGTATAATAAGAAGGTATACTGTTAAAGTTTATACTATGGTATAACAGTACAGATTGAGAATTTTGGGCTTGATTCTCTCTGCCAATATTTTGGAAAAAACATGAAAGTAAGAAATATTCTAGGTGTTTCTTATGTAAAAATATATGTGTACTCATGACAGATCTGGACTTCCTGCTTTTAGAAAATTGTCATTTCAGACTCAAATTTTTACAACAACAAGTTTTGCTTGTTTACAGAAATGATGCTGTGGTGTGTCTGAGAAGTATTTATCAAACAATCATAGTCCAAACGAACATAAATTTCATACAATACTAACATTACCAGCAACAAACAATTGTTTTACAAATAAATACTATGAACCACTTAAACCGGTCAAAACTGGCGTACAATAATTTCGGACCCCGATAACATGAGTACCTACATGCAGCTGTGCGTTAAGCAATAAAAGCTCTGATAGGTCACTACTAATATAAACTACAAGTCGGCTAACAGCTGCTTATTCATTATTATTGTTAATAAAGGACAAGTAATTTTTATTGATATTAAAATAAAATAATTATATTTCGGTACAGTGAGCTTTTACTGTCTTGGTGGTGTAATTATCGCAAATGGGTGCATAGCACAAGGTCGCGTTTTTGTTTCTCGCGAAATTAAGCAAGCAAGGAAGCTGTTTGTGCATATTATACATTGGTTTCCTAGTCCCTCAAAAAATGCCCGCGAAAGAACGTACGGGAGTTGTCTATCCTGAATATCCTGTATTTTGAAAAACATTGCCAGCTTATGACTTAATAGGTACGAGGCTTTTTCCTAATTTGAGTTCCTGTAATATATATCTTCCCAATTATCTTCGTCGATAAATGGATGTATGGAATAATGTGTTCGACAAAGCATTAGTAGGTACTTCATTTACACCAGTATTTCTTAAGATCGGCAACCAAATAAACATACTCTTCATGTAAACTGTATTATATTCGTGCATGTAACATAAATTCTGTTATACATAATATGTCAACAAAAACAAGATACAACAACTTCTGAATCACAATGTCTCTGACCTAATAAATTAAAACTAGATAATGAATAAACAAACAATGAAATCTCAAGGTGAACTTTACTATCCTGTCATTCATACACAAATACATACACATACATACATACAACGCATACGTTCATTCAAGCGTAGATCATGATTCACGTTATCCCATTTGAATATGCAAATTCTTGTATTAACACACTTGAAAAGACAAAGTTGTGTAATATGCAAATTCAGAGATAAAACAAACAACAGATAAAGCAGAAGTCAGTCAGACGGGTCACGGTAAGTTTATGCACTAAAAGGGTCATATTAGCTTATGCCCAAAAATATTTAGTTGATTGCTTGATTCATTGAGATTAATGGAGGATAAACAGGAATATTAATTAATATGAAATGCAAACATATTACAATTTGAATGTTTTAATACAAGACACTAAACATTTTCAGCAGCACTCGAGCTTTATTTCAATAGGTTTTTTAGCGAGACTGTGCTCTCTAAACCCAGGGCTTTAAGACTCTGCTATGCAGCGGCTAGCTTATGCTCTGGCATCGTCCATAAGCTATAGCTATAACACTGACAATGAGGTAAGCTTGTTTGTCAAAGAAAAAGGTTCAAGATATTGCAAGCGTAAGCTGTGTCTATGCACATGTTGTTAAGGCACATTTTGTATGTATATATGTCGCAGGGAAATGAGGAAACCAGGGATTTCACGAAATCACTAGGGATATCACGAAATCCCGGTAAATGTCGAAATGCCTTGCACTTCGGCGGCCGCTACCGCGGCACGCTCGCTCGCCTCGTGCATTATGGTCACAGTTCTAACCTAACCCACAGACGATAGAATTTTTGTGTTTTTTAACCTACAAACAAAAATATGAGCATTTCTTTTCTAGTACAAATGGGATTTCGTGAAATCCCTGATTTCCTCATTTCCCTGCGACATATAGACTTCTGTAACAACCTCTGCTGTAACTCCCTCTGTTAGATATTAATAGTATTAAAATTGCTGGAGGCGTTCACCAGGTCAATGAATCCTAGCTGCCGAGGCAAGTATATTTACTCATATTTATTTTAATTCACGAACTACACGACTCCTGTGGCGTAGTGGTTAAGTCTATTGCTGCTGCGAAGTGATTTCGGGTTCGGTTCTCGCTTAATGCCTATAACCATTATGGCTCGCATTGGTCTGAGTCATTTCTATGTCAGTATAGGCGTAGTGTGAATGTGTAGAGCATATTACTATCTAGTGATATAGTAATGATAAGGTGTAATAATTTACACCTAGGCACACAAACGATTGTAAAACCAAACCACTATAAAATAATTTGAAATCAGTACAGACGTTATTGCAATTTGATCCATTACGAATTGCATCTAGCATATGAGAGAACGATTACTATGATTTGCAGGCAATTCGACTGCGGTATTCGTGGTCATTGCATTGTGGTCTGATTGTAGGCTTCGCAAGGTAACAGTTTCACTTCACATTGGCATTACTCTCTATTCTATAGAGAAAGGCTGATCGGTTTTGTCATTGGTATTGTTGTTATTGTTTTATTTACGTGAATCAACAACTTTAGTTTATTGGTGAAATAATAGCTCCTGGTTTGAATGACTGAAAATTGATATAGGTTTCAAAATATGCAAAGAAATTCTATATATATCCGTTTAATACCAGTATCGCAAAGTTTTCAAAATTCAATTCATCAAAAACCAAAAGAAAAGGATACATTGCCCATGTTTCTAAAATTATTTTGTGTTCAGTTATTCAAGACGCTCTATAGGGCTCCTAGTGTGGCTTGGTACGACTTTAACTTGGATGAATAAATATGACTAAGTGGTCACCTATCTAAAACATAACCTCGCCAACATTGCTTCTCCAATATATCTAATACAACATCCGTATGTAAAATCTAGCAAAACTAAATTTGTTTTACGTAACAACAAATATATATTTAGTACCAATAAAAATAACAGCATTCAATTCGTAATACACAATTAAACAATACAATAAGAAATAAAAGTATTGACTAACCATTCACTGCATTCAAACATAATAAAAGCTTGTGTAATATCCATTGAGTATTTACCTGTAACAAATAATAGGAAAATATTATTAAATCGTCAGTGTATGTATAGGAAGCATTTGAACCCTTAGTGCTTAGTTCAAGTACCATACAGTATAACAAAAATTGAATTGCATTCTATAATTGAATTGCAACAATAACGTTTGATTCAGGTATCAACAACTCTTTGTGGTAATAAAACAGAAGCGGGTAGGGAGTTGTTGAAGTGTTAGAATGTGTATGGTTTCTTTATTGTTCGATATTGGATGACGTTGTTGGGAAATGATTTAGTATTATTGTTAGTATTGCCGTGTTTGTTTATTCCTTTTATGTAATTTATTAACATTCCTTACAGATTTACATAACGCTATGCTAAGAGTTAATATTGTTAATGTATAGTTTAAATATGTGCCTTAGCCGTATTGCTTATACATATTATTATATTAGTAACGTTATTTTTTCGTTTTATAAATAAAACTCCCTCATTTTACAAACATTAATTTAACTGATATGGATTAAAATCCGTGCGTAGGTCGCTACCGAGACAATGTTAGTATTGCTTTTTTATAACTTATAGAAGCATAAAACTGTTGTTGACCCCTTCAATCCGTGAGGAAAAACGAATTCACGAAAGAGGAAATTCAGTGAGAAAACAAAACGATGATTTAAACAAACTGGTACACTATACGATATATACAAATTTTCCTAAATAAAATATTGATTAAATAAATTAGACTAACAGTCACAATTGACCGCATTGTTTCTAAAAATAGATTACACTATTATCATTTCAAAAATAATAGTACATTATTTAAACACGTAATACCAGTCAACAGCAAAATCGATCATTTGTCAAATAACAAATTATCATAAATATCATTATGTTTGATGAATTAAATGAAAGTCTGTCAGGCGATAATGGAGATCGAAGAGTTGCTACTGAATAATACGGGTTCCTTGGATCATTTTTGCAAAGTTTACTATCAAGATAATTTTGTGAGTACCTTTGTTTTGATAATACGTTTAACAATTTATCATCATGACGACAAATATTGCGTTCTTGCTACCTTTGTTTGTCGCCTTAGTTTCTTTCACGAAATTGTTAGTCGACTCATCAAACTGGAGCTTCTTCTATTTCCATCAGCCAATTGACGTCCACTGCTGGACATAGGCCTCCTCCAAATATTTGCATCTTGCCTGATCCTGTGTTTCCATCACTCATCGGTATCCCGGTCTTGTCTTAAATAAAATGAAGCTACTGACGAAAAATTAGCTTGAAAAATGTTCTAGGGAACCCAGACTAGAAATATAAAACACAGTGATCGAACTCGCTACTGTATTACGTAAGTGGTAATTATTCGTTGCGGTTGGCAACATCGGTAAATTGCAAGATTGAAGGGTATGAAAATTACTCGGTAGTGACTTGTCAGTAAGGTCTTATAACAGTTAATTAATGTCCCACTGCTGGGATTAGTGTTTGCGAGTGATGAAGAGAAACGGCCTAATAATACTAGGATGGTTAGCTGTATTGATATCGGGTTTTATATCTTTTGTTTTCGTTGGGATGTTAAGTGCGTTTATTAAGGTAAGGTGTCGATGCCATGTATTATTAATCCATCTCTACACGGAAAAAATGACAACATACAAGAGCTACTCAAATAGTAAAACGCGTAGCTCTAAGAACTGCCTAGTATTTTGTATATTATATGAGGACAGTTGAGCAAAGAAAATTCCTATAGATCTTAATATAGTCTAATATAATATGAAAAAAAATGAATGCCAGCGATAACTCAGTCAGTGTCGCAGAGTTTTGGGCCGGCGATAACTCAGTCAGTGTCGCAGAGTTTTGGACTACATCAATTTAGTCCACAGTATCGTTTCCCATCGATAAGCTAAGAAGAAAAATATAACATTCCTCACACATTTACACAACGCCATTTAGTCTCAAATTAAGCAGAGCAGCTTTGCATTGGTACTTGACCAATACGTAGTGTTACTTACTTGAATAGCGAAGAAACAAAGCCTTGTGCTTTTCCGCCATATAGCTAAGTGAGTCATACTACAACACAAAATAATACGCGTATCGTAGTTACATTCCAACAAACGCCAACGATTCAATTACTGTTCACAAAGTCAAAAGTGACCCTGAACAATAATTTACGTATCTAATTGATGTAATGGTATCAATAAGAGTACAAATAGCTTGTAGTCTTGGTAATGGCAAAAATAATATTAAGATCACTAATTGTTTTGTCCCTACAATGATATATTATGAACCCCAAAATGTTACCAGGCTGTATCGTAAACCTCGACTAAGGAAAATTTGTTTTTGACAAAATAGTATTTTGATAAAAACTGAGCAAAGTTTGTAGTATCAAAACTAAACCGCAACACTTTTGCGTAGAACCCTAGAATAAAATTAGTATGCTCCTAAAGTCGTCATTAAAAAAATAATTTTGACCAAACTTGAAGTTTAATCTGAACAAATTGACTACTTTGGAAGCGCAGCGGTCGTGTAAGAGCTAGATTTGCGCGAGGTAGCTGGTACCAATCCCATATCATTCCCTATAGTGTGTCCTACATCCGGTCCGTATACCTGTCCCTGCAATAGGTCATAACGATGATATAAACAAGGAAGTTATTCAAACATCTATATAAATAAAGAACAACCTTGCTAACAGCTGAGAGGAAACAGTAAATTAGTTAGGCACACAATATTTTTGACTGACAGATGAACGAACAAAGAAACTTTGTAATTGTACGTAACACCAGTGTGGATAATTGAACATTTGGTGTTATTGTGAACTTTATATTGTGCAATAAATTGTGCTATGTTGCACAATATTAATTGGGTTACAATTTAATGAGAATTTGTAAAGTATAAGCTTGATGTGTGTCTTTTGTATGGATATTGAGAGACTTGTGGTACAAGAAAGGGCTGAGGGTAAAACGATATATGAATGATCGTATAGGTTAGTGTACTGTATCCAACAGTACATGTCCGTTAGTTGATTTGTGCTGAAGAGTGGTAACCAGCCCTCCATCTTTTGTTAAAATTTGTTACTATGACAACGTTAGCCAGACCCCATGGTAAAGTGTGACAATATTTTGCGCTACAAAGCCAAGTACTTCATCACTCAGACATAATTAAGATATATTGCTACCAGAATACAAAAAAAAACCATTAACATAAAATACAGACTAGTCATTACCAAAGTAGCAGTTGACCTAAATACTATCAACAGCTAACAATCACTTTGCAAATTTCAATCAAATTTGCCTGAACGTAGGTTATTCACCTCGCACGCAAAACTAAATGACTTACAATCATCTTACACCTACATTGTATTACTAACACGTTTACTATTTCGTAGTAGGCCCACGCTTTGTTTTATTATTAAATCATATCAAGTAGGTCCTCTTAGGCCTTTCTATGTTGATTCATGATTCAGTATTTAAGCCCCAATGCAGAGATCACTTAGATTAACCAAGTTCTCTCTGTTTCAATTTATAACTTGAGTGCAAGCTCTGCTCAAATCTTTCTCTTACGGCAGGTTTTAGCGGATGGTTCTTTAATGGGATGAAGTTTATTACTTCAAGCTATATTCCTGAACCTCTGTCTAAGGAAGACAATATCGATGCAATTTGTTTTTGAGGAGAACTTTGCACTAGGGATTGTATCAACAAACATGCAAGACAATAATCTTCAGATCACACAAATAATAAATTATCGTAAGTGCGAATCGAATCGGCGACCTCGTACACGGCATTACAATGCATTTACTCCCGGTTTCAATAGCGGTAGTTAAACTCTTTTTATATCTGAACCATTCAATGCATTTACACTAAAAAACCCCATTTGATCACCATTTAAAAAAATATATATACATAACTTTTTTTTCTTACGGTGTTGAAAATTCTGTATAAATATGTACACATCTTTCCTTAATCAGGTTATTTCTTTACTAATAAACATAAAACTTCTTACATCACATCCAATTTTTTTTATTTCACTATTAATCACATTTTGATCCGAATTTAAAAGGCTCACAGCAAATGGCTCTCCCATGGCTAATGTAAGCAATTAAACTTTCCAATTTATTCATAAAATTAGCGTGATATTTGCTAACTACATGAGAAATAACAAAAACATAATGGCATCGTTTTAAATTGCCTATATTACGTGTTATAGGAATTTGTGTTATTGACTTCAACATAATAAGCTAGTTGAAAGTGTAGTCGATTATGCAAAATGTAAGTGATACCTATAAACTGGGAAAAAAGAAAGAACAAGACAAAATAAAGATGGCAAAAAGATAATTCAAGATGGTACGTTATTCGGCGTTAACTTTCCTTTATTATTTTTCGTTTAAAGTGATAGGTTATGGTCATTGCAGTGACGAACTAAGATCACACCATAACCGGTGTAGTAAGAGTAGACCAACTTTTCCTCTACCACACACTACAGACATCAATGATTGTAAAGAGATAGAAAATAAAGCTTAATACACAAAAAAACTATAACATATAAAACTAAATAACCATTTTAAGTAAAAGCAATCCATAACTTGTCTAAACGTAGCCTCAAAAGCAGCCCACCTGACGATAAACAATAGGAAACTATCCATCTAGACCTGACCTCATCAAGAATAGCCTAAAGGCTCGAAACGAAGCCGAGTAGCTCTCACAAACCACTCACTACCTTTTACTGTTAATAACGGATTTTAATTTATGAAATTGCAAACATAACTTCTAGATAGTCTACGGAGCCATTAAAATTAAAATGGCTACTGACTTTTGAGTATCTCTATCTTTTATTGCCTTTAAGATATTTCTTACGAGGTACTATTAAGATCCGTCTATTCCCAGTTTCCCCCGAATACTTTCCCCCGATCGGGCCTAAGGGACAAATAGGTCATTCAGAATACTTACAAACATGTGTCGATATATCGAAATATATCAAAATAAATACATTTTTAAAAGGAAACTCGAGAACTCGATTTTCATTTTCAATATGGCGTAAAATTAAGTTTGTGTTTAGTTCTTTGATTATTTCCTGTGTGTTATTTTCGTCTGTTAACGAATACTATTAAGAGAATATTTACACTATGTTAATTACTAAAATGCTTCTGAGTAATTATTTTGTTTGTCTCGGAAGGAGACAACCTCCTAGAGTGATGGAGGAAAACCTAGCTTTATGTCACTGGAGTAGTGACATAAAGCTAGGTTTTCCTCCATCACTCTAGGAGGCTGTCTGATTTTGTAAATCTATTCAATGATCTTTACTAGCCATGGGGTGGTGAGACCGTTTGGTTTTCAGTATATCACCACACAGACAATATGTAGATAATACTATTGTTGTCATCTTAATATTTAATAAGCAGAACCGGTCGTCACGCTAATACAAACGGTACTAATGCAATGCTATGACATATACAGTAAATCATAGCAGATGTTTATTTGTGTCACACCTCCAAGTCAACGTAATATCCCTAATGAATATTTATTTATTACTTAATCTATGTTGTCATTAAAAATGATTAGATGTTATATTAAAAATAATGAACGAAAGAGGAAGGGACATTTCTTTCACAAAACTCAAATCTAATTATTAGGTATCACAGGAATACATAGAGAACATAGGCTAGGTTCAGGATAATAATTAGTGGAACGCACAAATAACAATCGGATTTAAACCCGCGATATACAGTAGCTACGGTTACATGTACACCACCGATACAGACATTTTACAGTTTAGATCTACCCTTAATTTTTACTAATAACCAATACCAAAACAAAATCTCACTAGTTTCATTAAACGCAAATAAGGTATGAAATTGACGATTTGTACAAATGGAACTTGTACCTAGTTGTGTTCAAAGAGGTAAATGATTATAGTGGAATATGTAATGAAAATATAAATTACTGTATATTGTACATACTCTATACCTCCGAGTACTCGATACGATCGTTAAGCTTATCGATGTTATTAGAATCACTTTCGATATAATAAATCGTGTTATTTGATGTTGGACTATCATCATTTATTTTTTAGTTCACCTGACTCTGTTCACAATATAAAATTAACGTTATCTAGAACCGTAAGTAACTAATCCAAATAAAACTTGTTTTCTAGAGATACTGTCTATAACTGGAACATAATTCATAATTTTAAATACAGTTGCAAAGCTAAGAAGCAATTTATTAAAACTAATAAATAATTTGATCCTTTTATTTTAATTATTAAGCCCGAAAACTTTCTGAATTCTGACCCATTTTGTGAAAAGCCACGATTGACAGAGCGGTCTTATCAAGGCTCAGGGAAAAGGAAAACAGTAACAAATTTAGAAGAAAAATAGATGCATTGAAGAAATTTCCCTACTACAGGAATAGGTTAGAAAAAGTAGTGTATTCTGTACTATTGGTTTATTGTACTATTGGTGTACTGCATCAAGGTTATTTTTCCAGTACAAATGATTTTTTTTACAAATTGTGTAGTTTAAAATGTTACAAAAAATACCTACTTCATTTTAAATTATTGTAATTGTAACAGTTATTTATCAACTTCAAACATAAATATGCGTGCTAATTTATGCATTATTTTTTTTCTAATAATTACGTAACGTACGTTAAAGTACTTTACATAAATAACTCATAAATTATTATACTGATTTTAACTATTTACTTACATAAGGCACTTGTTTGGGTCAACGTTTGATTGTCTTGACATTCAAATGTACAATCGAATTAATAATATTTATGTTGGATATCCAGATATCCAGAAAAAGGATAAGGTCACAACACCAGGCAGGACAGGCCACTAACAGCCTAACCAGCGGGTTAAACACCAGCGTACCAATATAAGCAAAAAAAACATAAAAGTAAAAAAAAGTTTCCTTGCCTTTTGAAAGCTCAAATAAATACAAGTGCTGTAGGGCATTAGAACAATATAAACTAGAAAATTACGACTACACTCGATAGATACTTTATGTGCGACAGTAATTCAGAAGCCAATAAACATAAATTGTTAGAAAATTCGTGCGGCTCTAACAGCTAACCTGTTAGACTAACCACGGAATACCCAGACACTAATTCTCGTCATCTTCTTGTATTCCATTCCAGAGATTTACAAGTATCGTAAAACAGACAGATAAAGTAGTCAATATTGTGAAGTAGTGGTGACGGAGTAAGAATACAATATGTCACCACCCCATCTCATTCCATGGGTGTCGTAAAAACCGACTAAGGGACTATCTGTGAATATTACCTTTACATATAAAGATAGAAAACTTGAAATTAAACCCTATACCAATCCGTCTGGCCAGCGTGGTATTAGTTATTAGTAGGCCAAGTATCCCTCAGTCACGGGAGGAGGCCCGTCCCTGCAGTGGGACATTAATGGGCTGTTATGATGACAAGTACTTAGTAAGTACACTTATTTGAGGTTCGAGCTAAATTTGTCAACTTCGGGTTAAGCATTTTTTAAAACTGTAGAGTAATCATAATCAGTTGTTTTATCTATTATTAAGTTTGATACATGTTAAATTGTAATATAAATCTAGACTATACATACAAAGTATGCCATTATGTGCATTGAATCAGTACAAAATAAACAAGTAACACAATATTTTATAAGGATGTGAAAACACCATCACTCAAATATTCTTATGGTCTACTTGACATCTATACTAATATTATAAAGAAGTAAAGTTTGTGTGTTTCTGACGCTGTAGGGGGGTAATCTCTGGATCTACTGAACCGATTAAAAAAATTCTTTCTGTATTGAATAGTTCATTTATCAGGGAGTGTCATAGGCTTTATAGTATCACGCTATGACTAATAGGAGTGAAGCAGTAATGAAATATGTTTATAAGCGTTTTTTTGCCGCCCAACGAAGTGGGCATGGGTCTGCTAGTTAAAAATATTTTGAGGCACTCACGTTTACAGATATATTTTGGCAACTACAAACTGTCTCTACGTATGCGCTATCCAAAGGAACTATGTTAGTACAATAACTTCTGTCCATATAACTGTTTAGTGCAAATACCCTACAGTTAACATAAGTGGGCGTATCCTAGATTCTAAATCATGAAGGCACTTACATCACAGAAGACAAATTGAGCCGTTTTGTCTGTTTCAACATCTACATTTATCGGCCAACACAGCTTGAACCTTAGGGCTTACGATTGATGTTAAAACAAAGATTCACAGATGAAGTTAAAGTGGTTGTGCAATAGGATCATAGGGCACGTCGATTTGATCACGACGTAACATCAGCAAAAAGTTATGATTGTATTATCTGGTAAAGTACCACTATAAGAGGATAGTTCAAGGAATTGTGTAATATTGGAGACTAAACGGTTCGCACGCGTTTAAAAGGATGAATAAAGACAGAAAACCGAACATACCCAGCTTTATGATTGGGCGATCCAAATTTAATCATAGTTTTTTTGCGACTGTCACCGCTATTTCGGTAGCAATATAATTATAGCAACTTCATTGCTGGACAAAGAATAAAAATAGGAAAAACATCCGTTATCTTTAAAATTACTAAGCCTATTACCAAGTCTTAGTTACATACGTAAATTAGTGACTAAAAGAAGACCTAAGAAATAAAACGTCACACATTCTGCTAATCTGTCTTGCGGGCAAGTCCAGTTTAAGTTTCGTCCTATCACTGCTCAAGATTCATCTCAGCAATAGGCAATATATACTGTTATAAAGAATATAATATATTTGATGATGTCATGCCACTCGTAAGATAGTATTTAAACATTAGATTCACACAGGAACTTAAAAAACTATGACCTTGTACATGCGTTTTAACTTTTTACGCTCTTTACTGAGGTCATCAATAAAAATATTATAAATGATTTATGCGAACAATTATATTTTAATGTTATCTAATAAATATTGGTGTCTTTAAGTAGCTAATGAGATGGAAACAGAAAAAAATACAATTGAAGATGTATTTTATAAGTAGTATTTTTAAGCTACCTACTACAGTTTTTTATAGGCCTATTTCTAGCAGTGGTCGTCAATTGGCTGATAGGGTGATGACTATGATGATAGTGATTTCGTTTATCTTTTTAATCACTAAATATAGGATTATAAGAATACAGTGTGTCACCACCCCATCTCATCCCATGGGTGTCGTAAAAATCCTAACGTAATAAAAAGAAGGAAAACTTAAAATGCAACCCGATACCAATCCGTCTGGCCAGCGTGGTATTAGTAGGCCAAGTATCTCTCCGTCCCTGCAGTGGGACATTAATGGGCTGTTATTATGATAAAGGCTTTCGATAAAACTTGCTCTATGATCATATATTGAAATGTGCTTGAGCCTACTATTAGTTAAGTGACACATTTATATTGAAGATGTGTGAGCTAGTTGGCTTCATAGTAATTTTGTCAAAATTGATTTTTATGTCAAAAACTCAAGTCCAAATCATTCAAGTAAATAGTAATTGTAATATTAAATCACTTAGGTCTTGGAGTCTACTCTTCAATTAGCAAATTATCCATTAGAAATTTACTAAACTATACAGAAAATCACATAAACGACCTCAAAGAACAATTTTCCATTGCAAACCCAGACAGACAATAATAATTTCCATAATAATGGTAAAGATAATACAATAATAATCTTGCCCTGAATATGTTATAAGGAAGTGTTACTCCTATTTAACACAAGTATGAGGAATGAGATCATATACCATATGAGTCATTTGATCTATTAATTTATAACCATCATAACCTCTTTTGACGCTAAGAATGGCATTGACCCATAAAAAAGGTTTATTCGTTTCTATTTTGGCAGACTCTGCTACAGTTCGAATTTTGAATATTATAATCACACTGACACACCGTGTGGTGACGGAGTAAGAATACAATAATATGTCACCACCTCATCTCATCCCATGGGTGTCGTAAAAACCGACTAAGGGACTATCCGTGGATATTATCTTTAAGAAACAAAAAGAAGGAAACTTGAAATTAAGCCCTATACCAATCCGTCTGGCGAGCGCGGTATTAGTAAGCCAAGTATCCCTCCGTCCCGGGAGGAGGCCCGTCCCTGCAGTGGGACATTAATGGGCTGTTATGATAATCACACTGACATAAGGAAGGTAGACAAACAAGTGGAACAACCGGTGGTAAATGTTAACCGCATCTTCTAGATGCGTCAGCAATGCTAGATCATAGCCAAAACGGTACCTACTCTAGACATAATCTATTCAATAATCCCTGGGCTTTCACTACCTAGCTACTATTAATACTCTTCCACCTTAAACTCAGTAATATTCACCTACATTCTAAGGGCCTGTTTACACTAGCGATTTGGTCAGCGATTTTTGATCTCGGCGTGCAATCGGTAGTGTGAACAGGCTCTTAGAATAGTCGACTTTTACGGTAAAAGACTTGGTCGTAAGCTGCCTAATTTTCAAATCTGAGTAGTTTCCCTCGACATTATACGTGACTTTCTTGTCAACTACATAAACCGAGATTTTTTAACTTGACGTTCAGTTTTTTTTAGGAAATAATGTTATTTATATATATTTATGTATGTTTTTAGAACAAAAAATAATGTTATAATCCTTGATGACCATAGTATAAAAGCTAGGCGTTGTGTGAATGCGCAAAAAAGAAATGATGTAATCTTCAAAATAATCTCTTCAATATATTCAGCGATAAATTACCATCAATTGGTATAACCCAAATATTTTCAAAAGCACAGCCTCTTATGTAGTAATTGGGAGCAAATCACACTATCTAAGAGCAGACGAATTAACCCACATCTCTTATGCGGTTTATATTGACGTAGTGCGTTTGTGATGATCGTGGATGCATGGACGAACTGACAGACATAACGGTACTATACGTGTACTAGATACTGAGAATATAGTATCCGCTAACATTAGCAGGCTTTTGTTAGTTCGCTAAGCTACTGGGACGGCTAATAGTCTCTTAAACTCAACAACTTTAATCACAGTGTTATATATTTTTGCTTCTGGCCGATTTCGTAAGGAAGCCCGTGACATAACCAACGTATAATTAGCCTATGCTGGTTCTACTTATTCGAATTCTCTGCTTAGTGAACGCGAGATTACATTCCAGGCGAAAATAGGCCTCGAAACTAGCAGTTATCCAAAACCATTGAAGCAGTAATTGTCTTTTGGAACTTGCCATACAAACCTACGAATATGTCTAGACAAAATAATATCAATAGCTTAAGCTCGTCATTGCCTAAAATCCACACTAATATTATAAATGGGAAAGTGTGTCTGTTTGTCTTTTTTTCACGGCAAAACGGAGCGACGAATTGTCGTGATATTTTAAGAGAGATAGTTGAAGGGATGAAGAGTAACATAGGGTACTTTTTTTTTTCTTCTGTGTAAAGAAAGGGGAACTTCTGAAAGGGGAACAGTGCTACCCCGAATTTAACGCGAACAAAGCCGCGGGCAAAAGCTAGTAATTAATAAGTACAGCAAATTACAAGAAGTGTAAAATGTCTATCATCATCTTCCCATTCTCTTTCCACTAGTCAGGATTACATACTTTTCTCATAAAAAAATACTTTACTCTAATTTCTTATCGTAACACTCGTAACGCTAATTCGTTCACATTGTCATTTGCTAGTGTTAATAGTTCCAATTTGTAACGCTCATACAATGATACTGTGACTAATGTTAGCACTGACAAATATGTAGGGTACATCGTTCGAGTAATCAAAAACAATTGCGTGACTGAAACTGTATATGATTTGATGGATATCAAGATGCTGTATTGAATTACTAGAATTATTGTTGATGAATATTTTGGATAAGACACGGAATTGTCACACATTTGAATTCTGAACGCAGGCTGGTTCCCATATGTTTATATCGAGAAAAGCTTGAGGTAACCTTTGCAGAGGGTGGCACAGGACTAAATAGGTTTGAAAAAGACGTAGACCTAGGTGTGGGCGTTTTTGGCTTATATGAAGAAGCAATTCTAAGATAGCTTTTTCGACTATAAAATTATCAGGATACGCTTTATATTCATTTCGAACCTGATGGAAAGTGCAAAGTCAAAGAATTTGGACAACGATTGTTTATACTATCTGAAGATTATTCCACAATAACATAACTCTGGCAAAGAATCTCCGAGCATTTTAGAAGGAGCATAATGTACAAAATACGTGCAAATATTCCCATGCTATAAACATTATATATTAAGCGCAATAAAATAAACCAAAACGACAATGGAGAAAGCTGATCAGAAGAAATAATGTTACAAATATAACGAAGGACCCAACAGTGCAGTCGATTATCCTTTATGAAAGCTAGCGATAAGCTATCTTGATAATAGAGAACTGAGAGATAAAATATTGATCGGCGATTCAATAAAGCTTTGTTATGAAGTGAGACCTACCGTGCTGTTCGATGTAGAACGTGGCGAATTAAGGGCACGAAGTTATTTTGTAATGGTTCTAATTTTGCTTTAGTATAATTTGTTCCTGTCTAAGGTTGTTTCTTTGCTTTCTTGTTATGCCTGTTGTATTTGATGTGTGGTGGCGGTCGCTGTATGTTGTGGACTAGGGGTTTGAATTGAAAATAGCAGCAATTTGCCCCGAGTTTGAGTATTATGTGTCCATGAATTGATGTTTGTATAAGTTTTCGCAACACAAAGAATGATCACAAGTGCTGGATTCATCTTCTTAATAAGAAACCGTCTTTGCTTGAACTAAGATAAGAACTAACTAACTAAGATTTCACTTTATTAATGAGTTTTTGCAACAGCCTTTTAGCTCCTCGTATTCACAGTATCATGGTAATAAATATTTATTAAAACAGCATATTAATTATGATGATGAATAACTTCGAGATAGGGTGTTAAAACCTTATTTGTATTCTTACTATAATTAATATAATACTTTAAGTAAAAATCATAGTCCCGCTATTCATTGATTTGTGTCACTTACAGAATATCGTTTTCATTTCATCGTGACACACAAGTTACCAATCGATTCTATAGTACCATTATCGATTGTATCTATATCGATTCCTTATACAAAGGCTTTAACATTGTGAAACTTTTAATGGTCCGCCATTCAGGCTGTATTACAACCCTAGTATTAGTATTAACATTCAACGCTTTCACAGTGTCTTTTATTGTTTAGCTCAGTTTTGTACCACCTTTATTTTCAAGCCAAATGTGTCCTAGTACTAATAAAAGCTTACTTCAGTATTAGGCAGAAGTATTGTTTATTAATACCACGTTCTTTTTTGCAGAAACAACGAGGTTTTTGTATTCTCCATGAGGTAATAGCATTACAAAATGGCAATGCTTTTCGACTCGTGCAAGCAACGAGTCGAAAAGCATTGGTCTCTCGAATCTCGAATAAGTGTGATTGTAATAAAAACCACACTTATTCGAGAAAAACTGTTCTATTTCATACTACTATTAATGAAGCCGTCTAGCGTGTGCAAAAAGATACAACTTTTTTAATACAGCTTTAATGTCCACAAAAAATATATTCTACATAACCTAAACAGCATAACAACACAAAATAAACATAGACTAGTAACGTCTGGTTATAAATCAAGGTTGACAATAACAAGATTAAAAGAAGTCTTATGTTCTATGTGAACTTCACGTAATACGCTCGCTGAAACTGTAAAGATCATGTTAGTTTGTGTTAGTTTATATCATCCCACAGCTGGGCGAAGGCCTATTCCTTGACTTTTTCATGTAGAAACAGAAGAGTCCACACAAAGACAGATTGTCAAGAGGAGTATTAAGAGAGTTTCAGAAGTGTTGAGAGAGATTCAGAGTCACGTTCGATGTTGAGTTCATTAGGAGTCATTATAAAAAGCCATCTTTCAGCGTAGTATTTAAATTCCAAGCTCCGTTAGTGACGCATGCTCATCCTTGCAATGCATCAGACATTTTAAATGTTATATTAAAGAAAATTATATAGTTTAACATACGACGTCATGGATAAATATGTTTTAATAAAATCTTAAGAGAAACTAGCTGGATAAATAATATTGAAATATACATTTATACTCGTAATGTCAGAGGAAAATTTAATAATAATATGTCTAACGTTATAATAAGGATGAAGGAAGATATTATATAACTTTGAAGTGGTATTTACATTCTAGTTTTTTTCATAATTACGAGTACTATACTCAGAAATAATTTTCTTATTAAAAACCGACTTTAATAATCCAATGTAGATTTAGATTATATTTAATACTTAACTTTGTTTACTTGATTGTCATGATAATTTCACTGTTTTTAGATAAAAATTAATTACTCAACCGGTTTTACCGAAACTAAAAATATAATCTTTAAATAAAAAATACATGAAGACTATTTACAGTACCTAGAAAATGATATGTGTACTATATTTCAAAGAAAAAAGTCCTCATGTCTGTATGTAACATGAAAACTTGTAAAAGACAAAACTAATTTTAATATTAATTTTTTTTATGTGTAGCGTCATTTATTATTTACAAACGGATATAGGTTATACCATAATCGATTCAGTAGTTTCCGAGACAAAGCTCGACTTTACTGTCGGTCAATTTGCATACAAATGAATAGATAAATTATATTATTACCGCTCAACACCTGAGGGAAGCTGCGTGCTTGTATAATACATTAATTATAATTAGAGTATATTGTTATAATTGCATACTTAATTAAAACACAACGATTAATGTCTCGGCCTAATAAAAGAGGACATAAATTATTAAATTATTAAGTACCATTAATTACCTTTTTAGTATTTATATGAATTGTAATAAATAGCATAATTATTCATATCAAATGAAAATAGGTAATAAAAAATTAGTGAGGTCAGGCCAACATAAATTAGAATAATATAAATTTAAAGGGCCTACGTCTCACAACAATCAATACAAATTATTATCATTTATTATCTTTTTAATCAAGTTTTATTATTATTAAATATGTTACATAAAATTTATAAGACTGTGCCCACTTCGTTAGGCGGCGAAAAAAACGCGTCCCTTTTTTAAACATATTTCATTACTGCTCCACTCCTATTAGTCATAGTGTGATAATATATAGCCTATGACACTCCCCGATAAATGAACTATTCAATACAGAAAAAATAATCAAAGTCGGTTAAGGTAGATCCAGACCCCATACAACGTCACAAACTTTACTTCTTTATTAGTATAGATTAGCCCGAATAAATTAGAGAAATAAATAAATTCTAAGTATTACAAGAATACGTACTCAATACGTAATAAAGAATTTTATATATGAACAGGGAAAGTGTCTATAAAAGTAAAAAAAGTAAAACGGTGATGTAATAGTTGTATAATAGAAAATAATTGTGGTGTGACTACACAATGGAAAGTCAATCGAGAAAGAAATCATTCAAATAAACTTATAACTGCAATTATGTAAAATAAAGACATTTTCTTTGATTACGATTCGTGAACTGAGTTTTAATCATTTATGTTGATGTAAAAATGTATGAATCTCGTCATATCTTAGAATAGCTGACCCGTGTCCACTTTGTTGGGCGGCGAAAAAAATGGGTTTAAACATAATTCATTATTGCTCCACTCCTAATAGTCATAGCGTGATACTATTAGCTTATGACACTCCCCGTTAAATGGACTATTTAACACAGAAATAATTTTAAAAATCGGTTAATTAAATCCAGAGATTACTCCCTACAACGTCACAAACACACAAACTTTACCTGTTTATAATATTAGTAGGTATAGATAACGACAGCAAAATTTGCTAGGCTTCCGTGCACAAAGTCGGGCATTTGAATGCTACTCAAGACATTTATTTAGGTTATCCACAAATGATTGCCTGGACGTCTTTTGGATTTATTAATTTGATCCTTGAAGATGAAGAATGATCAATACTGCACAGAAAATGTTTTACAATTATAGTTGACATTTTAATAAAGAAATCAAACAAACCGAAAGGGTTAAGGAAACTCAATGTTATACACGGTAAAAACAATTTATAAATAGTTCTAAAACTTATTTAATTCACTTTCTCAGTAACATTTTAGTACATTAAACACATTTAAGTGTAATTTTCTAATTCAATTATTACAGTTTAACTTAGTGCAGTTAAATTTAGACAAATTCTAGGTAATGCCGAACATTAACTTGAGTGACAGCTCAACTCCAAGCGTCTATTAGTTTAACGGCTTGCCCATGTACGAGTCTGAAGGAGAAAGTGCGATTTACGACAGAAATGCTCAATTTTACTTACTTTATAAAGTTGTAATTGAAATAAGACATGTTTTTGGACGAAGTTTTTGTAATCAAATTCATTGATTCAGAAATAGCAATTTTATGTAAAAACAACAATTGTGTGATATGTATGTAATACTATTGTAAACATAACTATTAAGGGTTTATTTAAAACTGTAGTTTAATTAAATACAACAAAATACCTTTAGAAAAGCTGTTAGAAATTAACAGTACTACTTAATGTCATAATAAATACATCATAAACTACAAGTAATAACAATGAAAGAACTACAAAATATGCTCAAAACTTATCAAAGCGAAGAACAAGATATTAAATATGACAATGTGTGAAATAAAGCGGACAAAAGCTCATTTGTAACAACCGAGAAACGAAACAAAGAAAGACGGAACACGATTGTACTAAGACTATAGAAAACACGTTAACATCTGAGAACTCCAAAAAGAGATAGAAGATATTATATAAGAATAGACGACTCGTAAGTGCAAGCGAGATAGATATAGAGAAATGTTATGACTTAGATGATAATGCGACATCTATAAGAGTACAATTTAATGCAACATAGTTTATGATTTATAGTACAAAATGACAATATGCTATCTATAAATGTGATAAATTTTATTTGTTACTTTTACAGAACCTTTGTATCGCTTTTGAATGAAGCGATAAATATTCTCGATGTGTCATCTTTCTTTAAAGTAAGTAACGAGGTAAAGAAATCCATGACTGTGGTTGGTTAAGCTATGAAGCACTTTTAACTTTCTTAAAGAAATACAGTTACTTTTTCTTTTCTGTTTGTCAAATTTTTATTCTTTGATCCTTTGAGAATATATAAGATTTTATACTTATAAAAGCCTTTCGTCTATTTCTTTTCCTTCTACACCTATAGCATGGATCCTCACATTTCTTGATTAACGACATTGCCAGGTTCTGGATAATGGACTGGTTAATATGTGACTTTTTACAGGAAGCCATTTACGAAGCAATCAAGTCCTTCTACACCAACGGAATTTATGAATTCTTTTTCAATCACGGATTGCGTTGATTATGTAGGAACTTGTCGAATAGCCTAAACGAAAGGTAAGTTACAATGATAAATAACAGCCAACAAGCCTTATATTTAATTAAAAACATATAATTCAACAATTGACAGCAAAGAGTCAACAAGCGAGAGGTTTGCATAACAAGAACGTGAACTAACAATCGTATTCGCGCCACAAAATCGATTTATGTATCACGCTGTACGGAAACAATTACAATAGGATTTGAACTCTTTGGAGTGAAATTGTCATGAACATTAAGGGTCTGTGCAGACGACGACGTACTATTCCGGAGTAAAGCGAACAAGTAAAAGTTGTTACCCTGCGGACAGCGGAAAAAAAATTAACTACGCTCTGCGATTATAAACCCGCCGCTGATTATTCGAAAACTTATAGATGCTCGGAAATGTAAAGAAGTGGATATGGAAGCGAATAATCGAGCGCACAATGCGTAAAGTCTATCATGTACGTTGTTTCGCCCAGGACCACGCGTTCTTTTTTTCCGAGACTACCTCGTACTTTGGTCCGGTCCAATATCTGCGGTCCCTGACTGGAGGGTCTTTTTGTACTTTCAATTCCTCGTTCGCGTTATTCGATAAAGTTGTAAGCGGACAAAACTCCCTCATCTGCGTAGGCTATAAAAGACATTGGTAAATTGTACAGTGTAGTTTACTATTTACTGTACAATATGTACTGTAGTTTAATTGTTCCACCATGCTTCCGTCACGGGTAGGAAGACATTTGGAGAGAAATCGATGTTGAAGTAATTATGGCAAGTACAATGGATAAGATTAAGATTGATGTTAAAGTCATTATTGAGTTAAGCACGGGGAAGTCAGAGATACTAATGGAGTTACTATTATTAGAGAAACTGGAATCTGTAAGGTTTGTTGGGTTACTACTTAAACTTTTGAAGATTATCATAACAGTCTACTAATGTCCCACTGCAGGGTCGGGCCTCCTTCCGTGACGGAGGGATAGACTTGGCCTACTAATACCACGTTGGCCAGACGGATTGTTACAGGGTTTATTTTAAAGTTTTCCTTTTTTTTAAATTCGTAACTCTAATATCCACGAATAGTCCCTTAGTCAGTTTTTACGACACCCATGGGATGAGATGGGGTCGTGACATATTGTATTCTTACTCCGTCGCCACACGGATAAACTTTTGAAGATAATAATACCTAATATAGACCTGACAGATAGTTTTCATTAACACCTAAGAAGGCTCATAGTATAGTAGTATGCAGAAGGCAATGCTTTTGTCATGGCATAAGTGTACTTTGTAACGAGTGTTGTGTAAATCACGCTGAAACCAACGTATACAGAGCCAGACTCTCAACTGAACAACATTTTGTATGTGTCATCTTGATTTATGTGCGAACTAAATTCTCCTTTCTTAAGAACTGGAGTTTATACTGATTATACCAACATTACTATATCGAAACTAAATCAGCAATCGGACTGGCTAGAATCCCTTGCACAAAACAATCAAATAAATAATATTATTTTCCCTCATTTAGATAAAAATGTTGAATAAATTCATTACAACCGATAGCTTAAATGATTACTGTGTATTGCTATGCAAATTTATGTCTAATTAAAAATGTAGATCTGTATCTTTATGAATCTTTATTTAATTGCTACCTGTTTTGTTATATTGATTTATTGCTTAAAGTTAATTAGAAACTGCGTAAACCTTCTTGTAATAGTTATTCCAACAGATTAAACGCGCATGGTGTTCACCTTTATTTTGCTTGGCGTTTTGGCACAGGTTACACTGGATGTGGTCTTAGTCCGCTCCTCCAGTCTGCAACTAATTCCACCTTGCTCATTCCACGATATGTAGATAGATGTAAAAAAATACCATTTGCTTGTATTCCGTAGTATATTAAAAAAAAAAACAATTAGGAATTAAAAAACGACCCACTAATAAAATACTACTATTCCAATACATAAAATTTCACACTTAAACTAAAGCCCAAGTAAAACGATGAGTAGGTACTGCAAGTTCAAACTAATAATCATTATTCTCCGCCATTATAACATAAAACGAACACAAATCCTTCAAACAAGCCATGCTTCGTGAACACAGCTCGTTGGAATGATTTACTAGTATCACCTAAAGTCGCGATTTCCACTAAACGGAACGCGTCGAAGAGAATTTCCTCTCCTTTAAAGGAAATTTAACCTTGTACGTAGTGCTTAAACTTCATTTTTGCATAAAACAAAAACGCGCGAGTTTGTCGCGGTAGCCGGTCAGCTGCTCTCGGTTGCCATGCAAAAATCAAATTTAGGGACTGTACACAAAGCCCAAGTTTCTTTGGTAAAGAAAAAATGGTCTCCGACGCATCGCTCGGTAGAAATCGTTCATAAAGTCGCGTGCTAAGACTCGTTCGGTAATAATCGGCGGCGTCGAATTGTCTCGGCAGTCACGAAGTTACAACGTTTGGAGGAAGAGGAAATTGGGTGTTACCTTGAATTATCTTAGGTGTTTTTAACCATTGTATCGTTTTGGGAGAAGCTTGTACGGTAATGCTAAAATGCTAAGCTATTTTCAATTAATCAATTGCCAATTAGAAGTCTTTGTTTATTGATTGCAGTGTCAAGGTTTTTATATGATTGGTACGTTCAAACTACTTGTATTTACATAGCTACTAGGATTAAATTAATATTAAGAATGATATTTAAAAACGTCCGAATAGTCGGGCTGGGACAGGTTGTGGTAAAAGCCGATTACCTTTTATTTTCATGAAGATTTTTACATCTTGGTACATTCAGCTGCAAAGAAATCTAACCCCTTTAGCGCACTGTTATATTCTTAAAGGGGGTTAGATTTCAGTGCAGCTGACCGTACTATGCAAACTCGACAGTAACCCCTTGTACCGTCACTAGCTAATATGACAATTTAATGAGGAGATAATGTAATTAATAATATCTTTGTCATTCATGTCTTGATAGTGACGTCAAAGAAAAAAGTAAATATGGAATTTGCACTTTGTTCCTTGCACAGAATAGGTAGGTATATAATAAATGATTATCGGGTACAAAATCCAAAGCAGACGTAGATGTCGTAAAAACTGACTTAATAGTGATTTGTGCGAAGAACCAAAGCAAACTTGGCACAACATTATATATGAATCCTTTTGACCAGCGTGGTATTAGCAGGCTAAGGCAAACTGAAAACTCAACAAAAACCTTATTTTTTTTAAGACGTTGGTAAATATTTCCGATGAAGACACAAATACTACCTAAACAGCAAATCCATCTATCAAATCAAAATGGATGAAAACAAACAAGACATCGCAATTGGTAAAGAAAAACCTAAGCTAATATAAAATGCTGCAACTCGATCTAATGGCTCCTCTTCCATTTATAGTCAGTAATGGTTGCAAGTATTCTTTGAATATCGTAAGATTCCCACCCATAATCTTTAGTTTCTATTATACTTAGATCATATTCGTTTTAATCTGATCTGTTGTCAGCATTATAAAAGAAATTTATTTCCCATAACAGTCAATTTTTAATAAGAACCTAAGTTAAAAACAAAAGACTGCTGTACATTATTACAACATCGCCTAATTTATGTTTTCTCGGTTCTCGGGTTTCATTTACGAGCAATGCAAATAATATGAACGTTTTGGTACATAGATTTTATCTGATTAATACTTTTAACATGTTTTAAATTTCTTTGGTTGTCTAATACTCATAATAAAAGTTGTTCATGTTTGGAACTAGATGGCGTTGTATCTGAAATAAAGTAAAACTATTTCTAAATCATGATTTCAGCATTGCACGTATATCAAAATTATAACTACAAAAATAATACAATCTTAATTTCGACAACATTAAAATATATTATTGCCGTAGCAAGTAATAAAGTTGACAAATGTAACGCGTAACCAATTCACAAAATGATCTTACTAACATTGAATATGCTTACAAGGTTTCAATATTAAATTACATACTCGGATATAAGCGTGGGAATAAGGTTCTGTTCAAACAAAAGAAGTTATCAAGGTAATCGATCAAACCTTTTTGCTCAATTCACTGATTTTGGTTTTAATTAAGCATATGCAAAATTAACATGGGGTTTTGTATGTGATTATTGCCTTGCCATGACGTGGCCAAAGAAAGTCGGGTATACAGTAAGTGCCGGCTCTTTTCAAGCATGTCGAATTTCATATGCAATTAGAATTACGTCGTAAGTGACCCCCTAGTCAGGTGTTCGCCGGTGAGTTCAATGAACTGTCAAAGTAAGCTAATGAATGCGCAAAAGCACGTGTGCTATCGTTACTAAAAGACGAGTGTAATAATAAAGGCATATTATTACTGTTTAATATCCTTCGAGATTTAAAGGTATTGGTACTATGTTAATGTATTTTAACTTAAAAATGTTCCAGCATTGTTTTTTTTAATAAAAACACGATAATAATCATATTGAACCTGATGGAAAGCGCTAACAAAGTCCAGAAATAAAGACAACGCATGATATTTAAAAAAAAAATTAACTCCGTCGTCATCACCTTTTAGGTCTGACCCAATGATTCTTCACACTTCATTTGAAGGACCAGATATCATACGATGATCAACTAGGTATGATATCTGGTAAGACACAGGATTAAGAGGCCCACTTCACACGGTGAATCAAAAACCTAGTTAGGGCGGCAAGAAACTGATGGATAAGGGAGGCACAGGACCCTATAAACTAGAAATATTTGTAGGAGGTCTGTTATTCAGCAGTGGACGCAAATTGGCAGCAATATGATGAATAAGGTTATGCTTATATCAGATTATGTTGTATGCTTGTTTGTTTACGTTCGTTGCAAGATCGATACTAATGAGGTGTTTAGATCTGTATTTACAATGTATATGGAGCTAGAAAAACACTATTTACTTGCAATTTAATAGAAAAACAGATTAACATGCTTTTTAATAGTGATATATTTGGTTAATTGGGTGTAAGCAGGTTTGTTTCAAGCGGCTAATCGTGTGTCGAGCGTAGTAAGATCCGTCGTCTAATGATTGTAATTAATGCGAGTGTCATGGCTATCTTGTTGGTTGTGGTTTCGAATTATGTTTTTGACACATAAAATATTAGTTAAATTAAATATTGAGAGTATCCATTTAAAAAAATATAAATAGGAATCCTGCTAAAATAGATAAAATACCTTACACAATTTTGGCTGAGAAAGGCAGAGGAGCGTTTAAAATCCTTAAAACATTAGGTACTATTCTTGTAAGCTACATTATTTATTAGATACGAATACTTGGACAATTATGGCTTCATTTAAATATGGAACCAAGAAACATCTAGTAAGGTTTCTTCGAGTATTTTGTTATTTGTTATAGGTAGTTAGATAAATTAGAACAAGTTTAAATGATCTGATAGATTAGTATTTTATTAGGTAGCTATATGTATCGGTGCTAATAATTTAAATTATTTTAAATTAATAATTAAATCTAGTAACGTACACCACTTATTTACAGGAAACTTTTTATTAATTTGTTAGTTAAAACATATTTAACTATTAATTTACAAAACTCACATCATTCATACTAGATGTCACTATTCGCTTTACTGAATAAACAACATATTTTAACATAAAGTTCAAAAAATAAAAATACTAATAATGAGTGTAGAAAATGATTGATCAAACACCCATAATAAAAACCGATCAATAAAAACAACATCAATAAAACATACAAAAAAAACGTAATTATGAACGCTAACCCTAAAGTATCGAGATGGGTCTTTCCGGCCACCCTCTCTAGATAATTGTTTACACAACATGTTCGGGGTGGGACCAGCATCTGATGTGACGGATATTCGATATTTATGGTACAGTACAGATAAATGTACCAGTCAGAGAATTTAAGATTACCTATGTCCTTTTTAATTTTGAAATAGGTACTAGTGGATGGTTTTGGACTAATACCTCTCATGTGTGTTACTATGTATAGGCACTTAATTTAGTATGGTAAAGTCATATACTTAACTGTTAAAACAAAATTAGTAAATTAAGTCTTAAAATACCTAGTTACTTTAAATCTGATTTAAAATAATGTTTCATTTACTTCAACTTAATCAAAGTATGTAATTTTAAAATTACATAAAAAAATAATTGAATACTATATAATTATTCAAGACAGGGCATTACGGGTATTTAGTCTGAACGGCCCAAAGTGAATGGCCCGCGGGCCATTCGACCGTAAACAATAATCATCTACGTTCCAATGGACCGGTGATAAAAAAACTAACAAATTTATCTAAAGGGACAGTCGCATACAGCATTCATTAACATCGAGGATGTTAATTTATTTGATTAAAATATGACTGATTTGAAGGTATTGTAAGACTTTTTAGTTTAAAAGTTAATAACTACCATTTTTTAATATAAGGCTTTATTAAAATAAGGCTGATTTTTCAAAATGTTGTCATTCTTTGATTCATTTTTTATGCTTATTTTTTTCAAAATAAAGACTTTTATTCAAAATTATATATTAGCCAAATGAATCTTTTTTAAACATTCTAAAGTACAGATAGCGCGCGAGTTGAATGCAGTCGGGGTCTGAGGTAAAGGGCGGGAGCATCTCCCCCGCTATCCGCACGCCCCACCTCACGCGCCTGCAGTGTAGTGCTGTGCCATCCTTGTCAACTATCGTACGTTTGCCGTGTTATTGTATTAATATAATAATACTGAAGTTCCCGTCTTATTTTTTTATTCCGTTTTGTGAAATGATTATTAAAACATGTGATAATTATGATATTGTATTTTTTTCCACCATGTAAACCTAGAGTACTAAATAAAATTAAACTTATAAAATTGTTTAAATTTATCGACATGAATGTCAATCAATAATTATAATTAGGTCACAGCACTACCGCATTCCTAAGCTCTGCATTCAACTCGCGCGTTATCTGTACCTGTTGTTGATTGTTTTTTTAAAGAATTTCATATAAATCTGAAACATTTAAAATCTTTTAGTTTAACTTTTGAACCCGAATGTACATGACAATTTTTATGACAATGAATTTATTTACAAAATTTTATCACCGGTCCATTGGAACGTAGACGATTTTTGTTTACGGTCGAATGGCCCGCGGGCCATTCACTTTGGGCCGTTCAGACCAAATACCCTTACCTACACTTATCGAGAAAATAAACTATTATTAATCATAACAATTAAAATTAAGTTACATAAACCAATTCATTCACATTATAACATTACCTATCAAAAATACAAAAAAAAATTCATTTCAAAAATAGTTTAAAACGAAAGCCGTATTTAATTTACTACATAACAGCTAACAGCATGAGAGGCCATACATCTAGAATTAAACTATGACAGCTCAATTTATATTTCAACACCTCAAATTGAAAAACATTCCCTGGAACTAAAACTACTCTATCTTAAAATTCAATCACCGCTAGATACTCGTAATACGATGAGTCGACCCCATGCCTAATCAACATCCGAGTGTTGACTGATATAGCCCTGTCTACTCTTATGCATTAATACATGGTACATTATGAACACTATTACATTACATAATAAATTATCTTTAATGAATTTTAAGGCAGAGATGAGAGGGTTTTTTAATATGTGTGAAAAAGAATTTACAACGCAATGCCCACGTGTTCCTTTTTTAAAGTTTTGTAACGTAAAAACATAATGTAAAGACAAAGAAAGTAAAGACAAACAATTTTTTTTAGCAACTCTTACCCACGACTTTGAAGATTGAAAACTAATTCAAGTGAAACAAAATACTGCAGAATTATTTAAGGTTTACATTGTTAAGGTTGAGTATATTTGATATGCATTAACCCTTTCCCTGTCCCTTGTATTGAATAATATGAAACATTCGCATTGTTTTACTATTGTGTCAATTGGCGGACAGGCAACCAATTCTCGCAATACTAAAATAACGGTTAAAAAAAAAACCAGCCAATCACGACATGCGAGTCAGAGTTAGTAATTAAAATATCTCTTATTGTACCATTACCCGAAATACTCCAGACTTCTATCAATAATAAAAATAGGCCTATACTCGTAGATGATCTCAACTACGAACAAGAACATACTCTTACAAATAAATTATCACCTACCGGCAATGAAGTAGCGGTTGCCAAGTAATTTAAACGTAAATTACTTTCTGTGAACAAAACGTACACTGACCTCTTAGTAAACTTATGAATATAAATGACAAACCATGAATGAATGTGTAAAACTAGAAATATATTTGGCATAAACTCAAAATCACTTTACAACTGCTTGTACGTTGGTTTCAATTAGAAGAAAAATGATAACGATTTTTGGCTCAACAAGCTATTTGGGCATAAATATCAGCAACGATCAAATACTTTTAATTTACGAGGATATTTAATGTAAAGCAGGGTAAATCATACAATTCTGTGATATGACTACATTACTTTGGCTTATTGAATGATACGTATATCCATTACATCACGTTCGAAACCCATCATCACACGCTTTTTTCTATTTATCTCAAAAAAAGTTAATTCTCGTTCTCTACGATACTTAGCAACTTTCTTCATTCATCATTTCATACATTTAATTATTTCTTTTTCCACGTACTCACTTTCAAATTTACGTATTAAAAGTAAATGTGAATATACCCTTTAATGACGATGAGCAGATGTTAATCAACATCTTGTATAAAATAAACATAATTATTATTACAATCTCCTCTTAAATCAGTAAAAGTTATCTTAAAAGGATCATTATTATTTAATAACTTAGAGTTACCGGATGCTGACGTAACAGTTAACAAACCAAACGACAGGCTAATTATATGGAAATAATAATAAAATAATATTGCTTGTGAAATCTTTGAGTACCATAACTCATCATTTGTTCAACATGTGTGGCATATTGGAAGAACTGCTTATTACGGATGCACTACAATAGAAATAATATTCGCATACATTTATAATTATGCTGCTAGAAAATGTAGCAAAGTCAAATTATTATGTTATAAAAGAGTTTGTGTTACATTGTAACCTATGTAAATAATATCTATGACTTTATGCAACGAATGCAAGTTAAGTACTAAGCTAGGATACGCGAAAGCCGCTATCCTAACCAATAAGGTCGCGTTTATTGATAACATTTAAGGGCATAATAATTTTCATAGGTATCTCCCATTCCAAATTGAATAATTTTCTAATAAAAGCGTTCAAATTCTTTAGCATTAAGTTGTCAATGAAACCTGTGCAAAAATTGGATACGTACCATACAGGTATATTATTTAAACCACTGAATCCACGAATTCCAAACTGCGATTCACAATATCATTGAAACGATATTGCTATTGTTTTAAAACATATCAAATATCTCTGTGATAGGAAAATATACATGCAAAAACATGCATTGATGACGTCATGCTACATTATCTATATTGCTTTATTGTGAATAAAGAGAAACCGTTGAAAGATTAGATAATATGCGACAAAGTGATCGATGTGAAGGATGCCAACACAACGGATGATGTTTTATTGTTAAGTTTAATTATATGGACGAGTTACTGTTGGTAGCATTGTACAATGTTATCGTACATAAGTTTATAGTTACTATAATTTAGATAATTGATTCTTGGAATATCAAAACATAGCAAATAGTGAAGGTAACCACTAAAGTGATATAAGGTAATTTAGTTGTAAACTTATTACGGAGTTGTATAGTGTAGATACTATGCCACCACCCCAACTCATTCCATGGGTGTCGTAAAAACCGACTAAGGGACTATCCGTGAATATTATCTTTACGAAATAAAAAGAAGGAAAACTTGAAATTAAACCCTATACCAATCCGTCTGGCCAGCGTGGTACTAGTAGGCCAAGTATCCCTCCGTCCCGGCAGGCACGTCCCTGCAGTGGGACATTAATGGGCAGTTATGATGATGAAGATGATGAATGGTCCTTATACAATCTACCAACTCAACGTCCAAACAACGTGTAAAACCAGACCGTCTGAACCAGAGACTTCCTTTTTCGGTTTCAATCCTGCATTTATCATTAAAGTTTTCTAAAGCAGAGGACTAGTATAATTTGTCAAACATAATGCGTTATCCACGAAACTAATTTAGAACCTACATACAACTACAAACAGGAGATAAGTAAGGATATCGTATAACATAACAAAGCCTTCAATTTTAAACTTGAATTACATATTGTACCAATACAGTTATTGAACGACCATCTGTCAAATGACGTCATTACATGTAATGGCACAACAGATGCATGTTAAGAGTACGAAGGGGTCAAAATGACCCGTTGTAGAACGGAAGCACTTTTGAACTATAAAATAAAATTATAATAATTAATGTTTTTTTACAATATCGATAGGTTTAACTGATCGTTATGCGTAATGAAGTATTTGATCTGTGCAATGACGCATAAACATATATTTGATTCATGATAGAACATTGTTATTCAAAAAAATATGTATAGACTTGGCCTCATTCATAAAAATACAGCAGTGTTCATCGTACAAAAGAGAATCTATAAGTACTATTGATTTGTTGCACTGTAAAGCTACTAAAATAATTTGATATAAATAAAACATAAGACCATACATACATAAACTCACGCCTTATCCCGGCCGGGGTAGGCAGAGACGACATACATAAGACCATAAAAACCGTAAATACAATAAACAATGGAAACTATAAGCATCCTTTCATTTGTAGAACAAAAAGAAAGAATTTGCAACAGCATTCAAGTAAATCACAACAAACTGACAGTTACTAACAAACAATAAAGAGACAGGGAAAGCGTAACTTAACACACAATTAACAGCAAAAGTTCTCCAATAAAGAAATAATTGAGGTACTAGGTCGTTACTAATTCTTAGGTCAAATAATCGGAGCGTGTTCGAAACATTAATATTTAGACCACTAGGATATTGCAAGTGAAAATAAACTTGATAATGAAATGCCTTTTAATGGTTCATTAATTTCGTAGAAAGTTTAATCAACAGTAGCTGCATGACTTGTTAAATTAATATCTTTGTAATGTGTAATTAATATAAATTAATTGATGTTAAGTTTCTGCTCGAATCAATGTCTTTGATTAATTATCTTAATCAGAATTTATAGTCTGTCTTTTACGGTTTGGCTTTAGAGTATCGTAAATAAGCTGTTCAGCAGTACAGAAGTTCAATGCTGAATAACGGCCATATTGCAAGATAGTTAGCTAGTTGTGTGAGAGATCTTAAGTTTTAGTTTGGCGTGGTTTTATAGAGTTGTTATAATAAAATTAACTTAACTGTTTAGAAAGAGAAAATCACCAAAACGTCAGAATTATTTTAAGTGAAAGACTGTCTTTTCTCGAAGGTAAGATAAATAAAAATGCTGAGCAAATACCATTAAACTTTTTGTGTGTTACCTAAAAATCATCTTTACTTAATAATATAATTCAATGCCACAAGAAGATGCAAAATAAACAGCGTGAAGATTCAAACTTCATATTTTATAAACCACTAATTTTATTCATTACAATAATTCAAATTAAAACTACACGAACATTAACATGTAATTAAAGCTTAATTTGATTCAAACAATCGTATCATATTACTCGGCTAACTTTCAAAGTATTAATTTCAATTAATGCTGGTATGCTAAACAGTATATTGTCGAGTTATGCATTTTGCGCGCAGCTGAACAAATGTACCAAGGCTGTATTATTCGTGACACAGTGTTGTATTAAACAATTCATTCGATATCAGTTTCTAAAATCGTTTTATTTATGCTGTCCTTAAGGCGCAGGCGCAGTTTATGGACGTAATTTAGCTCAGTTTGTTAGCTAGGCTAGCGTTGTCGTAAATATTTTGACAAGTACGTTTAGGACAAGTTGATTATAAATTTTATTATTTTATTTTTACGACATGATTAGTGTTCTTGATGGAATTTTAGATAATGCGTTTAGTTTTACGCTATGTAACTTTTAAAAGATAATAAAGGTTGATTTAAAACTTAAGGGAACTTAAACATTCTAAGCAATGGTTTTTTCAAATCTTTTGGCCAGATATTAAGTAAATATTTTACAATTATCAGTATGATGTTTGATTTAAAAACGGTTTCACAGATAGATTTGGTTGCTTTCTTTGGGCCTTTCTGTTCTAGAAGCCCGCTTATACGAACTCGTGTTTTTGCGATTAATATGTATTTCTTTTGGCAGCCCTTTTGTGTCAATGAGTAGAACGGTACTTCAATATTGTGTCTTTGTCGACTTCTGCATAATTGCAGCTTACCCACAACATATGTCATCAATTCTTCTAATACAGGGTAATCCATTACTGCAGAAATAAGACTTTCTGAATAGGGCTAATCTCACATTATACGTAACATAATAATCCCTTTCTGTACCACTTTCGTAAGAGTTGAAGGCGTGACGGTTCACTTTCTGTAATTCACTTTCATGTAGGTATGTGTTAGGTTCTTTGTTAATTTAATGTACAAATAGAGCCTCAAAAGTTTCGTATGTTTGACGTGTGAAATTTTTAATAGCCATCTGTGTAAAATAAAATTCATTTACATTTCTTTTTAAAACTAGTTAGCTAGATATTCATTAACACGCTTTGTTTTGTGCATCAGTGATAGTTGAAGTTTCTAGAGTTTTATAGCAGTCGATATTATCCTACTGCAAGAACGAGTCTCTTTCATAAATTAAATCTTGGTCTAGATAATGCTGCTGGTGTTCTATTTAGTTTTCTTTCTTTCTTAGGTTTATTAGCTGTGAAGTGAACTTAGAACATAGGTATCTGTTTATATAAAATTATTTTATAATATAACTTTCGGAAAGTTATCGGGTCATTGTACTGTGTGTTTTCTTGAGTTTGTTTGGATGACAAGGGCGATTGTGCCAATGATAGCTCTGCAAAAAATTGCCATCTGAGCGCGGTCAAAGGTTTTCTTAACATCCTGACGCTAGTTCATTTCCTGAACTATCGGAAAGACGCTTCGATAAACATGCACAGTACAGGTTTAATGAGTGTAAAGCCCGATTTACACATCGAAAAGTACAGTAGCGAGTTAAGTAGTAAGTTGTTGATTAAGTTGATTTGTATACATGGATCACCATCCTATTTTTTGGCGAGCTAAGTACGAAGTAGCCCCCTCTTTCGCGTCTCGCCAATTTAACTCGCCAAAAAATAGGATGGAGATCTATTTAAATCAACATAATCAACAACTTACTACTTAACTCGTTAATATACTTGTAGATGTGTAAATCGGGCTTTACACGGTCACATTATCTAGAGACCTCGCTGGAATGCGAACCTCGGGTCCCGTTCTCCTTTCAACCCCCGCGCTTGCCACGGGCGCATCAGTACGGTACGTCCGACGCGACGTGACGTCATCGACGCCAGGTCTCGCGATAATGTGATCGGATAGTAATAGTGTCTTCACATAAACTCCATACTAGATTAGCTACTCATAAAATTACCAATTTCCTTCCCTTAGCTTCCTGAAGATATTATTCACATTAGGCATTAGAAAATGGTTGAGACAAACCCTTGTTTGAGATATTAGTTATTTCATAATTTTACAAACCAATTTTACTACTAACGATTAACGTAATTTCTCTAACCCCCTTCTATCTATACAACATCCCAATATTTTCAAATAGCCGAAAGCAATAAAATTAAATTGCCCCGTCACAATATATCTATTCATAGAGGTTATTTCGTAGATATTTTTAAATACATATTGTAATTAATCATTCGGCACCCCACGCTAACAATATTGTATGTGCTAATGATTTGAAATCTCTGTTAACTATGAACTACTCTGTACATCGTATTATTATTATTCTAATTTTATTGTAAAATCAGAAAAAATTATGTCTTAAGTTTCACTGTAAGGTCTGAAGATTACAAAATTAATAATGTTTTTTTTTCTGAAAGTTAAATTTATTCTTTTTATCAAGTAGGCGTGTAGTGACGAAAGACAATTTAAGGCTTCTACTAGCCTTATCTGGAGGGAGTGCCATGGTAATAGAGTAAAGTATGACTAGTCAACAAATAAGCAAAAATTATCTATTCGAAAGAAGGAAAAATTAACACAAAATACTATGACAAATCATTTGACAATTTATCCCTCTAGACATATAGGGCTCCACTCTGTCTTTCACTGACAATGTTACAAAATAAAGCTTTTATATTTAGCATATCCAAAAGCAGTGTATACAACTTTGCCCCTATTTAAAGCTATCCAAAAATGGTGCTGTTACTTAAGGTAACAAATAATTCAAAGTACAATCAATTCAAGCACTTATAAGCGTTATAGATATAGGCCAAATTGTTATGAAACGTATATCTGTCGGCGTAGAATGTGGTAACTGAAGTTCACGCTTATATTCAGGAACTGTAAAGCAAATGTTATGACCATAAGCGTGTGTTTTGTTTATAGTTTTAATAATATTGATCTTTGTGGTAGTCCGAGAATTTATTTAAATATATAGGTATTAGATAGCTGAGGCAGGGCTTGAAATTGCATTTACTAGGTGTTTGATATGAAGCTCTATCTACCGTTTTGCCGAAATTAGGAAGTAGAATGTTGATATCTTGAAATTAAATCAAGTAGCGCACTCTATCGTCTGAGAAATTAACCTCAAATGTTCGATTGAAGACTGGATGTTTCTTAAGTGGATATTAGTGTTTGTGTTGTTAGTTATAGATCAGAGTAGAAATCAAACTTTAGCTGTGTGGAGCGTGTTCACCACCGTTATAAAAATAAACGCTTTACATAACTTATTCATGATATTTTACCTTAATTGAATTTCAATTAAATCATGCAGCAAATAGACGGTGATTTTACCTGTAACAAAAAAAAATGCTCATTAGTAAAATTATTGTAGGTTTAGTGTCACGAATGGAAGTACAAACTGTTTTATTTCAACAGTTAATAAGATAAATTCTATACTCAATAATAAATTCATAAAAGAAAAAAAGCAAAAATTCTTAACACATCAGTCTCTCTTGCGCTATGAAAACCAGTTCAAGACCCTAAAAAAATCTTAATACACAACCATACTCGTATTTTGAACACATAGGCTTACAAAGTAAGGGTCTTCGTTATAGGTCGATTAACTTATTGGTCGATTAATTTACTATACGAGCAAACCTGTTAGCTCAAATAGCTCTCAATAATGCAAAAATAAAAGCGAAATAGTGTTCCAAAATAATGATCTAAGCTTTACAGTAACAGTAAACAAGGAAACCAGTTACCTGTTCATCAATTTTGATAACCCTAGCTCAAAGAAACTTCTGTCTAATACTACAACAAAATAAGACTCATATTGACATAAACCAAAAAACTACAACAAAAACGATTTAATTATACATCTAAAGGCAATCCTGCGAATCGTAACAAACAACTATTTTACAAATGGCGGCCATTTCTCATTGTTCTAAGAAACGTTATAAGAACCTTTTTTGTTGGTTCAACTTTTAGTTACATTTCTTTTGCTATTATTTAAGCTTTGACAAAAAATATTAATCCTAGTCTATTTGTGAATTAATCTCGTGATACAGATAGTGTAATAAAAACAATGATTAGATGTAAAAAATGAGCTATAATTAATATAAGGCAATTATACCCATAGCGCGTCTGTAGTTGAATTTTTGGAGTATGATGTCATGATTGGAATAGTTGTTACTGTTGCTGTAGACTTTGCAGAAATAGATGAGATAGATATTCAAAGCTGCAACAAGGCCCCTACAGTGGTTGAGGGTAAATATACTGCTATTAACACACTTGCCAGATGGATTTAAGTAGGTCGGGGTTGTTAAGTTATTTTTCTTACAGGTATAGGTAATATTGTTCAGTTTGTCAAGAGACTTACTAATAATAAGATGAGCTAGAAGTATTTATCAAGAGCCTTCAGATATTACAAGGCATGAGACAGGATAATTTAAAAGATTTAATTCTTACTTTGACATACACTTTTTACGACACTGAAGAAATCGTATAGCTATAGCAACAGCCAAGGTCAAATAACCAAATAAAATAACCTAAAAAATCAATCTATTTAAAATCAAGATCGATTACTTAAAGATAGATTATGATTATTGAAAAAAACTGCCCACCTGTGCCTATTGTTAAGCAAAATTTATTGTTACAGATTATTAAAAGCCCACCTTTTTTATGTGTAGCAACACCGGTCGTTGACGTGGCCTTGGTGTGTTGCAAGTGGAAAAAATTAAGTGGTCACGAAAAATCGGTTACGTCACCACTTGGGTCAAGTTACTTTGGCTTTTTTGTAGTAGCTTTTTTTTTAAGTGGATTGTTTAGTAGGCTTTAGTAGGGCAAGCTAGTAAACCATTACTTTAACACGATTACTATGGTGTAACGAGTTTAGTAAATTAATATTACGTTTGTTATCTTGTAAAGGGTAATGGTTAATTCGTAAATAATTATACAGAACAATATAGAAGCGATTTATGATATTTGTGTCAAGGTTTTCTTTTATACGTACTTATTGAAAAAAAAAATACCAAAAAAAAACTTTACATACCGAATTGTCCTAACCTAATCCAGACCTAATAATTTCCTGATGAGTGTTTATCGTGAATCTGCTTAACCTTTCAACTTTTGACTATTTGTTTACTTACTATTTATTTATCTATACTAATATTATAAAGAGGTAAAGTGACAGGGTAATGGTTAATTCGTAAATAATTATACAGTACAATATAGAAGCGATTTATGTTATTTGTGTCAAGGTTTTCATTTATACTAAACTTATAAAGTACTTATTGAAAAGTATTGGTTTCAATGAAAATCATAGATGTGTATCAGTTAGGTACCTTAGGAACTCAAGAAGCGTTAAAGATCTTTATATTTGTAAGGCATCGAAAATAGAGCGTAATTCTAACTTTGTGAAGGAAACCAATGAGGTTAATGTTATAAAAGGAACCTAAGGTTATCCCGAATGTCCATTAATTTAATGGTGCGAACAAAGCAGAGAAGTTGTGATCCGTGGTGCAAGAATTGTCTTAAAACTAAATAATGTTTTTATACAAGAAAATCCGATATAAAATATCCTCAAGACAAAAAAATTGGATCATATTTAGTTACATTACATGACAGCACTGAGTGAACTTCAACGGTAGCCAATATCATGTTACCAGATAAAAAATATAAATATTTTTTTGCCACTCAAGAACCAGTTCGAATTTAAGTACACGCATACTTTCTCAATTATCTTGAATATGCGTTCAATAAAAAATGTACCCGTTTTTAAAACAAAGAATTTGTACACATAACAATTAACAAGATAATAATTTGTTTTGGAAATAAGGTATAGAATCTCAATTAAAAGATAAAGAAATGTCTGGAAGAATTTTCTGATTTGTAAGAAGCGTTTGACACGGTTGCGATAGCTGATGGTCAGCTCATACTAGGCAATGTTCAGATGTAAAAGAGGTCCTGTGCAGGGGTGCACAATAGGTCCTTTATAAGTTAATATGAAAAAATGTTTTTATGGTTATGCGATCTAGATTGTGCTAAAAATTTTTTGTTGCACACATGTAGGACATTAAGATCAAGTATCAAAAATAAAAACTAGCTGTCTATCCAGTTTGGATTTACGAAGTAACGCGTTAATGAGAATGCATTATCGAAAACTTTCTCTGCAAACGCATTTCCAATCGATTGATCAGGGATCTATAACGAACAGTTTATCGATTATCGAATTTAATCGGTTATGACAATGACATAAGTGTCAATTTGCTAAAAGAAAGTTATGTTGACATTTTTAAGTAAGAAATTCGCAATGGAGTGAAATAATTAAATTCACTGATGCGTTTCAATTAAAATATACAATTTCAGATAAAGTTTTTGAAATGAGTCTTTTTTAGGAATAAGTCAATATTACATTTCAAAAACATTATTAAGAAATCTTTTCTGAATCTTATATTTTGAGACTTTAAAACCGTTGTGTTGCCACTAAGGGTACAGAATAAAATCGACCTTTTGGATAATTGAGATATAAATTCACTCTTAACATGTAATGCTAATATACTCAGGGCTTATAACTCGTAAGCATTAAGCGAAGTTGTCAAAACAGAAATGTAAACGCGAGCGAAGTTAACTTGACCAATTCGAAACTTACAACATTCAACTAATGTAAGCATAACTCTTGTAACAAATTCAATAAAATTAACAGACAGTAGTGATAGTTCAGTTGCACCTGCAAATTATAAAATTGTGTAACAAAATTAACGACATTGACAATTGCCGAAATGCTGTTAGCGTGAAAAAGCATTACGCAAACACTTTGATGTACAATTGTAATGTTAATTGTTACTTGGTTTTAGTTGATAAATTGATGATAAGAAATTGAAAAGTTGCATTATTGTTTTACATTTCTAATAAATGTTATGTAAAATTAGTATTGTGAAACTGTTTTTTTGAGATATCATGGTTTGTGGGTTAGACGTTTCTACATTGTCACTGTGACATTTATTCTTACCATGCTATAAACTGAACTTCGAATCTGCAGTATGAAGCAGTTCAGACATAGGGTTTATTGACTAACAGAAGTGTTTTATTTGCCAAAATTTCGTTACTGAAAATAAATTTATTTGTCTCCAGTTTCGCTAGTCGAAAGTCTTATAAAAGGTTTAATTTGAAATTGTACTCGTTCAATTTATTTAAATCAACTTTTTTGACACACAGTCAAACAGATATATACAATCGATGAGCGATCAATGAGCGTAAAACTGGTATGAAAACTTTCACTATCAGTGAACTGTCACCATATTTAGGCAAAATATTAATTGCATTGATTTTGTGAAAGTACTGCAAATTCAATATTGTTGCCAATCTTGTATTTCTCTTAGCAATAGTTACAGTCACGAAGGTAATGAAGACTTGGATGGCATTTGTTTCTATAATAAACGGAACAATCTCATTAGAATCGTCATTATTATTTAATGAAACTAGAGCAACTTTTCCTTTTAGCTGAATAGGAATAGGCTCGTCCCTATTTATTGGATCTAATTTAACATAGGCAGCTACATTAAGTTTAGTATTACAATGTTTATTATTTTGTTAATTTTACTTTATTTGTATATTGTCTTGCTCACGATAAGCTGAAACATTGTAAAAAAGTGAAACTAAACTTCCGAATCAGACATAAATTTTTGGGTGACAACACCAACCAATACTAATATAAACACAACCAATGACTTAGTGAAAAATAGCAGTATCGAATAAGGATGACATTTACTAATTGTTTATTATCTGCTCTGTGTTGTTATCATAGTAACAAAAAAATAAACGCATTTTTATGGATATATTGTAATCGCAATTAAAATGTAGATAGCTGCTTCTATTCAGCAGTAATATTTTACAAAGCGTTTATGGACTGAATGCAACAAGTTTGTTTGCCTAGTCTTTAATTTGTTCCATGAAACTATGACAGCTTTTTTCTTCGGTCTCCGGGACTTGTCTTCAAGACTAGTTTCTTCAACAATTACAAGAACTGCTTAGAACAAAAAAGCATCATTGAGCAATTATTTCACTACGCGTCACTTAGATTGACATTTGAAAACAAATACCAATCATCGGGTTTTAAATTTCGCACATGTAAAACTGGTGTTTAATTAACCAGCAATTTGATAGCTACGATTCAAATAACTATATAAATGTTATAACAGCTCCTAATTATTATTTATGTCTCTATGTTTGTCTGTGTTAACGTCAAATTGATTACGCTCCGCGGTGTTTAGCGAGGCATGCAGCCGACTGGCATGTCAGTTTCACACCGACCAATCTCTATTTAGATTTCAAGCACATTGATTGATTTATTTAAACAGGCGAGCGCAGGTTATTTCTATATGGTGAATTAAAATTTGAATGGGGTATTCTGTATGTATGTTTGGTTAGAATCCATTTTATAATATTTATCATATTTATTTCAGTAATTGTTATATAAAATATATACACGGAAGGCGCAGGACCGTGTTCTGCGGCGCGTTTTGGGAGAGGCCTATATCCAGTAGTGGACTGCAATGGGCTAGTTAAATGATTGAACAAACAGTACTTTGTCCAAACAAAATACATTTATTATTTAACGTAATTGCACAAACGTGGGGACAAACCCGCTACTAAGAAAGGCAATATATAATTTCGGTTTCTTAAGCTATTTGTATGATTTAGATGCAATAATTTATCTTATGACTGTTATTCTATTATTCGACGGAGTTTTGACATAAATTAAGTCTAGATTATGTTGAGTAGTAAGCTGAAATATGTTAGTTAAACGATGTTATGGTTTAATGTCAACGCTTAGACAGTCGATAGAAAGCAGTGGAATATTTTGTTGTTTGTTATTGAGTAGCGATTTGGACCGTCCTTATCACGTTGGTAAATTATACAAACTATTTTAGGGTTTGTCTTTTAAATGTGGTTATTTATGTCTTAGTTTAGAGCACAAAGCAGTTAAAAGTGAATGTTCAATGTTGCGAAAATGTTTTAGATTTGCGAGTGTCCTTTAAACAGGACTCTCATGCGATAGGCAAGCACCCTGGTGTAGTAACTGCGAGGTACCAGCAGGACGATGAAAGTCTGAGTAGTACCTATATCAGGATAAGTTAATTACTTTCGGTGCCAGTTTATACACTAAAGACGCACCTATTTAATGACAGTGGTCATCATATTAAAATCCGTTTTATCGTTTTCAATCATTTACGCTGCTTACATACAAACAGACAGGTATTAGGTATTGATTCTAAATAACATGATTAATATTTTATTACCAATTTTCTATCCTTTCTAAATAGTTTTCGTGAAAGTATTTTCAATGTACCCACATTTTTTACTTGCACAGATTTATTACACACAATAAATAAGACATCAGTTGAACATAATTAAAAAGAAAATTAATGCAACAGGCCTAAGGGTAAGCAATAACTACGTATGAAAATGGTGATAGTTGTATCTTTATCAAGAAGCATATTAAAAGTTCCTTTACTGTTTTACTATAATTGGTCCCCTTTTACGATGAAAGGTAACTGATATAGTAGCCTTGCCTTATCTTAAGTACATTGACGTCCTTTTAATAGCGATAGTTAGTTGTATGAAATAATCATTTATATCATAAGACCAATAATGGTTAAGTGAATTTCGATTCTATTTCAAGGGCATTTCGGTTGTTCTTAACAAGATTTGGCAATGGAAAACTTACGATCTTTTTCTATTGATAATCGTCCATGTACTGAAATAGGATCATTAATGTTTAGAGGAAATTCTTTAAAACAAATGCCACACAGATAAAGAATTATTCATAGATAAATTTGTACTATGTACATCCCATAGATATGAATCCTAAGCAATATCTAAGTCCTTTTTAAAACAGTAAACAGTGCCAATAAATTGCCCTATGTACACAAGTAATATCAAAACACAGACCTTAAACAGCAAAAGACTTTCTTCCATAAAAGCCCACGACCATTTAGTTAATACAGCATGATATGCCCATTTAAAGATAATTACTCTTTCAAAATCGTTCACTTTCACCCACTAAATTAGCCTTCTACCGGCCAGCATACTAAGTAACCTAACTATAGCAATTTCATACATGTGGTATATAATTTAAGTACAAATTGGTTATATTGTGCAACTAGTCAACCGACTGATCGACCGGTGCAGTCGTTAGTTTGATTGATGGTTAATGAAAGTGTTGGAAAGAATGGGAAGTTCGTTGATCGATTTGATCGAAACTTTTTTCAACCGACTTCAAAAAAGAGGAGGTTCTCAATTCGGTTGTATTTTTTTTTTTTTTTTATTTTTTTTTTTATTTTTTGTGTTTGTTACCTGATTTCTCGAAAACGGCTAGACCGATTTGAAAAATTTTTTTTTTGTTCGTATGGGTATGCTTCCCATTTGGTCCCATTGTCACCAGATCTGGATCTGGATGACGGGATCCCAGAGAAATCGAGGGCATCTCTTGAAAATTGTAGGGACGCATTGTGTAAAATCTTGTCATACATGTGCATCTCTGACGTCACTACCAAATAGTCAAGAGTAAGAACTGGTCAGATCCTGGAGACCAGAGTGAGTCGAGGGAACACCTCAACGGCATATTGCAGCTACCTTGTGTTTGGGCTTATTTTAATTGTATTGATGAAGACTTTACAAAACTTTACACAAACATGATCTGATGATGAAGAAGATTGAGGGTCGAGGCAACTCCTCAACGGTATATAGCAGTTACCGAGTGTTTGGGCTTATTTTATTCGTATTGATGAAAACTTTACACAACTTTACACAAACATGATCTCATGATAAAGACGACTGAGGGTCGAAGAAACTCCTCAACGGCATACAGCAGCTACCTTGTGTTTGGGCTTATTTTAATTGTATTGATGAAAACTTAACATTATGAATGTAATCGCAGGTGTGGTTTAAGACTTGAATGAAATTCTTATTTTAAATTAAAATAGGAATTAATAACGGATTATAAATAGACAAAATTGTTGAATTGCATTTAATTTATTTTAAACTTATTCTTTAGATATAACAAATTGATAATAATAATTATTATATTTATTTGATTTATTTTAATTTTAATTAACTTAATTATTATTACCAATTAACCATGCCGAGACGGTGGCTACGCTTTTCGATGTTCTCCCTATTTAAAACTTTTTGCATGTAGGTCCTCCGTTGTTCACTAGTCTCTTTTGAAATGACATTGGAGGTAGATTTCCTACATTAAAAGGCGTTTATCCCTTTCTTCGTTTGTTTCATTCAATCGGCGCTGTCTCATATAAGCAGCGCGTTTCGTAGGTCTACCCATATTCCGACAAAGTAATGTCCCACTGCAGGGACGGGCCTCCTTCTGTGACGGAGAAATACTTGGCCTACTAATACCACGCTGGCCAGGCGGATTGGTATAGGGTTTAATTTTAAGTTTTCCTTCTTTTTATATCTCAAAGTTAATATTCACGGATAGTCCCTTAGTCGGTTTTTACGACACCCATGGGATGAAATGAGGTGGTGACATATTGTGTTTTCACTCCGTCACCACACGGATTTATAGAATTGGAATTCACTAAAAATTTAGAAATAAAATTAATTTTCACAAAAAAAAAGAACCGACTTCAAAGACAAAAATTGCACTAAAAAGTAATAAATAATTACTTGTATTTTGATTTTACAACAATAAATCAGCCATTATTTCTATTTAATTTTAATTTATAGAATAGGTTCTTTTCATTAAGTATTGTAAAAGTATTGTTAAGGATATTTCTTGAAGAGTCTGTAAATATATTTATTTGTAGATTGTTTAAAAGATAATCAAATTATTACAAATAATGTAATATTATTGTTATTTTTGGAGGCGGTGTCAGCCAACGGAATAAGTACGATAATACCTAAGCAAACGGAATGACGGCCATGAATTACAGATTATAAATGACTTCGACATTATATTTGTTGATTGTGTATGGATTAGTTTAAAAATTAAACAAATATTAAACAACTATTCTTATCATATTTAAATAAATATATTTTAAAATACCAGTATCACATTTAAACGTTTTAATATTATATTTAATAACTGATTAAAGCTTTCCAGAACTTAAAATAGATTAGATTTAAAGAAATAATTCGCGAATAGGATCAATAATGCAAAATTTTGTCTACAAGTTCGTTAGAATAGGCAATAAAGTTTTGTATAACACACTCTCATCACTTTAAATGGTTTCTAATTAGATAAATATTGCATTTAAAACGAAAACGGCCGTTTCATTTTCGAATGTGAATTTTATGTAATTATTAGTCTGTGTATAACACGGCGCCATAATATTTGTTTAAGTTTTCAGTCAGAAATAAAAAATGGTATACTTAATAATAACGATCGTGGCTGACACCGACTCCAAAAATAACAATAATATTACATTATTTGTAATAATTTGATTATCTTTTAAACAATCTACAAATAAATATATTTACAGACTCTTCAAGAAATATCCTTAACAATACTTTTACAATACTTAATGAAAAGAACCTATTCTATAAATTAAAATTAAATAGAAATAATGGCTGATTTATTGTTGTAAAATCAAAATACAAGTAATTATTTATTACTTTTTAGTGCAATTTTTGTCTTTGAAGTCGGTTCTTTTTTTTTGTGAAAATTAATTTTATTTTTTTCTTTATTTAAGGAGCTTTGTCACTATTTGACTATGTCGCTCCGTCATAGTCTCCCTATGTATTACAACTTCATGTGCTTATTATAAAACTTATATAAACATTTCGCTAAATCAGATCCAGGATTAGCTAATGTACTGTTACATGATCCTACATCAAAACTGTTAGTAAACATTTGTATCCTAAATGGTTCGCTCCGAACACATTCCAACAGGACGTGGTAAATGTCCTCCACTATCGTAACTTTTGATTTACCTTTTATAAAGAATATAAACATGTACGAGTCTACTAATAATAGGTACAGGTTTTGAAACAAAGTGGAATTTGTTTTTCAGTATTATAAACAATCTGTCTTGGCACTAGTTTACAAGAGTGTGAAGAGAGTATAGCTTATAGAAAATAAAAAAGTAAAGTAAAGATTGACATAAATTTCTATACTAATCAGTCTGGGAGGCATAGTAGTATTCGACTGCCAAAATGAAGAATCTATTTTCCTATAGTGGGTTCGTAAGTGATCACAATATGATAATCTAGACCTAAGACTTATACCTTAATCTACACAAGCACCATGACTACCAATTTACCAAAGAGGATAACAAACATGCAGATATGAGATATAAGGATATCTGCCATATCTTCTTCAGATTTGTCCACCGCTGGACAAACATACGCTAGCTAGCATTCCGTTTTATGTAGATAAACATAATCACTATCAATTGTCACGACTTAACTTACCTACGTTAATTATTAGCTAACATATGCAACAACATACATTTGTAATTCAATATATTCAGATAAAAGTCACGATGAAGACATTATACCAAAGAGTACACGACAAGAATGCATGGAAAGCCTTTTGCGAATCTTTATTATGAATAAAACTGTCTTTTAATACAAAACTACGGTATAAATCCTACCAGTGAAGAACAACTATTAAACATACAAAAATAGTCCTTAATGTGTAGAAAATAAGGTTTTTCTAAAGAAGATTCCCAAGTAGCAAAATCTTGTCATATTAAGGTGTATAAAGCCAAAAAAAATTGACTTATAAAGGTCATATAAACGTCTATAAGCGTGGGTTTAGGCGCAGTTTATAAGAATATAAACCTTATAGTAGCTATATTGTGGTCATATAAAAAGCAAATGTTTCTTGTAGAAGGTTTATAAGAGCATCTTACAAGATCTATTACACTTATATTGATTACATAGAAGACTTTTACAAGATCAATATCCTTATAGCTGCATTATCTAACTCATCTATGGAGAAATTATTCTCTTATCAGTCGCCGTCGCAGCTTTTTGATATTGTTATGTTCAAGTGATTGAACTGGATTTTTAGAAGACATTTTATTTCTATTCGCAATTGAGTTGTCAAAAGTAAGTGCTACCATATAATATAATATGCTTGGAGTTGGTGGTTTTAGGTAGTAAGTAGTAAAAAACTAATGGAAATTATTATTTACGGTAAAGTGTGGTATGATATTTGATGTATTTTTAAGGGGCCCATTGAATTATTCGTTTATATGCATTTCAAAATATATAATTATTTGTCATGTCTTGGTTACCGCTGTTACAAGTGTAAAAGCATTTTTTACAACACCTACAAGGGGGTTATAAAACCAATATCATTTTAAAAGTAAATTTATAAAGCTAAAGTCGTCCATATTGAGTAATTTCGGAGTTCCCTAAAGTAGCTGAGAAAACCATAACCACATCTTTTGTTTTTTTCAGTAGAATCGCTGTAAATATGGTTGTTTTCATGGACGTGGATCGTAAAGAGATGATTTTAATCTGCAACTGTCAAAAATAGCCTTGGCTATAAAATTATTTTATTTTAAGAGAGATGCTTTAATTGTGATCATTCTACTTACACAAACATACCATTACATTTCATCATCAATGTTGAAGAAATGGGACTTATATTACATCGAACTTTTTTTGGTCTAAAGACTGTGAATACACAGTTTATGATCACTACCCTGATGACGAATGTGAATTTTTCTTATATAATATTAATGTAAAGTGATCTTCAATAAATAGATACGTCTGAAAAGTACCCCTCATTGTTAAATAGTTATATTTAAGTTTAAAATAAATACATCTCGATTAAAATTATGTCTTTTATTTAAATCGTGGTTTGGTGGTTGGCATTTTATTTAAAATTATATCTTTTAGAAATCTGTATCTGTGGAAGCTTGTTATTGGCGTTTAGTAACTATTTTTGAATCCATCTTTAATATAGCTGTAAGCCTCCCAAATATTTTTTTGCGTCTTAGTTACTAAATTTATAATAATATAAATATAATATAATAAAAATAAATTTAGTAACTTGTTAAAAGAATAAAAACAGATACTGGTACAATATTTAGTTTAGTTATATTTAGCTTTATAATATAATTTTTCCTGCCATTAGCAGTATCACTTTCATTATTCTCTGCCGTACTGTATTCATGTTCAAGTTTTGGTGTAAAGGAGTATTGTGGTAAACTAAACATTTCTCTTATATTTTAATTTGGTACGGAACCACTAATATTTTCCTCTTTATTAATTTCTATTGTAGAAAAAGCAATGTACGCGTTTTTGTCAAAGCCTTATATTTTTTGTCCACCCTCTTTCTACTTCGCTTAATTTTTTTCTGCCATCCTTGTTTATTATGAATTAATATTATAATTACTAGGTACTTCTAATCTTCCACTTGTTAAAAATGGCACACATAAGTAATATAAAACATAATAATAAAGTAATTATTAGGGTAATATTCTTATTGCGGCTAGATAATTGATCTTTACATTACTTATGCACTTTTACGGGTCATTTATGTAGCAAGTAAGCAATTGTTATATAAAAACTGTACAAACTGCTTTTATGAGACTCCAAACTTTATAATTATCATATAAACCACTATAATAAGCTTAAAAAGACTTCATTTAAACCTTTATATGACTCTGTATATTATATGACCATTTAGCCATATAATAAACAGTTATAAAAGTAACTTCTGTACGAGGCTTTATAGTTGTTTTATAATTCAGCTTTATAAACGTGTACATGACTGAGTTATAAGAATGAAAGTAGTATAGCCAAACCCTCTTATAATATGCCTTTACATGGTATATTGTCGTAAATTTTGCTACTATATAACAACTACAAGTATTATAGCTATATAATCCGTTTGTTATAAGGGTATTTTGCTAGTTGGGTTTAAACTTGTAACAGGATTGCGCATCCGCTTGCGCAGGTGCCATCACACCTTGCGCAACTTGGTAAGAAAAGGACAAAAAAATACGAACAGCTGTTACTTTGTTCAAAAGAGATTTATTAAGAAAGGAACTATGGTTTGTAAAAGTTTTTAAATCCGATTATAATATCAAATTAATTAAAAGTAATTTAATTATTACAATTGGAAGAAAATCATTTTTGGAAGTAACAAACAGCTTCCGAAAATATTTTCTTTAAACTTTACGTTTTGTAAACAAATCCCTGATTTTTTGCAGTAACTTTATGCTTCTATAATGCAGAGAATACTTGGTAGTATCTGCTTTCCCCTATGGAAATGAGCCGTTAGTTAATGTCATCGTCATAACAGCCCATTAATGTCCCACTGCAGGGACGGGCCTCCTCCCTTGACGAAGGGATACTTGGCCTACTAATACCACGCTGACCAGACGGATTGGTATAGGGTTTAATTTCAGTTTCCTTCTTTTTAGTTAATTGCATTTTTCCTTCTTTTTATTTCGTAAAGATAACATTCACGGATAGTCCTTTAGTCGGTTTTTACGACACCCATGGGATGAGATGGGGTGGTGACATAATAATATTGTATTCTTACTCCGTCACCACACTGAGAATTTAGTTAATGTACATACTTAATACTTTAAACTTTTGTAGTACAAACTATCAAAATGAAAGCGTACTGAACTTTGTAGTAACCACACAGTTTATTTCTCTACGTATTGTTGATATTTCTATAAACTTCTCCTTACATATTCAAATACAACATAATATATCAAAGTAGTCTTGCATTCATAGTACATGCAAATATTATAATAATCGTATAACTGTCTTATAAAGGTGATATTTACGACAACGGTCGATGTACGCGTGGGATTTGAGAGACGTTTTCATAGAAACACTTTGTTGATGCACAGAAAGGTACAGAGATACGATTATTGATATGACTATTGATGTTAATGCAAGGTTCTGTTGTACTTTGTAAAGCAAACTGGTAAGAAAGCAGGATCTATATGAAGTAGGTTTTCATCTATGAGTCTTTACTTAACGGTTTTTAAGATATTGAAATTTCATAGATAACGAAATCTACTAAGAATAAGATTAAGATCGATCGATTTAAGAATCTAGATTAAAGAAATAACTGTGAATGTTGTTGCAATATTTGTTTTGTCCTAATAACTTTGTTTAACTGTTTAATTACAGAATTTTAATTATTTGTTTTTAATTCGGTATTAATCTTTACTTCACTAAGCAATGATTATATATGAAACGAAGAGTACATTTGACATTAATCTTCGTGCTGCTATGGTAGTTTGGAAGATATTATTCCTATTTAAGACAAAAATTAGTAAGAAAAACATAAGCCATTCAGCACTGTGTTACGGGCCAAAAAATACTGCAACAGTTAACACGAACGCTTTGCCGACGAAGCAGTTAGTTATCAGTTAAGTAACATGTTTTTTTTTAAATTGGTCTACCAGAATGATTCTATGGTGTCTGATGTTAAGCATCCAATAGAGTCCAAGAATGGCGACTGGCGAGCACCATGCCAGCTACAATATTTGTAGAGGCATAAATGTCTCCACTATGACGGCTTCAGAAGATGCTTTATTAAAATATGTTATTATGTTTCGTTTTGACAACTTCTAAAATAAATCAGTGTCCAAGAGTAGTTCCTAGCTTTAGTAGTCGTAGCCTATACTAAGCAAAAAATATAATATGTAAAGACTATAAGGCAAATTACTCTGTAAAATCATGATCGTAATGCAATGCATTTAAACCATTACCAGAAATACCTTCAATAGCAGTCACGCTTGTTCGTTGCATCATTTCATCGTGGATTACTGTTTTACCTACAAGGCTGAAATAGAGAGGGATGACGTGTTTCGGTACGTGTGTAGCTTTGAAAGGATTATATTTTAAGTTTTTTCTGTTTTTTTTTTTTAAACATCTTCCGCACTAGACACACTACATGTAGTCTAGTGTAATCGGCGCTTTTTTACTTTCAACCGGCTTCACTATCAAAACCAATTTAGATAAAATGTAGCAAAACTCTTAACGAAAGCTGATTTTAAAACAAAGGGTTTCACCCTTCAACAGCAAGTTTGAAACATTTCTTCAATGAAATCGTAATTAACAATTCTAAAATAACTTCAAAGACATTTCAATGAAAGAAAAGTCCGCCATTCATGCCCCGTGTGAACAGATCTCTTCTGATGGACATTAAATCACTGGTGGTGACAATCTTTATGTGAAAGTGGCGAAAATGTATCTTGATTATGTTATTGTTCATTATGTATATGTTTCGTAAATATATACTTTTTACTTTCTATTGTTTTGCGGCATACTTTTTTGATTGTTGTGACGTATATTATATTTATATACGTTAGCTGTGTGCGTAAGTTTTGATATAAATATATTAAAAATACGTAACCTTATCATCTCATACTGAGAGTAACTTAAATTCAATAAAGATACGTCTTTGTAATCGCAAATAAGGAAAATTGAAATGTACAATCGAAGAAAAGACCCGTGGAGCATTATTTATTTATTATGATTAAATAAGAAGTAGACATTATTTTTGAGAGTCACAGGATTGTACGCGATGGAAAAAGTTAGAGAAGGAAAAGTTGAAAAAAAATTGTCTAGTTTCGAGCCTCAAACATAAATGAATAATATAAATAAATATTCCGTATCCCAAGAACAATACAATAAACGTCGAACTCAATAATTTTCCGTCTACAAAAACTGCAGTCAGTATAATGACTAACGCGTGACCATTCAACAAAGATCTCTTTGTTAAAGAACTAAAAAAACTGACCCTGATTTTTTATATGACTTCAGATTTCATTTTACATTTGCTAAGGTCACTGTAATATGGCTGACTGACCTTATATTGGTTTAAGAGATTTAGTACGTAATCATGTTTTTAACAGTAGGTAACATTAATATTCCGTACATGTTAAGTTATAAGGTTTTGTTAGCGGTTAATAAATGATTTCAAATATGATAAATCTCAAATCGATAAGACATATTTTTATGAGCTATATATCTTGAGAAGATCAAATCGGTTCATTAGATCCAGAGATTACCCCCTACAACGTCACAAACTTTACCTCTTATATTAGTATAGATATAAAACTTACAAAATAAATATAAAATATAAAAAAAAAACAAAATTAGGCGCCTTTCATAAAGCTGTTAACATATTTCGTGACTACTATAGTATACATACTAACTACTATTTAAAATTACCCATGTCATTAGACTTCTGTTTTTTAACTTAAACGTGATATCGTAACATGATTTATGACCTGCTCATAATAAAACACTACTTACAGAGTCATTAATCAGCTTATACGTTAAGTTTTCAATTAAAACATGTCAACAACATTAATAAAATTGGTTGTAATAACTTTCTTCTCATAGGAATAAGACTTGTTAATTGAAAATGTAATAAAAAGCCGGACGGCTACAAAACCATTAATAGTCAAGCGAAACAGAGTAGCTATCCGTATGTTAGAATAAGTAGTCAATAGGTTGACTCCTCCTGACTTGAATTATTGAATAGTGACACGAAGTAATCAATCAAACATATCAATAATTAATCAGAAACATAACAAATATAAGGAGAAAGTGAAATTAATTTGAAGTTCATGTCAAATCCTTCATTTATAATGAGGTAGGTAGATTATGATGTTTTAATATGGCTGTTATTGCAGCGAGAGTAGTTTGTAAACAGCTTTTAATGGTAAGAGAGGTCAAAGGACTGTCTTGTCTTAAGCTCACTTTTTTTTTAATATATCTGTTATTTTTTGCTTTTAATAATCCATGGTTCGCTTATGACATTTAACTAATGAAGAAAGAGGTTTTATAACATGTCAAACTTTCACGTTTACACATCTTCATAACTTTCACAGTGTTTGACATGAAAATTGATTTTCTACATAGGAAATATATATGGAAATCCATAATTTGGTAGATTTTTTATTGTTAATAATTTCTGTATTATGACATGTTGACCGACCTTAAGCAATAATCCATTGATGAATGCTTTTCAGAAACCAGTTCTATAACATCAATCTGTGATATAAGTATTTATAAAGCTTGACACCTGTGACTTATCCGTACCTATACACATAGTTTTTCGAGATTATAACAAATTTCAAAAAGATTAATTTACTTTCCTCATATGTAACATGAAATTTCCTATGTTTAGTGTATAGAAATTATCTTTATTATGTTGATTTAATTTCCATAAACGAAATTTTTGGGAGGTTTTTGCCATGTACGGTCACTGCTAGTTGACTGAGACGCTTATTAGTTGAGTTACCACCAAATTAAACTCCACCTATAAGCAAGGGAACGTAAGTTGCATTCTAAAGACGTCACTTCATATCTATCTATATCATGAAATAAATTGTTATAATAATCAGAACATACTTTTTATATTAAATGAGTTGTCGAGTTACTTTGTGTCAGTACTTGTCAGTGTTCAAGATAAGCATAGGCATTCTTATTAAAAGCCCCCAGGTCCTATCAGCCGATAGACTGATATACATAATCAACATTACACATGCTCGAGACAATTTCATCGATGATCGATAGTTACATGCGTTATGTACGGTTTCTGTCAAGCCAAACGCGTCGGAGAGAATTTCACGGGGTCCAAAGGAATTTGAACCTTCTTCAAAATGTTTACATTTCATTTTTGCATGGCATTGAGCGCAGTTGTTCATCTACCGCGGCAAAGGCAAGCCATTTTTCCTTCGAGCAAAAATGAAATTTAATAACTGTATGCAAGGCTCAATTTTCTTTGGTCAAAGTCAAATGCTCTCCTACGCGCTCCGTTAGAGTTTATAACATGATGTTGTGGTTGTCGAACTGTCATTGCTTAACTTGATAAGCGATTGTATGATCATCTATCATCGTCGTAGTGTTTGTAAGGAGGTTGGATGTGGCAAGGAATAAGTTGCGAAAGGATGAGTAAGTATGTAATGTAAGCCTGGTTAATCCTCGTTAATGTGATGTTAGTAAATGTAATAAAAACTTTATGACTAGGTAACAGTTGTATTAAAGACGGTTTATGCGGATTTACATTTCGTAGAATGAGTTTTATGATTAAATAAATTGATAGTTCTAGTTCTATGCGTTCTTAGACATCGGAAGAGTAGGTAAGTTATGTTCCTACTCAAAATTGGCATATTAATTTCCTTAAATTATTTAAAAGGAGGAAAATTGAAGGCTGTTTATTATATACGACGTCATAATAGTTAGAAACATGTACCAAGTTGCGAGGACTTTATCTAATTATGGACAAACCTTTTAAAGAGAGTTCAAAAGCATTGGAAAGGATGATACCAATATATAGCAAATAAGGCATGCTTTCTTACGCAATTAATAAGCTACAAAAAATTAAAAAGTAAGCGATGATCCCCAACATTCAAATTTAGTGTATAGACCAAAAAATTAAGAAGTTAGCAATGAGCCCCAACGTTAATATTTTGTAGACTATGAATAAAAAAGGCATTTTTTCCGCAAATAATTCTATAAAACACGGAAACATTATCGTTACAATCAAAACAATATACACCGCCATTAGCAAGAAAGCAACTTAGCCTAAATCCCATCAAATTCACAAGATAAACGCAACAAAAGCCAGCAAATTTACCACCAAAATTTGTACATAATAGGCCATCAAAATCGAATAAGTTTCGAGTTTTCGTAGTAAAGTACGAGGGGCAAATTACAACGCTTTCTCTTACGCACTGACGTTTAAAGCGCTTTCCAAAGTGACGGATTTGAGGATGTGCAGGTTATGCCATGCGTACAATGAGTTACTTCAGGCGATAAATGTGAAGGTGCTTTAGGAAATTGCGTAGAATATACTACCGGGATGTTCGTCTCTTGCATTGGAGTTAATATTGTTGAGATCGTTCGTGTATATTTTTGTCAAAAGGACAACTGCCGGATTCAAGATGCATGATTCTACTCTATGTTGCAGAGGCTTTACAAATAACAATTTATTAAAAAACTAAGAACTTACATGTTTAGAACAATAATAATTTGTGGAGCTGAAGCCTCGACTTCTAGGACATGTTAGGGTGGTGCAGCGTATAAAACCTTGTCACCACACGAAATGACGCAAGTATTTGACGTACAGATAACCTAAGCTATTTCGAGAACCCCTTACCATTTATAAAAATAACACGATAGGCTATTTTTATAGATATTAAAGTGATATAACAGCCACTTATCTACACTACAATAATGTCTATTTATAAGTAGCAACAAAGTTACAACACAGTCTTTGTATAAAACTCTAGAGCCGTAATCTCGCCACACTTTACCACTTGTCTAAAACGATCATAAATAAATTAGGCCCTTCAAGATTACCAACATAATATAAATTTAAATAAAGAACCTGGACCGTTTCCAGCGACCTTGGGCCCCATAAATATGTGAAAGATCTAATTTAGTAGGTATGTGGCCTACTTTAAGAAAATTACCGATTGTGTCTATGGTTGACGCTATATTGCAATAATCTGTTATAGAAACATTATGTCATGTATGAGTTTGGTTAAGTGTTTTTATAAGTTTTACTTATTATATGTGATGAAAGTAATGGTGTTATGTCATAAAAGTTTTCTGTAGAAAAAAATGGTTTAATGTATCTAATGCCATAATGTATTTAATGCCAATAAAAGCCCTGGCTTACTTGAGTGATCTATGGAAAATTAGCTTATACAACCAATGGCCAGACGGATCTACCCTCCTGGCTATTGGCCTAATTTTCACTCAATCACAGCCAAACACATCAAACTCCTGGTAAAAATAGCTTCGCTATGATAAGTAAGTTTGAAACTAAAACAGCGCTATTAACATGTTCAAAAAGCTTTCTCCAATGTAAGTTTTGTTGAACATAATAATTGAAACAGCAATTTCTGTTATTTAACCACACCTTATTTGATCATTGATTTAATCATTACTGTATATAAAACGGTTCATTCGAATCTTAAACACAAGTTCCTAAACAAGGTATAATAAATTATATATAAATTAGATTAAAGATACTCCTATAATCATAATAAAAGCAGATGTTAAAAAATTGCATGAATCTGGGTCAACTAAGATGGCTTTACGTGTGAGATTCGTACAAGAATAAATTTGTTGATTAGACCACACAGGCACATCTTGGTAGCAGTTTTGGATATATAATTAACTAGATACAATTTATATAAAAAGATATTTTAGCCATCGTCATAACCTTGAAGCAAATAAATGGGAATACATAGAATTTGATCTCATGTGGAATAGAAAACACGTAAATTACTTTGATTTAACCACTTAAATCTGTCTTAAATTTTAAATAAATGTAATTTTATTTCCCACGTCAAATTTCAATAACAATTAATTTCACCATTTGACTGTAGATTCTAGTCTTTTTCCTTGATTCCTCTACATTTTTCAAAGCTAAACGACTAAAGTCTTTAGTCTGTGGTTGACACGACGCCATAGTTGTTTACCTTTATAATGAAGTCGTAATAAATCAACAGTAGTTTGACTTTGACTAAGTTGCAAAAACTATGCATTTAATAACATGACGCTATCTTCATAATGTAAATAATTTATCGCATTATTAAAAGACTACTCAAATATAATCGATTACTACTTTCCCATTACAATGTATAGTTAATTAAGGCACAACCTGCCATGTATTTGAATGTAAGAGCTTCCGGATAGTCAATAACCTATTTTCTATGCGTAATTTACTTATCTATACTACGTAAAGCCTAAGTTACTAGAACTCATACTCATAATGTCACTTTATGGTTCTAGATTATACATAATATAGTTTTAAGTTATATTACATAATTGCTAACATTAAATATGCATGATAGTTGACCATTCCGCATGTACTTAATGTCGCTAATTTACGGTAGTACTAGATTATAAATATTTACGTATGTATTTATTACTTTATATTCTGTGTTTACATCTTATTTATTTTAGTTAGGTAAAAGGATTATCGTGGTTAAATGTTAAATGAGGAAGATCTAGGGCTGGTAAATGTAGAAATGTCTGATGAGGCCCACGTCCAGGAGTAATCGCCGTTGGGTGATATGAATAGATTGAGGGGTGTTTAATCTTTTCGGGGTGTTTAATTCCCTTGAATACCTTGGATAAATTAATTAAGTTTACAATGTTTATTTTACAATACTTAGCAGACATAAAAGTCTTTTCACGCGCGTTGATATAAGTATCTTTGTACTATATTGATCTCTTTAGTAATTTTTTATTAAAATTACTTCAATAGGTAATGTGTGAAAGTGTATAAAAAAACAAAGTTCCTTTCATATTATTAAAAAGGTAATGACAACCTGCTATATCAGTGAATGGTAAAAAATATGTAAAAGAGTTTGTATACGCTAATTATTATTCGATACTTATCTGTATATGGGTATTTTAAGAACTGATTGGCAAAATTTAAATATACTTAAAGCTTGTTCAGTAGGGAAACTTGTTGTAATTATATATTATTATTTCATCCGAATATAAGTATTTTAAGTAAAGAAAGTATCGTAGAAAGTAAAAATTAAGGGATCAATATTTAAGGGACCTGGGTAGGAGTATTTATTTAATTTGTCGCCGATGTGCTCGAATGATACAGGATCGAAAGAAAATTAAAAGCTACATTTAAAAGCAATTAAGTCAATACCATTCACGAAATTCAATAGATGATTTAAAATTGCTGCAAATATTATTTAATACTATCTTACTGGTATCTTGTGAAGAAAGTAGCAAATCTATTCGATAAACATTTTAAAAGCTTCAAAAACAGACATCGCAAGCAGACAGTCGCTTCAACTTCAGAGGGAACTAGTAGATTGGTTCAAGTTGCACCCATGATATTTAACTAATTTTATTTGACAGAACACAAAACAACACACAATACTAACTACCTACTGTTTCTTTAATGATTAATAACATACAACATTCAAATACGTCGGTGGCCCAACATGGATCGAAATTTGTTCCACGCCTACTTTTCGACCACCAGGCTTACGTTGCATACCTTGATGTATAATTAATCATTAGAAATCAGAAGAGATTCCCACCGACGCCTTGAGTTCAATCACTTTAAAAGAGATTGATAGCCACGGATAGAACTATTCATCACTTGTAACGCAACCTACGATGCAAGGCTTTAGTCTTACTGCGGGCGAAACGCGGGCAGTTTTCAATGTACAGTCGGGGTATTTGCCGCTCGACCACCCTTATGCCCGATTTACACATCGACAAGTACAGTGGCGAGTTAAGTAGTATTTTAAAATTAAGTTGATTTAAATAGATCTCCATCCTATATTTTGGCAAGTTAAGTACGAATTAGCCCCCTCTCTCGCGTCTCGCCAACTTAACTTGCCAAAAAATAGGATGGAGATCTATTTAAATCAACTTAATCAGCAACTTACTACTTAACTCGCTACTCTACTTGTCGATGTGTAAATCGGGCATTAGGCGAGAATCGCTTGGCACGCGGCGCATGCGATACGTGGGCGTGCCCGACCGTACTATCAACAATTTTTAACCATGATCCGCTTAGACTATAACACTATTTCAATCACTCAATCAACTAGCCTATCGCAGACCACTGCTGGACATAGGCCTTCCCAACACGCTATTTGAAGCAGTGAAAATAAAAGTTATGTCTCTTTATTCGCATTCTGCACTAAAGGTTCTTTTTGCATGTAAAGCTTAAAAGAAGCGGAGACTGCAACAGATAACTGTAAGTAATTAAATGTCAGATAACATGGTCGTTAGTAGGGTATTATTGGGCATTCTGTACCACTTTCGTCCAGTCGCTCCGCGAAACAAGTTTCGCTCTCGCTCAGGACTCGTGACCCAGAATGCCCAATAATATAAATTCGATATAACCAGCGATTACATCGTTATGCAATGCAACCTTACGTTTTTTGCAAGTTCGAACAGCAAGCTGTATCTATTCATGATCATCATTATAACTTTTCGTTATTAATTGCAACCAACATTTCTGTCGGGTGGCTAACATTTGTATGTGAGATGCGATCAATGCAGTTATCGATCGACTTTATCAATTGCAAACAACATTTCTGTTGTGTGACTTACAATTACAACCAACATTTCTGTCGGGTGTGAGATGCGATCAATACAGTTATCAATCGGTTTTATTATTGCAAACAACATTTCTGTTGTGTGACTAACAATGCAACCAACATTTCTGTCGGGTGGCTAACATTTAGGTGTGAGATGCGATTAATAGAGTAATCAATCGACTTTATCATTGCATACAACGTTTCTGTTGTGTGACTAACAATGCAACCAACATTTCTGTCGGGTGGCTAACATTTGGATGTGAGATGCGATCAATACAGTTATCAATCGGTTTTATTATTGCAAACAACATTTCTGTTGTGTGACTAACAATGCAACCAACATTTCTGTCGGGTGGCTAACATTTAGGTGTGAGATGCGATTAATAGAGTAATCAATCGACTTTATCATTGCATACAACGTTTCTGTTGTGTGACTAACAATGCAACCAACATTTCTGTCGGGTGGCTAACATTTGGATGTGAGATGCGATCAATACAGTTATCAATCGACTTTATCATTGCAAACAACATTTCTGTTGTGTGACTAACAATGCAACCAACATTTCTGTCGGGTGGCTAACATTTGGATGTGAGATGCGATCAATACAGTTATCAATCGGTTTTATTATTGCAAACAACATTTCTGTTGTGTGACTAACAATGCAACCAACATTTCTGTCGGGTGGCTAACATTTAGGTGTGAGATGCGATCAATACAGTTATCAATCGACTTTATCATTGCAAACAACATTTCTGTTGTGTGACTAACAATGCAACCAACATTTCTGTCGGGTGGCTAACAATGCAACCAACATTTCTGTTGGGTGGCTAACATTTGCATGAAAAACACAATAAACTAGACAAGTCTTTATTAATAACACAATTACTTAATACATACTAAATGTAGGTGGCTTATCGAATAGCGCATCAGCGGATGACACGAAAGCTTGAAGTTTGCGCCACTGGGTTGAGTCATCGTCTGTATGGAATTTTATTCTCACCAATGCCTTCTTCCAGAGCTCTTGAGATTCGGTTTCACGAGCGTCAGCCGCGTGATAAACTTTAAGATCGATGTAGAAATCGCCTTTGGTGTTGGTCGTGCGACGCTCGTTGCCATTTGCCACCTTGTTCGCGAAGAACGATAACAGTTCGGGCGGTGAATTCATACTTTTCTCTGCTTGACCATGACTGATGCTAAATATATCCGTAGACTTGGCTATTTTTCTGAAACAAATAATACTTAGTTTTAGTTCATCCTTACCTCTTTATGTAGGTATAATACAACATTTGCATTTGAAGATAGGTCAAATACAATTGTTGCAACAACACTACAATTGTTTTATAAAGGGATATCACATCGAATTAATGATTATTTTTAAATCTATTGTTAGTTTGTAAATAGTGTACCTTAGATAAATACATAAATAAAATTAATTAATTATTAATTCAGTAATGAAACATAATGGCTGTCTATATCGGTTTAGAACCCACTGCACTAGTAAAGTTTGGTAGAGTAAATTAAGAGACAGGTTTTCAGTTTTAAGCATAATAATGAACACATTATTATGCTTAAAACTGAAAACCTGTTAGTTAGACGTATGTACACTGTTACATAAACTGCGTATTATAGATAAGTAACATAATATAATTACCTGGTACAGACTGGTGATTTTTTCTTTGAAGTAGTTCTGCGTTTGATCGAAATATTGGAGTGTTTACGGTTTGGTACGACATTATTTTCATCGCTTTTATCGAAGTATTGATCACATTCAAACTCTGACCTGCAAAAAATAAAAAAACATTAATTTAATGGTTAATCAATTGTATTTGGGGGGCACTCAGAAACAAAGTAAGTGTGGAAATTATGATCAATCTCATGGATTGCTTGTATCTAAATTGCTCGGATAAAATAAACAAATTGCTGTCACCATTCTTAGAGTAACAAAAGATAATAGTTAAATTAAAGAATAAGTAACTATTATAAACATGAAAAAATAAAAATCATAATTAATTAACTGCATAAAGCTTTGTGCATAGAGCACGCACAAATAAACTAAACTGTGGAAATCATAATTAAATAATATTAATAGAAAAAAAATCTAAAATAATTAAATTTAAATATAAACACTTACATTATATATGGTGAGGGTCCCTTACTTCAATATTGGAGAGACTGAGTTATTCTTGCACTACTTTCAGTGTGACTTCACTGGATGATAAATAATATTAACGAGTTCGTTGAAGCTTATAACTCACAATTGGTAATAAAGTATCATAATTTAAAATTGATATAATCAACAAAGAAAATAGACAGATTATTGACTTTTTTAGTTGTAAGTATTATACTTGTTTGAAAAGTGAAGACGTAGTTAAAGTTTCGTAATCGACTGTAATTGTCACCGCTGCAAAACGGTTCAGGGCTACCCAACATGTGGGCGTGATATTTAACTAAAATGTTGTTTTATTAAATTTGGTTAAAATAACTACAATAATAATAATTATTATAAAGTACATTTAAATTAAAATATTACAAAAAAAAACCGATCATATCAAATATCTATCATGACGATTAAGGTTAGGGTTAAAAATGTTAGTAGGTTTTTTTTTCTTTTTAATAACTGTTACAAATTACATTATTGTAAATTAGTGACCATTTCATAAAAATAAAGTTACCATAAACATCTTATTCCCCACAATACATTACTTAACTTAAGTATTTAATATCAGTTTTTATGATAGGATATAACAATATGATAATATAATTCGATTTAGCATTGTTCATTATGTAATATTATCATGGAATAAAATAATATTAGGAAGCATGATGTTTGTTAGCCCTGCTTAAAATTGCTTACATTAAAAGTGTTGAAATGACGCAATTTCACCGCTGCAAAACGGTTCAGGGCTACCCAACATGTGGGCATGATATTTAACTAAAATGTTGTTTTATTAAATTTGGTTAAAATAACTACAATAATAATAATTATTATAAAGTACATTTAAATTAAAATATTACAAAAAAAACCGATCATATCAAATATCTATCATGACGATTAAGGTTAGGGTTAAAATGTTAGTATGTTTTTTTTTCTTTTTAATAACTGTTACAAATTACATTATTGTAAATTAGTGACCATTTCATAAAAATAAAGTTACCATAAACATCTTATTCCCCACAATACATTACTTAACTTAAGTATTTAATATCAGTTTTTGTGATAGGATATAACAATATGATAATATAATTCGATTTAGCATTGTTCATTATGTAATATTATCATGGAATAAAATAATATTAGGAAGCATGATGTTTGTTAGCCCTGCTTAAAATTGCTTACATTAAAAGTGTTGAAATGACGCAATTGCAACGTGAAACTTTTGTTTTCGTAAATTTTATAAACGGAAAAACAAAAATATCTTGTTACATACAAGGTATTATGTTAATCAGTAGCGTGCCGCCATATAGACAAAAAAGCAATACCTACTTTTATTAAAAACTTATACTATATTAATATAAAATAATTTATAATTATTGTGTTAATTATTCAATTAAATAAATTATAAAACTAATTGGATAAAACTGCTTTCAATGTCACAAGGTAAATATTTTAATATTACTTATATATTTTTATGGTTTATTATATTTATTTTAAAGATTTATATATTTATTTGATAACATTTTTTATTTTCAGAATACTGATACCTTCCAAGTAAATAAACAATGGTGCTGTTTTGAATACTTAGACACTTTTGAAGAAAGCGTACTTACTACCTATATCGATTAATCTACGTATTAAAAATATAAAATCTTATAAAGACAGTAAAAGTCGGAGACAGATTCGTTGTGGATAATAACTAAGGTAACGTTAAAATAACATTGAAATATTTTAGTTTGGACTGCAGTTTGCAGCTATTATGTAAAATACATATTTTACAAGTCTATCCAAGCTGTTAAATAAAATATTAATTAATTTTTCAGGCTCGTAAGAAGTAGATAAGTTTTAAAGGGGAAGATAACAATACTGATTTATAGTTGAAAACAAGATAACTAAGAGGAGCTGATTTCATCATTCCGTGCTGCACCTAAATTAAGGTTTTGTGTTTTATATTAATTTTTATTTTAAGTTTTATTTATATTAATTGTACCTACTTTACCTTGAGAAATGCCTTTATGTTCGGTTTGCAACATTGAAGTGGGTTCACGTTATTGGACTAGTCATTTACGATCTAATAGACATAAAAATAATAGCGCTGTTCTTATTGATGATAACGTAGAAATTATAAATTCGAGTTTTAAAGGACGTATTTCAAGTTATCGTATCACTGTATGCAAAAATGATGTAAATATTACTCCGGAATCTTTTTTTTTACAATATTCGTACGCAAGTTAAATCTTTATTATATAATTCCCTGCAAAAACATACATCAGTTAAACTTAACCTCGAGTATTATGCATATTTTTTAATGTTTAAAAATGACTTACAAGAGCTAAAATCATTTGCTACGAAAAATTTTATTTTTCATTTTAATTATAATTTTGATTCTACATAAATATGAAAGTATTGTATCTCTGTTGTTAAAAAAAGTTGAAGAATTCGAAGAACGATGATTATTGTTTTTTGTGGTGCATAGTTGCAGCCTTATACCCAACAACTCAACATTCTGCAAGAGTAACTTCTTATCCTTGTATGTCAGCCATTGAACCCCGATCAGGGGATAGTCCAGAATTATCGTCAATGATGTTGTAGGATGTTGGTATACGGGGTGGTCTTTGTATGTGCTCCCATCGCTATGCAAAAGCAAATAATAAATATTTATCGTCATATGATAAATCTAAACCACAAAGTTTTCATAGTTTATTTGCATCAAATATTTACACAGAGTATTAATAAAATTGCACTTTCTAGTAACGATGATAAGCGTCAGATATCGAATTGTAATGTTGTGACCAGAGCGTGGGGCAATTCTTCTATTTTAAAGGGAAATTATATTAATAATAGTTTATATTTTTAAATAATTTTATTTTTATATTTAAATTTAAGAATGTAAAACCAAAAAATATATATTGTAAATATAATTGTAATTAATAAGTATATGATGTAATTAATAAGTGTACTAATGATTGATAATATTTTAATGATTGCATGCATGCATGAGGTCGCGGGTTCGATTCCCACGCAGGAAAATCATTTGTGCGATGTTCTTTGTGTTCGTTATACTTATTGTTTATACTTATGTTGTTTATACTTATGTTTGTAAAGTCCCTGCGACATAAAGCTTGATTCCTAGGGTTGGAGTGGTATGTAAAAAAATATTTAAACAGTTAACTTTGTTAACTGATTGTTACATTTTTGATACCTTTTCTATGTCCATAATAAATAAAATTTACATGATTTTTGAGATGTGTAATGTGATGTGTTTTAAGTTTAAGATTAATTTAATTTACATGAATAAATACAATTTATTTTTAGTATCGATTTTGTTTTATTTATACCTCGACAAATATAATAAGCCTAATCGATTTAATAGTATTTTATTTATCTATATTTTGTGGTTGCTGAGTTTGTTTGTATGTTTGTGTGAACGTCATAATTTCACAAGAATTATTTTGTAAGTTTAAGTCAATTTATCAAGGAAACCTATAAAATCATGAAACTAGTCATGTTTAATTATAACACAGGTGTAGCCGCGGTGCAAATATAAGTGTTCTCAGCCTTAACAACAAATGCTTAGCTATCATTTTTGTGTTCAACGTGACCAAACTTGTATAATTATTTCGTAACTTAAATATGTTGTTTTTGATATTTAATTTATTCATCATTTACCAATAAGTCTTTAGCTCGAGAACTTGTACGTACATCAAGTCTACGTCTTCATTATGTCGACTGTAAGTATCTTATTATTAAAAAAACATTTTATTATTTGTATGATTCTGATGAGCCTGATTGTTAATTTATTTTTTTAAATTGTTCTAGGTTTCTGACTCCGAGATCGTGTTGAGCCAATACGCTCAGGACCCCCTCCAAGAATACTATGAGATGCTTCGAAATGAATCAGATCCTGTTGTAAATAGCAAACAAAGTATAAAGAAAAAGAAACCTACGCAACGATGCAGAGAAACACCAAAAAAACAAATTCCCACAAAATCATTCGTAATGAGTCGACTGCAGAGAAAAGGGATAAAGTTAATAAAGATTTCAGTCATAGATCTGTGTAATAGTGATGTTCAAACAAGCGATGTTGACAGTGACAGTGAGAACGTTGTTTTAAGTGCACAATATATAGTTAAGGACGCTATGGATAGTGTCATGGACGAGACAGAATTATTAGTTAAGAAAATATCAAAATCATTAATTGATACTGATTTCTAATATTAAACTAGATGTTCCTTTTTTCTGTTTATTTTTAAGGTTTGTAACTAATATTAAATTGATGTATTTTTAGGTTTAAAAATAAAACAATAAAATATTTTGTAAGTTATAAAGCTTTTTATTTATTACCTACTCCAAAAAATAACATATATTTTTATATAAGTACATAACATTTTTTGAAATTCACATGCTTTGTGCTTAATACAATTGAAATTACTATCACAGTATTTTTTATGCAAAATAGAAAGTTTAGTCACTCATCTTCACTGAGCGCTACTACCTAGAAATTGCTCGTATACACCGTTTTTGGGCTAAAAATACTTTATTTATATCTGTACCATTTCCCCATAAAAGTAACCCATATCGTAACACAGACTCAACATAAGCAAAATATGCTGTACAGTTAAGTGATTTCATTTATTCCTCAATCGATGACTAATACTTTTTAAACTATTTAGGGTTTTCAAATTAAAATACATTTTGTATAAGTTGTACTATGATATTTTATTTTCAAAAAACACCTCATGATAATATTTTCCTAATTTTATAAATAACATTTGATCGACAGACACATTTTATCACCAATTCAAATACATTTTTAGACATAACACATTTTTAAGCGCACAATGCTTCAAATGTTTAACACAATTTAATTTAGTAGTTCCATAACAGTATTTTTTATGCAATAATGATAAATTAGGACACTGTTCATCATCTAGTGTCATCACATTACAATTCTCACACAGTTGCATAACCCACTTCACTTTCTCCAAACCTTTTACAATAATAGATTTATTTTCCAAATACGGTACGATTATGCGATGGAATTCTCTGTAGTCGATGAATCCTTCATTCCAATAGATACCTCTGTTTTTTTCTATCCATTTAGTTTGCTTCTTTTCATCGCTTGTTAGCTGATTAAACAAGTATGGAGGTTTAATTAAAAATGTTTGAGTATAATCATGAGTGACCAAAGCTAATTCCTTAATAATGAAATTATTATATAGGTCTTTAAATCCTTGAACATCTACTATAATCGTATCTGGATTCATGATATTTTCTTCACTGTGTTACTCAGTGGTTTATATTCAATTATACAATCGTTCAGAATGAGACAATATGCTGCAGTTTGATCTGGTATATCCGAATCGCTTTCAATTTCCACTCTCACGTCCACAACAGGACCTGTCTTTAGATTATCTGCTTGCCTGGAACAGTCGATAATGAAAAGCGGTGCCAAGTCTTTAAATTGTTTCTCACTTAATAACGGTTGCGACCGACATCCGTAATACGACTGTTGAAATCTAGTGTATTGTTCATATAATAAAGCAACTTTATTATTAGCAAAACTTATGTTTAGATTTTCATATGGAAAGTAGGTTGAATTTAGGTACACTCTAATATCACGAATATGACAATGATCGAACTGAGACATGTCAGAACTTGCATTGTTTTTCCTGTCTGTTTGTAGACCAATGATTACATATCTAGGCTTTTCAATTTGTGACGAAGTTTTGATAGACCAAGTATGTTTTGTAGTTTTTGGTAAAGCTGGATATTCATATAGATCCCAATTTCTGAAAATCATCTGGAGCGGTCTGTCTTTTTCTAACACTTTTAGCAAATTTATTTTTTCTTTATCTGATACTTTGACGTGCGGTACGCGCCATACAATTTTGTTTATAACAACATCTTCTATGATTTCTCCTGTGTTAAGTTTTACAGCGTTCAGGTTGGTATTGCTTCGTAACAATATCAGTTCGTGTCTACTATTAATCACGACTTTTTTGAAGTCTTCTGCAAAACCTAGGATATTGCAAAGTGGTATAGAAGCAGAAAATCTACCTCCGTTAATATTCTTTATACCCTCAACATTCCATCCCCATGCATTGGATATCTTTGACTCACTTTCATTCATTGATATTAAAGATTTCATGGTAGTAGTAACACCAGCATTTTTTATTTTATCAATTTCCACTCCATTTAATTCATATCTTATATCTTGGAACAAGTAAAGTAACCCATTGTTCGTAAAATGAACAGTATTAACAGGATCCTTCGATGTACTTTTGCTAACGATAACTGATCCTTCCAAATACAAGGTGCTTGCTGATGGTAATATATACAGGTCTTGTTGGTTGATAGGGATGCGGATTTCATCGTTTCTGTTGAAAGTTGTTATGTACGGCTTGTAAGAGTGAAACTCAATACCTTCAACGGTGTTGTCATAAGTTGGAGCAGATAAAACATCTAAGATATTCATTTTAGCAGTCCAATCGCTTTAAGGAATGCTTTATTGTCTTTAGTTAATTTAATTTTCGTTTTAGAGTAAGCTCGTATCGTGTTGAAAGCTCGAGTAGAACTGATATTTCCTTTTTCTGTCTGTGTATATTTATTGTAGTTAATCATTTTTGCTTCTTAGATGTAAATACAGTTGCACTTCTTCACCACGTAAATTTATTAAGTGGTTATTTATATTTAATAGTCTTATATGTATGGAGCTAATATTGTTTTGATTTATTGGAAAATATATCACGTTTGTTGGGATTTCAATAATTCTGTATCCGGGTGGGACGTTGAGCGCGAATTCGTGCACAATGTGACTGGGTTCTCCATTTATGTACGAGCCACTAACAATATCACATTCAATCCTGATCACGGTTGTAGATAGAATGTTGACAGGATACTCTGACTCATGCCATTTATTTGCTTCCAAGATCTGCTTCTTAAACCCTAATAAACTGTGAATAGAGTCTTCCTTATTAAAATTTACATTTTTTGTGCAGTATATACAAGTTTTTAATGTGTTGTTATTGCACTGTAATTTAAATAAAGCATCCTTTACTTCAGATTTTAAATAATCGCCAATGTCTTGTAATTCGTAAGTGCCTTCCGGTATTTCAATAACTTCATCGGAGCCATAATATAACTTATTATTGCTTTTGTCAATGTTTGGAATAGAGTTAAATGTTGAGAAATGCAACAAAGCACACTCATACTGTCCAGATAATTGTAGTGTGTTAGTATAGTACACAGATAATTCTGACGAGTTTCCAGTTATCGACAAAGTGAGCGACATCTTGAAAATGATTCAAATAAAAAAAACGCATTACATTTATAAGTTTTTATTCCAATAATTCCGTAAATATTTTAAACATAAGTGTCCACAATTTACAGTATTAAATTTCTGATATCTTGTATAGTTATAAAAAACATTATAATTTTTAAAATACTTTATTAATTCCCTGGGGGGTTTTAAATCACCAAAGCTGTCAAAATATTCACAGTAATTATTTACTTTAACATAAGCTACCCAATGTGTTCCTTCGTTTTTTGCATCATCCAAGTTCACTATACCACACTCAATCCGTTTTGGTGAAATTGGTAACTGATCCTTCATGTAGACTCCTCGAAAGTGAGGGATGTCTCGTGCATGTTTTTCAATATCCAAATTAGTTAAAGGTCGATTAGGTAGCTTCCAATTCAGTTTTTTGGAGATTTTATATATAATCCTTTGCCATTTTTATGTTGTTTTATGTATAGACCCTTGCCTAGGGCTAATGTCTCCATAGATCTGTTATGTCGCTCTGTTTCTTGTAAATTCTTCTGGGCTGCTTTATATTCGTTCACCGTTTTGGCTATACCTGCTGCGCCACCAGCTAAAGAGCCTAAAGCTGATAAACCAGCAAAAATTGGAATTAAAGGTAGAATTCCCCCAGTTTTGGGTATTGGTATAACTCGTGGTATTCGAATATTTGGAGTGCATGGAAATAGTTTCTTTGCAACTGAGTATGCAGTGTTTATTAATGTTTTACTGTTTTTGGGTTTCAATTTCTTAACCACAGATTTAATTTTTGATATAAAACTATTAAACGCCTTAACGCCACCACCAGATTTTAATTTAGCTTTCATAACTTTGCTCACTAACCAAGAACTAAGTTTTTCTCCTTTTCTTGCGTCTTTAGATTTAAGTCTTTTTTTAGCCATATCTAGTAGTTGTAAGTCAGCTTTATGTCTATTGGGTAAGTCTTTATGGTTATCGTATGCAATATCGTGTTGCATACAAGCTTCGTCTAGCTTATTTACACCTCGATCACCTCGGAGTAACCTTTTTTTGAGTTTTGTTCCTGGTCCGCAATAGTTGTAACCAGGCAGGTGAAGTTCAAACGGTAGATTATCAATAATAGTGTTAAGCAGTCCACCTCCTTGCATTGCTTAAAGCAAAGTAAATAATAAATATGTAATGAATGTGGTTATATAATTTGTATTTCAATCTGTTATTGCAGTTTTATCAATCCAACTGTTGTCATCATTGCTTAATCCCAGCCATTTCACGAATAATTTCGTTCCTTTTCTTTTCAATACTTTTTCAATCAAATACACACCAGGATGATGAGATTTTTGGAGTTCTTGTTCGTAAAACGTACCTAATATTGGTTGTTTTCGCTGATCTTCTATGTAATATGTTGTTGGTATGGTTTTATTGATCTTTTTTATAATAAACAGCTCAGTAGACCAATTTGGAGTATAGCCCTTTTCAAAGATATGTTTGTATTTACTAATGCGTACATTATCACCAACTTTAAATTTAGGTTTAGACCGAATAGATAAATGTTTATGTGATTTACTAATTTTATTTTTTATTAATAACTCATTTAATTTATTCACATTGGAAGGTCTGCATTGAATAGTACGATGATTTGTATTGTTATATGTCTTCAATATATTTGTCAATATCGATCCTAACCAATTATAGTTTCCATTTAAACTAAAACATTTGTATAGTTTATTTTTTATCGTTTTTATTAATCTCTCTACAATTGAAGCTTTCTTAGTAGAAAAAGTAGAGTAGTGGTTAATATTAAACCTCTTCATAAGGTTTTTGAAAGTTGTATTATAAAACTCATTCCCAGAATCAGTTTGTAAGTTGATTGGTCTGCGAGGGCTACTACGTAATATTTCTTCAAAAGCATGTGTAACATCGGTCATGTTTTTAGATTTCAATGGTTCAGCCCAAGCGTATTTAGAAAAGCAATCAATCACTAATAAAATATAATTATATCCTTTATTACTTTTTCTCAAAGTCTGCATATCTATCAGATCAGCTTGCCATAAATCATCGATTCCTTTCAATATTACAGGTCGTCGAAGAAAGTTTTTTCGTGCTGCTTTGTGTATTTCATTAACAATTTGTTGCTTTGTCATTATGATTTTATTGATTGAATTAACTTGTCCACAGTGGTTTTTGTATAAAATTTGTCTTCTAAATGAAGCAAAGTATTTGTAAACTTTGTATTTAAAATACTTTGAACGTGTAGCGATTTATTAACTTCTTGTAATATTTCTGATTTAATTTTATCTACGTATTCCTTATTTACCACATCATCAGCTTCCTCAGGCAGTCTAATTCCTCTTAGCCGTGATGCTTTCAAATCAAAATCACCGTTTTCAGATTTATACAAAGCGTTATTATTAATCTCGAATAACTCAGATAAACGCATTCGTTTATGAATATAATGACCGAATTTGTCTACATTCATGTTAAGTGTGTTGTACTGTAAGGTTGGAAATAAAATGAACATTCTATACAAACAACTTTTATTTATTAATAATTTTATTTTCACGTAATTCCTCAATAATAGAGATAATTTCATTATCTAATCCTGTATTGCCAGCATCTCGAGATGCTATTAACAACTTTAATCTATCAACCAATTCGTTTGGATCATCCCAATAAATGTAATCCACATTTTGTCTCCACATTTTTTTCATTGACATTCCTTTACCTTTAGATTGCTTACCAGGAATTGTACTTTGTAGTGAGAAAAGCGGTTTAATAACTTGTAAATATTTCATTCCCTTATTACTTTTTATTGGTTTATTTGGTTCGAAATCTCTACGATGTGCATTTGTATCAAGCAACATCGATTTATAATTTTGCATGTCACTCTCTGTAACTACGCTTAAATCTACATTCTTTTTTAATAACAATTGTTTCAAACCAGGTGTATTACGATATTTACAACCAGATACTACAATAAATTCATCACCAACTGTTATATTAGCAGACCCTAACATAAATTTCCCTTGATCTACTCGAACGCCAAACGGGATGTCTCGTAGGGCTTCTGAAGATAACGACCAGGATGAAGTGTCGTGCTCTTTAATATTAACATCATCAACCAATGATTGAAAAGAACTTTCACTGTCATTGTCAGATTCATCACTGTCATCTTTACTTTTTGGATTTTCATTCTGCATAGTTTGTTTATTCAATGGACCTTCGATTTGATTATTAGCGTTGGAAAGCAGGTTGAGAGATTCTGTTACAGGCTTGAAAACTGATTCCAATGCTTGTTTATTGCTAATCTCAATATCTCGCATGTTCCGTACTTTTCTCTTTACAGCTTCTGCAGCATCAACAATTTGTCTTTTTAATGATTTTTCCATGCTTGTTATCGGTTGAAAGTCGTATACAGAATAATAATAATACAAAGATGACAACCTTAAATATTCGAAATTTTAATCAAAGATTACAAAGGTATCAAATTTAGTTCTATAGCATCCATTATTTTTAGAACAATCTTTATTAATTACAACATAGTTGAAGGGTTCACTCCATATCCTGGAACACATTTCACGGAATTCAAACCAAGTCATATCGGTATTAACATGTTCATCATAAACATGTCTTAAATTAATGTCATCTTGTTTAAAAAGTACTATCAGGTTAGCATTATCTCTTACTAATTGTTTTGGGATTTTACTGTATGTTTGATTTAGGTAAAAACAATCGATGTATTTGTGTCTACCCATAGCAAAGTAATCACGCATATTATTTTGATTCTCACACGCCACGTCATCAAAAATAATTATAGAGTTTGGTTTCGCATCCTCAACTTTTAACACTTCTTCATTTCCTTGAAATTTTTGTAATGATATACATGGTACTTGCTGTAAAACCTTTTCTAAAAACACATATTTTGGTTGAAGTAAAGTTTTTGAATATATGTAGATGTTTTGAAAGTTTAATCCATTTTCATGTAGAAGTAGACCAATTAACAAGTTTGTTTTGCCACAGTTTGATGGTCCGCAAATAATGCATCGTATGGTATTAGGTAATAATTTTCCATGACGTGATTCAGTCTTACAAGAATCATTGCAAATTATATTTAATTGCAAAGATTGTGGTTGTTTGACAAATTTCATGTTATATACATATTACAGCTTAATTAATAATGATCAAGTTTAAAGATTGTTAATCTTTATAAATACTAATCGATCTTAAATCTACTCAACTTCTTTTAAGTACTGGAACAAATTTTACCATCCTATTATCCTCCTCACAATATATTTTTATTAATTCTGTCTATAATGACACAAACACACTAAAATTAAAAATACTGGTTGTTGGTAATTTTTAAAGTGCCAGTTGTTGATGTCTTAGCTATAATGTCGTCATTGTTATTGCTCACGTGAATATATTAGGCGTTAGTTATTTATTGAAGTTTCGAAGCCACACGTCGCTGGTTATATTAAATTTATATTATTGGGCATTTTGGACCACGAGTCCTGAGCGAGAGCGAAACTTGTTTCGCGGAGCGACTGGACTTAAATTTTACCATCCTATTATCCTCCTCACAATATATTTTTATTAATTCTGTCTATAATGACACAAACACACTAAAATTAAAAATACTGGTTGTTGGTAATTTTTAAAGTGCCAGTTGTTGATGTCTTAGCTATAATGTCGTCATTGTTATTGCTCACGTGAATATATTAGGCGTTAGTTATTTATTGAAGTTTCGAAGCCACACGTCGCTGGTTATATTAAATTTATATTATTGGGCATTTTGGACCACGAGTCCTGAGCGAGAGCGAAACTTGTTTCGCGGAGCGACTGGACTTAAATTTTACCATCCTATTATCCTCCTCACAATATATTTTTATTAATTCTGTCTATAATGACACAAACACACTAAAATTAAAAATACTGGTTGTTGGTAATTTTTAAAGTGCCAGTTGTTGATGTCTTAGCTATAATGTCGTCATTGTTATTGCTCACGTGAATATATTAGGCGTTAGTTATTTATTGAAGTTTCGAAGCCACACGTCGCTGGTTATATTAAATTTATATTATTGGGCATTTTGGACCACGAGTCCTGAGCGAGAGCGAAACTTGTTTCGCGGAGCGACTGGACGAAAGTGGTACAGAATGCCCAATAATACCCTACTGTCGTTAATTGCAGGATGCTGGTTTACGCTAATGACGACTTAATTGTATGTATCTTTAATAAGCTTATTATTATCGATAGAACTCAAATTCAACAAATCATAGCTAAGTTTTAAGACGATTAAGTTCTAATCATAAAGTTACCCGCTAATCGCTAACAGGAAGACCTCACCCAAACTGTAATAGCCAACATAACACGTTAAACAGACATCCATTGTGTAAACGAAAACCCTAAAGTGGTTCAAGTACATCAAATGTGTGTAAGAGATCATCAAAACACAAAGAACTGTGAAACTTTAGTTTGTACAGAAACTGTTTGATTTACAACTTATTGTTTGAATGAAGTATACTTATGAGCTAAGCAATAGCTTAAGTAGGGATGTTAACTATCATAACAGCCCATTAATGTCCTACTGCAGGGACGGGCCTCCTCCCGTGACGGAGGGTTACTCGGCCTACTAATACCACGTTAGCCAGACGAATTGGTATAAGGTTTAATTTTAAGTCACCACACGGATATGTTAACTATAATGTGCGCTTTCTTCGGGATATTTAATATTATTTGTATGCCCTTTACTAGCTTTTAAACTATGCTTAATTTCTGCAGACATGCTCTTATATAGAAGATGTAATAACAGCTTCTATTCTCGCGCAAATCAGACAATTGTTTGCAAGAATATGGCTGTTTAAATATGATATTATTTTGTTTGCTTGTGTGCGGTTGTGTGAATGTGCAGCGAATATTATTATACAAAACCTTCTAGCTTTTGTTGACGTTACCATTAAGCGCGCTTTAGTTTTGAATAATATTCAATTGCTTCTGCTTAAAACAGCAATACCATTTCTGCAACTGCCTATGTCATCGGTGAATGACATTATGTCACAGAGGAAACAATCTCGGTTTAATTTCCAAGAAGGTTCAACTTCAATCAATTTCTAGGAAGCTATAGAAGTGAACAATGAACCCTAAAGAAGAAACAATACAACATACATGTACAAATCTTACATTAATAATAAATTAGTAATTAAAAATCTTAGACGTGTCATTATAATCAAACTCACACACGTTTACCAAAGAAAAAAGTTACGAGAGCGTAAAAACCGAATAAGGTAAAGTTCTCAGATATAATCTTTAAGAAAACAAAAGAAAATCTTTACATAAAACCTTAATATACATACACATAAACCTTATACCAATCCAAGCAAATATCCCTCTACAATCAGTCAATAAATGGGCAGTTATGATAAACAATTGAATATCAAGTTGTCCACGATGTAATGTTTACATCATAGGCTATGTAATTGATAGTTTACATAACTGACAGGATTGTAATTGTTTAATGGCAATACAGATTTGTGCAAACTGAATTTGAATAAAGGGTACGTGACATACATCGCTCTATTCATACGTAACATTACAATAGTTGAAAAAATTACAAAACAATCATAATCTTTAACATCTTGATTTGCTATTGTTTAAATTTGAACTTAGGTGTGTAAAGAAATAAAGCGTGTGTTAATTGAATCGAAGTAAGAATACATGTGGCGATGCTCGCTTTCATGAGTTCCTGATTAGGATCTGGTATAGTTGTGATGGAATAAGTGTAAATAGAATTCACCATACCTTCAGATTCTTTGGTATGACAAAAACGCACTTAGGGAAAGATAGCAAATACATTCATACAAAACAAAAGAAGTAAAGTTTAATACAGTACGCTTCAACCGATCCGTTTGGCCAGAGCGGTAGTCGAAATATCCGTTCGTCACTTAAGAAGCCAATACTTGCAAGGAGATATCAACGAGTTACTATGCTTTATAACGCGTCAAAGAGAATCATTGTGAGGGTAACATTTATCTAAGAAACAGGTTAACATCTGCATATACAGCAGTTAACCGTTAGGCATTATTACTATTTACTAACATTAATTATAAGAATTTACTAACATATTGGATCATGTTGTCTGATAATAAAGAATTTTTAATTTTTTTTAATTTTAATTTTAATTATCGGCCAGGTGGCTGACGGATATGGGTGTGTCATCCAAGAGCGAGTCTTTTCTCATAGTAAATTAATTTTGCACTATTATGGCAACTCAGTTCACCTAAAGTAGATATTAGGAAAGACCATAGTTTAGATTATTGTCTATGTGATGCTGGATAAAGTATGCAAAATAGAACCTAACCCTAGCCGTCGTATTGTTTTAATTATAAAAGTGTACTAAGGAGATGCATTGCAATAGAAAGAAAAAAAACAGAAACTACCTCTATATTAAGCTTGACATATTTATATGCATTAAGTTTGATACAATAAAATAGGTCTCAACAAAATTACCTTAAGGAAGTTAAATAGCACACTACTGGTATACAACGAACGCTTTACAATGATTTCTCAACTACCCACCATTCATTTACATTACCCGGGAATTCGCTGCAACTTACAATATGATATAATCAACGAAAACTTTCACGCATAACGGAAGACACCACATTTACGCGTCGATGGCGTTTGAAAAGCACTTAAAGCAACAGATACTATCAGATGCCTTATCATCCATTAAGATATGAGTAATCAGATGATCAATAGACGTATTTAAGACAATGGACACATGGTCGCGTAACCTACTGACGGTGTAGATGACCCTTATGATACAGCTGATTTCTTCCGCTCATGTATCCATAGCATAAGTAATGACTACTTATCTCTAACAATGATATATTACAGAACAACATTAAAGCTAATTATTTCGCAATTAATATTCGCTAATTAGTTTATTATATGAAATGTGAGGTAGATATATCTTTTGATGTTTATCTTGTAAGTTATGTCATATGAGAGTTATGTCAGGAGAAATTAGTGTAGTTATGTTTGTAAGAGGCTGTGAATATCTTAAATTCAACTGTTTAATGAGGATTTGACAAGATCTTTTATACAAATTTCGACTGTTATGTCATTATTGTTTTAATTCAAACTTTACGTAACTTAAGGAATATAGTGTTACAGATACCAAAAAAGAAATTGACAATATTAAGCAGAAAAATTACTTTAAAATTCGCGATCTTTCAATATTTTTTTTTATTTAATTGTCGTTGAATGCCGAGGGTGAAGTGTTAAGAAATTGATTGGAGAAGACGTAAATTGTTTCAATCCTAAAAATTTTTAGCGCTGAAAAGATCTTTCTCTAGTAGAACAATATGACTTGACATAGCAGAGCAAATTACTACAAAGTTGGCATTACTAGATGGCGTTGTATAGAAAAAATAGATCGCGTGTCCAAAGTGTTGTCCGCTTAACATTAATTGTAATTTACGTTTGACCCCCTTCAAATCATACAGATATGACGAACCTAAATAGCTGGCTGTCACAAATCAACTCGATCATTCGTACTTTCTCTTATATTTTTCAATTGCAGCTATTATTTTAATAACGTTATCGTAAATGGTTATAATAAAAGCATTACGTTAAATACTAATTATTATTATGACAGTAAAATTGAGACTTCGAGTTTAATTCTTGGGAGTGTATCAGCTCTTTTTAGTATATAGTAAGGTACGACGATGTGATGGGTTAAGTAAGATCGGCGCGGTTATTCTAAAGATGGCTGACCGCGGTATCACATCCAGAATCTCTGTTTTGGAGAGATATATTATACATAATATTGGCCCACTGATTGGTCAAGATTTGTGTCATTTATGTCATGTTAAATTTAATACATGTTCTTATGTGTGTTCGGGAAATGGGGTGAGGAAGTCAGCTACAATCCTTTATATTCTTAACCCGCCACCACAATAAGAGTATTCTTATATACCTACTGCTTATCACACATATACATATATACTTACATAACCCATTTACGATGTTCTAAGATACGCATTCCAATGCGTATAATTTTCTCAAAGTTACTCACGCACTTGTCTTTTTAATACCATTTAAATGGCAATTAATTGATGGTAGCTGACCTATACTTCAAATATAATTAAGCGAAAGTTGAATGGTTAAAAGCATTTGATTTGAGCTCGTGATTAAGACCTCAGCGTTCCTACTGGAGAAAACGTAAAAAAATATTTACTGTCTTTTGCATAATCAAAGTTTACTTCTAAGCTTTCTAGGTGGTGTTAACTGAAGTCTTAAACTTCAGCGCCAGTATACTCTGTACTTTCGTATCTTTAATTTAGTCTTAAAGTTTAAACCCTGTACACTTAATACACCTTTCCTATTTCGTAGTCTCCTTAAAATTGTAATCTTGTAATCTTTGTCCTCTGTTTATTCGTTAAGTCTCTTATGCTTTCCGTTTCTATAACCCCGTAATTTCAAGATGGACTTAATTTAAGAAAACTCAAACTCTAAAAGTAAGTTTTACACTTAAGCCAGTGTGTATCCCTTTATGTAGATGACACATTATTGGCTTCATTAGTATGCTATGCCTATATAAGCTATCAAAAATTAAGCTAAGTAAAACTCTTTTTAAATAAGCATCACTAAACACCGAACAGATATACTTTAAATTTAAAATATACCCGTCAATGTTTGTAAAAGATTTACAACTAGAGTGGGTGTCACACCGTATTGTAACGCCCCCGGGAAGATTTATTTAGTGACGTGTTAATTGAGTGACAGCTCTGTTATTTATTACATTTAGTTTCTAATGGTTTACTATAAAATTTACTACCAATTATGGTATCGATAAATGTAATAATGATTGTGTAATTATTGTTTGAACTGACTGTTTGTTTGGTTTAACGCGTCTTCTAATACTCTGCAGGACAATAATTAGGTATTAAAGCGATTTACAATTATTGATTGCCTTGAGCCTGGGTGCCCTTTACGATAGGTAAATGCAATATCCATTGTGCAAAAATTGTTTTAAATAGTACATAAGTATTTTCAAACTACTTACATTCAAAAAACTTAATAAATTCGCTAGAAACTCGAACAGCTTACCTGTAACAAACAAATACGAAATTAATAAACACAAATAGGAATCACAATAATTACTTCCTTACAAACATCAGCAATTATTCTAAATGATCAAACTCCGCAATAGGCATCATGTCCTGTGTCGCAGGGATTTAACAACCATCAATTTAACGTACACAACGAACATCTAGACCCAGGACAATAACTTGTGGATCAAATAAAGAATTCTCCAGGCAATGCATCTGCTTCCGTGACCATTGCGCTAAGACAAACACAAATAGAAATAACAATAACATTACTTCCTTACAAAGATCGCTAATAGAATTCGTGAAGGCGATAGTCGTGATGGAACCTATAAACATTTAATAACAAAATGTGACTACAAGTTCTTGTACAAGATTAATGATTTTCATCCCTTTCACGTCCGATATTAAGGATTATGTAATAGTATTTGCAGAAGAGCGACATAAGCTCCGATTACACTAGACTACATCTTGTAGGAGACTACATCTTGTAGGACACTACATGTAGTCTTTCCATTTCCATGTAATGCAGTGTCGCAAAAAAGTAAACTACATGTAGTGACCGCTTGTACTACATGTACACCCTACATGAAGTCTCCTACAAGATGTAGTGTCCTACAAGATAAACTGTCCTACAAGATGTAGTCTCCTACAGGATGTAGTTGACTACATGTAGTCTAGTGTAATCAGCGCTATAGTTCTTATGTGTTTATCATAATTCAATATATTAAATAGACTACTGTTGGTATAGACCGACGACCTGATCAAGGAGACCGGCCTACTTGACCTTGGTCCACCGTGTGGACCTTTCCAAAACCTTTATAAGAAAACAAACACAGAAGTGGATAAGAGTGAACCACGTGGACATCGGACTATTAAATCCCACTGCAACTATAGGCTCCTTAAATGTTAAGGAAAAAAAAACACAAAATGTAAGTTTTGAAATTTTGTACCTCATTAAATTAAAAAACAAAATAAATAAATAAAAGACAGCAAAAAAGTTTTTATAGGTAGTAAGAAAAAAAACCAACCAGTTACTACATCGCCTTGACAGTTATTTAAAAAAAAAGATAATGTTCTGAAATCAAATCGTACCGTTACAAGTAATAATAGCAGTATGCACAGATGTGAAACCTCCCACGACTTCATTGTGACATTGTCGACACTCGTCAGATCGTTATGATACTACGTCACAGACAAATTATATTTTAAAGTAAGAACGGTTGTTCTATGGGGGAAAAACGTTATTTCGAAAAATTTTGGTCATTGCTTTCGGTAACGTTTCTGTTCTAGGCATGTTGTATATTTGAACAGTATCAAAATTGACGAAAATAATATTTTAAGATGATATACAAGTAGACGAACTATAAAGTAACGATGTGCCTAATTGCTAAACGTAGGAGAAACTGCCCAAAAGGAATAAATTGTGAAAAAAGTGAATATACCTAATACAAAGAATGCTTTCTGGCAACTAAACACAAGGCAGGTAAAGAGTAGTAAGTCTTCAATGTGGATCATTGGAGTTTCCGACTTCATTTCCTTGGTTACCGTTCCAGGAAAATAGAATCATTGCTGCTGCTGAGCATAAGTTGCTGTTGAATTCTGATCTTTATGAACATATTAGACTACTGAGAAGCTAGAAAAAAAAATGCATATGTGTTTCCGCCGTGTCCATGTGGTGACGGAGTAAGAATACAATATGTCACCACCCCATCTCATCCCATGGGTGTCGTAAAAACCGGCTAAGAGACTAACCGTAAAAATTATCTTTACGAAGTAAAAAGAAGGTAAACTTAAAATTAAACCAATCCGTCTGGCCAGCGTGGTATTAGTAGGTCAAGTATCCGTCACGGGAGGAGGCCCGTCCCTGCAGTGGGACATTAATGGGCTGTTATGACGATGATGATGATTATGTGTTTCCGCAAGTATATCCTGATTCTATTACCTTTCTCAGAAGAATTAATAGCATCTACGAATAATTCTCAATCGAAAGTTACTACGAAATGCAATAAATATTGTGTAGTTTTAGGTGAAATTATTCAGAAAGCGGGTCACAACGCTTATGTACGCGGCTGAGTGCTGATATGGGGCAGGCGGATAGTGATAACAGAATGATAACGAGATTTAAGTATACAGCATACATAGTGTAGATTAAAGGTGTTATACTAGGATTTATTGACAATATCGACCAGTTTTGAACTCATGTTATACTTAACTTAGTAGTCGTGTTATGCGTAGAATATTCTTTTCGAATTCCCCGATAACATAATACAGAACTTGAATCTATGGAGAAATCTGTATCTTAGTTACTTTTTTCATGACATATTGTACGTACGGACAGGCCAAGTAATTTAGAAATTGTACGCACATTTCATTCAATGAACACAGAAAAGATATAAAGGACATACTTATTCTAGGATAATCATTTGTACCCATCCCAAACTGGGTAAATTGATGGAGATTATCGAATTCATGAACTTGTGCAATACAGCTAAACACACGACCGTTGTATCAACGACGAAATCGAAAAAAGCAAGTAACGTTGAATAATTACGTCTTTTTATTTCTTTATAAAGTTTTTACATAATTTCTTAATCTCCATTTATAAAGTTACGCCTTAGGGTACATCAAAAGATGGTAATTTCGATTCACACTTGGAAAGTAAAACTGATTGACGTAGGCCTGAAGGCAGCATTTCACCTACAGACAGATCTGATAGATATATACTATATAATAAAACAGTAGGTAAAAAAAATACTTTGAAGAAACAAAAGTGGACCTACACACACTTTTCTTTTGTTTTCGTCTGATGCTAAGTGGAAGTCAGCAATGCGATAACACAACTTAGCGGCTACCAGGTATAAATTCCCGTTTTCCATCAGGTTCAATACAGATTTCAATCAATCAATCAACTAGCCTATTGCAGTCCACTGCTAGACATAGGCCTATCCCAATACACGCCACAGAACTCGGTCCTGCGCCTTCCGCATCCAGTCCGACCCAGAGACAGATTTAACTTAATAGAAATGAGGAGTACAATTCTGGAGTCAAGGCAACGTAGTAATGTTGAAATGACTTCACTGCCTCTAACAAAATGCCTTATCATTATGACGTACTTGATTCACGGAACTAACTTCAACACATCCAACAATAATCGTTCGACATGAAAAAATATTAAACAGATGAGTGAAATAGACTATTTGTATAAGTAAACAAACGCAAACGGTTTTTTAATCGAGTTCCCAAAATAATTATCAATAAAAACCAAGTTTTTCCAACATGGCACACTTCAAATATTCTTAGAAAAACTTAGGACAAGTACAATAATATAACTGGTCAAATACAGAAAAATCTAGTATGTATTTAATTTCATAACAAATGTATTAAAATTACCAAGTAACCTAAGCATTGATACCGACGATGGAGCATTCCCAAATCTTTGAAATGATGAACATGTCGATAAATTGGTCGAAATATGAGTTCAGATGTAAAACCAAAATGATAAACTTATCCTCTTTGGAGTCTGTTACCAAAAATGTAACCTAACGTGAAACAGACGAAGTTACAGCTAGCATCTAGTTTACAATACACATCATAACATCGCAATACTTCAAGTAAAATACCTACAACAGCTACATGCCCTGAGTCACGTAAGTAAAGGATAAAGGCACACGATGCCTATTGTAAATCAATCATGTAGAACTCATTTGCAATTGCCATTTACACCGTCTCATTATCTATCGTAGCAATTGAATAATTTTGTACATTATTACATGTTGTATATAATCATGATAATATTACGTTTGAGTTAACAAATAATTGTTTATCAATGAAATCAGGAATTTTATCTTAATGCTATGTTTGATTCTTTTAAAATTGCCAATTAAATAGACGTAATGTTTGATTGAGTAATATTTAAGCAAAGAGGACATTTTAAAATGTCGTTTACTTGACGTAGTTTTAAATGTTTGTCAGTATAGATGTAAAAATATGTGGTAGGCGAAAAATACATTATTTCATTCATTTGATTACAACAGAATGATTATTCCTTTAGGTAATTTAATTCAGTAAATAATTGCCTTGAGTCTGGATATTATTTGTGTATGTTAAAAGCATCTGCAATAGTCCCCGCGACAAAGAACTTTATCCTAGTGTGCGAGGTTTTAGCTTTTAATTATAAACTAAAAACTAAACTTTAAAAAGCTGTATAGCCCGATGTACACATCGACAAGTACAGTAGCGAGTTAAGTAGTAAGTTGATGATTTTGCGAACAGTACTCCATGCAGCTCCGAACCTGCGTTTTGTAGAGCAGGTACCAGCGGTACCGGTGTGAAGTATCGCCGCACCCTGTTCAGGATGCCAAGTTTACGTGAAACTGTGGTGATTACTCCTTCGACGTAGTCACGATTGTTTAGATCATGTCGAAGGTTCATCCCTAAGATGAACCTTCATGTCGAAGGTTCATCTTAGGGATGATCGTACTTAACTCGCCAAAAATTAGGATGTGTAAATCGGGCTATAATGAAACTTAGACGAGTAAGTACAGACGGGGTGCAAAGCTCAAAGACCGTAATGGATAACAATAAATTACAATTTAAATAAAGAATATTACCATTTACAAATTGTTTATGTACATACATTTTTCCTCATATGTCACTAATAACTCTCGCTTTGTTTCAAATGTAAACATCCTTAATCGTAACAATGAAAGATAATCTCGAAGTGAGCTTTGACAAGTAAATAAGTAAACTAAGATCAAACAGTGACTAAGGATGACTTAAAATAGACTTAAGAGCGCATCGTCCTGTAGTAAACAACAGGAAAGAGGTCATGGTATTTTTAACAGTACTATTAAGTATTGCCATAATTATAAATCGTTAGAATTTGACTAATATGATAACGCTATAATAAAAAAATATTATGTAATTAAAAATTAATTAAAGAATTTAAATTATGGAAATAATATAATTAAAGAATTATAAAAAATTATGAGTTTGAAAATGTAATATCAAAATACAGTTCGCGTGTTACTCGAAGTAAAATATAAAAAAAACAAATGCCTCGCCCCAGAAACGCAAGAACCCCTTTGACTTAATTATATTATGGTAAATAATTTTATATAAAAAAATTGCGCACAAAATTACAAAAGATCAATACTAGGAATTAAAATGTCGTATGTCCAACAGTGGACATATTTTGTCTGAGATGATGACAAACTCTTAAAAACAGTAATAAAGCTGACATTAGACCAGCGATGGTAAGCTGACAACGTAACCTACACCGATTTAACAGTCCAGTACATTTTGAGTCACCCGACCACGGTTAGTCCATAAATAAACATTAGTAAGAACAAAACGAGTGTTCTATTACTAGTAAAGTTTAGTGGGCTAAATATTTGTGACGTTTTACAGTTCCTACTACATACGTAGCTGATATTCATTACAATGTGGGTCTTTTTACTTTTTTGTCTCGTCATAGTCAACATGTTTAAATTTGCATTGTACTCTTATCACACACCTACAGAAATAACGGAATGATTGTATGTATTGTATTGCAATTATATTTTGTGGATAAATTAAGTGACGAAAGAAAACCTTAGCTAACTACTGCCACTCTGGCCAGATAGATTGGTATAAGGTTTTATTTTAAGTCATTTTTCTTTTGTTTCCGTTGCGATCATTTCTGTGAACTTTATTTACCTAAGCCGGTTTGATTATACCCAATGTGACAGCATGTGTTCTAACTGCATCTGCATGGCATAATATCATGTACATACTTTTCGGCTTACATACTGTACATACAAACATTGTGAGAACTAAAGAGGTTGTCAAAGAAAACTTGCAAACTAAAGTTTTATTTCATTCAACCTAAACGTCACGCCGCCATCTTAGTAAGATTCTGTCTCTGTATCTTTTTATCTTATTAAACAATGTTACACTTGTGATACAGTTAACAGCTGTAAGCAACAAACAATACCACATGTGTCCAGCATGGTGCATATATTACTGAACATGTGGGCAATGTTATGTTGATAGAAAACTACATTGCGTTTTACTATTGTATATTAGATATGGTTCATTAACTTTATTCTAAATATTTAGGAATAGAAAAGTAATGGAGCAGGTACCTATATAATTGTAATTATTGAATGATTATGTCTGTGTTTTATAGAAGCAAATAAAACATTTTAACAAGGTATGTTTATAAGATCGTAAATTATTTAATAATCACCATCATTTCATCCAAAAGATTTGCCCTGTAAGGGACTAGTATCGCATAACTTGAAATGAAATTGATAACCGCAGAATTTATAACGGTATTTGGCGGTAGTTGAAGCAGAAATGCTCTGGAATATCTATTTCTCTTGTACTGAATCAACGGACGTAATGATCTACACATATAACAACAAATCTATGAAAAGAAAACATTTACCTTACTAAAACATTAACAAAGTAACACACTTGGGACTTAGAAGTAGCAAATTAAGAACCCTCTACACTAGAGATTTAAAGTAGCAAAGAATAAAGTCCCAATCCGTCAGATACCACTCAACACTCATAATTAATCCACATAAAGTACCAAAAATCCCTATTTTTATTAGTTTCTCGTCACATCACAGAGTCTGTGTCTAAATTTATATTTCCGCGTCAAATTTGAGTGATGTGTTGACTATTCCCAAAAGGAAACACTAATGGAAAGACAGTTTCCTTTCTGAGAACTGTTCTACGATTTACTCTCATGTGTGTATTTTGAGAGTTCAGTTTTAGAACGTTAACGTGCTTCTAATGCCATTGCAATGATCTGGTGTGAAGTTTAACTGGAACTATTCTTTTTCAATTTATAGTCTTGTAAAATTGTCTTGAAGATATTTAACTTTGTGCAATATATGCAACATCTTATTGTGTTCAATAACCGAGGCAAAAACGATGGTATAAGAACTTTGACGTGCCCCAGTGTGTTTATTAAATATTTAGCCCGATTCTCATAAAACATAGCTAAAACACTTCCGACTAGATATTTCAAGTTGTTGACGCCACAAAATCGTGAATTGCATACTTTTACAACTCTTTCAATATGGATATCAAAAAGATAAGGCTAAGATTTTTATCTCCAAGATTGCTGAACTGTATTAGATACTAAGTACATCAATACATTGGGCTGTGGATTTTGTGTATGTAAAATAAATGTAAGGGAAACAGTCAATTTTCACAATTGCTTTTAGCACATCAGTTTTTATAAGAATGACGTACTTATTACAAAGCAAAACGTCTTCCCACTAAGACAGTTTACAACACCAATATAAAATGAAAACCATATGATATCATAAAATAGAAACTTACTATAAATAAATATAATAAGCTATACAGCTAACAACGTATATGTTATGTTACAATATTTTACTTAAAAGTTTCTAAACTTCATCATCATATCAGCCAATCGATGTCCTCTGCTGGACATAGGCCTCCTCCAAGTATGAAAAAGTATTTAAGTTTCTAAACTTTAATATTCTTTACCTTTTCTGTTAATTATTATAATATTATTATAATATTGAGTGGTTATAACTTTTTAAATATTGTCTAAATCTCATGTCATTTCAAACGTCATAACTGTCAAAATTAACACTTTAGCAACCAATGCTAATGCTAATCATAGTTAAAAATATAAACTTTCTTGTTTTGAATTAATAAAGACTGTTAATTTTTAAAAAAAAACGAAATCATAAAAAATAATTAAAATTACAAGAATTAGGCATTAGATAAATTATTAGTAGAATTAAATTCTACTTCTATATGAAAAATAATCATTAAATTGCGTGGCCAATTGATTATACTTACATGAAGACCGATAGTTTATACATCAACTAATTAAAAGCGAATGGTATTATTGAAGTGATAATTTTGACGGCATTATGAAGCATGCAAATGCGATAAAAATAAATCAGAACACTGGTTAAATGTGTTAATAAGCGAACCATTAATGAGAAAGAAAAATAGGTTTGTAAAAAAGTTATGGAAAACAGTAACAATACACAAATCTATTCCAATAAAAAGAAAGACAACAGCATCATAGTTATAGTAATACAGTATAGTCCCATTACTGAGACTGATTTAATTATCAGAAGAAAAGTTATTAGTCTACTAATAACCTGATGATGACTGGTTTTCCGTCTTTCATTGCCGTAGATACACCATGTGAGGTTTCTTTTTCTATACTTTTACGACATTCACGGTATGAAATAGAGGTACAGAAAAGTGGTGACAGATACAAGATAGCAAAAAACATCTAAAGCCTTCGTAATAAATAAATAGACGAGTATTTCCTCAAACACACAGCATACGTGACAATAGTCAGCATATCGCAAGCATCGTTCGTCCAATTTTCTGTAATCTATTTCTTTTATCGGACATAGAAATGCGGTGTGCTTATCGCGTTCTTATCAAACATTTCTTTTTATACGTTACGGTAGCTAGTAGGTCGATGTATGGTTTTATTTAGCGCAATTTGTTCTACGCATTTTATGCAGAAATAATTGCTCAGTCTCAATAGTGCATTGACATTATTTTTTTCTGAAGAAATAGGAACGGATATAAAGAGATCCGTGAGGTGACGGAGTAAGAATAAAATATGTCACTACCCCATTCCATGGCTGTCGTAAAAACCGACTAAGGGACTATCTGTGAATGTTATCTGTACGAAATAAAAAGAAGGAAAACTTGAAACTAAACCGTATACCAATCCGTCAGCGTGGTATCAGTAGGCTAAGAATCCCTCCGTCACAGGAGGAGGCCCGTCCCTGCAGTGGGACATTAATGGGCTATTATGATATAGAGATAATATATTTTTATTAGAACGAAAATCATAACTGCCTTCTAAAGTCCAGTTATTTAAAAGATTCTTAAAAACAAAACACTGTCATGACAAGAAAACTTTGGTTTTAAATTCATATTTTATTTTTCTTTTAAGTCTAACGTCATTTGTGCCTGTATTAAGTTTTGATGTATTGAAAGCTTATACAGACAACTTTCAAATCAGACATAATGGCTGGTCTCGTTACAAAGGAGGTATTAGTTATCTTTACGTTTAAAAAATACTTAATCAACGTCTACTCTTGTAAAAACAATGTCGGTCAAGCTAGCTCAACCTGTACGAAATATATGACGTAGATAACAATAAAAAATGACAAATAGACACCTGACTAACTAACTATTAAAACAAAGAAACTCTAGAACTTTCTAATTGGCTGAAACATCTACTAATTTAGATTTATGAAGTTTTTTTTATTAGAGTCATATTGCGTGCAAAGTAAAATGAATCTTGAAGATAAAGGAATAAGGTATGTTTTTAATTGAAATGGGATAATAAAAGGGCAGTTAAATGTGTGGTGCATGCATGAATAACGTAGGTTGAACGTCACATGCCCTTTGAGCAATAAATTGGTGTTCGTGAGAATCGCATGAATATGAAATCATGTGTGCGCTTTAAAATTTTTGCGTAATATGTTCGAAGCGTATGTACCGGTTTAAGTGGTTTTAATATTCTGGTTTTAAAGATTGTTTTAAGTCATTACTCGAGCAAAAGTAAACCTTCTTTTCTTCCTGCTTTAAGGTGGAAGAGGTGCAGGTGCGCATCTCATAAAAATGCATGGATATCAGCAAGGCCAGAACATAGGTAAGCAGATAACTATCATTGACAGAAGTTAAGTCGTATAGACTTGTAATTTCACTAGTTACTGTACCCCTACCTAAACACACTAAAATTTTCCCACATCAGCTTGAAGTTTGGCCTTCAAGACAAGCCCAGCTCACTGTCAAAGCCGCAAATAAAAGCTTTATTTACTTTAAAAACCTTCTTTAACTTTACAGCTTTAGATCGACAACACTTACGGCCGAATACTCAAACGTCTTTTAAAATAAAGCGGCGCTTAAACTAGACATTTGTATGAGAATTTCTAGTTTAAGCGCCGCTTTATTTCGTAACAAAAGCTTAACAAGCCCTTTTATCTATCTACTTAAGCTACCAGTTGCACAGTTAAAAAGCTAAGAGTTACACCACACAACCGATTAAATCATTAACTGGTTCATTGACAGCAGTTTCCCGGTACAGTTTAAGTCACAAGGTTAAAAAGGTCAGGGCGAATGAACCGTGTTTTTTCATTGCTTTCTCTATAGCAGTCTTGCACGCGAGTTAATTTATAGCAGTGTGTAGGTATTTAAGACAGGTGGGATTTTAGAGACAATGTGGGTTCGATTGTGTAAGTCTATTGTTGGTATCTTTAGGTTTTTTTAATGTTGTTGACATAATGTTACACAATTGATGCTATAGGTGTTTTATCGTGAAATTCAAAATGTTCTAAGTATATTATGTTTCCTCTGTACAAAATGACAGTATAGTTATCTCCATAGGATGTAGAAGTACATTTATCAGATAATATTAAGTATTCCTCATAATTCTTCTTATTAGCTCATTAATACCGGCCTGGCCCTACTGAATGACATTAAGGACGGTAACTTAGCCAACTAATTTCAATCTGGACTTGGAATTGAATGACAAATGTTTTTTGAATATCCTTTTATTTCTTTTTACATCCTCGGACCAAGAAGAGTCACATTACTGTGCTATAATACTATTTTAATGTTTTTTTCGTAGTAGAAAAAAGAACATTTAGCCATGTAAAGCGAGTCTGTGTATAGCGGGTTAATTCAATGGAGCTCTTTAAGCTTAGTAAATTCCAGTGTTAAGTAAGCTTAGTAATTATCCATTAAGTTCCTTCTCTAAGTAACGTTAATTGCCGAGTCTAGTTAATTATTGCTATTAATTGGCGATCACAAAAAAATACATACTATAAAGAACTGCACTCTTATGGTGACGTTTTAATGTCTTTTAACATGGTAAAAAGGAATTTAGTTTAACGGAAAAATTTAGTACCTAATGAGTTTTTTTAAAGTTATGTTAAGTAGGTAATATTTTAAACAAGATATACCTAAATAAATTGGTTTTCAAGACAAAAACGTTAATATGTTCAAAATAATAAGACACATTATCCTACCTTACTATCCTCCTTTATTTCTTTTTTTTTTTTTTTTTTTAAAAGACAACTCCCGCACTAGGGATCATGCGCTGTGTCGCGGGGACCTTTTACAAACATCAATTAACGGACACAAAGAACACCCAGACCAGGACAATAATTTGTGGATCTCACAAATTATTGTCCTGCGTGGGGATCGAACCCACAACCTCTTGCACGGCAGCCGCTAGCGCTACCGTCGTGCCACCGAGGTCGTCAAGGTTGTTGTTATTAAGGGTTGTTTTACAATAACCTGACCGAAAAAAAACAATAGTGTGCAAGGACCTAAAAATTGAGCATACTAAAACCGTGCTTATCGTACGCGTGAGTTTTGGGACAAGATTTTCTTCACTTACCACGATAGCATAGTACAAATATATACAGTATTTCGACTTCATAGAAACGGACGAAACGTGAGTTATACCTACACGCTCAAGATAGCGGTGGCTTTGGGAAGTTAACAGTCGCGACTGTGCCGGCGTAGTAACGAGCGGGAACGTAGGTAAATGTAATTAAAAAGCTGGAGGTGGGCAGCCCTATCGCATGTTTACGTACCGCGCAGCCGTAGGCATTTACAATAAATATTCGGCCGAGATAGACTACTGGTTGTACTGTGACGATAGTAAGCTTGTGAATTGTCACTGAACAGATCACTAAAAACAATATCTCGATTCTCGACTCGATTAAAATACAATTAAGTTTCCACAGAATACAATATAGAACATACATTTGAATTTTTACTCCACAGATCTACTAATGTGAAAACAGATACTTATCTACAGATCGCTGTACTGATTAACGAACATGTTAATTTGATTGTGATAAGGGTGTAGCTATTCTAGTGACACGTTCCCGCTTACGTAATTTTTTTTAAAGTGTAGCGTGTAATTAAATAGTAATTAATGTTTTGCTAAATAATAGGGTAAGTAAACAATGGGATTGGTAGGTCTTAACTAGGTCAACGGCTTTACAATTACCGATTTTACATATAAAGAATAGGACTTATAATTATTTATTAAGATCCATGTGCTATCGAAACGCCATTATTGAAAATCCGTGTGGTAACTTTCTTTGAAAATAGAATACAGAAGAATGGTAAGTAAGGAATAGTAGAACTGTCACAAGCTTATTTTAGCCAGAACTTGTCTAAGAGAAAATACAGTATATAAAGAAAACAATACAATCTGTTTGCCAGGATCGTGACAAGTGGCGTTCTGTCGTCTGTCTCTGCCTACCCCGGACGGGATAAGGCGTGAGTTTATGTATGTATGTATAAAGAAAACTTAAAACAAAGTCAACCCGCCTACATCTGCCGAGTAGCATTGTATCTGACTCTTGGACAGTATTTAAACTTTAAATCAGATTCGATGGACATAGTCCTAATACGAAAAAAAAACTTATTGCCATGCCTATAATGATGTAATTTCCATGGAATTTGTAATTTACGATAAGCAAAAAGCATTCCTATCGTTATATATGATTCCGAAGTTTTATTACTTCTACCATATGTAGTCGTTAGGGTCGCGTGACATTCATAGGAAAGGGTGGATCACGCCCATGTTACTAGTTGTACTTACATAAATATTGTAATACGAACAATAATAGAATTGTTGCTAAGGGTAGTTTACTAGCAAACCGTAAAACAACAGAGAAATGAACATTGAAAGAAGTGGTTAGGGATCAAAAACATTCAACGTAAAAATTAAAATGTTTTACATTGTAATTCGAAAATCTAATTGACAAGTGACATTTGTTACGTTCTATGCAAGCATCAGAGGTGCAGTAGATATTTATTATCTGTGGTATATTTAAATTTCGAACACCAATTGACACGTGGCGTTTCTTATGTTTCGCTTTAGGAGCACAGATACGCAATTCTTATTTTCTGTTTTGCTGCTGACGTTAGTGACGTTTTAAACTAGGATCACAGATACGCCATGAATTAATTATTTGTGGTTTACTAGTAGTAGCGATGTCCAGCAGTCTCTGTAGGAAATTTTAAATTGTGTACAAGGCTTCAACAAGCAGCAAATTGATAAAGTAAAAGCTGTTTTATATTGTCGTGTTGGCACGCCCTTTTCCTGAGGAAAATCTGAAACGGTAGGCACACGATGTTACTTTTACTTTGTTGATAGATTTATTATAAAACAATACTTGTTGTTGACCGGCCTACCTTCGTACGTGTTGATGACAATCTTGTATAGTTATAGACTACTTAATAAAATATCTAGCTGTAAACGGACTTATCAAAGTGAACGATATTCATTGTAACAAGGGAGCTTACTATCTGTCTATAATGATTTACGTGTCAATTTCGATGATCGCTAGCCCCCTTTATCAGAGAGGCTAACCTTAAGGCAAGAGATCAGGTGGCCTAGTCAGAGGTATCGTGGGCAATAATCAAGAAAAAGATGCAAGATGATTTCTGTCTGCAACTTATAATCTTTTCCATTATTTGTGGTATAATAAATGATTTATCACCATGTATTACAAAAAATGTTATCATTACCCACTCTAAAAGAGTTACTCATAGCGATTCAAGTGCCATAAAACGGTGTTAAATGTGTTAAATGCAAAGTCACGATACCACTATTTACTTAACTTTTAAGTAAAGATGTTGGTCACCTTCTTAAGCTTTAACGTATGCGGGATCTAAGTACAATCCGTTTATCATTCTTAAAAGTTTACCTCTTTTCTTGAATGCCATGTTTTCTTAAAGAATGTAGTGTTCTGTAAGAGCTTTGTCAGTTCAGTGACGGACTAAGAATACAGAGTGTCACCTTTACATCTCATCATGACAGCGACGGTCTCCTAAAGACGATAACTGTAAAGATACCATACTAATCCATCTAGTAGGCGTGGTAATAGTTGTCATATTACTCTTCATTACTAAGTATACCGTGAGATAGCCAGCGTTTTATTTGTAGGTCAGATGGTGTTAATAAATGTAACAAACTTTAAAAAACCAAATGTTTTATTTTGTAATTAATACTAGGTATTTTTTTTTTCATTTTCATTTTTCAGGTTTTAGTTTTTTTTTTCATTTAAAATAAGTTAAAATCAATCATAAAACAATCACAAACAACATCACAACAATCAACATTCATTTATCAGTAGCTCATCAACTGCCTATATGTAATAAAATATTACTATTGTTTTATGAATAATAAATACATTAAACAAAATGAAATAGAGAGCTCAATTTGAATATAACGAGATTTTGCTCACAAGTTTGCTTTCTAAACCATTGCGAACTCAATTATAATAATAAAAAGAAACCTTTTTCGCAAGTTTTACAACTATTGATTACCAAGAAGTAGTTAAAACAGAGGAAGTTAGGGATTAAATAAACATAAAAACGCCTTGGCTGTAGTAAAATATGAATATTACAAATTATAGCACATAAATCCACGCTGTCTTAGAAAATAATTAGAGCAAATAGTTTTCGATTTTAGAAAGACTTCATCATATTGACGACCTCTGTGGCGTAGTGGATATTTAACATGACTGCTACGCAGAGGTCTCCAGTTCGATTCCCGCTCAATGCAAATCTTTGTGTGCATGAACATGATTGTTAGCATTGGTCTGGGTGTTTTCTATGTATAATATGTATGTATTTACTAAAAAAGTATTTAAGTATGTTTATCCATTGTCCCATAATACAAGTTCTGCTTAGTTTAGGACTAGATGGCGTTGTCTGAAAGTGTGAGAATATATTATATTATGTGAGGAATATACCGATATTCGTAGACAGCATGTTTCTTCGAATCATTCATATTTCTATGAAGGGGCTAGTTTATGTATGTACTCGTATATGTGTAGTACTAGATTTTATCTAGCACCACTGCGTGTTTAAAACCAAGTATCAAAAACCAATCAAGGAATCAGAGTAAATAATCAAAACCAAACCCCTGTTCCGACAAATATGAATACAAAGAAATATAAAAGAACAATTATCACGCCTTGGTTTGAGGGGGTGAGCTGTGTACTTTATAACGGACAGGACGAAGCGGGCATTGAACTCGACTTGACTAATGGTGCCCTTAATTATGACCTATTCTTACTAGTTGTAAATAAGTCGTGGCTTTTATAAGTTTAGTCGCGAGAACTTGGGAATAAGTATGTCCAGCACTGGACTTATCGTAGCTCAGACATACGGAGAGATAGAGATAGAAAAGAGAGACAGATAGGTAGAAAGAGTGACGTTGCGTGAGTGTGCTTTGTTACAGAAATTTTCTTTAAAAGAAGACAGCACCCGCAATAGGGATCAAGCCCTGTGTAGCGGGCACTTTACAAACATCAATTTAACGGACACTGCGTGAAATTTCAAAACGGGGACAATGTGCATGGCAGCAGCTTGTACGACCATTTTGCCACTGAGGCAGTTAGCTTGGAGAGGCATATTTCTAGCAGTGGACTTTCCATAGCTGAGGCAGAAAGAGAGAGAGAGAGAAAGCGAAACACACACACAGAGAGAGAGAGAGCGAGACAGAAGCACAAAAAGTAATAGAGAGAGAGCGAGACAGAGAAAGAAAGTGATAGAGAGAGAGCAAGACGAGAGAGAAGATAGAGAGTGATAAAGAAAGAGAGCGAAAGAGACATATAGAAAGGTAGACACAGATAGAAATAGACAGATTCTATAACTTGAGGTGAATGAAGCTTTTCTGTTGATCGTTATTTATAAGTTTCTCGTTAATTGCCTCTGTGAGCGTATTGCTCTTCAGTATTTTATTGTAGTAGTTAAACTTGAGTATTTTATTATTGCCTATAGATTTAGCATTTACGCGTGTGAACATAACGTTTACGAATGTTTTTTTATGTTGTAGAAAGTTAGTTCGAAATAATTTAGGTCTGTATCTTGCATTTCTTGAAACATAGAAATAATTTTTGCTACCATATTACTCCATGGATAAATCCCATCTCCTGACTAATACGCATTATGGTTACGCAGAAAAAGAGTCGCATTAAGCGAAAATGTTATTTAGTACTTACTGTTACTTGTAACACTGATGGTCAAAATTGTAGATATCTTACCTGGAAAGAATAAAACAACAAAATTAATAAATAATTTCCAAAAAATTAACCAACAACATAGTTATCCGCCTCGTCAGTTTCTTTATCTCTCGTCATAATACCTGCTGAATGTCATCTCAATTGAGTTTTACGTCATCCAAGGAACAAGAAAGAGTGCTGACATTTTGTACACTTAATCTGCTGTTAACAACTACCCCCATAACTCATAAACGCCTCTTAGTCAATTGATTAGCTTAAATTCATACAATGTTACTTAGAAAAATCTCGCTAAATAATGATTAAATTTAAGAGTCGTTTATGACTCTAAACAACTCTCCTGCAAACCTGCCTTTGGCTATCTAGCTATCATAAGGTCCTTCCTAAGACTGAAGTTCTAGAAAATAGGCAAAAGTTAATAAACCTCGATTGCAATAAAACACGGTCATCATCTTCTTACACAACAAAGAAAAAACATATTTATCATTCATTGACCGCCTCTATCCACTACTTTAATACACGAACGTATTAATCATTGTAGTATGAATCGGTAAGAATTAATGCTAATACTGATTCAATAGCACATTAATCAAGTGCGTTCGACGTCCGCAGTTGATATAGTGAGATAAGCTGATAACCGTGTCCTTCTAAATTATATACTACGCGAAGAGATGTTCGTTACAGTTGGTTACAGTATTTGTAGCATATCCATGTAACGGCATCTAGTTCTAAACTAAGAAGAGTTTTCGCTATCTGTTTTACCCAACAGATAAACATAAAGTTATATCATCATAACACCCCGTTAATGTCCCACTGCAGGGACAGGCCTCCTCCCGGGACGGAGGGATACTTGGCCTACTAATACCACCCTGGCCAGACAAATTGGTAAGTATAGGGTTTAATTTTCAAGTTTTCCTTCTTTTTATTTCGTAAAGATATATTCACGGATGGTTCCTTAGTCGGTTTTTACGACACCCATGAGATGAGACATATAGTATTCTTACTCCGCCACCACACGGAGATATAAAGTTATATACACATACTTAAACTCACGCCTTGTTCCCAAGGGGTTGAAAAAATATTCATATTTTGAGCTAGGTTTTGGTCTGGGTAGCAAGGCAATGGCGACGCGAACGGAAGGAAGCAGTTTGACGACTTATATTCGTTGCCTAAATTCCTAGACTATATTCACACTTACCATAAAGTTGTATACACTAATGTTAGGGGATCCTATATACAGGTTTACCATTTTTATCATGTTTATATGGCTTGTAAATTTTAACACAAGATTTAACTATTAAAAACAGAACATCGCAATATTTTTATCCGTTTAGGAGATATAAAATACATACAGTTTACATAAAAATGGCAACCTAAGCTCTCAATTCAAACCAGATAGAAACAAATTAAGTTTTTATAAAGATGCTGTCGTTAAGATAAACTCAAGAAATGTAGCAACAATAAAGTTTCTAAAAGCATTTAGCACAAACACTAACCATTGACCCATCTATTAACTGACTGTGACAAACATTGCTTAACTCCGTTGTTGTCTGGCGATGTGCCAGCTAGCAAAAACAAGATATTTGTAGGCAAACTTAGGCAAATTCTGACGTGAAATAAATAAATAAATATATATAAATAATCCTCACACATTCACACAACGTCATCTAGTCCCAAACAAAGCAGAGCCTGTACTATACGTACTAGACAACGGATAAACATACATAAAGACTTTTTTTTTTGTAAATACGTACATATTATACATAGAAACACTCATAGGCACACAAAGATTTTCATTGAGCGGGAATCAAACCCGAGACCTCTGCATAGCTGCAGTCATGTTGTATAACTACCACGCCACAGAAGTCGTCTACGAAATAAAACTGTTTACTTGTGTGGTGGTAAAACATATTTCTTTCATCTTTAAAGGGGTTCTGTGCCCAAAAAACTGGCATATATGACCTGATCTCGTCTATCTCTACAAACAACAAACAAACCAAAATTTTTCTAAACCAAAATTCCCTCCAAAACCTACTCAATTTCCCAGTCATTACGGTCTACAATACCTTGCGGCACCAAACCACACCCTACAACAAAATCATCATCATGACAGCCCATTAATGTCCCACTGCAGGGACGGGCCTCCTCCTGTGACGGAGAGATACTTGGCCTACTAATACCACGCTGGCCAAACGGATTGGTATAGGGTTTAATTTCAAGTTTTCTTTCTTTTTATTACGTAAATATAATATTCAAGGATAGTCCCTTAGTTGGTTTTTACGACACCCATGGGATGAGATGGGGTGGTGACATATTGTATTCTTACTCCGTCACCACACGGAGAAATATTATACTATGCAATAAGTAAAAAAACCACGCTCCTACCACAAGGCCAGATTGTAAGTCGTCACATAAATCTTACTATTCGTCTCCAACGGACGTGATTAGCTGAGGTCAATGAACTTGTACAAAATGGCAGGCGGCTTAAATCGCGGTTTTTCTGATAGGAATTTATCGACATTGTAGTGGTGAGGATAATAGAGTTTTGATATGCGTGGTATTTTAGTGCGGATATAAAACATGCTGATCGAAAATCTATACAGAGTATATATAGTAAATTGCTGTATTTGTTTGTAGCGTTATATTCAAGGTTTTTTACTAACTTCATGATACAAATGTTACATATACCAATCCGTCCAAGTATCCCTCCGTCCCAGCAGGAGGCCCGTCCCTTCAGTGGGACATTACAGGGTTTAATTACAAGTTTTCCATCTTTTTATTTTGTTAAGACAATATTCACGAATAGTCCCTTAGTCGGTTTTTACGACACCCGTGGGATGAGATGGGTGGTGACCCATTGTATTCTTACTCCGTCACCACACGGAAAATCACCATTACGGCCCATTAACGTCTTACTTCCGGGACAGACCTATAACCAACCAACTTAACCTAATAATACCACGCAGTCAGCTAGACAGATCGGTTTTACATCCAAGTTTTTTTTTATAGTAAATGAATAAACAAAATCGATACAATTCCACAAAACGTATAATCTCCGTGTAAGTTGACACTCCGATACTAATTCGAGGGCGGCCTTCGATTCGGTCGTGGCCGTGACAAATTCACTTGTGGCTTCGTAGCGTTAAGCCCTAACTAAACAGCCAACGTTCAAACAATGACAGCAAAAAGTAATTCCAGGACTGTATAGTCCCATTGCAGAGACGGGCTACATTCAGTGACGTTAGAAATTTCACTGATACAGCGCTGCGCCGCTGGGTAGATGGTATAGGGGTTTTTTCCGGTTGTCCATCTCTACATAGATATCACATACAAGGCTCGGCAGAAACTTCTGTGCGCCATATAATTAAGGTTCAGTGCAATAGGACATCCCAGGACAGTTACAATGATTTTTTGTTGGAAAGTTAGGAGATATTTGCTGCACGTAAATTTAGGTCAAAATAAATCATTAGCAATAGGTACGCCAACGTTAAATAGGTCACTAATAAACAAATACCATTATAAGTAAACAAATACCATAAGATATGCTCTACAGACACGCAAATACGCACTTGTCATGAAATCATGACATTTGACAATAAACGTAGTGACAGCATATTTTTATGACAAATTGTACGTCCCGCTTTATTTGCTTACGGTGTCGTGAATTAAAATGATTCTTGGCAATGTTTAAGCAACAACACAATTAACAAGCAAGAGCAATTTTAAGTCTTTATGTTAATTACAATTAGGGCCAGGGACCTGGTGGAATGTAACACAGGTCTTACTAAACTTATTCCACGCAAACCCGACGTACTTTTACGAGATGAGATAGTAATATTTTTTACAGTTCATTCGTGACCATTTTTACTTGTAGCAATATGGAGGATAGAGGACTAGAGGACATCAGTGCAGCCAACTGATGGATAAGGGATGCACAGGGCAGTGAAAAGTAGCGACGTATAAAGGAGCCCTATGTCTTGCAGTAGACATCATTTCACTGACTTGGATGCATAAATTAAGCTACTACAAACAGGCACATTACATAACGTAAGGAAAGTTACCTTTAATAGTTTAATTAAACAGTAATGAATACATAATCATTGATTATCAATGTCGGGTCACAAAGTTTCTACATAGAACATATTTATATGATCTTTCTATTAATATTAAGTGAGGAAATAGTTAATGTATAATTTCCTGTGTTAAATTAAACTTGCGAACATGTGTATGTGTGTTACTGTGATGTAATGGTTGTATGCAACCTAGAACCATGTGTACCTTAACCTTTCCCTGTTTCTTTTATCATATATGATACACGCACATTGGTTTACGGTCGTCCATCGGTTTCCATTCTAAAGCCCATTTTTAAATTAATATAAATGGAATATAAATATGTAATTTTTGAATTTTTACGTAGATTCTTTTAAATAGTTTAAGCAGAAACGAGAAAGATCACAAAATAACATTAACTCAACTCATATTATAGTTTTCGTAAAACCAACGAAAAAGAAAATAAATTATCTTTTAGTCAGCAATATTTGGTAAGCTCATATACATAGTCTGGCCATAAATACTGTTACAATTAAAAATAAGAAAGATATTACATTTGAATTTGGAATCTGTCATTTTTATACGATTGTTCATTGTATTTTCTAATTTTGGCGCCAATACATTGTACAATATTTTGCTATATTAAAATGGAGTGGGGTGATAAAGAAAACCGAATCGCTGTGATTGCATTACACAAAGTTGGTATGGAGCCGAATGTAATTTTTAAAACTCTCCATACGCTTGGTATTAGTCAAATGTTTGTGTACCGGGCTATTAATAGGTACAATGAGACCTTCTCTGTTTGTGACAGAAAAAGATCTGGCCGTCCACGTAGTGTTCGTACGAAAATGGTGGTCAAAGCAGTAAGGGAAAGAATTCGAAGAAATCCTGTCCGAAAGCAAAAGATTTTATCTCGGGAGATGAAGATAGCACCCAGAACCATGTCACGCATTTTAAAAGATGACTTAGGACTTGCAGCCTATAAGAGACGCACTGGTCATTTTTAACTGATAATTTAAAAAAGAATAGGGTGGTAAAATCGAAGCAACTACTGAAGCGGTACGCAAAGGGAGGTCACAGAAAAATTTTGTTTACGGATGAGAAAATCTTTACAGTTGAGCAACATTTTAACAAACAAAATGACCGTATTTATGCTCAAAGCTCTAAGGAAGCTTCCCAATTAGTCGACAGAGTGCAACGTGGGCATTATCCGACTTCAGTGATGGTTTGGTGGGGTGTTAGCTATGAAGGAGTGACTGAGCCATATTTTTGTGAAAAAGGTATCAAAACATCGGCACAAGTGTGTATATAGTTAAACCCCTTAACAACACCATGTTCAATAACCAAGTATGGTCCTTCCAACAAGACTCAGCGCCGGGTCATAAAGCTCGGTCCACGCAGTCTTGGTTGGAAATGAACGTTTCGGACTTCATCAGAGCTGAAGACTGGCCGTCGTCTAGTCCCGATCTTAATCCGCTGGATTATGATTTATGGTCAGTTTTAGAGAGTATGGCTTGCTCTAAACGCCATGATAATTTGGAGTCCCTAAAACAATCCATACGATTGGCAGTGAAGAATTTTCCCATGGAAAGAGTGCGTGCTTCTATTGATAACTGGCCTCAACGTTTAAAGGACTGTGTTGCAGCCAATGGAGACCACTTCGAATAAGCTTTTTATATTTTGAATTGTTTTATATTTATGTATTAAACTAACACACTGTAAAAGTAATAAATATTATTTGCAATAAAAAAAAATGTTTTTTCTTCGTAACAATATTTATGGCTAGACTAGGTATTGCTGGACACTTAAATTCATGTACATTCATTAACTTACATGTAGATAAATGTAGCATCTTAAAATATTTTTATCAAGTGTTCCTTCTTCTGTAATGTTTTGTAAACTTTCGATTAGCATCTTTTATGGCCATCCATTGGATGAGGCGGGATAGTAACACCAAGCATTCTTCCTCCCCTTTAGCATAATTATAGTCAGACTACATGTGACTAACCAAGTATCCTGTATACTTATAAATTACTATCTAAAGTATTCACAAGTACAGTCATAACATCCATGTTTGCTAATACTACATTATTTATCTTGATAGTTCTCATTACTCATTACGTAATGTTAGATAATAATAGCATTGCTATTTTATTGACATTCTTTCATTGTAACACCTGACATAATAGATACATTTCTCAGTTATAACTAAAACAAATGTAATCTGGGCAGTAGAAACCTAAGGTGGCTATAAAGTTATATCTGTTGGCACATGTAGGAAACACACGAAAGATTTGTTAGTGTCTCTATATCTAAAATGAATGTCTTGAAATCAAATCTCCGTGTGGTGACGGAGTAAGAATACAATATGTTACCACCCCATCTCATCCCATTGGTATATATGTTACAGTCAAAACTCATTGCCGGTCAAAACCCTTTTTAACTGCATAAAACAGTTAATAGTGGTTTTGACCGACGTGCTTAGTCAAAACCCTTATTGACTGTTTTTTGCAGTCAAAAGTGGTTTTGACCATCGATGTTAGTCAAAACTCATTGAAAATTGATCTTTAATACATATTAAGGTAAAAGTCCGAAACAGTTGGTTAGGTTACGTTAGTATGGTGACCAAAGGACGCACGAGCCGAGCGAGCGAAGCGAGCGTGCCGCGGCAGCGGCCGGCGAGTGCTAGAAACATTTTTTTTAATGTAAAACTAGAATATAGTATTATTATAGTCCTTTGGTCACCATACTAACGTAACCTAACCAACTGTTTCGGACTTTTACCTTAATATGTATTAAAGATCAATTTTCAATGAGTTTTGACTAACATCGATGGTCAAAACCACTCAACAACCATCCGTCTGGCCAGCGTGGTATTAGTAGGCCAAGTATCCCTTCTTCATGGGAGGAGCCCCGTCCCTGCAATAGGACATTAATGGGATGTTATGTATACTACTGTGTCTTAACATAGATTCTATATTATATAGCTAGTATATACTAATGGTAGTTCATCTTTAACATAAAAAGACGCCATTAAATATATTTGGAACATTTAACGTACTAAGTTTTATGGTGATCATAAAATGGATGTTAACAAAAGATCGCTTGAAAATAAATAGGGAATGTTAAAGAGAATAGTTTTAAGGAATGATGATAGTTGTCTTGTCTTCCTTGACACTTCTAGCACAGTTTCTAGTCTCACGGGGGAATAAACAGATATTTGGAAGTGCCTTGCTACAGAAATAATGCTGATATCTAGATCTATTTTTATTATATGATATACCTATAGGTGGTACTCCGTGTGGTGACGAAGTAAGAATACAACATGTCACCACCCCATCTCATCCCATGGGTGTAGAAAAAACCGACTATTGGCGAATATTACCTTAACGAAATAAAAAGAAGGAAAACTTGAAATTAAACCATATACCAATCCGTTTGGCCAGCGCGGTATTAGTAGGCCAAGTATCCCTCCGTCCCGGCAGGAGGCCCGTCCCTGCAGTGGGACATTAATGGGCTGTTATGATGATGATAAACCATACTTTTTTGTTATCGTTGAATACTAAGCGGTCACTTTTGTTTTTATATTACATGGTGACAAGTCGAACAAGTAGTTTGCCAGTCCTTCACGCTTATTCATACTAAATGTAGAAAGCACATATGTTTTACAAACATGAAGACCAGACTGCTTCTGTACTGTGTCAAACTAAGACACAAGGTGTTAAGCCCCACAGCCTAGCAATCAACCAGCTACTGTCTACTAGTACTACGGATAGTCCCTTAGTCGGTTTTTACGACACCCATGGGATGAGATGGGGTGGTGACATATTGTATTCTTACTCCGTCACCACGCGGAGAAAAAAAAAGGATGGTTAAAGACGCTTTATTACTCAAAAAGTTTGGTCTTCGTGGCTATCTAAGTAACCATAAACAAAACACTACATCAGTAATAGAACACAAAGTTTAAATAATCCATCTCTATGCCCATTAACGTTCACAAGAGTTGAAACTAAAAGTATTTGTGTGAGTATAAACATGCGACGGAAGTGTCGGTACACGTGTTCGATGCCCGCCACACCCTCTTCCTTCGTCCCTCGTTAATGAACCACGAATATACACGAAATGCTTACGTTATGTTACTTAGTTTGAAGGAGTAAAGAAATAAATGTTATCAGAAGTTCAAGTTTTCCTTCACTAGTAATTACATGAGGACATTGACTTTGTCGACTTATAAGATAACTATCACAAAAACAAAAAGGGTTGTATGAAGAGGCCAAATTACGCATACGTTTATAGTCATTACTGTCATAATTACTACTACTATTACTATTAAAATACTATTACTTTAATTAAAAAAGTAAAAACATACTATGGTAGTAATTTGCTTTTAGCACCTGTATCAGTGCTGATCCCTTGGCATAATAACCAGACAGAACGTTTACCGTCCTTTTTAAAAAAAAGTGTTACTTTCCAAATGTCTTGAGAACTCTCTCGGTCATTTGAACTCGTGTCATAGAGTTCGATATAAGTTTTTAATAAGATGACGTAGCGTTCTATCAACAAACAATCAGGAGATCTTGTTTCACGAGCCTCTTGTTCCCACGCCTCGTGGGATACTAAGGGATAGGCAGGGCTACCTACACACTAAATAAATAAATAAATACAGAATAAGTACAGAAATATCTAAAAAAATAACTGGATTAACTGTTGGACTTTCTAGTTTATGTTTTAGAAATAAATAGAATTTAAAATAATAAAAGTATTGTATAAGTTAAATTTTTTTTTTCTTAGTACTACTTAAAAGGGTACTTTAAAGGTCAAATAAATTTAAAAAAAAATCAAGCTTTAATATTAAATGATAAAATAAAAGGCACTTTGTGTGTTCGTTAAGTTTTCACAGTAAAGTTACCTAGTAACTAAAAAAAATAAACATTTGCTATTAAAGTCTTGTAATTTCTTTTGGTTAAATAAAATACTGGATAATAGGTTATTAAAAAAAAAACATAAACCTTATTTTGAAAACCATATTAATAACAATTTTATTTTTATGGGAAGATTTCTATCATCGTGTGGGTACTATTTCAAAGGCCGTCCTCCGCCTCGGGCGCAAGTTAAGCCAAGTAGAGTGTAGGTGTCTTCATTTACCAAGAAACTCTTCTTCTCTACCTATAAACCGTCCGGTTTCTAGCCGACCATGGCTAGAACTCGTCCGGGCAACCCTAAACGTAGTACACAGACAACAGTTAAACCAATGTACCAATATTGACGTAAGTGCTCGCCTAGAACTAGTTCAAACCAAGTTGTTTATATTGCCTATACATAGTCTGGCCATAAATACTGTTACAATTAAAAATAAGAAAGATATTACATTTGAATTTGGAATCTGTCATTTTTATACGATTGTTCATTGTATTTTCTAATTTTGGCGCCAATACATTGTACAATATTTTGCTATATTAAAATGGAGTGGGGTGTTAAAGAAAACCGAATCGCTGTGATTGCATTACACAAAGTTGGTATGGAGCCGAATGTAATTTTTAAAACTCTCCATACGCTTGGTATTAGTCAAATGTTTGTGTACCGGGCTATTAATAGGTACAATGAGACCTTCTCTGTTTGTGACAGAAAAAGATCTGGCCGTCCACGTAGTGTTCGTACGAAAATGGTGGTCAAAGCAGTAAGGGAAAGAATTCGAAGAAATCCTGTCCGAAAGCAAAAGATTTTATCTCGGGAGATGAAGATAGCACCCAGAACCATGTCACGCATTTTAAAAGATGACTTAGGACTTGCAGCCTATAAGAGACGCACTGGTCATTTTTTAACTGATAATTTAAAAAAGAATAGGGTGGTAAAATCGAAGCAACTACTGAAGCGGTACGCAAAGGGAGGTCACAGAAAAATTTTGTTTACGGATGAGAAAATCTTTACAGTTGAGCAACATTTTAACAAACAGAATGACCGTATTTATGCTCAAAGCTCTAAGGAAGCTTCCCAATTAGTCGACAGAGTGCAACGTGGGCATTATCCGACTTCAGTGATGGTTTGGTGGGGTGTTAGCTATGAAGGAGTGACTGAGCCATATTTTTGTGAAAAAGGTATCAAAACATCGGCACAAGTGTGTATATAGTTAAACCCCTTAACAACACCATGTTCAATAACCAAGTATGGTCCTTCCAACAAGACTCAGCGCCGGGTCATAAAGCTCGGTCCACGCAGTCTTGGTTGGAAATGAACGTTTCGGACTTCATCAGAGCTGAAGACTGGCCGTCGTCTAGTCCCGATCTTAATCCGCTGGATTATGATTTATGGTCAGTTTTAGAGAGTATGGCTTGCTCTAAACGCCATGATAATTTGGAGTCCCTAAAACAATCCATACGATTGGCAGTGAAGAATTTTCCCATGGAAAGAGTGCGTGCTTCTATTGATAACTGGCCTCAACGTTTAAAGGACTGTGTTGCAGCCAATGGAGACCACTTCGAATAAGCTTTTTATATTTTGAATTGTTTTATATTTATGTATTAAACTAACACACTGTAAAAGTAATAAATATTATTTGCAATAAAAAAAAATGTTTTTTCTTCGTAACAATATTTATGGCTAGACTAGGTATTGCTGGACACTTAAATTCATGTACATTCATTAACTTACATGTAGATAAATGTAGCATCTTAAAATATTTTTATCAAGTGTTCCTTCTTCTGTAATGTTTTGTAAACTTTCGATTAGCATCTTTTATGGCCATCCATTGGATGAGGCGGGATAGTAACACCAAGCATTCTTCCTCCCCTTTAGCATAATTATAGTCAGACTACATGTGACTAACCAAGTATCCTGTATACTTATAAATTACTATCTAAAGTATTCACAAGTACAGTCATAACATCCATGTTTGCTAATACTACATTATTTATCTTGATAGTTCTCATTACTCATTACGTAATGTTAGATAATAATAGCATTGCTATTTTATTGACATTCTTTCATTGTAACACCTGACATAATAGATACATTTCTCAGTTATAACTAAAACAAATGTAATCTGGGCAGTAGAAACCTAAGGTGGCTATAAAGTTATATCTGTTGGCACATGTAGGAAACACACGAAAGATTTGTTAGTGTCTCTATATCTAAAATGAATGTCTTGAAATCAAATCTCCGTGTGGTGACGGAGTAAGAATACAATATGTTACCACCCCATCTCATCCCATTGGTATATATGTTACAGTCAAAACTCATTGCCGGTCAAAACCCTTTTTAACTGCATAAAACAGTCAATAGTGGTTTTGACCGACGTGCTTAGTCAAAACCCTTATTGACTGTTTTTTGCAGTCAAAAGTGGTTTTGACCATCGATGTTAGTCAAAACTCATTGAAAATTGATCTTTAATACATATTAAGGTAAAAGTCCGAAACAGTTGGTTAGGTTACGTTAGTATGGTGACCAAAGGACGCACGAGCCGAGCGAGCGAAGCGAGCGTGCCGCGGCAGCGGCCGGCGAGTGCTAGAAACATTTTTTTTAATGTAAAACTAGAATATAGTATTATTATAGTCCTTTGGTCACCATACTAACGTAACCTAACCAACTGTTTCGGACTTTTACCTTAATATTATGTATTAAAGATCAATTTTCAATGAGTTTTGACTAACATCGATGGTCAAAACCACTCAACAACCATCCGTCTGGCCAGCGTGGTATTAGTAGGCCAAGTATCCCTTCTTCATGGGAGGAGCCCCGTCCCTGCAATAGGACATTAATGGGATGTTATGTATACTACTGTGTCTTAACATAGATTCTATATTATATAGCTAGTATATACTAATGGTAGTTCATCTTTAACATAAAAAGACGCCATTAAATATATTTGGAACATTTAACGTACTAAGTTTTATGGTGATCATAAAATGGATGTTAACAAAAGATCGCTTGAAAATAAATAGGGAATGTTAAAGAGAATAGTTTTAAGGAATGATGATAGTTGTCTTGTCTTCCTTGACACTTCTAGCACAGTTTCTAGTCTCACGGGGGAATAAACAGATATTTGGAAGTGCCTTGCTACAGAAATAATGCTGATATCTAGATCTATTTTTATTATATGATATACCTATAGGTGGTACTCCGTGTGGTGACGAAGTAAGAATACAACATGTCACCACCCCATCTCATCCCATGGGTGTAGAAAAAACCGACTATTGGCGAATATTACCTTAACGAAATAAAAAGAAGGAAAACTTGAAATTAAACCATATACCAATCCGTTTGGCCAGCGCGGTATTAGTAGGCCAAGTATCCCTCCGTCCCGGCAGGAGGCCCGTCCCTGCAGTGGGACATTAATGGGCTGTTATGATGATGATAAACCATACTTTTTTGTTATCGTTGAATACTAAGCGGTCACTTTTGTTTTTATATTACATGGTGACAAGTCGAACAAGTAGTTTGCCAGTCCTTCACGCTTATTCATACTAAATGTAGAAAGCACATATGTTTTACAAACATGAAGACCAGACTGCTTCTGTACTGTGTCAAACTAAGACACAAGGTGTTAAGCCCCACAGCCTAGCAATCAACCAGCTACTGTCTACTAGTACTACGGATAGTCCCTTAGTCGGTTTTTACGACACCCATGGGATGAGATGGGGTGGTGACATATTGTATTCTTACTCCGTCACCACGCGGAGAAAAAAAAAGGATGGTTAAAGACGCTTTATTACTCAAAAAGTTTGGTCTTCGTGGCTATCTAAGTAACCATAAACAAAACACTACATCAGTAATAGAACACAAAGTTTAAATAATCCATCTCTATGCCCATTAACGTTCACAAGAGTTGAAACTAAAAGTATTTGTGTGAGTATAAACATGCGACGGAAGTGTCGGTACACGTGTTCGATGCCCGCCACACCCTCTTCCTTCGTCCCTCGTTAATGAACCACGAATATACACGAAATGCTTACGTTATGTTACTTAGTTTGAAGGAGTAAAGAAATAAATGTTATCAGAAGTTCAAGTTTTCCTTCACTAGTAATTACATGAGGACATTGACTTTGTCGACTTATAAGATAACTATCACAAAAACAAAAAGGGTTGTATGAAGAGGCCAAATTACGCATACGTTTATAGTCATTACTGTCATAATTACTACTACTATTACTATTAAAATACTATTACTTTAATTAAAAAAGTAAAAACATACTATGGTAGTAATTTGCTTTTAGCACCTGTATCAGTGCTGATCCCTTGGCATAATAACCAGACAGAACGTTTACCGTCCTTTTTAAAAAAAAGTGTTACTTTCCAAATGTCTTGAGAACTCTCTCGGTCATTTGAACTCGTGTCATAGAGTTCGATATAAGTTTTTAATAAGATGACGTAGCGTTCTATCAACAAACAATCAGGAGATCTTGTTTCACGAGCCTCTTGTTCCCACGCCTCGTGGGATACTAAGGGATAGGCAGGGCTACCTACACACTAAATAAATAAATAAATACAGAATAAGTACAGAAATATCTAAAAAAATAACTGGATTAACTGTTGGACTTTCTAGTTTATGTTTTTTTAAATAGAATTTAAAATAATAAAAGTATTGTATAAGTTAAATTTTTTTTTTCTTAGTACTACTTAAAAGGGTACTTTAAAGGTCAAATAAATTTAAAAAAAAATCAAGCTTTAATATTAAATGATAAAATAAAAGGCACTTTGTGTGTTCGTTAAGTTTTCACAGTAAAGTTACCTAGTAACTAAAAAAAATAAACATTTGCTATTAAAGTCTTGTAATTTCTTTTGGTTAAATAAAATACTGGATAATAGGTTATTAAAAAAAAAACATAAACCTTATTTTGAAAACCATATTAATAACAATTTTATTTTTATGGGAAGATTTCTATCATCGTGTGGGTACTATTTCAAAGGCCGTCCTCCGCCTCGGGCGCAAGTTAAGCCAAGTAGAGTGTAGGTGTCTTCATTTACCAAGAAACTCTTCTTCTCTACCTATAAACCGTCCGGTTTCTAGCCGACCATGGCTAGAACTCGTCCGGGCAACCCTAAACGTAGTACACAGACAACAGTTAAACCAATGTACCAATATTGACGTAAGTGCTCGCCTAGAACTAGTTCAAACCAAGTTGTTTATATTGCCTATACATATATAAGGATAACCTATAACAAAATAAGTAATCAAAGAAAGAATCTTTGATTTAATGATTTATTGTCGGAGATTTTTTTTATATTACTGATCATATCAGTGTGGTGACGGAGTAAGAATACAATATGCCACCACCCCCTCTCATCCCATGGGCGTCGTAAAGACCGACTAAGGGACTATCCGTGAATATTTATCTTTACGAAGTAGAAGAAGGAAAACTTGAAATTAAACCCTAAACCAATTCGTCTGGCCAGCGTGGTATTAGTAGGCCAAGTATCCCTCCGTCACGGGAGGAGGCCCGTTTCTGCAGAGGGACAATAATGGGGTGTTATGATGATGATGACTGATCATTATTATCTCGCTTACATAAACAGAATCCAAATATTAACATTCGTCTCAAGGTTTTGTTTGAAGTTTGTTTACGAGTAAGAGAGATCATTTACCTCTGAATTTTTTTTTAACCTAAACCGAAAGTAAACCTTTGCCTTTTTAATTGTTGAAATAAAACTTTTTTTAGCGTTCATCGTATCATTTCACCGATACATTTAAAACACCTTACAGTGGTATTACTAATATAACACAAAATACTACTAATTAATAGTGGCCACTACTTTAGTTCAGGAATATTTCTTCATTTTAAGTTTTTGTCAGTGTCTAGATTCAGTTATTTGATTTCTTAATGACAGGATTCGAAGCAAGTGCATTATATCAATAATGAAGGCTAGTGTAAAGCCCTTTGGTTCATTTTCATAACTGATTTACATAACTGCAAGTAGGTATACCTATAATATTTAATTGAATAACAGCTTGTCGCGAAAAGGCTGATATTCTTATTAATTTCTGGGATTTATTATCATTTTTTTTTAACAAGTACCTATTGAAATTGACACAATGTCCTATCCATCCATAGCTATCAAAGTGAGTATAAAGTCCAGGCTTCATCCTAAATAAATAAAAATATTAAAATATAAATAACGTTTTCCCGGACATCCCAAAAGCAGCTACATTCATACCATTCAAACTATTTAAACACATCAAACACACGTGTAATTTGTTCCATTGTAATGTAACTTCACACCTGTCAATTACATTGAAATGGAACACGTTCCAAATTTAAAAGCTATTTCGGATTGTATCCTATCAGATTATGTTCTAATACAATGGTAGAGATGGCGTCATGATGTCGATAACCGTTAATGTAGAAATAGGTTTTATAGACAGTGTAATGTGTTGTTATATCATATGTACCTATTGACGAGCAGGAAAAGCGAAATGTCATTAGCCAGTTTGAATGTTAACTTGACAAATAACCTCCTTACTCAGAAACTCATCTTGAATTTAAACACTGTTTAGCGACATTTTTATTAGTATAATTAATGTTATACCAAACAAAACCGTAAGAATTAAAACTAAGTAAATGACAAAATTTAAGAGGCGTTTATTAGTAAGGGGGTAATTTGTACCTGTCTGGACACTGTGGTATTGGTAAGTCTAGCAGTTACCTTGCTTTTAAGGAGGACCGGTATTGATTTAAAAACGTGTAAGACACTAATACATATAAAAAAAACTGAAAATAATAAAATGTTAGAAATTTTAATTTTACTCACTGTATGTACTTAATAATATTTTGAAGGCCATAGGAAGAATGATTAATTTACCTGAAATCAAAGAAACAAACAATAAGTAAAACGAAATATTGAAATTAAAATATACTTACACTAAAAGAGACATATTATGTACCGGGTCATTCATCTGACAAAGGCACTTAAATTTCAACTTAATCAAAATTAATTAATTGATTAACTCTTCTGTTTTCAAATAATGAAGACGTCTTCATTATACAAATATTTAAAATGCAACATCCGTATTAGGTCGGCTGTCTTTCTTATGAGGGGGTTTGCCTACCCCGCGTTTTCCGGTACGCGGTCGCCATTCCAGAGTCATTTCTGGCCCAACGGCAACGGCTCCCTGGTCGGTACGCAAGGCGTCCTGTCCGCCATTCATTTTGTTGTTATTTCTTAATTGTTTAAACGACTCTTTGTCTTTTAAAATGTAAGTTGTCGCTTCTAATTTCTAGCATATTAGAAGAGACACAACTAAAATTTAAAGAATGATGGCAGAGTTCCATACATTGTGTTATGTGGTACTCAAAAGAGGCGTCTTAAGGTGAAAAAAAAAATAAAAAATATGTATTTTTTTTCATTAGATTAAACTTTAACATATTCCCCTCGTAATTTCAGCCCAGCATAAAATTACAACACATAAAATGCCACTGTCCCGCCATCATTGAAGCATAGCCAGATGTCTTATAACCGTTTCGTTGCTAAGTACAACACTTGAAAAATAGGTCAACGACCCATCATATCTATTACCTTATTGACACTTCTTAACTGTATGATATATAAAGAGTTATTGTTTAATTATATTTTGAGTGACGGTGAATTGAATTGCCATATTGAATCGAGATGAAAGTTTATGAATCAACAATGGATAGATTAGATCAATATTATTTTTTAAGACGTTTATTTATTTTGATAAATTGTTTGGTTGATATTTATTTGAATGGGTGTCGTGATAAATGGTGGCTGTGTGAGGTTTGTAGGCAGAGATAGTGCGACACGATTAAAAAATTAATTAATCATAGTAGAGAGTATTGGCTTACAATTAGGAGTAGCTACTTCTTAGCTAATGAATATTTCATAGGTAAATAATCAAAATGTACGTAGATACAATATTTAATCATAAAATCCTATTAATGGTCTACAGGAAGGACGGCCTTATCTAGTGATGGGAGGAACTAATACCCCGATAGTTTAACGATCTGGTATATGATTTTTGCCTTTTGTGGCTTTGACAACATTCATAGGATGCTGTAAAGGTTCGAAATGGTATTTAAAATGTTTTCAAATCTCAAATTCGTACAAATGGCACTGTTAAATTCTTCATAATTTGACGTATTACTACATAACTACAAAAATTCCTAGTATTAAATGACAACGCATAGATAAGACGTTTTTATACTAAGAATACTTATTTAGATTATTATTATAATTAATGATTAGACTCATTGTGTATTTATCACTTGTTTAGATAACAATGGTAAAAATTGATTTGATTGTGAAACTAAATTTATTATGTTATTTATTTGTTTTAAAATTCTTCGACTAACAATAGGATATTGTTCGCTATAAATAATAATAACAATATTTCTCACACTTTCCCACAATGCCATCTAGTCATTATCATTTCAGCTATTGGATGTCCACTGCTAGACATAGGCCTCCTCCAAATTTCTCCATAAACTTAAAGATAAAATAATTTAATTTATTTTTAAAGAACATTGGAGCCCATAGTCTGAGGCATAAATATTTTGAAAAAGTGACCGCGGATCACAGATCGTTAAGTGCACAATACCCATTAAAAATACAAATTCCCTATTAAAAATACATACGCATACATTAAAATACAAACAAAACAATACACTTATTACCTATTAATTAGATAAGAGGTCCAGGGGATGCCATCAAACACACCGAATGGAAATCTAATCGCATGTGCTTGCCGCCATCATTTGAAAGTTAAACATGGCATCGCTTTCCAACCTCTTTACGATTAATTAGCCTGTAAGTCTTTGTACACGTGTTAGTATACAAATGGGGGACATGACCCGGCGTTTGAAAGCCGAGAAACATACAAGATATAAGCCATCAAACTACGATGGATGACATTTATGCTGTAATTAAATGTGATGGGATAAAAGTATATTTCTTCTTGCTAGTTCTTTAATGTTAAGAAAAGGCAACTTAGTTAATGAGGGACTTGTAAACTAATAAACATTCCATCCATCCATATCAGCTTATGGACGTCCACTGCTGGACATAGGCCTCCTCCAAAAGTTTCCACTCTGCGCGGTCTTGTGCCTCCCTCATCCATCGGCTTCCCGCCGTCCTAACCAGGTCGTCGATCCACCGTGTGAGGGTCTCCCCACCCTGCGCCTTCCGGTAAAATAATAAACATGAAAAGTAAACAAAAGATTAACGCGAAGCCGGGTTATTTGCCTTTATTTGACGCTTGTCGTCTTAGCATAGGTTTTACACAGCACGCTAACATAAGAATGGGTCTTGTCTTGGGAAGTATATCATGATTGTGATTTAAAACAAATAATTAATAACACTTAAAAGACTAATTCAAAACGAAGTTTGCGTATTAATTTTACTCAAATTTCTTTGATAACACAATACGTCACTAAACAATTATTGATGACAAATTCTATTCGGTAAAACCTCAATGAAATACCTTCGTTATCCAAAACGACTCTTTATTATTCACATCCGTTTTCCGTACTCGACTTTTCCTGTGTTAAGACTCTTGAAAATTAAAATATTCACGTTTTACAGTTTTCTGAATTATGTGTTTTTTTTTAGCAGTGCGGCCTTAGTGCGATTGTTCTAAAGGTAGAAGAGACTTTATCTTTTAGTCTATTTTTCCTTAAATTATTCTGCCATTACCTATGACTAAACGCTAAAAAACAGCTTAAAATGCTGTAAAATACTAAAAATAAATCAATACTTTTCATCATTTTAACTTTTATTATCTTAATTAAATTAACTAACGAAAAAAATAAAGATTTATTCAATTTTGATTACCTTTTAATTAATAATACCAGTAATAATATATTTAGTAATTCAAAAACAGCAAATTATTTATCGACAACAATTTCTTAATTAATATTTTTAGCTTAGTTTTTATTATACATGACGTTAATATATATTTTTGAATAGTTAATTATGATTTATTTGTATCTTATGTTAACTAAAGATCATTGATCATTGTATTATAGTAATAAATAATTCGTAATTATGATTTTAAAAATCCTTCCGCTGAATACTAATACAATATTGATGTATCGCCGACCAAAGAACGACCAATTTTTAATATCTTTGAAAGAAATCACTTTTTATTTCTTCTTTAGACGTTGCACGTTTAATAAATAACAAATGTGTTGTTGTTTATATAGTAGTGTAGTGTATATTTATTTTTATACATTTATACAAAAAGAAGAATAGATATCTGTATAGATTAAACCACAAAAATAATATTCAAACTGATATCAAATCAATATTTAAAAAAAAAAGGCAATTGAAAGAAATATATTATATTAGCCTCCAGTGTTTTCCGACAAACAAATCTATCTGAACTAAATCTTCCATTGAATCTGCACAAAGCGCAAGGAGAGTGCCTCCCACGCAGTGATTATAACGATCCATTGAAGCCCACTAATTAACCATCAGCCTGTACAACCATTAGCCATGTATGAGACCCATTCAAATACTATCCGATAATACTATAATAATATGTAAGAATCTCTTTGAATATGTTGTAAGTTTAATTAAAATAAATAGGATACTATTTAACTGTCAATATTCTAGCAAAGAAGTTAATCTTGACACAGAACTAGATCCCAAACCTTATTGACAGCATGGAGTTGAAGTTTCTCTCCATATATTATTCTTTATTGTGAAACATTCAATATGATTGATTTAATATACGAAATACTCAAAGTACATAAATAGGTAAAAAAAATAATTTTGTAATCAAATCCCACATGTGCTGTTAATAAAAGCATTAACCCAATTATTCTAAATTAAACAAAATGTAATTAAATAGGTATACAGTATACTGATATTTCCGTTTAATATGGATGCAATATCTATTGAAAAAGTGACGAAACAAATTTTAAATTTTTGCCGAACTATACACTTACCCCCTTACTCATAAAAGTCTCTAAAATTTAATCACTGTTTAGCGAGATTTTTATTACGAAAACCAACCTTATACCAAACAATGTAAGAGTCTATGCTAATTAACCAATTGACTAAAATTTAAGAGGCGTTTATGAGTAAGGGGGTTAGTGTCACAAACTCATCTCACTCCAAGTGGTGATCGAATAATCACATAAAATAAATTTTGCAAATATAATATTTTCGCAAACAAAAAAGTCACAAATCTCTCTGGTCAGCATGGTACACGTAAGCCAAGTACCCCTCTATCCTAGAAGAGCCTAGTATTTTCAGTGGGATATTAATAAACGGTTATGAACAAATCTACATTATTCTGCGAAGAAGCAGTGCAATAATTACGAGTTAAAATAATGAAGATTGCAGTCAAGTTTTCACAACGTATAATTGATACCGCAAAGAACATTAAAGCCTACACTTAGCTTTCAAAATGTTGAGGCTTCACGCAATACACCATATTAGGTACCAAGAAATACTAAATCAACTGAGCTAAGGTTTCGTAACATTGCCAGAAACAAATAACCTAAGGGTGTTCTTAACGTAAATATGATTAAATATGTTTATTGAAGTTGATATAGTGTGCTGGTTTTTGTTGCCACATTATGTCATAGATCCCATCAGAAACAAAAACTTAGGCCACTCCTTTCTATATGAAACATTAAAAATCTTGGACAAATATTCAGTATTATATTGGATACTTAGCATAGTGTAAAGAAGTACTTGGTAAGACCGGCGTTAGACGGGAGAAATTTTATACTCACTGGACGCACAAAACTCAGAAGTTTTTTTATTTAAATCTTTATATTTAAATATATCTGTATCATTACCATTTATCAGCTGTATTAGAAACGTCTATTTAACGACCAATAGAAACGCAAAAGTTTTCAGCTTTTCATACGAAACTTAACACACCAAAACTTAGTTGATATGTTACGTAATAGCGTATTAATACAAAGTACAAACAATGAATGTAGTCTTTCAATCACAATTATTGCCTGAAGCAAGTGCAAAACGTAATCCAGCACATATTTTATGGTTCATGCACTCTTATCGTCAGAAGCTATCAGGAGAAATTGCGTGTTTTAACCGTCAGACTTGAACCATTTGTCTTTTGAAGGCTTCTGGATAAGGGGCTTTAGTAAACCTTCTAATAAACTCAGAACTTTACATGGGATTAGTGAAAACGTAACTACTATAATGTGATTCGAACTAATCATACGTTGACAGGGCTGGACAATTTGACAATGAAAATCAATGCCAGTTCGGCCATGTCCTAAATCACTGACAAAGAGTTGTTTAATTAGGTATTGAAATCGGGTTCCCTGAAGTGTTATTTATCTTTGAAGTTGACTTGTAAAATAGCAAAACATTGTATATTTAGAGAAATGACTGTTCAAAGTCTAGTATAATATTTTTGAATATCCTAGCTCAATACAAAGCAAATTTACGGCGGATATTCTGAAAGATTAAATGAACAAAGCTAAAATGTTTGCAGTACGTAAAACAGGAACATAATAGACGCCCTTGTAATCTAAACAACAGCACTGACTAATGCTTTGAAGTCAGTCATATAGACATATCAGAAAATTAAATCACAATTACTGTCAGATTCCGCGAATCAAGCAAGAAAATACAGGTTATTGACCACAGGGAGCATGTAAACGATGAAAATTGATAAGTGCAGTAAGTGCGTGCAACATAACGATCTATCCGGTTGCTCATAAATCTATAACAGGCAATTTCATCGGAAATTTCCAAGTGTTTTCACAGAAATCGCTAACAAAATAATGACTGGGCAAATGTTCGTTCCTAACACTTTAACGTAACTCTCTCTATGGCCGGCTTTTATTAAATCTCAAGTTATTGTGGTACGCTCTCGGCGACTTGCAATGATCTAGCCGATACCGACAAGCTGATTGTAGGGATCCGGTGACAGAGAACGATGAAGGACTTTACCAATAACCATGTAATTTGTTAGAAAATGTTAGTTTTAGATAATCTCTTGTGGGCCGGTGTATTTGTGGCAATTTTACAAGAATTCATAATAACTTGTGAACTGGTTGTGGTACTTTATTTATAGATTGCGTTTAAGATGAATGCAGTAATTATATAGTATCGTTTGATCGCGAATTTCATTATTACTTTTACATTGGTTACTTTTACATTAACTGTTCTTTAAGTTAATGTAAGCAGTTGGAACACAAGCAATATATCAAGTAAATCAATTGTCCCGTTGCCAAAAGATAAGAGGGTAATTGAATGGATTGAAAAACAGGTCTACAGCTAATGGGGACTGTACAAAAAGCAAATTAAAAGTCCATCATTTTATGACCCAAAACTCATCACATCCGCGACAGCAGAAAGGAACGAATTCGCGGCATACGTTGCTAACACAGATCTCATTCAGTGAGGAGTACGAAACAAGTTGTTATTACGTGTACAGTTAAATGTTTTGACGATACAATTTTACCTTCACCACCTTTATTAGTAAAACGAAATAGCACAATCAAGGAAGCGAGCAGGGTGGTTTAATAACAGAGGAAACTATTAAGTTGTCGGTGCTGGTCCTATTAGCTTCGACGCCGATAGAGAGATTTATGTATGCGGACGACGACATACTAAAAATAGATGGACTGAACTACTTCAGGCGTTACGTTTATTTGAACTGGATGTGGTGGTTACGCGTCAGGAAGTTGAAATAGCTGGAGTTGTAGGCTTTGTTTTGAATGTATGGCACAGATAAAGCTTCCACGTGCTATGGTCTAGCATAGTTTGAATGCTTTGCTTCGTAGTGTAGAAGGTTTATTAAGCGCGTAAAACCCAAATATGTAGGTGTATTTTATGAAGAATTTTCCAGAATGGATTTATAATACTGGTGTATCTAGTGAGAATAATCTGTGGTGTAAGAATACATAGTGTTACCAACCAATCTCGTCCAATTATTCGCGTTCATCGACTAAAGGAACGTTAGCAGATAGGCCTAATTAGTCTAACCAGAGTAGTGTTAATAGGCCAAATTTCCCTCTGTAGCTGTAGGTAACAAGTCTCAGCAGTAGGACATTCATGAACCCTTATGATGAATTATATTACATGTCAACTCTACTGTTTTCCTTGCCAGTAATTTCTATTCATCAAAGTGTCAATACATTTACTTATTATACATACTAAGTTCTTCGATAAACAGGATCGATTTACGAGTAGGTATACCGTAAGCAATCACATTACTCTATAAGTAGTTAATGCAAAAATTATAAACCAGGAACCGGATGTTTTTGACGTTAATTAAATGGTGCATATCGGCCATATTAAACTCGGTTTCCGTTCGCGAGACGAAAATTTCCATCTAATAAAAATATCACTCAAATTGGTTCAGTTGTTTGATGAGGCAATAACGACAGTGAGTTATCGGCTTACAATTTATATTTAGGGTTAGAATGAATCTTTATATAGTGGGCACAAATAAAACGAAGAATGAAAGACGGCAGTGTATTCCAAGATTTACTATACTGCATTAGAGGCTATTAAATCGGAACGGCGAGCAACAAAAGGACTATGACATTTTGAGCAACTAGTTAACGATTTTATTGCAGGAACCATTTGTAACCAATGTACGCCAATACAGGTTAAGACTCTTTGGCTCAGTCAATTTAAAGTCAAGTGACCGCATAGAGTTGTATTTAACCTGAGTGTCTTTGTGCTTCCGAGATCTGTTGAGATCTGTCAAGTAGTTCTAGTAACAGAAATCGTAAATTTTAAAAGGCATAACAACAATGAATAATATCTTGGGTTAAGCAACGAACCCCCTTACTCATAAACGCCTCTTAAATTTTAGTCAATTGATTAGCTTAAATTCTTACGTTTTTGTAGTAGTGATTAAAGGAGAATGAAACCTTCACTAAGAGTTTTGGGCCAAAATGAAACAGAAATGAGAGTATTATCAATTTATAGCTTTACACTTATTAGTCTCGTGCTAAATCTTTTGTTAGTTTTGGCAATCTGAAATCCAAGATAATTTTTTTTTGAAGGAGATGGAAACTTCTGGGCTAAAGCTTGTACATTAATGTACAGAGTAAGGATATACCCTAAAAATCTTTTCTATTTTATTCAAGTTAAGAAACCTAATACAATTGAGTAATTTTATTATTGTTTTATTAAAAAATAGGAAAGAATTTTAAGGCATTTCCTTACTCTGTACAGTAATGTACAAGGCTTTAGCCCAAAAGTTTCCATCTCCTTTAAGAGGTGTTAATGAGTAAAGGGGTCTATATTTAGCTCAGATTAAATACTACCTACACATTTAAAACGGCCGACCCTTCCATGATTTTGGAGATACACCACTTTGGCCAGACGGGTTGGTATTGAGTCCTTTAGCTTACTTTTAAGGCCTAATAGGATAGTGGCACTCTGTATTCTCCCACAGATGACAACACAATAATAATACTAATTAAGTTTGTTTTATAAACTACTTACCTAAAACAAATCGTCTTACTCAAATATTGACTAACTTCAAAAGCACCATAATCCTACTTTCACTATTTATTCTTGATACATGTTTTCACATATCGTTTCGTCATATATTTGCTTATATTTTTTCCCATATTTATTGTGATAGTGATAAACAAACAGAGTGTTTGCTTAGTTTAAGTGGTATAACGAAGTCGACACAGTCCCTTATCATTCGTAAACACGGCGATATGACCCGGCTGACGGCTGACAAACATACGGAAGACAATTTTTACGGTATAGTTAGATTTTAAGTACTTTTTTAGTTTATTTATATTTGTGTCAATGGCCCTTAGAACAATGTAATATGTTGCTACCCCATTAGCTTGCCCCGTAGAAGTTGATTAAAGGGTAACAAACGAATGGTAAGTATGTCGAGTGTCTCTCTTATATTTTAGGTGATTTTGGTGGACCGATGACCTCATAATGTCTCTGGGTCAGACTGGATGAGGAAGGCACAGGATCGAGTTCTGTGGCGCGTGTTGGGAGAGACCTATGTCCAGCAGTGTACTGCAATATGCAATAGTTGATATTGATACCTATTGATATAATAATATAGGTTCTAAATAGCTTGGGAATTTTATACTGAATAAAAAATAAGTACAGTCACGAGCAATAATATGTACACATTTTCGCATTTTGTAAACCAGTTATCTAAAGTTCTGCCAATCCAAAATTGAAAATTCGAAGATTAATTCAAAACTGTACGGAACCTCTTCTAAATTACGAATTCATTTTGATATTGTAATGTCTAGATAAACGTGCAGATAGTTTAGAAAATTTGAAAATGTGTACATATTATTGCTCGTGACTGTACTAAGTACATATTATATGAGATAATTTAATATATTATATTAATAAGAAATTTAAATAACGCCAATTCTTTGTCCAAAGCTAAAATGACTATCTTTTGAAGACTAACTCATGCGTATGTGTGAATCACTAAATTACTAAGAACAACTTGAGAGTAATAAACAGATTAGACACAATGTTATTTTCATCACTGTACTCATCATATTATGTTTCATTTTAATATAAACTGCAAAATAAAACTAAAAACCCCGTCCTTGCGCACTAGGGAAGGTTTAGAAAAGCAGATAATAATGATTAAAACATTGGAGCAATTTAGTTTGCTAAAACATATATTTCTTTTAATTTATGAAAAGCCAAAACTTAATGACTAAACTAATTTTAAAGCAATTCAATGGGATCAAATTCGATATTACTCCTTTAAACAAAACATAACTGACTTCTACTATGACAAACAATAAAAAAAATAACCGAATTGACAACATCCTCCACGTTTCCGAGTCCGTTAAAAATATATAAATTTTCAGCATTAGTACAAACTGCAAGTTTTGAAGCACGCCCGTTCCTAACATCCACAACATGCTTATCAACGATAGTAGATCCAGTACCGATATAAAAAAATCACGAAACATAGACGACCAAACAAAGAATTCACATAGCCTTCTTTATATCTCACCTTGAGCTTGAGATTGCGTGACCAAAAAGTCGGCTAACATTAATTAAGGCTTTTGGAGCAACGAGCCTACTTATACACGTCTAAGTGCAGATGCACGATTAATCGTGGAATGTGAAGATAAAAATGTAATATGCGTTTTATTAACAAATGTTATAAAAGATTAAGATTAGTATAATACAACGCTTGTAGCAACGGAAAGCAGTAAGTAATATGGTAGCGATTTCATTTTATCTGGAAAAATATTACTGTGTTTAGGTGAAAAGGTACAGTAGTCGTAGAAGGTAGTTAAATTACCGAAGTTAACATTTGTCTAGTGTAGACTAAACATTATAATGACCAACATTTTCTGCTACAAAGATAGACAATCAATAACTTATAGAAATAAACCGAAAACTTTTAAAGTTTTAAGTAGGATTTAACTAGCGTTTTTTTCTAGATATGCACCTTACGGCCGAATACTCAAACGTTTTTTAAAAGTAAAGCAGCGCTTAAACTAGAAATTCTCATACAAATGTTTATTTTAAGTGCCGCTTTACTTTTAAAAGATGTATTCAGCCATTAGTAAATTACAATTAATTGCCCCTTTTAAGATTACAATTAGTCATTACCAAAGGTGTCATCTAGTAAATGAAGTATTGAAGATGATCATGTTTAACGGTAAAATCTGGGATACGTATTTAAGCTTATTCGGACAAGAATAACTTCAAAAGCTTAGTCTCAGTTGATTTCTGACGATTTAACTCTGCAATCTTAATATTAATGATTGAAAATGCACTCATTTACACAATCACAAATTAAGTGTGCCTCGCCAATCGTCGGCATATAGGTATAAGTATAAAGCAAATTAATTAGACACGTTCAACAATTTAGCATCAATATACAGCGTGTTTCCGCCACTTAATTGTATAGAAACGGTACTGCAAACACACTTAATGAGTCTACATACGTGTATGTAGGGTATTTCACATCATCCTCATCATAATTTCACTGCTTTTACTAGAAAATGTATATCTAATCTATACTAATATTATAAAGAGGTAAAGTTTGTGTGTTTGTGACGTTGTAGGGGGTAATCTCTGGATCTAAGGAACCGATTTTAAAATTCTTTTTGTGTAGAATAGTCCGTTTATCGGGGAGTGTTATAGGCTATATAGTATCACGCTATGACTAATAGGAGTGAAGCAGTAATGAAATATGTTTAAAAAGTGACGCGTTTTTTTTCGCGGCCTAACGAAGTAGGCACGGGTCAGCTAGTAATAATACCAGGACGGAGAATTTGTTTGCCACTGAAACTATAGCTCCGAATTGAAAAAAACTTGGTATATAAAGTCTCGCAGTCCCATCTTATCCCATGGGTATCATAAATGTCGACTATGGGTAAATTCGCCATCGGCGTAGTGTGGCTAGCCTACGTTTTCATCTGTACCAGGAGAAGACCTGTTCTTGCAGTGTGATATCGATCTGCAGTTACGATCCTAAAAGTTTGATCATCGGACAAGATTATAGGCAAGATTTAATAGATATCAATGAAATATGTACCTAAAGTCCAACAAATCTAAAAGATACAGTTTGACAAATCTGACAAATTGAATAATAGGGTTGGGGAAAAAAAATCGTTTACTATAATATCCGAACTTTAAGAGATCGATTACGATAATATCCGAATTTTAAGAAACTTTAAATTGATCTCTTACTAGTAGTATTAGATCTAGTACTACTAGTGAATAATAAAATATTCTAAAAATGTATGTTATTTTAATTATGATTAATATTTACATAATTTTTTTTTAACAAAAATATAGAGATATAATAATATATTAGGATGATGATAAATGTGTACCTAGTTAGAATAAAGGGTTGTTTTTTTACTTTTTTTTTTCTAAAACTTTAAAAATATTAAATTAATTTATTTAAGGGTACCTATGTAATAAGTGATTTATGCGATCGCGCAGTAACGTGTCGATAATTGACAATTTGAAAGTAATATATTCGATTTTTCGTTATGTAAACGATTTTTTTGCATACAAATGTATCAGACGAGTCGCAACACTACGAGCAGTGACCTAACTACGTGACTTTGCAATGAGGTCGAGAAATAGAACTATTAGAGATTATTTACTATGTAAATATGTGTTATTTCGCTTTGTTTGAAAATTTTCAATCAAATTTGTATATTAAGAATTGTACATTTTTAGATACAATAATAAAATCTTTCTAAATTTATGGTTTTACGAAAAAGGTTTTCGAAACTGAATAATGTACGCATGAACAAAGTTGTTTCAGTTTGAAAAATATGAAACGTCATACTGTATCTTTTAGATTTGTTGAGGTGTAACATAAACTAGAAAAAAATATCAAGCTCAAATAAGTTGTTATTGTTTAGACGAAGTGGGTCAACCAGACTTATATGTTTTACCATAAATGCACATTTTCTCCCCACTGCATGGATGGTCCTTATTCTGTAGCGGAAAGAGACTTACAATCAGATCAAATAAAAGAAAAATGATATGTCAATCACATATGAAAATATTTGTCGGCATTGTGAAAGTCCGACGTACAATGAGTCAAGTAAGGCAGTAGGTAAATAACGATTTAGAACAGCTTGTCACGTGCCAAGTGGTACTAGAGGAATTTCCTCTCGTACTTCATCATAAAAGGGCATAAAAAAACCTTGAGTGTGAATGATATCTCCGGTGTAAAACACTTGTGCTAGATTACTGTAATTATTTAACACAAGGTGCTCGTTTATTAGACCAATGGTTAGCGTATATAAAAACGTATAAGTGTAGTTATCGCCTTGTTTTTTGTAATGGTTTATCTGTAATTACGGTTGTGAATTTAATGGGTATTCTTACTTCCAAATGGCAGGGTAAGATAAAAACAAACGACTATCCTTACGCTGGTCAGACGAGTAATTGTCAGATTTGAGTAAAATTTTCAAGCTTTGCAGGACATCTTGAATGAATATTAGTAGTCCCTTAGTCACCTTTTATGGCATCATTGAAATCAGATAGGTTGGTATGTCATACTTTAATTTAAGTATGACACACATCCCAACCGTTTGGTTGCTTGCGCCGATGTAAAAGAACTAAAATTTGTAATATCCGCAAATTTTTGAGCTTTGATGTTTTTGGTGTCCATTAATTATTTGTCTATGTAGGTCTGCTTCACAAAGCCAGGTTCTTTTCATGATGTATGAAAATGAAAAAAACTAACCAGTATAGTAAAATACCTAACATATTTTTAATAATAATTAAATATATTTTTTGTTGTCCGTACAAAAGGGTCAATCATACCAGTAAAAGTTAAATTAATTTAACTCTGTGGCTATGAACTTACAATAATGTGACGACATTGCGTAGGAGTAATAACAATGAGACTCCCCCTTTCTCCTCACTCGAGCACTTGTGGGTAATCACGAGTTTTGGTGGAGAATACAAGTTTATCATTATTGCCTTTAGGAGAGTAATAATTTACCACCCACGGTAAAACCTTGGACTTGATTTGAAAGTGGGGAAAATAATTAGGTACTGACAGCATAAAAGTTTTCAATATCTTTTTGTAAATAGTTTTTATAAGTCTCAGTTTACAAGTCTCTAATATATTTTTTTAAATTGTCTTCTTGAGGGTAAAACCGCCTCAAAGGTGTAAAAGAAAAAAACCTTATTAGGTACTAAACAAAATTATTACCAATTTTATCATTTTATTGCTTGCATCACCCTAAAGTTGGCAGTTAGATAAAGCCTTAAGGAGACATTAATTCTGCCTTTGTTTGTTGGTACTAGAAAAAACAATATTATTGCTTTATAATAATATTTATCTTCTCCGAATAACAACAGTAAATAAGCGTTACTAGTACAAGCGCATCTCACAAAAGAATTAAGGTAGAAAATTGCAAAAAAAAATCATGTCACAATTTTCAATATAAAATTCATCAATGTATAAATAGTGCCAAATATACAGAGGGGCACAATGTGCACAAAAAGTGACCTAGTCCGGTTACCAACTGACTGCAACATCATAGCGGTAAATATAAAACTAATGCTTTCGACTCATTGTTGAACGACTTTTACTGTGACTCAACCGCTTCTGTATTAAATATATTTATAAAAAACAAATTACATGACAAAAGTTGCCAGTACCGGGTCGTGATAGACAGTTTTATTATCAACATACACACACAACAAATCAGATTGAAATCAGTTAAGACATTGTGAAACCTGAAGTGTAAAGTGAACCCTTGTGGGACTTCTTAAAAAAGGTGAAATATCCAAATTCAGCTCATGACCTACTCACTAAAAAAATTGACGTATTAGATAAATAGGGAGGAACGATTATCGCTCTACAAATATTAAGCTATCAGAACGAATTGGCCTCAGGATTTTAAGATACTGACTGTTAAGTATTAGGATTAGATTAGTATTCTTATTTCGTGATCACCCGAAATACCCAATACAAACATATCTAGTAATAATATTATGCATCAAATATAAATTTGAAAATAGAAGATGTACAATAATCCATTCTTCGATTAACGAACCTCAACACATTACGCAACATAATCAATCAATAGCAAAGTGACACATAAACATGACTGATTAATCTCAAAGTGGCGAACAATACTCAATCAATTGCAACGTATTGGATTACAATATATTCAAATCGACAAACCAATGTGACGCAATAAATGATGTACAATATTTTAATAGATTACAACAAAAATTTACATAAGACATTTAAACATTTATCGACAAATCAATCGAAGTTGAAATATCGCAACACTAATTAACGATAAAGTTATATCACAAACACATTTAATTTGAAAGTAAGTTATTACATACATCGTAATAAGTCATAACCGATCACTTAGCTATTAAGTGGTTTCAGAATTAAAAGTAAAATAAATTTTAATGGCGTCTTTTAAAGCAAAACAAATAACGACAAAATGAACGATGCGAATCGGGGCGTGAACAGAGCATTGCGATAGCCGGATCCTAAACGTGCGCATACGCATGTTACTAAACGAACGTGATGATAAGGCACACCTGCTGCACTCATAGATCATATACCAACTATACGGAATAGTGTAATGACCTATGTGCAAGTAACCCAGTTTTTGAACAAAAGTATGCAAGATCGAATCAGGGACAAGGAAATAAGACTCAGAATAAGCTTCTGAGTACTTTAAACTATTCGTAGTTACTTCTTTTATGCGAACATTACAAAATATGTAGGTTTATTAGTTTCGGAAGTATAGTTAGTACTCTCTGTTGGCGTATGAAGATTTTTATCATAAAATCTAAGGGAATTTCATCATCAGGTTCATCGCTCACAGCAAGTTTATCACAATCGCTGATAGCTGTAAAGTCCTTTAGGACTTGTCACATTTGATAAAGTGTGAAACTTTTCAGATTTAATTACATAAACAAGTCACCGTCAATGTCTAAGGGCCCTTTTAGAGTCACGCGTGTTTGCGACGGATGTGGCCCAGGACCGCTTTAAAATGGCCCTTAAACATTATATATTGTATAACCTTTATGCAAAATTCGACAATCTAGAAATTATTAAAACAGAACGTCAAAGAAACATTATGCTAATTCGCTTAGCAATTCTAATATTCATCTCTCCTCCCTTCGGAGGCCTGTCAGAACATGGGGCATTTAAGGGCTAGGAAAGAGAACACAGAACTTCTTAATGCCATAAACTAGTACCTTTGAAGACATTAATATTACGGTTGACTTTGCTACTGAGTTTACCGATAGGTGTGGTCGTTCTTGCATGTTTAACTTGCCCTATTGAACTGTTGTGGTGAAATCAATATTAGTACAGCATTATTAAGCATGTTAGGGACCGTTATGCTTACGGATGTACCGTTTTAATAACGTGAGAATAGTAATTAATAATTAATGTTTATTTAGGAATCGTGAGTTTAATGAGCGATGAAATGTTCTGCTAAACGGAAAATATCAAAATTAGGAACCTTTTAAAAGCATTGATTTTTTAACTGCACTGTTTAGATTTTACAAAATTTGGTTTGGTAGAGGATGGCGAACAGTGACCGCTGACGTGCGTCGTTGTAAGAAGGGCTTCTTAATCCCAACCAATCAGAACATAGTCAATAAAAGTCACGTGCACCCTGTTAAAAAAGACATTAATTGCAATCGTGTTAATGTTTAGAATAATATTATACCTAAGTAAAATAAAATTATTTATTTATCTAGCAGTTATACCATAACTTTAGTGCATTTTGAGAAATAATTAAGTGAATTTATTAGACTTACATTTCTTAACTAATTTATCTTTGAATAAAAACTCTTTTGTTGCCACCTCGATGCAATACCGTTTTCAATAGCTGTACTACATACGGTCATACAATATTGCCAGTTATAAAATACTTCGAGCATTATCAAATGCGTGTAATTTATTCCACATGTGCACGACTTTTATTATACTTTCTTAGACACGCCTTGTTAAATGATTGCCCTAAAACTTGAATGCAGATGCGCATTAGTCATGTTGATTGACACGTGGTGTTTTAATCTTTTAATATTTATACTTTCCATTAAAGAATTTTCACTATAATAGGTATGACGTACTAATATTAATCACAAACATATTCATCATACCGTCACGGGCCTCGTCTCTTCCGTGACGGAGGGATACTTGGCCTACTAATACCAAGCTGGCCAGACGGATTAGTACAGGGTTTAATTTCAAGTTTTCCTTCTTTCTATGAACAGGTAGTATTCACAGATAGTCCCTTAGTCGGTTTCTACGACACTCATGGGATGAGATGGCGTGGTGACATATTGTATTCTTACTCCGTCACAACACGGATTAACATATTACAAAGATCGAACCCGCGACCTCCAACGTAGACATCTACTAAACTATTAAGTAGCTTGTCGACTCAATATTGATTGACACATGATGTTAATCATTAAAATTTGAACTTTCCAAAGAGATTTTTCACTATCGTTTTAATAGTGTGAAATTTTTAGTTGCAGTGAAACTTTTTGGTTGTCACACTTTGATTTATAAAGGCTGGTATTAGAATGAGGCTTTATGCATAATTAAAAGTAAAAATATAATTATAGTTTAAAAGTTATTAATATTGAGTGCGCGTTGGCGTTAAAAGGCTATTACTTGTTGGAGGTTAGTTGCCTGTTCAATGACTGTACCGCTTTCATTAGAGCTTTTAAAGGTTATATTTTTTTGTATCTGCTCCTGTCGTTTACCTTCTTAAGAAATTAAAATTAATATTATGTTATATAACTGTAGTCCTAGACAGTCTAATCATTGTAACAGCCCATTAATGTCCCACTGCAGGAATGGGCCTCCTCCCGTGACGGAGGGATACTTGGCCTACTATTCGACTTAAATACCAAACAAAACAAAAACAAACTAAACTACTACTTAACATAGATAATCTTAAACGCTAGTTTCTGAGCTGCAAAAGCTTGTGAAATATTATCAAAGTGCTTTACGATAACCAAAGTTATTTGCATGGCATATAAATCACAATAGTTCAATTAGTATCGATAAATCTGTATAAGTACGAATATTAGGTCAGTAAGTCAACTATCTAAATCGAGTACGAATCGATACCACGTAAAACATTTTGTTCATTTATTTAGTGTTGTACGTAAACGAATCGATTAACTTATCGATTTATAAAAAGGGCGTTAGGGAAAATCGTAAAATGTTACTGCGTTTTTCACTTTTTTTTAATTGTTTAATGGTAGCTATGCCTTTAATTAGAATAGAAACTGTTACGTTCAAATTTAAACTATTATATATATTTTTATTGATATGTATTCGATTTACTTTTAACTAGAATAGAAAGTGGGTGCAGTGATTTGTTTTTACGGCGTTTTGATGAGGTGAACATCAAAAATATTCACTATACATAGTTTTATACTCCAATGAGGGATATAGCTATGCTTGGTCTTAGATACAGAAGCTTGACAATTAAAAAAACTCAGAATGCCTTTGTACTGCACTTATCACTCTGTGAAACAAGATATTCTATAGCCTTGTCATTTCACTGATTCCCATTGTATCTTTGCTAAAAGTTGTATTGTACTCTTTCACCTAAATTCATTCTGTTTGAAGGTGAACTAACTGCGGTACTAACAACCTGGACGGCCTCTTGGAAAACCTACCACTTGTAAATTTACTTTGTAACATAATTGGTATAATAAAAACATTGTACTTGTTTACCTCGAGTAAGTAATATTGCATTAAGTCAACTATGTACAGTTGTTATCGTAAAAATCGTGTTAGTGAGATCTTACGCCATACAAAGCGACTCCCAAGATAAATTCAGTATTATTTCATATACCTACTTCTCGTAACTTTAAAAATAATTGTGTTTTTTTATAAATTAAAAACTAAATAGAAAAAGTCAGCAAGCTGGCCAGTGGCAACTGTACCGAAACGTCAAGCAAAAAAGGTTAATTGCAAAAGGCGTTAATTAATTATGTTAGTGTTGAACGTTCGGGAACGGTCTAGTCTGGCTAGAACACAAAATTCCTCATTAACGTTGAAATGAGTTCGTAGTGTGTTTGTTATTTTATCTCCGTAATTTTAGCGTTTTTGAGGTTAAAACATTTGCAACAAAAACTTTAAATTTGGAATACCAGAAGAACTTTTTAAATCTAGATACCATTCCATTCAGAGCATAGATAGGATTCCATAGATTCTCCTTGCGCGTTCTTGTATGTCAAGTCTAAAAATGTTGTCATGTAATAGAACAAATCGTTTATCCTTTTATGCCTATTTGTTGTCAACTTAGCTTAGATTATTTATGTAATTGCATAATAGTAATATTTAATGAATATTATTTTTTTAGATAATTGTAGGAACCTAATAAGTTCCTTCCAAGAACTAGTCTAGCAATAATATTGCTATATCAGGGCTAACAATATAGTTCACGAGAGAACAAACAAATAGGAAATCACTCAGTCACTTACCTAATATTATGTATCATCGCACTAAACGCGAAATACTTCGTCCAAAACCGTGATCACTATGTTGACAGCAAGCATCCAATGTAGGCAAAACCATATGTAAATATTGTAGGTATGTATGTATATAATTGAATATTTTGTACTTCGTTTTTAAGAGCACTTATGTCACTGTTCGTCTAAAAAAGGTAAAAATGTCCTTTTGGTATAAAACTTGATTTAACATGCAACATGATACCATTCAAAAGTTAGTTTGGATATCGTTCGTTACAAGATCCGAGGCATTCCAAGCCGTAAAACATTTTTATCGAAAATACATTAACGCGCATCGTCCTTAGTCGTTACAAAAATTAACAATGCGGGCGTCTCCCTATCGTTTACATTAAATTGGCCTTTATAGAGATAATTATAAAGCTGAGGTCATTCGAGCTGAAGAGGAAGAAAATGACAAACTTATTTATGGGCAATAATAATTTAATAAGTATGAGAAGGAACACATGCAGGTCTAAAATAAATAAAGAGAAAATACTATAAGGTTAAACGAAACAGAAAAAAAATTTATAAAAGTATTGTAATTGAGACTAAGAACAAAAACACCGCAAACTGCTCATAAAACGTAGACGTCTACTGAACGACCTACATGTTGTAAAGCATATAGTCATAAAGACGCCAATTAATTCTAGAAACGGTTGAAATATAATGAATTTTAACAATGCTGGTAAAATACTTTAAAGCGAATAATTGGCTGGTGTCATAATAGTCGAAAGTCAATGATCAGTTTAATAAAAAGAAAAGAATGCAAATTAAAACGTTACTTTCGATATAAGACATCTATTTAAGAGCAAATTAAGCGTACGTCATTATATCATTAGACACTATTAATTACAATGACATTAAAGACAAATAGATTTGCATAAATTATCTTCAGACAAACAGTCTACGAGATGTCTTTAATTTTCGCTTTTATTCATGGAAGTAATTAATTTTCGCTTGACAACACTATTGGACACTTGCCATTTTTTGATTACACAACGAATGGTACTTAACAACAAACAGTTTCATTATTACACAGTTCGTGAGTCAGAGGAAGTGTCAGATTAGGACCAGTGGCAATTGTAATCGAAAATAGACAAAAACATCTAAAGGTGAATTGGGCAATTTAAAACAAGATTGCCGGTTAGATAAGAGATTTTGCTGACAAGATGTAAAAAATATCGCCAATGGAATCACGTATACCGGTGAACTCGAGCGTAGAAGAAGCAACAAAACAACTAAGTTTAAAGTGATCGGTACTGCTAAAGCAAGCGAAACTTGACAGTTACGATGATTGACAAAGTAAAGGGTGTTGAAACAAAGATACTACTGAAACACGAGCTACAATTAGTAAGGTTTCTTAGTAAATTATAGGCGCCAGTGTATCTGCCCACACACTGACAACATGCACACATGAGTTATGTGCAGTTAACTACGATTAAGTGATGGTAAATGGAAATTGTAATTTACTGTTAGGCTTAGACTTTACAGAATAATGAATATAAATATAACAACAAGTCAATTGTTTAATACACTTAAAACACGCAAAATGTGAAGTTGCAAACAGGAAAACCAGTATTTGTCATAATAACATTTATAAATTAATTAAAGTTAAAATACCAAAGTGTTTCATATGCCAGTTAGTGACCGAGAAGATATGTTAATTAATGCACAGACCTAAGCTTGGTAAGGCATGTTCAGGATTCCAGTAACCTCGAAACTGCAAGTGTGCATACATTCAGAGCATTAAACGGTCAAGGTGAATCGGTCTAGCTAATCGATAAATTAGTATAACATATAAGGATTAAATGATATCAAAATTCACAAAAGAAAAATACGATAAGCGAAATTACCTACCGAGATAAAATAAACCATAACGTCAATATGCAATACCATTACAGGCTATAAATCAAAGAAACAGACCGAATTCGCAACCTTCAAATAATACAGATGAGTTGAAATTCGTTCACGAGAAAGACGCCCGCATAAGTCAGGATAACCACAGCCGAACCACACTCGCAAACTGGTTTTGGTGCACTATTATTATTAAAGGCTCGTGCCAATATAAGAACAGAAACATGCCCCAACACAATACAGTTAACAAAGAAATATTATTACAACTTCATAACAAAACTACAAATTATTATACCAAAAGGACACAACACTCGAGATGTTTCAGGAAATCCACAATGTGTTATTTTTCATTTGATAAAAGTCCATCAAATAAGTATATTCATGCATTCACTATCACATCCATTAATCATAAGGCACTGGTCTAATCGTTAGATTATAAAAACAGTTCAAAAATTATGTTAAAATAAATTCTCCGAGTTGAGCGCAACGAACTGCCTGCGTCAGTCGGCCGTGCGCAGAGCCGGCGACTCGCAAACTGTTCCGTTCCGTTTCAACCTAAACATCAACGGCCACGCGGAGTGCGCCCTACCTCTCTGTCTCCCTCTACACACGAAAATATACCAAGCGAGAAAGAGACAGAATAAAGTCTTATCGCAGGATAAAGTTTACAGCGACGTGAATAGTTTCCGAGCATTAGCCAGAGAGGAATGGGGCGATTACTTTTTTTATGTATTTGGCAGGACTTTTTTCTTGACGAATGTTGGATCGGTTTGAACTTCTATTTTTGTTATTGTAAAGCGTTTGTGCGGAACGTAGGCACGAGACACGGACTTTGTTTAGATGTCGACGAGTGTCTAAAGAATCTCGGAAAGTTTGTTTTATTAACTACGATAGTAAATACTCTTAACGTCATCCTGCTCAAGGTTACAAATTATTAACTAACTTATACATTACATTACTTACATAAAAATACAAAAGGAAGATTTGAACATTCGAATAGTTACGCGTTTCAACAGTTGTTAAATCTCACAACTCACGAATACGCAGTAAGTGGTCACAATATGAAGGTATGTGTATGTATGCCTGACCTCAATTCGCATCTGCTATCTAAAGAGATCTTCTATAGATATCGATCAAACAATACGTCACAAACTAGGTGGAACAAAATTAGATTAGAGAAACAAAAATGTTATTGGTGATAGAAATAACAATATTCGCGATAAAGATAACAATAAAAATTAACAGAGAGACATAAATGAAAAAGATAGTTATGAAACAGATGAAATAACAATTTGTAAATTTGATAGAGATAACACTTAACATAAAAAAATATATTAAATGCTGACGATTGTCTGCTAATTGTATTACGTAAGATAAGTACCCAATAAATATTTATCAAAATATTTATCATTACTTTCAATGGCTTTCGAGACGACAAACTTAACCCAAATAATGCACAACACGCACGTAAATAGCAATTCTGGCCTTATTTTTTCAAATAAAATGTTACTATGCTATTCAAGCAAAAATGTTTTATAGGAAGTAGATGCAATCGTGCAATTGAAATGTATCGAAATTAATTAAGATTCGTTACAGTCGTATGTGTGTACTAAATTAAAACTGCTGCATATCTTGCATTTGAATATTGTTCGTAATTCATATGGGCCTTGTTTTAAGGTAATTTTACCTGCATTATCTACTTTATTACAATGATTTTAAGGTTTATTATTATATCGCTATTTTGTAATGTTTAAAATTTCTATTGAATTATTGTTGCTTACAAGGATCGTTAGAGACGTTTTATTAGGGAAAGCTACGAAGAACATTGATGTTATATTTAAAATTTATAATTTTGTAAAATAACAAAGTCAAATTTTAAAAAAGTGATTTACTCTTTAACGTAATTGATCAATAAACATGTACTTTTATTGTTCTTGTAGGGCACAGGCATACTTTTTTGGTCAGGTCGTTTGTAATTAAATAAAAAAAAATGTTTTACCGAAAACTGGGACCACATAAAAATAGGTATAACATAAAGGCTAATTGGCCCCTAAAGCTATGTTCCTTAATAATTCTTCCTTAGCAAAGTTTTCAATCAAAACAGCATCATTCCTTACAATTTTATAAACAATCATTATGAAAATTGTCTCGGAAATGTCGCGTGGAATATTGTCTCGAGAGAAAATCGTAATTGGCGAGATAGGCACTTTCTCCGACGTGTTGTATATCGTGTAAGATGCCGGAAACATCGTGAGTCTGATGACCATCAAAAAACACATTCGTAATAACCTTTCAAATTGAATAATACTTATTAGTTATAGTCAGATATCAATGTAATGTAATGGCGAAACAAATAAGGTTGGAATTGAAATCAATTTGTAAATAAAATTACTCGGAAATTTCATAATGTTATGTGTTTTGTTGATAGTAAGCTTATTGAAATGTTTTGATTTTAGGCGCAATTTATTTAATAAGCTGTGTCCTTTGAGGTCTTCCCTTCACGTAATTAAAGAAAAAAATATAATCGAATATTTCATAAGTAGCTGCTTTGGTAGCGAAGCGGTTCTGTGTACGGCTGTTGTGTGTAAGTATTGGGTTTCGTTTCCCGTACTTCTGAGTTTGGGACTAAATTGCATTGTGTGATAAATACTAGGTCATATCATAAATTAAATTTAAAAAAATTAAATTAAATTCGTTAAAACATTTTTATTCGTCATCGTTTTTGGTTTTCACAAATTAACTCAGATTAAGCCTAAAGCAGTTATACGAGTAAAGGCAAAATTAACACAATAGTAAACGCTACTGTATATTCCGATAAACACAATTGAAGAGGCCAAACTCGAGGACAAAAGCTAGTAAAATGAAATAAAGATCAAATTAAAATACAAACAAAGTAACCATACGCCAGTCACTCACGACTATTGCCATTTGCAACGTTGTTTTATACTTTTTTAATGACTACTTAGTATCTTAAGGCCAGAACTTAAGCACGATACCAATAACTATATTTTAAAACAAGGACATTCTTGACAAATATATTTTATTACTTATCTTTTAGTCATACTTATTAACTATTATTTAAAGATAGTTTTCTAAGTAAAATGCTACAAAAGTTTCAGAGTTTGCGTGGATGATTTTCACACGTAAGTAATTTAGTATTATTTGAGTTAAAAAACCGAATAACTTTGATTTTTTTTTTTGGAGTATGTACCTTTGTAACAAAATATTTTTTTCTTTTAAGTTGTTGGAGATATGTCTGGTTAAAGCGCAAAGAAGGAAGCATTTGGAGGAGGCCTATGTACCTACAGCACTGGACGTCAATTGGCTGAAAGACATGACTGTACTCTAAGGTAACGTACATGAAAAAAAAAAACCAACCCACTAGATAATCTTCTCTTTTGTTTGATTTTGTTATACAAACATGAGTATTGATTGTGTAGCAATATTAACCTATAGTACAAGCTCCCCTTAGGTTAGCACTAGATAGTTTTTGGAATGTTCCAAATAAGCTTATAAATTATGGAGTAATTTAGCCAACTATATCAGGCTTTTGTGCAAGACTCGATCATTCCTTCTCTCACTGTCGGGGAGTGCTTATACGGGCAATACCTCGCTACAATGTCTATTACTTCCTAAAAGGTAAGATAATATGCATTGATTTGTAAATAAGTTTTTTTTTACACTAAAATAATGAGTATTTTATATGTTTTGTCGTCATACGTGTTTTAAATTATACATAGAGTAAACATTTTTTTTCATATTTCATACTTTACATGCCTAATAAATATGGTGTCATTTTCATAATAGTTATCGTGAAAATTTTATCAATCTACATTATATTTTTCACTTACTCTAAAAACAGGTTTTCTTCGCTGTATTTTTATATTTGTTACCTCAGAGGTCAGTAACTTCTTGACTACATAAACTGTATTTTCATTTGAACGTGTTTACCTCAACACATAGTAAGTTGTGTACCTACTAGTAATTTAGCTTAAAAGACTTGGCTCGGCCTAGCAGTGGGCCATACTACAATGATAAACAGACCATCAAGATAAATATCAAATAATTGAATGGAAAACTTCGTATAACAGAAAACATAATACTTTCTAAGAAAGAGAGTAAAACCTTTTGAATGTAAAGATTGATGTTTGAGTACAAATCTGGATCATGATACAGAGCATTCATTGCCGAATGTAATATTAAACTTTCACTTGGCCCTTCGCGTTTGAGATGAGTTACGTGGTTTTTTTGTTTTCTATTATATTCTGTCCTACATTAAATTGAATGTAATCGTACTATGCATTATAAACATGTGCTTCGGTGGGTAAGCAATCGTTTATGTAGGTTTGGGAGTTTGAATTCCATGCAAGATAATTGTTTGTCATCATCATCATACCAGCCTATTAATTTCCCACTGCAGGGACGGGCCTCCTCCAGTGACGGAGGAAGACTTGGCCTACTAATACCACGAAACGGATTAGTATAGGGTTTAATTTCAAGTTTTCCTTCTTTTTATTACATAAAGATAGGGGACGGAACATATCAGACAGTGAAGATGACCGCTAACGCGTTGTAAGGGGGCCACCTTAAATCTACATCTGGGTCGTAAGTCCCAGACGCTGTTATGCAAGTGTTCCGTCCTCTATCCCGCGATGGACCCGCACGGAGAATCCATGGAATGCTAAGATTAGGTCTTATATTCACGGATAATCCCTTAGTCGGTTTTTACGACACCCATGGGATGAGATGGGCTGGTGGCCCACTGTATTCTTACTCCGTCACCACACGGAAATTTCTTTGTGCGATCCTCTAATGATTGTCTGGAAATTGTACTTTAATAGTTACTGTCAGGAAATTACCTTATAAAAATAATGAATTTTTTTTTAAGTATTGATCTGACGGTACATATTAATACTAGACAATTTATTTTCAAATCAGCCAAGGGCACTGGATTAAATATTAAATTATTCTTATTTACTAGTGATATTGACTTTAATAGTAGATATATGTACTTCTCTGTCTCAGAAAAAAAATAAAAAAGTATTTTTATTTATCAATGTTACGGTAAGCATGACTTAAAACGATAGTGCAATCATTAATACTTTACAACTTTTAGGTATAGGCAATAAAAATAATCTACTAAAACTATAAAACAATAGGTTTTAGTACATACAATGGACATGATGTAATATTATCTTCAGATATCATATGGATGAGAGAACAGGCGTGATGCAGTGTTGCAGCCGCGAATTACGCAATCTTAATAGTAGATAATGATACGATATGGTTTGCGAGGTACCGATAGTGTAGCGAGATAAACAGCGAAGTAATGCGAATATGGCGAAACAATACTTTACTTGCATACCTTACTAAGGTAATTTACTAGAGACTTAAAGAAAAGCATTTTGTTTAGTATATGACTTAATTGTCCCATTGCTAATACGAATCAATAAATCATAAAAATACGAATAGGTACCAACGAAAAAATTAATCTACTAATAATGACGACAGAGTTAAGTTCTATATTGACTACTAACCGCAACTTCTGGACTGTAATTGCGTTTTCCATCAGGTTCTATAAGGTGATATTACCGTGTCTTTATATAAAAGAACTAGCTGACCCGTTCCCACTTCGTTGGGCGGCAACAAAACGCGCCCCTTTTTTAAACATATTTTATTACTGCTCCACTCTCATAAGTCATAGTCACCATATACCCTATGACACTCCCCGATAAATGGACTATTCAACACAGAAGAGAAGACGAATTTTTTAAATCGGTTCTGTAGATCCAGAGCTCTTTAAAATATTATATTATAAGTATAGATAAGTTGTTATAAAAATATGTAATCGTTATTAAGAGCATAAAACATACGTAGGTTTAATATACATATATATATTAAACCTACCCGAGGGTCTGATTGCCAAAAGGCTCTTAGACAATTTAAAAGTATCTTTTTGTGCGTGAGTTCGGTTTCAAATATAATAAATGCTTCCTACTGAAACGAAAGCTTCATATTGTCCTATAAAAAACATACTTGAACTAAGCTTACACCTAGGTCATTGATTTACCACAGAGAGGTGGGTGACCTAAGTGATCTGAGCTTATTGAAGAAGCATTTCCTTGTTTTGTAATAATGTTATGATGATCGCATTTCACTTAATCGACATACAGCCTCCGTAAGACATAGTAAAACAATAAACGATGTTCTTGTGATATAAAGGAATAATGATATTCGTTACGCCACTGAGTGTCCCCTAGGTGTCGTTAAGTCGACTAAGGGTGATTATTAAGGCCTACAAAAGAGAACTAAAACTCCATAACACAACATATTATACAATAGACCTTAAGTCCCTTCTTAATGATGGCCCGTCCTTGCACTGTTTGTGAATGAGCAATGTTTAAAAAGAAAAGAGAAATCTAAAGACAAAACAGATCATAATTAGCCAACACCAAACTCGTTGCCTTAGTAAATACTTCCTTACATAGTACCAAGTATGTAAAACCTTTGTGTACAATAGATGAGGCAGTTGAAAAGCATAGACTACATATCCCAACAATAGAAGTACATCAAACAATAGACAAAACACAAAAGCAGCCTCTTTGTATAAAGCGCGCGTGAGTTTTAAAACTATAATTGATTTTTAATGTTGGTAATCCAGTCTTTATGTAATATTTTTTAAAAAATGAAGGCAAGCGAGTAAATGCATGTTGTAAACACAGTTGTCTGTTTAAACTAGTTGATGGAGAGTCATGCCCGATTTACACATCGACAAATACAGTGGCGAGTTAAGTAGTATTTTAAGATTAAGTTGATTTAAATAGATCTCCATCCTATTTTTTGGCGAGTTAAGTCTGAAGTAGCCCCCTCCCTCGCGTCCCGCCAACTTAACTTGCCAAAAAATAGGATGGAGATCTATTTAAATCAACTTAATCAGCAACTTACTACTTAACTCGCTACTGTACTTGTCGATGTGTAAATCGGGCTTAAGACTAAATTACGCATTGGATTCCTTGAACCTATAATGTGGAGATGCATGGTGGGAAAACCCTGAACACGGTGAACCAATGACTTAGTTAAGAGGACGGGATACTGATGGATGAATGAGGCACAGGACAGCGCAAGGAGGAGATATTAGTAGGATGCCTATGTCCAGCAGTGGACATCCATTGGCTGATGTGAATTTGTGTTGTATGTGTTGTTATTTCAAAACGACTACCTACAGTTTTTAACGATACGAACGCTTGAAAGGAAATGTAGTTTTTTTTATATCATGTAAAAAAAACAGCGATGACATTGACAATATAAATAAACATTAGCCTCTGAACCTTGAGACATGGTTTTGAACATCGTCCAAATGGACACATTTTAAACATCTCTGTAAATATTGTTTTCGTCTATAGAAATTTCACGTTAAGTGGTTGCTACGAGTATATCCATTTTTGTGCGATTTGCTAATGAGTACCCTGAGCCTAGATGTTATTTGTATAATAAATGTAATCATAATGGCTAAGCAATTAAATAATAGAATTCAATATTTACATCAATTACCAGGTGATGCGTTTATTTAGTAAGAAACCGTCTAGGTCAGTGCTGCCGTGCTCAGCTTAATCAAGAAGCTAATGATTTAACAGGCCTGTAAGACTTAACAAATACTGACTAAGGTGGCCAGAGGCTTGGGTGTGCTCTAGTATTCCTCACGGCTGAGCGACAGTTACGACCTTTTGACCGTACATATTGGCATAGGACAAGTTTTACTTTTATTATCGTAGCGATAAAATTTTCCAGCTTTCCTTTAGTCAGCTATCACGATATCCTTTGGATAAAACTGCGTAAACTCTAATTTGTTTTAACTCACGCTGTCGCCTATCTCTTCCCATACAAAGCCTTCCTCGCAAGCCACAACATAACTCTAAACACAATTGTAGCACATCAAAGCCCAGCTTTCTCATTTACATTACACACCTGACTATTGTAGCAATATATCAAAGTATAATCCAGCTTCCTTAACCAGTAGTAATGGACGTTATCTCTTCATTTATATCGAGTTACAATTATTATTCTAAGCTTCCTTGAGTGTTGCAAGCTTCCGCACGTTCAGATAAATATAAGATGTACCATCGATCTTTACAAATAGTTTACTTTCTAAATAATTTTATGCAAAATTGTTGGGTGAAAATTTGTTTTGAATTTGATGTTGGTATGAAAATGAATGTAATAGTGTAGGTTAGGTACATGTAAGATGAGAAAAGCACGGGACGATAACTGGATATTTATCAATTAATATAAAATGAAGATTAACTTTAAGCTAAAACTTAGGACTTTTTTAGGAAAATTAGGCGATGTGGTCGCTAAGCGACAAAGCCTATAAAAATAAATAAGAAAAAAAAGAACTTTAAGCTAGCTATGAAATATACGATGTTTTTTTAGGAAAATTTCAACAGAGGAGAATACATGGGCGTCACAAACTTTAAAATCTAAATAAATAAAATATAGTTCATATTACCTCTGGAGTATAATAATAATCTGGAAAAACGCCAACGTTACTGGAATTAAAATTACTCATGGAAAGGAAACGGGTCTACAAAAATATTCTTTTATATTTGTTATTGACCAGTTTTCACATCCGTAATGATGGCAGTAACTTTAGTATAAAAAATTGAAAACGTAGGTGCAATTTTGTTTTCCTGTCCTCATCATCGAAACATTATAATAATGACCCATTGCATGGACGTGGCTCGTCTAATATCGGAGTTGAACTTAGGCTACCAAACCAACCACGCTGGTTAATTGCATGGACATGTCTCGTTCTATATCGGAATCGAACTTAGGCTATCAACTACGCTGGTCAGATGCATTAGTACGTCCAGGAATTTCTAAAATCCTTCTCTTAGTCTTACGATACTCATGAGTTAAGATGACAGGGTGACATCAGGTGACCGGCATTCTTACTCCTCATACTCGTTTTACTACAAATTACCACCATCATCATCATATCTGTCAAAATATGTCCATTCCTAGACATAAGCCTTTTTAAAATATAGTCATCGCGCGCGATCTTATGCCACCTTCATCCACCGAAACTCCACTCCATCCACGAAAAATGCAAATGTATTTAAATGATATGCAATTTCAATGTACCTACATTGAAATTGCATATCATTGAAATTCATTTGCAATCTCAAAGACATTATTGAGTTGTCTTATGTTCTTTCACCATGTCTAAGGCTGTTGTAAGACAAACGTATAACTCAAGTTAAGTTCATTTCCGCAAGATGTGCACATTTACAACTGTGTTGCAAGCCCCGCCCACATGCATGCCCACGCGGGTAATGATGCACTGCTTGTAAAGGTTCTACTGCTATAGCTGTAGGATATACAATGATAACTTTATTTGACGACCTCTATGGCGTAGTGGTTATTTAACATGACTGCTACGCAAAGGTATCGGGTTCGATTCCCGCTCAATGCAAATCTTTGTGTGCATGAACATGATTGTTTGCATTGGTCTGGGTGTTTTCTATGTATAACGTGTATGTATTTACAAAAAAAATGTATTTAAGTATGTTTATCCGTTGTCTAGTGCCCATAATACAAGCTCTGCTTAGTTTGGGACTAGATGGCGTTGTGTTAAAGTGTGAGAAATATTTATTTTATTTTGTTTGAAGATTTAGTGAAGGGAGGGGATTGTGCTCAATGCAGTGTAAACAAAGTCCAAAAAGTTGTGAAACAAACAAGACGTAGACAAACCGGACTGATAAATCAAAACTTTTACAAATCACCTGCCTGTCAAATATCTGTTGATAAAAATCAGGCAGTCAATAAAGGATGTGAGGTGAAGTGGAGCTACGGTTGAATACTTCATGTGTGAAACTCTTATCACATAAAGAATATGAATGCTAGAATTTGGCCATTTAACTTTATTTCATCGCTATTTATGTGCCTTTGGAACACAACCATTAAATTTACGCATTGACACGCATACGACAATGGCAACAGAGACGATAAGATGGTTGGAACAGAAGATCCGATTGAGCTCATTGCAACAAATATGCAGCTGCATAAAATAAAAAAAGTAGACAACGCAGAGGTACTGAGTTCGATTGGAGCTAAATACAGAATTTTAGTGCTAATAACATGAACTTTTTTTTTAAAGAAAAATATAATAAAGAGTTATGTACACACAACGCCATCTAGCTTTAAACACCAAGAACAATTGTAATTACGAGTACACTCAAAGAATGATCCGCATCCGCATATTTTCTATTTCCTCTAAACACACATCGCAATAAGATTATTCTATATAAGGAAATAAAACCATGTTACAATCATTCGATTCCCATTGAAAGCCATAAAGTTATTGTAAGAAAAGTGTTTCCTATTTTCCCAATAAATTCCTATCTCGGAGATAATTCGATGACTAACATTGCTGGAGGCTTAAATACTACATAAGCTATAAAGCGCGTATAAGAAAGTAAGCACTGGAATGACCAGTCAAATAGGTATTTTAATAATGAATTTATTAGTCACTAATTTTTACGAGCTTAAATTGTTTTTCTAGACACAAGTATTGAATTAATTATCGTGGAATAGGTGCTGAGGGAAAAAATATTTAAAGAAGCAAACCGAAATATCATCATATTTTTAGTGGAAAGAGGTTGAATTCACAAATTAGTTCGCATGGGAAAGTAGTTGTTTTTCAGGCGAGACTACTAAATCTTATATGTTTATTAATGTTTATTAAACTAGTGTTTTTTGGTGTTGTGTGAATGTATGAGGGACACCTAAACTTCGCAACTGCTTACGCTTTAACATGTAGGCAAATATTCATATGCGCGCTCTATAACTTGCTTATCCATACTTTAAGGCCGGAGGCAATCATATTTGTTAGATTCCCAATACCATGAGAAATATCGACATTAAGTACGTTGTAATAAAATAGTAATAAAACTACTACGTTTTATCAATAAACTATGAATCTATATGCCACTACCATTTCTCGTCCAGTAGTTGTCGTAAAAAACGGCTAAAGGAAAGAAAGCTAACTTGGAAAAAAGAAAAATGAAAAAAAAGGTAAAGAAATGACGACTATTTAAAAACTATCTTCGCAAGAGAATTAAAAAGAGTTTAGAAATTGAAACCACAATACCTAACCAGAGGGACGTTTGAAACCTGCAGGTCAATTCTCGAAACATACTATTTAATTTAACTTAATTTTTAATTTAATTTTTAATTAACCCAAAGTGGTATTCTTGTCCGGTAAAGTAAAAGTTAAAATTAAGTTAAATGGCAAAAAAGAGTTAAATAACAGAGTTGCCAGTTTACGGTATACAATTTAAAAGATTGGAAATTGTAATAGATTTTCTAACACGCCATATACAGAAATAAAACATTAATATATAAATCAACTACAGGAAATTATCTTCGGTAAATTAAAATATTATAAGTTCCGTAAAATTCTATTCTAAGAATAAAAAAAATGAAAATCAGGGTCTTTGAATGTAATAATGCGATATCCCTAACTTGTTTTTCCCGCTCAATTCGCTTCCCTCGCGCACGCGCACTGCCGCTCCTAAAATAAAGGCAAAGGTTTGACGTTTCTTATTGACAAGACTACCCATGTTAGCGCGAAAATTACATGAAATGTCACTTTAAAAATTACAGAATAGTTACAGTACGATTACATTATTTTAAAAAGATTTTAAATTATAAATACAAGAATACAAATTGTGACAATTTGACAACTAAAAGTTAAATTAACTTAATTTTTAACGATTTTAAAGAACGAGAATTGACATGCTGTTCCAAAGTTTTTAATGTTTTTCTAGTAATACTAAAACTATGGAAGTTACGTCAACCTACTTAACTTTACCGTAGTAGTTAATCTACTCAGATCTTGTGTGTAGTTAACGATAGTGAATTCCCAAAGGCATTCGCTTTGTGTCAAATGACCCATGAAGAATAATACTAGTGTTAAGATTGTTTGAGTAAAAAGCAACAAGTAAGATCAGCAAAAAAATAAGATGCTATTCGAAATACTGAAATTAAAAGACTAGTTGGGAATTTGGTCCTAAAACCCTTATAGATAGGCCATATAATTGTTCAAAGTGGGATTTAACTCGTACCTAATTTCATGCGTGGTAGCCACTATTCGTGATCCAAAGCTACTAAGGCAGTTTATTAACAATAAACTCAAATTAATTTTCGTTAAGTTATTAGGGATACAAGTTGTTTCAACCCACTCTCACGTAAAGGCTACTGGGAGATACTTCATCGTTCATTTACCTTATAATTAACTAGCTGACCCGCACCCACTTCGTTGGGTGGTAAATAGCCCATGTCACTGTCCATCCTTCTATTTAACTATCTCCACTTAAAAAAAAAACATCAATTCATCACTCCGTTTTGCCGCGAAAGATGGACAAACGACATCATCATTATCCACAGGCTGCATAGATTGTCTTTATGAGGATGTTAAAGTTGTTAATGATGAAAATATTTAAATGTAATAATACTAAGTTTTCACTTCTGCCGGGAGTCCCGAAGTGTAACCCGGTTGTTTTAGGATAGATAAATAAAGCGATTATTGTAGAGCTTCTCTATAAACAACATTAGACGTTAAATTATTTTCTGGTAACAAAATATACTGATGGTCGGGAGCCCCGACCCGTGATAGGGCAACGTAAAGTTGCCCATGCGTAAAACATTCTTTTCGTAAATCAATTCCTACTAATTTGAATGTTTGGCCCTGGGATTTGTTTATCGTTAGTGCGAAAGAAATTTTTACTGGAAATTGGAGCCTTTTGAAGGGTATAGGCAAATCAGTAGGAATCATGGGTATTCTTGGTATATGAGCTAATTCACCAGCTGCAGGGCCGGTGATAATCTTCGCTACTATTAAATTATCTTTTAGCTCCTTTATAAGAAGTCTCGTGCCATTACACATGTTAGGGGGGTTTAAATTTTTGAGAAGCATTATCGGCGTGCCTACTTTTAACGACAGTTCATGAGGTGGTAGCCCAGCGGGGTTCAGAGAATTTAAAAATTCCTGGGGATAGTGTACTGCGTCCTCGATGGTAGTGACGGTGTCTATGGATTTATAGCACTTAACTTCACCCGGTACTTTCTGCATAATTAAATTGTTTATTTCGTTGACTGTTTCATTCCTGGGAGAAACTATTGCTCTACAACACAGCCAACGAAAATCATTTTGATGTAAGTTTTCGATGTCAGGATATATAGCATTTATCAGACTATCTAAATTATGGACTATTTGGCCTAGAGACTCATCTAAAGTAACTGCATAATTGGTGCCCAAATTTAAAAATGGAAAAATTCCTTCTCCAAGTTTCAGCAGCTGTTGTGGAAAATTGCGTGAGCTCTCATGTTAGTGCGCAAATACAAATGTTGAACAGATGTCCAAAGTTGAGACGATTTTAAACATGCCTTCATAATATCTGCTCGCGTACCTCTGTTGACGACTGGAAGCGTTTGTCGGAAATCTCCAGCAAATACAAAAGTGATACCACCCATAACATTAGCAGAGCTTCGGAGGTCTTTTAAAGTACGGTCCACGGCCTCCACATGAGCTCTATGACTCATGGTGCATTCATCCCATATTACCAACGACGCGTCTTGCAGAAACTTACCAAGAGGCCCATTTTTCCGAATAGAGCACGTAGACCGTTGATCTAAAGATACAGATAGCGGGAGTTTAAACGTAGAGTGAGCAGTTTTTCCTTCGTTCAAGAGAGTTGCAGCAATTCCTAACGAAGCAACTGCAATCGCTATCTTCCCTGATTGCCGTATCTTAGCAAGTATCAAATTTGCGAGAAAAATCTTTCCGGTGCCTCCTGGTGCGTCCAAAAAAAATAATCTCCCCATGTTATTGTTCACGCTATCCACAATAGTCTCATAAGCATGTCTTTGATCTGGTACTCATTTTGGCACATTGTCATTTACAAACGCTGTTAGATCATTTCTGTTATACTGTTGTACCATTGTGTCAATAGTATTATTCTGGGTACGAACGGGAGAAGGTAATCCAAAATCACTTAAATTTTTGTCGTTTACTTCTAGAAGTTTGTTTTCTATTTCAATTAATCCTTCATTATAAATTACTTCAGTAAAGGGTAAAGTGTTATCCTGATTTTGTTGTCTGATACGATGTCTAATATCTTCACAGAACTGATCTTTGAAAGTATGCCATAACTTCAATGGTTCCGATGGTTGACAAAAAAAAAGTATGACTACGAATAACTCTCTTAGTTTTTTTGGACAATGTGATAACGAAGCTGCGCTTAAAGTATTACCCCAATGGTCATCGTTTTCAAGTAAACCTCGGTCACGGCAAGGGTACCTTACTCATAGATCTAAACTCCCCTCCCGCACTCGCACCCCCGCCTTGGTGACGCCCACTTCGCAACGCAGAAATAGTAATATTTTAATTTCGCCATAACTTCAAAACCAAACGTCCAATTTTAATCTTTTAAATACCAAATATTATCTACATAAACTGTACTTAGTGATGAAATAATTTATTTTGATAAGGATTAATAGCATGAGTAAAATAAATGCGTTTAAATGTAGTCCAAAAAAAAATTAAGATTTTTAAATAAAAAAATGGTTGTTGTGTCTCACTCGACATAGATAGGTATAGTGTGTCGCGGACTTTTTTGTAGATATTTATAAGATCTCCAATTAATTAGAATATTTTATGCTTCTATCTTTTATAGTTTTGGCAGCGTACGCAAAATTAGTAACTTTTCTTGTTGATTTTTTACACTTTGTGTCCGAAAAACCCAAATATTTTAAGGAACCCTATTTTTTTCCAAAATACAATTTTGCCTATGTTACTCGTGGATAATGTAGCTTTCGAATGGTGAAAGAATATTTAAAAACGGTCCAGTAGTTTTTGAGCCTATTCATTACAACCAAACAAACAAAGTTTTCCTCTTTATAATATTAGTGTAGACTATTAAGTAAATGCCTTTACCCAAAACCGAGTGACCATTGCGGCTTAGTATCTATACACCAATCCATACTAATATTATAAATATAAATGGGAAAGTGTGACTGTTTGTCTTTCTTTCACGGCAAGCCGGAGCGATGAATTGACGTGATTTTTTAAGTGGAGATAGTTGAAGGGATGGAGAGTAACATAGGCTACTATTTTTTCATTTTGGTTTTTTTTCCGTGTTCAGGAAAGGGAAACAGTGCTACCCCGAATTTAACGCGAGCGAAGCCGCGGGCAAAAGCTGGTTTAAAATATACATACTTTATATTTTATTATGCACAAGGCGTTCTATAGTGAACGTATTTCTGCTGACTGTACATGATTGCTAAATATTTCGTTCCGGTCAAGTACATTTTAGAGTTTAGATAATGTTATTTTATTAGTAGGTTTTATCGTTCTTATGTCTGTAGGTAATTGAGTTTAACTATTGATTTAACTTTATATTGTTTGGTCAAGAACTTTTGTATAGCTTTTTACGTAATTTTATTTGACTAAACCAAATTTGATGATAACAAGCCGATGGATGAGGTAGGCATAGGACCGCACAACGTGGCAATACTTGGAGGAGGCCTATGTCTAGCAGTGGACGTCGATTGGCTGATATGATGATGAAACCAACACGTACTTTTCAGTTTTCATTTTTTTTTAAAGTGCTTAATATTTTTCGAGCATATGTTTTGTATGTAACTCCTGTTAGATAAACGGCTTGTCCGATTTTGAGGTTTGAAGTCTATTGATTTTTCTGTGAAGTTTATTTTACTTGCCTAGATATAATATCTGCATTCCCTTAATTGGCTTTTATTCTCGCGGGCTGATATGAATTAGTGACGCCAAGTATTATTCCTCAATCACAACACTGTATCTCTTGAAAGCTCAGAATAAATTTTATTACACATCTAAATTAAGTCTGTACTCCTAGACAAACATCTCTATGTAGTTAGGTGTAATTTTAACGGTTTTCATTAGAATTAGGGAAACAAAAAAGCCGGTGGTAGCGAGCAATCGTTGTTAAATGCGGGGGCGATACGCTACGACGCATCTCCGATCATTCGTGACTATTGTGGTATAAGTTAAAGGAGTAGTGAGATGAGTTTTGGTTGTTACTAAATAAGACCTTCCAAATCTTATTAATAAAATACAGACATAGCTTTATATCCTTTAATTGAAAGTACTGCAGAAAAACCCACAGAGTCTGATCCATTCTGTGGGAGATTTGTTTTCTTTTTTAATATTTATATCAGTGTCCATAGGTACTATGTATTAGGTGTTATATTAGTACACTAAGGAGTCATGGTTTTCAAAAGTATTAGAGTTGCGTTTATCTCCCCATCTATTAATACTATTGATAGCGCGCGAGTTGAATGCAGAGCTTAGGAATGCGGTAGTGCTGTGACCTAATTATAAATTATTGATTGACATTCATGTCGATAAATTTAAACAATGTTATAAGTTTAATTTTATTTAGTACTCTAGGTTAACATGGTGAAAAAAAAAATATCATTATTCTCTTTATTTACATTAATCACATTTAGTTACATTTTTAAATATAGATATAAAAAATAAAAACATTTAAAAATATAAAAAAAAAGGTAGACCCACCGGCATCGGGTACAGGGACCAAGCTACCGGCGGTTAGGGCTCCAGAGATAGGAACCTCCTCACAATGCGTGCCGTGTCAAGCAGTACTGCCTTCTGCATCAGACCTTTGATCCAACTGTCAAGCGAGAGTCTCTGTAGATGTTGATAGAGACTCTTTGGAATAAGTCTATTAACCGAAAGTACTATCGGAACAATGATCGCCGAATCAACATTCCACATGTCGACAACCTCGTGAGCCAAGTCCAAATATTTAGTTTGTTTGTCTTTTTCTGCTTTAACAAGGTTCTCGTCATGAGGAATGGTGATATCGATTATCATTGCACGGCGTTCTGACCGATCTATCACCACAATATCTGGCTTATTGGCAACAATAGTCCGGTCAGTGATGATAGATCGGTCCCAATATAATGTAACACTACTATTTTCGAGAACCGGGTCTATGAAATGATTATTATTATTATTAATAATCATTTCATAAAACGGAATAAATAAATAACACGGGAACTTTAGTATTACTATTAACACAATAACACGGCGAACGTACGACAGTTGACAAGGATGGCACATCACTAAACTGCAGGCGCGTGAGGTGGGGCGTGCGGATAGCGGGGGGAGATGCTCCCGCCCTTTACCTCAGACCCCGACTGCATTCAACTCGCGCGCTATCTATAGGGCGAAGTGGTACTTACGTATGCCGCATAGAACGATGGAAGTTCAATTTCCTAACTTTTCTGTCCAGTTACTTTTCATGACTGGCTTAAAGCGATGTATATCACACCTTCTCTTACGAACAACAATCACAATAAATTAACAAAACTAATTTATCTGTTAATATCGTCAACACCAAAATCAATATCCTAATTAACTAAAAGCTTACAACTTGTACCACATAATAACATAATATATTAGGGCTCAAACGTCCGGCGATAAAATTGACGCGTAAACACAAGTTCGACTCTCGGGCAATATCGACTCAACAGTTTAACTATTTTACTTGTATCGTATATTGAGCAGGAACTGAGTCGTATTGGCATTACGTAAAGTTCCCAGTACTGATTAGTTTTAGTTACGTTGAAGTAGGACATACTCGTATTATGGGTATGTATTCGTGTAAGTAATCAATATGGTATTTACCTGTAGGTACTATATCTATTTTTTCGTGTGGTGACGGAGTAAGAATACAATATGTCACCACCCCATCTCATCCCATGGGTGTCATAAAAACCGACTATGGGACTATCCGTGAATATTATCTTTACAAAATAAAAAAAAGGAAAAATTTAAATTAAACCCTATACCAGTCCGTCTGGCCAGTGTGGTATTAGTAGGCCAAGTATCCCTTCGTCACGGAAGGAGGCCCGTCCCTGCAATGGGACATTAATGGGCTATTATGATGATTACTAATTTTTATCCCCCAATACCTAAACACGAAAGTAGCAAGATAACACTGCCCTACATATATTAAGAGTAACTTATCTATCTGTTACGATCGTAACGCTATCGAAACAGTCTTTCGACAGACATTACTACAGCAACTACAACTTGTACTAGTGTCATTGTTTGATAGCAACTGTAACATAGTACAAATATATACAGTATTTCGACTTCATAAAAACGGACGAAACGCGAGTTATACCTACACGCTCGCGATAGCGGTGACTTTGCGGAGTGAACAGTCGCGACTATGCCGCAGTAACGAGCGGGAAAGTAGGTAAATGTAATTAAAAAACTGGAGGTGGGCAGCCCTATCGCATGTTATGTACCGCGCAGCCGTAGGCAGACTACTGGTTGTACTGTGACTGTAACTAGTTGGTAGTCGTATGTTTCATTTTATCTACGATAGCGTAAAGTACATGACGCTTTTCGGAGATTTAGGGGACTGAAGTTGGATACTAAATTCATGTTGACGGTGTTGGTAATAGGTGATTGGTGTCTTTAGTAAGAGGTAGTGTATGTCAAGCAGCAGTGTTGGTAGAATACAGGTGTCTTGTCAATGACAATATCCTATCAATGAGAATATATTACCTCTTATTTCGACCGCACGTCCATGCTGCTAATCCAACGTGTCAATTAATTTTAAGTATGTAATTGAACTACGACGCAGGGACTCCATCTCTAACGCGGGACTTAGAGAGTCATCTTAAAAGATCAGAGTTTTTTAGCATAGTAACCAACTCGATATAGCTCTTGTGTACGCTACCATAACTGACACAATAATACCATTCCCTAACTAGTCTTATTCTGAATTTGTCAATACGATAAAAGTTTCGAATGTATAAATTCTTGATCAAACGAAATATGCAATCAAAACAAATTATATTACGAATACCAACAGTTTGTGTTTAAAAATAAAGTGTCATCATACAAACCTGTTTATATTCATTCAAAACATTTGGTAGTTCCACCGGATCTAAGGGTTTAAAACCATCGGATGTTAATTTAATAAGGATGTAGTAGAACGTTAATGGAGAAAGAATTTAATTTTAAAGTAGATGTTATCCGACTATATATTCTATTCATTTACTTACTGTTCAGTGTTCTAAGTAAGTTGTCAGTTTCACTCGGTAGATGGCGTTGTACCACATACTTACATTGCGATGTTAAGAGTCTCCGCGGGTAAATACTATCGCTGTGAATTTATTATTAAATTGTCTCGTCCTAAGCAAGTGTGTTTTTTTTTGGTTTAACCACAAGTACCTTGAAGGCCTCTGGATGTTTTTGAAGAATTGTACACTTACTAAAACTTTGCTAAGACATCATTTTTTAAATTTATTATGTTTTTTATACTATTTCGAATAGCTTTTAAATGTGTAACGATTCTAACATAAATAATTCTGCCAAGCTCTAAAACAGTTTGTCAGCAGTCTTTACTTATTTAAAAAGACCTTCACGGACTGAAATTGGACTAAAATACTTTAAAAATTAACAAGGCCTATACAACTTACCTGCCTATCTCCACACGCAAGTAGAAAAAAACACAAATTACTTTTGATGCTAAGATACATTCATTATTCAAACCCATTCAATGTACTCACAACTAAAACCGCTAGTCGATCGATAACACATACCTGAAACAAAGAAAAAGTAATTATTTTTACTATATTATTATGATACCATCTTATAAGCATTAGGCCCCGTTCGCACGATCGCTTTTTTAACGCGCGTTAAAAATTGCGCGTTGAAACAAATGCGTCGAAATAGTTTCTCGGCGTTGGAAATAGAACACAATTACCAACCCCGGGCGATAATAAAGCGTCGCGTTAAAAAAGCGCTGGCGTGTGAACAGGAACAAAGGAATGCATTCGTTCTATTCCGACGCGTTTTTTAACGCGCGTTAAAAAAGCGCTCGTGCGAATGGGGCTTTAAACTCTTGCATCAAATCAACCACGTGGGCGACCAAAATAAACTAACAATGAATATTCAATGAGAAGTGGTTACTTAAAAGGTGTTGCAAGTGTTGAAAAATTCTTATGGGAGAAAAAAGTTTTCATTATCATCAATTTAAAAACTTTTTTTATTAATTTTATGGGATTGATAATGTCTCGTGGTTGTCGTTTATGATGATAGTGTAGACAATTTACGTACTTACGATTTCAAGTTAAATATTTGTGGGGTCAATGGCAGAGTCTGCTATGCTATTAACATGGTTTTCGTAGGGTTTAAATGTTCTTTAACGCTTTCACAGTGCCGCCAGCCGACACAATAGTAAAACAATGCACGTGGACCATATATGGTACACTGCACTGGGAACATGTTAAATGTGATAAAGTTAAAAGAAGTTAAGAATAAAGTTTTTATCAAAACCATAGCTTTGTCAGCATATTGTTAAGTCAAGTTAATAAAGTAATCGATTAACAGGATCTAGGAAAGACTACAAAGACAACACTGCGGCGTCGCCGTCGTATTGTTTTTACAGTTTTGCATGCTGAGTGTAATATCTACTGTCACTTTATAGCAAAACATTACATCATCCGTGAATATTATCTTTACGAAATAAAAAGAAGGAAAAATTAAACCCTATACCAATCCGTCTGGCCTGCGTAGTAGGCCAAGTATCCCTCCGTCACGGGAGGAGGCCCGTCCCTGCAGTAGGACATTAAAGGGCTGTTGTGATTACATTGTCACTGTAAGTGTCAAAATTGTAACGCGACAGATATTAGATAATCCATTTATTTAAATAGATCAGCAGTGGTACAACCATTCCTCTCGTTTAGCGATACTTTAATTCTCCCTGTGATATCCCATATATCATGAAGCTGTCTCCACAAAGATACTACAAAATAATTCAATATGCCGGAACAATAACATGGACAAGCTTATTGATAATGTTTCAATAGATGAATACGAGTAAGATATTGCATAATGACAGAGACAATGTAGACAATCAGCACTTGACCTGTCAAGCGGACTGTAATGGTAGGGTTGCCATTTTGAAAAGTAAATTGAGAATAGGGAACTTTATGATGGCAATTTTTTTTAACGTTTTACAAGGAACAGCGGGAAATCACTACATCACGTGTAAATACTTGTAAGCATTTCTTATCCAACAATATCCGGTCAAAATATGGTAGTTTCAATGCAGGTATCCCAACTTTCTACCCTAACGGTTGCACCACTTTTTAATTTTGTCATCCTCTGTGGCGCAGTCGGTATATTACGTGGCTGCTACGCATAGGTCTCGGGTTCGATTCCCGCTCAATGCAAATCTTTGTGTGCATAAACATGATTGTTTGCATTGGTCTGAGTGTTTTCTATGTACGAGTATAATATGTAGGTATGTATTTACAAAATAAAAAAAAAGTATTTAAGTATGTTTATCCGTTGTCAAGTACCCATAGTACAAGCTTTGCTCAGTTTGGGACTAGGTGGCGATGTGTGAATGTGTGAGGATTATTTATTTTTTTAAATGAATAATGAGGTAGCTGCTGCCTTACACGTGGTCGCGAGTCGAATCCTGTCTAGGAGAGTGCTTTGTGCGATTCTCAAATTATTGTCCAGAGTTTGGACGTTCTTGTATCGGCTAAATTCATGTTAGTAAAATCCCCGGGTATGAAGAGTTGTCCCAAGTGCAAGAGTTGTCTTTCAAAAATTCTATAAAATCCATAAGCAAACCCATTCAAACCCAAACACCAAAGCAAACAATCACAGTGGATTATAATCAAAATAAATCACGATATCACACATTATTTATTTATAAAGGTGATAGTCGTAGGTACGATTCCGCGTTAAGCGTTTCTCTTGTCATGTTGCCCGATGGATGGCGTCCCGCCTATAGGTGTGTCCATTTGCTTTGACAGCTACAATATATATGTATTAATTTCTTTAGGGCGTTTGTTGTGATGCAGAGTAAGTTATTGGGTTTATGATCGTGGAAAGTGTTTGTTGATTTTATTCAACATGGAAAGTGTTGAGGCGCGAATAGTCCGTTGCAATTGCTAATCAATAAAAATAACGCTGATCTAGCAACGTCGATGAGCTGGTGTTTAACCTAGCGTCTCCGGGCTTTGGAGGGTACGTTAGAAGACGGTCCCTTAAGTTGTCCTAATGACACAGTCGTTGTATGGCTTGTACTCTCGACACCAGGTTGGCTAATCATCATAACAGCCCACTAAGGTCCCACTGCAGGGACGGGCCTCCTCCCTGTGACGGAGGGATACTTGGCCTACTAATACCACACTTGCCAGACGGATTGGTTTAGGGTTTAATTTCTTAATTTCAAGTTTTCCTTCTTTTTATTTCGTAAAGATAACATTTACGGATAGTCCCTTAGTCGGTTTTTACGACACCCATGGGATGAGATGGGGTGGTGACATATTGTATTCTTACTCCTTCACCACACGGAGAGGTTGGCTAATGAATTAGTTAAATTAGAAGCGAACATATACTTTGTCTCAATATTTTTCTTGTTAAGGTTCATTTTCAAGTCAATGCGTGTCAAAAGTCTTCAGCAAATTGAATATGATTTCACAAAATAAAGAAATGACTTATAGTTAGTAAAACCTACATTTAGTAAATTAGCATAACAAATTTAACATGTCCATGTTAGCACTAAACACAAATATTAGCCTCACATTGACGTAACATTTTATTTGATCTTCATGACTAGAAAAGCTAAGTGTGAAGATTAATGCAATATCTTGATTTAATATGATTATGATTGATTTGTTCCTGATTCGTCATCTTCCTAATTGGTCATCTTCCAAATTCGTCACCTTCCTAACTCGTCATCTTCCAAACTGGTCATTTTCCAGATTCGTCATCTTCCAAACTCGTCATTGTACTGTCGAATTAAATTTTGATAGAAACTAAAAGAAATAATTATTCAAGTATTGTCAGGAACAATATGTTTTATATCTTAAAGTGTATAATTTTTTTATGAATACAAGTGCTAATTATCCTTAATACTGTTGATTTTAAATGAATATTATATCTGTAAAGGCTACTAAAAAGTTATGTCTACAAAATAATTAAATTGACTTATTTCAAATGGTATGCAATGTCACTTGTAAAAAACATTATCATGTACCTAACATTTTTATACTAATAAAATAATTTTATCAATTAATTTAACAATTTAATTATCACTTATCTATTTAATATGTATTTAGTTTAAATAAATATTTATTTATATAACATTTGGGAGAGTACACAAATACTTTTTTTATTAGTAATTAGTAAAAATTAAAATTGCATAAATCTCAATTGTGAAGTGCACTTCCGATCCGGTTTTTTTGACGTTCCGTTTGTTGTCATTTTTGATTTTCGGTGTATTTTTATAAATTCATTCTTATGTATTGGCAAAGTGCTTTTTATTTTTTTTAATAAACTTCATGATAGACAAGTAACACTCTTAAAGGTTATACTACAGAGGATTTATGTAATAAATTTTTGTTGACGAGTCACGGTATGACGAGTTTGGAAGATGACGAATCTGGAAAATGACCAGTTTGGAAGATGACGAGTTAGGAATGTGACGAATTTGGAAGATGACCAATTAGGAAGATGACGAATCAGGAACAAATCTTATGATTGTTTGCATTGGTCTGGGTATTTTTTATGTATAAATGTATGTATTTATAAAAAAAAAGTATTTTAATATTTTTATCCGTTGTCTTGTACCTATAGTACAAGCTTTGCTTAGTTTGGGACTAGATGGCGTTGTGTGAAAGTGTGAGGAAGTAAAAAAAAATATTATGACTTTTACAACCATGAGTTAAACGATCATAAAGGACATGAGGACCAAACGCGTCCTAGAGTGGAGACCGCATTTCGGTATACCTACGTAGTGTAAGACACTCCCTAGCTAAGTGGACCGACGACCTCAAAAAGGTCTCTGGGTCAGAGTAAATACAGAAGGCGCAGGTCCGTGTTCTGCAGCGCGTGTTGGGAAAAGCCTATGTCCAGCAGTGGACTGCGATGCGCTAGTTGATTGATTGAAAGAACATACTAGCAGACAATCATTTATGGATCAGCCAATTAATTAACTTGTAAAACAGTAATATTTCTACCATCAATTATGCTTAAAGAAATATCCTATCAGAAGGCCAAGTGTCAAGAGAATAAATAAATAATCTTCACACATTCACACAACGCCATCTAGTCCCAAACTAAGCAGAGCTTGTACTATGGGTACTAGACAACGAATAAACATACGTAAATACTTTTTTTTTTGTAAATACATACATACATATTATACATAGAAACACTCAGACCAATGCAAACAATCATTTTCATGCACACAAAGATTTACATTGAGCGGAAATCGAACCCGAGACCTCTGCGTAGCAGTCATGTTATATAACCACTACGCCACAGAGGTCGTCAGAAGGAGCCTTTCAGCAATACGATGTTTACAAGCTGCCACAATTTCATACCGTTACTTTTATTAATGATAATTAGGACCCATACAAGTGATAATGAGATCACGTATCTAAAACCACGTCAATCATCACGAGATAGGTGTTAGGTACTGTATTTTGCACATGCGTTTTACACGTGCGGGTTATGAGGTCATATGAAATTATTGATATCTACAGGTTTCTATTTCAATATACAATTTTGTGTTATCGGTCTAGTTATGTATCAGTTGTTGTAATTTTCATTCGGATACTTTTCTTTGTTTATAATTTATATTAAATGTATAATGGTTTAGGAAGTGTGGAGGTCGCGGTGACGTAACAGCACCACGCCTCCAACGAAAAGGGAGGATCCTCCAACCAGGCGAAGGTGATCGCGCCTGGCGGGCCAACTGCCCAACAGTTGTTCGTTGGACGTTGTATATATGCGGAATCGCTGTGCGAATGTTGATATCGCGATTCAGGATGTAGTGTAGGTGTTCGCTTGAGTTGTCGGTAGATGACGCTACACCACTCCCCCCGGAAGACCGGAGGTCGAACTTGCTGATGTGACTTCTTGTGGAGCTGATGCCAGAGTCCCAGTGAGTCGGAACTGAAATGCCGGTCCAGTGAGTCGGACTGCGGTGTCCACCTTCCCCATTTGTTGATATCGCGATTCAGGATGTAGTGTAGGTGTTCGCTTGAGTTGTCGGTAGATGACGCTACAGGAAGAAAGAAGAAAAAAGAAAAACCCGGAGAAAAACAATTAGTAACGAAAAATAGACGTCACTTACTCGGCTTCAACAGCCCCGATATACAATTAATGAGCATCGTGTGTCTCATTAGGGCTTCAACATTTTGTTTTTCGTTTCTTATTTTTCCTATTCTGTTTTTCGTTTTTTGTCTACTTCTATGTCCAATAATTTTAAGGTTAGTTTTTCTGTCTAGTTTTAAGTTGGTGTAGTGCTTGCCATTCTGTTTTGTTGGTTAATAAATTGAATTTCTTTCTTTCTTCTTCTTCTTTCTTATCTTTTTCAAATGGAGAAACTCGTAAAAGATTGTTGATTTTATTTTTATAAAATGGTACTCGTATTAATAGCACAACTGAAATTAATTAAGATCTCACACGGTACTAACAATTCTTGTCACCGAAGCGGTAAATATAAAAGTATGAAAGTTTACAATTTACTGCAGATTATATCGAGATGTTGAACGTGCAACAAATAAGGAATTACATCATTATTTTCACACAAGATTAAATGTCATGAATGTCGTAAAGCTCTTTCACGCTAACAATTATTTTGCGCGTTTTTTATTTGCTTTCGTTTATTGGGTCCAATTCAATTTTTGAATTGTTATTGGGGCTCTGATTGATGTATCGTTATGTGCTTTGCATTCATACAATACGTTAAAGTTAACCTTTGTTTCGTTTTTTTATTCTCTGACGTATATACTATGCAATAAGATATTCAGTAATTACTATTTTTTCCCTGCATCTAAATAGGAATTGATCCGTGAGTTTTATTTAAATAATATTAGCATGGTAAGTTAGGTAATTTTCAAATTTAAACATACGTTTTTCCACATTCGTGTATTTTTTCCTCTGTTATTGGAATAGGCTCGTTCCTGCCGTGAGGCATTTATACTCTTCTATATACAAAGATGATAATAAGATAAATAAGTAAAATAATGAGATGCATCCACCAAACATAAATAGTTAAAATCGACAGGTACGCGTTGTTGCAGCGAGCGAGTTCCAACGCCCACGTAAATAAATGTTAGTGTGAAGTGACTCTAATATGTTTTATTTAACTTTTTACGGTAGAAACTTGTTTTGTAGACGTAACTTGAATGTTAAGGAGGTAATTGACATATCATTCTGCATGTCATAACGTTGCAGTGTTTACGATACATAAATATCAAATAGGAAACCTCCATTTGTATGAAATATTCATTATAAAGCACAACAAAAGTTAAATTTAAATTATTTATTGTTGTTGTGAAAGAAAATAACTGTCAAAATAATTTTTTATCTTTTTTATGTACGTCAAGTTTCTATGATAATATTATAATAAGTTGTTACTTGTTTAAATAGATAAGGGACATTCGATTTATTAAAAAGGTTAAGTGACTGTAAAAGGTATTACAGATAAGTACATACATATGACACAGGACTGACAGGCTTGTATGAAGATATGTATAATGTAGACTAAGTAAAGGTTCGTTAGGATCATGGGTAGTACATCATATCCCTAAGGTTAAGGCGTGAGTGTATGTATAACACATAGAAAAGTACTAAACCACGTGCAACAAACTACAATATGAAAACGAAGAAGAAAGTTATACAAAGACCACATGTTAGGTGAGAATCATTGACAATAAAGATGTCAGATCTTAAGACAAGGAAGGCACGATGCATCGAACAGTTTATATGCATTTGCATATCTTGTTTTGTAGAGAAAACTTGACATTGTATACATACTATGTTATAGAATATGAAGGCTTAGATAAATATGTTTTAATTCACATAAAAAAGAGATAAAATTGATTAATAGTAGTACAAATAAAGAGTTTAACCACCCTATCTTCCCAGAGGGAATCGCAAGTGGGTGCTAAAGGACTGTTACTTAAAAGTTAGTAGCTCTTGTAAAAAAGAAAAACTTCAAACACTTCTGAAGCAACAGCGTGGTCATCGTGATATCTGTAGGTTCAAGTTTATCTCCGGTTTGGAGACGGTGCGTCCTTTACTTTCATAGGATGCAAGTGTATAAATTGAGTTGCGTGAGATTCTTATATGCAAAAACGACGACCGCATCCGAATGCAACGACACATAGGTGGGGGTAGTAAATGCGTGTCTCATATAACCAGCGCAGACTATTTCTTCTCCGTAGTTACCCAAAACTTAGATGCATTGCGAGCGAAAAAAATATTTTTAATGATGTCAAAATTATTATTAATAGTTTGTTATTTTTCAATAAACGCTTCATTAAATAAATACAGTAAACTTAATTAGACCAAATTAAACTAATTCATAGATTTGTTTGTAGTTCACGTCATTATTTTGACAGGATCAAGATAAAAACCTTTCTATTCCCTGATTCAGCTAAAACTTTCCTCAACAACATACATCACCCTAAACTTACTACTACACATTCGAGTATATCACAACGTTTCCCTCATTCAAGACAATTCAGAAGCGATGTATACTACGATAGCATTATTTTACGTGCCTACGATCATGGAAGGCTGTTTACAGACACTCACTGACTACCAATGACAGAATTATGTCCGTTTAGAGTAACAGATAAGTTAGAATAGAATTCATAGTGGTTTACTGACGTTTCTTATGTCAATAAGCGGTATATTATCACTGGTAACACGGCGTGTGTAGTAATGGATTGTGTTGGTAGTTGAAGAGTTTATTTTTGGCTTAGTAGATAAAAGATTAGGTTTGTAATAAAAGTTTTGTTTTTAAAACAAGATGACTTCTAAGATTTGCCAATTTTCAAATTTAGAACTAGTATCCAGCATCGCATTAAAAGTTCTTTTCTCATTGGGCAGCTCACGGATATTATCGCAGGACAATGTTTTTATAAAGTTCGCAACACAAACTTTTACTAATTTAGAGGTTTTGCCAATGATGTTTATATGACATCTTTTGAATTTTAGAAAAAAAAAATACACTTAAAACTTTTCTTAAATAGGATCTAGATAGCGTTGTTACAAAGTAAAAGAAATAACAACATAGATGATATCAAAGCTGCTTACTCACATTAAATATATCACTAAGAACCTACTAAACTCATTAATTATTAATTTAACACACACTATAAAACTATAGAGGCATTACTAATAATAGCTGCCATAAGATTGCCTAGAGAGTATAGATATAACAAGTTGCAACCAATTTAATCAGCAGTTAACACTATTTTACCTGAAACCAGGCTAAAAGCATTAATTTTATAATAATTAGATATATATCCCGGATATTAGAAAAGCTAGGGGATAGTTAATGCTCTTATATATCATGAGAATAGATTCTTTGATTAGAACAGGAACGTTATTATAAAATATTGTACGTAGCAAGCACCATCGGATATGATAGTGCTAAGTAATGTTGTAAAGTTGGTAAGTGTGTTTGTATGTTTGCTGGTTCCTCGCATATCGGGCTGGTCTAATTTGGATAGTACCTAATATATGGCACGGAGGAAGTTGACACCCCGAAGCTATACTAATAAAACTACTAATACAAGCTATTAAACTCGATAAAACTTGGAGTTTCTGTAAAAGGTATTGAATAAATGATACAATTTGGTTAAAAACAAGCTGTATTTGGTTGAAACAACGGCAAAGCAAAATAATTTTTATTCAATTTGTATCTTCCAAGAGAGGCCTATCTCTGCAGTATGTAGGTACAAGCTGATTTAAGGATGATGTCTATGATTTTTCGGTATGGTAACATAAAAAGAATACGTCACTCACCACCCCGTCTAATCATATGGGTTTCATAAATACCGACTAAAGAAAAGTTAGTGCATATTCTGACACTGAAGGAAACCCGTCACCCATCTTTGCAGTAGGACACTAATGAGCTGTTATTATCTTGATATGATCTATGATGTATTTATAAGATTTCAAAACTCGCACAACAAGTCTCCGCTATCATAAGAAAACCTTTCTTTTACAATTAAGATAAGACTAATGCGCGGACTAAGAACTTGTAAATTAAAAATAACGATCTTGAACTCACGACAGGTTGGAGGCTTCGTAGTCTCATTTGCATAAGTACTACAATAAGTATGTGAACTTGAACTTGATGAACAATGTTTTGTTAAGGGAAAGTAATAATAAGAGTAAATGGTTATATGTTATGATACCCTGTAATTAAGGCATAAAAGTTTAGTCCTAATTAGTAAGCTAAATTATAGGTCAATGCCCAGCTTGAACATCATTCCAAACCAGGTTGGCCAGGTTTTAATCGTAGGGCATTTGGAACTGCCTTTTGTTACTTTGCAATCATGCATGACACATCTGGCAATCAGCTTGAACATATACATCCATAAATGTTGCCTAATGTTGTTTCACCTACTAATTCCATATTGACCAGATCATTCTATTCAGCAAAAAACTCAACTCGCAAATATTTTCCAAAAATTAAGTACATATGTCAATGTAAATTTAGCTACGATAGAAATTCAAGATAACGGGGTTATAGGGTAATGTGATGAAAGTAAAGCGAACATTATCAAATAGCCTACAGACATTACAGAGGAAATGGACGACAGTAATACAAATCGCACGCCTTAATCAGATACGGTGACTTCATGCAAATATACGCAGTTGTTCCTAGTTGACATTTAGAAGCTTAAATAATACAATGAATATATTATAATATGTATCTTCAAAGTTTATCGGTAAAAGTGTTCTATTATGTTGATCAGACATAAATCTGAATACTGATTTAGTAAAATAGAATTGTAGGGCTCAAGGTGTTACCTTGCGGTACTCCTTCATGAAATGCTCTAACATTATTAATTCAGTGCTAGAAAAGCGTAGGAATATGAATGGAATGCATCAATCAATTTAAAAAATTCCAAAATATTTTTAAATAAAGAACAATTTGTTACCTCCTACATTTTGATTGTGTTACAATAGAAAACAAAATGACAGTTATTAATACCGATTTCATTTATAAATATTTGTTAAAGTTTACTTTCACTTCCCACATAAAATATTTACATACGATATAATCTACAAATATGGAAACTCAAATTCCTTACCACGAAATAGAAATTATTATAGTAACACAACTATTAACAAAACCATTAAAAAAGTAGATTTTTCTTTAATTTACAGTAATCATAACATTCAGTATTATTATGTTGGTACAATTATAACGGGTTGTCTGATTGGTCGGTACCCAACCATATCTACGTGACATAATATGCGTGTGCTCATATGATCCTAATTTAAATAACGGAAAACTGTCGTATGAATAGGCAGAATCCGAAACTCATAGACGAGTAATTATTGGTGTCGGAAACGGAAAATTGTGGGAAATATTACATTATCATATTATCAGTACATCATCATACAATTACATGTCACAGTCTGATATTAATCGTAATTACTATTGCTATAGACAAAGCTGATGAATGACAGAACGAACACGTAGTGTATAGAGTTTAAATTATAAAAGACAAAGGGACGGTGGAACAAAAAGATTGTGATTAACTCTGGACTCTGCTTTGAATATATCAAAACTTACGCCGTGTATGTGGACCACCATTAATAAAAAGAAATTGGGAATAGTGTCATCTCAGAACTCAATAATAATGTAATCAATTTACAAATTTAGTTTTTCAAAGAAATTTTATCAAGATTGCTTCAAAAACCTACATTAATATAAAAGAATTGGCATTACTGTATCATCCAAGTGATGGAAATTTGCTATTACATCGGTAACGACATATGTTTTTGGTGTCTGTATTTTAATTAGAAAATATAATTCCCTATTACATCTCACAATTCATAAAGGCCCATATACAAAGATCGTATTTATTCAATTAGGAACGGAATGGTTTACAGTCCGATACAAATGAATGAATGGATGAATACTAATTGATAGTCATTGTCGCTAATCAATCTACAGCTTTTACGACAATGTTCGAGTAACGAGCCCTGCTAGTTCAAAGTTCAAATAACAGAACGGCAAATAAAACAAATATCAAACATTAATCAGCCATTAATTTATTTAATAGGACCTCTTGTCAACAAGTACAATACTCGACACAAACATGGTCGGCTTGAAGTTGTTGCAAATGGTTGCGCAGAATTGGAACTAAATGTTTTATTTGTTCCTATCTGTGCAGATTAGGAACTAACCCCCTTACACATAAACGCCAGTTAAATTTAATCACTGTTGAGCATGATTTTTGTAAGTAAAACCAACCTTATGCCAAACAAATCCGTAAGAACTAAACTAATCAATTGACTAAAATTTAAGAGGCGATTATGAGTAAGGGGGTAAATGTTTTGTTTGTTCCTATATACATGCGCGAACTTCTCTTATAGCTAGCTTCAGACTGGTCGAGTTACTGAGCGCGTACTCATCATCATCAAAACAGTCCATTAATGTCCCACTGCAGGGACGGTCCTCCTCCCTGACGGAGGGATATTTAGCCTACTAATACCACGCTGGTCAGACGGATTGGTATAGGGTTTTATTTCAAATTATACCTTTTTTAATTCACGAGTAGTCTCTTAGTCGGTTTTTACGACATGGGATGGGATGAGACGGGGTGGTGACATATTGCATTCTTACTCCGTCACCACACGGAGATATAGGCGCGTACTAATAAGTCGTAAAAGAGAATTAATTCAGGCGGGACAGGATATGGGACAATTGTTAGTACCGGATACTTAGTCTAAAAGGGCCCCGACCTTGTCAACTATTGTCACGGTAACGACAATTTAAGGTCGCGAATGATTTTTTACAATATGTTTTGTCAATAAAATATAACAATGATTGTTTGTGTTGCAGTTAAAGTTTTTATACGTACAAAATTGGTTGAACCTAAAATTAATACTGAGCACTATTTAGGTACAAATTAACTTAATCCAATTAACCAACTGAATTCTCAGCTTAAAAGATCTATGAGGAATAATAAGAACACTTTTTACATGTAATGTATTAATAAAGAAAATTATCATCTAAGGCATTTCAGTGTTGAGTTTCAACTGCATTAGAATATCGCAGAATTCCTTGAAGGTTGTATTCTTACTATTTATTGTATTTCCTAGTTAAAAGTAAATTGGTCTAGGTAACATCTAACTGCAACATAAACAATGAGATGACCAAGCGACAATATAATGAATAATATTGATACACTAAACAATAGGTATTCATTGCGACAAATAATGATTTAAAGTAAACATCAAACAATAAATATATTTCCGATTACATTTTATTCAGCTACTGTTTAAATAAACGAAAAAAAGTAGATCAACAAGTGAATAGGTGTATATTTTTTATCATAAATCAATTGTAGTTTATGTATTTATTTCACAAAACAAAAAAAACATGATAATGTATCGAGAATAAATCACACAAGGTGGTGCGTGTCTGGTACAGCTGGTGAAATTATAGCAATTTCAAAACAACCATAATTCTGTATGAAAATGGAAATAGCCGAGACTCAAACGGGAAGGAACTTGAACTAATAATTGTTGCCTTCGAAGTAATTGAAGGTTTCGTTGAGGGTTTATAAAGAAGCTGCAGCGAAGGTAGGCACTTTCGAATTTCAACGGAAATTATAAAACACTCCGTTTGGATTGATTCAGTATACACCTAAATATAGATAGCAAACTATCGATTTCATCTTCGGAGAAAAACATCGATGGGCATAATATTACTGATATTAGGCTGGCCTGATATCCTTAAAGACTTTTATACCAAGCTTTATTTTGTTGTCTATTAGATGATAACGTGTGATTTATTATGCAATAAGAAGTTTACGAAATAAGCAGCTTTCGGACGTTCCAGCGTCCAACTCTAAGTCTATTCTATTTATATTATACCTAGATTATTGACCACTCAGCAACGGATTTGGGTTATATTCTCGCTAAAAGCAAACCTTTGTGAGCACGATTAAGAATGTTTGCATTGCATTAGTCTGGGGTTACTTATATGTATACTCGTAATATGTAGGTTTGTTTTTACAAGAAAACAAGTAGGTGCATACATTCGTTTATTTGCGGTTTAGTAGCCATAGTGCAAGCTATGCTAGGTTATAAGCTTCTTAGTAAAAAATACTTATACTTGATGCCAATGCGGATATAGTTTTTAATAACATGGCGACAACAGCAAAATGTCTACTATCTACAATATCCAACACAATTATATATCAATTAAACTTCAAGTTATTACATGAACTTTCCTAAGTGTTACATAACATTTGAATTATAGCACCGCTAATAGTGATCAAGATTATATGAAAGCAATGTAAGGTGTGCTGAATAGTATCGCGGAATTTATTGCCATAAGCAACAATGTGGCAAAATATCAGCAGATAAAGTTGTTGACAAATAAGAAAAGAACTAAAAGAATAGTTGACAAAGAAGACATTTCAGTGGTGTCAATATACTTTCCTATGCTGTAAGTTTCTTAAAAGTTCACTAAGGAAAAGTTAGAACACGGTTATGTACTCCTTCCCTCTAAATAAGTACTAAGTCAATCCATCAGCATGGTATAATGCAGCCAAGTTTCCTCAATAAATACACATGCATCATACTGGGGGGCATTATGTAAATGGATTTCAATAGCTTGTGCTCTAGAGTAGGCATGGCATAACTATGCTATAAGATTGCTACCGTCTACGAGCAGCGTTTACTACTTACCGTCAGCGGACGCTTAAAGCATTATAAAAATGAATCAAGAATCCATCTTATAAAATGCCTATTAGCAATAAATATGTCCCGCTTTGCCTAGAATTATCTTGTTCTTCTCTGTTAACAACTTGAAGAATAGTTTTAACAAAACTATTAAGCTTTTACGACACTACTAGAATGAGATGGAATACTGATACTCCCATAATTTACACGTCGTAACCACACGGAACTTTAAGTAGGTACCACATAATCTAGATCACACAATACCGACTACTGTAAGACCTGCTCTAATAACTTCAGCCAATAAAATATAAACCATACAAATGATTACATCACAATGCAAACAAGCCTATTGCTCGAGATAAAGATAATTAATACTCTGTTAATACTAGATGCAGCAGATAATGCCAATCAAGTCTTCTACACTGATATTTAAACAATATCTGATACCGATATCTAATCAAGATATCAATATTCTAACGTACAGACTCATTAGAAGGCGTAACGCATACACTACAGACGCTTGTTAAATAAATATAAAATATAAAGAAATGGTTGATCCGTGTGGTGACTAGCGAATGCAATCCGGACTATCCGCAATCCGAAAAATCCGGATTGTCGCCCATTTTTACTCGGATTGTAAATCCGGATTCGAAAATTAAATCCGCGGATTTTCTGAATGATAAGATATTGTAAGGTTACAGTGGATATGGCGTTATTCGAGGATAGTGGTTCACCAGGACGTTATTAGGAGGCCGCTTATAAGCATCTTCAATGCATTCCCCCTACAAGCGTTGAAACAGAGCGTGCTTTTTCTACAGCAGAAATTATGTGTAACCGAATTCGCAGGTTACACAACTTTAGATGATTTATTATTTTTGAGATCACATTTTGATGGCAGCAAAGTTAATACAGAGATATCTACAACATAGCAACTTTAAGGAGAGCACTTTTAGTAAAAAAAGTTACCATTTTGAGAATTATGAACCAATTAAAATTAAAGTTGGCAGAATGAATTAAAATAACCTTTTTTATATACCTATTGTATAAAGAGTTTTTTCCTATGTTGTCATTTTACTGAAATAATGTACCTATATTCTATTCGCGTTTAGAATGCAGTGAGTTCTCATTGTCCACCGACCTAGCCCCGCCGTCTAACCAATCAAATCTTTTAAAATACAAATTAATTGAATTTTATAAGATTTTATTGGTTAGACGGCGGGGCTGTCACTGCATTCTATAGAATAGGATATACATATATGTCTTTATATACATAGAAAGATATCTTACGTGGAAGAAGGCATCTACCTAATAATCGTACATACGTCATTAGTTGCCACAAAAGAGGACATTTCAATATAAAATATTATAATATAAACTGAGTAATAAATTCTGAGACTTTTTTTATGGATATTTAATGTTATAAAAGCGACATAAACATTCCATTCATGTTCTAAAACAAAACAATATTAAAGTCAACCATAATATTGTAGATGTTTCATTTACATTGCATATAACATTTATATTTATGTAAAGTAGGTACTTAGGTAAGTAAGAACTTTAAACAAAATAAATTCATTTAAAAGACAACAAAACAAAAAGGTACGCGTAAAAGCAAGACAAGTGACTGTTGTCTTTATTTAGGTTACAATCATTTGTGGATGCTCCAAATTAATTTTTTTTTTTTTATAAATGAAATGTAACTTTAACTAAATGCAGAACTTTAGGTTAGGTTATATAAGGCTCATTTTCGTAAAACAAAGATATGTGCAGAAATGTAGTTGTCCGCATTAACTTGGCCGCCATCGATTTTATGTCTTATAAAATAACAGTCTTTTTAAAATTAAGTTAAATAAAAAGATGTTAAATTATTTTAATACTTTTGTTATGTTATAAATTTTTCAAGAAGTTAATTATTTATGTTTACCTACCTGAATTTCTATTTATTTTAACTTTTAATTGTTTTAGTAACGTTCCTCAGCTGGCAGTTCACGAGTTATACACAGATTATTTCAATAATGCGGATTATTTCCGTGTGTAATCTTTATTAATTTGAGGAGAAGTTTTGATAGTCTTATTTTTGATCTCCAAAGTTTTATTTTAATTTGTACTTATTATTTTGATTTGAAATTGAATTATTACAAATAACAAAATCAAAATAAAAATCAATTATATTAATATGTTTTGATTTTCCAGTGTTTTCATTATAATCCATTTACACAAGTATAAGAAACATCACATTTAGAAACTGATTTAAGTGGATTTGTTTAATTTTATAAAAAATCCGTAAAATCCGGATAATCCGGATTGGACCAAAAATCCGTTCTTAAAAATCCGGATTTTAAAACAGAACGGATTTGCATTCCCTAGTGGTGACGGAGTAAGAATACAATATGTCACCACCCCATCTCATCAAAAAGGTGGCGTAAAAATCGACTAAGGGACTATCCGTGAATATTATTTTTACGAAATAAAAAGAAAGAAAACTTGAAATTAAACCTATCCGTCTGGCCAGCATGGTATTAGTAGGCCAAGTATCCTTCCGTCACGGGAGGAGGCCCGTCCCTGCAGTGGGACATTAATGGGCTTTTATGATGAAAGAAATGGTTTAAATTAATGATGTACATGTCTTCTGGAAATAGAAGATACAGTATCTGCTAAATAAAGTGTTACTGAATTGATCACATTGGTATATTTATTTATTTATTTAATCATCATACATTATTCTTACAGGGTACGCCCTAATACAATAATGTAGCTAATACTTAAAATTATTATATATCCATATTAAAATCTTATATCTAATCTAATCTAATATATAATAACTGTTTTACCTACTTAATAACATAGTACAAATAGTGACGTTTTTGTGAAGTCACTCAATGTGCAACAGAATATATCTATGGTGTCTGCAACTTTGTTGATCGTATCGTATGCGCGCGACAGAGGCGCCCTCTGCTGTAAATTGGTGCGTGCGCGAGGTAACCGTAACAGAGCTGTGTGTTTCTTCGCCTACACATGTACTTATCCGGAACGTTAAAGTGAATACGCTCTAACATCTCCGGATTATGTATATTACCTCTTATAACTTTAAATATATACAAAACTAATGCTAATTCTCTTCTCACCCGTAATTCATTATATCCAACCATACCCAAGATGAATAAGGTTGGATACAACAGAGGGTAAAAAGGATACACACCATAAAATTTCATATACAGATATCTTACAAATTTATTTTGTACACGCTCCAACATTAAACTATATTTAGTTTCATGTGGGCTCCAGATGACTGCGTTACTTTCCAGTTGACTCCGCACCAATGCATTATACAGTGTAACTATTGCACAAGGATTATTAAAGTTTCTTACAGTTCTGAGCAGAAAACCAAGGTTTCTGTAAGCTTTTTACATATTTTGATTATGTGATTACGAAAGGTTAGCCCGCTGTCTATACTCACTCCTAAATCTTTAATTTCTGTAACCCGTACCAATGGAGCGCCCCCTACGTTATAGTTGTGTTGGATTGGAGTACGTGCTCGAGTAAAGGTGATAGTTGCACATTTTGAGGTATTAAATTGTAATTTGTTTTTAGTACTCCAATCCACTACTTTGTCAATGTCCGTCTGCAGCTTTATGCAGTCCTCATGGCTACCTATGCGCATGTTTATTTTAAAATCATCCGCGAATAGTAAGCATTTAGAATGTTTAATTACTTTAGGTAGATCATTGATCATAATGATAAATGCCATAGGGCCTAGATTCGTGCCTTGACTCACTCCCGAACGTGTATAGTATGGCTCTGATACATGTCCCGCATACTCCACATACTGTTGCCTATCACTCATGTAGCTCGCAAAGAAGTATAGACTAATTCCTTTGGCAGATGAATCAAACGAGTCCTTAAAAAAACAGCAAATGATAGATAGATAGGCAGCACTTTATGGTACTTAAATTACTACATTTAATCTCATCTTAAAATGAAGTAACGATTTCTTGTACTTCGGAAAAAATTACAAAGACCCCAAGGATGCACTAAGAAGTTCATATAATATCAAAACCTTTGTCGACCCTTGGATGTTGGAAATGCCAACTAAGAAAGACTCAACAAGAATAACTTATAAGTCTTAGAGCTGATAAGCTTTACACAAGCTATTAGAAGACCAAGTTTCTTTCCAGTAGGTTCAGGGGGTAGCATTATAGTTTATCATACTGCAATGCATTTTCTGTTTGATAGTACAATATCAGAGCAATCGCGAATCTGATGTGTTAAGAATCTGGTTGAGAATCGGATGTGTTGAGAATCTGGTGAGTTGCGAATCTGGTAAATTGAGAATCTGGTAAACTGCTTATTTCTTCTATTTACCTGCTGGTAAGAGATAAATTCTGAATCTGCAAACTGTACCGTTTAGACAAATGTAGTAATTAAACGGCGTCTGTGCAACCAGTACATGTGCATCGTAGATACTACTGAATAATTCAAGGCACGCATAATCGATATGCAATACGATAACTGTATCGATTTCCCTTTCAGTAAAACTATATTCAATAGAAAATACAATTGCAAGTGGACGTAGAAAATAAAGATCCTATCTATGTACAACAGGTAGCTTTAACTTGGAGCGAATTAAATGCTCATTAGAAATCGAAAATGTGCCTTTACAATTATTTTTGAAAGCTTAAATTACAATGTCTACGAAGACGTCTCTGTTTGCAACCCAATACCTAACTAATACTAATAACTATTTGTTTTCTTCTTTGCTTTGCCTTTTTTTTATTTAATGTAGGTCATAATGAATTTAATAAGAATGCGAATGAGTTTTCTGATCTGCACTAACCATGCCCCATTTGCACAAATGTCCCATTGGGTACCATTTGGTACCTTTGCCAGTAAGCTTATTGCAGAACTTAAAGACGGAAGTAAAACGTTTTCTTATTATAGTGGTTTCTATAATAAGCGCTGAAAGCATTAACTAAAAAATGCCCTACAAAATTTTAAGCACATGAAATAACGACCTCTGTGGCGCAGTCGGTATATTACATGGCTGCTACGCAGAGGTCTCGGGTTCGAATACCGCTCAATGCAAATCTTTGTGTGCATGAACATGATTGTTTGTATAGGTCTGAGTGTTTTCTATGAATAATATGTTTGTATTTACAAAAAAAAAGGATTTAAGTATGTTTATCTGTTGTCTAGTACCCATAGTATAAGCTCTGTTTATTTTGTGACTAGGTGGTGTTGTGTGAATGTGTAAGGATTATATATTTATCTATAAGATAGACCCTACGGTAATCAACAGCATCAGGTCTAGTAAAAGAAAGGTCTCTCTCAAGATTAAATTAAAAGGTAAACTGGTTGTTAAGAGTACGTTCTATTTAAACAATTTCTTAGAAAATGAAATATAATTTAGTAAGTAGATAATGTAATGTGATATAACAAATACTATAAATTATTTTAAACGTAATGGTGCGCGGCGTAAACGGCGTGAAAGTTAAATTAATTAATGAAAACTAAACGTTTCTTGGGCCAGTTGCCGACAGTTTACAAAGATAATGCAAAATGTGCTCGTGCTTATGTTATAGCGATTGTATTTCTAAGTTACTTTTAATTTAAACAATGTTTATAAGTTTCAAACAATTACCTTTAATCAATCTATTTATAAACAAAACAACAGCATTCCCTAAAAATACGTTGTTGAGGAATAGTTAATTAAAGTCCTTCTAAATATTATAGTATTACATTGAAAATAATAAATATAGGGAGACAAAGATATTATAACTAGAAGTGCGCTAAGCTAACGAATATTGAAGTGATTTTAGATCTATCTTTCAAAAGATGCAGTTCAAAATCATGCGTCTGCCTTCAATTTTTCCATTGCATCACAATTTATTTAAGCCACTGACTAGGAACTTAAAATTCTTACTCATCATCATAACAGCCCATTAACGTCCCACTGCACTGAAGGGGCTCTTCCCATGACGAAGGCATACTTGGCCTACTAATACCACCCTGGCTAGACGGATTGGTATAGGGTTTAATTTCAAGTTATCCTTCTTTTTATTTCGTAAAGATAATATTCACGGATAGTCCCTTAGTCGGTTTTTACGACACCCGCGGGATGAGATTGGGTTGTGACATATTGTATTCTTACTCCGTCACCACACGGAGAGATATTATTACTATGTATACATACTTGTAGAAAAGCAATGATTCACGAAAGCTAATCAAGCCAGTAAAAGTATTTACAACCGTGTTACTTAAGTCATTTTCACTTTTCTATATGAAGCTAATAAAGCTTAATAGAACTAGGAAGACCTTTGAACTCCCCCATGCTTTATAGTTAAAGGTTAGTCAGAATACATGATAATATAACTATCAGTAAAAGGGAAAACCGCAAGTATACAATACCTGTATTTTAATACTGATCGAATAATCACATGAATAGTTAACTTGTACACATTTATGGCTAAGTAATTATGGAAGAGGCTTTGGAAAATGATTTATAATATGTCCATTTCTGTATATTTGTAGAGGTCTTAAGCTCGTTAGCTTACATATTAAAGCTAACGAGCTAACTTGAGTAAATTTTATGAATAGAAATTTGTGAAATGATTTTAAATCTAACTATCTCCTCAAACAATTTGACGTAGTTAAGATAACTAACCAAAGTAAATTAAGTAATGTTGATCGGTTGTAGTTATGTTACGGTTTAAATTATCTGAAATAGTAATACTACAGACGCAGAGAGGCTAAATGCACGTGAAGATGAGGTAGCAACCTGACCGTACAAATATATAGCTGGTGGAAATATACATATAGCTCTCCACTTACACTAAAATTATGATAACTAATTTGTTGTCCAAACATGCAAGAATTGTCTTTTTGTAAGTGCTAATAAGTGTACATAAGTCTCTTCCATAGCCTATGAGCCCACACAACCTAAATGTTGCATAGATCTCCGATTACTAAAATGTCAATTCGATAATTCGCCACGCAAGACAATTGCTAGCGTGATCTTTAAATGATTATCGTGAACCAGAAAGGACTTTTCGTCAGTTCATCATCAGCCCATTAATGTCCCACTGCAGGGACGGGCCTCCTCCAGTTACGGAGGGATACTTGGCCTACTGAAACCACGCTGGCCAGACGGATTGGTATAAGGTTTCATTTCAAGTTTTCCTTCTTTTTATTTTATAAAGATAATATTGACGCATAGTCCCTTAGTCGGTTTTTACGACACCCATGGGATGAGATGGGATTGTGACATATTGTATTCTTACTCCGTCACCACACGGAGATTGCATCTGTTAATTTTGCCTAATTCATAATGCCGAAGTTGCCTTTTATATTTTTTTAAAACAACACATTAATGAACTGATACGATATTACCATACAAACCGAAACACGTATTTCAGTAACACAGATGTGAAAGTAGAAACAGGCATGCGATAATTTCCTACATTATGAGGAGAATGTGAACGCGTGATGGGTAGCACATATGAAAGGGCTTGACCCTTCACCTTATAGCTACACTTATAAAGATCCTACCACACCTTACCATTATACTTTTAATAAACAATTATGAATACTTAGGTTTAAAACTAGTTGCAATAGATGATAAGACAGGTTAAGGAATGTCGGTAAGGTCAATGTATAGATAGGTCACCGTTCTATGGTATTTAACCTGACTATGGAGAAGAGAAAAGTTAAGGCAATCGGTGTCTACTCTTAATGTACAAACTGGGAATTGAAAACAGAGCCTCTGGGTTGAGACCGAGTTTTCTTGCTTTAACTACGCTGGTGGTTACTAACTTGATTTTTCTTTTATATTTTACAGTCATTTGAACAATGTAGCACCACTCCTGATACCATCGTTTTAATTGTACTGTTCCTATTAACATTATAAAAGTACTAAAACACAAATTATATCCATATTTTATCGAAATCGAACAAAAAACAATGAAAATAAATTACTTCTACTCATCTTTGATGGCGATATATTTATGTAGTAAGTAAATGAAATATTGACGATTTGGTCCTAACTTTGACAATTTTATCACCGAGCTAAGAATTAAGATAGCCTAATGATCTAATGTGGAACCTGGAATAACAGGCCAAAGAAAAATAGATTTTCTGTAGAAAGAACACGCAGGCGCAGACGCAAGCAAAATCTAGCCAAACCAATAACACAATAACGAAATGAAATCAAATTTCCACCTAGATTACGAACAGTGATTGAATGAATCTCATTAAGATTTAATGTTTCATCATAATAAGTGCAGCATTATTTAGCCTAGAGGTAAGAAATTAGTTTATTGTGGTGCTTTTCGCCACTATATGTTATCAAAGTTGCGTACTGACCACTTTCTTAGTGCTTTCTAAATCCCCTCGAAGATTAGCACGCAGGTAAAATACTGTTTGTACTACACGGAAGTCTTATTCGCGTTGTGTTTTAGAGATCATATCATAGACGTGTTGGGTATTGCAACATATTATTTGAGATTGTTCTTTGCGCTGTCATTATGATTATCTTTTTATTACTGCTACGGTTGCAACGGACAGATATCTAAACTAATTTTAAGCTTGTAAAATGCTGCATTTCATTTATTTGGTAATGTAATAAATATAGTTGTTACATTTTTCATCTCAACTAAAATTATATGACACTATTGACATAAGGTAAATGTCTGACATTTAAAGATGTCACATCATGCATTGCATGCTAATACCATCTAGTGTCATATACAAACTTTTAAAGAATTAAATAAATTGAACAAGGGCAAAAATGTTAAATCGCATCCCAATAATTTCTTCATTCTAAGGGGTTATTAGAACGTCTGGTATAGACATTTCCATCAAATTCAATTTCAATTCGTTGGTGTTAAGCATTCTGAGACATTGATCCAGGATGACAGAAAACGGTAGAAGAAATAAAGCTACTTGCTTAATCGCCTTAACAGTAGTCGCTTAACAAAAGCAAAGCACGCAGAAACTATTAAATAATAAGGAAAAGTAAACAAACAGTGTCAATCGTGTCCCCGCTAAATCAAATGTCAACAATCTGTCCCACTAAACCCATTAAAACAATATAAATCTTATCGTAAGCCTTACATTACTGAAACGCTACTTGGCACGTAAGTAGTACGTATCTTAACCAACAGATGGCGATAGTATCGCGTGTTGACGCCGAGAGAGAAATATTGCACGGCTTAACTCACTACTACTAAGCTCTCATTTTCAAATGTACTGTTTAGTGCTTTACTGTTCCATTGCTTGTTGAAAAAGCTATATTTCAGTTTAATTTTGCACTAAAAACGCAGGCTACGTTAAAGCTAAATTTTATGTCGTCAAGTATTGGTTGTTTGTTGGGCGAGCGTGCTCTAACGCAAGTGGGAACAGGTTAAATTATTCTTTGTTACGTGTAGACATAACAAATTAAGGCAGAAACAGTAATTTACCTTCCCATGACATTGATTGGTGCGAAATATTTTGCATTATGACCTGATGTAAGGAATTTAGTAAAGGCGATTTAAATTAAAAGGTTATTTGTAATTAACATTTCATACGAATTTAAGCAATTGATTCACCGGATTAGTTCGATCACGTTCACAAATTTTATTGGGATATTTGAACTGAGTTTTTACTTGAAAACTAATTTCATCTATTTTTTTGGTTAAATATAAGCATTTTCAACACATCATTAAATAAACAGAAACAGTCCAAACCCTCGACTAAACAAAAGATATGCTACAGCATTTTTTTATCGCTTAATTGTAGCAGACATCCGCAGGTAAATGGTAACCGCTACTCATGGACGACAGCGATGCAAAAGCGGTTTTCTATTGTTTGCCCGAAAATTATATGCCATAATATTCTTATGCCCGAATTTCTTTTGCCATAATTTTATTAGACATAACGGCAAAAACTGCACGACGGACGACTACTTCTTGGTGGCTTAAGGAAACCTATCTAAGTTGGATTGCTCTAAGGCTCTCAGTTTAAACATAATTTAATTATAGCAAGTAAATATTATGGCTGAGGACGATTATGGCAAACAATATTAAGTAGTACAAATGAAATTAGGGAAAAAGAAAATTCGGGCAAATGAAATACTGTCAAGTGGAGGTATACGTGCCAAAGCACAATCAAGCTAAGGCCTACCCTAAACATTAGCTGTTAAGTTTCATAGTCCTTAAATTTCACTTGCTACTGAAAACAGAATGAAAATAATAGCAATAGCATGATTATTGTACATGTTTTGTACCTTAGAGATACCTATTTAATTATGTTTAGTAGTTATTAGATTGTTGATACTTTTGAATGAAAGAAATTATGAAGTGATTTTTTTGTCCTAATTCAGTCAATGGGTAGCTATACTCGTATTAAGATCACTCATACTAGTGCCATAAATCAAACTGTTATTAATTAATTTAGAACATCCAATCAATGCCAATCAAACTTAAAGCAAAGGCCTTACTTTCTTTTAGAGGCGGAAAAATACTATAAAATCTATTAATGTGTACACACAGCAACACATCAAGTTAAACATTTTCATTTGAAATTGTGTCCTATTTCAAGGTATTAAGGTACATGAGTGTCTAGCTTGATTAGTTGCTGTGTGTACTAAGAAACTAGTTTTAAATTGAATAGCAGATTAATTATAATGTCTCGTATAAATCAGAGTACACACATCGTTATTAAAACAAACCTAGACAATTCGCCCGAGGGAGCGAAAGTCGTGGCTACCGATCTTGTACGAAGGTAGCCGATCTTCCACGATCTTTTGCGAGATATATTAATCAGTGTCAACACACTGGTGGTTTGGTAGTGTTAGTTGTGTCGGTAAGTGATAAATTCGACTTTGATTTTCTTTAAATTACCGATGTCGTCTCGGAAGATCATCGAACTTAAGGTGTGACCACCTAGATGCCTTATTAAATAACCGACCAAAAATTTCACTCAATAATCTCACGGACTTGTGGACATTTTTGGGGCAGCAGCAATCGTGGGACTTAAAAAGTAGAATAAAAAAACAGCTTTAAATATTACCTTATTAAGCAGTGACTAAAGCCATTATATTTTCATCATCATATCAGTCAATAGAAGTTCACAACTGGACATAGGAGTATATTTTATAAGCAACCAAATCTTTACTTAAATGCTATTAGCGCTGCGATTAACCAATGACTAGTAAAAGTTACATTGTACGTAGTTTAAAATAAAGTACGTACAATGTAAAGTAGTACAATCTATTAAAAGAACTAGGACAGCCGAGAACTTCAGAAAGCTCTCTACTATCACGAATGTCCAAAACGGCATTGTTAGGTTCCTACTAAATTTGGATAGGTAGGGGACGGAACATAGCAGACAGTGAAGGTGACCGCTAACGCGTTGTAAGGGGCCTCCTTAAACCTACATCTGGGTCGTAAGTCCCAGACGCTGTTATGCAAGTGTTCCGTCCTCTATCACGCGATGGACCCGGCACCCGCACGGAGAATCTAGGATTAGCTAAGATTAGGTCTTATCTTACGATCTAGTCGTGATCGTAAATTTGCAGCAAATAATCGTTAAAAAACTGTATTATGTCATTTAGCCTCCATAAATTGTATTGCTTGTTCGTTTATACCAATTTTTCGGCCGGTTTGGTTCCTATTATGTCTTAATAACGGTAAGGCACAAGTGTGATAACCCTGCCAATACAAACCGAACGCTTACCAACCCTACACTTAACCAGTTTAACCGTTTTCCTACCACACTACTAATAACAAGACATTACTTTATGTTTGTATAGACTATTTATCGTAGTGCCGTAATATGATTAAGAGTCGTAACAGTTACCACTGTATCTGTTAGATAAGCTAAACTAAATTATTGTGCTATCGTAATTATTAGGTATAACTATGTATTTACAATAGTAAATGGTATTCGAATTATAGTATTGCATTATTAAATTATTTGTATGTTGTGTGAATTAAGAACACGTGCAGTTAGCCATATTTTCTCAAAGAAAAGGAGAATTGCGGACTTAGCGAAGTAGGACTCTGAATTAGGTATTATTATGTGCGATCTATATTAATGCTTGTATTTAGCTTATTATTCTGTGTGCCTTTAAAATTGATTTGTTAGTAAGCTACCACTACCGGAACCAGACCCATTATTAAAATAAAAGCTGCATACAGAAGTATGTATATTATATATTCTTCATTAAACTGGTGTTTGTAAAAGTAACCGCCACTAAATCCCCGTTGTGGGGGTTGTCTTTTTAATAAGAATAGGACGATATTTAAAGTCACTCACGAGGTGAAATGGCGTCATGTATTCATAATGTATTCTTAATTAGTCTCATAGAAAATGTTCTTTCAATACAACCCTTTGATAACGACGTCAATTTGAACAATTTCCACAACTAAGTGTGCCTTTATAAACACAGTACAACACATTTTATTAAAATCAATGAAAACATCATAAGTACTAATCTAGAAAGCACGGGTAAATAATTTGTTAGAACCATCGTAACTTTGCAAAATCTGCAGTAATTTCCCGTGCTATCATTAAGCTCAGTTGATTAACCTATATTTGCTTTTAAATTGCGGATGCTCTTAGACTTTAATCTACTTTGCCCTTTATAACCTACCAAGGTTTATACAAATAGGTTTATGGACCCGTTATGATCGCTGAATAAAACAGTAGGCCTTAATATACAGACCTACATCTCGGTGAGAAATCGTTATACATAATAAATTATGCTTTATACTCAATCATGTGTGTTTGTAATGTGTCAGGAAGAACAGGCCTCCTGCAGCGATATGGTAAACTTGGCAAGTGTTTATCGTAGAAGACTTTCTATACAAAAGCGGGGCATTAGAAAGATCCTTAAAATCATGGAGTTCTACTTTCTCACAAAGAGGCAAATGGATGGTCAGAAGCTAAATATTTAACTAGCCATCACGCGTGTCCTGGCGTATAAGGAGATACTGCTGCTGAATCACGGTATCCTGTGGCCTCAGACCTACATAAGAAACGGAGCTTTAGGGGGTTTTAGTCTTTAAGAGTCTGACAGACGCGGGATGGATATCCATGAGGATTTTCCTTACTACTATTTGACTAATAGCACGTTGGCCTAATACACTCAGCCATAAAAATCATTCAAAAATACATTTAGAAACAGCTAATGAATTATACAGCAAAAACTATACAATAAAAGTCCGTAACCTTTATACATTCCATAAACAAGGGCATTATGAACCTAAAACAAACCAAAGATGGCCACGAGTCATAAAATATTGTAAATAAACAAAAAAGTATAGGTACACGACATGTAAGGAAGTCGTCAAATAAACGTATACTATATTTATTTTGGTCTCTTTGATGAGCAAGTTCATTCACTAAAACTTTCGGAGCAGATATAAACTTAACTCATTTTAGACTTTCTGTTTCTAAAGTTTTATTACATTGTGTGTTATTAGTAACGGTTTGTGTTTTAGATTTGGGAATATTACTGCTTAATCGCCAGGGATTATCACCCAAGGGTATGCTAGTGTAATATCGGACTTTAACCGTCTAAAACAGTGGTCTATCTGATTGTTATTTATCGGAGCTAAATAAGGCCTCGAAAAATAATCACATAAATATTACAATACCTATAATTTACTGAAAGCTTAGCACAAAGGGCGACAGAATAATAGTAGTTATCACAGCGAGATTTTCCATTCATCTACAACAATGTAAAAGCAATACCCATCGTGCGACAGTCACGGAACTATTAGCTAGATTGATGGGACCAAATAACAGATGGCGTTTGTCACAAATTGACTCGCAGGGGTTAATACTGACGTCGTGTGACCTTAGAAAGTTGCCGCGAAAACTACGGGGTACAGTCAATCAAGTCAATAGCGTTTGACTACCATAATATTATATTAAAGAGGGGTTTACCTACTACGAGTATGAAATTTGAAAGATTGAATTAATGCTCGAGGCGGGATACGAAACTGAGTCTATTCTATGTAAGCAAAACACTAGACTTTATAAAATGAGGTATTGCGAGTATTTTTTACCAGGTAGTTTTAATTAACATTACCAAATTGTACTCGGCAACGTTTGTGTCTTCATTATGCCTATTTTTGATATCAAATTACCAGTGCAGGCCTCTTCCCATGCATTAATTTGAGTACCTACTCAAATGTTAAAATTTTCTATTTTGTATCATTGACACTTGGCTATTGGTAATAGCATCATAACTTGCAAATGACAACAATAAACATTAACAAATTCGAGCTAGTATTGCCCGAGATTATCGTAATGATAATACTCGTAGTATACATTTAATCTATTCTAATATACTGAACCGATTTAAAAAATTCTTTCTGTGTTGAATAGTCCATTTATCGGGGAGTGTCATAGGCTATATATTATCATGCTATGACTAATAGGAGTTGAGCAGTAATGAAATATGTTTAAAAAAGGGACGCGTTTTTTTCGCCGTCTAACGAAGTGGGCGCGGTCGGCTAGTAACAAATAAATAGGTTAATTTACGTTCTTATTCATCATAGCAAAATTAATACCCTACTTATAGGCATTTAGTCAGGTACAAATAAATAAAATATTTTCCATATAAAAGACTGCTCTAAGCGACTTAGCCTTAACATAATAAGAGTAGTTTAATATGAACAAACAAATTGTCTTAAAGAGATGAATCAGATAAAGATAATTTGTAATGTTATACATAGATTGAATAGCTGATAACCTTTGATCATAGAGCTATGGTAACCACTCGCTTTTACTTTTACTAACAACGAATTATTGATTCATTATTATATTATGAATTAGATATAGAATTTAATATGTAGCATTGTTTTAAGTCTTTGTGGACCAGTGTTAGATAAGCAAGTATCCGAATGTAAGTACCTATAGGTCACTTTTTGTTACGGAAGGAAACTGGGCCAAGCTCTTACACTGCATTTACGACACCAATGGGATGATATTTGGTGGTGATTTTTAACCTTATCCAAAAATGTTATTGCTTAAAATGTACAACATAGATAGGTACATACGAAAAAAGCTAAAGAAAAAGGTGTGCGTACGCGCAGCGGAATGTTGTTGAATTTAAAGATTTTATGTATGCAGATATTTAGTGTGATACGTAGCGTAATTGTGTATGGTAAAAAAAAATTTGTGTGCGCAGCCATTTTGGAGAAATTTCGTCAAAACCTGATTCCGCTGGACGAACGTTGTAAACGTTGTCCTGGCGGCACTTTTTTTGAATCCATGGACTTAGAAGAAAAGAAATGTGTCTAAAAATTAGTTTGAATTTGTGTACGATTGTGTATGTATGAATAAAATTAGTGTATGCATAAACTTCGGAGATATTCAAGTTTCCGCTGCGCGAACGTTTGGCCATTTGCTAGTTTTCATATAAAGCGCTTATATAGAGAGCTGTAGATTTTTACATACGTTGTTTTGAATTTGTTTACATAAGCGCATAAAACAGATTTAGAAAAAAGCGTAGGCTTTATAAGATAAAAATATAAACGTAAAATACGCTTATTAGGTCCTAGTTCGTATAGTATGCACTTTGGGGTTTAGATTTTCACGTTTATACAAACCTTGTAAGTGTCTGCAACATGTTGCCAAGTATCAGTGATTTTCCGTTAGTAATTAAAAAGTTAAAGGACTATTCAGCATAAACAGAGCACTGTTTACAAAGCAGTCAAATAGCACGATGTTCTGAAAGTTCTCTAAGGAATTGCATAGTAAGATGTATTCCAATTATCAGTGTAATAATTCAACTACGCACATGCAAAATTTCATCTCATTAAATTCAGTAATTAAAGAGAAATAATTAATATAATGACAGAGCTTTGAAAACCTACATAACCCGACCACGTTCGGATGGTTATAAAAAAGCGGCCGTGCCATATATTTAGGTACCATTTTAACATTTACAGTATAATACCGGTTTTGAATTGGTACAGGTGATAACACAATTAATTGTTGTTTCGATATAATCTAGGTAGGTATATTATTTATGACAAATAAAAATCATACAGCTAATATTTACTGAATATTCCACGGATTAGGATTCTAATTATAGACCTTAGGTAAATTAAATAACTACCACGTGTAAGTACTACTATTTAGGTAAATAGTTTTTATTAATGGAATCGGTACAACTCGGAAACAATAAATAGTTGTGTGTTCTAAAATAATGCCTGCTTGTCGTGCTGTAAATAGCTGTTAGAAACGGTCTCCAAACTGTAATTTGCAAAACGCCGGCATGACATTTCATGTAAGTGTTTTTATTTCTATATTATTACATTTTTATCAAAAAATCTGATAAATTCATATTATTATTTCTCAGTATCAATTAAGATTTATAGCGTCCGTACATGATATTACCGTTGTCCTGTTAGTGTCGTATGTATGTGAGCGTGTTCCCCTGCACCACACCAAAATACCTATGCAGAATTATTATGTTCGGTTAAGGTTTAAATTAACTACAAGTTATGAATTGCATAAAAATATTCAGAATACAGACAATAGGCAGACTCAAATCTGAACAACTGAATAGTCTAGTAATGTGATCTGTGATTTTAATTTTAATGAAGTTAGAAATATTATACTTACCTACCTTCATAATCATAATCGTTTATTAACCTTTGTATTTTAGTTAAAACTCATTTTAGGTTTGTTGCAATATCTAACCAATGACAGTATGATTAGCCATTTCGCCAATTTTTTTGTCTAAATACATAAATATTATGTGTGATTAAAAATATTTTTGTTTAATTAGAGAATTACTTGTTAATTAAAGATTTTTTTATCGTAGTTAGTGTCGTTTTTATTAAAGAAATATCTATTTATTAAAGAAATAAAATTGTTTTATTTTTTTCTAACGCTTGTGTACGCAACTGTACCATATCAATAAATACTATACTGGAAGCTTAGGAACGTTACTTAGATGTATGGCACGGCCGCTTTTTTATAACCATCCGAACGTGGTCGGGTTACGTAGGTTTTCAAAGCTCTGTCATTATTTTAATTATTTCTCTTTAATTACTGAATTTAATGAGATGAAATTTTGCATGTGCGTAGTTGAATTATTACACTGATAATTGGAATACATCTTACTATGCAATTCCTTATAGAACTTTCAGAACATCGTGCTATTTGACTACTTTGTAAACAGTGCTCTGTTTATGGTGAATAGTCCTATAACTTTTTAATTACTAACGGAAAATCACTGATACTTGGCAACATGTTGCAGACACTTACAAGGTTTGTATAAACGTGAAAATCTTAACCCCAAAGTGCATACTATACGAACTAGGACCTAATAAGCGTATTTTACGTTTATATTTTTATCTTTTAAAGCCTACGCTTTTTTCTAAACCTGTTTTATGCGCTTATGTAAACAAATTCAAAACAACGTATGTAAAAATCTACAGCTCTCTATATAAGCGCTTTATATGAAAACTAGCAAATGGCCAAACGTTCGCGCAGCGGAAACTTGAATATCTCCGAAGTTTATGCATACACTAATTTTATTCATACATACACAATCGTACACAAATTCAAACAAATTTTTAGACACATTTCTTTTCTTCTAAGTCCATGGATTCAAAAAAAGTGCCGCCAGGACAACGTTTACAACGTTCGCCCAGCGGAATCAGGTTTTGACGAAATTTCTCCACAATGGCTGCGCACACAAATTTTTTTTTACCGTACACAATTACGCTACGTATCACACTAAATATCTGCATACATAAAATCTTTAAATTCAACAACATTCCGCTGGGCGTACGCACACAAGAAAAAAGCTGGTGGTGGGCGTATTAAAATTCGACTACGTGAGATTCGGCATACTTTTGGCTTTTGGCCAAGTGCTTCTTCACACTGTGTTTGAAGGACCTAATAACATACTATAAAATTCATAAAACTACAACAATCCTACATATCCTACAGGATACAAGGAACATCCAACCTCAGATTAATAATTCGTGAACCCCCCAAACAATCGTCCTGTGTGGGTTTAAAAAAATTACAATCCCCTTTTAAATTCGCTTAAAAATAAAGACTCAAATATTTTTTGAAGCCTATTAATCAGTTAAACATTTATTAACTGACTTCCACTAGATCGTGCTGTCATGATTACAAGATAAAGTTAATTTGATCTGCAGATAAATGTACCGATTTGTATCTACTACTGACCTTACGACCTTCATTATGTTATTGCTTTAGTTACGCTTTTATAACTGACTAGCTGACCCGTGCCCACTTCGTTGAGCAGCAAAAAAAAACGCTTCCTTTTTTTAAACATATTTCATTACTGCTCCTCTCTTATTAGTCATAGCGTGATACTATATAGCCTATGGCACTCCCCGATAAATGGCCTATTTAACACAAAAATAATTTTAAAAATTGGTTCTGTAGTTCCAGAGATTACCCCTACAACGTCACAAACTTACAAACACACAAACGTTACCTTTTAATATAATATTAGTATAGAGTATTATCCATTCATTCTGTCCGTGTGGTGACGGAGTAAGAATACAATATGTCACCACACCATCTCATCCCATGGGTGTCGTAAAAACTGACTAAGGGAATAACCGTAACTACTATCTTTACGAAATAAAAAGAAGGAAAACTTGAAATTAAACCCTAAACCAATCCGTCTGGCCAGCGTGGTATTAGTAGGCCAAGTAACCCTCCGTCACGGGAGGAGGCCCATCCCTGCAGTGGAACATTAAAGGGCTGTTATGATGATGATTATCCATGTAACGATGGATTAAGAATAGGTACATTGTATTAATCAATAAACCAATTAGCCTATCGCAGTCTACTGCTGAACCAAATGCCCCTCCCAACAAACGCCACAGAACAGGGTTCTCCGCCCTCCGAATTTAGTCCGACCAAGCGATCTTTTTAAGGTAGAATTAATTTATAGTACAGGTATTTAAAATTAAAATTAAAATCTTACTCCAACCAAAATGTTGATACTAAGAAAATTCATCTATACCTCGTACTAACATCGCGTTAGACAGATATTTTACGTTATTCGCGCATAATTTTAAAACTGGGATATCTTTCAAACTAATAATCGGATCTCATCGCTGTAAAGGACAATATTGTTTAGAATTAAATAAGTATAATGATTAACGTATTTATTTTGATAAGGGTCAATACCATATACACAAAATACCTTTACAAACAATGCATTTCTTTAAATCAAATTTGATTATTATAAAAAAGGTCGTAGTGAGTCAACCTTAGAAGATAGATATATGCTATCGCTGACTTAATTGTAAAACTTTTTTAAAGGTACAATTCTCTAATACATCATTTCAGTATATCTCCAGACGTTTAAGCAGCAGAAGCAAAATAAACGTTTTTTAGCGTCCCTTTTATAAACATATTTCATTACTGCTCCACTCCTATTAGTCATAGCGTGATGCTACATAGCCTATGACACTCCCCGATAAATGGACTATTCAACACAGAAAGAATTTTTGAAATCGGTTCAGTAGATCCAGAGATTACCCCCTACAACGTCACAAACACACAAACACACAAACACACAAACTTTACCTCTTTATAATATTAGTATAGACTAGCTAACCCGTGCTCACTTCGTTGGGCGGCGAAAAACGGCGTCCGTTTTTTAAACATATTTAATTACTGCTCTACTCCTATTAGTCATAGCGTGATACTATATAGCCTATGACACTCCCAGATAAATGGACTATTCAAGACAGAAAGAAATTTTAAAATCTGTGAAGTAGATCCAGAGATTACCCCCTACAACGTCACAGACACACAAACTTTACCTCTTTATAATATTAGTATAGATAAAGGTAGTTTATTTTACTGTTATTGTTTTTATTATAAGCCTATATTAACCAATTGTAGGGCAAAGGTCTCCTTTACGCACTTCCGTTTCATACATAAGTTGCTAATTGTTTTCAAATGCAAGCTCATCGCGAGTCGCGGGCATATTACCTAACGTAAATTACAAAAGCGCAATTTTTTTTATATTTTATTAAGCGGTCTCCCATTTTTAGAATACGCCAACTTTTCTTGACGTGTTCATCGTTTATTTGGATTCTTTGTTATAATTATTCATAGTAAATAAATAGATACTCCCACAAAAATATAGATTGGATCCTGAATAATTTTTCTAATAGCCATTAATGTCCCACTGCAGGGACGGGTCTCCTTCCGTAACGAAGGGATACTTAGACTACGAATACCACGCTGGCCAGACGGATTGGTATAGGGTTTAATGTCAAGCTTTCCTTCTTTTTATTTCGTATAGTTAATATTCACGGAAAGTCCCTTAGTCGGTTTTTACGACACCCATGGGATAAGATGGGGGTGACATATTGTATTCTTACACCACACGGAGAAATATCTTTAAGTATCCTGAATAATATCTTTAAGCAATATCAGTGAAATATTTCGTGAAATCCGGGTAAAATATATTCTTCACACGATATGCATCACGAACAGCACATAACTTAAACAAACTTAGTCGACAAGAAACTAACACTATACATAGGCCACGAGCTCACGATCACAAGTAGGGCTGTCAACTATTTGTTTATATTAACTATTTTATTTATGTGAAAAAATAATGTTATACAATAACAAAAAAGTAATTTCTTTTATAATATTTGTATTTCTTTGTAATAAATAATTTAACTTTTTTTCGAACTGTTAAATTAAATTATAAACTGTTAATAAAACAACATAGATTGTATTATAATGGACTAGAACTACCAATAGAGAAGATTGTGTCTAAGCCCAAAGGTGTCGTCGTTAAAATCGACTAAAAGAATGGGTGGAATCTTTATTAGTCGCATTCGGCGTAAATAAGAACAACATGAAATAAAATTATTTTTAGATGATAATTACATATAAGGTATATAACCACTGCGGACCAAATACGTATGCTTGGGCTACTCTCAGACTAACTCAAGTGTATGGAATTCTTATTTGAGCATCTCATACAGTAGCAACGAGCGACAACCCTAATAACTAGTGTGCCTAATTAAGGGCATCTTTCCATCGATGGCTGATTTATAGACATCATTATACCTTGTTAGCACATCACGACAAACGGAGCAATGTATCAGATACAACAAGAATATATTGTGTTGTGCATTGTCATGGAGATTGTTTGGAAAATATATGGATAATGAAAGTTATTTATGTGAGCTTTTGTTTTTAGTCAAAGGGGAACTATATTTTAGCTTCGTGTAGAAGCTTTTTATTGGATATTGGCTGTTCACGAAACTGTGTATAGCTGATGGTTATAAGGACTAATAATGTAGACTAACACCATCCCTTGCCGTTGGCCAATAAGAGGGCCAGAAGAGATCTGTTCCTGCATTTAAGCGGGACATTTAAAAACGGGTGAGATAACTCTTTATTTTGGTTATCACAAAACTGTACTTTTTAAATCTCAGCTATAAACTAATTGCAAATTATTTTAACAAGATGTAATCACAGAACATCTAATCAACAATAACGAAAATTTTAAGGTGGTGGTTAATATTTTTATTACTTTTATTTTAGAATTCGAACCCGCATGCACCACGTACATAATATATCTGCAACCATCATCATAAAAGCCCATTAATGTCCCACTGCAGGGACGGGCCTCCTCCCGTGACGGAGGGTTACTTGGCCTACTAATACCACGCTGGCCAGACGGATTGGTATAGGGTTTAATTTCAAGTTTTCCTTCTTTTATTTCGTAAAGATAGTAGTTACAGTTATTCCCTTAATCGTTTTTTACGACACCCATGGGATGAGATGGGGTGGTGACATATTGTATTCTTACTCCGTCACCACACGGATAGTATCATATCTGCAATGCTTTACTATATCTATCGTCAAGGTTTTCCGCCGTTTAAATTCCTAATACATATTAAAGTAAGTATTTATTTTTTATTCATTAGTTAAGGGCATCATTCTATCGTTGACTGATTTAAAGACATTATTATACCTTGTTAGCACATCACGACAAACGAAGCAATGTATAAGTTTTGCGTAAAGAATTGAAGATGCATTCCGATGATGGAAGGTTCCAAATTCTCGTTGTTAGGCGCTGCCTAAAAACTTTATAGAAAACTAGCTGACCCACTGTGGTGTCCACTTCGTTGGGCGGAAAAAAACGCTTTACTTTTTTAAACATATTTCATTACTGCTCCACTCCTATTAGTCATAGCGTGATACTTTATATGCCTATGACACTCCCCGATAAATGGACTATTCAAAACAGAAAGAATTTTTAAAATCGGTTCAGTAGATCCAGAGATTACCCCCTACAACGTCACAAACACACAAACATTACCTCTTTATAATATTAGTATAGATAGAAGATTCAGTAGTTTAAGAAGCTGTATCTTCGTACCTTATTTAACTCTGAAAGGTAACAAGTACGGTTACGGTAGAGAGTGACAAAGGCGATAAGTACACCTTTGTAGGTGTAAGTTTCATAAAGAAATATATTTTATGTCATTTGACAAACATTATTATTGTTGTTACAATAAAGTTCAGAAATTAATTCATTTTGGAAAGTAATTTCTAAACTATAAATTAAGTAAGAATTCACGCGCTTAAAATAAAAATATTGTTTGTTTACTTACTTTGCCTTGAATATTTGTTTTATTTTTAATTTTGTTAAATTTTTTTGGCGTATTTTTATGCTGAAATACTTTAGACTACAAGTTAGGCTTTTTTCCCTACATTCTGTCTATCTATCATGGCTGACAATATTGTGTCGTTTTTAAACGTAAAAATTATACAATATTTTAATTACTTAAATTAAAAAGTCTCTTATTTAAATAAGGCATCAGTTAATAGATAAGTTGCTTGGTCCTAACACCAAATTTAAAATTATTACAATGACCAAATCAGACATAACATAAAAAATCCTTAAGCTTCATTTTGTCGAGAACTTTTAATTGTAAGTAATTAATAAACACTGATTGTATTATAATGCGTAAATTGATAGGTAAGTACTTCTTATTATTTTTTAAGTGGTAGGTGGTAAGGTAAGATAAATGTTACTTAATATCAGTTTTATGTATTAATTCTTTACTACAGGCTTTACGAGACATTGGAAATTATATGAAACAGAGATTACGAGGTGTGCTTGGTCTACACAAAAATACTATACGTACTACTGGGATACCATAACATGACTGATAAGAGACTAATATATGTAGGAGTGGGTGGAGACTTACCGGAGGAGTCCTGTCCCTGTGATTTAGAGTATACAGCTCCTGAGCTATTAGCTACTAGAAAAAGGTTTCCTTTTCTTAAACACAAATTTATAACATGTTATTCTTAAGTTCCGGCGACCTAGTTAGGAAGGCGTGAAACCGATGGGCGAGGGAGGCACAGGGCCGCAGAAGGCAGAAGGATATCCAGGAGTGGATATTAACTGATATGATGATGATGATTTTTAAATGCAATTAAATAGCGTTTAGATTGAGTAGTCTATTTTCTTATGGAAAAATGTGATTCAGACTCAAACAGCTTGAATCATAGCCTGTTTAATATGTACCGAAACGTTAAGCAACAAATATAAATTAAATCCCGTACATGTTATCTGTACATAAATTAAAAAATAAAAACTTGACGTAAACCCTATACCAATATGTGTACCCAGCATGGTATTAGTAGGCTAACTTGCTCTCTGTCACTAGAGAAAGTCTATACTCATATCAATATTGCAGTATTAATTAAATAAAGAATACAATATGTCACCACCCCATCTCATTCCATGGGTGTCGTAAAAACCGACAAAGGGACTGTCCGTGAATATTATCTTTACGAAATAAAAAGAAGGAAAACTTGAAATGAAACCCTATACCAATCGGTACCAAGTGGTATTAGTAGGCCAAGTATCCCTCCGTCACAGGAGGAGGCCCGTCACAGGAGGAGGCCCGTCCCTGCAGTGGGACATAAATGGGCTGTTATGATGATACTAAAAGGAAGTAGATGGCAGCAGTAGTATTGTCGTTTTATTTAACAGTTGACTTTGAACATAACACGACGAACGCCATCAACGTTCCTGTAAATTTAATTCCATCACAATCCGCGACATACAATATGCCAATAATATTTTTATGCTTAAAACTCGACTAACCTTATGTTCGATGAGTTTCCGCTTCAACTCGTGGTAGGAGGCTCCCCTGGCCGCTGCTAAAGACGGAGGTGGCAGTCGATCTTCCATGCAGTGCAGCCAGCGTCGTAGGCATCGCATCTCGTCATCTGCGTCTAACAAATGTAAGGTTTTAGTATTTTCTTACATGTATTTTTATATGAAGTCACGGCATATTAACCATATCGAACCTGATTGAAGCGCAAATATACATAGTTCAGAAATTAATGCAATCGTAGTCAAAAGATAAACACCTTGCCGGACTGGCCAATGATCTACGAAGATGTGTTTTCATTCTTATTCTTAACATGGATGGATGGACAACTGGATGTTTACTTAAGTCTGTTTTCTAGGTATTATAATCATCCTATTAATGTTTCTCTGCAGGAACGGACTTTTTCTAGAAATCGAGGGAAACTTAGCCTACTAATACCATACAGGGCAGACTGATTAACCCAAGGTTTTATGTAAAGTTTTCCTTCTTTTCAATTGTAAAAAAGTTCTCTTCCGTCGCTGGACGACCTGCTGCCATCACTCAAAAACTCAAGTTAAGTGGTCTCCGCAATAACTAAAGCGGGACCCTTCCAGACCTGTATCGGACCTACGTCTCCCTAACTACCTCTAAATAATAATATCTTTGTTATCTAAGTGCACCGGGTTGTAAGTTAAGTGCATTGTGTTACGCATAATTAAATACTTGTTAATCTCGTTTCCTTGACTTTCTTTTACTTTTCTCTAATTAACCCCGTGGATAAGGGCCTAACCCTTATCTATGTGACACAGGTGAATCTTAATTTTTTTTATAGTAATTGCATTTTATACTCATAGCACGATTTTTTGAAATATTCTTTAAATTTGTTTTTACTTTCATTAATAGATGGCGTTGACATCAAATACACTTTATATTGCCATTATTTTATTTTGCGTAATTTGTGTTGTATTTAGTAAACATAATAGTTGATTGATATTATGAAATAAACTAACCAACTGTATCAGAACAATCTCCTTCACGGTACTGATGCTTAGGAGTAAGCAGTTGTCGGAGGCTCTCCCATTTCACGTTCAACAGTTCTTTACGCCAAGTTATCTGGAAAATAAAATATATATTTTATTAGGACAGAAAATAAAAAGAACCTTTATTAAGAAACTACTTTCTAATATAAAAACGGCAGTACATCCCACTGCCTGAAATTTTCGTAAAAGGTCATCGGGTCTAACGATAGCAAATAGGTTACACGGTTCTATGTCTTTGTTCTTCTTCTTCTTTGCGTGACGATGACAATCATACTGTGTCAGCCCAAAATTTTGCCACGAGTATTTCATTCTCAGTGGCATGCATGATATCTTCCATTGTGCATGTGTTTGGTCCCAGAGGACAAGCAGATGTTCCATTGTTTGTGGAACAGCATCACACATTCATGTCTTTGTTTATTTACAAGTAATACCTGAGATGGATTTTCGACATTCTCCAGTTTACCTGAGCTAGTGATATTAGGTTTTCTTAGGCTCCCTAAAATTTGCAGCTATTTTGTATCATAAAGTAATTAAATATGTATTTTTTAACTAAGGAGACGCGCTTAATTATAGTATCTAAAGCTTTGGTTTGGATATAATAAATAAGACAGTCCTGCTTGTTAAGAGAATTTCTATCTGTGGTTCCCTAACTACTAGTAGCTTAGTCTTTCTGCCCGAAGCTAGGTCTACCGTGTTTTTGTAAAGTGTTCATTGTACTTTATATCAGTAAATAGACGCCCACTGCTTGACATAGGCTTTCTCCAAATTTTTAAACTTTGCAGGTACCTGTGCCACCCTTGTCTATTAGTTTCACCCGTACTGTACTGTGTCCCCGAGGGTACTGTACGCAGTAAACGCAAGGTGCTTTATATTGTATGTTTATTGCATTAGTTTTATTTAATTGTATTCATCATCATACTAGCCCATTAATGTCCCACTGCAGGGACGGACCTCCTCTCGTAATGAAGGGATATTTGGTCTACACGCTGGCCAGACGGATTGGTATAGGATTTAATTTCAAGTTTTCCTTCTTTTTATTACGTAAAGATAATATTAACGGATAGTCCCTTAGTCGGTTCCTACGACACCCATGGGATGAGATGGGGTAGTGACATTTTGTATTCTTACTCCGCACAGATAATTTGTATTGTATTTATAAATGTGTTAAAATTACTTACTTCAGCACTCGCTTCAGGTATACGATCGAGTATAGCCTTAGCTTGCTCGATGAACTTGGCACGACGCGGTTCTACAGACAACAGCTCCGTCATACGACCCTGTACATGAGATAAAATAATACATTAGATAATGGAATATTACGAATGGCTATGTGTGACAAGTCATAGCTTAAAAATGTTCCACTCCAGGGTAGAGATTCTATTAAGGGAAGTTAACATAGCCTAACTTAACAACGCTGGCTGTTCGGTTTGGTACAAGGATGTTATGTTAAGTGATTTTGTAAAGATAACGTACTTATATTATATAATGAAAGACTTTCCATCTCATGAGAATGCCAGGTGTCTCCAGCGCTTCTGATTTTGTCAAACGGAGAAAATCTTCTTTTTTTTACTTTTTTGCTCAAAGTAATTCATGAACATGTACAATTACTTCATTTTCCTTTTAAATTCGTCGTTGCGGTGGAGTATATGCTTATTGGGCCACTATGTATGTAATTACTGTTACCCTTACCACCCATTCTCTATTAAGTATAATAAGAGCATTCATGAAAAAGCTATTGAGATATTTCTTCCATGAAACTGAACGTAAACTCGACATAAATCCAATACCATTTGACGACCTCTGTGGCGCAGTCGGTATATTGCATGGCTGCTATGCAGAGGTCTCGGGTTCGATTCCCGCTCAATGCAAATCTTTGTGTGCATGAACATGATTGTTTGCATTGGTCTGAGTGTTTTCTATATAATATGATATGTATGTAATTACAAAAACAAAGTATTTAAGTATGTTTATTCGTTGTCTAGTACCCATAGTACAATCTTTGCTTAGTTTGGGATGGCTATGTGTGAATGTGTGAGGATATTTTATTTATTTTACCAATCCATTTGGCTGTTTTGGTATTGTGTCCTATTCTTGCAATGGCACAATAAAGGACTATTAATATAAAGTGGAGTTGTGGGAATAAGATGTTTGAGTTTTTCTCAGTAATTATGACGGTTACACAATGACACTTAATCAAGCAAGTTGGCTTTGGTACGAAGTGACGTTGTTGATCCTGGTATAGTACTCTCAGAGTAAGTTTGCTAAAACGATAAATATTTACGCATAGAAACTGAGTACACAGAACTGAGCAATTGGAGAGGATTAGTTTAATTTAAGATTACGGAACACGCTTTTATTTCGTGCGAGGATTAGCTGTTAGATTTGAGATTGAAAACTGTTGTCTGTAAGGTGTCTGCCACGTTATTTTTCCGTTAAATTCCATGCAAAGCTAGGGACAAATTTGGAAAAAGAAACTTGGGTTCAGGGCTTGTTTACTCCTATAGTTCTGTCTGGAATTTAAATTATTTTTTTCAATGGTTTTCGTTTTTTTTACTAAATCATATAACTTCTTCATTATTTTATGAAATTTTATGGCGTCAAAGTCTGGCTAAAGCAAAGAACAAATTTGGTTAACTAGTTGACGGTTCGGGTGGCATAATAGTCAAAAGAAGAAGGTTTGATAGCTGCTTCGAGCAAGCCTCAAAGATTTCCTATTGTTTTTCGATTTATTCTAATGTAGGTATCATTAGCATTTAAACAACTAACCATTCTTAACTTCCTACTAGATGAATTCTCTGGACTAGAATATATTTCCTCCTGTACGTGGGTCAGCCACTGGCACAGCTCTTCAAACTCCGATATCAGCTGGTTCAGTGACCATTGACGATTGAACCCCGCTGCAGGGTTCAGGAGTAAAGGACCTTGGAGTGAGGTACCGGATTGAAGCTCGCTGTTCGCCTCCTGGAATGTGATTAGAACGAGTTGAGTATAATTTTACTTTAAAAGTAATAATAAATCTACGGAGACATCGTTAAGGATAAAAATTAAGCATAGATTCATCGTCATCATATCGCCAATGGACGTTTACTCCTGGACATAGACCCACTTCAAATATTTTTAGCTTGAGCGGTCCTGAGCCTCCCTCATTCATCGGTTTCCCGCGGTCATAACTAGGTTATCGGTACACCTTGCGAGGGGTCTCACCACTCTGCGCTTTTCGGTCAATGTACAAAGGCACGCTGTTTATATCGCCAATGATTCCGAACTCACTTTCAGACTGGAGTTGTTGAGACTTGCATCATCATCATATCAGCCAATCAACGTCCACTGCTGGACATAGGCCTCCTCCAAATATTACCACCCTGTGCGGTCCTGCGCCTCCCTCATCGGTCCACCGTGTGAGGGGTCTCCCCACCTGAGACTGCATAGAAACAGGGTAATAAGCATATAACTTGTCCTTTTTGAAATCACGTATAAAGAGATCATAATTTCAAGGTATAGCGCAGCTTTACTGTGCTCTGATATTGCTGACGTCTACGAGCAGCAGTTACCAAGGTGTGACGGAGGAACTTGCATCCCCACACATTTTTATCAAAATGTTTTCACAGCGCACAATCTTGTATCTCTCTCATTCATCCCACGGATGAATTGATGATTCAGATTGACGGTTCATTACATAAGGTCCTTTTTTCCGCTTTTTTCTCTGACACAAATTTTCACTGTTACAACATTCTTAAGATTTAATGATTTTTCCTTGACATTATACATATCTATGGTGATTTAGTCATGGTCCATGTGTATACACCAGTTACACATGAAAATGGTAATTAACCTAAATCTATACTAATATTATAAAGAGGTAAAGTTTGTGTGTTTGTGACTTTGTAGGGAGTAATCTCTGGATCTACTGAACCGATTTTAAAAATTCTTTCTGTGTTGAATAGACCATTTATCGCGGAGTGTCATAGGCTATAATATTATCACACCATGGCTAATAGGAGTGGAGCAGTAATGAAATATGTTTAAAAAAGGGACGCTTTTTTTTCGCCGCCCGACGAAGTGGGCACGGGTCTGTTAGTTAGTCATAAAGTACAATACCTTGCAAGTATCGATGATCTGATTATCCATGATATACTCGTAATGATGCTGCAGCAGCGGCCAGAGGTCATCGCCCGCGCTGCCTCCGCTAGCCGCTGAGCCCCAACTACGACGCCAGGCCTCGCGACATGGCTCCTTTCTGGAATAGTGGTAAGATGAAATTAGTATTGCGAATTTTATGGTATAGTAAATGGTTTATTTGAGTGAAGCCTTGACCAAGGAATGACGTTTTCCGATAAGCAGTTTCAAAGGAAGGCCAGATCTTATTCTACTGATTTGAGACTGTAGCTCAAGCGGCTGCCGTGCACGAGGTCAACGGTTCGATTGCAGGATAATTCTTTATGTGATCCACAAAATATTGTCCTGAGTCTGGATGTTCTTTGTGTTCGTTAAACTAATTTTTGTAAACGTCCCGCGACACAGGGCAGGATCCATAGTGCGAGAGTTAACTTTTTAAAAATGCGGCAAAAATGTAGTTAAGTGTATTGTGAAAGCACAGTGCCGCCAGCAGACACAATAGTAAAACAATGCACGTGTACCATATATGGTACACTGCAGTGGGAACGTGTTAACTGTACTTCTATACATACAAAAACTCACGCCTTATCCCGTTCGGGGTAGGCAGAGACGACTGTAGTGACTGTAAACTGTGATTGTACTGTTTTCGTGTACTGTACAAAAATGTAGTTAACTGTATCTATTCTATCTTCTTAGTTAATAAATATCTTTCTTATTTACTGTCACACAAAATTCACTATATTGCCTGTGTTTATTTTATTTTTTTTCAATTTTAGGAAAACTTACAGCTAGTAGATATAATATACAGGATTGAACATAAAAAATGAAGGCCAATTAAGTCTTATTCCATTGTAATTAAAAATACAGCTGTAGTATTAACTTGGACGGCATCTTAAATAAGAGGCTTATCACGAATTACTTTTTAAATAAAAGATAAAGCCGAGTCCACATTACGTTGACATGGTCGTTTGACACCATTAGACATAGTGTGGACGCTACATTATTAATTGTACCTTTTTTTCGTGAGACTGTGGTATGGCCGCTCAAGTTGCTCTGTGCGTCCAGCATTAGGTGCGGTCGCACTTCGTAGTGATGACAGCGAGAAGCTGCTCTTCATAGAAGAGTGTTCGAAACCTGGATATATAAGAGATAAAGTGTTAAACTATGTAATATATATGTATTTTCACAAACCTAATACACTCGGAGAAGCTGACAGAATGGAAAGCATGGGAAAATTGGAATAAATTTTTATATATTACCCGTTGATAAATATTGACAATTATATCGACTGCCTCGGTGGCGCACAAGTAGCACCAGCGGCTGCTGCGACGAGGTCGCGGGTTCGATTGCCACGCAGGACAATTATTTGTGCGATTCACAAATTCTTGTCCTGATTCTGGATGTTCTTTGTGTCCGTTAGATTGATGTTTGTAAAAGTCCCCGCAATACATGGCATGAGGGAGCGGGAGTTGTCTTTTTAATAAATAAAAAAAGAACTCATTATATCAGAAAAGCGCAAATCCATCTGTCTCCCGCAACCTTGATAATAGTTAAATTGGTAATAAAATAAATATAATAAAAATACTTACTCGTAGACATCTTTTCGTAGATCTCGGGGACTTCTAATAAATCAATTTATTTCTAAATTAACTTTAGCGTCCCAAAGTCGTTTGTACTGTCTCATCAATTCCTTATTCTTTGTACTTGAATAATCAATTATGAATCGTATTGTCTTATAATAAAGTATAAATTGCTTCGTTTAAATAGTGCTATGGCGACTAGATTCGTTTTCTAAAGTAAATACAATAAATATTGTGTGGAATCATGTAATCTTGATAGACTCATGAATTTGTTGAAGGTTTCTTATTTGTTTGGTTACATATTCGGTGGTCACATTTTGGTAGGATATCCTGTTTTTCTTTCCCTCATTGGTTTTTTTCGGTCGATCCTGAAATTAAAAAAATCAATATGTTAATTGGTTGTTTTAACGAGGGAGGCTGAGAACCCCGCCTGGAGTCAAATATTTGAAAAAGGAATATGTCCAGCAGTCCCGCGGACGTCTATTGGCTGATATGATGATGATGATAAAACCCATTATCCCTTTGATATATCTGAACTGCTCATTAACTGTACAGATCTGTAAGTGCTCTCGTCATATACGACTTAAATGGTCGAAATAGCTTTTGGGCTCAAAATAGTTTATAAAGCTTAACAGTACTTAATACCAACTAATTGGTCCTATTTATATCTTGTCGCCGTAAAAGTCATAGTGGCAGACATTTACGGACCGTTAATAGCGTAATCAAGTGACTCATGTGTCGACCAGTGGTAAAGAACATAAATGGTTTACAGAAAGTTCATATTTTTTCAGATAAAAACCAATTTAGTTAATCAATTGGTTACATAAAGATGTAGATACAAATATAATTATTCTTGTGATCTACGAATTTGTAATTTCATGGTTGTAAAAATCCCCGCTACACAGGCACACACTAATAGAAAATACTTAAAGATATTTTATTACTAGTCATAACAGCCCATTAATGTCCCACTGCAGGGACGGGTCTCCTCCCGTGACGGAGAGATACTTGGCCTACTAATACCACGCTAGCCAGACGGATTGGTATAGGGTTTATTACTAGCTTTTGACTATTCTTCGTTTTCATTGTATAAATACCTGCTTACAGGCTAAAAGTAAGTAAAGACAACAACGAGTTGCAGCATACCTCCATTCACCCAATCGTTCTACATTCAACATATTAGTATAAATAGTAGAGTACTTTCTATAAGGCAACTATGACCTTAGCTCACATAATCTATCCACGGATCTAACAGTAAACGTATTATGTTAGGATTTATGGTGCCAAGATAATAATGGTCAGTCTCATGTAGCAAGGGGATATTCGATTTAGATCTTCTGGATATAACTAGTTTATCTAAGAGCTAGTCCTGTTTATTGCTGTACTAACAGAAAGCTGTGTAGGTACAAGTATATCAAGCTTGGACTTAGGATAATCATTCGTGGATCGTACAAACGTACAAGAGGACAATTGTTAGTGGAACTTACAAATCATTGTACTAAGTTTGGATGTTCCATGTGTTAGTTAAATTTATGTTTAAAAAAGTCTGTGCGACTCAGGACATGATCCCTAGTGTGGAGTTGTCTTTTTACGAAGACAACACCTTAAATTAATACGTTCCCAGTGCAGTGTACCATATGGTACACGTGAATTGTTTTACTACTGTGTCTGCTGGCGGCACTGTGAAAGGGTTAATAAAAAAAGTATTCCTCCATCGTAGGATGAGGACTCGTCTCTAAAATGGGACATTAAAAGGACTGAGAAGAAATATATTTGCAGCTTATAGCGGTTATCATAAAATAGAAAGTTAACAATAGCTTTGACATCTTGTTAGTATAGGTCAAGTTGTGATTTTATTAAATCCTACTTGGCTTTGGTTTCTACATTATATACTTAGGTTACTTATTTGCTGACCTAATGGCTAAGTAGGCACTTAGGCAGTGTAACTGAGAGCTCGTCGAAGGTCGCCTCTTCATAAGAAACCCATGGTACAAGCCGTACTTGTTACGGGACTCATCATTATCAACATAACAGCCCATTAATGTCCCACTGCAGGGACGGGCCTCCTCCCGTGACGGTGGGACACTTGGCCTACTAATACCACGCTGGCCAGACGGATTGGAACAGGGTTTAATTTCAAGTTTTCCTTCTTTTTATTTCCTAACGATAATATTCACAAATAGTCCCTTAGTCGGTTTTTACGACACCTATGGGATGAGATGGGGTGGGGACATATTGTATTCTTACTCTGTCACCACACGGACATTAAGGGACTATAAACTTCTCTAATGATAAGAGAATATTAGCTTAGTAATATCACTTATTTTTTACGCGTATATTGCTGTCTTTTTATAAAAAAAGGGCACCCGCTACCTAGACTAGAATAATAGTTACCTACTTGTAACTTGAAATTGAATTATCCATTACCATTAGTCCATTACAAAATGTTTATACTTTTTTTTACTTTAAAAAAAAAAAAGTAAATCCGTACAGAGATATGAGCTCATATTACATAGAAATCAGAGTATAGACACGATTCATATTGAACACGTATATGTATAATATAAGATCCTTCTCACTTTTCCTTATAAGTAAGTAAGTAATGGTAATATGTGTGAATACACTTTCATGTTAATCAACTAAAAACACGCAAATTTCTAATGACTATATGATTTACAACGGTAAAGCTGGAAACAAATTATCTGACGCGTCTTAGCCGCGGGTTACTTTGATCTTCATCATATCAGCTAATTGACGTCCAGTGCTGGACATAGGCCTCCTCCAAATATTAGCACCTTGTGCATACTATCGGCAATACCGTGGATCTATCCTTGAGTGTTCGGACGTCCGAATAATGTCGGATGCAGTCTCAACCACAGTGTATTTTGTTAAGTCTAGTCCATCAACCCCGGAAGCTGGGCAGCCTTATAGTACGCGTCGACTACCTCGGTTTGCGATGCAGCTACTGCAGTACACAAGGTCGCGGATTCAAATTCCACATAAGACAATTCTTCGTGCAATTCGCAAAATATTATCATGAGTCTGGATGTTTTTTGACTCCGTTAAATTGATATTTGTAAAGTCGTCAAATGATACCTAGTGCGGGAGAAGACGTTTTTAAGCTAAAAAAAAATGTGTGAATACACTTTCTTGTAATCAACTAAAAACACGCAAATTTCTAATGACTATATGATTAACAACGGTAAAAGTTAAGATGCCTTGTCAGATAAAAGATGAATGAGTTATTTAATTCAAACATTATATTAAATGAAAGTGTCCTAATATTATTATAACACCGTGCGAATATTAAATAAACAATGTAATAGCTATAACACTTTTTCTTTAGCAAAAAGTTTATTATATTTTTGGGCATTTAATTATAAAGTGAAGGTGAAGGTTTTATCAATGAAGTTCTAGGTGCAAGCCCTTTAATAGAAACGACAACGACACGTCTCCGACATTTCCAATTTGTGAATTAGTATCGTTGACAAAGTCAGTCGCTGGTGGGGATACGGAACAATTATTTTATCAAAGAGGTAAAAAATTATTAATGCAAATGATAAAATTTGTGATGTTAATTTAATAACAATTAATCCAAGAAACGGGAAAACAAATTGAAATTTCAAAAAACCAAATCGTATAATGTAAAAGTAAGCTTCAACATCTTAAGTAAATTATTTGTTTAAATTATTACAAAGCGATCAATCATTTCTTAAAGAAATGTAACGAAATCCATTATTAATCGCCCGGAGGATTTAGTAATGATTACAAATGGCACCAATAGAGATAGTTAAGTGCTTTGACTGTGATCTTGTGCCCGTAATCATCTTGATATTTAATTTAAATTACATTTATAAACTAAGTGGTTAGCGAAAGCTTGTAGTAATCTGTCTCGGAAAAGTGGTTGTCCCTATCCTATGTTATACTAAGGCTGTCGTACAAGCCAAGGATTAATAAATAAATAAATATTCCTCACACATTCACACAACGCCCTCTAGTCCCAAACTAAGCTGAGCTTGTACTATGGGTACTACGACAACGTATAAACATACATAAATACTTTTTTTTTGTAAATACATACATATTATACATAGAAAACAATGCAAATAATCATGTTCATGAACACAAAGATTTGCATTGAGCGGTAATCGAACCCGAGACCTCTGCGTATCAGTCATGTTATATAACCACTACGCCACAGAGGTCGTCGATACCTTCTTAACAATCAGTAAATTACAGCAATGGTAAGATAATCATACCATTGCTTCTTCATCGAAACGATGAAGAAGCAATGGTAGATATTTATACCAGGCAGCTTTAGGTCAGTTGTCACCACCGCAATGCCCGCTTAATCCACTGCACCAACAACCGAAACCTTCGAAAAAAATATATTCGTTACACTACATTCATTCAACTTAGTTCTAAACATGTTATGGAGAACCCTGTCTTCCATCATTACTTAGTTATGATTAAGTACATAATAGGCGCCATGTTGGTTTGAAACATTAATGTCCCAGCAATATGTAGTAGACAATATTTAGGTTCAGAGGTAATGTGGTAAGTAGACAATAGAAATAATGAAAAGCAAAATAGAGTAAACAAGAGAGATTGAATTACTAATTCTGGTTGCATAATGAAGATATAATATTATCAATATGGTCATTGAACATTTATCTAGTGTGTATGTGTGTTGTGTTTGTCTTTATGTGTGTTTGAATGTATGTGCATGTATAAATATTACTGCGTTTAGGTATCTTCCAGGCTAGTGTTAAAATGTTACTGTGTTTAAGTAGGTATCTCCCAGGATACAATAGCTGGTGAAATTACAGGGCTTTAAAACTTCACAACTGGCTGTCTGGCGGCTAGGTAGAGTTGTACAGTTGAGTTCTAAGTTGCGGCCCGGGGCCGTAAAAGCAATGTTTAAATTTGGTAGTTGAGACGGATGCTCGGTTGGCCTAGTTGGTCATGGCGCTGGACGCGTATAGTCTAGAGACGCGGGTTCGAGTCCCGCCTCGACTATCATGTTTAATTTCAAGTTTTCCTTCTTTTTATTTCGTTAAGATAATATTCACGGAGAGTCCCTTAGTCGGTTTCTACGACACCCATGGGATGAGATGGGGTGGTGACATATTGTATACTTGCTCCGTCACCACACGGAGAAAAAAGTACAATATAGGTAATAATACTTACAAAATATTAACTAATTAAAATCTTATACTATTTGGTAGTAAAATAATGGTAATAACATGAACGAAGTGTCATGTTCTCATCACAAAACCCTTTCCCATGGCCGCAGGGACAGACAATAGAGTGTGATTTTATAAAGAGTATTTGTTGTCTAGTCGACCTCTGGTATTACTTAGTGTGTTCTATGTCATAAGATAAAGCGTTCTGTAATAAAATACACACATCAAAAAAGTCTAAGCAACATGCATGATATTACAAATTTACCATTTATATTAATTAATTTCTAAGTATTTACTCACTCAAAGTGTATAGGTAAGTAAACTTTTTTGTTATTGATGACATACTGGCTGGTTGTAAAAAAAAATTTCGATTATGTTTTGTTTTTTTTTCATAAAATTCAAATGACTGCGAATTTGTTTGAATTTGAGTGCATGTTAATTGCTACGTTTTAGTCTTGATTTTATAATTTTACCAACCATTTAAATACAGTTGGCGACAAAATTGAATTGTTAGATATTCTTTACGTCATGGAGCGACGTCATTTGACGGCAGATGAAATGCAAAGAGCTGTAGGGATGTTGCAAGCGGGAAGTAATCAATCTCAGGTATCTCGACATTTTGGTATTCATAGAAGTGTTATTTGTCGTCTTTGGCAGCGCTACAATAATACAGGGGAACCCGCTGAACAGCATCCAGGCCGTAAAAGGAGTACAACCACTCGGCAAGACCGGTACATACAACTGACTGCAAGACGCCAGCCGATGTTAACCGCTCGAGAGATAAGTTTGAGGCTACAAAATTCAAGTGGTGTTGATGTAAGTCCCCAAACTGTGCGAAATCGACTGCATGAGTACGGCCTACGAGCTCGACGCCCTATCAGGTGCCCACCGATACGTCACGGGAATCGCGCTCGTCGAAATGAATGGTGTAGAGAACGCATAACATGGACCCAGGAACAATGGGATAAAATTATGTTTTCCGATGAGTCGCGATTCGGGTTTAGGCCTGATACAAGAAGGGTGCGAGTGTACCGTCGACCCGGAAATACTGAAAGACTCAGGTGCGTTCAGGAAGTTCATCCATACAGCGGCTCAACAGTTATGGTATGGGCGGGTATTATGAAGAACAGGCGAACTGAGCTCGTTTTTGTAAATGGAAACATGAACGCTGAAAATTACGTTGAGGATATTCTCAGACCTTATGTCCATCCATTTGCACAAACCTTTGGCTCCGATTTTACGTTAATGCATGACAATGCGCGTTCACATACAGCTCGGCGAACCAGTGAATACTTGGCAACGGAGAACATCCAGGTATTGCCCTGGCCTGCACAATCGCCAGACCTCAACCCCATCGAGCACGCATGGGACATGCTCCAGAGACGTGTTTTGAAGGACTTGGACGGAGTGACAACAACCCAACAGCTGAAGGATTTGCTACAATTCCATTGGGAGCGAATACCGCAAGATGACATAAACAGTCTCATTAATTCAATGAATAATCGTTGCCGACAAGTTCTGAATAGCAGAGGAGGCCATACTTTGTATTAAATTGTCCTATTCTTTCACAATAAATTCATTTTCTTAAGAAATTTCAATTTGTAAAAAAAAAGTTTAGTTTCTTATGTACCTGTATATTCTAATATTGTTAATTTCTGTTATTAAAAGAACTTATAAAGAAAACAGCTGTTATTTTTACATCATAGAACCCTAAAAATATTATTTTAAAAATAAAATACAACGTTATAATTAAAATAAATGGTAAAATAAATTAATATAAATGGTAAATTTGTAATATCATGCATGTTGCTTAGACTTTTTTGATGTGTGTAGTTTAGTTTATAATGGTAGCAATTAAAATGATGAAAAAGTGAAGTAACATTAGCTCTGGAGGTAATTTCTCAACAAAAAGCAATTTGAAAAAAGTAGACTAGTTAAGTCTAATACCGGCCTGAAGAGGTGACGATAACTTAAGGATCTTAGTGCGAAGTTGAGAGTAACTGCATAAAACTTCATAACTTCCATTTTGAAGTATGCAGTATTATGCCGCTGTAGCAGGGTTAATTAAATATGGTTCGAAGAAATGCACAATTTCTTTTCACCATCTCTTTAATATCCTACTACTACAGAAAATGGCCATCCTCATTGAGTAAGACAAACTTTACCAACTAATACCACCCTAACTAGGAGGCTTACTATAGAGGTAAAAAGGGGTGACATTTTCTATTCTAAAATTCCCGCTTTCAGCTTACAGCTTTATAACGTTATTAGCTAAAAGCTTATCAGATGACGTTGGTGTTACTTTCATGCTACATCAGAGATAAGTTAATGAGCTGTTTGTTATCATAAAAGTGTTATGACAAAAGCTCCCACCATGATGGCGGACCTTGAGCAGAGAAAGGGCTAACACAGCCTTCACATCAGTCTTAATAAAGAGAAATTTCACCAAAATAATTTAGTGATACTATCTAACATGTTTATTAAGAAAATGTTATTAATTTGGTCTAACAAATTGAATAGAGATTTGAATTATTTTAACAATGGCCGGCAAGATTAGCTTGTCTTTAACAAAGAAATTAATTAAGATGGATAGCAAAACGAAGTAAAATAATGCGGCGAAAATTCGGTAATGAATATTAGATTGCTGGGAATCTAGGTGGAATTGTCTTTTTAAGAGAAACTTAAAACTTTATCCGTAAATAAAACTAAGGAAACAAAATAAACTTATTTTATCATATTGTCAAATAATATTGACAGAAAAGCTTGTATTATGGGTACTAACCCATTATGCAAGCTCTGCTGAGTGTAGATAGCGTTAAATTAATGTCAAGAATATCATATTCAATTCTAATATTCACCACGGATAAAAATACTTATATTCTTGTTTTTGGTAAATATACTACTATTTTTATAAATAGGTTTTATACATAGAAAACAACCAGATCAAAGCAAACAGCCATGTTATGCACAAAGAGATTTACATTGAGTGGCAATCGAACCCGAGACCTCAACATAGCAGCTATGCACTGTAATAACTGCGGAACAGAACAAAGAACTTATTAAGTACGACATATTTCAAATCTGTAACACATAAGGTAGCTCTAATTGCTTCTATACTTTTTATAATCCGAACTTTAATCTCACCGTTCGAAAAAAGAACAATGATACCATAAACAAAATAAAAAAAAAACATTCATTCTTAAATCCAGTTCTCGTTGAATGGGCTCCCTAAAAGGATAGAGTAAATAAAAACGAAGGAGACTCGCGCCTCGGCCACTAGAAGCAATGGAGGCTTACTTTACTGTAAGTGTAAGTGTTCTTTTGTTTGAAATTTTATCAACAGAGGTTTAAAAAGCTTTTCTGTGTTGTCATATTTGTTTATTTGTAACTAAATATTTGTTGTATAATATACTATTCGTATGATAATACAAACGAAATAAGTTGTGTCCATCTTTGTTCACTATGCTATGGCATTCCTTACATACTTATTTATAACAGGTGTTTTAGACATTTTTAACTGAGTCTGAGAGGGAGACGTTTTCAATTTAGTTTGTTTTATTTTTATTTTGGTTACTTAAGAACTTAAGCTTTTCTTGACTAATTTAAATTAAATTTTATTGTTTGAAATGGAAATTTAAACAAATATAAGTATAAAAAAATATAACTTAAATAAAGTTCGATGTACTTTATATATTTTATTAGAACTTTAACTATATTTTAATTATTTAATTTTACATGCCAAAAATATGACATTACCCGTCTTGATTCATCATATAAATATTGCTACTTGGTTTTCATCACGCAGTACTGATATTAACCCTATCAAAACCTCAAGTTACTAATCCAGTTTCAGAGCATAGTGTATAATCTTTCTAAGGTTCCAATCGATACTATTTTCATCCGCTAATTTCCAATCAAAATTCCGACAGCGTCCTCACTTACTAAGATACCGATAAAACAGGATTTAATACCGCTATCTAATACTACGGTACAATATACTCTCACGATACCCTGGAATTCCACTGAGGATGTTTCCCAGCTTCGTAATTAATCCTGTTTTCATTCTTTATTTACTTTCGTTCACTTTTTAGTTAAACCTTTTTAAAAATAAAATTAATGACACAATAAAACTTCTCTTCTTTTTAATTCTGATTATATTATATTAGCCAAAAGACTGGTGGTGATCATAGACCTCCTACAAAACACTATCACTGCGCTATTCTGTGCCTGTCTTAACTTCTGAACCACTCAAATTATATAACCCACAAGACCACTCCTAGTCATAGGCCGCCTTCATAATCATGCACTGCGCTCCATGTCTCTTTCATTCCTCGCTATTCAGCCTCGTTTCTTAGAGAACCCTGGTATCTTTCTTTAACCTGATGATATATAACAGCAACTTCTTTTCTTCGTAAAAAGAAATGGTCCTACCAAAAGAGAAGAGCTTATTATTAAACGAGCCATTTAATCATTTGACATTAATCACTTACAATAAAATACCAACATCTAAATTCAAAACACTAAATTAAAAAAACAGAATTCACAACACTATTACTTCATTGCGAGGCGTTATAAAAATGTTATAATACTTCCGATTATATAAAATTTATAGTGTTGCCAGTAAACTGGTTCTATTTCCCATTGTAACGGGTAGAAATGTATCTCGCGTGAATCATCAAGGATTCAACGGGTGTGGTTGAATTATACAATGGTGTAATTATGTAACGGATCAAAGGATGTATAACACAGTGTTGCAGGACTTTGGTGCTATATACAGGCTGTTATATTAATGAACAGTATTTTAAGAGGATTTTTGCTTACTTTTTTAAAAGAGACAAATAACTCGCCAAGGAGATGATGCACAGCATAGAAAATGCCTATCCAAACTAAGGCAACATATAAAGATGATTTTACTTTAAACATTGTACTCGTACCTTGAACACATCTAGACTAACGCAGTCATTCATGTTCATGCGAATATAAATTTACATAGACCGAGAACCAAAACCAAGACCTTTTTAAAGCTGCTAATGCCACAAAGGTCATCAACAACATAATCTAATACACCAAATATTTGCTTTAAGCGGGAATCGAACCCGAGACCTCTGCGTAGCATTCATATTATATACCTACTACGCCAAAGAGATCGTCAAACTAACCAACACCAATAAATACCTAACTTTCTTAGCAACAACATCGAAATACGCCTTCATTTAATTCCATGAACTTATACCTACTATACCACGCACGTTACCACCTGAGTACTTCAAAAAGAGATAGAAGATATTATATAAGAATAGATGACCCGTAAGTGCGAGCGAGATAGATATAGAGAAATAGCTTTAAGAGCGTTTAACGGGCTCACTAGCGCCGCCAATAGAAAAAAAATCATAATTCGCAAATAAGATAAATAATGTAAAATGTTGATAACAAAGTCTTGAGAAAAGGCAATAAAGTATTTGTATAACACACTCTCAACACTTTAAATGTTTTTCAAATAAATAAATATTGGATTATAAACAAAAACGGCCGTTTTTTTTTCGAATGCGATATTTACCTAATTAAAAAACATTTAAAGTGTTGAGAGTGTGTTATACAAATACTTCATTGCCTTTTCTCAAGACTTTGTTATCAACATTTTACATTATTTATCTTATTTGCGAATTATGATTTTTTTTCTATTGGCGGCGCTAGTGAGCCGCGTAAAGGCCCTTAAGACGCGATATGTATAGTATGCAATGTAACGAACCGATTAAGATGCTCATCTAGATAACCGGAGTTAGGACTAGGTATGGTCCGTGTAACAACTAATTGATAATTTATATCCTAAAAGGGCACACTTTAGTATTGCAATATATTGTAAGTAATTATGCCGGGAAGTGTTTTGCTTGTATCGATACTGAATTGTATTTAGATATTTCTATCTACGGTATGGCAACATTGAATAATTCTGTAATTTACAATTACCATTTACTACAAATTTACTGTTATTCAAAGGTCATAAGCTCCCTAACTGCTTTCCAAGGGTATCTTTCTTTCGCGATTTCTAGTCAGTTTCTAGTATGTATCATAGGCGTCAGTTGAATTGAAATTTTACAAAAATAAAGAAAAATACATTTTAGCCTCCCTAGTCTGTCATCACTAAACTACCAGGCTATTAAAAAAGTAATGGAGCTATAAATAAAAGTATACATTATTACTAAACAAAATAATTTTGATTGGAATGAAAATTACCTAAGATTTCATTCAAAACGGTTCCTATCTAAATTACACTTTAATTTAAGTTAGAACATTCTGTATAGATAACAATCACTTCGAAATAACACTTGTTAGGCAAGACGAATCCTTTCCGAAGATGACCGAAGTAACCCGAAGGTAAAAAAACAACATTTGAAAGGAATGCGTTGCTCTGTTTCTAATCGGGAGTAAGTATATTCCTGAGACCGCGACTAAAGGATACGGTAAAAAATATCATTTGAAATATCCTTAGAAAATCAAGAGCCATGAAAGTTATTCAGTTTTTTAAATATGGAATTGGTGTACCCTTAAAAGTGTTACAACAGGAAAAATGTTTTCTATTACTATCACGGTTTCAAAGTTATTTTTACTTTTATACTTAAATCATCATTACAGCCCATTAATGTCCCTCTGCAGGGACGGGCCTCCTCCTACTATTACCACTCTTAATTATACTTAAATAAAGATTGTTTAAAATAAATTCAGAAATGGACTGGGTAACAAATGAATAGCCTTTAAAACTAAGGTTTGATTGGTAGGAATTGAAAATAAATTAAACTGTAGTCAGGATTCGATCCTAGTTCAGAGGAGTACTTAATGTAAAAATAATTGGAGCAGTCCTATGTCCAGCAGTAGACAAGATGGAAAACAGAGTTGTAGGTATCGATTGTTCAAGTTTCCCTCTATGTATTCATAAATGAGGATCACCTTTGTATTGGACCATTAAAAACTAACATTAATACATTATACTACGAAATGCACCACGTCATTAACGAAAAAAACCTTCATACATATTAGTTATAATCTCTACAGAGTAAAAAGTTTTCATATTAAGCTAATGACATCTGCGGTAAACAGCAAAAAGTTCCACATATCCCGGAACTACTACACACGTGGTAGTCAAGTCATTAATAAGTATATTAGTAAATTATACTTGAATGAAAGTTAATAGGATGTTAAGCTATGTACATACAACCTAATCAAGTCGAAGATCCGAAAAAAAATATAATGTTGTACTGAAGTTAATCAAAGTAGCTAGTGCGCTTGATATCTACGATACTTACTCTACCGGCGTATCGTCGGTAAAGAGATGCTTGAGCCTTGACTTCTTTAGTCACTCAAATTTGCAGCAGTGATTTTTATTTATTTTTTATTTTTTTTTGGTCCCATCGGGCAATCTGCATTTGTGTATATTCATTTTTTTGTCATCTTTTCTTTCTGTACTTTTTGTTAGCGAGACTGTTTACACTTTTCTTATTATGTTTTATATAAGTGAAAACTTGTTATTGGCTGTCTGTTACCTATAAATGTTCCTAATTATGTTAATTTAGCTGTAAGTTTTCCATGTAATAAATAAATAAATATCTCGGAACGGTTGGGAACAGTATGATAGCGAGCGTCAAGACTGATATTTTCGGTAACAAATATGTATGTCATAAAATATAAATATAAATTAAATATCTTTTGGTTAATGCTTCCTGTCTGTTTCATTAATAAAATAAGGAATTTCTTTAAATTCTCCTACTAATGCTACTGATATTATAAATGCGCAAGTTTGTGATGATGTATGGATGGATGCATGTCGTACTCTTTCTCGCAAAAACTACTGAATGGATTTTAATGAAATTTGGAATAAAGGTAGTTTAGGGTGTAGTAGTACATTTAAGCTTTACAATGCGGGCGAAGCGGACATCAGCTAGTTATTCATACAAAAGAATGAGCCTTTTGTAATGAGTGAATGTCTTAATTATTAATTAGAAAATTATTTTTACAACGACCGTACAAATCCTACAGAAGATATATTCAGTGGTAAAAACTAATCTTACTCCCACACCACCTACACAAAACCTAGACGAAACTTGCCAAAAAAAAACCCTCAAACAAAAACAGATATTAAGTAATTAGCAGTTCATGGTAATCACTTTCGCGTAACACGAAACAAGCTATTAAAATTTAATTTCAATGCTACGCCAATTAAAATCTGCGAGCCTGTCTATCAAAAAATACAAAAAGAGACTCCAACAAGCTTTCTATTTAATAATGAAAAAAGTTAAGTTACTTTAGAAGCAACAAAACACGCCTTGAACTTAATAAGAACAATAACAATCAATCTAGTTTCGAAAACAATACACGGGGAACGTAAATTCATTAAGCAAGTTTACTTTCACAAACAGTGTAGTAGCTGCACACGTGGTGCCATGGACACGTGGTCACTGGTTCAAATACTAAGCAGAACTATTACTTGTTTAATCCACAAATAATAGTCCTAAGTCTGAATATCCTTTGTTCTCTGTCTGTAATTTTCCCGCAACATAATGTCACAGGACTGCACAAGGTGGCAATAATTGAAGGAGGTCTATGTCCTGCTGGACGTCAATTGGCTGATATAATGCTGATGATAAGGCTTGACTATTGCTCAAAATGGCCTACAAGGTCGACGGAAAGAAAAAAATACAAGAAGATGGATACAAAGTTTAAAATTAAAAAAAGTTTCAAATGTTATTCTTTTACAGCAATATTTTCTACGTTACTTTACCTTTATATGACCCTAAGAGACCCTCAAAAGTATACTCAGTGTAGTTCCAATTAGATAAAATTGTATACCTTTAAATTCAACTACTCATTAGCAGATAATCAATTATCTCAAGGTCATGACGCCAATTAACAGTGGTTTTACAAAGTACTAACCAACGTTAGAGTCGTGTACACGAACGCATTAGTGCCCAACACAATAACAGCCTATTCCATAAAAGCAAAGACCTAGTAATAAAATAAACTACGATAAAGAAAGTAGAAAAGTAATAGTTAAGTATTATGCTAATTAGTATAGTAGTTAATTAATTTTATGTATGCCGCAGTCTGTTTGTTTTGTACTAGCGACAAAGGTCACAACTTTCTTCTTAAAATATCATTAGGTCAGTAAGAAAACGCAATGAAGAAAATAATGATTAGAATTATAAGAAATAACATTAGTGTTATAATTTATTCTGTCGTATTTCTATTTATTATATACCTATTTTTATATGACCCACTGAAAGGATAGTCATTCTTTTGTGATATAAGGATGTTATTAAACCTACGCTGCATAAGCAGTAGTTGTAAGTAAGCAGCGTTTGTATCGAGTTTTTTTTTCCAAAAGATTCTAGACTAATGTCAAACCCCTAAATGTGAATGACACCTTCCATAACTACAGAAAGGAGGTCGGTAGCTTTGCATGAGTTTAAAAAGCATTGATAATAATCTGCAATGGTTTAATGGAACTTCCATACTAAAGCTGCTATTTTTTGTGTAAAAAAAATGTGTGGGTATCCATGGACTTTATGGTATTGAGGGCTGTCAGGGTCATGAGCATGGCGGACTTGAGCTGAAAACACCGAATCCGCATTGTGACCCACGCGGCTATTATATTTTCGCCTAACTTATTACGGGTTCAGTTGTCAAAACCTAATTACTAGCACAAATTAATTTATTTTTAAAGTAAAACTACGCTGAAGATCAGCCTATACCCACGAATTTAAGTAGAACTCAATTGTTTAAGTCACTCTCGTTTTGTATGACCATAAAGGTTTGTACACACAAGCGGTAGTCGCTAGTGAGCCGTAATAGAAAGCCGCAATCAATCTTCATACATCGTCTCGATCGCCCACCATACCCATACAAACGTTTAATTACATACATACACCAATTAAAGTTCTAATGAACTGATTTTATGGTTAATCCCTTTTCTATGGACATTAAATTGTTAAGTTATGTGTAGTTAGTACAGAATTGTTAATCATTTATTTTTAATTAGGGAGTTTTTTTTACTTTTTATCGTTCTATGTAAACAAGTTTTGGTTACGTGTTAAAGTAATCGTAAAGGAGCTTATTGTGAATGAACAAACCCTTTAGTTATAAAAAGCATAAAATGTCGCAGCGCGCACATAAAGATTTGCATTTAGAACAGCAGAGGCAACCAACATGCACAAGAAATCATTTCTGAATGAGTTTTATTATACCTATCTTTCTTAAGACTATTATTCAACTTTTATTATATTAAGTAATTATTAATATAATATTATTATAATATTAATTTCTATTTATTTAAGTAATATTAAAGCAATCCGTGAAATATATCCTCCATATTTCATGCTGGTCAGACGCGTTGGTATCGTATTTTGTATCCTTCCTTGTGAGACATTATAAGTAATAATCCCACGAAACCCTTGCTGTTTGGACCGTATATTTTGATAGTAAAACTTCGCACTTTAAATTTCTTACAAGCATTCCCGAAATATCCGTAAACAAGTAGATCGAAACTGTACCTACTATAAATACTGCAAACCCTACTGCCCACGGTATTCCATACATACATATACCTACAAGACTTCTGTTTACTTCAACTAACTTTCGCTTACTATGCAGTATATCCATATTTTACTGTCTCAATTTACATTTTCGTGAGCGTTTCAGTTTTATGTTAGTCAATAAACCAACAGGTTATCAAGAATAAACTACATAATGTATGGTTTCAAACATTTTAGACTAACAAATCGTTTTTAAAGTTTAAGACATTTTGGTTTTTGCACAACACCATCTAGTCTCAAACTAAGTTGAGCTTGTACTACAACTATTTACTAGGTATAAACACAGATATACTCGTACTTACATACTTTTGTTTTGGAAAATGAAAACAAATGCAAACTTTAATGTTCTGGCACATAAAGTTTTGCATTAAGCGGAAATCGAATCCGAGACCTTTGCGTAGCAGTCATGTAATGTCACTAAATCACAAAATTCACCAAATTGAAGCGGTATAGATCTCATCAAAATATCTTAAATTAGCAAAAAATAAAAGGTACAAACGTTAGGGAAGGAAATAGCTTAGTGCTAAAATAAGCATCGTTGTGGCTATGCGAGAGTGACACACCTTGTTGGTATGCGATATTAATACATACCGAGAAACGGTTTTATAAAATAATATATTTTGTGTTCTTTTAGTTTGTAATTAGTATTAATATTATGAAATGTAAAAATTCTGAAATAAAGAATATTTATTTATTTATTTATTTTATTTTATTTATTTTAATAATATAAAGGACACTGGAAGGGTATTATAGGAGAAGATTCAATAAAACATCTATTGTAATTTGTATGTATCTTGAGGTTTAGTTATAGGTTTAGTTTGTTTCGTAGTTTTTAAGTATTTCCATGTTGCCTATCTGTTCTAAGACACCCGATAAACAAAACAGCGTATAGATCACTAAGTATTTACCTCTTTTTCTAGGTTTGAAGTATGTGCCTGTAAAGACAATGATTATGGTTCTAAAGTGATAAAATTATAATGTCTTTATAGTAAAATATTAATCTGTGGAGTAAATAATCTAAATGGGCGAAATACGCTACCGACTAGCTTATTCAAAACAAACATGGCCAGCAATGATGGATTTTGAATTTCGACAGCTGAAAGTTATTAAACTTTTTTTCTTTATGTCACTTTTAGCGCTTGTGATTACTATTTGACATTAGTTGCTGTCAGATTTGACACTAGAGAGACATCGGTGATCGATGCGAAATCGTAGAGGAATATAGTGAAATTCAAGTTACTCGATTTTTTATCTCAAATTATATAAAGGCTGGTTTCATAAATTACTTTAAATCAGATTTCCACGTGTTTAACACTTAAAAAGATATCCAGAAACATGTGTCATTTATCATTTCATAACATTCATATATGTCGATAAACTTTCTATCGTATTTTCTTTAGCACCCACACTATTGTCATAAATATCATTTTAAAAAGTGCGTTACGACATGTGTCTCTTTGACCTAAGGGACATTATACCTTTGTTGTTTTCTTGTGTTGTTTTCTGTATCTTATATGGCTAAAGACATTGTAGGCGGCAAATTTTCTAGTTGAATGGGTTTTGTAATTGCAGATTTGTATCATCAGTACAGTCTGTGTTTTAGTTGTTCTAGTTTAAATAACTATGTTAATAAATAAAATATTTAATTCATTTAGGTGGGTAGATATATTTAGCTAAAATTATACTTATTAGAACTTGATGAACTAATTTTCTCTAAGTTACTAAAGTGAGGTAGAGTCATTCTTTACACAGAAGGTATCTCTTTTAGAGTAAATGAAACTACCGCGAGAGAAGCACTCTTCAATCTACCAAGTAAATCAACCACTTTAACCAACGTGGTATTTTCATCCAGAGACCCTCCTTTCAAGAAGTTATAAATAGAAATAGAAAAATCATTTATTTGCAGCAAAACATACAAAAATGAAATACTTAGTAGCTACAATAACTTATATCTAATTTGCCGCAAATCAGCCTCAAGTCAGCAAATACTGGCTAAAGATAACCAGCGCTGGTCTTCCCTTGAGACTGGTTGACGAGTGACGTACGGTCTACATACACAAATACAAAGATAAATAATTATTATTTATCTATGACATAAATAAAAGGCAAATACAAGTTCAGGCCTACGAATGGATTATTTTTTGACAATCAGACTCCGATGGTCTTAATACAAACATGACCTACTTTATTAAACTGTTTGTTTTTTTCGCAGCCCTATTACTTTCGCTAAGATCACAATCGACACGACCTACTACTAATATCTAAACAGGCCGTACCATTACGTTTCGCTTGTAACATAAATATGATTGATTGTATTACTATAATAGTAAGCAACTTTTAACCTACATATTAAGAATAGGTACGTGCAGATTTTATATGGAGATACGATAAACAGTTACACCATTAAGTTTTAAAAAGATATTTAATTAGGTGTTCCGCTTAAATCTTTTGCCACTTATAGATTTTAATGATTAAAAAAGTGTGTTATATTGTGTTGATTCTGGACCGTTGCTTAACAGTTGGTTGGCAAAACTGTGCTTTGTTTCCTTCCTGTTGGTAAGAACAAAACCTACTTGGAAGTTTGAATATCAGCTGTTCAATACGGATATTAGAAATATGACTGTTACTGCTTTTCGTGTTGTGCCAAAAGACGGAAATGAAGCTGTTCTCGTAACAGTAAATACCTACGAAGGATACCAAATTGCTTCATGTAAGCAAACTAGACGCACTTGCGATACGTTTCCCATCAGGTTCAATAGGAATTTCCGCAATACTCGCACTACCCGCAGACAACAGCTGTTTTACCATTTACCACCGAAAGAGCTCACCTTCACTCATTAATAGCGAACACAATCAAAATATTTCAAAGCCGTTTAACATTCAGATTAAAAAGTAAAAGATAAATGAATACCGGAGGCAAAACTATTACCACAAGAAGCTCATTCACTTACATAGTTATGTAAGCCAAACAAATATATAAATATCATCAAAAACAATTACTAGAAAATGTTTCTTACATAAACTTGTTGTTCATTTAATAGATGTAGGCATCGTTTAAAAACGATGAAGTGGATGCTTACATTAACAATTTTTCACTACCGGTCATGACTTGGTTTATTAACTACTGTAGAACGCGGTTACGCTTGCTTGGGTCACGGTTTTTGTTTTATAAACACGGTATTAATATCGTATTGAAACTGAATGAAAGTAAGATGCAGTCCAGAGATGAAGGCAACGGATAGTAGTTGAACAACTTCGCTCAACTGTCATCACCTTACCGCGCCAAGTGCTTTACAAGGAAATATAGGTCTCCGTTCTTTCGTGAGCTGTTTTGTCGCGTTTGTTTCCATAAAGTTTGGTAACTCTTTCCTATGTCAAACAATTAAAATGTGGAACAACCTTCCGTTGCATGTTTCCTCTTTTCTATAACATTTCGACGGGTCCTACGTATACTGGTGTAACCCGCAAATTGACGAAAATGACTTTTTTGCTTGAATGGCCTTAAAATAACCTATTCTTCTCAAATCAGTAAGAAAAATATTAAAATTTCTTTTAGTTTCGGCGATACAAACTAGTAAACTGATGTAAGTAACACAATTTAATGCAAGGAGACGGTCAAAACTGATATAAGTTTCTTGCATTAGTTTACGTAGTTACGATCTACGTGACGCGTGAGTGTAAGTGACCGTTGCACCAGTATACGCGCGGCGACGATACAGCGCGTACGTACGATACGGGTGTAACAGCAACGAATTTTACTTTATGTATTGAATTTCTAAAAAATATTTATATTTTTCGACGTTTTGAGTGTTTAAGATCAGTGAAAATAAAAATAATAATAAATATGAAGCGTTCTCGGAGTCAATTAACCCAGATACTCCTGAAACTATTAAGGGTCTCAGATCTTTAAAAAAAATTGATATATTGGTATTTGTGTCACTAACGTTTTAGAAAAACTACTTATAAAGTAATCCTGGTCCTCTGGGAAATCTGGAAAATGATCGGTGTTATAACACCTGGTAGCAGAATGGGTAGCATATTGCTAGTAGAGAACTATGGGGAATATTTTGAATAAAATTTTACACTTTATTGATTTTTAAATCTTTGCTGGTTTTTTTATAAATTTTAATAAATTGTGGGTAAATAAATAAATAAGCAGCTAAAATTAACGTTAGTTGTGCAATGAAAGAACTCTTAGGGAGCAAATAAACTTAACATTTCTAACATAAAAAAGTTAGTTTTGCATTATTTACAAGTTAGGGCTAAAATTGCTTGCAGCTATAGCTACCACAATAAAGCAACGTTACTTTATAGATAATATAATTCTACAGAGCCATATAGCTAAGACATTTTTGTTCAAAACATGAAAAAAAATCTCACCCTCATAAATTTGTCATCACTTGTAACCACTTGTGTATTAGCACAGCCGTGAAAAATACGTGACACTATGCAATTCAATCGATCTTGTGAAAGAGTGAGAAGTTATCACAGGAGGATTAGTATCTGACAACTTTTCCCAGTACATCCACTTGGAGGGACAACAATGTTTCCACTAAACAAAAAGATGGCCATCCCGAACGCCTTCTTGTAATAGAATAAAACGTTAGAACGTTTTATATATACGTAAACGTATCTGACTAGGTTTTTATTTAAATAGAAGTCTTATTTTTTTAAGTTTAGTAGATTGTTGTTGTGATACAAAATTAATTGTGCAATGTATATTTTATTTTGATGAGTCTGTAAGACAACTATTTAATTAGTCTTAGTAGTCGTACAGTTCTTACCTAAAAAGAATCGAACATTTTGTTATAGATACATATTATTTTATTAACATGGTAAAGAAAGCACTGATTACTTTAACTAATTATTATTACTAAAAAGACGAAGCCAAGTATAATCTTTTAATAAAGTTTATAGCCTGTTAAAGACTGATTTAATATCTCCTTAACCTATTAAAGATGATATTTACTATCTGAGCGAAAATCATGTTAAATTTTTAACATTTTAAAATTAAATGGAAAAGACTTCAAAATTTGAAGTCATTACAAAAATAGTAAATACGTTTATTTTTACACATTTAATGTTACACAATAAACGTGTTTTACTATTTTGTACGTTTGTTTGTTTCATTTTTACATAAAAAAATCAGGTTCATGACCACAAAACCACATAAATTACTGGTACAACTAGTTTCTTAGTAGCTTGTAAAGTAGTGCAAGTGCTAAAAGTAGATAAATGAAATTATTTTCCCATATTTCGAGGTTTCATGATTTACAAATTACACTCATATGTATGACTAATAATGTGTATTTCTTTTATTTTCATTATTTAAAAACTAAGTCAGAACTTTGTAAACTAGTACAAGTGGCTACTTGTAACAGTTTACTTGTTTGGATACTTTGATCAAAACAAGCTAAACAAATGCAAGTACAGCTATTTTCTAAAATACAAAGAAATATAAAAATATATTTAGTCCGGTTTTTTCCTTTCATTTCCAGGTATAACCTATCAAAATATCAGTAATTTCTGTAGAACTTTGACAAAGTTAAAAGCTTTTGAACCTTTGAATTGCTCTCCTGTAAAGTTGTGTTTTTGCACTTATACTAGTCTACGTAGAACCCGTCGATTTGATCATTTTAGTATAGAGAGAAAAAAATGTACTTATAAATCAAGTTTTGTATGCTATGGACTGCTTGACTATGGTACCAAAGACCTACAGGAGTGGTCCTGTTAGGAAAGGGGCAGAGGGTACAAGAACATATCCCTTTAAAGCAAAGCTTATTTAAAGGATGCCAGTTTCTACCGTCAGATGTTCTATGTTGCTATCAGAATATGCTAGAAAAATATGTTAAAACTGCTACAACGCTGATTTGGCCTACGGTTCGCAAAGAAACACATCAAATTAAACATTGCTATTTGAATAATATGAGTTTGAATTACAAAGAATTAAGGTTGTCTGAATAAATGTATTTGACTGTACATACTAAATATAAGTACCACTGGTAAATAATGTTAATTACATATTTGCTTAGTCTTCATAAATAATAGAAGTGTACTTTAAAAGTCAAGTCACAAACCACTTTTCTTTTCTTTAGTGTAATGCACAGAAAGCGAAAGTAGGAACAATATTTATCTATAAAGAGTTCCAATGAAGGGTCACGTATGTACAAACAAACAAATTAAACACACCTTTATCCAAAAAATATACATGCGATTTTGTTCATTAAGGTATAACTAATAAGGCGTTTTTTGGCTTAGAAGTATTTTGGGTCAAGGTGCACCGTTTGTTGTCCAAAAGCCGGTACTTGATTATTATGTTTGAACGAAAAGAAAAGGCAATTAATTATGTTTGTACGTGTTATTAATGATGTTCTTATGCTTATGATGTTGTGAATAATTAAATAATAACATGTTTCACACATTCTCTCAGCGCTATCTAGCCTTAAACTAAGCAGAGCTTTTAAACTATCATGTGTATATGTCAGCTGAAGTTTAATGCTTGAAACCTGTATCTGTAGTCTTTACGTACCTACGTTAAGTCCGACAATGGTCATCATAATCATAACAGTCCATTAATGTCCCACTGCAGGGACGGGCCTCCTCCCGTGACGGAGGGATACTTGGCCTACTAATACTACCCAGACGGATTGGTAAAGGGTTTAATTTCAAGTTTTTCTTCTTTTTACTTCGTAAAGATCATATTTACGATTAGTTCCTTAGTCGGTTTTTACGGCACCCATGGGATTAGATGGGGTGGTGATATATTGTATTCTTACTCCGTCAATGTCAATCACACGGACAATGGTGAATATCATCAAAAAACCTTGTCAAAATCAGATGTTTTTCTGTGATTTGCGCCATTTTTGTGTACAACCTGTGTAGTATTGGCAACGGCCATTGTCATTCAAAACAAAGAAACGCGAAACTTAACAAAAACTAGTAAAACCTTAATAAGCGATATAATAACCATGTAAGTACAAAGTAAGACTAGGTGCCAAATGGTGTACTACCACAATACACCTACTAATGGGGACCACAACCATTTATGGTGTTATTCTAGCTATCTGAGGTAAGCAATAGCTAAATGTTATACACAGTTCCGCGTAATCGATATACGATTATGCTTATCTGTTCACTTGTGTTAACTCAAAGAAATATCCCGCCAAACTAGTATCTTTGATGCATAGGCTCAAATATAGAGCGTAGTTTACCCCGCCAAACTGTATCCTGTTGGGGCACAAGTCTCCTAAATAAACGGCCCGAAACTTGTGCAGCACAAATCTCTTCAATTACGTAGCGAAAATTAGTCTACTAATACCAACGCTGACCTGGTAGATTTAGTATAGGCTTTAATTACTTTGCCTCTTCTTCTTTATTTAATCACCTTTTACGCCACCCATAGTTATAAAGTAGTGTTATGGTATATTTTACATCATCGCACAGAAAATCTCTTTTAAATACCTTTCTTGTAAAAGCCCATTACGAAATCAAGTTATCAAAGCAAATAAATAATATGAAAATCCAAGCTTTGTTTCTTTTCACTTTCACTTCCGGTTAGTATTATGCTTTCCATCACAATTTCCTAACAAGTGAACTTGTTGATAAGAGGCCCTTTAAAACATTTGGGTACTCCTTGTCTATAAGCTAAGTCTGTAATTTAATAACTATGTACTGATGACTGTTTGTACCAAAATAAAATAAAAAGCAAAAGATGGTAAAAGCATGTTTCTAATTAAGTATTAAGGACAAATTACTTGTTACAAAATGTTGATAAAAACCTGATTCCTATAATTTAATATCTATAATTTATAACAATCGTCCTTTCGATACCCTTCCAAAAATTCCACTTTTCTATTCCATTAAGGAATAAATATTTTCCCTTACCATGACACCCTCTATCAAACAATGAAAAACAACCCCTTACTAGAAAATTATGAAATATTATACCTACACAATACCGTTTAGCTTTTAAATAATGCAAGAACACGCAACCCACAAAATGTAGAGTTGTTTATACATGCACCCTATTAACGCTAACTGGGCTTGATAGGAGATAGTTGCCGTCCTGATTACTAATCATGAATAAATTATATTATGTAAATAAGCTTATTTAGATATATCAAACGCTACAGACGTTCACAGAGTTCAAATTACAAATGAAGGTATAATGTCAACTGACCGTTTGTTTACGGTACGTATTTAAATTAAGAATGCAGTTTTGAATGTACGAGTTGTCTTTGCTAATTAGTCACGTTCTTATTGTATCAACTTGTTTTAAATTGAATATAGAATGTTCGAATTCGATGACATTATTTATGCGGTCAGCTTGTCAAATAAACTCGGTAAACTGTAAGATAATTATTAACATTTGTACGAGTAGGTCTATTTCAAAAACGTTTACGAATACCATGTTTTATTTGTCAAAATGCGTTTTAAAACTTTTTTTCATTTATAACAATCACGTTTTCTAAAATGGCAGAAAATATAATAACATGATTTGAAGATGAGAATATCAATGAGATACGTAAAGACATAAAAGCTTTACAAATCACAAACTATAAGAGGCATGGCAACCAACTTCTAATAACCAAAAAAAGAACTGATAAGATTCGTATTCTATTTTTAAAAACACTGTAATATTGACAGGCAACATTGATTGATGTAACAGCCGACTCCTTCATCAGCACCTAGCAACATTAATTATTACGAAATCAAACTGCCGATAAATAAAATGGATCCGCGATATAAAAGTTTTGATTATTAATAGTTACGTCGATACCGGTGTTCTTTATACCATAACATGCTTTTAACAAGCGTGTAGAAATCCGGTTTTAGTAAAACAATAGTTAAAGCTACTTTTAAAATGTTTTATTTAAATTTTTAAGAACAAAACCTAAGCGTAAGAATAGAATCATTAGAATCTGTTGTGACTGTGTCAAACTTTTGTTGGCATGAGCATGGCTGTTTGATTTTGTAAGAATGAAAGGTAATTATTTATTTTTTAATGTATCTGCTTAGTGTAATATAACCTATTTTCCGAAGACCCACTATAGGGTATAAGCCTTCTTTAAATATTTCCACAAAGCGCGATTTTAAAACTCTCTCAGCCCTTGATTTCCTGCAACCCTTAAAAGGTTCATCAAGTATTAACTCGCATTATTTTACAACTGATTCTACTAACGATATTTAAGAAAAATCTTTGAAAACGCATTTCTACAAGTTTGCCATACTCGTACTATGGACAATATTGTCTCTTTCAATACTTCCATAAATATTCAAAATTTAACAGCAGATGTCTTCATGAATAAATAAAAAATTAACATCACGTATTTATTTGCAAAAATTCGCGTGACGACTAAAAACACGTAAGCTACAACTGCCGAATTATTAATTAGTATAAAACCTCCTTGGCGTTACAATCACTTTTTTATGGTAATCAAGAAGTTCTAATCATAGATTCATTGAACCTCTTTGTTGCGTAATCAAAGACAAACTTTGATTAGTTTGTGTGTAATGTTTTAAATTTAGAAAGAATCGTTCGAATACTAATAAGTTTTAAGAAACAAAACGTTGATGTCAATGCTCTTTAATTGGCGGGAAGGTTGACGTTTTAAACACTATTGTTTTTTAAATTACTTTTTGTTGGTAAGCAGTTATTCTAGAAATTTAATTTCTTAAACATGTAATATCAATCACAATTTAGTAAGCTTATATTAATCATAAATGCTGTTTGTGTGACTAATAAATAATGAATTTCCCAAGAAGCATGCCCTTGTGTCGCTGGGATTATAACAATTTGAAGGACTTAAATTCCAGACAACATTCCTGGCTCGCGACAATTATTTGATGATGGCTTTACGAGTATGTACGATTGTACTGCGTGGGATGCGAACCTTCATGCTGTCATGTCGCCATGCAAACTAGAGAGAGTAAAATTGACGACCAGAATCGCCTTGCGATTATGATAATAAAATATTACTTACACGACATTCACACAACGCCATCTAGTCCCCAACTAAGCAGAGCTTGTACTATGGTTTCTAGACAATGCGTAAATACACTTAAATACTTTTCTTATGAACAATGTAACATATTGGAAAAAATATTAGACTTTACTTCCCAACTTAAGTCCAATACTAAGTACTTTTTTATCGTCCATTTCAATATGAAACTATTTTCTCATACATCAAGATCATCACTCATTCTAAGTAAAACCTTCCCGAGGTTACTTCCAAAGAAAGAAACGTGTAAACAATTCTTTATAAAAGTGTCGTAAGATCTACAGCGTAGTGTCAGCGGTCGCATTCCTCTGATAGCTTATGTCAATATCAATGTATGCATTTTTTATAGTCGTGGGACCGTGGTTAACTGATGATTCTGCCAAGATTAAAACGAATAAAAATAAGTTTGAATGTCATGTTCCTTGTCAATATAGTTTTTTTTTTATAATGCCGTGTCCTTGGATAGAGATCATGCAAACGTAGTGTAGGACCCATCCGGCCTGATGGGCAGACGACCTGAGTAGGGTTGTTAAAATGGATGAGACGGGCAAGGGACCGGAAGGATTGGCGCGAACTTGGGAAGGCCTATGTCCAGTTGTGGATTGCTCATGACTAAGAGAGAGAGAAGGGAGTAAAAATACTTTCTGTTACCTCCCCATCTGATCCCATGTGTGTTGAAACAGTACGCTAAGTTTCCCTAACTCACCGGGAAAGACTCGTCCCAAGTTCCCTACAATGGGACTTTAATGGGCTTAAATATCGATGACATCACAATAACTAAAAAAAAGCAATAATTATGAAACAAATCTTGTCACGAACAAATGCAATAGTAAAGTATTTGAAGATTACAAAAGTTCATGAACTTGTCTTTGAGCATGATGCATTGAAATTAAGCAGACATTCTTACGTTTAAAAAATTGTACTACATAACAGATAAGTAGAGAAGTCAAATGTTATGAATGTGTTTTAGTTTTTAATCAGAAAATGAAAAGAATTTTCTCAATTGGGGTGTTATTTTTTAATCTTTGTTATCTTTAATTTTTCTTAAAAAATTTGAATTAAATTTTTTTTGTTTAAATGTTTTAATATTAAAATTTGAAAAATATCGGTGTTCCTACTTGAAAATTTTAGTTTACAGACGTTTGTGCATAAACAATAAAACATATTGTTACTGGAACCATTATTATTGTTGAAAGAACGAAATGACAATAAGAAAATTTCATTTCTTACTATCGTGCGCAAGCAAGCTCTATCTATGCGTTGCTTGAGCGCACTTTTTAACCGACTTCAAAAAATGGTGGAGGTTCTCAATTCGGTTGTATTATTTTTTGTGTACTTACTTTGACTTTTGTTCTATCTCTGTTGCGTGCTATTATGAATTATGGAAGTACATATCACAAAGGTTCACGTACAAAACAATAAAGTAATTATTACGGTAAATATTATAAGTTACATAATATTGTTAAAGTGCATTGTAAAGGCTACGGTTTACACACGATTTACATAAATACCTATTACTATAATCTGACAATGACCTGATGAGCAGACGGTGTCGTGGTTAGTTTATCTGCTTACTACCGTATTTGCCGGACTCGAATCCCATGGAAGTCAAGCATTTGACAAAATTATTTGGTTTGGTCTGGGTGTGTACTTATGTTTTATCCGTTGTGTTGGGTCCATAGTACTCTCTAACATGATTAGGAACTTGTACTATAAATGCTAGATAAACCTTTTGCAAAAACGTACATATAAAGAAGGCAGACCAATACAAACAATCACACTGATATTTAAATTGATCCGTAATCAAAGCCGAGACATCCGAACGCCAGCTTTTACATCAGCTAAAATACACAAACTTACTTTAACCGAGATTAAACCACGCCAAAAGTAGGTAACTATCATAATAGAAAACAACATTTAACCACGCATTATTCCGAGCACACATTAATTCTAATTAATTATGACTTATACAAAGATTCTCTAACTCATTGAATATTCACTAAACAATTTTGTCATTTTCTTAGACATAATCCCACGTCAGAATGTCTGTTTGTCATGCGTTTTATGTACGACCGCATTGTATTACGTCGAATGAATTGAAAATGAAAATGAAAATGAAAAAATATTTTATTTCATATAAGTCAAATCAATGACACTTATGAACGTCGGAGTTTTTATAGTGATCACAGCACGTCTAACTTAACGGCTAAGTTTACTGAGGGTTCGGAACACTACCATGACAGAGAAGACACCCACAAGAAACTCTGCTGGGTTCCTATCACTCTTTTAGGTGATCACTTCACAAATATTTTATTAAGAAAACAGGACAATTCAGATCCAGGCATTTTTATCGTTTAAGTAATCCTTTACACTGTAATATGATTTCAATATTAACTTATGTTTAATGAAAGATTTAAATTTATTAATTGACAATTCTTTAACTTCCATAGGGAGCTTATTATAAAAACGAATACCATTACCAGCGAAAGAATTACTTATTTTATGAAGCCTAGTGTGGAGAACAGCAAGTTTATTTTTATTTCTTGTATTAACATTGTGTATATCACTCATTTTTTTATATTTGTTTATATTTTTGTGTACATACATTAGATTTTCGAATATATACTGGCAATGCACAGTCATAATCTTAATCACTTTAAATTTGTCTCTAAGAGACTCTCTTGGGCCCATATTATATATACAACGTACCGCTCTTTTTTGCAATACAAATATTGTGTTGATATCAGCCGCACTACCCCACAACAGAATACCATACGACATAACACTATGAAAGTAGCTAAAATAAACTAGCCTAGCTGTTTCTATGTCTGTTAACTGACGTATTTTTTTCACTGCGTATGCTGCTGAAGAAAGCCTACCTGACAAGTTTTCAATATGGGGGCCCCATTGTAATTTACTATCTAAAGTAATACCTAGGAATACTGTAGTGTTAACGATTTCTAATTCCTCATCACTAATCTTAACAATTGGATTTATATTAAGTACGTTTGGCAAGGTAAATTTTACGCATTTTGTCTTGGTTTTATTTAATAACAAATTATTTGAATTGAACCAATACACTATTTCCAAAAGAGAATTATTTATGTAGTCTACCGCAGGTTGTCGTCTATTAATCTTAAAAATAAAGGATGTATCATCGGCAAACAAAATTATCTCGGGGTTCTTTTTAACTAAATATGGCAAATCGTTTATATATATGAGAAATAGAAATGGTCCTAGTACTGAGCCTTGGGGTACCCCCATTTTAACAACCGATCCAGGCGAACGCTTACCATTTACATCTACTTTTTGTACTCTATCGCTTAAATATGATCTAATAATACCTAAAGCATAATCCCTAACACCATAGTGACCTAGTTTTCCCAGTAATGTCTCGTGTTCGACACAGTCAAATGCCTTAGATAAATCGCAAAAAACGCCAAAAGCATCTTGTGATTCTTCCCAGGCCTCAAATATATGTTCTACTAAATTAGCTCCGGCATCGGTAGTTGAACGACCACGTGTAAATCCGAATTGCTTATCGTGAAGTAATTTATTCTCATTAAAATGACTAATTAATTGATTAAGAATTAGTTTTTCAAATATCTTACTAAACGTAGGCAACACAGATATTGGTCTAAAGTTTGTAGGATCTAGAGTACTACCTGATTTGAACAGAGGTGTTATTTTACTAGGTTTCATAAGATCAGGGAATATACCTAAGTCTACACTATTATTAAAGATGACAGCTAACTCTGGTGCAATAACATCTATCACTGTTTTTAAAATGCTAACAGAGATTCCCCATAGATCAGCTGTTTTCTTAACACTTATTGAATTAAAGATTTTAATAATCTCAAGTGGACTAACATGGCTAAATTTAAGAGTTTTGTTACATTCTGGTACATTTTCTGCTAAGAGAGTGATAGCTGCATTGGATGAGGAGTTCAAAGATTTAGTAATATCTATAGAAATATTTGTAAAATATCTTTCAAATGTATTCGCTATATCTAAATTAGAATCAATAATTTTATCTTCAATTTTTAATTTTAGGTCTTTGTGTTGTTGATTTTTCCGACCTGTTTCCTCATTTATTATATTCCAAGTAGTCTTAATTTTATTATTACTGTTTCTTATCTTAGAGGTTATAAATTGTGCTTTGGTATTTTTACAGTTGATTTTAAATTTTTTTGAAAACTCTTTTACATACTCTTTGAACTCATCACTAGTGTTAATTGATTTTTCTGCATATAAGTTATATAATAATTGCCTATCTTTGTGTAACTCTGCTGTTGCCCAGTCATTAAATACCAATGTATTAGTAACTGAAAATGTTTTAGAGGTAAAAATCTCACTAAATAATTTATGAAATGAAGTAAAAAAAGAGTTATACATTTCATTTGGATGTGATATATTTAATAAAAATGAATAATCAATACTAAGTAACTTTGTTTTCAAATTGTTCAAACGGTTTGCAGTTACCGGTACACAAGTAATATACTTCTTTGATATTATTTTATTAACATTATGGAATTGGATTAATTGTCCACTATGATCTGAATTTAATTTGTTAATAACACATTTCTGAATAGGAATTATATTTGTAAAAATATTATCTATACATGTTGCACTAGTTGACGTTATTCTAGTAGGTTCCATAAACATATTAAGTAAGTTGTATGATTTAAATAGATTTATCAATCTAAGACTCAATTTGCTACGTTCTAAAATATTAACATTAAAGTCTCCACATATAATAAGTTTCTTGTTAGATTTTGACAGTTTGAATAAAACCTCTTCCATTATTACTTCAAAAATATCAAAGGAACCCAATGGTGGTCTATATACTGACACTACTATGAATTGTCCTGTTTCCAATGATGCCAATTCAATTGTTCGTTCAACAGATAGATTTACTATGTCCTTACGCTCCTTAAATTTAAATTGTTTATTAATTATTATTAATGAACCTCCATGTATTGAATTTAACCTGGTGAATGAACTACCAACCTGGTGGCCACTGAAATTAAACATGAATTCAAAACTTTTTAACCAATGTTCAGTTAAACATAAAATACTAATATTACAACTATTCAAAAAAAGTTCTATTTCTAGCTCTTTATTTCTTAAACACTGAATATTCTGGTGCACCAAGTTGATATAATTGGCATTTTTCTTACAGTTATGAAAAGTATGCGTTTTTTCTAAACTAGAGTGAAACTCTACCTTCTTAATATCTCTATGAATATGCATCTCATTTAAAGATAAATCTAATTCTTTGCCAAAAGATCCTACAATATTTTGTTGTATATTATTCAAGAACAAAGAGTTCTTCTGTGTCCTTAAAACTAAGTCGCTAGAGTTTTCCCCTATTGTCCTACACTTAAATTTAAATGATGATTTGGAACAGATTCCAAAGTCGCTAAACTAAGATTTTGCTCAATAAAAGCAGGTTGGTTAGCCAAGTTTTTGGCTGACTGTCTAATACAATATGATAGCGAAGATGCTATCTGTCTCTTAAAAAATCTATTCAAATAGAATTTATCTTTCATCAATAAATTCATCAAGAATTTTTATACGAATATAGTTAGTTATGCAACTTTTGAAATGTGTTTAGCGAAATGTGGCACATCTCTAGGGCTTTAACCCCCTTACTCATAAACGCCTCTTAAATTTAATCACTGTTTAGCGAGATTTTTTATTAGAAAAATCAACTTTATACCAAACAAAATCGTAAGAATTTAAGCTAATCAATTGACTAATATTTAAGAGGCGTTTATAAGTAATGGGGTAACTATACAGACTACAAAAAGGGGAAGAGACTTGGGAGTGGTTTTATATAATATACATTTCTTTCGTTGATTTTGTCGACATACATTTCTTGCTTTAAATTGACTAATTAACATTTTATTTAACAGCCTCCGTAGCTCCCAATTGCCAAGTATGACATTAAAGTATTTTTATTACTATTTTACTAAAAATAATATAATAAGAAATAATTAAATAATATAAACATGTTAAATAGAATTTAACACGTGGGGTAACAACGTCTTTTGATGATATGTATAAGCACTGTGAGGTCAAAAATATTCACACAGACTAAGAATAAACAATTAAAAGATTTAACATGAAAATTTTATTTTTAAAATTATTTCAACGCTTACTTATAAACATTTTTTTTTACCTGCCTGAGTCGATATTTAAAAAAATGTTTACCGCACGGTGGAGTAGGCAAATCGTGGTAGTAAAATCAACACAAAAAGTAGAACATGACAAATCAATTACCAGAAAAAAACGTGTTATTCCAATTAAAAGTACTTATAAAATTGTTAACTTATTTTTAGTAATAAAAATGTCAATTACGAAGAAATTATCGGTATGACCTTTCTGTACTTGATGAACAGAATTACGAAGTATGCAATACCGACTAATTATAACTAACTCTTACCAATACCAATAAAATATTCATTTACTTAGAAAATTGGGTATTATACTTAATTCTAATATGTTTCAACTTTCCTACAATTCAGAGACTTTGGCATATTGTTACAGTGTTGCCACATACACTGGCGGACAAAAAAATCGACTCACTTCATACTTTCTCATTTAAAGTGCCCTAATTTCAAAATTAAGACCTAAATTCTAATTTAGATCTTAAATTCTTTAAGTTCTAGGTGTTAGCTTTAAAATGAGTACAAATAATGTTAACTTGCACTCATTTTCCTTAAAAGAAAATGGGGATAAACTTTATGAGTCCTAAAACTTGAAGAATTCAGTGGGAAAATTTTTAACAAAAAACAACATAACATTTAATAAAATCTTTATTACAGAATAAAAATCATTTTAATACCTAGTGTTACCCCCCCTAGCCCTTATAACTGCTTCCAATCGGTTCTTCATGGATCCAATAAGGTGCTTCACCCTTTCCTGCGGGATGCCATTCCATTCTTCTGTTAAGGCTGCTTGAAGGTCATCTCTTGACCCTGGTGCAGGATTTCTAGCCCGGACTCTTCTCTTCAGCTCATCCCATAAATGCTCAATGGGATTCAAGTCCGGACTACGCGCTGGCCAGTCCATAACAGTTATACCCACGTCTTGTAGGTACTGCCGTACAGCATTTGAGCTGTGTGGACGGGCATTATCCTGCATCAGGATGAAGTTATCGCCAACGAAACCAGCATATGGAACTACGTGGTCCCCCAGGATTTCTCCGATGTACCGATCTGCAGTCAATCCTCCTACATGGCGGCCGGTTTCAATGAAAACCAAGTCGGTTTTTGCTTCCAATGAAATACCAGCCCACACCATGCAGGAACCACCACCATATGCAACAGTTTCTGCTATGCAGCATTGTGCGTATCGCTCCCCCGGCCTTCTGTACACTCTTCTTCTTCTGTCACTTCCATGTAGACATACTCTGCTTTCATCGGAGAAGAGAACAGAGCGCCACTGATCTTCCGTCCAATCAACGTGTTCTCTCGCAAAACGAATACGGACTGCTCGGTGCGCTGGAGTCAATTTGGGTCCTGTTGCTGGTCTTTTTGGAGTCAGGGTAGCTGCCTTGAGTCTTCTTCTCACCGTCCGGGAACTGACAGCTACTCCACGCGTTTCTCGGAGCTCCCGTTGTATTTGAACCCCATCGAGTGAACGATTTCTCAGTGAAGTGCTGACGATGAAGCGATCGTCTCTCTCTGAAGTGGATCGTTTCCTACCGGAACCTCTTCTTCGTTCAAAGCCACCAGTCTCCTGGTACCTTCGGTATATTCTTGACACCGCTGACTGGCTCATATTCAGAGTACGAGCCACTTGACGTTGACTCATGCCCTGTTCCAACAGGGTAACAGTTTGAGCCGCTACTTCTGGTCTTGTGTCCATATCTGGGAAGTCTTCTTGCTTGGAAATTCTGGAGATGTGTACCTGTTGACGTTTCACGGTCAACTGATAAAGCTCATAGGGGTGGGTCGCTTTTTATACCCCCTGAAGTCGCGCAAAATCAACTGAGTATACGAGCATAAAATTATACAGTTAACGTTCATAGACTACTGTTAGGTTATTTGAGAGTTAAAACTGCGATTATTGCTCTTTTTTTAAGTTTAGACCTAGAACTTAAATAATTTAAGACCTAAATTAGAATTTAGGTCTTAATTTTAAAATTAGGGCACTTTGAATGAGAAGATATGAAGTGAGTCGATTTAATTGTCCGCCAGTGTAGTATCGTTTTACTCTGGCCTTATGGCACACAACATTTTCTCATTATTAGCATATGGCATTATAACGTTTGAAAGGTGTAGGATTATATTACAGTTTGGGAGAAATGGAGTGTATTTTTCGAGGTAAACTAACGATATAAATAAAGCCCGTAAATGGTACCCAATTAAGTTTTTATATTGTAAAGTTTCACGGGTATATTAAGGCACTCTAGGACTGTCTAGGAAACTTTGTAAATGACCCAATATAATTTTTGTCCTTTTTCAACCGACTTCAAAAAGGAGGAGGTTCTCAATTCGGTTGTATTTTTTTTTCTCATAATCATCCGTTATCAACCTTAGCGTATTTATTTACACGATATATATTATATTAATTTAAAATGCACCCAACCACCAAGTATACCTAAGTAACTTAACATAACATATCTAATAAGAACTATAACAACTTTTAACCATACGTATAAATGGACCATAAAACGTCAACTACGAAGTCTTTTCTCAAGCTAGAAATACTTATTGTTAAATATAGAATAAATCTGACTGATATAAATTCATAGAAACAAGTTTAGATAGTACATAAAGAGGTTACAATAAGTAGGATTTATTTAACATTCAACAGATATCAAATAAATATTGAGCTTATAGATTACCACAGATTATATAGGTATGCGGTAGGTATTAAGCTGGCTGAATGAATCACTGTGCTTGACCGCTGTGTTGCAAGCGGTGACAAATATGTATGAATGTTATGAACACCAAGTTTATTATATAAATATACTTAGTTTATTACGATTATAATAATACTTTGAACAAAATGGTAAGAATCATCGATTTCTGGCAACTTCTTGCCGAAGAAAAGATTGTTACAAACCCTTTGTATAATGTACGTCAAATCCTCTCTGTCCTCGGTAAAGGCTGTACCTTACGGTTATAATTTATAAGTAAAACAAAAGATTTAAGTAAAATTACACATCATTGATTTGAGTTACAAGCAGAGTTCTAAAGGCAACCCCTCACAAGTGCTTTTAGATGAGCCAAAGCTTTATTGATAGAGAAGCTAGTGAAATTACAGTAGCAAAATTGTGACTCAGCGTGAGTTACGATCACAGCGAAGAAGTGAGCTTTACTATATTTATCAGCACTGAATTTCGTATCTGCTATAAATTTTATTTAGACGACCTCGGTGGCGCGACAGTAGTGCAAGCGGCTGCCATGCATGAGGTTGTGGGTTCTATCCCCACGCAGGACAATAATTTGTGAGATCCACAAATTATTGTCCTGGTCTGGGTGTTCTTTGTGTTCGTTTTGATGTTTGTAAAAGGTCCCCGCGACACAGGGCATGATTCCTAGTGCGGGAGTTGTCTTTTTTTTTTTAAAGAAAAAACAAGCCAGGACTTTACTATCAAGGAAGCAAATCGATCGTTTCGTCACCGTATAAATGAAACAAAAAAAATTGTAAAAGCTAATTTTTAACGAAGAGGCAGAATAAATAGATGCATTCAAGTTAAACTTGTAGTTATAATCTAAGTACGAGTAAATGTAGCTCGAATGTAGCTAACGTAACTTTGTTGCCAAAATCAAGGTCTTGATCTTGACAACGCCCGAGTAAGCCACCGAAAACCGGTATTGTTCATTTGAATTTGAATGTAAAATCTAATACCAATTTAATTTTTTTTTGTTTCTTTGTCAAAAGAGGTTGAAACTCTTATGAAGGGTTAGTTCTAAACTGGTTAATATGCGTGAGCCAAAGTATCGAATGCCATGAAATTTTTATTTCCATAGACACTAAGTTTTCTCCGTATCGCTGAATAAGATCCTAACTGCAGTGGAACAGTTGGCAAACATAATAAGAATACATTACTGCGTACTGTTCGAAAGGCTACTCTGAAACAAATCTGCGACATATTTAGTTACAAAACTATGTAACTAACTTTTACTTAACAATTACGTAAATATCGTAAACAGTGCACTAGAACTAACACTCTCTAGTATATTTGTGTAATTACTGTATGAAACACATAAAAGAAGTTAGAATTCACATCACACTATTCCACACACGCTCCACATGTCCATCCACATTTGATAACCGTTAGTAAATAATAAAAAAATACTGCATTTTTCAAAGGATTTTCGACAACAATATTATTCTCGCCTCACCAATAAATCGTTAGTCTAAAAATCATCTCATCAAAATATTGATGCAAAATATGCAGTTTGCATCGATTTTTGGACTAGTAGCGTACACTTCTGGTCTACAACACGCCATGAAAGTGGCATGTTATAATTAGCGGACCTGAAAAAGTATATTAATCGATTTCCGGTCTAAAAAAAAAAACTAAAGTAAGTATAAAAAAACTATATTTTCATAAGTATGTATCTTTTTTTAAATTCTTTAGTTATATATAGCTATATAGGTAAATTTTTATGTAAGTAATTTAAGAAAAGTCAAGTGAAAATACTATAGTGTAACACAACACAGGTTGTAAAGGTTACTCTATTGTGAAGAACTAGGTCTTAGCTCAGTATACAATAGTAAAACAAAACACTGGTCCGACATTGAAACCTCGCGACTCTGATCTATCAACTTGTTCCACAAACAAAAGACATCTAATCCACAGACCACGCTAAGTAAACAGAGATCAGCTGTCAAATAGTTTTTAGAGCGGGAAGCGAAACGTACTTTTTAAATTTCGAATTTTGAGATGCTATTACTTTTTGTTATGTCATTTGAATAAAAAGTAGGTAAGTTCTGTCAACAGCATTGTTTTATATTTTTAAATGTTTTTGCTTTTGGAATGATTCAGATAAAACGCTGTGTTGTTCGTTGTATGTGGGCATTTAGGTCGGTTCTATCGTCACCTGAAGTTTAACGTGACAGGAACAAAAAATGCACATGGACGACATAATAGGTCAAAAGTGGAACCAATTTTCCTCCTGAAGCCTAAATTGTCGATCTGATTGATTATGAAGTTTGAAGTGCCTTAAGATTCGAAAAATAAATCGATTGATAGCTTAAACTTATCTAGGTTGAAAAATATCATACTCGTCTGTACAGGTGAAAACGAGGATAGTTGCTTCATATCTGGCAAGGAAGTACGAGTAAGAGTAGTAAAAAAAGTCGTACTTTAATCAACGATGCTTGATTCGTCTTGAATCAAGATAATGTATCTGCCGTGACAAGTCGATACGTTATTTGCCTATTTATTGAACACTGTTAAAAAACCGTTACAGAAAAACACTGCATGTTAATGACTGTTCGAAATTCAAAAAACCTAAATGTATACAACTTGACGCATGAAGAACATTCCGCCATTTTATATTTCCCACGAATATTACATTCGAAATTTGAATAACTGCGCGTTAATGCCAGCAAAAAAAATTAAGTCGTAACACTTGCCACTAAATGCATGGACAAATTATGTTTTTAATACAATTAAGACATTATTTCTCATAAAAGTGAAAATAAATATGAATTGTAGGTGTTATTTCAGGAAACAATTGTGTCGAATGACAAAGATGTGATTTAGCTTCGTGATCTAATTTCACATTGTTATGCATTTTATATTTCACACGCGGTTCTTTGAAACACGATGCGAAAATAAGGTATGTGTCACACTTAGAACACTGAGAAAGTAATGCACATGGACAATTATAGGAATGCGTTTATATTGTAGGTCACTAATTATTTAGGAGAATTGGATTCATATATGAGTTGAAGTGACATTAATAGAAACATTTTTACTAAACCATAGTAGAGACTCACCATAGCAATTTTCTTTAGCAGGTGGCCGTTTTAATGCGGCAATATCAAGAGGTACTAATCTCTTCTTTATGAGTAGTGGCAGCGTAAAATACACAATTTGACCACGCTAATTCATGAGGCAGGTGTCATTGAAGGCGACTAACCATAATTGTCCAGATATCATCTCTACAAAAATTAAAGAACCGCAATTTAGGTACAATCCCATTCATTTGACCGGCCTGATTTTAGCCTCCGACAACTCAGCCCGTCCGTCTCTGCTGTGAGACATAAGACTCTTGATTAAAGGACGTGCTGAATAATTATGGATGTTTAAAGTTCCAAATTCCTACTCTATTTTAGTCTTATTTAATTTTCTTCTTCTATTTTCTCCAAGCCGACAAAATATTACACTTGAAATACTTATGGATCGTACAAACAATTATCCGACTTATTTGAAGCTGCGATCTCACGGCAACTACATTCTAAGCACAAGATATGATGCAAGTGCTCTCAAACCTACAGTTACTGTTATCAATGAAAACAAAGAATTACAATTGTAAAACCGGCTCGCGTTTACAAGACGGAAACGTATAAATTACTTATAAATGGAGGAAATAATAAACCAATTAATATACTTACATGAAGATGAATTTAATTAAATGTAAGCTTTGTTATATAGAATGAAATTGTTGCTATTAAGAAGGTCACGTTCATAAAAAAATTATTAGCATTGTTAATTTTTCACAACGTCGCTATGCGGTCTGATCATCACGGTTGATGTGTTTTGTTTTTAGAAGGATTATTTTGTATTTTCTGGTTTTTGTAGAATAATTAATCTTTGTATTATATTAGGCTTTAAATCAAAACAGTCACAGTATTAACATAATTAATTAATTCTAATTCTGTATTCTATGTATAATAATATACTCGTATATCATGACCATCATCATATCAGCCAATTCACGTCCACTGCAGGACAAAGGCCTCCTCCAAATATTTCAACTTTGCGCGGCTCATTACCTGGTACATCCATAATTTTCCCGCCATACTAACTAGGTCGGGAATAAATTTCAATTTAACTTTCGAACGAAAAACCAAAGAGTTACATTGCATAAAGTTACACTGCATAGTGTCCCTGTTGGTTATTTCTCGATTATATCGATTACCTAATAGAAAGGTTGCATCTCGATTACATCACTCGATTGCGAAGGTCGTACTATGTCGTCGTGATACTTGTTACGGGTTTTGTTTAGATCTTCCTTGAGCCTAACTATATTCTAGTTAAGTTATAATGGCAATTATATAATGGCGTAGGTTATTTCAACTACTATAATTTCTACGTAATAGTCTATTAATGTCACAATGCTTTGCCTAATTGACTGCTGAACTCGTATAGTACACTATGTCAAGTTTCTGCGTAGCGGTCCTGTAGTACGCTTATACAACTCCCATGGCAAGAGTAAAAGTAAAACCATGTATTCTTACTCCGTCGCAATACTAGCTCGTGATATACAAAATTTATGGATAATAAGAACTTATTCGGAGCTGTCTGACTGAACCTACAGTTTTCTGGTAAAAATAATTAAACACTAGATACAATAAAACCATAGACTGATTAGAAAACAAATTATAATGAGACTTCATAATAGTAAAGGTTCCGAAATATTTTTTTTGCAATGTTTTTGATTGAGAATAAGAGTTTGTTGATTAAGGATTTTAAAAAATCGGTGGTTTCTGCTTAAATTTGCGTATGTGGGTGATAGATAATTGTTCTAATTTATATTTAACCTTATAACTTACGATGCCTTAGACACGATTACTTAGAGAACAACTGCAGATGAATAATAATTACCTGAAACAAAATACAGCAAATTAAAAAATGTTGTGAAAAATATATACTTACAGAAATAAGATATAAGTACATTATAACTATTGCTTTACTCAAGAACAGAAAAACATTATTATCAAAACGCTTTTAACCAAGTTCAAGAGTAGATAGTATTCTAAATAGTATATATCATTAAAGTATTAATAATAATACAAAATGATTGTCAATACCTTCCTCCAGGCAACATGGCGGAACTCCGTCCACTTTCTAACAAACAGACAAACATAACAGTTCTCGTTTATCATATATACTATCTCTATAATGTTAACAACAATACTCTGTAATTATAATAACAATATCTGCTGTGTTATCTTATTGGCAATCTAACTGAGACTGTTTGAACTACATACTATGTTATTTGTAGAATATGAATAATTAATAAAAGGACTATTTGTAGAAAATTGTGTTGTAGTAGCTTGTACCAGCGAGTTTGCTCTTTTACGTGATAGAGTAACAATCAACCAATAAAGCTGACCCGTAGCCACTTCGATGGGCAGCGAAAAAAACGCGTCCCTTTTTTAAACATATTTCATTACTGCTCCACTCCTATTAGTAATAGCGTAATACGATATAGCTTATGACACTCCCCGATAAATGGACTATTCAACGAAGAAAGAATTTTTAAAATCGGTTTCTTAGATCCAGAGATGATTTTTAGCCTAAAGCCTTTCTCCATAAATGGACTATACAACTCAAAAATAATTATTCAATTCGATATAGGTTTAGGGTCGGTTCATATCTAACGTAATATGCGTCGCATATTATCGGTCGCGTAACGCCAGAACTTACAAATGTGTAGAAAAACACTCGACCGTTCACACTCAACCGGTAATACGCAATTACGTATTGCCGGTCATACGCTCGGTTCGACGCATCATCCGTCAGATATGAACCGACCCTTATGAGTTCGCTTCCTAACTGCTTTATTTAACCACGATCTGACCGTTAACATTATGTCAATAGAAAATGGATGTATTATAGTCGGTTTTAAATGACAATATGTTTGTTTTGTAAGTAAGAATTTGATCTAGTGAAATGAATAGCAAAATGTGATTATTATTTTTAAAAAACTTTTCCGTTTAGTCCTCATAATCCGTTCTTTAGTACATAGAGTACAAGAATAGTTAAATTTAGAGATAGTGTAGTGTGCAAGTATGATGAATATACTACTATGTACCTTCTAGTACCTTTTCCGCGAAAAGTAGAAATATTTGAAAGTATGCTCCTATGCTCACCAATTTTTCTTTCTTTCTTTCAATTGACGTCAATGGGATGATATGATGATACCTACCGGTATAATATATTAAATTCTTTACATCGAATCTTGAGATAACAAGGATGATAGGACAATTCACCGTATGGTGACGGTATAAGTATACATTGTTTCACCACCCTATCTAATGGGGAGAGCATTTCATAGGTGCCTGACTAAGGTAAAGTTTGCGCATATTACCAGTAGAAAAACTTGACAGAAAACACTATACCAATCCCGATAATCTGTGTGGTGACGGAGTAAGAATACAATATGTCACCACCCCATCTCATAATGGTATGACACCCATGGGGGTGTCGTAGAAGCCGACTAAGGGACTATCTGTGAATATTACCTTTACATAGAAAGAAGGAAAACTTAAAATTAAACTTTATACCAACCCGTCTAGCCAGCGTGGTATTAGTAGGTTAAGGATACCTCCGTCACGGGAGGAGGCCCGTCCCTGCAGTGGGACATAGATGGGCTGTTATATTAGCCAAGTATATTGGAGACTAGAGACCAGACAGAATTAGAGGCAGACCATGGCACGTGCTATCATACCTAACATGTTGTACTTAGAATACCAATGAAAACTGAATACTGTAATATATTACAAGAAGGTATTTGTTCCCAAATCACGTACAAATCGCTTGCTGATTCACGATTCTGCGGAACAAATAACATTATATTCTGATGACCAACACTAAAGTACAATCGAATAATTTTATATGTCCAACAAAGTCTTTATACATTACCTATAGGTATATGAAATAAAGGAAAACTGTTCCATTTTTTAAGATTAATGTTTAATAATAACAAAAATTTTAAATTTTACTTTGTTGCAAAAAGGAGTTGTTCAGATCTGCAGAAAAGGCTTTCTGGGTGAGTATGCAAACGTGTGTATGTGAATTAAGTATTGTTTCCGTGATAAGTAATGCGTGTTGGGTTAAAATAGGAAGAGAAGAGAGTCTCTTGAAGAGAAAAGTAAAAGAACAAAACTGGTTAACGATATTCCCGACTTCAACAAAAGGCGGTTTCGTACTCCACAAGGAATTCTACATTACCTTACCGCTGCTTAACTGACACTGCCTAAACATCCAAGTTATAAACTTTTTTCTTTTTGTTAATAAAAAGAGCAACCTTTGTCATCTATAATTATATAAAGAACAAATGATTGAAGTATCAAATGACGTAACTGACGTATGATGCAAAACTTGTTAACTCAACTATTTTCTTGCAGTCATTATATTGAATTCAAGGTCTTAATGCATAAGTTATTAATTAAAGACAGCAAAATTGATTAAACTTATATTCGTTATGAAATGTTGACTAGGTTGCTATTATTTTAATGCTAGCATTAGTATTTTTTTAATGTGGGAATCTATTTAATGCCCGTCAATCTGTTGTCTTGACCTTGGCGATCAAGTGTATTGGAACTCAAGGTCGGGTTGCCAACTAAAACACACGGTGTTCATTATCGTAACAGCCTACTGCAGGAACGGGCCTCCTTCCGAGACGGAGGAATACTTGGCCTACTATTACCACGCTGGCCAGACGGATTGGTATAGGGTTTAATTTCAAGCTTTTTTTGCTTTTTATTACGTAAAGATAATATTCACGGATAGTCCCTTAGTCGGTTATTACGACACCCATGGGATGTGATGGGATGGTGACATACTGTATTCTTACTCCGTTACCACACTGAGAACGAAGAACGGTGTTCATATCTCAGCTTTAAGTCAGGGGAACATTTTGTTTTTCAGAAACTGCAAGTCCTTATTATGTTCGATGCATCTCGAATGAAGTAAGTAGAGAATTGAATTTTATTTAGTATTTTCAGTTTAACTTCCAACTGCGCGGAAACAGAGTAATATGTGTAACCCAAGCCAACTAAGGGTCAGTTTGTTTTCTCTACGAAAACAAGAGCGCTTTACTCTTTATGGGTAGAAAGAAATAACAAAAAATGATAGTTTACTTACTTCTACCTTCTTGAAGCTGAATATTACACCTGTATCATGGTCTAGAGAGCTCTTTGAATAGTAAAATCTGATTATTGTTTGGCGTGAAGTCATGCATCCGTAACCACGTTAATTAGAACAGGTTATAGTTGCATTTAACTTATCTCATGTCTCTATTCATTACATTTTGTACTCATTACTCTATTTAATTGAATTTGTTATCATAGAATGTAATGTGGGAATATTAACAGAAAATATGAAGGGTACTTGTTGACATTAATTCTGCTTTAAAACTCATTATAATTAACGTTTATAATTAAATGGTTTCGTTTGCAAGCTAGATAGGGTTAAGTTATTAGGATAATGTCTAACATTTGATGCCAATATTTGTTTCATCACAACAGCCCATTAATGTCCTACTGCAGGGACAGGTATCCTCCAGTGACGAAGGTATACTTGGCCTACTAATACCACGCTGGCCAAACGGATTGATATAGGGTTTAATTTCAAGTTGTCCTTCTTTTTATTACGTAAAGATAATAATGACGGATAATCCCTTAGTCGGTTTTTACGACACCTATGGGGTGAGATGGGGTGGTGACATATTGTATTCTTACTCCGTCAACACACGGAGACGAATATTTGTTTATGTAAATATAACCTTGGTTATATGTAAATATAACCAAGTCGTTGTCATTTCTCTGTCTTGCAATTTCCCTAGCTACTACTTTTCACCAAAGTACAGTAAGTTATATTCTCACGCTACTGCTTAGAGGTTAAATTAAGCGGTCACAATTCACACCGTTGTTACCGACCTAGATGGACTCTTGCTGAAAAGACATAGACACTTACCCCCTTACTCATAAACGCTTCTTAAATTTAATAACTGTTTAGCGAGATTTTTATTAGGAAAACCAACCTTATGCCAAACAAAACCGTAAGAATTTAAGCTAATCAATTGACTAAAATTTAAGAGGCGTTTATGAGTGAGAGGGGATAGTCCAATGTCTAGCATTGGGCTGATAACTGTACTCGTTTGTGACCTAATATTATTAGTGTGGAGCAAAAACAAACAAAAGTATTGTTATGTAGGCAAAACAATTTTGGAAAGTACAAAACGGATCTCATTTAATGCAGAATATTTTCTTTTTTTGTATTATGTAAATTTTTGTTTAAATAATAATTATTACGTACGTTGTGTAATTATAAGTGTAATGTGAAAACATCGTCGGTATATTGTTATGGTAAGAATTAAATAAGTGTTATTGATTAAAACTGTCGTTTGCAGGTTGAAATACGGGAAAAAAGCGACTTGCATGTATCATGTCAATGTAATATTTTTATTCATAAATTAAAACGTAAAACTTATAGAATAAGTTCAGTAAAACAGTTAGTATGACAGTTTTCTTAGATCCATAGCTAACATAACTTAGTTAAGTTATTAATTAAATAACCAAGGAAAATAATATAATGACTTTTTAACACATACGTTGACTATTATCATATCAGCCTAAAGTGGTTTGATGCTGGAAAGAGGTCTCCTTCGCTCCCGTAGGATTGAAATTCTTTACGGTTTTTACGACACCCTTTAGATGCAATAAGAAGGTACACCAAGTATTCTACTCCGTCGCCTAAGTCATAACACTTTAAGTGAACAAATCACATAAAAACACACATCAAACGCCGGCCTTCTGTTCCACATATAATCAGTGAATCCGTACAAATAACATTGAAGTGCATACCCATCTATAATTAGTTCAACCCTTACTACTACGTACGCGAGGCGTGTAAGTACTTATAGTAAATTATAAGTATTCATAGTAATTGAGTGGATAGGTATAGTACATAGCTGAAAGGCCTGAAAGTACTTATAGTAAAATATAGTAAAGGACGAGTGTTATAGCGAATGAATAAATAAAAAATAACTGCTGAGTATACCTAGTTCTCAAGTAATCTTTGTCGAATAATTGTATCTGTTGTCTATAGAAAAAACAAGCTCTACTTATACAATTTTGTAAATAAAGTATTACTCGCGGCATATAAGATGTTTCGAACGGCGGACTGGTAAGTATATTAATAGACCACACGTGTGTGCCATACGTACTCGTATGTAGATATCAACAGTTTGTTATCTACGCTAAAAGCTACGATAAGATAAGCATTCGATAAAGGTTCAATATCTAAACTATATTTACTTCCGTGTTATGACGAATTAAGAATACCTTGTGTCACTCTACCAGCCCCCATCTTGTCTCATTGTTTTCGTAAAAGCGTACTAGGATAAAGGATCGCTGTGTAGTAGTGTGTGAGATTGTTTATAAGTAGATTGATCATATTGAATGAAGAAGTTAGGGCACCACTAGTCAGTTTCTTTAATTGGTCAGTTTCCCTAACTGGTCAGTTTACCCTATTCGTCAGTTTGGTCAGTTAAGTCAGTCATAGATATATATTTGAGCCATTATCTTATCTCCCAAACATTGCAATAAATATTATCTCTACAAAAAAAAAAAAAGAAATTAACCCTATACCAATCTTTCTGGGCAACGAAGTATTAGTCGGTCAAGTTTTCCTCCGTCACTAGAAGAGCGGTGTCCCGATAGTGGGAGATCAACGAGCTGTAATATCTTCGTAATAGATCGGGTTACATTACGTATAGTTATTCATTCACGACATAATATACAATTGCATAATTACATACGTTATTTAACATCAATGTTTGCTTGGGTCTGGCTGTTTTCTATGTATAAGATATACATTAGCGGCATACCATCATTTAAACTTTAATACGAGCTGCTTCAGATTAATCGCTATCAAGCGCTGGCTTTGTTGATAGTACTATCATAGACAAAGTAATTATGCTTTCTCACTTCATTATGCAAGCCTGCATTTCGACTACACATTAGGTTTAAATCTTTGGTCAAGTGTCATGAGTGGTATATCGCCAATGTTGTTTACTGTACGTATTTACAAAAAAAGAAATTTAAGATTCTATATCCGTAGTCTAGTATCCATAGTAAAAGAAATACAATCCCTGCTTAGTTAGGAACTAAATAGCGTGGTAGAAATATTATTAAACACATTTCCAAGATTTTATCATTTAGGTTGATACTTACCATTTCGAACTTATGAAAAGACTCAGCATTTACTGTATTCATTTCGCTATGAAAGTGGTAATCATCTGAGCCTTTTAAAATTCTTTCCTATACATATCTCCTGTCAAAAGCTGCTTTATATGGACATGAAAGAAAGAAATTGATTACACGTTAGCCTTTTATAAACTTTTGATTAAGAGATATACTAGTACTTATAGGTAGTGAAGAAAGATTGTTATCTTGAAATCGTAAGATTGATCATTGAAGATCTCGACAACATAATTATGTATGTATGTGTACGTGTTTTGAAGTCGCCAAAATTCATAGATAGAAAATGGCGTGAAAGAAGATTAATTTCCTGTCTGTATTTGATATCTATTTTTTTTTTCAATTAACAATTGTGTGCCTAAAACATGTCTATGCCATGTGCCTGAAATATTATTATGTTTTTTTTACATAATATAGAAACTTAAAAAAAGAAACAGATGAAATTTCTGTAATCGTTTTTTAAAACATGCAGAGTTGGAGCAAATTTTAAATATCGAACGCATTTTTAAATACATGTCTGCTATATTTAAAATAAAAAAAGTCCATAGTGTTCTTTTTTAAAAAAAATATTTTAAGTACTAGAGATTGTCTACATTTTCTGTACAGCGGGGACATTTATGAACAATAATTTAACGGTCACAAAGAGCATTCAGAATTTATACAGATAACATTTATTTGTGGATTGCACAAATATTTGTCGTGCGTGGGATCTAAATGTCAAAGAGACTATGAAAATTATTTACTGTATCTTGCGTCCACACAAACAAAAGTGTATATTATACAAATAACCATATAACCCATTAAAATAAACTAGAAGTGAAATTTTACGCCTTTTCAATAGACAAAATAAACAGTTTTACAGTTCAATAAAATCTAAATTTATCATTATCTTAATAAAATAAACTAAATCTTGAAACGACCGTTTCAATTGGCAATATTGCAATAAGGCCTGGGGTATACTTAGAGAAAGTACAATTATCACCTGCTTGAATATTGCTTGTAGGAATTACTCGTGTGTCCCCCGGCTTATTATAGACTCGGTAATCGTAGGCAATGAAATTAATTTCTGTTTGACACCTTTTCCTTTTACTCTGGTTTATGCGTTTAACCCAAGATAATAATTTACTGGTTCAATTAATTATGAATCGATAACCTGCAGATTTTAAATAAAGGTATAAATGTATAACTTACTTATATCATATTAAAACACGTTTCACACTATATTGGTAAGCAATAGCAACCTATTTTTTAAACGGAGTCTATGATGAAGAACGTACATTTCTTTATGGCAATCGCATAATAAGTACGCAAAATACATACATGGTCTCACCTCTCGATATCATGCCATTACTGTCTTAAAATTTGACAACTAGTGTTTAAATATTATTTAAACCATGGTGATGGAGTAGAGGATCAAAGAGGACTTCAGAAGAAGATGAATAAATCTTCAGCTTTCCCATAGACCGAATAAAACGGATTCCTAATCTAAATTCGACGATAAACGTCAAGGAGGTGCTTTAGACGAAGTCGACACAACCGTGCCAAAGAATAACACTTTTTATAGCTTTTAGACGCTTACAGAAAGGCTACAAATAAACTATAACATTCTAATTTATAAACCAGAATCACTTAAAAGCAGTTTTAGTTCGTGTTCAGAGCAATGTTTCGTAAGTCCACACGGGGCAGGAACTCATTGAACTTTGTGTACTAAAGATAGTTATTGTTAGTAATAAAGTTGAGAGCGACAGGTTGAAGGGTTAGCCCGCGGTTACTAGATGTGGCGGTCTGATACTTAGTTGTGATGCCATGGATTTTATCCCCCTTACTCATAAACGCCTCTTAAATTTTAGTCAATTGATTAGCTTAAATTTTTACGTTTTTGTTTAGTATAAGGTTGGTTTTGCAAATAAAAATCTCGCTAAACAGAGATTAAATTTAAGAGGCGTTTATGAGTAAGGGGGTGGTGTTTTGAGCTTGGAACTTTATTTAGTTTTTTATATATACTTATTTCACTACTAGCTTATTCCTGTGCAATATATACCTACACAAAAGTTGTCAAAGAAACAAACTTTAGCTGCCTTATTACAAAATACGGTCTAACTATAAACCACGATTTATTACGTCACAAAACCACTGTTTTTGAAATTTGTTATTGCAAAATCAGTCTTAACGCTAAAGCGTTAAAACTGATTTTGTATTAACGAATACAAAATCATAAATTTATTAATACAAAATCAGTTTTAACACTTTAGAGTTACGACTGATTTTGCAATAACAAATTTCAAAAACAATGGTTTTGTGACGTAATAAATCGTGGTTTATAGTTAGACCGTAGACGTCTACATAGCTAACATCCACTAGAACTAAATTATTATCATTAACAAGACCAAATTATAACCATTTACGGTACGATATAAATACCACTTTTAACATCGTGACAACGTCATTATAAAATTAGTTAGACATAAATAAATGACTTTTGTATGGCTCATATAAAATATAATGTATAACGAATAACCACTTTCGCTTGATAAACCTGTTCGTGTATATCTTATCAATAATTTCAACTAAACATTCCCTACATGGAATACGTGAGTAATGGCGGATAAAGCTTAGTACATTTTACTATAAGTTTATAGACAGCCAGCTAGACGGCTATTAGGTGATCTACCTCAAGCTTAACACAAGAAAAATGAATACAAAGTAGGTGGTACAGCTCTCGATTCGAGCTTTTCATTTCGAAAACGGTTTTTTATATTATTGCTTGTATTATGGAGAGAGCTATGTTGGGAGTTTTCCTGCGTGATCGAATCAGAAATGAGGAGATCAGCAGGAGAACCAAAGTAACCGACATAGCGCTCAGAATTGCCCGGTTAAAGTGGCGGTGGGCAGGGCACATAGCGCGGAGAACCGACAGCAGTTGTGGCAGAAAGGTTCTGGAATAGCGACCGCGTACCGGAAAGCGCAGGGTGGATAGACCCCTCACACGGTGGACCACAAGGTGGCAATACTTGGAGGAGGCCTATATCCAGCAGTAGACGTCGATTGGCTGATATGATGATACTATTGCTTGTATTGCACTTGTAAAAACAATGAGTTGCAATACTCACATAAGCTAGCTACAAATTCATTTAATTATTCAGATTTTCGTTGTTTCATAATTAAGTGTAAAAATAGTGACGTCCCTAAAATAAAACTAAAGACCATTAAAAAGTAAAACAGCTGTTTTCGATATGGGTTTTTAGCTTTTTTTAGTGAAAATACAATAATATCCTTTTATTCCTTTGACTCGAATCGTACTACTATTGGAATTTGGAACTGAAATTAATGACGAATAGAGGTTAAAACATATAAATATAAATCGGATGAGCATTTTTTGATAATTTCTTATGTTTCTGCTTAGAGAAATTACGCCCTTGTACTATTTAAAAAAAATAAAAACAAACAAACATTCCACATTCAAAAACACGTTGATCGCGATATTAATTTAAATTACATTATGTACGTAAAGAAAAGATGCATCAGTGTTACTTTCACTCTTACTAAAACAAAATGCGTAGGTATATGTGATGAGGTATCATCCTTTGGGGCCACTAAAGTACCACTGCTGAGCATGGCAAGATATGAAGACATCACGCAAGATGTGGCCTGCTGTCTCACACTTGGCAGACGGGTTTAGATACTTTCGTATTGTTTTATTTGTAACTAGCTTTAAAGAGCTCGCGTTAAATGGAGTCCATTTTTGAGAAGTAGGGGGTTAGAATTGGGCAAAAAGTAGCCTAAGTTACTCTCCATCCCTTCAACTATCTCCACTAAAAAAAATCACGTCAATTCGTAGCTCCGTTTTGCCGTGAAAGAAAGACAAACAGACAGGCACACCTTCCCATTTATAATATTAGGTAATTATGGATAAAAAGTTTTAATCCGTGTGGAATAAAAATATAGAGACCAGCTTTTCATGAGACCCAACCGGCAGAGATTTATGAGTTCTTTATTCAAATTTTAACATCCTTTGCTTTTTTAAATGATTTTTTATTTCGATATGCAATTTCCTTTTATTAACTTATTTTTTATAATGTAACGTTCCAAAACGTGTTGATCGCCAGTCTACTTACGTAAAGTTGCATCCTCATTACTTTCACTACTGTTACAAGCACTCGAGTATTCTGTATAATGTGAACTAAAACTAAAAAAAGGCTTTATTTTGATACAGTCTCGAACCAAGGAAGGATGGTATACGAGTAAGGTATTATTGTACCTACATATTAATTGAGTATTTGCAGTCTTACCAGGCCATAAATGCTCCACTGCAAGGACCAAGCCTTCTCAAATGACAATAGAAACTTGGTCTACTAATCCTAATGGGTTGAGGACATCATACATTCCATGAATTTTTACTCCGTCACCACACCAAAGATTGTCATTGTAAAGTGCTTAAACCACTTAAGGCCTACGCAGACCGGGACGGCATGGCAATTTATGTTGTATTTCTGTAATAGTACGGTTGAATGTCCATTAGTAAAAATTAAAATCCCTTGCCATGCTGTCCCGGTCTGCGTAAGCCTTTAAAGGTAAATAAATGGAATAATAACACAAATACTATTATTGAACACGGATGCTTTTCAAACACGCGATCAAGCTATAAATATGTAGCAATAACAAGGTCAAATTTGCTTACGATGAATTTGCGCCATTTTACAAAAACTTACATAAAATTGAAATCGTATCAAGTTAAAAGAAAGTGTTAAGGTTGTTTAATAATTGTATTGAAATAGCTATGAAAAAGATGATACTCAGATAAAAAAAACACAGTAGTTCACAGCTTTTCTTGATACTTGTATTATTTAACAATAAAGATTTATTAAACGTATTAAAATTAACAACATAAATGACCTCCACACAAGGTTATAATTACCCAATAAATATCATTTTTAAATAATTTTCCCCAAAAGAAAATCGAAAGGAAGTAATTAGAACTAAACACGAAGGAAATCCGTTCGATTTTTATCAAAAAGTACAAAACAAAAGAGTTTCTTTATCAGGCACTCATTATGAGTGTTAATCAGTCACCGACCGGATTCTGAATGACAGCTTTTCAGTTTGACTTTCCGGTCAATTAAGATATTTTTATATTATGTTAAAAGTGATTTGGTAAAAAGAGTTTAGGGACTTGAAGAATACAATGCTGTTATTAAGAATACGATATGTTACAACTGTTCTCCGTGTGGTGACGAAGTAAAAATATAATATGTCACCCATGGATGTCGTAAAAACCGACTAAAGGACTATCCGTGAATATTATCTTTATGAAGTAAAAAGAAGAAAAACTTGAAATAAACTCTATACCAATCCGTCTGGCCAGCGTGGTATTAGTAGGACAAGTACTTTAATAGGCTGGTATGACGTTTTCGAACATTAAAAAAAACACTACGTAATGTACTTAGCTGACACAGATTGGGTCAAAATTTAATAAAGTAGTGTTTAACTAAGCTTAATATGGTAAAGAATGCTTCGGTTTATGGTCTATTGTTATGTTTCCTTTTAAAGCAAGGTACTTTAATTTATTTTAATATTATAACCGACTCATAAGATAAAAGAAACTCGTAGAAGAGGTTACTAAATATGTTTTATTCTTACCTAATATAAATAATAAACTCTACATTTTTAAATGTTATCAATTATTATACTACGTTTCTCAACGACTGATCAAGTAAAAATCAACTAATCAAGTGTCAAACTGTAAATTTAGTTCCTGAAACTAATAACGGTTACCAATAAAGAAAATATTAGAAGTGTCACTTATTTAAATTAATCAGAATGGTTCTACAAAAGTTATTGTACACAACAAAACAAAAGTTAATTTTATTATCCATTATAATGAAAAAGTTTTTATATCATTAAATAGACGATATGGCGCCAACTATTACTGCTATTGAGCCATAAATACTATTAAACAAAGCTATATGGAGACGACCATAGAGTCAAGGTGTTTTGTTATTATAGCTGTTCTAATAAAGGAAAAGTAATAAAATTATTTAGGAATTCTTTAGCTGAAACAACCTTATAATAAAAATGAAACTAATGAATGCAGGAAACATCTTTTCTCTTATTAACCAGAGGAATACAGTTTTTTTTAGTTCATTAATTATTTTATTAAGTATTCGTTTTATTTTGGTTCTTTTTAAAAACTCTTCCTAAATATTTTTTTGCACAAATGATTTATGTAAACTAGTATTTTCGCTGTGTAGCCACAATAAAAAAATAATATTAAATTTTATCAAAATAAGTTGCAGTTTAAACATTTTTAATAGTTTTGTGTTTTTTATAACGGTCAATTGCATTTACATTAAATACTTACTTTACAGAATTATCAAGCGGTGAGTAATTCTGCTGTTTATCTAAATACAAATTAACAATTATATGCCTATATTTATATTTATTTGTCCGTGTGGTGACGGAGTAAGAATACAATATGACACCATTCCATCTCATCCCAAGGGTGTCGTAAAAAGCGACCAAGGGAATATCCGTCAATATTATCTTTACGAAATAAAAAGAAGGAAAACTTGAAATTAAACCCTATACCAATCAGTCTGGCCAGCATCGTATTAGTAGGATTTTAAAATTTAATAGCATAGTTATTACAAAATGCTCATAATAATTATTATTAAATCCAGACATTGAACAATAATTCTGTCACTTGATTTAATACTTCCCTAGTACAGTACTTCTAATTATCTGTCCACCATTGTAAATCAAACAAGGTATAAATAAATATACCAATAAATTTTCTATCAAATAACGGAACTAAGATATACTACGTATACTTCCAATCAATCTTTTACGAGTACTATAAAATGAAGATAGTACACCTATAGTAACACTTAACATCAAAACTCTATATAAATCGTTTTGTCGTATCTCCATGAAAGCAACCCATCATAAGACTCTTGGAACACCGTCTAAGAGGTTTATGACAGTACCATAAACGTGGTACAGAATAGGAATGTAAATTGAACATGTGAAAGGCACATAGGACTCATTATTTCTAAGAATATCTGATTAAATTAGTTTTCAATGATGTCCTTTTTAGTGTTCAAAAGCGGTCGAGATGTGATGGAAGATTTGCATTCTTCTGGGGCCATCAACATGTGCAATTGATCTTAAAGCCCGGTTTACACATCGACAAGTACAGTAGCGAGTTAAGTAGTAGGATAATCAACTAAATCAACAAGTTACTACTTAACTCGCTACTGTACTTGACGATGTGTAAATCGGGCTTAACATAGCAAAGTGAAGGTCGTAAAAATAGTGACTGAAAATGAATAATCAAGATGTGGTAAAGGGCTAAAGGAGAGTTAACACTCCCACTCCATGATTCGCAAGCTTTGATTAAGTCTTTCTTTGACATAAGCTAGAGAAGAAAAATTTAACAAACATTTGGCTGGTAGGGTAAAATATCTCCATAAATAGAAAAAGCCAGTTTTTTTTTGTTGACGACGAGTAGTTGGTCTCTGACGACAGCTACTACTTTACACGGGCTGTGGTAGTAATAGTGGGGCGGATGGCCCTCAAGCAAAGAAAAAGCCAGTCCCAGCTGTGGTAATATAAAGAGACTGTTATGATTAATAAGGTAGTGTAAGATGTAAGGTTTAAACTACTTCAACATGTGTTATATCTTAACACGTAGCATTAGTATTTTAAAACATTTAGCAAGTAATTAAATCAAAAACAGTCTCCTTGTTGAGTGCTTATTATTAGCTTTATTACTCAGCTGGACCGAGTTTAGCTGTCTGAATAGGTATTTGTAGTTAGGGCTGGCAGTTATTCTTTGATTTTGTTTTAAGAGACATCTACCGCACTAGGTGGTGAAGGAGTAAGAATACAATATGTCACCACCCCATCTCATCCCATGGGTGTCGTATAAACCGACTAAGGGACTATCCGTGAATATTAAATTTACGCAATAAAAAGATAGAAAACTTGAAATTAAACCCTATACCAATCCGTTTGGCTGGTATTAGTAGGCCAATTATCCCTCTGTCACTGGAGGAGGCCCGTCCCTGCAGTGAGACATTAATGGGCTGTTATGATGACATATGAAATTAACGAATAAAAAGAACTTCCAGACAATCTTTTGTCTAATAGAACTTCCTCGCGATGCCATCAAGACTGACTGATTTTATTTGTTGTAAAGTTAATAAAAAATACATACTTAATATACATAGAAATAGACTAATGCAAACAATCATGTTCATGCACACAAAGATTTGCATTAAGTGGGAATCGAACCCGAGACCTCTGCGCAGCAGTCATGTTATATAACCACTACGCCACAGAGGTCGTCAAATTACTAAACTAAAATTTAAAAAAGCAATTGACAAGGTTTTCAAGAAAAATGAGTTATTGAAAATACGAGTATGTAATAGTAATAAGATTTTTTAATGGCCTGCAACGCGTTACAACACTTGCAAACATTTCATAGGCTACGGTAACTGCTTGTAGATACAGTTCACTGACAACCCTATATAAAAGCAACAAAAAGTAGCTGTAACAAATCGAATGTACTTTATAACGATTAAATGAATCGATTCCATGGACTTCGTGAGAACATTCGAAGTACATAGCGACACTAATATTACAACATTTCGTTTAGCACTCGATAACAAAATATAGGTTACGTGTATTTACATAAGGTGAAGATAAAATTTTTATTTGTATATGAAAAAGGGTTTTTTATGGTTTCAAACGCAGTAAGGATTTTTAACGTTGGCTTGTATTGGTGATATCAGCTGAAAGAGGCCACAGCTGAACAAAAGTCTCCATTAAATGGTTCTACCGCACGCGATCTAGTCTACTACATTCAGCTTTTCGCTGCACTGGTCTAACCAATATTCTTATCCTTGCTGAGAAGTCTCGACTTCGTTTCCCGCTCAGCATATATATGACATTGTAAACATGAGTTTAGGGTAGGTCTAGGGTTATTTTTCTGTAATGTATTGTAATTTAACTATGAGCTTGTGCTATGGGTACCTTCTAGGCCCTTTATGTCCAATACTGTAACACAGTACAAGTTTGACTTAACTTAAGACTAATAAACAAAAAAACCACAGAGAAAATGTCAACTAATCGTTGCTCGCTTATATTTAAAACACGTCTATCTAAACTCACATAAAAAAACCTTCGTATTTCTTTATCTATTAATACTCTATTAGATTATTGACCTTGTACTGCAAACGTCACGGTTTCCTAATTGGTAATTAAGTGGCAGTAATTAAACCATTCGTACGGTACCAAACAGGCACAGTTAAAGTGGTGATAACCAGTCAATCGACTTTGTCAACCGTGTACCCGCAAAGGTAATTTACTTACCAATTTAAATGCATGACCTCATTTATACAGTACAATTAACATTACTATACGAAAATCCTTGTTGTGTATTCAAAATATTTGGTAAATACCTACTTAAACCATGTGGCATCTCTATCTATATGGTAATAGACTAAGAGCTCTTTCAATGCAGGCGTTTCGTGTCGTACGTTCGCAGTGCGTTTCCACAAGAGAAAGAAGAAAACAGCGGCTTACCGATATCATTGTTTGGGATATGACATAGTTCTAAGTTCTATAGAAAAATAGATTTAGAAACATGCGACGGATAAAGGAAAAACTCTTTCGACAAAGGTAGTATACGACATCGACTTGTCTTTTAGCAGCTACTATGTGATTTGAAATCGTACTTGAATGGTAAAGTTAATTTGTTTTTTACATCGAGCGGTTTTAATATTGTAGTTGGTTTGATTTAGTATTTTAATTAGAAAATTATATTCTACCGACAAAAGTTCCATCAAAAAGCTATAGTTCATTTTATTCCAATTGCTAGCCACATCTGACCCTCGTTAGCACATATTGGCTAGAATGTGCAAGCTTATCGTAAACTGACTTTAACCACTTATGCCAATCATCATAATTCCTAATTGTTCTAGTTAAGATAACAACCTTATTTTTATCTTTATTACTAGAAAGTTTAGTGTAGGTACTAAATCAGACCTCGTACTTCTTAGTACCATTAAATTAAATAATCATTACAGTACTTTCGTAATCATGAAATTAAGTACAGTTTTGATTTTGATATTATATATAACTTGTTAATAAGTGGATCTTTGGAGGAGGCCTATGTCCAGCAGTGGGCGCCTATAGGCTGATGATGATGATGAAGTGGATCTTTAGAGAGTTTAGATCTGTTTTAATTTTTTGTTGTTTTGCAATGTTATGATGCTTATTATTATCTCCTTTATTCATAATAGCCTATTAATATTCCTCTTCTAAAACGGACTTCCTAAAGTATAAGAGGGAAACTTTTAGACTAGGCTGGTCAGACGGATAGGTGCCTTGACTAACATCATGTTTTCATCTTTAGTTTTATCAAAATATATAAGAAATTTAATTTTTACGACATCCGCTAAATTATTTGAAGTAGCTATTGAAAGGAACAGCCAATGAAAGATTTCCCTCCTTTTTATCCAAGGCACAAAGTTAGCTAGCCAGTAGCCACATACAGTTGTGGTCATATAATTAAGAACGATTGAAGTTCTAGGAGTTTTTTATTTAAACCGTGTCATACGCAGAGATGTGTACCTTCTGAAAAGCAACTAGTTATGTTATAAAATAGCCTTATTAATAGAGTAACGTGTCCTAGTAATAAAAATAAAATCGCATTTTTTTTTATTGACAATTTATTTTATTTTACCAAAGTAACACATTCAAATGTTACTGAAGCTGGACAAATAATTAAGAACGATTTACTAAACTACTCGGAAATTATTTTGTATGACACTTACATTAAAAAAAATTATAATAATATGTAGCGCGGAAATTTTAAAAAGCATTTGAATACATTTGTAACTAAAATTAATAGTTGATAGCATATCCACAGCTTTTAATTACTGCTTTACACCGGCGAGGCATTGATTCTATTAATTTTTGACATTTTGCAAGAGAAATACAATTCCATTCCTCTAAAGAAACGTCGTAAAGCTTTCTTAAATTTTCACACTGTGTATTTGACACCTTTTTTTTTACTTCGAACCACAAATTCTCTATTGGGTTTAGATCTGGGCTGTTAGCTGGCCAGTTTAGGACAGAAACTGATTGTGCTGTAAGAAAATCCTTTACGGTGCGTTCAGTGTGCTTTGGATCATTGTCATGCTGGAATGTCCAGATAACCGGGAGAACGTCTTCAGCATAAGGTAACATTGTTTCTTCCAGTATATTTCTGTATTGGAACTGATCCATGTTACCTATCAACTTTACAGGTCCAACACCATGTCCAGAAAAGCACCCCCAAATTTTCACATTTCCCCCACCATGCTTTAAAGTAACTTTGGTATACTTAGGGTCGAATGCTGTATTCGGGGGACGTCTTACGTATCGTTTACCATCAGAACATACTCTGTTTATTTTCGTCTCATCAGAAAAAAGTACATTTTTCCACTGTTGCACTGTCCAGTTTTCATACTTTCTAGCAAATGCAAGCCAGGCTTGTCTGTGACAAAGTTTCAACATGGGTACCTTTCTTGCTATCCTACCGTGCAAGTTTTCTTCTACCAAACGTCTTCGAATAGTGCGTGCTGAAATTGCTGTAGGGTTATTTTCACCAAAATACTCTTTTCTCAGCTCATTAGACCCTTTAAAAGGATTTTGTTTTGCCATACGAACGATGTTTCGGTCATCTCGAGGAGTTGTTTTTCTCTGTTTAGGTACACGTGCAACATTTGAAGTAGTTTGATACGTATCAAAATGCTTTACTGCATGGAAAACCATCGTTTTTGAACATTGAAGATGGTCGGCTATCTTTTTGTAAGACCAATCCTTTCGGCGAAGTTTTATTATTACTTCCCTTGTAGATTTATCACAACTTTTATTTTTTCCCATTATTTTTTCATAAAAAGCAATCACTTTTTATCTTTTACAGCATTAAATGGCGCCAAATTATTCAAACAATAACAAATCTACTAAGTGTTCTCTCTTTAAATTTGAACAAAGGTATAAACTATTAAGCGTTCTTAATTACGTGACCAGCCAGTAAATAGAAATACTATGTTTAGAAGTAGTGTATAAAGTTTGTCTATTTATTTCTAATCTAATCGTGTGTATCAATGAATACGCGGTGTTATGGAAAAGTTTTACGACACCGAGAGAAATAAAAAAAATGCAGGCAACGAGTTTAGCGTCTTAGATTTTAAAAATCTTCCCTTTATATCAGCGTTCTTAATTATATGACCACCACTGTATATACTGATTTTAAGGAATTTTTAAAATACCCAAAATTACGAGTAAAAAGTAGTTTTCACAATTAATTTTCATAAAAAATGAATCCGTAATGTCAACAAGTATTGCTTTAGTTAAGTTGAAAGTTTTTAAACGCTCATTACAAGAACAAGTTGTCGAGTATGCCCGAAATAGTACCTACTAATTTCACTTTCCTGCCTCACTTACGAACTAAATGGATTGAGCGATAAAGCGGTAAGAGTACTTTATTCAATCAAACCGGTACTAAATCATAATATATTAGTATATCAACACTTTCGTTTGAAACTAATATGTGACACTGAAAATTAATTTAAGAAGAAGACTGAGGCATCTACAACGTTAAAAACTCCACATTTAGGGCTTTTTGTCTGTCACAGACACTTCTAAGAAATGGTAACTGACGCGTAAAAAGGACATTCACGATTAGGACAATAATTTGTTGATATCACAAGTTATTATCTTGCATGGTATTCAAAATCGAAGACCCTGTGTTTTGTTTCATATGTACAAACGAGTAAGTGATCACGAGTCACATACATTACGTGAATAATCACGACTAAACACGGGTATTCACAACAGTAAGAATTACATTAACGTTTATAATATGCAGGCAGTTATCAATAACAATATTATTTGTTATAGTTATATAGAAAAATCGAAAGTTTGTTACACTTCCCGGTCCCTTCGGTGAGTAATAACGCCCCTTCAATACCTAACAGTTGAAAGTTCAGATATATCCGACAGATAGCATCGCCATAAGCCCAAGCATAGAACACAACCTACAAAATTTAAATATGAACTCTATATAAGAAACTATAAAGTTGAAAATCGAGAGTAAAGTTTTTTACAAAGAGTAAAATAATTTCATCGGTAACAAAAGGCGTTGGCCTCCAACCGGCCAGTATGGCGGACTCACGCTGGGAACAATATCTTCGCTAAAATTATTCGAAGGAGGTTATACTTTCGCTATCACAAAAATGAAGATGGCTGCCAAGATTAGGCCACACAGCGTCGTCGTGAAATTGCTTGATGATTCTATAATTAAATGTGGTATACGAGTATAGGCATGATTAAACCATAAATAATCTGTTTCCTGATGAAAGCTGTTTGCGTTAGTATTAATGACAAGATGTATATTTACTTTTCCTAGTTTTAATGAGGATGTGAAGACTAATTAAACTAACTTTTATTAGCAGCAATAGGCCTGTTGTTGAAAATCTCATTAAAATCATCATATTTAAGGCAGAAAGTATCAAAATTCGTACAAAAAGATCCCTAGGGCATCAGACGTAGCTTAAAGAATGCTGGTACTATGACAGTACACTCTTTTCGTGTCCTACGAAGCATACAAACGGCATAAAATGACTTCCACTATGCAGCCACCGATCCGCGGGATGACCCCTCCAAGTATTGCCTAACCTGTCTCATTTAAGACTGGATCCTGTCCGTAAAATGCGTGTTTATAGAAGTCCACACAAGAAGTACAATTAGCCTACTATGTCAGATGGATGTTTAAAAAAATACACGGCCATACTTAGGCTGCGTTTCCACCAGAGATGTGCGAGGATGCATAGCGAGGGATGTGTTTGTAAAGAACCAATAGCATCGCTTCATTTACCTCGCCTCGGTCAGGGCCTAAAAGGGCTAAACCAGTATTTTTCTAAACATTTCCTTACAAGATAACAACATATCCCATAATACTTATTCACTTTTAATAAGTTAAATACGCTCGTGTTTGCTAGCACATCTTATATGTCGGAAATTATCTGTACATGAACTAAAATATCACGTTATTCTAGTCTTACTAGGAATGATTAATGAGAAGTAATGAACGCGTTTATGGCGCCGCTAGACTAGTGAGTGCGCACGCGAATATGTTGTGCTTTCTTTGTAAATCTTTATGCGAATGTTTTAATTATGTTTCGTAATAACTGTGGTAATGCTACGTAAGATTTTGTTAAATAGTTGTTTTATTTTTGTTTTAAATGTTAATGTAAGTACTTAAATACATAACTAAACAGTTAAGTATTTCAGTACATACATTAATTTCAACGCATGGTAACGGAATAAGGATAGATGGGATCGCAACCAATCCGTCAGGTAAAGCCACCATTTAATAAACGGGCTTTTGGGAATATTTTTTAGTTGCCAATCTTATGTCAAGAGGTGTTTAAGTCGCCTATAGGTCTCGGAAGTGGCATAAAGTCTGCTGTCACTACAGCACCAGGAACGACGTTTTAAGTGTCTTCCGAAGTACGGAGACATTTATATGAAATACTAACGAATGACCTCGCCGAACGCATGTTGCATAACCTGCCTTATCGTTTATGAGGTGGTTGCAACTGTGGCCGTTTACTTTATATTAATCACCAGGATATTAGTTTAATTAAATATAATAAATAATAATATTCAATTAATATTAAAGTAGAATATATTAATATTTAGTTTAAAACTATTACTACTAAGCTATAACTTACATAATTTATTGATAGATAAAGCTTCCTGACAGATCAGTTTCTTACCTGAAAGGAAAAGGTTTATTAATTAAATAGAAATCAGGATAAAACATAATATAACAATAATAAATTACAATTGTAATTACTATTTACCATGTTAACATCAAACGGTAACTATTATTTTCTTAATAAAAGCTTATACTGAGTGCTCATACATGAGAAGGGCGCCATTTAACACTTTCACTGTCCTAAGACAATTATCAGTATCAATATTGCAAGTACGTTATATACAATGCATGTGGTTAATAGAGTGTATTGTATGTCATGCACGGACGTACGGAGCTAACTCATCAGTGCATTACATGTAATGCACGGACAGTGAAAGTGTTAATTTAAAACAAGATAGCCCATAATTTTAATAAAAAGTAACAAACTAAAAACATGCAAAAAAAACAGCTGTTTGATAATGTTAATGCGACCGCTATGTCATCGAGGCATCTTAAAGCTTTAAGATGCCTCTAAGCATAGTCGAATTAAAGAGATTTGCACGGTGGACCGACGACCTTGTTAGGACGGCGGGAAACCGATGGGTGAGAGAACCATGGGACCGCACAAGGTGGCAATATTTGGAGGAGGCATATGTCCAGCAGTGGACATCAAATGGCTGATATGGAGATGATGATAATGAAAACATGCGACATAGCATCACATGAAAATGGTAAAACCTTGAAAAAAAAATTGCCAAACTACCTACATAGTTCTTATTTTTCTTTCCAAAATAGAACGCTAATAAATGATAAAACAAGTGATCTGTAACATTGATTGAATCAAATAGTAAAACACAATACATACTACTGAATTAAACAGTGACCCACTTTCTTTGAATCAAATCTTTTGTTTAGCCTTCTGTAATTTATTGGAGTGTACCGAACTACGAATAACAACTAATGTTTGATATAACGATGCGCATCAATGAATATGCTTATTTGTGTTTTTTATTGTAATATAGTTGGAGTGACACATAGTAGTCTAGGCATATGCCAGACACGGATATGCCTAGACTGGGAGGTCACGGTTTTGATTTTCTACAAGGTTGTTTTTTTTTAGTTTTCTCACCAATTTACACAACGCCATCGAGTTCTATGTTAAGCCAGCAGAGATTAAGCAGAGTACTAGACTGCGAATAAAAAACGTTAAATACTTTTTTTTGTAGGTAAATACATATGTATTATTATGCATGGAGTAGAATTGCATTGAACCAAACCCGATATGCATGACAATGAACCACTGTACCGCAAGGATCTTCTTATTATTATATCTATATCTTATTTGCATATCATCATCATCATATCAGCAGACATAGGCCTCCTCCAAGTATTGTCACCTTGTGCGGTCCTGTGCCTCCCTCATCCATCGGCTTCCCGCCGTTGTATTTGTATATGTTACAGCCAAAGTAATAAATATGAATATTATACATAATAACTAGCCATTATGTATAAGGGCTACTCAAATTAGATAAAGTGATAAATGTCGCAGAATTATAACACATTAGAAGGCAAAAGTCAGAAACAGTTGGTTAGGTTAGGTTAGTATAGTGACCAAAGGACGCACGAGCCGAGCGAGCGAAGCGAGCGTGCCGCGGCAGCGGCCGGCGAGTGCTAGAATATAGTAATACCATATTATTCTAGTTTTACATAAAAAAAATGTTTCTTGTCCTTTGGTCACTATACTAACCTAACCTAACCAACTGTTTCTGACTTTTGCCTTCATATTGTATATTTGCCATATATAATGGCAAGTTAATGTGATTAATTCTGCGACATTTATCACTTTATCTAAATTGAGTAGCCCTTATACATAATGGCTAGTTATTATGTATAATATTCATATTTATTACTTTGGCTGTATCATATATATTTATAAGAAAATATGCACAAGTTTGAGAAGCATAAATTCGTTTCTTAGTGAATTCACATTCCCTTACTTTTTTACGAAGATATATCAACAAAACAACCATATTGAAGATGATTTAAATATAACAAGACCGTTTCTGTATAACCACGTTACTATTACAAAATTACATAACAACAATATCGGCTAGAAACGGCACATTTCACATACTTACTCACACCTCCACTTAAGTACCGTTCAGCGCAATGACATCACAAACATTCATACAACTAGTGGGCGTATAACCAAATCGATGCGCGATAGCACTTGTCAATCACCTGTCTTATAACAGATGTAGTTACTACTGGAACTGACGGCAATGTACGAAATCGTACATGAATAACTGTTATGAACATCCTACTTGTGTTACTTTTAAATCTCTCACTTTCGTATTTAGACTATTGTTTATTCGCAAAGCGATTTTTTAAGCAAAGTGGCTGAGTCACTTGTTTCGTTTGTAGAACAGTTAAAAGGAGGAACTTGCTAGCTGAGTATGTGTTTCTGTGTCCATTAAGTAGTGTTAAAAAAGAAAAAAAAACCATAGACCATAAAGATTAGTCACATTTACAATGGTTTTAGATAGCTGCTAGACTCTGCTACTTGCTTACGATCAGACAAAAAATATATATCATGGAATAAATTAACTTAGGTATATAAATTAAATAAGCATGTAATAATAGAAACTTACAAATTATGTTAGTTTTATTAATTAAACTTTGTACTTTTTTTATTATTTTTCTCATCCTTGAAAAATTAACCAAAGACTTGTATCTTGTGTAAAAGGAGTTATTTAATGGATGTAAATTACTTTTACTATTTATAATCAGTTATTTTTTCGTTGTAGAATCTTTGTTACTTAATTATATTATTTAGTTCGTTAATGTTATTGAACCTTAAAACCAATATTATAAAGAGGTAAAGTTTGTGTGTTTGTGACGTTGTAGGGGGTAATCTCTGGATTTAATTTACCGATTTTAATAATTCTTTCTGTGTTGAATAGTCCATTTATCGGGGAGTGTCATAGGCTATATAGTATCACGCTATGACTAATAGGAGTGGAGCAGTAATTAAAAATATGTTTAAAAAAGGGAAACGTTCTTTTCGCCGCCTAACTAAGTGGGCACGGGTCAGCTAGTTAACAATAAACTGCAAACACAAGCAAAATCACACGTGTATACTAAATTGAGGAAATAATATAATACAATAATATTAAAGTCTATTTTAGTAAATAAAATACAACAAATCCTTGGAATTAAATTCTTTAAATTAGTAACTTTAGGTATACAAACAACGCTGCCGCTTCCAGTCTTGCGCATCGTTTGATCCAAGATGGCGATGACAGTTGTCCGATATTTGAATGTAGAACAAGTGAACCACGATTTCGTTGAGAAACAAAAAAGTTTGGATCATTCATAGACGAATTTTTCGATAATTGAATTCCTTTTTTGGTAGATTATAAGACGTTATGGTAGAGTGGTTGAAAGTATTTGACTGCTGTCCTACCGTCTAAAGTTCGAGTCGGGACTTAGTTAGCATAACATGGTTTTAATAGACGTAAGGATTTTGAGAACAACATTTTGAGATTTGCATTGTAAATACCCTCTGTATTGAAACCCAGACCACAAATTGATTTACACAAACCACTAATGTTTATTTTAATGCACTGACGCATTAGATCAGTCTACCTTTAATGATCTGTGTGTAATTAAATGTACAAGATGTTATTTTAGAATTTACAAACAAAATATTACATTTTTGATAAAGTACCTAATGAATACTACTACAGTATCGGAACCGATGGGCATGTATGTAGAAATGTATCAATTTAGACAAAGGTTTTGTAAGGATCATAGTTAGCGAATGCAATCCGGACTATCCGTAATCCGAAAAATCCGCCCCTTTTTACTCGGATTGTAAATCCGGATTCAAAAATTAAATCCGCGGATTTTCTAAATAATAAGAAATTGTAATGTTAGAGTGGATATGGCGTTATTCGAGGATAGTGGTTCACCAGGACGTTATTAGGAGGCCGCTTACAAGCATCTTCAATGCATTCCCCCTACAAGCGTTGAAACAGAGCGTGCTTTTTCTGCAGCAGGAATTATGTGTAACCGAATTCGCAGCAGGTTACACAACTTTAGATGATTTATTATTTTTGAAGTCACATTTTGATGGCAGCAAAGTTATTACAGACATCTACAACATAGCAACTTTACAGGAGAGCACTTTTAGTAAAAAAAGTTACCATTTTGAGAATTATGAACCAATTAAAATTAAAGTTGGCAGAATGAATTAAAAACTGAAATAATGTACCTATATTCTATTCGCGTTAAGAATGCAGTGAGTTGTCATTGTCCACCGACCTAACCCCGCCGCCCGTCTAACCAATCAAATCTTTTAAAATACAAATTAATTGAATTTTAAAAGATTTTATTGGTTAGACACTGCATTCTATAGAATAGGATATATATGTCTTTTTATACACAGAAATATATCTACCTAATAATAGGACATACGTCATTAGTCGCCCCAAAAGAGGTCATTTCTATATAAAATATTATAATATAAACTAAGTAATAAGTTCTGAGACTTTCTTATATGGATATTTAATGTTATAAAAGCGACATAAACATTCCATTGATGTTCTAAAACAAAACAATATTACATTTGTCAACAAAAATATTGTAGATGTCTTCATTTACATTGCATATAACATTTATATTTATGTAAGTAGTTTATGTAAAGTAACGCGCAAAAGCAAGGCAAGTGACTTGTTTGACTGAAGTCTTTATTTGATTGCAATCATCTGTGGATGGTCCAAAGTAATTTTTTTTTTTTAAATAAAATATATCTTTAGCTAAAATAAATTCAATGCAGAACTTTACCTTAGAACCTTACCTGAAGGTTATATAAGGCTCATTTTCGTAAAACAAAGATATTTGCAGAAATGTAGTTGGACAACTCCATTTCTGCAAATATCTTTGCATTAACTTGGCCGCCATCGATTTTATGTCTTATAAAATAACAGACTTTTTAAAATTAAGTTAAATAAAAAGAGGTAAAATTATTTTGTTACTCTTGTTATGTTATTAATTTTTCAAGAAGTCAATTATTTATTATACCTACCTGAATTTCTATTTATTTTAACTTTTAATTGTTTAAGTAACGTTCCTCAGCTGGCAGTTCACGAGTTATACACAGATTATTTTAATAATGCGGATTATTTCCGTGTGTAATCTTTATTAATTTGAGGAGAAGTTTTGATAGTCTTATTTTTGATCTCCAAAGTTTTATTTTAATTTGTACTTATTATTTTGATTTGAAATTGAATAATTACAAATAACAAAATCAAAATAAAAATCGATTATATTAATATGTTTTGATTTTCCAGTGTTTTCATTATAATCCATTTACATTTGGATTTGTTTAATTTTATAATAAATCCGTAAAATCCGGATCGGACCATAAATCCGTTCTTAAAAATCCGGATTTTAAAACAGAACGGATTTGCATTCCCTAATCATAGTACTTCATAACACCATTAATGTCCCACTGCAGGGACGGGGCTCCTCCCGTGACGGAAGGATACTTGGCCTAGAAATACCACGCTGTCCAAACGAATTGGTATAGGGTTTAATTTAAAGTTTTCCTTCTTTTTACTTCGTAAAGATAATATTTACGGATAGTCCCCTAGTCGTTTTTTACGACACCCATGGGATGAGATGGGGTGGTGACATATTGTATTCTTACTCTAGTACTTGGCGCTTAGTATTATCTGCCCCATAGGAATAACGCGTCATTTTATAATATCATTAAATAGGTATCTAGTATAGTTATTACAAGTAATGATTTATGAATAATATATACATTTTGAAGTTTAATACAATAAGTAGGTACTGATACTGATTCCCAAAGTGGGCCCAAAAGGCTCGTGTCTTGGGAGACAGTGTTCAGTCGGACAAAAGTTTTTCAGTACTGTTTGTACATAATCACTGTTTACTACTATTTATTTTACTTAATATACAGGGTGTTTGGTACATCGTTTGCCAAATTGAAATAGCTAATAGAAGAGGTCATTACCCGTCTTTCCTCACTCACCTAGCCGGTTTTAACCACAACATATTTTAGATATCGATGTAAAGCTATTTTTAAAAGAAAACCCAATATTTACCATGAACACTTAAATTTAAAAAAAAAATTCTTCCGTGAGTCCTCATAATTATGTTTTGTTTTAAAGTTTAATACTAGGAGCATCAAATAAATTCATAATAGCTCACCTAAAACGTCAACTTTTTGTTTATTGACTTATTATAAGTATAGAGACAGGTAAAATTTAAAGATATGATCAACTTCACAGTACAATAAAAAAATAAATAAAAGAGAGAAAGTTCTTCCATTTTCTGAATAAATGCCTTACTTTATCCTCTTTCCATTGGTATACAACATGTTACAAAACAGTAAATAGTTTTTCTACAAAACATGTGTAATACATAATTCGAAGTAAAGAAAACACGTTTGATGAATAAGCAAATGTAAATTTACTAGCTATAATTGCTATAATTGATACATTCTAGCGTACTTACCTAGTTACTTTAGCTTTTTTGTCACTGCAGTGGGTCTAGCTTATCACATTTGAGTTAATTTTAATATAATAAAAGAAAAAAAAAATTCACCATTTACTATAGCGTCAATAATTACGATTAATGTTAGGCATCAAACGTGTTTTCTTTACTTCGAATTATGTATTACACATGTTTTGTAGAAAAAATATTTACTATTTTATAACATGTTGTATACCAATGAAAAGAGGATAAAGTAAGGCATTTATTCAGAAAATGGAAGAACTTTCTCTCTTTTATTTATTTTTTTATTGTACTGTGAAGTTGATCATATCTTTAAATTTTACCTGTCTCTATACTTATAATAAGTCAATAAACAAAAAGTTGACGTTTTAGGTGAGCTATTATGAATTTATTTGATGCTCCTAGTATTAAACTTTAAAACAAAACATAATTATGATGACTCACGGAAATTTTTTTTTTTTAAATTTAAGTGTTCATGGTAAATATTGGGTTTTCTTTTAAAAATAGCTTTACATCGATATCTAAAATATGTTGAGGTTAAAACCGGCTAGGTGAGTGAGGAATGACGGGTAATGACCTCTTCTATTAGCTATTTCAATTTGGCAAACGATGTACCAAACACCCTGTATATTATAAAGAGTACATCTATGTTTTTTATTTATAATTTATGTGTGTATGTGTATGTATGCGCGTGTGTGTGTGTGTGTGTGTTTGCGTGTGTGTGTGTGTTTGTGTGTGTTTATGAGTGTGTGTGCGTGCATGTGTGTGTGTGTGTGCGTGCATGTGTGGGTATGTATGTTTATGTTACTTACTAAGAAGGTCTTCGGTTGTTTGATAATCAAGCTTTTGAAGCCAGGCGGCGACTATCCTTTTAGCTTCACGTCTACTTTTTGCAGCAACAATTTTTAGTTTTTTATTTATATTGTTGTATAGTTTGGCACTTAAGCTACGAGTTTTTCTTCTTGCGAAAACGGTTCTACAACTCACTCGAGGGCATACAGAAGATAAGCTGATATATAAATAATATGTGTAATAAAATAAACCACAAGGAAGTGTTATTATATCATGTTAGTTTATATTACAAGTTGACCGCACTATACACTAAGTAAGTTCAATTTTATTTCTGACCTTATTGATTTGTCATCTCTCTATATTTACTGTTAATTATTAGTGCCTCCATCCCTTTTTACGATATATTTAGGGATGATAATGCAGTATAGTTATAGCAATTTGTACGTTAAAATATGGACGATACATAATTTAGTGTTTCTTTAAGTATATAATTTTAAATTATTATGATTAAAACTTTTAAATGTTTGCCAATTGACAAAGTTTTTGTCACATCCATTTGCGGCACAAAAACATCGTCAAATATAAGTAATCATAATAGTAAAAACATAGCTGATGCAGCATGCAACTCGGTAATGAGTTGATGTAGGAATCATCTTCCAGCTTAAAGCTTTCTATGTCAAACGAAGTAATAACGCCGGCAAGTAAATAATAATTACAAAGAAATCTAATCAAGACGCTTTCCTTCATAAGTTGTGTTTTCTCTACCATCATTAATCATTACATGAACAAAATTCCTCATCCTCATCCATTCACACAACGCCAACTAGTCCTAAACTAAGCTGAGCTTGTACTATGGGTACTAAACAACGGATAAACATTCTACAAAGAAACACCCAAACCAATGCAAACAATCATGTTCATGCACACAAAGATTTCCATTGAGCGGGAATCAACCCGAGACGTCTGCGTAGCAGCCATGTAATATAACAAATGCGCCATAGAGATCTTCATCAAAGAAATCTAATCAAGACGCTTTCCTTCAATGATGTTTTCTCTACCATCATTAATCATTACGTGAACAAAATTATTATTAAGTTGTAACTTTTCATAATTTCCCTCTTGTGTTTCCCAAGCTTTCCTGATCAAACCGGTTTAAGTTAATGATCTATAACACTTATATCGAAGAAAAAATGAACCTGTCTATACTCTTATATGGATAGGTTATGTAGGACACTACGGATAGATATGGATAGTTTCTATAGAGACATTTTCTCTCATTGAACATTTATAAGAATGAAGAGATAACAGATTTACGAGTATCATAGCTTTTTAAGTCCGTCTATATAGACCTTCTCCGGTTATCATCATCATCAACATTTCAGCCAATTGACGTCCAGTGCTGGACATAGGCCTCCTCCAGATATTGGCACCTTGTAGGATCCCGTGTCACCCTTATCCTGCGGCATCTTTCTCCGGCGATGGAGTAAAATTTAGTGTACTCTAAGTAAGTCAGCTACACGATTTGCGTCAAGTTTTTCATTTAGTCAGCGTATCCACGAAATTAGATACGGAAGTGTTGATAGTCAATATGGTGACGGTAACAAAAGTAGGTATTTTCATAACACTTCGTTATACAGTTCTATACAGTCACAGAGCTTTTATAACATAAAATAAGAAAGTTAAAGTAGGACACAAGTCATAACTAACATTCAACGAGCCCATTTAGCTTAGTACTGTGGTATACCACAAACATTTATTTTATGGCAGACGAAGATTTAGCCTTACGGGTGTTTAAAAGGTAGTGTTCATGACGTGCAGGTTTTACATACAAGAACGTGTTTTTATATAGTTTAAAACTCATGAACAATCATCGGCATCGCAAACAATAAATCCTTTTTTTTTTTTCTTTTTATACTAAACACGGCAATATGACTATATCGAACCTGATGGAAAGCGCGAGTACAGTCCACAAATGAAGCCAACGGATAGAAGTCCAAAAACAACTTCAATCCGTCGTCATCATCGTGCCGGTTTGGCCAAATGCTTCTTCACACTGCGTTTGAAGGACCCAATGTCATATGATGGAGGAAATACGTGAGCCGGAAGCTGGTTCCACAACATATAATATTCCTCACAAATTTGCCGTCTAGTCCCAAACTAAGTAGATCATTATAGTTACTGGAAACCTTACAAAATATTCATTTACTTATTTCGTAATCATGTAAGTACGTGTAACAAAAACATGAATATTCAAGCAGGCAAAAATTTGCAATAAGCGGGAATCAAACTTGAGGCCTCTGCGTAAAAGCTACTACTATAACTCGATCACAATATTATCAATCTGTCCTCATAACTGGCCTGACCAAGTTACCTACTACTCAAAAACGTTTTCAACAAATCATTTTCTACGATTGATTAAATCAAATATGCACCGTCCTATAACACGCAAGCCACCACAATCATAACAATAATCAAAGTAGTACTCTTATCATATTAACGGACCAATGCAACTGTTAATAGCTGCAAACAGTCACAATCGATAATTAAAAATTACACGCATTTCAAGACATTAGGTCTTAAGTTAGCTATGAAGTTAGTTAACGAAGAAGTAAATGGAGAGGTGAAGACGTTTGTGTGGTGAATCTAAATTAAGAGTTTTTGATTTACATCTTAGTAGATTATCTTGTCATGTTTTAATGTAAGTAGGTAATTAATCTAATATATAAATTAAGGGACTTCTCACGCTTTACCTCAAAAACCTCATAAAGGTGGTGGAAGGTCAATGTACATTCACAATCGCAGGCAATGAAAATGGAAACATTCAGGGGACACCTATGTCCAGTGATGGACGTCTTGTATTATCACGATTTGATTTGATTCCCACTGGTTGGTTCACTATCACCAAATTAGTTTGGATTTTAGTCTGAGTGACTGATAACTAGTAGACCTCTGAGAAGAACATCCAGCCACCTGCGAAAGTGGCAGTAGGTAATTTGCACCTATTTTTTTCCTACAAAGTGTTACTTCTCATTAGTAGTTCATATTAGTAAGTAAAGATGTTCAACTTTGTCTTATTCTTTTCCTGCTTTGTCTTTTGCTGAAAATCAGCGCTGCGGTCATCCGTAGCTTAAGCTGAGCTGAAACCTTTTAGGCATCCTTCTACATAGCATTGCACTTATACACATTATTTTTAGTTTTTATTATTTGTTTTTGTTTGTTGTTACTTTTATAATTATCTGTGTTTAATGTTGTGTATGTTTGTATGCCTAATAAACGTATTTTATTTCTTTCTTTCTCTAATCGCGATATTTTCTTCCTATATCTTCGTATGTTGTAACAAGTATTGGTTATTCTAAACAGAACGCCGCATGGGTCATTGCACGTAGTATTGCCCTATAAGGTAATTGTAGGCTTCTCACTTGTATCTAGATATTCAAGAGATAGCTAATTTACCTATGTTTGTTGCGACTACTGAGTTACGCAGGAAACATGTTGCATACCTACTATTGAAATTAATAGCTAGTAATAGTACTTAAGCTTAATTCTGTAATATCAATTACTTTAAGATTTTTATGTCATGTGGTTGCAGATAAGTATACAAAATAAAACCTCCATTCCAATGCGGTAACATTCCAATATCGTCACCCATTTTTTTAAACAATTACCAGACTGGAGATTACACCTGTCAGGGGAACTTTCACAGTAACGGAAATAAGTAATAAATATAAATATCCTCACACATTCACACAATGCCATCAAGTCCTAAACTAAGCGGAGCTTGTACTATGGGTACTACACAACGGATATACATACCAATTATAAATACTTTTTTTATGTAAATACATACATTACATAGAAAACTCCCAGACCAGTGTAAACAATCATGTTCATGCACACAAAGATTTGCATTGAGCGGGAATTGAACCCGAGACCTCTGCGTAGCAGTCATGTAATATAACCACTACGCCATCGAGGTCGTCAATAACCAGGCTTAAGAACAGAATTTGAAGCTGACACAAATAATTATCTTGCACAAGATTCAAACCCTAAACCTCGCGTACCACACGCATACACCTATAGTCATTTCATTTTATCAATAAACTGATCTACTCTAATGACAAGAAAAAACGAAAGAATACAAACTTTTTTCAACTCTTTCCCAGTAACACAGTTTACTACGTATAATAAATGAATGAACGACTCTATGCCATTGACACACAAACACTTCTACCAACTGGTTACCATTGTTATATAAGAGTACCGTTTAGTACTATTATTAATTAAAAACATTTGACAGCAATTCGATAACCTGTTGTATGACACAGAATTGCCAGAAATATACGACATGTGAAATTATAGTCGTTGCGGTAAATTTTATTTATGTTTAATTGATTAAAAGTTATCGTTAGTCACATGGAGTTAGGGAAATAGTAACCGTGTTTCAAAAGGTTAACGTTATGCCATTGGTTCCGATCTCGATGCCTGGTGGAAGATAGATGAGATATTAAGATGCTTTTAGATACCTAAATTAGAAAGAAACGGGGCTAGTGACAGAGTACTTACTCTGAACTATGAAGTAGAATCACTGAGCAAGAATGTATCGTGAAATAAGAAAGTATAATCATATCAGTGCTAAAACTTTGATGACGTCTTTTCATCTGCTACTTTAGGAAAGGCAAGGAAACAATTATAGGTGCCTACTACTGCGCTAACCCCTTGTCTATAAGTGTGTATGCAGGCATTAACAAAAAGAAAACGTTACGAGTTGTTCGTGGGATGAAGGAACACCTATAAAGTAGCTCACTCAGCACATGGCTTTTTATAATTCGACAAAAGAAGATACAACAAGCATTACATTATTGCCAGAGAGGGAAATTCAATTAAAGTTAACCCTGGCTTGCGTGGTACTAGCAGGACAAGATTCTCTTCCGTCCCTACAATGAAACATTCAATGTCTTTTAATGGTTTTCAAAAACAAAATCTAAGTGTGTTTAGTAATGTGTGCTACATTTTATTACAATCTACATTACGGTGAATTTTAAATATGTAGGTACACGTAATAAAGTAGGGCGTGACTACATCATAGAATAATTTATTATTATCAAAACGTACTAGGATAGGAAAGTCTTATCTGATTATATTTGTACTAAGATTACGTTTGAGTTGAGTCAATAAAAAATAGGTTAATACGTAAAATGTAAAGTAAGTTTGTAACATAGTTTATTGTGATGGTATTCTTCATAACAAGTTCATTGTTTTTTTACAAATATAAGTCTTATAAGGATTTTTATCACGGGCGAATCGGACTTCAACTAAAAAAAACCACAAGATTTTCTCTCGAGTTTTCATGTGTACAAAAAATACCAAAATATCAACTACTTGTACAAGTATAGAACTAAAAAAAGATAGCTATATGGTGATGACAGATCTCCGTGTGGTGACGGAGTAAGAATACAATATGTCACCACCCCATCTCATCCAATGGGTGTCGTAAAAACCGACTAAGGGACTATCCGTGAATATTATCTTTACGAAATAAAAAGAAGGAAAACTTGAAATTAAACCCTATACCAATCCGTCTGGCTAGCGTGGTATTTATTAGTAGGCCAAATATCCCTCCGTCATGGGAGGAGGCCCGCCCCGTGATGGTGACGGAGTGTCACTATACCAACAGTTAGCAGTTAAAGCTGGTTGTTAAAACCTCAAACGCCAAATCAGGCACCAGTGCCTAATGATAGTGATGTAATTTTCTATACCTTACTAGGTGTTAAATGCCCCGTTAAGTAAGCTGGTGTGCGAGTGCACAGAGATACAGTTTCCTGCTACTCAGCAGGTAAGGTAAGTCTTAATTTAAGGTACCGATGTAAGGACCGACTGCAGCGGCATGCGTTCCGCATAGTTAATGACACCCAGGTCACGGAGCACGCGGAGTCGCTACAGCTTCGCAGAGATATCGCTTTTCTTAGTGTGTTCTATCGCATGTACCATGGAGAGTGCTCTGAAGAGTTTTTCGATCTTGTTCCCCCGTCCCCTTTTCATAACAGGACAACTCGTGCCGGTTTGCGGAGTCATACTCAGACGGTCTGTCAGATATCGGCTCGCACCAAAAGGTTCGGGAATTCCTTCTTATGCCGCACCATTAAGTTGTGGAACCAGCTTCCGGCTCACGTATTTCCTCCATCATATGACATTGGGTCCTTCAAACGCAGTGTGAAGAAGCAGTTGGCCAAACCGGCAAGATGATGACGACGGATTGAAGTTGTTTTTGGACTTCTATCCGTTGGCTTCATTTGTGGACTGTACTCGCGCTTTCCATCAGGCTCGATATAGTCATATTGCCGTGTTTACTATAAAAAAAAAAAACCTACGACACGTCCGCTAATTGACGATATCTGTTTTGTAACCCATACCAACACGGTAGTAACAAATTAACAGTATCGTAAGTGCAATGGCGTTATCGTAAAAATTTACCAATAACAACATGTGGTTATGTAACTTGTTGTTTCATTTTTACTGGATCTTAATTGGCTGCTTCTGCAAAGGCGTTTCTTGTGGGTAACGGTTGTAATTTATAATGGCAAACTCTGTGGCGCAGTGGTTATATTCGATAGCTGCTACAAGTGCAGTCAAGTGTTTGATTCCGGTTCAATATTGTGTGCATAAACATGAATAATTTTACTGTTCTGTGAATGTGACAATATATCCATATTTAACTAACTAATTTATTTATAATTTTCTTCCTGAATTTGCGTCTTAGACATTTGTTTTTTTATTTAAGGACCTCGTGCGTCTACACATTCTCCAGTATCTAAGTCATATTAAGTGCAAATAGTACCTAATGTCTAAAATAATCTCCTCCTTCGTAAAAAGGAAGGGCTGTCAAACTTCTTCTAGCTACCATTAACCATCATAAACAAACGGAAAAAAGGGGGTTGCATCGTTTTGCCCTTGGCCTTGCTATAATAACAATAAAACATTTTCTTACCGCAACCTTTACGCAACATATTTTATAATAATTGGCCTATATATTACAGCATTTTATAATACCACTTTCATATTAACAACACTGTTATTTAATTATTTATTGATGCGTTTATCTTATGATATAAGATTGATTCTCGTGCTATTATGTTATTTATGTAATAACCAACGGCATATTGGAATTCCTCACTCATCCCATGGATACTTCATATTATAATTAGAGTAACAATTTGTGCATATCGTCAGACTAGCAATAAAGTGCATAATACAAATTACAAAATGTACTGATTGGATTCGAACCCCGACCTAATGCACAGCAGTCGCAAATAAGACACTACCGATACAGTAACCTCACTCGACTAATAAACTTGTTATTACAAACAACCTATTATGTCACAAACCGATAAGATTATCAAATAACACTTCAATCAACTCAGTAATAACATCAACAAACATGAAGCAACACGGGCGAGGCTAGTAATAGGAAGATTAAGTCCTAAACATTGCCTAACCGCTAGAAAACCTAGGCAATTAAACCATCATTACAAGAGTTGTTACAATATCTAGATGGAGTAAAACGTCCGCGCGTGAGACGCCTAATTGCAGGGAAACAAGCGGTTATTAGAGTGCAGAGATGGTCAACCTCGGGTTAGTATGTAATGTTGCTATAACGGTGGATGGTGTACAGAATTAATTAGGTGCCGTTTTAATTTGATATATTTATGGGAGTAGTAAGTAATTAACGTTGGTAGTAGATGTAAATGTTGCAGAATGTATTAAGGAAATATTTGTTGTAGTGGTTCAATCATTTGAGTACTGACTCGTGTTTGTGTCGTGTTTCATGCGATTATTTGTGTGATGGGATTATGAACATCGCAATGAGGTTGACATTTATAAGTATATGAGATAGTAACTAGTATTCAGTACTGCCAACTTTCAGTAAAATTTTTGAAAAACTTATTGCAGACCAACTGCAAACATATTTAAGTAGATACAAAATTTTACATATTAAACAATTTGGTTTTACAAGGGGTCGCTCCACAACCGATGCTGGTGTGGAGCTTGTAAAACATATATATGATGCCTGAGAGAAGTCTTACGATGCTTTAGGTATTTTCTGTGACTTGTCCAAGGCTTTCGACTGTGTCGATCATGATACACTTTTACGGAAACTACATCACTATGGCTTAGGTAAACTTGGATTAGATCTTTTCACGTCTTACTTAAATAATAGAATACAAAGAGTTAATATTAATGGAAAATTATCTCCAGGATCTGTCGTAAAAATGGGCGTTCCGCAAGGTTCCATACTTGGACCCCTTTTGTTTCTCATCTATATAAATGATTTACCACAAATCTAGTTAAAGATCAACATGAGATAGTTTTGTTTGCCGATGACACTTCGCTTTTATTTAAAGTGAAACGACAGCAGACTAGCACTGACGAAGTAAACTTGGCTATCTCTAAAGTTGTTCGTTGGTTTGACATTAATAACTTGCTCCTTAATAGCCGCAAAACCAAATGTGTTAGATTTATAACGCCGAATGTACAAGAAGTGAAAACCACAATAAGAGTTAAGGAAGATCAGGTAGACCTTGTGGACACTACAAAATTTCTTGGTATAACACTAGACTCTAAGCTTCAGTGGGGCCCACATATTATGACATTGGTAAAGAGACTAAGTTCTGCAGCTTATGCCGTTAGGAAAATTCGAGAACTGACAGACATAGAAACTGCCAGATTAGTATATTTTAGTTATTTTCACAGCATAATGTCATACGGTATTTTACTATGGGGACATGCTGCCGATATTCATTCTATCTTTGTGCTGCAGAAGAGAGCTATTCGTGCAATTTATAATTTAGGTAGGAGACAATCACTTCAAGAAAAATTTAAAGAAATAAATATATTAACTGTAGCAAGTCAATACATTTATGAAAACATAATTTATGTTCATAAAAATAAAGACCAATTTGTCAAAAGAAGTGATGTCCATAGTATAAATACTAGAAATAAAGATAGACTTATTCATCCGTATTCTAGGCTCCAAAAAATACATAGTTCATTTCAGGGTCAATGTGTGCGATTTTATAATAAAATTCCGAAAGATATTCAAGATCTAAGTTTTAATAAATTTAAGAATGTAGTCAAACAAAAACTTATCGTAAAGGGATATTATACTATCCTAGACTACACGAAAGACAAAAAGGCTTGGGATTAACTGCTTCTGTTCCATAGGCTGTTTTAAATAATGCAAGTTTATGCACTTTTTTTTATATATGTGTGCTACTGTATTGTTTTATCTCTAAGTTCTAATTGTATTATTGTATCCTTTCTATCTTTTTTTTTTCTGTCTTCCTTGTTCTCATGCTTGTCTTCTACTTTTCTTTTCTTTGATTATTATTTTTTATAATGTATAAATGGTGTATTATCCTGTCTGGTACTGTCAAATATTTTGATAGGGTATATGATTAATGTAAAAAAAAAATTGTAAACACAACTGAATTTTAAAAGAGTTGCCATGAGTTTCTTTGCCAGGTTTCTTCTCATTGGCCCTACCATTTGGAAACTGGAATTTATAGATCAACACAGACACACAAGTAGATTCGAGTAGTAGATTGGTTTTATTTTTCTCCTTTAATTTACATTTGACAATACAACGCGGCTTTTCTTAGTGCTGTAGCGTTTGTCTGTGTCGATCTATAATTTTAAATGTAGCTTCAATTTTAAGTAAACGACGATTTCAAACAATTTGTAATAAATTTTATGAAATAAAGTAAAAAAAAAAAAAAAAAAAAAAAAAAAAACGTAGTGTAGTCCTAAAACAAAATTTGGAGTAGGTATTCAGTATATATTATTATTATCCAGTTAGGCGGACCGACGACCTCAAAAAAGTCTTTGGGTCGGACTGCATGCGGAAGGCGCAGGACCGTGCTGGGTGGCGCGTGATGGGAGAGGTCTATGTTCAGCAGTGGACTGCGATAGACTATTTCTATTCTATTCATTGAAATCAAAATTAGATTAAAAAGAATAGAGTAAATATTTATTTTTGTATTTTAAACTACAAAACAATCTAATACCATCGAATTAGGGTGATCTGTAAGGATGGTGCATGTATGTAATAAATAAATAAATACTTAATCGCCAGCAACCAACCGGTACCATTGACGTAAGTAAATTAAAACAGGTTTTAACACTTAAAATTGCTATAGTAGAAAAAAAAAATTAAAAATTCAGTACAGCCCTATTGAAAGGTTGTCTACCCCTGACAGGGCCAACATAGAGCTGCGTCACTGGGCGGTAAATACGTAAATCATTGAAGAAAGTGAGACCAACGGGTAAATTGACCCCAGGGTTATTAGATTGATTTAACCACTAAGATTAAGCCCGTATATCCTATCGATTATATATTATCTTATCTTTGAAGATTGTTATCTGTTTATACTGTAATTATCTAGTAGTTGTTAGTTGGGTAAACATTCAAAAGTTGATTAGGATTAGTTGAACTCATACGAAAACTAAAAACCGGTACGGTTTTATTTCATAGAACATTTCAATTTAGTTTTCTTACTATTACTAATTCATTGATTTTATTATATTAGTAAAAACCGGTATGGATCTGTCTAAAGCATTTTAATTTAATTTCTTACTTAATTATTGATAAGGCTAATTATGTTTAGGGATATCTATCTCTATAGCAATAGATAGTGCTGTTTTGGCGTTCAATTTGTGAGTTTAGTTTTCTCGAACTCAGGCATGCGATACCGACATTCTTGCTTGTTTCTGACTTGATTAGCCGGATCCACACCAACCGATCCAGTGCGATTCGATCGCGCACGGCCGTCAGGAGCGCGCTCCACAGGAGCGTTTTAGCGGCTATTACAGATTTGGCAGCAATATGTTATTTTATGTAAGGCGTTCTGTCCTTTAACAATCTGGAAAAGAGATTCACTGATGCCGAAGTAAAATCGAATGGCGAATCTTGTGCCATAGAAATATTTTACGAATACTTCCGACCGTAATTTTACGAACTTCGATTACAGCGCTACGCAAACGCTCTATAATATTAAGTAAAAATGAAGTCATTATAATAATGTTACAATTGCATTTTCTAACTCTTTACTTTCTTACATTCCATAAAATTAACTACCCGTGACCTTCATTCATACTATTATAGTATATTGTTACATGTTTAATACTTGATTTTATTTAGTGGAAATACAAACAACCTTTTCTTGTTTACTTTTTCTTTGATTTTTGAATCAATAACGCTCATTTTCAGAACTGAACCTGGGTATAGACCATCTCCAGATTGATACCTATCATCGTACCAAATATCATTCTTGAACTTATGCCCGTTTAGCGTGGCATTACATACAAATGGTATTTTTCGTTTTTATTTTTCTTTGATTTCTGGTCAAATAACGCTTAGTTTATAAGTTACTTTTGGCACCGAATCTATCTACTAACCATCTCTGTACATTACATAGTGCTAAGTATCATCCTTGCACCTTTACTGTGGCAGTGCAGTGGTAATAAATACTACTACTATCAAAAGTTATTTTATAACGACCTCTTGGCGTAGTGGTTATAGATTTAGGCAATGGCTGCTAGACAGAGGTCTCGGTCTCGGGTTCGATTCCCGCTCAATGCAAATCTTTGTGTGCGTGAACATGATTATTTGCATTGGACTGGGTGTATTCTATGTATAATAAGTCGGTATTACAAAATGTGTATTGTGAATGTGTGAAGGATATTATAATCGTATTATGTTTTATATCTCAATTAAACTAAAATAGAAATGAAACCTACATCATAATTTAATACTCAGATTTCTATATAATCCAATATGCAAAGCTACAGATATATTAGCTACCATTTAAGCCAGGTCCCTGTACAACTATCTATAGATATACGTTTAATGAGAGGATATCCGTTGCACGTTCATAAAGACACTCACTTCAATACAGATTAATTATTCACTGACATGTAGACCTGTTTATCTAATACGTTAATTATTATAATTAAGAATAATTAATTATATATAATGGTACATTTCTCCTTGTTGTGATAGAGTAGCAACACATTGTTTTGTCACCACCCGATCTCATCAGCCAGTCAGTCATTTTATTAAAAATTTGTAGAAGTTATTTATTCTACAAAAGACAGAAACCTTAAAATGGAGGCCCGTCAAAACTCTGGGGCAATAATTGGTGGTTGTAACACTGCAAAAGATTTGACCAGTTTCAGTTTCAGTTCAGTTTCTTTATTTCCCCCCCCCCCCCCCCTCTCAAATGAATAGGGGTAAAAGCCCTTAAATCAGTTAGCCAGTGTAAGATTAGTGTATTCTGTCAAAGGCGTTAGCCTATCTCTAAATTTGAATGTAGACCAACAATGTAAGTACTAAAATTGTTTTCATTTTGTTTATAAAATATTTTAATAATTACGCCAAAAATAATTTATGTATATCACGTAATTTCCATCTTTTTTACAACACCCTCTTCGTTTTCACACGAATATTTTAAGCGATGATAACAATCAATTCAAATTTCACTTTTTAAGTAAGTTTTAACCACGTTTTAACGCACAGACATGACGTAACAAGATCTACCACATAAATGAGTAAAATTGACAACAACATTTGCCGCTAAAATAAGCTAACTTGATTAAAATTCTGAACGAATTTCAAAAATATAACACGGTGCATTATGCCCTTGCGCACCGGAAAAGGGCTAACAACAGTAGGAACTTTCGGCCAATCGCGTGACGTGCCGTTGTGCATTCGCGCCGTTGATTCCGATGCGAGCGCACGTACTCAAGCGTGACTCAACGATGGCAATGGACTATTGAACGCATTTTGCACATGGATAACGTGTTATTAAATTACGTCGTTGCGCAATAAAGCACCATTTAAAAAGGAAGGAAGGATGTCATTTATGACTTTTACCTTTTATGAGAGGTTTGTATTGACCATCCATATGGTACAGGCAAAGAAATGTAATGTTGTTTCTACTATGTAGTGTAGATAAAAGGCATGTGAAATAAATAAATATCGATAGAACAAGGTACCAAACTGTTACATGTCTCTCTTAGCCATGATCGGTGCACTGCTGGACATAAGTCCGTAAGTTCGCACCACTCCTTCGGCCCCCTATTTGTCACATCCAGACATTTCTGGTCAGTGCTTTACGTAGTGAGTTACGTACTATGCTATGGCAAAAGTCATGGGGCGAACCGCTAAATTCTTATGTGATATCACACCCACTCTTAATAAATTTGTATTGACCATAAAAATACCGAATTCTTGGATGTCTAATGGCATTATTTATGTAGTTTCCAATTGGTTAATAATGTCGCATCATTTCTCATGTTAACAGATTGAAAAATACTTAAAATTCCTATTTTATAGCCATTCCATAAGTCGTAAATCTGCTTAATGATTAATAACAGCAGCAACTTTTTGTCTTGTCTAGCTGAACATTTAATTAATTTTAACACCACTCATAAAACGACCAAAACTTGTGACTTTGGCTACAAATTCATGAATATATATAATGTGAAATTTGAATACCGGTCAGTATGACGCCATAAAATCAATGTTAGTGTAACGAATAATTTAGGTTGATATAATAAGTGTCGCGATTTTTTGGACGTTATTATGTAAGAATAATAAAGACATTAATATGGACATTTCAATTCTTGTTCAGTATGTTGTTGCCTAGTATGTTTTTTAGACATCGCGTGGTTATTAAATATTCGATTGCGTGGCTAATATGAATTTCAAGTAGGCACGTTAAGATCCACATGGTCGGATTAACGTCCGTGTGATAATATAAAAACACGTAAGATCTTTTTATTAAGATTACAGCATTGTGGGTAGTTTATTATTAGCATTCGCTGTAACAGATTGAATGATATCAATGGTTTATAATAAAGCCAATTTTTATTTCTGCAAAGAAAAAATGAATTATCTGCCTTTGTGCTACTATGGCGTTCGCAGTACTACGCCAAAAAACCGCGGGTTCAAATCACACACAGGAAAATTATGAGTGCGATTTACCAATGTCCGTGCATGAGGTCTCGTGTCAAACTCCAGGCAAGAGTATTATTTGTGCGATTCACAAAAAGATTGGCATGAGTTTGTAAAGGAGGTTGTTTATGTCCGTTTATTTCATGTCTGTAGTCTTTAGAAGTACAAGAATAAGTAATTCAAGGTAGTGTGTAGTAAATATGCACTGCACATGCTAAATTCTATGAAGTAATAACATTAAAACTAAATAATTATTATTCTATACAAACGTGATAATAACATTTTATTATCCACCATTTTACGACAATCGTCCCAAAAACTCGTAAAAGGGTTTATATTGTTGCAGTTACGCCATATTCGTGCTTGAATGCATTTCGTGCAAAACTATAAATTCATCCTATAAACTAAGTCATTGTTTAAATGTGTATGTTTTGTAATCTAGGTTCTTATCAGATTTTATATTCTTTTTATTATTTTGCTACGCCACATTAAAACAATGTACGTTGCGTAATGATAATGGATATTTTTTATGTAAATAATAATTAAAGGGGGAGATGGACTAACCATCTTATAAAGATGGCAGGACGTCGATGGATGAAGTGGAAACATTTGAAGGCCCTTTTTCCAGCAGTGGACGTAGATGAAAATAATAATGAATTCAATACAATAAAAATATAGACTGACTGCTACGCAGAGGTCTCGGGTTCGACATGATTATTTGCATTGGTCTGGGTGTTTTCTATGTGTATGTATTTACAACAAAAAAAAAATTAAGTATGTTTATCCTGTCTAGTACCCATAGTACAAGCTTTGCTTAGTTTGGGACTAGATGGCGTTGTGTGAATGTGTGAGGAATATTTAATAGATTAGGTGTTAGAACATAAATTCGTAAGTAATCAAAATCTGTTTAATATATAATTTCCGTTTCTATCTTCTTTATTCTAATGCTTTACTTATCTGACTGACTTGGTCATAAAAGGTCACATGAATATGCGCTAAATAATCAAGAAAAATAAGTTTTGTTTCAATTTCCTTCCATGATCTGAACATAGTCTCAAATCAGATAGCTAGTTACCCTTAATGAGCTACAATTATTACGTTAAAAATGGAATTAAAGTCACATTCAATAGTAAAAAGTAGACCTTAACTCCGTGGTATTTTTTATTCATTCATTGTTGGATTATGGTAATGAACTTCTTATTAGATTAACGATTTCCGTACTCAAAACATTTTGTGTAGGGGAGCGAGGGGCTTGTTGTAACAGGGGTAAGTAGTAACAGGCTCTTTTCACTAGGATCTTAAACGCAATTGACCTACTTCTTTGACTAGATTTAACCTATAAACCACGCCGTATCATGTTACCATAAATAGTGTCCTGCCCGGCTGGCGCAATGGGTGGAAGTGTGCATGCGCTTCATTTTTGCCAGGTGACATAAAATTGTACTGTCGTACAATTTCGGTTTGCGTTATTATTATCGACTAATTTCAAATTTTCTGTGTCTTATTTGCATTCAAATTGATTAATCTCTGATAATGTGTAACAGTTTTTATGATTGCTAAATTCTTTAAATAGTTATCTTGATAAATGTTAAAAATCATATCATGGGGTTAGTTGTAACAAAATTCGGGGGCTTGTTGTAACATGTTAAATGTATGAGGAAAAGATGAAATAAAAAAAAAGATGTCAAAATTAAAGAAAAAGTCAAAGGAAAGGGGTAGGGAAGGGTAAGTTAACAAAAAATAAAGATTTCAAAGTGCCATGATGATTAAAAGTAGTGATTAACTAAATAAGACTGCTAATTATTTAAGTTTTAAGTGTTGATTACTAAAAAAGTGTATTTACGTTGATTTTTGATAAGAATTATACAATACTTACTTTAGAGAGATGTAAATTTTGTTAAAAACAAGCAAATAATAAATGATTAGAGGTATTATTGTCGGTTTTTTTTGGCGTTACTACTTGCCCCTGTAGATGTTACAACTTGCCCCAAGCACGAGGTAAGTTGTAACACCGCACTTCTTCCAGAAAATAATTTATTGTAAAATAATGAAGAATAGTTATGGTATTATTTTTACTTGATTTAGTTCAGGAAGAGTTACAGCATCCATCCATATTTATTTAGTAGACATTTAATCAATAGATCTCAAGATATATTAGTTTTAATGAAAACTGTTACAACAAGCCCCTCGCTCCCCTATAACCACAATATAGTAAGAACAGTAGTTTATTTTCGGCCGTGCGGCTAGTTATTAGCCTACTCTTGCGTTGATGCGTAGGGTTGTCACACATTCAAACCGCAAACGGCCCAAATGTATGAAGATGAACTACTGTTTATACTGTGGTATAACTTAAATGAATACTATTTAAATATACGACCGCATTCTGATACAACTTGTGTGTGGGACTTTTTTCGTCGTCGCCATTTTAGTAAGCCTACATTACGTTTGATATAATGTTTTAAAACTAGTTTTATAGTTTATTATTTATGTAATGGCTGACCTGATATTATAAGCTTGTTTTTTTTTTTTTATTGAAAAAAGACAACTTTAGCACTAGGGATCATGCCCTGTGTCGCGGGGACTTTTACAAACATCAATTAACGGACACATAGAACACCCAGACTCAGGACAATAATTTGTGGATCTTACAAATTATTGTCCTGCGTGGGGATCGAACCCACAACCTCATGCGCGGCAGCCGTTGGCTCTACCGGCGCGCCACCGAGGTCGTCATTGTTGTGTGGTTGCTAGATTTAATTTATCGTAGCAGCTGTGTATATTGCCAGAAATTGCCGTGACTTAAATTGCAAGAAAAAAACTAACTGTGATAACTTAGCAAGGTACTGATTGTCTAGACTATGGTAAGGTTCAACGTAAACTGAGTATTTTGGGTTCACGAAGGTTTAATTCCATGAAATAACTTTCAATCAATCAATCAATCAACTAGCCTATTGCAGTCCATTGCTGGACGTAGGCCGCTCCCAACACGCGCCACAGAACTCGGTGCTGCGCTTTCCGCATCCAGTCGGACCCAGAGACAACTGAAATATCTTTACAGGCTATTAAATAAGTTAAACTATTCTTGTACTAGTAAATTGACGAAGTTTTAAAACTCACTTTTAAACTCTGACTCAAAACACAATTGTGTGTTCTATCAAACAGTAAGAAATAATATATTATTCTTTGTTCAAGTTTTCGATTTGTAATTTGGCTTCGTCGTGACAAACACCAATAACGGTAACTAAACTATAAAAATACTTTTTTCTAATCGTACAAAGTTTAGGAACTGTTTTAAGGCATGATAATATTATACAATTTTAGATCTTGTTTATTCATTTAATGTATAGTAGCAATCACGTTGGTAATTCTGATAAAAATAACAATGTATTATATTATTTACAAACATATATTTACCGGAGATACAGGATAAAGCTCGGGTTATATTTTGTGGTAACGGAGTAAGAATACAATATGTCACCACCCCATCTCAACTCATGGGTGTCGTAGAAACCGACTAAGGGACTATCCGTCAATATTATCTTTACGAAATAAAAAGAAGGAAACCTTTAAATTAAACCCTATACCAATCCCAATTTATATTACTAGTATCTAGGCTAATTAGTAATACCGCGAGTAAGACCCGTGAAAATAGTATTATCTATACCAATCCGTCTGGCCAGAATGGTATTAGTAGGTCAAGTATCCCTCCGTCATGGGAGCAGGCTCGTCCCTGCATTGGGACAGTAATGGGCTGATGTGATGATAGTTTGTGGATCACACAAATAATTATTCTGATTAGATTACGAATCGTCGACCTCTTACATGACCGCAGTAGCAATAGTTTACCTCTTAAATCCTCAATACAATGTATGTACATAAAACATTCTTAGTAGGTCACTGTACAACACATAATTACAACCAACAACATAAAACTTCAGACAATATAACAAACTAGCTGACCCGTGCCCACTTCGTTAGGCCGCGAAAAAAACGCGTCACTTTTTTAAACATATTTTATTACTGCTCCACTCCTATTACTCATAGCGTGATACTACATAGCCTATGACACTCCCCGATAAATAGACTATTCAACACTGAAAGAATTTTTGAAATCCGTGCAGTAGATCCAGAGATCACCCCCTACAACGTCACAAACACACAAACTTTACCTCTTTATAATATTAAGTATAGAAGTATAGATAAGGTATTATGTATAATAAAAGTTCTGTTAGCAAACTAAACTTTCAAACTATATTATGTTATTTGGACTAGGTAATTTCACTCCTAAATAATGAGTAACAAAAGCTACATTTTTACATTCTAATGTTTATTTTTGGGTCCAAAAAATTACCCGGAACGTGCAAACTTACAAAATTTCCTCTTCCAAATATTAGTATAGGATGTGTTAGACCTTACTAAACTTCCACGTTTATTGTATCATGATTGAAAATATTTTCACTATTTGTATAATATTAAACAAACACAAGAAACACACTTTGTTTGTTCTGCAAACGCCGTAATGTTACAGACTGTTTTTAATTCCTACCTACATCTATTAACGAAATATAGGGTTTTATTTCTGCGCAGTCTTTAACATTCTTTTAAAAAATATACCCCCTTACTCATAAACGCCTCTTAAATTTTAGTCAATTGATTAATTAGCTTAAACTCTTACGTTGTTTGGTATAAGATTGGTTTTCGTAATAAAAATCTCCCTAAACAGTGATTAAATTTAAGAGTTTTGAAGAGAATTTCTTTACTTCGAATTATGTATTACACATGTTTTGTAGAAAAACTATTTACTATTTTATAACATGTTGTATACCAATGGAAAGAGGATAAAGTAAGGCATTTATTCAGAAAATGGAAGAACTTTCTCTCTTTTTTAATTTTTTTTATTGTACTGTGAAGTTGATCATACCTTTAAATTTTACCTGTCTCTATAGTTATAATAAGTCAATAAACAAAAAGTTGACGTTTTTGGTGAGCTATTATGAATTTATTTGATGCTCCTAGTATTAAACTTTAAAACAAAACATAATTATGAGGACTCACGGAGAATTTTTTTTTTTAAATTTAAGTGTTCATGGTAAATATTAGGTTTTTCTTTTAAAAATAGCTTTACATCGATATCTAAAATATGTTGAGGTTAAAACCGGCTAAGTGAGTGAGGAAAGACGGGTAATGACCTCTTCTATCAGCTATTTCAATTTGGCAAACGATGTACCAAACACCCTGTATAATGTAATTTTTCTTTTTGCTTTTAAAAAGTTAACTCTCGCCCTAGCGAACATGTCATGTATTGTGGGGAGAGGACTTTACAAACATTAACAGACAAACTCAGGACAATAGTTTGTGGATCAAGAATTGTCTTAATGTATACGACAGCCGTGAACACAACGGCTTTGCCACCGGGGCAGAGTTAATTCTTAGGTTAAGGTCTTCACCTATGAAATTCCCGTTTTGTATAGAGATTTTATCAGAATTTTGAGTTTTCATACTAACTTTTTCTTGGATTTTCCAATAATTATTAAACTTAATACTTAGAATGAAATTTGGTATAAGTAATGGTGCACATTTAAGCTAACTATTGTGTTTAAAACACAGAAAAAAAGTATCAAGGAAGAAGTTACAATTAAACAAAAGGGGAAAATCCTATGTTTTAATTGGGCCCATGTTCACAGACTTACTATTAATCCAAATAATAATAATTTTCATTTTTTTAGTTATATCCTATATTTCTTAAATAATGAAAATAAACTTAAACAATATCCCCCTTACTCATAAACGCCTCTTAAATTTTAGTCAATTGATTAATTAGCTTAAACTCTTACGTTGTTTGGTATAAGATTGGTTTTCGTAATAAAAATCTCCCTAAACAGTGATTAAATTTAAGAGGCGTTTATGAGTAAGGGGGATATTGTTTAAGTTTATTTTCATTATTTAAGAAATATAGGATACTAGCTGACCCGTGCCCACTTCGTTGGGCGGCGAAAAAACGCTTTCCTTTTTTAAACATATTTCATTACTGCTCCTCTCTTATTAGTCATAGCGTGATACTATATAGCCTATGGCACTCCCCGATAAATGGTCTATTTAAGACAAAAAGAATTTTAAAAATCGGTTCTGTAGATCCAGAGATTACCCCTTACAACGTCACAAACTTACAAACACACAAACTTTACCTCTTTATAATATTGGTATAGAGTATTATCCATGTAAAAATGGATTAAGAATACATGGTATTAATCAATAAACCAATTAGCCTATCGCAGTCCACTGCTGGACAAAATGCCTCTCTCAACAAACGCAACAGAACAGGGTCCTCCGCCCTCCGAATTTAGTCCGACCAAGCGATCTTTTTGAGGTAGAATTAATTTATAGTACTTACAGGTATTTAACTGCGTGTGGTGACAGAGTAAGAATATAATATGTCGACACCCCTTCTCATCCCATGGGTGTCGTAAAAACCGACTAAGGGACTATCCGTGAATATTATCTTTACGAAATAAAAAGAAGGAAAACTTGAAATTAAACCCTTTACCAATCCGTCTGGCCAGCGTGGTATTAGTAGGCCAAGTATCACTCCGTTACGGGAGGAGGCACTTCCCTGCAGTGGGACATTAATGGGCTGTTATGATGATGACAGGTATTTAAAATTAAAATAAAAATCTTACTCCAACCAAAATGTTGATACTAAGAAAATTCATCTATACTAACATCGCGTTAGACAGATATATTACGTTATTCGCGCATTATTTTAAAACTGAGATATCTTTCAAACTAATAATCGGATCTCATCGCTGTAAAGGTCAATTATGTTTAAAATTAAATAAATATAATGATTAACGTATTTATTTTGATAAGGGTCGATACCATATACACAAAATACCTTTACAAACAATGCATTTCTTTAAATCAAATTTGATTATTATAAAAAAGGTCGTAGTGAGTCAACCTTAGAAGATAGATATATGCTATCGCTGACTTAATTGTAAAACTTTTTTAAAGGTACAATTCTCTAATACATCATTTCAGTATATCTCCAGATGTTTAAGCAGCAGAAGCAAAATAAACATTTTTAAGCGTCACTTTTATAAACATATTTCATTACTGCTCCTCTCCTATTAGTCATAGCGTGATACTATATAGCCTATGACACTCCCCGATAAATGGACTATCAAACACAGAAAGAATTTTCAAAATCGGTTCAGTAGATCCAGAGATTACCCCCTACAACGTCACAAACACACAAACACACAAACTTTACCTCTTTATAATATTAGTATAGATAAACAATACCTATAACTAAACATTTCAATACAAAACAAAGGTGCAGAAAGTCAGTTTAAAATTTATTTAAGCAATGTACCATAAACAAGTACATAGATAAGTTTGATTTAGTATACTCTGTGGCAGACACCCCATGATGAATGATGGTGTTATTGAGTTATTTCTATTATCTCCTAATATAGAAATGTTGGGGATATTTTATCTTTAGAAGAGATATAAAAGATAATACAGTATAGTCTTGAGATTACAGTACAAGAATAACAAATATTCAATATAAAAGGGAGATTAAAGCTGCCTTTTTATTAGGATACTTTTTAGAGGCCGTCTTCTAGCCTTTGGATCAGGCTGGCAGATGTTTTGGAGTCTCGATTAAAAGGTAATACGATGTACCGACTAAAACCAACACGGTGTTCTTGTCTCACCCATGAATGGCCAGGACAGCGATAAGGCATTACTCGAAACTTTGGTATTACTGTCTGAGATAAACAATACCGACATGAGATTCTGATGGGTGATAAGACGATGTATTTACTGCCTTACCACAAGGGAATAAATTAAAAGGATAAAACTAGTAAGCACTAAGAGAGTATTTAAAGTTACATCATTATATAAAAAAACTATTTCTTGATGGTTTTTCTAGCATTATAATGAATTAAGGTTTAGAGTTTTGTGACAACTTTGTGAGATTTAAGCCACTTGAAAAATTATAAATTCTAGATTGTATGCTCACAAATTTACAGTTGGACTGTTTTTTTTAACAGTAGATTTTTTTATATTGTCGTTTACTTCATGTCTGATCACAGTCAAGACTTGTTTAGAAAATAAAGAAATAAAATCAGAAAAACAGGCAATGGTACTTATATTGAAGAGCCTCAGTCCATCAATTTTACACTTTATAATAGTTTTCACTTACAAAAGCTTTACTTACATGAGAAAGTTTATTGTGCGTTAAAATGAAATGAAGGGTGACAGGAAAAGTTGGCTCAATACATAAATCTTGTAGACAATAGGCTAGTTTTAATAGGCATATATAAACTTAAGGTTTAAATCAAATATTCTAGGTAATATATTATAGAGAAACAATAGTTATAAGTCATACCTTATTGTATTTTAATATTATATAAAATACTTTCTAGAAATGATGTTACTAATAATTCCAACTAGAATTACGCAAGGCCTAAAATAAAATCATAAAATATGGCGTTTTATAACCTCTAGCAATACATTACATAGTACTGATTGCCGCGCGAACGATAGGTAAAGTAAAAAATATCACAGATATTAAAAAATATTTAAAAAAATATTGTAAACGCAGTCTATGCGTGCTTGAGGCCAGTTGTAACATATTTCTATGAAATGAGGTAGAACCACAGAGTCGCAATAGTTAACTATTACTTATTTCATTTACGCACTCGTAGAACTTGTAAGATAATTTAGCTGTTTGCATCTTACCTTTAGGGCAAAATACATGGCGTACAAAACTAGTTTAGCATAAACATAAATATGTAAAAAGATTTAAAACACACTTAAACGTATAATAGACGTAAGGCTTCGCTTTTGATTTTGTTATTTTAAGTTTTCTTTATACGTTACAACAATATAATTTAAAGTTCACAACGACCAAATTGTTGTTTATACTTTCACAACGTACTCGTACTATGGCGAAAAACATGTGAAATGATGTAAAAACAAATTTGAAATTCGCAACATAAATAAAGAGCGTTTAAAAAAAAACATGAAAATTTTTCACAATGTAAAGAAAAACCTGATTAAGTTTACTTTTACACACATTACAGACACAAAAGCGAAGAAGATAAACAAGCAAGTTCAGAGCCTAGAATAATATTTATAGAAACTATTTCATTTAACATGGTAAAATGAATATGAATGGTTGGCGCCATTGGGGCAAATTAATTCTAGATTATCAGCCATACAGTAAAATCCACGATGAACAGGCAAAGACGGTCAATGATTAAGGCAAGCACAAGTTGAAAATATTTGGAATAGGCCTTTGTACAGCAATGGACCTTGATGATATTTTTATTAACTTAGTAGCAACCCGACTGACCCGCGTGATATTGTTAGGCCAAATTACCCTCAGTGCTCTATCATGTCCCAGCAATATGAGCACTCTTCTGGTAACATGCAATAGAACATGCCAACAGATGCTAATCAAAAATGTTCGAGTAACACCATATAATATCGATTGAGAACTGCTGTACGTACTTTGAAGGGCAAAACAATTATATTGTATTGATTAAATGGAAATAAGCTTTCTGTTTTTTATAAAAAGAGTAGAATAAAATCATGCAACTAACATCATAATAAAATCTAAAATTCCACCATTTTGCCGCCAAAACAGTTACATTCAAAGGCATGTTTTATGCAAGTAATCAAAAATGAAAAGCTACTTAACTTTTTCCCTTTCCTTCGCGTTAAATTCTGGGTAGCACTGTTCCCCTTTCACACAGAAAGACAGAAGAAAAAAAAAGTAGCCTATGTTACTCTCCATCCCTTCAACTATCTCCACTTAAAAAATCCCGTCAATTCGTCACACCGATTTGCCATGAAAGAAAGACAAACAGACAGACACACTTTCCTATTTATAATATAAGTATGTATGAATAGCACAATTAAATACAAACAGTAAAACCACGACTCGGTATATTAGTTGTCTTCGTGATTCTGAGGTCACAAGTGTTAGCACCGATGTGACTGCACACAGCACTAATATAATCTGTGCCTAGGTCAAACTCTCTAGGGTAGGGCACTAACTAATAACTTGTACTAACATTACACGCTCATTATCTGTGTTGTTCTTACATACTTTGTTTATTAGTTTTCTTCTTAGAAGATTATAAATTGTTTAAGTTTTTTTTTAAAGTTGGCTCTTCTTAGCAAACTTATTACATGGGTAATTGACAATGCTCGGTTAAGTGACAGAAACTAAGTAAATCTAATTTCAAACATGTTTGCTATAATTTTCTAATCAACTAGCAGAATCAACGACCGATTAATTGACCGACTCCAAGTAGACCGTTGGTACCAATAATACTTAAACCATTTCGTGCTATTAAAATCCTTTAATTCCTTCCTTATTTATAATTTTTCTAATTTTGTTTATTTTTCATTTATTTATAATTTGCTATTACACTTATCAAAGCATGCACACATTGCATGTTATAACCACCTTTAATTAGTTGTACAATTAAGCTTGTCTAAAATGTTTTAAGCAATGTTTTATATCAGTAGTTGATGAATCTAATAAACAAAACAATACTAATAATTATTAAGGACACGTCACAATTTAAGCAGTTTGATAAAGCAACGAAATTAAACGTTATAGCATTAACATTATAAGCATAGTCCACACTAACGTATTGTTATCAAACTTTCTAGGAATTTAACGGCTTTGTTTACGATCCAAACTGGAATTTAACAATATACTACTACTTTATAAGTTTACTTGTTGCCTCTAGGCATGTAAACCACGACAATGGCTTTAAAAATAGTATTTTACTTAGCAAGAGAAGATTTTGACCGCGATTTTATAAACCAGTAGGTATAATGGTTCTTGGCTAATGAATATGTTCTTGAGTACTGTTTATACTCTTACATATTTTAGCATTTTAGTGAACTTTTTCGACAACAAGACATGAAGTTACTATCTTAGGATGGTATACAGGTGACTAACTAAGTATAAAAGACGTCACCGATCCTTATTGAAAGAAAGCAACTTGTAAAAACATTGACACGAACGTTTGATTTAAACTTTTTATTAAACATACTCGTATGAACTAGATACAAATGTGAACTAGAAGAAAACTAAATAAACCATCTGACCGGTACGAGTTACTTGTTTTTAATGACGTAAATTGATAAGGTTTAAGTTTATGTGAATAATGTAAGCAATATTAAATAATTATATAGTTACAAATTCAGCACTACATGAGAAATTAAATAGCAAATCATTTTCAAACATTGTACCCCACAAAGTACCATCATTAATCGATATATTCGAGATGATAAGATTAACAGGTTAGGGGTTTCTCAATTCGCGTCTTCGAAAGTGTAAATATTTAAAGTTGCCCAGCGCACCAGCTGTGGACATCCGATGGCTAATATAATGAAGATTACTATTTTAAAAGTAATACTCCTATAATTGGTACATTTGTTTCGTTAGTGAAACACGTCGCGAAATAATACAGGTACACGTAATCCTAGCTTTACAGCCTACACTTTCTTAAACAATGTCAACTACTGCAATAAAATCCTTCTCTGGACTTACATAATGTTCAATGTTCATATAATATTCAAAATGTTATTCTTAAAAAGTAAAAAGCTGATTCACGATTCAAAAGTTACTCTCATTAATATAAATAGTGAATTCAATTCTCAAGTGCTAGTTTATTACACTTAGAACGTCGAGTACACTTGTTCGCACTGATTCGCAATCAATATAGTTTGACCCACAATCCGAGCCACAAACTGTCGAATCATTGCAGTCACAATAATTAATATCTAAACTCTATAAGCTTTTACAGATGTCTCGCCATGATGAATATGCGTGCCAGTTCACTAATAAACTTATTAATATCGCTTTCTTCTTTACGGTTAATGTCACAGCTGATAATTGAAGTTTTAGTTTGAAATTAACGGCATTAGCAGTAACGTGGTCTGCTATACCTTGTACGGAAATACAAGTTGTCATTGAATTAATTACGTTTATAGTGTCATCTACCGGCCTTCACGTTTACCGGTACGATCCGTAAAGAGAATAAAACTTCTTATCTTAAATTCTTATAGGAAAACAAGGCCACGAGTGATTTCTGTCAACGATAAATCCCAACACTTCAACAAGTTAACCGATTGACTTACCTACCATAAATCAAGCTCTGGACAGGGCGAAAGCACTGCGTATCAAAACTCCAGTAGTCACATGAACTCAATAACAAATCCACTTTTTATATCACGTAAAGTGAAATGTGCCGCAAATCTCGTACCAAACGCAAAAATTAACACTTTCCACTGAACACATGCTCCATACCACAGCACTGATAAAGCACTAATCTGCCGACTGGGCACACTCAAAGCTTGCACACGTTTCTTCACAGTTATCTGTTAAGATGCTAGCGTAACAACGTTAAGCAATCGCACTGCCAAATCGCAATGCGAAATTTAGGCGTTCACAAAATTGTTCGCATAAAAGCGACAGTTAACCAACTATACCGGTATGAAACGTACCAAATTCGTATCGGAAAGTCGGTTCCGTTTTGACAATAACACTTTATACAGACGAGTGAGCTGCGCGGGCAGCGACAGCAAACTGAGGCGCCGTCGTGCGCAACCACGCGTCGCGTCTAAACGAATGGACTTCAAACTTTTACCCGACCGAATCGAAACCGTTCTGCACACAACACGACAGCCTTCTCTAACTTAATTTTTAAATCAGAAGGTTTACACAGTTGCAAATAAACTTGCAACTTACATACATGGATAAGTTGCTTGGACAAGGCTCTCAAGATATGACATTCGTAAACGTATGCAATGATTACGAAGCAATCAAGTATGATGTGATCCATAGACGTGAGCCTATATTGAATACACTCAATGATAACATAAAATATACTATACAGATTCCGATTTCGATAATGATAGTATTGATTTAAGATATGATAAGTGTGAATGGAATTGAGGATACGTTTGTATTGTGTGTACTTAACGGTATTAGATGAATTATTAAAATCAACCTGAATACTTGAGAACCTAATGCGTATACAGTAACATCAAACAACGTAGATCGTTGCATTCTCTAATAAGAAAGAACTTGATCTTAAGATCTTAACAACAGAGTTGACAAGAATAGACGCAAAGTCTAAAGGAATCTTGATTTAAAACAAGATTTTAATTTAAAAATAGATACAAATGAGACGCAACAAAATCCAGCTTTGAATTAGAATTTTAATGCAACTTCCAAGCTATCAAAGATTTATTACTTCGTCCTATATACTTAATGCAAAACGGACTGCACAACTACAGTCATAAAAACATGAAGCTGGAGTTGAAACTGAGAACAATGAAATAAAAGTAAGCGAAAGATTAGTAAGTATTTTAATAAAACGACCATTTTATTAAGATAGTTAATTGTTTAGACTTTTAAAAAAACACTAATCGTGACTTAAAGTTTCTTTTTGAGAATGCCGACTTATTTTGATAGTATTACAAATATTTGGAACGGATTCAGTTTGTAAAGGCTGTAATTTTGGAGCAAATGGCTGATACTAAATTTCTATTTCTTTGTGAAGCAATTGAAGCTTTGACTGTACTTTTAATTCAATTGATGATTCAAGTAAAGTTGGTTGTTTTATTGGCACTATTGAATAGATATATCTAGGTAACTGGTTTATTAAAGAGTGCTCTTTTAATCTTAATAACTATTGGATAATAAAACTAGAATTGATGTTATTGCTTATATGTATGTATTTCCTTTACACTTACAAGTTTGGTTTCTTTCTATCTATAGATAAAGTAGTAATTCTGTTGCTATGTAATCTTCAAACATAAATCAATGATCTGTAGAACGTAGGAAGAAGTAATTTTTGAGTCAAAATTAAGTAGAATGAGGTCCTTTTTAAAAGGTCGGCAACGCGTAATTAACATAATATTATATACGTTACCAGCTAGTTTAATTACCAGCAAGCAAACCTTGATAGTTGCTTGCCGTAGTGATTAAAAAATAACCTATTGCATAGCCGAGTCTTTTCTTGCAAGTTTATTAGCTTAACAATTCTGTTTAATTGGGAGAATCACATCTATGAGTGGAGAAATGGCGGTGACAGTATAATGCATTTCTATTTTCTTTAGTTGAAGTCTTTCACACGACCCTATATCTTTATCAGTAGAATGTATTTGCTAAGCTATTGGCGGTTAACCACAGATGCATATAACAAGTGTAATTAAAGGGTATGCAAATCTATGGCCTGGAGGCTAAAGGGACTGGATTCTTAGTTCATAACGATGGGAAGCAACTCGAGTGTATCTATCTACAACTGGTTTCTATGAAAATTAACAACCTACTATCAATTTGCAGACGATGTAATGGTGTTTAAAGATATTTTTACTGATATCTATGTAAGTGTACTTTGCTTTGGGTACTTATATAATTAGCTAAGTAATATAAATAGTCATTAAAAACTTCGGGTGGAGATCTTCCTTCAATGAAAGGAGGAAATTTGGCCAAAAGAATTTGAATATGATTTAATAGCAAGGTGTCATTTATTTGTTTCTGCGAAATTTCTTAAGTCGATATTCACACAAACAAACAAACTCATTCATGTAGCTCCTAATGTTATACAGTGAATCAAGCTTACTGTGCCATTCTGGCCATGCGGATTGGTCCATGGTTCGTCTTCCAGTCTTTCGTATTTGGTAGAATATTTCAAGCATAGATATTTCTTAGTCGGCTGTTACGACACCCATGGTATTTCAAAAAGTAATGACACATCACATTCTCTAACTGTCACAGCAAGGAAAGAAACTTGTGAGGTTTGCAATATTACTATATGTATGTATAATGTCTTAAAAGAAATCTACAATTAATCACCCAGCCATTACAGACAGTTAAAAGTAACTTTAATTATACAGACAATCAAAGTCACACTTTTATATTATAATAGTAGATTGAGTGACGTGGGAACATCTTTAATTACTAACGATTACCACGTTAATCGGACAGTCGACTAACGATAACTATATCAACATAAATGATATAACATGATTCATTATGTTATATAATAATGTATCTTATGTGAGGGACTCACAGACAGTTGTAATCACTGATTTAATTCATAAATGATAACTTTGGCGAGGTGATGCCTTAGATAGGTGACCGTTCAGTGGTATTTCATTTAAGCGTCTTCGGGCGTCAAAGGACAAGTAAAAAGTCTGAAAAAGCGGCAAGCGGCAATCAAGACACAATCTTTCTTCTTACCATAGACAATGTGATGATGATGATGTCCTCCCAGACGTATCCGTCGACAGCAACACCCTGTCAGTTGCATTCGGAATCCTTTCGTTCGTGCGCGCGAATGTGACTCGCAAAACCAAATTGTTTTTTAAAACTCGAGACAATGGCAAATAAAAATAATTGAATAAAATAATGAAATAAATAATTAAATTAAATAAAAATAATAATTTAATTAAATAATCGACAATAGACAATGTAAATACTTAAGGAGTGCAATAAACGATTTGAGTTTGAGTTTCACAGATTACTTAAAAGTTACTTTGTACCATACGCCTCCGACGTGACTTCTATTATAACAGCAATAACCGAGACCGGCTTCAGAGGTGCTCCTAGCTGGTCACTTATCTATACCACTAACCGATATTTAAATTTATATCCAAACAAGTAAATTCTTCCTTTCCATAAAGATAAGCAACTCTTGAGTTGTAAGAAACTACTCATAATAACCACATCTCATGTAAAGTTAAATACTTTTTGCTCTTTTTACATACCACAGAGCTCGAACTAGTATCGGTCGAGTAAATTATAGGGTTTGTGTTGATGACAGAAAACGACCATCGGGATATTATCTACTATAGGAGATTACGATAATACGTGTTTTTAGATATTATGTTGATAGACATACTTGTAGATTAGAATTTCTAGTTTAATTGGTAGGTAAATAATATAGTTGTATGTGAGATGTATTTATTTATTTATTTCAACTTTAGCACAAAATAAAATTGTACATAGGCGGACTTAATGCCTAGTGGCATTCTCTAACAGTCAACCTAGGGTGATGCAGAGATAACAGAAAGTAGGTGCGTTCTGAACACATTAAACAATAAATAAATTAAATACCAATAGATACTTAATTATCCACATCATATACAATAAAATAAACATAAACAGATAGATAAAAATATACATTCACATAAACATTTTACATAAATAAATACATACTACATAAATAAATATAAATACTGGTGATGACGATGGGATAATATCATGCATTTCGTAGCAATAGTTCACGACGCATTCCATAAAAGAACAGATTGTACAAAAAAAGACGACTTATAACTTATTTATGTTATAAATAAGTTAAGTCGTCTTCTTTATTTTCATACAATGCTGTCTAGTATTAGTAAACAAGTGACAAATACACATACAGCTAAATATTCATACATACACAAAAACATTTGCTTAAATCGAGTACCAAGCCCGTGATCTCTACGTAACAAAAGTTAAAACCGACATGACAAAGATATCCTACTAATACATATTATAAATGCGAAAGTTTGTGAGGATGGATGGATGTTTGTTACTCTTTCACGCAAAACCTACTGAACGGATTTTGATAAATTGTGGAATATGGGTGGTTTAAGAGGGTGTAGAATAACATTAAGGCTATACCACGCGGGTGAAGCCGCAGACATCAGCCAGTTGTAAAATAAATATGTGATGTAAAGTGTTATAGCTAACGCAGAGCGGGACGGCATGGCAAAGTATTTTAATTTTTACTAATGGAAATTCAACCGTACTGTTACAGAAATACGACATAAATTGCTATGCTTTAAAATGATGCCGCGGCATTGAAAGGGATTTTTCAATGCCGCGGCATCATTTTAAAGCATAGCAATTTATGTCGTATTTCTGTAACAGTACGGTTGAATTTCCATTAGTAAAAATTAAAATACTTTGCCATGCCGTCCCGCTCTGCGTTAGCCATTAGGATGTCCAGTGTGTTCGTTAATTTTATGTTGTACCTACATGACTTATTCCCAGGCAGAGAAAGCTGGAATGAAACCCTTTTCGTTTAGCTTCATTATGCCCCCGACGGTATCCAAAAACCAAACTAAAACTCTACTATTAAAAAAAACAAACAATATGTGATAGAAGATTTAATTTTAACACGCCTGGTCAGTGTGGTATTTCCAGCCCAGCCATTCCATCTTCAGTGAGTGTGTTACTTAAGTTCAATCTTGTTCCTAAAGAAATATAAAAGTGGCATTGTGGATTGGGCAGTCCTAGACACTGCAGCTGGGGACGCTAATGTGCCAACCCGCACAACACAATTTACCTGGCATCTTCGGAAATACCATACAACAGAATTAGGTCTAACCTCATTTACCGTTTAACTGTAAATACCAAATTGTTAGAAAAGAAATTTAGACAGCACAAATGCTCTTTCAAATATATAATTGTTTAAAAAACTAGACCGCCGAGTTCAAAAATTATATTCGACCTAAAGTAAAATAGTGTATATTGAAGCTAGCAAGTAATAATAGGTGTAATAGTAATATGACCACCCACCACATAGCCTTGACCTGACAGTACGACGGCGCATCTACTACGGTGTTCTTTAAGGCGATGATTGCTTTGGAAAAATTTGCCTTACGCCTGCCTTTTTATTTATTTCAGGATGATAGTGCATCCTTTAAGGATTCTTTTTATGATGAAGGATACTTTGACTTTCTAATTAAGGTACTTTTGTTTTCGAGAATATAAAATACTAGCTGACCCGTGCCCACTTCGTTAGGCGTCAAAAAAAACGCGTCACTTTTTTAAACATATTTTATTACTGCTCCACTCCTTTTAGTCATAGCGTGATACTATATAGCCTATGACACTCCCCGATTAATGGAATTTAACACAAAAAGAATTTTTTAAATCGTTTCAGTAGATCCAGAGATTACCCCTTACAAAACGTCACAAACACACAAACTTTACCTCGAAAAACACATTAGTGCGTTTTATTAAAAACGCCGACCAGAGGAACTGTTTGAGAAATAAAATGAAATATTTTTCCTTTAATACCATTAAGTACCTATACTATAATACCATCAAACTAGTCAATACTGTAGTACATTTTAAAAGTCAAAGAAGTCGGAACATTGAGTATATTACCACGAATAACTTAGAAAAGCTAAAATATTTTAATAAATATTTTAGCCTCCATAGCCATGAGTTTCTTTGCCAGGTTTTTTCTCATTGGCTCTATGCATTTGGAAACTGGAATTTATCGATCAACACACACAGACAAGTAGATTTGAGTAGTAGATTGGTTTTATTTTTCTCCTCTAATTTACATCGGACAATACAACGCGGTTTTTTTAGGGCTGTGGCGTTTGGGTGTCGATATACACCGTGTATTTCAATCGGCATTAAAGAATTAAACCACTTAATGTACCCGATTTTAGGAAATTTTTGGTAATATTTAAAATTAATTTGAACTACTTTAATTTTGAAATCTTAAATTTAAAAAATAATCAAAATTTTTAAAACCATACTGTACATTGCATGAACTAAAGAGCCGCCCCTTTCTTTGTTGTAAAAATGCATTTATTGGGTAGGATTATAGCAGAAGAAATTGAATCAACCAATGTTTTAGAGTCCACGTGGACTTTTGTCCAATCATAATGATCTGCATAGATCGCTAGCGTATCACGTGGTCTCACCCCCCGCGCACCCTCCGGCAACTCAAACGCACCGCCGCGGTCGGCGCCCGGCGCGGCCGCCGCCGCAGTCAGCCACAAATTCGCAAGCCGAAGTGCGTGCGTCTAATTAACTTTTTATTACGTATGTCGTGACGTCACAGTTATGATCAGTCATCCTCGCAATAAACAACGAAAACCGCCCATACTCGAATGTCGAGTAACTATTTAGATGTGATGAGATTGTATGTTGTTAGCTGGAGATAACCTCAAGCGAAGCTAGAAGACTGTACGCTGATTCCAGCATCATTCCAAAGTTAAAATGCCAAGGCATTATGCTCCCAAGGGTGACTAGCATACAAGTTATTTTGGCAGCGACACAACGCCAACGGGATTACCTAGACATCCGCAAGGACGTGGTGAACCAACCACAGTACTCGGCGGCCCTCGAAGAAAACATGTTAGAGTATTTCGAACGACATCATCGACGAAGTACTAGAACGGCTGCACGGCGGCACTTCGAAGTCAGCCATTCATATTGTGTAAAACGAAATAAAAATAAAAATAAAAGTGATACCTAAAGTGACGGTCAGTGACCCTAATCAGGATTCGTGAAAATATTAAAAAAGTGCAAGCTTGTGTTTAAGTGTTTATAACAAAATGGGAAGCAGTTTTAACATTTATTTCAGTACCAATAGGTAAATAACTAATAATAATTCAAGTATCTTGCGATTGTACAATCGCAAGATACTTGAATTATTATTAGTTTATTATTATCGTACGTTTTCCACATTGATCAGCTATTATGTTTGTTCACACTACAAGTAAAGAGGTACCTCACATAGTGTTGTTTAATAATTCCTCTTTATTAGTTATGCAGTAAATACGGATTAAAACTAATTTTCAATTCAAAAGAATATTACGCTTAAACTAAAATGAAATGACTAATAAGACTTACACTCTTGTAAACTCTTGTTTAAATGTTTATTAACTATTATTATTTACTGTGTCACATGAAATTAAAATAAAGTAACATAAAATTTAACATTTGGTTTAATTTAATTCGTCGTGTACCTATGCAGCTGCCGAGCACAAGGTCGCGGGTTCGAATCCTGCGAGTTGTACGATCCATTAATGTTTGTCCTGACTTTGTCTTCGTTTATTGATACTTGTAAACATCCCCGCGACCCAGGGTACTGTCTTTAATACATTATTTTATAGCAATAGGGTATGAGGTGTCGTAGATATTAAGGAACAGCTGATCGACCCGCGTGCTTGCGACGTATTTCACGTAAGTAGGTATCTACGCGCGGTGTGTGTTTCGCAGGTCAGTGCCCGCGCCGAGCTTTTGTACCTACGTTAGTGTAAAGCGTGTTGCATTTTTAAAGTAATAAAGTATTATTTTTAGTATTTTTGAAGTTTTTAAGTCTAATTTAAAACTTTTTTTTGCATAAATGACTTATATACAGTCTACTGATTGCTTGGTTCAAATCTTTAATGTCGACTAAAATACACGGTGTATAATTTTATTTGTAGCTTCAATTTTAAGTAAACGACGATTTCAAACAATTTGTTATAAATTTTATGAAATAAAGTATTTTGAAATTTGAAGTTTGAAAGTTGAGTTGTCTTTCTTTTCCTTACATATATTGTTAAACTTCGCCTTAACCAACATTCACACAGTAACCGTACAGTGAAGTTAATGTTAATGAAGAGATTATTATCGCCCTTATTACAACACCATTTCTGCTTCATAAAGACGTACATATTGAAACAATAACACAAATGAAGTAACAGTGTGTACAATTGCGAAACAGTCGAAGTTATTACGTGTGTGTGGAACTAATCAATTGTTTTTGTACTTACATCTTGATAACAGCCCACATGAGCTGTATAGCTTGAGTTAAAACTAGAAATATACATGTGACGTCACAGTCATAGTGCGTAGTTTAAAGGCAGGTAAGAGGTAGTACTTCCTACTGGCTATCGGAGTATCTACAGTGATTAAACTTTTATACTTTACTTAGCGAACTTTATTTATACATAGTGATTAAACCCTATCTAAGGGAAAAGTACACGAAGGCTCAGGAAAATCATATGTGGATCGCACCACTTATTATTGCGTAAAACTGTAACGCGTTTATGTACAGCAGCCACATAAACTAGGTACTTTAGGGCTCCAAATTAACATATCTATATTACTTCCTTACCAATACACAAGATACTCAAAGTAATTACGTAATTTTACTGTTTCCTGGATAGCATACGAAGATTTTATTTTACCTGGCAGTTAAATAGAAGGCTGGTAATAGTTAATAATATGTATATAGATAATCCTGGCGTAGTGGTCGTTGTAAGCGCCTTAATTACAGGTTCAAATACTGCTGTAGAAGAATTATAAGTGAGGTCTAAAAAATATTTTCGTAAATAAAAGTATTCACGACACACGTAATGTTGTATTAAAATCATCCTTGTTGGGCCATTTTTTTTTCTGTTACATTAGAGGGACAGTTAACAGCCTCGGTGACAAATCAGTTGTGTATCAAATCCCATCCAAGATTATTGTTTGTGTGATGGAAAACAAGGAGAAGGTGAAACAAAGTCATATACCTCTTCGATTCGTCAGGATAGATAAAGCCATATATCTAAGAAAATGTTAAGAGGTGCAACGTCTTAAGAGCGTTTATATTATTATGATATTATATTTATATTATATGATTTTTTTCTATTGGCGGCGCTAGTGAGCCACGTAAAGGCACTTATCCAATGGTCAAAACATAACTATTTAGGCAACAACTAAAGAGGAATTTTTACTATCTATGTAAAGTATGCCACAAAGTTATATTCGTACTAACATAAAACCCATCAAGCAACTAAATTAGTCAAGAGATAACAATGTGCAAAACCTGTTGAGGAATGTATTAGAGTATAAGTCATAAGTAGTTTAAAAATATAAAAGCGAAAGGTCACTCAATTCATGTTACTCGTAGCTTATACAGAATCTAATCAAAACTAACAAACAAGTAAAAAGTACATAGTTTAATGCAACCTTTTTGCTTTTAAAACCTATTTCTTTTCCATCTGTTAATTAGATGGAAAAGAAATAGGTTTTAAAAGCAAGAGCGCCAAAGTTATACAATACAGGTGGTAATCGATGCCTAACATGTTGGTATGATGCGCAGGAGTTGTGGCATATCCTAAATTGTCAATTTAAGAACCTATGGTCTCAACGCTGGCCTTGCCTCTTTTACAGCATTGGTTAATGTGATCTAAAACTAAAATAATAGGGTATAAAAGATGTAGGACTGTAGTCAAACTTTTAGAGTTATGGTTATTTGTCATTTACTTCGGTTGGGAACCTTCTAATATTTGTTTAAAGACAAACGGATACAAACAATTCAAAGTGTAATCTCCAAACAATTTCATTTTTAACAACCAATAAAAAAACAATCAAAACGAAAAATTAAGCACAGAGCACAAACCGGTCTAACCGAAGATAATAGCTAAAATCTCAACTATAAAACAATAAAGGAGAAAACAAGTTATATGTAAACGGTTCATTAGTGACTAGTTATGTAATGTACGTAAGAGAATGATGTAATAGTTGGTACAGCACAAGAGATGCAAGTTCAGACTCATCATGCAACCGCGTGTTATAAACAATACGCCGCGTCGTGTCGTGATCGACAATACCGTTAAATTCACGCGAGGCACACTTCCTTATGATTGGAAATAGAATTCTCTTGTTTCTATACGAATTACTTTTGTAAGCGTATTGTAAGTTTATTTTTAAGTAAATATTTTTGAGTTTTTAATTTTATTGACACAATTCAGCATCATCATATTAGTCAATTGATGACCACTACTGGACATAGCCCTCCTCCAAATATATTCACCATGTGCGATCCTGTGCCTCCCCTATCCAACGGTGTCTCGCCGACCTAACCAGGTCGTCGGACAATTAAACGTTACGATTTTTTTGTTTTATGATTTGTTTTTATAGGAAACGAAACTCGCTAACTACGTCCTTGATTAATGTCAAACACGTAGTCTTGGAGTATTTTCACAAGTGTTGTAAATTAGTTAAGATGTATGGCCTAATTGATAGTGAAAGTATAACGGGTACACAGATGAGCATTCTAAATCATATTACACGGATGTTTTGAATGTTTGCTATTTATAACATAGATTTTTATGACATGGTGTATTTATGACTACAAGGTAACTTAGCGGTTTGTGATCATATTTGCAGCAGCAGAGGACTCGAATTTAACTCCTGCATAAGTGACACATTTGTTTTTAATGTCTGCATGATTAGGTTAATTATCTGGAGCCTTCGATACATGGCAACAGGGAGGAAAACCCTGTCGTTAAGGTCGGTTCGAGACGACATGCCCATAACACTGACAACCCATGTGTCATGTAGTCCGTTCAGGATTCCCGCCCGTTAAATAATGTAAGTCATAGTATTTCTTTCACCTTTCTGATTTGTAGAAAGCTGGATGCAGACCTATCGTAACGCCGAACGCAATACATTCAGGATACAAATCGAGAGCAAAAGCATTCAAGTTGACAACATGCGTGATGTGACGCAGTTTATCTTACTAGCAGTTCAAATACACACTGTTATTTTCTACCTAGTTAATCTGGTAATTTGCCTGCTAAATAATAATATAGGAAATGCTATTCCATTGCATAGCACTGAGTGTAATGACCGCTTTGTATTGTACATTAACAGTGGTGTGAATTGGTAATAGATCTGAAGCTGTTCTGTTTATGCAGACTTACTTATATCATTCATGTTTTACATAGGAAAATACAAAAGGGTATCGATGTATTAGTAAGGGTGAGGAATACAAAACGATTCAAACGTAAGAGTAACAAAGTGATAATTAGTTAGGGTAAACTACTAATTCGTGCTCAATACATTTAACTTCGGGACACTTGCGAAATCCATGACTTATTTTATTGGTAAAAATATTTAGTGCTAGAAGAATATTTTGAGATCTGAATATTTCTAAATAGAATATTTTTAAATATTAATAGCTCTTTTAACATCCAACAGATGGGCCTTGCAGCGACAGAGCGTGGTTATACCAGACTGACTAGATGCATTGGTAATTTAATGAGAGTTGAGTGCTATGTGTATTATTACTCCCTCATCACATTGACAGTTTAGTCTATTATACTTATGTGCTACGCGCAACATTAACGCGTAACAAAGTAATCCCCAGTGACTCCAAATCATGTAACTGTACAAACTCTAACATATAGCGACTATACAGTCAGTTTTCAGTTCACCAGGAAACATCCACTAAATCCTGGTTCAAATGTCGAACACTGTTATTTGCTGGCTAGTCAATGTGATCAGTTGCAGGCGGAATAATAACACAGTAAATGCTTTCTCATGGTACCGCACTCATTCTAATGATCGCATAGAATTGTGCATTAGTTGTGGTGTGAATCGATAATGTACTCCTTACAGTTACGTACTTTTGTTTAGAATAGTGGTTGATGGTACAACTATGTTAGTGACTGTGTTTAGAATGCATCTGAATCAACTGTGCTGAGGTTCTGTTTTTCAACGATTGTTTAAAACTTTTCCTGGAATTATGAAGTTTGGGTTATAATCTGAGTTTAAAGTCTATGCATGCTATGGATACCTTTAACATGTAGCCGTAATGTCTCGGCAAGCATTGCAATGTAAATATAGCCGAATATTCTGACAAATGGCAAGAAGCACCTATAAGAGAGAATACAAGTTCTAAACCAACCTATACTACTAAGAAAACTATTTTCCCAGTTACCAATTCACATTTGCCCTCCTGAATGTGATTTTCGTGGTAAAGATATGAAAAGCAACATAGAAAATGTTAGAAAGGCTCGACTTTGACATAGCTTGTGGCTTAACATACAATACTGACATAAATCTATGCAAATGACTATTCAGCTTAACCGCAAAATAAAACTGATTTTCGAAGACGTCTATGATACAAGTTTCAACTTAATAAACCGCACAATGTGCTCATGTAAGTCATAACCACATCCGAAAGTCATGCAGATAGATAGCTGCTGTAATAACGTATTAAACATTCACCTTGTAAGACGTAGAAATTAAATTGAAGTGACAGTTGACAATAAAACTTTGGGCTGGATATAAAGGCTAATTCGCATTAATTTTCGCTATGCTCTTAATGACAGTTCTAATGTTAAGACACTAGAATTAGCATTGGTGATTGGTTTTTAAAGTGTCAAATTTGACATATATGACGGTTGACATGCAATAGCATATGATTGAGACTTCGCTTTGGAATATAATATAAAGAAAGAATTGCCCCTCTGCCTCTTTTTTCGTCTATCGTGTGATTAAGGTAGGAAGGAACATCAAACATGTCTAAAGTCTTACGACCCTGGTGTAAGGCTTTACCTATAGCATTATTGTTAGACTTAAAAATTACATCGTTCTTACCTTTTCTTGAACTGGAATCGTGGTTAAAATCAGGTTTGTTGCAGTCACATCGTCGCATCACTGAAACAAAAAAAGAAATTGAAATTTAATTTAAACATAGATGAAACGCCTGGAATAAGTTTTTTTAACTAATCTGTTAGCCTTAGTCCTAGCATTAAGCATAACACAAACTTTTTACTATTTAGAAACGAAGGTGATTTATGGAAACGTAGTGCGGTTAACATTTACTAAAAAAAATGCATTTTAAGCCTATATAGTTCATTTTATGGTTTCTTGGTGTACGTAGTTCAAATGTTACTGACGAATGACGTGACTAATGTGAAATATACCTGTTATGATAGAAAATGTATAATAATGGTTAATAATCATAATTAATAGTAATTTATAGATTAATCTTCATTGTATGGAAAACCTTGTCCTTGATAGAATAAATTTACACACTTAGAACGTAATCGTTAAATTATTGTAAAAACGTATAGACAATTGGAAAATGGTATTTCCAGCAAAGAGTTTTTATGTTATTTTCTAAAAACGACATCATTTAAAACAACAGTAAGTAACTTGCCATTTAAATAAGCCACTAAAATAGTAGGTAAGCTAAAAAAGATCCAAATACGTCGAATTGCTTCCATATGAGCACAGCAAATAGGTTAAGAACATTATCCTTTGTTTACAACAGGTGCTTACAGCTGCCACATATCTTCTAAATATAGACCTGATCATCTGCGATGCATCTATGGGTTGACAGCTGATAGTTCTTACAGGTGTGATAAAACAGCTGACTGTCATTTTTGGACAAGAATGACAATAAACAAAATGTGCTACATACTTGCTACATTATGTCTGTCATTAAAGGTACAGTAAAAAGTAGAATAACTATTACTTTTTAAATTGTATTTACAGTACTTTTAAGGTTGGGTTTTAATTAAAGAAATATTTGTATTCTGTACTTAATTCAAACATGTTTGATGTTTTAATAGAATTAATAGCCTTTTCTTATTTATACATATAAATTCTTACGTACTTTACATATAAATACTTTTTTTAATATCCATGCACTCACTCTATCGTTACACATAACAAGGAAACCGGTTATATTCTTCACTGAAATTTCATGTATTAAGGTGGGTACACACATGGGTCGTGACAAATAATAGAGCCTATTTACTAGTCTCAAAGATTTGCAAATGATGTGTTTTAAATTCTACTGAATGTTGTTCATGTTTACGTTCGTATAAACAACATCGTCTATCGCATTACTCTACACTCTCTGGTAGGTGAATTGACCACCACGCTAATATGCTGTCATGGAACATTACACACAGTCATTTCGGCTGCGGATGGCTTAAGGTTTATTAATTTGTAGAAGCTTTCTGAACCTATATTTTAATAATCATAAGAATATTCATTAAAAAAAATGAAAATTCTTCTCTAGCTCGTAAAGAAACAACTGAATAACCAGATTCTAACTAATAAGAACTACTAATAAGACTAATAAGAAACAGCTAATAACCAAAAGTTAGTCGCTAATGATACAAATATTTTATAGAAAAGTCCTAGTGTATATCAGTCTTAAAGGATGCTTATAGATACTATCTATGTGTGAGGTATGATCAAGTTATGTTCGAGACCGCAGGACGGCAAGGTTATCCACTTGCACAGGCCTAGGTTTTTTATTGTTGCCATCGGTTCTAGTCTATTACTATTCCGATAAAAAAATATTATCAAGGTTTTTACAACTAGCTTAATAAATTCTTTATTACTGTGGAATATGTAATACAATTAAGTTTTTTATCATCATATTTATATATTCATGAATAGATAAAAACAGTCTAAACTGTTTAAGTGAGAGAAGGCTAAGTACCTACCACCAGTCGATGTTATTACGTGGTTGTCATAAAATCGATTATGGGAAAACAGAAAAAAAAACATTATTAGAAGAGTAGGAAAACTAATACACTAACCTATTGATAGTTTTAAATTATATGTAAATGAATGACCGTCACTAATCACGATTTTTAATTTTATGGATCGTCTTCACGGAAAGACGAGCGATGTTTGATTGAAACTTCGGGAAATAAAACAGATATTTTTACAAAAGAAATGTATCGTAAAAGCCAAATAAGACATTCATGCGCTGATGATATCGCTAATAAATGTGGACGAGGCCGTATCTGTTTGCCGGGATCGTGACAAGTGGCGTTCCGTCGTCTCTGCCTACCCCAGCCGGGATAAGGCGTGAGTTTATGTATGCATGAAGATGATATCAGTATCTCTGTCCCATATTTGTTGATCAAACATAACGCAACATAGTTATTCTTTGTCATATATATTTCACAATGGTAGGCTCACAAACGGGTGCTGTGTGTCGCAAACCAAGACGAATCTTATTATTGTGTCTCGTATCAATCTTACGAGGCCTATAGTAGGTATTACCAATGTATTACTACATCCTTTCCCTGTTAGTGTACCAGTTAGTGTATGTGACAGCCGAGTCATAGATCGCGGGTTGTATCGCCGTAAGTTTAATGCATGAACAGTGTGACGATTTGGTTTTAGTATTACTATGGATGCTATTTATGTTAGTCTATTTTTAGTTTGTTTTTAAAAAGCCCGAATGATCAAGTCCTGTGTTGCGAAAAAGCCCAAAGGATCAAGTCAAATATGTAATAAATTAGGTAAATGACTAAACTAAACCCAGTATATGGTACTAGAACCTATTCAAGAATCTAGCTACGCAACATACGTAAACTGTAATACACAATTGACATTACAAGTTATGATAATTTGTTTCGAGAACAAACATTGAAATGAGTTAAACCACTCGTTACAAACAATCAGGCTTCTATTACACATAGATGTAAAGACATTGATATACCATAGAGTTGTGTCATATGAAGCGAAATCTCAATGACATGTCATAGACAACTTGAATCAATATTGCGTTACCTCACCGTTTTGTTATTTGTAGGTCAAGTTGTACTTGTAGTTTTTATTTTTAGATAGTTTTGGGGTTAGATATGTTGTTTTTTGGGGTGGTGTTATTTTGATGAACTCTTGAGAAAAGGCAGACATATTAATGTCTTCGGTTATGATCTATTGGCTAACTATATTTAGTATATTTAACTCTGCTTAGTTTGGGACTAGATGGCGTTGTGTAAATGTGTGAGGAGTATTTATTATTATTATATTTCATTAACTTTCTTACTCATATTTATAGATTTTTAGGAAAACAAATGTACCTAAGAAAAAACAACAATATAGAATGATCCTGAATGAATGTCTGACTTATGGTCCCTAAATTCCCTCGATGGGATTTATTTTGAAAATATTAAAAATATAATAATCATTTACTTGACTGATAATTGAACTGTTCTGAAAATGTTGATCAATGCATCTTTTAGACAATGGAATAATAGAGTCCTAGCTACAACTTCAAATATTTTTTTAACGTTTTTTATTTATTTAGACAAGCAAATTAGTCTCATATGCAAAAGTAAATTGCGAGACTAACGAATAAGTCATTAAAGAGAGTTACATCACATCCGGAACTATAAAATGATTCTTCGAACATCTATTGTCAAGGCATAAGACATTTATTAAACTGAAAACTAAGTAACCTATTGTTAGGGTAAGATTAGAAATCTAAGCTCATGACAAAGACTAGGAATGTGTGAGTATGGAGCCTATTTTGTACAATAATGATTTACCGCTAGCTTTTGCCTGCTAATGCCACTGACTTGCTCACATTAAGAAGTATGTCTACGGTCTTTAAGCTTACCAGAAAAAACGACAGGAAAATGTGTCGGGAGTCCTGGTTCGTATATTGGGTCAGTTGTACTAACTAAGATGCACATTGGCACAGTCTTGTCCAGGCCACCGTATATAATTTTGTGCTCCAGTGCGAAATAGGCCAAGCACGATATACAAATAAAGCTCCCAGCAGTAGCGTACTAAAGTTACTAAGTTTAGGTGGAAAGGTAAAGATGGTAGCGACATCACAGGGCTATTAAAATGTAATACAGCTCCTGGCAGTAGTAGTAATATTACCAAGTTTAGTTTGAAGGGTACAGTTAGTGATGATATAACAGGACTATAAGAACTTGTAATCATTTATAACAGTTGTGTGTGCACTATGTTTAAGTGGTCACGCACACATCAATAAACCACACAATCTAGACAAACTACACTTAGCAATTTATCAAACATCTCATAAGGTTCCTATAGTCCATTTAGTCCACTTTCATCTCAAGAACTAGTATATTATCTAAAATCGAAGATGATTAATGGTTAATGCTGCAAAGCATGGAGGCTTGTACAAAGATCTTGTCTCGACAATGTCTGAATATATCGATTATAATTGTGCTAGTTTAACGTTTAGCCCAGATTTGTAACCACTGATACGTCTTATTAATGTTGTGTACATCTTTTCTTGTGGTGATGGATTAATGGAGTCTCTAATATATAATGTCATCAACAAATCTTACTCATGCATGTGGAAGTCTTTTCTTTGAAGATTAATCGCACCCACTTTCCCACAGTTCTGCGCTAACAAGACGTTGCTCCTATGCCTGTATCGGTAGGTTCCTGAGAGCAAGGAAATCATTTTGGAACCCGGGAAGAATTAAAGACTTATATCTTTTGAAATGTAAACTATTTTACATTACTAGTAATACAGGAGAGGCCCTGTCCTTGAAATGGAACAATGTAGGAATATAATTGTAATACCATAAGAGCCCATAATTATTCACTTTATCTATCAAATACGTACCGTTATAGAGATCTAGCAAAGTCTAGGAAATAAAAATTTCGAAAAACCTATTATGCCATATAGATTTTAGTAATTAGTGTCGCCACTTTTAATTAACATCTCTATTAATAGGTTTTGTTATATAAAACATGTCTCTCTACATGATTGTATCTTTTAATAGCTATTATCTAACCTAAATGCTCTTGAAAGGTAATTTGCGAAAATAATATTGGCATTATTATACAATCGTAAACTAATATGTTATGAAACACTAGAAATCCTTTTATTCATGACAATAGATAAGTTAAAAAAGCGTTTAAATGTAGACATCATCATCATAACAGCCCATTAATGTTCCACTGCAGGGACGAGCCTCCTCCCGTGACAGAGGGATACTAATGTAGACACACATTGTTTAATTATATAATTTACTATTTAGAAATAACAAACTCTAAAACCAGAACCAGATTACAGAATTTCTAATACAAATTTTATATTTTTTTAGACAAAAACAAAATAGCTGCAACAGGATCCTAGTGCCTTCACGATCAGAATGTCTAATTAGCTAAATGTCCAATAGCGCAAAACGCCTAACGAGCAGTAGGGTATTGTATTTTGTATGCTACACTCCGATACTAGACGGAGATTCATCATAACTTCCTAATTACAATTAAAATCAGAATTCTTGTAATTAAAATATGCCAAATAATTATAGGCACGTACACTAAAGAATTTATAATGCGTGTGGAATTATGCATACGTGACAATCATACCTGTATAATTTTATGTTATGTTTATTTTTTACTTAAAACTGCGTAAACAATATTTAAGGAGAACGTGCGTTACATCCATACATAAATATGTCCTTGTATGTAATGAAGAGTTGCTAATTCTACGAAATTAAACTTATTATTATAGCAGGCTCGTAATGATTTACAATGGTTGCCTAATCTCCTGTAATAGTATTGCAAACTGGAATGATTTTGAAGGTTAAGAAAGGTGAAAAAAATAAGTTTTACTTCAATTAGAGTATCCAAAGCCTTCGCGTACACAACGTCAGTTAAATAAAACTTACTAGCCCTTGATAAATGTAATTATTATTATAATAATATTGACCCTATAAAATATACTAGGTATACTAAAAAGGCTATAAAGTTAAAAGAGAAGCACAAGAAAAAAACTGTATGCTTTTTAAATGGCTCTAAACATTGTCGAACATAAGCCATATCACCATAATACATATGAAATCTCTTTTTAGCGAACAAGAAACGTAAAACCATAATCTAACTTTGTTTTTCTTAACACCAAGGAAACGGGATGTGAAATATAATATATACTTTTTTAACTTTTTTCTCTAACTGACATGTTTAAAACTATTTTAGATACGGAACTCTCTCTAATTGGCGATGATAAATTCCCTGGACATTTCGTCACTAAAAAGTAGGCTATGGGCATGATTAATGGTAAAATGGTTATTTTAGTTATGGACAGTTACCATTCATATGTCTTTCATGGCTCCCATGTAATTGATTTTGTTTTGTATGTTAGTTTTAGAATATTTGAAAACTGTGCTCATTTACATCATATCATGTTATATATATGTTACAGCCAAAGTAATAAATATGAGGATATATTTACTATAACATACGAAATCGTATATTACCTAATCGTCTTTACCCATAATACTTGTGTGTCATAAAATAGGGTACTATAATTGTTTAAATATCCTATTTTTTCTTGCTATAAAGTAATATGTCCTAAAATAAAATATTAAGGCAAAAGTCAGAAACAGTTGGTTAGGTTAGGTTAGGACTGGTCATTATAAATAATATCCAAATTGACTAGACAATGTGATAAATTAATCACTTCATCTAGATATTATTTATAATAGCTGATCAAAGTTAGTCAAAGTAATAAATACGGTATGACCAACTAATTATTACCTTAATTATTATGAGTATTACTATATTCTAGCATGAGTACTACTATCTTTTAGTCACCATACTAAAAAAAAAACTAAATACAATAATAATGTAAAAAAAAAAAAAAAAATGTAAATGTAATTTTAATGTAACTACAGATAAATCAACCGCTCCGTATTATATAAATATAATCCGGTAATCTTTACCTACTTGTTTTATTACATTATCTGAGTCTTTGAAGATATTATTTATAATGGCTAGTTTATGTGATTAATTCTGCGACATTTATCACTTTATCTAAATTGAGTAGCCATTATACATAACGGCTAGTTATTATGTATAATATTCATATTTATTACTTTGTCTGTAACATATACATATCATGTATATTTGGGTGATCGTGACAAGTGGCGTTCTGTCGTCTCTGTTCCCCGGACGGGATAAGGCGTGAGTTTATGTATGTTTGTATATTTGGCTGTGGATTAGAATAAAACATAACGGGATACACCTAATATGTTTCCGTATGCTGATGATTTAAGAATACGGTGTCACCAGCCTACCATATTCCATTGTTATTGTAATAACAGCTCAAGAAAAGTTCGCAGATATTACATCTGCGAAATGACCTTAAACCAAGAGCTATCCTCCAGTGATAGATAGTAAACTTGGTCTACTATACATTCATCAGACGGATTCATCATAACAGCCCATTAATGTCCCACTGCAGGGACGGGCCTCCTCCCGTGACGGAGGGATACTTGGCCTACTAATACCACGCTGCCCAAACGGATTGGTATAGGGTTAAATTTCAAGTTTTCCTTCTTTTTATTTCGTAAAGATAATAATCACGGATAGTCCCTTAGTCGGTTTTTACGACACCCATAGGATGAGATGGGGTGGTGACATATTGTATTCTTACTCCGTCACCACGCGTCGTCTTGTTTTCATGGAGATATATATCTGCAAAGATTTTTTTGATCGGCTTACTACACAAGTACACAGATGGCATGGTATTTTGATTCCATGAATAATAACTTAACATTACGTAAGCTAATATTACAAGTACTTACATACTAAACTAACATTTGTATTAAATTACATAGGTTAATCTTATTAATAATGATTAATATAATCGACATGTCCAACGCAATGATCATAAGCCTCCATAAATCATAAATAATCATAATAAGTAACGTTTGTTTCGGTATGAAAAGGTTAATCGAATATCAAACTGTGACCCTGTCAAGGGATGTGTAGTACATTCAAACAATCTCACTTTTAAGATAGAACCTTGTCGTATCAACAGTCTCGTAATATTACTTTTACTGTTACTTTACCGTTAATAAATTAAGTTTGAGATCTTTATCATAACAGCCTATTATGGTCCCGCTGCATGGACGGGCCCCCTCCCGTGACGGAGGGATACTTGGCCTACTAATACCAGGCTGGCCAGACGGATTGGTATAGGGTTTAATTTCAAGTTTTCCTTCTTTTTATGTCGTAAAGATAATATTCACGGATTATCCCTTAGTTGGTTTTTACGACACCCATGGGATGAGATGGGGTGATGACATATTGTATTCTTACTCCGTCACCACACCGGAGATCTTTATAAATCTGTGAAATAATTATATTTAAGCCACTAACTACGCAACTGTCTCTTTCCGTTTAATGGCGGAATAAAAATACACGGTGTTACTACCCCAACTCATCACGTGGTTGTCATAAAAACAGACTAGAGGAATTTTTATTATATTATTTGAACAAAAACGAAAGATAGAAATTAAAGTAAAACCGTTAACAAATATGCCCGGCCAGCCTGGTCCATTATATTAAACCAAGACTTCCTCCATCACTGGAAAGAGACTCGATATTGCAGTGGGACAATAATGGGCTGCAATGAGATAACCTCATAAAAATCCTGTTCAGTACCTACTCTTATCATAATATTTGCTGAAACCAGGTATAAACCCCATAAATCACGGTTTCTTGTTGGCCAAATCGTCAATTTACTAGGCTTTAAAGATTTTGTTTATTGATGATTTGATTAGTAATTAAAAACGTTTTCTGTCGATCAAAATGTCAATTTACTGTGAAAAGGTTCTATAATACTTTAGTACCTGATATTTCAAATAACCATTGATTAGTAATCACGTTTTCCTGTCGATCAAATAGTCTATTTACTATGACAAGGTTCTCCAATGATCTGAAAATCAAATTGGCCGTGTGCACAAGCTATTACTCCAGTAAATGCTGTGTCAATCAACAAGGAAATTTGAATAGAGGCATCACATTACGTCAGAAAAACGTTTACGAATCGGATACATTTGTAAAAATATAACGTTTTGTTTCTTTGCTGACGGATTAATAACTCCGGGGGGATTTTATTTCAGAACTAGTTGTTACATTCAACTTTGCTTGCGTTGAAAAAAGATTAGGTATACAACTCTGAGATTTGTTTTTCTAAAGCAAGAGTTCTTCATCAATCGACTTTTTCGTACCATAACATATAGTAGGTATACCTACGTAAAACCTTCCTCGATAAATGGGTAATAATCACTATGTCCAATAAAATCCATTGAAAAGATCCATTGATGGATCTGGTACAACAAGGCCTTCTAATACCACACTGGCTCAGCGGGATCGGTATAGGGTTAAGGGCCAAATTCGTCTAAATACTCAGCTAGATAGTCGGCATTTACGACATAAATGGGATAAGATAAGATGGCGAAACATCGTGATGTGTTTACCCGATCTAAATAAATCGACTATTACATAGAAAAATATATTATTAATTCGAACCAGCATTTCCTGAGATAAACACGTCTAAACAAACAAACAAAGTTTTATAATTTCAGTATAGCTTATTAACACAGATTATGTAAGTTCTGTTAAATCAAATATAGAATTCGATCGTATACGCACGGAAGCAGGTTTCCTGTAGGGAATTTAAGAAAAATGCAACTTTTTTTTAAAAGGAGATATAAAATGATGGCTTAAGATTTGTATCGATGGGTTAAACTTATTAGTTTCGCGCCTGGCCTGTAATATGTTCCGAGCTTATTTCGGTTGTCTGGATAATCTCTTCCGCATTCTTGGAGTGATTCTATTTCTGTTTTACTTTCTTTTATGGTCTGTTTTGATTACATGCTTTAATAAATACTAGTTTTATTTGTTTGTGGGCTACCATTTATTATAATGTTAATCGTTTTCATAATTTTTAATGAGTAGTGCTTAAATATTCGTTTATGTTATACTATTTCTGTACTTGTATGAATAAGTTCCTGGTTAGCGCTTTTAGAACCAGCTGTAAGTTGAATGAAAATTGGTTAAGTAAATTCATTATTATCTAAAAAAATCCGAGAAAACAATGTTGTGTTTTAATGCTCTACTTTTGAGCTCGGTTTTTATACAGTTAAAAATACTAATTAGAAAACAGAAGACTACAGGTACTTGTTTTTGTACAGTGGGTAACAGTTCGTCAATTATTTTTTTTCATTCTGATGATCCTAAGTAAATATAAATAAATAATCCTCACACATTCATACATCGCCACCTAGTCCCAAGCTAAGCAAAGCTTGTACTAAAGGTACTAGACAACGGATAAACATACGTAAATACTTTTATTTTTGAAAATACATACATAGAAAACACTCTGACCAATGCAAACAATCATGTTCATGCACACAAAGTTTTGTATTGAGCGGGAATCGAACCCGAGACCTCTGCGTAGCAGTCATGTAATATACCGACTGCGCCACAGAGGTCGTCAAATGTGCATGCTATGTGCAGGCCAAATTGCAGCATCATACGCAATTACGACTAATCAATCAGAACCGTAACCCTGAGGTATTTCGTTGCTAACTACCTTTACTTAAAAATAATCGTTCTACGTCGTGAGAAAAATATAAATTATAACTAATAAGTGTAATTCAATATATTTACAGGTTCTAATATTAAAAGATAATTGCCATGTTTCATACATAATATATCTATAATACGCTAATAATCACAATATAAGCCACCCATGCAGCTCAGGTAGAGTAAAACAGGAAATGTAGAGTAATATTAATTTTAAGTAACTTAATAATTAAGCAGATTTATTGATGAAATGCTAAGAAACAATTTCGTTCTTAATTCATTGTTATTTAATAGACATATGCTTAATTGAAGACTTTCAGAATCATTTTCCTACCATTGCGTCAAGTATCATACCTACTTGCGATATTAACCGTTTCGAATGGTTGTGGCAACAATGAAATGTGCGAACACACAAGATCTGGCTTTCGTAGATGTTATCATCATAACAGCCCATTAAAGACCCACTGCAGGGACGGGCCTCCTCCCATGACGGAGGGATAGGTACTTGGCCTACTAATACCACGCTGGCCAAGCGGATTGGTATAGGGTTTAATTTCAAGTTTTCCTTCTTTTTATTTCATAAAGGTATTCACGGGTAGTCCCTTAGTCGGTTTTTACGACACCCATGGAATGAGATGGGATGGTGACATATTGTATTCTTACTCCGCCACCACACGGAGGTAGACGTGACGGAGAAATATCATTAAAGAGGGTGTCGTGCCATCCAGTATGATGCGGAGCGTTGTGGTTTCGTATAAAATCTTCTTCTACATCACCTCTACGGTACTTGACTTTTAACGCAACACGAATCCGTCTTTTTAACGTGGTTATAAGTTTCCCGAGACTAGACCCGTCTCTTTAGTGCAATAAGGCAATAATGGGCTATTATAAAATGCTAATTATTATACCATTTAAGCAATTAAAATTAAATGTAATCAATCTAAAATGAATGTAAACAAACGTAATAAATGTAGAAATATATTAATAACAAATTACAATTTACCTTATTTCCTTGTAAAGACAAACAGGAAGACACGAATAATAATAATATATTAAATAGATTCACGCTCGGTGTTTCATCTATATCTATATCTTCTATACTTATAATAAAACTGTAGAGAGATTAATTCTGTACATTGAATATATGTTAAAAATTAATATTGGAGGATGAATGGTGATCGATACTAATGCCAAAAATGCAATCAATAAATTTTTTGTCTGTCTGTCTGTCTGTCTGTCTGTCTGTCTGTCTGTCTGTATGTGCACGCATGGGTCAAAAACTACTGAAGGCATTTTAACCAAACTTGGTACAATTGTAGTCCATACTCCCGGGCAGGTTATAGGCTGTATAACATAACGCTAAGACACATAGGAGCTGAGCAGTGGCAAAAAATTTGAAGCAAGTCGGTTGAAAAAAAGCGCGTTCGAGCTCTTATCATCGCATACGTTGATCATACGCCAAAAATATGTATTACAAAAATAATGGTCTTCAAACGATGAACAAAAAAGTCCTGAATAGTATATATCTATCTTTTATATATTAGTCACAATAACCTGTTTAATCGTTAGGGTTTTCTTCAAAGTGTATTAAATACATAAATATATTGTAATTTGCATAGACATATCTTTTTCAAACTCCCATATTTCAAAAGTACACTTTAATACCTTATTCATAAAAAAAAAATTATAGAAATCGATTTATAAACACACAAGATTTAGATGAAAGAAAATTTCCAAATGTCGCCGCGCCAGTATGAGTACGGCAGTACGGTTGATTTTTGTTTAACGTCCGAAACGGCCAACCGGTGCATCTATATAATTTCATTCACATTGACTCTTAATGCGAACGGACGTGGTTCTTATTGACTCTTCTCGGAATAAGTGCGCTTTAGATATTAAAATACATAGATACGTAGTTTTTAGGTATTAAGTTTAAAGTAGGTATCTATCTATACTATAATAAAACAATCGGAATCGGATAAGTAATACTCGAGATATCGCTAGATCTCTTTATTAGAACAGTCCAATACAAACCAGGGGTCATGAAAAATGGATTTGGTTCAATGTTGAATGAATTTAAATTTCGTTTCTTTTGTTCACGAGATGGCGTTACCAGTAGTAATAATAAAATAAATGAGTTTTTAAATAATATATAACTATTTTATTATTAAGTGCTATTAATAAGTTATTCCTTTTAAATGTTAATAAAATTAACCATGAATCGTATGTGTAATATCAATTATTATAAGTCTTCACACTAGCCTTTAAAAATATCAATTTAACGGACACAAAGAACATCCAGACTAAGGACAATAGTTTGTGTATCACAATTGTCCTCCATGGGAATCGAACCCGCGACCTCATGCACGCCAGCCATGTAATGCGACCGCCGCGCCACCGAGGCAGGTAATTCTGCCGCACCATAACGTGGCGTGCAAATGTATTCATTCATAATTAATTAGCGATTATCCGTGTGGTGACGGAGCAAGAATACAATTTGTCACCTCCCCATCTCATCCCATGGGTGGCGTAAAACCGACTAAGGGACTATCGGTGAATATTATCTTTACGAAATAAAAATGAAGGAAAACTTGAAATTAAACCCTTTACCAATCCGACTGGCCAACGTGGTATTAGTAGGCCAAGTATCCCTCCGTCACGGGAGGAGGCGCGTCCTTGCAGTGGGACATTAATGGGCTGTTATGATGAAAAAAGCGATGTCATTTATTTTAACTTACAAATTTGACAACAGATGGCATTGTGCCTGTGACGTCATTTTCAGTATCGCGGTATTAAGATTTTACTTGAAAGAATGACGTTCGCTCATGTCTTTCAGTATAAGTTTAAACACAGTCTTCATAAATCTGTCTTTGTAAAGATCTGTTTTTGAAAAGGTTTTGGTTCGTTCGTTAATTTTACAATTCGTGTGTAGGTATATCTGTTTGTTATAAGGTTTAAAAAACGATTTTTCAGTATTAAATCGAATTGCGAAGTAAGTAACAACCGCCACGCGAACGAAGTCGCGGGCACAGCAGCTAGTAATGAAATAATTGTGTTATCTAATTCAAGGAAATGGTAAACAATCTTCGTATTTTATAAGTAAATTAGTTTACTTTCGCGTGATACATTATTCACTGTTTGTTTATAGCTTTAAGTTGCGGTGTGTAAAAGTTGTAAAAAGGTTCAAAAATGATGACTGCGTACTAGTCAAACCAAGGCGGGCAGACCCCTCACATAACAAGGATGACCTTATAAGGGCGGTGGAACTCTAATAGCTAAAGGGGGATTTACACGGGTGACTAAAGCCGCACTATTTTTGCCGCGCGGCCTAAATCGACCATCTAAATGGCAATTTGGCTAGGCCGCAATGGAGAATTTGCAAGGCGGTTTGGTAAGGCGATTAGTCAAGCGACTAGCCGCACGGCAAAAATCGGCCCGTGTAAATCCTCCTTAAGGGAGCCCACGTAAAGTAGTATAGAGTAAGTATTTGGAGGAGCTCTACGTCCAGCAGTGGACGTCAATTGGTTGTTATGATGATTATGATAAAAGCTTAAAGTCGCCTTCTTGAAAAGCTGTAAGAAGGTTCTGTAATGGTACGGGAAGAAGTAAGGTGGGTGAACTGACCACTCACACGGTGAAAGAACTAGGGCGGCGGAAAGCCTATGGATAATAAAGGCATACGGCCCCATAAAGTAGAATATTAGCTGATATGATGACAAAGGCTTCTTTCGTTGGCTTTCCAAAAGATAAAGCCTGTACATCAAATATCTTTACACAGATATGTTACAAAGTAATACGTATGTCAAATGAGAAAACAACGTCAGCTGTCAAACTATCACGACTTTCGCACATTGCAATAATAGAGCTCTCAGAAGAAAGTGAGGTCACTGTTAATTATAATTATTTGACTTTGTATACATTGATGAGAGTAAGTTAATGTCATAATATTATACAAATACTAGCGGCCCATCCCGGCTTCGCACGGGCATTACTGTCCCGCTTTTCTGTTCATTTTTTTTCCTGAATTTTCTTTGCTATAAACCTCACGGAGCCCGAGACCTTTCCAACGAATGCAAAACTGTGGAAATCGGTTCTTGCGTTCTGGAGTTATAGCGTCAGGAAGGAAAACCCAACTTATTTTTATATAGTAGATAATTTTAACTTATTCTATTGCGAGCCTTGACTTATATTGTACAGGGCGAAAACCTAGTTTAAACTCTATTTCTTTCCATGATTCATTTCAAATTTGTTTTATTTCTTCACCAAGTGGATTTTAAATTTTGATGAGAAAAAATCAATAAATATATCATTTTATTATGTAATGAATTATCTTTCGACGTATTATTGGAACTGTAATGGAATATTAAATCGTATTTCTGTTGAGATTTAAGTGCATACATGTTGCAAAAAACAGTTGTTGTATACAGCATTTCACTTGGCGGAAGTTAACACATTTTTATCATTAAGCAAATCAATAAGTACATCATTTAATACCGCATAACTTTCATCTTTTAAAACACGATTTAAAAAAATAAATAATGTAATTGGTTAAACGTAATCGAGATAACATGACGGTAATCACTTTCTATTAACATAGTTGCGATCATTTTCATCTGTCTGTTACATTTTGTAACATGACAATGTATAAGCTAATATGACAGCATCGTAGACAGACAAACTTAATGTTACAGTCAGTCCCATTGATAATATAAAGGCGAAAGTTTCTATGTCTGTATCTTACTTTTCCACGCTTAAACGGTAAGAGTAATCTGGATAGAATTTAGTGTGATGGCAACTTTAGTGATATAGGCAACTTTTTATCCCAATAAAATGTAAAGGTTCTATTATTTTATTAGCAAGGAATTCAATTAAAATTGGTCCATGTAGTTTCTTAGTAGTAGGTGTAGGTCCGTCAGAGGGCTGTAATAGTTTGTATTAGTCAGTACTAATACAAACTATTACAGCCCTCTGACGACTTAGAGGAATTTGGAAAGTTCTACTGGACATATAACTCCAGATTTTTCTGCATAGATAACTAGAAGAGGCTAATCCCTGCAGTGGGACATCAAAGGACTGAAATAATAAACTATGTAATTTTTTTTTCATTTTCATTTTCATTTTATTCATATGGTCTTAGAAAGGACTACGGCTACGTTTGATCACAACAAACGACATAAGAACAACTAATTTAAAGTTACTGATATAATTTGTACAACTACATATTCCCCAACCGCAATCATAACTTTGCTGACAAGTAACATTGTCAAGATGATACTTGATACGTAGATGAAGAAAGTGTGTTTATGTAGTACCTACTCATTGAAGATGTTATTACATGTGTTAGTCAAGAGGTTTTGCCGTCATCAATCTTAATAATCATTTTATATCCGCTGTTAGAACATGGCGGCTAGAAGTGTTGTTTTAGATATAGAAGTGGGTAATTTGTCGTGGGACCATAATATCCTTGTGTGGGTAAACATCTACCTATGTGTTAATCATAGAGAAAATGGCCTGTCTCTTCTTCTGTCATTATAATTTTAGAATATGATTAGAGATAGGCATTGATTTACAAAAAAAAATTGCTTTTTTTTGGTTTTTTGTAAATCAATGGAGATAGGTAGTAAGAACAATTAGCAATCTTTATTGTGACAAGTACGTAAAGATAAAAACTAATACATTGAAAATATATTAATGAAAAGGCATTTGGCCTATTTATACTACGCTGGCCATGGGCAAGATAGACAGTAGCAAGTTTTTAAGACAGCAGTTTCTATGTCCACTACACGAAGAAGAAGTTGTGAAAATATATATACTTAGTCTGTCACCAACAGTCCTAATTAACACAAGAGAAGTGTTCATTTCACTTCAGAACATATAGATATCAGATAGTGACATTATGAATCTGTAATTAGCTAATATAGAGAAGTGTTATGTATAACCATATAAGGTATAATTAATAGATACCATCAAAACTGCTTTAAATATGAAACGTGCAATGTTTTACCGCCATCTTAATACGTCCATTTATAAAACACGACTCACACATTCACTGAGACTATCAATTTGTCTCAATCTCTAAAAACATTTTATTGTAATCACGTTATCAATAACTATAATATAAATCGAATCGATCTAATAGATTATTTTGCCTTACATAACACAGAATATAGATGATCTTGATAACTATAAGCGAAAGTTTTATTTTATAGTGGCCCTTGGGCGTTTGTAATATTATTTCTAATAGCTATATATAAACGGATAAACAACGCTGTCACTTACATTCTTAGCTATTAATTTAATAATAAGTAATAATATGTCTAATGGTGTATAATAACTAAGTATTGACAATTTTATTAGAGCTTCAAATGTCTTCCTTATTTATTGAAAGGCTGCGTCTTAACTTGCACGTAATTTTACTGATGTAGTGTTTTAATGAATTAAAGTTTTTACTTGTATTCGGACTTAAACATAACCTTGGTAAGTTTTGTAGGGCTCTGATGAACAACTTATTAAAGCGCCGATTACACTACCCTACATGTAGGACACTACATCTTGTAGGGCACTACATGTTGTCTAGTGTAATCACATGTAGGCTGTTAGGACACTACATATCGGAGATTGGCGAGTCCCGACCGCCCCACATCATGTAGTGTCCTACAAGATGTAGTGCACTACATGTAGGGTAGTGTAATCGGCGCTTAAGACGTAAGTACAAAAAAATAACAACAAAAACCTACCTGCGCAAACTCACGATTTAAAGGAAAGGGAGAATGTCAAGCATTCGCCGATCAAATATGATCAGTTGAGGGAGGACAATCGGGTATGAAAAACCTTTAGAAAATTAGAGGATATTTTTACATGTTAAAAAACTTATTGCAGCGTAATTATAACAAAACACATAAATCATAACATTACAACAGAACAGGCATCTATTTCGAAATAACCTATATTTAGTCCGATCATATCGAGACCAACAGGTGATTTTAAATAGCTACCGATCAATAAATATTTTGTCAGAATATAACGGTAAGATAAATGTTTAATTATGAGCCGAAAGAATTGTTATTTCTTAAGAGATGCATCTGTCAGCTGCTACATAAATATTTTTAAAGTTTACAACATTCGATAGTCGACGACGCACGTTCAAACTTTTTTATTCATGCATTTAGTTTTAAAAATGACATCTGTGCAGCTATTTGCAACTATTTTAAGCCGGTTCACTTATGTGCGTGCTATACATACATTGATTTACTGTAAATCAATGTATACATACTTACTTTTTTTAAACAGAATGTCAATACTCGTACCTTAAAATCGTTAAAAATTGTCATACCTATTGTGTGACAATTTGACAACTAAAAGTTAACTTACCAAATTTTTAACGATTTTAAGGTACGAGAATTGACATGCAGTAAACATTTGAATAAAGAATTTTATTGTAGTTGTCGTAATCCTTGTTTGTTTTTCACAAAATTTTTATTTTTTTACATAGACACTACATTAAGACCGCATCTCAGAATGACCTTTGAGTGTCAAGATGTGTAAAAATGGCGGGAATTATTTTTTGTTTAAAATAATAATTTTTGTGAGTTTTCGATAAATAAGTTATTGATATACATTTAGTGCTCGGATTTTAATAGTGAAAAAGTCGTTTGTGTAAATTCCAGACAATTATAATTACGAATATTGTACATATTTTCGGTTGTAAAAGGCGCGCTCGCGCGACCTTTTGTTTGTATAGAAAATGAGCGAAAGTGGAAATGATAACCAAGGAGTGATGTATATTATGGAAAATACGGAATTGGATGGTAGCAGCATGGAAGAAGAAGATATTATACAAAGTCAGAACATACATAAGCAGAAGGAAGAGCAGTGGTTTTTATGCACAGGTGAGAAAAGACGTAAAAATGAAAAAATTGATATCTGTATTTCACATAATGAAAAGTTACCAAAGCAATTTGCCTTAGCAAAATTATTTCAAGAGGCGAACATATCGGGTATCAATCGTATTAAATATGTAAATGCGTATAAAATAATTGCAACATTTGAGAATATATCCATGTCAGAAAAATTAATATCCAGTCAGTTGTTTAAAGAAAAAGGATGGAAAATGTATAAGACGTGGGAAGTAGGAATGTCGTATGGTATTATAAGAGATATAGACGTGGAACTATCAGACGATGAATTATTATCTTCTATTAAAAATGGTAATGATTGTAATATTATTTCGGTTATGAGACAGAACAGGAGAGGACCCGATAAAAATTGGATACCAACTGAATCAGTGAGAATATGTTTTAAAGGAAGTTCCCGGCCTGAATATATAAAAATGATTAATATACGTGTAAAAGTTGAACCTTTTATATTCCCTGTTACACAGTGTTCCCGATGTTGGCGCTTCGGTCATCCATTAAAGTTCTGTCCTTCTATAAAAATTATTTGTCCAAAGTGTGGACAAGACCACGAGAACTGTGAAAAAACTACCTTTAAATGTGTCAATTGCAAGGGAAATCATTTGTCCCTAGATAAAACATGTCCAGCATTTATTAAAGAAAAAAGAATAAGAAGCTTAATGTCTGAATTTAATTGTACATACAGGCGTGCCTTAACTATGTATGTACCTCCATACTCACCACCACCAATACATAATCCAAGCTATGGCACTGTTAGCGTTAATGATAACAGGGGGCCGATAATATCACATAATGAAGTGTCGAGTCCTTTATCGTACGCAGAAATTACGGCTAAGACACACAAATATACAAATATTAAGCATAATAATACCAAGACATTAAAAAGGAAACACTGTAATCCATCTAAAGAGTTAACGTTCCAGCTTAATTCATCATCAGAGTCAGATATAGAAACAACTAGTAAAAGAAATAGTAAAACGTCAACAGTCGCAGATAAACCCAATATTACTAATGAGGCGGAGAATTTGGAGCCGCGTCGGCCGTTTCAAGTGCAAAACGCAGCCTGTGACGGTGGTAGTAGTGATGACGGGAGGAGCATACCTGGTACTACTGATTCCCATATCAATATTGGCGAGAAAAGAAAACATAATAAACAGTCCAGTCCGGATTCGAGGTCTAATAAAGTAAGGTCGTTTCAATCGTTAATTAATAACATTATACAAATAATAGTAAATAAGAGTTATGATTGGGCTGAAAAAATTAAATTAATATTAAGTGATTGTATAGAATGGGTTTTATCTACTTTAATGAATAAATTTACTGATATGCCTTTATGTAAAAAATTATTAGATATGGTTTTAAATTGTTTTAATGGATAATAACAAAATTAATATAATTCAGTGGAACGCACAAAGTATAAGGCCGAAACGTTTGGAGTTTGAACAATTATTAATTCAAAATAAAATTCATATTGCGGTTGTATGTGAAACCTGGTTGGAACCTAATAGTAATTTTAAACTTCAAAATTATAAAATATTTAGAGCAGACAGAGGAGACGGGTACTGCGGTATTTGTATAGTTATCCATAATTCTATCCAGGCGAATTCTTGTTATTTCTCTCATCCAAATAAAGACATTCAGATTTGTCAAGTCACAGTTTACAATTGTATAGATATTAATAATATTATTGCAGTATATTGTCCACAGTGGGTATCTACACGGCGAAATGACTGGGATATGCTATTTTCTCAATTTAGTAACAGAACCTTATTCTTGGGAGATTTTAATGCTCATCATTTTACATGGTCGTACAAAACAGATGTAAAGGGTTCTCAAATATACGATGCTATAAGCGATTGTAATGTAATTTCGTTAAATGATAGCAGTCATACTCGTATTAAGTTAGTAGCAGGGTCCTTGCAACAAAGTTCACCTGATGTTTCATTTGTCTCTACAGACATAGCTTGTAACTTTAACTGGCGAGTCACAAACGAGTCTCTGGGCAGTGACCATCTTGTTATAAATATTTCTTATACATACAGCTGCTATCCATGTTATGGAAAGAAGCGTAATTTCAGACTAGCCGATTGGAATTCCTATAAAACTAACCTAAAATACAAACTAGCTTATTTTAGTACTTCAGATGAACCTCAAAGTTTATACAAAAATTTTATTAAGTCTATAAATTTAGCGGCAAATGATACCATTCCTAGTATAAAATACAGTTTAAACCCTAGCAATAAATTCACCCCTAAACCATATTGGAATGCTGAGCTGTCTCATTCAGTAGCTAAAAGAAGACTAGCCTTATCGAATTTTAGAAAAAACCCTACACCTTCAAACTTAATAACTTTAAATACTTGTGTTAAAGATTCTCAAAAACTTATAAAGAAAGCAGCTAAAAAGGGTTGGCAAAAATTTTGTGACAGTCTAGACGAAGTGTCTTCTGCGAGTGAAATGTGGAGTAAAATGAAATGGGTGAAAGGAAACAGAACCCAACATTCATTCATAGATCCGACAAAAAGTGAGTCGCTATTGAAAGGTTTGTGCCCCTTATATGTTTTACCCCTTAAACCAATATTTACTTCTCATAATGATTTGTTAGAATCACAAATTACTATGAACGAATTAGAATCTTGTATTAAAACTAGTGATACAGCTCCGGGATGTGATGAAATATCATTTTCTATGATAAAAAACTTGCCTACTGTAGGCAAGAGAGTATTACTCCACTTGTATAATATATGTTTGTCCACGGGTTTTACTCCCTCACAGTGGAGAGATGTTTGTATCGTTCCAATCCCTAAGCCAGGACGCGATCCCAACCTGTTAACATCTATCCGTCCTATTAGTTTGATGTCATGTGTCTGTAAAATATTTCATACAATTTTAAATAAGGTTAAGGTTAGAGTGGTTCTGCGAAAAACAAGGTTTGTTTTCCGAAGAAACAGTAGGATTTAGGAAAACGAAGTCTAGTTTGGATAGTCTCACACGTTTAGTAACAAGGATTCAATCAGGTTTCTCAAAAGATTTAGTTACTGTAGCGTGTTTCTTGGACGTAGATAATGCATATAATAATATAAATATAAACTCCTTGTTAGGTATATTAGATCAAATTGGATCAGGCTCCAATATATGTAACTATCTGTGGAACTTTCTTACTGAAAGAAATTTAAAAATTAAACAGGATCATAGTTTTATTAGTCGAACTACTGCGCAAGGTCTAGCCCAAGGCGACCCACTTTCGCCATTATTATTTAACATTGCTACATATAATATTTGTAACTCAGTGACCAGGGTTTTCATTTCTCAGTACGCAGATGACTTTGCATTGTATACATCAAAAAAACATCTAGAAGAGGCTAGCAATTCTTTACAGAGTTCATTAAATTTTGTAGTTGAATCATTAGGAAATTTAGGATTGAGTATTTCACCGTCAAAAAGCAGTGTTTGTGTATTTAAAAAAGGTATTAATAGAATGAATTGCTCTGTATCAATTAATAATATACTTATACAAGAAGTTCCCAACGTGAAATATTTAGGTATGTGGCTAGACTGCTCTCTGGGATGGAATAAACACATCAATGAACTATATGAAAAATCACTGAAATATTTGAACGTCTTAAAAGTACTAGCAGGTCCTGGATGGGGTGTTCACCCTAAACATTTGAGACGACTATATATTTCGATAATTAGGAGTCGCTTGGATTACGGTAGTTTTCTTTACGATAGTGCATGTAAATCAAAATTATTTAAATTAGATAAGGTTCAGAATGAGGCAATGCGGATAGTAGGTGGTTTTGTTAGAACTACTCCTATTCATGTTATGGAGAGTGAATTATGCATTAAACCTTTACAAATTCGACGTATATTTCTCGCAGGTAAATTTTGGCTTAAATCAAGATCCTTAGCTACAAATCCTACTATCAACGTGATACAAGAGCTTAACTTACTTGTTTCACGAAAATACTGGCGACGTAAAAAAATTCCTACTCTTATTACAATTCATTCTAAATTTAATACTATAAATATTGATTCACAACAAGTTTTAGGCATGTTCTCTTTAGATTATTGGATCAACTGGTATGATCTTAGTAATATTATAAAATATAATGTAACCAACATATCTTGTGCTAAGAAAGAGTACGACACAGATTTGCTTCGCCAATACTGTTCTTCCTATCTTACCAGCAACTATACAGATTACTATAAAATATATACCGACGGATCTAAAAAAAGTACCACTAGTATGGGTGGTGCATTTTATGATCCCCAAACTAATCATAACTTTAAATTTAAAGTAACACAAAATATTTGTATAACATCTTTAGAGTTAATATCTATATATAAAGCCTTGGTGTATATGAAATCGATAGAAGTTAATAAATTAATTATTTTAACCGACTCTAAAAGCGCCCTACAACAGGTGGCTAGGTGTACCTCTTACGGAAGAGGAACTCCGGTTGCATATGACATAATTAAAGTCATTGTTGAGTTAATTGGAATGTCTAAAACAGTTATTTTACAATGGATTCCGTCACACATTGGTTTAAATGGTAACGAAGAAGCAGACGTATTGGCGAGGCAAGCCTGTGACGATGGCGTGTCCTTAGATCCTATGCCTTTTTTTAGTGATTGTGTTTTTCTGATAAGAGAACATTGTTATAATCTATGGAAGGTACATTTTGATGAACGATCGCTGGAAAAGGGTATATGGTATAAGACGGTACAGAGCGAGCCTAGGAAGACCCCTTGGTTTAATTAATGTCCTTTGAAAAGAAACACCTTGGTTACTGCATTTAGATTACGTTCCGGACACATTCCTCTTAATAAATTTGCTTATTTAATGAAAAAAGTTGCGTCGCCCCTTTGTTCCGAGTGCGGCATTGTAGAAGATCCATTACACATTATAGTGGAGTGTGTTCGAAACGAAAACATAAGAGTTGAATTTAATGATATTGTGTATTTGTGTATGTAAAAGATTCTGTTAACTGTAATGTTGCCTTGGCTTACCCTCTTTCTGAGGCAGCCAACGCAATATATAAGATTGTTGTAATTGGCATGCGTCGACGTTCTTTAAGTGTTTAATTATTTTTTGTTATTTGATGTATGTGTATATATTATGTCATGTTGATCAAATGGAGTGACGTAGTCTGCAAGGACTAAAACTCCTTAAATAAAGAAAAAAAAAAAAAAAAAAGACCGCATCTGATGAAAGCGAGAGTAAAAATGAGGAAAGAGGGTAATGGATGGTAGTCGTGAAATGACTTCATTATATCGTGATCTCTTTGCTGGTATGCCGAATAAAGTCTTTATGGTAAAAACGTTCAGGATTTAAATGAAATAGATGTCATAATTATTAGTGTTAAGCAAAATAAAACATAAATTAGCTCACTGATTGACGAACTGCAGTAGTCCATAAACTATTTTATAATTTCCGGTAAAATACATCCATTGCTGGGATGGACATAGACTTATTTCAAACACTTCCACCTTCCTCTGCCCTGTCCCTCCTATACTCATTTAAATAAGCTACTAAGCTTTACAATCCCTTGAGTTTCTATCAAAACAAACGTTGAAAGCCGTTAAAATATTAAATATATAAAGCATACCCTTCGATCAATAACGTCAATGAGCACACCATATTCTTAAGCCTCAGACACGCCCGTGATAATTATGGCTAAGCTATACATCTTCAAAAGGTCACAATTTTACTTTTTACTAGTCCTAGCTTTCATAGCCATCTGTCATGTTTGACATTTGCGCTTGTGCAGGTGTCAGCAGGTTGAAATGTCACGATCTATGCAAGCGCACCATGCACCATTAATATTTATACTCAGCACCAATTATACAACCTTGTATTATAACATTTTCGTATTATAATGTACTTTATGTGAGCAACTAATAGAATGAAAGTTTACTTTGTAATGATATTAAGATGTCGAATGACTAATGAAATTATTTTATTTTATTTATTTATTTATTAATGGCCTCATGAACATAGTTACATATTTTGCCAGTGTCAAGTGAGAGATATTACATTCAGTATAAGTAAAAGTAAGTATAAAAGTAACATAAAAATAACATTAAAAAGTCGATGCTTCGCTTTTCATTGTCTTTCTTGAGAACTTGACGGGAACGCATATAATGGAGACAGGAACAGCAGGACCACAATGCCACCAGCTATTCACCAATCACTTGCATATTTATTCATATTAATTTACTGACGACGAACTTGCAAAACAAAACTGCATCTCTTCTGCATCACAAAATCTTCGAAAAATCAATTTGTAAAAAATATATAAATGACAGCTCAACCTCTCGTCATGGCGTCCAGTCCCTAATGAAATTAATGTCAGATGTATTATAAAGCAATCAATCACGTCAATGTCATAGGTATGTCCGTTTCAAAAAGACTAAAACTACAAGGTGTTCTGTTATTTGATCAGATAAAAGACGCTTGGACAGCGTCTCACTTGTTCAGTCCATGAGTAAAAGGCGTGACAAATTGATATAATTTTTAAAAACTTCAGGGTAATGTTATTCAGTTAGCTAAAAGCATTGTATATGTCTACAAGGTAAAGATGAAAGGGCATGCGATATGTAAGCAACTTGTATTTAGCACGTGTTTAGTCGGAACATCTTTAGATGTAGAATCGATGACAGCTGGGCCGGATGATCTGTTAGCGGTACTCACTGCGTCCAAAACAACACGATGTTTTTTGGGAACTTTGGTAAAGTAGCATCTACTGTAACGATTAAGATCGTGTAAGAAATGTTGAATTATTGTTTCAATTGCCGAAAGATGCCAACGGTTAGAATTAGACATACGCAACATTAAAAGTAACCTTAACGACACCCATGACACTATGTATACTATAAATGGATAAACGGATTAACGCCTCAATAATAGATAACAAATAATAGACAAAGCAATAATTTACAACACAGACCTTGTAAAATTCTCACAGCAACGCCACTGTAGCCTAATTTCATGCAAGTTTGAAAACTTTCGAATGAAGCCTACAAACGTTCGTCACATCAAATTGAACCGTGACTCTGTCTTACTAAGACCAAATAACCTAAAATAGAGAGAGTTTATCCCTTAAACGTTTAGATAGGCATCATATCTTCAACAAATCGCAATTTCGCGGGAAAGCACATATCGTATAGTCGTGATACACCTAAGGCGGTAAACACATTTGACGAGTAATGTTGCCATAGGAATACACTCGTAGGAACAATAAATTATAATGTTAGGTTATTGATTATGGCAAAGTAATAGTAGTCATTTTGTAAATTAGCTTGTTTCATTGAATATTATCTTGCAGTTATTTTGTGTTGAACTTTGAGTTGGAAGCGCTGTGTAATGGATTACTACAAAGTTACCGTACTCCCTCCTACATGCTTATTTATATATCTGTTGTTTTAGTCGCATTTTACGACAGATTCTATTAATAGACATATGTATAAATTTCGCCAATCTGATAGAAACGCGTCGATTGGTAGAGCATCACGATGTCCTAAACAATAATAATTATAGCAAAAAAAAGTGTTATTGTTATATTTTGATACGGATTATAAATACAAATCTCCGTGTGGTGACGGAGTTAGAATATAATGTCACCACCTCATATCATCCCATCGGTGTCGTAAAAATTGTCTAAAGGACTATCCGTGAACATTATCTTTACGAAACAAAAAGAAGGAAAACTTGAAATTAAACCCTATACCAATTCGTCTGGCCAGTGGTATTAGTAGGCCAAGTATCCCTCCGTCACGGGAGGAGGTCCGTCCCTGCAGTGGGACATTAAAGGGCTGTTATGATATAAATACAAACGATTCTAAAAATCAAAATACTACGAAAATTAATTCAATAATTAAGAGACTTATGCTTGCCAGTCACATTGATGTACCATTTTATTCTAAGTTCTCTTCCAGCTTTTTATGCTTGGTCGTAGAGAGCTGGAATATAACAAAACGTTTCGGGTCGTGGTTTTCCAAAAAATAAATCTGTCTCCAACTAATGTAAATAGCTTCATATAGAACTTTGCCACTAGAACTTCCTATAACGAACAAAAATGCACTACTTTAAGGCCAATAAAGTAAAATTACTTAATGGTCCCATGTGTTCGTTGCCTTACCGGCTCACTTTCACGTGTATGTCGAGATAGTAGACGGGAACAACGCTTTTGTCATATCACTCCCACGTCAAGACCTATTCCGTTGATCACTACCAATTTTACAACAACAAACAACTTGATCTTGTACACACGATTATGAGATACGACGTATATAGCGAATGTTATTATTATCTGATTTATTTTCTTTAATATTATGTTTCACCGCAAGGACAATTGATCCTTAAGTATTGAAAGGAGCCAACCTTCATCATCATCATCATCATAACAGCCCATGTCCCACTGCAGGAACGGGCCTCCTCTAGTGACGGATGGATACTTGGATAGGGTTTTATTTCAAGTTTTCCTTATTTTTATTACGTGAAGATAGGATAGTCCCTTAGTCGGTTTTTACGACACCCATGGGATAAGATGGGGTGGTGACACACTGCATTCTTACTCCGTCACCACACGGAGGAACCTTAAGCTAATAATACTACGCTGGCTAGACGAATTAATGCATTTTGTGCAACTCACTACTTTAAGTGACAGACCTGATTTAGTAAGAAAAGGTAGGCTACCTAATCCACTATTACAATGCCTACGCGACGGAATTTTGACCTAATCTATAACAATAAATGAATAAATAAAGACATTGCAACAGCAATTAAAATTATAACCATTGCTTGTCAAAAATAGAAAAAAGTTTCGAAGTTTCATTCTAAGTCCAAAAGAGACATTCTGCGAAAGAGACGTTTTACGAATTTGAGAAAAGAGACGTTTTGCGCCTGAGCCAAATAAAGGCTCTACAGAACAATTCAACAACAAAACATGAGTGAGTAGTTAACTAAACAGTTTCAAGATTCAAACTAATTGTATATGCAAGTAACATTTCCTTACTGTAACTGGCACAGTTCAGTAATAAGTTTGTAATCACAATAGTTCAATGCATTCGCTCTATTAATGCTTAGGTCAATTACAGATACGGAGTAATATGCCAAGCAGAAAGCTTATTAAATTTTCCTGTTATTAAGCTCTATTTGATACAGTCATATTCCAATCTATACTAATATTATAAAGAGGTAAAGTTTGTGTGTTTGTGACTTTGTAAGGGGTAAATCTTTCTGTGTTGAATAGTCCATTTATCGGGAAGTGTCATAGGCTATAATAGTATCACGCTATGACGAATAGGAGTGGAGCAGTAATGAAATATGTTTAAAAAACGGACGCGTTTTTTTCGCCGCCCAACGAAGTGGGCACGGGTCAGCTAGTGATGTAATAAAACCCAAATTTCTCATACATTTTGTACTGCCAGACATGAAACTTATACTACGAACTTAAACGTATTAAATGACAAAAATAAAGCACGTTACTTAAAACATTTAATTAATACCCATACTTAAATTTCACCTCAATATTTCAAAGTTAAGTTATACGATTGCTCTTAATGCGTACTATCATTATGCAGTGATATTTATTAGCCATAACTGCCATCGATACAATGCTGGGACAGCATGAAAATGATTGTACGAAATCGAAAGTGTTATTTATTGTAAACACCCTCTATATATCGTTACAAGGAATGGAGCAAATTTTACTGGTCGTAAACTGTACATGAAGTGTAATTACAATCAATTATTAATTAAATGTAAAGAGAAAATTTATTATTATTATGAATTACCTAGCGTAGAGACGGACTGAGAAAAGGGCCCGTGAAAGCCAGCAAGACAGTCAGTATTTTAATCAAATAAGGAAAACCCCTTAGGGAAGCCCATCCTGTCAAAGGGACCTTCCTTTATATGCTGTTAGGCCTCTACAACTGTAAAAACTGTAGATTCTTATCACTACAGGAAAAAAATCGCCGCAATGGTAGTCCAATAGCTTGTTATGAGTTTTCCAATAGGTATGTAAGTTTGTTAAGCAATCTAGTATCTACAGATACAGGGTAACTTCTGCTTAGGTAAGGTTTGATTGGATAGTGTACTGTGAATAGTATATCCGTGTGGTGACAGAGTAAGAATACAGTGTGTCAGCACCCCATCTCATCCCATGGGTGTCGTAAAAACCGACTACGGGACTATTCGTGAATATTATCTATACGTAATAAAAAGAAGGAAAACTTGAAATTAAACCCTATACCAATCCGTTTGGCCAGCGTGGTATTAGTAGGCCAAGTATTCCTCCGTCACTGGAGGAGGCCCGTCCCTGAAGTAGGACATTAATGGGCTGTTATGATGATGATGACTGTGAATAGTACCTACTGTAATCACGATTAAAACATCACGGGAACTGCAAGACAGGGCAGTGTTGCAATTCCTTTTAACTATTCACCTTACAAACGATGTACAGGTTCAATAACATTATAAAAATAAGCAACCATTACTCATATCATCATCGCCTTGACCTATAAGTATCAAACAAGTTGAGTAAGATAAAAAAATTAAGGTTAAACGATTGATGATTCAGTCAGTCTATTCATACTCCTACCTACTGTCACTTTATTTGGAGCTCCGTGATCAATTTGAGTTACGAAATGCAACTAGTAGTTAAAGTCGTTATTGTACTTTTCTTTCATAAGGTGTACTAAAATGCCTAGCATGGAAGCCTTCTTTTTTCTGGATCTCTGCCTTTTCTATGAGATCAGATGCCAGAAAAAGACATTTATACTCATTAGGTAAAGTGCATGAGAGTTACAGGAGTTTTGGTGCTTTCCAAGTCTTTGCCGTTTTACACTAGTTTTTATTTAAATAGTTACCGTTTTTACAGAAGCTTGTTCAATAGCATATTCAATAGCAAACAGAAACGTTTCCACGTTCCCGCATTTGGGATAACCAGTAGTGAAAATTAGTCTTAATGAAATTTCAGGTATACTTTTTTTTTAATCGAATTCCCTATGATCGTAACCATTAATTTTGGTTTATCCCTAAATATGATTTAGGGAAAAACCGGAAATAACATACGAATTACAGTTATAGATATATTTCTATCATAAGCTTACATTAGTCGTGAATATTTGATCAACCAATTCCCTTCACGAACAACAGTTTTCAAACGGTCAACGCAACAGCACCTCTCGCTATATTATCGTCAGAAAACAATAAATCTCGGCGACGTATACCGTCAACATTGTAAGATGGTATAGGAAAATGTTTCGCTAATAATGCAGCTTTCTCAATAACCTTCAAATACGTTCAATAGATCATTTGCCCGCCACAGTATAGTATACAAATGTGAAAGTGTATTAGACAAATTGGTAGAGGTAACTGTTTGTGTTTTATATGTATAAAGCTAACGCTAGAAAAGCTGAATAATTGCAGCTGCTTTATAGTAAAGCTTATAAGCAGTCCACAGCAGGGATTACTGCTCAAACGATAGTGGGAAACTTGGCCTAGCTATAGCACGCTGTCTTTCTTTCCTCTTTTGTTTTGGTAAAATCTTTTCCTATACTCAGTCATCACAACGGCCTATCTAAACGAAAAACAACAAAGTATGACTAATAAACAGTACATTGTTGTACTGTTTATTAGTCATACTTTGTTGTTTTTCGTTGGGAACTGCAGTTGTCTAGGTTGGAAAGGGAAAAATCACGGTCTAATATATTCCAGCTGCATACATGATCACTAAGACACCAAGCCATCCTAAGAATGATGACTTCTTAATTATATTTGTGAGTTCTTGGTAAAAATTAATATAATTTCAACGTACTAAGATACATTATCGAATAACTAGATATTTACTAATACAATCGCAGATAATACAAAGCATATTGTTAGCCTAGACAGTATAGTACTTAAAACGTTTATTGAGACTTCGAAGGCGTAGGTGTTATGAAAGTGAATATCGTATTGTCCTAAACAACCTGCTTAATGTTCCCATTTATCTTATCCGAAGGTAATTTGTAACACCAATAAGTGTGTCTAAGTAAGAGTGATTTATGTGGCATATTATCCTGAGGGTGACGTAAAAGCCGAATAAAGATGAAATAATGTCTGCTAAAATTAGTCTTTAACTAATTTTAGCACACATATCTATAATAGAAGGAAAACTTAACATATCTATACAACAACACCACAATCATGAAGTTGTCTGTCCTCCTTGTCAGGGATGTGCTAACCTGGCTGTTTCTCTACCTTGCCGTTGTCCCAATTTCAAAACCTTTCTGTATAAATGAGATGAGATGCGAACGGTATAAATGAGAATAGCTATTCATTTATACCGTTCGCATTTAAAAACGCAGAAATGGAAATTAATAATTGCCATCATTTTAGCTAAAAGATGTCCACTCTTGGACATATGCATCCTCCAACTATTACATCGCGCAAGATCTTGCCACTTCCTCGTGCATCAGCCTCACAACGCCCAAAATGGTAATCAATGTGTTTTCTTTCATTTCTACTCACTTTATAAACAATTTAACGTTACTATTCAAAAAGTTATTTATTATTCACAAACTCAAACTAAATGAAGAGTCACCTTTAAGCTACAAACACACAGATCGTGTTCCCTAACGGTAGCCGTATGACCTGGTCTCCAAGCCCTGTAACAAGCTCTTCATCAATTACAGACCAGTCCTGATACTAAGCCTCGTTAATAATCTCAGTCAAAGCAACATCATTCATTCGAACAAGCTCACAAATCCTATTAGCATTTCCCGTCCGTTAGACTTGTTTCAAATGTATTTGCTATTCAATACGTAGTGATGCATTAAGGTGTGTCCAAGAGGGCACTAGCAACACGAGGTGTATGCAGGACACTTTACTACTTTGCTCTAGTTAGAAATAAAACTCCGAATACATTCACACAATGTCATCTAATCCAAAACTAAGCTGAGCTTGCACCATGGGGTCCAATATAGCGGATAAACATACCTACACATATCTACTTTTTTATTGTGAAGATAGCGCCGATTGTAATCACATTTAGGCTGTTAGGACACTACATATCGGAGATTGGCGAGTTCCGACCGTCCATTATCATGTACTACATAATGTAGGAGACTACATGTAGTCTAGTGTAATCGGCGCTTATGTTATCCTTTATAGTAACAAACGTTTACTCATAAAGATTAGCTTTGTCATAGTCGTAGGTATAAACACTTATGAACGTAAAAGAGTACCACTTTCACAGGTGGCTATGAGCTATAAATTAATACATGGAAAACAACAAGCCCAATGCAAAGACCCCAAGACAATCGAAAACCTTTATGTCGTCGTAGTCCATATTTTAAACACTACAAACTACAAGTGATCATCATTAGGTACAGTCAGCCCCAAAGGTCGCTGAACACATTTTAAATTCCAAAACTGCTGAACACTAAAAGAGGCATAAGTCAGTGTCGCAACAAGAGTACAAAATAAGCTAAACGTACAAAACGACCATAACACGCTGCACACGGTTATTCCAAAAGTAGCTGCACATGGGTATTCAGAAGTATCTGAACACTAGTATTTCAAAAGTATCAGCACACGGATATTTCAGAAGTATCGATGTTGCCAACTCGTGCAGTATACGGGAGCCGCGCATGACTGAACGGCAACGTCGCCCGCTGCGTCGCTCATCTGCGGTCGAGTTTCAGTGTAGTTGTAGTGAGTGATTTTGACAGTAGACAAAAGTCAAGCCAATTTCAAAGCGGAATACTACATTAACAATTTCATCAAAACAGTTGTCAACACGATAGCTTTGTTTTTTGTTATATGCCTGTATTATTATTATATATTGAGTGGTAATTATGTGTAATTCATGATTAGTAGTAATTCATTTATTTATTAATTAGTTGGAATGTAATATTTATTATTTGTTTATTCACAAGCTTCTCTTATAAATTGCATTTTTGGCACAGGGTAGGGATCTGGGTGGCGCCTTGGCATCACTCGCACTACGGGCACTGCTGAAAATCAGTGTTGCGAGTTGTTTTGACCCTCGCATCGTTAAAACTGAGCAGTGTCCTTGTTTGACACTGATGGGACACACTCCTTAACTTGCTTTTTAGCTTGTTTTTTCAATTGGTTAATTGTATTAATTTGTTTTATAAATGTGTTTTTTGTAATTGGTTTGTGTGTGTGAACTGGTCTGTGTTAAATAATATTGTTTTCTTTCTTTCTTTTTCTTTCTTTGCTTGTATAGAACTTGGGTGAAAAGAAAACAGTTCTGGTTCGATCCTGAGGAACGGATTACTTTTTGAGTTTTTTTATTTTTTCTTATTTTGTTTTCTACTATTATTATTCAATACAAGCTGTAACCCGCGACTTCGTTTACGAAAAAAATGTATATTCGACAATTAAATTAAATAATTTAATTAATTAAATGGCTTTATCACCTCTAGAGTTAATTTTAGTTGCATGTCATAAAACTATTAAGTTCAATGTCGCACAACAGGGAGCGCTTCTTCTTACATAACATTTCAACTCATATCATCGAATCTCCGAAAATGTTTCTCATACAATTTAAAGTCATAATGATCATTCTTCATTAAATTAAAAATTAAATAAAAATACTATTTAATTTTCAATTAAAAATTAAAAATAATATTTTAACTTTATTAAAATATCTGTGAACAGTGACGGTGAATTTAAGTTACTTGTTTTATTTGAGATAAAATACAATAAATAAAAAATAAAAAAACCAAAAAAATACTTGTCACAACCCGGTTTCGAACGCACGTCTACTTCATCAAAGTCGAGTGTTCTATACCCTAGGCTATCGAATCTCAGTGAATTGTGTTGAAATTATGTATCTATTCCAACGAGTAAACATAATTGTCTATAAATATTGATGGTAGGTAAGTGACTATTTATATTTTATTAAGGGCCTTTACGTGGCTCACTAGCGCCGCCAATAGAAAAAAAATTATAATTCGCAAATAAGATAAATAATGTTAAATGTTGATAACAAAGTCTTGAGAAAAGACAATAAGGTATTTGTATAACACACTCTCAACACTTTAAATGTTTTTCAAGTAAATAAATATTGCATTATAAACAAAAACGGCCGTTTTTTTTTCGAATGCGATATTTAACTGATTAAAAAACATTTAAAGTGTTGAGAGTGTGTTATACAAATACCTTATTGCCTTTTCTCAAGACTTTGTTATCAACATTTAACATTATTTATCTTATTTGCGAATTATGATTTTTTTTCTATTGGCGGCGCTAGTGAGCCCTATAAACGCTCTTAAGCCAAGTAACTTAAATTCACCGTCACTGTTCACAGGTATTTAAATTAAAATATTATTTTTAACTTTGAATTAAAAATTAAATAGTATTTATATTTAATTTTTCCCTATTAGTTCAGCTACTTTTGGAACACTTAGTGTTCAGCTACTTTTGGAACACTAGTGTTCAGCTACTTTTGAAATACTAGTGTCCAGATACTTCTGAAATACCCGTGTGCTGATACTTTTGAAATACTAGTGTTCAGATACTTCTGAAATACCCGTGTGTAGCTACTTTTGGAATAACCGTGTGCAGCGTGTTATGGTCGTTTTGTACGTTTAGCTTATTTTGTACTCTTGTTGCGACACTGACTTATGCCACTTTTAGTGTTCAGCAGTTTTGGAATTTAAAATGTGTTCAGCGACTTTTGGGGCTGACTGTACTAATTATTTTATTTTATTTGGGTGCTATTATACTCGTATATAAAGAATCACATACATCATAATTATAAGTGTATCATGCTAGACATAGGCCTTCTCAAAATATATCCACCTGTACCTCCTTCATCCACCGGTCTCTATTTATGAAGATAGTCGTCAAAATCTTATTTCTAACGTAATAATCCTAGTTCTGACCACCATGAATAAGCCTTTTTCTCACACAAAGAACTATTACACCCAACAAAACAGATAATTCAAAAAAAGGTTAATATCCAAAACGTTATTACGTTATAACCAAAAAAACTAAAAACCGTATACGCCTATATTATACGAAATCTGTAACAAATGCTTTAAGTCGTGCACGACATAATAACCCTTAATCTTCTGATACTGACCGAAAGGCGTGTCCAAAGAGTGTAACATTAAACGTTTGTATGTATGTGGACGGCTTCCGTCAACCATACGACGTTGCTTTCTCCAATAATACTATAATAATACGAATAACAAAGGAGTTAATATGTCAATATTTAATATTTAAAATGGAGTTTTTTAATTGCAATTATAACATGTAACAGTTTTGTTTCAATTATACGAATTAAGTAATTTTTAATTGTCGCTTATTTTTAAGAGATTTGATTTAATTTTTAAAAATAACGAAATGTAATTTATCACAAGAAACGGTATTCCTTATGGTGAGAATGTTATATTTAAAAATTTGTTTAGAGAATTTAAAATAATGATATTAATATTTTAAATAATTTATTATGTCTGTCTACTCTGACTTACTTAAAAACACTTATTACGGGATTAAATCACTATTAAAATGCTAACCAAAATATAAACACTCGAAACAAAAACATTTCTAAGGCTGTAAAATTACTCAATTACACACTATTTGAAATTGACATCATTTCTATAATTGCACGATTATGTACTTCATTCATACAGCACAATTTTAACAACTTAATTTAAACTCGGTAGCTGCATTTACTCTTAGGCTGAGCGCAGACTTGGAACACGACAGTCTTAAGACAGACTATTGCTTTACAATATGTATGAATATGCGCACACTTGGAACAAAACGTCGTAGAGACAATATTGTCTTAGATAGACTAATACCGCACGGCGACTAGTCTGACTAACGATTGTCGGCTTCCCTTTTGTATCAATGCGGGCGCGCACATTAAAGACAAAACTGTCTACCGTCACACCCCGCACGCACCCCACTCTCGTCCGAGCGTTCAGAAAGTAAACACGTCACGTGGTCATGTATGCCGAGTATAATCCCATCACTGATTATGAGACAAAACAGTTTTGTTTGATGTGTGCTACGTATCGTAGTCAAAACTGTTTCGTTTTAGTTTTAAGACAGACTTGTCTTGAACTCAGTCTTGAAACAGTCTAGTCTCCAATGTGCGGTCAGCCTTACTGGCCTTAAAACGACGCCATAGTAAAGAGGCTAAGTTTTGCCTACTAGTAGTAAACAAAACTTAGCCTATTTAATATTGGTATGGGTTTATTAAAAGTTTACGTTCCCTAGCAAAGAAATTAAGCCGGTCTTAGTTAGTCAACTTTTAAGGCATGCAAGTTACGAAGAAGTGATTTTTATGGCTCCTTCTCCACACAGATAATTGAATTAAATTTAACTTGAATAGCATAATACATGACTGCTACGCAGAATTCCCTCCTCATTGTGTGCATAAACATTGATGTTTCCATTTATTTAAGAAAGTATAATAAAAAATATATAAGTATTCGTTGTATAGTACTTAAAGTATGGCACTAGCTCTGCCTAGTTTGAGACGACAAGACGGGCGTTGTGTAAATTCACGAGTAATATAATAACACTTCAAAGTCAAAACACAGCAAAGCTCCCGTAGAATCCGCAGCATTTATATTTAACTCGTTGCATGATAAAAAAAGAAATAAAGACCAATCATTGGATCAACATTGCAAGCTTCAGCGAGTTCTAAAAATAAACTATACTATATTATTAATTTTTATCATGCACTTAGCGAGGTTCCATTACAACGACCATCTTAGTTGTTTTTGTACCTTATTCCCTGAAAGGAATGTGCACCAACTAGTCGGCCATTTGCAATATTTGCATAATGTATTGTACCATTCATTAATCAGGCGTTGGTATTCCTTAGATGCTAAGGATTCCTAACATGGCCGCTTCATAGAAATCAAGTTCTGATTTACCTTCGTTAGTTTATTATGTGCTAAATATTGCTACAGCTTTTATGTCGCTCTAGTTCGCTAAAGTGCTTTATGTAGCGACCGCCTGATTATACGACAGATTTATACTATAGCAAATTTTTAGTGGTCTAATAGTAGTCTAATCTAAAGACATTTTCATATATTAGAACATGATAACCTTTTTTTTAACGATTGCCGGATTTACAATTGCTTTAATCAATGTATGGTTGCTTCTTTTCTTCAATTTATTCTACATTTCATGAATTTGCGTCTTTCGTGTTAATAAATAAACAACAAATTTTAACGGCTTTCAATTAAAAACTGCCCTGATGGGATAGCTATAGAGATGATATGCTGTACTGAGATACAAATATAGATGCGACTTTTTTCGTTACTTTTACGAACGGGTACTAGAAATTTGAAATACAAACAAGCGTTGTTAATTTTTGAAATAAAGAAAATTATTTCGTTTCCAAAATGATATTTGCGAAAAAATCATAACGCTCTTATTAATTTTGCGTGGTAGCTTTTTTGTTCATTCAAACATTTCCATTAATATTTACAGGTTGTCATTTATCACTTCAAACATAACTTCGTGGTCTAACTGTCAAAGTATCATGTGCCCTTTAACAGCAACCTGTCGTGTTTAATATATTGTTGGCAACACTAAACCAGCTGACACGAATTTTTAACTGATTTAAAAAAAACAGTTAGTTTCTGGTTCTGCGACCTTTGTAAACCGGACGATATTATGGAAGCTGTAAATTTTCACATTTGTGACATTATTGTTTCTTTATAATGTTTGATGACGAAGTAAGCACATCATCTCTACATAAACAACAAAAAATAAAAATTAACATAAAACCTTGTACCTATTTGTCTTGTGAACAAGGTAAGCCAAGTTCCTATACGTCATTGGAGGAGGCATGTCCTTGCAGAGGAACATTCGCGGGCTGGTATGAATTTTAATACGTTTAGCTTTATACCGTTACTGTATTTATCACTAACACAAAGTGTTGTAAAAGGCCAAGAAGTACTGACTAAATACTAATAGCACAAAATATTAGCAAATTTTACCTATAAAGGTCGCAACACTCAAGAGGTATTATACATGTATCATTTAGGATTGACTTGTTTCTAATATTTTCATACAACGTTTGTGTTTTTCTGTACCTAACCAACTTACTTTTTATTCCATGATCATATTCTAGATAATTTCCCGTCCCAGGATCCCTGCATTACGTCCAGCAATCTAGTATAACTTGAATAGCAAACCTATACTTTTTTATTTGAGCGGCAGAATAAGTGGTTTCATTGAAGCTCGTTCGTTTTGTAAAAAGAAAACAAAAGATTGGAAGTATTTCTCTTAGACAAGTTTTTGTTTTTAGAACAAGCATTAGTCTACTGATTCTGTTTTAGAATAATGATATAATGTAATTTGCTTAGGTCTCTCGAATAATTTATAGAATAATAAAAGAAATAGACTTATTATTTTAATAACATTAAAATTTGTCAAATATTCACTGTACATAAACAGCCATCTTGAATGCTTCATGGCAATATTGTTGGGATTGGAAGGCACCTAACACTTTAAAACATAACTTCTATTCAAAAGAACTGCCCAAGACTATGGTTAAATTTATGAACTTGCTCTTCAAGTGCCCTCTACGGTCTAAAGCCCGATTTACACATCGACAAGTACAGCAGCGAGTTAAGTAGTAAGTTGTTGATTAAGTTGATTTAAATAGATCTCCATCCTATTTTTTGGCGAGTTAAGTTGACGAGATCCGAGAGAGGGGGTTACTTCGTACTTAACTCGCTACTGTACTTGTCGAAGTGTAAATCGGGTTTAAGACCTGATTCTAACATAACAGCTTTGCATAACTAAATACTACAAAGATTTGCTTAGAATGTAACTCTATAACGCGACTAGGAATGCGAAACTAAGTCCAACATTAAATACTCATTAGTTCCGTCTCAAGGAGCAAATAGGAGTTACAAATGAGCCGTAATATCGCTGTTAAGTTCTATAACAGAAACTTAATTTGAAATATTTTTAATAGAATTTATAGATTTCTATTAAATTGTTTCTTTATATTCGGAATTGTTAACTGTGTATAATTTATGCGAATGAACTGTGCAGTATCCGATGGTCTCTCTTCTTTGGGAACAAAAATATTCTTAAGTATATTTTACATTATTATTGCACCAACTTCTCCGTGGTGACGGAGTAAGAATACAATATGTCACCACCCCATCTCATCCCATGGGTGTCGTAAATACCGACTAAGGTACTAACTGTAAATATTATCTTTACGAAATAAAAAGAAGGAAAACTTGAAATTAAACCCTTTACCATGCGTCTGGCCAGAGTGGTATTAGAAGGCCAAGTATCCCTCCGTCACGGGAGTGGAACTTAATGGGCTGTTATGATAATATTTTACATTATTATTACACCAATTTACTCTCCATAAGACAAGTCCTGTCTTTACAATGGGTTAGGAAAGGTTGTTGGAATCTAGTTTCCTTCTTTTGCTTTAAGAAAGATATCTTCAAAATTTCGTTTCTTGGCGTCTATGTATGGGATAAGATGGGGTGATAAGAACGATGTAATCTTACTCCAGCACCAAACGGAGAAATATATGAGACATAATATAATACCTACTATGTATCTATTAACTACGTAATAAAACGTTTAACACCAGCACCGAGATAAATTTTAAAAAAATCTTTAAAATACTAAAGGCAAGTTAACGATACTTTTCTCGTCACAAAACTTACAATAACGACAATCATCGCCTACTTAAAGTGACAGTTACTTGTCAGATGCATTCGTATGTGTTCACACCTACACGTGTATGTCATTTGTAGGTATAAATTACGTTAGAAAATATAGGATAAGACTTTTTATCTATTTCCTCATATCAGCCTATTGACGTCCAAATATTTTAACCTTACTCGGTCTTGTCTTATCTCATTCAACAGTTTACCGTCATCCTAACCAGGTTGTCTGTTCAAAATTTGTTTTTTTTGAAATGGTAAATAATCTGAAGATAATATTTTATATATTATCTAGACGACCTCTTTTGCGTAGTGGTAGTGTATATTACACGGCTGCTACGCAGAGGTCTCGGGTTCGATTCCCGCTCAATTAAAATCTTCGTGTGCATGAACATGATTGTTTGCATTGGTCTGGGTGTTTTCTATGTATAATATGTATGTATTTACGAAAAAAATATATTTATGTATGTTTATCAGTTGTATAGTACCTATAGTACAAGCTTTGCTTAGTTTGGGACTAGATGGCGTTGTGTGAAAGTGTGAGGAATATTTATTTGTATATCAATGTCAGATGTAAAGAAGGTAAACCTTAACCAATCACCGCCAATCTTCGACTTCTTGTTTCCAGAAGAAATCTTTTTTGATAAATTACTATGGATATTTAATACAAGAAGGAGAAGTATGGTAAGGTTTAAGCAATTATGAATCTATATAAGTATCTAAAAAATATACAAACAATTTTCATAAGACATTAACCTCAAATAGGTCATAGAGTAAAGCCGTATCCACATAATCTACATTCACAGTGTATAAACACGCTTACATCATAATCGAACACCTACAGCACATACATACGTCTCGGAAGCTCCATACAACACTCATTCATATAACCGGTAGGTAACATAATTGCGCTTTATAAGTCAATACAACTTTTAAAGGAACACCCTGTATAATACTATAATCTTTAGTTATGATAATAATTATAATAAGTGTATCATCATCATCATAACAGCCCATTAATGTACCACTGCAGGGACGGGCCTCCTCCTGTAACGGAAGGATACTTGGCCCACTAATACCACGCTGGCTAGACGGATTGGTATAGGGTTTAATTTCAAGTTTTCCTTATTTAGATTTCGTAAAGTTAATATTCACGGATAGTTCCTTAGTCGGTTTTTACGACACCCATGGGATGAGATGGGTGGTGACATATTGTATTCTCACTCCGTCACCCCACGGAGGTCTATAATAGGTGTATATAGGTTTATAATTTAAATAGGTGCCATTGTGGAAGCTTTAGGTGAAGAAATAAATTATTTATTACAGTTAAAGTTGTCATTCAGAAAAAGACGCCAAGACTTCTGATCATACAAGACAAAAACAGAGAAGAATTGTTAAAATTCTACAGAGTTAACGTTTCTTCTGGTACTTAATACTACAATATAAATTTCTACTATACTAATTAAATTCCTTCTATACTGGGTTAATACTAAATTGTTTATAACAGCTAAATCATAAACGCAAATAATGAAACTTAACATCAAAAACTTTAAAACATTCGAAACATGTGACACCTATGAATTCTAAAATACTCTTCGACCGTGGTTAAGATAATTGGAATTATTACACACAATTACAAAAATACATTTAATTGGAATTATTTATATTTTCATATTAGTTAAGTAGCAACTTATGCTTAAAGGTTCTAAGCCCTTCAAAACATAGCATTAACAAAATATAATTTTAGAATTTAATGTTAGTCTAAAAGAGAGTATTCATAAAGACATACTCGTTCACAAAATTACACCTTGCTCCTATGGCAGAAGGTAGAGACTACAGTTCGCAGTACTAAGAATATTATCTAAAAGGATATTCGTTAAAAAATGGTGTTAAAAAAAATCACATAGATTGTGAATAGTACCTATTTCTTAGGTTTCCCATGGATAGTACCAACAACATTAGTGCGTAGTTTCTCGATCTCCACTTTCTTTCGATTATTTCCTTATTTAAATAATCGTTGCATTTTTAATACCATTCAACTTTCTCTAACTTAACCATCTTGATCGGCGTTCGTGACGGTCATAGATGATGATCCTAGCTGGCAGAAAAAGTAGAGAAAAATATAATAAGTTTTGTCTTACCGGATTTTTAAAAAATAATATTCCTCACACTTTCACACAACGCCATCCAGTTCCAAATTAAGCAGAGCTTGTACTATGGGTACTAGACAACGGATAAACATACTTAAAAATATTTTTATTGTAAATCATATATATTATACATAAAAACTCAGACCAATGCAAACAATCAACATAATTATAAGAAAATAATAAATAAATAAATAATAATAATCATGTTCATGCACACAAAGATTTGTATTGAGCGGGAATCGAACCCGAGACCCCTGCATAGCAGTCATGTTATATAACCACTACGCCACAGAGGTCGTCGAAATGGTATCATTTTCCTTCTTTTTTTCTTTATCGTATGGTTAGTGGTCAACCTGAAGTTGCGGATTGTTCAAGCCGCCGCCATACGCATATAACGTGTGTTAACAACGGTCACTACGATGATAACTAGGACTGACTTATTACCTGCCCTCCAAGCAATGAGCTTCTCAGATAAAATATACCACTGAGCGGTTCACTCATCTTTTGAATGACATCGCCGACGTTGGTTAACTTCAAAATTTTCGTGTTTCATTATAACTTATTATTAATAACTACACGGGTATTAATACGATTAATTGTGGTAAATATCGAAACTATTTACCTTTGAGAACTCGACGTTTCGGCCAGGTTACACCAGCCATGGTCACGAGATGACGTTGGTTATAAGAGCTGGTTATCTAGCCTTATCATTTACAAATCAGTGATTGCAACGAGCATAGTACAAATATATAACGAGCCTCCTTAAATTCCTTCTCACTGGTGTTTTAATTTATACTTCCTTCAGCTAATAACTTAAGATTATAACGTAACGGGAAGTTTTAGCACACATAAACATGGCGTTAAAAGCTTTTCTATGTCACTGAATGTTTTCAAATAATACTTCAGTGATTTTAACTGCTTATTAGTTTTGAGTTCTAGGAAAACAGATGTGATGTCTATGGTTTGCTGTTTGTTTACTCAAACATAAATATTATATTTTCTTAACAAAGACAATAATTATGCATTTAATGCACTGAACTATTTTTTTTTCAAAGACTACATCCGCTCTATCACCACAAACCCTATACAACCACTATACACTAGATCCCTGTCTCAGGACGATTATTTGTGGAACAAACTCGAAACTACTTAGACACAATATTTACTATTGAGATACGAGTTAATTAAATTATTATTATTACGTATATAATTATAGTAAGTATCTAAATTAATCTTTAATATATATATTTTTTAAATTAGATAAATAGAATATAATAATAAATCCAAAAGCAATTTCCAAATTAACATCATAAACTTGTTATTTTTACTTGCTTTTAACACATTTTAAACTTGTTATTTTACAATATAATCGCTATAATAACACGAAAGTGTATCTGAGTAGATCTAATATTGTACGCACGGAGCGTAAAATGAGTTGGAATGAGTGACCGAGGAGGCAAGCAGGGGAAACGCGGGCCGGTGAACCGTAGTTCAAGATCACTTCATTATTGCCATTGTTTCTTAAGGGCAACTTCATGGGAATTTATCATTATTATTATTTGACGACCTCTATGGCGTAGTGGTTATATAACATGACTGCTACGCAGAGGTCTCGGGTTCGATTCCCGCTTAATGCTAATCTTTGTGTGCATGAACATGATTATTTGCATTGGTCTGGTTGTTTTCTATGTAGTTTTAATATGTAGATGTAAGTAACAGGTCGGGGAAAAAGTCTTTTCGCATAACGTAGGTATAAACTTATTATAAAATTTCTTTGACTGTACTACTTGTGTCTGGCTGGTTTTTAAAACATTAAAAAGGTTACATTATAAAGAAAATAAAAAAATAAAAAAAAGTTGTTTCCCGCTATTTTTCATTTGTTTTTCTCTCCGTAAAAATGAGTGAATAATGAAGAAATTCGATACATTTTAAAATTTTATTATAAAAAAGGCAAAAATGCAACTCAAGCAGTGAAAAAAATTTGTGATGTTTATGGACCTGATGCAGTGTCAGTAAGAGTAGCACAAATTTGGTTCAAACGTTTTCAGTCTGGATATTTTGATGTTAAAGATGCACCTCGCTCTGGTCGCCCTGTTACGAATAAAATGGACGCCATTTTTGAAAGAATGGAGCAAGATCGGCATATTAGTAGTTACGATGTAGCTGAAGAACTGGGAATTGACCACAAAACAGTTTTGACCCATTTGAAGAAAGCTGGTTATACAAAAAAGCTCGATATTTGGGTGCCACACGAGCTCACTCAAAGAAACTTAATGAACCGTGTACTCATTTGCGATTCATTATTGAGACGTAATGAAACCGAGCCGTTTTTGAAGAGATTGATAACTGGCGATGAAAAGTGGATCACGTACGACAAGAACGTGCGAAAAAGGTCGTGGTCGAAAGTTGGCCAGACTTCACAGACTGTGGCCAAACCTGGCCTAACACGAAATAAGGTGATGCTGTGTGTATGGTGGGATTGGAAGGGCATTGTTCATTATGAGCTTTTACCGCCCGGCAAAACCATCGATTTTGATCTTTACTGCCAGCAACTGATGAGATTAAAGGAAGCAGTCGAGAGAAAACGGCCGGAATTGATCAACAGGAAGGGTGTGGTCTTTCATCACGATAACGCTAGACCACACACATCTTTAGCCACTCAGCAAAAATTAAGAGAGTTCGACTGGGAGGTCCTAGTGCATCCACCATATAGCCCTGACCTTGCGCCTTCAGATTTTCACCTGTTTCGGTCTCTTCAGAATTCTTTAGGTTCTGTAAGGTTGACCTCAAGAGAGGACTGCCAAAACTATTTGTCCCGTTTTTTTGATCAGAAGTCCCAAAGTTTCTACAGTAACGGGATAATGTCTCTGCCCACAAAATGGCAGAAAGTTGTTCAACAAAACGGTACATATATATTGTAAATAAATGTAAATAAACTTTGAAAAAAATGTCTTGACTTTTCATACAAAAATACGAAAAGACTTTTTCCCCAACCTAATATGTTTATCCGTTGTCTAGTATCCACAGTACAAGCTCTACTTAGTTTGGGACTAGATGGCGTTGTGTGAATGTCTGAGGAATTAATTAGTTTGAAATTACCAGCAGTTTATATTTAACTTAATAAAAACATACAGAATGATGATCTTGTAGAAAGTTTTAAGAAACCCAAAATAATACCTCTCATACATTTATACTACGCGATCTAGTTACAAACTTAGCAAAGCTTACACGACTATACCTACAAAGTAAACTGGTCTACCTAGAGCTAAAGATAATTAATATTTATCAACTTTAAGTCGAGGTGTAACTTTCTTAGAGTGCTGATTATTAGACAAATTATTACCATTAAAATTTATAACATACCTAATCTAGACAATCCATTTTACATTCCGAAACTGAATCTGAAAAAGAAACAAACGTATTATTAGTTTATTTACAATTTACATACAGAAATATAAAATTTCATCAACAAATAGCCATTCAGACATATTTTTTTTTACTTGTTTACTTTTTAAATTACGTACAACTTATGTATTTGAAAAATAATCATACTCATACAACATGGCAACATTGTTCTATCATAGACAAATCAAAGTTGGAATAAAACTTTTTTGAGACACTTAATTATGAGCAACCACATAAAACATTAAACATAATAATGTAATAATAAAGTATATATAATACAAGTAGGTGTTTAATTTACCACCATTTCTAATATAAAGAGATGAACGCAGCTTTGGAAGCTTGCCAGATACCAGGATATTTCTAGAGATCGCCTTTTATGTCTTTTATTAATTTGGTTTAGTTATTCTAAGAGTTACTATTACTATAGTCGACCTCCGAGATAGTTTCACTAATGGAAATAAAGAATTCATCTGATACATTGTTTTTTTATTAGAGTTGCTACTGTTTTTGTTAGAATAGATGCGTTATCTTTTATTTTATTTGTAAATATTCTTCTAAATTTGATTAGGTATGTAGAACAAGGATTAGTGACCGGTTGAAAAACAATGTCAATAACATACAATCCCGATATCGAATCTTTACTCTTGGAATCGAATCTTCCTGAAAGAGACACGGTTACCCCGAAATATTCTACCGCGATTTCTTCGGCGACAACCTACTCGCATTTGTTAAATGCGGGCACCGCTTTACTTGCACAAAGTATGGCATGGTGCTCGCCATTCCTGGACTCTAATGGATGCTTGACATAGGCACCATAGAGTCATTCTGGTAGGCCAATAAAAAAAAAATAGTATGCGTTTTGGTTAAGGTCTAGAAAACTCATTGCAAATAGAGGCATAGCTACAGACACTGCTAGCTATCTTGAGCCTACACCTGAGTCCATAGCTCTATTTAGTATGTTTTTTGTTAAAGAAACGAGAATCATTCACTTCACTTTGCGGAGTCGTGAAAATCTTAAAACAGCTTAAACAAAAAGAGGAGAGCTTGGTCGAGAAATGTTTTCAAAACATCTGCGTAGATATACGAGATTATTCATCCTCGCTCATAACTTATGCTAAAATAGCTGCTACTCTGAACTTAACTGGAAGTCAGTGGCAAGCGAAAACTAAAATAGAATTTACTACATACTGTCCTAATATACTGAGAAATATAGTGATAATTAGTACAGATAAATTAGTATAACATATTACAGAAAAAGACCTCATAAACGCCACTCACAATGCAATCACTGTGGCCAAGTTCTGGGCTGATTGCATTTGACCACCGATGGTACTGCATTGTGTGCCTTACGACTCGAGAGAAGAAGAAGTGATAATTACTAGCTCGCTTGTTGTCTAATTCTTATGGTGATAGTAAGAATACTTTGATGTCAGAGTTTGTTCAGAGAGGTATTAGTAGGCCTGTCCTTACAGTGGGATACTATTGGGGTGTTGTGTTAAATAGATAGAATCAACGACGCATATTTTTACAGACCCGACCTACGGATCAAGTCCTTCTTTATCAAGTTATTTTTTATTTTTTTTAAGTTCTTATGTCGCAGGGATTTTACAAAAAAAAATATATGTTTGAGATTTAAAACCGCGACTTCACCTACTGCAGCCGTGTATCCCAACTAGAATAACATTCAAATACTATTCCTCTAAGATTAGGTTGTAGAGCCTACATCAGATAAGAACTCGCTAACACTCACTAAGCATTATTCGATCGTGATATGTCTCTGATACTCCTGGGAACTAGTTTAATTACAAGTCAATGGTAACAGTAGGGCGTTGGGCCATAAAACGTGCGTGGCTTGTCATAAACGTTGTAAACTAATGTATATCATAGCTCCGTTCTCTATTAATTAAAGTAGGATTGTTCGGTTTAGAATATGTGTTAATAGTTTTCTTCATGAAGTAATAAAACATTATAGCGTAAATGTCAAAATAGTTTTGATGTTGTAACCTTCCTAGAAAAATGGGTTATTAAGCAAAACAAGGGTTTTATTCAATACAAACCAGTAGTTCGTCAGATTAGCGCACTCAACTAAACAAACAAAAGAAATATTCAGCTTTATTTAGCATACAATTTAGTATAATACATACGTAGGTATTATACTTATGAAGTATACTTATTATGAGTAGGTAACCTCTGCTACTTTACCTCTGTTACTTTAAGTTTTTGCAATTAAGATGACTGCTTTATATTTTTAGGTAGTAAACCGTAATAGGTCTGCTTTTATATCCTAATTTTGTGCTTTTGTAATGATCGTTATATATTCTTCACTTATACATATACCATGTAGGTATATATAATGAAAATTAAAAAAGAATATCTAAAATTATGATAATCATTTACATATTATTTAATTACGCCACCATATTCATATAAAATCAAAACCAAAGGTTCTTTGTTAGTAAACCATAACAGATGTAGTGCCGACGTCTGCTTTAATTAATACGAACAATAAAATAAAACCTTTGTTCTTTGTTTTCTAACAAATGATAGAAACAAGGAACCCCTGATCCCACAGAGGTGTTAAATGAATTAAGTATTGTTTAATTAATGCTAATGTTATCTAAAACTCCACAGTCTATTAATGGGTGAATATGTATTAGTTCGTGGTTTTACATGTATGGTATATGTATGTTACAATGTATTGATCGGTTATAAGGTTGGATACAACATAGTATAACAACTGGGCTTAATTTGAGCGTATATTAAACTGTTCAGAATAGTTCTATAACATTAACTATTGAAAACAAACTAGAAACTTAATTGTTATTTATATCGTGTGTGTGTAATTGTAATTTATATCTGCAGTTGCTTGTTTCGGGTAAACACAGTTAGTTACACTTGCTGTTCAGTCAGACATCGTTTTCTAGTCCCAAAACAAGCAAAGGTTACCAGAGAGCTAAGTAGCGTACTTATATACCTACCTTATTGTAACTAGATGCTTTTACATAGAAAAACTTAAACCATAATAAAAAAGTTATGGCTATGCAATTACTCTAAAATTAAATGTAACACGGAAGAAGCTAATTCTAGAGCCACGAACGAATTTGACGTAACTGTTGACATTTAAACAGTTCCACATTCAAAAGTTTATCATTTCTCACCTCATTCTCACTCAAGATCTCACACATACTTCTGTCACTGAATGAATACAATAGTCAAGTCGGATGCATTTAAAATTCGAATAATCGTGTACCGTAAGCATTGGGCATAGAGAATAACGTTATTTTAATAAATGGCTGAGAAAAACTTGTTCATATTCTCAATGGTTCGTCGTTAACGATTAAATGAAAACGCTACTAATATGCAGCTTTTACCCGGCTATAAAGTAAAAGAAACTTAGTAATTACCAGCCCTTTAATTAACTTAGTGTAGGGTAAGGCATACTTTAGTGACGAAATGGAATCTTGGCCTACAAATACTAAGCGAGTCACGCAAAGTACAGGGTTTAATGTCAAGTTAACCCTCTTTTGCTTTCGATAGACCTAATTTTTGAGCTTTAAGAGCTTTTGCGGCACGTAAAAGATAAGAAAGAATAGTGACACTTTGAATTCGTAGTTCGTCACCACACAGAACATCACTCATGTTTTGACTTTAAAGTCTTACTTCAAACTTTTCTTTTAGTTTTGCTGTAACATTTTGTATGGAGTATAAATATCACGGAAATGAATTAATCATTAGAAACTGTCGTTGTTCAATTTATTTCCTTATAAAACAAGCCATTTAAGTTATAACATACAGTATCAAAGTAACACAGTGTTTACATAAGTCAGTTGATTTACTCCCGACAATTTGTCACAGCAAGCTCCAATTGCGTTGTCGTATAAATTGATATGGTAACACTAATTAATATGACGCTAGCTTATTTAACGCTAGCTACGAATTAATTTGATCGGAACTAGGAATGTTGGTTTAGTAATAGATCAGCATGTAATATAGTACTAATATTACACATAGTCAGAATAGTAACTTGAATTACTAGGTGGTAGGTATTAGGTGACCTATTTCTATGTATGTAGGGTGATGGAATATATCTTGGATCTATCTAAAAAAGTAAGAAAGAAACATTAAAAAATCCTACTATCCTATCCTACTAAATACCTACTATTTAATCCTAATATTTTTAATGCGAAAGTTTTTGAGGATAGATGGATGGATGGAATTCCGTGTGGTGACGGAGTAAGAATACAATATGTCACCACCCCATTTCATTCCATGGGTGTCGTAAAAACTGACTAAGGGACTATCCGTGAATATCATCTTTACGAAATAAAAAGAAGGAAAACTTGAAATTAAACCCTATACAAATCCGTCTGCCCAGCGTGGTATTAGTAGGCCAAGTACCCATCCGCCACGGGAGGAGGCCCGTCCCTGGGGGACAATAATGGGCTGTAATGATGGATGGATGGATGTTTGTTACTCTTTTACGCAAAAACTACCGAATGGATTTTGATGAAATTTGCAATGTAGGTAGTTTAGGGTGTAGAATAACGTTTAAGCTACATGTACAACTCAGGTGAAGCCGCGGGCATCAGCTAGTTGTATATAAAAATAATATGATTGTTATTTTAAAGCTTATTTATCTAGTAAGTTATAGATTTTAATTTAATTAAAAACAATGTTGCATTAAACTCTACTTCATCTCGGGTACATTATCTTAAGTTAAACAACAATCCTATCTAACTATGCCATCAATGGAAGGAACTTATCGCAAAGTTCTTAAGAGCTAGATGTATTCGGATAGAAGGCCATTGTTCCTGACTCCAAAATACAGATCTAGGCTACCTAAATCTATAAGTACTGAAATATAACTAGCCATTTTATTATAATTAATCTATGTTAAAGTAAAACTGTTGATAGTGTGAATTAAAGGAGTATGTGCATCAAAAATTTATTGAAAATTATTATTTAGGGATATCTGTCAAAGACATGGCAAACCAATAGAGATTATACGACTTTCTAAGATGCTAAATCGAAGAAAAAAGGAACTAACTCAATATTTCATATTATATAACAACAATCACGGTCACATTATCTCGAGACCTGGCGTCGATGACGTCACGTCGCGTCGGACGTACCGTACTGATGCGCCCGTGGCGAGCGCGGGGGTTGAATGGAGAACGGGCGCGAGGTTCGCATTCCAGCGAAGTCATTAGATAATGTGACCTTGTAATACAGAATACAGACATACGCCACAAGTAATTTTACCGAGTACGTCATAAAATCTGCATCCTGAAAACTCTAGAAGGATGTTTTCGCAACGGAGCAGTTCCCTCAATGGTTATTTTTTACCGCCTTTATCTTGGCGAGTGTTCAGAAAACCCCTCCAAATTAGTTCCACCCTCTCTTTTCTAATCAAGAACTAGCAGGGCTGCAATATAATGTAAGACGAGCGAAGCCGCGTGTACAACTACTTTGACATATAATCGATACTCTCTAAGTAATAAATAAGTCAACACCTTCAATACTAGGTTACAATCGCTATCTAGGTTACTATTGTTAACCCTGTCCTTGGTATTCTACAATATAATGTAGGTCAAATACATACATACACAAGTAAGTAAATTTTACATCTCATCATCATCGTAACAGCTCATTAATGTCCCACTGCAGGGACGGGCCTCCTCCCATGACGGAGGGATACTTGGCCTACTAATACCACGCTGGCCAGGCGGATTGATATAGGGTTTAATTTCAAGTTTTCCTTCTTTTAATATCGTAAAGATAAATTCAAGAACAGTCCCTTAGTCGTTTTTACGACACCCATGGGATGAGATGGGGTGGTGACATAATATTGTATTCTTACTCCGTCACTACACGGAGATTACTATCTACATATTAAACGAAAGATTAACGCGACCTGCTGCCTTTATTTTGCTTGACGTTTCGGGACAGGTTACACTGGCATCTCTCAAGCTGTCAGTATTTATAATTATGTAGTTTAGTCATGTTACTACAACTATCTAGGTTACTATTGTTAACCCTGTCCTTGGTAGGGTATTCTACAATATAATGTAGGTCAAATACATACACAAGTAACTTTTACATCTATCGTACATAATCTTCATTCAACCTAGACATACACTTATCGCTTTCTAGTTAATCGTCTACCTGTCCACGACTAGATATAGTTTAACACAACACTATTGACGTTTTGCATAAACTGTCATGTCGTTAATGTTAATAGCTTGCAATACGGTATTTGAGTATATTATAAATTCATCTAAGATGATTATAAATGTCTCTGCTGTGGGACAGTGGAACACTCCTTTAGAGATATAAACTTGGTTTACGTAAACAAGACCGGTTTAGAGTTAATTTTATATCAATATTTTTTTAGAAAGAGAAAAAAAGAGCTTTTCTCAATAGGACTACTTGAGCTAGTCTCAGCAATTAACAGATGGTCTGCCTAAATTCACCGTAAAAAGGTTCAAGAGTCCTTTAAATAAATACAATCTTCAGCACGTGTGTATTTTGATGCCAACAGGTTCTTAAAAAGTAGTGCAAACATGTTCGAAATTCAAAAATCTCTAAAGTCACAGTTACACAATACAAGGATTACAAGGATTTTTTAGAAATCAATCTGCAATATACCGTAAATATGTAGTTTTATCTCGTCTGGCATCACTACAGCTCGCAACTTTCAAAGGCATGTGCACAAAACTACGTATCAGTGTGTTATTAGTGTCGTTTCAACTATGTGTGGAGCTTGACAAGATCAATGCCTTTAAATGGCAAGTTTAGTTCTAATCGCTACCGACCTATGTGGATAACTCAGGGATACGAGAAATACTCAGAATGTTACGTGTTTTAGTTACGTTGAAGTTTAGTGTGACTTTTGTGAGTTTGTATGATATTTGTATTGCCATAAGCGAACTCTTCTTCGTAAAAAAAACATTTAATACTAATAATTATGTTTAATTAACGCCCAATAAACCGTGTCGTTTAAAGATAAATAATTAAAATACTTAACGTGATGAAGAAATGATTCCCTGTTTGAAGTTACATGCATCAGCTCTTGCAATGGGTTAAAAGATTGATAACCATCACTACATTTTCCTTATTTTCGTATAAAAATCATACGACTATAAATAGGTACTGCCCCCTTAATTATAATATTAGCCAGTCCTAAAATTATTCCGCGCTTTTCATTTTTACCTAGTAAAGTTCTGTACCTCCTTCATCCTTAGGGCCAGATTCAGAGACCGCACTTTGACTTTACTTTGAAAGAAAGTTCGACTTATACAAAAACGAGATATAAGGCCCAGATTCAGGGCGGCTTGCGTAACAAACCATTTAAATAGCTGCTAAATGAAATTAGTTAAATATGTTTAACACCTTAAACATGTTTATCTTAAATACATTTAGGTGTCTCTTGCACGAGGTTAATCATATTTAGCGACACTATACAGGCGTTTTAGCGTTCAATTGCATGGTAAAACCGAGATTTGTTTAAAATTATGCGAAGAACGGGCGTACAATTCGCTTAAACGAATATTTTTACAGTTTCGACATCTGTGTTTCGAATTTTCAGTGACAGTCCCTAAATGCGTTTAGCGGCGCTAAATACCCGTTTTTGGCCATTTAACTTTGACAGCTCGCTAAACGTATTTAAGAGTAGTAAAGTTTGGTTGTGCAAGACGTTAATTTTGTTTAAGCCTTAAAAATGTGTTTAGTTCTACTTAAATCAAATTAAGATACGTTACGCAAGCCACCCTCAGAGTCGTGACTTTACTTTCTTTCAAAGTAATCTTCCCAAAGTAAACTTTTCATGCGAAAGATTACTTGTAATGTTTTTCAAATTCAGAGAAAATAACTAGACTTTGCTGAAGTAAAGTCAAAGTGCGGTCTCTGAATCTGGCCCTTAGGTCTTTCATTGCGCTTAGCAAAACATACGACCGCTTATGTCTACGTACTACAACAAAACCCCTTTCTTAATACATATTAAAGTGTCCTACTTCCATTCCCCACAAAACATATAGAAAACAATATATTAGTACTTATACCCATGACCTTTATGTTCTACGTTTGACATGGTATTCGCTTCTTCCCTTTGGCTATCGGTCAGTGTGAAAACTCACGCAGAACATGGTCACGAAGCAATCAAATATTATATTGCGTACAAATAAAGTGTTTTCTTAAATAAAATGAGTTATTCATTCATAACTGCCATTAAAAGTGTCACTGGCCTAATTTAATTGCAAGGGATATTTCAATTTAGGCGTTTCGTGCCATACGTTTGCAATGCGTTTGCCGTACCGAGCATTTAAGTAGTGTCGAGGGTTCATCGCACGATTGCCGCACCGCATGATTTGTATGAAAACAAAAGAACGTACGTTTGCCGTTCGACAAACGTACCGCAAACGCATTGCAAACGTACGGCACGAAACGCCTAAATTGAAAGATTCCATAATTTAGGTTTTTTAATAAAACTCCCGCTGTAGGAGCTGTGTCCTGTGCTGTGCTGATATGTAATCAGTAGAGTCAGATGAATGAAAACAAAAATGAATATTTATATTTATAAATATTTTACATTGTTCCAGTTATTTTAAAAATCAAAATGGACACAATACATGTAAAGACAACTTACTAATACCAAGTATAAGTGACTTGATAAGATTAAGTATACCACAAACCTGCCAACGCTGCAGTATTATCTTTGTAACATGATTTTAATAACTAAACAGGATTATAATTAACAATACTTTTTAGTGATACGCATACTCTACTTTACAATAAGTTTGTTTTTTTCGGAATAATAATATAGAAATAAGTATTTACTTAGGCTGTCTGAGTATTTACTATTCGTAAAGGTACTTAAACATCCTTATCCAGGAACGGATATCCTTCTAATAGAGAATAACCTAGCCAGCTGGCAAGGTAAGCTTTATTGCAAGTTGTTCTTCTCGAGAAATTATACTGTCTTTAAAATATCTTATGCCACCTTTTATGAGATCCTCAGGACTTGAAAATTGTGTATAGTAAGTGACGGATTACTATGCACACATCACAAAAACCCATCCAAGAACAAACTAACAACAATTAACTAATACAATCTCAAAGCATGAAACCACATTTAATTTTCCAATAAAGGTAAGTTGTAAGGGCTAGCCATTCACTATAGACCATAACGGATAACTGTACCGTATATTGACCATAGCCTTTAATAAGGCCCCAATACCCGCGAACCGTGTAGTTTCCACACTTAATTCGACTTAAGAAATAACCACGACAAGGGCTAACGCTCAACTATTAGTGTTGCCAACTTACAAGAAATGTAACGTTACCCGTAATTGATGCAGAAAATTGTGATAAATGAAAAGGTAGATAGTTACAGACAGGTAATATTGCAGTATAGGTAATTTGTGTAATAGGCAGACAATGTTGAAAATATAGGTCTATGATCATTTTTTTAAAGACAACTATTATTAACCAGAGCTTTTGATCATTACAACTCTTTCAGTTTTACTCCAAAGAAGGGCAAAAAGTTGGGTTGCTTATGCCACGCTGAGCAAACGGATTGGTTTTATTTATGTCAAGCAATACAAGGAAACGAGTATCTTTTATTTTCGTAGTGATTGACCTCTGTCGGCTCTCACGACACTCGTGGGATAAGATATTGTCATGCGGTGGTGAACTACGAAAAGAATTTGTCACCACCGCACAAAACATAACAGAGAAGTAAATCTTAAAATACACCGACCAATCCGCCTGGGCAGCATTTTGTTAGTAAATTAAGAGAGCCGTCCCTGCAATGGGACAATCTAAGTCTGTCTAGGCTTAAGTAGAAGCGTAAAGTAGATTATATAAACCACATAGTAATTAATGACTTTATAACTTTAACACGTACATTTATGGTCATACTATAACCGCTGTACAGAGAACAGCTTGTCATTTCCCGTCAGACATATATGGCGTCAAGACAATGTATTGGGCGGAACTTGGCTCGCCATTAGACGCCAATTGATCAGGTGGTTCATTAAGTTCAAATAAGTATGATTCACTTACCCCCGGTTTCTGAATGCCTGATCAAGTCAAAATCAACTAATCAAGTGTCAAAACTGTCATTTTAGTTCCTGAAAATTATAGTTTTGACACTTAATTAGTTGATTTTGACTTGATCAGTCATTCAGAAACCGGGGGTAACCCCCGGTCACTGACGATGTCTATGGCGTATTGGTTATATTGTTGTAGTTATGCAGGGGTCTTGGGTTTGATTTCTGCTTAATGCACAATTTAAGTGTGCGTAAAAGTGCATATTTGCATTGGGCTGTGTATTATTTATTTATTTTTAACAAAAAGTATGTTTATGCGCCATCTGGTCCATAGTAAAACGTGCTTTGGGACTAAATGGCGTTTTATGGTACTACGAGTAAAAAGAAGTATTCTGTACTGCTAAAAAATACCTAATTTACTTAAAAAAAAATACATCCCATACACCAAACATTCTCTTACATGGTATTCCTATACTTAATTCGTGCTTTTCATCATACCCGATGCGTTTATAATACCGTGTCATTGGTTAAGTCGTCTTTTTTGGGACATTGTAGCTGTAAAAAGTGCTTACTTGTTTTTCTGGCTTAAAGACGATATTTTATCATTTTACTTCGGTACTTAATCTGTTTTGTATGAGCCAAAATCATGATTAATGATATTAGACGTCAAAAGAAATAGAACAAGTTAAGTTATGGATTATAAAATCCCACGAATATCATAAAGGGCTAAAGTAATATTTAGATTAGTGAATCAGAAGTGTGTCATACAAACTATAATATGTAAAAATCGACCCAATAAAAATTAAGCAATTTAACTGTAAAAATTTGAAAAATAAGACACCTTTAAATCAATTTTATTTAATATTATTTCTATTTAAAGTGGCATATTGATTTCTCGTCATGAAATAAAATCGTTAGTAAGTTAATACTGACAATTAGCATTTGAATCGAAGAGTATAACTGTTGGGTTTAATACATAATTCAGTAATAAAGCACTCTTAGTAATTCTTAAGTTACTGTTAGCATAATAAAATTAATACATGGGAATTTCTTATTGTAAACGATCTCTATGGCGTAGTGGTTAAAGAACTGGTTCCTGACAGACGTTTTGCTACAGTCTCACAGCCTCCGAATAGAGGCAATAAACACCAAACGGATTGGTATAGGGTTTAATTTCAAGTTTTCCTTCTTTTTATTTCATAAAGATAATATTAGTCGGATACGGATAACGGATAGTCCCTTAGTCAGTTTTTACGACACCCATGGGATTAGATGGGTGACATACTTTACTCTTATACCCGCAACTAAATTATAGTTGCGGGTCCTAAGACGTTTTAGTGTTTTTATTGTTAGCGAAGTCATGGTCTTAAGCTAACAACAGGTGCCAGATTCCTATTAGACAGTGTGGGACGCCAACGCAGATTATAACACAAAAAAATATTACTGTATTCGCAATTTGATGAATATTAATTCATGTAACTAGTCCATACTAAATATATATGCTTAAAAAATTAAGCACAGCAATAAATAAACATACATAAACAAGCATATTATATTAACAACCATAGTAAGTAAAACAACAAACATGGTTCCTAATTAAAAAACTTACTAAGTAATCAAACAAACAAAATGAGTAATCAACAAACATTGTAAGGTAACTTACTAAGAATACACAATTTCACAACTTTTTCCCGTCTCACGGGTGTCGTAATATAGGGGTCTAAGGGAAATTCAATACAACAATCGTATGACTAACTAATCCATTGACCAACATAGTATACCTTTATTTGTTGGATATAGCCTGGCTGTGGGACAAGTAATTGGCTATTTTCAAAATAAATATTATACCAAAAAACTCAAAAGCATTTGTACCAATTAACAAATAATAATTTCCACCATATTTAATCCCAAGGGTACTAAACAATATTATGATCCCCAATTATGTTATCGTTTCATACAATTGACTTTTATTGTTTGTTTGTAAAGAATGGTGTATAGACGTATACGAGGCACGCTTACCCCATATGTCAAAATAGGGTGTAATATTAAAAGTTTGTTTTTATTGCAAGTAAAGCACCGTATTATTACGATTTAGAAGCAGATTATAAATAAATGAGGAGGTGGTCTAATTAAAAACTATTGCAAAAAGATCCGAGCTAGATAAATTAAGAGCGCAATAGAATACAAAAATTTAAAGATCGAGAAGGAATATATTGTATAATAGTGTTATGTAGATGCATTACAATTCACTACGTTAAAATATAGTCAGCCAAGATTTCCTTCGTCACGGGGTAATTCGAGTAATTTCGAATGAGAAATCCGTCCTTAAAGAGAAGAAAAAGAGTTCCTTTATGACACATAACATTTTTGAGGTAAACCTAACTAACATTTTCTAAGTTTTCAAAACCATTTTAAATTTTACAAACTAAAGGTACACTACTCTGTCATTTTCAATTATGTAAGTAGAGTAGATAAAAACAAAGTCATTCATATTTATGTAAGTAATAGTAATTTTACCTAATACAGTACAACTTACAAAATACTCTACAAAGCTTTCCAAATAGAGTAGGTTAACATGACGTCACATGACCAATGACATCAAAATACAGGATGTGTCGAATCGCAATACAAATACTTTGAAATAGAAAACTGTTTAAACAAGAACGCAACTGCGTAACTCAGGGATGATTCGTAAGATGTTTAATGAATGGTAGAAAATTATGACAATATGCGTAACTTACACAAACATGACAGTAATGACAGGACAATCCATAGAGCAGGAACTACAAACATACTTGAAACTTTCTTAAAAATTCTTTACATAACGTCAAACGTTGATGGAAGTAAACCATGGTTAGCATTTATGTATCAGTTAAATTACTTAATAGTTAACATTTTTCTTTTAAACTGAAAGAAAAGAAAGAAAAATTATGTAACGTTTGTTTTTTTACACTACAAGAGACAAGTAAACTTTATGCTTGTCTAAAGTAATTGCAGAAGAATCCGAAACTTTCGTCACAGTAAGACATATGTATATTGTTAAATCCCAGAGCCCTGTAATTTTATAAAGTCGAATTTCATGACTTTAAACTAGCGAAGTATAGTATAGTGTGGTTGTGATCAAGTTAGTATTGACAACTGCTCAACCCACAGGCATGGCTTGTGAGCTTAACAAAACAGCATGAAACGAAGAAGCACTCTTACGTAAAAGTGCAATGTCACCATCTTATCATACCACGTTATTTTCTATTTGTCTCTGTCATATTGTTTCACACTGTTTTGATTAAACCAAACAACAATGCACACAAACCTATTCATCAATCATTTAAAGTCAAACTCGAAAATCAGTATTCCAGTGACACAAATGCGATGGCAACGGGAAAGCTCGTTGCCAGTGTTACCACGGAGAAAACAATAAAGCGAAAAGTCATTTACATTTATAGAACTACCGTTTTATAAGACCTTTTGTGGTCTGCTTAGTATCAAAGAACCGTTCAGTTTGATTTAAGTTGCATTTGTATTGTTTGCGGCAGCAAGGATATAGATTCCAAAGAATTTAAACAGCGAGCATATTACGCATATGAAATTGATGGTTTTTAATACGAGATATGTATTGCATAATAAACAAAGTTTCGTATAAACTTATTCTTCTGTAAAAAGTAAAATAATATATCTGTTAAAACTAAGTGGACCTTACAATGAATCACTAAAAATATAATAAACAAGTTGAAAACCGTTTGTAAAACTACATGATAATATATGTTATTTGAACACATGTTTCTTCTAATGATATTTCCCATAGTTACACTTTGTTGAAAAGGAGGCATAGCAAACAGTAAAATTATTTAAACGAGGACTATAGGCCTAAGCAACTGTGTAAACTATTATTGAGTATCACTTTTAAAACCTTGGAATTTCCATAAATGTTATGCTTAGAGACGTGCTTATCTAAAACATATTTCAGTTAGAAAATATGTTACTTGGTTATTTATATAATTGTATAAAGGCACACTTGTATCTAAATATACATGAAAGAAAGAATGTAAAACAACCATGACAAAGAAATACCTCCTATTAAACACATCACACAGAATCGTCTCAATTTTAAAAATATGTCTAATTGCGGTCACAAATTACACCCCTGAGGGACACCGGGTGAAGTAAAAAATAGCCCTCCAGATCTAGAGGGCGATAAGTAATATTTACGGAAGGTTTGACTTTAGGCTATTGAATAACATTATTTGACGCACGCATGGTGACACCATTACAAATACTTTAACGTAACTAGTAATTTAAACATTAAAATATCAATTAAGTTGTGGTTTACCTATTAGATAGCCTAAGCGAGATTTGATAATTTCTATGACACAAAAATTTTACGTCACGACTCAATTTCAGTACAATTTATGCAACAGTTATTCAACATGATTGATACATGTTTTATGATAATAGCTAATCCAAAGAGATCCAAATTCTTCACATGCTCTCATATCAAACTTCAAACAAAAATAGTAAAGAACCAATTTTACAAAGGGCTATCCTAATTATGAACAAGTATTTTTATAACTCACGATTCTCTGAGAACCATTTCTTTTTTCGGAGTCATCAAAGAAATGACATGATTACCTGTCCCTTTTATACGAATCCCTCTTTTTTATGTTATTAATGTAACCAAAGAAAATACACTACTCAAATGAATTTTAGCTCTAATTATCATTAATCAGATAAGTACTAATTAAACCTAAATATAATTACCAATAAATAATTTTAAACCTGTTTCGTAATAAATCAAAACATACTTGTAAAGAAACTATTAATTAACCCACATTTTAGTATTTATTTTACATTTTTTAACGAATGCGAAATGGAGAAATTGGTTACTGGAATATTAGGTCCTTGATAGGCGTGTGCATATAATATATTCTCTAATGCCTATTGCTCGTAAGTTATGTAGCGTAGAATAATGACTTTACTATATAACCTTCTTTTCGTGGGAGGTCTGTTTGAAGATTAGCCGCTGATGTTATGTTTTCTGTAGAAGTTTAGTTGGTTTAGTTGTTGGGCAGTTGTGACGTGATGTTCCTTAACAGACCTTAAATGAATTAAAATGACCTGGGTAAAATGTCCTTAAATGAATCAAAATGAACTCACTGGAATTTGTCTAAAGACAATGACAATGTCTAAATAGAAAAGTAACTAAAAACAGGACATAATGATCCATGCTGTACTTCCTCTCGGCCGAAAAATGTCATTAAGTCTGACAAGGGGTCAATATATTTATGTACTTTTGAAGGTTATCTAACGAAGGCCATTATGGCTTTAAAGCAAGGCACTACTGCTAACCTTCTACCCTTTTTAATCATGAAGATATTGGTTATCATTTTAATACATGTTCAAAGCCCTTCAAAAGCTTTTTCAGCATAATTGTTTCTACCTGTTCCTAGTGCCATTTTTATAGAATCATTGCCAATTTGAACAAATGTGGATGAAATTAAAATATTATCATCGTTTTATTTTATATTTCTTTTGTAACTACAGTAAAATAGTAATACTTTTTAACTCATTTAAAAATAAACTTATAATAGACGAGAATTACGACTACCGATTAAAAAAATCTATTCATACCTACTTTTTAATAGCATAGTAAAGCTGACAAATAAATCATCCGCGAATGTAACATTAGCCTACATGTTTACAATAAAAAAAACATTCATAGACATCATAACAATAATACGTAACAGAATATTAAACTGAATTAAGTGTTCTACCGACACCGCTCGTTAGGAGGCCGTAATAGCTGGTTGTCGTGCAAACCAGCAACGCTTTGATTAAAAATTAAGCCATTACTGATTAAGTAATGCACGCCTGAACTTAACGATTCACTTTCTTTCTGTAAGCGTGTAAAACTTAATCAATATGATTTATTTTTTTACCAAAAGCAAAGTAAAAAAATATCTTGATAATAAAAAAAACTGTAGGTATCGAATACGGAAGGGTTTTTAAGACCTTTAGGATGAGTTGTAAGTTCATTCTTAGTCCGAACACCAGATACCGGATAACATACTTACACAATAACTAGGAAATAAACATTTTGTACTACAATAATACTTGCTAAGTAACCCGTGCTTAGAGTCTTATTTGAATACGTAAAGACAAAACTAATGTTGCCAGTCCTAAAATAGACTGTCAACACAATCGATTGTCAATCAGTTCGATCGCGATCGATACAAATATCCGGCACTTGGAAATTCAAATAAATATTACTGTCACACAAATTGACGTTTAGGGCGGGACTACATAGCTACAAGACATTGGCCATTATGCCTATATTGTGTAGAACGGTACGAGAGAACATTCCACTTTCGCCGTCATTCCCTGCACCCTGTTGCTTTCTTCTGTCAATCTCTATAAACTTAATTGGTGCAATATCGATAGATAGTAATGTTGTTTGGTTCAAAATGATTTCAAAATTGTTGATGTTATTTAATCTAACAATATTAAAAATTATGAGATTGTTGTAAAATATAATTATTGACACCGCCACAACGCACGTGGTCTAGTATTTGTGTAGTTACTGGTCATTTTTTTAGAACAGTGCAAAACGCGAAGTATCCTGGATGCGATACCGTCCTGAGAGATGGAAAGAATAAAATGAAAGTCGATCAATCGAGCAATGCAAATATAATTTACTTTTACTAACGAACACTTAAGGGGAAACAATTCAATCGCAATTCCATACAAACAAAGAAAGTTATATCCTCCTTCATTAGATAATAAATACTCAAAACTATAGATGATATCGTTTTGTCTCGTTACTATCTAGTCTTATTGATTAATAAAACAGTAAAAATAATATTCATTTACAAGTTATGAGGCTTCAAAGTTCATAATTCTATGCACATTTTATGACAACTTTTAGCGTAATAAAATAGGATTAAACGTTTATAAAGGTAAATATATTTTGGGACTAGGAATAGATTATTTATTCGAAAATTCAAATAATTTTATATTGACTAGATACATTCTAAAGTTTGTACGCAATTACCTTTTTCCCAAAACCATTTTAGGAAATTTTACCGTGCTCGTTTCCGCCATCGACATCTTGCATCTCGCCTCCACTTTCTGCACCCCTCGGGTCGGCGGAGGGGAGGTACGACAGCGAGCCGACCGTCGTCGAATGTTACCGAATATTTTTTTTTAAACTTCAATAAACTTTAATTTATGTCATTTATGACAATTACGTATCGCTTGCCAGTAAGAAGTTTCGTAATTTCTTTTATCAAAGAGATCCAATAATTATTATCAGATGCATAACCAGTTAAATAAAATACCTACATCAGTGACATTCTTGACTAAAATCAACTGTCAAAACTCACCTATTATTACAATAGTCAATAGAGCATAGCTAAGGCTGTCACATTGCACAAACTGTATTTTTTTTTGTAATTCATTTTGTATTTTTTTTTAAATATTTACGTGACTCACCCCCTCCCCGGTATCTGAATGACTGTCAAGTATCATTTTTTGTCAACTATCATTTCCAGATTTTATGATTATTATTTATTTTTAATAAAAATAATCAAGAGTTAGAACTGGTCAGATCCTGGAGACCACCGAGAGTCGAGGGAACACCTCAACGGCATATAGCAGCTACCTTGTGTTTGGGATTATTTTAATTGTATTGATGAAAACTTTACACAACGTTACACAAACATGATCTGATGATGAAGACGACTGAGGGTCGAGGAAACTTTTCAACGGTATATAGCAGCTACCTAGTCTTTGGGCTTATTTTATTCGTATTAATGAAAACTTTACACAAACATGATCTTATGATGAAGACAACTGCAGAAAATTATTTAATACTAATCTTAGAAATTGTAATCAGCATGGTTTTTAACCGACTCCTGTTGAAGTCGGTTTTTTAATTAGAAAATTATATGATTTTTCTTCTTTTTTTTAAATCCAGCTAAAATTAACTTCATGTACTGTATGTGAAGTAAGATATTATTGTGTACTGTATGGAACCCCTATTAACGATGCACGGTCTAAAAAACTGCCTCAAGAATGAACAGTTTAACTTAAAAAAAAAAAAAATATAATGTTTTACGGTGTCATACCTACACCACTTACAAGATAAATTGATGTCTCGCTTGGTGTGTCTTCCGCAACAAAACTTACAATAAAATATTTTTTTAAAACCCATTTTAGTTATCTTTATTTACTCCTGATTTATTACTTTTTGAGTAACTACCTACAGCTAGTATTAGTGTCAACCCTAACAATCAAGAAGAACAATATTTATATTTTGAACGACATTTTGATTTGTAACAAATACAATCGAGCGCGTGTGCGTGTGCATGTTTCTTACTGCTTTTCTATGAGTTGTTCTCTTTCTCACGTGACGTTTGGTGAAACAACAATGTTTTAGGCTTCGCCGACAGCTGAGTTGGTTTTGACAGAATGAGCCTTCTTAAGTTTATGAAACTCAATTTCACTTTATCTTATACCTATCATAAAAGTTTTCGTAAGATTAATAATAATTATTTGTCTTATTTAATTTTTGTCTATTACTTGATCGATACTAATTTTCTGACTAGCTTTTAACTTTGCTAATTCAGGGAAGGACTTCCGCTCCTGATGGACAGCAATTTGGTCTAATAATATTACGCTGGCCTTTATTTCTCTATTTTGTTATCCGTGTGGTGACGAAGTAAGAATACAATATGGCACCACCCCATCTCATCCCTTGGGTGTAACGGAATAACTGTAACAACTATCTTTACGAAATAAAAAGAAGGAAAACTTGAAATTAAACCCTATACCAATCCGTCTGGCCAGCGTGGTATTAGTAGGCCAAATAACCCTCCGTCACGGGAGGAGGCCCAGTGCAGTGAGACATTAATGGGCTGTTGTGATGATGATGATGATTTTGTTAGGCGAACAATACGCACCTTTTTACCGTTCAATAATAATTACTTGAATTGATATTACCTAAACTAAAACTTAAGAGGCTTAATCTCTCTGATTAAATACATTATTGAGATTTATGTTTAAATCTCAATAATGTTTTTATTACATAGACGATCGCAATAAAAGTTACGACTCTACTTAGCATACAAATCTGCCAAGTAATTACTCATATTTTACATCGACAATAATTTTAATTGAATTGTTGTAAAATTGAAGTGTCTGCTTGTAATATTAAAATCGATAATAATTTTGTTTAGTAACCACCTACATTCGATTCAAACCATGACACAAATACCATTTACTTTTAATTACAATTTTTTCAGTAGGCACTTTATCCCCCTTACTCATAAACGCCTCTTAAATTTAATCACTCTTTGGTGATTTTTTTAAACAAAACCGTATGAATTTAAGCTAATCAATTGACTAAAATTCATGAGGCGTTTATGAATAAGGGGGTATAATATTTATGTATAAAGCTCATAGTGCCTCTACACTACGTTCTACCGGTGTTGTTTATTTCCATAGCCCTGTAATGTCCCTCGGTATTGCATCCACACCAGGAAAATTTGCACGCGACTGGTAGTCGAGTTAAGAAAAAAAAGACAAAAATGCGAAATGTCGCAGTTAGGACTGCATTGCGGTCAAATACATTACGTATTGCAAAAAGTCTTACTTGTATGCATCAAAACAACAGCTATATTATTCTTATATTCGACGACTGCTCCTCAAAGATCATGTGTTCGATTCCCGCTCAATGAACGCTTTGGCCATATAAGTTTGGATTGGATTATTTCTATGTATAATATCTATTTATATTTACACAAAAAAGTACTATAAGTATGTTTTAAAAGGTATTTACAAAAAAAGGAAATCTGATAATCTGGTTATCTACTAGACTAGGTACTCTTGAGTACAAGCTCTGCTTAGTTAGGGACAAGATATGACTACTACTACAATTCTCAAATTAACAATCTTAGAAAAATACCACCAAAAGAACTACAATTGCCCTATTCATTATACAAAGAAATATTATATTTAAACACGTATAAAGCTTGATACGTAAACATGTCTGACAGCTGACTCCCGCAGCGTCATGCAATCAGACACAAAAGCGAGCACGACGTACAACTTTATCGAATGATCATTGACGACCTCACGCATTTGTATATGTCGCAGGGAAATGAGGAAACCAGGGATTTCACGAAATCACTAGGGATAACACGAAATCCCGGTAAATGTCGAAATGCCTTGCACTTCGGCGGCCGCTACCGCGGCACGCTCGCTTCGCTCGCTCGCCTCGTGCATAATGGTCACAGTTCTAACCTAACCTAACCCACAGACGATAGAATTTTTGTGTTTTTTAACCTACAAACAAAAATATGAGCATTTCTTTTCTAGTACAAATGGGATTTCGTCATATCCCTAGGGATTTCGTGAAATCCTTGATTTCCTCATTTCCCTGCGACATATACAAAAAGAAGATGGCTTAATTGGGTTTTTTAACTATAACAAAATAAGATAGTTTTGTTTTAAATTTACCACTGAAAACACATCTAAAAGCAATAATACTAAAATTAATAAATTATCTCCGTGTGGTGACGGAGTAAGACAATATGTCACCACCCTATCCTATTGGTGTCGTAAAAAGCGACTAAGGGACTATCCGTGATTATTATCTGTACGAAATAAAAATAACTGAAAATTAAACGCTATACCAATCCGTCTGGCTAGCGTGGTATTAGTAGGCCAAGTATCCCTCCGTCACAGGAGGAGGCCCGTCCCTGCAGTGGGACATTAAAGGGCTGTTATGATAAATAGACCGCGCAGAGTGGAAGCTTTTGGAGGAGGCCTATGTCCAGCAGTGGCCGTCCATAGGCTGATATGGATGATGATAAATAAATATGTGGTGAATCCTTAGGCGCATGTAACCCAGGATCAACGGGAGTGCTGGTGAAGAGTTAAATCGCCTTTGAATTCACAATTAATTTAACCAGTATGTCAATTCTCGTACCTTAAAATCGTAAAAAATCGGTTAAGTTAACTTTTAGTTAGTGTGACAATTTGACAACTAAAACTTAACATAATCGAATTTTTAACGATTTTAAGGTACGAGAATTGACATGCAGAAGACAAATAACTATCTTTGGAAAACTCTTGTAAATGGCTGTTACAACCTTCATAAAGTAACTTTTTACCTTAAACCACAGACTTCCCAAAACGTCCATAGTTAAAAAATATGCATTTCATTAATAAAATATTCATATTTAAATGTCGGCGCCTCGTAAAAGTCTTGGGCTGTTACAGTCTAGACGACAAAGGGAAGTAGGTAATAAACCGAAGAAAATTTATATTAGTACAAAAAAGTTATTTATACTCCTACAACCAAATAAAACTATCACTAAACCCAATTTCATTGTATCAAACACGCACCTCGTAAAAACAACGAATTGACCTGTATACTATTGTTTTTACTACAAGCCATTTTAAAACTCAACGTAGTAGTTTTAACACTACTATCCCTATTAATATTACAAACTCGGAAGTTTGTAAGTATTATGGGTTTCTTTTAAATTTAATTTTGTTTATTTATTTTATTTTATTCAACATTATTACTTACATTAAGATTTACATTAAATTGATTAGATTCAGGGGCCTCCTGTTAAGCTAGTTAATAGCCTGTATCAGAAGACCCCAAAAGATTAATGTTTGTTAGTCTTTCACGTAAATACTACTATGCACGCATGGACTCTAATGAAACTTTACAATAATATAGCTTATAAATGTTAATAACGCATAGGCTACAATTTTAAAAAAATACTCGAAATACTACCTAATTGTGTACAGAAAAGGTCGCGTGCACCAGTTAGTGTACAATATACCATATTTATGAAAACAACAGAAACACGTGTTTTATTTCTCAGTACTTAGTTTCTTCAAGGCATCGATTTTACACATCGGCCTTGACTTTAGAACATGCGGGCTTATAAATAATGAATGAATTTTATGCAGTAAGAAAGACCTTTCACGAAAGGAAATGTTTCTTTTTTATTTATACACATTTAGCTTGGAATAAAGAAGAATAAACACACTATAATTAATTCAAAAGATCGTGATAATTCTTAATATGCTTACCTACATATTTATAAGATTCTATAATCATATAAACGAGCTTAGGTACAAAGTTTGACCAACAAAGGATCCACGATATCATGCATTGAAATTAAGCTGGAATATCTAAGAATAGTAAAAACTTACAAAGACCTTTCCAAACATAGTAGACGTATTGACGCGCTGTAATACTGTACTGCTTTATTCATTTTCCAAAATGCATTAAAATTGTTGTAAAGCTTAGTTAATAAAGTGGTTATAAATAAAAATATATTAAAAGGTTTTGCAGCAATAAAACTTAAGCGAACTTTGGTTCAATAGCTTTACAATTAACATCTCCTATAGACTTATAACTTGAAATATCAAAGTCATGTTTTCAACTAAACAACAATGGTATTGCGAAACAGTTGGTATCTCAAAATAATCGTATTACGTTTGCATAACATAACAATAACCAGAACAACATGAACTATATATGGCAAAGTACCTATAAATATATTTCAATGGCAAAAGATTTGCCCAAAACGGTTTTAAACAGTCCAAATTTATGCTGTAGAAGCACGTTTTATACCTACTTTCACCTATAAAAGAACACATTCTCTTGTGCAAGAAATAAAAACTAAAATGAAAATAGTCATACTATAAATAGTCTATTTTTTAGAACTGTTGATATTTAAGTACACATACAGATTATATTTCTTAAGAAACGACTATAAAACTTACCACCTACTATAGCTCATTATCATCTCAGTCAAAAGACATCCTCTGCTGGACATAGGGCTCCTTTAAACGTCTCGACATTTCACTGTATTTTATTTACCTCATCCATTGGTTGCTCGCAACCTTTAACAGGAAAATTATGGCCTTAGGTAATTTATATACTACTACTATAGTTAATATTACAACAAAATGCAACGAGGGAACGCGATAACTTCTTTAACGGGAACTATTAGATAGCAAAACATAGTTAAAAAGGTCAATGATACCCAAAACACCCCTACAAAAATATTACCCCACGCGTAGAACAAGCCCCGAACAGAGTCACGGAATATTTACTATACATAAACATGCAACACTTCACACGTGCACGCAATCAACAATCAAATCATAACAAGCTACTGTGTTTCTTAATTAAGCTAAGTGCAATGCAGGTACGTAGCTATTTAAGAAGAACTATCTACATTGTTATTTAAGACACACTGACTAGAGCTCTTTATGCTGTACCTCAACGTGTATCTGTGTCAGATTTATGATTAATTTGGTGCTTATCACTGGATAAGGCGAGGTGCAAGAGGCGTTAGCTGAAAGCAGTGCATTCCTATGCTTCTTCTGGAACACCTAGTTTGATTTACGCTGGGGGTATATTAATAAAATTCCACCATAAGTATTTCGGCAATTCTAAAGAAACATAAAAGCCATAGAAATCTTTTCGTTCCTATAATTGTACATGGGGTAGAAGTACCCATTTTTGTGGGCAGTTGGACAGTTTAGTTCCTTTGGATACTTTCCTGTTACGCTCAATAGTTATATACTTTTATCTTTATGGATCATTAAGATGAGGATTAAGTGTGCTAAAGATTAAGGATAGGTTATAGGGATAGTTATAAAATACACATCATGCAAGCTTGGCAAGGGATTCCTCCATCACACCGTCTTACTTCTCATTTCAATTTGACGAGCTTCCGTGTACTTTATTGAAAAATTATCTCAATAGCACAAAGCATAGTTATATTAAAGTCGAGGAAATAGTAAACAGATAGTAATTACTTGCAGGTGTAACAAACGCATACAGGATTCTTAGTAAACTCACTAATTACTGACTCGTTAATAAACTGGCATTACTCGAGAACTTGTTGGGGCTTACACATGTTCATGTTGCCAATTCGAAAATGAAAATTGGCCTAATACTTTGCGGGCTAATATACACTTCCAAACTTTGAGTACAGTTTTCCATCTTTTGTTTTGGTCAAGACAATATGCATAAACGTTATTTTAGTCGGCTTTTACCATAGAATGATGTTGTGATAACACAATATAATCTAACTCAGACGCTTCATTAACAACTCAAAAACAAATAAAGCAACTATACAATGTTTCTAATATTCTCCAAATAACATACATCACATTAGAAAACGACATGAAGATCACATAAACTTCTTAGCCATCCGTCAGTGTACTTAATACACAACTGTAACAAGTTTGCAACTCCACTATTTTCATCACATAAATGTCATCAATTGGCATAACAAGATCTTCTTAACAAGCTAACTGGTGAAAGTGGACTCGCATTCAGTAGTCCCAGTCATTTGTTAAAGTACAAATCTCTATAATAATGCATAAATAAATGCTACTCTATGACTTATCACGTTTCAGTATTCATAATGAATAAGAAAGTTTATTTGCGGGTTCACAATAATGTCAAACGGTCATATAAACTGTTGCAATAACATTTAAACTGCTTTTCATACGATAATTGCACCATTTGTTGGTCTCCTGCTCATTATTAGGATTATATAGCCTAGGCAGACATAATGACGTACAATAAATTATCTAATTTATGGTCAACGTGCATTTTTGAAGGGTTTAGGTTCAAATTATTTTCTGTGTGGTGATAAAGTACGAATTCATGATGTCCCAATATCCTCAATAAGGTGTTGTAAAAGTCTAGAAGAAAGAATACTACTGGATTACCTTTTCTAGTTGCATGGACACGTTCCCAAAAATAAATATCAGTAACTACTAAACTAATTAACGCATCAAATTCTACACAGAACGAACAAGTTACGCAAAAATTGATTCTTAATAACGTGAAAATATTTTAGTGTACCAACTTATCTACCTGTGTATAAATATTTTATTAAAGAACAGTTAGATCATAAGGAGCTTCAAACCAATAAATTAACATACCTTATTACTTTAAATTAACAGCAAAGTGCAGTTAATATTATTTTGTACGAATGCAATGCTTTGAAGTATGAAACATAGCTCCTCGCATTTGCAGCGTTGCACCTGCCAGGTATGATCAAACAAATACGTAGCAATGGATTAGTTCTAGCTAGACTATCTAGAAGATCCTAACGTTACCCTTTGCATAATATTATCCCGAGAATCTAATTTAGAGAAAATTAACTCATTAAAACCAACTCACACCATTTATTTCGACACGACAATTACCTGTAACGAAGCTTTGAAGCTAGATTGAAAGCGCGAATATAGGTAATTAATTAATCAATTAAAAGAATACAATATGTCACCACCCCATCTCATCCCATGGGTGTCGTAAAAACCGACCAAGGGTAGTCCCTTAGTCGGTTTTTACGACTTTCTTTTTATTTCGTTAAGATGATAGTTCATCTTAAGGAAAACTTGAAATTAAACCCTGTACCAATCCGTCTGGCCAGCGTGGTATTAGTAGGCCAAATATCCCTCCGTCATGGGAGGAGGCCCGTCTCTGCAGTGGGACATTGATGGGGTGTTTGACGTTGATGAATTAGGCTTCTGTAAGGCAATTGCTTTGTTGTCGCTTTAACTTGGCCGGTATGACAAATTTCATAATATGGAAGGAACACATGTGCCGAAAGACTTTTCCACAACTTAATGGTGTAACATATGTAACAGTTATTATCCAGCAGTAAACTTATCTTGGCTGTTATGATTAGAACACTAGCGACTCACACCCTACAGCATAGATACTGGAGACGTTAAAACGTGACTTAGATTTATAACAAACAGTGTCATAACATCTACTTAACTTTAAATTAAACAGCAATTAGGGCAATCGCCATTACATTTACACGTTAACGTCCTGAATAAACATAATAACTAGTTTACACTTAATACATATTTGTTTGTTTAGAATATCAAATGTAAACCACTCCTAGTATTGTATTCATAATAGGAGATATCTCCGCACTTGGACGAATACTAAACAACAGTGCATTAACATTTAGTAATAATTCAAACCTACATCTTACAGTTTCTAAAACTCACAAACATTTGACCCTGTTCATGAAGAAAGTCATGGTGTATTGTCATGGCCACTGGCGGTGCAGGCTAACTATTACTATTATATTCCTATCTATATATTACGATCAACTATAAACTATATTCACATTGAAAGGAATGTGCTTTTAAGTTCGCAACATATTGAAATTTCTTCAATTATATATTGCAGGCAAAAAAACATTTATTGAGATTCATTATTGTGCTATGTGTATTTTAGTTAATAGTCAATATCTTGCACCACCCCTCAGCCTTCAAGAAGTGATGGAAATGAACCGTCAAACGTATCAGTCAAGGGAAGATTTGCAATGATGATCACGACCACTCTGTCAAAAGTGCCCTAAATAGTAGAAGAAATCAAAAAAGTTGACAAACCCGATCTATACAACCACTCCGCCTAGATTATATTAATAAAGGAGGCTGCTATGATATATATTCAAGGAAAGGTAACAAAGTAAATATTGTAATGCTAAATAAAGTATGATTTAAAAACTACGATGAAATATGTCCTATATTTAAAAAAATAAACATTGTAACTAAACCGATTATAAACAACGAACAAACACCGTAGCATTACTATGTATGAATGCATAGGACATTGGCCTTGCAGATGCAATAGCTACATAATTAAGGCGCCACGAACGTTGCGCCATTATACAATTCAATTACTACGGCCACCTTTGACAGGAGCTCATAAATGTTCCTTACATTAATATTAATGAATAGAACGTTTAATTTGTTGGTTTAACTATACAACAGAGAAGCAGTTATTATACAATTTAGATGAGTTGTGATCTCACTTCACTTTATTATACTTAGGCAAAATGTGTGTGCAAAAGTGCTTTGGCCTGCGTTTTGCAAGTAATAAATAATAAATATTCCTCACACATTCACACAACGCCATCTAGTCCCAAACTAAGCAAAGCTTAAGTAAGTAATTGTATGTGTGATCCACAAATTATTGTTTTAAGCCTAAATGTCTTGGTGATTGTTAAATGGACTTTTGTAAAGGTCCCTCACCATAAGGCTTGATACTAAAGACATACTTTTTAATACTTTACTTTATAATCATGTTACGTAAATGAGAACAAAAGATTGAAACAATTAAGTAAATCTGCAAAATAATCAATTAATCTTTGTTTAAACGAACTGAACAATAGGTTTATTAAATGTTTCACTGAATGCAAAGTAGTATAATGTTATTGTGCAATGAAAATAAAGCAGGTTCTTTTATAAGGTTAATACCTTACCTACTGTTTTGTTGAATATAAGGATGTTTTCTTAGAAATCGTCTTAATTCTGTAGGATCAATTGATTACATTGTTTTACTTTAACACTTAGCACAAAGACTGAGTCTTTCCGAGGCAACTTTACCATGCACCATAATTAACTGTGTACCCATAAGAAGACTTAATTTTGTTGCATGATGAAGGGGTAGGTATGGGCTCAACGACAGCAACGAAAGTAAAAGATAAGCAACTTGTCATGTGGGCTGTACCAATACAAAGATTTTTGGGTCATGCCGCCATGTCTCTCTCTTTTCAGTTATGATGGATTACTGTTTGATAGTTACTGGCAATTTTTTTTAAAGTATGAATACGTAATTATAAGAAATGATCTTCAGCCGCCTCGTAGGCGTAGCTGGTGACAAATACTAGCTAAAAGCCCTAGTACCCCAAAACATTCGCTAAAAACTCCGTAGTCCCAGTCGTTAGAACGATATTGATATTTGACTGCTAAGTGCTAAGCGCAGTCGGTTGGAAGACAGCATATATTTTATTATTATATTTACACTAAGAATACTCCTATGGCGGGCTTCTTATAGGCCGTCACGGCATCACGTGAAGATATTCACACACGCAATCTATCTATTGATTATGCACTCAAATAATCTTTTTGTTCACCGCCCTTTGTTGCGAATACATCTTCACTTCTTTGTCTATAACATGATAGATTATATTCATGGTTATTTTATACTAAGTACACCGTGACTATAGTTATTTGCATCTAATTGCATTGTTTTTTGTTTAGGCATTGTAGTTAGCCAGTGGGTTTTCATTGGTTAAGTGGAGCTTGTTCTATGGTAAATAAATAGGGAACACATAAGCAAATATTAATGTTCATGCAAACAATATTTTGCATTAAGCAGGATCTAAAACAATAACCATTATTAAGCGACATTATGCCTAGCTGCTTTTGTTATTTTCAGGCAGACTTTTCAGAGCAATGCCAACATTGTCCTTCCGCGTATAAACCATAGAGTACACCACATCGGTCAGCAAATTTCAATGTAATTTAATTAAATAAAATATGTCCACTATTTTAATAATAGCGTAAACATTTTCTCAAGTAAGGGAAGCGGTCCACTATCATTGAATCGCGATAATGAACCGGAAGGTACGTTGACAATGTGTAGTACAAAACAAGAGCTAGAAAAGGCGAGTAATTAAGCTTAGAAAGTGGTACTAAACGGGTACAGCACGGTATCGGATAGTTTCTACGTTGACCGGCCTAGACGGAAGGTCGCCGACCTGTTCATATTGAGAAATGGCTAACAACATCTAAATGACCTACATTTTTTATGAAACTCTTATCGTTATCACTGATAACAATGTTTTCCTGAGTTACCTCATCGATCTTAGGCTGTTAAAACTCTTGAACGAATAACAAAGTAAGATTACGTATAAAATACCTGTTTAGATAACTGGAAAGGTTTTATGTCTTCATTGCAGTCCATGAATGTTACTGCAGAGACGTGTCTTCTTGCCTTGCAGTTACCATGTTGGGTAGACGTGTTGGTATGACGTTTTGTGTCAAGTTTACCTTTTTTCGTAGAAATATTGACAATAAAAGAAGAAAAAATTGAAATGAAACCCTATACCAATCCGTCTGGCCAGCGTGGTGTTAGTAGGCCAAGTATCCCTCCGTCATGGGAGGAAGCCCGTCCCTGCAGTGGGACATTAAGGGGCTGCAGTTATGATGATTATGATGATTGACAATTAAGTAGATGAGTCTTAGTTGTCTTTAACGACATCCTCGCGTCGACATGGAATGGTGACACCACAGATTTTCGATTCATATTATGTAAAATAAAACTTCACGTTTAATATCCTGTCCTTGGTCAATATTACAGTAAAATTGCTTGGGAGGCCATCCAAAGGAATGAAAAACAATCTGTTGTTTTGATTTAGTAAAAAATCCATGAAATTCAATGCTGTTATTTAAAATGATACAAAAAAATCTCATTAAATATTTGCCATTTTACAAAAACTATTGCCTACAGATGCTAAATCGTGGGGAAAGTTCACATACCTTATAAAATTAATTAATCTCTCAATAAAACTACTAGTATTATGTTATTCATCATAACAGCCCATTAATGGGCCTCCTCCCATGACGGAGGGATACTTGGCCTACTAATACCACGCTGGCCAGACGGATTGGTATAGGGATTAATTTAAAGTTTTCCTTTTTTTATTTCGTAAAGATAATATTCACGGATAGTCCCTTAGTCCCTTAGGATGAGATGGGGTGGCGACATATTGTATTCTTACTCCGTCACCACACGGAAAACTCTGTTATTATTACCTCTTCCAAAATAATTTCTACACACCAGAAAAACGTAAAACAAAACCATAAAGAACATATGTATTTCTTTCCAAAAGAGGACGAGTTGAACCAACGTCTCACAAGTCTGTGTTCCTTCAAACTACCCGTCGTTATCTAAAAATACTACAAAACTTAAAGTTTAGTGACACTTCAATCAGGTGTATTCCCGCGCAACGCTTTACGGGGCCATATTGTTTTTATTGTCATCTTCCGCTTTCGTAACACGTGTGTGATACATCAACGTTAATGGACAAGCTCATCTTGTTTGAACTGATTTAATATTGTAAGACAGGAAGATAGTTGTTATGCCTACGTTTAAATATTATTCCAACGCTAACTGATGATTGGGTACCCCAAAAACTAGGTTGATCCGTGGTCCTTAAGAGAATCGATAAACTAACTCTGCCGAAGTAGTTTAGTGAAATCGTTTTCGCTTTTTAAAATACTGTCTTTAAAATTCAAGTCGATTTAATCTCCTTGTTGAGACCCTGGGAATGAAACTCCATATTGTGTAACCAAATTCAATAAATCAACGTAAATACTTCAAATCTACAAAATATGAGCAACATAACTTTCACAGTAGCCCAACTGAATAGTTTCGTATTTATTGACGAAAGCGGAGCACCTTATCCAATGGATCAGGTATCGAACTAGCAATCGACAGGTCACAAGTTCGAATACCACCTACGACGCTGACGTTAAGCCACGCCTAGTATACGTTTTCACTTTAGCAATTAATGCAAGTGAATGTAAACTTGGGACTTTATTGCTAATTGCCATTTAACCACGCTAAGATTTTAGTAGAGGACCACACAGGGGAACGCTACAGTTATAAAACCCAAATGTTTTTTTTTACCACTTATTGAAAAGCTAAGGCGCGGGACTTAAAATTGATCGAATTCTAATCAGATCAGTATTTGTTTTTGACATAAATATTGGTTCATCATACCATCCTTAATGATGCTTCTACAGCATTTATAGGCGTCGATGCATGAGGGAGGCACAGGAACGCAGAAAGTGGAAGTATTTGGAGAAGGCTGGTGTGCGGTAGTGGGCGGCAATTAGCTGACAATTATGATGACGAAGCATTACAAGCAAGTGTGCAAATATTAACTACGATAATTGCAGAATAATATCGCCAACGGTAATACGAACTTTAAACAAGCATTAAAAACGGTTAATGTAATTACTTTGTAAACATTCACCTTTCCGTTACGCTGTAAGTTGTCATTAGTGATTGGATTATCGGTCATTGCGCTTAAATACGGGAACACTAACACAAGACATGGGTAAATAGGTCATAGTAAAGGAATTGTAGGTACCTGCATTATTTTAGATTCCTTACTAAAAATGTTGCGAGTTTAGTATAGCCATGACTTTATTACCATCCATGACTGGCGACGAGGCCAAGCGTCTAGAGACCAATTTTCATGTTTTGGGCTTAGTGGTACGTCACCTAAAAACCTGGCGATTAAATCTTCAAATGTTATGCAACTGCATAATATGCAGTCAAGATATTATCTTGATTATTTCTCCATGTGGTGACGGAGTAAGAACACAATATGTCACCAACCCATCTCATCCCATGGGTGTCGTAAAAACCGACTAATGGATATCTTTAACGAAATAAAAAGAAGGAAAACTTAAAATTAAACCCTACGACCAATCCGTCTGGCCAGCAGGGTATTAGTAGGCCAAATATCTCTCCGTCACGAGAGGAGGCCCGTCCCTGCAGTAAGACATTAATGGGCTGTTACGATATCTTGATCGGAGATCACCCGGTATACATCCAGCGCACACTTGTGGTCAAGCCGGCAAAATTACAACCAGCCATTTCGTAACTACCATCCTTTGCCTTTATTGCTAGTCTGTATTCGCGCGAAATGCCGTATCATATGTCGTAAAAAATAACATGTCTACATTTCAAAAACAAAATTAGTACCGAATTTGTTTTATTCTAGTTAAACCACGCAACTTCGTCTGCATCATAAAATGAAAAGCATTTTAGCTTAAAGCTTTCTCGGTTAAGAAACTTTTCCAAATTTTTTTTTTTTGGAAAATATTTTAAGTATGCTTCATTCCTAATGTAGGTAATGTCATCAAATTATGTGTGATGTTACCGTGTTTTAAGCATATAACCTCAACCAAGTTAGCATAATCTACAAGAAGTAAGATTTAATTCAAACCTAGTACCTTAAATTAGAGGGTTTATTGCGTATGAAACAAAAAGTCTTCAACTTTATAGTGTCTTTAGCAGTAAAGTAAGTAGACTAACCTAACAGTTAGCTGGTTAGATAGATCAATACAGAGTTTCCCTAGTGGTTTGACAACGCCCATGGGATTACGATATGTTTCTTCTTTCACCATGTATTACATTTTTACTATAGATGAATATTACCACGCTAATCTCAACTAGTTCACATTGGCAGGTCAGCTAAATACTAATTCTTAACTTTAATTATTATTCTGTTCTATGATTTATTTCCTGAATAAGACAAGACAATATTTCACTTATCTCAATATGCATGCAAATTAAATTAAACCCGTTACCAATCCATTTGGCCAGGGTGACATTAGTAGGTCAAGTATCCCTCCGTCACGGGAGGAGGCTCATCCAGTGGGAGATTAATGGGCTGTTATGAAACATGGCGACCAATAAAAGCAAAGTATCAATAAAAAGTGAATCAAAATTTCTTACATTCTTTTATTTTTAGTAAAACAACAAATAAACAACTGCTTCTAGTGCGAGACTAGGGATTTATCCTTTTTGAGGTTTTAACTCTGCTTAATAGTCTATTGTTTACAACATGTACAGAATATAAGCAGCTCATTTAAACCAACGTTATTATTAAAAGTTAAGTAAGTTATTGAAAAGAAAAATAAAGTCCTCAGTTTTAAATCTCTTTACAAGCATTATAGTAATCTGTTCAATGTGAAGTATTGGCCAAATAATCATCCATTAACAGCATAAAAACTCCTAGTGTTGATTTGATCACAGGTAACATAATAGAAAAAGTTAGCTGTGGTAATGGAAAAATTTAACTTAATTCACACTTAACAGCAGTCTATAATCGCATTTGGTGGCTTATTGTTTTCTATTAAGATGCAGTTTGCATAAAACAGAATAAAATTTGATAAATTAAAAAGAAGGAACAAGGACTTATAACATAGCAGTGTAAGTTATTTATTAAAATTACTTGACAACAACTTAAGTTGTAAGGTTTTATATTTCCTAAACAAATAAAAATTACATTTATGATAGAAGTTAATAAGTACTTACTTAATATAAAATACTTTTTCATAAACCCATAAACCAATCCATTTTTACTAAATTAAATATGTTTTATCTAATTATATTATATTTTATACTCTAAAATATGGGGTCTTTCTAAAACTTGTTCTCACCAAAAAGTGATTTTAGTAAAAGTTAAGTAATCTACAAAACTACAAAGAAAATAAATATTAAATTCTTGTTTTGTGTTGCGAACTTTTATTGCAACTCGGGTAACAGATGTGGCACAATATTACCATGCGTCACTTAATCGATATAATCAAGGTAGACTGCACTTGCAATTTTAATAATGAAACTATCTTAACAACAGAAAAGAGTTTATAAACGCAAGTACTCCGAACTTTTTACTTCCAAACACACTTTGTAAATCCTAAATCATTCAAAAAGTTAGTCCACACTATCTCCTAATTTGGCAAAAGATTTTGACAATAACATAGTAAACTTACCGGGCGACAGGTGTAACGAATGCAACATGCATGCATTCAGATGACTAACCAAAAGTCCACTTAAACTAAAACACTTCACAAAACTTGCACTAACACTTTGTAAACTTATTAGATTATGTGTTTCTTATTAGATCATATTAGTTTAAATCAAGTAAACATGCTTATAAATCACAAAAAGAACTTCGCATCACAGCTTGTCGTGCCGCACACAAGGAAACTGACTAAATTAATAACAATGATATTCAATCAACTAAATAGCTCTTTATTCCAAGGACGTAAGAGCCATTTTGCTTTCGTAAGTAAGGCTTTCATGCTTATAACCTTTTGACACAACGAAATAAACTTTGTGCTAAGGTTCAAGTAAGTACTTTACCAAGTTTTTCATAAATTAAATAGTGATCAAACTAAAAGGCTTTGATTCATAGGATTTTTTAAACAATTAAACTTTCTGTAATCTTGCCTTCTCTATTGTTTACGTTTAAGTGGTAGGTTCGAAACAAAGTTTTGAAATTGCATATTATTATTTATTTATCATACACCTAACTTTTAACGCCATCTATCGTCAAACCAGTAACAAAAAGAGACATGACAGTTAAAACGTTTAATTATTGCTAGTCCTATTAAATTTTACATAAACTACTGATTAAAGTGTTTATGGGGCTCACTAGCGCTCCCAATTGATAAAAAATCTTAATAGGATGAATAATGCAAAATGTTGTCAACAAAGTCGTTAGAAAAGGCAATAAAGTATTTTTTAGCACACTTTCAACACTTTTAAATTTTATAGAGTCCGTTTCACGAAAGAAGTCCCTTTGATGCAGCGCTGTAATTCGCGAGACCCAATGTAGCCAGGCTTAAAAAAAAACTTCTCAGTTATTTACAGTTTGTCTTTATAGTCATGAAATTAAAGTTTGAGGAACTAAATTGTTCATGTGTCTGGCAACACTGAAATTCAAAATAGACTTGTACATGAGCTCGAGTAGAAATTGCGGAACGGTTTTCATTTTGGGAATTTTATTAGTTCATTAATCTACAATAAACTAATACTGACTTACGAAGAACAACATAAACAATGAGTTAAGTAAATCAAAGTGGCACGCGGTAAGTGATTTTTAAAGTTATAAGGCGATGTTTGACGGAGCACGAAGCTGGTCAAATTTTATGTGATATGGATGTACTATATAGCCTATGGCACTCCCCGATAAATGACCTATTTAACACTAAAATAATTTTAAAAATCGGTTCTGTAGATCCAGAGATTACCCCCTACAACGTCACAAACTTACAAATAAACACACAAACTTTACCTCTTTATAATATTAGTATAGAGTATTATCCATGTAACGATGGATTACGAATACATGGTATTAATCAATAAAACAATTATCCTATCGCAGTCCACTGCTGGACAAAACACCTCTCCCAACAAACGCCACAGAACAGAGTCCTCCGCCCTCCGAATTTAGTCCGACCAAGCGATCTTTTTCTCTGTGAGGTGACGGAGTAAGAATACAATATGTCACCGCCCCATCTCATCCCATGGGTGTCGTAAATCTGGTATTTTGGGAATCTGGTATAGTGGGAACAAAGGTAAAAACCGACTAACCTTTCGTATGCTTTGGTAGCAGATCGGCTCCAGAGCGTAAACGACGGAGGTAGCAGATCTGCACCAATCGACAACGTTCATGTTTTGATCAATTTAAAACTTTAAAACAATGAGGTTAAGGTTTAAATTGTGTTTTACTGTAACTTCGATAAATGAACGAACAATATAGAGCATTAAAATTTGAATGACCAAAAATCATGACTACAGCTAGTTTGAATTTAGCCGTTACACGGGCGCGCCGAAAATTTGACGCGCGACTTTTTTGTGAATTTATTTTTGTTTTAGGATTTTAACTAAAAACGTGTTATTTATTTATCTCCATAAAGTTTAGTTATTAAACTGTGTTGTGAGAACAATATAAACAACATAATATTAAAGAATTTGTGAAATTATGAGTTTTCAAAAATAGGTGTGCTAAATGCAGTTTGGTAAGTTTGCTTGTAAATCAAATAGTTATGTTATGGATTTGGTGCTATAATATATAATAAATTTGTACATAATTTATGCACCTATCAATTAAAATCATTTGTTATATGACCACAAAACACTTATTTTTGTATATTACGTAAAGTTTGGACTTGGTCCACTGTTATAAAAATTGCCGCCATGTTGCCGCGCTGTAGCTCATACTTGCATACACCCTTCCCGCATACCAGAGGCTAAGGGACTATCCGTGAATATTATCTTTACGTAATAAAAAGAAGGAAAACTTGAAATTAAACCCTATACCAATCCGTTTGGCCAGCGTAGTATTAGTAGGCCAAGTATCCCTCCGTCACTGAAGGAGGCCCGTCCCTGCAGTGGGACATTAATGGGCTGTTATGATGATGATTATGATTTGTTTTTGAGCGCCTAGATGGCGTTGTTACACTTCGGTTTAAATCACGACGGCCAATGGATATAAAAGGATTATCTACTATAGTAAAACAAGTTTCAAATTTATATATTTTTTATTATCTACACATTCTAATATAAATTCTAAATTATCCGAGCTGTACTTTAGGAGTGCTGAACACGCGCTTTCTAGACATCTTCTTACGTGTGAGATGCAGCTGCTGAAGTTGAGCATCGACTTCAGCCCAAATGTTTGTCTGTTCTTCAATTGTTATTGTTTTCCTGAAAAAAAAACGCAATATTTATCAAAATATTCTGCATATTGTAATAATGTTCTCCAGGCCTACAGCAAAGACAGGCCAGGTATTAAAAAATAAACGGAAATATATGCTACCAGTAATATCATGAAGGCCAGGTCTGATGATACAGAGTTCAAGAGTTCAATTTTGGTTTTTCCAAAAAAATAAGAGCTGAAACTGCGTTAAGCGGACGCCCGCAACTAGCGCCGTCGAGTGTACCCGACGCGGAGCCGGGCTTCATAATTAAATTTTATCTTTGTGAATGTACAGTTGTGTTGATGGAGGACTTGTTGTAATATTACGAAGTAAAACAACGACGACTAGCAAAAAAGAAGCAAGAGCCAGTAATCCCGTTTATTTAACCGCACCTGCCTGCCCGAGACGGAGGTCCTCGCGAGTACCTGTGACGGAGCACCCGCGTAACACAGTTTCAGCCTTAAATCGCCACTATTAGTCTTAAGTATGACTCTCGAGAAGGGGCGGCGGGGCCTAATAAGAAGTTATACAATAAAATAAAAAATCTGTTTATAGTCCACTCAACGAATAATTGAATGTATGGTGTAGCGTGCGTTAGCTGGCACCTACGCGATTTCTTCAGAAAGTTGTTCAGGGTGCTTAGGGAGTAAACATACTAAAAGTCCCCGCGTCTAGGGGGGGAGCCGGAGGGGGGGGGAGGGGTTTAAAGTTCCCATTTTTAGGTTTTTTGCTAATATCTTCTGAGTCGTAGAGAAAAGGTATCTTCTGTGCAATGAAAGCTTATAAAATTACCTACAACTTTTGTCTTATGCACTTTTGTCGAAAACCTACCCATTTTTGAGGTACACGTTTCCGAAAAGTGAAAATTTTCGAAATAACGATTTTTATTGATAATCAGCTCTTGCCTGCTATTTGGTTTACGTTTTTTCGGAATAAAAAGTAGTCTATATGTCAGTCCAGGACCTAATCTATCTACCTACCAAATTTCATCCAAATCGGTTCAGCCGTTGAGTTATCAATTTTTTTTATCTATTTATAGTTTGGCCTTAATCGCGCCTGATAGGAAGCAACGATTAGGACTAAGGTGGCAGTGTGGTACACGCTCGCCTAGAAGTAGGTGCCTGGTATTATTTATAATATACCATTTAAGTCTTCATTCGTTTAGGCTGTGAGGGTCCTGATAAGTGTTCTTTTTCTAAGGTATACACATCCTCAGTGAATGATTCCTGCTGAAGGGACTCTAGGTCGTCTTCACCATCGTCTTCGTCAACAGGTACGCCGTTGAGACATTTTCCTTGGCAGTGGAGGCACGCCGCAGAACAATTTAACATTGCTTTCCGACAACCACATTTGACACTACCACAATCTTTGGTGCAGCGGCAAAATATTGTTTTGAGTAGGACCTCCGGTGCTGGCAAATCTTCGGGACTGTCTCCTACATGTTTCCATCCCCACTCTAGAGGAGGCAACTCATTCCCGAGCCATAGCTGCACTTGGTAGTAGGTGCGCCTTGAATGCTGTTTAGCTGCGTTCTCAGTTGGTGGGAGGGAACTGAAGTCAGGCTTAATATTTGCCACTGATCTCGTAAACAACTGGAAGCGGTATTGATTAAGGGAGTTCTGTCGCGCTGGTGCCCCATACCATTTGAGGAAGCATATCTTCCCAGCCTCTTCAACCTCGCTATGCGTGGAGACGGGATTGTAAAAGATCGCAGCCGCATTTTTGATGATATCCGACTTTAAATACAGTTTTGAAAAACCCACTTTACTTTTTCTGAAAGTTGCAGATGTGGTGTCGCACCCGGTAAATGAATGTAAGAACAGTATGTGTTCAAATCCATGCTGTTGCATCCCTTGGGTGGACAGAGCAATTGGTTTGGTTTTTCCTCGGCCGGGTTTCAGCAGCAGGATGTCTTGGCTGGGAGGGGTGGCAGCTATCAAAAGGACAGCAAGATCTACATCTTCACCAACAACGGCAACAGAACTATGTGTCGATTGTTCCACAGCAGCCTTCACGATAAGGACGTCAGGATCATCGGTAGCCTGGAGAGTTTGTATCCCATTTTCCTGAAGCTTTGTCCGTAGTAAGGAAATGAGCTGACTTTTGTTGACGCGATTAGATAAAAAATCTTCTTGTTTCACTGGTATTGACGTGTTCCAAGACAAATTGATATCAGCCGACCTCCTCAGTTTGTATCGTCGCCTCTGTTCTTGTGACTTTGTACAGTTAGCTGAGTTTGTGTACCCATCAAATACCACAGTACGACTTATTCCAGGATAGTGGCGGTTAATGTAGGTGATATAACCGTCACAAATATTGGCAACACAGGCATTTTTTTGCCAAATTACTCGGTGCAGTAGGAATCCACCGTCCACCACTATGTTCATTTGAGACAGTTCAACAGTCTTGGTAGTAGGCTCGAACATGCTGTACAGGACCGATTTTGTGGTCTTCCTCAACCCACTTTCATTAAATAGTGCCAAAGGAAATGGGGCCAACTCGTACTTCAAGAAATCCATCAAATCGTCCTCTGATCGTTTGCTTATACACATTCGCTGAAATAGCAGTGTTGGGTCAACTGCAACCTTTTCATCGTAAATTTTTATTTATGAGCTGACAGAGGAAAGTGGGAGTGCACGATCTTTGCGAGACAACTTTATGTTTGAGAATGGCAAGGCCACTATCTTATTCATTGCTTGAACACCAACTTGAACAGCATCGTAACAAGTTATTGTTGTATCTCCCACCACTCCACTCGCAATTGACATAATATCAGTGGTTTGCGGGAAGGGAGGATGTTCATCAAACCACTGACAGAGTTTGGCAATGTCTGCTGTATCTCTATTGCGGCGAGCTTGTCCAAGGTCTTTGTGCTGTTCACCTGAAAAGCACTCCGCAGAAGTCTTCGAGGGATGTACAGATCTCATGAGTTGCGCTCATACCAACTAACCACTTGCTGAGTACGCTGTCTGAAACACCTCTGCCTCCGGTTATTCCTCCTCGACTTTTAAATGACCGCATCAATGTTGTTTCAATTGTCATATCCGACCATACGCCTGACCAAAAGCGATCAGACCGCCGCATAGTAAAGTAGCCACTAGCGACAAATTTGTGGTATTCTTCAGAGGTCATTGTTGATGATAAATTGTCCATATCCTGAATGTACAGCTGGCAGGACTTTGCATAGGGAAAGTGTCCAGATGCATGAAAGTAAGGTATCATTCTTTTTACACAGTTTAGGTGCGCATCCCAATCACCAGATCTTTCTGCATGTATATACTCTTTGACGAGATAAACCTGAACCTGGCTGAACCGATTTGGATGAAATTTTGGTAGGTAGATAGATTTGGACCTGGATTAACATATAGACTACTTTTTATTTCGAAAAAACGTAAACCAAATAGCAGGCAAGAGCTGATTATCAATAAAAATCGTTAATTTTCACTTTTCGGAAACGTGTACCTCAAAAATGGGTAGGTTTTCGACAAAAGTGCATAAGACAAAAGTTGTAGGTAATTTTATAAGCTTTCATTGCACAGAAGATACCTTTTCTCTACGACTCACCGTTTTGAAGATATTAGCAAAAAACCTAAAAATGGGAACTTTAAACCCCTCCCCCCCCTCCGGCTCCCCCCCCTAGACGCGGGGACTTTTAGTATGTTTACTCCCTAAGCACCCTGAACAACTTTCTGAAGAAATCGCTTAGGTGCCAGCTAACGCACGCTACACCATTCGTTGAGTGGACTATTATGTATATTATGATTGTTTTAGAGCAATTGTCTCAATTAAATATTATTTCGACATTTTTACTTTGATTATAAAAATCGCTTAAGATTCGCACCTTCGGGGAATACGCCTCCGAGGCCCACAGGAGTCCTTGTTTTGTTAACCAATTCAATCAAATTATTAAAGTTGGGAATCCAATTGCTACATCTAATCACGTCTCTTCCGTCTTTCCATAATTTTCTTTATATGTAATTATGGATTAGACAACCTCTGTGGCGTAGTCGTTATATTACATGGCTGTTACACAGTGGTATCTGGTTCTATTCCTCCTCAATGCAAATGTGCATGAACATGTTTGAATTAGTGTTTCTAAGTATAATATATATGTATTTACAAAAAAAAAAGTATATAAGTATTTATATCCATTGTTCTGTTACAACAACAGCAAGTGTAACCTAGCTTACTTTGGGAACATTATGGCGCTGTGTAGAAAAGTCTGTAAATATTTTATGATGTATTGTCTGTACCTGTACTGTTTCATCAAGTCATATTTCTCCCAGGGTGTAGCTCTCAACTCTCTTCTGACTCTATCCTTTTCTTTAAGATATTCCTCAATATTAGAGACACCTTTGAGCTCTTGTCGCTCCCATCTTTCTAACCATGGCCTGGGTTTTAATTTTACCTAAAAATAATAATATGTTATTAAATTAGATTATGGCTTATTAACATAAAAAACACAATAATTATTATGCGCTAATCAAGGAATTAACACAATAATAATCGAAAAATGTTAACTAATGTTACAAGTGCAAAAAAGCTTCTTAAAGCTCAGTATAATTTTTCAATGGATAGTTGGTGGAATTATTATTTTTTTGTTTCAAATACAGGTTTTGTACACATTAAGCTCTATAATATTACCCCACTTATATAAAATTGTCATTCCTCATTTTTTAGCTCATCTTAATTTATAAAATAAAATAAAAATAACATATATTTTCTCCACAAAGGTACTTATACTAGTTTTAAACTTACTGAAATAAACAGAAATATTTGTTCTTAAAAATTATTTTATGCAATACTATATCAAGCAGTTAAACTTACCTGTACTGGGTTAACAGGGACTGGTGTACCTTCAGGCAGGACTTCAGGATCCATGTCAAAGGGAAATGTGCTATATTCAGGCAAAGCATCCCTCAAATAGAAAAGCTTATCATCAAGTCGCTTTTCAAGCCGAAGTACTTGGATATTTTGTAATGTTGGATCGTAAAGATCATATCTCACCTAAAAATTATATTTAATTAGATAATTGAAAATACTATGCCTCCAGTTGTGTAGTATAGTATATTGTTTAGCACTAAATATATTTTAAAATCATTTTTCAACTATGAATATAGACAGGTATACAGTATCACTATCATATCAGGGGTATACCAAATACAGTGATAGAATCTGTAGCCAAAAAGGAAAACTTGATATAAATCCATCAATGTGCCTATAGTAAAGTAGTGTCTAGAGGTCAACAGGTAATTTTTGTAATAGGTGCCTTATTAACGGCCTATGAATATGGTAATACGTGCCCACTACGTTGGGCGGCAAAAAAAACGCATCCCTTTTTTAAACATTCATTACTGCTTCAGTCCTATTAGTCATAGCGTGATACTGTATATGACACTCCCGATAAATGGACTATTCAACACAGAAAGAATTTTTAAAATTGGTTCAGTAGATCCAAAGATTACCCTACAACGTCAAAAACTCACAAACACACAAACTTTACCTCTTTATAATATTAAGTATAGATTACTGTTTCTTGGTAACTATAAAGCAACCCTGTTTTGTTAATTAATAAACTAAACAAACCAACCTCAACACCTTGATTATCCACAACGTTTCTTAATGTAAACTCCGCCCTTAGACCACAGCCTTTCCTCTCAATACATATGCCAACAAATTTATTTGTTTTTCCTTGAGAATGAGCATCAGCCACTGTCACTGCTAGTATTGATCCTGGAAAGTCAATGAGTTTTTATTACAACTTTTATTCTTCACACTGCAGATACCTTGCACTTATTAACCGCAGTTTTGTTCTTATCCAAAGTAATTAAGAAATTTAACCCTTTCACAGTGCCGCTTGCAGACACAATAGTAAAACAATGAACCATATACGGTACACTGCACGCGTAATGTGTTAAGAATGCAGACCAAACCAAAGAGTAATTTATTATTCAGCTATATACCTACATTACAAAACATTTTTATGCATAATAGTAAAAAAAATTTTTGCACATAATTAACATGTATCATATTTATACTATGTGGAGGCCTATGTCCAGCAGTGGACGTTCATTGGCTGATATGATGATGATGATAGTCATACTTTAGATTATGGCACTATTAATTTAACTACATTACTCTTATTTTCTTGTACCCTTTAACGGGCACAAGTAACTTCGTTTTTTCATTGGTTTTGACCTTTATTACAAGGTCATTAGAGTTGCTAATTAGGTGGGAATATAATCACCTCTGCCCGCAAAAGGGTTAATATTAATAAGATTTAAATAAGTAACTGACAATGCATCTAGAATCTTGATATTAAGACATCCTGTAAAACTATATAAGGTTTCACGAAATACAACTTATGCACTGATATAGACTTGACTTGTATATTATTTAATAAATCAATAAAAACACAATTATAATTTAAACATCACATAAAATATCGTACCAAAAACCGAATCAATAATAATAAGAAATAATATTGTATTAGACAGCTGGACATCAGATGTATTCTAAATTCAAATTTGCGCAACCATAGTGTTTACACACAAAATAGTTTTAACTATCTTTAACACATCCATTAGCATGTTGCAGTTATAAATATATTATTAGGTAGATACACATAAAAAGTACTAATTCTTACCAACATAGAACTCCGGTATATCAATTTGACTGCGTCTTTTTAACATATCAATTCTTTCAAGTTTCTCTCGTAGAGAATTTCTCCATTTAGGATTAGGGTCGGGTAAGAATTCAGGGTATACATGTCTATAAGCTAAGCTTGGGTTAGTAAAACTGGGTCTAGACCTCTGCCTTTTTTCGGGTATTGTAAGCTCGGGAACATCCTCTTCAGGCATTTTTTCAGGCAACGTAGATAACACACGACAATCTAAAAGACAAAAACGTTAATATAATGTTGATTTTATATATGTATTTATTGATTTGAATGTTAATAAGATAATTATAAATGATTGTAAATCCCGATCAAAATACTAACCTCTACGCAAAATCCATTTTGCGGCACACAAAATGTCTCTGGAAGACCGTTTAATCGCTAAAGCCATTTCATAAGTAGATAAATGTCTTCAGCAAATTACCAATGTGTTGAAGCTATTTTAAATACAATTAATTATAATAAATGCTATTTTGATTCTATGAGTACAGCCATGAGCATAGCAAGCACAGCTGACAGCTAATGACACTGACTTTGACAGTAAATGACCTGACAAACGACAGATTAAATAGAATTCTAATTGAAACCATTACATAGCTGATAAAGATTACACATTATGAAACCTCCGTGTCATGTTTACTTACTTCTTCTATCCCTTCAGATTAACAAAGTCATTAGTTCTTGTATCAAGACCTTTTAATATAACATCATTGATCAAGACCTAAGGGCAAAACACCTTCCGTCACAATCATGAGCGTCAACTCTAAATTAAATAAAGCGCCTATCAAACACGTAACATGATTACATGACGATCAATTCCATTAGATATATGTAAATAAATATTGCGTAAATTAGTATTAAAATTTGAGCGACTTCTTGGTATATTTGATCTATATACATGATAATGGACATTGTGCTGTTTACTTCTACAATTTAAACGAACATATAAGTTAAACTTTTATTAACCTTTTTGTACATAATCTTTTATGTATCCATTTGGCCATGGTTGACCACACAACCAAAACTCCTCTTTATAACTACTTTGAATGTAAATAAAATAATTAAACTTGATATTATTATAATATATGGTATTATTCTCATTCTTGTGTTAAGTATAATGTTTTATAAAATTGATCATGTAAACAAATTTTCTGTTTGCTCTGAAGCAGTTGAAGATTCCTCACAAAAATACTATCATCTCATTTTATTAATAAACATAATGATTATACATTTATTTTCTTAGACGCTGCATGGTGTGATTGTGAATAACGAAATAAGAATTATGAAGGCTGTTGTGAAAATGTTTTTAACCAGAAAATGAAGTTAATAAAGAAAATGTTTCAAATACATCTATGGGGTTGATACACTTGATTTTTGTTTCGGTAGTGCTATACCCTTTCCACTATATTTAACGACATTTGACAGGTTGACGTTAGTGACGTTCAGCAGTATCTCGAATGTAATGCCATTCGATTGTAAGCGATCTCTTTCTGCAATAGTTGGGTATTTGATGATTGGAAGGTACAAATCGTAATACCCCTTCTAAAACCCAATAAAAACAACAATGATCCAAACTCTTACAGGCCAATTGCACTTTCATCCGTCATGCTAAAAATTCTGGAACATTTAGTTAAAAACCGTTTGGAATGGCTAGTTGAATCTAGGGGTATGCTTCCAAGCTCACAATTCGGTTTCAGAAAAGGTCTTAGCACTATGGACAGCGTAGGAGTCTTAACAACAGATATAAGGTCTTCCCTTTCCCAAAATAAATCCGTCATTGCTGCTTTTCTAGACATCTCTTCTGCATATGACAATGTCCTTCTTCCCAATCTCAGGCACAAGTTGCATCAGCTGAGAATTCCGGCAAGAATCACACAACTCATATGTGCAATGCTCATGTCACGCTCCCTTTCCCTAAGAGTTCTGGGCGAAGAGTTTGAACTTCGAAAAACCTGGAAAGGTTTACCCCAGGGCTCCGTCCTAAGCCCACTTCTATATAACCTATATACAGCAGACATTGGCTCTTGTCTAAACATTAACTGCCAGTTGCTTCAATATGCTGATGACTTGGCGCTTTATGTATCTGACAATTCCATCAGTAATGCAGGTTCTGCTCTTTCTGTCTCACTTAACTCACTGAATGATTGGCTTGCTCATCATGGACTATCTCTTTCGGCTCCGAAAAGCTCAATTGTAATCTTCTCCCGTAAAAGAACAATTCCTGCAATAGAAGTGGATATTGAAGGCCAATACATACCAATAACTGAAAAAGTGAAATTTCTAGGAGTTTTCTTGGACTCAAAGTTAACTGGTAACTCCCATCTTGATTACCTAGTACAAAGGTGTGAACGAACCTTATCTATACTAAAGGCCCTAGCAGGTGTGTGGTGGGGTTCCCATCCATTCACCATGAAATTAATTTATAATGCCCTGGTTCGTAGCATTCTGGATTATGGATCATTTGCTATTACTCCATGTAATAAGGGCTCACTAGCGAGGCTGGACAAAGTTCAGTTCAAGTGCCTCAGAATTATCACGGGATGTATGAAGTCATCTCCTACCAATGCATTGCAGGTTGAATGTTCGGATCCTCCCTTACATCTAAGACGTTCTTATCTAGCAGACCGGTTTATTTTAAGAGTTATGAGTAAGTCTACTCACCCGCTTTTGTCAAAGTTACATGAGCTAGAATTAGCAAGTAGTGGGTCTAGATACTGGAATAATAGGGAGTGTCCAGATATCCTAAAATCATACCATAAATTCAAAAATCTAGATCATCCAATAGTTAGTTTTAGTACAGTGACTCTTTTTAATTATGAATATGAGGTCTTATGTTTCATTCCAGAAATTATTGATATAGGCATTACTAAAGACTACTTCAGCTAGTTCTGATTTCAATATGTTGGTTCACAATCAATGGAATAATTTTGACAGATTCTATACCGATGCGTCAAAACTATCTTGTGATAGTTTTACAGGCATTGCTGTATACTATCAGAATTGCAAGATTTTCCTTACCTTCAAAAGTCCAAAAGAGTCTTCAGTATTTACAGGAGAGTGTATAGGTATATTAGAGGCCTGTCTATACATCCAATCCCATAACATTGAGTTTGGCGTTATATTCAGTGATTCATTAAGCTGCTTACAAGCTCTCAAACAGAATCCATTTAAGAGTAAAATACAAAGCAGCATTATCTTTGAAATTAAAAAAACTATTCTTGCTTGTAATAAAATTAATAAAACAATACAGCTAGCCTGGGTCCCAAGCCACTGTGGGATTAGAGGTAATGAGATAGCAGATACACTGGCAAAGAGTGTTGTAACCTCCTCTTCATTTGACCCTAAACACCTCAATTATCATGGCTATGACCTGCTTACTCTCCCACAAAGAAATTTACAATCATCCTGGCAGATAGAATGGGATAAATCTGGTAAAATAAAAGGAAAACACTACTATGCTACTCAACCAGTCATCAGACCTAAACCATGGTTCTTTAAATTTAAAAAAATAGCAAAGACTCCTATTTCTGTTATGTCTCGTCTCCGATTAGGTCACTGCTGCTCTCCAGTATTTCTACATAAAATTCACGTTAGGGACTCTTCTATCTGTGAGTGTGGTTTGGATGAAGGATCCCTGGATCATATATTTTTCAGCTGCTCACTATCCGATTCAACTTTCAATCTCTATGAACAACTACAACTGTTAAAGGTCCCTACTCCTGTTAACTTCTCCTCCTTACTAACCCTCCTTTCTCAGGATATCCTAGAGTTGTTGATAAGGTTTATTCGGCATAATAACATTAGATTGTAAATCAATTATTTCCCAAAGTAACCTCATTCTTGCTGTCAAAACGTTTTTTTTTTTTTTTTTGTTTTTTTTTTTTTTTTTTTCTGTGTTGTAAATCGTTTAATGTTTTGTGTTGTATTGTTTCAGTGTGCTAACCCAATCACAAATATAAATCTCACACCCTTTTTCATTTTTAACATGACAATTTTCTTTTCTAACTCCGTCTTTTTATATAAAAGTTTTACTTATCACACGCATCTTCAAGACCACTGACATTGGCAGAATTATTGTCGACACCGGCATTATCTGTTGCCATAATAAGAAAAGAAGAAGAAGATTGTAAGCGATTTCGTGATTTTTCAAATTACTTTATTTTACACATTTGGATCCTTACATCAACTTACATTATCATTTTATTACTGTTTCTTTCTTTATCTATGTTAAGAGAATTAGCCTATAGCTTAAAATGATAAAGTTATAGTTAGCTTAGGTATTATTTAAAATACATAATTTATCGTGACACACTCGCGGGTTATAGCTAATCTAAAATATCATATTACATTTTATAAACGTATTAAGAAGAGTTCCGGTTTATTCATAGCATTTATTTCTACCGATTATTTGTAATTTGTTTCATAATGGGGTAATCGTTATGAGTGTCCATCACTAAGTAACCATGGTAACTGAAAAAAACATGGGTACGTCCATGAAATACAATATTATTTGTTTGAAAAATAAGCAGAAATATTACGAAACTTCATGGACGTGAACTGTCAAAAAGCTAAACTTACGTTGGAAGGGGTATAATCATTGATTTACAATCAATGGGTATAATAGTAGGGTTGTTAATGATTCCAGTGGTATTAATTCTTTTGATTATTATCCTGGAGTTAGTATAGTTCCACTTAAATATAATAAAAGTACATGGTAAAGATAAAATGGAATCCCAGACACGCATAGCCGATGATGTTATAAAAAAGTGGTGCTATGCCACCATGTTGAAAATAGTAACTATTTACAGTATGTTCCAATTACATTATATTTTTCATTATGTAACAATCTATACCACTTAAAATACAGTCTATAGTTTTGGTAAATTTATTTGTTTCTATTTATTTACCCGTACCTTTAATACCCGTAATTTATAGAAGATTTAATTGAATCGAATGACGAGATTATTAAAGATGTACCTACCTACTAATATTGAAGATCTTGATACCCCACGACAGATTCGTCGTAACTGTAACCGATAGAGGGTAGATCTCCAGAGGCATTTTTTATCGTGTCGGACTGGAGAAACCCATTTTAAAATCGATTAACGTTTTCATTACATTTTTTTATGTACACTTTGGTGTCTAATCTATGTGGTGCAGGGCTGAAATTATGAATTAGTTTATTAGAAATATTTAAAAAAAAATCATAAACCCTAAAATCCTGATTGCTCTGGGTTGACCTAACTCCCGATTGAATGAGAAAACATTGTGTAACTTTTTATTGAGAAGGTTCATATGTCCGATGTTATTTTATATTACATAACAAATAGTTAATCTTCATTGTAATATTTTTTTTAACATTATATTAACAATATTTTTGGCACAATTTAAATTTATCGGCATGACCTGGCATTTTATCTCATCGCTCTGCGCTGGAGTAAAACATCGCGCTCATCCCTCGTTTTACGAAATAGAAACTCTATTCCCCTCCCCCGGGGTAGTGGCTGTAGTGGTCTAACCGCCGAGGAAGATACATTTGTGCCACGGTCCCCCACTCCAACATTACGAGGGTAAGTTTATGATTTATCTGGGTTTGGTTCTCGAATTTGATGATTGATATGGCATGTTTTATAAATTAAGTAGTAAGGTTGTAAATGTGCTTATAAGGTGAATTAAGTGATAGTAATGATGTTCTTTATGAGACGTAAACACAACTTTCTACTGTTTTTATTTTGGGCTATATTAATGCTTTTATGGCTTTTTTTGATTGCTATGGCTATGATTGCTCTGTCCAAAAGCCCAGAGCGATGATATTTTGCAATAATTGTACGTTATAAAACTACTTTAAGTAATAATACCAGATTGTTACAACGGCAAATGTCAGGACTCAGCTGTCAAAAATTCTGTGACGTCACGACTCATCTGTCAAAAATTCTATAACGTCACAACTCCCCTGCAAAATATTTTCCCGCCAATATTATATGACGTCACGACTCATCTGTCAAAATTCAATGACGTCACGTGTTACGTGACCAAAATTCTATGGCGTCACTAGTCACGTGACTCAGCTGTCAAAATTATTATGACTATGACGAAATTAACAAAATATAATATGATGGAAGTCAAAATTTCAAGTTTTCGGAAGTTTTCCTTTACATGCACTATAAGACCTTGCTTCATGCCAAATTTCAAGTTTGTATGTAGACTGGAAGTACCCTGTAGCTTTTTGCCATTTGCTCATCGAAAATTTGCGACATAAACGGCTATATGTCTTGATTTCGTTAGATTAGAAGTTTGATTTTTTTACAGCACTAAAAGGCAACAGACCTTAGTATTTGGTAAAAATTTCAGCTTGATACCTCTACGCGTTCCTGAGATAAATGGTCTTGATAGAGAGACGGACAACAAAGGGTTCCGTTTTTCCAAAATCAGTACAGAACCCTTATAAAACCGGTCAAGTGCGAGTCTCACTCGCGCACCTAGGGTTCCGTACAAACCTATTTACTTTCTCGCCAAATTGTGATGACGTCAGGACTCATTTGTCAAAAATTCTGTGATTTCACGACACATCAGATGTGAATGTGACAATTTTTGACAGATTCTGTCAAAAATTCAAAGACGTCACGACTCATCTGTCAAAGATTCTGTAATGTCACGACACATCTGTCAAAAATTCAAAAAATATTTTCCTGCCAAAATTATGTGACGTCACGACTTACTTATCTGCCAAAAATTCTATGACGTCACGTCTCATCACTAATAATATTTGTTGAAAATTTTAGCTTGATACCTCCACGCGTTCTTGAAATAAATGGTCTTGACAGATAGCCAGACGGACAACGAAGTGATCCTATAAGGGTTCCGTTGTTTCAAAATCGGTACGCTGCCCTAAAAATGTACAAGTTTCCAACTGATGAGCTCTCAAAAAGCTCATATATCCCCTAAACATAAAATCATAAAATCTCGTAACATGCAAGACTAAAAATGACTAAATAAATAATATATTATCAATTTTATTATTTTTGTTTCACCGTTTATGATCGCTCTAGCGCCTATCATGATTGCTCTGGACGCAAAAATGTTTGAACTTAAATATTTCCATAACTGTTAGTCAAAAATGAAGGCCAATAGTAAAAATGTAGTATTTTAATATCATTATTTTCAATGAGATACATAATTACCAAAAAATATGAAGATCTGAAAAGCACCAGAGCGATCACACGAATACGCCCGATTTGGAGATTGACCCTAGAACGAAAAGTATTCGAAAGTGAAATGAAATGTCATTAGCATCAAATCAAAATGTCAACGTCAGAATAAAAATCGATCTGTGTTTGCTTTGCTCATTTACTGTTGTCTCCTCAGCTGTTATTATAATTTCGTCGTTTTAGACCTACATTTTAACTACTTGATATATAATCTCTGTCATGCAGAAGTGCAACGACGACAATATTCCTTTAGCGGACGACGATCCGCAAGTGATAATAAATGACGAAATAGAACATAATCGTTTGGATCATGGTCGTTCAATGGACTCATTACCAAGTTCCTATACTGGTGGTTCCTCTAGCCCTGGCCTAAATGGACCTCCAAGCTTTGAACCTGATTCAGGAATTGATGAACAAGAAGAAAAAGCAAGACTAATATCACAAGTTTTGGAACTGCAAAATACTTTAGATGGTAAGTAATATGTATTTAATACCTTAAGTTAATTTGAATGTTTATAACTAAGCACAAAAGTGGTATCCCTGTGAAAGCTAGTTACGAGATAATCAGAGTTTTGTAAAAATAGCATTTTTAGTAATGTAGGGAGAAAGAGAAATGGAGATAATGTTATTTTATATCTTTTAAATAATATACCGCTATTAGGCTTAGTTCAATAGGTGCGTATTTTTCTAAGTTAACCAATGCCATAAAAATCTAATTTACGATTTTTTTTGAGATATCGCTTTTGCGCTTAGTAGGGCAGAACTGGGCTGTCAGAAAATAATGTTTAGCTTTATTGACAGTTAATGTGACTACTAATACTTGAATTTCTGGTAGAAAGGTTTTTCAAAACCAATGTTCTTTTGACAAGTTTACCAAAAGATATAGAGTTAGGACTGACTAGGTTGAATGAATTACTTATTTTGATTTTACTATAGAATGTATAAAGGTAAACAAATTGTAATGATTGATGGGAGAATAATATTACTTTACTAACTTAAGTATGTAGTTGCTGAGTAGGAATCATTGTTTAATAATAGAGTATTTAACAAAGAGCAGTCTAATTGTTTCATGATTCATCATGAAGATTAGTAAACTGTATTTGGAATTAAATGTGCTGTTAGGTATTTATTTCCTGTTATACTAATATAGGATATTTTCAATGTTACAGATTTGTCTCAAAGAGTAGATTCAGTGAAAGAAGAGAACTTAAAGCTACGCTCAGAGAATCAAGTTCTAGGACAGTACATTGAAAACTTGATGTCAGCCTCTTCAGTATTTCAATCAACCACACCAAATATACATAAGAAGTAGAATAATATAACACTTATTCAATATTATATCAATTGAATGAATGCATTTGCTTGGAACACTGCAACTATTGGTTGAATGTGTGAAACATCAACTAAGTATTGTTTTACATGTCAATGTTTAAAAGCAGTGACTACTTGGGTCTGATTTTATGCTGCATTTTTAATGTTACTTCAATCAGTCATTTTAAATGTACCTTTTCTTGATATATCTATCAAAAAACCCTACTCTAAGCTGTTCTTGTTGTTTATAATATAATATGTATAATGTTAAAATATGATGAATAGAATCTCGAAAGTATTTATTATTATTTTAAATATTATTTACTAAGAATCATCGTTAGTATAAAATGGAGTTTACTCCTAGTGTCAGGCAGTATTGAAAGAATGAATTAAAGGGATATGTTATAAGTATACATACTAATTTACGACCAAAGTATTAGTAGGCAAAGCTGCAGGCGCCAGTTAATTATAAATACTAAACTAGTGTTAGTAAAATCGAAACCCTAAATACTTAGTAATAGTTACTAACACATAACCTTGGAATGGTTATTGCACATATTTCTGGGATTATTAACATTTTATAAGAATTATCAATTAATTAGCCAGCTTTTAATGTACAGAAAACGACTGACTGATTGATGTAGCTACTTTATACCATGTTATTATCAAGGAGAAACTCCAAAAAGGGCACCATACAATGTTAAATGTTTGTTTTAATCAATTGAGCTTGGCTTTAAAAGCAATGCTGTTATTATTAATAATTATAAATGCACTATTAAATAATATTTTAGAGTTAAATTATGTCCCTATTGATAGATTACTATTAATAGATTTTTTTATTTTAATAAGAATGTAATGTTATAATTTCATACCATAAATATTAATCAAGGTTTTACTTTATAAGCACATTCCATAATTTAATGGTGAATACATAGACAATTCTAACATGTATTATCTTCAATAAATATAATTTAAACACAAAAAAACCTCAGTGTTTATATCTTTTTGCACTTAAAAACACTATTTTTATTTGAAATTAATATTTTTGACATAATTATTTTGTATCAAGCTTGTAATATAATTTATTTTATGTAATTTACATACAGTAGTTTGATTAAACTCCTTTTGTATAAGTAATTTACAGGTAGGTTGAAGTCTCCTTTTAATACGAGGATATTATTGACTGGTAAGTGGTCAAGAGTTAAGTAAGACCTGTTACTGAAGTAGGTATTTCATCTTTAACATTTCATAGTCCTTAAGCATTTGACATAAAAACTACAGTACCCGGCCAAAAATATTACACATCGATCTGTGGAAAGAGAGAATCGGTCATTTTTTCTCTCTGTCGCACACTAGATGGCGTTGTGTTAATGTGTGAGGAATATATATAAGTAAAGATAGTATGTGTAAAGGTATGTACAGTGGGTGACCGAAAACGTCCGCCAGTTTTCTTTTTCATTCGTTTGTGAAGCCTAAAACTCTTAGTACCTTTTGAAACTAAAGCATTGTATAGACAAAACACAAAACTATACTCACACAGTATGATAATTAGGGTCAAATTCATTTTCACCTTTGGTCTACGTCTAGTTACATGTCAACATCAAACCTTTTTATTAAACTATTTAGTCTGTTCTGTTCTATTTTTTTATAATGGCTCTTAAGTTAATCGATAATTCTGCCAACAGGCCTGTTTAGTCATTACAAACTTTTAATTTGCTGTGTTATCCTCTGTTTCATTGTCAATGTCTATTACTGTTTAAATAATAATTTATTATACCTATAGCCACAGAATATAAAACTTGAATATTAAATAAGTATGTAATATTAAATAATAATAAATATTATTTCCGATTCACGAGCTGTCACGAAGGACTCATTTTGTATCCTAGGTAACCGATATTGTATTGTCATCCCTACTAGTGACAGGCGACCATTGACTGCAATATTATGTCATATTCAATTGGTAAAGCAGAGTATCGCTCATACTGCATAAGCACGCGAAAATAGGCCTTAAGGTGGTTGACCTTTAAATACCATGACTGTACATGAGAATTTCGTATTAATTATTGCACAAGATATATACATACCTACATAATATTTACCAAAAAGGAACATAAAATCATCGAAAAATACCCATCCATTTAAGAGATAATGACCATTTAAATATTAAGTATTTTGTATTGGTAATCTATTCGCCATGAAATCTATTGGGACGAGTGAAGCTCAACATTATAAGGATGACGTATTATTTTATTTTACGATTAGTTTGATATAACTTTGGACATATTTTACTACAAATTTCAGAATTCCGCCTACATAATTATTTACTTCCCTACTAAATAAGGGGGAGGGTTTCCATTTATAATCTGAAGTGGCTCCTCAATCCATACGGACGTTATTTGTTAACATAAAAAAGCAATATCAGCAGTTTTTGACAAGGTTTTTGTGCACGTGCCGGCGGAGTGCCAGATCTAAATTCCATAAGAAAACAATCCAGAAAAAAGTATTCTGAAAAAACCCGCGAGCGGACCATATTCTAATCCGTGTGCCCATCGTGGTATTAAAAGCCCTAGCTAACCCCATGGGAGACCAAAACCTTTGACCTTTTTTAGTCTAAAAATAAATATAAGACAAGTCCAAATTAAGACAAATATTTATTCAGGTTCACTCACTCCTTTTTTTCTTTTTTATATAAAGATAACTCTCCTACCCACCTAAAGCCCCCGAAGACTCCTAGATCATGCCCTGTGTTGCGGAAACTTACAAACATATATTGAAGGGACATAAAAACCATCCAGACTCAAGGACAATAATTTGTGGATAGCACAGTAAAGAATTGTCTTGCATGGGAATCGAACCCGTAACCTCTTGTACGTCAGCCGCTACCGCGACCGGCCGCCCGGCATACCTACCGGTCAAGTTTGTCCGTTTAAAAAGAGGCGGACGGCAAAACACATAGCGCGAAGAACAAACAGCCGTCGTTCGAGGCAAATAGCCCTGGAATAGCGACAGCGTACCGAAAGGCGTAGGGTGAGGAGACTGTAGAAGCAGGACCGTGCACTTTGGAAATTTTTGAAGGAAGCATATTATATCCATGAAATATGTACTAGGATAACGAAATGACAAAAAATCCAGAAAGAAGTCTGTTGTTCAAATGATCTCGGGTATACGAGCAACGTTCAGGAAAAGCTTTTTTCGCCCACTGTAGAGTCTCGAGACAATGCAAACATGTTGGTGGGGCACACCCTGGATGTGATAACTTCATAACTCCCTATAGGCGTAACAAAAATCTTAGGCGATACGCACCCAGACAGAAAGAAATACATTGTTGGAAGGATTCCTTAAAACAACGCGACTCATATAAAAAAGGATGAGCAGCTGTTACAAAGTAGACAAATATTCTATTTGAAAATAAAAGTCATTGCCCAAGTTGCGTCATATAACACATAAAAAATATTGGCATAGAATAGAAGGTGTGGAAACTATGAGTTGGCTTCGTCGCGGCACATGCATCCGGCATGCAAGAAGACCTGGAACAACGCTGCGGTCGCGTGAAATACGCGTGACTACTGCGTGACGTAGTTTGTGATGCCGCTTATTAAAACTTTACCACAGTTCTGGGTATTTGTAAAGGGGAGTAATTGTAACATAAACTTACAAAATAATATTTAAAACTAAAGTAAAAAGAGTAAAGCAAATGTTCATTCATGAATTTATAGTTATTATTACGATGTATAATATTTAATAATATTACCAAGGGCGGATTTGAGCGTATGAGAATGTGGATGGGTTATACGAAAGGGTTGCAATGAAATAGAAAGCAACCATAATGAGTTGGTACAAAAAATACACTTAAATTAAAAGGAGATTAGTTTTAAAGAGATCCTTAGTTAAAACTTAGATAGCATAGGAAAATGTAGAGGGTGGGGATTAGGTACACTCGAAAACGAAATGGCTTTATCAGTTTTGACAAAAAATTCTATCATAATTCAAATTCATTAAGATCGTTATTTAATGTTTATGCGTGAGCTTGACGTCATTGGTTGACCGTAATCAAAACTATGCTTAGATTAAAAGTGCAATCTATTTTAAACTTTCATTTCAACGCAATAAATAATAATATCCACTAACACAATACAAATGTCACTATATTAAACTGTAGAGTTTGTATGTGAAAAACCATAAAAAACCATTAAATAATTTAAAACTAAAGTCAACTTGTTACTTGTGACATTACAAGCTTGTCATTTCAGAAAAACTAAAAATGTAAAATTTAAATATTAAGCCACCCAATTGTTGTCACCTTAAGAGTGGATTTCGTGTCAGACTAAAATATAATAAAATTATAAAATACTTTAATCTTTGCTTTTACTTAATCATTATTATGTGATTGAATAGTATTAAATAAATATTATTGGCACTAATGCCAATAAAAGGATTCTGATAAATTTATTGTTGCTATGTTGTCACATGACATAAATAAAATATGATAAAATATTAAATAAATAATATTTGAACTTGAATAATCATACTGAACTTAGATAATAATCTATAGTGTTTTCTTTCTTTTTACTCACTTTTATCTCTTAAGTGCCAATAATTGTAGGACTTCTAACGATTAGGTGGTTTACCCTAATTTGTTTTATATTAGAAAATTACGAAAACTTTAAATTGAAATATGCACCAATGACGTCATGCTAGAAATGATAGGGATGGACATAGAAGTAAAAAAAGAGAGAAATTCATTAGAATAAAACGTTTTACCGAAAATATACTCTAGTAACAGTCAATAACGTTGACTTTACTATTTGTTTTTATAAATATCTAACGGCTACTTGCTAATACAAAAGAACTGATATGTCAAAGTAGCGTCATGATTTAGCTGATGTTTTGTTGTGCGATATTGAACCTAATAGTTTTATGACATGCAACTAACATTAACTCTAGAGGTGATAAAGCCATTTAGTTTTCGACCATACCTACACATAAGATAACGTTTTACCTTTATAAATCTAGAGGAAGTTCGCCACCATAATTCTTTTTTTTTTATAGGTATTAACTATTAATATTTCACTGTTGAAGTCATTATTAGGTACTTAGTTTCGTAGTTAGGAAACACAAGAAAACCTATGAATGTTAGAAGGGTATGTTTCAAAGCATATGGGAGAGTTTCTCTTGATAGTCACCATCCTGGTTTAACATAAAATCGTTGAAAAAGATTTCGTTATTAATCTAAGAATTGGGAAATTCTAGTTCTATAAATGGTATCATTTATACTGTCATCTCTTTCTGTTGCAATGATTTCTTGGTATTGATTCTGTTTGTCCGTCTCTGTCTACCGTAGAGGGAAATAAAAGCAAAATAAGAATCTCGTTCTCGTTACGCTAGCTCAGTTGTGTTTTGACATTTGTAGCGCAAGTAGATATTGTGTCATTTATCAGAAAAACAAAGTGAGCGTAAAATAGTCTAAAATGCCGAAGAAATTAAAAGTTGTTGTTAAATCCTTGTATTCACATGAAATAAGAAAAGATGTAAGCTTGGATAATCTAAAGTCACTTAAATTAGAAGATGCCTGGCCTTTTATAAGGGACGAAATAGAGATCGAGATTGGTAGCAGTCAGTTAGTATGTATCCCTCACATTACCGAAGCGGATTTATATAAAGTAACGTCCCTGTTTGTTCCAAATGAAAAGGAAACAAACGGTAAAATGTTTACACCACTAGGTGAATTGGTAAAAAATGTAGATAATGCTAAATCTGACAAAGAGTACGTGAAGTGGCTTCAATCAGAAGACTTTCAAGACAAGGACTTTAAGTTTCCACATGAAAGCGTAAAGGTAAGTTGTTTAAATAATTACAAATCCAGCTTACCACTAAGTTAATTCCGACCTTGCGACTTCATTCGATCTTCGTTTGCCCTGCTTTAATGTAAATTTAAATTTCATGAAAATCAATACCAATATTCAGATTTCCCAATTGGTTCGTAACTTTTCAGACACAAATATTTTTTATGGTTTATGAAACTCTTTACATTTACATTTTATGTAAATTTTTATTGAATATAATATTCTAGCCCTGGACCTACCTCAACATAGAGACAGTAGTGATGTGCCATAATTTACATTTCAATTCATATTATTATATTATGTATCAGAACTAGTATTCATACAATTAGTTGTCCTGTAACTTGATAGCAGTGCATTAATCTGAGATTACCATAGAGTTAAATGGCCTTAAATTTATACCCAGCTAATTATTCCAATGATTTTTTTAAAATAATTGCAATAAAACCTGTCAATATATTTTTTTAAATTTGTTTCACTACCGTATGTCCAATTATAAACAACCTACTTGTAGCCTACAGCCCATTCTGGATGTAGAAATTAGAATTAATTTAGCCATGAAAAATCAACTTGAGTCATATTCAGTGCATCTAATTATTATTTCTATTTTAATAGTAAGGATAATGAATGCATACTAATGTAATTATTTTGCTGTAGATATTATATGTTAAAATCTGACCTGTTATCGTGCCTTGAGCATATTAAATAGGTTTTAAGAATATATTAGTAATGTAACAAAGGCATACATATGAAATGAACTAGAATGGATAGATTTCTAATTATTAAAAGTGCTACTGGATTCATTGTTTATGATTGGTGTATTATTTTCTTTTATTAATAGACTTTGTCTATAGTGATGCCCTAGTAATATACCTTTATTATATTTAAAATACCATTATCAGAACCTGTGTCTGTCTAATAAGATTTTACAGTGCTTTGAATGTATCCTAAAATGGTTCAGGCAGAATATTATTATTATAAATTTCTTACAGAATTCCTAATATTAAATAATTTTATATAGTTTAGGTGCTATGTTAAATTAATAGTGTAGCCAAAGATAAGCCTATGTGATAACTCAATACATACAATAGAATAATAATGAAATGAATTGAAATATGCTTGAAATAATCATGTGCTGAAATAAGACAATTTGGTCTTATTGCCAAATACTCAAACGTCTTTTAAAAGTAAAGTGGCGCTTAAACTAGAAATTCTCATACAGTTTAAGTGCCGCTTTACTTACTTTATTAAACCGTTAATGCCTTAATTATTATTCTCTGCCTGTCAATTATAAGTTATGGGTAGTACATGCACAGAGAATTAATTTTATAATAATGTTCTTTTTTAGAATTGTTAATAGCTATAAAAATGGAGATTTATTATCATTTATTGAGCACAGAGTGCCAATTCTACATACTATATTATTCCCATAGCCATTATTCTTGCTAATTAGTTTATGCAGTCTTATCATAGAATCTCTAATCTATGAGTCACTAATGTGATGCTTATTATCATTCTTTGTATTTATTAACATGCATGTTAGCGTAGACTAGGTACATGCTGTTCATATTGTTTTATTTATTTAATCTAAAAAACAATCAGCATTTCAAGTTCTAGTCTATTTCAAGTAATATGTGTTTTAGTATTAAAAACTATACCATACCATTTACCAATTATATATTGTTCAATGATGTATACTTTTTAAAATGATGATTACAAAGAAAGTTGCAACACATTCTCGCAGCTGGCACTTTCAAAGCATTATTTCCAGAATTTCATATGTACCAATATTTTATAAAAACAAACCATCTGAAAAATTATGTACAGATTTACTAAGCTTTTTATCCTTATCTATCATTACCTTTTCCTGTTTTCTAGCTTCGCCCAATGTTTTTTATAAACTTAAAAACATGTTAAAATAATATGGATTTAATTGAATAATCCGTGAATATTATCTTTACGTAATAAAAAGAAGGAAATCCGTCTGGTGGTATTAATGGTAGGCCTGGTATCCCTCCGTCACGGGACTGCAGTGGGACATTAACGGGCTGTTATGATACTTAATTATTTATTTCTTGAGCCTCCGTCAATGTATCATCGTAATATGAACGCAATCAGATTCTAAGTAGAGTAGCTTTTGTAAGTTTGGGATTAGTTACACAAAAAAATCCTTCTCGTTTTACATAGTAACTAACTAAAAGACCGGTTATAGTAAGACGAAAGACTGAATAAAAAAGTTAATCCTAAAAAAAGTGCAGGTCAATGTACTAATAGGTATAAAGGCGTCTATTCGTTATCAATCAACAATTATACAAAGTATTAAGTGTACACAGGTACGCCACATTAAAATAGGCACTAGTGTAATAATTTGTATGGAAAGGAAACTTGGTTTAGTTAGAAAGATTTTTTGAATAGGCTTTGGTGTTAAGTTTCACAGAAGTAGTAGCTCTTAATTGGTTTTTTACAGCATCCACGTGATTAGATAGGGTGTTATGGTGGGGGTTTTGTATTTTTCGATTTGGTGCACTGTCGATGTAGCCGTCGATTTAGGCTACTGTCGATACAATAGCCCGCCGATGGAACTTTTACGATACAGCGACCATCGATGTAGTGACTGTCGATATTATAACCTAGACCCGTATGGTGTCAATTACATTCTTACCCCGTCATCGGATGGAGATTTCGTTGTCTTATTGATTGTAGCATGATATTAAGAGCAATCATCGTATTTTTCAATAAAGACGAGTTAGCACCTTGAACTTACCTGTATCCGAAAATAACTCTAGCCGTGCACCTAATATTAAGATTTTAGTTTCCTACACCGAGCTAAATATACAATACACTCATGAAATTTTCCAGATATTCACTCCAAACATTCAGTCTTATAGCATGCAGGTTGCATATTAATAGATTGTTACTGCCAACGCGATTGCAATTTGCTATTACCGTGTCCTCTATTATTACATTGCACATTTATTTAGTGGTACAGTACAGAAGCGTTTAATTTTTTTTTTAAATAAGGGATTCAGTTCTGTTGTTGTATCATATCCTATCATCCTGATGTTTAGAAAAACAGTTTTTTTTAAGGTACAATAACAGAGAAAAAATCACAACACACATACATAGCTTATCAATATACATTACACAGAACTCCTTTCTTCATCTTCCTTTTCTTTTTCTTCCGTTTTAATTGTCTGTATGTTCTTTGAATTGATGTAATATTTGTTCGTCTAGAACGCAATGAGTTTGAATGGTATTTTTTTTCTTACTTTATCCAATTCTTAGCTTAATTATTTAAAACTAGCTACTTAACTCAGTTTTCTACTTCACTGGGTACACAAAGCTGTGAAACGTCGCGCTCTTTCAGGTGTAACTGAAATTCAGTGCCTCTTGACATCTGTGATGTTAAGGAGCACTTGCTGAGTTACCACCTTTTGCCACAATTTTTTTACTTTTGTTGCATTGTAATTTTTTTATGTTATATTTTTTGTGATTGATGGTAATAAACAGATTTTCATTTAATTTCATTCATTTTCATTTCATTTTGACAATGGCTCTCCGTATGTTTCGTTTCGAAACCATTACGTAACTGTAAGCGTTGAACATTTATTTTCCGTAATGTTTATGTTACGGCTAATACCCGAAGTGCGGTTACACCTAGTTTTAGCCGGTTAGAACTAGTTTTATCCAACAGTGAATGGCTGGAACTAGTTGTAGCCGGCTCGATAAAGGCTAGACCTAGTTTTACCCGAAAACAATCGGCTAATACTAGTTTTAACCAAGAGTATGTGGCTACACCTAGTTCTAACCGGCTAAAACTAGGTGTAACCGCACTACGGGTATTAGCCGTAACATTTATACTAATTTAAACCTCTTTTCAGATCACGCTTCAAGATGAATCGAGCAAGAACAAAGTTAGAGTGATAATGATTAACTTCTCCAAGACTAAAATTAATAAAGATCTCGTGAATAAAGTTTATTTGGATATAAAGAATAACCCAGGTTTGTCCTTTTATATCTATACTATACTAGCGGCGCGTCCCGGCTTCGCACGGGCATTATTTTCCCGCTTTTCTGTTAAACATTTTCCTAAATTTTCTTTGCTATGAACCTCACGGAGCCCGAGACCTTTCCAACGAATGCGAGTTATAGCGTCAGGAAGGAAAACCCGACTTATTTTTATATAGTAGATGAGAAAAACCCTACTCACGTTGTCGTAACATGAAATTCAATAAATACAAAAGGGAGAATCTGTGAGAAACTTCCCTCTTGTCAATGGGGACATCAAATAGCAAACAGATACAAAACCTTTTACGAAAGTTTTTAAGAACTTTTTCAGTGCAAAAGTTGTTCAATTCAGTGCAAAAAAATCACTTTTCTTATACGTATTTTATTTTTTAGATATAAAAGGCAAAAAGTCTGTATACATGATCACGAGTGTACTGATGGCAAAGACAATAGAATTCAGAGTGACCCGAGGAGCGTCTTCCAGAATATTCCATCTGGGTAACGCTTCGCCACTTGTGTTTGGACTGGAAGAATTTGTTATTGGAGAAGATGGAAAACTATCTGCCAAGGTAAGTTTTAACATAACACTTTTACTTATTTTAACCAGAAATACAATACATACTTTTTAGAGATTATTATTGATTGCGGTATCGAAACAAATTGATTGCTGCTTAGTAACCCCCGGTTTCCGAATGACTGATCAAGTAAAACTCAACTAATCAAGTGTTAAAACTATCATTTTCAGAAACTAAAATGACCGTTTTGACACTTGATTAGTTGATTTTTACTTGATCAGTTATTCGGAAACCGGGGGTTAGTTAGTCAAATAGGCTTATGTTAAGTTTACTTCGACACACTGTTAACAGCAGCTGAGTCTTGTGTCTTTCACTTATTGAAAGATCGATGAGTACAAAACAAATCATTTTTCTTTGTCAATTCAATTCAAACCGTAAATAATGTTTCGTTGACTCCGTTATATGAATTACGACGTATAATAAATCATCTACGTTTTTATGCCTCCATATCAGCGTGTCTTCGTCGTAATATGCCGTATATTAATACTTAGCTTATTATTAATTCATTAAGTATGACTAATTACGATTACGTGTAATTATTATGTACTTGTCGAAACTAATTGATTAACTATTGTTGTTTTATTCTCTAGTAAACAATGATATTTTTTGTTTAGAAGGTACCTTAGTGTGTTTTCTGTCTTGTTTTAAACCTTTTTGTCGGCTTAAAAAAAGTTTAGGAAATACGAACTAAAAAAAATGGTACTTAGACATTTTTTTTATATGATATCGTTGATATCTAGGCTTAAAATTAAGCTGATTTTGGACTAGATAATGGTAATTACATTTATTTATAATCAATTATAACACCTGGGTGTTTCCAAAAATATGAATTGTAAGCATGAACATTTTATTTTATCCAGTCCATTTTTGACTTGTCTAAGAATCGAAGCAATGGAACCTCTAAATTCCTTTCAATATTCTACTAGCTGACCCGTGCCCAGTTCGTTGGGCGGCGAAAAAATGCGTCTCTTTTTTTATACATATTTCATTACTGCTCCACTTCTATTAGTCATAGTGTAATACCAATAGCCTATGACACTCCCCGATAAATAGACTAACAGAGTAAGAATTTTTAAAATCGGTTTAGTAGATTACACCCTACAACGTCACAAACACACAAACTTTACCTTTATAATATTAGTATAGATTAAAATTGATTACGACTCGAACTAATGGTGTAAAGTACAAATTTAAGTACGAAGTAGCCCCCTCTCGCGTCTCGCCAACTTTACTCGCTAAAAAATAGGATGGAGATCTATTTAAATCAACTTAACCAACAACTTACTACTTAAACCGCTACTGTACTTGTCGATGTGTAAATCGGGCTTAATTGAGTAAACTTTTAAGAGTAAACGATTTTGGAATCTACGAAAAGTAATGGAAAAATTGAATAGCGAAACAAGGACTCGCGTGACCATGACCTCTAAGAAAGCAGGCTCGATTCCTGCTTGTATTAATTTTTTCTTTGTCTCTGCCACTGTACAACCAGTAGTCTATCTCGGCCGAATATTTATTATAAATGCCTACGGGTGGCTGCGCGGTACGTACGTAATGCGATAGGGCTGCTCACCTCCAGCTTCTTAATTACATTTACCTACTTTCCCGCTCGTTAAGCCCGATTTACACATCGACAAGTACAGTAGGCGAGTTAAGTAGTATTTTAAGATTAAGTTGATTTAAATAGATCTCCATCCTATTTTTTGGCGAGTTAAGTAAAAAGTAACCCCCTCTCTCGCGTCTCGTCAACTTAACTCGCCAAAAAATAGGATGGAGATCTATTTAAATCAACTTAATCAACAACTTACTACTTAACTCGCTACTCTACTTGTCGATGTGTAAATCGGACTTTACTGCGGCACAGTCGCGCGCGACTGTTCACTCCGCAAAGCCACCGCTATCGTGAGCGTGTAGGTATAACTCGCGTTTCGTCCGTTTCTATGAAGTCGAAATACTGTATATTTTTATACTGTCTCTGCCTTTTTTATAAAAAACAATGTAGTATCACCCATCACATCCTCGTCACATTGTTTTGTTTTTTAAAGTACGTAAGTAATAATAATAGTAATCAATTCTTATAATCACAGCAATCTTATCGTTGAATGTATTGATACGCGCGATACAAAGAATACGTACTTGTGTATGTTGACGGTTATTTCCCTTGGCCGATAACTAGACACGCTATTTGTTTTCTGATTTGAGAATTTATTTTAATATCGTGGATTAGTAAAGGCCTGATGCATGGTTTGAGGTAAAGTGGTCGGGGATGGAATACCAACTAACCAACCTCGAAATGTGCCACTGCGTGGCCCCTTGGGATTTAGTCGGTAGACCAGCCCAGGATACAATTTTTTCTTGAGTTATCTACTAAGGACTCAATGATTTTACGATACAATTTCGATTAAGTAAGCGGTCACATTCTCCGTGTAGTGACGGAATAAGAATACAATATGTCACCACACCATCTCATGCTGTCCCATGGGTGTCGTAAAAACCGACTAAAGGATAGTCCCTTAGTCGGTTTTTACGACACCCCCCCTGAATATTATCTTTCAAAATTATAAGAAGGAAAACTGGAAATAAAACCCTATACCAATCCGCCTGGCCAGCGTAACGTGGTATTAGTAGGCCAAGTATCGCTCCGTCACGGAAGGAGGCCCGTCCCTGCAGTGGGACAATAATGGGCTGTAATTATGAAGCGATCACAGTATCATTATTATGGCCTTACCATATGGATAGCACTTTTTTTCATCATAAAAACCTGTATATAGTCCAAAGGTTTGACGAGACTCTTCCAAAAACAAAGGACAACTTGGCCCAGTACTAAGCTGGTAGTTGAAGTTGGATTTTCAGCCAAATTTGCTTTCGCTTTCTTAGACTTAGATCCGCGACATAAACAAACAATGATTCAACAACAGTAACTATCTAAAGAATTCAATTGTATTTGTTCAAGTGCGTCGAACCAAAACAATGTCGTTGAAACAAAAACCTTGTCTTATTTCAATATCTAATTCTTGCTGCCGTGTCTCATAACAAGGAAATGTACGAGGAATTTAGTCACGTAGTTTCGATTGAACTGTTTGGTTGGTTTTAATGAAACTGTAGCATGATTTAAGTATCATCATATCACGTCCATCGCCACTGCTGGACTTAGGCCTCCTTCAAATATTAAAAAAAAACACATTATAGTTAACAATGTTTATGTTGTCGACAATGTAAGGGTGGTCTGATGCCCAAGCAAGGGAAACCCTGTATTTCAGGACTCCATATTTCCACCTTGCGCGGTTCTGTGCCTCACTAATTTATATCATTTTCCCGCCCGTCCTAACTAGGTTGTTGGTGGACCGTGTGAGGGCTCTCCCACAAGGGTATCTTGACTTAAGTATAAAGGGAAAATACAATAAATCATGTACTTAATGATACCTAAAACATTTTGGACTCTATAAATAAAATTATTATCGTATTGATGATATTTTCAAGCCTTAGCAATGTTTTTTTTATTTATCTACTTATCTTTGTAAAACTAAAAAGTGATTATTGATACCCTGGATTATCAGCGTGATTGATTGTATGTTATTCTTTGGAAGGATATCTATAATTATCTGAGCTGTTATATCTAAGAATTGGTCTACTTCCTTTTAATAAATCAGTAAATATGTTGAAAGTACTAGAAAAGCTCAAATATTCCCTAACTTTTGGACAGAGCTGAAATGGTATTACTAATCCACAAGCTACCTACATATCACGTGCTTAAGTACTGAAAACAAAAGCCAAACCAACTAACTAAGTAGGTTAGGTAGCTAAGTACAAAGCTAGGTCTAACATCCGTTACTAAGTTGATTGCTACCGTGACCTATAATATCGATTTTCATTAAAAACAATTCTAGCATACTGTTACTATTAGGTACGAATCTACAACATTAGAACTGGCATTATAGGTATAAGGTGGCTCATTAAATCGGTCAGTATGAGAAAGTCTTAAACTATAAGTCATACGATGTTTTGTTCTGAGGAACAAGACCTACAGAATCGGTATTTAAATAGAAAAAGTACAAGTTTATTTTTGCAAGACAACCTGGTTTGATTCCCGGCTAGGTACAGTATCTTTTTCAAATGTATGAATGCAGTTTTTTTTTATCAAAATCGGTGACATGGTTCCTAAGAACATGGTATGATTTATAGTTTAAGACTTTCCCATACTGACCGATTTAAATGAGTCACTCTGTATAATAATGCCTTTAAAGTAAACAGACTCACACTTTCCATAAGGAATACGAAAAATGCTTTTTAAACTCATTTTAACAATTTCAAGATAGTATTCAAAAAGTTTTTGAATTTTTAAACTCGGATTAAGGACTAACTAATACACAAAGTACCGACATACAAAAAGTACCTATTATACAAGAACTATTGCGCAAATGTTACATTATTCATGTTTACCCTTGAGACTTCGTGATCAAATCGGTTATTAGGTTTTTTTTATAGAGTTCTTTGCTCTTTTTTGACGTTGACATATTTATTTGCGGACATAGCTTGCTTCAGGTCACCTTTGCACGTGTTCATGTAGGAATGAATGGCTAGTTTTACCTAGGAAATAAGGAATAATGATAAATTGCACTAGCTGTGCCTGCGTGCGGCATCATGCCCTTGAAATAGAGTTGCATTTTTAATTTATTAGAATTTATTTTTAAGTTATTCTCCGTAAATTATATTTTCTTGTGGTTAAAATATATAATTGGTGATCTTGATAGATAAGGCATCATACAGTTTTCCAGTACGAGTATATCTAAAGGAGTCTTGTCGAAAAGCGATTCATACGTCCCTAGATGATGTCATAATACCTAACGGTTAAATTAAATGCTTAAAAGGCAAAGCTTAACTTGAAACTAAGCTTTCCTTTTATGTATATACAGGGTGTCCCAAAACTCGACGTTAATTCGAAACCGGGTGGTAAGGCAAGTCACGCTGGTTATCAGAAAAATATGAAAAAAAATCTAACTCGCATGGTTGTAAAGTTATGGGCATTTGAAAAAAAACACAAAAATTCCCGCTTTGTGACAGTCTTTTCCCTCCAGTTGTCACAAATCTTAACTTTTTCCAACTTTTTTTTTGCTGTGTTACCCTGAATAGTGCCTCTTTAAACTTTAATAAACAATTTAAAACCAGCTGGTCTAGTTTTCATATCAATAGGACTTATTTCTTTTTAATTGTCAAACTCGCGTAGTACATTTTTTTTTCACTACAATCAGTTCAAACTGGACATTTTTTTCATAATAAATTTTATTCTAAGAAATAAGTCCTATTGATGTGAAAACTAGACCAGCTGGTTTTAAATTTATTAATTAGAGTTTAAAGAGGCACTATTTAGGGTAACACAGCAAAAAAAAGTAGGAAAAAGTTAAGATTCATGACAACAGGAGGGAAAAGACTGTCACAAAGTGGGAAATTTTATGTTTTTTTAAATGCCTATAACTTTACAACAATGCGACTTAGATTTTTTTTCATATTTTTCTGATAACCAGTGTGACTTGCCTTATCACCCAGTTTCGAGTTAACGTCGGGTTTTGGGACACCCTGTGTAATGGTGTTGTGAGAATATGTGAAGAATATAACTATATTGATATATATTTATAATAAGCAGCTATTAAAAATATGTAAGTTTCACATAACAAAGTTGCTTTTTATCGAAAACACTCTGAGGTAACGGTAGATACTTCAAAAGTACTGTAACTTCAGCTCAAAGCAACTGTTCTATTTCTATCTTATACGCTAATGAAGCGTGAAGAGGTGTGTCTTTGTCGATTATACGTCATTGGACGAATGCCATCCTTTAATAGCAGTCACACTTAGCTTATAGACATAAATATATTAGCAAGTTTGGCTAACAATATGAAATATATTTAGTTGCGAATGCCATTTTTCTCTGGTTATTAATCTATTTCATTTGTAATCGTCCGAGTATGGGAAAAGAGCCGCGCTGCTTGCCATAAACCATTGTTCAGTTGCTATCCTCAATTAACCTGTTTTCATCAACTAATTGACTGGTTGCCGTGAGGGACAGGACAGAGTGGTGAAGTGGTCTGAGCATTTAAAACTGACCGCAGAATCGATGGCTTGTGACAATGGTTTAAAAAGTAGTATGACTGAGGTCTTTGGAAATTTTAGCTAGGAAGGTATTTTTCCTCTTCGTAATTGTTGTTAATTGACGTAATATGATAAGTTACACTATGTTGTAGTAATAGGATCAATGAAGGCATGGAATCAACGTAGGTATGTATTTAAAAAATGGATCTGATTTTTGTATCAGTTATAAAATAGAGTAAGTTTTTTGGAGGTGTTACCAATTTCGTAAATTAGCTTACATAATATTGTGTGAATCTATTGTCTTTCAGTTACAATAGGTTTACGAAATAAGCACTCAAAATGATTGTACAAATAGGTTGTTTTCCCAAATTAATAAAATAATATGAACACTAGGTAAGCTTTTTGTGTTTCATATAATTGGTATTCCTGTTGATGAAAGTTTTATTTCACCACTATCGTTGTGAATGCATTATGAATTAAATATGTCCTACGTTACAAGTAAAAACCTAAAACATCTCGGGCCCTGCAATTAAAATGATATGGAAAATAAGGAGTAGCCAATTTTTTTGTATGAAAAATATAAATAACGTATTATGACAAATAAAAAATAAACTTGTGTATAAAAACAAACTAAATACTCTAATTTTATATCAAAGCAATTTAGAAAAAAAGAACAAAAAGTATCAGGTTCCACCGAGATTTGAACTCGGATCGCTGGATTCAAAGTCCAGAGTGCTAACCATTACACCATGGAACCGCCTGAGAGACGCGGCGAAATAGCAGTTTACTTTCTAAACACGATATTTACACTCTACTGTACTTTTAAATTATTTTTCATTTAAATAATATTAAGTAACCTACTTAAAATTTTTGGAATGATGACTTTTTAGACTTATTAATTATTTATTCGGATTACGCCTTGATATATCAATGAATTACTTATGTCTAAACTAATTCCGTATCTACTTTCTATTTACTTACAGACTTTTAAATTGTACTAGATTTTTTTTTTAATGTGACTTTATTTTATTTTATTACCGTTTTTAGAAGATTACCCCTCTAAATGAACTACCAATGAGCATTCGTAGAATGGTTCAGGTTAGTCAACAGTATAATAATTTAAGCGCCGCCTTTTTTTCCATTATTTGTATCAAAATGTTTTGATAAATATATTTACTTATCTGTAAATAATATTATATTAAAAGTATTTATGTGTCTACTTATCACGTATAGGGTAGGTAGGTAAGTACTTACCTTTAATCTGTCAGATAGGTATCTATATTATCTAAGTCTGTGTTTGTGTTTTTATGAAATCAACGTTCTTGTACATTTCTTGATAAGATTCGTAGTATTATTGTTAGTGGAAATCTTTTTAAATAGGTATTTATAGGGAAGTACCTTACTAGTACATGTATGTTCAAAAATCATTTCTATGATTGAAGCAACCGTTTAAATATACAGCTCCATCTATCGGCGCGGCAGGGCGTATAAAAATACCTTTTGTTGTATTGTGGTGTCGTTTACAACTTTCACTAATGCAAAGGCAGCAAAAGTAATTTACGAACTTCAAGCTATCTTTACACTATTATGATAAAATTACCTATTTAGGCGAAACAGTAACCTACTGACAGATCACTCGTAAAATTATGTTTTATACTTACTTACTTTTTTAATTAACATTGCGCTAGTCTTTGGTCGTTCGTTAAAGTTAATGTATGCCTGCGCCGAAACAACAAAGGTCGTAGGTTCTTTCCCCTCAAAAGTCAATTATTTGTTTGTCAAGTATCATAAACAGGATTTCATTGAGTATGGTTGTATCTCTGTTTGTATGTCGGTTAATAAGTGATAGAGTATCAATAGTAATGACTGCAATGATTGGGACTAGATAGCGTAATGCTAAATATATTATTATTTAAGATTACTAACATAAAATTATCTTTCTTTACAGTTGCCTGTCACCATCAAATCCAAAGCTCTTAATTGGAAGAAGGTTAATTCATCAGACCATCTTTACATCCCGGGCAAGCAGGAGGAGGCAGCAACGAGCGCATAAACCAGATCAAGAATGCGCCAAACCCATACATGATGCTTTAGAATCCATTAGACACAATTATTATATACTTAGTAACTTTACGTATTAACGTAAATACTAAACATCGTCAACGTATAAAAAGAATCAAAATTTTTGAGATTAAAACAGTCCCGAACGAAAATAGTAAGTACGCTCAAATAATCGGGCCTTAATTTGACACTAATGACGTTTATGAAATGAAATGAAAATTTACACCTACGAGGTTTTAACACGAAGAGGTTTTATACGATGTAAAGACTTAGACATCGTAACAAGGTTTAGCCAGCTCTACAGTGAATGCTATAAGCATGCTATTTAGAACAATTTTATACTAAAATTTTACGGCACTAGACTAGATAAATAGTTTATAGACTGTTCGATCACCGTCTAATTTTTTTATCTGTAGTTCATCTACTAAAAATGTTTTGAAATATTTAAATATACTTAATTTAGATCACATTTATTTATGTAATAACGCTTTTAAGGTAGATGTTTGACATTATTTAAATAGTTTTAAGTATCTATCGTTTTTATGTTGTATTTTATTAGTTATGTATATGTAGCCCACCCATTGTCGTATCTAACTGTTCGTGTATCAATGTTTTACGTACAATTTTAGTAGTAAATTAGTTCTTGGCGTTTCATGTATGGGCTCCATAATTTTCACTATAATTTAGATGTACTTTACTGAACAAAAGCTAATGATGAAAGATCCGGTAGCTTAACTATTTAAAACTTTTTACTGTAATTACAAATCGGGATAGGCTTTGATGTTTCAGTCAAATTAGTCTTGACATACAAAATAAATAGAAATATTAGTTTATACACTATTACATTTTAAATTTTAGTTTAGCTTGTAAATAGTAAAATTGGCATAAATGTTAAACACATACATAGAATACCAGTTTCATCTTCGGAACCGAACATTCCAAAATAATTGTTTTCATTGTGGAATTAAATACAAAAATATGCTTTCAAAGTATTTTTTGTATCAGTTATTTATAATATTATGTATTTTGCGCACTGACCGACTGACGGATTATATAAATTACCCAGTACCTATCCATGGACAAAATTTAAATTTAAAACTTTTTATGTAAACCTTTATTAAAAGTACGTACGGCTTCTGTTTATGGCTGTACTTTTATAATTTATTTTGACAGCACCGTTTGCAATCTGTGATTTTTTTTTGTTTTTAACCAGTATTTTTTAAGTATTTGACTTATATTATAATAATTATGTTTTGTACATACTTAATTTGATTTATTTTAATTTTGTGTAGGCACCTATTTGTATAAGTGATTGTAGATACAAATGTAATTTTAATTTGTTGGCATATAATCACAAATATAGCGTGTCTTAAAAGATATTTGTTTTATTTAATATTTTAATTCAACATCATAGCAGCCCATAAAAGGATGCCTCGCCTCATCTACAGTAGGTACTCGCAAATAAATTGGCCGGCCGGTAGTTGTTGCGGATGGGGACATGGGGTGGGGTGATGGTGTTTTATTTTTACTTGTCACGTGCAAACTTCTTTGATAGCTAACTTCAGACCGCTTTACTGAAAATAGGTTTAGCCGACAGATGCCAGACCGGTTGGTATAGCGTTTTGTTTCAAGTTTTCCTCCATTTCTGGTATGATGGATGAGATAGCATGTTTTCACCACACGGACAGTAATTTAACTTAATTCAATGAAAGTCGAAGCTAGGCCATGCAACTCCGGAATTCCGTAAAAATTTTACTGATTTTTCAGTTCCGGAATTGAGAGGAGTAATATCGGAATTCCGGTATTCATCATTAAATAAATAATCCTCACACATTTACACATCGCCACCTAGTCCCAAACTAAGCAAAGCTTGTACTATGGGTACTAGACAACGGATAAACATACTTAAATACTTTTTTTTGTAAATACATACTTATTATACATAGAAACCACTCAGACCAATGCAAACAATCATGTTCATGCACACAAAGATTTGCATTGAGCGCGAATCGACCCTGAGACCAATGTTGATATTATTAAATAATACCTGCATAAGATACCATTATTTGGCTAGTGAGTTGTCATAATGTTGCCTATGCCATAATCCAACGCTATTAGGTACAGCTAAATTTAATTAAACTAGACGAACAGAACAGCTCTATGAGTTGAGACAACTTGCGATGTCGTATAGAACTCTAAAAGTCGCCTACCTACTATAAGATGTTGTCTTTCACTATTTACACAATCCAGACACACACGGAGAACAGTACATTTAGTTAGCCCTAAAAAAATTCGCCGCAGCGCGAGCTTGTTCCACAAAACAGTTGTTCGCGGTAGGAAGTTTCGCGAAAATCGCACAGTGGATGACCGCCAACCATTTTGGTGATGACGATGGTAGGACAGTCGATTGCGAGTGGTTCTGTAGAGAAATTCAGCTGCGGGCAATGTCCAGAACAACTCTTGATAAATGCGGTAGAGAATGCAAAGAGACCCTACATCTCTCCGCAAAGCCAAAGAATCGAGCCGACTAGGGAGTACCTGATCGTCAACAATTCGAGCTGCTCTTCGTTGTATGCGGTCAATAGAAGGAGTTGGCTGGGATGCTCCAGCCCAGAGATGGGAACATGCAGTATTCCAGATGTGGCCGAACCTGAGCCTTGTATAGTTGTAGGAGGCGATGGTTGGGCGTAAAATACTGACCCGCTCTATAGAGTATTTTACGCCCAACCATATAAATATGTACTTATATACTGAGCACCCCCAACTTTTGCAAAGCTTTGGAGGTAAAGTTAAATAGCTTTACCTCCAAATGATCGCGAAACTGAACTTAGCTCGAAATGCTGACACCCAGGATTTCAATAGACGGCTTGGCAACACAGTGAGCGCCTTCGAAGTCAATATCCACGAAGAATGGAGATTTTATAGCGGTAAACGCGCAAACCTGTGTCTTTGAGGGGTTGAATCGACCTACCTAGATTTAGCCGACCCCAATTCGTAACTAAGCATGTTTTCGATATCAGACACAAGGTTTTCATTAACGTTTTCCACCGCGAAAGAGACTTAGAGAGTACTTTTTTTAAATGAAATAGATTTTCGTTTCCACTAATAGCGTTTTTAATATTGTGTTTACTCCGCTCCGTTTTCGAGGCAGGAGCGAGCTCATTTCTACTCTTTCTTCACGCTCGGCTCTTTCCTTCCGACTATTTATTGGTGGAAATACAACTTTCCACATAGCATCTTTAATCGTCTTTAGAACTTCACAATAGCAGTTCTATATAGAATTTGATCTCTCGACTAATTTTCTAATGTACGCGATGGTGAGTATCTGACAGAAGCTTACAAATATATTTTTATTTTTATGTGTTCTGCTAACAAGTGTGGAGAATAAAAGTGTTTTTCTCGTCCGCACGCGGACGGAGCCGATCGCGTGTCGCGGCATGTCACCGGCTGTGTTTACCCTTGACTTGGTAATATAAACTTAAAACACTGCCCCCCCCTTACTCATAAACGCCGCTTAAATCATCAATGTTTTAGCTAAATTTTTATTACGAAAGCCAACCTTATACCAAACAAAACCGTCAGAGTTTAAGCTAATCAATTGACCAAAATTTAAGAGGAGTTTATGAGTAAGGGGGTAAACATACCTACAAGATTTAATTCCGTATAAAGATTGTAAAATTCGTTTCGATGCGAGCCTTTTGGTGAAGTTGGAGCTTAACAGTCAGTTATTTTTTATGGTATGTGTTTGAGGTAGGTAATTTAGGAAAAAATAAAACAATGTAATTTTACTCTATAAAACTTTATACAGTAAAGACTAAACTTACACCATCCTTATCATACCTGATCACATGCTGTTACTATATGACTTACATAAGTCTTGTTACTTTATTTATTACACACATACAGATTATTCCATACAATTCACACATTAAATTGTAAAAAAGTAGGAAATACATTTATTTTAATTTGCCTACTGGAATCACTTTAATTCCACTTTATTTAAAGGTAAGAAATCTTTACAATCAAGTAAATAAATGAATTATCCGTGTGGTGACGGAGTAAGAATACAATATGTCACCACCCCATCTCATCCCATGGGTGTCATAAAAACCGACTAAGGTACTATCCGTGAATATTATTTACGAAATAAAAAGAAGGAAGACTTGAAATTAAACCCTATACCAATCTGTCTGGCCAGCGTGGTATTAGTAGGCCAAGTATCTCTCCGTCACGGGAGGAGGCCCGTTCCGGCAGTGGGACGTTAATGGGCTGTTATGATGATGATGAAATAAATGAAAGATTGTACATATATAAACAGAGATTAAAAAGGAAATCAATTATAGGATAGTATTCAATGTTACAGTTGTAAAGAGACATATAAGTAACATTAAATTGGAGCCAATTGTAATACATAGCATTTAAGTAAGTAAGTACAATATTCATATTATTATAAAGTATGGTGGTCTCGATCACCACGAAAAACAGCTTAAAAAAGGTTTAAGTTCGAATAACCATAAAGGTATTGACAAAATTGAGACATTCCATCATGATATTAAATGTAACTTATAAATAAATCATATTAACTATGTTACATTCACCAAATTACCTTGGTTTTTTTATTTTATTATCAAGATTAATTCTAGCTTTTTTTTATTGTCATTTCGAATTCAAGAAAAGGCCAAAATCATTTCAATTTTTTCAGGGAAATATTAGGTACTGAATTGTATGACCAATTAAATGTCATATTAATTTTTAAAATAAACTGGTGATTGTAAAACAGCTCATGAATCAATAAAAATAACAATTAACTCTAGCTTATATTTATTATTGAATTTAATATTTTTTAATAGTCTTTCTAATGAGTGCCATGCGTTGTCTGTGTGCTTCTGTAACTGCGGCACGTTTGTATGGCCGTAGTTCATCGTTTCCAAAACCAGGTATCCACATGTTCCATTGCCGTTCTGTAACATAAATAATATACTGTTCAATAAATTTCATTATGTATAAAAACTAACTACCCGGTCTGGCTGTGCCAGGGTGCAATGCTTAAACACTACAATATTATGCATGTAAACCTTTCCCTTATAAGTTTAACAAAATGCAAAATTGTAAAATATTTACCTAAATGTAGTTGAACATCCCTAAGTTCTACATTAGGTGCGTGTCGATGCTTAGCAAGTGAACAAGAAGCGTTAAGAGCCGTGTCTATAAAGTCATCAGCTAATTGTAAGAGCATTTCTTCCACTTCTTCATCTAATTGTACTGTTGGGTCTACTTCTCGGACTAGCTCTTGTAAACGTGGACGGCTTAACAACTGAAATCAGAATAATAATTTAAAATTTAAAAAATTGTGGTTGTAAAATAAATTGTCTCAAAAGCTTTATAAAATGAGATTTGTGAACAACTAACTCTCCACATGAAACAACAAACAATGCAAAATTAGTCATAATCTTTATAATATTATATCTGTGCTACTCAACACTTAAGAACTTATGTCCTTGTATAGGATTTAAGTTCTCCAGTATTGAATGGGATATTTTCAAAAATCCTAGTAAGTAGGCTATGGTGTTGAAAGAGTATTTCAGTTCAGTAAGAAAGTGTTTATTGGCAGAATAACCCAATTTAAGAGCGTATAAAACTATAACCATACCTGCGTTGTTTGATCTCCACCTCCGCTTTGGTTTGCTTTGGCGCCAACTTGGGACTGTGTCCCCATCGGGCTATGTTGTGAAGGTGAACCTTGTAATGATGAAGACTGTAACTGAGGACTTTGTAATGGATTGTTTGCGTACTGTATAGAACCTTGGTTTATCGTACCAATAGTAGGCATATTAGCACCTTGCCCCATAGAGTTATTCGACATGATGGAGACGTTTATTTTTCTCAGATGAAATACCTATAAACTTATGCAAGTCTTTTTAACTTTTTAATTCAAAATTTTATGAAGCTCAGCAGAAAAATACAACTTTTTAAATGTCAAAATGTATTTTGTCTGACGTTGACGCATAACTGACAAGTGACATAACTTTGTCCATTCTGACATTTTTTTTTTAATGCAGCTTGGACCCTTACCATTGTGCCCATGGTGACCAGAATGAAATTATTACTATTGATAATTAAAAAAACGTAACACAATCCAGCGTAATGGCGATCCAGATTTAGATAACTTTAAAAGATGCAGTTGTACTTATCGGACCTAATCATGAATAAGCAGATCTAATCAATCATACGCACCATCATTTTTATGTAGTTAATATTATGCAAACCTTTTATGTTATTAAACTCGAAAACTTAGTAAACAGTTTAAATTAGCAAGTATAAACTGCTTATAATAACTGCTTCACCTATTTAATAGAGATTAAATCGCATTAGTTTCATGCCGTGCACGCATAATTTGCGTAACACTTTATTTCATTAACGAGTGATTGTCATTCGTTGGCGATAAAGTTTAATAAATAAAATTTATTTATTAATAATTAAATCAAGGTGCTGCTGACATAAAAAGATGCAAGTTTGACTTTCTGCCTTTACTTCGAATTTAGTATTTTTCTGGAGTTTAATTCACAGAAGATAGCAGATAGCATTTTAGTTATTTTATAATTAGCATACCGTATGTTGTTAATTCGAATGAGAATGCAGATTCAAAGTCAAACTTAATATTTAACACGTTCCCAGTGCAGTGTACCATATACGGTACACGTGCATTGTTTTACTATTGTGTCTGCTGGCGGCACTATGAAAGGGTTAAGATTTATGACAAAATAGTAGCTACGACTATTATTTCTACAAGGGTACAAACTTGTACTTCGCTTGATTCGACAGTCGGGTTCGGTAATAAAAATACAAAGCCATAAAATATTACACTTAATTTATTATCTAATCAATTTCGTCTAGAAGTGACGAACCGTCTGAAAACTCTTCTTCTTCTTCAACAAATCTATCGGGTGGTATCAGGTTTTTTCGTAGATTATTTGTGAAGTCTACGAGGGCAGCTTTGATATTCCAACTGTGGTATCTTAGACGCCTGGAAAATGAAAGGCTTAATTAAATTTAAATATATCATTTTTTGTGTGGTGACGGAGTAAGAATACAATATGTCACCTCCCTATCTCAGCCCATGGGTGTTTTTAAAACCGACTAAGGTACTATCCGTGAATATTATCTTTACGAAATAAAAAGAAGGAAAACTTGAAATTAAACCCTATACCAATCCGTCTGGCCAGCGTGGTATTAGTAGGCCAAGTATCCCTCCGTCACGGAAGGAGGGCCTCCTTCCCGTCCCCAATCCCTCCGTCCCTGGAGTGGAATATTAATGGGCTGTTATGATGATATCACGACGAAAATTTGCACCAGTGTAAACAAAATCCAGTTAAGTAATACGTTTTTTTACAATTGCGTCCCCGTTTACTTGATGATGTGGTAAAGCAAGGCAAACGTTTTTTTTCGATGTCAATTAATTGTTTAAATTTCGTAATACCTCTAGTAGAAAAAAATTTACACTTACAATTCTGCTTCCGGCTTCTTTAGTTGAGTGACATGTTGGAACATTTTACATATACCTTCAGTTTCATCTATTGAGGGATTGAGTGGTGTCAGAGAATTCATATTTACAATTGGAGTCTGTAATAAAGGTAATTATGTATGTCCATTAGTTATGCCCATGTTGAGCCGTCATAATGGGGAGATAAAGAAATACAATATTACTTTTAAAACACTAATTGCTTGAAAGTGTTATATGTTTCTTGGAAATATTAATGTCTAGCAAAAGATATTAAAGGAAAATAATAATTATTCGTATTTACAATAAGCCTGTAACTGATGCTCCATTTTAAACGTCAAACAGAAACACAGTTCTATGGTGTGACTGTACATAGCAAGTACGACTAATAGAAATAATCGTTCGTAGACAGAACGTTTCGCCGTGTGGTGACGGAGTAACAATACAATATGTCACCACCCCACCTCATCCCATGGGTGTCGTAAAAACCGAATAAGGGACTATCCGTGAATATTATCTTTATGAAATAAAAAGAAGGAAAACTTGAAATTAAACCCTTGAAACCAATCCGTCTGGCCAGCGTGGTATTAGTAGGCCAAGTATCCCTCCGTCACGGGAAAAGTCCCTGCAGTGGGACATTAATGGGCTGTTATGATGATGATACAATGTTTCTATGATTCGGCGAAACGTGCTTTCAACGAATAGTGATTTCTATTATCTGTACTTTCTATATGTAGCTTATCGTACAAGCGTCTTTCTGTTTGACGTTCCAGGCTCCAAACACAAACTATTAAAAAGAACATTTACCGTAAAACTGTGTCTAATCTGCTCAGTGGTAGCAAATCTTACATTCATCATTTCATTTTGTATTGTATATGATGCTATATTATTCTTATGCTGTATATGAAATATAAACGATCGTCTGAATTGAAATATATTCTCAGTAGGATTGTTTGGACCGACTAGTCCTTTAAATATTCCGTCAACAACAAGCATTAACACAAATTGCTGAAAAAAAAGTAGATTTATTATAGGTATATAATTTTTAATGAGTACCTACAGTATTCCAAAAGCTACTTTTAGAATACTAGGTGTTCAGCTACTTTTGGAACACTAGGTGTTCAGCTACACTTGACTACTATATGTACTAGTGTTTAGCTACTTTTGGAATACTAATAAAAAAATGTTTAAATAAGAAAAAATTGTATTCTTTAATATATAAGTATATATGGTATAATGTATAGTATGCAAGTACAGCATATAAGTTTAAATGTATAGTATTTAAGTATAATATAAGTAAAATGTAAGAGCGCCAATATCGCCAACAAACTGGCAATAGTTTAGCGATTTTGTTTTATTGAATTAATATGTATTATACCCTTTCCACTATATTTAACGACATTTGACAGGTTGACGTTAGTGACGTTCAGCAGTATCTCGAATGTAATGCCATTCGATTGTAAGCGATTTCGTGATTTTTCAAATTACTTTATTTTACACATTTGGATCCTTACATCAACTTACATTATCATTTTATTACTGTTTCTTTCTTTATCTATGTTAAGAGAATTAGCATATAGCTTAAAATGATAAAGTTATAGTTAGCTTAGGTATTATTTAAAATACATAATTTATCGTGACACACTCGCGGGTTATAGCTAATCTAAAATATCATATTACATTTTATAAACGTATTAAGAAGAGTTCCGGTTTATTCATAGCATTTATTTCTACCGATTATTTGTAATTTGTTTCATAATGGGGGTAATCGTTATGAGTGTCCATCACTAAGTAACCATGGTAACTGAAAAAAACATGGGTACGTCCATGAAATACAATATTATTTGTTTGAAAAATAAGTAGAAATATTACGAAACTTCATGGACGTGAACTGTCAAAAAGCTAAACTTACGTTGGAAGGGGTATAATTGAAAGAATAAATGACTTGAAAAATAAAAACTTACATTATGGCATAGAACATCGACAGTAAACGTCTTCATATCATGTACAGTATCCGGCCATGTTGAATACACACCCATAATATTATTTTGTGTCTGATATAATCTATGTTTGGATTTACGAATAATCTTTTCTTTGCAACTTGGATTTAAAATGTTTCTCGAATAACTACTGTAATTAGGAAGCAGTTTCTCTTGAGCCTCTAAAATATGTAGAAAAATCAGTATTAAATAAGTAATAATATTTGCAAATAGTGTGGGGATGAAATAAGTATAGCTGGTATCACCAACTTTTTTTATCCCATAATTGTTAATGTTAACACACAAAGGGTTGCATTGACCGGGAATCGGACCCGAGACCTCTAGCAATCATGTTACTCAGGGTGTACATGATAATGGCGTTTAAATTTTAACACGAGGTAGAGAATAATTTTACTAGGAGGAAATATAAAAAATCATCGAAAAAGGTCCACCCGTTTAGGAGATATAATATGACCATTTAAAGTTTTGCATTTTTTTACCTGTTTTCTTCGTAAAACCTATTAGAACGAGAAGAGTTAGGGATAATCAGGTTAAGGTATTTTTTTCATTTTACGATTGAATCATCCGTTACTAAAATAAAGACAACAATCCATGTAAAAAGAAAAACAGCTGTTTTTTTGACATAGGTTTATTTATTTCAAAGTAAAGGGTGAACCATACGTAAAATAAAAAAAGGGATATCTTTAAAATCGTTAACTGTTCCAACAGGTTTTATGCCGAAATAGAGTAAAAGATGGAAAAATTTAAATGGCAATATCTCTCCTAAGCGGGTGGACCTTTTTCGATAATATTTTTTGTTTCTGCCAAGTAAAATTAAGCCCGACCTTGTGATAAAATTTATGCGCCCTTCTCATATACACCCTGTATAACCACTACGGCACAGAGGTTGTCGATCTAGCTAGTCTATGTTACTAGACAACGGATAAAGATACTTGCAGTACGCGCAATCTAAATTAGCTGCCTTAAGTTGTTGCAAAAACCTGTGGAACTAAATTACTGGGAGAGTAGGGAGCGGTTTTTTTCTTTGATCCTGAACATGCGCAAACTTCTAGCCGGCCAAGTAAGATTGCGCAAACTTCTAGCCGGCCAAGTATGATAGCGCGAACTGTAGGTATGTGTAGGTAAATAACTCACCAGTAAAATCAGTAGCTATACAGAATGTAGCAAATTCTTCATAATAAGGCCGGACTCTCTTACGACCATTTTTCAAGTCAAAATTTGAAAAGAACTCAGTAATAAATTGTTCGACAACCATATTGGTCCTTTTATCTGGCGTCGCAAGGTAATTTTTAAAAAATGGTACAAGTACGCCATGCTGATTGAATTTTATGCCGTCCTGAAAAAATAAAACAATTTTAAAATTACACACAGGCTCAACGCACACCGAAAGAGCGGCGAAGGGCAGCGAAGAGGAGCGCAGTTTCAGTGGCATACTAATTTTAACTTTATTTTCATTAATATAATACTTATTATCGCATGATACTCTTGATCGAGTAACGCGGATGCCGCGGGAATTCCGGCGAATTTCATAAACGGATTTCTCTATCTAGCGGGTCGCTGCGCTTCGCCGCTCTTTCGGTGTGAGTTGAGCTAAAAGTACATTGCCTAAAGAGATAAAAAGTGGCTTAATGAGTATTACATGTCCTCTAAAGCATGTGAAAGCTCAGTTAACATACCACCAGTCACAGATCTATGTAAAGACCTCGTCAAGGTTGGGTAATCAGTATTATAGTTTATGAATTGGTGATTGCAACTGCCTGTAAGCGCTTTGTAACCATAATAATATTAATAAAAAAAGTAATACTTAAATATTATATTGTTAGTGTCTAAACACACTTTGCCGAACGTATGCGACCGAAGTTGCGCGGCTGATATGACACACTATAAGTGCCGAACTTACGCGGCTGAAATTTAGTTGCGTCTTGATGCGTGTGTAGTGTAAATTCAGTGTTTCGAGCGCTATCGTTAAGTCATAATGTGTCCACTACAGCTGAACACTACGCTGAACTTACGCCCGACCGATATTACTTTGTTTAACTTCGGTGTAATGTGCCGTCAGTAAAACAAATAATATTGCAGGCGTAATCATGCCGAACTTCGGTCGCGTACGTTCGGCATAGTGTGTTTAGACAGTGACTAACCAGTTCAATTAATCTAGGGAACTTGATAGAAACAGTCTTGACATATGTTATTGGATCTAATTCTTCACATAGAGGGTTACCTTCTATCCACAGCTTCTCAATTTTACTACTTACTCTGTGTAGTTCTTGTATTGATGGTATCTACAAATATAAATATAGTTAATATCTGTTTAATTATCAGAGAATAATATAGAGATGGAATGTAAATTTTCTAATTAAAACATTGACTCCTAATTTATACTATTACCTGATTATAACTTAAGTCAATGGCTGTTAAATCTGCTTTGATAAAAAAGTTTAATATATCTACAGGTGATTGGCTGAAAAAAAAGAAAAAAACGATAGTATAGATTTTTATGTTAAACATTCTGCCTGCAAATAAATGTCGGAGACGGTTGTAAATAGAAATGGTGGATAAGCTATAGTTTTAATAATTTTATATTTACATTATACAGGTCTTATGTCCATCATCTTCTGGTCATTATGTCCCAAAACCCGACGCCAACTCAAAACCGGGTGATAAGGCAAATCCGGCTGGTTATCAGAAAAATAAATCTAACTTGCATTGTTTTAAAGTTATAAGCATTTGAAAAATAACACATAATTTCACACCTTGTGACAGTCTTTTCACTCCTGTTGCCACAAATCTTAACCTTTTCCAACTTATTTTTTTGCTCTGTTACCCTGAATAATGCCTCTTCAAATTCTAATAAAAAATTAAAACCTGCTGCTTTAGCTTCCATTGTTCATTCCATTTTGTGTTTTTTTTTCAAATGCCTATAATTTTAAAACAATGCAGCTTAGATTTTTTTTTTATTTTCCTGCGTCGGGTTTGGGGCACAACCTGTATATGTTTGATAATATAATCAAATATACTTTATTAATTCACAAAATGATTTATCCAATTTATACTTATAAAAAGTTTGCCTTGTAACTGTAATAGTTAAAATAACTTAAAGAATACCTTAGATTATTGTTCCTTAAAATTAACTTTTTGGTATCTCTACCCATTCGGAGCATCAGTATTTTAAATTGTGATAAAAGAGACAATTTGTAAAACCAAATGCTTTTCGATACAAATTCTGAAAAAAAAAACATACAACATATAAAAAAATACAGAACCAAAATTTTATTACGTGTTAAGATGTTCGGTGTAAAAGACTTACCAGGATCTTCACAAAAATTGGACAAATCCAATTCAAAATTCTTATTAAAACGTTGAGAAACAACATCAGTGACAATTTCTTCAATACTTATATCCTTTCCAAAGAAATCAGAAGCTTTTTTATCATTAAATAACACATCCACACTAAACATGTTTCTACAGTATGGAAACATGAAATCGAACTTTAAAATCTTCAGAATAATGTTCAAATTTGGTGTGTAAAATGTTGTCAATTCACCCTGTGTTGTACAGTTTACAGGTATGAACATTGTACCAAAATAAGTTGATAATACATCAAAAAGCTGGCTCATACTGTCCTGCCAGTTATGTACCTGTAAAAAGTTTAATTATTTAGGTATAGTAAATTCACTCACGTGTAAAATTTTAGTTCCTGAAAAGGATAGTTAGTTTGACACTTGATTAGTTGATTTTTACTTGATCAGTCATTCGGAAATTGGGGGTCAGTGTAAGACTTGAAGACCTAGGATGTCCACAACTCAATCAGGGTCTAAATAATGTGAAGTGTAACATCCTATAATACTATATAACCATGTGACTTATGTGCTAGTTAGTAGAGTATTCTCATATTAAACTTATGTTATTTTATACTAACTTATACACACAGCTGCAGTTATAGAGTGGATCTCCTCCATAGGAAATCTTGGCCTTCGGGTAATAAGCCCGTTGAGTTTTGCTAAATGGCTTTGTGTTCAGTTTTCCTTCTTCCTAAAGATAGTAAGCATAATATAATACTTCTCGTAAATTCACATAACACCATCAAGTTATTACCCTCTAGACTATTATTTAGTATAGTAACCTAACCCATTTCATAACATAGACTACACTTGGCTTCATTACATACCATAATTTTATGAAAGTAATAATTTGTAGTATCATCTTCATTTGCAATACAACTTTCAATACACTCATTAAGAACCGGTGTTACTGTTGTTCTGTTTAACAAAAACTTTTTATAGTTTTCCATTAAATATCTCGAAGTGGCCATAGTGTATCCTCGTTGTTTATATAGTCTTCTTAAAATCAGTAAAAGTCTGTCTTGTAATTCGATGCGATTTCAAAACTGCGAAATTATAATTAAATACTGCACTTTTCACAAATTCACATCAAGACATTTTATCAACAAACAAACAAGACAGGGGGATTTGACAATTGACATTTGACGTGCGTGCAGTGCAGTGCACGAACGTACCTATACGTCCGTGGTGCAGTGTTGCTTAATATACACTAAACCTGTATACCAAAGAGTATGGTATACTCTGTATACAGCCAATACAGCCGAGCCCCAAGTTACAAGTTACACAACTTATCAAGCACACAAGAAAAAGGAAAGCCACTTTCATATATTATACATACACTCAGTCACTTTAAAACCAAAACGTTTAAACCAAAAAGTATAGACATTTTGGCAACTACAACTCTGTCCTCAAATTACATTAAATTATTATTTACTCTGTGCTGTGCTCACAGAACAATTATACTCAAAGGAGAAGAATGTCAACTTCATATAAAATTCGTGATGAAACTTTTCCTAAGCGTGCGGCGCCATCTATCGGGAGCCAAAACTGCGGTTAAAATCAGCAGCGCGGGAAATTGTATTATTTTTTTTATTTAATAAAAACAAAGAGATATATTATATTACGCCCTACATTATTAGGGCGTTATATAATATATCTATTTGTTTATTTTGTTGAAGGTTTAAATTAGGATGACTGTATTTAGAGTTGGATTTGATAATAAATCCAACTCTAAATACAACTGGGTCAACATTACGAAAAAACAGCTCCCTAAGTTTTAAGTTGGTTTAAATTAAATAAAACGTTATTATATCGCAAGTGCTGCGTAAAAACACTAATTGACAATAAATACATCAGTGATAATGTGGAACAATTGATTCGTGGAGTGAAAACCTACAAAAAAGTGTTTTTATTGCGACAACGTACATTACATTAAGTTCGTTTAAAACTTTAAGATTTATTCATATTTGTGTACTAAAATAGTGATAGTGTATCGAATAGTTTAATAATATCTAGATAAAAGACTAAATAGAATAACAAAACAGTGAACTAGTGGCGAAATTTGTGAAAAACTTTGATATTTACATAAAAACATTCGTTTTTTATTCAAATTTTGCGACTGTGAGGCCCCCCTGCGGGGAGTAGCGTGACAGCGCCATCTATCTGTAAAGCACTGAACTGACCGCATAGTTAGTGCTCTTATCGATTCTTAGTTCGTGGTTCCGCTACTCACCAAGAGATGGCGCTTGAGTGCTCAGGCTGTAAACAATTTATTAAAGACCTTCACCTGAGATGTTCCAAATGCGCGAACTATTATGATCTACAGTGTGCCAATATACTCCTGAGTCACTTCTCACTCTCAATGACGTCAGAGCTAGGGCATGCAATTCCGGAGTTCCGGAATTCCGTAACTCCGGAATTCCGTAACAATTTCACTGATTTTTTAATTCCGGAATTGAGAGGAGTAATACCGGAATTCCGGTATTCATCATTTTTTAATATTATTAAATAATACCTGCATAACATACCATTATTTGGCTAGTGAGTTGTCATAATGTTGCCTGTGCCATAATGCAACGCTATTACAGCTAAATTTAATTAAACTAGACGAACATAACAGCTCTATGAGTTGAGACAACTTGCGAAGTCGTGTAGAACTCTAAAAGTCGACTACTATGGGAATGGTAAGTGATCACCGCCGCCCATGGACACCCGCAACACCAGAGGAATCACAGATGCGTTGCCGACCTTTAAAAAGGAAGTACGCTCGTTTCTTGAAGCTCCCCAAGTCGTAACGGTCCGGAAATATCGTCGCAACGAGCTTGTTCCACAAAACAGTTGTTCGCGGTAGGAAGTTTCGCAAAAATTGCACAGTGGATGACAGCTAACCATCAAGGTGATGACGATGGTAGGACAGCCGATTGCGAGTGGTTCTGTGGAGAAATTCAGCTGCGGGCAATGTCCAGAACAACTCCTCAAAACAATCCCAGTGATAAATGCGGTAGAGAATGCACAGAGACCCTACATCTCTCCGCAAAGCCAAAGAATCGAGCCGACTAGAGAGCACCTGATCGTCAACAATTCGAGCCGCCCTTCTTTGTATGCGGTCAATTGAAGGAGTTGACTGGGATGCTCCAGCCCAGAGATGGAAACAGTACTCCAGATGTGGCTTGTAGAGTTGTAGGCGATGGTTCGGCGTAAAACACTGACCCGCTCTATTGAGCACACCCAGTTTTTGCGAAGCTAATTTAGCTTTACCTCCAAATGATCGCGAAACTGAACTTCGCTAGAAATGCTGACACCCAGGATTTCAATAGACGACTTGGCAACAAGAGGAGCGCCTTCGAAATCAATATCCACGAAGAATAGAGATTTTTTAGCGGTAAACGCGCAAACCTGTGTCTTTGAGGGGTTGAATCGGACTAAATTTAGCCGACCACAATTCGAAACTAAGCATGTTTTCGATATCTGACACAAGTTTGTTCCGGTTCTCATTAACGTTTTCTACCGCGAAAGAGAAATGACAAAGCGGAACGTACTCTTTTTAAATGAAATAGGTTTTTGTTTCTACCAACAGCGTTTTTAAAATCGTGTTTACTCCGCTCCGTTTTCGAGGCAGGAGCGAGCTCATTTCTACTCTTTCTACACGCTCGGCTCTTTCCGTCCGACTATTTGTTGGTGGCAATACAACTTTCCACAGTAGCATCTTTTATCGTCTTCAGAACTTCACAATAGCAGTTCTTTAAAGAATTAGATCTGTCGACCAATTTTCTAATGTACGCGATGGCGACTATCTGACAGAAGTTTACAAATATATTTTTATGTGTTCTGCTAACAAGTGTGGAGAATGGAAGTGTTTTTCTGTGCTGGCAAAATGTAATTATCAAAACAATAAGTAAGTTAAGTCTTGCCTTAATTTAACGGCTTAGAATGACAATAATAAAGGAGAAAAATTACCAAACATGTTCAAATTCTTAGTGAATATAATTAAACAACTGATATTATTATACACTTCTTTTAATTCAACATATTCCAAAAATTACCAGTTCCGGAACTAGCTCCGGAATTCCGGAATTAGACCTCCAGTATTGGAACTCAGTTCCGGAATTGAAAACCTTCCGATATTGCATGCCCTAGTCAGAGCAAAAGGATAACTGGATCTGCCAGGAATGTAGGTGTAAAAAGCCCGCTGTTATTAACAGCGATACAATAGCAAGTCCTACGATACCCCAACGAACGGACGGAGATGGGAGTCGCCCACAAGTTACTAAGACTGGGGGCAGGTATAATCTCGACTCAGGCAATGTCACCTTAAGGAAGAAAGCATCTGGGAGTCTATCTATAGGTCAGAGCTCTGGCTCTAGTACACCACAGCGTATCTGTAAGGTGACAGAGGAGGAGTGCTCTCTTAGCACTCTACTTGAGGAATTACGTGCTTTTCGTGAAGAAAGCGATAACAGACACAGAGCACAAAACATGACCATGCACGAAATGTCAGAAAATATCAAAACTATTAAGTCTTCCATCAATGACTTACATATTAGATATAATGAACTTAGGACAGACGTCGATGAGTTGCTGGGCACTATGGACATTGCGGCGAGCACTCAAAATGCTGTTCAATTACATTGCGACAATAATACGAAGCGCATAGAAAAACTTGGAATGATGGAGTCGTTATTCAGCTGCGAACTGGGAGAGACCAAACAAAGAATAGAGAAAATTGAAAAGTACATTATTGAGTGTAAAACTTCTATACAGAATAGTACATTTGAAAACATTAATATTACACAACCCCAGTATCCACCTAGTCCAGTACTCCAGCATGCTACTCAGGAAACGAGGACACAGGAACTACCTGAGGCGTCCACATCCTCGCTTCAATCGCAACCGCTAGCATCACCATTACATCGGCCCACAATTGGTAACACGCAGCCCTTGGGTAAGAGTAATACTTACAGTTCACGGGTGTTCATGACAGGCAAGTCACAGCAACGCCACCGTAAGCCTATTGTACGTGCTACCGGAGAGGCCGACAGTGAATTAAGGACACTGCATCCTGTCAGGCACATCCATGCCTGGAACTTCCACCCTGAAGTTACTGAGGATAGTATTCGTTCTTACCTACTTAAAAAGCATCCCGACAATGAATATACTGTCGAGAAACCCAGCCTTTTACACTCGCGTCATAACTGTTTTATAGTCAGCGTCCCTGCACACCTCTTTGACTATTACTTAGCGCCTGAGAATTGGCCAAAGAACATTGCATTACAAGAATGGTATAAATATAAGACAACTAATAAACCTCGCACAGAAAAGACGTTTTTTCGTGCGGAAAACTAAAGAACTGAATATGATTTTCTACCAAAATGTACGTGGATTAAAGTCCAGGCGTGCGGCAGTAAAAAACCTACTATACACGTTTCCTGGCCAGCTGCTGGCACTCACAGAGACACGCCTGGATGACAGCTTGTTTGATTCAGAAGTGTTCCCAAGTAACTACACAGTGCTACGATGCGACAGAACAGGCCGAAGTGGCGGAGGTGTACTACTTGCTGCTCGGCCCCCGTACACCCTGTCACGATTAAACTGTAAGTCTAGTGTGTCAGATGAGATTATGTGTGCTAATGTGTCTAATGGTCGTGTGCAGTTTACCTGTTGTGTTGTATACCTAGCTCCTAACGTGCCCGACTCTAGATACTATAGAATGTTTAATTGTATAAGGAGTGTACTAGACATTAATAGAAAATTACCAGTTATCATATTAGGAGATTTTAATCTTTATTCTACTAGTGCTGCTGTGCGTTCCGACTTTGAATTGTTTCTTTCCGAATGTAATCTCTGTCAAAAAAACACAGTAACAAACGATTTAGGACGTATGTTAGATTTGTTATTAGTGAGCCCCACTGTGGTGGGGATTTCTGTCTCGGTGTGTCCAGGGATTGTCGCAGATGAAATGCATCATAAACCTCTTGACATTGTATTAAACATTACCGCTCCATACATACGTAATGTAAACAAAACACGCAGACCACATCATTCAAATGTCTTATTTGCGTCTTCTGAGCTAAACTTTCATAAAGCTGACTTTAAACAGTTATATACTAAGTTATCAAACATTGACTGGGGGGAAGTATACACATGTACAAATGTTAATGATGCTGTAAATAAATTTTACAATTTAATACAAAACGTAGTTTCTGAAGTAGTTCCTTTAAAAAAGTCTAAACCGACCTATATGCGCTACCCAGAATGGTTCTCTCCTTCTACCATCGAACTAAATAAGTTTAAAAATAACTACCACAGAATGTACAAACAGACCAATAATGAATTATATAATGCTTTATTTATTTACTATAGGCGCTTAATAAAAACTCATATGAAATTAGAATATACCAATTACATCAACCGTATTCAGTATAACATCGGACGGGATCCTAAGACTTTTTGGGCATTTGTAAAGAGCAATCGCGAGAGTAATGAGCGGGCTAATTTTGGAGACATGTCAAATACACAAGTGGCTGATAATTTTTCTAAATACTTCAGCAGTGTTTTTCTACCTTCCTTTCCGGCCTTAGATGCTGAAAATGCAATTTTGCAGGCTGGCACGTGTCAAGCTTCAACTTGGCATGTTACTATTAACTGCATAAGTGAAACTGATATTTACAAGGTTATGTCTGCACTTGCTCCTAAATTTACACAGGGTCCAGATGATATACCACAGGTAATCGTTAGAGACTGCTGCAGCGTATTTACTAAGCCGCTGTATTTTATATTTAACCTTTCACTAGGCACGGAAGTGTATCCTACGGCCTGGAAGATGTCAAAAGTCATTCCGATTCACAAGAGTGGCCAGAAGAGTGATATAGAGAACTACCGTCCTATAGCTGTCCTTTCTGTGTTTGGGAAGGTATTTGAGTCTCTTTTAAATACGCAAATTTACCAACAATTACGCGGGTGGTTTGCTGATGAACAGCATGGCTTTTTACCACAACGCTCAACTACATCAAACTTATTGAATATTGTAACACATCTCAACAGAAATCTTAATGACAAGCAACAAGTGGACGTAGCATATTTTGATTTTCAGAAAGCTTTTGACAGGGTGGATAGTGATGTACTCTTACAGAAAATGGCAACTGCCGGGTTCTCTAGACCTTTGCTTAGATATTTTGCTAACTACCTTATTGATCGCAAACAATATGTGAAGTACAACGATGCGAAATCACAGTTATACCCAGTAACATCTGGTATAGGCCAAGGCAGCAGTTTAGGCCCGTTACTCTTCTTAATTTTCATTAACGACCTTCCAGAACAAGTCACCCACTCTACAATACTTATGTTCGCTGATGACGTAAAGCTCGCCCTTCCTATATGTAGCACCTCTGACACAGCTAAACTCCAGCAAGACATCAATGGAATTTACGATTGGAGTGCAAAAAACAACATTAATCTTAATGTTGGTAAATGTGCAATTATGTCCTATACAAATGCAGTGCAACTAATACCGTGTACGTATACCCTAAATAGCGAATCCTTAAACAGAGTTTCAACAATAAAAGATTTAGGAACCACCTTTGATTCGCGCCTTACGTTTAAACCACATATAATCAAAACTTGTAGTGCATCATGTAGGAATTTAGGCTTTGTCATGCGCCAGACGAAGGAATTCAACAATCGTCACTCTATATCTGTACTTTACAATGCATACGTTCGAAGCGTCTTAGAAAATAACTGTACAATATGGAGCCCTCATGAAAAAAACTACACATTACTGCTTGAGAAGACACAAAAAGCTTTTATTCGCTATCTTTACCTCAAAATTCATGGGTATTACCCATATATGTACCCTACTCCTTTTGTGCTTGGTATGGTTAGCTACCAGAGCTTGGAGGTAAGACGAAATCTCACACTAATTAAATATTTTATTAATTTAGTGCGGGGGTCACTCTACAACCCATCTCTACTATTACATGTATCGATTAATGTGCCTCTGCTAATAAGAAATACACTCCGGCCGCGCAAGCGTCCCCTACTACATGTACCTAATGCTTCAACTGTCGCCCTGTTAAATAGTCCCCTTTACGTAGCCATTAATCATATAAATAATGTTTTGTTATATGACGAAACACTAGACCTGTTCAGTGACACTGAGACAAGACTCCTGACCGCCAGTGGGCGCTATTTTGAGTCAATAGCAACCCCAAGCACTATACATGTTTGACGCACAGTCACTATCTATCTGTCTTATTTTAAGTTAAAGTTATTGTTATTTCATGTGTTGTTTGTGTTTAAATGTAATTTTAAGTTGAATGTATTATTGTAAATATTGTACTTACCTATAGCTTAAGCGTGTGGATTGTACTGTTAGCTTAAGTTGGTTAATAAATAAATAAATAAATAAATAAAAAACTTCATTTCTTTTACAATTTATTTATGTAAATAATATTCATAATAAAAAATATTCACATTCTTTATTGAAACATTCTTCTCTACATTGAAACTCATTGTAACATAACAAAAACCCTATAGGAGTCACTTTCTCAGAACTGGAGTCAATAACGTTCAATTTCACAAAAACACTTCAACTAAGGAATAGGATGCAATTTCACATAAACACTTCAACTAAGGAATAGGATGCTCGTGCAACGTTTTTAATTCAGGATAAACTTGTTATTTATCGAGATTTTTTATTTATTTACAAGATATTTAGGAATTTACAAAATAAACGGTTTCTTTTCTTGTAGTGTTGACTGTTGACAGCTCCATATAAACAAGTTAGGTGGTTGCTAGGAAATGACATAACATTTTCTATTTCATCTTTTCTCTCTGTCGTGACTAACAGCCCTAATAGAAACATTGTGTAGAACAGAGTTGACTCCCCCCCCTGGCTGTGCTGTTGTTGTGACTTGTGGATTGCAATGTAAAGATACTTCTAAATTTTTATTAATAAGTTCTATTTTCAGTGAAGATACAATTTTTACCATTTTTTTTATTTGTGTACGTGTAGTTAATGGGGCTCATTATTTATTTCAGTTAAAATCATGAAACCAACTATATTGACGCTATGCAAAATTACGTTATTCCTATTGATTTTCATGAGTGCTATATCTCATGTGGTACTCGGAAGTTCTGCTAAGAAATTACAAATAGGGGTAAAGAAAAGGCCAGCTGAATGTCCAGTGAAAAGTAAAAAAGGAGATCTTCTTCACATGCACTACACAGTAAGTATCTTGTTATTTCGAAGTTATTTAATTTTTCTTGTACGAATTAGGTTACCGGGATCAAATAGTACAACCTAAGTTTGTTAAAGATAATATACACGTAAGCATAGTTCTAAATATGGATGGTCGTAGTATATTATACTCTTTGGATGGTAGGTATTGGAAGTTTCTACCAGTAAATTTTTAACTATTAAACTCTGATAATATAAATTATTCATTAATCTGTGTCTTATCAATTAAATTTATAACTGTAACAAAATTTTAATTAAAAACTCGAGCAGGTTCCTTAGTATTTGTATATTGCAATTAATAATTGATTAGGTACACTGTAACACAGCAAATTAAAATTTATTAAATTAATAATGTTACAGAAATAAATGGAATCTAGAAACTTATTAGAAAATTGTTGTAATTGTGAAAATAGCTAGATATTGTAGGAAGCGTTAGTTATGATTTTTACCCTTCACTGTTTTTTTATAACACTACTTCCAAGGTGAAGATGGGGAAATAATGTTTAAGCCAGTAAGTCTGCATGTATTTACAGTTATGTATTAACATGTAAAAACCTATCGCAATGGACAAGACCTTGACCTAACAAATATTAACAGCAGTACATTATTTTAAACCCACAAACTCATGCACTCTAAATGTTAATTGAGTTAGTGTGTTATCACCAAATAAATAAGTCCTCATCATCATCATCATATCAGCCAATCGATGTCCACTGCTGACATAGGCCTCCTCCAAGTATAAGTTAATTTTTTTTTGTGTGCATTTTTGTAATACCTTGTTAATTTATAATTAGTTACTGTATATTGTGTGCAACAAAATAAATTATTTTCTTTCTTTCTTTCTTTAATATTTTCATCTATTATTACAGGGTACCTTGGAAGATGGCACAGAGTTTGATAGTTCTATTCCTCGTGGTAACCCTTTGACTTTCACTCTTGGTTCTGGACAAGTCATCAAGGGTTGGGATCAAGGATTGATTGGCATGTGTGAAGGAGAACAAAGGAAACTAGTCATTCCTCCGGAATTAGCTTATGGAGAAAATGGAGCTCCACCAAAAATTCCAAAATCTGCAACATTAACATTCCATGTAGATTTAGTAAAGATTGAAAGAAAGGATGAACTTTAAACTTTTTTTGTTTAATTTTTATCATATGCATAATATTTTGCATTTATGAGTTTTATATTCAGTTTTGAAGTTTTTGTGTAAGAATTTTTATTTTTTCTTTCTTTATACTATATACTATACCAATTTAAAAGAATGACTTTCATTTATACGAACTATCCCATTATGGTCTATTATAATATTTTTTTTCCAAAGGAATCTCCTGCCCTGGGAATCATGCCCTCTATTGCAGGAACTTTACAAACATCAATGCTTTGAACACTAAGTACATCCAGACTCAGGACAGTCATTTGTGGATAGCACAAAGAATTGTCCAGGGTGAAATTCGAACCCATCACCTTGTGAACGGGCAGTTGCTTCCGCAACCTTCGCATCATCAAGACAATTATAAGTGTGGTAATGAATCATGACTGCCCTTAATTCATGCAATGCCCTTGTAAAGGGTTATTTTCAGTTTTCTATGTACCGGACACTGGTTGATTTAAATCTAATAAAACTGTGTTCAATAAGATTCACAATAGCACTTACAAGAAAAAGGGTTTTTCCAGAGACCCAGGCAGATTCGCAATGTCGCGAGTCCCGAAATGATGGCAATCACAGAACACTGGCAATAAGTACAGTGTAGCAATGAAAACCCACTGTCATGCTCTCTCACCCAAATTAAAGTAAAGCCAAGACAGGGATTATTCATGCCCAGGCTAGGATAATAATGGGTAAGGTAGACCTTTGTGTTCCATAAATAAGTACACCATTTTACAGAAACAACGAAGTACGTTTTCAGGAAGCTTACGTTTCTTGGCCTATTAGGAAACTCTATGTGGGCAAGTAATCAAGATTACGCTATTGCTCCGTGCTCTGATTAACGTCATGAGGTATTATTTAATTAACTAACTACTAAGGAATACAACGATGTGTCCTTAAACCAAAGCTAAGAAGCTCTGCAGCAATGTTTTTAATCGTCAGAGCTTGTACCCATCCCCATGGGTCCTATCCTAAACAACGCTTAAACATGCTTAAAATCTTATTTTGTAAATTCATAGAAAATATTTAAATCAATACAAACATTCATACGTGTCTACATAAAGATTGGCATTATGCGGGAATCGAATACCAGACCTCTGTGTAATGAACAGCCAAATACGCTACAGATGTCGACCTACCAAACTTTAGGAAACTCAATGTATTCTAGGTAATTGGTCACATCCAGAATATCAGTAATAATTCTGGCCACCCTAACCAGGTCATCTGTCTACCGTGCAAGGGTATCCTCGCCCTGCTTCTTTCGGTATGTGGTCAGCTTCACTCCACGGGTTATGTGACCTGTCCCCCGCAGGAGAATCAAAGTGATCCCCTCAATCACTTTGATTCTCCTGCGGATATCCTCAAATGGCAAATTCATGTCCCTGTTGCATCCACACCAATCACGGTTGGAGCCTCTACACTCGATGTTGTCAACGAATTTATTTATTTGGGATAATTAGCCCAGCTAAGTAAGGGAAGCTAAAATGTATCTTCTCGTCCACATTGCCGTATTGTCTGATGGCAAAGGTTTTCGACCAGTGATAACATCTGGAGCAGAGACGAGGTTTTCCCTATGGACCTTCGCAGAAGGCTTATGGCTACTAATGCTAATGGGGAGAGCTATTTTGAGAGTATCCCTGCTTAATGGAATTAATAAAATCTATAATATTTTAGTGTAAAACTATGCTTCTTATAAGGCTACATACTAATATTTTTCTATATTTTAGCTACTTTTTAAAAAATATATTTTTTTTAAATAAAATATTTTTGTTGTTGTTTTTAAATAAGCTGTTTGTACTTTTTCATGCAAAAGCAGATTAATTATGATTATATTTCTTCAACTTTCTTTAGTCGTTTGACATGTTGACAATCCACATCTGATTCTGTTCTGTCTGACATCTGTGATGTGTCAGTGTCAGCCAGCAGTCCCTAATTTTGGTTTTGGTGCAAATTGAATTTTTGTAGGGTGGAAACATAAACAAAACATTTTCTGTCTTACTAATAATTTGGTTACCTTGGTACTAGTTGAAGTGATAATCATATACGCTTTATGTGTTATTTAAATCATGGTTAAAATTATATTCTTGCATCCTGATTTGGGTATCGGTGGTGCAGAGCGGTTGGTTGTTGATGCGGCATTGGCCTTCAAGAATAAGGGCCACGAAGTTGCATTTTATACAAACCATCATGATCCAACTCATTGTTTCGCGGAGACTAGAGACGGTACTTTTCCAGTGACTGTTGTAGGAGATTGGATGCCTCGTTCTATTTTTGGCAGATTTAAAGCTGCATGTGCTTACGTTCGTATGGTATACGCTGCAGTGTATATGGCATGGTACGTCATACCCGTAGAAGAACCTACGCTAATATTTTGTGATCTTATTTCTCTTTGTGTTCCATTTTTGAAACTTGCCAGAGGACCGTTCAGAGTTGTTTTCTACTGTCATCATCCTGATAAACTATTGACTTCTGAAGGAGGTGTGCTCAAGAAAATATATAGAGCTCCTTTGAATTGGTTAGAAGAAATAACTACTGCACAAGCAGATAAGGTGTTAGTCAACAGTAAATACACAGCTAGAGTTTACCAAGATGCGTTTCAGAGGATAAAAGATATACCTGACATTTGCTATCCTTCTATTAATACTGAGTATTTTAGATTAGCAACACCTAAACCATTAAAAGAGGTAGTTCCAGTGGGAGCTGATAAGTTTGTCTTCTTGTCTATAAATAGATATGAAAGAAAGAAGAACCTACAGTTGGCATTGCAATCATTAGAACAATTGAAACACATTTTGAATGAGGCTGATTGGAACAGAGTGCATTTGATAATGGCAGGTGGATTTGATCCTATCAATTTAGAGAACATGGAACATTACATAGAGTTGACTGATTTAGCAACTGAATTAGACATTGAAGATAAAGTTACATTTATGAAATCTCCCAGTGATGAGGACAAGATTTCTTTACTGTATAATTGTAAGGCTTTAATTTATACTCCATCTAATGAACACTTTGGTATTGTACCTTTGGAGGCTATGTACTTACAGAAGCCAGTGATTGCTGTAAATAATGGTGGTCCTACTGAAACTGTGGTGAATGATGTCACAGGCTTCTTGTGTGATTCTTCAAGTCAATCATTTGCTAAGGCTATGAGTAAACTGGTTATAAATCCAGAACTTTGTGATAAACTTGGAGAGGCAGGATTGAAGAGATTTGAGACGAAGTTCTCCTTTGATGCATTTACTGAACAACTGGATGGTATATTAACTAGAGAAAGGCAGCTTGTATCTGAGGCTAGAGCTATTGAGTATGAGAACCGAAAGAGTAAATAACATGATGCCACCACTCCTACAATATGTGATATTGTTTGAGTGTGTTACTATTGAATCTGCTGTCTCATATATGTAAAAATATAACAGTGCTTCTCCATCTATGTCCTACATTACTAATTTGTTTTTTAAGTATATTTATTATGTAAAATGTATATGTCGCAGGGAAATGAGGAAACCAGGGATTTCACGAAGTCCCTAGGGATATCACAAAATCCCGGTAAATGTCGAATACTCTTGATTATTACGTCTTCTTACTGAAAATGTTTAGTGATATGACAAAATACTAATATAATGTCAGTGATATGTCATTTCACTAAACAAAATCTAGTGAAATGTGCTTGTACCAACGTTCATCTTGCTAAATTACGGATCAAAGAGAACTCGATGTGTGAGTGTGGTTTGGATGAAGGTTCCCCTGATCATATTTTGTTTTCTATGTATAATATCGATACCTCTGGGTTCAATTGGCGTATAAACCAAAATCCGACTTTTCAGGAGAGCAAAAAAAAGATTGCAATTTTTTTTAAATTCGTAGCTTTTTTGTTATTGAAGTTACATAAAAATAATTAGAATAGAATTAGAAGAAAGATTCTTAAAATTTGAAGATGAAGAAAGAAGGCATCATCAAATCATATCTATCATCTTTAGTTTAGAATTTAGCATGGATATACGCCTTGGAAAATATCTATTTCTAAAATTCTACATTATGTAACAGATAATATCCATTCCACTCTCCTGTTTAAAAAAGGATATACAATGTTTACTGTAAATTTTTCTTAATAATTTTCATGGGGTGTATAAACCAGAAATAAAAGCGACTAATAAAAATCTTGGTCATTACATCTAACTACAACTTAAAAAAAATACGTTCGGCCTTTACATTATTATCATCTTTATTTACATTTTTCACATTAAATTAAATTTATAATATAAATAATAAAATAAAAACATTTAAAAATATAAAAAAAGGTAGACCCACCAGCATCGGGTACAGGGACCAAGCAACTGGTGGTTAGGGCTCCAGAGATAGGAACTTCCTTACAATACGTTCCGTGTCAAGCAGTACTGCCTTCTGCATCAGACCTATGATCCAACTGCAAAGGTCGAGTCTCCTTAGATGTTGATAGAGACTGTTTGGAATAAGTCCATTAACCGAAAGTATTATCGGAACCCTGATCATTGCACGGCGTTATTATCATTATTATTTAGTTCTTTTTTGGGTATGATGGTCTTAACTTTTTGGGACGAGGTATACGAGAGGAATTGTAATCATAGAATGAAGAGCGCATTAACGGACATAGGAAAAAAATATGATCAGGGGAACCTTCATTTAAACCACACTCACACATCGAGCTCTCTTTGATCCGTAATTTAGCAAGATGAACGTTGGTACAAGCACATTTCACTAGATTTTGTTTAGTGAAATGACATATCACTGACGTTATATTAGTATTTTGTCATATCACTAAACATTTTCAGTAAGAAGACGTAATAATCAAGAGTATTCTACATTTACCGTGATTTCGTGAAATCCCTGGTTTCCTCATTTCCCTCCGACATATATAATGTGAATTTATGTGTAAAAATATCTCAGTTAATTGGATAGTCTAAGACATACAATTGTGCCATCCCTGGTTGGATTGGATAATACTAAATATTATAAGCTTAAAATGATGTACCTCCTCTAGAATTTATTCTCTGATTCAATTTTTACATTGATAAAAGTATCTACTAAACTTTATCAGTGCTAATAATATTTTTGTAAAGTATGATACCAAAGTATTCCATAACATGTTTATTCAATTTCTATAGAACAACAAAAAATAATAATATTGTGTATCAAGTGAAATTTTTCATATCTTAGCAAATGTTTTAATCCTAACTATAACTTTCCAGACTTGTTTTAAAAACTTAGCAATTCAGCCTAGATGCTTATTGTTATCTAATGATTTGCAGTGCAGAGTGTGCCAAGAATGCTTATAAATAATTATTTCTTTTGATTATACATACCTATTTTACTGTACAAAGTAAGTACTTACCTAAAAAAAATCAGGCCATGTTTGTAGTTTATAGCTATTAAACTTAAAGCATCAATAGTTATTCCATTACAATAATAATAATTATACCTATAATAACCAAAATATTTCTGACTCCTGTAAATTAATCTATTTTTAAATATGTATATTTCCTGCAGAAACTAGTTGTAATATATTAAAAACTTTGTGTGAATATGCCAAGTTAAGAATAGAATGACTGATTTAAACTTGATGTAGTTGATGTTAGATAATGTAGATTTATAGGTGTTACATTTTGTAGTGTTTGGACTAGTACAGTAAGTGCCAAGTCCACTCGGCCGGCAGATGGCTGAGCAGAGCTGATGACAGTTTTCAAACTAAAGCCCGATTTACACATCGACAAGTACAGTAGCAAGTTAAGTAGTAAGTTGTTGATTAAGTTGATTTGAATAGATCTCCATCCTATTTTTTGGCGAGACGCGAGAGAGGGGGCTACTTCGTACTCAATCAACAACTTACTACTCAACTCGCTACTGTTCTTGTCAATGTGTAAATGGGGCTTAAATGCCGGGGGGCATGGGAAGGGGCTGTTTAATTTTTTCCTGTTATCCTTGAACATCTGTAAAAACTAACTTCAAGGCCGGCCAAATTATTTGGCAAGTACTGCAAGTCTCAAGTATTGTGTAGTTGCCACTGTAATTTATTTTACCACAGTCCAGGGTTCCTTGTAAGAAATGATTGTAATGGAAGTAGACTGATTCAGAATAGATTTGGTAGGATAGTATATAATTCCAAAAATAATCTTTGTAGTAAGTAACAAGTATGTTGATGTTAGCCTTTTAGATAACTTTACCTCTTCAGCACTTTTAATCTGATAAGATAAAGATACTTATTGTATAGACCTATCTATTGTTACGATAATAATAATGCTAGTTTTTAGTTTGCCAAGTTGGTATTACTTCAGATTGTTTTCTTTAAAATGAACCTATAGGAGTAATTATGATGATTATATTATTATCAATGCTACCTATTATAAAATAGCTGGAATTTATTTGAATTTTATTTTTGTGTGTAATAACAATAAGTTATTTAGACTATAATGTGTGTAGTACATACAATAGAAGCATTATAGCATGCATTTAATTAACCTTGCAATGCTAATGCTATGCTTCACACTCAATACTCACTTAATGTTCATTCCTCATGTAAAAACATAAGTTTAAGTTTATTATTTATTAAGTACTATTGGTTATGTAGATACTGATGTAATGATGGCATTGTATAGCATACTTAGATGTGTAAGGAACTATTTACTGTCTCTTTTCCTGTAAAGGCTATTTTGTACAATGTTGTACATACTTGTTGAAATGAGGTTGATTGTTGTTGTTCATTGTGCCGTTGTACATAATAAATTATTAAACTTAAGAGTCTGTGTTTTATTTACGTGTTATATAGTCATTTTCGCGCTTACCACTTAAAATAGTGAAGTGGTAGCCCATTATAAAAACAAAGTTGTAGACTTGTAACTGCTGACTTTACCTTGAAGAGTTCCACCCGGTAAAATAATTTTCATTGAAATGTGAAACTTAGGGTGGTGCACTGTAGGCACACTTTACTTTGGCATAGGTAACTAGGTAGATGTAGCTGTAAGGGACTTAACCTCTATTTTCACGAGACGATGCACAGTGGGTCGAAGCCATGATTTTAGTGACATAGGGTCCAACTTTGATTTTTCACTTGTTGAAGCACATGTATAAGGTATCAAATGATAGTAGACTAGACAAGCTTTAAGAATAATGAAGTTTTAATGCCGGATCTAACTGCACTTAGCAGAAATTATAGTTTATATGATACACTCCATACAAAAAAAAATTAAAATTATTTTCTGCCAAAACTATAAAGTTTAGGAAAACCGTCTCATAGAAACTATTATTGAGGTCAATAAGCTCCATCCATTGGCGTTAAAAAAAAAAGTAAAAAAAGTTGGACCCTATGTCACTAAAATCATGGTTTCGACCCACTGTGCAACGTAACAAGTGAAGTGTTTTTGTTTCCTACTGAGGCTTGCTTGTGTTTATATTTTCACCTTGGTTTTTAATTGGGAACGTGAATGCAATGACTCGGATGCCTGACCGCAGGGTCAGCTATCTGCCCTGACCCATTAGGAACTCATCTGTTGGGGGGATAGATGTTTAAGTTGAATTGAGATTTCATAATATACGGAGAACAGTCTGACACGGTTACTAGGAATTTAGAAAAATGTATGAGAATGAAAGCTTACTGTGTATGTTCTATATACCTATTTACCTAGTGTTTTCGTTTGACTAAGCCGTTGGATTTTAAATTTTAAGTTCGTATTTTGTAGTTAGACAAACATCGTGGAAACCTATTAGGTGTTACACTAAAATAATGAAATAAAACAATAAAATCAACAAAAGAAATATTTATTTGAGCCAAAAAGGGCGCACCTTATTTACAATAAATTAAATAAAAATAGAATTACAGTTGTAGTAATGTTACGTTATTTAACTTATGTGTCTACACTCAGCGGGATCCCCTGTCTGAGAGACTAATGAATGATGCAGAAAATTAGATCTGGATATGTTCTACTGAATTATGCTGAAAACAGAATTTGTTCCGTATAATAAACGGAAACATAAACTTTTCTAACCGACCTCCAGCCAGCGGAATATTTACCAAAATTAAGTCGGGGGAACTAAATATTGGTATCAACTTTTAGTTCTGTATTTTTTCTGTTTAACAAAATAAAAAACATACTTCTAATTAGTGTTGTAAAAAAGCTTGAGTCAGCGCTTAAACGCTTGAGTCGACGCTCGAGCACTTCCTGAACGCTCAAGCAGGGACTCGACTAGGACGCTTAACGCTCGAGCAGGGGCTCAAGCGTTTTAGTGAAAAAGTCTGTTCCGAGCGCCAAACTCAGCGCTCGGATTGAGCTTGAGCGTGAGCGTCTAGATTACAATCTATCTATGTATTGCTACCGAGAGTATTATAAGGAAAATAAAATGGTTTTGGTTTAAGTTATTTTTAATAATAATACAAAAATGAGTGCCTAAACTAAATTGTCTATATATTAATAGAAAGATACTTATTATTTTCATAAATTCAGTATATTTTTGTTAACCATGAAGAAAGACACATATGGCCTGTATGTTTTTGTTGCTAAGTCTGTTCCTTCTTTTAGTTATGACGAGGCCAGTTTTTGAAAATGCCACTTCGCTTGACACACTCGTACTCGGAACAGATAAAATTTCGAATGCCATTTTAGTTAAGTTAGGCAATGTAGATTGTTTATTTTTCCACCATAACATCACATCTGTGTTCTGTACTTCCGATTTTTAGCCCGCTGAGTTAAATTCATTAACTCCGTGCTTAATTCCATCATATCTTCCTCACCACCCATGACATTTTCCATGTTATATAAATGTAAAACAACAAGGAAAATAATAGAAAATGCGTAATATAATCACTGTTTCTGCTCGTTCACTTACAGGACTTTCTTATACGACCAAAGTCAACAAATAAATAATACTTACTGCACCGCCACAACGTCTAAGATTTGTATTTACCATAATTTCGACTACTACTATCCGCATCTAAAAATTATAACGCTCGGACGCTTGAGCGCGAGACTCAAGCGTTAAAGTCTGAGCCTTCAACGCTCGCAAGTCTTAAACGCTCAAGCGTTTAACGCTCGAGTCTAAAATGCTCCAAAGCGTCGACTCAGCGCTCAACGCTCCACGCTCAGCGCTCATTTTTACAACACTACTTCTAATGCCCTTACTTCAGCCACAATCAAGCTGAAATGAAACCTCCAGTCAGCGAACTTTTTCTTCTAAGGACATTTTTTATACGAATATTTGTAAGGATGGATATTAGTCTAATATGTATGCATGTACTCTACTGAATCGATTTCGATTCAGTAATATCCATCCTTACAAATATTCGTATTTATAATATTAATTAATGGAAGATAATGCAGACTGGTGAGATTTTGTATTCTACCCACTTACTAGCTTTCAAATTCTATACTTTTAATTTTTATACTAAGTAGATATACGAAAAGGTAATTTAAGTAAAATTATAGTCGTAAATAACGTAAATGTTATCAATTTAGTAGTAATAAAGCTGACTGGAGGTTTCATTTCAGCTTATTTGTGGCTGAAGTATGGGCATTAGAAGTATGTTTTTTATTGTGTTAAACAGAAAAAATACAGAACTAAAAGTTGATACCAATATTTAGTTCCCCAGACTTAACTTTGGTAAATATTCCGCTGGCTGAAGGTCGGTTAGAAAAGTTTATATTTCCGTTTATTATACGGAACAAATTCTGTTTTCAGCATAATTCAGTAGAACATATCCAGATCTAATTTTCTGCATCATTCATTAGTCTCTCAGACAGGGGATCCCGCTGAGTGTAGACACATATTTAACTTGCATAATCATGATCGTTACACATAATACAGAATTTCATACGTATTTACAAAGGTAGCTGCCAATCAATTGCAGCAAATACATAAAGATACAAACGATATTAAAATATACTTCATATTTTAGTGACTGCATTTATCTATTCTCACCTCTTATTCTCACGAAATTGACGTTGACAGAATCATCGGTAAACGATGCACAACCGTGTTTAGCATTTTATGCACAGATTATGATCAGTATTATATTTTTTATACAATTTAAATAAAATACATGTTACTAATATTTACATACTTTTCCCTTGTTTTGAATAATTTGAAATAATGACACAGTTTATTTTACTATAAAAAATAAACAATACACTTTGACAAAAAGTCCATAAACAAGTAATTAAAGTGTGTCCAGTTCATTCATATAAGGTCTTATCAATGTTATCATATACTCTATCAGCGTTTTCCCGCGGTAGAGGGTCCATTATCTCTAGTTGTAGATCATACTGCTGATCTAAGCCCATGTAACTGTCGCTTATTACGTATATGGTGTAGATTACACGACCTGTAAATGAAAAGTATATTAAATTGTGATATCTATCCTAAAATCTTTGTAGATAAAAAAAAATATTAATTAGAAATCACAAACTATCTAAAAACGACAATACTTTTTTAATATTTAGTTTGATTGTAGCGTAAAAACTAGAAAATGTATGTGCAGTTGTTTATTTTATGCTTAAATGTCTCAGGGAAATGAGGAAACCTAGAGGACTAGAAGACGTAATAAATCAGTATCTAACGATAGTTTGACGTCTACCGTGATCCCTGGGGAATTTCGTGAAATCACCAGGGATTTCCATCATCCTCATTTCCCTGCGATAAAGAGACTGAAGTAAGTTAAGAATATAGGTTTAGTAATTTCCGAGACATAGCTTGATATCTCGGGAATAGACAGATGGTCCGTGTGGTGACGGAGTAAGAATACAATATGTCACCACCCCATCTCATCCCATGGGTGTCGTAAAAGCCGACTAAGGGACTATTCGTGAATATTATCTTTACGAAATAAAAAGATGGAAAACTTGAAATTAAACCCTATACCAATACGTCTGGCCAGCGTGGTATTAGTAGGCCAAGTGGCCCTCTGTCACGGGAGGAGGTCCGTCCCTGCAGTGGGACATTAATGGGCTGTTATGATGAGAAAGATGGTCTCTAAGGGTCCATTTATACTGAGACAGAGTCAAAGCGAATCGAAGCGTTAATCCAAAACTTAACAAAACAAATTAACCCCTAAACTCCACGCGTAACGTACACATTACTTCGGAGATTTTAAAAAGATGCGCACATTCTTCCGAATTCGCGCGTCTGCGCTTGCCAAACGCTTATTGGTTTTGCTCACAATCTTAGAAGTAATGTGTGCGTTATACTGTGGAGTTAAGGTTGAATTGGATATGTTCAATTTTGGATTGACGCTTCGATGCGTTTCGACTCTGCTGTAGTATAAATTGACCCTTAAAGGTTACCAAAAAAAGTTTATCACATTTTAACTCACCTTTATTCGAAGGGGTATAAAAGGTGACCTGTGAAGTGCCTTTAGCAGGTATCCGTTTCAAAGCGAGTAGATCTCCGTCGTCTATATTTCCTAGCGTAACGAACCATCCTTCGTTCTTACCTCGAGGAAAACGAGGGCATAGTACGTTGTTAGCGTTACCACCGCGACGGTTCAGTTCTAGTACTAGGGTGTATTCCTGGGGATAGTAAAAAAAAGTATGTTTTTAAACCAAATATACTTACTCTAAGTAATCGGAGAGAGTTTATACAGGGTGGAAAGTTTCAATGGCGCACCCAAGGGAGGTAACCCCAATCGTTGCAGCTACAAGAAATTGGTCGTACATTTTAAAATTTAATCCCTTACACATTAACTTTACCAAAACCGTTACCCAGAATACTTAACCAATATTATAATAATATGACAAATTTATAAGTAAGTATCTAAAATTGGATGAACAATTTAGAACTTTACTTCAAACAAAAATTTACAGATTTTCTTTGAAATGGTCAGAAAATTATTGAATTTCGAATTAAGAAACTCCTCCCCTCCTTTTCAAACCCCAAAAACACAAGTAGGTATATTGTCTTACCTGATCAGCATGTACCGCTAGCCAGTGTTCTCTCCGTTGAGACAGTTGCTTGTTCTGTTCATGATCACATTCGATCCACAAACCTCGCACGAGGAACTTTATGTCTAGTGTCGGCATGTCGCATATTGCCTGGAAATATTATTTATGTATTATCTCCGTGTGGTGACGGAGTAGGAATACAATATGTCACCACCTCATCTCATCCCATGAGTGTCGTAAAAACTGACTAGTGGACTTTCCGTGAATATTATCTTTACGAAATAAAAAGAAGGAAAACTTGAAATTAAAACTTATACTAATCCGTCTGGCCAGCGTGGTATTAGTAGGCCAAGTATCCTTCCGTCACGTCACGGGAGGAGGCCCGTCCCTGCAGTTGGACATTAATGGGCTGTTATGGTTATTGATGTTGTTATTGGTGCAGATAGCGTAGTAGAGGTGATATTTAAATCATAACTTTCTTTTAGGAGCACAAATATACGCCGAAATCTTTACTTTTGCTGGGTAAAATTCCATAAATACGAATTGATATCATTTGACTCCAAATAAGGTATGCATGAATACTATACACTATACTAGATTTATACAGACTATAGATTAAAAAATATTACTCTTAAAAGTTATGAAAGAATATGATATGAAACAGCCATGGAAAGTGTAGAGTTACAAAAATAAAAAACCCAAACACTCAAACTCAAGAAAATGAATCAATTTCTAAATGTGGAAGAGATTAATTTAAAAACAAAAATTACCACTCACCCTATGAATCTGTTCAATTTGGCTCTCATCAAATTCTTTCCTCAAATACTTGGCAAGAAGTTCATAATTCTTCATACAAGCAACTTTAAGTCCATTCAACATGGTACAAGGTTTATTTGTTTCCTTAGTCATACGAGAGAACAGATAAAGATGTTGTGAGTCCACGTGTGGGAGTGTTGTTAATGGGGAGTCTGTCGGCCATCGCGCTTGGATTATAGATTGCATTAGGAACTGGCAAGACAAGCTTACGGATAGCCAGCCGTTTTCTGCTGATGTGTCTATCATTGCCTGTTGAAATAATAAATATTAATAATGAATACAATAGTTATTGAAAGAATACAAAATTATTAAGTAAATACTTTTAATTAATTAAATTAAAAGTTATTGTTAATCGTCCGGTAAATATTATAATAACATTTAAGGGCGATCAGTAGCTGTAAGTAATGGAAATTCGCAGATATTATCCCTACGATAACAAATTGGAAACTTGTCATGAAACCCTATCCTACATAGTTATAGTAGATTTCTCTATGTTACTGGAGGAAGCTCGTCTTTGCAATGGGCTATTAATGTTCTGACATAATGATAACAATTCAATTACCTGTATAATCCTTATAGTTTGATCAAGCACAGACTTAGTATCAGTGAGATAATCCGTATTAGGTAAAGTTATTCTTGTCATATGTGCCTGTAGCAGTAAGAACGCTTTTACGTTGGAAGAGTCCAAGCTTAATGCATCTACGGGTAGCCGACATAGTTGCGATAATTCACTGCAAAATAAAACAACCAAAATATTAGGAGGGGTGTAAAGAGATTTTAGTGAAATGGGGTCAAAATAAAGGTAGAAAATGATTGTACGCAAGTATTTTTCGCCAGAACGTAATCTTTATATATATAATTCTGCTGTACGTGTGTATGTCATTGAACTCCTCCTAAACGGCTTGACCGATTTAAATGAATTTTTCTGTATGCGTTTGAGTGGCGCCCTGGATGGTTTAGATTCACAAATCAGCCCGCCAGAAGGCGCAGTGAATATCATATGCAGGACAACGTCTGTCAGGTCCGCTAGTAATCTTATAAAAATAAAACTATAAACATATTTATACCCGTTAAGTACATCTTCATTATGCCTTACAGGCAGAGTGGCGTACTCCTCGCTGTCAGCCAACACTCTCAACAGATCATCAACCTCCATGTTACTATGTAGGCTGTGGTTGAAATGTGACATCGTCTTGTATGAGAGGTAGTAGTATGATGCTATGCGACTCATCCACGTGCAGTGGAATGTTCTTTGATCCTGGCGGAGTAAAATAGCATTAGGTTTGACTTATCTTTTAATATGTAGAAAAAATAGTAAATTATATTAGATAAGCTTAACATAATTTATAGAAATAGTAGAAACAACCTTTATTTAAGTGGACAACAGTAACTGTCCCCGTAGTCAGACATTAACATTTTTATGTACAGTCAGCCCCAAAAGTCGCTGAACACATTTTAATGTTAATTATAATGTGTTCAGCGACTTTAGTTCAGCAGTTTTAGAATTTAAAATGTGTTCAGCGACTTTTGGGGCTGACTGTACATTATTAATTAAGAAAATGTACACGCTACTTTCTTCGTGTGGTGACGGAGTAAGAATACAATATGTAACCACCCCATCTCATCCCATGGGTGTCATAAAAACCGACTAAGGGACAATATTATCTTTATGAAATAAAAAGAAGGAAAACTTGAAATTAAACCCTATACCAATCCGTCTGGCCAGCGTGGTATTAGTAGGCCAAGTATCCCTCCGTCCCAGGAGGAGGCCCCTCCCTGCAGTGGGACATTAATGGGCTGTTATGATCTTTTATAAAAGTACAGGTTATCCTGCTTACCTCTTCCATCTCCAAGCAATTAGCATTAACAAGTACATCAATAGAAGTCTGTACTAAATTGGAGAGGTAGTAGTTAATATCTTGAGGTTCAATACTCTCCAAGTTGTAGTACGAAGGATTCTTGAGAAGACGACGGAAGAAATACGTCCATGTTAAATAGTCTAAGATATCTTGTTTTGTGTGAACTGTACCTGTTTTAGATAAAAAATAGATTTTTTAAAATTTATTTTCACAGTACATAACATAATTACAGACTATACATTCAATATTATGTGCGGCTAATACTTAAATTAGTTATAGTTATTAGTTTTTTACTAGGAACTAAAATCCACGTCCAAGTTCTTTAAATATAATAGTAATTTCATATTAAAAATGACTTTTAAAAATGTTTTGTCGGTTGTTTGTTCCGTGTAGGCTTCGAAACGAATGGACATATTTTGCTGGGACTTTTACTGGCAGATAGCTGATTTAATGAGGAGCAACTTACTGTTCAACAAATCTAAAAGATACAGTTTGACAGTTCTGACAAATTGAATAATAGGGTTGGGGAAAAAAAATCGTTTACTATAATATCCGAACTTTAAGAGATCGATTACGATAATATCCGAATTTTAAGACACTTTAATTGATCTCTTACTAGGAGTATTAGATCTAGTACTACTAGTGAATAATAAAATATTCTAAAAAAATATTTTATTTTAATTTTGATTAATATTTACATAAAAAAGTTTTTTAACAAAAATATAGAGATATATGATGATAAATGTTAAAACTAGTTAAAATAAAGGATTATTTTCTACTTTTCAGCTTTTTTTTTAAACTGAAAAAATATTAAATTAATTTATTTTAGGGTACCTATGTAATAAGTGATTTATGCGATCGCGCAGTAACGTGTCGATAATTGACAATTTGAAAGTGATACATTCGATTTTTCGTTATGTAAACGATTTTTTTGCATACAAATGTATCCGAAGAGTCGCAACACTACGAGCAGTGACCTAACTACGTGACTTTGCAATGAGGTAGAATAGAACTATTAGAGATTATTTACTATGTAAATATGTGTTATTTTGCTTTGTTTGAATGTTTTCAATTAAATTTATATATTAAGAATTGTACATTTTTAGATACAATAATAAAATCTTTCTAAATTCATGGTTTTACGAAAAAGGTTTTCGAAACAACGTTGTGAACAAAGTTGTTTCAGTTTGAAAAATATGAAACGTCATACTGTATCTTTTAGATTTGTTGAACTGTAGTCTATTCTTTTACGAAATAAATATAATTGTTCTTTAGAAAAAATCCTTTTTGTGACAGAAGCCGCGAAGTAAAAAAAATGTATAAAATATAAACTTACCGGCAACAATTTCCGCGTTCAAATGATCAGGTAGTACATTCAACAAGCTAGATTCAACAGGGAACGGCTCGTATAAGAACTTTTTGTAGAAATTCTTCTTTTGATCGTGCACTAACACTACGGCTACACCTTCGTTGTCGTACTGTAAAGTTAATTAATTAATTTGTATAAAAAAACCGAAACTTTATGAAATATTGTTAGACCAATACACGCGAACTAAGCTGACCGGCTTGAAGTTGTTGCAAATGGATGCGCAGACGGCAGTTTTTGAAGTAAATGGCGGGGGGCGTCAGTGGTAGTTATTTGATAGGCAACTGCAGGCTGGTCGAGTTTTTTGGTGCCTACAGGTGACGAATAAGTACTGAGTAAGTATGTATAGTATTACCAAATCCATATGTCCAAACTTTCACACAAACTGCCGTGGTATGCGACTGAGGTTACGGATTAGAATCTTGGGCAACACGTTATGTTCCATTGGGACAGGCCCTCTCCAGTTAAGCAGAAAAACTAGGCATGAATGCCACGTTAGTCAGACGAATTAGTATCGTGACAAAATTTCCATGTCTTTTATAGATCGCGCCAAACTTCTAGTCCGTTCTGAACACAGTGCGAAACGCGTCGCAGTACCGAAAAATAAGTATCAGCGGGAAGAGGTAGGAGGTGGCGACGACAGAGCTCGCTCCACTTCACCGGCCCCGCACCTATGTCACCTGTGCGTGCGCGTTGGTGTGCGTTAAGCGATCTTCCAAATAGCACACACGCTTATTTTTCGTATCGAAGTACAGTCACGCGCCGATCTGTTTTGATTTTGTTATTGCTGTCACTTTGAGATTCGGGTTTCAATAGTTTTAAGAACATGTATTGTGTAAACACTTAAAGCATCGTCTTTGAATACTTTTTAAAACACGGTTTAAACACGGGTTTAAAAAACGGTTTTACGTCGTCGTCGTCATCATTTACCATCCATTATCCATACTTATATCCAAATAATAAAATCAGAATAACTATTATAATCCAAAGCTAAGAAATATAAAAAAATCTCAGATAAAGAGCTTTTGATATGTATCTACCAGTATTCTTTTGCAAAATTAGTTCAGTCATGGTGGGATGTCTTGTGTTTCATATAACCTAATTTGTGCGTGACTGTACACCTGCGCGAAGCGAAGCAACTTCAGAGCGGACTAGATGTTTGGCGCGATCTATACCTGCAAGGCTTCTTAATAAATTACCACACCCCCGGATAGGACAGAGTGGTAATACTAAACACCAAGTGCAATAATACCATACAGTATTTATTAGAGAAATAGAGTTTTAAGTATGTATGTATTATGGACATTGAGTTTGTGTATGTATGTATGTAAAAAAAGAAATACCTGTGGTCTCCCAGCTCTGCCCATCATTTGTAACACATCAGTAATAGGCATATCAACGTAGCGCTTCTGTTTACCATCGTAGTACTCCGTGCCTTTTATAACAACCAAGTGTGCGGGGAAGTTAACACCCCATGCGAGTGTTGCTGTGCAAATTAGAACCTAAAAACCAGATAGTTAAAGTTTTATTTTGTTTGGTAGATAATGGATTAAGATAATTTTACGATACGTTAAAGTCTATTTTTTTATCTCGGACACTAAAATGACAACTACAAATGTCAAACGTAAAAATAATGTAGCCAGCTTGTAAGAAACAGTGCTGTCCTGTGTTTCGATTCGTGTTGTAATTATTGTAAAATATTTACGGTTGTTAGTATAGTCGAGAACTAAATGGCTTTATCACCTCTAGAGTTAATGTTAGTTGCATGTCATAAAACTATTAGGTTCAATATCGCACAACAAAACATCAGCCAAAGCATGACGCTATTTTGACATATTATCAGTTCTCCTGTATTAGCAAATAGTCGTTAGATATTTATAAAAACAAATAGTAAAGTCAACGTTATTGACTGTTACTAGAGCATATTTTCGGTAAAGCGTTTTAATCTAATGAATTTCTCTCTTTTTTTCTTCTATGTCCATGATCAAATGATAGGGATAATTTCTTGCATGACGTCATTGGCGCATATTTCAATTTGAAGTTTTCGTAATTTTATAATATAAAACAAATTAGGGTAAACAACCTAATCGTTAGAAGTCCTACATATGTTGGCACTTAAGAGTAAAAAGTGAGTGAAAAGAAAGAAAACACTATAGATTATTCAAGTTCAGTATGATTATTCAAGTTAAAATATTATTAATTTAATTTAATATTTTTATCACATTTTACTTATTTCATGTATCAACATAGCAACAGTAAATTTATCAGAATCTTTTTATTGGCATTAGTGCTAATAATATTTATTTAATACTATTCAATCACATATAATTTTCTTCCAAAATTAAAAGAGAATGCAGTTCTTGTTATAGATAATGCACCGCACCACACCAGGAAACTGGAGGCGTTACCTACTTCAAATTGGCGTAAAGAGCAAATACGAAATTGGCTACAATAAAAAAATATTCATTATGAAGAAACAATGTTGAAATGTGAATTAATCCAAATTTCCAAAAAGCACAAAAAAGTCTATGAGAGGTCTGTTGTTGATGAGATGGCTGCTGCACAGTGTGTCACTATTTTGCGACTGCCCCCTTACCACTGTGAGCTCAATCCAATAGAATTAGTGTGGGCTCAGGTAAAGGGACATGTCGCAAAGGATAATAAAACTTTCAAGTTGAATGAAGTACGAAGTCTTTTTAAAGAAGGGCTTCTTCAAGTGACCCCTCAGCGGTGGCAAGACTGCGCTATGCAGTCAGTTATTCAACTCGAAGACAAAATGTGCCAATTGGGTCATATAGTCGACGACATTTTTTTTATTTTATTTATTTATTAATGTTAACACGGTTTTACAAACCAATAACATTAACATACACCACAGAAATACACTATAAAAACAGTAAAACAAACGATAAAATAACTAAAGAAAAACAGGAATATTAAAACATTTACAAAATAAAATATATAAGAAAAGAAACAATTAAATAACTATTTATAAACTTTCACAAAAACTTAAACATACTTTATTTACAATATTAGACTCATCTGCGAATAAGTCACAATCAGGGAAAGCTTCCATGAGGTTATTGAGCGCTAAAGGACGCGAGGGATAGGAGACGATGCGCGGGCTACGGTACGGCATGCGGGCACTGAGAGTAGACGGTGATTACGAGCGCGGAGGTAGTTGTTCGGAACGTATAAACGAATCAGCTCATTGTGGAGATCGGGAGCATCAGTTATGCCTCTACATATTTTCAGCATAATGATCAGCTGATCATATGCTCTCCTAGTTTCTAATGTATTATACCCTAAACACCCTGTCAAATATTTGGTAGGATACAAATACGGATAATGACCTAGAGAGGATTTATACAGAAATCTCAAGAATTTTTTCTGTACCTTTTCGAGTAGTAGAGCGTATGAAGCCTCGTGTGGATTCCAGATACAGGAACTCATATTACACACACATTAAAATATTATTATTTTTGCACATTTAATATTATTATTTCCAAAAAACTGTATAAAATTTAATTTATCGTTAACTTATGATAATGGTGGTACATCACTACATAAATTGCACAAAAAAAAGGTAACAGTAATGATATTTTAGTATTCGAGATTAAAAAAACAACGTATAGTCTGTATTTAACGTAATCGGCGGAATTAACCTATATTTTATCGGTAAGTACCGGCTGTATCGCATCACTATTTATTAGTTGTAAAAAACAGGCAACACATGAAATGTCATTTTAGTATCTGAGATAAAAAAATAGACTATAGGTTTTTCATGAAAAACTTACTCAAAAGAAGTTAGTGCGAATTCTGTCTCGAGCTATAAATTATTTCCATTGTCTTATCGATATTTTTGGTAATTAATATGTATGGTTAAGTTTGCACAATTGAATTTACTGGCAACTACTTTTAGAGCGTCGCGACGCTTTCTTTTTACAGAGCGTCGCTAGCGTTAGTTGTTTTTCATGTTAATGAAAATGAACTTTTTTAAAAATACCATCAACACAAGGACTGATCAACTGTGTGGAAATTCATCATAACACCCCATTAATGTCCCACTGCAGGGACGGGCCTCCAGTCCAGTATTAATAAAATATAACAAAAACATTCAGCTAAACAGACGCCATAGATAGAATATCATTGGCATAAAACATACCTGTATCTTTTGATTAATAAACAATTCTTCAACAGTATTACGGTCTCTTTCGTGTAAACCAGCGTGATGTATACCAATACCAAAAGCTAGTGTCAACTTCAAATTCGACTCTCTTATGTTGGCTAATATTAGTTCCATTTCCGACTCATTCATATGTAGCCATTGTTTAGGATTGTCTTCGGCGGCTAGGTAGGCAATTAGATCTAGGGCTGTTAATCTATAAAAAAATAGAAGAAAAAAATTATAAAATATTATTTATAGTTTAACACAACATTACTGGTCTCGGGTTTGATTTTAATAAATAGAAATCTTAGTGTTGTGTTTATGTTTATGCACAGAATTGAATTGTTTTTTTTTTAATCATACAGTCTACGCCAACTAACTCAGCCGGCTTGAAGTCATTGCAATTGGCTGCGCAGATGTCATTTTTGCACTAAATGGCAAGGGGTGTTCTATATGTCTGTGTTTGTCATGGGCGAAATTATCTTATAGCTAACTTCAGGCCGAGTTATTTAACATGTACTGTAGTACGTTACCTAGTCTGTCTCCTACTAGACACGAACACTAGTGCGGGCGCGCAGGGAGAGTGCGTGCGTATAGCTTGGAAGGTGGGCTTGTTCATAGTCATCATACGCGGACAGTAATGGCGACCGGGGTGCCCGGATATGTGTACCTAGAAATATAAGATTATTTTAGAACCTTATGGACCACAACATAATGGTAATAGCATAATGTCCCACTGCAAGGACGGGCCTCCCGTAACGGAGGGATACTTTCCCTACTAATACCACGCTGGCCAGGCGGATTGGTATAGGGTTTAATTTCAAGTTTTCCTTCTTTTTTATTTCGTAAAGATAATATTGATTGATCATTTGGCATAATTTACAAAAACGATTTTTTTTACTTAAATACGAGCAATAATTTACCTCCAACGGCACAGGTCGTACTGATGGTCTGAAGTTATACAATCCAATTTCACCAATATTCAACCAGTTAGCTAGATCTTTAGCGTTAGCTAAGGCTGTTGATAAACCAATGATACGTAGTTTACGTGAAGTGTGGGATTCTATAAAATTAGTTCTGTAACAAAGAAATTGTCTGATTATTTAAAAGAAGTTGTTGTCTCGCGGTCCTAGGGTGTATATTAGTACATATTAGTATATTTATATGACTAATGTTTAATTGAGAAACCAAATCCAAGTAGAGCATTGATATTAATTAATTTACTGTGCTTTCTTTTCTTTCAATGATTTTCATTATTGCAGCAATTAGAAATTTTTGCAAATAAAAATCCAATTATTAAGCCAATTTCAAAGCAATTTTATAAGACCAATTGGAAAGTATACCTATTCACTCAGAGAACGTTTTATTTAAATTAGTAAATAAATTACTGACTTAAAACACATTCAATTGAGAAGCTACTGCTTAATACGGTGTACAGTATTGGACACAGGTAATATTGATTACGGATTTCACTTTTAGTATTCGGTAATATCTAAAGGACACAATTAAAATGCTAAATTATTAAATAAAAGCTGTAATACATTACATATAAATTCTTCTTTTTGAAAAGTTGTACTATACCTCGAAACAATAACTTCAAGCACAGGTCCTCTATCTTCACCAAGCAGATGTATTTCATCAATAACAATAAGTGCGACATCTCTGACATAGTTCCTAGTCTGCCATGAGCGACTTATACCGTCCCATTTCTCTGGCGTCGTCACTATTACATGAGAGTTCCTTATCGCACGAATATCGGGCGAAACGTCACCTTGAACACAAGCAATATGACTACATAGTATAACACAGTGCTAGTCAGAGATATCTAACAATAAGTGCGACATCTCTGACATAGTTCCTAGTCTGCCATGAGTGACTTATACCGTCCCATTTCTCTGGCGTCGTCACTATTACATGAGAGTTCCTTATCGCACGAATATCGGGCGAAACGTCACCTTGAACACAAGCAATATGACTACATAGTATAACACAGTGCTAGTCTGAGATATCTAACAATAAGTGCGACATCTTTGACATAGTTCCTAGTCTGCCATGAGCGACTTATACCGTCCCATTTCTCTGGCGTCGTTACTATTACATGAGAGTTTCTTATCGCACGAATATCGGGCGAAACGTTACCTTGAACACAAGCAATACTTTCAGTTTGATTTAATAATAATAAATATTCACGGACATCTCTACACAGCGCCATCTGTTCCCAAAGTAAGCTAGGCTTAACCTGTTTATATACTTTTTTTTTACACAAAAATTTGCATTGAGCGGGAATCGAACCCGAGACCTCTGCGTAGCAGTCATGTTATATAACCACTACGCCACAGAGGTCGTCAAAACTTTATGAAAATAGATGGCGGGCGTTGTATCATGAATGTTTTGTGTATCGCCTGTTAAAAAATGAAAAAAAAAAACGGTGATCTAAATGTAATGGATGAACGGTAATTTTTCTCTTAAAGGATATTCTGATTATTTGCTAATAGGCGCAGTGTCGTTAAAACAGACTAAGAGATGGAGCAGAGTCCGGTTTGTGTATAACTTAGTCAGTGGTAGTCTGCTCAAATAAACAATGAAGTATGTGATTTTTTATTCCTCCCTCTCTGTGTGTGTCTTTATGGGCTCTAATTTTCGACTTACCCGTTAACTCGACGACTTTTTTCCCTAATTTCTCCTCAAGACGTATTTTCCAATCTTTTATTCTTTCTTTTACCAGTGCTTTCAAAGGAGCTATATACACAACCTGGAAAAATAATACAGTCCAGCATGTCAATTCTCGTTCTTTAAAATTCGGTTAAGTTAACTTTAGTTGTCAAATTGTCACACTCTAAATAAAACTTTAACACGACCACAAAAGGTTACAATTGCAATAGCAAAAAAACAAGACAATTTGACAACTAAAAGTTAACTTAACCGAATTTTAAGGTACGAGAATTGACATGCAGGTTCAACTATCAAGGGCTAACATAAAAAAAATCATTTTTGATTTAAAATTTAGATATTTTTTTCATTTCTTTTTTTTTTAATAAAAAGTAACAAGGTGCAAGGCAGTCGCATATACTATTATTATTCATAGTTTTTCATCATCATCATAACAGCCTATTAATGTCCCACTGCAGGGACGGGCCTCCTCCCGTGAAGGTGGGATACTTCATAGTTTTTGTTAAAGATAAATTTATTCCAAGAAATTTTACCTACCTTACATCCCGGATACTGATTGAAAACTCTAAACATAGCGACTTCAGCGACAATAGTCTTGCCAGATCCAGTAGGAGCTCCCAACAGTACATTGTTATCAGTGTGGTATAGGCAATGAAATATCTGCGTCTGTATAGGATTGAAGTGACTGAAGTTGTATAGCATTTCGTAAGACGGATTGTTTAGCGCTGTCACTGGTAATGGCTGGAGTTCTAGGAGATCTGTAAAAAAAGGTTAGTAGTAAAAATTTGTTTTGAGCAAATTCATTTAGTAGTTGTTTATTGTCGTACATCGCCATCTTAATAAACAAAGCTTGTTTAACTTGTTTTAGACAACTGGTATTCTATTTTACGTATTACGTTTATTAAAAAATATAACAATCGAACTAGAAATGTAGTCCTGTGTTGAGACTTTTACAGAAATGCAATGAAAGGACACAAAGTGCAAACATGCTAAGGAAAATTAAACCTGCATGTCAATTCTCGTTCTTTAAAATGGTTAAAAATTCGATTAAGTTAACTTTATTTGTCATATTGTCTTACCTATTGTGTGACAATTTGACAACTAAAGTTAACTTAACCTAATTTTTAACGATTTTAAACAACGAGAATTGACAAGCTGGATGGCACAAATTCGCACGCAGATCTTATCCGTAGAACCAAGGCCCCTAGTGTCACTGCATCTTTGGCGCAATAAAGCGAAGATATCGATGACCAACATTTTTAGAAATCGAGGTATCGGTAAAAGTGAGTAGCAAGCACACTATTAAAAAGAGAAACGCGGCAAGAGCGATCATGGACATGGAGGATTGGCTAAAGGGATTGGGATGGGAGTCATAAAAGTTATTTAAAACATTTTGTATTTACCTGTGTGAGGTGGATGTGTCTCTGGCAGTATTAAATGTTGGAATGTTAATGGTAAAACACTTTCGGAACCGAGCCATCTGTGAAAAATAATTACTAAATTAATCACTAATTTTTTGACAATAGTGTTAAACGTATTAAAAAATATCATCTTTTTCAGAAAATCAACTATCTGTGGTTAGGCACAAAATTCCTTGAATCAATTTGTAGGTTACTTGCCCCTCTCGTCGAAACGATAGCCAAACGTTCAAAACATACATAAGTAAATGTCTAGTGTTTTTATATTATACTAGAAATAATACGTTAATAGGAAACAAAGCAGTTTTGTAAGGATCTTAGTACATGGCGCTCACTAACCTCTCTCCTATGAAAACAAGGCTTGAGATTATGTATGTATGTAAATAGTACTTATAACCTTACCTCTCTGACGTTGCTCTTATGTAGTATTGCGGTGGTAAAGGTTCGCTTATAGGTATTGTTATTACTAGTTCCTGTGGTTCCATAGTTACTACCTAGAAATTAAAATAAATACTTAAGAAATAAAGACTTAAATAAATTTTAAAGAACGTTAGGTTTTACATCATAAAACAAAAAAATAAACCTAGGTTGATCACAAAAAGGTCAAGTTCTAAAAAAAAAGATTATGATGTTACAAACAGACAAATTTCAAAATAGTAAAAGACATTCATCAGTTTCGCTGTGGAAGAAAAGAAACAAATGCACTTGGAACGACTGAAAAAATGGTTTGCGTAATGCAAACCTCTGCAAATTCTCCAAATTCAGTGGTGACGGAGTTAGAATACAGTGTGTCACCACCCCATCTCATCCCATTGGTGTCGAAAAACCTGACTAAGGGACTATCCGTGAATATTATCTTCACGTAATAAAAAGAAGGAAAACTTGAAATTAAACCCTATACCAATCCGTTTGGCTAGCGTGATATCAGTAGGCCAAGTATCCCTCCGTCACTGGAGGAGGCCTGTCCCTGCAGTGGGACATTAATGGGCTGTTATGGTGATGATAATGATAATGCAAACCGTCGTTCGGGTTTTTCAGTCGTATGAGAGAAAGACAGGTTGAAGATGAGGGAAAAGAGAAATAAAGCACGAAAGCTAGGAATACTGCTAAACAAGAAATATATCGTAACAAAAATGCTTACCTGTTTCTTAGTAATGAGGAAGTATTCATGGTAGTACATAATATCTGTTTCTGGATCCTCCACCCATATCCAAAAAGCTTCTGGCGCTTTGCCGTGATATTTATCATTCCACCTGTTTATAAAAGAAAGTTTTATCTTTAACTTTGATAATAACAAGTAAAGTGCTCGCAATCTAAATTAAGTTAAGCACGGAATACTAGTGTTCAGCTACTTTTGGAATACTAGTGTTCAGCTACTTATGGAATCTAGTGTTCAGTTACTTTTAAAAATACTAGGCTTTAGCTACTTTTGGAATATCCGTGTTCAGCGTGTTACGGTCGTTTGGTATGTAAAGCTTATTCTGTACTCTTGGTGCGATACTGACCTAATGACATTTTTAGTGTTTAGCAGTTTTGGGGCTGACTGTACATGCGCAAATATCTCTGTAAGCCAACTCCTGGCCGGGCAAGTAAGATTGCGCGAACTGAATAAAGACAAAATATTTCTCGATATTGGTTCATTAGGGACCTGAATATTTGTGCAAGGCTAAAGCCACCTGTTTCATCTGGCAGATTTTCGGGCCTTTTCTTGTTGGAACGGTAAGTAATGCTTTTCCCTTTTTTATAGTAGAAAAAGGATTTACATTCATATTTAGGCACACAAATATTTAAATTGCGCCGGAAAACACTACGCCACAAAGGTCGTCAACAGAGATAATATGTGATACGTTAAAACATACTGAAATAATACTTACTTAAAATTAGGTGTGATCGTAAGTCGTATCCTTAGGACTGTTCTTGTTATCGGGTGTAAGCTAGCTTCCATTTCCAATAATGGAAATTCTTCAGCACATTTCTTTAAATGTCTACCGTTTTTTGGGTTACGAATGAGATCGCCTGTAAAAAAATTTAACTTATTTCATTTATGAAATTCTAGAATGGCGACCGCGCACCGGGAAGCGCAGGGTGGGGAGACCCCTCACACGATGGACCGACGACCTGATTAGAACGGCGGGAAGCCGATGAATGAGGGAGGCACAAGACCGCGCAGGGTGGAAACGTTTGGAGGAGGCCTATGTCCAGCAGTGGGCGTCTATAGGCTGATGTGATGATGATGACTTATGAGATTCAAGACACGTGGACTGTTGACTTGTAAACAAGGAAAGCCCCAACATAAAAGTCATATTTTCTGCCTAAATTTTTTTACAGAATTATTATTTCTTGTTATAACATTAATTATTGGCCAATACAACAATGAAGAAACTTGACCAGAAGAAAAACTATAAACTATTACACAAATGATAAACATTCCATTATAAACCTATCAAACACCGCCAAACCTTTTAATTAGTATGCTGTAATACTTCGTCAAATACTATTATTTTGTCATTATTTATGTATTAAACACTAGCTGACCCGTGTCCACTTCGTTAGGTGACGAAAAAAAGGCGTCACTTTTTTAAACATAATTCATTACTGCTGCACTCTTATTAGCCATAGCGTGATACTATATGGCCTATGACATTCCCCGATAAATGGACTATTCAACACAGAAAGAATTTTAAAATCGGTTCAGTAGACCCAGAGGTTACCCCCTACAACGTCACAAACACACAAACTTTATCTCTTTATAATATTAGTATAGATTGTGATACAATTCAGTACAATTTGTGTCCCCGAAAACTGAGAAAATAGTTAAACTGGGGGATTTAGTGTGTACATATAGAATTTAGTTTAAAGTAACGTGTGTAAATGATAAATCTTTTTCTCCTTACCTAACTCCTTCCAATCCATATCCCTAATCTGATCAGGCTTCAACATAGGATATTCAATATGTTTAAGTGTCTCTATAGTAAAACAGTTAAACTGTCTCATATCACTGTAGAAGTCCCACTGTTGTAGTTCTAACATCTTCGCCATTTTGAGGTATAAACCGGCCATGTACGCGTTGTTCTTGCGGAGGGTTATTTCGAATAGGGCGCGTACTATACGGACGGCATTCTGAAATTGGAAAGCACTTAATAAATCGACATTAAGGGCCTTTACGTGGCTCACTAGCGCCGACAATAGAAAAATTAGTTAAATTTCGCATTTGAAAAAAAAAACGGCCGTTTTTGTTTATAATGCAATATTTATTTAATTAAAAAACATATAAAGTGTTGAGAGTGTGTTATACAAATACTTTATTGCCTTCTCTCAAGACTTTGTTATCAACACTTTACATTATTTATCCTATTTGCGAACTACGACTTTTTTTCAATTGGTGGCGCTAGTGAGCCCTATAAACGTTTTTAAAAACGTTCATGACAAGTTTTCCTTCATTTCTTTTCGAAGGAATAATATCTGAAAACGTTTCCTTACTCAGCTTTCAAGACGCATGGTTCTTGGATGAAATGATGTAGGTACTGTTAGAATAGGTAAGGGCTTAATAATACAAACATTTGTCTTTTTTTACCAAAAAGGTACTATTAGCGCAATCTTACTGGTCTGAAGTAAACTTTCAGAGGCGTTCGCTGTACTGCAAGTAACACATACTCTTTCGGCCATTTAGTTCCAAAAATAACATCTGCGAAGGGATTTGCAACAGCTTCAAACCGGTAAACTTAGATTGCGACTTAAATTACATAGTAGTATGGAAGGTAGAGTATCATCATAACAGCCCATTAATGTCCAACTGCGGGCCTCCTCCCATGACGGAGGGTTATTTGGCCTACTAATACCACGCTGGCCAGACGGATTGGTACAGGGTTTAATTTCAAGTTTTCCTTCTTTTTATTTCGTAAAGATAGTAGTTACGGTAGAGTATGGTAACGGCTTAAAGCGGATATTATCTTTATAGTAGTTTTAATTACAAACCTGGCTTATATAATTGAGATCTGACTGCAGCGACGATCCATTGACGCGTCCTCTAGACAGGAAAGTTTGCAGCAGTATATTAATCTTCCAATGTATGTCTTCCGGCGCGTCTTCGATACGAAGCTCGCAATAGTGGTCTTTTAGCTGCCATAGTTCTGTTAATTCTTCTTTACGTACCTAAAATCAATTGTAAATAATTATTTTTCTTTGCTTTGCTTAATTTCAAGTCTAGGTGGAGTAGTGTACAGTATATTTTTTTTATTTTTTTTTGTAAGTATATTTAAAGGGTTTAGTAGTATAGGAAAAAATCCCTTTTATAAATAAACGAGGTATAAATTTGTTAGTTACCATAAGGACTTTTCATAAAGTTCTCGAGACGACCTCGGTGCCGCGACGGTAGCGCAAGCGGCTGCCGTGCATGAGGTTGTGGGTTCGATCCCCACGCAGGACATACATAATGGCTTTTCCCGCTCTTCCCTTGGGAACCTCTTTCCACGCTTCCCACGAAAACATCTTTCCACTCTTCCCACAAGAACCTCTTCCCGGTATTCCCACGGAAATCTATTCCCAGTCTTCCCTCGGGTGCCTCTTAACATTATTCCCTTGAAAACTTCTGTCCAGCCTTTCCTAGGGTACCTTATCCCACTCTTCCAGGTTCCAGGAGGGCGAGGGGCGTGTCCATGTGTGCGGCGGCTTGTCCAGGTGGGCGGCGGGCAGGTGGGTATACGGGAACTTTCTTCCGCTCTTCCCACAACAACCTCTTACCGTTATTCCCTCGGGAACCTCTTCCCGGAATTCCCTCGGGTACCTCTTCCTTGAATTCCCTCGGGAACCTCTTCCCGGAATTCCCTTCCTGGAATTCCCTTGGAAACCTGTTCCCTGAATTCCCTCGGGAAGCTAATTCCGGAAATGCCTCGGGAACCTACTCCCGCTCTTCCCGGAATTCCCTCGGGAACCTATTCCTGTTATTCCCTCGGGAACGTATTCCGGCCTTTCCTCGGGTACCTTATCCCACTTTTCCCGGTCCCAGGTGGGCGAGGAACGTGTCCAGGTTGGCGGGGAGCGAGTCCAGGTTTGTTTAGGTAGGCTGGGGGCGTTCGGTATACGGGAACATCTTCCCGCTCTTCCCACAAGAAGTTCTTCCTGAAATTCCTTCGAGAACCTACTCCCAGTCTTCCCTCGGGAACCTCTTCCGTCATTCCCTCGGGAACCTCTTCCTTGAATTCCTTCGGAAACCTATTTCCGGTCTACCCGGAATTCTCTCAGGACCCTCTTCCCGGAACTCCCTCGGTAACCCACTCCTCGACTTCACGGTATTCCCTCGGGAACCTATTCCCGGTCATCCCGGAATTCCCACGGGATCTTATCCTCAGGAGCCTCTTTACTTTATTCCCTTGGAACCTCTTTCCGGCCTTTTCTCGGGTACCTTATCCCATTTTTCCCGGTTCCAGGTGGGCGAGAGGCATGTCCAGGTAGGCGGTGATCGTGTCCAGGTAGGCTGGGGGGCGTTTGGTATACGGGAACATTTTCCCGCTCTTCCCACAAGAAGCTCTTCCCAAAATTCCTTCGGGAACCTATTCCTGGTCTTCCCTCGGGAACCTCGTACCGGAATTCCCTCGGGAACCTATTACCGGTCTGCCCGGAATTCCCTCGGGAACCTATTCCCGGTATTCCCTCGGGAACCCCTTCACGGAATTCCTTCGGGAACCTATTCCTGTTATTCCCTCGGGAACGTATTCCGGCCTTTCCTCGGGTACCTTATCCCACTCTTCCCGGTCCCAGGTGGGCGAGGAACGTGTCCAGGTTGGCGGGGAGCGAGTCCAGGTTTGTCCAGGAAGGCTGGGGGCGTTCGGTATACGGGAACATCTTCCCGCTCTTCCCACAAGAAGTTATTCCTGAAATTCCTTCGGGAACCTATTCTCGGTCTTCCTTCGGGAACCTCTTCCTGTCATTCCCTCGGGAACCTCTTACTGGAATTCCTTCGGGAACCTATTTCCGGTCTACCCGGAATTCTCTCGGGAACCTCTTCCCGGAATTCCCTCGGTAACCTACTCCCCGACTTCCCGGTATTCCCTCGGGAACCTATTCCCGGTCATCCCGGAATTCCCACGGGATGCTATTCCCAGTCTTCCTCCGGAGCCTCTTTACTTTATTCCCTTGGAACCTCTTTCCGGCCTTTTCTCGGGTACCTTATCCCATTCTTCCCGGTTCCAGGTGGGCGAGGGTCGCGTCCAGGTAGGCGGGGATCGTGTCCAGGTAGGCTGGGGGCGTTTGGTATACGGGAACATCTTCCCGCTCTTCCCACAAGAACTTCTTCCTGAAATTCCCTCGGCAACCTATTCCCGGTCATCCCGGAATTCAGGTGGGCGTGTCCAGATAGTCTGGGGGGCGTTCGGTATACGGGAACATGTTGGCGCTCTTTCCACAAGAAGCTCTTCCTGAAATTGCTTCGGAAACCTATTCCTGGTCTTCCCTTGGGAACCTCTTCCCGTAATTCCCTCGGGAACCTATTCCCGGTCTTCCCGGAATTCTCTCGGGAACCTGTTCCCTAAATTCCCTCGGGAACCTCTTCCCGGAAATCCCTTGGGAACTTACTTCCGGTCTTCCCGGAATTATGCGTTAATTTGAATTACTTAGGTTAATTCAAATTAACGCATTTTTAACTTGTATCCCTTTAATTGCTTATACTTACACATCAAATACACATAACTATAATACACACGATAACATCATCATGTACATTTTTTGCATAAACACTCATAACTACTACGAGTACTACTATACTTTAATACTTTACAAAATAAACATAACACAAAACTCAAACAAAGTACATTGTTGCCACCTAATACAATACCTCAATAACATATTATTATATTACGGGAAAAAACAGATCGTAAGCACACGTGCTTCACATATTAATTCTGTAGAAACAGAATCGCTTTTGTTATCCAAACCCTACAAATATTACAACAATTTACATTTGCTCGTTTTTACATATTTATTGCTATCAATAAGGGTAAAAAGTTGTTGCATTTATCTGCTAGCAAAATCAAAGTTTTTGTCAATCCTACTGCGAATGCTTCACCATCTTAATATTCGATAATAACATTCAGGATCTGCATTTGGAGCTGGACCAAGTCTCAGTTGCTTACTCATCAGCTTGTGTGTTGGATAACTGCCATCAAATATCACGTTCTCATGGAAGATCTCTTAAGCTCCTCTGTCAAAATATCAGAAGCTTAAATAAAAACTTTGATGGGCTACTCACTCTCCTAGTTAGGTCCAAAGTACTCTGGGATCTTATAGTTGTTACTGAATGTTGGCTCCGTAGCTCGCCTCATATTCCTACTATTGATGGTTATTCATACGTCATGACTAACATACTGCACTCTCAGAATGAGGGGGTTGTTATATACTTTCGTAATCATCTTCAAATTTCCTCCTCGGAACCAGTAGTGCAGGACGCTAACTGTCTCACTCTCAAGATTAATAATGATACAGTCATTATTGCGATATATCGCCCCCCCTCAAAACATAATGTCATACCATTCTTAAATTCCTTAAGCGATCTTCTAAGAAATTTATCCAGTTATAAAAATATAATATTAACAGGAGATATCAACATTGACATATGTGCAAATAATAACGATCCTCGATCCTTTGAATATTTAAACTTGGCTGCGTTTCATGGTATGTTCTATGCACAAGGAACAACCATTCTTGTTTAGATCACTTAATCTTAAAAACAAAATTACCGGCTTATTGTTATGTAGCAAATTCTTCAATAACTGATCATGACACAATCATATTCTTTCTTCGTTACACCAACTTATATAATGTCAATAGCAGAAATAAAAAAACAAGTATTATTAATTTTGAAAATCTTGAAGTAGACCTTAATAAAACTGACTTTAATCCTATATATAATTATCGTGATGTAAATGATGCGACTAATTTTTTTATCAATACTTTAAACTCAGCTATAGCATCTAACTCAATTTTAAAAATTGTTACAAATCGTAAAAGAATAAATAAACAATGGATGAGTCATGGCCTATTAAAATGCTTACGAAATAGGGATAAACTACAACTAAAAGTAAAAAATGACCCAAACAATGAGATTTTAAAACTAACATTTAAGAGGTATAGAAATTATTGCTCAAATTTAATTAGAAACGCTAAAAATATTTATAACAAACATCAAATTGATAAAGCAAGAGGAAATACAAAAAAAGTCTGGGAAGCCATAAAAACTATAACGTACACAACAAAGCGGTCCACGCAACCTATTGAGCTCCTCTCGATTTCAGACCCAAAACGTTCTGTTAATGAAGTGAATTTGTACTTTGCCAACATAGGTAGATCACTAGCCGAGAACACTTCTCTCCTAACCAGTAATTCTTCTGTGACTGAGGTTCTTCCTCAATCGCGAATTCCCTTTCACCACAGTACTTTTGCTCTTTTGGATACTGATAATCTAGAGCTGGAAACACTTATTATGAATTTAAAAACTGATTGTGCAGCAGGTTGTGACGGCATTTCTGGAAAGTTTATAAAAACCTTTAAGCATTATTTGATTCCCCCTATAAAATATATTTGTAATCTTGCCTTTGAGACGGGTGTTTTTCCAGACGCATTCAAACTCGCATTGATTCACCCTATACACAAGGGAGGAGATAAAGATACCCCAAACAATTACAGGCCTATTGCCATATTGCCTACTCTTTCTAAGCTACTTGAGAAGTTATTAAATAATAGACTAGTAAAGTTTCTCGACCAAACACAACTGTTATCCCCAAATCAATATGGTTTTCGTTCTGGTATATCTACGTCTGATGCGGTTCTGAATCTCACTACTACAGTTGTCAGTAAACTGGATAGTAGGCAGAAGGTTGTTGGTATTTTTTTGGATATTGCAAAGGCGTTTGATACAGTCTCAGTCCCTCTCCTGTGTTTAAAATTAGAAAGAATTGGTATCAGAGGTATTCAACTATCTTTGTTTAAAAGCTATCTTACCAACAGAAAGCAGCGCGTAAAGATAGCCGATCTCTTGAGTGATGAGCTTTCTGTCACCCATGGAGTTCCTCAAGGCAGCATATTAGGACCAACTCTGTTTTTGCTGTACATCAACGATCTTTGCCAGCTACAGCTACAAGATACCTCCATTTTTACCTATGCTGATGATACCGCTATAATTGCTTATGGTGACAGCTGGGGTTCCGCATTTAAATGTGCTCAACACAGTTTTAATGCTGTTACAGCTTGGTTAACTGGAAACCAACTTACCCTTAATGTTAGGAAAACCAATTTTCTCACCTTCTCACTTACTACGACAAGAGACCAATCCTTCGCATCGTATTCTCTATTCGCCCACTCTTGTCAAACAACTCCAGCTTCTTCTTGTAATTGCCCAGTCTTATCTCGAACAAACAGTGTGAAATATCTGGGAGTTACTATTGACGACAGAATGTCTTTTCATCAACATATCGATGGACTGACATCGAGAATTAGGAAGCTGATATATGTTTTTAAAACGCTCAGTCAAGTAAATGATGCACAAGTTCTCAGGATCACCTATCTTGCTCTTTGTCAGTCTCTTATTCAATACTGTATTGCTGCCTGGGGCGGTGCAAATAAGACTTATGTTTTACAATTAGAGCGTGCTCAGAGAGCGGTATTGAAAGTGGGGTGGAGACTCCCTTACAGATTTCCTACCACTGACCTTTTTAATATTTGTAACGTCCTCACTGTCCGCAAACTATTTATCCTCAGGGTTATCCCTACATCTCACTCTCAGGTCCCATATAACCCCTCTATTCTAGCTTCCGAACGACGAAAACACCACGTATGTCTCTCAGTCACTACCAGAACCAGTTTGGCTCAACGCTGCTATTACTTCCTCGGCAGTTACGTATACAACAAAATTAACAAACTCTTAAATTTGTATTCATTGACGAAATCTCAATGTAAGAAGTCAGTTACCAACTGGCTATTCAAGTTGGACTATGAGGAAACAGAAAAGATTATTTGTATACCCAAATGAAACAGTCTATGGTTTGATACTCACCAAGTCAACGATATTACTATGCATACACTCGCACACACACACATACCCACGTACACCTCACACACACACACACACACACACACCTCACACACTAAGTACTCACGCACATTAATTAACTCACACTCTTTAGTATTTGGATTAGATTAATTATTTTTATCTTTTATATATAAAACAATTGTTCATAGATGTTAAGTACATTTGTATTTACGTTTTTTGTACTACTCAACTATCAGTGTAATATCACGAAAGAGAGAGCCTGGAGAATTGTCACACAGGTTTCGAACCTACTACAATCTCCAGCTCTCAATAAGGTTTATTTTTAAGCACTACTCATTGTAAGACCTAATATGTACTTACCTTTTTGAGAGAATAAAATATATTTGTATTGTATTGTATTGTAATTCCTTCGGGAACCTAGTGCCCGGATTCCTTCGGGAACCTGCTCTCTTAACTTATAGAGGAATATTCCCGGTCATCACGGAATTCCCCCGGGATCCTATTCCCAGTCTTCCTCAGGAGCCTCTTTACTTTATGCCCTTGGAACCTCTTTCCGGCCTTTTCTCGGGTACCTTATCCCATTCTTCCCGGTTCCAGGTGGGCGAGGGGCGCGTCCAGGTAGGCGGGGATCGTGTCCAGGTATGTCCAGGTAGGCTGGGGGGCGTTTGGTATACGGGAACATCTTCCCGCTCTTCCCACAAGAAGCTCTTCCTAAAATTCCTTCGGGAACCTATTCCTGGTCTTCCCTCGGGAACCTCTTCCCGTAGTTCCCTCGGAAACCTCTTCCTTGAATTCTTTCGGGAACCTATTACCGGTCTTCCTGGAATTCTCTCGGGTACCTGTTACCTAAATTCCCTCGCAAAACTTTTCCTGGAAATCCCTCGGAAATCATCTTCCCTGAAATCCTTTGGGAACGTACTCCCGGTCTTCCCTTCCCTTGGAACCTCTTTCCGGCCTTCCCTCGGATACCTTATTATTTTGGCCTAAACAATCTAATTATCATCATCTAAGGAATAAAGGCAACATAATTTATAACATAAACTTACTTTAAGCTGTTGAAAGTCGGAACACCTCGTAAGCATCTCTAATACGTATCCTTGAGTCATAGACTTTCGCACCATAGAGTTGAACACCTCCATAGTTTCACATGTTATGTAGTAGTGACTTGCCGTTCTACCCAAATCTGTAAAATATAATTAGTATTAGTTTTTAATGTTAGTAGTTAGCTTATTTCTTGATACGATAGTTTCCACATTTCTTTGTTACCACTGCCACGACAAAAGGTTAGAGGTGCAAGGGTGATACTTGGCAAAATGATAGGTGCCAAGTATTATTTTTGATTCTTTATTAGCTGGTTAAAAAGTCGTATAAGTCTAATGTTATAGACTTAGCATTATGTATTAGTAAAAAAACCAATGACACTTTCTTATTTTGTAGCCAAATAAGGCGATTTTTAAGATTTTATATTCTTAGTCCGTCACCAGATGAGACAACATGTTAAGTATTAGATTAAGCTTTAGAGTCGAAGGTATTGTCAAAGTCCTGTCATTATAGAACACAAACACCCGGTTTTGCACCAATCCCTTACCAACAGCTTCCAATAAATAAAAAATATGCCTTACCAGTAATATTAAGATCTCCAGTCCGTTCATTGTATCGTATCATATGAGTCTTATCAAGTTGCATAGCAGCCGATGTGATTAGCTCTCTACGTTTTGTTTCTAACATAGGCTCGTCTTGTACATCGCTGTAGGTAAGACCGTATACCTAGGTACAAAAATAATGCGTTAAATGGGGTCAGTAACGACTTACAGGGTTATGCCTTCAAAAATCACAAAAAGTACGCGCAATCAAAGTTGGAAGGCATAAAGTTGTTACAATTGGCTGCAGAAATGTTATTTTACTAAATGGCGGGGAGCAGGTGTTTTCCTTGTTTCTGTATATGCCTGAACTTTTTTGAAAGCTAACTTTAGGCCGACCGAGTAAAATTCATCATAACAGCCCATTAATCTCTCACTGCAGGGACGGGCCTCCTCCCGTGACGAAGGGATACTTGGCCTACTAATACCACGCTGGCCAAACGGATTGATACAGGGTTTTGTTTCAAATTTTTTTTTTTATTACGTAAAGATTATATTCACGGATAGGCCCTTAGTCAGTATTTACGACACCCATGGGATGAGATGGGGGACCACACGGAGAAGCGACCGAGTAAGATTGCGCGTGCTTTATTAAGTATTTCATATCAGCTAACGGATGTCTACTACTGGGCACAGATCTCCTTCTAAAATGGTGTTTGATATAACTCAAACGCAAAAATAACTTATGAATTATAATAATTACCTGTGGATTAATCCTCATTCTTACAAATAAGTAGGTGTAACTCAACCATTCTACTGCCTCATCTATGTTTGTCACTGTGCCTAGAGCAACCTGAAATTAAGAATAGTTTAAAGTTTTAATTGTTATTAAAAATAAAGTACTGTTAAGTTGATATAATATAAAAAATAGCAAAAGATATTAAATTTCTACTGAATTGATATAAATATTTTTCATATGTCGGTTACTCAATAACACAGCCGATGTAAAAGTTCCTATGATATACATAGATAAAAAGAGGTCACGTTTTTTGCGGAAAACGTAAAATTTTAATTGTGATTTGTAACGCGGCAAACATTCAACCACGGCAGAAACACTCCCGCGCACGTGAACACGGCGAGCGTCATCACTACTCCCCACCGCACGGCCCCCGCAGCGCTCCCGGCCGCCTTTATAAGCGACGCTCCGGCTACAGATCACTACCCCTCCAAGATTAGCAAAATTCGTAGACCTAGGCATGCTCTCGAAGAGCCGGACGATAGGATCACGATCGCTCAACGTAGAGCTCACACGGCTCGCGAAGCCATAACAAAACGTCCGCGGTTCCGTCCTCGCCGTCGAGGCCGGAATACGCGCCGCGTTCGCTCCTAGAGGGCGTGCCTTCCGCACGTCCTGTTAGTCAGTGACGGTCCAGGCCGAGGTTCGTACCCCAAAGGGGGTGCCCCTGTGGCACGTCACTTAAATGTCTTTGGTTGAGGGCCATCCGCCCCACCACAGCCCGCGTAAAGTAGTAATGGTCGTCTGAGACCGACTACTCGTCCTCACAAAAAAAAAAAAAAAAAAAAAAATACAGATCACTAGTCTGCGTTCGGCACGTCTTGAGCGCACATCTCCCGCACCAGCCTAGGCAGGTCGTTGATTGTGTTCCAGTCGTGTTGTACATAGGCGCACATAGCTCGTGTAGTACAAAGGGTTCCGCGCTGCTTTGTTAGCGAACAGCGTGAGTTCTGGGTACTACACTTAGCGACCAACTCCCTAGATTAGACTTAGACTTCTTTTGATTAAACTTATTTTGATCAACTTCCTTAGATTACTTTTAAATTGTATTAGTCATTTTGAGTTAATAAATTTTGTTATTGTTTTGTATTGTGGGTTTCAATTAATTAATAATAGTTAAGAACCCTCCTTACAGATTTATATTATTATTAATTGCCGTACTCAAGGCGGGACTCGAACCCGCCTCGAGTACCAATTCTTTCCATTGTCTTTCTTCTTTTCGGATTTTTCTAGTTATACCTAAGCTTTGTAGGCAAAAAAAGAAAAAATATATGTATTTTAAGTTTAAAAGTTATCTATTTATACCAACCTCAGCATTCAAATTATCAGCTAGCAGATTAATAAAATTACTCTCTATCGGGAACTGATTGGTCATAGACTTCAAGTAATGAGTCAATTTATCGTGAGTTGTTATTATAATGCCAGTACCGGACGTATCGAACTGAGGTCGACCGGCCCGACCGAATATTTGTAGGACGTCCAGTATACTTAGGTCTACGAATGTGCCGTGACTTTGATCGTAGATTTCTGTACCCTGGAAAAAAGAGGTTTTTAATTGTGTAATAAGTTTTAATTAAAATTAATAGGTTGGTGGGAACTAAGCATAATATGTACGGTCGGGGTATTTGCCGCTCGACCACCCTTAGGCGAGAATCGCTTGGCACGCGGCGCATGCGATACGTGGGCGTGCCACGTATCGCATGCGCCGCGTGCCAAGCGATTCTCGCCTAAGGGTGGTCGAGCGGCAAATACCCCGACTGTACAGTCCTTCTCCAAGTCTTATCTATGTGGCAAAATTCATTTTCAAAAATTAATTAATAAAAGCTATATTTTTATAATATGAGAATTATGAGAAGAAGTGCCTGGCCACCGATATTTCTAAAAATCACAGTGCTTATTACGACTATAGTGACTTATTTCGAAGATTAATTTGTGAAATTATAACCTATAGGAGTCTTCACATTATCATCTGACAGTTGACGTTGACATATGACAACCTGCTATTATTTGGCGTAAGTCAAGTGTTACCAGAATAAATTAAAACCGCGTTCCATTTCACCAAAGAAGAGAGTACCCGTCTTGAAGCATGGACTTAAACGTATTACTGGAAAATTTCACTGCTCAAATGCAAAAACAAACTAACATAATACTTGCAAAAATGGATGAAAAGTTGGAACCGCTCATAAACGAAACGAAGAAACTGAAAATAGAGAATGATGTATTAAAAGGAAAAATATGCAAAATTGAACAACAAAACCGAAAAAATAACATGATCATATTTGGTCTGGAAGAAACCGAAAAAAACAATTTAGAGTTGCTAGAAAATGTTACCAGAATATTACAGCGTGCTCATAATATTGAAGAATTTACCGTGCACAAAAGTGATGTTAATACAATATATAGAATAGGAAAACAAGACCTGAAGAATGGGAAACCGAGACCTGTGAAAATGACACTTTTAAACCTCTGGAAAAAAGAACACATAATGAAAAACAAGAAGAAATACGAGAACCTATACATTACAGAGGACTACCCAAAAGAAATTGCAGACAAAAGGAAAGCATTACAACAACAAATGCATGAAGAAAGGAAAAAAGGTAACTTTGCAACTATTAAATACGATCAGTTAATAATAAAGAAAAATGATAAGAGGAAACGGGACTCGCCCAGCTCACCAGAAGAAGATGTTCAACTCCGAAAACAACACGTTACAAACGCAACCAAAGCAGGTAGATTGAACGCCTTCGACAGAATGAGAGGAAAAAGCACCTCACTAAATGACATCCCGACAACCTCTAAACAATAGGAATTAGGTGCCAGCCGGAAGTACATGATAAACAGAAATACAGACAAAGAAGAACTAAAAACATTCCCCAACCCGGCTGGTCACCGTGGGGAATTAGACCAATACCCTCCACCTCTACGCAACCAAGTTAATCTAAAGACAAGAATTAAACCAAAAGAAAAAATCAAAACATTAAAAATCTGTACCTACAATGTAAGATCACTGGCTTCTACGGAGAGATACATGGAACTAGAACATGCACTTGAAAAAATAGACTGCGACATACTGGGAGTATCTGAAGTTAGAAGATTAGGCGATAAAATAGAAGAATACCACGATCATATTCTATGTTACAAAGGCGAGACGAAAGGACTAAATGGAGTCGGCTTCCTGATAAAGAAAAATCTGAAAAAGAATATAATAACTTTTAATGGAATTTCAGAAAGAGTAGCAGTGCTGGAAATACAAGTCGAGAAAATAAGAATTTCTATAATCCAGATATACGCGCCCACAGAAAGCTGTTCGGAACAAGAAATTCAAACATTCTACAACGACCTCGAAAAAGCCCACACGATTGCAAGTAGCACCACAGTAGTTATAGGCGATTTCAACGCAAAGATAGGGGATCCGAAGCCTGAAGAAAACATGATAATGGGAAGATACGGCTATGGTACGCGAAATGAAAGAGGCGAGCTACTAATTAATTATGCTTATGAATATAACTTATCAATTATGAATACCTATTTCAAAAAGAAAAGAAACAGGAAATGGACATGGCACTCCCCAGATTACTCAACTAAAAACGAAATAGACTTTATATTAACTAACAAACCTAAATTAATAACCGATGTAGAAGTCCTGAACAATGTAAACTTTCCTTCAGACCACAGACTAGTACGAGCAACACTCCAACTGAAGTTACCTAAGAAAACTAGATACAACTATAGTAAACCCTTGAAGACACCTAGAACAGAAAAAGAAATAGATGGTTACCTTTCCAACCTGAAACAAGAAACTAAGGAGATAAGAGATATTAATCGCGAGGACAATAGAAACATCGTTCAAAAGTTCTACGACATGCTTGAGAAAGCGATTATTAAAAGTTTGAAAATGCACGACAAGACAGATAACAAAAACCAAATATTAAGCGACAGCACAAAAAACCTAATAAAAAAACGGACAGAATTAATTAAAAGTACAAATAAAACTAAAGAAATGAAATTAGAATTAAGTAAATTATTTAAAGAAACTAATAAGTCTATCAAAAAAGACTATCTAGCACACAGACATAATGTAATAGAAATGAACCTGAAAAAATATCGAAGCACAAAAAGAGCTTACAAGCAACTAACAATACACAAAGATTGGATACAAAATCTGGGAAAGGACTCAAAAACAACAACATCAAGAAAAGAAATTCTAGAGAGTGCAACCAACTTCTATAGGGAACTTTATGGAAGAGATAACAGAAACGAAGACTATTCTGAAAATGAAGAAATAGGCGAGTATGGATTAGGAAAGGAAAACAACGTAGGAGAAATAAACATGAATGAAGTAATAATGCAAATAAAGCATTTGAAAACAGAAAAGAGCCCTGGTCCAGACGGGATCAGCAACGAAGCCCTAAAGAGAGGATGCACTGCTCTTGCTGGTTTAATAGTGACATTGTTTAATTTAGTGCTCGAAACAGAGACCGTGCCAGAACAATGGTGCAGTTCCGATATAGTGCTCTTATTCAAAAAAGGAGATCCAAAAAACATAGCCAATTACAGACCGATCAGCTTGCTGCCGAGCATATACAAACTCTTCAGTGCACTCTTGCTCCGTCGAATAACAAAAGAAATCGACTCCCAACAACCTGTAGAACAGGCAGGCTTTCGCTCTGGATTTTCAACTATAGATCATATTCATACCGTAGAACAGATTATGGAAAAATTCAATGAGTTCAATAGACCTCTCTATGTAGTATTCATAGATTACAGCAAGGCATTTGACTGCATAAGCCACAACGCTATCTGGACAGCCCTCAAAGAATGCAACATCAACCAGAAATATATTACAATTATCAAAAAGATTTATGAAAAAAGTACAAGTAGATTGAAATTAGAGCAAAAAGGGGAAATAATAAAAATAAAAAGAGGCGTCCGTCAGGGAGACCCATTATCACCAAAATTATTTATTGCAGTGTTAGAGTCAGTATTCAAAAAAATTAATTGGACAGGAAAAAGTATTAGAATTGGTAATAGATACTTAAACCATTTACGGTTCGCTGACGACATCGTCATATTCTCTGAAAGTGCCACACAGCTACAACAAATGATAATTACACTCTCCCAGGAAAGCTTCAAAGTTGGATTGGAACTAAACACTGATAAGACAAAAATAATTACTAATAGTCGCGAAATATCGATCAAAGTGAGTGGTAGACATATAGAATATGTAAATAGCTATGTTTACTTAGGAAAGCAAGTCTCATTCAACAAGCTCCATAACGCAGAAGAAGTAGAAAGACGCGTAAATACAACATGGAAGAAATTCTGGGCACATAAAGAAATACTTAAGGGAGACTACAATATAAATATGAAAAAAATAGTAATGGACACCTGCCTGCTACCATGCTTAACATACGGTTGCCAAACGTGGGTATACACAAACAAAATCAGAAATAGAATAACGACTGCCCAGAGAGGAATGGAAAGGAGCATCTTAAAAATAAATAAAATAAATAAGGTCAGAAGTGAAACAATAAGAAGTAGAACGAAGATAACTGATGCACTGAAACACGCCTTAAAAATGAAATGGCGATGGGCAGGACACGTCGCGCGACTAAATGACGAAAGATGGACAGTTAAATCAACGAAGTGGAAAGGGCCAGATGGAAAAAGGAATGTTGGTCGGCCTATCCAACGATGGACTGACGACATTATTCATGTAGCAGGACCTGACTGGATACGGAAGGGAAGAGACCGCGAAGCTTGGAGGGGAATGGAGGAGGCCTTCACCCGAGAAGGGATTCCCAGTAATAAAAAACAAGTTCAACAATAAAATAAAAAAATAAGTTTGTTTAGATTGATAATGTAACTTTATTGCTGTGAAATAAATAAAGGCTTAATAATAATAATAATAATATTTTTATAAGTTCAAAAGGCACTAGAAACGACTAGGCTCAAAACAGTAAGCATGTATTATAATAATAAGGTGTGGAATTCAACCTGAATTATTTTGGGTAACCAGGTTCGAATAGAATAGAATATTTATTTTGCATAATAATGTGACGTGCCTCACGCGTCCCGCTTCGCGCGTCCATCTTCGCGCGCTCCACTTCGCTACACCAACAACCTAAACTACCCACTACGTCACAATAATAATAATAGAATACTGCATCGAGCTTCTATTTTTTAAGTTAAATAATGTAAAAATAAGTTACCCTAATGACAACAGCATGAGCTGGCAAATTAACACCCCAAGCAAGTGTTGAAGTACATACTAATACTTTAATGTATCCTTCTGAAAAATACTTTTCAACCATATTCCTGTAACAAAATAAATTACTTTAATATCTAAAAAATAAAATGTTAATAAGCAAGGCTTTTGTTATAATATTACTAGCTGACCCGTGCCTCTTTGTTGGGCGGCGAATAAAACGCGACCCTTTTTTAAACATATTTCATTACTGCTCCACTCCTACAAGTCATAGCGTGATCGGTTCATTAGATCCAGAGATTACCCCCTACAACGACACAAACACACAAACTTTACCTCTTTATAATATTAGTATATATAAATGCTAAGGTAACGCTGTCTATGACACTTTACCGCCAGAATTACAGAATCTATTTGGAAGAAATTTGCTACAGATATAGACTAGGGGTGAATATATAAAAATACAACTGGCAATTTTAAGGCGTGAAAAACACGAAATATGCATTAAAATAGCTGTTTTCGTGGACGAAGTTGCGTATAAAATTAATAAAAACGTAATAATGAAAACGTTTTTGAAAATGAATCCGTAGACAATTCCTTATTCGAATTCAAGTTTTATTACTTAAGTCAACTTAAGGGTAAAAAACGTATCATAAGTATGGCATGCCGATGGTAGAAACAAAATATGCAAATGACTTTAACCAATTTAATTATTTCATTCTCAAAAGGTGCTTACCCCAACCCCTCGACCAAGTAATAATATTAAGATTTTAATAAACAAGTGTTATGTCTTACCTGTCACTTCTAAGCATGCCAGCATGATGACACGCAAAGCCGCAAGCGAACAATTCAGCCAGCTGCTTATTAGGGCTACTACTAATAGCCTTTTTAGCTTTCAAAAACGCGCCAGTGTCTTCCGGTTCAAAATGTTTGAGATGACCTTTCTTTTGCGCAATTTCTTTGAGTATCATAGCGGTTTGGTGTGTAGCGTTACGTGCGTGGACGAAAACCATTACTTGATGGCCTTTTTGGACCATATCTGATGCTTTGTCGTAACATATCTCGTTCATTGTTTGTATCTGTTGACAGTAAGATGTACCAAATTAAATACATAGGGCTAATAATCTAATCAAATATAATATGGGAATTAACAACATGTGTTTTAGAGAAACTAACGTAGTCGATGAATTGTTTTTTCAGCTATATATTTATAAAACACCAAGTTATTCTGCATCTGCCATAACCAAGCGATGAGCTAACCAGTCGTTTTAAAACGGTAAGGAATAGAGATATAGAATACTGCGCTGTACTGGCACCCAGGTTGGGAGATGTTCACATGGCGCATGGTATAGAGTATTACATGTAACTATGTTCAAATAAATAATTCAATTTGCCTCGTCATTAAACTATTCCTAAGGCAGAGCAATAACACAGAAAGTTTAAAATCTATAATATGGGAGACTCGTTAAATAAGTACCTGTCTCAAATGAACTCCACCTCCGCTGCCGCATTCCTTTACACCTATAAACTGTTGTTCCAATGGTACTGGACGGAATCGTGAGTCGAAGAAAAATAGCCCAATATTTGGATTCACACGAAGAAATCTGTTGATTAAATGTATTATTTTATAAATATTTGTAAATGTTCCTCATATATTCACCACAACGTTACAGTACAAACTAAGCTTAGTCTAGGACCCATCAAGTCCCAAATCGTGGGTACCGTGAGACAACAGATAAAAATAACTTTTTTATACCTAGAAAACACCGCAAAGTAACAGCTAGGAAGTACATTACTACGCCACACAAAATGGAGGAGGTACATCTTTACCACAACCCACATCTGTGAGAAGTCATTGTATCTAATCATGATTAATAACTTGTCCATCTGAGCTAGCTAAATAAATAATTCTAAATAAACATTACAAACCTGGCAACATCCAAGTAATTAGGCAACGTAGCGGACAGCCCAACAATTCTAATCATGTTCTGAGTGGACTCCACTTGTCGTAAAGTTCTGGCCACTATGGCTTCCACGATCGGTCCTCGGTCACCATGCAGTAAGTGTACTTCGTCTATTATTATCAGTTTTACTATTGATGCTAGTTCGGTGTCCGCTGAAAGAGATTTTAAAAATTAAGATTAAATTACATTTTGTGTCACGGAAATATAATACATAGAAAACCAGCCCATTTATATCATATGTGTAGGTAAAGCCAATTTATATCTTAGTGAAGAAAAAACGAATAACAAACAATTGTCTTGCATGAAATTCGAATTTGCGACCTTATGCATGGCGGTCACAATATTCCTTTCATAATTATAGGACGTCCATGTAATACGACATTTATGAGTATAAGATCTTTTTAATTTAATCCTACTTACTGGCTCCTTTCCTCGTCACAACATCCCATTTCTCCGGCGTAGTCACAATCATTTGCGTCTGTTGTACTTCAGTCTTAGTTAGCTTCATATCTCCAGTGAGCTCTCGAACTAGGATACCTAGCCCTTTGAGACGCTTGCCGAAGCTGGCTGTCATTTCTGATGCTAGAGCTTTCATTGGTGCTATGTATATTATCTGAAAAGGTTTTATACTTTATCTAAAATATTTTGTTAATTGTTGTAATATTTTGGGGTGGAGGACACGAGGACGGGCGTTGCTTGAAAGTATAACTTTACTAAATTAAATTAAATAACTCTTTATTGGCAATTTATTACAGGCAAAGCCCATAAGTGTTAGTAACAATTATCTTAAGTACTAGTGTTAGTAACATTTTTTTTTTAAATTAGGTTGTATGGAGTTTTATCCAATGACGTAGCAATGGAGACTCCCATCTATCAACGAATACACTCAGGATACTGGAAGAAGAAGCGCGCAGCCGCGCCATAAGAGAGGCGCATCTTTTACGTATTATGGCCGAGAAGCCTTCAATGTGCCTTTCGGCAAACATTCCCGACGCACTGCAATACCGCGGCATCCCTAACAGCATCCGAAGTGCATTATTGCTAAGCTGGGACATCATGAATAACACCCATCCGTTAAGGATTTATGACCATTTTAACTTTTAATTGTTTTAACCTCTTTTATAATTAAATCTTTAATGATAAAACCTATTAGAACGAAAGTTAAAGATTAAAAGACCTATTTTTATTATACGTTTGTTTTATCAAGTAAAAAGGTCTTTTTTGACAGGAAGTTAACGAACACAAAAAAACATCTAGACTCAGGAAAATTATTTGACGATCGCGTGGAATTCCAACCACAACCGTTATTGCGAACGTTGCGCAACCAAGGGAGTTGGTGCCCGCAACCTTTACCAGATCATCGGTCCACCCTGCATCTTCCAGTACAAAAATCCTTACCTTAAATTTATTCTTCATAATAACATCATTCTCAATATGTTGTTTAATCTGATGTACTACAGTCAACAGCGCTATGTTCGTCTTGCCAGCGCCGGTTGGGGCACAAATAAGTAGGTTCTCATTCGTGTTGTATGCCGTTTGAAATACTACTGACTGTATTCTGTTTAGTTCTTTTATGTTCTCGAATGCCATTTGACCGATCTGTGAAAATAAATTAGTATTTTCTTGAGTATTGTTTTACATAACAATATATTAAGGTAGTTATACTATAATTTATCAATGTTGACTGGTCCCAAACTAAGCAGAGCTTGTACCATGGGTACCAGGCAACAGCCATACATACTTATATTTACAATTACAATGTATATTATAATAATACATAATTTATCAATGCCGACTGGTCCCAAACTAAACAGACCTTGTACTATGGTTTGAGAGTTAATGGAGTAAGAATATATAACGTAGTCAATCCATTTCATTCCGGGGTTTATGTGAAAATGATTAAAGGATGGGTTAAGTAAATAGCGATTAATTTACTTATATTAAATAGACTAGTTGATTCACGTTTGCATCACAAGGGAACATTTTAGCTTATGGTACAAAAAAAGCAAATGTCTTTCAAAGTCCTTCAGTTAATTTAGAAAAAAAAACCACAAAACTAGGTTTATCATAAACACACTAATTATTTATTACTTACTAACAACGACAAGGAATCTTAAACAGGTTAGTTGAGACTAGATGGCGTTGTATAAATGAGTGAGGGATTATTATTATAAATTTCGATAGGTTAACAAATTCACTTCCCAGTTACCTATATCTAATCTGTCAACATCAAAATATGAATATATTTTTAATAATAATCCTCACACATTCACACAACGCCATCTAGTCCCAAACTAAGCAAAGCTTGTACTATGGGTACTAGACAACGGATAAACGTGCTTAAACACTTTTTTTTGTAAATACATACATATTATACGTAGAAAACACTCAGACCAATGTAAACAATCATGTTCATGCACACAAAGATTTGCATTGAGCGGGAATCGAACCCGAGACCTCTGCATAGCAGCCATGTAATATACCAACTGCACTGTAGAGGTCGTCATAATATTCGTCGTTATAATATTTACCTCATCTAACTGTGTAATAGGAACCCGTTGATCCCCAACTTCGAGAGGTGCCGGCTCATTCTTTGGTATAGTTAGTTCTTCATACTCTTTGTTATCTTTCCTTATAGCGTTCTCTGGTAATAAAAGTTTTAAGCCTGATACGAAACCTGAAAAAATATTAAAGTTTTATTTATGCCTGAGACTGATAACGGAATATGAATAGTATAATGGCCGAATACTCAAGCGTCTGTTGGGGTAGAGCGGCGCTTCAACTGGACATTTGTATGAGAATTTCTAGTTGGGGCGCCGCTTTGGTTTAGCGGACGTTTGAGTATTCGACCATAAATGACCTCAAAAAATGTAAAACGAGAGTTGTATTTATTTTGAAAATATATTTTTGACTTTGACATCATCGCCTACGGTTCAGCGAGGTAAGTCGGCGAACTTGTCAGACTCCCACTAACTGATCTACCGACTGAGATCCCATAGTTGCCGTTTCAAGATTAATAGGTGTTGAGTCTCGAAAACTAAATCCGAGATATTTACAATTTATTAATAATCACAAAAAAAAATTACATTGTGTTGGATACAGAGTGACTTAAGACTAAAGTGACAAATATGAAATTCACAATTAAAATTAGGCATACTTATAGAAAATGACAGCACACAACAGCAAAAATCAAACAATAATACATGCAGGCCAGAGCGTCACATTATAAAATACGCTGTACATCCAGAGCAATAGAATATGTCAATTTCAGAAATTTCACAAATTTCGTTATTAACTGTTTACGACAGTTGAATTATTGCATAATATAGACCCTAGGGTCTTCACTATGCTAATTCAATTTTGATTTTATAAACTAAAAAAAAACAAGAATACTTTTTAAAAAGATCCTTACCAGCAGAATTCTTAGCATTAATAGACGAATCATAAACATTTGGATATTGCACTTTAGTTTGAAAATATGATATCTTTTGTAAAACAGGATCTATATTGCTTGCAGATCTTGATGTTGAAAATGGTACCACTGGTTTTGATAGTTCTGCGAGCCTATAACAAATAGCAAAATAAGTAATAGTTCTCCGTGTGGTGACGGAGTAAGAATACAATATGTTACCACCCCAACTCATCCCAATGGTGTCGTAAAAACCGACTAAGGGACTATCAGTGAATATTATCTTTACGAAATAAAAATAAGGAATACTTGAAATTAAACCCTATACCAATCCTTCTGGCCAGTTCTGTAGGTTAGGTTAGTTTAGAACAGTGACCATAATGCACGAGGCGAGCGAGCCAAGAGAGCGTGCTGCGGTAGCGGCCGCCGAAGTGCAAGGCATTTTCGACATTTACCGGGATTTCGTGATATCCCTAGTGACTTCGTGAAATCCCTGGTTTCCTCATTTCCCTGCGACATATATAAAAGTAAAAAATGCTTACCTTTTAGATCTCATCTGTGATATATTAATTTCCTGTTCATCATCGTCATCATCATTCTTTCTATGTTTAGCTTTCTTCTCTTCTTTCCTTACAAGTTTGGCTAGCATCTTCTCTTGTTCGGATAGCACTGACACTTGACATAGGTATTGTGGCATTTTGTTCTCTGGAAGAATTGCTGCAACTGAAAGGGATTTTGCTTTGAATATGAAGGCGCATCCCTGGCGCCGTGAATTAGAAACGAATTTGAAACCTTTTTGTGTTATAATGATATGTCCCCTTTTTGGTAGTTTTTAAAACAAATTAATATTCTTATATTCAAAATTTATTATTCGGACAAGAATGACAGGCGCTCGTCATTCTAGCAGAACGTGGTGGTTGAAAGACTGCTCACGGAATGCTATTGTCCTTCTTTACCATTAAAATTATTAGAAAGTTGTATTTGCTTAAAATTTGTGAATATAAGTTTACGTTCTACAAATCCTATTTATTTCCAAAATACCTCGAGCCTTTACCTACTTGAAGAAGTCTGAAACTGATACAGATAGCCACCTGGCGACATCAGAAGTGGGATACGAGACACCACGTGTTTGAAATGTGGTAATACCTATGAAAAATGGCAACTGCCGCTTGAGCTACAAAACAAGAATTTTATGACGATTATTCGTACTATGAAGACGCCATCTTTGCCGACGGGAAAATTCTGACAAAATTAGATGGATTTCTGAAGGAGAGGATCAATGAAGAATGTGATCATGCCGCGCGACTCATGGCGGCTTTGTGCCATGTTTAAAGTGTTTTTGATTTCAGCAATACAGTAATGTGTCTGTGTTTGACACGACAAGGAAAATGAATATCGATACTAGGGAATGAAAATTAATTGGTAATGATGACGATTATGCTACATAACACAGTTGGGTAAAAATAAGGTAAGATTGAAGGGCGGACAATAATTGATGTCCAATACGTCTGTAAGTACTATATTGTTACAATGTGCTATACTATTACAAGTCTGTTTTGTTGGCGTGTACCACTGCTAAGCTACGCTGTTACATTAAGTTAGTACCATAAATATACCAAGGTCCGTTTAAAGTCAAGTCGGTTCAAGATTAATAGGAGTTATTTCATCACGCGTGTCGAACCGCATGTCCTTTGCAGTATTTTATTGAGTAAACTCGTGATGGAGTATTAAGCTGTCCGCTATCTGATAAGGACGGTAACCCACACTCAACGTTGTTCCGAGTCCTGTGTTGTTGGATCAGGCACCGTGAGGGTGGCCTGAGTCCTGTGTTGTTGGATCAGGCACCATGAGAGTTGCCTGAGTCCTGTGTTGTTGGATAGGGCACCGTGAGGGTGTGGGTAGAGTGCTTGTCGGCTGAGTGATGCTTGTTTTGCAAGTAATAGTAACTAAATAAGAATATAGTTTTTGTGGTTCGACTGTCGTTGAAAATAACTCCTTGAGGTAGCTCACACGAGGACGTGTGAATGTCAGGACGGTCATGTGAAGGCGAGTCAATATTATAGCCTTTAGGAAGCGCCAAGTAAATACTGCCAAAGCACAAAAAGAAAACAAAACAAAAAAAAAAAAAAAAGCTGTTGAACCTAAGCCGCAGTCTTATATCTGACTGTATGTTTACAGGGAGAGCGTGTGGTAAAGAAGACGAAACGGTGGAGTACTTGATGTGTAGCTGTCAACAAAATATCTTATTCCTGGTGAAGTCGAAATGTATTTTCGAGGGCTCTCTGAGGAAGAGTAAAGAGGAACATAAAAGGACAGTATTATTTTGAGACTATTTGTAGAAAAAGTGTTAACTATACTGACACTTCTAGTTTATTGGTAGACGGCGATGTGCCACCCAGACCACACTTGTTTGGGTTGGTTAAGGGGACGCAACACCCAGGTAAGGTCTGTGCTGGGTGGTTGTGGGTCCTGGGCTGCTAGTGGCTAGCAGTAGGGACGCAACACCCAGGGAAGAAATGTAGACCCTGACTTGTAGCTAGTTCAGCAGGGTTGCCTGGTTGGGTCGTATGCGTTGTGTGTGATGTATGGGTTCAGTTCACTTATTGATGCTGAATTGTAAAGATGATGGCTGGAAAGTAAGAAGCATTGACTCGTGTCAGGTTGGACGAGCTTGATGCCTTGAGTAATGGTATTGTACGTCATTGTTGCAGGAATGTATACGCCCGAGGACGGGCGATGCGCCCGAGGACGGGCGATTGTCAGTCCGGCCGTGAAGGCGCATCCCTGGCGCCGTGAATTAGAAACGAATTTGAAACCTTTTTGTGTTATAATGATATGTCCCCTTTTTGGTAGTTTTTAAAACAAATTAATATTCTTATATTCAAAATTTATTATTCGGACAAGAATGACAGGCGCTCGTCATTCTAGCAGAACGTGGTGGTTGAAAGACTGCTCACGGAATGCTATTGTCCTTCTTTACCATTAAAATTATTAGAAAGTTGTATTTGCTTAAAATTTGTGAATATAAGTTTACGTTCTACAAATCCTATTTATTTCCAAAATACCTCGAGCCTTTACCTACTTGAAGAAGTCTGAAACTGATACAGATAGCCACCTGGCGACAAATATAATAAAGGAATGGTTGCTGTGATGTGTTTTTTTTTATTTATTTAGGACTTATTTTCTGACTTTATTGCCGGACATATGATTATAGGCCATATGTCCGGCGATAAAGGTAAAGTAGGGCAGTCAAGAAATGGCTACATTCCATCATCATTATTTGTTATTATAATAATACTATCGGGTATTAACGCGTATAGATTTTTGGTAAACACTTAAATTATTTACCTTGAGCCGCTCGACGTTTCGGCCAGGTTACACCAGCCATGGTCACGAGTAGACGTCTACTCGTGACCATGGCTGGCAAAGTAAATAATTTAAGTGTTTACCAAAAATCTATACGCGTTAATACACGATAGTATTATTATAATAATAAAATGAAACGCGAAAGTTTTAAAGTTAATATCATTATTTGTGTATATGTATACTATGTGTATAAACACGAAATGCAAGAGTGAAAACTGTTTGGAGGGCTTAAGTATATGGTGGTCCAATGTGGCCCTTAGCTGAAATACCATTAAGCTCAAAAGATGAAAATTGGTCTTAAGACGCCAGCCTTTTACGACTCCCACGGGTATAGAAGTGGTGGTGAGTACAAACGAATTTCATTAGCTAAAAACAAACTAACCGAAACTCTTTGCATGGAAGACGGTTATCCTTGCAGAGTTCATAAACTTTACTATCGTTATGTAATCAATATGCGTATTAACGTGGGAAAGGTCTCTATAACAAGAGGCCAAATTGTTAAAAATAGAGCAAATTGTTTACACACATTTTAAATGGGTTTACATCGGAATTCCGAAATACAATTGGTCGATTAACTGCTGGTCGAAAAAACTATGTTCTTTTGATAATTGGCCGAATAAATGTCACATCCCTTAACGATTGGGACGCTCGCTACGCTCGCTCGCCTTCGCGCTTTATGGTCACTGTTCTAACATAACCTAATCCAAATTATTTTTTCGACCAATCATTAAGGTATTCATCGTTTATTCGGCTAATTATTGAAAGGAACATTGTTTTTTCGACCAGTAGTTAATCGATCAATTGAATTTCGATATCCAGTACGGCACCCATTTTAAATTGAGATGTACGTTTTATACATACTTTCAGATATCGTAGGTCCAGGCGGAGGTGCTTTCAAGCTATTAATAATATCCTGTCTATGTTCCAATATCTGCAGTATAAATTCAAACTTGTCAAATCCGAGTAACTCAAATAGATCATTCTGCATGTCGTCGTTACTTCGCGGTGAGTTGAGAAAAGTTATCACAGATTGTAATATGTCCACACTGGATATGCCCGGCGTATCCTCATACAGTTCCCTCACTTTAGTTTCTAACCAGGTTTTGCAAAACTGTAAAATAAAGAAATGTTTTTGATTCATCATCATTATCATCATAACAGCCCATTAACGTCCCACTGCAGGGACGGGCCTCCTTCCGTGACGGAGGGATACTTGGCCTACTAATACTACGCTGGCCAGACGGATTGGTATAGGGTTTAAATTCAAGTTTTCCTTCTTTTTTATTTCGTAAAGATAATATTCACGGATAATCCCTTAGTCGGTTTTTACGACACCCATGGGATGAGATGTGGCGGTGACATATTGTATTCTTACTCCATCACCACACGGAGGTATCTTTGGTTAGACGTCCCTTTTAAACAAGGCCTGTGCATTTGATTCACATAGAGCAACATGTTTTACTACATTGATTGATTGTTTAGCGATGTCATCGATTGATGTTATGGATTAGTTAGTAGAATTGAATGCTATGGTATGACAGATGAATAGATTGGTTTATGTTATACTAGCTGACCCATGACCACTTCGTTGGGTGGCGAAAAAAACGCGTCCGTTTTTTAAACATTTTTCATTACTGCTTCACTCCTATTAGTCATAGCGTGATACTGGGTCCATATTGGCTCACCTAAAGTTCTTCTTCCAAAAATGTTTTTCCTAACGATTTGTAATCCGAATGATCACTCTTCCTAAAATTTTAAATCCTAAAGTTTTCATTCATACTATTTGTATTGCTACCGGCGATGTTCATAACACTCATGTTTCCGAAAATCGTTATTAATAATATCGTTACGTAATTATATTTAAACTCCTAATGTTTTTTGTCATAACGCTTTTATCCCTAAACATTTTCACCATAATATTTTCTCTCATACTCAGAAAGAAATATTTACCAAGTGAAAGTAATAAAAAGGTTTGTTTTTATACTATTTCTTGTGATTTTACTTAACAACTTTTTACATTAAACCATTTTTTTAAAATTATTGTTTATTAAAATTATTAGAACATCTTTGTCTTAAATGAATGAAATCCATAAAACATGACTCGTTCACGGTTATGCTTATGGCCTGAGAGTTTACCGTAACCGTAACTAAACCAATAAGTAAAGGACCAATTCGGTTCTGGCACTTCGCCGGCCGCTGCCGCGGCACGCTCGCTGCGCTCGCTCGGCTCGTGCGTTGGGGTCACAGTTCTACCATAACCTAAACCAATAATTATGAATAAGACCCATTTCGTTTCTGGATCTTGACTGAATGATTGGAGCGGGACTCTGGTTTTGCTCTGGTCTTTGGTATATTATGTTATACCTACATGTTGTCAACAAAGTTACGCAAAATTAATGTATAATAATATTAATTATTATGAATAAAAATAATCTAAACAAAAAAGATATGACTTTAAATTATAGTATAAAAGATGGTTATGTTGAGAAAATATAGGAAAACAAATAATAGTATAAAAGATGTTTATTGCTACTGAAATTATGAAGATGAATGCTTCGGATTATTAACATTAGAGACAAAAAATTTAGGAATTGCGATTGTTAGGATGAAAAATGTTAGGAAGAACATTTTCGGACTTCCAATTATAGGAGTTGAAATTTTAGGTGAACTTTGGCGCACCCCGTGATACTATATAGCATATGACACTCACCGATAAATGGACTATTCAACACAGACAGAATTTTAAATCGGTTCAGTAGATTCAGGGATTACCCCCTACAACGTCACAAACACATAATCAGACAAACTTTACCTCTATATAATATTAGTATAGATTTTCATGAAACTGCATAAAAAAAAAATGCTATTACACCAATCAAACGATCAAATTGATCTACGAAGATCGATTGATCGTTGTTGTAAAACTTAAACTGCAATTCCCAAGAAACAAACATGGAAATTTTTTAGTTTAAAACAAAATATTACACACTTACTTTAGATTCCACAACAGGTTTAGCTTTCGCAGACACACTTGATGACGACGTAGGAGCTGACAAATCATACTTCATAGAAAAAGTATTCACAAACTCACTGGCCGTAGCCGGTTTACTTGTCAACTTAGGTAACGGTTTCTTATTTGGCTTGTATGGTATGTAATAGCATTGAATATGGTCACCCCATATCTTAATATTTTCTTTATTTTCAACCTGTTCCGTTCTTATGTATTCTTTTGTGTCTTCGTTCAGTTTTTCAGATATTTTTGTAACAACCTGGAAATAAAAACACATGTGATGTTATGACTTAACATAGATTTACTTAATTGTTTTATAATATTGATGTGATACAAATTGCAACAGTTGCAGATAATGTTAAGTTTTTTTTTTAAAAACAACTTTTGCACTAGGGACCATACCCTGTGTCGCGGAGACTTTAAATACATAGATTTTATAGACGCAAAGAACAACTCAGCACAATAGTTTGTGGATTGCAGTATGTATTATTCTGTTTATCCACCATCAAACAAAGATTATTGTATTATCAGTTATTTAATAGTTTACTTCTTTAGGAATCCATCTTATAATGATAGTTAATTTTTACTAACTAAATACACTAGTAAGCTAACTCACCTGACATATTTTATTAGCAGTAGCAGACAGAACAGTTCCAAAACTCTGTCTAAGCTGTGATAAGTTTTTGAGCATAACTATATCTTGATCTAAGAACATCCTGAGAGTAAGTACCGCAGCATCTTCTATTATGTCATCTGGCTGGTCACCCGTCACAAGTTTTGCAGCAATTTTTAATTGATCAAAGAGTGGCAATATTTCTGCTGATTCCAGTTCATTTTGTTTTACATTATTGTATATGTCTGAATATGTTTTAAATCTAATAAGAAAGATAAAGGTATGTATGTAAGAATTACTTATTGTAAAAATTAGGAATATTAAAATAAAATAGAAGTCTAACTAAGTAATAAATAAATAAAATATTATATAAAATAAATAATATAAAAATAACTAATATAACTAAAGATAAAATAAACTACAGTATGTTTTTACAATATTACACAATTTTATTAAATAGTTAAGAAATATAAAATAAGTATCTTGTTTTATTTACTTTTGTGTATGTTTCTTTTTAACTTGAATCGGTTTTATGGAGTCTTCGGTAGGCTTTAAACATCGTGGTTTGTCCAGTTGCGTATGTGCTCTAAGAGCCCTGGTAATGCGAGGTAATTCAATCATTGTTATCTTTTTCCTTGGTGTCTTGGCTGTAAACGTAGAAAAAAATTAAATATTTGGCTTATTAGTTAACACTGTGTTAATATATAATAACATAATATTATGTTCACATTTATAGATGTTTAAGAAATATAAATAGCTATGTAACTTACTTTTAGAGACCGGGCACAGTTTAGCAATGTTGTGAAATTATTTAATAAATTTATTACACAAATAAATGTCACTAAACTAGACAATCGAACCTAATAATATATGTATATTATGTTTAAGTATCTAGTATATAAATAGAATGATTAAATTAATTAATTAACAATAATTTTATCACAATATTTTTACAGAATCAACAAGACGGAGACACGTAGCTATATTGACACTGACAGCTGGACTGGACGGGAGATTTGACATTTTTGACAAGTGACATTAGAGTCATGTTCACGCATGTTCTGTTTCACGGAAGCTTATACTTAGAAAAATATATTGAGTAGATAAAACAAGCTATACGCAATAATTTTAATTACACTCTTTTATTGCTTATAACTGATCCACAGCGCATCTCGATGTGTTTGATTTATATAGGTACCTACGATTTTATCGGAGGTATTATATTATTATGAGTATATTATAAACTCACTCTTTCTTCCACTATCCGGCAGAAAAAATACACCGTGTCAGTTTTTGCTATGCCTATTACCAGTACAACTGCTTTTACCGAATTCGAGGCCTGCAATGTTTTACCTATCTACTTGCCCTTATGCCGCCAGTGTGCTATCGTTAATCACAGGAATTCATACTTTCAACTGTGATCGAGAAGCGATTAATGATTAGACTCGCAACCACATGGTGCAAATACGAGTATGCAAAAACACTTGTAGGAAAGCTGTTAGTTCCTTTATTTAAACTCTAGATAAGCTAAACAATATTATCATGAATACAGGCCTCAAACTCGCTCCTTTCTGACAAGATGGCCAAATGTTTTATCATGTAAACTCTACAAAGTAGTTGTAAAGAGGTAGGTAGCCCTCTTTACAACTACTTTGTAGAGTTTGAAAGAAATGCTTCACTTCTGAAACAAGGGTCCTTTATAACTAATTACAGCACGAGCCATTTACGATTAATGAAAGAGTCATGGCAGAATTGGAACAACAAATAAAACACCAAACTATAAAAGTTCATTTATTTAGTCTTCGGTAAAAAGGGAAGAGTTGTGTGTGGTTATCAAATTAGTTTTCGACCTCAGCAGTGTTTTGAACACGGCTGTTCAATTTTCGAACAAAATAACACGAACTATAGTGTGACCACAGGAGCTGTGCACCTCCTGAGGTATGCGCGCGGCGAGAGGGGGGTGGACATTTAGAGTACATGTTATATACTGGTATAGAATAAACAGTCTATGATGCAGCTACTAGCGACATCTGACGCAATATAGTTAAGTTATTTGGCTGGTACGGGTCGCTACACGAGCGGCTGTAGCAGTTTTCTATTAAAAGACAGTCATTTTTAAAAACTCCAAGAAAGTATTTACATTATTGTACAGTTTTAAGCGTAAATAGGAACATTATTTGTGTTTTTATAATGTAACTTTGAGAAAAATGACATCTAGCGGTATGTATCAAATACTCTAAGAACATGAAGTTCTTAAAGAAAAATATAATGTTCGAATTGTTATGACATTGCCGTCAAAACTCGTGACGGCAGATAGGTGTCCGTTATGGTAGCATACAAAAGAGCTATATCGAGTTGTTTACTATGCCAAAAAACTCTGCATAAATAAAAAAAAAAAACAATTGTTAAGATTAATGATGACGAATTAGAACTTGTTAACACTACAGTATTCCTTAGAATTACTTTATACAGATTACCCCCTTACTCATAAACGCCTCTTAAATTTTAGTTAATTGATTACCTTAAATTCTTACGGTTTTGTTTGGTATAAGTTTGATTTTACAAATAATAATCTCGCTACACACCCCCTTACTTATAAACGCCTCTTAAATTTAATTACTGTTTAGCGAGATTTGTTATTACGAAAACCAACCTTATACCAAACAACGTAAGAGCTTAGGCTAATTAATCAATTGACTTAAATTTGAGAATTTTTTTATAAGTAAGGGGGACAGTGATTAAGTTTAAGAGGCGTTTATGAGTAAGGGGTGAGTTCTTATTTATCACCTGCATATTTTTAATAAAATATGAGTATATTTGGGTTACATTGTGATCAACTAAGTAAGTGTAATATATTACAGATATGTCTATAAAGTCGTCAAATTTGTGATTTTTATTAGTTCATTAATCTACAATAAACTAATACTGACTTACGAAGAACAACGTAAACAATGAGTAGAGTAAATCAAAGTGGGACGCGGGAAGTGGTTTTTAAGTGGTCAACTTTTATGCGATTTGGATGATTTTTATGGGTGAACTGCAACTTTGATGGGTATGTAATCGTGTTACTGTTTTTCGTAATCTGTCTCAAGTAATAAATTCACTCCATTTGAGATCTAGAGACCAAAAACAGGCATTGTGTACATAGCACATTTTTAGATTAGATATTCATTGTAAGTAAGAAAAATCGTAGTACGAACATTTCTGTTGATACATTATCAGTTGCATTAGTATAATTCAGTCAAGATTTATCCTAATTTGAATTTGAATTATTTGCATTATGTCTATATTATGGTTGATATTGATAACTAAACTATGTCACTTTCGCATCGACTGGTCTGTCTACAAAAAATAATTGATTGCAATATTTTATTAAATTGTATATCATTTAGGTCTTAGTGAATCCATGTTAAATGATATCTTGTTGGTTAATATTTAACACTGAATAAATTTTAGTTAGGTATTGTAGTTCTTCTTTCCATTCCATTAGAATTATTAAATTTAAAAATAACAGATTTGAAAATAATGAAAAGCTTGAAACTCCTGGTAAACACAGGCAAGGCCGGCCAAAAAAAGAAATGTATGTTTCTATATTTCTGCTCTCCCCCACAAAATAAAATTATGTTCTACAGTGAAAAAGAGGTATATAACATTTTTCTTCTTTTACCTGTATTTTTTTTCTAGTTATGCCTAAATTTATTGTAGGTATAATCAAATGTTCAATTTACATAACTTTTGTAAAATTTCGAGTTCCAACCCTCAGAAAATTGCAGATGATAGCTAGAACTGAGATGGATTTTAATTGTAGTCTTGAAGTTCTACGCAAAACTTTAAATGCAATAGGCTTACCTACAAGAAATGCCCTAGTATTATAAGTGCTCTAATAGTGTAGTGTTATTTGAACATAATTGTTTTGAAAACTATTTTGTCAGACTAAATAGGGTTGCTACGTGTAGCACAGTGGCGCCCTAATTTTTTGTCAGGACTTTATAGACAGACTGTACCTACATTTAAAAAAAATAGTTGTTGTAGTTTTAATATTTTAGCGTAATGAAATAACTCCAGCCCGGCCCCTAAGAACCGTTAATATCTCTCATTTAGGGTTACATTTCTACTGTATTAACAGAATTACTGTACCTATGTTTTGTAGTTCTCGAGATATTCAAATCACTTGTGAGCATATTATCTGTACTAGTACTATGAACATAAATTAACATGGATTTTTGACATATTCCACTGTGAATTCGCATAAAGCATTTACCTACACTAATTCAGTCAGAATTTCACGAATTATTTTTACATAAAGAATTTTTCAAAAGAAAAGTTCCCTTTCTATCAGAACTATCACGTGTACGCTACCATAACGGACAACTATTTTTTCTTCGTCCCCCACCTCGCCGCGCATACCTCAGGGGGTGCACAGCTCCTGTGGTCACACTATAGCGACATGAAGAAGTGTTTGGTCTTTACGTGTAGATGTAGCGAATCTACGTGTATGTACTTAATCTATATCACGAAATCTATGCAACCGATATTAATCATTTAATAAAATGCTATAAATTATTTATTGTAATCTTTGACCGACTTTTTTTCCACGCCTTATTCTTGCCGTAAAACAATAAAATTTATTAACTTCAATATTTACAAAACGGATATTACATTTTCAATAATCATTAAATACGTTATTTTAAACAGTACTGTTTGTAAATTAATGTCGTGGCAAGTAGAGCTTTTAACTCTAACTGACCTTTTAATCATCCGTTTCTTCTTCCTTAACGTTAACCTTTTTCTTAAAACGAAATCCTAGTTGTTCAGTTAAAATTTTTCGCATCGTTTCTTTTTGGCCAGGGAAATTAAATTCTTCTTTTGCAATAGCCAATATTTTTTTTAACGTCGGAACTTCATTTCGTTCTGAATTGAATCTGTTAACTATTTTTTTAATTCCAAGGATCGTGTATTCATCGATGACGATTTTATTATGAGGTGCCTTTTTGCTTCTTCTTCCTGGTGTTGGAAGTTTTACTATTGTGAAAGTCTGTTCTGGGTTGGATGTTGATGCCGAAGCGGATAGTGTCTGCAAAATAAGAAAATGAGGAATGTAAATTATTACCTGTTAATCACGTCGAGAAATATATTAGTTACAAAGCATTTGCCTGTTTGAATTGATGCAAATGACATACCTATTTTTTTTAGACTCAAATCGTTTTCTTATTTAGTAATAAGTTTAAACACAGACTGTCTTCGGGCGCGCAGCGGTTGTATATACGAATGCCGTGCACGAGGTCGCGTGTTCAAATTTTATAACAACAAAAAGTGCTCAGCACAATTTTTCGTACAGAGTCTTGATGTTGATCCTACCCTAGACATAAGCTCTTAAGTTACATAGTCCAGTAATTAGACCTAGATGGCCTCTAGCCAAAGAGAATTAAAACCAATTAAACAATCATTAATATTGTAATAAGAGAAAAACTGTAACAAACCCTATAAGAAATCACTTGACTAGTCCGAGTTCTCATTAAAGAAGGCTCTACAGTGCAGTAGTATTACCTAGTAAATATTTAGTTTTTAACATTGTAATCATATCGAGAGAGTAGTTGCAAAGATTAACCTAAACATCCAAACTATTAAGTAGGTACTCAATAATAATCAACCTATATAATAGGTAGATAGGTAGAGTACAGTTACAGATTGGCAATCACTATTGATTTTTCCTTGCGGCTGTATCACTACATGTTTCATGTTAAAATCTATGCCTGATAGAACTTTGTTAACTTATTAAATAGTTGTTTACATACCTATTTATCTTTGGTAGATATAAATAGGTAGGTATGTAAAATGCAAGTAGGAATCGAATTGGCACGTATATTCCTGTAGGTATTTTATTGGATAACTCTACTAACCTCTATAATTTTCCTTTCTTCCCGCTTTATCCTAGTGATTGTACTTGTGCTCACACCAGTAGCTGCCGAAGTCCTGTTTATTACTTGATCTACAGGAATAACAAAAGAACCCTCACGTTTTTCCGCTTCAAAGAAATGCAGTACTCGTAATATCAATGTCCGTTCACCGCCAGGAATTATCTTATTCTTGCCCATTTTATTAAAAAAAACAACAGAATTTTGTTTAAAATAGGAACATTAGAATGAAACACACGATAAATAATGTTAAAACGTACAAGCGTATCAAAGCTTTGAGCTGTACTAAATAGGACGATCGCGGTGAATGAGGGGGTTGCGGGTGAGGAAGCCACATTCTCGCGTCGCGTTCGTCTAGTTGGTGTGGTCGACCCTCCCGCGACCCCACCCTCCCGCTTGCGTCTCAGGGCCAGATTCAGAGACCGCACTTTGACTTTACTTTAGCAAAGTCTAGTTATTATCTCTGAATTTGAACAACATTAAAGTAATCTTTTCGCATGAAAAGTTTACTTTGTAGTAATAAATAATGAAAGTAAACTTTTTCATGCAAAAAATTACTTTAATGTTGTTCAAATTCAGAGATAATAACTAGACTTTGCTAAAGTAAAGACAAAGTGCGGTCTCTGAATCTGGGCCTCAGTTACCGCGCGCGTCCTACCTATTGCCTTTATCATTTAGTAGGTGACGTCATGCGTGACTGAATGGTCTACATTTGTTTGCCTGAAGATAGAGAGATAAATAATTAAGAAACCTTTGGAAATTTTAGTTATTTGGATATTGGTTTATATTGTACCTGAACAGAAAATAGCAGATCTCTTTGTTTTGTAACGGAATACAAACGCCTGCTTGATGGGTTATAGTAAGCTTGTCTTAAGTACATATTAGATATAATAGTGAAAATTTGTCACAATAAGTAAAAATTCATTCCTAATGCACACGAATACGCAAGTATAATATTTACCTACCTATAGGTACACATATAAAGAGCAAAAAAAAAAATCTAATACATTTACTGTCTTACTAATAAAAATTTACACACTCGTTATAACAAGGTTATAACAAAAATTATATATTAATTATTTATTGTATAATTATGTATAAAAATATACCATACCTACATTTTATCTTGTATTTCAGGCTTTGCTTTCTAAATCAAAGTTTTTTTACACTCTCTAGTCATTTATCCTTATCATTATGTTGTTAATTTAACTAAAATCTAATCATGCGTAATCAAAGGCAGTAGATAATAATAATGTAGAGCACGTTTCTCAGCGCCTATCGTTATTATTGTAATGAAATGTTTAATTTCTCTCAACGCCACCTAGTACTAGACTGCTGTACTAGAAGTAGAGCGTGCTCCTTCATCCTTGCATACTGACTACAATGACATAATAACATAAAAATATGTGTCTCCTTTTTACTAAATACGAGTTATTTGTTAAGAACATGCAGACCAAAGCGAAAATTCTGTTTATACCATTGATTTTTGTAAATCAATATAACATACACACAAAATGCATTTCAATTCGAGACTACAATGTAGAAGTAAAACACTTTAACAACGCCACAGAGGGCGCCACGGCGCCGTACCGATAACAGGACCGTTATCAGAGAAGAGAGAAATTAATCAAAGCGGCATGTGGCATAGTAATTAGCAGAAATTTTGAAACATAGTTTTTTCCTATTTAGTACATTTTAATTTAGTCCGTGGGATGACGGATCCACCAGAATACATGGTGCCAGCCCTTAACCCATGAGTTTTGTAAAAGCTGAGTAAGGGAAAATTCGCAGATATTATATCTGAGAAAACCAAAGAAGTAAACTTTGACACCAACCATCTTGTTAGCGTGATATTAGATCAAGTTTACCTCCTACGCTGAAGCAGGCCCTTATTCTCAGCAGTGGGGCATTAAAGCTTTGTAAAAGTCCCCGTGACTTGCGCGGAAGTAGTCTTTTGCCCTAAAAAGTTTTATTTTGTTTTAATGTGAAATGGTAGAGACCTACACTTTAGGGCATTTAAAGAAATGTGTTTAGTATTCTTAGGTAAAATTTATTTTCTTGTTATACATTTTTTTTATTATTTTTATCTTTCTAACTTGACAATACACATGCTTAAATGTGGTTTCTCCTTTATCCATGGCCGTAGTAGAATGTTGATTATAGGATCTGTACCTAATGTTGTAAAAACTTTGGATTTTGAACTCTATTTGTTTTTATAAATATTATATAAACGGGATAATAACGCGCATTTTAATTACCTTTATTTTACTTGACGTTTCGGCACAGGTTGTTCTGGGCATGGTCGCAAGCTGACTGGTGAGGTGATGCGAGGTCACAGCTTCGTCTTCGTGATAGATAATAATATACTCTCTCACGAAGACGAAGCTGTGACCTCGCATCTCGATTACTTGAGAGTTGCTGATCTACTAATAGTTATCTGCAAGAGAGGTGGTTAGTTTAAAAGATATTTTACTATAAACAACTTCGGGGGTAGAGCTTCTAAACGTGATTGTAATAGATACAACACAAACATTGGCCGTAATCTTGTCCCTGGTGATGTTAATTTTCTATTCTTATTTCAAAATAAGAATCAAGAAATTTTGGGCCGAATTCAGCCATAGTTTTGCGCTCTACATCCGATCAGAATCCTTTATAAGCTAGAAATATTTTTTCGAATTCGGATATTGCTCGCTCTTTGCATTTTATCGAATCTCTGGTCTATGAGTATTGTGCAATTTCAAAAGGCATTTCAATGTTTCATAGGAAAACAAGGGCAATAACTGAATGAATAATTTCAATTATTAGGTAGAAAATGTGGCAAATGATTACTGTTTGACATTACTTAAATTGTTTGATGAGTGTAAATTAAAACAAGTATCTCAGTTACAACATTTTTATTTTATTTTATGACCACAATGCTTACAGCTATGGCGTAACTACTTATTAATGTTGTTTAAAGCTTACGACTCGTATTAGTCAAATGTTGCTTCTATTAAACAACGCTATAAGTAACAATTGCCATTTTTATTATCTAATTCCGATAACATACATTCTGGTGTATTTTTATTTTACCTTACAGTGAATGTTATTGGGGTCACAATTTTTGAAACACAATAAATAAAACATTACTGTTATCACTAGTAGGCATTTTTATATAAATAGTAAAATCCATTTAGTTTCTATTAAATATGTTCCTCGATATGACGACACAAAAATGTCTATGCTCTCATCATTTTTTTTTATTAAAAAAGACTTTAAAAACTCCGTTATATTTTAGGGACGAGTTCGCTTTTAAAAAAATAAAAATACTCAAAATGCTTTTGATATTAAAACTAGATAAAGGATATTTTTGTTATGTATTTTAAAATATATTTTTTTAATACGATTGTGTTTCAAAAAGAGGACTCTATACTTACATATCTAGGTACTCTTCCTAGTGAGACTGTCAACAATAACGAAGTGTAGCTTACGTACTTTTTAAAAATCGGTTTTTGTACATAACATAAATATTAATATACCTATGTATACGGAAAACCGATTTTATATTAAGATAAGGTATAACTTTTCTCGCACGTAATTTTTTCATCCTTTAATATTATGTAGTACTGGCCAATGTCCCAATACTATTATACTATATTGTAATTATAGTTACACTGCTACAATTGGACGTTGTACATGCATGTTTTGTTAGAATTGCAATAGTGCACAGTGTGATGACGACAAACGCGGCGGGCCTGTGCAGTTTGACGTGATAAGAAAATGCGATTGCAATTTTTACGCGCATAAAAACCGACCAAATGCAACCGTGTAGAGATTATAATAATTAATAATAACTAATAAGTGGCTATTTATTTGAAACATCTAATTACCTAGTGTGTTTTTTTTTACAATTTCTAACTACAAAGCTGTTTTTACATACATTAATACACACACAGTAAAAAGATATTTTATGCATTATCTTTTTTTTGGTAGATATACAGGATAGATTATATACTTTTAAGAATATTGGCCAGTTACGATTATAATTTTATGTAAAAACGCAAGATAGCACAAGTCCTTAATATAATCTAATTTAACTTTACTTAAACAAACAACAATTCGAATAAGTACAAATTTCGTTTTCAAAGATCACGGTTATAGATTACAGCTATATAAGCATTTTTAAACAAATGTATGAAAACAACTTCACTAAAATGCTGTAGTGCTAACATGGGCCCAATACACGCTATGCTATCAAAATGGTAGTTACACAATAATATTATATTTTGCATTTTAACATGGAACTTTGAATACAGAAATCAGCCCAAAGTATATAGTCCATTTTACAAATGGCCCGTTATATTTGTAAATTGTAAATATCTATTTATTTTAACACCTATAAAGTGGTTAGGATAAGCAGATAAATACATTTGTATAGGTAGACAGTAGATATTATCAAAGATTAACAATTTGAAAGTTAAAATAAATTGACCAAAAGTAAAAATCTTCAAGAAATTTGGTCCAAATGGAAATAAATACCATCATTTATAATAAACAGCCTATTATCGAAAAATTAATAAAATATTTTCAAGATATTTACTGTATTTTTGATAAGTCTTATCTAATAGCAAACGTTAATTTCTGTGGTAAAATTTATAACAAAGAAAGATCATCTAAAAATACTATATTTCGTTACTCAGTGAGTATTGTTTGTGATATAAAAGAAATCATGTCAGAAGACTTGTGATTTCAAGATTTACAAAAGTATGAACAGGATAAATAGTTTTGATATTTACGTGGCAAAACATCGGATATATTTTTGGTGATAATATCCAGAGGACATTCAATAACAACACTAATTTCTAAAGAAAAAAATAAAAGTAGTTTCAAAGTTCTTTTGTTGATGTTATGATGGCAGCTGATGTTAAGTCACCTGAAAGTAAACAAAATAATTATTTAACTTATCGATAACTTCATAACACGATAAAGGAAAATTTTATTATAGGAAATTTCGCAGTTTATATCTTAAAAAACAAAAGAAGGAAATTACATATTCCTATCACTTTCACACAACGCCATCTCGTCCCAAACTAAGCAGAGCTTGTACAATGTATACTAGACAACGGATATACATACATACTTTCTTTTTGTAAATACATACATATTATACATAGAAAACACTCAGACCAATGCAAACCATAAGTATTCCAATCGGGCTCGCCCGTGTATTAAGGCAGGTTTTCCTCCATGTATAGCATTAGAAGAACTGTCGATGCAGTGGTTGATTACATGATTAACTAAGTAGCTCTTATGATAAAACTTTAAATTCATCACTTTGACATGTTTCTTTATGGAAATGCCACGGAGTCTTATGTGTACCATTACAGTGACATCGTTGAGCTAGGAATTGTTTCTGTTTTTTTAAACATATACACCCTTACTCATAAACGCCTCTTAAATTTTAGTCAAGTGATTAGCTTAAATTCTTACGTTTTTGTTTGGCATAAGGTTAGTTTTACTAATAAAAATCTCGCCAAGCAGTGATTAAATTTAAGAGGCGTTTATGAGTAAGGGGGAAGAAGTCAAAAATAAAGAACTTAAACTATATTGTATCTCTGTAGAAAGTGTGTGAAGGAAGGATAGACCTAACTGATAACTTTCTCACCTTGGTCTTAATCCTCCAAACAGGTGGTTTACAGACCTAGAAAATATAAAACAAATTAAAAAAGCAGTTCATATTATTATTAAAAAAAAAGTATAAGACGAAATCACAAAATGAATTAATGTTTTCACAGAAATATCATCAGTGCATATATTTAAAGAGAAAATTGTATTTTGAAATCACATAACACACAGTATAAAATGTATTAATTAAATATATTACATATATAACATCATAACATCATTGGTAATGTGATGACTTCGAAAATTGATTATATTTTGTTCATTAAAATGAAATAATTTGATGGTACGGTGTATAAAGATGATTAGCCCATGATACACATAGAATAGTTAAGGGTACGTTACATTTTTCAAAACCTTTAAAAATTGTAATATCTTTGTATTTTGAACAGGAGTAATCTCGAAAGCATTAAAAGCACCAATGAGCAAGAGATATAGACAATAGACATATTGAAGCGTTTTTCTTTTGATAGCCCTTATTTAATCTAACTGTTCTAAATTTGAATTTGGGAACGGTAGTTTTTAAATGTCTATAGAATTAGTAGTAACGTTATAGTATATTTAATTAGCATGTCAATTCTCGTTCTTAAAAATTCGGTTATGTTAACTTTAGTTGTCAAATTGTCATACAATAGGTAAGACAATTTGACAACTAAAGTTAACTTAACCGAATTTTCAAGAACGAGAATTGACATGTAGAAGCAAATACTAAACTGGGGTAAACCTGGGTCAAGCATTGCATTCTTGGATATAAGTAGAATAATTATTTATATCAAGCAATTTATAGGAATCTAGTTACTAGTTTTTGTTAACTGTTTGCGTAGTAGATTTTTTTTGTAAATATAAATATACAATTAAAGAGCATCTCAGACACAAGAGTAAACACATTTGCAAAATAAAGCTGAATTTCACAACTAAGTTAAAATTCACATCAGCATAATATAAAACGAAAAATGTTATTATAAATTAAAAAGTGAAAAAAAAATACATAGTATTTTTGGTGTCATATTTCAAAAAGTTTCAGTAGTTTAAGTTATATTTTTAATGGCAATGTTGTAAAACAGCAGAGTTGTAAATTTTTATGCATTTTTCAAAATTTACAGATAAGTAAAATCAAGTGTCTGAAGAATTAGTATATTGTCTATAAGCAATTCTTGTTTTATGCTGATGACACTCTAGTGTGCTTTGCAATTATTGTTTAGATCGTAAAATTGTTGATATGATGGTTAATTAACTGATGTGAACGCAAACTTAGTGTGATGTAGAAGACGTTTGAAACGCATGAAACATTCTTCGATAGAGACAGATATATACGAAGTGACTATAGAACAGAAAAAGCCAACACATATCATCAACAACGACAAATGATACCGTCGGCCCACTTACCAAAATAGGCTTAGTATAACTCAATAAAATTAACAACATACTGTAGGTATATACTAGTATATTTATTAATATTATAACAAGTAACTTCTAAATTAAACTTCGGTTACCGAAACTTGTTCACACAAAGTTGGCTGAAAATGGGGAAAAAATAATGATATGATTAGTCTAAGAACTTAAATATGTTAAATAAGAGGCTTCAATAATGCATGTTTCGTCTCCAGAATAAAATTGATTATGTACAATGTAAAACTAAACGCAATATGAAATTAAAATATGGTACCAATGTAATTTTACTGCGTTTAAAAAACGTAACCATTTTTATGCTGAAGAATATGAGTCGCTGTAATGTTTCCTCACAAATAAGTATTTTGTGGTTTCCATGCCTGTCTTGTAAAATATTGAGATAAGTTTACTTGTACCTTTACAAATTCATATAAATACCAACCCATAATTTACTCATGGTTTTTGTTCTATGTGATAGCTAAAATCCTTTTAGAAATTCATTACGATGAAGACCTAAGTCTGGTATTTTATGTGTCCATAGATAAAATGTTTAGTGGCAAATAATATGTGGTGTAGGAAAAGATAAAACAATTAATTTACTCACCGATGATTAGGGCCAAGATGATGATTCCAATTACAGCTGCAATTATCATCATCTGAAAAATATAACACAGATGAATTTACAATTCTATAATGTAGATAGCAATTGATCCTTTCGAAGCAAAAGCCATTAACGCAAAAGGGATTACGAGGTAAGATAATATTTTCGATGTTGCTGTATATGTTTCTTTAATTGCAACAAATCTAAAATAGCAGAAATATATTACTTAAATAAGTTACGTTAAATAAGTCCGGCTCACGTATTTCCTCCATCATATGATATTGGGTCCTTCAAACGCAGTGTGAAGAAGCATTTGGCCAAACCGGCAAGATGATGACGACGGATTGAAGTTGTTTTAGGACTTCTATCCGTCGGCTTCATTTATGGACTATATTCGCGCTTTCCATCAGGTTCGATATAGTCATACTGCCGTGTTTAATATAAAAAAAAAAAACAAAAAGGTAGTCCTATTTACTTAGGAATATAATAAATAGTGATTCTGATGATACCTGATCACAGTTTTCGACATGGAACAAAACTCTGTGGTTGTTTGATTATTGTCGTTTAATCTTGTACAAATCAAGAGCAAATCATCATCATCATCATATCAGCCAATCCACGTTCACTGCTGGACATAGGTCTTCTCCAAGTATTGCCACCTTGTGCGGTCCTGTGTCTCTCTCATCCATCATCGGCTTCCCGCCGTCCTAACTAGGTCGTCGGTCCACCGTGTGAGGGGTTTCCCCACCCTACGCTTGATAATTAGACTAAATCTTTATCTCTTTATACGAAATAAATTTTGTTAAGGTTAAGTTGCAATTTATTTACCTTTAGATTTTGCAGCCAAAATTTGCTTTTCAGTTTACCAGCTTGTTGTTCGAATTGTGATGCTCCCTGTTGAAGTGCATCTGTAATAAAATCATTCTTGTAAGAAACAATGATTAAAGATTAAAAAAGAAATTCCCGCCTGGGATTATGCCTTATTTGTCATGCGCTGTTACTAGTATAAATTTGAAAGAATACCAAAATCATCTATTAAAATCTATGTAAGTATCTTGCATCCATCCATTTTCGCTGATATTATCTGTACAACAGCAAAAAAGAAAAAAAACGAAATAACCTATTCCAATCCTTCTGGCTAGCGTTGTAGGTAGTAATTTTACAATATGAGACTTCAGAATTCATTCGCACCTAAGAAGGTTGAAGGTTGCTATGATAATTGTAAGTATTAATATTAACGTAGATATTTTTAAATAATGTGGACTTAATGACTTAATTGTCACTTCATGAATGTGGACGAGGCCTAATCTGTTTGCCAGGATCGTGACAAGTAGCGTTCTGTCGTCTCTGCCTACCCCGGACGGGATAAAGCGTGAGTTCATGTATGTATGTACTTATGTATATTTCTAAATAGTACCTGCTCTGTCATCAAGTTCTGATAGCTTCTGATCACGCTCCAAAACTTTCTCCACATTCGTTTTCATTATATCCACCACCTGGAAAGATAAATATTAACATAATTATTTAAACTGTCATGGTCACATTCACTATTCATAAACGAACTATCGGGATATTTACCACCATGTTTCGTATGTATGTAACTCGAAAACCCTAATCATGGTAAATATCCCGATAGTTCATTTATTAATAGTGATAAATATTAACGTAAGTAAAAGTAATATTTTTGGGGAATATGATACTATTCTTCCACTAGGTACACTCTCAAGGGTACACAGGAAAACAAGGGAGTACACCCTACACTTTCAACAAGGTTGTTAGTGTATAACTCTAAGAATTCTACCTATTAGTGTGACTTAATCCTGTCCTACACAGAACGACGCATTCCAGGGCAAGGTCTTAATATGTTATATTTAATTGTCTAGTCCTGACAGTTCAAGCCCTGCTTAGTTTTTAGATAAAATTAATTTCAAAAGGACATACCTACATAACTAACACGTACCAAAATACCACCAAGAATCCATAAATTTAACGTGACACCACACCAAGTTGACTAGACATGACAATTCATACCAAATTGGCAATTTTCAACAAATTCCAAGAGAACCATATAGACGCTTCGCAATCAGGCATAATGGGGATAATAGCTGTTGCTATTATGCCTGATAGGATATCAGTAAACCCTTTTCTCAATTTCAAGAGCCATTTGTCTGACCCATGACGTAAGTAAGATGAAACGCATATGCTTATGACGTCAGAGGCTGTACTTGACGTACCATTTTAATAGTTTAGTTTAATCTTAGGATATCAGATGGGTTTGCACTGGTATCAACTGGTTATGTTTGTTATAGTAAAGTTTTCTCATTGAGTGTTTATGAAGCCTAGATAGTGCCTACAATGTTTCTTATCTTTGTCCATATTAAAAAAAATGTTTTGATAGACATATTTTCAAGTCGGTTCCTAATTTTAGTCAAATTTGGCTCAGTCATTTTGGGTTTGGCTCAGGTTTTGACGCGGGAAAACTTGCAAATTAGTAAAGGGTTATTAATTTAAAAAAAAATTGCATATGAAAGGGAAAAAGTATGCAGATATTTACGACAACCTCGATGAGAAAGGGTAGTAACGCCAAGTATTCTAACTGATGAAATGGATGAAAAGGAAAACACTACAAAACAGTTTCGTTAATCAAAACTTATTAGGTTCGATTAAACGGCAATTGGCGAAGCAAAAACTATTTACCGAACGTGTTTCCTACAGTAAGAGAGTGGAAATCTCTTTTCCTTATTTACGTAGGTATATTTTATCTAACGCTTATTAAATGTTTACACAGTACCAGCCTCTATCGCTATAGGGGGAAATAATTTCGTTTAACGTCCATAACAAATAGTTGGTTGGTAGTCAGCCATTTTAATTTCCAAGTGTCACTCTTCTTTGTTTATTATCAGCCCTTTCATTAATATGTTTATTGTTTATTTGTAAACTGATCAATGTTGATCTAATTCTGTTTATTACTGTTGATGACCTTATCTCTAGAAATAAAATGTGACCTTTAGATAACACGTGGCTGTTGTATTACTAAGTTCAACTTAATACTATTACAAAAACCATTATTAACTATTAATTTGCGTGAGAGGTGGATCATGCAGCCAAAGCAATTTTATTAGTTGGCCGCTTTCAGTAGACACCTGACAGTTGAAATATATAGACATTTGTTATCTCTTGGAAAAGAAGAACAAGTTAAAGAAAATTTTGAATTAAATCGATGCTGATCAGTTTACTGTAACCATAGTCAATTCTAGTACCCACTACAAGTCTTACCGTCTCTCTAGTTGAAAAGTATACTAAAAATATAATTTTCTAATGAAAAGCCCAACTTCAATCTGATCCGATTAGAATACTTAGGCAATTTCGTGTACTTGGGGATATTAAAAAACAAATCACATAACCAATAATCATGAAATTTATATGGATTTAATTTGGAAGTGTACCCTTTCAAACAAAAAACTTTCATTTACGAGTAAATTAGTCATGGAATTACTAAGTTTTGCGGTAACAAATATAAAAATAATATTAGAGTCAATTGTAATGACATTTCTATGGGTTTAATTATAAAGTTTTATTTCATTTCGTCAACCAATTATTGAGTTCTCAACCTTAAGAATTCGAGATCGAATTGATAATTTCTCATCCTGATTTGGAGTCGGGAGTTAAATATTCACAAACATGGTACTCGAAGTCATTCAGTCTGTATTCGAGATGATTCATGATATCTCTCGAGAAACAAGTAAAACGTGTCTTAGAATTGTAAAAGGTTTTGTAAAAACTTTAATGGGCTGTAATGTTATGATGAATTAGAACCATCGTCTTTTGATAAGTAAACTTAATTAGGTAATTACAAGGCCAATTTATGAGAATAAATCGATACAAAACTGCCACCAAGATTAGCAAGGCAATCACTATACTAGCAGTGTTGCTACTAGCAAGTGTTGCTAGTGTCAATTTGTAATAAATACCCATTATTAGAAATGGTGTAATCAAAATAGGCAAAAAGTCGTACACTTTTCCCGCATTTTTATTTAAAAAAACAATCTTCTTAACGTAAAGTTATAACTGGGTCTTAAGTTTAAACTCCCTAACAGAAGTAATACATTTTTAACTAAGCGTGCAATCTTCGCTGCCTGAATTTTGCTTGGAATCAAAATTAAATATTTAGAGTAGAATTTAGACGGTAGTTAAAGCGCTGTTCTGGTAAATTCTCAAGATTTTGGTTTGTTATTATTGTAATTTATGAAATGTTCTTATTGTTGATCTAAAAACGTGGGGGGCCTCCGCCAGTAAAGCAGGAACACGTGGTCAATACCAATCTTATTCATTTTTCACAAATACAAAATGTCTTTATTTAAATAGCATACATTTGCATACTTATGAACGCGCCCTCTATGAGAAGTTAGCCTCAAGAAACTCAGAGGACGGAACTAGAGTTTAAATGAAGTCCATACAGGATTGTCCCTTAGTCTGCATTTGCTTCAACTATGTTTAAGGTTGTGACATTACGTATGAACAAGTACGAAACGACCAAATTTGTTACATGTTTTAATGGAAAAGAATATTCTAGTGACGGAATAGGCAGGTATGCAGTCAAATGACATAAAATTTCTGAACAAAACAGTTTTAATTTCAAGTATCAGCGTTTCAAAAATAAGTGTTCTTGATTTGCGCACAAATTAAATAAAATATAATGTTTCAGCACACTGAAAATTGTGAAACATTCGTAGCTTCGGAACATCGCTGTAGAGAGAAGTTTTCAAGGTCCATGTTGAAACTACAGTAATTGGAACGGAATATTAAAATATTTCCAAAGATACATCTTTTAATGAGAACAGGTATGTTGAGAACTTGATAATGAAGCCGGAAAATGGAATGGAGAATTTCCCTTTAAATATTTGGATGCTTCTAGCGATAAATTTTATTTTAATGCATGTTTTTCGTCATAAGTTCTGTCGTATACTTAGCACACATCGACAAGCAGGCCTGCAGGGAGCTGTGCTACTCAGAAGTCAGTATTTCTTTTTCATATAATTGTTGATTTACCATTTCAAGACCATTTAGAATTGACTCATGTCCCCAGTCACACTCAGAGCATTACGCGAAATCATGCTGTTGTTGTTCGCTTAGAGATATATAAACTTATGCCTTTAAACGGAAACTTGTGACGAAGGGAAATATAGGTAGTTATGATGACACCCACTACTAACTCAGACTTACACCGTTACCACAAAAAGGTCCTTGCAGGAATGATATTATGTTATATTTGTCGGAAAGTACAAGCTCACATTAATCTCAAATTTAATAATTATATTATCCTACTAATATTAAAAATGCAATAGTTTGTGAGGATGTATGGATGGATGTTTGTTACTCTTTCACGCAAAAACTACTGAATGGATTTTGATGACATTTTGAATATAGTTAGTTTAGGGTGTAGAATAACATTTATGCTACTAATACAATGCGGGTGAAGCCGCGGGCATCAGTCAGTCATAGCATAAAGTATTAGTATGCTCCTTACCTCGTCGACCTGTGCCTGGGTTTGCTGCAAGCGTCGCTGGGCAGCAATCTGTTGTGGAGTCTTAGGACCGCCTACGGGCATGTCTCCGTCGCCGCCGGGCGCCAATCCGCCTTCCGACGCCCTACGACAAAATATATACAGTTAAAAATTTCATACAAGTAATAATTAAATAGTTTATTTTTCCAATACAGGGCCCACTGCAAGGCTGGAGGTCCTGAGGAGTTCAATGATAGGGTATACTTGGACTACCAATTATGTGAAATTGTTTTAGTTAAGTATATTTGTACAAATATTCAGAGATGCCTGCGTCCGTCGTTTTCGAGTGCTACGCACCAACCCATACTTTATAAAGGATGTCACCTATTAGATTCTTATAAGTCCTTCTAAGCGATACTTTTTTGCTGGGCGAACGCACGCCTAGGGCTTCATGGATAATTTACAATTTACTCTACTTATAGATCCGAAGAAAATCCGTGTGGTGACGGAGTCAGAATACAATATTATGTCACCACCCCATCTCATCTCATGAGTGTCGTAAAAACCGAGTAAAGGACTATCTGTGAACGTTATCTGTACGAAATAAAAAGAAGAAAAACTTGAAATTAAACCCTATACCAATCCGTCTGGCCAGCGTGGTATTAGTAGGCCAAGTATCCCTCCTTCACAAGAGGATGCCCGTGCAGTGGGACGTAAATGGGCTGTTATGACTCTACTTAAACTCTTCTCTCAAACTACACGAGCCTTTTACCCGACCGATAAATCCTAACCACATCAGACAGTCAAAGTATGATATAAGCATGGCATTCCCATACACTAATTGCCAATTTAACCACAACAAAACCTAGTAACATTACATAACCTAACAACTATTACTAAGTATACCGGTCTTCCCACATTAAACATGTAACATCAGCATAAAACTTAAACGGCCTTATTACAAAATACGGTCTAACTATAAACCACGATTTATTACGTCACAAAACTACTGTTTTTGAAATTTGTTATTGCAAAATCTGTCTTAACGCTAAAGTGTTAAAACTGATTTTGTATTAACAAATTTATGATTTTGTGTTTCGTGGTTATAGTTAGACCGGATTTTGTAATAAGGCCGAAAGTGTTGACAAAGGTAGCGGTCACGACCTGTAACCGGCCTTTGTACTAATTTGTTGGGATAACCGTACGTTTGATCTATAATAACCAATTTATGCTAACTCAGTTCCCAACCGTAGGAGTACGTATTAATTTATGTTGTGTATACGCTAGGGAAATAGGGATATTCGCTTTGAATTGATTTTTATCTTTGTTTAAAACTAGCTGTTGTGTTTAATGTAATGTTGGATATGCGAGACTTCCGCTTAAAGACATTTATATAAGATCGAATCGGGAAATACTATATTTTTTCGAGGTACAAATTCATGGTGTCAACTAAGTTAAGTACCTCTACATCAGATATCCATATTCGCTCACATTTTCGAGCTTGAAGAAGTTACAAAAATATATACGCATGCTAATTTTTGCTTTTATATTATACATACTAGCGATCAGCCCCGGCTCCGCACGGGCACCTACTACAGAATGTCTTTAAAAAACTTTTAAGTACAGCTTTATTAGAAATCTCTAAATTTATATCGGTTTCTCTACTATATTATGCATGTGTTATGCATATAAACATTCCTCTTGAATCACACTATCTATTAAAAAAAACCGCATCAAAATCCGTTGCGTAGTTATAAAGATAAGCATACAAAGGTGCATAGGAACAGAAAAACCGACTTTATTTTATTCTATGTATAGATGCGCATTTGTATGTAGCTAAAAGCAAGCCTGCAAGGCTTCATCATCATCATCAAAACAGCCCATCAATGTCCCACTGCAGGGACGGCCCTCCACCCGTGACGGAGGGACACTTGGCCTACTAATACCACGCTGGCCAGACGGATTGGTATAGGGTTAAATTTCAAGTTTTCCTTGTTTTTACTTTGTAAAGATAATATTCACGGATAGTCCTTTAGTCGGTTTTTACGACTCCCATGGGATGAGATGGTGGTGACATATTGTATTCTTACTCCGGACTGAGAATATTATATTGTCTCCACACGGAGAATATTATATTATACGGAGAATATTATATTTAATAACAATATATTTTAAAATCGTGAAATCCTTTAAAGTAACATTAACGTTTCCTGCTGAAAGACATGATAGAGTATATTATTTCTCCCAAAAAGCAACTAAAACGTTTTCATATTATCCCAAAAAGAATCAAATAAACTTAATTCATGTTTTTTCGTTCAAAAACAAAAGATGAATAGACAAATTCATTCAGTAACGTATTCATTGAGTAAACGTTAACGAATTTTCTTTGTATTACATTATCCGTTTGAATATTCTTCGTTATATTTTAATAACAAAGCAACAAATTCAATTTCAAAGGACTTATCCAATGAACTATTTGACATTCACTTTTATATTTTTTTTACTTTCCCGTGTTAAAAGCTTCACAAAATTACGTTTCATTATGAAAGGATAAAGAGCAGAGGTATTTTTTCTGTTGTTAATAATATTTTATTTATTCAGGCCAAATGAGGTAGGTATCCCTCTGACATTTCCCTACAAGTAACCCTTTTATTTCCTCGTGAAGTGAAATGGGATTCAATATTATTATCCCTCGCAAGTAATGAACGAAATACAGGTAATTGAAATGCTAGAATTCTACGAATTTGAATGGTTGAAATGTATAGTGATTTGTATAGTCTAAAATTTTAATTAATCTACGTCCTCACTTATTTGTCAATAGGTACCTACTACGCAATTAGTTAAGTTATTTCATCCTGTCTTCTCTAAGGGAAACCTACAGAACACACAACTGTGTTGGTTTCAAGTTTAGTTTGATGTGTGACCGTTTTCATTTCCGATAATAGACTCGGCTTTTCGGTGCCTTATTCAAACGGATTAATACGGTTTTCTGACAAGATTTATTTCTTTCTCAGAGATAATAGTTAACACTATAATCGACTACTATTATATACCACACCAGCATTCTTCTAGTATGCTGTTACTTGCTGTTTTATACCTCCGTCGCTACACTGATACTATTCAAACGGATGTTCACCTCACAGTGTGGCGTCCATCGTCGTGGTTTCGAAAACCACTCAGGACAATTGATTTTGCAATTCACAAATAATTGTCCTGACTTTTGATGCTCTTTGTGTCCGAATTAATGTTTGTAAAAGTCCCCGGAATATACACAATCTCTGTTGCTCTTTTAAAAAGAAAACTCTATCAAGGGGAGGTAGAAGGGCAGAATAACAGTGCTGTAAGCTACCGCATTAGCTGCTGCATGCATGATGCTGAGACTGGTCCTAGTTTTTTAACCTCACGTGACTTATACCCCTACTTCTGTTAAACTTTCTTTGTATATTTAAATGTATGTATAGTTATAAGACATGTAAGAAACAAAAATAAAAACTTATTTTATTTATTAATCAAAATAAAAAATCTCACAAAATCAATCAAGTCATATTTTTTACGCTTTAAAGGTTTCCTTTATAAATCTTAACTAAACCTCTCAATATTCGTAACCATAACGAAGATAAGTCCTCCAAGTACGTGTAAATAATATCAAAGCACTTTTTTACCTTCCCAATCTTCAAGGAAAGTATACAAAAGATAATTTAATTTTACGTAAACGAGATTTTCCAGCAAATTGGATCCGTTCTGTGTTGTTCGTATCGATGTATTTTATGTTGTTCAGTTATTTCGTGTATTGGCACTTTTTTGGTATGCTTTTTTGTGCATTTTATAGCTGTATAAAAAAAGTATGATGGCTATTGATGACAAGCTAATTTCACACTGTGTCTTTTTAGTTAACAAAGGGTACGTTCGTGTTCATCATTGACTACGATTAATATAATTCAGCCTAAACATTAGGCAATTACAACATTTTGATTTTTAACGTGGCGCGGTTTACTGGTTTATAATACATATTATTAACTAATTTTCTATAGAAAAGCGCTTAACTTTATAAATCTTTACCATTTCTTTTACCGATCACAGATTAAGAGATTAATCTCAAACTCTACTTGAAGGTTTGATGTAATAAACGCTATAGTAAGTAGTAAATAAAACCACAAGGAAAGGACATTGGGCAAATTTCATACAAAAAAAACCCAGGACCAACAGAACTAATACATATCCCTCATTATTACACATGTTAAACTTATATAATTTTCATTATTTGTTTATTGAATATGTATGGGGTATGAGAGATATAAGGCTCATAACAGCTATGAATGAAAACTACGTTATGTGTTTTAATGTTTAATAATACGTCATTTTTGTCCCGCTGCAGGGACGGGCCTCCTCCCGTGACGGAGGGATACTTGGCCTACTAACTCCACGCTGGCCTGACGGATTGGTATAGGGTGTAATTTCAAGTTTTCCTTCTTTTTATTTCGTAAAGATAATATTCACGGATAGTCCCTTTGTCGGGTTTTACGACACCCATGGAATGAGATGGGGTCACCACCCCATATTGTATTCTTACTCCATCACCACGCGGATAACCATGTATAAGTCAAACAATCTCGAAATCGGCCAACGACCTCGGTGGCGCGACGGTAACGCAAGCGGCTGCCGTGCACGAGGTTGTGGGTTCGATCCCCACGCAGGACAATTATTTGTGAGATCCACAAATTATTGTCCTGAGTCTGGGTGTTCTTTGTGTCCGTTAATTGATGTTTGTAAACAGTCCCTGCGACACAGGGCATGAGCCCTAGTGCGGGAGTTGTCTTTTTTAATAAGAAAAAAAAAAGAAATCCATTGGACTTGCAGGCTGTTCTATGCCTACATGTCTAGTGTGACCTAAATAATATATTACACTTATCATATGAGAACAGCTCCCAAACGGACGCATACCGTGGATACCCGATTCTGTACGACATTTCTACTAAATGATTTAATTTAACAAAGCGTCATCTCTGTTTAACGTGGTCGACGAACGCGACGTACGCCATTAAATCAACGGTGTACCGTACTTGTGTCCTATGTGACGGTCTGCGACGAGACGTGACGTAATCATGTAGAACACTTGTCGCGTGTAGCATCGCGTCGCATCGTGTCGCTTTCCTCGCCCACGTAGGACACCCCGTAATACATGTGGTGTAAGAGTGAAAAAGTAAAATAATACCTGAATCTGCGCATGACGCAGGCTTATGTATTTTTTGTAGCGAGTAAAGACGATAGAATGGTTGGGTCGGTCTGTTAATATCAATTAGATAACGTTACATGTATTTCTTTGTTTTTATTAGAGTTATGAAATAGAAAAGAACTATTTTTTAATTGTGTGTAATTACAGTTGGACAGCACCTAGGGGAGATTTTTTTTAATTAAAATGTTTCTCATAGCGAGACTAATAACCCTAAATATATTTTTTCCTGTTGGTTCTGGGTTAATTTTGCCCAATCTCTTTTAATAAAGAAAATTACAAATGTTTGTCTTAAACTTTAACCGTAATGCCCGATTTACACATCGACAAGTACAGTGGCGAGTTAAAAAAATAGACAGTTACGTAGTAAGTAATAAGTAGTAAGTACAGTTCACACGTAGGCGGGTACAGCTCATAAGTTGCCAAACAGAGACGAAGACTAGTCGCGTCGGGCGTGCCTCGGCTGAGATTGTTTACGTTTATTTTAAGCGATCAAATGGACATTGAAAAATTGAATACTTACCAATTTACGCGCTACTATACGAAAAATAGTATTAACACTGAACATGCAACACATTAAAAATGAAATTTTAATAAAAAGTATACTTAGAATAATAAAAAAATAAATATTCCTCACACTTTCACACAACGCCATCTAGTACCAAACTAACCAGAGCTTGTACTATGTGTAATATACAACGCATAAATATACTTAAATACTTTTATAAATAGATACACATTATACATAGAAAAACACAAAAATAAAAATAAATACGACATTAGAACTTGTGAACTGTACTAAACTCGCCCGTCTACACGGCGGGCGCTGCGAGCGCCGAGCCGGCGGGGTGAGGGAGACGCGAGAGAGGGGGCTACTTCGTTCTTAACTCGCCGAAAAATAGAATCGAGCTGTATTCAAAACAACTTGATCGGCAACTTACTACTTAACTCGCTTTTGCCGTCCACACGCAAAAAGTGACTTAACTCGCCAATGATGCAAGTTAACTCGCTACTGTACTTGTCGATGTGTAAATCGGGCATAATACTTAGTTATAAAATTTTATCATCAACTTAGTTTGCCTCGTTTAAATCAGATAGTGTAGTAACTTCCTTTAAACTTAATTTCTTCACGAAGTTATATTTCATTATGGTGAAAGTTTTTTACTTCTTGGAATATTCTTTTTGTGTTTTTGAGTGACATAATCCAGTTCTGGCAAAGCAGTGTAAATACAAACGGCAGTGTAAAAATAACTTAAATCTTACAGATATCATCTCTACGAAAATAAAATAAATAAATAATCCTCACACATTCACATATCGCCACCTAGTCCCAAACTAAGCAAAGCTTGTACCATGGGTACTAGACAACGGATAGACATAATTAAATACTTTTTTTTTTGTAAATACATACATTACATAAACAACACTCAGACCAATGCAAACAATCATGTTCATGCACACAAATATTTGCATTGAGCGGGAATCGAACCCGAGACCTCTGCGTAGCAGCCATGTAATATACCGACTGCGCCACAGAGGTCGTCAAAACAAAAAGACAGATTCCATCTCTACGAATATAAAAGACAGAATTTAAATCGTATATCAAGAAGACAAAGTTTCCTTATGTCGCTGGAGGAGGCACTGACATGACAGCCTATTAATGTTACTGATGATTTCTTCTTTTTTGTCCGTGTGGTGACGAAGTAAGAACACAATATGTCACCACCCCATCTCATCCCATGGGTGTCGTAAAAACCGACAAAGGGACTAACCGTAAATATTATCTTTACGAAGTAATAAGAAGGAAAACTTGAAATGAAACCCTGTACCAATCCGTCTGGCCAGCGTGGTATTAGTAGGCTAAGTATCCCTCCGTCAGGGGAGGAGGCCCGTCCCTGCAGTGGGACATTAATGGGCTGTTATGATGATGATTTCCTTCGCTACCAATATAGAGTCGTATTTATCGAATAAATTGATATACCTCTATTTCAATACAACTTGTATCATAAAAGCTGTAAACTAGTAACAGAAACAAAAGCCATTTGTAACAATGCTAGATACTTGACCTGAAATCGGTCTGATAGTTAAACTAGACTACTTTAACGGTTGCAGGGGTGTGTATCCTATATTGAGCTGAATAGAAAATAATTTGAATACTAATATTATAAATGGGAAAGTTTGTCTCTATGATCTTTTACGGCAAAACGGAGCGACCAATTTTCGTGATTTTTTAAGTGGAGATAGTTGAAGGGATGGAGAGTAACATAGGCTACTTTTTTCTTTTTTTTTCTTATGTGTCCAGGAAAGGGGAACAGTGCTACCCCGAATTAAACGCGAGCGAAGCCGCAGGCAAAAGCTAGTTTGAATATATTTTGGAATTATTTGTTTTGCTATTTTTATTCCAAGCTCTTAAATACTAATATACGCTCTTTATGTGGGGACAGAGTAAGAATTAATCCTTTTCCCTTTTTGTCTGCTGATTTTTACAATCCGACTTCATGGCCTGGATCTCGTAAAAATTCGTAGATTGTAACCACGGTCGCGATAAGTTGCAGTGCACGAGTTCGGGGACTACACGCAGCTAAATAAATAACTTCATCATAACAGCCCATTAATGTCCCACTGCAGGAACGGGCCTGTTCCCATGACGGAGGGATACTTGGTCTACGAATACCACGCTGGCCAGACGGATTGGTATAGGGTTTAATTTCAAGTTTTCCTTCTTTTTATTTCGTAAAGATAATATTCACGGATAGTCCATTAGTCGGTTTTTACGACACCCATGGGATGCGTGGTGACCTAAATATTGTATTCTTACTCCGTCACCACACGGAGAAGATATATGATATAGATGGATATGATATAGAATGAGAGAAATTTAGGGGTGAATGTCCGGCACATGTCGTTGAGTCAATAGTCACATCACGTTATACAATTAGGGTCGCGACGTCTGGACTACCCTCACTAAATGATTATTATTAACTTACTTTATATTACTTTTAGGCTTATTTTTTCTATTTTCACTATTTTCATTTAGGTATTCTAGTTAGTCTCACGTAAAGAGCTCCAGTTATAGGCATAATAATATCATCATATCTTAATAATAAAATAAAATGTACAGAAGAATAATTTTAAAGACTAAAAAGAGATTGTTTACGAATAAGACGCTAGAATTATAAATTAGGGTGTGCCACAAGGAAGTATTCTAGGACCTCTGATTTTTTGTTAATATTAATGACCTCCAATCTTCAAATTGAAATAACAAGATTGGTATTGAGGATGTATATGAACACTTTATTTATAATTCTTGAAGTAATAAAATAAGTTAATTAAAACAAAAACCTGAATCAAATTGTCTAACTCTAACTGTTATTTGTCAAGGAACTAAATTAAAAGAAGTAATTAAAACTGAATTCTTATGAACCATCATAGATAGTCAATTAATTAGGGAGCATCATGATATATTGTTTATTATTTTCTTCTTTTTTATTCTCTATTGTATATGATGTGTTATTTATGTAGGGATCTTATAAATGTATTTAATTAAGTATCTATATTAATGTTATTTTAAATTTACTTTTCTCCTATCTCTCTTTTCTAGTGTACACTTAACTATCCTGCACAAACTTCTCTCTATCACTAAAAGTTTTGCTGGAAGAGAACTCATTTGTGAGTTAAGCAAGTCTTTGTACATTTGCTCTCATTCATCATCATCATCATCTCAGCCAAATGACATCCACTACTGGACATAGGCCTCCTCCAAATATTGCCACCTTGTGCGGTCCTGCGCTTTCATTATATCATTATTATTGTATTATGTTTTTAGTGTACAAAGAAATAAATAAACTATTGTGTAACAGATCTGTTTATACTCAGCTTTATTTAAATATATAAACTAGTTTATCAAGAAGAGCTCGTGACGACACATCACGGATTAGTAGCGTCAACAATGTTGCGTTTGTTTCTGGAGCTACCCAACTAACAACGACCTAGTTATCAAAATGCTAAAAAGTAATAAATAAATAATCCTCACACATTCACACGACGTCATCTAGTCCCAAACTATGCAGAGCTTGTACAATGCGTACACAACGGATAAACATACTTAAATACATTTTTTTTTTGTAAATACATTTATATTATTATACATAGAAACACTCAGACCAATGCAAAAATCATATTCATGCACTCAAGACGATCTTTGTGGCGTAGAGGTTGTATAGCATGACTCCTACGCAGAGGTCTCGGGCTCGATTTCCGCTTAATGCAAATATGTATTTGAGTGACTCAAATTCCCGCTTAACGCAAATATTTGAGTTGTTAAGTTGTAACTATTTGGTTTATGTGTGGTAAATAGAAAGCAGATTTTATTACGTATAAACCTGAAAGGTAGGCGACAAATAAAGGACCTGGTCTGTGGTCCTGGTCGATAAGGAAGGGCATCTCCTAGTTAAGGTTGTGTAGAATATACCTACTTACTGTTTTTTATTTTTTTATAAATGTATAATAATTTATAATAATAAATTAATACCACTAAAATACAATATCGTATAGTAGCGAATTTCCATCTAATACCTAAAACCAAATACTTTGCTTGTATGAAAGTAAATTTAATGCCAAAAATACGTAGGTATTTTATAAATTTCTCTGTAGCTATTAACTTTGTCAAGTAAAAACGTAACTATGTTAAAACAGATTCATCTGAATCAGATAACATTGACGTCAATGCAGCCCGCGTGTTCTTTACATCAGTCGTGGTTTGAAATGTTAATCTATTGTGAAATTAAATACGTTGGGTAACTATACTGTTTGAGTTACTTTGCTACCTACGGACATTTGAATATTGGTAAATTTAAAAAAAAGTATTTAAAATGTCGTTAAAGTCGGCTAAGAAGAAATTCAACAGATTTGCTTGAGTTGAGAGAGACATACTGATTGCTAGGAATAATAGAAAGCAAAAATCAGGCACAAAAAGCATGTCAAATCTGTAATCTGTTTACGGCAGGACTGTAATCTGTGGCTGTTATAATATATTGTTGTATTTAGAATGGTCGCCATCGTTACATTATTTTGTTTAGTTATAGTAAAAAACACAATATTAAGTTATGTACACACATCAAAAAAGTCTAAGCAACATGCATGATATTACAAATTTACCATTTATATTAATTAATTTCTAAGTATTTACTCACTCAAAGTGTATAGGTAAGTAAACTTTTTTGTTATTGATGACATACTGGCTGGTTGTAAAAAAAAAAAATCGATTATGTTTTGTTTTTTTTCATAAAATTCAAATGACTGCGAATTTGTTTGAATTTGAGTGCATGTTAATTGCTACGTTTTAGTCTTGATTTTATAATTTTACCAACCATTTAAATACAGTTGGCGACAAAATTGAATTGTTAGATATTCTTTACGTCATGGAGCGACGTCATTTGACGGCAGATGAAATGCAAAGAGCTGTAGGGATGTTGCAAGCGGGAAGTAATCAATCTCAGGTATCTCGACATTTTGGTATTCATAGAAGTGTTATTTGTCGTCTTTGGCAGCGCTACAATAATACAGGGGAACCCGCTGAACAGCATCCAGGCCGTAAAAGGAGTACAACCACTCGGCAAGACCGGTACATACAACTGACTGCAAGACGCCAGCCGATGTTAACCGCTCGAGAGATAAGTTTGAGGCTACAAAATTCAAGTGGTGTTGATGTAAGTCCCCAAACTGTGCGAAATCGACTGCATGAGTACGGCCTACGAGCTCGACGCCCTATCAGGTGCCCACCGATACGTCACGGGAATCGCGCTCGTCGAAATGAATGGTGTAGAGAACGCATAACATGGACCCAGGAACAATGGGATAAAATTATGTTTTCCGATGAGTCGCGATTCGGGTTTAGGCCTGATACAAGAAGGGTGCGAGTGTACCGTCGACCCGGAAATACTGAAAGACTCAGGTGCGTTCAGGAAGTTCATCCATACAGCGGCTCAACAGTTATGGTATGGGCGGGTATTATGAAGAACAGGCGAACTGAGCTCGTTTTTGTAAATGGAAACATGAACGCTGAAAATTACGTTGAGGATATTCTCAGACCTTATGTCCATCCATTTGCACAAACCTTTGGCTCCGATTTTACGTTAATGCATGACAATGCGCGTTCACATACAGCTCGGCGAACCAGTGAATACTTGGCAACGGAGAACATCCAGGTATTGCCCTGGCCTGCACAATCGCCAGACCTCAACCCCATCGAGCACGCATGGGACATGCTCCAGAGACGTGTTTTGAAGGACTTGGACGGAGTGACAACAACCCAACAGCTGAAGGATTTGCTACAATTCCATTGGGAGCGAATACCGCAAGATGACATAAACAGTCTCATTAATTCAATGAATAATCGTTGCCGACAAGTTCTGAATAGCAGAGGAGGCCATACTTTGTATTAAATTGTCCTATTCTTTCACAATAAATTCATTTTCTTAAGAAATTTCAATTTGTAAAAAAAAAGTTTAGTTTCTTATGTACCTGTATATTCTAATATTGTTAATTTCTGTTATTAAAAGAACTTATAAAGAAAACAGCTGTTATTTTTACATCATAGAACCCTAAAAATATTATTTTAAAAATAAAATACAACGTTATAATTAAAATAAATGGTAAAATAAATTAATATAAATGGTAAATTTGTAATATCATGCATGTTGCTTAGACTTTTTTAATGTGTGTATTTTATAACGGCCGTTTACCTATTTCAAAAATGTAACAAGTAATGCGAAGAAGCCTTTACTTTTTTTAAAGTAGATAATAGTTAAACGTAAAGTATCATAAACTTGTGTTCAAATTGAAATAAAAACTTTTCATATAATAAATTATTACTTTCAATTCGTCCTACTAAAATATTCACTCGGGCAACCCAACGATTACTGAATAAAAATATGTCTACTACCATTTTCATAGCTTTCCATTTATGTTTCTTTCTTTCATTATGCCCCTTTTTCTTATCATCATCATAATAGCCCATTAATGTCCCACCGCAGGGACGGGCCTCCTCCCGTGACGGAGGGATACTTGGCCTACTAATACCATGCTGGCCAGACGGATTGGTATAGGGTTTAATTTCAAGTTTTCCTTCTTTCTATGTAAAGGTAATAATAATAAAATAAAAATCATTTATTTGTCATAATAAACCTTAACTATACAATTTTGACATATTATTAAAAACAAATCAAGTATAATTTAATGCCTGAACTAGGTAATCCTGTGTTTCAGGCTAAGATGCCTAGCGATTATATTTTCTTTATTTAACAATTCAATTTTTGCTGATTTGATAAATACAATTTTACTAAATACAAATTGTTATGTAATAGCTTATTTAAACTAATGGAATTAACCTAAAAACTTAAAACTATTTATTTAATTAATTAACAATTATACATAATGTCAAAGTTACTAATATATAGATCATTATTTACATAATTATTACTAACATATACACCCACTACATTACATCTTATCATTAATATTATTTTGTTACAATGAGTAACTTTTCTGTATCCTCGTAACTCAGGTCTAGAAGGTAATTTTTAATAACATTTTTACAATTGTGGTAATTTAGTGAAAATATATTTTCTATTGCATTTATTCTATTGTATAACAGTGTGCCCAGAAAAATATAAAATTTGGTTGCGAAAGCATGTTTAGTTTGTATATGTGAGCACACAATATCTTTGCGCCTTTTGTTAGTATTGTCAGTACAGTATGTTAACGCCTTGTGCCGTTTTAGTATAATACTCATAATAAATAGTTGTCGTACTGTTAATACTTTGCAAGAGCTATAAAGAAGGTTAGTGGGAAATAAGTATGGGCGAAAGGTAGATACTTTGAGTATCGCTCTTTGAGCTCTTTCCAGCGGTAGTAATATTGTTTTTCCCGCTCCACCCCAGGATGATATGCAATAGGTTATCACCGATTGACATAATGCAAAATAAACTTTTTTTACAACATTTATGTCTGCTATATATCGCAGTTTCTTAAATACAAAAATTAACTTACGTACTCTACCGGCTAAATTTTCTATGTGATATTTAAAAGATAATGTTTCATCTATGATTATTCCTAAATATTTAATTTTATTAACAGGTTTAATCTCAAGGCAGTCACATTGTAGGTTATTAAAAGGGACTTTGCAGTTATGGGACAATAATATTGGTGTAAATTGCTCCGTTAGTGATTTGCGCATGTTAAATTTAACATAGTTTGTTTTTGTCACATTAAGTGTTAGTAAATTTTGCTGTAGCCAGTTATTTACAATATTGAGTCCACATTGCGCGTGCTTGAAAACTTGTTGTTCTGAGTCAGCAGAAAAAAGGAGGGCAGTGTCATCAGCATATGATATTATTAAACCCTGATCTAATTGTAACTTGCAAAGATCATTTACACAGAAATTTAAATAAAAGGAGAAGTGGTATGACGGGGTTTTCGTGTCAAAGCAATATGATTAGAACGATTATATAGCTAAAAATGGCTGTCACCTAGGTTTAGCTGTGTTTCGACAACGACCGGGATAACATATAAAATGCCGAGTTGTTCAGTGGTTGCTTGTAAAAATAAGAGCAATAAAAAAAACTTTATTAATAATGGAATCACTTACCATATCTTAGTACATGTATTTTATTCTATTTACCTCTAAAATCATGAAAAAATAATCTTCGATGTCCTCACTATGTTATTTTCATGTTCGGACAATTAAGTACTATAATATTTTTGTAACATATACATTGCTTCTCTAATGTTGTCTAAACTAGTCATTCAAAGAATATATGAAGCAATGAACTATTCGCTCATCCATTTATTAGCATACACATGCTTTTAACTGGTTTTATCAGATTTGCTTTAAATCAGTCTAAATTCTCATCTATCAATCCCTATATTCATGCTATTGTTTTAATTTTATGTAGGCGCAATATTGCTCGCGCATTTTGGTATGCACATGCTTAAATAAATGAACTGTACACGCTGTTATCTGCTTCAAAAAATAATCTGTATACTTAGTCTTATTATATTTACAACTATCCATTATATATAACTATCATTGCTGTCGAATATTTTCCCGAAACTTTATGCCAATTGTAAAAAGTTAATTAATATAATAAAAAAGATAGTTAACCAATAAAATAAAGAACAATGGGCAAAACGTCCCCACCCTTGTAACACTTTCAGCTATACATCAAATGAAAGCCCTTGAAAAGTGAAGCATTTTATTGTATGACAGCAAAACTGTCAGTCATGGGAGAACAGAGTTATTGAGGACAGGAAATAAAAATAATGAACGATAATATTACATACTTTATGCTAATGTTTCCTATGTAAGCACGATAGAGTCAAAGGCTATCTTACTAGTAGAGGGACCATACATGTAGAACATCCTACATCATCCAGAAAACCATGAATTTCGCTTTTCAAATAAAAAACATACAGCTTTCATAAATATAGAAACTCGTATATCATATCAGCCAATTGATGTCCACTGCTGAACATAGGCCTCCTCCAAACATTGCCATCCTCATCCATCGGTTTCCCGCCGTCCTAACTAGGTCGTGGGACCACCTTTCTAGCAGGTATACCTGCTAGAAAGCGAGTTCATTAAAGAAGGACGTATACTCTACTATGCCTCCTTTGGTAGGCCTGATAGGAGGCTAGCGTTCGAGTATGATGACAAGGCCGAATGCCTGGCCAAGAACCTCGAGGCCCAATACGCAGTTCTCCTCAGGGTAACAATCACGATATAATATCAATCACATACACCAATTTCAAATATTTGTCAACAGCGAAGTAAAACGGTGAACTTCTCTCCAGGAGTCACCGCTCAAGGCAGACAACGACGATATACCGTTAGTTACACCTACCGAGTGGAACCGTTAAATAAACTTCTCGCCCCTAAAAAGGCCCCAGGCTCAGAAAGAATAACAAAAATAGTCATTAATTTATTCCCCGAACGTCTTTTGGTCCTTGACATGCATCTGCAATGTCGCAATATCAAATTGTGTCTTCCCACAACAGTGGAAAGACGCCGTGGTTATCGGAATACCGAAACCCGACAAAAAAATTCCGACCTGTTAGTCTGAGTCGAGCCGTTTCCGAGCCTGAGGAACATAAATTCTGTCGTTTACTATTTCTGCAATGGTTGCTGAATAAAGAACATGTCCTATTGGTTCTCTAAATGTTTATATTAGCAAAGCTAGCTATCCGAAAGTCAGGAAAATGCTGTAGATGATTTTCTGGATGATGTAGAATGAGCTAGATGTATAGTCCGTCTACTAGTAAGATAGCCTATGTTTAGTTTAGCAAAGCTAGCTATTCGAAAGTCAGGAAAATGATGTGGATGATTTTCTGGATGATGTAGGATGAGCTAGATGTATAGACCGTCTACTAGTAAGATAGCCTATGTTTAGTTTAGCAAAGCTAGCTATTCGAAAGTCAGGAAAATGATGTGGATGATTTTCTGGATGATGTAGGATGAGCTAGATGTATAGACCGTTTACTAGTAAGATAGCCTGTCACTTTATCGTGCTTATATAGTAAATATTAACATAAAGTATGAAATATTATCGTTTATTATTTTTATTCTCTTATCCTCAATAACTCTGTTCTCCCATGACTGACAGATTAGTTTCATACAGTAAAATTCTTCACTTTTCAAGGGCTTTCATTTGATGTATAGGTGTAAGTGTTACAAGGGTGGGGACGGCTTCCATACAAAAATGCCCATTCTTCTTTATTGGTTAACTATCAGCTCTACTATTTCTTCGGCACGATTGAATTATCCTATAACTTGCCATTGTCTCTTTCAGTTTCCCAAAAGATTCAAATATAAAAAAGCAATGGATTGATGCCACTGGGAAACCACCTTATTGGTTCCTTGCAAAGGGTAGCACCATATGCTCGATTCACTTTAAACCAGAAATGTTTCTACCTCTAAAGAAAAGTCTATCGATAAATTTTATTAATTATTTATCGATAAGGTCAACGCCTAGCATAAATGTAATTTTTTTGAATGTAGTAGTTTTAAATTGTAGTAGTTCTTCTATCTAAATTTTTTGTAGTTTGTTTTATTTGTTTTAATATAGTAGCGCTGATTGGTTCGCTGTGACACCGTGTAAGGGAGATATTTCAAGGAAAAACGAGACAGAGTAATTGCGTTCATTGATAATCTAGACGTAACTGAGAACAGTAGTCTATTCGTATATTCTATTGCTGTGTGTGTTAATAAAACTGGCGACATTAGGTTTCCATACAAAATCAGATTCAGGGCACATCTCCTTTATTCAGATATCTGTGATCATTTACGTATATGATGAAAAGGGTACTTCCTAATACGCTGCCTTGAGGTATACCAAAATTTGTGTTTTGTTGTTCTTTACTAATAAAACTGCCAATCCTTACGCATTGCGTGCGGTCTTCGAGGTAACTTTTAAATAAATTTAGTTGCGTTCCTCTTATACCTATGTCTTCAAGCTTGCGCAACAGGATAGAAATAGACACCGAGTCATATGCTTTGGCAAGGTCTAGGAAGACTCCTAATGTGTACTTACCTTTGTCGAGTTCTTGTACAACGTAGTTTGTTAGATTTTGCACGGCATCGTCTGTAGATAATTTTGGGCGAAAACCATACTGGGTTCTGGATAAAATATGTTTATTCTCTAAATACCTCATTAAACTGGAGTTAATAATTTTTTCTAGTACTTTTGCCATAGCTGGTAGTAAAGAGATAGGGCGATAGTTTGTTAACTGTTCTTTGCTACCAGATTTGTGAACTGGAATCACTATAGCCTTTTTTAAACACTTAGGGAATGTCCCTTTATTTAAACAAATACGGAAAATGTAGGTCAAAGGCGGTACAAATATGTGTCTGAACTGTTTTATGATTTTATTTGGTATATTATCCCAACCGACGGCACAGTCATCTTTTAATGACATTATAATCCTATCCACATCTTTTTCATCGATGTCTAGTAATACAAAAGAAGATAAAGTGTGACTAGATCTAGACGACGTTTGTAATTGATTAAACTGCCGAGCCTGTAATTTTTCTGCTAGCTCCTTGCCAGCATTGACGAAAAAGTTATTTACTCTATTAACCGATTCCGTGTGTGAAGTGTGTGATTGCAATAAACTTAAGGAAGACTCAGCCTTTTTACAATTATAGGTCACTTTTTTTATATAATTCCATAGCTGTTTATTGTTAGATCCAGCTTTCTCCAGAGCAGTTTTATCGTAGTTAATTTTAACTTTTCTTAACAAATCATTACAAAAGTTACGATACCTCTTATATGTTAGCTGTATATAAAAATTTTGAGGATTGTTTTTGGCTTTAATGTGTAATTTGTCTCTATGTCTCATGCAACGTATGAGACCCGGTGTGATCCATGGTTTTAAATTGTGATTTTTTACGCCTAACCTCTTGTATTTAGTATTTTTCTGAATAGCCATTTGTATATTATTTATTAAATATAACATACAAAACTCTGGGTCAACGGAATTATATATTGTTTCTAAATTGATATTGCGCAAGTCTTCTTCGAGTTTATTTGCATTTAATTTAGTAATAATTCGTGATTCATATGCTTTAGGTAACTTACAATTTAAGGTTAGTAGAGCAGCCTTGTGATCGGTTATTGTCGAGTTAATAACAAGTGCAAGTGAAGGACAAATTGATTTAAGCATGATATGGTCTAGATAATATTCACAGATAGTCCTTTAGTCGGTTTCTACAACACCCATGGGATGAGATGGGATGGTGACATATTGTATTCTTACTCCGCCACCACACGGACCTATTTTTCTTAATATCACTGCGTATTTTGAAGTCGCTTCTCGCAAAGTGTCTAAAGTACACATCTTCTTAACAAACATTCAGTTGTACAACGCAACCCAATTTTGAAATCGATTTAAATGGTTTGTGCATTTTATTGCTTAGGGTCAACTTAATAGGTCATAAGTAAGTACGCTTCGTGTAGTAAGAGAGTAAGTATAAATACTCGTACATATAAGTACAAATAAATAAATAAGTATTCCTGACACATTCAGACAACGCCATCTAGTTCCAAACTAAGCAGAGCTTGTACTATGGATACTAGACAACGGATAAACATACGTAAATACTTTTTTTTTGTTAATACATACATATTATACATAGAAAACACACATACCAATGCAAACAATCATGTTCATGCACACAAAGATTTGCATTGAGGGGGAATCGAACCCGAGACCTCTGCGTAGCAGTCATGTTATATAACCACTACGCCACAGAGGTCGTCAAGTATAAGATGGTAAAGTTAACAATAGTTTAAATAGTGGGACCCTGTCGGGCAAAGCATAGTGTAGGGGAGAGAGAGGAGGAAGGGCGCTAGAATATTACTTAAAATAATTATTAAGCATAAATCCATAAATAAGTACTTATACCTTTAAGTAGCTATTTTTAATTATTAACAAACTAATATTAAATTAAAACATTTAGTGACTATTAAATTATTATCAAATTACTATTTTCTATTATTAAATTACACTTTTTAATATTTTAATAACATGTTTAGAGGAGGCCTATGTCCAGCAATGGATGGATGATGGAAGTACCACAGGCTAAATGTTGAAGTATGTATAGTGTTACCCGCAACTTATAGGTAAAGAAGACCAAACTAAATTTGACAGATATTATCTCTACCAAAATAAAAAAAATTGGATCTAAATCAACCCTTCTGGCTCTCGAGGTGTAAGTAGTTTGACGACCTCTGTGGCGTAGTGGTTATTTAACATGATTGCTACGCAGGGGTCTCGGGTTCGATTCCCGTTCAATGCAAATCTTTGTGTGCATGAACATGATTGTTTGCATTGGTCTGGGTATTTTCTATGTATAATATGCATGTATTTACAAAGAAAAAAGTATTTAGGTATGTTTATCAGTTGTCTAGTACCCATAGTACAAGCTCAGCTTAGTTTGGGACTAGATGGCGTTGTGTGAATGTGTGATGAATAGTGTGCTGTTATTATTTTGTATGAAACAGCCAATATATGCACTAAGTGCAAGTAAGTTTCGCTGAAATCAAACCTGCCTAATTTATCTGATCGTTAAAAATTAATTGCTTTACCTATTGATTGATTAACTCAATTAAATTGGTTTGGTAAATTAATAATACACGATATGGACTTATATTGCTTTATATTATGTCGTGAATACCGTAGTAATAGAGTACAATTATTGTCTGCGTAGAAAACTAACTTGCAGACAATATCACTCCAAGAAAAAACCCAAATGCAGATCATGATGAATGTCCCACTGCTTAGGCAGGCGTACCTACTCCGTTGACGAAACTTGCCTAAAAACCTAGTCACAATTTTAAGGTTTTATATTAATTCATCTTTCTTTTGTTTTCGTAGACAATATTTTCTGTAGACACCATTTACAGTACCCATGGGAGTCAGGGTGGCGATACCACGTATCCTTTCCCACCATACGTCATCTAGAATTAAGGTTCCATGTCGTAGGTAACTATAATCCACTTAGTATAAATGTATATCTACGCAAGCATCTAAAATTTCCATAGAACGCATCGGTGGAACAAATCACCAAATATTTTATTAAGCTTTTACTAACAATGAGTACTAGAATGAGAAAATAGGCTATGTGTTACTTACATTGTTCTCTTCTGTTCTCTTTCTGTAGTGACGCCGACGATGAGTCAGGCAGCGGCCCGCTTATTGATCTACCGTCACTATATTCTTATCACCAAACGATATTGTTCCACACTATTGATATATCAACCAACTGTGTTACTTCACTGCCCGACACCAAATGAATGTAATTTATGAATGAAAAGCTCTCACTAGATTTCCCTACAAAGGGCAGTATCTATTTTTAGTCACACCTTTTAACAGAGAAAAAAAAACGAATTTAATGTAAACTTCTTGCCCCTGAACACACACAGTGATTTTACGTACGAACTATTGTAAAAAGACGCCGTAACTGTGATGTAAAATGTGTTTTTTTACTTCAGAATATATAGACTGAAAGTGGAAAACCTTTCGCGACAAGGTTTTCCGATTTGTATGGAAGAGGGCGCGTCTGTACTCGCCATAATAGGCACGTATTGTCTAAAAATATCAACCGATTACATTTACAATTTATATTCAACTTTGTTGTGACTGCATACAGTCTAAATTAGATTGAAAGGAAAGTTTAAGGGGATGTCAGTGTGTAGAGTTTGTATAAGGTAGTGTGTGTTAAGTTATTGGCGCATGCGTGGTTGTGATAGTGAGACGGCAACAAAAATCAATCCCCGTTCGTTCGTGGGTGTTACGTAATAGCAGAGACATGTACACGTCGGCAGCTGTACTTGCCCCTAATTGCTATTAATCTTATAAAAAATATAACTAGACTAGCACTATCTACTATATTATTAAGCTAACTTGTAAACGAACAAATGTTTTACAAAAATTTAATGATTACCGTTTATGTATACTTAATGTAAAGATGTAGGTGAAGCGTGGGCGATCGGCCCTGTTACGACAAAACACTGCAACCCGGGTTACAGCGTTTTGTCGTAACATGATTCAAAATAATCTGCTACATGTTAGCTTGCTACTAAATCAATCAAAATTTCAATATCACTTTTTCTTACTGAAATATTCTAAATAACATTTTACTGCAACCCCAAATTTCAACTAAATATATTGACAAAACGCTGCATGCTAGACTGCAGCGTTCTACCGAAATGGTAGCGAGCGGCGAACGTCTTATTATTTTAACATAACGCTGTAAACTCGGGTTGCCGCGTTTTGTCAAAATAACAAACGAAAACTTACTAAGTAATTGATTTGAAGTTAATTACACAGTTTAACTACGTACAAATGGCTTTCGGTTTTGGTTTTTCGGTACGTTTGGAAATTGGCTTATTTACTGTAGATATGCAGAAATGTATAACCATGCCAAAATTGGATATTATATGTAATAAAGATTTCTTGTTTAGCAGAAAATTAAATTTGTTTAATGAAACTTTTGCCAGTATAGGTAAAGGAAATAAAGCAGTGACGACTATATTGTGGCACGAAGGCGAATCTGCCCGAAGCAACAGTATGTTTTATTTATAAAAAAAAACTCTGTAGAGATTATAAGAAAATAGTTTTATACGCAGAAATTACAACACCCAAACATTTGACATGATCTTGGTATTGTCCATGTTCATTTAAAGACCTACTTGTTGAGAGACTCTGAGTCCCCGAGCATTGTGTTTAGGTCTTCCACGGTTTAGGCCATGACCACAATGACATCGGCAAATTAGAGATACGTGATATACTCGCCATTGGTATTGATGCTAAATCCGTCCTAATTCAAGAGCCTGAAGGCCTCTTCCAGCGCAGCGGTAAACAGTTTAAGAGAAATAACATCCCCCTGTCTCACTCCTCGTTGCAGCTGGATAGGCCTCGAACATTAATCTTAAAGACTGACCGACATTGAGGCGTTTATATTTATATAAACACTGCAACACTTAGAGGTGCCGATAGTCAATTTAGCACTGTTGGAGAGTCCGTAACACTGCCCAAGTCTCGATAGAATTGACAGCTTCCTCATAGTCAACAAACGCCAACCATAGAGGCTAGTTATACTTATTGCACTTCTGTATAACTTGCCGTAGCGTATGAATGTGGTATTAAAGCCCTTTCGGGAACCGGCTTCTTCGGAAGGCTGGAAATCGGCCAGTCTACGTTCGAGACGATTCGTGATGATTCTCGAGAACCATTTGTAGACGTGACTCAGAAGAGTGATGTGTCTGTAATTCTGATCACAGACACATCACTCTTCAAGATCAGCACTACCACACCTCTTTCTCCTACGCCTTTGGCGTTTTTCCCGCGAGTAATGACGGAATTAAATAGCTTCTGAAGAGCCTGATTCTCCACCGGCCTTTAGCATCTCGTTTGTGATTCCGTCATCCCCCGGCGCCTTGTTGTTCTTTAGTTGTTGGAGAACATCACTAATCTCACACAGACTGACCTCCGGGATTTCGTCAGTATGGTATTGCGTTAATCTAGCCCTGGTGAATTCTATCTTAATTTTTGTGACACCATCAGGACAAAGTCAGGTCCACTTACGGCAGTTACGCTTCTTGAAGAAGAAGTTCATCATAAAAGGTCCCTCCCTTTCTATGAAGTTCGCAAGCATTTGGCCCTGTGGATTTCTTTGCCCATACGCAAAAAACCCACTATCAACTTCCAGAGCCCGGCTTCGCGTTAAAGTCCCCCATGACCACGGTGTATTGGATATTTATGTATGGCCTAGGAAATATCCTCATACATCTCTTCCACCTCATTGTCGGCATGAGCTGATGTGGGATCGTAAACCTGTATTACCAACGAATAACGTTTGGTAATTCTGACGAGCAGGTACGCTACCCTTGAAGACACACTCTCGATCTTCACTACGTTATTTACGATTACGACTTATGGACGAAAAACCCGACACCACCCTGGAACTGTTGGTTGCCCTCCCGGAAATAGAGCAGGTTACCGGACTTCCGATAAGCCGACGATATCCCACCGTAACCTGTTCAATTCTTCCTCTAGTTCTACGACCTTCTCATTGGTAAGGAGTGTGGCGCGTTGTATATTGCCAGGGCCAAAGATCAGTTGTTTTTGTAGCCTGACCTCCCCCGGAGATTCTTAGCTCCCCCTACTTTTTGTGTGTTATCATTTTGAGGGGTTTGTTGGCCTACTAAGAAGAACACACCAAAAGATATTTCTCAAAAAAATAAAGATGATTTAAAAGATTTATTAAAATTTATGGCCACGTCCAGGCACCACTTTTATTATAATTTAACAGTCAATGTTAACATAACTAAAGATTTAGATGAGACTTCAGAAATATTTATATTTGAAACACCAGAAAGCTCAGTGTTTTTATTTAAATTTTATTCTAACTTATTATATTCTTCCTATACTTATCACAACAAAACGCGGTAAGCTCAGGTTGCATCGTTATATGACAATACTGTCGCTTACTGGCCAATACATGTTATCGTAACAAAACAATTTTTCTTAAATTGTGAGGTTTCTAATCAAAATCTGATAATGTTATGTTCTAATGAAAGTTAGCAAACACTATTAACAATAATTTAAAAAAAAAATCAAACGCCTATCTATACTAGATGTAATTTGGTAACGAGTTGAATATTAAAACTTAAAACCGCGTTTTCTGAAACTTGGCACTTCAAAGTTTACAGCATTTTGTCGTAACAGGGCCGCGATGGCCCTTCGCAAATATTATTCGTATAAAACTTTTGTATAATATATACAGAAAATGTAAAAATCATACATATTTTTATAATCAAATTAGATGAATATTTTCATGTTAGTGGGTGTTTGAAGTAATGTCTGACGTTAATACTCCCACCTAATTGGATTATTAAATGCCAGTACATTACAATTACATATTTAATTAGGCACTGTCTCTTGTCTGTGATTTTGTTAAAACTAAGTCTTAATAATTGAAATCACATGTACACTTTTAAGCCTATTTTAAATGCTTTGTTTTCCTCTTAGACATAAGTGCTTTGACAAGCAATAACTGCAGTTCTTTAAGAAGAATCCTTCCATTAGTCAGTAGCGCATAAAGACCCCTCACACGGTGGACCGACGACCTGGTTGGGACGGCCGGAAGCCGATGGGTGAGGGATGTAAATGACCGCGCGTGGTGGAAATGTTTGGAGGAGGTCTATGTTGTGGACGTCCATTGACTGAAATAATGAATGCGATAACCAGAAATAAGTACTTACATGTTTATATACGGGGTGAATGGGAGGAGACATAATTTATGAGATCAGTATCCTATTCCGTCAACACTTACTGAGGAAATGGAATTTGGCTTACTTATGATACTACGCTGGCCAGGCGGAAATTGGTGATGTAAATTTCATTTGTTAATACCGATATTATTATCTCCTATAACTGATGGATCAGGGAGACACAGGAGCGCGTTAAGTGGAAATTTTTGGAGGAGGCCCAAGTCCAGCTTTTGACGTCAATTGGATGATATGATGAATCAATCTTCTATCATCCATTCTCATTTGTCACTTTGGCATACGTTTTTATTTTCTTATTATTTATTTCCTATTTTTACTTCCGTATAGTGACGGAGTAAGAATACAGTGTGTCACCATCCCATCTCATCCCATGGGTGTCGTAAAAACCGACTAAGGGACTATTTGTGAATATTATCTTTACGAAATAAAAAAAGGAAAACTTTAAATTAAACCCTATACCAATCCGTCTGGCCAGCGTGGTATTAGTAGGCCAAGTATCTCTCCGTCACTGGAGGAGACCCGTCCCTGCAGTGGGACATTAATGGGCTGTTATGATGATAATTTATTTCTACTAAAATAACATCATCATCATTGATGTTATTTTATTTACTAAAATAACAATATTTACTTACAAGCTTGACTTTCTTCTAGCATTGAGAGCGATGTCCATGAATATGCTAGGATCAACTTTATTTACCTCCTTCTTCGATACGGGTATCTTAGAAATTCTATTACTGATCATCTATTTACGTAATGAGTTCGGTAATCACATTAACGTTATTAAAAAGTTTACCTACTTAATTATTCACACAGAAACAAATTGGCAGAACGTACTTAGTACTGGCTGGTTATAAATGTTTTAAAAAGACAAAACACAACACTGTTAACTTCACAATGAGAAAAGAAGTATTTAGAATACTTTTTAGTATTATCTTGCACGTATTAGTGTATATTATTTTACTAATATATATTTGTATGGAGTATTAATCAACACCGAGTAGTGTAAATCTTTTTATTATTCTATATTTTCTTCACCCAGTGATCTGAACTCAATTCCTCTCATGATTAAGATTCACGGGAGACTGCATCAGTACCGATGATCTCTATAATGACGTTATTATGAAAACAGCACAATTGAATTTGTATTACAACCATTGTTCTACGAAATGACTAAGATATTTGCCAATGAATTTTGCTTATCTTAATAGAAATTTTCATATGTTTTCTTACAGAATTTATATACTTAAGTTGTTATTTCAAAATATGTCGATTTTATAAAGAATCATCATAACAGCCCATTAATGTCCCACTGCAGGGACGAGCCTCCTTCCGTGACGGAGAGATATTTAGCCTACTAATACCACGCTGGCCAGGCGGATTGGTTTTATTGGACAGGGTTTAATTTCAAGTTTTCCTTCTCTTTACTTCGTAAAGATAATATTTACGGTTAGTCCCTTAGTCGATTTTTACGACACCCATGGGATGAGATGGGGTGGTGACATATTGTATTCTTACTCCGTCACCACCGGAGTAATAATAAAGAATAATTAAAAACAAATTTGATAGAGCATGTTCGTAATTTCTACAGGAACGTTTGAACGATGATGTTAATGTTCAATGCATGCTTGTAAAAGTTTGTGCAACTCAAAGTTACAGCGGGATTTCATGCTTTTAAAATTATCGTATTAAATCTGTGTTAATCCCGAGAAGGAGTATCAAAACTTTACTGGTACTTAGTAAGACAAGGCTTGTGCAAGGGAATACAAAATTCATAATAAAATATTACATACATACAAAAACTCACGCCTTATCCCGTCCGGGGTATGCAGAGACGACAGAACGCCAGAATAAAATATTGTTTGTAGGTAACCTAGGAATACTAAATACTGACTCAAATAAAATTGCGTATCAAAGATTAAAAACAAGACTTATACCATTTACCCCCTTACTCATAAACGGTTCTTAAATTTTAGTCAATTGATTAGCTTAAATTCTTAGTGTTTCTTCTTAGTGTTTTGTTTGGCATAAGGTAGGTTTTACTAATAAAAATCTCCCTAAACAGTGATTAAATTTAAGAGGCGTTTATGAGTAAGGGGGTTAGTGTTTAAATAGTAACTAAAGTATAAACAATTTTATTATAAGTAGGTATATTCTGTGTACATAAATAAAGTCAGGTATACACAACAAATAAATCACAAATACTTGCATTACTTATAATAAATCAAACTAGAAGTACAACAGAGATATTGATCTAATTACGGAACTAAGTTCCGGAAGAAAACGCGTGCGTCGCCATGCGCCTGCGCAACCAATGTCAATCTCGAGGCAAACGGGTACATTTGTTAGTTGTCAACCGGTGCGTATAGACGTGTGTGATGCAACGAATTAATATATGCATACGTGCAATGTGAGTCACGTTTTTATGATTACATTTACTGTATCGGAAGTAGTGATTTACGAGGTATTTTTTTATTAAGTAGATCTAATTGCATTGGCGTAAAAAGATTATACTTAAGTACTTACCTACAGAAAATGATATCTTTGTCTTATTTTTAGTACTTTAACGTGTATCGATGGGAGTAATAGGGAGACAATAAATAATAGGGATCGCTGAAGTAGTCTATGCCATATAATTGTACGTTAAATCCCATTCACAAACCATTTCGAGTAATGAAAAAGGAAGTAGGAACTATTTAAGCCGTGACTTATTTAGACCAAAACTTGACTCTATATAATAATACAATATTTCACCACCCCATCTCATCCCATGTGTGTCGTAAAAACCGACTAAGGGACTATGCGTGAATATTTTTTTTACGTAATAAAAAGAAGGAAAACTTGAAATTAAACCCTATACCAATCCGTTTGGCCAACGTGGTTTTAATTGGCCAAGTATCCCTCCGTCACGGGAGCAGGCCTGTCCCTGCAGTGGGACATTAAAGGACTGTTATGATATATAATGTATTACTTGAAACCTATAACGGTTTTCAGTTAAATATCATTTTTATTATGTTAAGTAATGGCAGTATAACGCTTGTTAAGTAAAACTTTTGAACGTCACTGAAAAATATTTAATTGAGTTAGTTTTAGCTCTGTTCTCTATGTGATATATAATGTTAATTGTAATTACAATAGTTAATGTTTAATAAAATATACTCGTATGACAACAATAAGTTACTTTAATAAAATAACAACTATCAAACTAATTTTATAGATATAGCAACTTTTATATAACTGTAATATTAATTAAATTATTCTTTCTATAACGGTCTTTGTACGTATAATGTTTATGGGTCGACCTTTATGAATCTGGAAGGTTCTAGTATAATTTTACAATCTATGTTACAGTATAGTAAAAGTGCAGTTGAGAAGTAAGCTATTTCGTTTTCAAAGGGCGCATGAGGACTAAGTGATTTTTTTTTATATAATGGAATCACAAATGCCTTTGATGATGATGCAGGATAATTGGGTAACTAGAACCATTGGTATGTTTAAGTAGAAAGAATCTGTATTAGTCTATTTTTTCTTTCTGAGGTAGATTTCCTGATTGCTTCAAGATATATAAGATATAGATAGATATATACTGTCCTCGAGAAGAGCAATACGGGCTCACTTCCAACCGATACAAGCAATTGTGGACGTAGACGAGAACGAATATTTCGGGGCACTATGTACTTTGTGTCTCTCTTCTACCCATGACTGGAATTCAAGAAGAATGTTTCATTAGCGGTTGCGTTTTAGAACCGGCAATCAGACCTGCAAGTTTAGAGGGTAAAAGTCGTCACATAAACTCCAGCTTTCATATTGCATTGAGTACGCCTGCAAAGTTTCCAACCTCTTTTCCTTAAATTACTGAAAGGTGTTATTCTAAATTGGCGGTAAAAACAATCAATTACAGTAATTGTCATTGACGTTTAATTTCGAAAGCTCCCTTTCTCAACTGTATTTTTATCAAACTGTGGTCTTACGTTATGGTAGTGAATGAACGTGTTACATTGTGCAACTAACCTCTGAGGAGTTTGAGGTTACATTTTGACCTTGACTTACGAGATTCACATGTTTTTGTTCTGTTTTGTTCATATTATATTACGTTGGATATCTGATTATGAACCTTGTTTTAGAAAGCTGTGTTCTTTTAATATGGCTACCATTGATTGATGAATACAAGAAATAAATGGACTTTAAAGTTTAGCTTCGAAATAACTTTTTTTTTGGCACAAGCGCAAATGCAGACTAAGATTAAGGATGAATACAATTAAAATTATTACTAATCATAATAACTTGAAAAACTTTGAATTAATTTGAAGAAAATATATTCAGCCGTAAGGCCATTCTTTCTTGATTATTTATTATTTTGTCTTGTAATATTTTTTACACTGTTCAAATGATTACATAACACAACAACTTGAACTAGAAATACGGTTGCAAAATTGATTGTATTTACTCAGTTGGCCTGTCTGTTGGCTTTAGTACCCAAATACCTACTCTAAAAATAGACAACTTACTTTCAATGGATCATGATCTGCGTCACAGGGACTTCAATAAATTTAACAGTACATCCAGGGTTAGGACTATTATTTGTAGATCACACAAAGAATTGGTGGCGAATTGGTTGTCCATAGACTCAAGTAATGCTACTCTTTCTGACATGAGACCCGGAATGGGTTAAAATAAATCCTATTGATTTGATTGATGTTATAATTGTGTATTTTTCTTAATTACTTGACTGTACTAATCATAAGTTAGAGCACGGGACCTAGCAAGTTCCCGTGCTTCACCCAGGTGGAGAACCTAGGTGGAGCACGGGTCCGGACCCTCGGAAACAAAGAAATAATTTAAAGAAATAATAAGGGACTTCTTACAAGGAACAATAGGACTTTATCTACTATTATTTTTTGCATTTAGTCAATGCTTACTTACATTTTGTAAAAAAATTCTCCGTGTGGTGACGGAGTTAGAATACAGTATGTCACCACCCCATCTCATCCCATGGGTGTCGTAAAAACCGACTAAGGGAATGTTAAGGCTATGTTAAGAGCAGTTGAAATGGGTAAAATGCATGACATTCTGTTGAAAGCATTACATAACACATACATACATACATAATCTCACGCCTTATCCCGTCCGGGGTAGGCAGAGACGACAGAACGTCACTTGTCACGATCCTGGCAAACAGCTTGGGCCTCATCCACATTCATTAAGCGAGTCATACATGCGCGTCGGTAACGTCGGTGTCATTACATAACACCTTACAGTTAAAACTATTTACTGAAATCTATCAGTAACACCGTTACTTTAAAATCCAATACATGTTTAACAAAATATTTTCTTGCATCGCCATATTTTAACTGCATGTAATAAAATATTATAACATCAATGATAAAACAGAGTTTATTCGGTTCTCCAAACATTAAGGTTGTGTTTTAGAACAATTCAGTTTAGTTATATAAATAAACAAGTGTATGCACAATGATGAAAATATCATTTTTTGGTACGTTTTAATTCATTTATGTGATATTTTACAATTTATTAAATTAAAATCCTGCTAGAAATTTTACCAATACCTTGTGCAACATATAATGATGGGAAAAGTTATAGGGAAAAGACGCGTCTTAAGAAGGAAAAAATCTTCGCTTGGCAACGTCAGAGAATGAACAGCCATCGCCAGCGTATAAGATGTTTTTTGCTTGCCAAGAGAAAGAAAATATGCAGAATTGACGATCAGTCTCCAATTATACTGAATAAAGAGAGAAAAAGAAGAATTAGTAATTAATTCATTCAATATAATCCATACTAATATTAAAAATAGGACAGTGTGTCTGTTTGTCTTTCTTTTACGGCAAAACGGAGCGACGAATTGACGTGATTTTTTAAGTGGAGATTTTTTCAACCGACTTCAAAAAAGAGGAGGTTCTCAATTCGGTTGTATTTTTTTTTTTTTTATTTTTTTTTTTATTTTTTGTGTTTGTTACCTGATTTCTCGAAAACGGCTAGACCGATTTGAAAAATTTTTTTTTTGTTCGTATGGGTATGCTTCCCGTTTGGTCCCATTGTCACCAGATCTGGATCTGGATGACGGGATCCCAGAGAAATCGAGGGCATCTCTTGAAAATTGTAGGGACGCATTGTGTAAAATCTTGTCATACATGTGCATCTCTGACGTCACTACCAAATAGTCAAGAGTAAGAACTGGTCAGATCCTGGAGACCAGAGTGAGTCGAGGGAACACCTCAACGGCATATTGCAGCTACCTTGTGTTTGGGCTTATTTTAATTGTATTGATGAAGACTTTACAAAACTTTACACAAACATGATCTGATGATGAAGAAGATTGAGGGTCGAGGCAACTCCTCAACGGTATATAGCAGTTACCGAGTGTTTGGGCTTATTTTATTCGTATTGATGAAAACTTTACACAACTTTACACAAACATGATCTCATGATAAAGACGACTGAGGGTCGAAGAAACTCCTCAACGGCATACAGCAGCTACCTTGTGTTTGGGCTTATTTTAATTGTATTGATGAAAACTTAACATTATGAATGTAATCGCAGGTGTGGTTTAAGACTTGAATGAAATTCTTATTTTAAATTAAAATAGGAATTAATAACGGATTATAAATAGACAAAATTGTTGAATTGCATTTAATTTATTTTAAACTTATTCTTTAGATATAACAAATTGATAATAATAATTATTATATTTATTTGATTTATTTTAATTTTAATTAACTTAATTATTATTACCAATTAACCATGCCGAGACGGTGGCTACGCTTTTCGATGTTCTCCCTATTTAAAACTTTTTGCATGTAGGTCCTCCGTTGTTCACTAGTCTCTTTTGAAATGACATTGGAGGTAGATTTCCTACATTAAAAGGCGTTTATCCCTTTCTTCGTTTGTTTCATTCAATCGGCGCTGTCTCATATAAGCAGCGCGTTTCGTAGGTCTACCCATATTCCGACAAAGTAATGTCCCACTGCAGGGACGGGCCTCCTTCTGTGACGGAGAAATACTTGGCCTACTAATACCACGCTGGCCAGGCGGATTGGTATAGGGTTTAATTTTAAGTTTTCCTTCTTTTTATATCTCAAAGTTAATATTCACGGATAGTCCCTTAGTCGGTTTTTACGACACCCATGGGATGAAATGAGGTGGTGATATATTGTGTTTTCACTCCGTCACCACACGGATTTATAGAATTGGAATTCACTAAAAATTTAGAAATAAAATTAATTTTCACAAAAAAAAAGAACCGACTTCAAAGACAAAAATTGCACTAAAAAGTAATAAATAATTACTTGTATTTTGATTTTACAACAATAAATCAGCCATTATTTCTATTTAATTTTAATTTATAGAATAGGTTCTTTTCATTAAGTATTGTAAAAGTATTGTTAAGGATATTTCTTGAAGAGTCTGTAAATATATTTATTTGTAGATTGTTTAAAAGATAATCAAATTATTACAAATAATGTAATATTATTGTTATTTTTGGAGGCGGTGTCAGCCAACGGAATAAGTACGATAATACCTAAGCAAACAGAATGACGGCCATGAATTACAGATTATAAATGACTTCGACATTATATTTGTTGATTGTGTATGGATTAGTTTAAAAATTAAACAAATATTAAACAACTATTCTTATCATATTTAAATAAATATATTTTAAAATACCAGTATCACATTTAAACGTTTTAATATTATATTTAATAACTGATTAAAGCTTTCCAGAACTTAAAATAGATTAGATTTAAAGAAATAATTCGCGAATAGGATCAATAATGCAAAATGTTGTCTACAAGTTCGTTAGAATAGGCAATAAAGTTTTGTATAACACACTCTCATCACTTTAAATGGTTTCTAATTAGATAAATATTGCATTTAAAACGAAAACGGCCGTTTCATTTTCGAATGTGAATTTTATGTAATTATTAGTCTGTGTATAACACGGCGCCATAATATTTGTTTAAGTTTTCAGTCAGAAATAAAAAATGGTATACTTAATAATAACGATCGTGGCTGACACCGACTCCAAAAATAACAATAATATTACATTATTTGTAATAATTTGATTATCTTTTAAACAATCTACAAATAAATATATTTACAGACTCTTCAAGAAATATCCTTAACAATACTTTTACAATACTTAATGAAAAGAACCTATTCTATAAATTAAAATTAAATAGAAATAATGGCTGATTTATTGTTGTAAAATCAAAATACAAGTAATTATTTATTACTTTTTAGTGCAATTTTTGTCTTTGAAGTCGGTTCTTTTTTTTTGTGAAAATTAATTTTATTTTCTTATGTGTCCAGGAAAGGGAAACAGTGCTACCCCGAATTCAACAGGAGCGAAGCCGCGGGCACAAGCTAGTTTTCTATAAATCTGTACAATAGATTTAAAACCACATAACATATTGACATACACTTTAATATATTTGTTTTCAGTTACAATGATGATAAGTTACGCAGCATGTCACTTTATAGCGCCGGTATGATTTAAAAAGTTTTTTAAATCTATACTTAATATTATAAAGAGGTAAAGTTTGTGTGTTTGTGACGTTGTAGGGGGTAATCTCTGGATCTACTAAACCTATTTTAAAAATTATTTCTGTGTTGAATAGTCCATTTATCGGGGAGTGTCATAGGCTATATAGTATCACTCTATGACTAATAGGAGTGGAGCAGTTATGAAATATGTTTAAAAAAGCGATGCGTTTTTTTCGCTGGCCGACAAAGTGGGCATGGGTCATGGTAGTTTTGATATAAAGTGAAATTAATTGACATCTTTCCTTATCTTTGTGTCCATTTATTCACAGAGTGACCCAAACTGTGACTTAGCAAGCAGATGTAACCACACGTGGTCACAAGTTTGTGGTAAAGAAGACCAAAATACTAGATTGTTTTTGGACGAATGTGATATGCATGAATACAATTGTGATAATGGAAAAAGTAAGTTTCTTTAGTACAATTTAACTACAAAAGTCATGCGCGTGGTGACGGAGTAATAATACAATATGTCACCATCCCATCTCAGCCCATGGGTGTCGTAAAAATCGACTTAGGGACTATCCCTGAATATAATCTTTACGAAATAAAAATAAGGAAAACTTGAAATTAAACCCTATACCAATCCGTCTGGCCAGCGTGGTATTAGAAGGCCAAGTATCCCTCCATTACTGAAGGAGGCCCGTCCCAGCAGTGGGACATTAATGGGCTGTTATGTGCTACAAAAGTTGTTTAACAGTACCAATATTACAAAACATCTCATCGCTAAAATCTTTCATTAGTAAGTGTTGTGACGACAACAGAAAATGTTGTCTTTAATAATGTCAATTACATACTGAACACAAATTTTCCTTAATTCATCATGAAAAGCAACCTTGTAAATAGTGAAATTTAACATTGATAATTTCAATTTGGACATGAAATGCAGTTTTTTTGAAGAAAAATCCTACCGAACGGTATAGGGTATCCCTAGGCCATGAAAAGTCATTTAACAAAATCCATGTAAGTTTAGCTGGTTCTACTGCTGGTTCAAAAGGGAGGCAAAAGTTCAAAAGGAAGGGCAAGAGAACGTTCTTATTGTAATTGTGTTTTAATAAACAAGCTTTTCAATTACTATTATCTTTCAGAATATGCAGGAGTCAACCTTGAACTATGTTCACAACAATGCACAGAAAAACCCAAAAATAATACAACGCCACATACTTGCGAAGCCTTAACAACAACTCCTGCTATTACTACCATACCTAGCACTACTACAACGACTAGCACGACTACTACGCCTAGCACTACTACTACTGTAAGCACTACTACTCCTAGCACTACTACAATGCCTAGCACTACTACTACGCCTAGCACTACTCCTACGCCTAGCACTACTACTACTGTAAGCACTACTATTCCTAGCACTACTACAGTAACAACAACTACTCCTAGCACTACAACTACTGTAAGCACTACTACTTCTCCTAGCACTACTACTGCTACTAGTACATTTAATAATACTGAATCGACAACTGCTAGTACTACATCGAGTGCTGAAACCACTACTGCAACTACAGCGAGTGCTAGTTCTAGTAATAGTGAACAGACTACAGTACGACGGTCCTGTTACCCAGAAGGCTGCGACAGACCTGTTACTTGGGAGACTACGGATCAAACTGAAACAAGAGATTTCTATCAAATACTAAAAAAACGTTTCGGTGATCATATACAAATTTTGAGAGATACGTCCCATTACCCTGCAGGGTCTGCAATACGAGATTCAGGCACTGATCATCCATTCTCCCTCCAACGTCATAGACGCTCTAAATAATGTAAACTACAATAATTTAGTAAAAACAAAAAAAAAGTGTACATAAAAATATGACGAAAATAATTTCGGAATGCATTGCATTGCAAAAAGCATTTAATACATATTACCAAAATATTCTAATTTTTAATATAGAATTAACAACCGAAAATATTCTGTCTGTTTCTAACCTGGAAACTTGAAAACAAATGGATGTTTTTATTAATTTTATATATCTAAGTTAAACTGGTTCTTTTTTAAATATAATGTTATATGTTTTATTACAGGCTGTTCATTAGTTCCCGGGATATAGCTTGTTCTCTTTTATTTTATCCTTTAGACACTACCTTATTTTAACTAGGTACTTATTTAGACCACTACATAATAAGATCTATTAAGGTGTTCTCCGTGTGGTGATGGAGTAAGAATACAATATGTCACCACTCCATCTCATCTCATGGGTGTCGTAAAAACCGACTAAGGGACTATCATCTTAACGAAATAAAAAGAAGGAAAACTTGGAATTAAACCCTGTACTTACCAATCCGACTAGCAAGCGTGGTATTAGTAGGCTAAATATTTCTCCGTCACGGGAGGAGGCCCGTGCAGTGGGGCATTGATGGGCTGTTATGATATTAAGGTGTAATGCACAAAGGTGCGAAGTGTTGTACACGTATTCAAATAAGAACAATGGGCTTTATTTACTACATTTTACAACTAAATATTCATAAATTATAATGTCCTAATCCCATTTACTTGTTTTAGAACTGATCTTACATCTTTATGATCTCTTAATTATATTTACTAAAATTAAGACTACGTTAACAATTAGGTACTACTACTGCCCCTAGTATTGCTTGTACTGATACTGCCAACAGTGCTAGGAAAGAAAACTATAGTTCGCTCGCGATTAGAATGCAGTGGGTAAGGGTGTATTCACAGTGGTGTTAAAATTCAAACAAATTATATTTATAAATATTACACCCACCCAGATTGAAATGCAGCTCAATGTATAGATCTAGGCGTACAGTGTTTTGTTACCCGGATGATGGTGATAGATTTCTCTTTATTTCATCCTAACCAATAATGTCAAAATAAACACTTTAGTACAACTAATACTGTGTATTCCACCGCCATGCGTTTATAGATACCATAGTTGAATTACGAGAGTTAACCTTGTGTAGCACAAGAATCTCTCAAATAAAAATAATGCCATGGACATCACATTATTTTACTTTCAAACTTTCAGCTGATGTTAGAGCAAGAGATTGCAAGCTTATTTTGAGATACAAAAATATACTTTTGTTTGTGTTGTTTTTTGTTTATTTTGACGAAATATATAATGTTCTATTTATATATTCCGTCAAAATAAAACGTATACCAATAAATACATTTTAATCCTGGCCTCTATTGCCAGAATATGGTCAAATGATTACAAATATCGTTCGCACTAAGAAGTTTATTATGATTACTCTTTCTAATGAAGCTAATAGAAATATTTGCTACAATCGAATCATTAAAAAGTCAGGGTCTTAATTATTGCAATCGTGCATAAGTAAATATAGAGCTTGCAGACATTGATATAACAATAAAATGTTGCAAGAGGCTATTAAGTATGTCTAACATTAATATAAGTAGATTGCTTTGTAGAAGACTACTTAAAAACACGCTTGCAATTTTGTAGTTTTAGTTTTTTGGAATGTTATCGAATTTAGTTTCTGAATCAGAGAATTGGTTACAGGTAGAATTCATTCGGTTCCGTCTGGTCAGTGTACCTATTAGTAGGTTAAAGTTTTGCCCCTTCCTACCCAAAATCATTAATTCATTCATTCATCTCAGCCAAATTACGTCCACTGCTGGACATAGACCTCCTCTAAATATTGCCACCTTGTGCGTCTCCCTCATCCATCGGCTTCCCGCCGTCCTTACGAGATCGTCGTTCCACCGTGTGAGCCCCCACCCTGCGTTTTCCGGTACGCGGTTGCCACTCTAGAACCTTTCTGCCCCAACGGCTGTCGGTTCTTCGCGCTATGTGCCCTGCCCACCGCCACTTTAACCGGGCAATACGGAGCACTATGTCGGTCACTTTGGTTCTCCTGCGGATCTCCTCATTTCTGATTTGATCACGCAGGGAAATTCCCAACATGTAAATCATCATAATAATCATCAAACTAAATCATTAATGGTTCTAAAGAATTTTAATAAAAAGGTACTGTTATTGTTTCTTTCATAAAAGATACGTGTGTTAAAACTTTTGAACAAAGTTAAACTGTAAGGATCTTGGGGTAAAAGCTTTTTAAAGTTTTGATTAATACAAGAATCTTAATCTTAATCTTAAGAAACATTTTCGTGAGGTAAGGTACAAAGATTTCTTTGTTACTGAACTTGATAATACGGTTTTGTTAACTTAGGATTAATTTATAGATTATATTTATTATCTATCGACATACCTGTACCGATTATATCTTTACTTTATAAATATATCTTTCCGCACTATAGATTATGCATTGACTCTTAGAAACATATAAACGGACACTAAGAACATTTCATTCATTCATCCATTCATTCCAGACTCAGGACAATAACAATAATCAACACTTCTGTGTCTGGCATAGATGATCACGCATGAAAACAAAAAATAAAGGATGCAAAAAAAAATACTTTAAAGGTTCAATCATTTTAGACTGTATCATTTCAGTCTCCAACTTCTTTCAAACATTTGCGCTTCTTATCCACATCCTCTATACTTTCATAGTTCATCAGTCACTCTTGTAAATATTAATAACCTTGAATTTTCACTAAGACAAATCAGAATCATACCCACTGCAGAATCTGGCCAGTACTTAACCCATCGAAACTTTGCCTCACGGTGGTTCAACAGATTGGTATAGGTTTTATCATCATCATCATAAAAGCCCAATAATGTCCCACTGCAGGGACGGGCCTCCTCCCGGGACGGAGGGATACTAAGCCTACTAATACCACGCTGGCCAGACGGATTAGTACAGGGTTTAATTTCAAGTTTTCCTTCTTTGTATTTCGTAAAGATAATATTCACGGATAGTCCCTTAGTCGGTTTTTACGACAGCCATGGGATGAGATGGGATGGTGAAATATTGTATTCTTACTCCGTCACCACACGGAGAATAGGTTTTATGTCATATTTAAATATCTCTTGAGAAGAAGTAGGGTGGTAAAGCCAGGTATGTTTAGTCTATCACGTCTAGAACAAAAGTATATATGTATTTACAAAACAGATTTCAAAACAAGTGTTATTGATTAAAACAAAACGTTGCCGGCTCATTTATTCAAGTCACGTAACACTTGAAGGATGCGTAAACAATATTTGTTAAGATTATGTTGTTTTGACTATTAAGATATTCCTCACACTTTCACACAACGCAATCTATTCCCAAACTAAGCAGAACTTGTACTATGGGTACTAGACAACGGGTAAACATACTGAAATACTTTTTTTTAGATACTTTCTAGTGTTTAATTTTTAAAAACAATTATTTTTTATAAACTTTCAATTTCCAAAGCTTGAACGACCTTTGTGGCGTAGTTGGTACTACTCGGGTTCGGTTCCCGCTCAATGCAAATCTTTGTGTGCATGAACATGATTGTTTGCATTGGTCTGGGCGTTTTCTATGTAAAATGTGTATGTATTTACAAAAAAAAATGTATTTATCTGTTGTTTAGTACCCATAGTACAAACTCTGCTTAGTTTGGGACTAAATGGCGTTGTGTAAATGTGTGAGGAATACAAAAAACGATTACTAAAAAGTCACTAGAACTGACAGGGTACGGAGGATCTGGACTAGCGACCGCGTATCCCACACGGTTGACAGACATTTTGTTAAGGCGATGGGGAAACGATGGATGAAGCAGAGGACCGCGAAAAATCGAAGTGTTTGGAGGAAACCTATGTCGAGCAGCGGGCGTCAATCTATACTAATATTATAAAGAGGGAAAGTTTGTGTGTTTGCGACGTTGTAGGGGGTAATCTCTGGATCTAATGAACCGATTTAAAAAAATATTTCTGTGTTGAATACTTGATTTATCGGGGAGTGTCATAGGCTATATATTATCACGCTATGACTAATAAGAGTTTAGAGTAAGGAAAATGTTTAAACAAGAGACGCGTTTTTTTAGCCGCTTAACGAAGTGAAGATATGAAATCCCACTGCAGGAACGGGCCACCTGCCGTGACGGAGGGATACTTGGCCTACTAATACCACGCTGGCCAGACGTATTGGTATAGGCTTTAATTTCAAGTTTTCCTTTTTTTACTTCGTAAAGCTAATATTCACGGATAGTCCTTTAGTCGGTTTTTACGACACCCATGGAATGAGATGGAGTGGTGACATATTGTATTCTTACTCCGTCACCACACGGAGAATCAGACATTATACCATCATCATAAAGCATATTGCTTACCACTCCTCAACCAAAATAAACGAGTATAAAACACAGAAAATATTGTTTTTCAACATACTTAATCCACATTGCAAATAAATTCTCATAATCCACCTCTATGCACACGTGAAATGTCGCAATTTCTTGGCAGAATAGTTTTTCGTTTGACCTGCATTCTGTACTCGTAGCCGGTCCGCCTCGTAAATAAACCATTGTGTGTTATATATTACGTAAAGAGCAATACAATTCGCTGGCATTCTGTACTTACTTGATTTAAAAAGAAAATAAAAATAGGTTTTATTGTGTAGTTAGATTTGTTTCCTGGTCTGTGTTGTTCGATAGAACAATTACGAACAATTATTTTGGTTCAAGTTTTACTAGAAGGTTTGTTCCTTGGAGGTAATATATCTATGACGTTAATACCCCATGATTTTCTAGATTTCGGGATCATAAAAAAGATCATCTAGAAATCTCTGGTTCAATTGCTATTGGGTAAAGTTCCCGTATAGGTTCCGTCTCTGTATTTGGGTCTGGTTTTCAAATCAGTTGTAATTTTTTTTCTAATGTTAACACAGAGATCAGTCGTGACCAATTTAGACAAATTTTATTACTTTGGATGCCTATCGGAAAGTCTGTATATAGGAATTCTAAAAAAAATAAATCTGTTCACATATTTGGTTTTAATCTCAATACGGAATTATTATGTGTTTTAAATTAGTATGTGTTATTTTCTAATTATTGTAATTTTGCTTATAAATACGGTAATCTATTTGAAAGCAGATTTTTTTATTAAAATAATCATCCATTCATTTCAGCGTATGGACGTCCACTGCTGGACATAGGCCTCCTCCAAAGGTTTCCACCTAGAGCGGTCCTGTGCCGGATTTCCGCTTCCGCCTTCCGGTGCGCGGTCGCCATTCCAGATCTTTTCTGCCCCAACGGCTATCAGTTCTCCGCGCTATAATGCCCTAAAAATAATATTTCACATAAATTATTAGTACGTAGTAAGTTTATGTTCTATATAGTTTATTGGCACAGTAAAGGTCGCCTTGCCTCCAAGCCGAGGGTTGTACACACTTCCGAGGCTTGCTGTTACTTCCGTCTCAGTAATGAACTATCCGCTTCGATATCTGTTTGATGTTATACATTTACTTATACTACCGACTATATTATATTATATCCAATTATAAACAATAATTAAAAGCTACATCGTAAAATTTAAAACGGCACATAATTACGGTAAACGGATATTGTATTTAATATATTTTGAGCCATGTTAATATCTTGTACACTGACACTATGCAATGTTTTTACTACACAAGCCTATATTTCTTTTAATGTACAGACTCTTCTCCACTTGTAGAAGGAAACTGGGATATTGAAAACCCCGGTCTCCAGACGGATTCGTATATGGTTCTGATATCTATGGGTTTATGATTGTCCCAGGAGACTTCTCTTCTTACTCGTCTTAAAAAAAAAAGTTTTCTGTTAAGTTTTTCTTCCATTGTTTTCTTAGAGATGATTTGCGAACTATTGGTTAGTTGGTTTTTAACACAGTCGTGAGATGTGGTGATGCTATAATGTATTTTTACTTGCCAAAAACGGCACGTGATAATAAGTACATGTGTTATTATATATTTTGATAAGTACTGTGGAATCCCGAAGATTTAGAGTAAGCTGAGCCCTTCACGTGATGAGCTGACAAATCGTTTTTTTTGTTTTATGCGTTTAAAGCACTAAAAAATAATATGTTTGAAGAAGGCCTATGTACCATAGTGTACGTCTGTCGGTTTAAACAATGCTTTATTTCAATAACCCTTTACACTTAATTGTTATTAATTCTTGACGACCTCTGTGGCGCAGTCGGAATTTAACATGGCTGCTACGCTGAGGCCTCGGGTTCGATTCCCGCTTAATGCAAATCTTTGTGTGCATGAACATGATTGTTTGCATTGGTCTGAGTGTTTTCTATGTATAATATGTAGTTACAAAAAGAAAACAAGAAAAAGTATTTAAGCATGTTTATCCGTTGTCTTGTACCCATAGTACAAGCTTTGCTTAGTTTGGGACTAGGTGGCGATGTGTAAATGTGTGAGGATTATTTATTAATTTGTCAGGAAAATACACTTATATTTCTACTATATACTATAACTAATAAGCACTAAAAACTAAATCTTCTAAGAAATCTACTACACGAACTCTAAAGTTATTTACGAAAGCTTTACGTCAGCAGGATCTCGATAGGAAGCGGAGGTTCTGTGCGGAAATGAATACGCCTTCAGGCTTCGACGCGAACTGAGCTCAGCTAATTCTGGTTTGATTGACTATTCACTGTGTTTATTAAGATAATAGGGTAAGGAAATGCCTTTGAAAAGGTCACTGGATACTGAATCGCTATGATAGCGGTGTAATTATCTTTATACATAAAATAAATGCACATATAAATAAAATTGAAGTGTGTTTATGCTTCAATTTTATTTTTATGTGTATGACATACAAATTATAACGACTGTAGCCGGAGGATGCAAAAAAATGCAAAATTTACTTATAAATGACTTAATTATTTTAAAATGAAATTACAATTACTTAATTAAAATTAAGTAAAAATTTTTTGGCAGCACGTTGTATGTTGTTCACGTTGTGCTGGGATGGCGCCTCGTGTCCATTGTCGTCGCTATGCTGGTATTGTGGTGAAGAAACATGTGGCAGCAGGTTTAGGGTTAGGTACATATATGTAACATACAAGCAGCTACAGTTTGTTTCTAGCTGCTTGTATGTAAACAATCAATGCCAAAAACCTGTTTCTATGTTCTGAGTAATCTCAAAAATGGCATGTCCGATTCTGATGTGACATTTAGTGTTAAATTTCTACTTTTACCGTGCTTAGAATTTACCTTAGTAAAATATAACCATTAATTTAATAATATATTTTTTTCCCTTCATGCGTGTGCTCAGTACTGGGTCTACGCCTGTGGGCTGAGTACTTACGTACTTACTTTACGTAACAAAAAGAAGGAAAACTTGAAATTAAACCCTATACCAATCCGTCTAGCCAGCGCGGTATTAGTCGGCGAGGTATCCCTCCGTCACGGGAGGAGGCCCGTTCCTGCAGTGGGATGACAAAGAATTATAATGAGTGGGAATGGAACCCCTGATCTCGAACACTGCAGCCACTACAGCATTACCGCGCCACCGAGAAAGTCAAAAAAGTGGGGGCATACATTTCGCATTCTCACTTCGTCACCACGCGTGCATCTTTTAGTAATCGGCTTTTTACAAGACTTAAAACATTTCTTACATAACAACCTCGTACTTGACCGAATATCCGAATGTCAGTTTGAGTCACATGATATGATAATATTTCTAAATATTTTGCAAAATTATGTATTTAAGTACTATCACTTGCCTTGAGATTTAAATAAACAATGATGATTTTGTATGAATATTTATGATGTTTATTATTTACTATCGGCAATTTAAATAGATTACTATAAATGTGCGATGTTGAATTCTTTATCTTTCTCGTATCATTGTAGTGATAGACTTAAAATACCTTTATTTATGTTTAGAAAAATATTAATCATATTGGTAAATACCCGGAACATTACAGCTAGGATAAATCGCGTGGTTTTAGTCAGAGTGTCATTTACCGTACCTAAAAATCGTTATAAATTCGGCCAATTTAACTTTTAATTGTTCAATTGTCACACAATAGGTATTCTTGTATTTATAATTTAATTATTTTTATAAGGAATGTAATCGTACTGTAACTAAGCTTAAAACGGCATTTTTGTAATTTTTAAAGTGACAAACAAGTGACCCCGTGACAAGCTCACATTAACTCGAAACCATCGTCAAAATATAAACAACGAATGCACCAGTTCGTTACACAAATAACCTTGCAACGTCTAGTAATAAGATTTTCTCAACGATAAGATGTACTATTAATGTCATGGATAAGATGTTACAATCATTTTCACATAATAGTTTAAAGATAATGTAGACACAGCAACACATCAAGTTAAACATTTTCATTTGAAATTGTGTCTTATTTCAAGGTATTAAGGTACATGAGTGTCTAGCTTGATTAGTTGCTGTGTGTACAATGTTATATTGAGTATGTGGTTTAAGCAAAGCATTTGATATTGACGTCCTTGCCGAGTCAGTTGATGGTACGATTAAAATGTACATAAAGTTTGTAAGATGTGTACGCCAGACGTTATCATCAATTATTACTTACCACTGTAGCCTGCCATAACATAATTATTATGTAAGCTATTAAAGTTTTTTTTTGTTTATTAAAAATACAGGTCTCACATTGAATTGGAGGGAGTTTTACAAACATGAAGCTAACAGAATACAAATTACATCAAGAGTCCAGACAATTTTTTTGATGATTGCTTCACTATAAGATACTAAAAGATTTAAAACCAAATGAACTTTTTATCCTATGGTCTTAGTAAAATACTAGAACCTACTTCATGCAAGCGTTGTAAAAAGCGGCTAAAGATTCAAACAAGAAGAAATAGAGAAAATAACCCTATAGCAATAAGAGCTTTTTAGTATTATGAGATTTATTGACTAATAAGGATTCATATTACGGTTATTATGTCGATAGTGCAACTGCCACGGTATGTGCCTATCGAAGATCCATTGATCTTGACAAATACCGAATTAAATAAGTAATTGTAAACGCCATTTTATAACTTATTAAAACTTATGAAGGAAAACTTCAAATTAAACTCTATACCGATCCGTCTTGTCGGCCAAGTATCCCTCCGTCACGAGAGGAGGCCCGTCCCTGCAGTGGAACATTAATGGGCTGTTATGAAACGCCATTTTGTTTTAGTTTTTATACACCAACGTGGGCGAAACCGAGCATATTTACTATCATACATACATATATTAATGTAATACGATAACACCAAAACAACAATCATCTCATACAGTCCAGGAAGTACCACAACAGAAGGTTAAGCTCCACTATATATTGTATGAGTGGTAACCGCGCGCTCAGTTCCCTCTCGACACGTTGACATTGAAGTCAGATTGTAAGTGCTATCGTTATGTTGTGTGTTTGTGTGATGTGATGTGGTGGTTCTTTGTTTTGTTTTTGTTTTTATGTAGTGTATGGGTTTGTACTGATGGTGTAAGCTTTTCGCTGTCCCGTGAGTCGTATGTGATGCATTCGCGTTGTTTTACTTTTGTGTCTACAATGCAATATGTTTTTTTATATGACAAAGTGGTGTGTCAAACAATTAGGGGTAAACTCTACGTTTGCATATATTGTATACGGGATAACTCGGTATTGTTCAAATATTTAAAATAGTCCTGATCTGTGCTCGTCAACACAAGAGACAAGTTGTTAGTGCATGAGGTCACGGATTCGAATCTCACGCCTTATAATTTGTTTGTGTGATCCATTATTCAGATAATTTCATTATAATCCGAAAAGTTGCCGTGACCTAGTAGAGGAACGCTACCATAAAGTTCTTGATTTTTTTGTATTCGCGTTGTTTTACTATTGTGTCTATTGGCGGGACCGGCAACCTGTTAATGTAGAAGAAGGATGCTACAAGTTTTTATTATTTGATTAGGCGGTCGTGAGACGTACAATTTGTTCAGTTGTTGGTAAACTTGAGTTCGCAAAGTTCGCGAGTCGCAAAATAGAGTTTCTGCATCGTAAGATGCAGAAACTCTATTTTCTTTCCATCAGGCTCGATATAGTCATATTGCCGTGTTTAATAAATAAATAAAAAAAAAAAATATGAATAAAATTTATGCATCTAGAACGATATTATCTAAATTACAAAAAGATTGTTTCAAGTAGTTTTTCGAATATTGATAATTGATCAAATAGAAACATAACACAAATAAAATAAGTCAACTTTTGAGAAGTTCTAAATTTTGAATAAAAATAAATCAAATAAATTGTAATCAGAGCTATGTAACAATGTTTACATTGTTTTAGTATTACAACATCCCTACTTACCCCTTAAAATATGATTTGAAATAATTTAAATAACAGTTAATAATAATTTAAATAAATAGACCTTTTTGAAAATTTGATCCTCGAGACAGAGAACAAACCCACGTCTTCTGAGTATTTGCCTCAGACGGCTTAACCTTGGTCTTGTATCAAGTAGTTCAGTACTTCACTTATTGTATCGATGGCAGTGCTCTAAATGTTTTTAGTCCAATACTCAGGGTCGTGAATAGCGTTTGGTCTTCTTTCGTATAGATCTTAAGCGTACACGAATCTTGTTGTGGAAGTCTATAGGCTGATATGATCATGATGATGATTTATTTCTTACCAAAGTAAATAAAATTTCTTACGGCTGTTTTTTAATATGATTACTATAACGCGCAAACACCGTTCGTAGGTTTAGGTTTGAATAATGCAGTACATTTATTATCCTAACATTGACTTGTGTAACTATATGATGTTTAATGACTTAATGTTGTCAAGAAAATAAGCACCTTGTCTTTAATGATTCGATGAATGTAAATTGAGTATATTGCATAAACCGGTTTACTAAACCTACATTAGGTTTAACTTAGAGAAGGATCTCACGACTTTATCGTCAATCTAAGTATTTTGAGCCAACTTAGTCAATGTCTGTTAATCTATATATTATTCACAATCAACAAAACACACAAACTTTACCTCTTTATAATATTAGTATAGATGAATAAAATTTATAAATCATTAAGCATTTGTGTGTTTGTGTGATTGTGTGTTTGTGACGTTGTTGGGGTAATCTCTGGATCTAAACCGATTTAAAAATTCTTTCTGTGTTGAATTAGTCCATTTATCGGGGAGTGTCATAGGCTATATAGAATCACGCTATGACTAATAGGAGTGAAGCAGTAATGAAATATGTTTAAAAAAGGGACACGTCTTTTTCGCCGCCTAACGAAGTGGGCACGGGTCAGCTAGTGATTTATAAATTTTATTCATTGGTTATGTTCATGTGGTGACGGAATAAGAATACAAGGAATTTCCCATCGTCTTTGAAATGTTGTTAATCCCAACTATGAGAAAGTTCATAGAGATAACTCTACAATAACAAACGACATAAAACATTAACCGATCCATGGCAGCGTGATGGTAGTATTGTTTTAATACGCAAAATCGTTAATATATCCAAGGCGCGCATTTTTGTAATCTTTCTCGTCTATCGGCCTTCTTGCACCTTGAACAGGTCATTCGTCTATTCCATGAACGACGCCGTCTATGGCGTAGTAGTTATATAACATGACTGCTACGCAGAGGTCTCGGGTTCGATTCCCGCTCAATGCAAATCTTTTTGTGCATGAACATGATTGTTTACATTGGTCTGGTTGTTTTCTATGTATAATATGTATGTGTATAATAAGTATGTTTATCCGTTGTATAGTACCCATAGTACAAGCTTTGCTTATTTTGGGACTAGATGGCGTTGTGTTAATGTGTGAGGAAATTTTTTTATTTATCTAATACTGGATATAGGACGATAATGCCATCTACGCGCGCGAATCCTCTTTCATGCATCGACCTCCCATCACCACGTTAAACACGTAATCTTCTATCACACGAAGGGTCTACCCACTGTCTTCACGTCATATTCAAAATGAATAAATAATTATTCAAAATTTTTCTTAGAAAACATGAGATAAAATGTATGTACTTATATAGCCTTCTAACATCTGACATTTAAAGATAATACGTAGGCATTATAAAAATTGCTTGTTATTACGCACGACCTTTAAAGTAATGAGAATTATAAGTTATTGTGTAGGTAATTAATTAATTTCATATTTAAATACGTTGTTTAATACCAATTTAGTTAATCTTGCGTAACCTTCATTAACAAACCCACGCTGTTCTGGGCTTGACTGTTCTTTGACGTAATTTGTAAAGTCCCGCGGCATAGAGTTTATCTATGAATTTTCTTTTTTTTACGCCGCCATGTTGCAAATTTTAATGCGTTGTGACTACTGCTTGGTGTCGAAGTAGTTTTTATGTGAATACATTACTAGAACTAGACAAACAACAACAACGTCCGATAGGAAAGTATGGAAGAAAAGACATGCTGCGCCGACACCAAATTAAATCGGGATAAGGGCAGGGGAATGATGATGACATTAATAGAACAAGGAAAGTTTTCTAATATTATCTCTACGAAAATTTGATACAAATTCTGCTAGAGTGATAAGAGTAGGCTAAGCTTCCTTCTGTCACTGGAAGCGTCTCAAAAAAAAAACAACTTTGGAAGCGATGATAACGTCTGGTGTCGCTGCCTTTGTGTCCGTTAAATGACAATGGTTTGTGAATTGGACAAACTATTATCCTGTATTAAATTTAAATTCGTGACCCTGTGTACTCACATCTACCAATCAAAGTAACTGCCTCATTCTCAGTCATAAATTAGGTATTTTTATTAGATAGGAAAGGTCATAGATAAGTTAGTACATTTTTTTAAAATCCTTGTTTTTGTTTTATCCACAGATCAAAAATGCGTTACTACATCCTCGCCGCTGCTATCTGCGCCATGACACAAGCGTGGCCAGCATTATTCTTCGGTCAACCAGCTCTTCAGCCACTTGGTGTTGAATACGCTTCACTAGGATCTTCTATACACCCTCACCCAGCTGTAGAACTAAACGCAGCTAATGAAGCCTTGCTACCACGTGAACTGTTAAAGTCTAGAGACTTCTATGACAACCCGGCTATTGCCGCTGGACTCGCTCAAGAGTCTTGGTTCACTAATAAAGAAATGAGAGTCGTTGAAAGAGAAGCTGAAAAGATTCCTCGTCAACATATTTATAATATTGTGAAGAGCGCTGGCTTTTTGGATAGATATTAAATCTGATTATTGTCGAAATTCGTCAATACAATAAAGTTTTCGCATGCTAGTGCTATTTATAATATTCGTGCTAGTCTATTTTCAATTTCGTTTTTATTGTTTCTAATGTAGTGTTTTCTTTATTGTTCAATATTTGTTGTATATTTAATTTATTTTGATTTTAAATTTAAAAAAAAACCTCTAAAACGTATTTCTATATAGTATTCGAAAACTTTTTCGTATTAAAAACTCTTACTAAAGGAAGCATGAACGATGTATGGTATATAAAGTTTGGCTAAAAATATTGGAAATAGCGACTTCATTTATTTTAGTGTTATTAGTAGCATAATAAGTATTGATTAATGTCATGCGCTTACTATGCCAAACACAAGTACTCAGTAGTTTTAGTTCTGTTGAATGTTATATGAAATTAAATAGCATTCGTTGTTGTAAATAGTATGTTTAGTTATTATTCTCCGTAATTTCTTAGTCAAATGTATTTTTTAGATTAGGTATTTGTGTATAGTATTTCGAATTACCTGTGTAAATAACAATAGTATGTAGTTATGAATATATTTATGTATGAAAATACGTTTATATTTATTCCTATGAAGAACAACCCTTCTAAGAGAAAAGAATTTAAGTGCCGATAAAAATAAAATAAACCTAGTGTCTACATTTATATTTTTAATCTAGGTTAAGATTGTTTAATATTAAGTCTACGTATTATTTAATGTATTATAGGAAATTTATGAATTATAATTTGATGTACCTAATGTTTTCTTGTAGTTTATACATAATATCTTATTTACAACTTAAATATGTAAATCAAAATTAACTTATTTTCAAATACAACATAAACAAAATTTGTAAGAATTTATTCGTTCTACTGATTATTATTTTTTATGTATTTATTGATAAGTATATAAAAATTAAGTAAATGTATATAATGTAACTAAGGTCTAGTAACTATTGTAAAGTAATTTATATTTTCTCTATTCCTATCTTCGTAAATCTATTTTATTTACTTAAATTCTATATTATAATGCCTTATTTAATATGTTTTTTTTTATAATCTAAAAGTCAATTTTAATTATGTTTATTCTCTTCTTAGTAAATATATAATTTGTAACTTCTAATTATCACCTTCTTTAATATGTTTTCTGTAATATACTTTTATAATACCTATAAGTAATTGGTTAAAATATAATTAATATTAAAGTAATGCTGTGATCTCGAACAATAAGTACTGTAAGTAAGTTATTGTTCTGTTAAATAAAAATATAATTTTTTTATAGTTTCTTTGTTTGACAATCTGATCTAAAAAGAGGTTTCTTGTAACTCCTTCCTCTTTTGCAGGTCACCCAACACTCATGAGTGGGCTTTTGCAAAAAATCTGAAAATAAAAATATTAAATCAGATTTTCGTTGTACCTACAGAATGCTGAAAGTTTTATTGTGCTGACGTTTATGCAATCTTCAGAAGAACTAGACAAACACTTATTTATAAACGATAACGCTAGTTAAGCGACGTCGTTTAGGTAATTTCATAGATGGGTGTCCATTCATTGATATTTCATCTCTCGGCTCGGTCTTGGGGAGTTTTTCTATAGTTAATAGTGGTACAATTTTGTACTAAAAACTCGTAAAATCTGGAGAACAGAACACACTCACATACACACACAGATCAAACGCTCCTATGCTCAGCTGTGGACGTTCAGAGGCTGATATAGAAACGCTCTTAAATGTATAAACATACGTGATTAATCTATGATTAAATACGTTTCATTTTCATTTTTGGTTAAAATAAATAATCTAGTTTCAAACATTTTCGGCAAAATTTTAGACTTCAAAAGACGTTTCTAAATGAAATTCATATTTCTATCTATCAATAAAAAAAAACCCGACACGTCATCTCCAATATTCGTTCAGGATACGACTACAACTACGTAATAAGATGACACCGCCAGTATAAGTGTCTGGTGCCAGATATCAGAGATCTAACTATCCTGAATACTTTCATACAATTTCCTATTACAAGAGAGCTCTATTTATACTGGTTTCGAAAGCTTCGTAGAATCTTTCATGTTGAAAACTGATAGGTATGAACAGCTATAAAACAAAAGCTTTGAATTGGAAAATATGCTGACTGTGTTTATTGTATTTCGCGTAAATTTTGTAGCGTACAAGCAAGGAAGTCTATTTAGGTAGTGGAAGGAAATTTGACCAACTAATAGTAATATTACGATCACGCAGGGAAACTCTTAAGGTGTGTCAAAACATTGAGCGGCAATCGAGCGCGGCTGCCGCGCGCGAACGTTATCATTGTTCATTCGCCGGCGATTGTATGTGCGCAGTACTGCCACGCAAACATTAGTTGGCTTTGTACAAACTAGAGCGCGGCAGAAATGTGTCTTACGAATGCCGCGTGATGTTGCCGCGCACTCGCCGCGCTATGTCTGGACACGCCTTTAACATAGCTCTCTCCATCGCTGTCTGAGTGACAAGTAAGCCTTCTGAGAAAGCCCATAGTCAGCGACCACGTTTCAGCTCCATATGTCATCACTGGCAACACACATTGGTCAAAGACACTGCGGTAATATGGACGAGAAGATACGTTTTAGCTTCCCGAACGCTGCCCATCCGAGTTGGATTCGACGAGTAACCTCTAACTAGTAATACTATGTGGCCAGACAGTATAATTAAAATTTCCTTTTTTCGTACGCCCTTCAAAAAGTTTATTATTCATAGAAGTAAGGTTCATTAAACCTTGGAGATGCATTCAATAAATTGGTGTCACAGGCGCAAAGATGGACGCTTTCCCACCGAGGAAGTTAAATTACATTTTATTCGCGAAATTTTGTGTTTGGTAATAATATTGACGATAATTTGACGACCTCTGTGGCGTAGTGGTTATATAACATGGCTGCTACGCAGAGGTCTCGGGTTCGATTCCCGCTCAATGCAAATCTTTGTGTGCATGAACATGATTGTTTGCATTGGCATGTTTATCCGTTGTCTAGTACCCATAGTACAAGCTTTGCTTAGTTTTGGGCTAGATGGCGTTGTGAATGTGCGAGGAATATTTATAATATTTCTAATCTATTGAAACTATTTATAAACCTACATACAAATAATACATTTAAAAGAGCTCTATTTTCATACAATTGCTAGCTGATTCTAAAAATATCATCTCAACTTACATACTCGTACTTAAATTGAAGAAAACAAACTACTTAAACCGTCTCCTTTTATTAGATGTCTTCTAGTTGAATGTACTCAGATTAGAAAGCTAGACAGAGGCATGAATGGAGACGCAAATAGGAGTCTGACATTATAGGACTTGGCATTTTAGATAATTGAGGGGTCAATGACTTGGTTTTAACTGTTCTGAAAATAGCACATTCAAAAAAGGTTTTGATTTTGTTTTGAAGTTGTAGCACGGTCTTCATTCTGGAACTATAAGGATCAATTAAGACGTTTTAATTGGTAAAATGATAGATGAGGGAGGCACAGGACCGCACAAGGTGGCAATACTTGGAAGAGGTCTATGTCCAGTAGTGGACGTCGATTGGCTGATATGATGATGATGATTTGGTGAAAAATGACCAAGTTTTGAGGAAATAAACATTAAATAAAGAAGTAAAAGTACAAACTCACTTAGTGTAAATATCAATTTGAACTGGAGTTCAAACATAAAATAATTGACGAAATAAAATATTAATTAATTTGCACAATACTTTGCTTAGAATACGATATTAATTGAAAACGAAAAGTAAGCAACTATTAAACTTTTTTTGTACACTACTTATAAATTAATCTAAGATCCTTTTTATCTGTTGGGAATATGTCAAAGTTCATTGTCTAACTATAACATGTACGTTGTAAAAAAAATTATAAAGTAAATAAAGTAGAATTCATAGGCTCTTATACAAGTTGTTTCCAGAATTTTAATAGCTTTTAATTCTCAAGAGACCTGTTCCTTATTACATACGACCTCTTCACATTACTTGTTCAAGATAGCTTTAGGAAATTTGCTATTGCTCGAGGGAATTATCTGTTGGATAAGTCTTGTATACTTGCTTTTGAATAGAATAGAATAGAATAGAATAGAATATTTATTTATTTTGCAAATATAGGTAAGTATAAAATACATTTAAAGATATTAAAAATAAACATATAGTTCAGCTATATTTTACCTAAGTAGGCATGCAAAATTTAACATATTATAGTTAGGATAAAAAAATAATAAAAAGTTTTTTTTTTAAATTTTTTTTTTTTTTTTTTTTTTTTTTTAAAAAGACACCTCCCGCACTAGGGATCATGCCCTGTGTCGCGGGGACTTTTACAAACATCAATTAACGGACACATAGAACACCCAGACTCAGGACAATAATTTGTGGATCTCACAAATTATTGTCCTGCGTGGGGATCGAACCCACAACCTCATGCGCGGCAGCCGCTGGCTCTACCGGCGCGCCACCGAGATCGTCAAATTTTAAATGTACAGAACCAAAGTCAATTAAGAAGTAAAATAAATTAATAAATAAAATAAAATCTAATAATGGAAACTAATACTAATAGGTATACTAAACTAATACATTCTTTATTGTAAAAACTTTTTGTCAGTAAGGAATTGTAAAAACTTTTTGTCAGTAAGGAATTCGGTGACATTATAATATGCCTTACTTATATAATGTCACCGAATTCAAATTATTGAATATGTCTTGAGTGAGAGGGAAATAGTGCCTCTATGGCACTGCAGTTGCATAATAGGCATGAGATATGTTGGCTATTATATTGGCTACAATTTTTTTGGTGAATGTTTGTAAATATTATTTATTTATTTATCAAAGTATCCATAGGTGGACCACACTGTACGACTACCGTGGCTTAGTGGTTATAATACAAGATAGTTCTGCAGATGTCGCGGGTTCAATCCCCGCGCAATATAAACATTTGTGTATATGAAGGTGGACATTTGTTTTGGACCGGGTGTTGTCTATGCTACATAGCACACAATACTCGTACTTATCTGTCTTGTAACCATAGTAGAAGCAGTGCTTAGTTTGAGACTAGATAGGGTTGTGTAAATATCCATACTAATATTATAAATGGGAAAGTGCGTCTGTTTCTCTTTCTTTCACGACAAAACAGAGCGACGAATTGACTTGATTTACGAAGTGGAGATAGTTGAAGTGAAGGGATGGGGAGTGAGAACAGTGCTACCCCAAATTTAACGCGAGCCAAGCCGCGTGCAACAGCTAGTAAAATTAAAATAAAGAATTATCCTGAGTTGCATTACAAATTGCTACTAAGTAGTCACTTATCGCGACCGATATATCAAGACTGGTAAATATTAGCACTGCTGTCGATTGAGAACACAAAGCTACTTAACCTCAATAGAAGAAAGGTTTTAGAGGGTGACATCATCAATATATCAAACATGTACAAGAACCTTGATGGCCTGCGTACACCTTTGAGGTATTTTATTACATTGGAAGTAAACAAAGAAGGTGAACCGAGTACCTCGTTAGGACGGCGGGAAGCCGATGGATGAGGGAGGCACAGGACCGCACGAGGTGTCAATACTTGGAGGAGGTCTATGTCCAGCAGTGGATGTCAATTGGCTGATATGATGATGAGACAAAGAAGAACCAATAACCAAAAGTTTTCATATGTCTTTTGGTATGACGACTAAATTATAAGAGTGAAATGAGTGACGAAAATCGTATAGTGTAGCGATATTGGGAGGAGACTATTATATAGAGGCGGATGTCCCTTAGCAGATATAACAAATAAATAAATAATCCTCACACATCGCCACCTAGTCACAAGCTAAGCAAAGCTTGTACTATGGGTACTAGACAACGGATAAAAAATACTTTTTTTTTGTAAATACATACATTTCATACATAGAAAACACTCAGACCAATGCAAACAATCATGTTCATGCACACAAAGCTTTGTATTGAGCGGGAATCGAACACGAGATAATAATAATGATGCAGTTGTAGAGATTCTTCTTGATAACCTACTTCTATGTTTATTTGCCCTACAAAAACCATAGCATTTAAAAAAGAGCAAACCTTTTTTACTATCACAGTTAAACTCGTGTAAGTCGCAGGAATCGATGAAGGTTCTCATTTCCCCGCAGGAGTCTATGCCACACACGGGGACTTGGTCGTGGCGGCAGATCTTCCCTATGTTACACTCTTCTTCTAGCTGAAATAAATTACATTAAGTAGCGTATAATTTTTTTGAGTGCTATAACTTAGAATTTCAACACCTTATAGCCCTCGGTTCCGAATCACTGATCAAGTAAAAATCAACTAATGTATCAAAACTATCATTTTCAGGAACTAATGACAGTTTTGATACTTGATTAGGTGATTTTTACTTGATGAGTCATTCGGAAACCGGGGGTAGGTTTACTACATATTTTTATTTCGTCTTCTCGTATACAGAGCTTCACCAGACAGAAGTTTCAAAATTGTGTGCTGATCATTTACATGACTTATAATATAATTGAAAAGCAATAATGGTTTATATCGATTGGTCAAGAAATTACGAAGTTTAAGACCACCGAATTGATAACTTTCTCCTGGTTTTGGTAGTCAAAATCGGGGTATCATCATCATCATTATCATCATCATAACAGCCCATTAATGTCCCACTGCAGGGTCGGGCCTCCTCCCGTGACGGAGGGATACTACTTATACTACGTTGGCCATACGGATTGGTGTAGGGTTTAATTTCAAGTTTTCCTTCTTTTATTTCGTTAAGATGATAGCTCCTTAGTCGGTTTTTACGACCCCCAGGGGGTGGTGACATATTGTATTCTTACTCCGTCACCACACGGACATTAAATCGAGGTATAATAAAAGGTATTTAATATAATTTTGGCTGTAATAATTACGAGAGAGAAATAATTTACGAGAGCCATCAAAATATCAAATGTAGGTACTAATCCGAGTTGTTCTTTGTATACGAAATAGAATATGTAAGAGTACTTGCGATACAAAACTCGATCCCAAGTGAAGGGACTGCCTATTTATAGAAATAAATAAAAGAAAATAAACCTTACTGCTACCTAACTTAACGAAACACAATAGTTTTGCTAGACATGGCATTAGTAGTGCTAATAACCCTTCAGTGTGATATTGAAAATACATTAACCATTTTATGACTCGCATTAGCCGATACATAAAAGCAAATGACAAACATCGATAAGTCATAAAAGGAGCAGCTTTCAAGACACAGATTTATGAGTAAGCTGCGAGGTTTTACAAATAGTATTGATATTATAGTTTATTGAACAAATCTATACTAATATTATAAAGAGTTAAAGTTTGTGTGTTTGTTTGTTTCTGTGTTTGTGACGTTGTAGGGGGTAATCTCTGGATCTAATAAACCGATTTTAAAAATTCTTTCTGTGTTGAATAGTCCATTTATCGGGGAATGCCAAGGCTATATAGTATCACGCTATGACTAATAAGAGTGGAGCAGTAATAAAATATGTTTAAAAAAGGGACGCGTTTTTTTCGCCGCCCAATGAAGTGGGGATGAGTCAGCTAGTAGTTTATAGAGATACAACGGCATAAGTTACACGACACTCTAAGGGTTAAAGGAAAAACACGCTTATAATAGTCCACGACTAAGAAAGTACTGGACTATTGTAAGCGTGCCAATGAAACTAGGATTTCCATCTTCTAATATTGGTTTTAGTTAATCTTGTTCCAATGACGGGTTTATTCCTAGTGAATTGTCCGTGTAGTGACGGAGTAAGAATACAATATGTCACCACCCCATCTCATCCCATGGGTGTCGTAAAAACCGACTAAGGGACTATCCGTAAATATTATCTTTACGAAGTCTAAGAAATCTTTAACAAGAAGGATAACTTGAAATTATACCCTATACCAATCCGCTAGCGTGGTATTAGTAGGCCAAGTATCCCTCCGTCACGGAAGGAGGCCCGTCCCTGCAGTGAAATGGGCTGTTATGATGAAATTTTCCTTCTGTTTCTTTTTGCTAAGACATTAAAGTTTCTTAAAACTTTTAACAACAGAACAATTTGCACGAATCCCTTCCTCACTAAGTATAGCCTCAAAGATAAAATTTTCTAGAAAATATAACACTTGATATATTTAACACAAGCAAATTTTCCATATCACAAAATAATCCCAACCCATATGAAAAGCCGGACACAATCTTCCAGACCCTTTCCCTGCTTCAAGAGAATATCAATAAATGAATATAGGACAAGATGGAATACCTTTGCGCTGTCCACATGAGCGGAGACGTCTTTTATAAAGGACATTTGTATCACTGCTAGCAGAATCAAATGTAGATACATTTCAACCACATAATTCGTAAATTATTTTCTTATATTTTGTGTCAGCTTGCAACCACGGCCAGTGCAATCTGTGCCGAAACGTCAAGCAAAAATAAAGGTAATTAGCATGTCACGCTAATTTTCCGTTTTTATATAGTAAATCGCGATAGTTTAAAAGTTATGATTCGTGTACCATGGTTGATTACTTTGTGTGTTAGAATAAAATTATTATGTGTGAAATGTTAAAATAATAAAATATCTGAATAATTTTATAGCGTAGGTACTCGAAATGACGATAACAGTAATTTATGTATGTTTTTGAAGTGGTTAGGAATACTTTTACAGCTTACACACGAGCATAATAGCGGGAGCGCGCTCTTGCCTGTAACGGAGAGTTTTACATTTGTGAAAAATATTACAGTTTGTTTACTGATATTAGTTATGCTTTTCGAATTTCTCATTAGATTATCATCACCGTTATTATCAGCCAAGGCATGTCGACTAAGGTCCAGCATAGGTCTCCCGCAAATATTTATATTATAAGCTGTTCTGTGCTTCCTTCAACCATTTGCTAATACCGCTGGCCCGTCGCAAAGAACCAAAGCGATCTTTAAGTGGTTAGAGTTGGTTGGTTCATTCTTTCTCTAATCGTTAGTGGCAAACGTATATTTTTTACATTTTACTGGTCTTACCAGAACTTCTTGTGGGGAAGTTGTCTTTGTTACTCCTATCGCCAGATAGGATGACATATGTTTTCTTTTCTTTTTACTTATCTGATTAAAAGCTATAGTTCCGCTTCCACGAACATTTGCTCTCCATTTTCAGGGCGAAACTGTCTCTGTGACTTTATCCAATCTCAACTTATGATCTAGATTTACGTTAGTTTAACCGTTACTTATTTAATAATTGAGGGGTCGATGTGACCAACCAATTATCAAAAGTACCGAGACCAATTATTTTATTATACCGAGCATAGGTTTGTTGACATGTTTGTAGACCTCTGTCGCTAGGACCATAGCCGATATTGGCTTTTAACTTACCTTCAGAACAATGATAATGATAATAGAATATCATTAACCAACTGGTTAAACTGTCGTTATATAAACAAGTAACTACGTGTCTATATAACTACGGCTTGATGACTTAATAACATAATAATGTTTGTCTAAACATTTTAGTTAATACAAATGAAAAGAAAACTCAGTGGTAGTATGATCTTATACACGTTTGTTACTTTTAATCATCTTTTAATCTTATATTTATGCGTACAATTTGAACAGCATATGTTTGACATTACTTAATTATAACATAGTCTCAATCATGTCATTCTATTCTAAACGACATAAATGTCAAATGTGACAGATTAATTTACAAATAAATAACCTATTAAGCTAATATCTATAAAACCTATCTTTATTATTACCAAATTAAATTGAAAGTCAATACAGTGAAAACAGACGGCTTTAAGACTTAATTAACTTTTGTCTATGGTACGAAGAAGCCTGGCTGTAAAGCCCATAAACGTATGTTACCACTTGCCATCTGCTACTTGCTCGTCTGCCAGGCAATATAAAAATACTGTTGAAGATCATCATCAAAGTCTTGTAATCTACGCAAAGCAATGAAATTCGAATTCTGCCTTGAGCTTCTTGTTGTGTAGGTAACCATACTTATTAGTTCACGATTAGGGTCATAGCACGTAACGTAAACGGATCGGCATCGCCTCGCCTTTTTCCTCGGTGTCAAACGTCAAAAATCCGATTACGTTACGTATCCGATTAGTGTGCGTTGCAGTAAGGAGTTTCATACAAAGAATACTGACCAGCTCGAGTTGATACGGTGACGTTCCGTTTACGTTACGTTATATGTGCTACGACGCTTAAGCCCTTTTGTAATCAGTAAGTTAACGTCAAAGACACACTAGAATTGTTGATATTATGATCAATCAAAACGGAATTATAACACATAAGTACGTTTACAATACTTAATATTAATTACATTAAACTTAGTATTATATTATTAAAGTTCTCTATATTTTTTTAACATTACAATCTGATCTAAATTCTGGTTTCTTGAACGATCGTCCTCTTTTGCAAGTTACCCAACATTCATGGATGGGACGCGATTTGAAATCTGCAAAAAGTAAATATATTTCTTATTAAAAAAAGGTTACTATGATGTCTATCGAAATGTGCAATTCATGTTAAATTTATGGTATGGCATATTAAGACTGCTGCTAAAAACTTCCACTGTTAGGATTAGCTATTTCTAAACGTTTCCATTGCTTGTGGTTCTGCCTTCAATGATTAACAACACGTTCATCAGTCCATCGTAAAAGATATTAGGAAAATTTGCGACGGAATTTTGTTTATTAATTTATTTAGATGGTCATCGGTTTAGTTATTAATTCTTCTCTATTTGTTAAAATAGCCTTTTACATCTCCATTAACACATTGGATTTGACTTACCCTTTTTACTATCACAGTTAAATTCGTGCATATCGCACGTATCGATAAACGTTCTCATTTCACCACAAGAGTCAATACCACACATCGGTACTTTATCGTGCACGCACAAATCTGCTATCTTACATTCTTCTTCGTTCTAAAAGTAAGAAAATGGCTTTTTTAAATAATTTTACTATTTATAAGTCTAGAGACGACCTACTGGAAGAGTGAACGGAGTTTCACTAAAAATGCCTCTTCTTTTCGAAGTGGAAAATGAATGAATGCATGTGTAGGGGGAAATATTGTATCACGTATACTATTTTTGTATTAAAGAAACCAAAAAGGTTTCAATAAAATTACCTAACAATATAATATAATGTAGCCGATGGATGAGGGAGGCACAGGACAGCACATGGTGACAATACTTGGAGGAAGCGCAATGGATGTCAAATGGCTGATAATTATGATGATGATGATGAATATGTTATGGTGTCACCACACCATATGGGTGTCGTAAAAACTTACTTTTGAAAAGATAACCTACCTACTACTGAAAGTAACTATAACTCTAGCGATACTTCTTCATTTATAACAATAAGAAGATTTTACATACTCCATTCCACTCATAACAGGCGAGTGTAGCAGTCACCTTTGTACATTTCTAATTGATGTAATTAACGCGTCAAGACCTTATCCACAAGAACTGTATTAATTCGCGTCCTACGTTATAATGAAGGCTTTTATTTCAAACGTTATTAAACCTAAAGCCCACGCAGTTCATTTACGTATTACAATATAGATGTCTAGTCTGTATTTACTTTATTAAAACTATCTTTATCTTCTTTTAATCGTATAGTACTGAGCTAGACCGTTGTTCGTGTGGTGACGGAATAAGAATACAATATGTCCACCACCCCATCTCATCCCATGGGTGTCGTAAAAACCGACTATCCGTACCTAAATGTAATTTTTACGAAATAAAAAGAAGGAAAACATGAAATAAAACCCTATACCAATCCGTCTGGCCAGCGTGGTATTAGTAGGACAAGTATCCCTCCGTCACGGGAGGAGGCCTGTCCCAGCGGTGGGGCATTGGTGGGCTGTTATGATGAGCTGGACTATTCTCCTATGCTGTACCAGCTCAAACATGAATCACAGCAAGGATGTGATTTCTCTATATAGAACCTTAGACTACTGATACCACAATGGCAAAAGGGCTAGCACAGGGATTTTTTTACATTCTTCATATGACACGTAGTTGCAAAACTTCTGAAAAATCCGAATTATTCCGGTATACTTCTGAACCTGATTTTTATTCTTTTGTCCTTAGGTAGTAGGTACCTAAACTACTTATTACTTTACTACTGGGTATACCTACCGGCTATCGCACACAACACAGCTAAAGATAATATAATTTACAACTTCCTGTTTATTTTTCACAATTAAAACATTTTCAAAGTTTCAGAATATTACGGAATACTTTCGAAGTATTCAACATGAGACACGGCGCGTGATTTTGGCACAATTAAGCAAACGCTAGGCTTTAAAGAAGTATGTTTGTTTTCTGTGTAGGAGGTTCTTGCCATATGAGGGGCAGTACCTGCCAGAATAGCTCGAGGTATATCCAGTAGGTATATATACGTCGGTGACTCAAAGACATTTTACCATTTAAGTAAAAGGCAAATGGACGACCTTTAATAGGTTTCAAATGGCAAAAACACAAAAATATTGCTAGTCCTTAAAATAAATCATCATCATCATAACAACCTATTAATGTCCCACTGCAGGTACGGGCCACCTCCCGTGACGGAGGGATACTTGGCCTACTAATACCACGCTGGTCAGACGGATTGGTATGGGGTTTAATTTCAACTTTTCCTTCTTTTTATTTCTTAAAGATAATATTTACGTATAGTCCTTTAGTCGGTTTTTATGACACCCCTGGGATGAGATGGAGTGGTGACACACTGTATTCTTACTCCGTCACCACACGGAGGCTAGGTTTTAAGTTGAGGTTAAAATAAATATGCTTTTAAAATACGCCTCCATTCAATATTATTTCATTCATTCACCTTCACTCATGCGAGTATCTCAGAGTTACTAAATATTCATGAAAATCTTAGCTTCTGTCATATTTTATAACGTGGGAACGAATTTATACTACACAGGGGAAATTCTTACTACTTAATAATGTGAATGCTTAAATTTAGCAAGAGTTGATTTTAATAGAAATTTGGTTACGGATATGAATCTCTTGTTCTTTATAACAGCGCTTAGTCCCATTGTAGTGTTGGGCTTACGATAAGTAGGGAAAATATTGTCCAAGTGGTGGCGGGATAAGAATATCATCATCATCATCATAACAGCCCATTAATGTTCCTCTGCAGGGACGGGCCTCTTCCCGTGACGGAGAGATACTTGGCCTACTAATACCACGCTGGCCAGACTTATATTTCGTAACGATAATATTTACGAATAGTCCCTTAGTCGGTTTTTACGACACCCATGGGATGAGATGTGGTGGTGACATATTGTATTCTTACTCCGTCACCACACGGATAAGAATATGAAATCATACAATGAATAATAAAATTACTGCAGAATTAAAACTTGATATAAACTCTGTAGCAATCCATTTGGACAGTGTAGGTAGTATATGCAAGTCGAGTTTTACTCTCCATATGCGTAGAAAACTCTTTTTTGCAGTTGATGATTAATGGGTTATTAAGATGAATAAAAATAAATGAGTACTTACTTTCAAAAGTTCGCTGTGAGCGTTTATTGATGTTATAAAATGTCCGACGACACCTAGAATAACAACGAAGTTATTAAATCAGATTATTTTAATGTCTAAATTGTTAAGGGATTAGATGTTAACACGTTTCCAGTGCAATGTACCATATGTGGTACATGTGCATGGTTTTAGTATTGTGTATGCTGGCGGCACTGTGAAAGGGTTAAGACATAAATTTGTAGAAGCAGAAATAGCTCACGTAAGATCCCTTGATTTAACAGGCCTTCATGAGGTTTTCTCATTCTCCGTTTTATTCAGGTAAAGTTCGTTGTGAGTTTAAAACACACTTTCAGCTTTTACTTACCATTGACTCAAATAGTGTCGTGTTGGGTTGTGTTACTATGCTGATCTTTGCTTTCAGAATTAGCAGGTATAGTAAATTAAGTGTATACTCGTACAGGAAGTAACAGGGGCGGAGGGGACTTCTCACTTGGTGGACCAAAGACCTAGTTAGGACGCCGGAAAACCCATAAGCGAGGGAGGCACAGGACCGCAAAAGGTGAAAACATTTGTAGGAGGCCTATGACAGCAGCGAACGTCTATTTGGTGATATGATCAAGATGATAGTATCACTCTTCCGTTGGAACAAGTCTATCCCTGAATTAATGGGCTGTTTTCATCATCATCATCATCATATCAGCCAATCGACGGCCACTGCTGGACATAGGCCTCCTACAAGTATTGCCACCTTGTGCTGTCCTGTGCCTCCCTCATACATCGGCTTCCCACCGTCCTAACCAGGTCGTCGGTCCACCGTGTGAGGGGTCTCCACAGCCTGCGCTTAATGGGCTGTTTTGATAGAGACAAAAAAGAGAAACTTACCTATCACGATAAATATTAACATAGTGCTGCATCATATTCGTTCATTCTTCTCTGATATAAAATTGAAATGAAGAAATAAAACTTTGTATTTATTTATTTCTTTATTCAATCTATAAAGTTACTTCCTACACTTTTATGAGGCGGTTATAAAATAGTTGCTATTGTAGTTAAATCTATGTATATGCGTGTTCTAAGAACCACAGTCAGTACAACCAGTAGTCTATCTCGGCCGAATATTTATTATAAATGTCTACGGGTGCGCGGTACGTAAACATGCGATAGGGCTGCCCACCTCCAGCTTTTTAATTACATTTACCTACTTTCCCGCTCGTTACTGCGGCACAGTCGCGACTGTTCACTCCGCAAAGCCGGCGCTATCGTGAGCGTGTAGGTATAACTCGCGTTTCGTCCGTTTCTATGAAGTCGAAATACTGTATATATATTTGTACGATGGCGATGTGACGAAGTCGGTTTTGTTGATGTGTAGTTTCCCCAATATGCAGTCGACCTTACCTGTCATATCCCATTTGAATTGAAGCCCCTTTTAAACCACGTCTGAATAAAATATAATACAACAAAAAATATAATGTAGGCACTAATTAGAATGATGCCATTTTTAATTATTATAAGTACTTAAATGTTTAACCTATTTCCTGTCCCATGTATCATATATGATACATACCTATTGTTTCTTCAGGCGGGACAGGCAACCTGTTGTTAATAATATTTCGTAACATTGATTGCATTGATTAGAAGAGCGTCAAAGTATATTTCTGATGTAAGCACCTGCAAATCGATAAAAATTCAGTTAAGTTAACTTTTAGTTGGCAAATTGTCTTAGCTATTGTGTGACAATTTGACAACTAAAAGTTAACTTAACCGAATTTTTAACGATTTTAAGGTACGAGAATTGACATGCTGATGAAACTTGGTTCAATAAAAATTATGGTACTTAGTGAAATTATGAGTATTTTTTTTATACCAAACACGGCAATATGAATATGACTGTCTGAGTATGACATCGCAAACCGGCACGAGAGGTCATGTTATGAAAAGGGGACGAAGGAACATGAGTCTTGCTTTTCTAGATGTTGGCGTGGATTTTTGTTGTGTATATTGTTAAAGAATTATTAACATTGGAATCTTCTATTATCCTACATTAATATTCTTGGCATCAGGACACGTTTCTTCTTCTTTGACGTGTCTAAAAACTAAAAAAAGAAAAAAATATATAAGTATATTAAAAAAAATATATATATTATATAAAATAAAAACCATGTTAACTATACGTATTGACCTGAGTTTTTAAAACAATATCACGGGCAGAAGGGTCAATAAAAATAGATAAATAACGAAATAAACGGCCGTGCATTGCCGTAAATTCAATTTTCATCTAAGTATAGGCGTCGCCTCATGGTTTAAACTTAAAATGATAATAAAAACAGGTCTGTTAATTGCAATGGACACTTTTTAGGCTGGACCCAAATTATTTTTTCTAAAATGTGTAGAATCTTATACAAATCTGAAAGTTTAGTAAAGTGTCTTACCCATAGTGTGTTCACAGGAATATTCGTAAAGATCACATAGATCCAAAAATGTTCTAGCTTCATTCACTGATTTGCCACATACTAATATCATATCGTGGAAACATGTATATGCGTGCTCACAATACCTCTTTAATTCCGTCTGTAACACATTACACAGGGGATTTAAATAAAGTAGAGTATGATTAAAAAGTCTTTTGTACACATAAAAACACATACCATGCACTCACTCGCACAAACACACACTACCACGAAAACAGTGAGACTGATACAAGCACAAGGCCAGTCATCCAGACGTAGAGATGCACATAACCAATAAAATGCAGTTACGGAGGTAAAAAAGCTAAACATAAAATCAAGTGAATCAATAAATATTCCTCACACATTCACACAACGCCATCTAGTCCCAAACTAAGTAAAGCTTGTACTATGGGCACAAGACAACGGATAAACATACTTAAAATACTTTTTTTTTTGTAAATACATACATATTAAACATAGAAACACTCAGACCAATGCATATAATCATGTTCATGCACACAAATATTTGCATTGAGCGGGAATCTGCGTAGCAGTCATGTTATATAACCACTACGCCACAGAGGTCGTCAAAAGTAGGCATCAATGAGCTGCCTACTCTTATGTCTCTCCTCAAACTCGTTATAAATGATGCTCATTGAGTGAACAGTAATTATGTATAATAAGTTCATAAAATAATAACGTACTCTTAAATTAGATTTAATTTCGATATCAAAGCTCAATTCAAAGATTAAGTTCCAGTTGCCAAAGCGAGTTTATTTGTGCGACTGTCAAAAAATTTGGTTAATTTGCATTCGTGCATGTGATATGCTTTAAAATTTGTCCATTAAGTCTATTTAACAGCCTGAAAACTGCTATTTAATTTTACAAGACCGCTTAATGTAAGCGGTCCATCCATTCATTCTATTTTCACAATATAACTAGGTAACTCTTACCTGTATCTGATTCTTAAATACGTTTCAAAATACTCACCAATAACGTTTTATCCCCAACTAAGTGATTATGTACTAATAATATTTTTGGTAAAACTAACAACAGTATTAATTTAATTATAAACATTTCTAGTTATACAAAACACAATGGTTTTATCTCATACGTCTAGTGTCAACAAAGTTTTATGGATCAATAAGGTGTCAGTAGTTGTAACAATGGAAGGATGTTTGGTTACTGATATTCTACGTACAATTTATACATTATGGGCTGTCTCTGTGTTTTGACGGAGCTAGAATACATTGTACCTACCCACAGTACCCTTTTTTTATCATAAGGTTGAAACCTGCCTCCCGTTCTTTCAAAGTGAACATCATCCCCCTCTTCCCTCAGGTGTTCCTGAGGGAAGAGGAGGATGATGTTCCCTTCTTTACTTTCTTACCCCTCTTTTCTCGGAAACCTCTTCCTGCTCTTCCCTCGGGAACTTCGTCCCGCTCTTCCCTTACGATCATCTTGCTGCTTTTCCTTGGGGACCTTTTCCCGGTGTTCCCTCGGGAAGCTCTTCCTGCTTTTCCCTTGGAAACATCTTCTTGCTCTTCCCTCGGGAACCTCTTCCAGCTCTTCCCTCGGGAACCTCTTCCAGCTCTTCTCTAGGGAATCTCTTTCCGCTCTTCTCTCAGGAACCTCTTCCCCCGGGACCATCTTTCGGGTCTTACCTCGGGAACCTCTTCCAGCTCTTTCCTCGGGAACCTCTTCCAGCTCTTTCCTCGGGAACCTCTTCCAGCTCTTCTCTTGGTAATCTCTTTCCACTCTTCTCTCAGTAACCTCTTCCCCCGGGACCATCTTTCGGGTCTTCCCTCCGGAACCTATTTCCGGTCTGTGCTATGACCAATTCCTACTGTGACACATGAGATATTCCAAGTGTGACATGACATCACGTCTCATGTGTAATGACCTCTGAGGCGTAGTGGTTATTTAACATGACTGCTACGCAGAGGTCTCGGGTTCGATTCCCGCTCAATGCAATTCTATGTGTGCATGAACATGATTGTTTGCAATGGTCTGGGTGTTTTCTATGAGTAATGTATGTATTTAAAAAAATGTATGTTTATCCGTTGTCTAGTACCTATAGTCCAATCTCTGCTTAGTTTGGGACTAGACGGCGTTGTGTGAAAGTGTTAGGAATATTTATATTTAATATTATTGATTGATTGATATCAGAAAACGTAGTTTTTTGTAGTGGATCATTTTTAATAATGAACCACATTCTCAATGAGTGCCTTTACCCGACTGCCTAAGAGGCAAAGCGGTTGTGTGTGCGGCTGCCTTGCACGACGACAAGGGTTCTAATCTCTCGCAAGAAAATTCTTTGTGCGAACCACAAAAATTCCGTGTGGTGACGGACTAAGAATACAGTATGTCACCACCCCATCTTTAAGAGGGACTATCCGTAAATATTATCTTTACGAAAAAAAAGGAAAACTTGAAATTAAACCCTGTACCAATCCGTCTGGCCAGCGTGGTATTAGTAGGCCAAGTATCCCTCCGTCACGACGGGAGGTCCGTCCCTGCAGTGGGACATTAATGGGCTGTTATGAAATAAATACCCGCAGTAGGGTTCTATCCCTGTATCGCCGGGATTTTTTAGATTTGACACTAACGGAAATAAAGAACATCCAGACTCGAGACAATAATTTGTAGTTCATCATCATCATGGGTGTCGACCCATGGGATGAGATGGGGTGGTGACATATTGTATTCTTACTCCGTCACCACACGGAGAAGGTATTTATTTATTTGAACTTAATTTAAATGAGTTGCCAAAAAATAATTGTGAAGTTTTTACGAAACCTACGTCAAGGAGCCTCTTTTATTGAAATAATACACACATTAAGTACATCAATAACATAGATTTATTTTATAAAAACTTGATGTTTAAATATTGCATTAGATAATGGTATACAGAGTTGTTTGAAATAATGATTTTGCTATACATTTTTAGTCATCGAAGTATGTATTAGTTGGCCGACGAGAAACAGTCAGGATAGACTTATCGTCAGGACATGGCGTTTGCTTGTAATCTGAAAAAAGATTTTTTTTGTTTTAAAATCGGTATGGAATAGTTATTATTAATTCCCTGCCTTGGTGGCAGCTGTTGAAAGTTCGAACCCTAAGTAGGACAATTGTAAAAGTCGTATTGGTTAAATTATGTGTGTTGAGAACTTTTCTGCCCCAACGGCTATCAGTTCTCCGCGCTATGTGTCCTGCCCACCGTCACTTTTTTGTGCCATTTTTTTGGGAGGAAGCCTATTTCCAGCAGTGGACGTCCATAGGCTGATATGGATGGATGTGTGTTGAGACATAGTAACAATCTCTTAAACATGAGTTAATTTTTATTGTATTATCTTAATAAGAGTCATTTAAAACATGAAACGATTCCAATGTAAACTTTAAACGAGGAACTTCAAAATTCTTCATAGATTATGCTTCATCCAGATATACCACAAAAGAGATCTTATGTTTTGGAACACGTAGGATATTCTTGCCAGTCACAAGATAGACTGGTGTTAGAATCTTTTTATTTACTGTACAGAACTACTGCCGTAAAGCTAGCTCCGTAATGTAACGTCTTCTTAATCCCCTCACATAAATCGTTCAAAGTGAAACAATACGTAAACAAGTACAGTTATAAAAGTATTATTTAATATATCTTTGTGTTTACCACAGTAACAAATACGAGTGCAATGTTTGTAATCGAGTGTCAATCGGACGCTTCATCTAACCATGTCCTACTTTTAGTTCAGGTCGGAAAGCGGGCGTTTTTACTATCGGTATAACTACACACCTATTTCATGCAAATAGGTGGCAACATGTAGTATTTATACCGATTCCGATTACCGTTCTTACGTTTAATTGTTGAGTACTTGTGCTCTATTTGGGCTTAGTTTCTGTAGAGTTGTTGTTATTTATAAGTACCTATGGTTGTTATATCATAATATTACAGACAGACCCCTCAGCTGGGAATATAACGTAATAATATATTGTTGCGACTTTATCACCCGTTAAGCACTCATTAATCAGCAATTACTCTGACTAGTAGATTGCGTCTAAACAATTCCATTGCACATTTTGAATTTGTATTGGAGTCAATTTAAGTTAAGCAATAATGGCACTTATTATGTTAGCTGCTGTTACAATAGTTTTGTATATAATATGTTATTGCTTATAAACTTATTACTTTGGTAATAAGTTACAGAATTATCTTCTGAACCAAGTGGAAATATGCGAATTTATTAAAATGATAGTAAATATTTCAGCTGAACATTATGGATGTAGGATTAGCTCAAACAATTTTAGCAGAGCCAATATCGAACCTTGCAAAAAGATTAGATTTTGCCCTTTCAAAAAGACTTAGATTGTGTAAGATACGATGGGGTTGACGTATCCTCATGGATAAAAACCCCCAATGAAATTTAGATTTAAAAAAAAAATATATATATGTTAATGGTATCTTACTCCTTCTTCTAATGCAGTTGTAGTCAAACAGATCGCAAATATCCCGGAACCCCATGATGTCTCCAGCGTGTGATAGCCCACAGATGGGAACGCGGTCATGGTTGCATGTTTTAGCCAGGCCGCACCACTTTGTAGTAGTCTGCAAAATGAATCATGTAAAGTAAATAAAAACAAACTGCCTCGTTAGCGCAACGGTTGTAAGTGATTGCATACGAGGTCGTAGGGTTTGATTCCCACGTAGGACAATTCTTTGTGCGATCCACAAATTATTGTCGCGCCTAGATGGCGTTGTACAGTTGAGTTCTAAGTTACAGCCCGGCGCGGCGCCGTATAAAGCAATGGTTAAATTTGGTAGTCGAGACGTGTACTCGGGTGGCCTATAGAGGTCATGGCGCTGGACGCGTATAGTCCAGAGACGCGGGTTCGATTCCCGCCTCGAGTATCAATTTTTTCCATTGTCTTTTTTCTTTTCGGATATTCTGACTTTGTATGTTCCTTGTGTGCGTTTATTTCATGTCTATGAAATACCCCGCGACACAAGGCTTGAACCGTAATGCGGGAGTTGACTTTAAATAAAAAAATTTTTACCTTCCGTCCCATGACAATGTCTTCATTATCTCGTTCCTTTGGAGGGCCGTGGCTTGATACCAGAACAATCATACAGCTAAGAACACAAACTGTAAAATAAATAGTGTTTAATGTCAAATTGTACGTGATTTTTATTTTTTAAATCATTATTATTAGTCCAAAATTACTTGAAAAGAAACACATAAATTAATAACACCTTCATTTTTTATGTTCAATCCTGTATAATATTATATTTACTTATTAGCTAGTAAGTGTTCCTGTAATAATTGTAAAATAAAATAAAATAAATTAAAGCATTTGACAGTTTTTAAATAAAATATTTTGAACACTTACCAAAAACATTTTTTGACACCATAATACCCAACTAATTTATAAACTTATCTACTCGAAGGAGCTAATAGTAATGACAGTATCATAGTTCGTCTATGGTGTTAAAAGCTATATCTATTGTAGTTAGCAAAACTTCCTCAATTCTATGAAACGTTGCAGTTTTGTAAACATTGTAGGTGAAATAATAAGATAGCAACAATGCATTGTTTAAGCTAGGTGAACAACAATGCCTATCATTCACTACATAGTATCTATGTCAATATACTACAAAACGAGCGTTTTTTTGTTGCTGTAAACTGAAAAAAAAATATCCGCGTGGTGACGGAGTAAGAATACAATATGTCACCACCCCATACTTAGGAGTATATAAATACTTAGTATATAAATTACTATAGAAATAAAAAAATATAAATAAAAAATAAAATAAAAAAAAGTAATAATAAAATATAATATAATAATAAAATATAATATAATAATAATAATATTTAATATATATATTTTAATAATATAATATAATAAAATATAAATTACTATTACCCCATACTTAGTATATAAATTATGTTTATGTTACACGTTAATTACCGTGTAATTATTTTCTAATGAAAGCTGTGTAAAGGTAAATTTAATACCTACTACAGCAGTTTCTTACAGAAATAAGAAGTTTTTTCAGAGAAAATTAGCTAAATCTTGTTGATGCCTGAAGTTGACTTTAGGTAAAGAATAGGAAGAAAGTGGTCTTTTTCACAATGTAGCTAACAAACATAATACATGTCAAAATTATGGCTTATAAAAGTGTCTGTAAATAGATTAATCGTTTTAATCCCTTTTTTTTTTGAACGCCACTTATGACGTCGCCTGGGCTGAACATGCCCAGACTACCTCCGGTCTATACTTGGGAGGGGGTGGAAAACTCTCATGAGTACCCGAGGGAGGCCCTATGTCCGTAGCGGGTTATGCCGAGACTCTTACCGGCTAAAAACCACCAGACCTACTACTCGGTTGCCCTATGGGCTACTAAGCGAATCGGAACGTCCCCCCCAGACTGGGGTCCGGGAAAGCGTTTCTTAGATAAGCGTCGCCCCATTGAAGGGACGCCCACTTGATTTTCCCTAATAGAACCCTACTTAGAGAATCATGATTAGAGCGTGCACTGCGTTCAGGTCATGTTATAAACTAACAGAGAGCTTAGGGGGACCTAAGGGATCTGAGCTGTGACAAGCCTTTCCAGATCGGAGGACAGGGTGTCAGGTGAGTCCAGTAGGACATTACGAGGCCTTCGTATGACATGAGGAGTAGTGGGGTTAGGGAGAACGGGGGTGTAGGCCACCGCCTCCCTTATGAGGTGATTTGTGTGCTCCTCTGCAGATTTGAAGAATCTATCAGAGGCCTGTTTTATGAATGTCTGTATAGTGGGCATTTCGATGTCCCGGTGCAGGTCAGCGTTTCGAACATACGGTTTAAGAAGGTATACGGTTTAAGAATAACTTTATTTCTCAAAAGAATTGCATACATTCAATTCGCTTACTGAGAAACATGTAATAACTAAACTCAATATTTAGAGCGCACAAGAATGTTCTCATTATACACAAATAAAATAGTTACACTATACACAAATACAATACACCATCACAAACTACTAATCAGACACGAAACAAAATTTTTATAACTACATATATCAATAAATGTGGGTAATCGGAACTCATTACACATACCACGGTGCATCGGCAGCCCGGCGTATGAATATGTTTTGTACTGTCTGGAGCTTCTCCATAAGGATTGGGCTCGCGTGTGCGAATACTGGTGATGCGTATGTGAGTACTGGGCGTATGCAAACCTTGAAGATAGTTCGCTTGTTTCGTAGTGACATTCTACTGTGCCTGCCAACCATGTGGTGTAGCCGGCCGAGATAGAAGCGTGCGTTCCTGGTCACTCGCCGTATGTGCAGCCTGAACGAGAGGGTTTCGTCCAGTGTGACTCCAAGATACTTGACTTCGCACCGCCAGGGTATACGTGAACCTAGCAGTCGCGGGGGGTTTTAATCCCTAAGCAGTTATTTTAATATCCTATATAAACACACTGCCGCCGCCCGGGACAAAGTTCTCCTCCGCTGCCTTCCACATGGCCTAAAACTGTTGCCATTTTCTGCTTATAAAAATCTACATTACCTCGTTTGCGGGCTGATTCCGCTCCAATATCCTTCTTCAAGCGTCCTTTATATGTACGGAAACTATCTTTTGACAAACTTTTTACGATTTGCATATTTATACCAATCAAGTCGATAGGTAAGAGGTCGGTTAACTTTATTTCTTACCTTGTGCTTCAACTGCTAAAGCTCAGTATGGGACAAATTTTATATTTCATTCTAGTCATCAGTATATATTTTTAACGAATGAAGTTCAAAAAAATTAAAATTTGATTTGATTCGGATTGCACTTTTGGCACACCAGAGATTGCATGCAAATTGGTTACACGAGTACAATATAATGTAAGTAAACCCTACCATATTCAAATTATTCTCTATCTAAGATGTTTTTCTTTCTATAATAACATTTAACTAAACATCAATATTGTTGTATACCTACAACGCTATAATCTTTACATAAAGTACCATTATATTGTAATAAACCCACACATTCAATGTTAAGCCAGAAAGTTTTATTATAAAAGAAAATACTCGATCTAGCGACGCCAACGTGGGCGTATTGTTCCAATTTAACCTGACCTATGACTTGAACTTTTTTGTAACAGTCTTCTTATTTCATACGTATCATTATAAACTGGTTTATCCCCCTAAAGTAAGGTTTCTGAGAATTCTGTCTGATTCGTTGCTATGAGTCAATGGCAGATTGGAAAATGCCGATAGGCAAATAATATTCACAATTAATTTATATAAGTTTTTTTTCCGACTCTTGTAAATATGATTAAATATTACGATAATATTATAAGGCACAGGAACGCAAGGTGGCTGGATATTTGGAGGAGGCCTATGTCTAGCAGTGGACGTCAATTAGCTGATTTGATGATGATGATAATTTTGAATCAAAGTAAAAATGTTGCATTTTTAAACACCATAAAAAGAAGATTCTCCTTGCTAATCGCTTTATGAGCGGTAGAGTCATGGTTAACAGCATGAATGGGCCGATTCGACCGGGGCAGTACCACCCTTTCACAGAAAACCAACGTAAAGCAGCAGTTTCTTTTACGGATGTGTTTTGGTCGGTTAGTGCAAAGTCATCATATCATCATAACAGCCCATTAATGTCCCACTGCAAGGACGGACCTCTTTCCGTGGCGGAGAGATAGTTGACCTACAATATTCAAGGATAGTCCCTTAGTCCGTTTTTACGACACCCATGGGATGAGATGCGGTGGTGACATATTGTATTCTTACTCCGTCACCACACGGAGTGCAAAGTATCGGAGGCCTAACTCTTTAGTTCCTTTGAGCTTTTGCTTCGGAAAGATTGTGAAGGTGCAGTGGGCTTAATGTAGACAGCAGCCTGGCTGTACCCTGACATAGCTGGTGTCCATGAACGGCGGTTACCACTTTCTATTGACGACCTCTGTGGCGTAGTGGTTATATAAAATGACTGCTACGCAGAGGTCTCGTGTTCGATTCCCGCTTAATGTAAATTGTGTGCATGAACATGATTGTTTGCATTGTTCTGGGTGTTTTCTATGTATAATAATGTATTCACATAAAAAAAGTATTTAAGTATGTTTATCCGTTGTCTAGTACCCATAGTACAAGCTTCGCTAGATGGCGTTGTGTGAATTTGTGAGGAATATTTATTTATTTATTTACTATCAGGTGGGCCGCTAGGTCGTCTGCTAGCAATTAAAAAATCCATTCGCTTTTCGACGGTCCCTATTAAGAATGTCGGTACTCCAAAAACACAACTTTTCAGTAGAGCAGTTTAAAGTTTATTTTGAGGATAAAAAAGGTATTAAAAGACACAGCCGTTTAAAATTTGGACTGGTGTTTTTTTATAATATTCATTACATTGTGGCGTAGAAAATTAAGGGAATCAATTGATAGTTTTCAAAATAATGCACTACTGACATTATCATGCGGACTATTTTTTAGGAAAACTGTCGATAGTGGCACTTTCGTCAATATTATTTGCATGTGCAATAGTAATTAAAGTAGGAAGTGGTATATCCAACATTTTAAAATGGAAAAATGTATATTTTTATGTCGTATGTGTTTGTCTTACTAAGTTAAATTAGAAAATAAACAACATTTTATCCAGTTTATAATGTTTACACATTAAAAACTGGATAAAATGTAGTTACATGAAACACAGAAAGTCAATCAGACAAAGAAATTATACAATCATTCTTAAACCAAGATGAGAATGACAGGTACAGCGTGCACGCAATAAACCTAGAAATGCAAAATGAATGGGTTACTCTAGGTGACTACTGTATAGGGCTGCAAAGTGCTTTTAGATAGGGGTCATTACTCGGAACGCCACGATAGAGTAGGGATTATAGATGAAGCAGTGAGTCTATAGATTGCTAGAGCTAAAAAAAGGCTGACTACAAATGAAACACAAAACATCCAATTTGTTTAGGAAGGCATCACTAAAAAGACCACCTACAAGCCTTTTTCAGTCCTGAGTTCGGCAGACGACTGGACACTACTGGTTGACACGCATGAAATACACTACAAAATCTCGGAGGATATCTGCTTGTCACCGTTAAGATCAGACGTGTTCCTCTACTCAAATTCGAAAAAGCTTGTACTACTTATTGAGCTTACGGTATTGTGGGAAACTGACATCCCTAAAGACCAGGCAATTAAGACAAACAAAAACTTCGACTGACAAATGAGATAACAAGAAATACAGGGTTACTCTGCTGTATGCCGTAGAAATAGGTGCAAGGGCTACACTATCTAAATCCGAGAACTTCGGTAAGCTCTCAACTATCACGAATGTCCAAAACGGCATTGTTAGGTTCCACCAAATTGGGATAGGTAGAGGACGGAACATAGCAGACAGTGAAGGTGACCGTTAACACGTTGTAAGGGGGCTTCCTTAAACCTACATCTGGGTCGTAAGTCCTGACGCTGTTATGCCAGTGTTCCGTCCTCTATAACGCGATGGACCCGGCACCCGCATGGAGAATCCATGGAATGCTAAGATTAGGTCTTACCTATACTTATCTTTATAAACAGTATAACTATAACAGCGCAAACACAAACCGCAATACAACCGTCCTTAACTGTTAAAAATATTTATAATTACTTGTTTAGATCGTAAGATTATTACTATCGTGCATTAAATCTGGGAAACAATGTGCCATTTCTACATCGAACGCAGCCAGTACAGGCGAAGATCCATTTGGAAAAAATAATAAACCTTAGAATAAAAATGTTAAGTGAGCAGTTAGGTATTTATCGATAGAATTAAGCAGTATGTAACTATAGAACTAAATAGAAGGAAAATCAGATGACTTTTTGCTTAATCTACCTTCTCACTTATCTTTTTCTTTTTTATCTTTTTATTAAAGGTAACTCCCGTACTACGATTCGAGCACTGTGTCGCGGTGACATTTACATACATGAAAGAAATTGACACAAAGAACACTCAGACCCTAGACAATAATTGGTAAATTAATTATTGTCTTGCGTGAAACTCGAACCTTCGACTTCGATTAATAATTGTTTTGCGTGGAACTCGAACCTTTGACTTCGATTAATATTTTTTATCTTGCGTGGAACTCGACACTTCGACTTTGATTAATAATTGTCTTGGGTGAAACTCGAAACTTCGACTTCGATTAATAATTGTTTTTCGTGGAACTCTACACTTCGACTTTGATTAATAATTGTCTTGCGTGAAACTTGAACCTTCGACTTCGATTAATAATAATTGTCTTGCGCGGAATTCGATTCTTCAACCTTGTGCAACCGCATACACGACCGCTTTGCCCCCGAAGTAGTTAATGATTTAAGATTAAATAATAATCTTAAGTCACTGTTCTAGTTAAGATGTGCATCCAATAGAAAAAAGTAGACGAATGGTGCAGTTTACGTATAGAAATTAACATATCCGACATGCTCACTTGTATATTTCCATGCAATAATGTCAGAAGCCACACTTACAACACCACTTTGTTTGTGGGTTACATGTAACAATGTTCATAGTGACACATACGACAAAATGAACCTATTTAACGTCCGTACAATAATGTCAAAAGTGACACTTTCGACAAAATGATATGTTTTATATACATACAATAAAGTTGGAAGTGACACATTCGACAAAATGATTAGTTGTACTTCCATAAAATAATGTCGGTAGTGGTACATCCAACCAAATTCACTGGTTGAAGTCCATGGAAAACTGTTGTAACTACCGGAAACTACTTTGTTTAAGGGAATAAAATTATTTTTTCTAAAATCTTGAAAGTTACTTCGTAAAAAGTAGTAACCTTTAAACTCATATTCCTAATACTTATAAACTCGCGCGCAGTCCTGACGACTAAGACTGTAGGTACTGGCAGATCCACACCAAGACGCGTTCCCTCTATCCCGCGTAGAACGCTCGTACTGCCACTACCTACAATTTTGTAGGGACGCCGATATTACTACCAACAGTATTAATCTGGCAACTACCATAATAATAATGATTTTGAGTAAAATAAATTACCAGGTATATAGAACTTTTAATTGTGATTCTATTTATGTAAAAAAGTGATTTTTGGCAATAATGAACTTCCGACATTCTTAATAGGGACCGTCGTTTTATTTATTTATCCAGCCCAATACTTTAAATACTTACATAAAAATCTAAAACAATTAAGGTACTTATGAACAAAAAGTACAAAGGCGGACTTAATGCTGAAGTATTCTTTAGAAGTCAACCGCAAGTCAAGTAGAGAGGAAACTGGTGGAATTAATAAAGTTATTAGGAATTGAAAAATTACATTGATGATTAGTCTTGTATAAATAAACTGTGTCAAAAATGTTAGAAATTCTTAAATCAGTTACGGGTGTCACTCCGTTCGCCATCATTTTGTCGTCATGACCGCACCTGTGCATTGAATGCTCTTCAGCTGATCCTCGATATGCTAATCATCAATTATGTTTAGACGACCTCGGTGGCGCGCCGGTAAAGCCAGCGGCTGCCGCGCATGAGGTTGTGGGTTCGATCCCCACGCAGGGCAATAATTTGTGAGATCCACAAATTATTGTCCTGAGTCTGGGTGTTATATGTGTCCGTTAATTGATGTTTGTAAAAGTCCCCGCGACACAGGGCATGATCCCTAGTGCGGGAGTTGTCTTTTTAAATAAGAAGAACAAAAAACAAAAACAACAAAAACTTATCCCCTCTTACGACTCCCACGGGTATGAAGGGAAGACGTGTTGAATTCGAAAACCTTCTAACTCTTATTATTCTTATTTCAGCATTTTATTGGTTTGGGTGAAAAGTAAGTTAAAACTAATTTTGACAGTTTCAAGATCACATGAAATATATATAATGTGTTAAATAGTATTCAAAGACTTTTTTGTGTTGACAAACGCGGAATATAGGTAAAGGTATCAATGTTAAACGGTCATCATTCCTCTGTCCTTATCGCAATATTATTTTTGGGGTTGGCGTAGCATGTCCTTTACCACATGCTGCTAAAAGTTTTGGCTATGTTTTACGGCCGGCCGCCTGCCTGACGCCAACCCTTCTTGGGTATGCTGTTGTTGATGATTTACTCCCCACCAGGAATTTGACCCGAGGTGCTAGGTGATATGCACCGGGTCGTGGTATCCCTTAGTCGCCTCTTACGACACCCACGAGAGGATATGGGACAGTCCTATTCTAACCAGGAACCACACGACAAATCAATGTTAAACGATGTTTTAAATTGATGGCTGGCATTTATTGCTAATTAATGTAACTAATTAGTTTTCTTATCAACCAATACATTAAAAAGTGTATATTGTGCAGCACATTACTTAAAGGTAGGTAAGTGCTTAATTTTTAGTTTAAGATAATACACAAAAACCTTTATACTTACTATTGAAAAACAAAAGAAAACAATCTCATACGTAAGAACCAAGTATAAATCGAATTTAAAAATATATTATGGTTAAAGTGAATGATTTAGTACTTGAGAGGCGTATCAACGTCTCTAATTTAATTACTTCCATGCTTAATAACTATAAATCTCTAAGAAAGGTTGATGTTAACCAAATAGTCTTGATCGTTTTGCCATAAAATTGTTTTAAATAAATAGGGACGAGATTATCAATACTTTATTATCTTATTGTTTTGTTTACGCTCTTTTTAGTCAATCAAATAAAGTCTAATCTGATAAACATAAACTCTCTTGTTTCTCTGCTTGCTACAACAATAAAAACTTTCTTAGGCCCTGCGCAGACGCCACACTTTTTGTGCGATCGAGTCTGCGGCGCACAAAAAGTCTGCCATATCTTTGAGTCTTTTGTGCGCCGGATTTTTTGCGCGTCGTGTGCGTTACTGCTTATAATTGCATAGGTTCTATTTTCACAGACTAAAAATCGCGTCACGGATAGTCTGTCGTCTGCGCAGGGCCTTACACTCACATAAAACGAACTTGACAATAATCACTTAGCAAAAATGTTCTGAGGAGATCTCGAGTATGTAGAAGAGTTTTAAAATGTTGGTTGTGAAAAGCCTGCAAGAGTCAACCCCAACACAAGTGTTTATACTACTTACTGGGGCTGTCTTATAACAAATGTATGTTTTGATAGTGAATAAACATTTTATTAATTATTTAATTTATTTTAAGTTGCCTGCAGAAGAATTATGCTATATCGGCGATTATCGTGCTTACTCAAAAATACTATTGCATGGACCAAATTGAATCAATGGTGCAAAAATGTTTATGCACACTTGTGCATTTTTTAGAAGTGGCAATGATTTGAATGATTCCTTAATTATAAAAAACTTCATATATTAATACATAGATAAGTATTTAATACGTTAAAGTGTTCTTTATAAAAAAGTCCGTCGTAGTTTAATTAATTCAATTTTTTTGTTTAAAACAGTCGATCGCTTTTTTAAAACATAAAAAACACATCTAAGCTCAGCGCAATAATTTATTAATAGTCCCAATAATTAGTAGCCTTTCTAGACAACACCTACATAAACGACCGCTGTGATTCCGCAGCAGTCAATTAGGACGATCTTATACACACTTAATATTGGTAAAGTCATGAATATTAACTATATTAATCATAGTTTTATTTAAAAATAGCACCTTATTGTGAAAAAAGCCTTACTGCAAATAATTATAAATATAGCTACGATCAAAACGGTTTGTTTCCAGTATGTAGTTGCTAACACTATAAGAGGTTGGCTCTATTGAGTTGATGTTTGTACTGCATTTGTACGCAAGTGCACCATGAGATTACTAATTATTGGTAAGAATGATTTAACTACTACTTAATTTTTCAATTTTATTCAACACTTACGAAATAAAAAGAAGGAAAACTTGAAATTTAACCCTGTACCAATCCGTCTGGCCAGCGTGGTATTAGTAGGCCAAGTATCCCTCCGTCACGGGAGGAGGCCCGTCCCTGCAGTGGGACATTAATGGGCTGTTATGATGATAATGATGATTCAACCCTTTGAAAACGCTATTTTTCGATATGACGAGAGATATAGCGCATTGTGCAAGGATTATAAAATTCTCGTCTGTCACGTCCTTGTATGTCTTACGTTTGTGTTTAGTTCAACTTCTAATTTTGGTTACAAATAAATAAAATTGTTCTAACGTAACTGCAATTCCCGTTTTAAGAATGAGTGCTGTGGTAATACCCATTTCCACTTGTGTAAAGACTCCTTTATAAACTTTGAAGTACACCCTACCTTACATAAACAAACATTTGTGGGTCACAAAAGTATCCCTCAAAACTTCGTTACTCGCATTATTTAACTTTTACGTCTCTATCGCAATAAAATGTTACCATTACGATACAACAACTGCATCGTGTTTCTCTATCACCTTGACCAGTAAGTACCTGGATAATGAATGAAAGCAAAATCACTGACATTTTATGAACGACTTTTATGAACTGTAAATAAGTAGATATAATAATTTAAAAAAAAATATAAATTAAAAATACATAAAAAATCAATCATTAATCATATTTATGAAGATTCCTTACTATTTAATTTTATTTAAAATTCTTATTTTTCAGTTGTACCAATCTTTTTTATGGTCCTCGAAGTGAAAATGGACGATAATAGTATTTTAGATGACATCCTACGATATCCTAAGGTAAGAATCAATTTTAATAATGTTTAAGAATATTAAAGTATAAGTAAATCTAACTTTTAGTAAGCAATTTTTCCTGTTCACCAGAGAATTCAAAAACGAGACACTCAGGAAAATTTGCCAGAAAATTTCACTGCCTATGTAGAGGATAAGCTTGTTCAACACTCACAAGCATTGGAACATATAGTCAAAAAGGTCGATAGTCAAAAGGACCTGATTAAACAACTGATTGATCATGTTGTTAAAGCCATTGACAAACCTGAACTACCTGCTAAAATAGAGCCAAAGGTAAAGAAGCAATCAAACAGACGACGTTACACTCCACAGACAGAGAATCCAGTATTGCGTTTAGGCAAAAACATTCCTGTTTATGGAAAATTAGCGAGAGATTTGTTTTTGGGTGAAGTGAATAGTGCAACAGATCCTACACCACTTGTAGAAAAGAATCCAAATGAAAGTAATGTAGCAGAGGTAAGAGCGTTGGGAATCTCTTGAATATTAAGTATTCAAACTTATTAATCTACAGATACGAATACAAATCACTTAAATAATTTTAAAAACACAACAGATACATCAAGAGATGAACACGCACTTACCTATTTTACGTTACAATTTCGCTATTTTAATAAACATATTTTTATACATAACGTTTTTCTATTGTCCATTACAAACAGTACTTGTTAAATTTTATTATTGTACGTGAGTTACCTATTAGTAATGATCTGAAATGATAGAAAATTTATCTCAATTTATTTAAATAAATACATTTAATACATTTACACAATTATCAAACACTTTTTAATGGGTCATTTATTTTGCCGATTTGAATTTTCTATCCTTTCAGTTGTCCGGTCGTCGATCAAACGGTGGTGGGCCAAATATTGAACCAAATCGTCAAGAAACAATTAGTTCTTGGTGCGAAGCTGCCATGACATGCAAAAAGACCCAACAACCTACTTGTGGGTTCGATGAAAAGTTTGGATACGGAAAGTTTGATGATGTATGCCATATGTTGCAAGTGAACTGCTATTATAAATACAGTAAGATACTTTTTCATATCTATTGTCTTATTTGGATTTACTGTTGGAAATATTTTACTAATTTTCTTGTCTCTTTTTTTCAGATTTTGTGATCGTTAATACCTGTCGTCCAGTTTTATAAAATATGTGTTATAAGTAATTAAAGCTCAGGTCGTTTTTGTAGATATAGTTACATTTTCCACTATTCTAGTTTTTTTATTAGAAACAGAATTTTCACAATTTCGGTATTTCCTTACAGTAGGTTACATTTACTCTAACGAATTCTGAAACCAAACAAATGCAACTAAGATTAATAAAACAATCATAGCAATATGGGAAATAATATTTGCTTTGATAAAGATCATACTTATTTTAGTACCGTAGTAACCGTAACCTACTTTAATTAAGCCAATCGTCAAAAATTATAGAAAAAATTGTTCTGATACAATATACAATATCAGTATTGTAATGAATGTGCTATCCTAATGCCAGAATAAAGACAATTGTTTTTTAAATTAGTTAAGATTTTAAAAATCCAAAATAAACATCGTAATCACATGATTATTGTGGTTTCTGGTAGGAAGGTATAGTAATCCAATACCAAAATAGATTTTATAAGATACTTTTTTTACTTATGATTTTTTTTTTATTTCATTTTACAATTTGTTTCTTTTTCTTTATTATCTTTGACTTAAAATATATAAGATGTGTGTAATACACTTCTCATCAAAAAAATTGAAACAGTTGCAAGTTTGTGTTTTATAAGGATTATCTGAGAAATGTGTATATTTAGGAATATGTGTTATATGTCATTTAATAGGGAATTTAATGAGGTTTTCAAATAATGATGTTAATGTTCTAAATTCAAATTTAATTTTCATAGATTTCGTATTTTGGTTAACAAGTCGTATTTGCCCTGTACGTAGTTTGACGGAAAATGATAAAATTAGGCACGTAAATGAAAAAAAAGCTAGATGACGTTTATTTAATAACCCGTATCGCGCACCCAGAGTTTCTCGCTCCTCTTATTACTGCGTCTATGCGATGTTTATCCGCAAAAACCGCCAAGTGTTGGCATTGCTGAATTCTGGACCTAGTCAGGTTATTACGGCTGAAAGATTGCTTCTTAGCCTCTCGTCTTTTCATAGAATCTGCAAACGCTATCAAGAGACTGGTTTATTCACGCGCCTTTAGAGATCTGGCAGAAAACAGGTAACTTCTGACCGAGTAGATCGATTTATAGTAACACCTTTTTTACAAAGTCTACGCCTTAATGTCTTTCAACCGCAGCAGCAGCTTCATGATGAACCTATGGTGGCTGTAAGTGACTCTACAATTAGAAGAAGGTTGAAGAAACGTGGACTTGTACCGTACAAGCCAGCAAATAGGGAGGAACTACTTGCAGATCATCGAAAAGCGCGCCTTAACTTTTTACGTAATTACCTAAATTGGTCATACATCTAGTGGAGCATGTTCATCCTTTCTGATGAGTGCAAAATTGTATTGTATGGTAATGATGGAAGGACTAAGGTCTACAAAAGTGATGGAGAACGCTTTGCACCATGCAGGATTAAAAGAAAAGGCCATCCATGGTGGCGGTTCATAGACTGTTTGAGGAGAAATTCGTGGCAACGACAAGACCGAGTTTGTCTTTGTGTTGGGTCCCGTCTGCCCTTTTTTAACAATCATAGGTACATCGAACAGTATCTTGAACCTCTTGTGATGCCCTATGCACACTTTATTTGACCTCAGTTTAACATTTATGGACGAGGATGCTAGGACAAACACCGCGAGCGTCGTAAGAGATTATGTTACTGAAGTCGATATCTCTATTATTGATTGGCCAGCAAGAAGCCCGGACATGAATCCGATTAAACATCTATGGGATGAATGAAAAAGACGAATTAGTGTAAAAGATCATGCCTCAAAAACACTTAGCCAGCTTTAAAATGCAATCCAAGAGGAATGGAATAGATCGCCACTATTTTTGATCGTGACTCTCACCCGATCGATGAAAAACCGTACAGAAGCAGTAATGAGAAGTCGGAAATGGTATCCGAGTTATTAAATAAACGTTTCCTAGTTTTTAATTCATTTACGTGCCTAATTTTATCAATCTACGTACAGGGTAAAAACGACTTGTTAAACAAAATACGAAATCTATGAAAATTTAATTTGAATTTAGAACATTACATAATTATTTGAAAACCTCATTAAATTCCCTATTAAATGATATATAACACTTATTCCTAAATATACACATTTTTCAGATAATCCTTATAAAACACAAACTTGCAACTGTTTCGATTTTTTTGATGAGAAGTGTATAACAACTGAAAATAAATATCTTAATTTTATCCACTCTAACGTTTGGGCGACTATGGCAGCCTCTTTAACTAGAAGAACGGCACTTGGAACGATTTTTATAAATGGAGTTTGGTTATAGTTTAAAAAGTATATAAATAATTTGTTACTTCCTTCAATAGCACTTACTGCTGAAATGTTATTAATATAAATAACACATTTCAACAGTACATGCTTTTAATATCTCGCTATTCGAGCTATTTAATTGTGATATAATATTATATTATAAATATATACATATTATTTGCATTTTAATTTATCTGCAGTATTCCTTTAAATCTGCTAATGGAGGCCTACTACTGGACATAGGCCTCTTCTTCTTTCCACCTTTCCTTTTATATTTAAAGTAGGACTTCTTCAAAATTCAAAAATATCTACGACAGCTATTAGATCCATTGAAAAGTCTAAAACTTACTAGTCTTGTATTCACAATTAAACTCCAAAACGTCACATTTGTCCAAAAACCATCGCAATTCTTTGGTTACTTTATTGAAGCCACATTGACGTCTTTTGCTATGGACACAGCTCAATAGCTCTATGCAAGGTTTCTATAGGAAAATATAAACGAGGTAAAAGGAATGTTTAAGAAGAGTGCTCCCGCTAAATAGAGCCCTGTGTCACACACATTAAATAATAGGACACAAAGTACTTCCAATCACTTATGGATCACACAGTGCTATTTTGCGTGGGATTCGAACCCGCAACCTCGGATAAAACTTTTATATACAAGGCCGCTTAATGAGTAAGCCAGTTAACATTTGAAATTGTACCGTTTTGTAAAATGTTGGATTAGTTTTATCTTATATTTAGACTCTTGATTGACATTGTAGTCTTGTCTCATGCTAAATAGCCCAGTAATGCCGAAGTAAAGGAATTCAGCTGACTAATATCAACGCCCAGGTAGATTAGTACTGTGTTTTGTGTCTTGTTTCCCTTCTTTATTTCACAGAGACAATAGATTATAATATTGTATAATTGCATAAATTATTTTTCAATTAATTTTTGCCATTACAGCTTCACGGTTATCACCAGTGATGACTGGCTACGACTGCCTAAGCCATTATTTGCCATACCGGCCACGATGAAGTGCTTCGGAGACATTGGCGATACTTTCTGCCCTAAATCCGTCACCATAAAATAGTATATAAAGAGCCTTTAAGCATTAAACCCTCTACTTTGCTACTGTTAAATGTGCAAAACATGGAATGTACAATAACTATTAAAAATATAAGTATACGTACTCCTTTCAGATTATAAGTTTCTGCTATAGTAAATATTACAAGCGAAAATATGAAACATTTTAACCGCAGCTCGATCATGTGTTACACGTGAACTTTATACTTGAGGAAGTGTTATCGTAACTATATAAAAATAGTTATAACAAATACAACTTAAGTACATAATATTATATTAAAAATTTGTATTGAATCTGTCTGTGTGTGGTCATAAAGTATACAAAACGTCACAATAATCTCATTCCGTGGTTGTCGTAAAGTTCAACTTAAGGAGATTTTCAACGATTTTTGATAAATTTTATAAACAATTTGAAAATAGTAAACATAATACATAGCCCACGTATCATGTTTTTTTTATTTTCAAATTGTTTTCTCAAAGGTAGTGTTCTAGAAGTATAAAGCATTTATAGGATCAAATATTGGTATCAAGCCTTGTAGTACAACGAGGAGACTTTTTCCGGTAGTCGCTATAGTATCGCTCATTACTTGATAAAGTAAAATCTCCAAAATGTCTGTTATACGCCGATGATCTTCAATTCGTAATGGCACTACTCCAAAATGGCATCAATAAAGTTTGTCTGTTTACTTATGTAAAAGCATTGTATAGCATTATGACATAAACTTAACTTTTGAAGAATCCGACTATTTTTTTACCACTAAACATTAGTTATTTGTTTCTATACAATTACTTAGTTAGAAGTAAATTGGAAACTAGAGCTTACGTCTCGGAATCTTCATAGCCGACTAAACATTGATTGAGCTTAAAAGGGGTTCGAGTGCACTCGAATGATGCAGGTACCGATCTATTTTGACTCATACCATCGTGGAACTACATGGTTATATGTGAATGATTGAGGAATGTTAATATATTGTTATGCCATTAAAAACTATTATTATAATAAAAAAAAACCTATGCGAAACTGCATGCATATACTAGTTGTGAATAAAATATTTATTTTACAAAACATTTTAGTACGAAGTTAATAAAAAGGTTGAAAGCCAAAAACTATTTATAATTTTATTCGTGTTTTAAAATGCGTTTCGTCAGTTTATCGTTTGGTGAGTAAATATTTTTAATGAACAAATTCAATTTCTCCATAGTAACTGGATAAGAATATACCACACTTTATCATACCATTGCTTTTGAAAAGGTTGACTAAGGGAATGTTTGCAGATTAGTTATATTTTTCAGAACATAGCAAGACTTGACATCAAACTTAGACCATTCTTTCTAGCCAGCATGGTAACCGTACTTACGCCTTATTTCCATTCGTTACAGCCAGGTAGTCCGTTCTTATAATGGATAAAAGTGTTGATGATTTGTTCTTTGTAATAAGCAGCCCATACATTTATTTTAATTTAAAAAAAGGCTTTAACTAAATTGTACGTAACAGTTTTATTACATACTGCGATAAGGCAATGCGAATCGAAAGAGAAAAACAGTTTTTTATTTTTTAAAGCTAATTATCGTTGACTATTGAAAAAAAAATGAGGCCTCAGTTTTACAAGGCCAGTTTTTGTAGCTGCTAGTGAACTAGTATAGCAAGCTAATTAGTAGTAAGCAAGTAGGTAAGCTAGTTTACTGGACAGGCCAGTATTCAAAAAGATGGAGGTATGGTAGTATCGCGATCCACTGATATTGCTATCCTGGCTTGTGCACTGGCTTCAGCGGCAATGTTAGTTATCACGCCGCGCCTAGATGGCGTTGTACGGTTGAGTTTTAAGTTGCGGCCCGTATAAAGCAATGGTTGAATTTTGTAGTCGAGACGGGTCGACTCGGGTGGCCTAGAGGTCATGGCGCTGGACGCGTATAGTCTAGAGACGCGGGTATGATTCCTGCCCCGAGTATCAATTTTTGCCATTGTCTTTCTTCTTTTCGGATTTTTCTATTTATACCTAAGCTTTATAGGTAAAAAATAATTTGTAATTCATACATCAATCATCATACTTACAATAAAAAAACGATTTTATAATACACATAATATACTGTATCAGGAACCCGTTTATTTAGATGAAAATAATCATTATTGTTGCTATAAGCACGTTTAAAATACTCTATGTAGTGAAATAGTAATAATAATCAGGTGTCACTTTCCCGACTCATCTATACCGTAAAAGCCGAATAATGAAAACCAGAAAAACTTGACAAGAGCTTAGCTTATACCTTGCTATTAGTTAATTGTATAAAAGTTTCCCTACCTACAGCAATAGTCAGCCATGCAATGTGCGACAGTAAGGCGATCTCATAATGTTTCATATAAGATTTAAAATTAGCAATATTTTTTTACAGCAACCATTTTCCTGATAGTCCTCCTAAAAACAGAGGCTGATCCAAAAAACAAAGTGAGTATAATATTTATTTTATTTCTATCTCAAGTTTTCCTTCTTTTTATTTCGTTAATATAATATTCACGGGTAGTCCCTTAGTCGGTTTTTACAACACCCATGGAATGACATGGGGTGGTGACATATTGTATTCTTACTCCGTCACCACATGGAGAACTTGAAACTAAACCCTATACCAATCCGTTTGGCCCGCGTGGTATAAGTAGGCCAAGTATCCCTCCGTCACAGGAGGAGGCCCCTCCCTGCAGTGGGAGATTGATGGGCTGTTATGACGATGATGAATATTTCTATCTATTTCGTAAATTATAACGATAAACTATGAAGCAGCTATAAGGGCGCCTTCAAATTTGCCGCTAAGTGTCGCGCGGAGGCAGCGCGACTGCAGCGCTGCGGTCGCGCTGTTTTGTAAATTCATAGAGATAAAAAACGCGCGACTGCAGCGCTACGCCCGCGCTGCGTCCCCGCATTCGTTCATCGATCGACTAGTGTTGTTTAGAATACTTTTTCTTTTTAATAGTAACACTAAGAGCAGTGTATTTTCGTCTGAGTCCATCGTAAAACTAAAACACAACACTACCATTCTCAAATCTAGCGACGGCAGCGCGACGGCAGCGCGACCGCAGCGCTGCAGTCGCGCTGCCTCCGCGCGACACTTAGCGGCAAATTTGAAGGCGCCCTAAGAGTCGCAAAATATTTAGTAAGTTGAGTTTTGAAAAGATTAAAAAAAAATACATTTTAGTTTTTTACTTATAATCGTAGCGGTATAAACGTGTTTTATAATTAAAAGAATAAAGCACCGATAACACTACCCTACATGTAGGACACTACATCATGTAGGAGACTACATGATGTAGGGCGGTCGGGACTCGCCAATCTCCGATATGTAGTGTCCTAACATCCTACATGTGATTACACACCTAAGTATAAGGTTCATATTGATCGTATTGAACGTATACAAAAGAGGTTTTTATGGCATTTGACCTATAATAGTAGAATGGGCAAAGTACTACATTCGTACCAAGACAGGCTTGACTACTTTGGGATGGTGACGTTGGAGAAAAGGCAAGACATGGCGGACTTGATTTTTCTTAACAAAATTGTAACAGGTTCTTTAAGTTGTCCGGAGCTGCTTGCCAAGGTGTCATTTAATGTGCCACGAAATCTGCTAAGGAGCTCTAATAGAAAGCTTTTTTCTTTGCCTACTAGTTATACCAACTTGAGGCAGCACAGTTCATTGTATAGAATGTATACTACGTACAGGAAATACGAAACAAACATTGATCTGTTTCATACATCTGTACATGGTCTCAAAAATATAGTGCTGTCAAATTTAGTAAATTAGTTAGTTTAAGTCTAGTTAAATAGTTATGTAAGATTATTTTATTTTTATTTTTTTCTCTTTTAGTTTATAATTTAGTGTATAATGTTTAGGCTAAATGAGCCTAAATCAGGCTTATTTGTTTAGTTGTAATTTTTGTATTTTTTAATTTTTAGGGCATAGATTAGTGCATGTTATGCTCTTCTGTAAGTAATGGGGCACTTAGACTCAAACTTTATTGTAATTAATTAATGTGATTGTATCAGTGTACTCATTGTAGTAGAGCCAAATAAATAAATAAATAAAATAAATACACTAGACAACATGTAGTGTTGTAAGACACTACATGTTGTCTAGTGTAGTGTCTTACATGTAGGGTAGTGTAATCGGCGCTTAAAAAAAACGGTCTTTTTAAGTAGGCACATTAGTACCTTGAATTTAAATCGCTAAGCGCCATCTATGGCGACATAGCATCTAACAAGATATTATAATTAACAATTTAGTAATAAAGCATTTAAATTAAAATTTTTAATTTATAGTCAGAATTTTTATTATTCGTCTATAAATATTATGTTCGTATAAATCTAAATGATTAATAAAATTTTCTAATACGAGTGCTGCTACAACGATGTTAATTTCGTGCATAAGCTAAGGTAGGTATAATAATTTTCTGATTTATAAACGCGATTTTAATATAAATGGGTTTCATACTTATCTTCGAATGACATTTCTTCGAAAGCCATTTCTACTACGCCAAATCATCGAAGAGCTATTTAAACGACGGGTTATTTGACCGATGGGCCATTTCATCGATCAAACAATTGTTTTATTAGACCTTCGCCCATGTATCATTCGATGAAATGTACTATCAGTGATATAGGAGTTCGTACATGTGGCTATTCGATGAAATGGCCCATCGGTCAAATAACCCGTCGTTTAAATAGCTCTTCGATGATTTGGCGTAGTAGAAATGGCTTTCGAAGAAATGTCATTCGAAGATAAGTATGAAACCCAATATAAATTGATATTGATTACAATAACCGAATTATGATTGATATTCGCGATGATTTTGTACTTCCGTACTGTTTAAAATTACATCATAACTAGAAAGTAAACACTTTCAAACAAATACTAAAATAATTAGTAATAACAACATTACATAAATAAAATTAAATTGAGAATCTTCTTGTCTTTTAGGAGCGACTGAGACTACGGTTATAAAATTAAATAATGTTTATAATTATATGCGTGGCATATGAGTTAACTTTTTATATACCTAGCTGATTTGTAACCATTGGTTTTCAAAAACTTCCCGTTTAAACAGTTTCTTATGATAGTACCCCAATCTAAGTTGACCGGCTTGAACTGGCTGCGAATAGCTGCGCAGATGTCATTTTTTGGAGCTAAAAGGCAGGGAGCGTAAGGAGCAGGTGTTTTCTTAGTAACAGTACATGCGCAAACATCTCTGAACGCAGGACACCTCGTAGTATCAGGCCGGCCAAGTGAGATTGCTTGAGTTTTATTTATTTTAGAATTTATTTCAACAAATCATTTATTTTGTTTCAGCGTTGTTATAACGCAAAGGTATGCATCCATAGTAATATAGAAAAATGTGGCATAAATGGAAAAGGCATAGTCAGAAGATTTATAGACTCGTGTGATATTCTTGAATACAACTGTTTGTATGATACTGGTACGTATTGTCTATGTCATCATCACCACATCAGACGTCCACTGCTAGACATGGGTCTTATAAAAAAAAATTAGGATTCGCGATCATGAGCCCCCCTTTACTCATCTCACTTTAATCATCATTGGCCGTTGGTCCACTTCATAGGGTGTCTTTGAACATACTTTTTTCTTTTCCAATAAGCGACGGAGTAAGATTAGTAATAAGTGTAATCTGTGTCGTGATAGTTTCAGAATTGAGAGAGCCATTATTCAACTTCAGCCGGAGCTAGTGGAAATTAGGGACAGACAACAATATACCTCTGGCTGGTATTGCTGACAAAATCTGCCTTAATACGTGGCCGCCTTAATACGTGGCCGCCTTAATACGTGGTACGCCTTGCACCATGTGACGTTCATGACCTGTTTTGATAAATCATTTCTTTATAAATATAAGCTTCATTTGTATTAGCACTTTACATCATATTGCCGAGTTTATAACAAATAAAAAAGATTTTAACAATGATTTATTTTCAGATTTCGTTAAAGTAGTAAAGACTAAATGCAGTCACTTACCAAAATTAAATACAACAATAACTGCAAAAGATGAAACAGAAACAACAGAACCAATTGACAAAGTGACAGAAGATAATAAAGGGACCGCTGATTACTATGACACAGCGACTGATGGCAAAAATGAATATGACGCCAGTACACCCGGGGCTGAGACAGAGAAAGCTGAATTTAATGATCAAACGTTGCTTAGGCGTAAGAAGAAAATACGTTTAATATAATGATATTGAATATTACTCATTTTTATTTTATTTTATAACCCTTCACACATGGTGTCAACAATGCCTCAAGAGATGGATGTCTATGGGTGCAGCTTTTTTATGCCATTTAAATTCGTCTGACACCGCCTTTTTTTTATTCTCCCTCTGGGTCTCTTCGCAGGGGCCCCGGGTATGCACCGTTAAGCATCGACCCCAGGGTCCCCTGCAGACCTCGGCCGCTCTATTACGGCCCCGTCCCTATGTGGGAGAGGATCCCCAGTCCTCTCTACCGGGGGGGGGGGGGGGGGGGAGCACCTACACACGCCAACGTCTTGGCCTGCTTCTGCACGGGGCAACGGGCAGCCTATCCGTCCCGTTACCCCCAGGCCCCCCGTCATGGAGGTCGGAGATCGTTGGCATAATGCCTCCTCCGACGCCCAGGACGCGCGGCGACATGCGGGAATGAGGGATCTCTCTCCCGCAAGCCCTCCGCCGCCTCCTTCGCTAGCATTACATGCTCGCAAAAGGTGGCGACGGCCCGCCACGCGCTCTCGCTGGAGACCATGGCCTGAACCATTGTCTCCAGCGAGAGAAATGCCACTCCTAGACCCACAACGAGGTCCTGCCGTTGCCGTGCCCACGCCGGGCACTCCACCAGTGTGTGGAGCGAGGAATCCTCGCTGCAGTTCCGGCAACTGTGACATTCGGGCGTTGGCTCCCGGCGAATACGGTGCAGATACTTACCGAAGCATCCATGCCCGGTAAGCATCTGCGACATCCGGTAAGAGAGGCTGCCATGCCGCCTCTCGAGCCAATCCTCCATGACCGGACTTACCGCCCTGATAAGGGCGTGCCCGTACCTCGGTTGCCCAAGTCGCTGTCTCCATTCCTCCATGAGATCGTCATGGAGCAAGGACCGCTGCGCCTCGACTTCGCGAGGGGCAGGTATATGTCCCTGCTCCAGAGCCCCCCTGTGCCACCGATACAGTGACGCGAGAGCCCTCGCCTCCAGATCCCATGGAGGAGTTCCGGCTAGGAGACTCGCCGCCTCAAAGGAGATCGTACGATATCCCCTGATGATTCTGACGGCCAGCATCCTCAGCGGACTCTGAAGAATAGTCGCTGTGCTGGCCGTCAGGCGCTCCGCCCATACAGGCGCGCCGTATAGCGCCATCGATCGTACGATCCCCACGTAGAGTCTCCTACACGGGGTGTTAGGTCCCCTCATGTTGGGCATAAGCCGCGACAGTGCAGCCGCGGCGCCCTTAATTTTGGGGACGATGCTTCGGACATGTGGTCCGAAGCCCCATCGGCTATCGAGGGTGATCCCAAGATATCTCATCGAGGGCTTGATGCCGATGCTAACACCATCCACCGTGACACTGGAGCCTGGAGGGGGCGCCCGTCTGGGTCCGTGAAAACACAGGGCCTCAGATTTGTTGAGCGCCACCTCCAGCCCCAGCCGCCGGATTCGGGCAACGACCTGGGCAACCCCTACCGTGGCCGCTTGGGCTGCGTCTTGGAACGTTCTCCCTCGTGCTGTCACGAGGGTGTCGTCGGCGTAACAAAACACCGCGACACCTCTGGGGAACGAACCACGCAGCACCCAGTCGTATCCGATGTTCCACAGGAGCGGGCCAAGCACCGATCCCTGTGGAACACCGCACGACACATCTCGCCGACCTGGCCCTAGCCAACTAGGGTAAGCTATGGCCCTCTCAGAGAGATAGGCCCCGACAATGTGGCAGAGGTAGGGGGGCATCCGATGATAATCGAGTGCCTCCCTAATGCAACTCCAAGGCAAGGTGTTAAATGCATTGGCGATGTCAAGAGACACCGCCAACACCACCTCACCCCGGGAGGTCGCTTCCTCTGCCAGGCTACCCACGCACATGATCGCACCCACAGTGGATCGCCCCCGGCGGAAACCAAATTGGTTATCCGCCAGATCTGGCCCTACCACCGTGAGATGCTCGACGAGGCGATCTGCAATGATACGCTCAAAGAGCTTGCAGACCTCGTCAAGCAACACGATCGGTCGGTATCCGGATGGTGAATCCACCGGCCGCCCCGCCTTTCGGATGAGGACCAGTTTCCCCGTCTTCCACACCTTCGGAAACTGACCTCTTTCGAGGCATGCGCTAAATAGCCTTCTAAGTCGGGGTCCAAGCTCCGCAAGGGCCACGACCCATGCACGGCCTGGAATGCCGTCGGGTCCGGGCGCGGTGTTCTTTTTGGCCTTGAGCCGTCGAACCACCGCCCCTAGCTCACCCTCTGTGACTTCGGGCACGTCATTCTCACTACGACTCGCGTTGAGTACTCGAGACGAAGCCATCGTCGGGGGGACATGCTCCTCCCCTCCCGATGGGAACAAGGCGTCCAGCACTCCCTCCAGACGGTCGGGTTGCAGACTCTGCGTCAGCGGGGGGGCCCTGGGGCGTAGTTTGCCCCGTACCAAAAGGTATGGGCGTCCCCACGGATCCTGGTCCAGAGTCCCAATCAGCTCTTCACGAGCTGATTGCTTGGCCCGTTTTACAGCCGCCTGGAGGGCTCTTTTGGCTGCCCTGTACCTCTCATGGAGCTCCGTCTCCAGGGTTGCCGCGTTGTCTGGGCGGCGACGCCTTCGGCGGAACCTTTTGCACTGGCGGCGTGCACGGACGCACTCCTCGCGGAGTTGCGCCGTTTCTGCGTTCCACCAGTACGCCTGGTTCCTTGCCGGGGTGCGCCTCACCCTTGGCATCGCCGCGTCGCAGACTAGCGACATGGCCCTCTGGAACCACTCTGCCTCGTCATCAACGCAGACAGGCCTGTCCGGTGCGGGTACCCAGGCCTGCACGGTAGCGGCTTCCAGAAGGACTTCCCTGCTCATTTTTTTGAGTGCCCAACGAGGATCCGGAGGGCTGTCAATCCTCAGCGGTGCAGAGGCATCGGGGTCGACGCTGAACCGAATGTATCTGTGATCGGACAGCGTCTCCCCCTCCTCCACAACACGCCAGTCCTGGACGCGAAGGGCAAGCGCAGGGGTCACGAACGTTACGTCCACGACCGAACCGAGCTGCCCTCGCTCCCAGGTGGCGACAGTCCCCCGGTTGAGGATCGCCAGGCCGCGTGTAGCGACCCAGTCCTCCAACAACCTCCCCCTGACCGTGGTCTCTCGGGAGCCCCAAGCCTGTGACCAGGCATTGAAGTCTCCCATGACCAGTATCGGACGGGGGCGACACGCAGCGAGAACGACGTCCAGTCCAGCGAGCCATTGCTCAAACTGGTACTGGTCTCGGTTCGGCGAGATGTAAGCGGCCACCACCGCTATCCCCTCATAATCCGCCGCGACGCATCCTCGTCCCCTTGCTAAAACAGCAAGGGGGGAGGAGCCAGCGGCGGTTCCCCCGATAAGAAACGTCAAGCCGTCCAAGTCCACCGGGGCGCCCGGTGGTACCCAGTACGGCTCGGCGACTGCGGCCACATTGATAGACCACTGTGCGACGCTCTGGTACAGAAGATCCTGAGCACCGGCACAGTGGTTTATGTTCACCTGCAGGAAGCGGACATGGGCACCCATTAATGAGTGTCCATCTCCGCCTCCCGCCGCGAACTGGGCCGCTCTGGGGCCTCTCTACCTGCGGATGGACGGGGACGGGGCCTCGGCCTTGAGGCGGCGCAGGACTTGCTGTCCGCCCGGTGTGCCGCATCCTTGCCCTCCGCCACACATTTGAAGCAGTGTGGCGGGGCCGTGCATGATCCGGCCTTGTGACCGGGCTGACTGCAGCGGAAGCACCGGTCCCCCACGGTAACTCCCGCCGTGCACTGCACTCCTACATGCCCCGCTCCCAGGCACCTAAAGCACCTGGCTTCGCGGGGCTGCAGAAGGAGCACCTGCGCCTTGAGGAAGCCTCCTATCAGGAGGCTCCGTCCATCCGCTACCTTTTTGGCCGCCGCGACCGGGCAGTGGACGACCACCGTCCCGCGACCTGTGGGACCAAAGAATAATTCTCCGGCCCTCACCTGGTCGCGTGGGCAGCCGCCCGCCTCCACAACGGCGGAGATCACCTCCTCCGTTGTGGCCGCGTCATCCAAACCAGACACGCGCACGCCAACACATTTGTTGGGTCTGGTGACGCGGACGGCCTCCGCGTCCAGTGACTCCCGCAGCTTAGCCGCTAGGGCATCTGCCTTGGGGCCACTGGTGGCGCCGGAGACCTCGAGCATTCTTGCTCCGGTACGTGTCGTTTTGTACCGGAGCCCGCCCTGAATGTCGAGGGCCTTAAGGTCTACGGAGGGTGAAGGCCTCGGCGTACTCCACGCCCTTCTCCACGCCTGCTGTCGTCAGCGTCAGGACGACAGCAGTGGACCGTGGGGCGCGGAGCCTCGGCGCCTTTGTCGCGGCGGCGACTTTCTTCTTCTTTTTCTTTCTGGACCCCACGACCCTCCATTCTGCTTCAGGGAGGGAGGGATCCGGGGTCCCATCTACGACCGTAGGGGGGGCAGAGGGGGCCTTCTTCCCCTTCCCCTTGCCCTTCTTATTGTCGGACTGCTTCGGCTTTTGGGCCGAAGCAGCCACGTTCTTTTTTGCAGGCGGCGGAGGAGCCGCAGGTGGAGGCGCTCGCTCTCCAGCTTTGGGGCGGGCCACCTCATCGCAGGACGCCCCCGCGGCCGACGTCAGCGGCGGGCGGCGCCTTATGTCTTCGAGAGTGGAGATGCGCTTCATAATGCGCGTCTCCATCTCTCGCATCATCCGCTCAAAATCTTGAGCGGATGATGTTGACGCCGCAGGGCGCTGCGGCACTGGCGGCAGTGCCACGCCGCCGCTCCGCGCCTGCCTCAGCTCGTCCTGGAGGGCAGCCATTTGCTCCTCCAGGCGCTTTATGGCGGCAGCGTGTTCGGCGTCCTTCTTCGCCATCTGCCGCCTGAGCTCCGCCACTACCCCTGCCTCACCAGTCGAGGCTGGCGGGGACGGAGGAGCCCGCCACTCCCTGCGGACGGCCTCCGTGACCTCCGCAAATATTTTCTTCCGGGTCTGTGAGAGCCCCTTCTGGCCCCTAGCCGCATCGGCTAGTTTGGCCAGAAGTGTCTCCAGACCCGGAGGAAGTACTGCTCCGTCGGCCTGTGGCACGTACGGTGCCTTCGGCCGACTCTGTTCCCTGAGCGGGGCACCCCTCCCACGCCCAGTCCTCACTGCGGGCACCTTGGGTGCCGCAGGCCTACCCGCCTCCTCCCCAGATGTTAGTTCCATACCGGAGCCGGAAAGACTCCGGCTTCCGGTACGGAACAAAAACGTCTCCTTCTCCTCTGGGCGCCCCCTCTTCCTACCGCGCCCAGAAGCAGCTGTTTGAGCCTCGCTCCCCGTGTCGGAGTCCCCAACGGACACCCCATCCTGGGTGTACATCTGGGGCCCCGGCAAAGGAACCGAGGCTCCGTCGGTCGACGCGACCTCCGCGTCGGGGTTGGGGGTGGTTTTAGAGCACACCCCCGGGCTCGTTGAACAATGGTGGTCCCGCCCAGATACGAGCCGAGTGTTTTCACTCGGCCCGGGACCGAAGAGGCCGGTACCCGACTGGTCATCAGCCAGTCGAGAACCGGTCTCAACAAGGGACTCCCCGGGACGCGATACGCGCCCGGAACCCTCCTGGGTAGATGTATCCTTATGATAATCTGCCATTGTTTTAAACTTAAACCTAACCTTAACCTAGTACCTAACCTAATACACAGGGACGCGCAGGAGGGATGGTTCCTCCTACACCTCCCTGCGGGGGCCCTCGCGGCCTGCCGAAGCTGACCAGTATCCCCGTTGCCGGGCGCCAAAAACTTGGGTTTAGGTTTTTATAGAGGTTTTCCGTCCTCGCAGCCACGAGTGGCCACCGCTCCTGTCCGTTCAGGGCTACGGTTTGGCCGGACGGTGGTCTGTGCCAGACCATGTCCGCCGTCACTGGGCAAGCCTGCGACGACGAACCCGCCCGCCCGGTGGTTTTTTTTATAGAGGCGTCCTTCCTCGAGGCTCCAGGGAGCCCCCGGACCCGTCTATGGACGGGCTTACGGGTCGGCCGAACGGTGGTCTTTGTGAGACCGTGCTCGACACCGCTGATAAGCTCAACGGTGACGAGCCCGTCGCCCTAGTCTGGTTGCTCCACACTGTGTGCTCTGATAGGCCAGAGCACAGGTGGAGCGACCCAGAAAGGCCTATAAGGCCTCCCCCTTGGCAGGATTTCTGCCGCGGACGACCACGTGCTCCTCCCCTGAAGACCGCGTGGTCGCCCCCGTTGCCCGGGACGCACCAGCGCGGAGGTATCCCACCCGTGGGGCTCCTACGCCTCTCCCCTCCAGCATCAATGGCCAGAAAGAGGAGGCGGCCAAGTCCCACGCGCCCCCGTCTTACACCGCCTAAAGTAAAGTTTGTACATACAATTACTCTACGGAAACAAAATATGTAAAGTTAACTGAATACCATACTCAATATGGTTGACCCAATTGAAATCCGTCAACGAAGGAGAGCCGATCCCGTATTGGAATATTATGATGTGAAACCCTTAAACTTGTACAACATTAAGTTAATCAAAAGTCTTATATAAAACTATTGATAGTAACTAAGGAATGGAAATCATAGTTTGTTATACAGCTTTTAAGGTAAAGGTTTTTAGCAGAAAGGTTCAGGAATGCGGAAAAGTACCGAAACTAGGCAGAACTCAAAAGTAGATAGGATCGATGACCTGGTTATTGTAGAAGTTGTATACAATGAAAGGTTTAGAACAACCGAACGTGGCCACAAAACCAAGTTACTGGTTAACTCTATATCTAGATCTCCACCTAGTACACGAGCAATGACTAGTTGTAAGCCTTTCATACTGTAGAGTTGGCCGTAAAGGTGGGTATTAAGATAAGATAAGATAATGTTTATTCAGGAAACTTATGAGCTAGAATTTACATGGTATATGAATTTTACTTAATTAGTTCACATTTATTTTAGTTACCTGAACTAGGTAAAACCTGTATTTCAGGTACTGTGGATATAGTTATATATAGTTATAGTAGGTAGTATAGTATTAGGGGATATAGTTTTTTAAGGTTAACGATCATTAACTGTGTAGATGGATAATTCCTTCTGAAAAATAGACAGTCCCTGTAAAACTTCAAATTACTTAGCAAGAAGTATACGCATATCAAATGTCATCACATTTCACATCATGTTTGCTTCACTGTGTACCATTTTTACTCTAGATTAGCACAAAAGAGCTGAATGACTTTGTCTTATTTTAGTTTTCAGTAGCCATTTTCTTTTACTTTTTTTCATTTTGTCTAGAAATTTGCCTACCATCATTGCATCAAATATACAAAATGTACACCGAGCGACAGAACTGTGTGCGGTTTAGACAAACACCGTGGAATTGTAGCAGAGTTTCCTGATAAATGTATCTTCCATGCGGTCAATTGTTACAAGCAAGGGCGTAAGTATTTAGATAAACCAAGATAATCTTTATAATCATATCAGCCCATTAATGTCCCACTGCAGGGACGGGCCTCCTCCCGTGACGGAGGGATGTAGTGTGTGTATAACATGCATCAATTGTAATCATAATATATATCCGATGGTACAGTAATAATAACCAGTATTATTCCAGATCTTGTTGTTTCATTATCTCTCCTAACACAACACCTTACATGGCGACCCTGCCGAAGGAGTCTGCCACCCGAGCCACGCCGCCGTCACGTACTTGACACCCGCTAGCGCGCCGACGCGCCAGTCCATATACGGACAAAATACTTAGAACATTTGGTGAACTTAGTGTGGTACGATGTACCTATCAATCACTATCTCGGTTGATATTCATTTCAAGTGTCACGGTTGCTAGAATAAAAACTATAAAAAATGGGAAAATCTCAATCCCGGGAGGAGGTAATAATTGCACAAAATGCAGCTGGGTCTAACCAGGCTACCGTGGACGAACTTCGTTTTCACTTAAGTATGACCAATATTATTTTATCGATAATAGCCTTGGTGATTGGAATCGGGCTAATTATATTAGTGTATCGGATGTATAAAAAATGTCATGCACGATGGATGCAGCAAGAATTGTATCGACATACGTTACGGCGATCTATATTTCGGCGTGAGCGTCGCTCGCGTGAGCAGAAGGACGACGATATATGCGACCTCTAAGGTATTCGGCACCAACAGACACAATCAACAAAGGTGAATAAGAGTGTTTAAGAATGTACTAGACGTCTAGTATACCGTGTCAGTGATAAAGTAAAAAAAAAAAAAGCGATTAAAAAGTGATAAAAAAAAAGTGGTTATTCAATTAAACATTATAAAAAAATAAAAAAAATATAAAAAAAAAAATTCAAAGTGCGGTTCGGAAAAAAAAAACAAAAAAAAAATCGGGCTTTAATATGAACTATTTCGTCTAGACTCTATAGTCTTGTGAAGTTAATGAACATTATTTAGTGAACTATATTGATTTATTATACGATGTGTTCTAAAACGTTACGCTTGTTTGTGGTAAGTTATAGATAAAGATAAAAGATAAAGATATTTATTTGCATTAAATATGGTGCATACATATAGGTCTTACAATAATTATAGATCTACATATTTAGCCAAGTTATTGGCGTACAAATATTTTTACACAATAAATTAATAATAATAATAAAAAAAAAACAAAAATACATTAATCATAAATTAAAATGGCAGATGTATTAAATAATTTGTTTATAGAATTAAAGGATATTAGAGTTTATTTGATTAAAATTGGTCAAGGACGTAGAAAAGGCAATGTATTAATAAGAAAGTTAAGTGAAGCTAATTTAATTTTTTCGAAGTATCAGTTGTGTGTAAAAAATATTGAAATTGATATAGAAAAAGGAAATATAAAGTGTAGCGACACGCCGCTGATTGACTCGAATATTCAATCATTTTATACGTTATATAACGAAGTTTTAGAGTTGTGTAAATGTAAGTCAGAAAATACAACTATGTCAACTTTTAATATCAAAGTAGCTTTAAGCTTATTGCCCCTCATGACAGACGAGGAGGTAAATACAGAACGTTTAATTGAAAATATCGAGTATTATGCTTCCACTCTTGAGTCCTCTGAATGTAAAATTAAGCTAATTGACTTTGTCCTTAAAAGCAGATTATCTAAAGCCGCAAAATTACAGTTAAACTCCAGTTACCGTAGTATAAATGAACTAGTTTTAGATATGAAAAAAGTTTTATTACCAAAAAAATCGGTAAGTGCCTTACAGACAAAACTAATTCGAATGAGACAAAATGAAGAAGTTTTAGAGTTGTGTAAATGTAAGTCAGAAAATACAACTATGTCAACTTTTAATATCAAAGTAGCTTTAAGCTTATTGCCCCTCATGACAGACGAGGAGGTAAATACAGAACGTTTAATTGAAAATATCGAGTATTATGCTTCCACTCTTGAGTCCTCTGAATGTAAAATTAAGCTAATTGACTTTGTCCTTAAAAGCAGATTATCTAAAGCCGCAAAATTACAGTTAAACTCCAGTTACCGTAGTATAAATGAACTAGTTTTAGATATGAAAAAAGTTTTATTACCAAAAAAATCGGTAAGTGCCTTACAGACAAAACTAATTCGAATGAGACAAAATGAATTAACTATTAGAGATTATGGTAAACAAATTTCGGAATTATTTACCAACTTGACTGTATCACAGGCCAATGGTAACGCTAGTAATTATAATGTATTAAAGCCAATAAATGAGCAATCCGCCATTAAAAAATTTTCCGATGGTCTGAGAAACCGTCGGTTGAGCACAATAATTGCTGCTCGTGATTTCAGTACTCTCAAGGACGCAATTCAAGCAGCCCAGGACGAAGAGTCGGAGTCGTCTGCTAACTCAGGTGAAGTTATGACCATGTCAACCGCTAGAGGTTTTAATAATCGTTTTTTTAGAGGCAGAGGTTCAAATTTCTCTCGAGGAAATGGTAGATACAACCAACGAGCTTCAGCGTACAATTTACGTCAAGGTGGTCGAAACTACTACCGCAACAGTTATGTACGAGGTAGTCAGCAGCAAGCCTTTGTACCCAGACGGCCCAATAGAGGTAGGTCTTATTTTAATTCTAATATTAATAGAGGAAGACACCATGTGAACGTAGCTACTGAATCAGAGCCGGTATCATGATATTTTTGTTAATAAATTATTAAGCGAAATAAAGTTGTTAAAAAGAATACGATTATTGATTTTAAATGATATTCAAAGAAAAGACGATAAAGACGACAGAAAGGTGATTTTAAACGACTTCCATCTTTTGCCCACAAGTGGCCATGCGGGCATGAGAAGGATGCTAAATAATATTAAAAAGTATTTTTATTGGTCCGGATTGGATCGGGATGTTAGAGACTTTGTACGTAAATGTGATAAATGTCAGAAGCATAAGCATGCCCTGACTACAAAAGAACCAATGATTATCACATCCACAGCTACGACAGCCTTTGAAAAAATTTATTTAGATTTAGTTGGGCCCTTAGATAAGGATTACTATAATAATTGTTATATTTTAACTTTACAGTGTGAATTGAGCAAATATGTAGTAGCTCATCCCTTAAAGTCTAAAACATCAGAAGAAGTAGCTAATTCCTTAGTAAAATGTTTTATACTTAGGTACGGAATACCAAAGGTAATTGCTACAGACAGAGGGTCGGAGTTCATGTCTTCTGTATTTAATGAGGTATGTAATCTTTTAAAAATTAGTCACATAAATTCCACAGCTTACCATCATCAAAGTATTGGCGCATTGGAGAACTCACACAAAAACTTAGGTTCGTATTTGCGTATCCAAATGGATACTCATCCAGAAGCATGGAGCCAATGGTTACCTTATTGGTGTTTTGCATTTAATACGTCTGTACATTCCGAAACAAAATTTACCCCGTTCGAATTAGTTTTTGGTAAAATTTGCAATCTTCCCAGTAACTTACAGAATGATATAGTAGATCCTTTATATAATCACGATAGCTATCCACATGAATTTAAATATCGCTTACAATTGTCACAAAAGAAGCTGCAGATAATCTACTTAATAGTAAATTAAAGAGGAAATTTGTTTATGATAAATATGTTAATCCAATTGTGTATAAAAATAATGATCAAATTTTAATTAGAAATGAAAATGTAAGTAAGTTAAACAGTCTTTATTCTGGACCTTATGTTGTTATTAAAGATATGTCTCTTATCGTAAAAATTATGAAAAATGGAAAAGTGGACGTTATCCATAAAAATCGTACGAAATTGTATATACCTAATTAAAGGTTACCGTACCTATGTATCTCTAAATACTTTTGTTTGATTGTTACTAGATATTTTTTTTTATTGCTTTACTTTAATTCACCATTGTTGATTTATTTTACTACTAACTAGTATATTACTATCTAAATATTTAACATTGTATATCGTACGTAGTCAGTAAATTATATTCTTATTAGCATTATATTCAGCTATTATACCATTTTTCAGATCTTATGGGTACGGTGACGTTTAGTATTTGTCATTACTAGAGATGTAGTAACACTAAAATCGTTTTTAAAAATACCGATTATATATCTAACCGATATAATTTACAAACAAGAATAAATCGATTATGGGTACAAAATAAAAAAACTTTATTTTTTCAAAAATAAATTAATTATGACGAATCAAGTGATTCATCTGATGAATTACTTGATTCGTCACTGACATGAATAATTAACTTAAAATCGTCTGAATTAATATTAATAATGAAAGGATTCCAGTCTCCTCCACCTGTACAGCCTCCAAACATGCAGGGTATAATTCGGAAAACCTGTACTATTATGTTTTAGCCGTCTAAAAAGACGAACAAAATACTTTCGCTACAAATCCAATACACCAATGTGTCTTATCCACCAACACGATACCAAACCAAGATACCATTCCATATAATTTCACAAAAACTTATATTTATAAGAATTTTGAAATGTAATTAAGGAATATTTAAAAAAAAATTAATCGATTAATCAATTTAATAAAAAAAAAACCGATTTTGCAATTTTATTGTGTCAATCTCTATTGAGATTCGTTCCGAGTCGCGCATACGATTTTAAAATTTATATGTTTATATTTTACATAATAAGGTTGAAGATGGGATATAAACCAAATATTTCATATAATTTTATTAAATAATCACGTCTAAATAATATTTTTATTTTTCTATCAGTTCGGGTTCATAAGTTGATAGCTTTTATTTTGAATTTCTACAAAAGTAAAATAAGTAACACGGAAAAGATGAAATGTCACCGTACCGTTCCTGTCTGATAATAACTATAATTATACCTAACTATAAAAAAAAAAAAAAAGAATTATTATTTCTCTTTTTTTTTATTTGTTATAATGGGCGTGTAGTGTGTGTATAACATGCATCAATTGTAATCATAATATATATCCGATGGTACAGTAATAATAACCAGTATTATTCCAGATCTTGTTGTTTCATTATCTCTCCTAACACAACACCTCCTCCCGTGACGGAGGGATACTTGACCTACTAATACCACGCTGGCCAGACGGATTGGTATAGGGTTTAATTTCGAGTTTTCCTTCATTATTCGTAAAGATAACAATATTCACGGATAGACCCTTAGTCAGTTTTTACGACACCCATGGGGTGAGATGGGGTGATGACATATTGTACTCTTACTCCGTTAGCACACATATTTATAATAGAGAAGGCTAATACAATACAAAACGATAATCCCGTTAGACAGCTGAAATATATTTCAGGGGAACAGTTAAAATCAAGACTAGAAAACGAAGCACAAAACGAACAAAATATTTTTTTTTTATAAATACCAGTGTCACTGTGAGAGTAGTAAATCTAACAAAACCTCTCAAGCTAAAACTATTTAACCATTCAGGTTTTAGAGAACAGAGACAGAATATATACTTGAAAAACATAGCCCCTCCTTCCGGTGCTGTCGGGTAAATGCTAGTTACCTGTGCCATAAAAACACGTAATTTTTTACAAAAAGTTTATAACAAAATTCCACAACATGAAACTTGTAAAAAAATGTTTTCGACAAAAAGTTTAATTTTCCTATTTGGAAAATAAACTTTTTGCTTGAAAAAATAAAATATGATTTACTAAATAAGTCCCTTTTTTTCAGGTTATAAATTATTACACACAGCCAACTGCAATGCTAGTATAATTTTTGATCCTGAATTGATAACGCGTCCAAATAGGAGAAAGCTGTCTTTATTTATGACCTATTTACCCTCTACTACACATAAAACTAGAATAAAGCGCACTTAATTTTTGTAAAATAAAAATACTATTAACACAATGTATCTTATTATTTACAATAAAAAATAAATAAAAGTAAAATATAATATATATTATGCATTAATAACCAAATTAAATATCTCTTAAAGGGCCTCTACGTCTTGGCTTCGGCCCGATGTATGCTTTCCAAAGAACAGGGTCTCCAATATAGACCTGAGTATTATGGAAAAAAGAAACATAATAATTTGTAATACTTAACTGATTTTTAGTAATTTTAAATTATATTTTTAAAAGTATTTATGCGCGCCATCTGTTAAACAGTTAGGAAACTACTTCCGAACGCACGGCGCACTAAGAAAAGCATTACGTCAAAAACTACACAGAGCAAAGCGTTCTCAAAGTTCGTACTCGTTCTTGGTGTTGTCAACAGATGGCAGTAGTATTAAATAAAAATCTTGGGCTTTGATATATTTTTTTTAAGTTAATTAATTAATAGAATTGTAAATTAAATGCAATAGATCTATATTTTTCTGTAAATTTACTATGAAAATTTATAGTCACACAAAAGTTTACCTTGTTCTTTTACTTTTACAAACTTAATCATAATAATACAGAGGAAAATTAATCTTATATTTATTTTAATTGGTCAAAATAACAGCATTTTATGCTACTCTTCTACAAAGTCAATATCAGGATTCCGCTAATTTTACATACTTGAGCTTTTTGTTAAAAAATCGCGGAGTACGTACCACAGCTTGTTTTAAACAATATTTTTTCACGCAAACTAATAATTGTATACAAAATTTCATTCAACTTAGGAATAAACATGTAAGTTTATTAATTAAAATATACATAACAATAATGTAAACCTTTAAAATAGTTAGATTCATACGATATCAACAATGTGAATTTTTTCAAGCTCTTTTTCAGACTCCTAAAAGGGTTTTAAATTTGGTTGAGTTTTTTCAAAATGTTAATTACTTCAGAACTCTGTCAAAGCTAAGCATGTAAACTTAAAACAAAAATTATTTGAAAGGGTAGGTAATTATGAACTTTAAAATTAGTCATTTGTAGTAGACGTAATTTGGCCTTTTTCTACGGCACTCGTGTGATGAGATGGTGTGACGATACTCTATATTCCCAGTTCCTCACTAATCGGAAAACAGAACCTTTCTTCTAGTTCAATCAAGTAATTATTTCACATTCCAATCTATAATCTTAATGAGAAATGCACAGGAATGTAGTGTTTCCGACTAACGGTATGAAATGTTTTGTATCTAGGAAGAGTCTTATGACGTCACATACTATGACTAGAATGAGTAAATGATTACCTAATTAATGTATCGGTCATGATAATAAGCTGATTGTTAATTAGTATGTAACACTGTAAGCCCCGTAGCATTACTGTGGGAAATCCCACTAACTTTATGAAGGCAACAATTTGTGACTGCGGGACTTCTGAGAAGACCTTCTTAAAAACAGACATAGACAGCTGTGTGTGTGCTTGTGTGTTTGAGTTTTACAAAATGACGCTTAGCAACATTAACTAATCTTTATACGAACTGAGCGAAGAAATGGCATCCCATCAACCTTGCCTGTCATTTGTAGTACTTATGTCTTTATAGAACACCTAGTCGGCAATATCTAATGAAACATCATCTTAACAGCCCATTAAGGGCCCACTACAGGGACGGGCCGCCTCCTGTGACAGAGGGACGGCACGTATTGTGAGGAGGTTTCTATCTCTGGAGCCGTAACCGCCAGTAGCTTGGTCCATGTACCCGTGCGTTGCTGGTGGGTCTACCTTTTTTTTTATATTTTTAAATGTGTTTATTTTTATATCTATATTTAAAAATGTAAATTAATGTGATAAATGTAAATAAAGAGAATACGGTATGAAGGTAAGTTAAAAGGGCATAGTAGTGGACAGTATTATGCTGAAGGGAACTACCACCCGTAAATGTAGATGTTTGCTTTTATCGAAGCTTTTTTCTTCCCATCGCAAGAAACACAAATGTTCCTTAAGCCATGCGAATAGTTTTCTCATAAGGACTACGTGAATATTGAAATAACGTGAGGTTTTTTGTTAAATTGTGACATTACACAGTATCAGATAAATGTGTACTCCCACGTTTCACTTGCTTTTTCCCACGACAGGTACAGTACAGATTCGTGGTTACTGAATAATAAATGATTGCAACGCAAAAGTCGTAGGTTCGATCTCCGCGTTGAAACATTTGTGTGTTGAACATGGCTGTTTTATTTGATCCGAGTGTTTTCTATGTGTAATTATTTATCCTATATCATCATAGTTACTTACGAATATTTTATGTTTATTTCGCCATAGTACTAAGTACTTACATTAAAAACAAGCAATTTACAGATTCAACAAATTATAAATAAGTAAAAACTTTTACAAAGTCCTGTGTTTTTTAGGTTTTTTATTTAATTCTGGCTTGAGTAGTTCAAAAATTTCGTAGAATAATAAAAATAACAATATTCCTACCTAATTTTAATAAATCGTAGAATAATAAAAAAATATAATAAATAAAATGCCTTAGAATTATAAAAAATAATGAAACCTGGCTTGGGTTGGTTAGTCGATGCAGCGTGCTATCGATTTGGTGCACTGTCGATGTAGCGACCATCGATGTAGTGTACTGTCATTGTAGCGTACCGTCGTTTTAGTGTACTGTCGATGTAGCATACCGTCGATTTTGGGTACTGTCGATGTAGCGTACCATCGATATAGGGTACTGTCGATACAGTAAACCATCGATGGAGCATTTGCGATGTAGCGACCATCCATGTAGTGCCTGTCGATATTATAAACTAGTCGTGTAGTTTTTATTTCTACAACGAACATAAAGACAGACCGACAAAAATTTTACTGTTTGCATTTTTGGCATCAGTATCGATCATTTATCATATCACACACTGATAGTTATTTTCATAATATATTTCATGTATGTACCTACAGAATTGACTTCTCTACAGTTTTATAAAATTATATATTAATTGATAAGCTTACACATTTTATGCAATTAATTATAACTAATTATACTTTTAATATTTTGCTATTAATTGATTAATAAGTTGTCGTTCAAGAATTAAACTTTTAAGTTTTTACCTACCTATGTTATTATATTATACTACTTACTCTCTAATTAACAAGGAAAAGTTCACGAAATTATGCTAAACGTGCTTTATATCTGTTAATCTGAGTTGTAATTTGCGGAATATAATATTATCTTAATGAAAGTATAATGTGTCTTTGTTTATGATTGTAGAGAAAACCGGATGTTGTTGCATAAAATGTTAATGTATTAGGGACGGAGACCTTAGTCTTACTTTTATAGGTAAAAAAAAGGTAATCAAAAAAAAGTAGAATATATTATAAATATTAAATAATATTCTTGACTTTTAAAACCCAAAGGAGAGATATATTGACATTTTTCACACTACGACTATAATTTGATGCGAATTAAGTAATATTTAAAGTTGATAATTTTGCTGCTCAATCAGTATTTTTGATGTGAATTCAGATTATTTTTTTATACAAAATGTACTCTTTTGGACGTGCGTTTAAATACCACCCATTAAGTAATAATTATGTCCCTGTAAGTCTTTTTCTGCTCTGTTTTTCCATATATTGAAACATTCATTAATTTTATTATTTCTCTTCTCTAAAAGCAAATAAATTTTATCGATAAACGCTTATGACAACTCTTTATAATAATTTAACGACAAACAGTATCACAAAATTTAATACAATTTAGATTCAATCGCGTTTCGTGGCACGTGTTGTGAAATGCGTGCGTTAAAACAATTAGAATTAGAAAGGGTAAAAATGAATAATATTGTATTACTAATTTCTAATTCAGGGTGTAAGCTTAAGTCGTGTATACGCGGTGAACACGTGGCAAATGACATGAAAATCGTGCGTACGTAAGTATACATAGAGATGTTCTTTATCGATATCGAATATCGAGAAGTAATCAAGCATTAAAAAAAAGTATTTAAGTATGTTTATCCGTTGTCTAGTAAGTACCCATAGTACAAGCTTTGCTTAGTTTGGGACTAGATGGCGTTGTGTGAATGCATGAGAAATATTTATTTATTTTATTCATTGTTAGCCATTATGGATTTTTATTTATTTAGTAATGCTCTATTTTTATTATTCAATCATTGCAGGAAGCTTGGTTAAGGTTGAAACCACTAAGAAAATACCATAAAGCACAAAATAAGTTCATCGCAAATAAATTGTTATTTGAGTAACCTGCGACCATTAAAAATTTCTCAGTCCATTTTCAAGTTCTATGTTGATTTTAAATGTTGATGTTTTGCTGAATGAAAGCCTAGATAATGGCAAGTATATAGTAAAGAGAAAAAAGCTTAAAAGAAGATTATTTACAGATAAATTAATAACTTGCTTCAGGAACAGGCCTCCTCTAGGAACAGAGTTAAAATTAGTATTTTAATACATAACACGTTATTATAACAGCAAATGGATTAGTGTAGGTCTTCACGTTATATTTTCTTTTTAATTTAAAAGATAATTCCTGCAAATATTACTTTGCCGTACATCGTAAAACATAATTATATGTTATTATAAAATAAGATTATACAGTCTAATATATACAATGAATTAAGACATCTCACCGAAGACTTCTTAGCCACTTACTTCCAACACGCTTTTTATTACGCACACATTTAACAAAACTAAAAAACATCGCAAACAATTCGAATGAGAGGAAACAATATCATTCCCTTATTTTATATTTATCGATAATAAAATGTCACATGCCTATAATAAAGCTGTCGAGTCGTGCGATACCCTGTCGATTGTTTTCAATATCTACTTCATTTCGATTAACACGAATAAAGGAATAGTCCTCTTTGATGCTTATCGATTTAGTATGCATCGAGTGTATCGATATGAGACAAGGAGCTGCATTTTTGCAGCCTTATTATAATTGTTATTATCATTTTGCCTGAGTTTTTGACCGCTAATGTGTTGTTAGGATTTAGGGGAGCACGTGGTTTGATTATTTTATTAAGAAATTTGAATATGATTTTAACGAGTTAGTGGCGTTGATTAGTGTTTTTATTTTTATTTTATTTTATTTAAAATTGGAACAACAAACAGCTACATTATAGATATACACATTTAAAAAATAAAAATAAAAAATCTTATTAATAATAATGCAGCCCACAGCGATGTTCACAGATTACCATAAATTTATACTTAAATATATATATGCTGTATGTTGACTCTTAGAATAATATGTTACTGTTTTATTTATTTTATTCCATTTTCTTAAGTTAAAGAATGCATCCAAATTTTTATTATATATACCTACTTAAATTAAATTTTAAATTTGTTATCTGAACTTCAGTTGACAAGTTCGATTCGATTCGACTTCGCGAGTTCGATCCCCAGACAAATTCAGATTTACAGTACTTTCGAACTGGCGTACCGCTTCTAAATATTTTCGAATTGGACCGATTTATGCAAAAATGATCCAACCCACAATCTCGACAATTTCGAGTTTTTGTGACTTATGTACTCTAAATAAGGTATATTTTAACATATCAAAGACTCGGAACTCTATGTTAATAATTGACGAAAATCCGTATGGTCCAAACCACAACTGTCATAGCGAACATCATTTTTTCATAATGCATAAATGTTTCAAGCTATTAGAATCATTTTTGCATTTTCTTGGTTGCCCTGATATAGGTTTTTTGTTTTTTGCTATAATGATTCAAACTACTTGGAACAATAATGCTTTTTATACAATATGGAAAATATTATAAAAATCATTCTGCTTAAATGTTCCAATAACCTTGAATCATTTTAACTCAATTCCAAATAACATTCGACTACAGAAGTATACTGATTCAGACCACATGACTATTCTATTTAATTAAAGAAAAACGAAAAATTCAATTCTTAAAAAACGATTCACGGTTAAATATAAAATTATCATTAATATCTCGGCTAAAAAGTAAACAAAATATTATTTTTATACCGAAAACTTTAATGAAATACGTATATAACTATTTAAACCTTCTATCTTTTATTGCATTTTTTTGTACCTGCAATAAAATTGTATGTTTTGCATGAAATTTATTCTATTTTTTTAGAATAATGTGGTCATGTAGACAAACTTATTGAAGATCATTTTTTTTTTTTTTTTTTCAATATGAAAGGATATACTCCGTGGATGATTATATTGCCATTATGAAACAATGCAAAAACAAAAATCCTTTACAGGTCCATAAAATGGAAAGTTGTGATTTTGTTGGATCTCAAATTCTAGAAAAGAAAATAGTTAATAGAAAAATATTTAATGATAAGAGCAAAGTAAACTGGCTCAAAACAAAAGAAATTTTAATCACAAAAAAGACTCAACATTCTTTGTTCATGAGAACTTCCTTTAATGAGGACTACAAAGAACTGAATATTAAAAAGAAATTAAAAGGTGTTGATTTGGGTGTCATAGAAGAAGATTTGCAAGAATTATGGCCTTCAGGAAAACTGATTAACAAAAAGAAGTTAAACGATTTGAAATCGTTATTCCATCTCATACCAAATGATTGCATTGGTTATTATAAAAAACTGAAGGGAGACGATGCAATAATAGACGATATAGATGGTTATTGTGATGAACCCGACTTTGATTTGGATGAGGAGTAGGGTAACATTTGTGTTTTTTTAAATAAAATAAAAATAATAAACATTTTTAAGCTTTTATTTTTGTCATAGTTTGGAACATTTTTGCATTTTTCTTTCCGCAGCCTACACAGCTAATTCCATACAAAATGTATTATGTAATAATGATCCACGCGCAAGTTTTCTTGAATATCTACGAAACTATTAAAATTTATTTACTAAATACATGCATGTAAATTAGTTTAGAACACTTAGAATAACATAAAATTAAAAACATAACATTTAGAACTACAAAGCCAGAGAAATACCGAAATAAACTTTAAACTCTATTATCTCGAAATGAGGTTAGTGTGGACTGAATCATTTTTGCTTAAATCGGTCCAATTAACGTGCGTCGCGACCATTCATAGATCCATCCAAAAACTATGGCCCTGAGTTATGATGCGTCCGATAATTTGATGTTTGCAAAGTTCCCACGACACCTTGATCTCTTGTGCGCATGTTAGATATTTAATAAAAATATTACAATATAAATAAATACCTATTTCTAAACCTGAATGGCATGCACACGTGTGAATGATATAACTGACAAGCAACAGAATAACTCAAACGTGTCAGATAAAAGTATACTCCAATGGCATTTACGAGGAACCGACAATATCTATGATAAATATTCATGCAAATAATACCACCATACATCCTGGATTCCGTTTAAAAAGGAAAATAACCACGCGAATGGATTATATCACACATTGAATAGACAGTTTATAGATTAAGTGATCGTTTTGTTCAATGTGTCGGCTTTCTGTTTAAATTCTACGATACAAATAGGATGTACTCATTATTTATTATAACGTCGTCTTGGAAGTTACAATGTACGTTGGTAATACTTATTTTCTCTGTTAGAGTGAGACATGAGAATGGGGCATTAATTTTAACACAAGATAAGTTAGAACTATATCATCATAACAGCCCATTAATGCCCCACTGCAGGGACGGGCCTCCTCCCATGACAGATAGATCCTTGGCCTACTAATACCACGCTGGCCAGACGGATTGGTATAGGGTTTTATTTCAAGTTCCTTTTTTTTATTTAGTAAAGATAACAGTCTCTTAGTTGGTTTTTACGACACCCATGGGATGAGATTAGGTGGTGACATATTGTATTCTTACTCCGTCACCACAAGGAGAATAACTATAACTATACCGAATAAAAGAAATACAAATAACATTCATGGTTGAAGCGACCGCATGCACAGCCGACAAGGTTTTTCTTCTTGTTTAGCGACTGTTTAGTGGTCAACCAGGTGTCAATGTTCAAGCAGCCGAGAGACCTCACCACGACGACAGCCGTGACCGACATTTTACTTGTCCTTTGAAGCACGGAGACTTTCAGATGATGAGCGGTGCGGCCCATCTATTACAAATGATCTCGCCAACGTTGCTTAACATTATTGTTTATATATAAATAAATAAGCACGGACATCTCTACACAGCGCCATTTGTTCCCAAAGTAAGATAGGCTTAACCTGCTTGTGTTAAGGGTAACAAAACAACGGATATTAGATATTAGTTATAAACTTTTTTTTTGTAAATACATACAAGGCTTATTAAATATTTAGTAAGTAAAGATGTCAAAATAATGTGTAACAAAGACTATAATAAATTGTACAGATGACTATAAAAATTAAATTCCTTATAGCCATTGAACAATATTATACAGATATATATAAAATAAGGATAGAAAATAAATATAATACTAGTAATGTAACAGAAAAAAAATTAATTAAACCAAAAATTAAAAATTATTACGGAGAGAGAATGTCTGAATACATAGTACCTAAAATATATAATGAGACTAGCGGTCCGTCCCGGCTTCGCACGGGCATTATTTTCCCGCTTTTCTGTTCAATTTTTTCCTGAATTTTCTTTGCTATAAACCTTACGGAGCCCGAGACCTTTCCAACGAATGCAAAATCGTGGAAATAGGTTCGTGAGTTCTGGAGTTATAGCGTCAGGAAGGAAAACCTGACTTATTTTTATATAGTAGATAGATATGTTAAGAGAGGAACCAAAACTCAGTGTTGATAGAATTAGGCAGATGTTAAAGAGATGGTTGCTCGGTGAGTGTGACCCCACCATCAGTGAGGTTCATTACAGCGAACAATAAATAATTATTAAGTAATAAATTTTAATATCTAATTGTTTTATTGTTTAAGTTAGTGTATATATTTAAGATAACTATATCATACTCAAGATAGCATGAGAAAAAGTATAAACATGTCAAATCTGTCAAACTGCAAAAATGCAAATTCAAACAATTTTAACTAAAAACATAACTAAACAATAAATAACTCTGTGTAAATACAAATAAGTGTATTCTACCTGGATAAGAAAATGTGATTTTAGTAAATAATGCCTGAATTAAGGCAATAAAAGTTTATTGAGAAGCAGAATATATAAATAAAACTTACAAACATAGTAAATTGCTTTTTAAAAACACTTTTTTCAATTTTTATTAATCGGAAACTTCTTATTTAGATTCAGAAAAACTGTTCCCAGCTTGTATTATAAATTAATTAACAAATTCTTCAATAATCCCATTAATTTGTAATATTATTCTTCTTCTGATAAGACATATTATTGCGATGCATGACATTTAAGACATTGACAATTGTAGGCCCTTCATCATTGTCGTTTAGTTCGTATGTAATGTTTATAAAGGAAAAAAAAATTAATTGATTACTTGGTGATCTAATTATAATATTTAAATTATTTAAACATATTATGTAATGAAATTTCTATTTTATTGTAAAGTCGTTAACATATTCATATTTTTTTTATAATTTTCGGGTCTTCATTGTGACCATAGATTATAATTATCTATAAATGAGTAATCGTGACATTAAAAAGACCCATTTTTTTGTTTGTTTACCAAATTTCTCAAGCCCAAATGAATACGGTATAATGTGTTATCATGTTATAATTTTATAAGTATAAGGTAACGAGCGTATCTCGCCAACAAGCTGTCGCTTGGCGAGGAATTTTATAAATTGTAATTGTTTATTTTCATGAATAAAGGATTTAAAAAAAAAAATATAAAACACCCAGACCAATGCAAACAATCATGTTCATGCACACAAAGATTTGCATCGAGCGGGAATCGAACCCGAGACCTCTGCGTAGCAGTCATGTTATATAACCACTACGCCAAACAGGTCGTCAATGATGAGTGAGCGGTGCGGCCCATCTAAACAAATAATCTCGACAACGTTGCTTAACGTTATTGTTTATTAGATTTTGCCCGCGGCTTTGCTCTCGTTAAATTAGGGTTAGCACTGTTCCCGTTTCCTGTAGACAGAAGAAAAAAAAAGTAGCCTATATATATAGTCCCTTCAACTATCTAAACTTAAAAAATCACGTCAGTTCGTCGCTCCGTTTTGCCGTGAAAGAAAGACAAACAGACAGACACACTTTCCCATTTATAATATTAGTATAGATGAATAAGTAGTTGCAAGTAGGTAGCTGTTAGCACCTCGTCACACGGTAGTTAAGGGTCGTAGCACATGTAACGTAACGTAAACGGATCGGGACTGTATCAACTCGAGCCGTTCAGTATTATTTGTATGAAACTCCTTACAGCAACGCACACTAATCGGAATCGTAACGTAATCAGATTTTTGACGTTTGACACCGAGGAAAAAGGTGTGGCGGTGCCGATTTTATAAACTTATTAACTTACGTTATATGTGCTACGCTATAACCCAGTCATTCTAGAAGCGAATATCTTTATCTACAACATTGACATCTAAACATGAAGCGTTATCGACTAAAGCCGTACTCTTAGTTTTAATACCACTGTGACACTTAAAAACATAATAAATATTAATGTAACTAACACACTAGTATACGTTTCATAATAGTATTACTTACTAGGTATAATAAAAAGTTAGTAGTTACAAAACCATTTTATTTTTATTATATTATACCAAGGGCATGTTTGAACAAATAGTTTTTTAAACGTTTTAGGTTTTAATGAAGTAAATGCGTTTTAGAAACAAATACAGTACTCTACCTTAATTTATAAATTACCTATTTCAGAAAATGAAAGAAAAAATTAAATAAGACCACATGATTAGGGTTTACCTATGGTAAACCGATGTATGAGGAAAGCATTGGACCGTTCAAGGTAATAATTTTTTCACACTTTGTCCAGCAGACGTTCATCCATACTAATTAATTGTTTTATAGAGCCAAAGTTTGTGTGTTTGTGAGTTGGTGACGTGGTAGGGGGTAATCTTTGGATCTAATGAACAGTTTATTGAATTCTTTCTGTGAAAAAATTATCCATTTATCGGGGAGTGTCACGAAGTTGACACGGGTCAGCTAGTAAGCTGATTACGATGATATTGTTTGCATCACAGGAGTAAGCCGGTGCCTGCTGGTTTAGAGAGAGACTGTGTAGTCTATTGAGACTCTGACATATCTGTCCAAGGTCAAGAAGTTAATCAAGAGTTGACGTCCCAAAAATAAGGTTCTTCCAGTGACTTATTTTAGGGCTTAAAGGATTACACATTGTAAGTGATGTTTAGTCACACATAATGCTCTTGAATAATGTATCCTGTCTCATTGTTATCAATGATCTTGATACGCGTTTAGAATTTACTGACAATTCAATCAGTTATTCACCAAAAACTTTAGCAAAATAATGCACTCGATTTCATATTAATATTAGGCGAACGTTCTTTTCACATAAACAATTCAATGTCCAAAATGATCAGAATGCGGGTAATTTGTTTATAAAATGGACATTTGGGTGCATACAAATTTACTTTTTGTCCTCAATTATTTTGAAAATATCTGTCAACTGTTGACAGCTTTATGAAAAAGACGCGACTTTTGGATATTTGGATAAGAAAATAATATATAACACTTTTTATGGCAAAGAACATAATGTCATTTAGAATTGTAGGTAATACCTTTTTTTTAACGTGTGAAAATGCCGAATGCAATTCACGATACTAAGGGCTGTTAGTGTCATGGGCATTTTATAACTTAAACCGACTAAAACTACATCCCAGATGTCATATGCTGAAGGCTTTAGGTAAGCCTTATTTAGTTAAATATTTATTTTAAAAATTATATTTATAGACTTTGTCGCTTAGAGAACACATTGCCCAATAATAAAAGATTTGTAATTCTTACTGTAGCTGCCGTGCACCTTCAGGTCAATTCTCGTTACATACAATTTAATTCAACTTAATTTTAATTTTATTTTTAATTAATCCAAAAGTGGTATTCTGGTCCTTAAACATTTCGTTAAAAATAAAGTTAAACGTCAAGTTTAACGGTTTTTAATGTAGAACTGTCACTTTAAACTCACTTTTTTTTTTCTTTATATAAAGACCACTCCCGCGCTAGGGATCATGCCTTGTGTCGCGGGGACCTTTTAAATTATTGTCCTGCGTGGGGATCGAACCCACAACCTCTTGCACGGCAGCCGCTTGCGCTACCGTCGCGTCACCGAGATCGTCAAAAATAACACTAATTACAAGAATGCCGTTCTAAGCTTAGTTACAGTACGAGTACATTACTTTAAAAAGATTTTAAATTATAAATACAAGAATATCGATTGTGTGACAATTTGACAACTAAAAGTTAAATTAAATTAATTTTAAACGATTTTAAGGAACGAGAATTGACATGCTGGTCGCGATTTCGAATCTCACGCAGGACAGTTGCTTCTGCGATTCACAAATTATTGTCCTGAGTTTGGATGTTCTTTGTGTCTGTTAAATTGGTGTTAGTAAAGTTCTCGCGCACCTGCACAAGGCATTATTCCTAGTGCATGGGATGTCTTTAAAATAAACGTAACAAAGTAATATTAATCTTAGTAATACTACTATTCTTACACTAGAAACCGCAGAGTAATTTTTTATCTGAAACTTTATAATTCAATCAAGAAGTCGTGTTAGTGTACCTGAAAGCTGAGGTATCTTGGCGCATTGCCATTGTCTATTTATAGAACTTTGTATGTAAGTACTTATAACTTTGTTTTAACTTTAATTATTTCAGACTTGTTTTTGTTATTTCATTTTTTGAGATTAACTTGTTTATTTTCTTTGCTTTCATAGTTTGTGGCGGCGTCGGATGGCAAAGAAAAGCCGTGAATTTTGTGTCTGTAAAATATTCCCAGAATAAGGGCCAAACCTTGTAATTTGGATTCCTATTCCAAAAGTTCTCTTACAATAAATCCTGTCGTTTGTATTTTAATCAAGTGCTTATCCATTAGTACAAAAGGTAGGCTTAGGAACCGACTTGTTGGAATTTATTCTATCTTTGAACCGAACCCTTTTGTATTTTTATCAAAAAAACAAACAAAAAGTCATTCATTCATCTTAGGTACAACGGTATCGCTTATGAATGTCGTTTTATAGTGATCACTTATGCACGTCTAACTTAACGGCTAAGTTTATTAAAAGCTGAGGTATTTATTAATATATATAATTTTTTTAGGATAATTGAAGTAATTTACTCTATTGAGGTACAGGATCACGTAAAGTGGAAATATTTATAAGCTGATTGAAATAGAAAAACATGTTTAATTGTCAAATGTAAGTTATAATTAAAGAAATTTAATCATACGCCCATAAAATAAACAAATTAAAAGTATAGTAGGTATCTATAAAAAAGGAAAAAAGGTCTTCAATCACCACATCTTTAAAAATCATTGCTGTTAAGTGTTAACCCCCACATAGTTAGCTAACGACCTCATTAAATAAATTAGCTACGAAGTAACTAATTTCCCACGAGTAGTGTGATCGGAAAACCTTAGTGTAGTATAATATATTAATTTGTTTTCAGCTATCGAGCCCGCTAATGTGAACCGGTACGCCTCCCTACCATGACATGTTTTATGCAATAATGAACAAGTTACGTTATTGAATATCATCATATCAACTTATAGACGTCCATTGCTCGACATATGTTACTTCAACGGTTTTCACTGCTCGCGAAATTCTCATTAGTAAACATTATAAATGAAATATCTCAAAAAAAAAAAACGAAAAATTTCAAATGTTAATGCAGATCTTTAAAACACATAGTTGTCAACCCCCACATAGTTAGTTAACGACCTCATTAAATAAATTAGCTACGAAGTAACTAATTTCCCACGAGTAGTGTGATCGGAAAACCTTAGTGTAGTATAATATATTAATTTATTTGTTTTCAGCTATCGAGCCCGCTAATGTGAACCGGTACGCCTCCCTACCATGACATGTTTTATGCAGTAATGAACAAGTTACGTTATAGAATTAAATATTGATTGAGATGTTTTTTAATTGAGTAACTGTTTTTAATATTATCTTTATTTTTCTATTTAGTTGATTGGTTGGTTATTTAATATATTATCTATTTAAGTTTATCATATTATTATAAGCTTTCTCGATTCCATTCATAGGGTGTGGTAAAAATGCGTGTAGAACAGATGCACTAACAAAACAGAGTACCTAACACTACCTTATTTATACCATATTTTGAGAATTTTTGAGACTTTAGCGAAGAAAAAATAGTTTACTACGAAACCCGATAAGAACCCCACTGGTCAGTGTACCATTTGTGGCCAATTTACCCTTCGCTCTAAGAGGAAGCTCGTCTTCTAAGAAAAAGCTTCTTTACTTAATAATTCTTATGTAATAACATCATCCAAGGCATCAGTAATTATTAATTCTATAAATGAACATTTTACTCGCATCTTAATATTCATACTACAATAACATAACACGTTACAAAAATTTTGCAACCCAACTTTTATTAAGCCCATAAAAATCTAAAAAAAATCATTAATAAAAATGTTTTGTTTAATATTTTGTATTGGAGTTTGAAGAAATATTTTGCCTTTTTTTGTAAGTAAATTACATGGTTTGTGTACCCCATTATAGTGCAGGTTGTGTCAGGATATAGGCTCACGTATATATCCTAGGCATCAATAATTCATCGCGCCGCAACAAGACAGGCTTGAAATAACAATGGATCAAAGAGCTTTTACATTAGTTTTAAGATTTAGTCTATAAGATAAGGAAACCAAGCGTTTATTTGCGGAAGTTTGTAATTTATTCGATATTTAAACGATGAAGTAATTCTGATTTTTTTACTTTATATTTATTTAAAGGTCTCTGGGTCGGACTGGATGCGGAAGGCGCAGGACCGAGTTCTGTGGCGCGTGTTGGGATAGGCCTATGTCCAGGAGAGGACTGCAATAGGATAGTTGATTGATTGATTGATATTTATTTACTTATTTGTCCTCGCGACTTTGTCACAGAAAGCTTATTCTAGGTAGAACGGACAAATCCCTCAAAAACACCAAATTATAAAACAATCTTCTCTAGTTTATTTCTGTATGACCCATTTTTCGGTTTATCGCCACCTTGGCCTACCATGCTCCAATGTAAACGTTTCTAAAAATATACAATATAGAAGGTAATTTGAGATTAATTTAGAACAATGCCATAAGTGTTACCATTTTCTCGTCCATTGATTATAAAGTCGCTAATATTAGAAGTTCAATAAAGTTAGTGTACTTACTTAGTCTATGACATCTTTTGTATGGAATCATAGTTTCCCTACTTTGGTCCAGCAAATACATTTTCACAACAACCATACAACACAATCGCTAGTTCTCCCAACTTACCCCAAGCGAAAACGAGCTTAACTTTTGCCTGATTGACAGCCAAAGCGCCACCAGCATAGCAAGACCTCCCATACTTTTTCACTTGCAACTATACTCTATAAAGTTTGTTAGCTTTTATAGTTCATATTATTTTAGTCATTTGCTAAGCGTATTACATCTATTAAGAAGTTGAATGCTTGTATTTCTAATGTAAATCGCACGCATTAGACATTTAAATATAATTCGTTGTAACTTATGCAAGTGCAGTGACGGCTAATGGGTGGCATTACGAGGCTAGCGTACCTTACATACGTTTTTAAGTTTAAATTTAAACTCATGTAATGTTTTGCATAAGATTTCGCGGAAGAACGTTCGGGCTGTTCCTTGGAATGTTTTGTAGTACACTTGTGGGATTGTTAATATAATCCATTCATTATCATAACATCCCATTATTGTCCCACTGCAGGGACGGGGCTCCTCCCGTGACGGAGGAATTATTGGCCTACTAATACCACGCTGGCCAGACGGGTTGGTATAGGGTTTAATTTCAAGTTATCCTTCTTTTTATTTCGTCTCAGATTTTTCACGGGTAGTTACTTAGTCAGTTTTTACTACACCCGTGGGATGAGATGGGGTGATGACATACACGGAAATTTGTTTGAAGAATCATAGTTTGAATATTACCTGATATTAAATGATTTGCTTAGCTTACATTATTTACACAAAACATCTTAGGTTTGGCAAACTAGAGCTAAAGAAAGTTGAGAGACTAAGCATAAAGGTATCAAAGACTCCTAAATGTAACGAAGTACATCACAAAGCTAAAAGAACAGTAGGTACTCACTCTAAATTATAATTACCTACCAAATTTGGATAGGTAGAGGACGGAACATAGCAGACAGTGAAGGTGACCGCTAACGCATTTTAAGGGGGCCTCGTTAAACCTACATCTGGGTCGTAAGTCCCAGACGCTGTTATGCAAGTATTCCGTCCTCTATCACGCGATGGACCCGGCATCCGCATGGAGAATCCATGGAATGCTAAGATTAGGTCTTATCTTAAAAAAGAAGGAAGTAAGGATTTAGTAAGAATGCATGGTACCTCCTCGTCATTTAGTAAACCTTAACGAAATCCGTTGGATGAACGGGTTTCGTTAAAATTTACTTGATGTATGTATTGTAGATTTTTTCTTTGATCTTTCTACGCAATAAAAGAAGGAATATTGTCATAAATAAATAAATAATCCTTTCACACAACGTCATCTAGTCCCAAACTGAGCAGAGCTTATACTATGGGTACTAGACAACGGATAAACATACTTAAATACATTCAATGCAAACAATTCACACAAAGATTTGAATTGAGCGGGAATCGAACCCGAGACCTCTGCGTAGCAGTCATGTTATATAACCACTACGTCACAGAGGTCGTCCAAATCCGTCATAAATCCCTATAAGGTACTTGCGGTAAATAAGGGCCACCTTAATCTAAACCTTCATAATTACTATAAATAAAGGAATATAATAAAATGTTTAATATCACGGTAATGTTTATTTCAATATCTGCATCAGAAAGTGCTATTACAAATATTTTCATCTCAATTAGGCATATAATCATGATTTTAAAAAACCCTCTCTTTGGGCCTTAATAAACGTCTGTAGTTTTATAAGGGCCAAATTTAAAATATTGAATAATTTAAATAATTCAAATATTAAAAGAGCAATCAATTGAAAAAATATTGTTTTCGGTTTCATTTGACTTTAATTATCATTTGGCATTAAATCACGCTTTTAACATTACTTAACCAAAGGAAAAACTAGCAATGGCTCTTAATAAACTAACATAGCAAAAACATGTCATAAAAACCTTTATCTATAACATATCGTCAAAATAATCACAGACGTAAACAATGAGTTTGTAACTTTTTAAATATTATCTATGGAAATTAGAAAACAAAAACATTTTTTTTTCTAAATAAGCAGTACGGTATAAGACGAGCCACGTACGTGGCCCGTCTTATCCTTACTATAAAATCTATTGTTATCGAGATCAACAGCTTGGACACTTTTAAGTTAATTAAATATATTAGGGATGATTTATGATACAAAAATAATAACAAATACATGCTTAATAATAACTATGGTAGGTATTAAAATAACGAAGTCTTGAAATTTGTTAAAATTAATTTACATTCTATATGTATAATAAGGGCCGGCCTATGTACCCGCCTCGAGCGTGGCCCGTATTAGCCCCTGATAATAGTATAATTGAAAGCGGTAAAAAGTATTGTATTTCTTAACAAACATTTATATCTTATCTCATCTAGCCCACACTATTTGTATAACATTCACAATTAATTAACAAGATTTGAACAAACGGCTGTATTTTAGGTAAAAAAAAAATAGTTTTGGCATGATAAAATTATAGTGGAGCTGCGTTGTCTATCACTCTCAACTGACTCGTGGTTACTGGTAAGATTGATGATCGTGCGACGACGCGACCTCGGATCTTAGCTTTCCTATTGGTAATTTTTAAGCATGTGTAAATGTAGGGTGCTGTGATCATTAAAAGTGTCATTTTCAAGCAATGGCTCTTGATACCCACCGGCTCTTGTTACCCGCAGGTACCTTATTATCCCTGCAGTGGGACTTTAATGGGCTGTTATGATGATGCTCTTCTATAGGAACGGTCGTGCGATCATTTACTTTAAAGAACAATCATGTATGATCCATATCTTGTTGTCCTAAGCCGGACTGTCTTGTTTCTATAATAGCAGAAGTTGTTATTTAGCTCTTAAGTGTTATCCTTCCAAAGACTCTTTTGGAGTCTCCGACACATGAACTAGGAAGGACACTGTAACGTTTTAGTTGGATCTAGCCCGACATGCTTATTTTTTATCACACATCACATATTTCTCACACTTTCACACAACGTCATCTAGTGCCAAACTAAGCAGAGCTATGGGTACAAGACAACGGATATACATACTTAAATACTTTTTTTTGTAAATACATAGGTACATATTATTATACATAGAAAACACCCAGACCAATGCAAACTATCATGTTCATGCACACAAAGATTTGCATTGAGCGGGAATCGAACCCGAGACCTCTGCGTAGCAGTTAAGTTATATAAACACTACGCTACAGAGGTCGTTATTAGACTAAAACCTGTCAGTGCCATTAAATCCGTTCAGAATTGCTACACATTAAAAGGGTTAACTAGGTACAGAAAAATAAAATAAAGCTTTTAATTTTAACTTATCACTTTTTATTTAGTAGTTCATTCTTAACATAAAATAAATTTAATTCAATATTTACATAAATGCCACTAAATTCGCAGAATACTATATTTACAACAATAGATAAAATTAACTATTCCTTTGGAATGCAAAAGTATTTGGACGGAACCATATTTCAACACTTATAATTATTTACATTAATTTAATAAAGAGGCTTACACAATAATACTTATACAAAAATACTGTTTAATTTATGTATGTTTGAGCTTAAAACCAAAAAAATGAGCTAGATTCAGAAGCCAAAATCATAGTACAAATCGCCCATTCTGCCATGAACGGTCTTAAATGCTTATTTTAGTGTTATATTCAATACTAGCTGACCTGTGCCCACTTTGTTGGGCCGCGAAAAAAACGCGTCCCTTTTTTAAACATATTTCATTACTGCTCCACTACTATTAGTCATAGCGTGATACTATAAAGCCTATGACACTTCCCGATAAATTCAACTATTCAACACAAAATGAACTTTCAAAATCGGTTCATTAGATTACCCCCTACAACGTTACAAACACACAAACTTTATCTCTTTATAATATTAGTATAGATTTGTATCTGAAAATATCTTACGGCATTTTTTTTTGCCTTTATCTATAGTGATCCAAGAGTTCAGTTGCTTGAATTACTTTGTCTAAATATTATGTACTTTGAGTTTGTCTATTGAACTTATCTCAATAAAAAAAAATAAACAATTTTAAATGCACATAATAGGAAGAATTAAATTAAACAACTAATATTTATTACAATAAATCGGTGCTTTAACAAGTTATTTAATTTTGTGTAACTCATTGTCACTCACAGCCTTTCACGTTTCTGAATTACGAATCATAATAGACTAAAGTGAGTTAAGGTAAATATAAAAAATCATAAGTAATCATACGAGATAAATCAATAGAGGGAATTCAACATTTTTCAAATTCAACATTGGGGTCCTGAAGGCTTTTATTAGCCATGACGTAAGACCAATAAATTGTTTTTATGGACAAGTGAATTTAAATTGATTTAGAATTATGGTAATAATAAAAAGCAATGCACAAAACCATATTTTTTTTTGTATAAATTGGAACTTGTACTATAAAATACTTACACAATTAAATAATGTTGTACTAAAATAATAATTTACTATCTTCTAATATATTACTTAAGTCACCATGGCCCTTTCAGGAGGCATTGGTATCATATGGTTGTATGTAAACCGCTGGTTGTAGTCTGGTATTTTGATGGTGGTATCTGACCATGGTGGACTTGGGTTCCAGCGGTCCATCCCGTCGGTTTCTTCTAAGGTTAAGGGTGGTGGTGCTAATCGCATTCGTTTGGCACTTGGGTATTCCATACCTGCTGACAAAGAAGGAAGAAAAATATTATAGAAAAATGGTAGTAAGCAATTAAACCTAGCAGAGTGTCTATCATCATAACAGCCTATTAATGTCCCATTTCAGCAACAGGCCTCCTCTTATGACGGAGGGATACTTGGCCTACTAATACCACGCTAGGCAAACGGATTGGTATAGGGTTTAATTTCAAGTTTTCCTTCTTTTTATTTTGTAAAGATAATATTAACGGATATTCCCTTAGTCGATTTTTACGACACCCATGGGATGAGATCGGGTGGTGACACGCTGTATTCTTACTCCGTCACCACAAATCATTGTATAATTACCTTCCATAGCAGTACTGGTCCTAGGTTCCTGTATATGATAGTTGACTCTTGGATACTGCTCGTAATACTCTCTCTTGCCGGTGTTAGGGTACATGTACATATTGCTGTTCACGACTATATCTGGTGGTAAGTCGTAGTGGTGGGGTGACCTGATGAAGAAAAAATACTTTTAGAGAACAGGTGAAAGGCAACACTAAAATGATCAGTTCAGATCATTTCAGTGACCTTAGAAAGACTGTGATGTTGAGTGGTAATACCACTAAACGCTCATGCATTGCTTTCTAAGCACCTCAATACTCTAATATAACCAAGTAATAAATTTCAATAATAAACAACTTACGTCAAAACCAATACCGAATAACCACGAATAACAAACTATAATACAAAAACTCTAAACCCTTTTTAGTTAGCCTTTTCGTATTTGATCAGCGAAGCAATTGAAAAACTACAAGATATTGAAATATAAACCTTAACATCATTGAAATAAGGTTCATTTGTTGTGTAGTGTATGTAAAAAGGTGTTTGTTGAAGTATCTTTACAATAAATATGGTAATGAAAGGTGTCAAATTACGCGGACGGACGGTCCGACGGTTAGACGGACGGGGTGATGATTTTCTTATTTATATTCCTTTACGTGACATGACGTATACAAATTGTATGTCTGACCTTGCTTGAGCTTTATTTGCTTTTTTACAGACGATTTCTTCGTTTTAATTTTTAACCTACTTTAAATAGGATGCATTTGGCCCGACGGGGAAGTAATGGTGACCGAGTGAAGTTATATTTAAGTAGGTACCATCCTTTGTCGTAATTTTTGGACCATATTCGTGTTTTCCATTGGATGACCCCAATTGCCGTGTTTTTGTTAAAAAAAAAAAAAAAACTATCATAATTATGACATTTGATTGCAAAATATGTTCGGCTGTTACGTGAGGTTATGTCACAGTAATATCACTAATATCTCCGTGAAAACTAATAGATACTACGAAAGTTTGGAATAAATCCCTTTTATTAAATCCGCCTAGTACCTTGGGCTCAGTTTCTTTCCAGTACATGGGCTGGTCATAATATAATAGGCATACAAATACATGTCCTTTCATTTAAAAAAAAAAGTTAGATATTTATAACAAATACTGAAAAATAAAATAGTGCTCCCTTACCTTTCTTCGCTGATAGTAGATTGAGGAGAATGCGTAGAATAATCAACAGGACCTCTTTCCGAATAAACTCTTTCACAACCGCTGTAGTCTTCCATTGTTTTCGGCTGCACGTACGAAGATACATGGTAACCGGTAAATTCTAGTTCTTGATTCTCTATGTACGGGTATTCTTGGTAAGGGTCCTGGTAACACTGGTCTCTTCTAAAGAACTTTTGACATCGAGGGTCGAGCATACCGCAAGGTTGGTTTTGGTAACCGTAGTATTGGTACAGCCAGGAGTTTGCTAACATTATTGTTGCTTCTTCTTCGCTGTGGATTGAATAGTTTGTTACTCCAAAGGCTTTTTTGTGAGACGGCAAAATGAGTTGTTAATATATGACAGATTATAATGAGAGGAAAGATCTTATTGAAGCTTATTTTTAGAATGTCATGAATTTTCTGTTCGGGATTATAATGTACCTATGTAGAAGGAACAAATTTTCGAGATAGAATTTTGGTCAGGCCTCTGTAAAACTTAAAAATCTACTGATAAGATCCTAAAACGCACCTATTCCCACTGTATAAAACTAAAAAATCAGTCCCATATTTCGGCTTTCCATATTTAAGCTAAGTTTTTAGACGAACCTAAAAGTTTCACGCTCGTTACGGCAATACAATCACAAACATAATTGCTTAAATATTTACCTAAAATAAACCCTATTCTAATCTATCTAGTTTTCAGTTCAGGTTTCATTGTTTAAGGAACGGAATAAAACAGTGAAACTTGTCTTCTAAGGCAGTCACCGCAGAGAAATGTCAAGAACAATACGGCAAGCGCATGCATACGTGCGTAATTTCGCGTGTCCAGTTCGACCGCGCGGCCATAGCGTTTTTTTTAAAAAAAAACCATGTCAATTTTTTGTAAAAATTTGTAGAAGTTGATTCCCAAAACCATAAATTTGTCAAAGATACGGTTAAAAAGTTATAAGGGTTTAAACATGGCCGCGCCATTGAAACGCGGCGAACCGCGCGGCCACTGAGATCTTTAAAACTAAGCCTTGTAGAGACCTGAAATTTACGCAAATGCAAGATTTAATTTGTAAAAAATTTGTAAAAATATAAAAAAAATACTCAGGTTTATAGTTTAAGAGCTATAACACTAAAACCGAATGGCCGCGCCATTGAAACGGTGGAGAAAACGCTATCGCCTGTATCTCGCTGAAAAAAAATCGCAGAGGTGTGTAGTTTATTGTAATTACCCAGATTTGAATTTGTCGAAACTAGGAAAAATACAACAAAAATTCCTAGGTTTATATTTCAGGAGCTATAAGACTAAAACGATATGGCCACGCCATCGAAACGGTGAATAAAACGTTATTTCGCCTGTATCTCGCTGAAAAAGCATCGCAGAGGTCTGGAGTTTTTTGTAATACCTAGATTTTAATTTGTCAAAACTAGTAAAAATACAATAAAAATTCTTAAGGTTATATTTCAGAAGCTGTAGAACATTATCAGTATGTGGTGCGATAGGGTGACCATGTCTTATTGTTTACAGAATACTTTCTACTTATTGTTACAGAAATTATAATTCAAGGATTCTAAATAAAATTAAAATGAAACCATAAATATAAAAACAATTATGTTTATTGCTTGAAAAGTCAATAATACAGTTACAGTCCGCGTGGACTTACGAAAAACTAGCCCTAAGATTGGTTTAAATGACGCAACTCCGCCCCTAAGCTATGTGATTAGTAATGCACACTATTGCATCTCACACGCGCCACCCCCGCGCGCCTCCGCAGGTCAGTGCGACGCGTACAGCCGTTAGTACTTATTATTCTGTGGTACAGCGACGTAAGCGTAAGAGTTTCGTTATCAGTGTGTCGTTGTGATGTTAACACGATAAAAAAGTGATCTACTGATTATTAAAATGTTCAGTTCGTGTGTAATTACGATTAAGTGTTGTACTGTGGTGTAACGTCAGTTCGGTAAATTATGTAAACAATTCAGCAGAAGTGATTAAGGTATGTTGCATTTAAATATTTTATGATTATGTTAGAGCTCTCTCTTTATTTGTATGGATGACCGTGTAGTTAAGATATTTTACTATGAAATATTTACAATCTTATGTATATGAACTTATATGAAATACTAAAAACTATCTAATAACTAACAAAAATAATAATAATATATAATGTTTGCCCTGCAGTGGGACAATAATAGGCTGGATTATTATTATTTAATGTTTTATTAAATCATATAGGTAATTAGAACTTTACTTAGAACATTTGAAATGATTGTAAATCATTTTGATTCCACATTTTTAAATAAGTACAATCATAACTAGCAGGGATGTAGATATATGTTTTTACTTTAAGCGTAATATTATATGAATGGAAAAATTACTAAAAAAACTAAAGTCAATCATTTGAAAGATATACACTTCCAAAGTCGTAAAATGAGCCCCCCCCCCCCGCCTCTAACTTTTGAAATAATAAAGTTGGAAAAAAAAATTGATGTAAATGTCAATAAAAACTTTCAATGAAAACTGGTTTGAACAAGATACAATCATAAGTTTTTGAGATATAGCACAATTTCAAAAACCGCACACGTTACTTTGTAATTCATACAAACACTATGAAAAACAAAGTTAAGAGCAAAACTTTGCTTGTTACTACGGAACACTTCATGGGCGAGTCCGACTCGTACTTCCCCAGTTTTTTTTTGTAACTCCACTGGTAAAATCTCTCTTCCTTTTCCTCTCACTCATTATTTTTTACAAAACCAGAAGTACAATATTATTATTATTTGTTGTATTACAATTTAAAAATACACCATTAAAATAAATAAAATAATTTCTGTAACAATAAGTAGAAAGTATTCTGTAAACAATAAGACATGGTCACCCTATCGCACCACATACTGATAATGTTCTACAGCTTCTGAAATATAACCTTAAGAATTTTTATTGTATTTTTACTAGTTTTGACAAATTAAAATCTAGGTATTACAAAAAACTCCAGACCTCTGCGATGCTTTTTCAGCGAGATACAGGCGAAATAACGTTTTATTCACCGTTTCGATGGCGTGGCCATATCGTTTTAGTCTTATAGCTCCTGAAATATAAACCTAGGAATTTTTGTTGTATTTTTCCTAGTTTCGACAAATTCAAATCTGGGTAATTACAATAAACTACACACCTCTGCGATTTTTTTTCAGCGAGATACAGGCGATAGCGTTTTCTCCACCGTTTCAATGGCGCGGCCATTCGGTTTTAGTGTTATAGCTCTTAAACTATAAACCTGAGTATTTTTTTTATATTTTTACAAATTTTTTACAAATTAAATCTTGCATTTGCGTAAATTTCAGGTCTCTACAAGGCTTAGTTTTAAAGATCTCAGTGGCCGCGCGGTTCGCCGCGTTTCAATGGCGCGGCCATGTTTAAACCCTTATAACTTTTTAACCGTATCTTTGACAAATTTATGGTTTTGGGAATCAACTTCTACAAATTTTTACAAAAAATTGACATGGTTTTTTTTAAAAAAAAACGCTATGGCCGCGCGGTCGAACTGGACACAATTTCGCTTTAGATATTTTGGAACAAGATTTCGGATAGCCAAATTTAACTGTCAGATAAATTTAAATATACTTTACTTAATATATGTAAGTATAAACAGTATGAAGTAATGCATATGATTGATTATATCAAATGAAACTTTTGTAATTAATCACGGGTAGCAATTATTAATATTTCGATAGTTTTTTGATTGGTTAAAGATTATACTTATTATGTTGAAATAAAGACTTGTACTGTAGTTTGATGGGTGAGAGTGCTGTAGTTATATTCTTGCTCTTTCTTTAATTTTTTTGGTACATTTTTTTTCTAGACTAAATTAGCAGCGTCTAGTATAGAAGAGATAAATTGATTAGAAGAACAACATTATTGTCGTATCAAGATTTTTTTTTTGAAATTATAAATTTGTGATTCTGGTACTGTGCAGCCGTAATAAGTTAAAAAGGGATGAGCTGAAAATAGAGATGGGAAGTTTGCCGTGTGGTCTTTTTATGGGAGAAGGTCAAATAACTCCGTTCTTGACTGCTGTGAGGCTTATTATAAGGATTTTATAAAGTTGCTCATCTTTAGACGTATTTAGGCTACGATAACTGCTAACCATCATGTCGGTCTTCAGTTTTTTTGATTTCGTACTGGTATAAAGAAATATGGGTATATATTTTTGTACATATTTACCTTAGTATCTGGTTGGTAGCCACAATGAACTGTCGCGGTGTATCCGTGGCGTCTTTCACTTGAAGAACAACGTGTACCCATAGGAACTGGCCAGTTCTTTGTTGTAACTTTATCAATAAGATGCAACATTTGTCTTGTTCTGACTGTGTTACTGCAACAAAACATAAAAACTTAAAGAAGAAGAAGAAGAAAAGAAAGAAAGAAGTTAATAATTTTTTTTACAAATTGAGACTGATTTTTAATAACACGTATTATTCACAAGTTATCTAAAAGTTACGGGAAGACATATATGTATAGAAAAATATTTTAATAGGAAATTAAGAAAACTTTACAAGAATACTTATACGAACTTAGCCACTGTTGGCGTTCGTTGACTGCTATTATAAACGGACTATTTTGTATCTGCGAAAGAATGAAAACTTGATGAAAGACCCTATAACAACGGGTTTACCGTTTGGAGGAGGCCTATATTCCGCAGTGGACGTCTATAGGCTGATATGGACAACCAGTTTATCAAGCGTAATATAGGCAAACGACGTCAGCTCTATGATGAAAAGAAGCCAATCAAGAAAATGTTTAAGTACCATTAATATCCTTTATTCAGAAAACCTGCTGAATAAGTCTATTGCATTTTCAACACAAACATGATTGACCACGGAAACAAAGCTGAAGTCTTGTCAGAGGTTTAAAATAAGAATACTTACTTAATCTATGTTTAGTCTGTGCTTCTCGCAAACTATCCCAATGTATTAACTGGTACCATGAAACATCTGTTAACTCTGTTTTCTTCCATCCCAAGTACCATTCACCACTGAAACAAAATAAATTGTTAGGCATTGTAATACAAAAAATATTGTTAATGGAATTCCATTAACAATATTTTTAAGCACATTTTCCGCAAGAGCCCTGTATCACGGGGACTTTAAAAAACATAAAACTAACGGACATAACCTACATACAATAAGAAAATCATTTGAAAATCGCACAAAAATAGCGTAGGATTCGAACCCGATTACTTACGCATTCATCATAACAGCCCATTAATGTCACACTGCAAGGGGCCTCCTCCCGTGACGGTGGGATACTTGGCCTATTAATACTACGCTGGCCAGACGTATAGGTATAGGGTTTAATTTCCAGTTTTCCTTCTTTTTATTTCATCTCAGATTTTTCACGGATAGTCCCTTAGTCGGTTTTTACGATACCCATAGGATGAGATAGGGTGGTGACATATTATACTCCGTCACCACACGCATTGCAGTATACAAAACCACTGTATCATCAAGGCAGTCAAACATAATTTCAATTTATCAAATTAATTACTTTTTAATTAAAAATAAATAATTAAAGCATGATGGATAATGAAGCATTTCATCATAAAAATGATCTTAAAATAATATTTTGGTTAAAGAGCTTTAAAATTAATTAATCTTAGTCACAAACTAGATTAGGTAGTACGTAGGTATAAAAATCTTCTTTAATATAAAGTTAGATCATAGCTGTCAAATTGATGAGGCGTCTCTCTTTCAATAAGTTTTTTTTCATTAGTTTTTATATTGACTAGATTTACAAAACACTCATCTGATAGTAAGTTTCACGCTTTTTCATAATAATATGAGTAACTTGACGACCTCTGTGGAGTAGTGGTTATATAACATGGCTGCTACGCAGAGGACTCGGGTTCGATTCCCGCTCAATGCAAATCTTTGTGTGCATGAACATGATTGTTTGCATTGGTCTGGGTGTTTTCTATGTATAATATTTATGTATGTATTTGGTAAGTGACCACCGCCGCCCATGGACACCCGCAACACCAGAGGAATCACAGATGCGTTGCCGACCTTTTAAAAGGGAGTACGCTCGTTTCTTGAAGCTCCCCAAGTCGTAACGGTCCGGAAATATCGTCGCAACGAGCAAGCGCAATATGTTTATCCGTTGTCTAGTACTCATAGTACTAGTTTTGCTTAGTTTGAGACTAGATGGCGTTGTTTGAATGTGTGAGGAATTTGAGTAACAGAAGGACACTACATTTTATAAATATAAAGTTCGAACAACCTCTGTGCTCGTCACCCTAGGACGCTACTTTATATTATGTCATTACAGCTTTATCATTTCAATAGTGTAAGGCAGATAGAACGTAGGAGGTACATTAAGCGAACTCTTGCTCGGAGAGACCTAATATATCATAACAGACCATGAATGTACCACTGCAGGGACGGGCCTCCTCCCGTGAAGAAGGGATACTTGGCCTACTAATACCACGCTGGCCAAACGGATTGGTATAGGGTTTAATTTCAAGTTTTCCTTCTTTTTATTATGTAAAGATAATAAAAAGAACGGATAATTTAACGGATAGTCCCTTAGTCACACTGTATTCTTACTCCGTCACCACACGGAGAGACCCAACACTAGCTCTTTTAAGCTGTTGTTATCCTGCGTAAGACTGCAATGCTTGATCTCATGCCAGTAATACAGTAAATTGAATATAAAAAGAAAAGAATTCTCCTATTTTTTCTAAACTATGATTTTCGTGTTTATTAAAGGAACTAAAGAACAGCAAATAGATATACTAACTTGGCATCAATATGTATTATCTTCATGTCCATAGAGTGCACCGTGGTAAATACATTGGTAGCGCCATGCACCACACATTCTCTCGTCTCTGGCATTGCTAGAGGTGTGCAAACGCACAGAAACACGGGCTCATTGCGGCTGCAGAGCGGTAGGTATGATACGTAATGTCCTCGGATAAGAACTACCTGAAATAGAAGTAGAAATTAGATCATCATCATCATTATATGTAACTGCCCATTAATGTCCCGGGAAGGAGGGATACTTGGCCTACTAATACTACGCTGGCCAGACGGATTGGTATAGGGTTTAATTTTAAGTTTTCCTTCTTTTTATTTCGTAAAGATAATATTCACGGATAGTGCCTTAGTTGGTTTTTACGACACCCATGGGATGAGATGGGGTGAAATTATATATTTGATTTTTATTTTTTTTAGGATTTATTTACTGGATAGAAGAGATATCAGATCTACTGTATAAACCCTGGTTTTCTTAAGATTTTTCTCGTTTTCCAAAGATACTAATTTTGTCCTTCTACTCAAATCTTTAGACATCTTTAAGACAGGCTGGGGTAAAAACATGATATGTTTTTACTCTGAGGGACATTTCAGTCTAGTTTGTTGGTTCTTTTAATACACATGTATTTTGTTTTCATTAATTTTATATAATCAGAAACCAGCCATGAGAAAAGACCGCAAGAAAGTCACAGTAAAAATAATTTACAATTATTAATGCTAAAATAATAAAGTAGGTGTTAGCGAAGTGCCGCTACCAACGTTTAGTATTTTTTTAAACCAAAATGGTGGAAAAAAAGTATACGTTCCACCACAATGGTAAGTGGTTACCGTAATCTAAGAACGCTTGCAACACTAGAGGCACCACACGCGCTTTGCCAATCTAAAATGTATTCTTCATTCTCTTGACAGACCCTTACTGAAGTTGAAATAAACAGATAAAATATATCATTATAACAGCCCTTTAATGTTCCACTGGCCGGGCCTCCTCCCGTGACAGAGGGATACTTGGCCTACAATACCACGCTGGCCAGACGGATTGGTATAGAGTTTAATTTTAAGTTTTTCTTCTTTTTATTTCGTAAAGATAATATTCACGGATAGTCCCTTAGTCGGTTTTTACGACACCCATGGGATGAGATGGGATGGTGACATATCTAAATAGAACATATAAATATAAATGTACTTACTTTTTGGTCCCCGAACCTCATTTGTCTTCTTGCATTTCTAGATACATTCATTCTACAAAAGAAATGCCTATTCTTTGGTACATTTTCAGTCTCTCCGTTACTCCTATTTAATTCCATTTGTACTGTTTGGTGGTCTTGTCTATCTATTATATCATAAACACTATCACCATGTATCAGGAGATCCTCCTAAAAGTTAAATTTAGTATTAACTATAGCTCTATATTGGTCTTTATTAAGGTTTAATATTTAGGGTCGTAGCACAGATATCAAAACGTAAAGGGATCGTCACCGCCTCACCTTTCTTCTCGGCGTCAAACAGTAGCGATGCGATTATGTTACGATTCCCATTAGTATGCGGTGCAGAAAGGAGTTTCAGCAAATAATACTAAACAGCTCGAGTTGATACGGTGACGATCCCTTTCCGTTTTCATGTGTGTGCAACGAACCTTATTCGTATATAGGATTTAGTTTATTTCTATTTTGCTTTTAAAGTTTCTTTGATTGAACTTGATGATAAATATAATATAAAACAATATTAACTTAAACAAACTGATCTTTTATTTATGAGATATAAAATTCGAAGCTTACCATAGAATGTCCTAAGTATTCAGCAGCATTTTCCGATATATACAACAATTTTCCATTCTGTGTCATCATCATCATAAAACCATTCATTGCCTGAAATAACAATGTAAAGTTATTTTATGTTTTAACATCAAAATAGTCATAAACATGAAAAAATATAAAAACATACCTTTGAAAATCCGATATTAGGTGTTGGAGTAGCTTGTTCCTGATACTGATAGGTGAAGTCGTGACTTTTGAACACTAAAACAGAAAGAAATACTGTATTATGGGTGAAGTAATAGCAAGTGTAGATAAGATAGCGGACTAAATGCATTTTAAACGTCTTAATATGCCTTTTCGTGACTGAAGGTGAGCTGACAAAAAGTTTGGGAGACAATGTGATCTTACAGATCAAGGATAAGGGTGAACGTGATGAGTTTGGTCAAAGATTTGGAGCATGAGAACTAGACGCGGAAATCTTACATGGAAATGAAGATGTATTTTTATATTCACGACTTTCAGAGTTTTCGAGATGAAATTGTTGACAAGAATTTTAATGAGTTTTGTTGTTTTGTTTGGTCTGGTTTTACTTTGTTGGGTATTGGTTTCAATTGTAGTGTTTAGTAAGACATGAGTAATTATTTTTTATTTATCTAAGGTAAAGTACTAAGTAGATATTACTGTGCTGTTATGATTTACAAGTTTATTTTTACTTTAATAGTTTTGTTATCTATGTATTTACGCCACAAAATATACCGGACAAGAGAGGAAAAGAAGGTTTGTGTTAAGTTTTTTTTTAACCTAGCTGTCTACTTAGTCTGTTTTATTACCCCTCCGAATTGAGAAACGATTTTATGAATTATAGTATTACTTACTATGTTGACGATCTAAGTGGCGTAGTAGGTATAGAGGCCCACAGAGCCCTTGGCTTATATTCCCGTTGCATGCAAAACTGATTGTGCATAAACATAAAAACATGAATGTTTTCATTGGTGCAAGTGATTTCTTTGTATAACATGTATCTATTTATTTCCTAAAAAGTACATAAGTACGTTTATCCTCTCCGTGGGGTGACAGAGTAAGAATACAATACCTCATCTCATCCCATAGGTGTCGTAAAAACCGACTAAGGGACTATCCGTGAATATTATCTTTACGAAATAAAAAGAAGGAAAACTTGAAATTAAACCATAAACCAATCCGTCTGGCCAGCGTGGTATTAGTAGGCCAAGTATCCCTCCGTCATGGGAGGAGGCCCGTCCCTGCAGTGGGACATTAATGGTCTGTTATGATGACGTTTATCCGTTCTCTAGTTAGTACCCTATAGCAGCTTTACTTATTTGGGACTAGATAGCGTTGTAAGGATAATAGCTTTTCAAAAGTAGGTGATCTCTGCTATACACGTTTTTCCTTTAAGACAACAACAACCTATTAGTATAGTCAAACGTTATAGATCTTATTAATCCTGACCTCCTAAGTTCTTGTTACATAATGTTGTCAAAGACTGCGTGGGTGTGTTGGGAACATTCTAAAGTAATGAGTAATGTTGAAAGTCGTCCACTGATCTCTATTATAATATTCTTGGTCGAGGCTACTCTAATTATATGCCTAGTTATGATATGAAAGGTAATTTTAGTTCTCATGCGTCTGACTTGTGTTTGTTTTAGTTTTTGATGACTTATTTAATAAATACTGTAAGCAGATACGGTGCTCGTAATCGTTTTATTTAGGTGAAATACTTATTATTACTTATTTGTGTATTAAATCGACTTCAAAAAAAGAGAGGAGCACCTCAACTCTATAGAATCTTTATTTTTTTTACTTATTTTTGTTTCCTCTGAACTCTGTTATATCTTGTCTTTATGTATGTTATTTACATCTAAATCAAGTATCACCTAAAAACTTGAAATAAACTTAATAGATTTCAATATAACTTGATCTTATGCCCGATTTACACATCGACAAGTACAGTAGCGAGTTAACTTGCCTCATTGGCGAGTTATGTCACTTTATGCGTGTAGACGGCAAAAGCGAGTTAAGTAGTAAGTTGCCGATTAAGTTGATTTGAATACAGCTCGATCCTATTTTTTGGCGAGTTAAGTACGAAGTAGCCCCCTCTCTCGCGTCTCCCTCACCCCGCCGGCTCGGCGCTCGCAGCGCCCGCCGTGTAGACGGGCGAGTTTAGTAAGTTCTAATATGTATTTATTTTTATTTTTGTCTGTTTTTCTATGTATAATGTGTACGTATTTACAAAAGTATTTAAGTATATTTATGCGTTGTCTAGAACCCATAGTACAGTCACGAGCATAAATATATTACTATGGGCAGGTTGGCAATAACATCTGACATTTCAATGAGTTCAATAATATCTCTCTGCACGAACGCAGCATAAACATCTGATAACTCATTGGCAACATATAATTCTGACAGGCCACACGGCAAAAATATGTGACGCGCCACTTTTCTCAAAAATATCTGATATGTCGTCTCGTGCAAATATATCTGACATTTGATAGTTTCTGTATTTCTGCAAGAATTGGTGTGTTTTTCCAGTAGACTTCATTAATATCTGACTTCAACATAGCGGCATAAATATCAATTACCTTTAGGTAATTTAAATTTATTTGATATAATTTGAGTATTTACATAAAAATAGTTGGTTTATATTATATTTATTTATTTTAATAATTAAAATGAATATTATTCCCATTTATTTACTTTAAATAATTAATATTTTTTCATGATTTGATATGAAGTGGTAATAATATCTATATTCTAAAATAATAAGTATATTTTATTTGAATAAAGTATAATTATAACGATATATAAATAATAATAACAGGGGCGTTATTATACCTTCACTGTTTTCATATAAAAGACATTAATATTTGGATACTATTATTATTCGTAAAAAACATAATGATATATTTTCTTATATGTTATTACTCCTATTTATTATTCCTTTTATTATACATTGGTCCTACTTTTATGTTATTAGTCTAAAACCTTCTTTGTTAAATGGACTTTTATGCATAACAATTATTGGAGACCGCTCACACAGTGGACCGACGACTTGGTTAAGGAGGCGGGAAACCGATGTATGAGTGAGGCACAGGATCACGCAAGGAGATACCTATTTGGAGGGAGCCTATGTCCAGCAGACGCCCATTAGCTAATGGATTGGATTGGAATCTTTTGATATAAATGGAACCAGTAATTTGTTTAATAACAAGCCGTGAGACTAATTGCCGTAAGGACCGTTTTTACCTTGTGTTGTGGTTTGAACCTTAGATTGATCTCATAGCTGAACATTAAACCCCGCAATTTTTATAGGATTAAGTCCGGGATCCTGGGCGGAAAATCTATGAGTTTTAGCGTATGAGTTCTTGCATGAAACCTTTTAGGGACTATGTGAGAGTTGTGTATTAAATGTTATCGTGCAGCAGATACTTAGATATGAACCAAGTCAGAATAACAGATGCAACGAATTACGAAATTTATTAATTACTTTGTTATTCTGATTACATGTGTGCACTGGATTTTCGACTAAATCCCCAACAAGAAACAAGTAGATACCATTTAGGGAGGCTTCAGGCTTAAGTGTATGGTGGCCATTAGTTTACCTACTACTAACCTTCTTAAAAGTTATACTCTTGGTTCATACTGGACTAGGGTGGCTCTTGATCGAGCACACTGGCAAGATTTAGAGGAGACCTTTGTCAATAGACACTTCGAAATTCGTGATACAATCTAGTTGTCATTCTCAATTTGTGTTCATATTAATTGTAAATTTCGGAGAATTAAAGGCTATTTTTATTTAATTATTTATTATTTAACCTAAAAGTGGTCATGGAAAAACGGTTTCTACGGCAGTCAGTCTCAAGGCTTGTTATCAAACAAATTACTGTTTCCATTTATATTAAAAGATTTCATTAGCCAATTGACGTCCACTGCTGGAGATAGATAGAGATAGGCTTCCTCTAAATATCTCTTTGCGTGATCCTGTGCCTCCCTCATCCATCGGTTTCCCGCCTCCTTAACCAAGTCGTCGGTCCACCGTGTGAGGGGTCTCCAGTCATTTTTATGCATAAATAGTCCATTTAACAAAGAAGACTAATAACATACAAGTAGGACCAATGTATAATAGAAGGAATAATAAATAGGACCAATAACAAATAAAGAATATATCGTTATGTGAATAAATCATGTCATCAAAATATTTATTTGAAGAAAATAAATAGGAATAATATTCATTTTAATTATTAAAATAAATAAATATAATATAAACCAACTATTTTATGTATATACTCAAATTATATCAAATGAATTTAAATTAGGTAAGAATAATAAATAGGAGCAATAACATAATATGAAAATATCATTATATTATTTACGAATAATAATAGTATCCAAATATTAATGTCTTATGTATGAAAACAGTGAAGGTATAATTACGCCCCTGTTATTATTATTTAAATATTATACTTTATTCACATTGATTTATAAAAAACCCAAGATGCACATTTTCAAACAAAACTAACAGCCAAAAGTGTCACCAAATTAAACATACGCAATAAATACGTATAGTAATATCGTAAACATATTTTTTTTTTCAAATTCAATCTTACACGCATGACATAAAGTTGTATTTAAAAAGTAATGCACATAAAGCAATAAAATTTAATGATTGACGTTTGCCGGTAGAACAACGCGATACTAATTTAAAAAAAGTGCACAATGCGCCTATTTGTAGCGGACGGTTTTGGGAAGTGGAGTGTGTATCTTTGGTTTTTTGTAAATCAATGTTTATTCAAATAAAATATACTTATTATTTTAGAATATAGATATTATTACCACTTCAAATCAAATCATGAAAAAATATTAATTATTTAAAGTAAATAAATGGGAATAATATTCATTTTAATTATTAAAATAAATAAATATAATATAAACCAACTATTTTTATGTAAATACTCAAATTATATCAAATAAATTTAAATTACAGAAAGGTAATTGATATTTATGCCGCCATGTTGAAGTCAGATATTAATGCACTCTACTGAAAAAACACACCAATTCTTGCAGAAATACAGAAACTATCAAATGTCAGATATATTTGCACGAGACGACATGTCAGATATTTTTGAGAAAAGTGGCGCGTCACATATTTTTGCTTTGTGGCCTGTCAGAATTATATGTTGCCAATGAGTGATCAGATTTTTATGCTGCGTTCGTGCAGAGAGATATTATTGAACTCATTGAAATGTCAGATGTTATTGCCAACCTGCCCATAGTAATATATTTATGCTCGTGACTGTACAAGCTCTGGTTAGTTTTTTTTTCTGGTTAGTTTGTGTAAAACTGTAAGGAATATTTATTATTAATCTATACTTTTCTATTAAAATTTTACTTTCAGTGTGTTGTGCAAGTGTTAATACTATTTCTCGTATAATAGCGCGTAAATTGGTATTCAATTGTTCAATATCCATTTTATTGATTAAAATAACCGTAAACAATCTCAGGCGACGCACGCCGGCACGCACGACGCGACTGGTCTTCGTCTCTGTTCGGCAACTTATGAGCTGTACTCGCCTACGTGTGAACTGTACTTACTACTTATTACTTACTACCTGTCTATTTTTTTAACTCGCTACTGTACTTGTCGATGTGTAAATCGGGCATTAGTCTTGATTAGTTTAGGAGTTTCCGAGATACAACTTAACCTCTCAGTTAGTTCAATTGCGTACAGAGTCGGTTAAAAAGACCTCTGCTTTTTAACTGACTTCAAAAAAAAAGAGGAGGTTCTCAATTTGGTTATAATAATATATCTTTTTTTGTTTGTTACCTGATTTCTCGAAAACGGCTAGACCGATTTGTTAAAAGGTCATTTTAGCACACAAAGAAAACAGTAATATCAGCTAGTCTTATAGATATGGTAACTTACCTTGCTGAAAATAATTCATCTTCCTCACGTAAACACAAACGAGAGCCATTAGCTGTAGCTGTGAGAGCCTCTGCCTAGTGGAAGGAGGCAGCGGTAGTAAGTCTCTTAGGTTCGATATTTCTGCGTTGATTAGGTCTCGCCTCATCTTGCTTGCTCCTTTCGTTGATTTTGTTGGTTCGAATCTATGAAGAAGCATCAATATTAATTAAATTGTAAATAAATAAAATATTTTTTTTATGTAATACGAGGCAAACAAGCCAGCAGGTCACCTGATGGTAAGTGATCACCGCCGCCCATGGACACCCGCAACACCAGAGGTATCACAGATGCGTTGTCGACCTTTTAATATGTCTAATTATTTGGGCATGAACTACTATTTGTATTTAATTTCATCTAAAAGTTGATGAATAATTCATGGTGTCCTCACCTAATTTTATCGAGTGGGTGTCGTAAAAACTGACAAAAGGCAATTTTATAGATACTTAGGTATTAATTTACTTTACAAAAACAAAAGAAGGAAAACTTGGTATTAATAAAGGCAACTTTTGCAAATAAAACCTATTTTAACGGCAGGGTAATTTTCGTTATTATATTCGTTTATAATGTCATGCCAAATTTGGCACTTTATTAACCAATGAAACGACGCCAAACGTCAATATAGACTGTTGGGTTGTCACGAATTTTAAAAATCCTATGCAAACCTCTTTAAAATATTGGTATAGATTAGTATAGATACGCTTACGAGAATTAGCCTTCTGTTTAACTAATCATTAAATATGTTAACTAAAACAGGATTAAGAATATCAATAAAAAGCCCCCAATCCCTAACTAATAAAACAGCGGACATAGATATATAAATCAAAGTAGATGCGCTCACAGTCGGCGCGGCGATTACACAACGCTTGTAAGATATACTATGTTAATACATGTATGACAAGACACCTGTCCGGAACATTGTATCCGCGCATTGTCTTACTGTCTACAAATTATATTACTTATACAATATTTTTCATAAGGAAAAAGTTCTTTTTTAATTTATTAATAAATTTAATTATGTTTAAATTAGACGTAAATACATTTTAAAGTATCAATATCCGAATAGAATATAATAATAGTAACACGCGGATTTAATTCTGATCAGACAGTTTGGCATAGGTTTGGTTAATACGTAGATTTCAAGAAAACCATAAAATTAGGTATGCTAACTAGATTGACGTAACTTACATAAAATAAAATTAAGTAAGCGTTATAGTCGCTATAAATACACATATAATTTTCCTAGTAAATACCTATATTATTGCGGTCAAATAACATCATCTTTAGTTTTATAATATTCAGCAAGTACTTATCTATTATTAATTATATTAGTATATATTATGAATAGCTCCGTGAGAAGGTAAATTACTTTGAATAATAATCTAAAACGTGGTTATTGCGAAAATTTCCTTCCATAAAGAAGAAGTCATCATCTAAAAAGGATGTTTCCATTAAAATCGATGTTTGAGGAAATTCCCGCGTCTATCACGTGAATTTTGGGTCTGAATCTTAATGAAAGAACTATTGTTTTCTTTTTACCAAATACAAAACAAGCACAAAGACAAGTATTGCAGAAATCTGTGAATCTGTGTGCAGCAAAATAGCTAAGATAATAGAAATAAATCTACTTAAAACAACTGAATGCAATATTATATACATTGCTCATAGAAGTAACTAATAACCTAGTCACGTACAGGAAACATTTGATGTATCGCGTTGACAACTTAGTTATATTTTTCATACCTTGTATTATTTAAATAAATATTTTGTAAAATTTTTTAGCCCTGAGAAATATTTGTTTTTTTGTTTTGAAGAGACAATATTTGAAGTAGGCCTATGTCCAGCAGTGTCCGTCAATTGGCTGATAGATGATGATATAATTTTGTGTTATAATGATGAAATTATTTTATTAACGTAATGTGGGATTGAAATTTAACTCTTGTTGCTTCTTGGCTAAGAAAAATTTATCATTCCCAAAGTCTACGTGATTATTAAATAAGTTGTTTAAAATACTACACTCTAAAAATTACTTTTACCTCCTAAACTCACTCGCAAAATTACTTTTACCTCCTAAACTCACTCGCATTTTAAGTTCTAAATTTAACCTAAGATAACAAATGTTCTATTGTTTTAAAAATACCGAATCAATTTATCTAAAACTATAGATTAAAACAATATCTATCACTTCGTTCACATTAAAACTTAATTATTTTACACGCAACAAATTGTCTACAACACAAAAAAAAAATAAGGAAGTGTCTTTCCGTCTGTCCGAAGCATGTTAACATGCGCGTTTGGGCACCCGACGCGCCGCTGTGCGCATGCGCGACCCTTTCATCTCACCAAGGAGTCCTTTATAAAAAAAAAACTACCATCTTTTTTTTCTGAGTGATTATATTTTTTTTCCAAAGCATCGTTAAGTATGATTGTGGGAACCACGGCCAGTGTTATTAATTCGATTGAATCGATTGTTTGTTTTTCGATGATCGATTGATTTAATAGCGAATAAATTTGATGATTAATCGATTTATGTGTGTGTTCTTCTCATTGAATTTGTCATTTTAAGTGATGAACTGCGTTTAGTGATAAATATTGTGTTGTTAATTTAATATGATTATAATTTGTTTTTATCAAAGATCCGGCTGTTTTTTTAAATGTAGTTTATATAAATTGATGGACTTGAAATATGTTTAAAATAAAATTATTGTTAATAATATTTTTATACTTAATACGTACAATTGATTTATTTTTGGTTTGTTATCATGTTAGATAGAGCAAAAAGTTGTTCATTTCTATAAAAAATACCTACCCAATTAAGGCTTATTTTAGTTTTTCTTTCTGTGAGAGATTAATAATAGAAAATTGAAAATAATTTTTTCAATCAATTTTAAGTTTTTTATTTGAAAATACATGGATATTCTTCCTAGTTGGTGCTATAGAAATTTCATCAAAAGCTAACTAATTAGGTTCTTATTTTAATGAAAATTTAACTTCTTTGAACAATTCGGTATGTAAACTAAAAGTTTACCTATGTCGATTCCAAAACCGTTTAGAGATTTTAGATTGTTAAGGAATAAAATCATATTTTTAGCGCAACAAACCGCAAGATTGTGTTCATTTTTTAAATTATACATGAATTAATTTGTCTTTCATTTGACTTCTAAATGACATCATGCGTCCGGCTGATCAGAAGTTCGTCACTGCCTTCATTGCTCAAGTAATTCGGCCGAATTACTTACACAAGTAAAACTTGAAATATTTATTACCAATAAACTATAAGTAGGAACGCAAAAATACTCAAATAAGTTATTTATAATTAATAAACCTTTAAAATAGAAATATATAAAAATAAAAATAAATCTTTACATACCGAATGTAGGAAAATTAAACTGCGTAAGCAGACTTTAAAAGGCCGACTCCAAGAGTTTTTTAATTAAAATATTATTATGTTCTTCACTAATTTATACTAAAATTACTAAGCTTTTTAAGCTACTAACAAAACATTATCCTAACAATTTCGTCAACCAACGCGCCTCTCTATAAAGGAGACCGAACATTTTTTTTAAATATAACAAATCAAGAATGTATCTGTAAAATCGTTTACACGTGGTCCAACAAAAACTGACATTCCTTACATACTGTACCGTGTAATGACGTGAAGGCTTTCACGGTAATTGTGGAAGAGCGACCGTTTCCGTAGTACATTAGCTGGTCATCTCAGGGACCGTAGCTGATGCAAATATGGGATTGACGTTATTTTAAGTGAAATATAAATAAAATAAATAAAAAATAAAATATAAATCATTTATTTTCTGATCCATAGTGTAAGTAACAATATAACGTATAGACTAAGTTAGTATACCTACCTATTATAAGACAGAGACACAAAATTAAAACATATAAGTAACCTTAAACATTAATATTATGATTTTATAATAATATTTTCGATTTAGGTTGTATTAATTTAAAGATTCGAGAAATCGGGAAATTTTAGTTTGAATTAAATATATATTTTTTTGGGTTTGTTTACCATTTGGTGATTTGTTGGGTATATCCATTGATATATAAAAAACCCAAGATGCACATTTTCAAACAAAACAAACAGCCAAAAGTGTCACCAAATTAAACATACGCAATAAATACGTATAGTAATATCGTAAACATATATTTTTTTTCAAATTCAGTCTTACACGCATGACATAAAGTTGTATTTAAAAAGTAATGCACAAAAAGCAATAAAATTTAATGATTGACGTTTGCCGGTAGAACAACGCGATACTAATTTAAAAAAAGTGCACAATGCGCCTATTTGTTGCGGACGGTTTTGGGAAGTGGAGTGTGTATCTTTGGTTTTTTGTAAATCAATGGGTATATCACATTAATTATTATTATATGAAAACAAATGTTTTTTAGAAAAGGCTTTTATTTAAATGCCCTGAAAAGAAGAAAATAATGTTTTTCTTCAAATTTTCAAATTCAAATTTCAAATTTCAAAATACTTTATTTCATAAAATTTATTACAAATTGTTTGAAATCGTCGTTTACTTAAAATTGAAGCTACAATTAAAATTATAGATCGACACAGACAAACGCTACAGCACTAAAAAAGCCGCGTTGTATTGTCAAATGTAAATTAAAGGAGAAAAATAAAACCAATCTACTACTCGAATCTACTTGTCTGTCTGTGTTGATCTATAAATTCCAGTTTCCAAATGGTAGGGCCAATGAGAAGAAATCTGGCAAAGAAACTCATGGCAACTCTTTTAAAATTCAGTTGTGTTTACATTTTTTTTTACATAAATCATATACCCAATCAAAATATTTGACAGTACCAGACAGGATAATACACCATTTATACATCATAAAAAATAATAATCAAAGAAAAGAAAAATAGAAGACAAGCATGAGAACAAGGAAGACAGAAAAAAATATAGAAAGGATACAATAATACAATAAGAACTTAGAGATAAAACAATTAGCACAAGTAGCACACATAAATAAAAAAAGTGCATAAACTTGCATTATTTGAGACAGCCTGGGGAACAGAAGCAGTTAATCCCAAGCCTTTTTGTCTTTCGTGTAGTCTAGGATAGTATAATATCCCTTTACGATAAGTTTTTGTTTGACTACATTCTTAAATTTATTAAAACTTAGATCTTGAATATCTTTCGGAATTTTATTATAAAATCGGACACATTGACCCTGAAATGAACTATGTATTTTTTGGAGCCTAGAATACGGATGAATAGGGGGAATCCCCCTAACGCCGGACAGCACATAGTACCGGACAAAACATGTCGATAGATGGAATAACGCTCTTAGTACATAGCATTTGTATAATCGAAAAGGTTCAAGTCAACGGTCACATCCCCCTCGAGGCGCAGGAGGGGTCAACCTTGTTCGATACGCCGTACAGGTTACACGTTAGTCATTTTGCGCGGGAATTTGCTGCATCTTGTAATATTCGGAACGTCTTAGAATATATTTTTGAAGAGAATTAATTGTGTTTGGTGCTTTTGATTCAATCATTGGTAAGTACGCTTTACATTAATGTTGTTTCTTAGCAAATTTATTAATAAACTTTATTATAATCTGAACAATAATACAATATGTAACACCCGTAATTCCGGACAGTAAATGATTCCCTAGTACCGGACAGGTATACAAAACCCCTAGTACCGGACATATATATTTGACAAAGCGGTGTGCCAGTTATATTCTACATAATATTGTTATCTATCTTTTCAGATCATTTGTTATAATGGAGACGAAGAAAACGACGACAAAGTAACAACGACGAGGACTGGATCCAGTGGTGGTGTCCGGTTTTATGGGTTCCATTTACACTTGTCCGGTACTAGATGCCAAATTACAATTAAATCAAAAACTAAACCGATGTTTGATTAAATTTTAAGTGGCCAAAACATGTGTAACGTTCGTCATGGTTCGATTTTTTTAATGTCATATATGATATAATAATCGAAAATGTTGAATATCGAAATAAAACATAATTAATGAAATTTTTGTATATTATAAACCTTAAGTGTCCGGTACTCGGGGGACTCCCCCTAAGTCTATCTTTATTTCTAGTATTTATACTATGGACATCACTTCTTTTGACAAATTGGTCTTTATTTTTATGAACATAAATTATGTTTTCATAAATGTATTGACTTGCTACAGTTAATATATTGATTTCTTTAAATTTTTCTTGAAGTGATTGTCTCCTACCTAAATTATAAATTGCACGAATAGCTCTCTTCTGCAGCACAAAGATAGAATGAATGTCGGCAGCATGTCCCCATAGTAAAATACCGTATGACATTATGCTGTGAAAATAACTAAAATATACTAATCTAGCAGTTTCTATGTCTGTCAGTTCTCAATCTCTTATAACCTCAAAATTTTATCAATCTCTTTATAACCTCATGATTCACAATATATACGATTACATAAGTTTGTCGCGAGTACCTATTTATTTAATTGAGAAACTTATTATACTAAGTTTTATTTAAAATTATTGTTTAATTAAATACATTTAGGTAGGTACTTACATAAGGATCGCTTTGATATGCATTATTATTAAATTTAAAATTATTTGTATTAATAATTTAATTTATATTTTAAGTAAGTAAATTCGTTTCAGTATCAGGCGTTCTCTCAAGGGTCTGAGACATCTCAGAAAATGCAGAAACAAATCCTTTCTTGAGCGTAGTTTTTTTCGTTATTGTCTATCTATACTTCTATACTAATATTATAAACTGTAAACGATAAAATTTGTGTGTTTGTGACGTTGTAGGGGGTAATCTCTAGATATAATGAACCGATTTTAAAAATTCTGTGTTGAATAGTCTATTTATCGGCGAGTGTCATAGGCTATATAGTATCACGCTGTGACTAATAGGAGAGGCGCAGTAAAGAAATATGTTTAAAAAAATTTTCGCCAACCAAAGAAGTGGCCACGGGTCAGCTAGTAGATAATATAGCTCTATTCTTTGTCCACATTTCTCGTATTTTTAATTACAGTTCCTTCTTCGTAGAACATGCATAGATACTTACGATCATAAAAAGTATTGATCAAAATAATGTCGCCTACATATAATAATGTATTCGATATCAGATTATCCTCTTACGAATTCTATGCAAAGTGTAGAACTACTTGGGATAAGCAGAACCGTCTAATCCGTCGATCAATAAACCGCGTGTGAAGCATCATAATCATTCTTAGATTCTAGTAGGAGCATACATATTGCACTGCTATGGCGTGTTAATGAGAAATTTATAAATGTTGTATTTATAATAATTTGATTTATGATATAACGTGAGAATATTATAATAGATATTTTCACAGCTGGTAAAACGAAGAGGGGGGTATGTAGACACTATAATGGAAGCTGATTAACTAAGAAGAATTATAGAAATAGAAATAGAAAATATTGATTGACCAAAGCCACAAAAACTACAAAATTATAGGAATTGTATATACATGCAAGAAAATAGTTTAAATAACACTTAACAATAAATACAATTCATACAATAAAATACATTTTTTATGTTTTACTCATTGTAGCATTAGTACAAAAGGAGAGAACTCAGCAAATGTCACAGCCTAAACCATGACGTTGGTTTTCAGTTCCCCCCTAAGTGTCGTAAGTAATTAGGTCTTGTGCCTTTTTTATCACATTTCGTAACAGACTAATAAGTTTTTGTTCTTCTTAAGACAGAGGGAAATTTGGTCTAGTATTCCCAGACGGATAGAAGTAAGCTTTTATTTCCAGCCCTTCTGTAATTTCGTGCGAAATTTTTCTAAAGACTTCTTTTAGTCGTTCTCCTTTAGTTTATGTTGTTTTAGTATGATAATATAAATATGCGAACTTTCCGTAAATAGGCTTTTACTGCACCTCGAATTCCCAAGCTTAGGATCAGACAGGGTAATGACATCAATGGATGTCATCATAATCATAACATCATAACAGCCCATTAATGTCCCACTGCAGGGACGGGCCTCCTCTCGTGACGGAGGGATACTTGGCCTACCAATACCACGAACCTAGGCTAGGTCAAAGAGGATGTCATGGATTTATTAATTATATTACAACCTAATGATACTGAAGAATTTCTTAGAACATAATCCATGGATCTGGAAAGGCTACAAACTTTTTGGTGAAATATGTATTTTATCCGTGTGGTAAAGGAGTAAGAATACAATATGTCACCACCCCATCTCATCCCATGGGTGTCGTAAAAACCGACTATGGGAATAACCGTAACTATTATCTTTACGAAATAAAATGAAGGAAAACTTGAAATTAAACCCTATACCAATCCGTCTGGGCTGCGTGGTTTTAGTAGGCCAAGTAACCCTTCGTCACGGGAGGAGGCCCGTCCCTGCAGTGGGACATTAATGGGCTGTTATGATATATTAGGTCTCTCCGAGCAAGAGTCCGCTTAATGTACCTCCTGTATTTTTTTTTGCTAAGATGCAAAGATGCTGAGACTTGTTTGCCCCGACCCCGATGATGGCATTGCAGCGGCATTGAGCAGTCAATGTCCGTCGGAGAACCTTAGGGTTATCCTTTTTAGTGCTTACTTGGAGTTCAATGAATGAGCTGATATCCGGGAAGAAAACCATGCGGTTTTATTTGTCGGTTTTTATACGTACTTTAAATACTAATAGGTAATTAATGGTATGAATTATTTTTTTATAAGATGTCGAAGTTTGAATACCTCCCCACTAGAAGCAGCTATAGCTGTCATAAAAAAAAGGCTAAGGAAAAACTACAAAAGAAACCAAGTAAAGAATAACTTTACCTAAAGTTCTAAGCTTTATGTTTCCCTCTGCCTAGGTTCATTTAGTCTGTCAGCTACAATAATGAAAATATCCAAGTTGAGGAAAAGAACCTTGTCTGTTTGATAAAAATAGTTCTGTCGTCTCTGCCTACCCCGGTCGGGATAAGGCGTGAGTTTATGTATGTATGAATAAAATACATATCAAAAGATAAATCACGACTTTACAACGTAATATTTAGAAGAGATTATAATTGCCATACAAGGTTACATATTATTGCCTAACTATTTGTCCCTACGTCATGTCAAATTATTCATATCATCACGCAAATATCACCTTTGTATTATATTCATTCAGTGACTATATTAGTGTGTACGATTTCGGAAGTAGTTGAAACAATGTGTTAAAAGTAATATGGTTAGCGTATGTAATACAAGTAATTTGTTATGTATTCATTGATGAAATGTGATTGGTGTAAATTTTGGAAACAAAACAATGCTAAACGTTATAACTAATACTGAAATAGTAGAGTCAACTAATAGGTACTACTGTCTTACGTAGGACATTTTTTTGTGCGATCCTTAAAAATTAAATATTCTCATGAGTCTGGATGTCATTTGTGTTCGTTTTATGTTTGTAAAGTCCTAACTATACCTGAGATGATATAAAATACTGTTGATAGTAAATCAATCATTAGTGTGTACCAACCTATAGCTAGATCAATAGAGAAATTCTAAATAGTTTGCCAAATCAGAAATAAATTAGGGGAATTTGGCTTATTACAGCTGTATTGGTATTGTCACTAGTTCAAGGCCTTTAGAGCAAATACAATTTTCTAGAGAAAAATTTCTAGAAGTTCGTTTACTGAATTCTATGGTAAGTATAATATAAGCTTAACTATTGTAAGCGTCAAAGGACTAATGACCGATTTACACATCGACAAGTACAGTAGCGAGTTAAGTAGTAAGTTGCTGATTAAGTTGATTTAAATAGATCTCCATCCTATTTTTTGGCAAGTTAAGTTGGCGAGACGCGAGAGAGGGGGCTAATTCGTACTTAACTTGCCAAAATATAGGATGGAGATCTATTTAAATCAACTTAATTTTAAAATACTACTTAACTCGCCACTATACTTATCGATGTGTAAATCGGGCACAACATCTTAAACAGGGTGGCAGGGTGGATTAAGTAGGTAAAACAACCTCTGTAAATTGTTTGCTTTATGCAGTCTTGCAGAGTTTCTGATTTCCTTACATACATAATAATATGATAATTTTTGGTAACTAAAGTTACCATAAATTGTCATTCACATTTCGAAAGTTGTTCGGAATGCAATGAAAAAAAACTGAGCTAAAATTTTAAATCTAATTTCAGATCTTGGTCAGTAGCCACCGAACTGGCTGGTTTATATATTTTAAGTAATTTTTTATGAACATTGAATACTTATTGCATGAAGAGTTAATATTAATTGTTAACAATAATATTATTTGCACTGTTCCGATGGCGAGGAAGTGGCGCTTGCGCATCTATCGTGAGAATTATTTTGTGACTCCTGTGGTTTTGAGCGCTAGACCTTTATGGTGCGCGGATATTTCAGAGCTACTCAAATAATTATTTTAAGCTACATCTATGAATTATTAAAAAAATATTGATTTCCAACCTATCCTATCTTTGTTTCATTTATAGTTCTAGGTAGATCAGTATGTACATCACATTCCTTGTATTTCGGATAGTGAAATTCAATTTGTTCATCAAGATATTTGCAAATTGTTATTAACTGTGTTTGTAGTTCGGAAGGTGGTTCGGTGATTTAAATTTCGGAAGGTTGTTAAAGAATCACAAGAAAATGGGTGCCGGAAATAATCTTATGAAAGTCTCTACACTACAACATTTTTTTTAATTTTAGCTAATTACAATTAACTGATTTAACGAAACAATTAATATTAGCTAAAACTGTATTTTTTTAAATTATACTCGTAATTTTCAGGTTTTAATAACAACTTAGAAAATATTTTTATTAAATTCTAAAATAGTACAAGTCGTGAGTACTCAATTTGAATCTAAACCGTCTGGCACATATTTAATATTTACAAAATATAAATAAGTTATAAATGTTGTAATTTAAAAACTAATTTAATAGATATAAAGCTTGACGAATGGTTGCTTACCTTAAAAACATCTTGAAATATAAAAACCACTAACAGCACAAAACAATCAGTACATTATATTAAATTAAAATAAAAAAATAAACACGACCACACAGCTCGAAAGTCCAAGTCCTAATGATAACTCAATAAAAACAACCCTTCACACTTTACTTCACAGAATTAATATTATAATGTAGCAATAAAATAATCCATAAAACGCACGTGTCCAGCATTATTCAACGCCTATACAAACTCATTGGAAATATCATAATACACAATAAAAAAAGTAAAAAAAAAGTTTAAAACAAACGTCAGCGCGTCAATTTATGCGTGAGCTTTTTATTAGAATGAGATTAAGGCTCGATCCTGAAGCTCCGATACTTCCGTGCGCCGGCGCACCGGGACAACGACTATAAAAAGCAACAAGCCTCTCTTTCCCGCGAGCCTTATTTTTCTTTTTTACTTTGAAAAAAACATGCGCCCGCGCCTTAACGATTCCCTCCGAGTGGTGGGGACTGAACCAATTTGAAAATTTCGAGACATTTAACTCTTGTCATCTTTAAAATGTAACTGTCATGTAATTAAGATAAAAAGTGTACTTTCCAAGATTTTATTTATAGTATATGTTACTCTATAAGTGCGAGCGGGATAGATTGATGTTTGTGAAGCGCTTTTTTCCAGCATCGTTCGTTGTTTTGCGCGACTGAAATAGAACGAGTCGTTTGTTACTCGCTTCGCTTAAGATTAATGAGTTCGAAAGAGATGTAGGTAATGTTGAAGTAATTACTGTTGTTTCGCGTAAACGAGACGAAACTATAATGATTGGGCGCAATGACAGTTATTGATATTGTCGTAATAAGCGTCGATTTGTGCGCTCAGAGATTTGCGCGTATAGGTGGGGTCTTGTGCATCTAGATCGCAAATGTTAATTGCAATTTAATGAGGGCTCATTGAGTTTCGATGTTTTTACAATGCCTTAATGCGAACTTTACTCATTATCTTAAGCTACGGATAAATTGCATGAAGTTTATCTTATTAATTGTAACTATTTCAGTTTATTGATGTCTTCTCTTAGCATATTTATTGTATTTATAGAAGTCATGTTATCACTAATAATTAAGTTCCATAAATAAGTCTGTAATTATTTATAACTAGCTGACCCGTGCCCACTTCGTAGGGCGGCGAAAAAAACGTGTCACTTTTTAAAAAAAAATTCATTACTGCTCTATTTCTGTTAGCCATAGCGTGATACTATATAGCCTATGACACTCCACGATAAATAGACTATTCAACACTAAAATAATTTTTAAAATCGGTTCAAAACACACAAACTTTACCTCTTTATAATATTAAGTATAGAAGTATAGATATATGTTTTAAAAGAATATAATCTTAAGTCTGGGCAGAAAACAATGTCTACTAAGTGCAGAACATTTAGTCTCTTTTTACGACACCCCTCCATCATTTTACGCCACCCTCCATCATTTTACGACACCCTTGCAGTTTGACGACAACCTTGCAGTTTTACGACACCCTCCATCATTTTAAGGCACCCTTGCAGTTTTACGACACCCTTGCAGTTTTACGACACGATCCATCATTTTACGACACCCTCCAGGCATTTTACGACATCATTGCAGTTTTACGACACCCTTCCATCTTTTACGACACTCTCCATCATTTATGACATCCTTGCAGTTTTACGACACCCTTCCATCATTTTACGACACCCTAGCAGTTTTGCGACACTCCCCGTGAATTTTACGACAACCTTCATCATTTTACGACACTTTAGCAGTTTTGCGACACCCTCCATGAATTTTACGACGTCCTTGCAGTTTTACGACACCCTTCCATCTTTTACAACACCCTTCATCATTTTACGACACCCTTCATCAATTTACGACACCCTAGCATTTTTACGACAATCCTAATTGTAAATATTTTTAAAGGTACAATTCTCTAATACGTTATTTCAGTATATCTCCCGACGTTTAAGCAGTAGAAGCAAAATAAACGTTTTTAAGCGTCCCTTTTATAAACATATTTCATTACTGCTCTACTCCTATTAGGCATAGCGTGATACTATATAGCCTATGACACTCCCCGATAAATGGACTATCAAACACAGAAAGAATTTTTAAAATCGGTTCAGTAGATCCAAAGATTACCCCCTACAACGTCACAAACACACAAACACACAAACAAACAAACACACAAACTTTACCTCTTTATAATATTAGTATAGATAACAAAACCATATAATATATTATTATAGTTTATAATTTGTGTTTATTAACTGATTTGCTTATGCGCATTATAATTTTTCCATTGGTCTAGGTATTTTCTGAATAATGACCTTGTGTATGTTTTCTATGATTAAAACGTATTTAGGTATGTTTAACCGTAATTCATAGTATCCCTCCGTCTCGGTGGGAGGCCCGTCCCTGCAGTGGGACATTAATGGGATGTTATGATGATGATGATAGGAGGCTTTGTTAAATCGTAGTCCATAATTGGGACTACATAAAATAAGTAAAACGATGAATGCAGTGTTATAGAAAATAAAGTTCGGCTCATTTTGCTGTAAGAGCTTACTTATTTGGTTGATCAATGCTTTATATTATCTTCTTTCACTTACATTGGTTTTATGTTTAGAGGTAAGTAATGATAATGAGATTTAAATAAAAGAAAATTAAATCAATTTAACTATTTATTTTACAAAATTTAGCTGCAAATTGTAAAAGTTATAGGTATTCTATTAGGTATAGTAGTAGGTATTCTTCTTAGTTCCGAGTGCTTCTATGTATAATTGTATGTATTTACAAAAAAAAAACCTATTTAAGTATATTTTATCCGTTGTCTAGTACTCATAGTACAAGCTCTGCTTAGTTTGGGACTAGATGACGTTGTGTGAATGGTTGAGGGTTATTATTTATTTATTTTATTTATTCTCAGTAACATATTCTGTTGTTATGTCTAATTTTGTAAAGTTTAAAGCTAAAAAAATACATAAAGTTGGTTTAAAATACTTCGCTTGACCAGTGTAAGCTGGCAAAACGTAGAACGGAAAGAGGTGGGAGGAGCTTATACCGATGCTATCTGTTTCCTAAAGCTGCAGGTTTCACAAATGTTTTTACATACCAGCATGTCAATTCTCGTACCTTAAAATCGTTAAAAAATCGGTTAAGTTAAGTTTTAGTTGTCAAATTGTCACACAATAGGTAAGGCAATTTAGAACAACTGAAAGTTAACTTAACCGATTTTTTTACGATTTAACGAGAGCATAGAGGCGTTTTTACATTCTATGTCATGGTAAAACCGAGATGTGTTTAAAATTATGCAAAGTGTGGAAGTACAATTTGTGTAAAACGCATATTTCTACAGTTTTGACAATCTGTGTTCGAATTTTTCAGTGACAGTCCCTAAATGCGTTTAGCGGCGCTATATACCCGATTTTGGATATTTAAATTTGACAGCTCGATAAACGTATTTAAGAGCGTTTATAGGGCCGCCAATAGAAAAAAAATCATTATTCGCAAATAGGACAAATAATATAAAATGTTGATAACAAAGTCTTGAGAAAAGGCAATAAAGTATTTGTATACCACACTCTCAACACTTTAAATGGTTTTTAATTAAATAAATATTGCATTATTAACAAAAACGGACGTTTTTTTTTCGAATGCGAAATTTTACTAATTGAAAAACATTTAAAGTTTTGAGAGTGTCTTATACAAATACTTTATTGCCTTTTCTCAAGACTTTGTTATCAACATTTTACATTATTTATCCTGTTTGCGAATAATGATTTTTCTTCTATTGGCGGCGCTAGTGAGCCACGTAAAGGAATTAAAGTTTGGTTGTGCAAGACGTTCATAATTGTTTAAGCCTGAAAAATGTTTTTAGTTCAACTTAAATCACTTCAAATATTATTTTCATGAAACTTCAGTTAACGTCGACTACTGAAAGACGTTAACTGGAGTTTTAAGTTATAAGAGTATATAGGTATAAGGAAATATACAAAAAATAATACTTCTAGTTTGGTCCCATTAAAATTTCGTCAAACAGGGTTCAGCAATTTAAATTTTATCTTTTTATAAAAATATGAAATTTGTAAAAAGTCAATGGAAATGGAAATGTAATCAAGTATTTAATTGGAGTCAGGTTTTTTAATTAGAAATTTATAAACTCCCAATTTCATAAAATAAACTCTCTAAATTACTATAGTAACTACTTACCTAAGTTATTTAATGTACTCTTAAAGTTATTCGTCATACTGACATACGGTTATCACCTTTGATATGCCGCTAGAGAGCAGCCTGTCGGACAGAACCTTTTAGCTAGCGTATATACGATATTAACAAGTGAACAAATATGTATAATAGTTACGTTTTGACGAATGTAGGGCAAGTTGGGAGAGAGTGATGAGGTGCATCTGTTGTAGGGAATGTCTAAGTTCGATTCCCGCTCAATACAAATATTTCTGTGCATGAACATGATTATTTGCATTGGTCTGAGTGTTTCTATGTATAATATTTTGTATGTATTTACAAAAAAAAAGTATATAAGTACTATTATCCGTTGTTCTGTTACCCATAACACAAACAGGTTAAGCCTAGCTTACTTTGGGAACAGATGGCGCTATGTAGAGATGTCCGTGATTTAATAATTTGTAATATTTATTATTTAATAGATTTTTGTAAGTAGTTGTAGGGCCGTAGCATCAAAACGTAAAGGAATCGGCACCGCCTCGCCTTTTTCCTCGGTGTCAAACGTTAAAAATCCGATTACTTTACGATTCTGATTAGTGTGCGTTGCAGTAAGGAGTTTCATACAAATGACACTGAACGGCTCGAGTTGATACATTTACAATCCCATTTCGTTTTGATATGTTTGCTACGACCCTTAACCGACTTCAACAAAGAAGTCTTCAATTTGGTTGTATTTTTGAAACGGTTTATTTACGCACAACTCTGTCTTTTATTTACTAACTTGTGTAAATCTTTTCTTATGTTTAAAAGGCTGTAGGTACTTAGTACACTATGATGGTCCTACAGAAAATACTTGCTAAACAACACGTAAGTCCTATAGAAATCAAAATAAAAAAGAAATCAAGTTAGTAACTCTGCTGACGCTAAACTACTACAGGATGATCTGGAACGCCTTGATGCATATTGTTCAACCAATAACCTCGATTTAAATGCATCTAAGTGTTTCCTTATCAGTTTCTCACGTAAGCGTCAAGCACTTCAATTTAAGTACAGGCTCAAAGGTTGTGAACTAGAAAGAAAACAAGTGAGTGCTGATTTGGGGGTTGCTCACGACAGTAAATTATTATTTGATAGTCATATTAATCAAATAGTTGAAAAAGCCCATAAGGCTTTAGGTTTTATTTTCCGTTGTACTAAGGAATTCAAGAATATGAAAGCAATAAAGGTCCTATACTGTGCTTACGTGCGCAGTCATCTGGAACCCCTGCTACGATTGTTATTCCGCTGAGATTGAGAAGGTTCAAAAGAAGTTTATCCGATATCTAGGGTTTAAGTTCAAATTATATTACCTACCAGATCTATCTTATGAGCAGCGGTGTTGTAAGTTGCATTTGATTCCATTGCATATAAGAAGAAACATCTCAGATCTATGCTTTCTTATTAATCTTGCACAGGGTAGTATTGACTGTCCGGACCTATTGGAAAGTATTAAATTGTGGACCCCAGTTAGGAGATTGCGACACAATAAGCTCCTTTATGTTCCCGTGAGCCATACCAACTATCGAAAAAATAGCTACTTGCCCAGAGTCTTTGCCGAGTTTAATGGGTTGGATAGCGACGCCATGATTGATCTTTTCACTACAAGTTCTGCCAGTGCTAGGTCAAAATTAACAAAAAAGTTTGTGTCCAGTGTTCCGGTTATTGCCAACAATTATTAGACTGCACACATTAATGAAATGGTATAGTGAATAGTAGATTGTTATTGTGTAGTATTTGTCTGCTAATGTAGTATTTTTAAGTTAATAATTCACTTAATGTCAACGAACTTAGTTTAAAATGTTTTTTGTATATCTGTGGAAGCTTGTTATTGGCGTTTTGTTGCTATTTTTAAGTCCATGTATATCATAGCTATAAGCCTCCCAAACATGTAAAAATAAAATAAAGTTCAAACAAAACCTAAAGTAGTTGTAGTAGTTAGTGTAAAAAGAGTCCTATTAAGACATTCATTTTAATTTGTAACCCTAGAAATACTTAACTCAAATACTTTACGATTCGTAGCAAAAACAGAATAAATCGCTTTACAGTTCCAAAATAAATCGAAGTAATACCAAAATCAATAAATAAGCATCGATAATATCAACAGAAAACCTAAAAAGCAACTAAAAAATAAGAAGATCACACAATTTAATTACCATAAGAGCCAAGTTCCCACATTAGCGTATCGATGTTGAGATTACAGTGCTTATCTGCGTAACACGCCGACTGCCGCGGGCATAACACTCATCTCGAAATACTTTTATATACACATTCATTATTTTAACAGCGGATAATATTACTAAATGCAATAAAAACTTAATTTGTTTTGATGTTTTTTTTGTAAATATGTCTTTATGATATCGTAAAAGTGCTTAATGAACGTCTGATTTGAAATATAGATGGACTAACTACGAGTACACTTGGCCCTTTATTGCCATGTTAGTCTAATAGACTGTTAGATTGGTATAAGATTTAATATTAAGATTTTTGTAATTGTTTATTTTTTTGTTTTTGTAAAGATAATTGGAAGCAAGGAGCATGTTCGCTCAGGTGGGGGTTCACTAATAACGACGTCCCTTAGTCGGCTTTTACAGTAATCACGGTATGGGTGTTGACTATGTATTCTTTCTCCGTCATCAAGCTTACAATCAAAAGCTTTTCTGTTTAGCAGTCAACATCTATAAAAACTAAACCCTAAATAAACCCGTCTGGCCAACCTGATATTTGTAAGCCAGTTTTCTTATAAGCGGCGCTTAGGACAATTGTTAAGATATACCTATTTATGGTCGAATAATAAAATGATTGAGTCATATAATAACTGGACTTAGTTAAATAATACTTTGATACCATAAAAAAAGAGTCAGGTGTGCCTTTCTATAGCTACTCAATTAAAAGAGGAAACATAAAAAAATGTCCAGAACTATTTTAAACAATGTCTTTTTTATTTCTCCGACACGGGATCCAAATATCGAATTTATACATAAATAATAGAGCGGGTCGTACGTAACGTCCGGCGCGTTCGGCGGCTGGTTGTCGAGTGACACGGTGTCATTAGCGCTCGACTCACGCGCAGGTTAAACTGCGCCACGTGCTATGGTGTGCCGACAAACGGAACGAACACCCTTCTGTGATAGTCTACAGGCTGTAGTAGTTTGTTTGATGAATCAGTTGTTTGTTTAGGTATGTTTTCAGATGAACTAGTGTTGTCGTGTTAGTATGTGACATTTTGTTAAGAAGGGTCAAAATGAAATTTCCAGTTTTCGTCCATTTTAAGGTTCATTCATAGAGCAGATTGACAGGCTTATTTTGCTTCTTTTTCTCACGTTGTGCTCTGGCCGAAAGGTTTAATATATTATAATTATATCTATATGAATTTTGCCATGTTTTGTACATTATGGAATGCAATAAGGAATTGAGACTGAAATATTAGGACAAAGGTATTATTACCACAGAAAATATTTAAGAAGTATGAATTTAAAAGCTTTAACTTGGAGAACGTAACTTCAAAACGTAAGGTCACCAACAGGTACACTAGATATCGCGCAAATATGTTTCCAGGTAGTTTTATAGCTTAATAAAATATCATATTAAAAGTATGACTCAATCTTGCCGGATGACGTACAGTTAATTGAACTATTAAAAATATTAAGTGCATGTAGTCGTTCGTTCGTTAGTAAAAAACATTGGAAAATAGGTATTGTGATATCATTGCTGTGACTTATGAAATCTAAAAATAACTTTTTTAGTTAGTACTAATCTTATTTTTCTCCGTGTGGTGACGGAGTCAGAATACAATATATCACCAACCTATCACATCCCATGGGTGTCGTAAAAACCGACTAAGGGACTATCCGTCAATATTATCTTTACGAAATAAAAAGAAGGAAAACTTGAAATTAAACCCTATACCAATCCTTTTGGCCAGCATGGTATTGGTAGGCCAAGTATCCCTCCGTCATAGGAGGAGGCCCGTCCCTGCTGTGGGATATTATTGGGATGTTATGATGAAACTTATTTTATTATGCTAAAATTATTTAACTTCTTACTATTGCCGATTTTAGAAGTCCATGGAAAGTTAAACTATATACCTACCACCATATTCAGAAGAATTTTAACTAGTGTCTCCTTGGTTTTTTTTAAATTGTCTCTTACTTGGGAACTCAGTAAAAATAAAGACAGTATGAAACAAAATCTTATTTTGTTTTAAAAAGGTATACTTTCAAGATGGCCACAATTTTATTAAAATACACATCAACTTTACAAAAATTAAGGTTTTATCAAACTTATTATTTCTTCAACTTCATTTGATTAACATTACCTAACCTCATTGTTCAAACACACTGTATACTTCCAACAATGATGACGTATTTAACAATAACAGCAGGGAGGTCCGTGTAAAGAGGCCGGCATGACCGCCGAAATCACGTAGCGAACCACCCTAATGTAAACAATAGACAAAGGGCCCGACGCGACGGTTATTAGGATACACGATACTATCATAGTTTTGATTACAGTCGGCTACAAAGTTTTGTGGTGACTTGTTGCTTACGGTATAGTAAAAAAGATTTGTTTTAATCAATTTAATTTAAATTTTACTTAAGCGTGTGGATTGTACTGTTAGCTTAAGTTGGTTAATAAATAAATAAAAAAAAAGTTCAATATTTTTTTTTTAATATATCTTGTATTTAATTATAACAGCCTAAACATAATATTCACGGATAGTCCCTTAGTCGGTTTTTACGACACCCATGGGAAGAGATGGGGTAGTGACATACTGTATTCTTACTCCATCACCACACGGAGAAAATAATTTATCTATTTGACGTATATTTACGAGTAGGTAAGTTTGTACATAACTAACATTAGCAATATAAAAATACTTATATAGAAGTTAACCTAGTTTCAGGAAAACTTAAGACATAACAGAAATGGCTGTCGTCACAGTTGGCAGAGTGCCTAAGAGGCGACCAGTGAGCCACTCCGTGTAATATATTAGGTCAGTAAACTAAATGTGTTATACAATAATATAGCATAATGAAAACGCTATTTGCTTATATACTAATATTATAAAGAGTGAAGAAAAGAGTGAGAAGTTTGTGTGTTTGTGACGTTGTAGGGGGTAATCTCTGAATCTACTGAACCAATTTTAAAAATTCTTTCTGTGTTGAGTAGTCAATTTATCGGGTGTCATAGGCTATATAGTATCACGCTATGACTAATAGGAGTGGAGCAGTAATGAAATGTTTAAAAAACGGACGCGTTTTTTTTCGCTGCCCAACGAAGTGGACACGGGTCAGCTAGTAATATATAAGTTTAATTTTGTAACTGACACTACTCTCTGTATGCATAGATTTACTTTTTAATTTAATCGATTTTAATATAGAACACATATTCAAGGAGAGTAAATATTCACTAAAATTAACGTCAGTGAAGTTGTATTAACAAAGAAGTTTAATTGTTTTATATCTCATAAAAGAAAGAGAATTCGGCCAATGTTTCTTTGTTTCCTCTGTCCCTTTATTAAGCCATTAATAGGGTATATATAAGTAGTCTTTTAATTGTCAAATAACTGCAAAGATTAAGAAAAAATTACATAAGTCACGTGACTGTTCCCATCAACGTTTTTATGCGGCTGACTGTACCTTGTGTCCGCATTACCAGGAATCCCCGCTTGTGTAGGGTGGTGCACCGATTTTGTCAGTTCTTTTTCACTAAACAGGTCGTTAAGATATCATCGAGCTCGAGTTTAGATTATAGTTTAAATACAGAGTTGCAGCGAAAACCTTAAGATTTAAAAGAGAATAGGACAATATTTTGTTTGTATGCGTTTTATAGCTTTTCTACTAAATAGTTCCTATCTGTTCGTGTATTAGTGAAATAACAATGTATAGTGTAACCTGACCTTATCTTGGGGTTGTTGTAAAATCCAACTAATTAAAATAATAAACAAATAATATGACTTTTGCAAAAGAATAAATGGAATAAACTAATAAATAAAAAAGATATGTCTCTAGTTTGTCAAGTCGCATTGCATTTCTAAGAAAAAGTTTACCTACTGATCTTTTGACTACGAAAAAGAGAAAGAAAAAGTTAATATCAGACCTTATACTAGTCTGACTGGATGACTGGCCAGTGTGGTGTTAGTAGGCTAAGATTCCCAGAGCTAACATTGGCTCATTGATAGGCATTTAACCATTTAAATACGACATCACATGTTGTATATTTTCTGTAAAGAAGCACACCTACGTAATCCTAACTCCTAACAGCCCAATCATGTCTCACTGCAGGGTAACTTGGCCAATTTATACTATACTAGTCTCCGTGTGGTGACGGAGTAAGAATACAATATGTCACCACCCCATCTCATCCCATGGGTGTCGTAAAAACCGACTAAGGGACTATCATCTTAACGAAATTAAAAATGAGGAAAACTTGAAATTAAACCCTGTACCAATCCTGTCAATTGAGGACGAGTAGTTGGTCTCTGACGACCGCTACTACTTTACACGGGCTGTGGTGGGGTGGATGGCCCTCAACCAAACGTACCAATCCGTCTGGCCAGCGTGGTATTAGCAGGCCAAATATCCCTCCGTCACGGAAGGATGTTATGATAAAGCTTTTGCGTTCAACTTTCTATCGTTTATTTTATACAGATAACATCAGCCCAATTTCCCTCAGTCAGCTTCTATGAACGTGTATGACACTGTGATTTTTACCCTGTCATTACACAAACAGAAATCATACATTAAAATCTACATACTTCTTGTTTAAGAAAAAAAAATCTACACAGTTGAAATAAATTAAGTAACTATCATACTTCGCAATAAAGTTAACATACATAATAAAAAAAATATGTTACCAATTTTTCTTACAAATAGACAGACGGAACGTTACATCAACATCACCCATGTAAGGGGATAATTTTATAATCTTTAACTGAGGCCGTTAGTTACAAGGTAAGTAAAATGGACCTCACTTAAGATGCATTTTTAACAATAGGGTTACCCCAACATATATAATTTTATTTGTTGAATCAAAATCGAAAGATTATAAAGCACGGATTAGGATTACTAACTCATGATTGAGTGCAATTTTAGGTTACGATGTTTCACGAAATATTCAAATTTTTGGATTCGGATGAATCATTTTAATGGGAGTTTTGTGTTTTGGTTGTGTAATTTTAAGTTTTGATTAGTGTGAGCGTGATCTTCTGTATTTATTTTAATATTATGTTCTTTGATTCACTTGCAATTATAGTTTTCTTCTTCGTGTAACCTAGTAAGTGGACTATGAATACATGGTAAGACGCCATTCTATTTTCAATATTGGGTATTTTACTAAGTCTAACTTTGCAAATTTAATTTAGACAAAAAACTTGATTGTAAATCCACCTATACAATAATAAATATAAAAAAGTTTATTTGTCACAAAAATGCTTACAAATTACATAAAACTTAAGCTAAATCTAAGAGACATGATTGCAGAAGACACAAACATTACTGTTAGCTGTATCCCAAAATAAGCGGTTGCCTGGATTATGGGAGACAGTGATCAGTCAGGAGAATGATACGGTGTATATTATATTACATACAGTGAATGTGTATTCTAAGATTTACAATGGTAAGTGCTGTACCTATGCATCTAAAGACTACTGTGGCTAAGTAATTAAAGTCTATACCTACTATGGAGAGGTTTCGGGATTTATACTAGCTCAACGCAAATCTATGCATTAACATGAATGTATGTATCGTGCTGATCGTTTTAAAAAAATGGTATAAATATATTTATTTGTTGTACCCATAGTACAATGAGATGATGGATGAGGGAGGCGCAGGACCGCACAAGGTGGCAATATTTAGAGGAGGCCTATGTCCAGCAGTGGACGTCAATTGGCTGAGATGATGATGATGATGATGATGATGATAGTACAATGCTTAACTCTGATTAGCTTAGGACTAAAGGCCTACGCAGACCGGGACGGCATGGCAAGGGATTTTAATTTTTACTAATGGAAATTCAACCGTACTGCTACAGAAATACGACATAAATTGCTATGCTTTAAAATGATGCCGTGGCATTGAAAGGGATTTTATCGCACGGCATTTTTCATTTTAAATCGTTTTGTGTAAATGTATTATTATTTATATTGTATTTTTTTAATAACATCTCAAAAAATTTTAGCACCTCTAAATTTCAAAGAGACTTTACAATAGACTGTCAATGTCACGATGGTTTTACAAGTAGTCATGTGTTTTAGGCTCCAAGTAAATCCTTGAAAGCTCAGAGTTTGTACCAAGACATTCAACAGCTAAAACTCTTGACCAGTCGTCTATAATTTTATTTCAAATCTATACTAATATTATAAAGAAGTAAAGTTTGTGACGTTGTAGGGGGTAATCTCTGAATCTACTGAACCGATATTAAAAATTCTTTCTGTGTTAAATAGTCCATTTATCGGGGAGTGTCATATAAGAATAAGAATATTTTATTTGCCTAACGAAGTGGGCACGGGTCAGCTAGTATTGAATATTTTCAAAATTAATCGTACGTATTTTAAGTAGCCACGAATACCTAACTGTTTCGTGCAAGGTTGAACGAAGTGTTTCTTTATGGACATAAATCTATTCGTAATTGTATAGATTCACTGAAATAACAATTTAGGTAAGTAATTAAATTTTGCATTCGTACATATTTGATTTAACGATTGCATTGCAGTGCAACGCAGTGATTGGAAAAAGTAATCGACTGCTAACGTAAGGTCGGGGTTTTGAATAAATTACGGAGGAAAATTATTTGTGAGATGCGTTAAAAACACCTAGTTCAATGTTTGTGGGTTATATATAATAGGTAAAAGCCTCCTGAAAGTGTAAGTAAAAAACAAAGATACTGAATGAGATCCTGTGTGCAGGAGGAATGGTTTTAAATCATCATTAGACTTCTTTTACTGTGTGTAAAATAAATGTTTTGTATTTTTAGCCTGTCCCCATACCTAATGAAAAAGATGTGGAATGAACAATTAGTAAAATATAACCGAATTTAATGCTAATAAAGTTATCACCATGTTAATGTTTTTTGCTTCATGGTAGCCCTATAGCCGGTCGCGGGGTCGTTGGGCGTGGTGTGCAGATGGCGCGATTGTGGTCAGTGCGTTCTTGTTTACCTGCTTGCTGTCCAAACAAAAGGTAACAAAACCCTTCAAGATTAACCATTTTCAATATAAAAGCGTTACTTTTAAAATTAAAAGTAAAGTAAATAACTAAACTTGATAATAACTTAGTTTACGCGATTTTCAACTTTAACTTCGTTTATTTATAGTATATTTTTAGGTTTGTTGATGTGGAATAGTTAGATTTCGCCCCAGGCTCTATTCTAGAATGTTGCAAACGAAAAATGATTTATTGTGAAAATAAAATAACGTACTGAGTTTGCGTTTTTGTTTTTATGTAAGAGACTTTTCACGAACCATTACGAACTAATGTTTGAAAAATGTTAATACATTAAAAGAATGTCACATAACACATACAAAATTGAAAATAAAAGGATATAAACACAAAAATAAATTACTTTACAAGGGGTTAATTCCCCTTTTTGGAACCTTTAAATTTAATTCCTCTACCACACTCAAGACTACACTAGTCAGACGAATTGGCATAGGGTTCTATGAAAGATATCCTTTTTCATTTTGTAGTAAGAATTTTGCGAACTTTATATTAGTTGGCATAGTGAGACCGTGTATTTTTACACCTAATACACACATCAAAAAAGTCTAAGCAACATGCATGATATTACAAATTTACCATTTATATTAATTTATTTTACCATTTATTTTAATTATAACGTTGTATTTTATTTTTAAAATAATATTTTTAGGGTTCTATGATGTAAAAATAACAGCTGTTTTCTTTATAAGTTCTTTTAATAACAGAAATTAACAATATTAGAATATACAGGTACATAAGAAACTAAACTTTTTTTTTACAAATTGAAATTTCTTAAGAAAATGAATTTATTGTGAAAGAATAGGACAATTTAATACAAAGTATGGCCTCCTCTGCTATTCAGAACTTGTCGGCAACGATTATTCATTGAATTAATGAGACTGTTTATGTCATCTTGCGGTATTCGCTCCCAATGGAATTGTAGCAAATCCTTCAGCTGTTGGGTTGTTGTCACTCCGTCCAAGTCCTTCAAAACACGTCTCTGGAGCATGTCCCATGCGTGCTCGATGGGGTTGAGGTCTGGCGATTGTGCAGGCCAGGGCAATACCTGGATGTTCTCCGTTGCCAAGTATTCACTGGTTCGCCGAGCTGTATGTGAACGCGCATTGTCATGCATTAACGTAAAATCGGAGCCAAAGGTTTGTGCAAATGGGTGGACATAAGGTCTGAGAATATCCTCAACGTAATTTTCAGCGTTCATGTTTCCATTTACAAAAACGAGCTCAGTTCGCCTGTTTTTCATAATACCCGCCCATACCATAACTGTTGAGCCGCTGTATGGATGAACTTCCTGAACGCACCTGAGTCTTTCAGTATTTCCGGGTCGACGGTACACTTGCACCCTTCTTGTATCAGGCCTAAACCCGAATCGCGACTCATCGGAAAACATAATTTTATCCCATTGTTCCTGGGTCCATGTTATGCGTTCTCTACACCATTCATTTCGACGAGCGCGATTCCCGTGACGTATCGGTGGGCACCTGATAGGGCGTCGAGCTCGTAGGCCGTACTCATGCAGTCGATTTCGCACAGTTTGGGGACTTACATCAACACCACTTGAATTTTGTAGCCTCAAACTTATCTCTCGAGCGGTTAACATCGGCTGGCGTCTTGCAGTCAGTTGTATGTACCGGTCTTGCCGAGTGGTTGTACTCCTTTTACGGCCTGGATGCTGTTCAGCGGGTTCCCCTGTATTATTGTAGCGCTGCCAAAGACGACAAATAACACTTCTATGAATACCAAAATGTCGAGATACCTTAGATTGATTACTTCCCGCTTGCAACATCCCTACAGCTCTTTGCATTTCATCTGCCGTCAAATGACGTCGCTCCATGACGTAAAGAATATCTAACAATTCAATTTTGTCGCCAACTGTATTTAAATGGTTGGTAAAATTATAAAATCAAGACTAAAACGTAGCAATTAACATGCACTCAAATTCAAACAAATTCGCAGTCATTTGAATTTTATGAAAAAAAACAAAACATAATCGAATTTTTCTTTTTACAACCAGCCAGTATGTCATCAATAACAAAAAAGTTTACTTACCTATACACTTTGAGTGAGTAAATACTTAGAAATTAATTAATATAAATGGTAAATTTGTAATATCATGCATGTTGCTTAGACTTTTTTGATGTGTGTATTACATACAAATAGACAATGTCAATACGTAGTGTTATACTTATTGTTTCATTTGTAAATTTGGCTTCTGTATCCTTTTTAACTCCTTAGGTAAACTTTTCTCGAAGACGAAATTAGCCAGTCTGGTCAAGCTACCTTTAAATATTACGTTCATAAAAAATTTCTTAGTCATTTTTAAAGACACCCACGGAACAATAAAAGTTGGGGAAATATTGCATTTCAAGTCCCTATGTTAATCAATGTACAAAACAATACTATGTAAATACATATATAAAAGAAAGCACTATAATTTTATTTTTAAAGTCCTTGACCCTACAATTCCACCTGTTCAAAGCCTGACCTCAAATCGGTCTAATCGATGAAATCGTTGCGCCCGGGCAGCCTTTCGGGGAAGTGGAGGGTAAGGGAGGGGTGTGGAAGAAGGTCCGTGATTTAATACCCCGCTCGCTAATTATGCCTTGTTCAAATTATACCTTTCTCACGGACTTACAAACAGACCGGTTATATATAGTGAACTAACTTGAGATACAACCGTTTTTTTTAAATAATTTTCATACATTAACAAAATGTTTCTATTAATTTTTATTGAATTATAATTAATCGAGGAAATGATTAATTTTTATTGAGCTCTCACCGTTTGAGTTTCACATGCTGACAATTGTTTTTGAGTAACAATTTCGTAAATTATTATAGTAGCCCGTGAAAGGCACACGGGGTGCTATAATAATGGTTGGGCCCCGGGTGGGTCTCTGTAGAGGAGACTTTGCTTGTTTATAAGGTACTAAAACCTCTTTATAATACTTGCTCTCTACAGCGGGAGTTGTTTAAAAAATGTAATATACTTAAATAAAGTAGGTATACCTACTAAACTTATTACAGTATTTTATTCCCCGCATGTTCTCATTATCCCATAAGTGTCGTTTATGTCAACAAAAGAAAAGTTCGCTTCTAAAACAAATAAAAAACCTTGCCAAGTATCCACAGTACCCGTTCAATAGCTGTAATGATGAGGATATTTTAGTTCCACACAATTAGCATTCAAATGTTCAATAGTTGATATCATAACAGCCCTTTAAAGTCCCACTGCAGGGACGGGCCTCCTCCCGTGACGGAGGGATACTTGGCCTACTTATACCACGCCGGCCGTCTGGCCATTGGTATAGGGTTTAATTTCAAGTTTTCCTTCTTTTTATTTTGTAAAGATAATATTGACGGATAGTCCCTCAGTCGGTTTTTACGATACCCATGGGATGAGATGGGGTCACCACATATTGTATTCTTACTCCGTTACCACACGGTAGAGTAGTTGATATATCACTCATGTTTATCAGTTATATAAAACCCATAGTACATGTTCAGCTTAGTTCAGGACCAGATGGCGTTATGTGATTGTGAGTTACAATATTGTAGTATATTTACTGAGTGACCTTTAATAAACGTGTAAATGTAAATCATCTTAATAACAAGCCGCTTTACTATCAGTAAATTACTTGAGCTTAAAATAAACCATTTTTAAACCAACATTTAATCCGCGATTATTTTCGTACCATCCTATCTAAAATGCGCCGTACGTTACTGCATTCGCTATACTTATTCTGTCTGCCCCAACCTGTTACCCGGTCAACCTTCGAGGTATAGCTAGCTCTTTCACACATATTTAACCTCCAATAGATCTATCCTACTCTAAAGATCTCAGGTCAGGCCAAAGCACATTACCGTAATGATACTTAAACACATATTTAAGTAGAGATTCTTTTTGTGTTAAAAAGGTTTTAGGTCTGGTATTTTATAATTTGTACAGCAATGCAATGTTTTATTGAGATTGTATAGTAATAATGGGGATGGAATTTCTTGATACTTTATTGGTACAGGTCTGCTTATAGTCTTGGTGGTTTATATGGGTCGTTATCATGGATGTTGTTTGTGTATTTACTGAGATTGACTTGTCGCGTGCTTTAGGGTAACTGTATGTCTCAAATAATAAATGGGGGTGATTAAATGGTGTCCTAAAAGTATTTGGCGCCAAGTTTTTATACAGGACATAATATGGTGACTGAAGAAACGCGCGAGAAGTAATACTCGCGATATGTCTGCCTCACTGACAGGCGCCGCACAGGTCGCGAGTTCGATTGCCGAACGAGTCAAATCATCATAACAGCCTATTAATGTCCCACTGCAGGGACGGGCCTCCTCCCATGACGGAGGGATATTTGGCCTATTAATACCACGCTGGCCAGACGGATTGGTATAGGGTTTAATTTCAAGTTTTCCTTCTTTTTACTTTGTAAAGATAATATTTACGGTTAATCGGTTTTTACGACACCCATCGGATGAGATGGGGTGGTGACATATTGTATTCTTACTCCGTCACCACACGCAACTTTGTCAAATATTTTGTACATATTATAAAAATGTTTTCTATATCTATTCATCTACTATGTGTGTTTATTAAGAAAACAGTATGTAAGTATAACTATTTTTAGTACTTCTCTAATACCTATACACTGATTAGTTTGAGAATAAATGGCGGTATATGGGAAAAATATATTTTTTACGTAGGTAAAAGAAAATAACTCCAAAACTCAGGATTGATACCTATTTATTGTTTATCCTAAGTCACATTTATAATACATATAATTTTAATTGTTTGACTTAGTTTTTATAAATAAAAACAAAATGAGTAAACCAATTTTGAGGACATTTCTGTGGGACAAACATGGGTTTTAAATAAGAAATAATATTTTTTTTAATTGATCATGAAATTACTTAATTCTGAAGTAATACAAACATAAAGATTTTTTTTTAAATCTATTACCTGTTCCTCTTTTTTAAGTTGATTAAAAGCATCAAGGTAAAAGAATACATTTTGGATACGATTTTTATTTGTTTCTTTATACATCTTCTATATAGTACAGTCAAATAAGGCTTAATTAGGGGCAAACCTCGGAATGGAAGCGAATAAGCTGTAAATTTGCATAAACCTTTGTTTTGGTGTACTAATGACTGGTAGAAAAGTCTCATATGATCACGTGTCTGCGTCATAAGTTATTCAAGGTCAAAGGTCACGAAAATCAGTTTTTTTCCATTATCTCGTTTTCTATGGGAAATACGCATTTAACGTCATTATAAATATTGTAGATCATAAAATTGTCTACAAAAAATATCTGAACACTTTTCTCCTAAAAAGCATCGCTTTCGAGATATCGTGACTTTAGAGCGCAGGAAAGTCGTATTTTCGACTATATGCACACACTAGCTTTTTCCCGTGATTTCGCTCGCCTTTATAAATATTATGAAAAATAAGGCTTATTTCAATATATAGTAGCATATGCATGCTTGGTCTCAGCCTAATCGGTTTGAAATTGACAAAGTTACATACAAACTTCCATCCCCTATCTTATCCCTTTAGGGGTAGAATTTATCAAAATCCTTTCTTAGCGGATGCCTACGTTATATCATCTACCTGCATGCCAAAATTCAGCCAGATCTGTCCAGTGGTTTGGGCGAAGGAGAAAAGTGTTCAGATATTTTTTGTAGACAATTTTATGATCTACAATATTTATAATGACGTTAAATGCGTATTTCCCATAGAAAACGAGATAATGGGAAAAAACTGATTTTCGTGACCTTTGACCTTGAATAACTTATGACGCAGACACGTGATCATATAAGACTTTTCTACCAGTCATTAGTACACCAAAACAAAGGTTTATGCAAATTTACAGCTTATTCGCTTCCATTCCGAGGTTGAATGCTTATTTTACTGGAGTAATATACTCGTATATAAAACTCAAAGGTGACTGACATAGTGATCTATCAACGCACAGCCCAAACCACTAGAGGGATATGGCTAAAATTTGGCATGCAGGTAGATATTATGACGTAGGCATCCGCTAAGAAAGGATTTTTATTAATTCTACCCCCAAGGGGATAAAATAGGGGATGAAAGTTTGTATGAAACTTTGTCAATTTTAAACCGATCGGGTTGAAACTTTGCATGCAAATAGTTACTATGACGTAGGCATCCTTTTAGAAAGAACTTTATTAAATTCAACCCCTATAGGGATAAAATAGGGGATGAAAGTTTACATGAAACTTTGTCAATTTTAAACCGATCGGGTTGAAACTTTGCATGCAAATAGTTACTATGACGTAGGCATCTTTTTAGAAAGAACTTTATTAAGTTCACCCCCTATAGGGATAAAATAGGGAACGAAAGTTTGTGTGAAACTTTCTCAATTTTAAACCCGATCGGATTGAATCTTTGTATGCAAATAGTTACTATGACGTAGGCATCCCCTTAGAAAGGACTTTATTAAATTCACCCCCTATAGGGATAAAATAGGGAACGAAAGTTTGTATGAAACTTTGTCAATTTTAAACCGATCGGGTTGAAACTTTGCATGCAAATAGTTACTATGACGTCGGCATCCTTTTAGAAAGAACTTTATTAAATTAAACCCCTATAGGGATAAAATAGGGGATGAAAGTTTACATGAAACTTTGTCAATTTTAAACCGATCGGGTTGAAACTTTGCATGCAAATAGTTACTATGACGTAGGCATCCTTTTAGAAAGGACTTTATTAAATTCACCCCCTATAGGGATAAAATAGGGAACGAAAGTTTGTATGAAACTTTGTCAATTTTAAACCGATCGGGTTGAAACTTTGCATGCAAATAGTTACTATGACGTAGGCATCCCCTTAGAAAGAATTTTGATCAATTCTACCCCTAAAAGAGTAAAATAGGATGAAAGTTTGTTTAAATGATCTTACATTTTCGAATGATTGAACTGAAATTAAAGATTGGAGCTACTATGATGAAGACGACCGCTAATATAGGATTTTGATTAATTCAGCCCCTGTTGGGACATCACGTCTTAGCTGCCAAAAATTCTATGAAGTAAAGACTCAGCTGTTAAAATTCTATGATGTAACGAAAAAGTTATCAAAAAAAACCCGCTAAAATTGTATGATGTCACGTCTTATCTGTCAAAACTTCTGTCGTCAGGAATTATCTGTCAAAGACGTCACGTCTCAGCTGTCAAAAATTCTATGACGTCACGACGTACAGAGCTGTCAAAAAAAAATCCTGCCATAATTCTATGACGTCACGTCTCAACTGTCGAAAATTCTATGACGTCAAGAATCATCTTTCCAAAATTCTGTGAAAATTACGACTTAGCTACTCCACGCATTCCTTAGAAAAATGGTTTTGGCATACAGGCAGACAGACGGACAACAAAGCGAGCTCATAAGGGTTCCGGTTTTGTAATTTATAATAATACTTTTTAACGCGAGCGAAGCCGCGGAGAAAAGCTAGTGTTAATATATAAATGGAATATTAACGCGCATTTTATTTACCTTTATTTTATTTGACGTTTCGGCACAGGTTGCACTGGCCGTGGTCACAAGTTGACTTGTGATGCGAGGTCACAGCTTCGTCTTCGTGATAGATAATATATTTATTATCATCTACCCTCGTATCTTGTCTTGAGATGTTACTATAATGTCCCTACACACAACACTGACCGTATCGCTATTCTGTACGTTATCCGAGCGTTCAAAAAAGGGAAGTTTTATTTTTGAAATCACTGGATTCCACGTTGCTGACAATTTGAAACCGTCATCCTGGTTAAAGTTCCTAGGGGACTTTAGTATTTCAAGTAAAATAAAAGTAAATAAAATGCGCGTTAATATCCGCTCCGCCCGTTTATATAAAACTAGCTGACCCGTGCCTACTTCGTTGCGCGCCGAAAAAGAATTGTTCATTTTTTTAAACATATTTAATTACTGTTCCACTTCTATTCGTCATAGCGTGATACTATATAGCCTATGACACTCCCCAATAAATGGACTATTCAATACAGAAAGAATTCTTAAATTCGGTTCAGTAGATCCAGAGATTACCCCCTACAACGTCATAAACACACAAACTTTACCTCTTTATAATATTGGTATAGATTTATAATAATAAAACGCGATAGTTTAAAAGTTATAATTCTTTATACATGGCAGTCAGTAGTTTCTACCTACCCCATGGTGATAAAATGAGAGGTTATCTAAACCGCCGATTACACTAAACTACATGTAGTCAACTACATCATGTAGGAGACTACATGTAGTCTAGTGTAATCACATGTAGGACAGTGTAAACAGAACGTCCTAACACTAAAAAGTTAGGACGTCCTTATGTAGGAGACTACATGTAGTCTAGTGTAATCGGCGCTTTAGTATCATATTTTTTATTATGTATTATTATTTAGGATTTGCAAAATCTCCACAGGTTTTTTCATCTTCAACGTGTACATATACTGCAAATAAAATGTAATAAGTAATTAAATTTATTGTACTGGCAATATTTTTTAAAGGTCTCTGGGTCAGACTGGATGTTCCGGCGCAGGACCGTGTTCTGTGGCGCGTGTTGGGACAGGTCTATGTCCAGCAGTGGACTGCGATAAGCTGATTGAGTTGATTAGGTTTGAAATGATTTTTTTTGGAAATCTTTTTTTTTTATGATATCTTTTGTACTAAGAAGCCCTGTTTCGCTTTTAGAAACATCACAAGGAACATATCGAGACAATAATTTGTGGACCGCACAAATATTGTCCTGTATGGGAATCGAACCCGCGACCTCGTGCACGACAGTCACCTACGCGACCGTCGCGCCACCGAGACAGTTGAACGTAGGCAGTTTTAAGGTAAGCTTAATTGGGTGTCGTAAAACTAAGGGACTATTCGTTAATGTTATCGGTACGAAATGAAAAGAAGGAAAACTTGAAATTAGACCCTATACCAATCCGTCTGGTCAGCGTAGTATTAGTAGGCTAAGCGTCCCTCCGTTACGGAAGGAAGCCCGTCCCTGCAGTGGGACGTTAATGGGCTGTTATGAATGCAATATTTATTTGATTTTTTTTCTATTGGCAGCGCTAGTAAGCCACGTAAAGGCTCTTAGATGTGACATATTTTTTTTACCTTTCTGCGTATCACACGCATGTTCCATCATGTCACATAAATCTAGAAAAGTCTTCTTTTGATCATTCATCTTGCCACACACCGGGATCGTGTCATGTATACAGTGTTCTGCCAAAAGGCAGTTAAGGTCAGCTTTGTTCTGAAAATATAGATCAAATAATTAAATAATTTTTTTCGAGCTTAGATTCTTTATGTCAAAATATTGATTTTGATTTTGCATGTTTAGACATTATTAAATACAAAATATTTATTTACATAATAAGCTATATTAATAACTAGCTGATGCCCGAGGCTTCACCCTCGTGAAATAGGTAGCCTAAATGTTATTCTACACCCTAAACTACCTATATTCCAAATTTCATCAAAATCCGTTCAGTAGTTTTTACGTGAAAGAGTAACAATAACAAACATCCATCCATCCTCACAAAGTTTCACAATTATAATATTAGTGGGATAGGCAGTAGGAATATTTTTTTGTACTAAGGAACTTGGAAGTGCGAAGTTATCTCATACAGTATAAATTAGCTAAAATGGGAAAGAATGTAAACTCTGTACTAATTTTGTGGAAAATAAATAAAAAAATACTTTTATCTTTCAATAGAAAGTGTAAAATGTTTCACAGAAAATAAAATAAAATAAAGTAACTACCGAAGGTGTTGATGCGAAGGTTGGAAGATGACATTCTATTGGTCGAAACAAAACAATCCCAAGGAGAATATCTGAAAAGAATAAATATGAAATAAGGAAAATAAAAATTCCCAAGGAAAATATCTGAAAAGAATAAACATGCGAGACTCCGATAGACCAGCAGATAAAACGCCGCAAGTGGAATTGGATTGGCCACACTCTCCGAAGGGATCAGGAACACATACCGAGGCGAGCCCTAGACTGGAACCCCCAAGGAAGGCGTAAACGTGGCCGCCCAAAACAGACTTGGCGGCGGACTGTCGCTGCAGAAGTGAAGGGTATAGGGTAGACTTGGAGCGATATAAAGACCGACCGGGATGGAGACACACTGTGGACGCCCTCTGCCCCATCGAGGGGACTTAGGAACATAAGTCCGGAGCGTAGAGTATAGTACAATGTGATGAAAATTTCATTACGAATGATGATCATAACGATGGCAAATGTGAAGAAGTACGCTACTAGGTAATAACATATAGTTAGTTGATATTTCTTCTTGAATTGCGACTAAACCAATGAATGAAATCACAAGTCAAAAAGAAAGAAAATTTTAGTTCATGTAAGAAAGAAACAGCAACATTTCAATGCATAAAATGAGACAAAAATTTGTCTGTAGGACAAAGCACCTGGACTTACTCCAGAAAAAATAAAGTTAAAACGCCCCTTGGAGCTTAATAAAAAAAAGATTATTTATTTTTTGGTATGTTTTGTAAGTAAGTTATAGTTACTTATAAATAATATATTTATATTCATAACTTACAGCATATGTATGTCTTAACTATTCTAACCCACATTCCGAAGCACTAGGAATAAGTATAATGATAATATCCGATACATACCCTATAGTCTAGATACTTTAAGTATGTCAAAGTTACATGTTTGTTTTGTATGGAAATGTTAAACTCAGAGGTGCGCAACATTTTGGAGTACTAGTTTGTCTAGTGTTTTAAGATGATATTTGGTCATTTTGTGTGCAAGAAAACTGGGTAAGCAAGAAATAGGTTATAACATTATCTATGTCTTGCTTACCCAGAAATACTATGACGAACAAAGTATTATATTCACGTGGTGTAGCTTACTTTGAGGTGCCAGGTTAAATTCTTGCTTAACGCTAAACTTTATCCGCATGAACATTGATGCTTCCATTAAGCTCGCTTTCACTGCATCAGTTTTGCAACCACTGCATAAACTTCGAGCATTATTTTATTCTAAAGAAGGACTGACGAAGTTGTGACAAATATAAATAAATACTCACACATTCACACAACGTCATCTAGTCCCAAACTAAGCAGAGCTTGTACTATGGGTACTAGACAACTGATAAGAATACTTAAATACTTTTTTTTTGTAAATATAAACATATTATCCACAGATATCATATTATCCATAGAAACACTCAGACCAATGCAAACGATTATGTTCATACACACAAAGATTTGCATTGAGAGGGAATCGAACCTTAGACCTCTGCGTAGCAGTCATGTTATATAACCATTACGCCGCAGAGGTCGTCAAAAATATAATATATTTTAATAAAATATATTATATACGAGTAATAGTATCGTCAAATAGTTGCGCTTAAAAGTAAAGACCGCTAAAAAATATAGTCGAATTGATAACCTCCGTTATGGCAACACAAGCTATTTTAATTTTTTCAACCCTTTTGAATTTAGCTCAAGCTCATAAAAAAGACAACCGAGTCTTAGTAATGCGTTAACAATATTGATAGTTATTACCAGCATATATTTGATTAATGTTAAGATTGTTGAAATAATTTAATATAAATATAATGCCAAAGTTACACACCTCTGATTCAGTGCGAATGTCCCTGTTACGAGTATCTACATACGGTAAATGTTGTATCATAATTTCCTGCACTATAGTTTTGATTTTACTAAGTAAACAATAGACGGTAATATTGTTATTGTAGTAAAGACGTGTCTTTTGACCAAGAGAGCCTTCGTTATGATTGTTAGGCAAGTGTTTACTAGTAAGTCCTTTGTTTTTTAACTAATGTTGATACTAAACTTTTTTTTATTTACTTTTTTTGAGGTTTTAATAATATTCTATAGTAGTTGGAAGTCGCAGGTGCCCGCGACTCCGTTTACGACTGATGATTAATATTTTGTGTAGAATATATTATAAATCAAATATTATCTTTATATTTTGTAGCCTTCAGTTGTTTCAAGGTATAAGCTATATTATTGTAAAGTTTTATTAAAATCCATTCAGTAGTTTTTACGTGACATAATTACAAACACACATCCATACTTGTAAACTTCAAACTTTCGTGTTTGTTATATTCATCCTATCCTACTAATATTATAAATGCGAAAGTTTGTGAGGATGTATAGATGAATAGATGTCTGTTACTCTTTCACGCAAAAACAACTGAACGGATTTTGATGAAATTTGGAATATAGGTAGATTAAGGTGTAGAATAACATTTAAGCTACTTATACAACGCGGGCGATGCCGCGGGCATTAGCTAGTAGGATATATTATTATTTTAAAGTCAGTGGTATAAAGGGTAACGGGTTGAGATGTGGTGCGAGTTTTATGGTATGCTACCTAATGAGCAAAAGGTTTCTCAAATGGTGACGGCGTACTGGAAAATGGAAAGGTGGATAGACACCTCAAGAGATAGGATAGGATATAATCTTATCTAATCTAATCTGGATGGGTGACAAAGTTTTAATATTTTCGTGAGAAAATAAATATATTTTGATTACAATTTTATTTAATGATTAATTAATGTAGTCGTGTATAATTGAAATTGGGTTTTGTTTTACAGGTTTCTTAGTTTTTGGGTTAATAGAAGAAGTATGTACTCACGTCGAAGTCGAAGCTGAAGATTATTATTTTCCTCTAGAAGCCGTAAGTGATATTTTTATATTTATTCGCGTTAGAACTACTTTCCGTATCTGCCATGTTTAACAAATAAATTTTAAAATAATGATAAAAGATTCTCCGTGTGGTGACGGAGTAAGAATACAATATGCCACCACCCCATCTCATTCCATGGGTGTCGTAAAAACTGACTAAGGGACTGTCCGTCAATATTATCTTTACGAAAAAAAAAGAAGAAAGACTGAAAAGTAAACCCTATACCAATCCGTCTGGCAAGCGTATTAGTAGGCCAAGTATCCCTCCGTCACGGGAAGAGGCCCGTCTTTGCAGTGGGACATTAATGGACTCTTATGAGTGTTTTTATACATTCACGTTAAAACCCTTTTGCTATCTGCCATATTTAATAAAAAATAATGACCAAAGCTTTAAGCTGGTGGTGAGAAACTAGTTGTTTTTGAGGGACTGATTGAGTTATACGCAACATCTACCCTGCCAATATGGCCAGACTATGGAAATGTCTACTGTAGTACGCACATCATCAAAAAGAGAATACTCCAAAAAGAGATAAAACATAATATAAGAATAGAAGACCCGTAAGTGCAAGAGAGATAGATAGAGAAATGATATGGCTGTAAGACTCAGATGATAATGCGATGTCTATAACCAAATTATTTACCTGCGATGGGCAAGTTAAAAGTGTAATGCTACTTTGACTTACAATTACTAAGCGCCATCTCTCGATGTTTAATAACAACTTTATCGTTTATTTTAATTTATTACGTATTAATTCAATTAATCTTCATAATTCATAACAGCCCATTAATGTCCCACTGCAGGGACTAGCCTCCTTTAATGACGGAGGGCAAATACTTGGCCTGCTAATACCACGCTGGCCAAACGCATTGGTTTTTTTTTTCGTAAAGATAATGTACAAGAATATTATTTTAATTTATTATGTATTAATTGAATCTTTTATAATGAGTATAAATTATTATTTGAAAGGTAATAAACTACTGCTTAATGGCGGAGCATTGTCTCCACGACTACGTGACTGTCTGTGGACAAGACTCACTTGGTATTACAAGAATGTTCACCGATATCTGCGACCTTAACGAGTATAATTGTGATGAGAAAAAACGTAAGTATACCTAATGTTTGTGTGTGTTGTAATGTTGTTCTCCGTGTGGTGACGGAGTAAGAATACAAAATGTCACCACCCCATCTCATCTCATGGGTGTCGTAAAAACCACCTAAGGGACTATCCGTGAATATTTTCTTTACGTAATAAAAAGAAGGAAAAATTTAAATTAAACCCTATTCCAATCCGCCTGGCCAGCGTGGTATTAGTAGGCCAAGTATCCCTCCTTCACCGGAGAAGGCCCGTCCCTGCAGTGGGACATTAATAAGCTGTTATGATGATAATGTTTGTAGAGTTAAAAAACCTGTGTCGTAGGATAAGCTTACGCATCTTTAGCATAGTAGAGTTTATATTCCAACTGCAGGGATTGTGCAACACTTTAAGGCCTACACAGACCGGGACGGCATGGCAAGGGATTTTAATTTTTACTAATGGACATTCAACCGTACTATTACAGAAATACGACATGCCATGCCGTCCCGGTCTGCGTAGGCCTTTAGACTACTAGTATTATGATAGGCATACAGATTAGTACTGGATATTTTGGCATGTTCTCTTTTCATTTTTCGTAGATTTTATTGTAATTATTAATTTTTTTTAGTCATCTTTTACGGTAAAAGGATGAGGTGGGGAGGGGTGGTGACATAAAATATTTTCTGTGCAACCACATGAACATAGATAGGCGACTAATTTGTATACCCAACCGACTAAGACCCGAATAAGTAAATGTATCTAAATATAACAGCCCATAAATGTCCCACTGCAGGGACGAGCCTCCCGTGACATAGGGATGCTTGGTTTACTAATACTACGCTTTTCAAGTTTTCCTTCTATTTATTTCGTAAAGATAATGCTCACGGATAGTCCCTTTGTCGATTTTAATGACACTTATGGGATGAGGTGGGGTGGTAACATGTTGTATTCTTACTACGTCACTACACGGAGAAGTAAATGTATAATAGTAACAATTTTTGTTTCCCAGAGTACCGGCACGTGAAGCGGATAATATGCCTGTACGAGGCAATTGCAGCGCCTTTCATGCACGAATAAACTGTCTACAATATCCCGATTTATTTTATTAATTAAAATATTGAAGAATGAAATGTTCCGTTTCTTATTTCCCCAATTATTATACGACCTATTTAGGATGGCGGGAAACCGATGGATGAGGGAGGCACAGGACCGCACAAGGGGGCAATACTTCGAGGAGGCCTTTATTGGTATAGTCTACTTTCTTCTATACAACCTTATATAAAACTTAATGCTCTCAAACTCATTACCTACTGTCAAACAGAGTGACTATAAATATAATCATCATAACAGCTCATTAATGTCCCACTGCAGGGACGGGCCTCCTCCCGTGACGGAGGGATACTTGGCCTACTAATACCACGCTGGCTAGACGGATTGGTATAGGGTTTAATTTCAAGTTTTCTTTCTTTTAATTTCGAAATTTTAAAGATAACATTCACGGATAGTCCCTTAGTCGCTTTTTACGACACTCATGGGATGAGATGGGGTGGTGACATATTGTATTCTTACTCCGTCACCACACGGACTCCAACCATCTCTGAAAGACATTACTCCAGTTAAATTCTTAAGACCTAACAGTATTCCTTTTTTTTGCACACACAGCACAAACTATTTTTCAAACGACACTCGTATGTTACATGGGTGTTTCTTCGAAATTCGATTCTTTGTCTGATTCATATGGCCAAATTTTTTTTTCACATTTTCGCTTATAAAACATGTTTTTGTCAAAGATGATAACTTAATATACAATGTCTGAAAAAGGCACACTTTTTTATGAAATGGTTTTCGAGATAATTAACTTAAAAATTTTTGAGGTCATATAAATCAGAATTAGGAACAAAATGAAATTCTAGTTATAAAAATCAGTCATTTATTTATCAAAATCACAGTTGATAATCACAATGATTATCACCACACCTAAATCTAGTTATTATAAGCATTGACAACTTGACAATATCAATCATTATCCGTGCCGCCATATTAACAATATGTGTGAAATTCTGATTAATATATTTTTACCGTATGAATCAGGTACATATGAATCAAAATTTTGCCTTTTAACATCGGTTAATCACTACACGTATACAATTAAGGATTGCTATTTATACATAGGCTTTTAGTCCCCAATTGAATTATATTTCGAACAGATTCAAGTTTGAAAACCATTTAAGTTAATTATAACAGCCAACATAGTAATCAGAAACACAGGTGAACCAAAGTAATATGAATCAGATATTTACATTTATAACTCCGCAACAACACGAACCAGCCGCATGTAACGTCGTGACCACGTCAGCAGAGTCCCTGGCTACCACCAGCACTAGAAGGGATCTCCTGATGTTTCGTACTTAGCTAGGTACCTTCGAGTAAAGCGCGCGAATATGAATCAGACTTTTGTGCCGGACATTTACAATTTATTTTTTTATTAAAAAACTATCGCAAATATTAGTACCATTTTTTTGTGTAAAGAAACAACTAATATTCTATCGTAATATTTATAACGCACATCGATTCGTTAATAAGAAAAATTGTTACTGTTACTAACGTTCAAGAAACTGGGGTACGGACACACCATATTAATCAGAAGAACGCTTTTTAATATTTTTTTTTAAACATATAAAAAACTATTATTAAAAAACAATAACGTGTGCAAGATAGGTAACTGTCAGTTTGGTTGGTCTGTTAGTTACAAAGAAAATCCTCCAGACATCGAAAATGTTAGGCTCGAAGAATCACCCACATAAATATGTTTGTTCAAATAATTCTAAGAATATGCAAGACTTGTGGGCGTGGAACGTCAAACATGACAAGTTTGCGTTACTATTGATGTTTGCGTTTACGCTGTTGCGCTTCTGTTCGATATTTTTGTTAGCGAGTGTGTTTTTAATCTAAGTAAGGCTTGAGTTCACCGACTGTCTTGAAATTAACATTTTGTGATGATGTGTCAAAAATAATTACTGTACTAACTAAGGTTATATAACTTTTAAAATAAGTACAGGGTATTAAAATAAGTACGTAAGGGCTACTAATTTAGGCTATACCTCCCTATCTGACCAGCGTAGTGTAATGCAACAATATAACAAATTAAAAAGGTAAATTTTAATACAGGAAAGGCTTGTTTAGTCATGTCCTAGGTCTATCAATACCACATTAACTACTAGATGAACTAGCACATGGATTTTACTTATTGAGGGCTATCCCATGGGGGTCGTAAAAACCGACTAAAGGAACATTCCGTGAATATTAATTTACGAAATTAAAACAAAAAAAACTTGAAATTTAACTCTATACCAATCCGTCTGGCCAGCGTGGTATTAGTAGGCCAAGTATCCCTCCGTCTTCAATTATTTATAGATATCGAGTTATTATCTGAGTTTTAGGGCCATATCATTTCTCTATATCTATCTCACTTGCACCTCCAGGTTTTCTTATATAATATCTTGTATTTCGTTTTGGTATACTCAGACAATAACACTCATACTACGAGTATAGTAGATATTTTGTCTAATTCTAGAATTGAATCTTTTCGGTCCTGCATGATTTGTGCGTCTTTAACAGCTACTTTGAAAACATTATGTCAAAACTTAAATACTGTAACGGATAATGAATACCTACTCTACTAATTAACTAAATAGCGACAATATCGCAGACAAATGAGGAAACCAGGCATTTCACGAAATTCCTAGGGATATCAGAAACGAAATGCTCTTATTTTTGTTTGTTGGTTAAAAAACTGTAGGTTAGGTTAGGTTAGAACTGTGACCATAATGCACCGAAGTGCAAGAAAATGCGACATTTACCGGGATTTCGTGATATTTCTAGGGATTTTGTGAAATCCCTGGTTTCCTCATTTCCCTGCGACATCAATATTATGTAAGTACTTAAGTATACACTGTAGTATTGTGTAGGTATATTCAAAGCAGCTCTTGCGGATAATGATGTTATATAAATCAAACGCCTCACTGACACAGTTTTGATAAACTATGTAAACAATTAAATCTATTGTTCTACTAGAAACTTGTTGTCTTTCGAAGAGTGAACATACGCAAATATGATATTCAGTAAGATTATTACAAGTAAGTTATGTTAAGCTATCATTATAGAATATTAAGTATTATTTTGTAATTGTAACTAGAAGTAAACGAAATTGATACCAAAAATTAACGAAATTGGGTGGATATTATTTAGTTTTTGCCAAAACAAAAGTATAAAATATAAGGTAATTTCTTTTACTTCATCATAACAGCCCATTAATGTCCCACTGCAGGGACGGGCCTCCTCCCGTGACGGAGGGTTACCTGGCCCACTAACACCACGCTGGCCAGACGGATTTGTATAGGGTTTAATTTCAAGTTTTCCTTCTTTTTATTTCGTAAAGATAGTAGTTACGGTTATTCCCTTAGTCGGTTTTTACGACACCCATGGGATGAGATGGGGTGGTGACATATTGTATTCTTACTCCGTCACCACACGGATATTTTTTTTTTTTTTACTTGAATAATTCATACTGATCAGGAGGATAAAATTTATACTTTTGATAAATTGCTATATTAAAATTAATGTTTGAGTTCTAAAGTAACAAACTCAAAATATACTACCGAATTGTCAACTTTTTGAAGTCGCTTAAAATGAGATACATTGGTTTTACAATTAATCATAGCTCAACTTTTTTTTTTAATTTATTTATTTATTCATAGCATACATATTCGTGCTTTACAACATTGTCTATAATATGATATTTTACAACAATAGCAATATTTTAAGATGACAAAGTGTGTCGCAACTAGTGTCCTAGCTAAGCTGCCGAAAGACAACTTGTGTTAAGGATACTAGCCCCAACCCCACAACACTAAATTTAAAAATTTGTTTAAATATGACTTGTACTATTAAACTAACTTTTATGAATTGAACGAATATTGACCGACTTCTACAAATTTTATGATACTTTTTTCAGGTTTGATAATCGTAGGCTTAGCAGAAGAAGTTTGGGCACATTTGGAAATGGAAGCTACAGATTACTTCTTTCCTTTAGAGCCGGTAAGACTTTTTAAATTACAGTTCTAGATCAATACAATATACATACATTATCTACAGCAATTTTGCTATGCCCTAGTAAAGTAAAATATGCATCTTTAGTATAATGCTCCACTAGGGACGAAGGAGGTCCAGAAAAATGTACTTCAGTAATGTAGGTTAACTTGGCACTACTACCAAGCAGTACCTTTTTACCATCTCTGTTAATAGTATGGACTTCGATGTTCCTTCTAATTGGTGAGATGATATGATATATTTATTAAGTATGAATAGATTAAAATAGAATAGAATATTAATTTATTTTGCAAATATAGGTATAAAAGACATTAAAGATATTAATAATAAACAAATAGTTCAGCTATATTTTACCTAGGTAGGCATGTAAAATTTTACATATTATAGTTACAAAAATAAATTAAAAAGTTAAATACATTTTAAATGTGGCGTAAAATTTTATTATATTTTATTTTTAACTTTAGCTTTAACATCAGGGTTAACTTGTTCATGTTGCCTATGTTGATTAATTAAAATGTAATAGTAATAGTTTTCTTTTTATTTAGAGGATAAATTATTGTGTCGTCGCGGAGCAATGCCAGCATGATTTCGTTAAGATCTGCGGTCAGAACTCTGAAGGACTCTCAAGAGAATTTAAAGACAATTGTGATTTATACGAATACAACTGTGACGAGAAGAAACGTAAGTTATGAGCAGGTTTTAACTACATCTTTATCATATTTTAAAGACAGTTCAGTGCATAAATCGGTCATGTCCTGTACGGGGATATTATTTCAAGGCCATAAAGTATAACGATACTGAAAGCTCAGAATAGTAATTTGTGGATCACAAAATATTGGTTATGTGCGACGTTATAATTATGAATCTTTTGTGATCTCAGACTTGTCCTGTTAGATGACTATTCTTCTGCTTTCTCTAAGGTGTCTATGAAGTCAAATTCTTTCAATCACTCTTATGAAAGTATTAGTACACTCTTAGTAAAGTCTAACTTGGTAAACATGGACGCTAATTTCATTTCTTATCCAATATCACTGGAAAGGCATTAATTTATTTTAATTTACATACTTATTAATAGGAATTTATAGTCCTTCATTATACCTTTATCTATACATAGTATAAAATAAAGTCGCTTTTTCTGTCCCTATGTCCCTTTGTATGCTTAAATCTTTAAAACTACGCAACGGATTTTGTAGCAGTTTTTTCTTTTAATAGAAAAAGTGATTCAAGAGTTTTATAATATTATACATATTATAAAACTCTTGAATCACTTTTGCATAATATAGTAGAAAACCTAAATTTAGAAATTTCTAATGTAATCGTCTAATGAATCTGTACTTAAACTCAGTTTAACAAACAACTTACCCCCTTACTTATAAACGCCTCTTAAATTTAATCACTGTTTAGCGAGATTTGTTATTACGAAAACCAACCTTATACCAAACAACGTAAGAGCTTAGGCTAATTAATCAATTGACTAAAATTTGAGAATTTTTTTATGAGTAAGGGGGACATTGTTTAAGGACATTCTGTAGTAGGTGCCCGTGCGGAGCCGTGGCTGGTCTCTACTTTTTTATAATCTAAAGTAAAACTACTCATAATAAACTAGTCAGAAATAATGATTAACAATTCCTCCTACTTTTTGTTTCAGAATTTCGCCACGTTGAAATGCCTGTTTGCGCATAACATACTAATTAAATTATAAAGTACTATAAACGAATAGCATAGAAAAAAAAAGAAACTGACCCATTGATTTACAAAAAACCAAAGATACACACTCCACTTCCCAAAAACGTCCGCAACAAATGGGCGCATTGTGCACTTTTTTTAAATTAGTATCGCGTTGTTCTACCGGCAAACGTCAATCATTAAATTTTATTGCTTTATGTGCATTACTTTTTAAATACAACTTTATGTCATGCGTGTAAGATTGAATTTGAAAAAAGAAATATGTTTACGATATTACTATACGTATTTATTGCGTATGTTTAATTTGGTGACACTTTTGGCTGTTAGTTTTGTTTGAAAATGTGCATCTAGGGTTTTTTATAAATCAATGAACTGACCACTAAAATCCAAAATACACTCATTTTCCTACTGAAAGAAAGAAATATTTATTTGGCACACAAAAAAATACAGATTACATTTTAAAGAAACATTTTAGTGTACGACAAAAAGGTTCACACTCAACTTTATGTACGTTGTGGGACAACCACAACGGAGCACTAAATTTCAGTGTGAACCGTACTGCAGCTACCTAATGAAAATTGTTGTACTTTCTATCAAAGTAAAAAATCTGATATTATTTTAACACAATCACAATGACAATTCTATCCACTATAGCATGCAAGTTCTCATTTGAGTACTTCAAAAAGAGATAGAAGATATTATATAAGAATAGAAGACCTGTAAGTGCAAGCGAGATAGATATACAGAAATGCTACGGCTGTAAGGCTCAGATGATACCGCGATATCTATAGTTTTGTTTTACAAACGGATGTCAAAGAAGAGTTTGTGTGGTCTGATAGAACAGCCTTATGTATTCTGTAAGCAGAAACGACAGAATATATCTAAATGGTGGAACTATGATAGCTAATTTTAATGTTTTTAGATGCAGATCTTACTATGAAAACTCGATGAATAATACACTCTAATGTCAAAGTGAGATTAATTAAATGAATATAATATTTGCTATTGTTGTTTTATTTTATACCTTTTTAGGAAAGCTTAAGAATTTGTCTTATACCTTTGATGTGACTGTCTGTCTTAAAATAGTTTTAGTCACAAAACTGATGGTTTAGGTTATGGTTTTAAGTTTTCACTTCAGTTGTACAGTAAACTGTTATGTATTCCCTAATGTAAAGGAACCGTAAAGAACTGTGTATTTTTAATTTTTAAAAATACTTTCGAAAAAAGCCTGTAGGTACACAAACTCTTAGTCGCTGGATAAAGCGTACGCTCAGCGAGTGCGGTATTGATACAACAATATTCAGCGCTCACACTCGTAGTACTAAACATGCCAAGACATCGCGTGCATATTCTCTTGGCGTTAACTTAGATACTATTCGAAAAACTGCCGGATGGAGTAGTAATTCAATGGAAGAAATGCGAAACTCAAAGCAGTAGAGTTTTGCTTCTCGGCTTTAGTATTTTTCTAACATTCTCTGGGTGAATAGATTTTAAACCTACGCGATTTGTATTTATATTGGACAATTGCAAGCGTATTATCTCTGCATTACGATGCAGGTCCCCAAATTAGATCATCTCCCAACAAGCAAAGTAATCCTATAACGATTGATTATAAGTCTACTAATAACGTTCTTATAAAGAGCTGGTTGCAGACTATTTTACTTAAAATAGCATTTTACAAGTGACAATATACTCAACAGCATCCGTTTTCATAATATATCTGTCTTATAGTTCGCTACAAGACTAACGCTTATGGCCTTTACAAGACTACTTTTACTAGTAATAGCATTTCACAAGCGTAAGTATTCGTAAGAGCTTTTGTTTTTATATGGTAGTCTTATAGTTAGCTGCAAGAGTATCTTATAGGACACTTTAAAGCATAAGTCTCTTTTAATTGTTTGTAGTAAGACTAAATAATCTTGAATAATATTTTGATCCAGTAGTAGCATATTGTAAGTAGAACAGATATTGTAACGTACTTTTCTGAGATTACTATAAGATTGCACCGTTATAGTTCTTGCTCGAGACTTTTATAACTCTTCTTATACTCACATAAGAGCGCTATAAGATCAAAGAAGCTTACGAGCTACTAGATCAAAATCTTTATTAGTAAACATCAGAAAGGAGATGGTTTTTTTTCGCACCACCCTAAACAGTAATGTTTATTAATTATATTACTCACAAAAATAGTTATCATCTTAATATAGTTAACCGAGCACAAATTATACTTAAACGAAGAGGGAATAATGAAATAATGGTAAAAAAGGATTACACCTAAAAATGCTTGTTTTGAAACTTCAGGTTCTGTATCTGAATTATTGCTCATTAAATCAATTTCATGTGATGCATCTTGAAACGTTTTTATATTTTGCCTTTTCACCGCACAATTAAATTGATGCCAACTTTCATCGGGCTGACTACTTTCGTCTTTCTGTAACTTATGGCTGTTGTTGTTTTCTGGGCCAATACAAAACTCCATTACGCTCCCATTGATGTGGAACACAAGACAATACAATGTTGCCCTTTTCAATTGTCTGTATAATTTTGAAAGGCATTTTTATCTTACAGATTAAACTATATTTATAAAAATAACCTGTAAACAAATAGTGTTTCGATTAAACAAAAATAATAATTACAAATAGTAGCAACAAATAAACACAGTTTAGAACAAATAAAATTCCTATTTGTAATATTAAGGTACACGTACAATCTCATCAAAACAAGAATCTTATTAAATAAATCCTAAAAAAGTAAATTCAAAGATTAGTGTACATTTTCAGGGAACCCTATTTTGTTTTAAAATGGAGGCGAAAGTTAGTACAAAAACTGCTACAAATACTATTTTACCTATAATGGTTCTATAAAGCGCTTTATGCAGAGCAATTTTAGAACATGGCGCATGTTCTTATAAATTGATGAAATAAAATTATTACAACATTAATAATTAGTGCTAATTTTCGAGGGGCGTTGTAAATCTAACCAAATTATGGTAGATATTTACAGTAAAAATGAGTTCCCCCAACTTCCGTTCACGTACATCATTACAAATACTAGGTACAATATGTTACTACTTTAATAAGAAAAAGTTTACTTACGGTATTCGATTTATTTAATCCAATCACAAAAGAACTCGGAGCAATTAACTGCCGAAATAACAAAAGATACCTACCTCCTTCGGTTTTTAAAACTTTACTTATAACTAAAAACTATAATGCACTAGTATATTACTAGTGCATTATAAACAAGATTGTTTTAGTAAGATACTTGTTTTTATTGTTAATAAGAGCATTTGTGCTTGTAATTGTGTTACATCAGATTGTTATAGGAGCAATTGCGCTTCCTCAAGTATATTATAAGTTGGTTATAAGATAATAATCGCTCCTATAACTGCGCCCAAATCCAGCTTTGTAGTATGCTACAAGTATCTTATAAGAGAGTCTTCAAGATAGCTATACTGACTGATGAGCTGATTTTGCTAGTTGGGCTAAGTACTTGTTACTAAGTTTAAAAGTATAACCTTTATTTACAATAAATATTAAGTACTTAAAAGTTTCAAAGCTGTGCTTACCACAGCTTTGAAACTTTATTTAAAACTTTATATAAAAGTCATTATTTTCTCATTTCTCATTAAATTTTCACTTTAAACAATAGTACGGCTTGTATGTTCAAGCATGCGTCTTCATATAGATAAGACAGCGAAGTGCTTTTGCGCAGGTACCATTACGCCTGTTCACAATGGTCAATTAATAACTTCGGCTGATATCGGTTGTCTTCGGACATTGTCGGCTTGTCGTAACTACTTACAATGCGTTAGAGATAAAGATGAAGAGTTAATTGGTTGCTGAAGTTTGTTTAGGACTTTTGCGTGTGAATGAAAATAGTTTCGTACTTTCCACAGAAGCAGGGTGAAAACATTTTGACACCATATTTAATTTGTAATTGTTATAAAAAGGAGAATGTATAATGCATGATTAATAGTAAAACCTTATTTGTAAGATAAAATTAAATTGGTCGTATAAACTTTCGAACAAAAACGTTTTCATTGGTCGAGAAATGAAAAACATAAAAAATACAGCCAAACTGAGTACATTCTCTTAGCCGATTTGGTCCGGTTGCTACAATAGTTCTGGTCTTTAGCATCACAAACATCAGTTTCTGTAATTAATAGCTTTATCTGCTTATCACACCTTACGTCCTACACCAGAAACACTCTAACTCCTTCGATTTAAATAGGTTTACTTAAAAAAGAAAGAAATGAAATGAAATGAAATGTTTTATTTGCTAGAACATGGTCTTATAGATGTTATCAATAGTAAAGTAGTACAACATATTCTGTCATTATACAGGGTGTCCCAAAACTCGACGTTAATTCGAAACCGGGTGATAAGGCAAGTCATCCTGGTTATCAGAAATATTTAAAAAAATCTATCTCGCATGGTTGTAAAGTTATAGGCATTTGAAAAAAAACGTAAAAATTCCCACTTTGTGACACTCTTTTCCCTCCTGTTGTCACAAATCTTAACTTTTTCCAACTTTTTTTTTTGCTGTGTTACCCTGAATAGTGCCTCTTTAAATTCTAATAAATAATTTAAAACCACCTGATCTAGTTTTCACATCAATAGGACTTATTTCTTAGAATAAAATTGATTAGGAAAAAAATGTACAGTTTGAACTGACTGTAGTGAAAAAAAATGTACTACGCGAATTTGGCAAGTTCCGCCAAAAGTTGGCGCATTTAGTAAGGATTTGAAAATGGTATCATACTTGGTAAATTGTTGCCGCTATCATGGACAAAAAAACTCTTTTTTGTAAAATTTAGGAGTCGATTCCAATGCTGAATAAGTAAAACTGCTAAGTAGTTGAGCCAGAAAGAGTCACCATATCAAGTGAAAAGTAGTAGAAACTATGGTATTAGTTGAAAGTGCCAAAAGTACAGCCTATCGCAATTTTAAAAAGCCACGAGTTACACTCATTACATTCATGCAAATTATGCATGTTCATGTTGCTGTCTTTTTTAATGTTAAATCATCAGGCCAAAACTTTTTTTAAAAAAAAAAGAGTCATCTCCGTACCTCTTCAATATTGTCTTGGAAAATTTACTCGATGTTGGAAGTCCCCGGATACTAACGTTTGTACTCGCTGTACTAACGTAGTACGGAAGAAATTCGTGTGTTTTTAAAATACGATGGGCTGTATTTTTGGCATTTTTAACTAATACTACTGTTTCTACTACTTTTCACTTAATATGATGACTTTTTCCGGTTCAACTACTTAGCATTTTAACTTATTCAGCATTGGAATCGGCTCCTAAATTTTACAAAAAAGAATTTTTTTGTCCATGATAGCGGCAACAATTTACCAAGTATGATACTATTTTCAAATCCTTACTAAATGCGCCAACTTTTGGCGAAACTTGCCAAACTCGCGTAGTACATTTTTTTTTTCACTACAGTCAGTTCAAACTGTACATTTTTTTCCTAATCAATTTTATTCTAAGAAATAAGTCCTATTGATGTAAAAACTAGACCAGGTGGTTTTAAATTATTTATTAGAATTTAAAGAAGCACTATTCACGGTAACACAGCAAAAAAAATAGTTGGAAAAAGTTAAGATTTGTGACAACAGGAGGGAAAAGAGTGTCACAAAGTGGGAATTTTTGCGTTTTTTTTCAAATGCCTATAACTATACAACCATGCGACTTAGATTTTTTTAAATATTTTTCTGATAACCAGCATGACTTGCCTTATCACCCGGCTTCGAATTAACGTCGGGTTTTGGGACACCCTGTATATGGCGTGCAAATAATAATGTACACAAATATATTTAGTTTTTCTTAATGACTACATTACAGATTATTATTTAATTATTTAATAACATTTATTATATATTTTATTATTTATTTTATTATAAAATTCAAACTAATTCTTATTACAGATTAAAATAGTGTATATATGAGTTAATATTATGTTAAAATTAATAGCTAATGTCAATAACCTATCATAAAAAAATATTAATTATTATTATAAATTCATTTAATGTATCAATTATTTAAATTGACAATTTGTCCAAAAAATAATCCTTCAATACATAATATTGTTTTAAGAGTAACAACTTAAATAATTTCCGTTTATAAATTGGATAAGGCATAGCTTTTAATTCATCTGGTAAATGATTATATATTTTTATGCACATACATAATTAGGTAGTTATTACAAATGCGTGAGTAAAAAGAGCAGAGTTCGGTAGAATCTTCAATTGGTATAACTGAAGACGAACAAGCTGCATAACGCACTTATAAGAGACTCAAAGAAACCACCTAGCATTAGCAGCTGCATTTTAAGACCATTAAGTCAACGATATCTATTTAATGAATGAACAGGGAAGTCTCGACGAATAACTGTTATTAAATGCCAATAAAACTGTTTGTCGTTTAGATTTGAACAAAACAAATGTAACCTTCTGAGTTCACGATAAGATTTGTTCGAATTATGCTTCCGATAACTTGTCTCATTATTATTAGGAATTATCTTTAGGCTTTGTGGTTAACACCTGATATGAAAATTTGTTTATTTACGTTGATTTTGTATATTTGTGAGGATGCCATTTTATTCTATGGTACTATTGAGAGATTGTATGACATTTAAGGAAATATATTTAAGGACCCAAATTTACTTATCCTGGGCCGGGTAAAACCAACCGAAGTCTAATGTAACACCTAGTATTGAACTGATTCTATCTTGAAGAAACGTATTTGGAGCACAAAGTACGGTTACAGTTTCGGAGTCTTCTTTTAAACATGAAGGAGAAGAAAATATAAAGCTAAACGTGGCGTAACTAGTTTCAGAAAGAAACTTATTTATAACAGAAGAGTTTTATAAAATAAAAAAAACATGTAATATTTATCCAAGTATTTGTAAAAATAAACAAATAGCTACTTCAAAAAACGAAGGCTGTTTGCGCTTGCTACAGTTTCCTATTTCTTTATGTCATAACTGTCTAAGTGTGTGTGATTATTTACACAGATGCCGGCGCGCGCACCCGCCATACCTATTACCATATACGTGATAATGCGGTTTGAGGAAACTGCCGAATTTTTACCAAAGCCGACAGGTGACATTGCTCTTCAAATGTTATACTTACTTTGACAACTGGGCTGTTTCTATCTCGCTCTTTTGAGTGTTGGAAGAAAGAGATAGGTATAATGTTAGGCTAAATATTGACTTAGAGGTCGAAATATCTGGTGATCGGGTTACAGTTTCGTAAATATTTGTTGGGCATATGTCAAAAATTATGTCTGAAGGTCTGCGCTTCTTTTAATGTATTCGAAGGTTTAAATAGGCATTTGGTGCGGCAACTGACAGATTTACTTATTTGTATTTCTATGTCGCCAAACGAACTCCTTGCGACTGAACTGACCATGACAGTGCCATGATAAAAAATGTTAAAAAAAAACTTCAATATGATTTATGACGGTCCGTTATGCTCCACTGCAAGTACTGACCACCTCTAGTAATGACAGGTATCTATATGGATACAGTTTCGAGTTCTCTTTTACTGCTATAATATTGGCTTGTCAATCTCCATTAATCTCATACAAGGAATTGGTAACCCTGTGTTTTTTGTCCGTCACAATATTATTTTTTCTATTAAATTTTATTTTATTATTTTGCCTGGTTATATTTATATATATAATCTGGTATCAAGAGTATTTTTATACACCTATCATTTGAAGTTCTTTAATGACTCCTATCATTACGACAACAGCAGAGGCCGACGATTCGGATTGCCACCATCTATTGTGCTAAAGATACTGAACCTGCTAATTTGGTATTATCGGCAAAACTCTAATGTCAGAATAATATAAATTCACAATAATTTTATATATTATGAATAAAATATAATAAAGTCAGTGTAAAATTAGCGAAGGTTTATTAAAAAAACAAATTGTTACAGTAATTTTCAGGTTCGCTACAGTGTTTTGTAATATACGTCATTGTTGTTTCATGTGTGGGTTAAATTATAAGCTGTATAGCAATATCAGTAAAAAATAAATTGTCAGATTTTTCTAGTTAAGCTTTATAAGTAAAAAACTATATGTTGAGCAATATATTTATTTCTTCACGTTTTTAGGCAGCATGCCATGTTTGACTATTTACTTTTCTATTTGTCTATTCACATTATTTTGATTTAAAATATTGAAACTGTTCATGTTATACTTTTTAATATCGGCTAAATTCAATTTTTTTCAGTTATTTTGGATCACTGTTAGAATTTTTCTGTAAGCGTTAGGCCTATTTATTTTTAAACTGAAGATTATTAATAATTTGCATTCTGAGAAATATTTTTAAAACTGCTGTATTTATAACGATAATTTAGCTTTAATATGTATACTTTATTCACATTAACATACTTATAGGTTAAGCTTAGCAATATAAAAATGGACTGCCTGACCTGGTGATATTAGTTAAATAAGGATTACAAAAGCACATTTTACAATAGATAAAAACTTTCCTTTAAATCGCTTCAGCCTCCGCTTGCGTAGTCGCTTACACCCATCACTTACGCCAAACACAACAGTAAGGCGCTACCTCCTTAAACCAACATCACCGCGTAAACACTCGGTCGCCTTGTTAACCTAAAACGTTAACAAGGATCGGTTAACACTTAGAGGACCAGTGTTAACTCAGTGGACAATGCATGGATTTGTTTACAACGCCTAGTTGAGGGTTAAGTAGACTAATTATTGGTAGAATGCAGAGTGACCTCGTTGGGAGGAAGTTGCTGTCAAGGTTGAAATTCTAAATTAATTAGATCGTAACATATTATTTGTAGGTTTCCATTGCTAGAAACCCATCTATCTCCCAATAGGCCTTCATGTCGCAAGGTTTTGTAACGGCGACGTGTACCTACTAGAAGATGCAAAGGGAGTAGAGTATAATATACGCTAAAATAATAACCTCATTCTCATTTTATGAATGATGTAGTTTTAGTCTTTCCCTGAGATTTGGCAAGTAACTTGCTTGGTAAATTTTGAGAGGTCTTTTACTGGCTTACAGGGTCACAATAAACCTGTGACAATTATACTGATTCAAAATTAGAAGCAAAAAGCCACTACGCTTATTGCCTCTAATTCTGAATCAGTTAGAAAAAGAGATTTTATATGTCAGATCAATTTCTACAAATTGCATAGTAAATATTATTAATAAAACATAAGTCTACAATACTCATCTGCTTACCCATTCGAGACAGAGGCGTGGTGGTAAAAGTAAATAAGTATACAAATGCAAATACCGCACTGTGCAGTCCCACGGATTGACGCTCGTTAATTGTAAGTCAACGTAATTAAAGATACGGCTGAAATAAATAAATGCATTAGACGAGTGAGTTACGATGCCTTGCGGAGTACTGCTAATAAAATAAATGAAGAGTCGGTATTGAGGTTCTTAGTATGACGATTGTTGCATGCAGAAAGGTATAAGTCAGTTTTTCGTATTATTGTGCCGTAGTTTATTGTTGGAATAGGCGTTTGTATTTGCAGATATTTATTATTTGAATGAATATTTTTTATTATTACATTTTTTATTATATCTTTCGAGAGCTTACCTGAAGCCACCACGACTTGATCACTGGGAAGAACACCTTGTGGTTATAGAATAATTTCAATTTAGTATTTTCCAAGACCTCAATCACAATGGGTACCAGGCACTCCCAGGCTAACAAAATGTATGATTTAATGATCGAAAAAGTATCATTTTGTGTAAAATTAGAACATGAAATCAAAGAAAATCAGTCTCTTTCATCACAGCAATGATAAACAAACATTTCTTCTCAACCAAACAACAGTCGTAGGTAAAATATTAAAATCTCAGTTATACCTGTTGACTATTAATGCGTGTGGTGCGCAAGAGTCGGTGCGGGCTGAAGCAATTGATTAGCCGGCGTTCTTTGTGCGCCGCGCCGATGCTCACAACAATTTGCTCGCGGCCCGACCGCCCTAATTTTAATGGCCTTATAAAATTTATATTTAATGTATTTATCATCTGATACATTAATATGGATATACCTTGTAAAAATGTTGCTAGCTAATGAGTAGTTCCACTATTGTTTATTCTCGTTTTCCCCAAAGTTTGTTTAAAAAAAAAATGCTGATTTTTGAAACGTAAATAACTTTTATTTTTAATATCGTCAGTTATTGGTGTGGTAACTAACTAAAAATCAATAATAAAATAATGTAAATAAAATAACAATATATTTCTCTACACTACAGGTAACTATCTTGTACAGGTAACTATACATTTCTTAAAACTAAAATTATATAGGTACACCTTAGCGAGCGACTTGAAAACTGCCAACACTGATTCTCGTACCGTCACGTCGTACTCAAAGTTCTATTTCAATCCACCTTGCCACCTGACCTGACATTAAACTTGAAACTTGACAAGGCGTAGTCTTCACTGGTTCTGTTTTTATTAAATTTTTAAAATATTTTTTTTCGGCCTGATCCATAATATTCTTTCGTTTCATTATTAAGTACATTATTGTTTTATTGTCTGTACACATGCAGAGTTTTAAATGCATACTTACATTTGTGGCAACTAGGTGGCTTCAAACATGGCTCGGACATGCCTGTTGATTTAACTGCTTGTGGCGGGAATATAACATTTTGAAATATATACGACAAATAATGTAATACTATGTTTATTTATATGATATTATTTATTATATCTTTCTGTTAAGTATAGATAAAATGTAAATCTTGCGATAGGTGAAACGATATAATATGTAGAATGAAATTATGTCCACGTATTTCTCTTTTTGTCGTGTCCTTTGTCGTGGGTAACTATTACTTGTGGGCATCGGACTGCCTCCTAAGAAGCCTAATGTGTACTGCAGTTTCCTGACATATTTGGCCATTTAGGTCAATTATTGACCTCTATGGCGTAGTGGTTATACAACATGACTGCTACGCAGAGGTCTCGGGTTCGATTCCCGCTCAATGCAAATATTTGTGTGCATGAACATGATTATTTGCATTGGTCTGAGCGTTTCTATGTATAATATGTATGTATTTACAAAAAAAAAAGTACATAAGTATTAATATACGTTGTACTGTTACCCATAACACAAGCAGGTTAAGCCTAGCTTATTTTGGGAACAGATGGCGCTGTGTAGAGATGTCCGTAAATATTTATTTATTTATTATTATTTATATACAATGAAATTATGTACACGTATTTCTAATTCTCTTTTTGTCGTGTCCTTTGCCGTGAGTAACTACTACTTGTGGGCATCGGACTGCCTTCTAAGAAGCCTTATGTGTCAACCTAAGAAGGAATAGCCATGTACTTCAGTGTCCTGAAATATTTGGCCATTTAGGTCAATTAATTTGTTAACAAAACAGTATTTTATAGTCCTAAGTCATATGGAGAAATACATTAATTACCTACTTACACTCAATCAGAGGTTGTAAAATAGTACAAAAATTAACTAATTCAGAGCACTTAAATTCAAGCAAACTTTTATAAGCTACAACTCAGCTTGTATAAATTATTAGAATTGAAAAGAAATTGTTCAGTATTTCTTTAACATTAAACCGAATAGTGTAACGTATTAATCGCGTGCGAAAGGTTAGTTCAACTCATTTAATTAAGTTATTATTGTAGACACGATTTTTAGCGTTCCATGGATTTACCGTACTCGTGCCAGGTCCACCTTATAAATCAAGAAGAAATATTTTTGTACTACGACTAACTTAGTTTCTATACAACACTTTAGCAGTATCTTCTACCATCCGCCACGACTCCTCCTCATCATAACAGCCCATTAATGTCCCACTACAGGGACGGGCCTCCTCCCGTGACGGAGGGATACTTGGCCTACTAATACCACGCTGGCCAGACGGATTGGTATAGGGTTTAATTTCAAGTTTTCCTTCTTTTTATTTTATAAAGATAATATTCACGGGTAGTACCTTAGTCGGTTTTTACGACCCCCATAGGATGAGATGGGGTGGTGACATATTGTATTCTTACTCCGTCACCGTTGCCTCCTCAATCTAATTAAATTCAATAGTATCCTAACTTAGCCACTTTGGATTTACGCGCAAGTGAAGAGTTTAACTAAGCTTGCAGCTATCTTAGTTGCTTAAGTAGATTACAAAGAGATTTACCTTAAAATACCCCTTGCATTTAATAATCATTTTGTAAGTGAAAATGTCCGTGTGGTAACGGAGTAAGAATACAATATGTCACCACCCCATCTCATCCCATGAGTGTCGTAAAAACCAACTTAGGCACTAACCGTAAATATTATCTTTACGAAGTAAAAAGAAGGAAAACTTGAAATTAAACCCTATACCAATCCGTTTGGCTAGCGTGGTATTAGTAGGCCAAGGATCCCTCCGTCACGGGAGGAGGCCCGTCCCTGCAGTGGGACATTATTGGGCTGTTATGAAGTGGAAAAGTATTTTCCCAACCTGAATGGCCTTTGTATTCTAAAATGTTAAGAGCTTATCTTTAGTGCAGTAGTTGTAATTAAAAAGCACAATCCTATTCAAGTCTGAATTCTATTCACCTGGTTTTTCATACATAAACTCACGCCTAATCCCATCCGGGGTAGGCAGAGACAACAGAACTCCACTTGTCACGATCCTGGCAAACAGATTGGGCCTCGTCCACATTCATTAAGCGAGTCATACAATTTACTTTTTTTTTGTTTTTCAATCATTTAGGTCTTATAAGGCGTTTCCAGTTTGGAGGTAGCTCTTAGCGATCTAACTGATATAAAGGATTCAGGTTGGGAAAATACTTTTATTTTAACAGTTCTCTCAACCTTTGCAATCATCCCACGTTTTTCAAAGAGTTCTCACTCTAAAGTTAATTAGTACTTTCTTAAGAAAAGTAACACTACACATTCATTGCAGGAGGCTTATAGCATACTACACATACATTGCAGGGAGCACTTAATTATCTTCAGAATTTATTTTAAAAATTACTATACAAAGTGGAAGTGCAATTTATTTAGAAAATTTCCCACGGACTAAGTGCTAAAGCGTGCCTTCATAAGTGTAATATACTCACACACACAAATATGGCGCATATCCTCATTGATTCGTTCCTGTAATTCCATAAATAAGATACATTGATGCAAGTTCATTCAGAGTGCGGCACGTGCAAATACCCCCAGACCTACCCCACGAGTGGGCAGCAATCGATGGGGGTTGCACACACGCAGTGACTCGCGCATGCGTTGTGGGAATAGAAGATAAAAGTACAGGTGGAGACAAAAGTGGGAAAATGTTTTATATTTTAAAAGGTTGGTTGACTGTTTTGAGCCTTTCATAAATATTTAGCAGAAACAGAAATTGGCTGAAAAGGGAAACTGATTATTACTGCTTATACTTAGTTCTGACTACTCACTGCTTCTGCCCCTCGGTTTTGGAACTCTCTCTCTCTCTCTGACATCATAGCCTTCCAAAACAAGATAAGCGTGTTGGTCTTGACCTTGTTAATTACGATAGTCTACAGGAAAGTTACGTGTGTTAGAAAACTTGACATGAGTTAGATAGACGCCTTTTAAAGGTGGAGACACGTAGTGGTCGAGCACTATGGCTTATACACAGCTAATAAAACTTTTAAATTTGTTTTTTTTTTTGGTTGAACGTTTTAATCCCAGAAAGTACCTATTGCTTCGGAAGGCATACATACTTTCAAAGCTTAAATAGCATATCATTCTGTTTACAAAGGAAGAAAGTTTTAATGGGAATTTAATAATAATAATGCACACACCGTAAGAATAAAATCTATATTTTTTCTCTAAAACAATAATATTTTAAAGTTTATCAATTTGCTAGCAATGCTTTTTTCAGTAAGCATTTTGTTCGCGATTATACTGCGGCCGGTTTCAGTCGCATTTTGCGGCACCGACGCGTTACTGAAAGCTCGCCTGAAGCTCTGAAACGGACGGTGCAACAATTTATCTGAATTTTTGAATTATTATTGCAGTTTTAAGTGTGTGAATACAAGAAGGAAAAATGTAAGTACTATATTTATTTTTTTACATTATACAATTTTGGATACAATGCCGTCTTTTTGTTATTTTAAAACGATGTTTACTGCAGTGAAATATGATTAGAAGTAAATAGTGCCGACAAACGTTTGATATAGAAATGAACCTATCCCTCTCATTGCCACGAAAAAAAGAATCATTTTGTTTGAAATATTTATCAGAACACAGAACTATAATTAGTTCTGTACAGTGACTTAAAACCTGACACTAAAAATAAACTAGGCAATTTTTTTGTCTTTTTTGATCTATAAAAATAATAAATAGACATAATATGCTTTCGAATAATGTTCCTGTGAACATTGTAGATATAACTTAATAAAATGACTTTTCTTTTATACGTAGGTACCTAATTAGTCTTTATCCGTAAAACATAATTTTTCATTTTTAAATTATTTGTATTATTTTGGTTGTATTACATATTGGCATAGTTTTAATTGTTGTAAATAATATTTTTTTACTCCGTTACTAAATATCCTTTTTGATCAAGTTACCTTAAAAGCGAGATGCCTATGAAGTGTTAATGCCTAAAAATAAGATTTGCCTAAAAAGCTTTGCCTTAAGTGAGAAATGCTGATGAATTCATGTCTGAAATACCAGTTTTCAAGTGGAGACCTTCCAGATAAATATTGCTGTTTATTAATAGTCCATGCTGCAATTGAAACAGATTGATTTAGTTATTGTGTCAAGTTTTCTTTCTTTGTTAATAACTGACTTCTTAGTAATCCGTGTGGTGACGGAGTAAGAATACAATATGTCACCACCCCATCTTATCCCATGGGTGTCGTAAAAACCGACTAAGGGACTATCCGTGAATATAATCTTTATGAAATAAAAAGAAGGAAAACTAAACCCTACCCGAAATTAAACCCTATACCAAACCGTCTGGCCAGCGTGGTATTAGTAGGCCAAGTATCCCTCCGTCACGGGAGGAGGCCCGTCCCTGCAGTGGGACATTAATGGGCTGTTATGAATATGATGAATTAGTTATCCTTTACGACATATTTTCGATAAGATAGGGTGATATTCTTAGCGTCTCATTATTAGTTACGAAGTACTTAATTTGTTTGTTTCGTTGTCAAAGTTGTAATAGGGCTCAACAAGTAAAAGGTTGTGTCTTGTAATAGACTGTTTCTTTGAATGCTTTTTTATCATGTAATTGCTTGTCGATAGGTATTAGGATGAATAGAATTTTTATGTTGTTAGTTATTGTGTACGTTTTTAAAAGCCATTTGGGATTTCATTACTACGAAAACAAAGATGAATAATTTTAATTATTAATTGAAAAATTAATAATTTTCCCTCCTGGGGCCTGGCGTCATATATAATACATACCAGAAAATATAAAATGATGTTCGATGCCCAGACAAGTTAAGGGTGATTCTTCGAGCCCAACATTTTCGATGTCTGGAGGTTTTTCTTTGTAACTAACAGACCAACCAAACTGCAATTATTTTTTAAACATAGTATAGACAGTTTGTTCAGTGGGGCTTCCGGTCTGGACGTATATGGGGCTTCCGGTCTGGACGTATATGCAAGTACACGTACATATCATTAGCTCTGCTCAAATAAAAGTTTTTGTCATAAAAAGTGTTTTGAAGACAGTAAACAAAGTGGAGACGGAACCTCAATACCTCAGTTTGGCAAGTCCTCTCAATATTTCTGTAGATATACGTTGTTTTGCTGTATTATCCGGTTGAGTTTGGTAATCATCAGTGGCAGTTATTATTCGAAATTGTATTTTCTAACGCTAGAAGGGTGTTTATAAGAAACTTTGCCGGAAGCATCACAATATTATTGTAAAATTTCACTACATGCGAGGAGAAGTGTCACCTGTCATACGCCGTGTACATCAAAGCTGACAGTACTGACTGAAGCGTTTGGTTTGATCTCTGATTTGGGCAAAGGATTGGGTTTGTACTGCCACATCATCATCATCATTGTTTATCATACAGTAATTTCTTTCTTTAAGACCATTGTCGCAAAGACAACTAAGTGGAGTGCTCACACTATAAACGCAATTGAAGAACATACCGAAGACACTATATTACACTTTTTCTATTATAATCTATTATAATTTATCTTACAATCGCAATATATTTGTTCATATACACAAGTCATGAATTGCTCCGCTTGCCACAATAACATTGATGAGACGGATGAATGTCTACGTTGCACGCATGATTGTTGCAGTAAGGTGTACCACGATATGTGCATGGGTAAAAAAAATCTTTCGAGTGTTGACAAGGGTTCATGGATATGCCCTGAATGTAGTTGTGCTTTTAGAAAAGGCGGTGACAACTCCTTAACACCTGTTGGGCAAAAACAAAACCCAAACGTAACACTCAGAAATAAATCTTCAACTTTGAGTGCGTGGGCATTTGTCGACAGTCGTGTGGAAAGTAACGAACTCACTAGCGATATGCAGTCTTTACGGTCCGAAATAGCAATCCTTAAGGATTTGCTTACCAAAGCGTTATCTGTATTGAGTAGCCATGAAAATAAATTAGAGAAATATGCTAATCAAGTTGAACTACTGAATAAAAAGCTCGAAAAGTACGAAAAGATTAACTTGCAGACGGAAAATGTATCCTATGCGCATCCTGAGTCTGCACCAGCATCTATCGTTCGCACTAAACAGACACACGATAAACAACAACCTAAACCTAAGGAAAATCGTCCCAAAAAAAAGGAAGAATCTCATCTAACCGCTGACGTAACCGTAACATCTAAAGCAGATGCTGATGTTTTGAGGCGACAGTTATTGGATGACTCTAAAGTTATTGCCAGCAAACAAGAATCTGCGATTGTTGTCAACGATGGAAGCACTGGTGAATGGGTGCAGGTGAAGAAGAGCAGAAGTGGAAGTCGTCGAGCACAGCTGTGTGGTACGGCTGATCCTATTGAAATTAATTTAAAAGCCATGGAAATACGCAAATATTTCCATCTGTGGAACATGTACTCTGGTGTCAACGATGTTCGTGACTATCTTAATCGGCTGTTTCCTGCAGCCAACTGTTCAGTAGAGGAGCTCAACCCTCGAGGAGACTACAAATCCTACAAAATAGGAATTGCGGCTGAGTGCTATGATCAATGTTATTCGGTTAGCATCTGGCCGATAAATGCCAAGATCAAACCCTGGATAAACTACAGGAAAGCTACTCATACTTCCAGGGCTAACAATGCAGCACCCCTCATAAACACCAGTTCCATGCACTCCACCTCTCAGCTGCAGCAGTCCTTTCGTGGATCCGGTTCCTCGCAAATGTAGCAACGTTAAACTTAAATGCTTAAATGTATTCTATCAGAATGTTCGCGGACTGAAAACGAAATTGTCTACATGGCGTAATAGTTTAGCATTGCTGGAGCACAGCTTGGTTGCTGTCACCGAAACATTTCTCGATTCATCAGTGATGAATGCTGAGCTTGAAAGTGACGGCTGGAATGTACTTCGCCGCGACAGAAAAACCCCATGTGGAGGCGTGATGCTGGCAGCACAAATGCCACTTGTACTGTGCAGAAGATTTGAGTACGAGACAGACGACGGGGAAGATTTGTGGGCATCATTCACATACCTCGGCCGTCCGTTTTTAGTGTGTGTTGTGTATATTAAACCCAGTGCCAAGGATGAAGAATATATGACGTGGTTTTGTAAGGTGGAAGGTTTTATAAACAATTTTAAGGGTTTCGTGGTTATAGCTGGTGATATTAATCTAAAAAGTGCATCTACTAATATTGTTAATTATTACAACTATTTTTTATCATTTTGTTCATTGCTTGATAAGAATGTAATATTTAATCTTCATGGTGGAATGTTGGATGTCGTATTGGTAAGGGAAGGCTCTTATGAAGTGTCTGTTGTCAGTGCGAATGGCATGGTGCAACCTGATGCGTATCACCCTCCGTTAGATATTGAGGTGAGAGTCAGATCGGCTCATTCTGTAGATATAATTGAATCTAGTAACACTAACCCTTTACGTGATTGGAATTTCAACAAATGTAATTATGAACAGCTTTATCTGCTGCTATCGGAGATCTCATGGGACAATGTTTTACGGTCAACTGATGTTTGTACCGCTGTAAATAAGTTTTATAACATTATGTATGGTATATTCGACAAATGCATTCCCAAAAAACATCGCTCTAAATCAAACAATAAACGCTACCCTGTGTGGTTTACTCATGATATAATTAACGATATTAAACGTAAAGTTGCCTTACATAAAACTTGGAAACATTCCAATTGCCGACATGATTACGAAGCTTTTTCTGACCTCAGGAGTTCTCTTAAACATCGCGTTACGGAAGCCTATAAATTATACATGGGTCAATCTCCAAATCGGGCGTATTCGTGTGATCGCTCTGGTGCTTTTCAGATCTTGATATTTTTTGGTAATTATGTATCTCATTGAAAATAATGATATTAAAATACTACATTTTTACTATTGGCCTTCATTTTTGTCAAACAGTTATGGAAATATTTAAGTTTAAACATTTTCCCGTCCAGAGCAATCATGATAGGCGCTAGAGCGATCATAAATGGTGAAACAAAAATTATAAAATTGGTAATATATTATTTATTTAGTCATTTTTAGTCTTGCATGTTACAAGATTTTATGATTTTATGTTTAGGGGATATATCTAGAGCTTTTTGAGAGCTCATCAGTTGGAAACTTGTTCATTTTTAGGGCAGCGTACCGATTTTGAAACAACGGAACCCTTATAGGATCACTTCGTTGTCCGTCTGTCCGTCTGTCTGTCTGTCAAGACCATTTATCTCAGGAACGCTTGAAGGTATCAATTTTCAACAAATATTATAAATGGTGAGACGTGACGTCATAGAATTCTTGACAGATAAGTAAGTCGTGACGTCACATAATTTTGGCAGGAAATTTTTTTTTGACAGCTGAGTCGTGACGTCATTGAATTTTTGACAGATGTGTCGTGACATTACATAATCTTTGACAGATGAGTCGTGACGTCATAGAATTTTGGCGGGAAAAATAATATTTAGACAGCTGAGTCCTGACGTCATCACAATTTGGCGAGAAAGTAAATAGGGTACGGAACCCTCGGTGCGCGAGTGAGACTCGCACTTGACCGGTTTTATATGGGTTCCGTACCGATTTTGGAAAAACGGAACCCTTTGTTGTCCGTTTCTCTATCAAGACTATTTTTCTTAGGAACGCGTAGAGGTATTGTAGCGGCCATCGCCCGCTACTACAACCGCTTCCGCCTATAGCGGTCGGACCACGGCTAGATATCACGCCACCCTGGGGATATCGTACGATGGTACGGTAAGCACCTCCCAATCCTATTGTTAGCGAAATGGCACGTGTAAGGTCTCCACCAATAGCAGCAAAGAAGACCGGTCCGAGTCCCCGGCTGCGCGGGCGTCGTCGGCTACCTGCGCTCAACCCAAGATGGCGGACGATAAATTCTTTTGTTATTAAAATGTACATTGAATTAAATTTTATTTTTTGCTAGAATTGTGTACGCCCATATGGCCCCTACTTTTTCCTTTGTGTTATAAACATATAAAAGACATTGTTTTGATAAATTTCATACACTTTCTCTGTAATTATTTTTGCTATCAAATAAACTACCAAAATACTGCTTGACACGAGTATAATTTATACCACTTCGATTCCCGGCTGATGTAAATATTGTTAGTAGTCGTCTATACGATTACTACACTGGTGACCCCGAAGACTAGAAGATGGAAGACAAAACGGAGCCAACAAAAGAAGGATCAGCAGAGACATTCAGGGTTGGAGTACGAGTACCACCATTCAACCCAGACGATCCCACATTGTGGTTTGCGCAGATAGAAGGTCAATTTGTTTTATCCAACATAGTTCGTGATGATACCAAATTCTACTACGTGTTGGCCCAGCTGGAAGCGCAATACGCTGCGGAAGTACGGGATATTATAGTCTCCCCTCCTGACTCAGGAAAATACAGCAAATTAAAGGAAGAACTTATCAAGCGGCTATCAGCATCCCAAGAGAGAAAAACAAAACAACTCTTAATGCACGAGGAGCTCGGCGATAGAAAACCTTCACAGTTCCTGAGACATTTACAACAACTAGCAGGTTCGAATATTCCGTCCGAATTTATTCGCACTATATGGGCAAGTAGGTTACCTACTAACTTACAAACCATCCTAGCATCACAACTGAACATGGGAGTAGAAGATGCTGCAGAATTAGCTGACAGGATAAACGACATTGTTCCTACAACATCACAAGTAGCAAGTACTTCGACAACATCGGCATCGGTCGCACACACAAGCGATAGCGATTTAAGAAATATGGTAGCAGCATTAACACAGAAGCTAGAATCAATGGAGACAGAGTTAAAACGTTCAAGGCGTGATGCATACGGGACTCGTTATTCCCATAGGAATCATAGCCGTTCCCGATCCCGTTCCAGACCATCAGAACATTGTTGGTATCATTACAGATTCGGTAACAGAGCGAAGAAATGCATAGAACCCTGCAATTATAAGACGGGAAACGCTCAAGGCAGCCGATGATTGCGGTAAACGACTGCCCCAACATTTCGAACCGCCTGTTCATCACTGATCGTAACACAAAGATACAATATCTAATTGATACAGGTTCAGACTTGTGCGTGTTTCCACGATCAGCTGTACGGGAGTCGCGTCCGAAGACAAACAACTACCAACTCTTCGCTGCCAACGGTACTCCAATTGCTACATACGGATACATACAGCTGGAACTAAACCTTGGCCTCCGCCGTGCATTTCTTTGGCGATTTATAGTAGCAGATGTATCAAAACCCATCATCGGAGTTGACTTTTTAGGTTTTTATAACCTCCTCGTTGACTGCCGCAACCAGCGAATTATAGATGGAGTTACATCATTAAGTATCTCAACTCCGCAGAAGCAATCAGCCGCTAACATTTTATCTGTACGCACAACGCACACTAAAGGAGAAGACTCGCCTTACCTCCAGCTACTGCAGAAATATCCTGACATCACACGGCCATCTGGTAAACCTACTAGACCAAAGCATAGCACAGTACACAGGATTCAAACAACGCCAGGACCACCCGTTTATAGCCGTCCACGTCGTCTGGATCCAGAGCGATTAAAAATAGCGAAACAAGAATTCGACGCAATGTTAAAGAACGGCACTGCTCGAAGTTCACAAAGTGCTTGGGCCTCTCCTCTCCACCTGACACGCAAGAAAGACGATGGTTGGCGTCCCTGTGGAGACTACCGCATGCTTAATACACGCACTGTGCCTGACCGTTATCCAATTAGGCATATACAAGACTTTACTTATCAGCTCTCAGGAAGTACCGTCTTTTCAACTATTGACCTGGTTAAGGCATACAACCAAATTCCTGTCCATGAAGAAGATATACCTAAAACGGCCATCACTACGCCGTTCGGCTTGTTTGAGTTCCCGTTCATGAACTTTGGTCTACGCAACGGGTCACAAACGTTCCAGAGGTTCATGGACGAAGTTTTACGTGGCCTAGACTTCTGCTACTGTTACTTGGACGACATTTTAATATCCAGTTGCAGCACCAGCAAACACCTGGAACACCTGGAACTCTTGTTTGAACGTCTAAACAAATACGGAATTTTAATCAACATTGCAAAATGTCATTTTGGTCAAATGGAAGTTAAATTTCTTGGTTATACAGTCTCAGCAAAAGGTATACAGCCGTTACAATCCAAGGTCGCAGCAATTCAAGAATTCCCAGAACCTAAGACCAAGAAAGAGCTAAGAAGATTTTTAGGAATGATAAACTTCTACAGGCGCTTCATTCCACAAGCAGCAAGTGTTCAAGCACCTTTGAATGCATTATTATCAGGGCCCAAAGTCAAAGAAAAGCAACCAGTCAACTGGACACCCGAACTCCGAGATGCCTTTATAGCATGCAAGCAAAGTTTATCAGACGCAACACAACTAGCGTATCCTGATACTAACGCAGAACTAGTTATACAGACAGACGCATCAGACTCAGCGATCGGGGCAGTATTGCAGCAACAAAAAGAGAATACATTTGAACCACTGGCATTCTTTTCAAGAAAGTTATCTCCAGCCCAAAAGAAATACTGTCCATACGACCGCGAACTGCTTGCCATCTATGAAGCTATCAAGTACTTCAAACATATGGTGGAGGCTCGAACCTTTGCTGTAATGACGGATCATAAGCCTTTAACGTTTGCCTTCACTAAGTCTCGAGACAGCTGCTCACCACGTCAGTTCCGGTACTTAGACTTTATAAGCCAATTTACTACTGACATTCGATTCATCGCTGGAAGAGATAACATCGTAGCTGATACTCTGTCTCGCATAAGCGAAATAACTAAGCCACTGAATTATAAAGACTTAGCGCACGCGCAGGAGGCAGACAATGAATTACATGACCTCATAAAGAATGGCTCTAGCTTACAAATAGAAAAGTTGAACATCCCACATACAAACGAAAAAATATACTGTGACGTGTCAACAGGTACCGCACGGCCCTATATTACAAGCACTTTTAGACATCAAGTGTTTGATACTCTGCACTCATTGAGCCACCCTGGAGTCAAAGCTACAGTACGCTTAGTCAGTGAAAGATTTGTGTGGCCTGGTTTAAGAAAAGATTGTCGGAGATGGGCTAAAGAATGCCAGCAATGTCAGCGCTGTAAAGTTACAAGACACACGTCTGCTCCACTCGCAACCTTCGAACCACCTTCAGCTCGTTTTCGGCACATTCACATGGATCTAATAGGTCCATTAACAGTTTGTTCTGGCTATAAATATTGCCTTACAATCATTGACCGCTATACTCGATGGCCTGAAGTATATCCGCTGCAAGAGATCACAGCTGAGGCATGCTCATCAGCTCTAATATCTGGGTGGATAGCCCGTTTTGGCTGCCCAGAACATATAACTACAGATCGCGGGAAACAGTTTGAAAGCCACATTTTTAAAGAAGTATCTGCTTTAGTAGGCGCTCATCATCACACTACCACATCTTACCATCCTGCAGCCAATGGACTTGTGGAGAGATTGCATCGCCAACTCAAAGGTGCTATAGCTTGTCACGCCAACTCCAAATGGTCAGAAGCCTTACCTTGGGTGCTGCTAGGCATTAGAAGCGCTTGGAAGGAAGATCTGGAAACTACAGCTGCGGAACTTGTCTATGGCGAACCATTACGTTTACCTGGACAGTTCTTCGCCGCATCGGGTAATGAAGAAATAGAGGCAAATAACTTTGCCAGTAGACTTCGCTCGTATATGGCAAAACAGTCACCTCAACCAACCTCTTGGCACTCCAGTTCAAGCAGACCATTCTACATACCGCGAGACCTCAAGACGGCAACTCAGGTTTTTATTCGTCATGGACCAATCCGCAGACCCTTACAAGCTGCTTACCTTGGCCCATATAAAGTCTTAAGAAGAGGTTCAAAAACTTTCGATGTTGAAATCAAAGGCAAGTCACAGACAATCACGATAGACCGAATCAAACCTGCATACATCGCAAAAGAAGAAAATAAAATAACTGAGGCGAAAGACCAACCAGCAGTAAAAACACGGAGTGGACGCACAGTCAAATTCCCTGACTACTATCGCCCGTAGTTACGGTCTCAGCAGGGGAGTAGTGTAGCGGCCATCGCCCGCTACTACAACCGCTTCCGCCTATAGCGGTCGGACCACGGCTAGATATCACGCCACCCTGGGGATATCGTACGATGGTACGGTAAGCACCTCCCAATCCTATTGTTAGCGAAATGGCACGTGTAAGGTCTCCACCAATAGCAGCAAAGAAGACCGGTCCGAGTCCCCGGCTGCGCGGGCGTCGTCGGCTACCTGCGCTCAACCCAAGATGGCGGACGATAAATTCTTTTGTTATTAAAATGTACATTGAATTAAATTTTATTTTTTGCTAGAATTGTGTACGCCCATATGGCCCCTACTTTTTCCTTTGTGTTATAAACATATAAAAGACATTGTTTTGATAAATTTCATACACTTTCTCTGTAATTATTTTTGCTATCAAATAAACTACCAAAATACTGCTTGACACGAGTATAATTTATACCACTTCGATTCCCGGCTGATGTAAATATTGTTAGTAGTCGTCTATACGATTACTACAGTATCAAGCTGAAATTTTTACCAAATACTAAGGTCTGTTGCCTTTTAGTGCTGTAAAAAAATCAAACTTCTAATCTAACGAAATCAAGACATATAGCCGTTTATGTCGCAAATTTTCGATGAGCAAAGGGCAAAAAGCTACAGGGTACTTCCAGTCTACATAAAAACTTGAAATTTGGCATGAAGCAAGGTCTTATAGTGCATGTAAAGGAAAACTTCCGAAAACTTGAAATTTTGGCTTCCATCATATTATATTTTGATAATTTCGTCATAGTCATAATCATTTTGACAGCTGAGTCACGTGACTAGTGACGCCATAGAATTTTGGTCACGTGACACGTGACGTCATAGAATTTTGACAGATGAGTCGTGACGTCATAGAATATTGGCGGGAAAATATTTTGCAGGGGAGTCGTAAAGTTATAGAATTTTTGACAGATGAGTCGTGATGTCACAGAATTTTTGACAGCTGAGTCGTGACATTTGTCGTTGTAACAATCTGGTATTATTTTTTATTTTTTTATTTTGTATTTTATATTACTTAAAGTAGTTTTATAACGTACAATTATTGCAAAATATCATCGCTCTGGTCTTTTGGACAGAGCAATCATAGCCATAGCGATCAAAAAAAGTCATAAAAGCATTAATATAGCCCAAAATAAAAACAGTAGAAAGTTGTGTTTACGCCTCATAAAGAACATCATTACTATCACTTAATTCACTTAATAAGCACATTTACAACCTTACTATTTAATTTATAAAACATGCCATATCAATCATCAAATTCGAGAACCAAACCCAGATAAATCATAAACTTACCCTCGTAATGTTGTAGTGGGGGACCGTGGCACAAATGTATCTTCCTCGGAGGTTAGACCACTACAGCCACTACCCCGGGGGAGGGGAATAGAGTTTCTATTTCGTAAAACGAGGGATGAGCGCGATGTTTTACTCCAGCGCAGAGCGATGAGATAATATGCCAGGTCATGACGATAAATTTAAATTGTGCCAAAAATATTGTTAATATAATTTTTTTTTAAATATTACAATGAAGTTTAACTATTTGTTATGTAATATAAAATAACATCGGACATATGAACCTTCTCAATAAAAAGTTACACAATGTTTTCTTATTCAATCGGGAGTTAGGTCAACCCAGAGCAATCAGGATTTTAGGGTTTATGATTTTTTTTTAAATATTTCTAATAAACTAATTCATAATTTCAGCCCTGCACCACATAGATTAGACACCAAAGTATACATAAAAAAATGTAATGAAAACGTTTATCGATTTCAAAATGGGTTTCTCCAGTCCGACACGATAAAAAATGCCTCTGGAGATCTACCCACATAGAGCACATAGGAAACAACATTTGCACTAACCCACGTGAATTCTGGCGACATATTTCCAGCTTACGTTCAAAAGGTGGTTTTGAACCTCATGTTAATTACCAGGGTAATAATTACTCGGGAGCGGCAGCTGCTGAAGCTTTTGCTCAGTTCTTTGTAAGTGTTTTTTCTACAGAAATGCCACAACTAGATACAGGAAAGTGTAATACCTCTAATATATGTTGCAACAACAATTATATAAATATTTTCAATTTTTCGTTCGGTGACGTCATACAAGGGATAAATAAATTAAAACCAAGTAGCTCTATAGGACCCGACAATATACCACCAGTGCTCTTCAAACATTTCAAACACTGTTTTTCCTCTCCCTTATGTCATATATTTAACTTGTCTTTGGAAACCGGTCATTATCCCCCACAATGGAAAGTCTCACGTGTCACACCCATCCCTAAAACTTCCAACAAGACAGCCGTTGAGGAATATCGGCCCATTGCAATAATGTCATCAACGGCCAAAATTTTTGAGAATGTTCTTCACCAACTTATTTATGCGCAAGTCGAAAAACATCTGTCTAATGCCCAACATGGCTTTAGGCGCGGGAGATCCGTGGATACCAACTTGTTGACTTTAACAGATTACATTTCAGTACAACTTGACAGGAGAAAGCAAGTTGACGTCCTGTACTTTGATTTCCGCAAGGCATTTGATCGCGTTAATAACGACATTTTACTTTCGAAACTCAGTGTAATAGGTTTCTGTCCTAATCTTCTGCGACTAGTAGCTGATTATCTACGTGACCGCCAACAGTACGTTAGGCTTGGAATCTACGAGTCAAGTCCTTACCACACACGTTCTGGTGTAAGTCAAGGTTCGGTTCTCGGGCCTTTGTTGTTCCTCCTTATGATAAATGATCTGCCCACCATCCCCAAGCATGCAAAGTCTCTTCTTTACGCAGACGACCTCAAGTTGTACGCTAGCATTGACACCATAGCAGATTGCAGAGCCATACAAAGAGATATTGATGCAATATACGAATGGGCGGATGTTAACATGATGGAGTTCAATTCCTCAAAATGTTATGTTGTGAGCTTCGGCAGGATGCGACACCCAATCCATTTCGAATACAAAATAAATGGTACTTTTGTAACACGATCTACCATTTATGAAAGACTTGGGGGTAACATTTGACCAAAAATTAACTTTTCACGACCATATCACAACTGTCGCCAAAGAATCATTTCAAAGACTGGGCTTTGTTCTCCGAAACGCACGCGAATTTCGTAATGGGGATCGTGTTGTAAGAGTTTTGTACAATGCGTTTGTTAGAAGTAAATTGGAGGCTAGCTCCTGTGTGTGGAATCCACATGAATCAACCTACTCACTTCAGCTAGAAAAGGTTCAAAAGGCAATGTTACGGTTTCTATATAAAATTGCTCTCGGATATTATCCATATATGTACCCCACAAAATATCTAGTAGGATGTCTTGGATACAATATGCTAGAAACTAGAAGAGCGTATAACCAGCTTACAATCATGTTAAATGTTGTTCGAGGGGCAACAGATGCTCCTGATCTTCACGATGAGCTGATTTGTCTCTATGCTCCTAACAATTACCTCCGCATCAGGAGACATCGTCTGCTAGCCGTACCAACGAGCCGCACGGTCTCCCGTGCCTCGTCACCCATTCCGCGTACCTTGGCCGCGTTCAATGGAGTCATGGAAGCCTACCCTGACTGTGATTTGTTTGCAGACAAAACAATTACAATTAAGAGTGTTTTCCTTATTTTCTGCGAAAATATAAAAGGTACACTATAGTTAATCGGCAATAAGCTTGTCTGTATGTACGTTATTGTTACTATTATAATTTGAATTTATTGTTTTTCCACATTCTGATTGTTATTTGTGATTGATCTAATATTGTATTTATGTTGTTTATATACTGTTAATGTAATTGGTGCAAACCGTGTTAACATGACAAAATAAAATAAATATAAATATAAATATAGTTACCTATCTTGCACACGTTATTTTTTTTAATAATAGTTTTTTATATATTTAAAAAAAAATATTAAAAAGCGTTCTTCTGATTAATATGGTGTGTCCGTACCCCAGTTTCTTGAACGTTGGTAACAGTAACATTTTTTCTTATTAACGAATCGATGTGCGTTATAAATATTACGATAGAATATTAGTTGTTTCTTTACACAAAAAAAATGGTACTAATATTTGCGATAGTTTTTAATAAAAAAATAAATTTTGAGTGTCCGGCACAAAAGTCTGATTCATATTGGCGCGCTTTACTCGAACGTACCTAGCTAAGTACGAAACATCAGGAGATCCCTTCTAGTGCTGGTGGTAGCCAGGGACTCTGCTGACGTGGTCACGACGTTACATGCGGCTGGTTCGTGTTGTTGCGGAGTTATAAATGTAAATATCTGATTCATATTACTTTGGTTCACCTGTGTTTCTGATTACTATGTTGGCTGTTATAATTAACTTTAATGGTTTTCAAACTTGAATCTGTTGGAAATATAATTCAATTGGGGACTAAAAGCCTATGTATAAATAGCAATCCCTAATTGTATACGTGTAGTGATTAACCGATGTTAAAAGGCAAAATTTTGATTTGTATGTACAGTCGGGGTATCGTACCTGATTCATACGGTAAAAATACTATATTAATCAGAATTTCACACATATTGTTAATATGGCGGCACGGATAATTATTGATGTTGTCAAGTTGTCAATGCTTCTAATAACTAGATTTAGGTGTGGTGATAATCATTGTGATTATCAACTGTGATTTTAATAAATAAATGACTGATTTTTATAACTAGAATTTCATTTTTGTTCCTAATTCTGATTTATATGACCTCAAAAAATTTTAAGTTAATTATCTCGAAAACCATTTCATAAAAAAGTGTGCCTTTTTCAGACATTGTATATTAGGTTATCATCTTTGACAAAAACATGTTTTATAAGCCAAAATGTGAAAAACAATTGCCCATGAATCAGACAAAGAATCGAATTTCGAAGAAACACCCTTAAACAACTGTATCCACGCCCCTATCACTTTGATTTAGTTTAGATTTTTAATAGATACACAATGTTTATTATATGTAAGTATTTACAAAAAAAATACGACATTTTTTAATGGCTTTAAGGCTTTTAAATATGCGAGGTAACTTAAATATTACAGCGTATTTTATGATTATTTTTATCTTAGGCATTTTTGAGACCCAGACCTTTGAAAGGTACGCAAAAAGGGCGAAAAAGGGTCAAAGGCAAGAACCCTTAAAGTGAAATAATCTGATTAGGGATACCTACACATGACGGATTCCATCTCTGAGAGTATATATGTTACAGTCAAAGTAATAAATATGAATATTATACATAATAACTAGCCATTATATATAAGGGCTACTCAATTTAGATAAAGTGATAAATGTCGCAGAATTAATCACATTAACTAGCCATTATATATGGCAAAATTGCAATATTAAGGCAAAAGTCAGAAACAGTTGGTTAGGTTAGGTTAGTATAGTGACCAAAGGACGCACGAGCCGAGCGAGCGAAGCGAACGTGCCGCGGTAGCGGCCGGCGAGTGCTAGAATATAGTAATACCTACTATATTCTAGTTTTACATAAAAAAAATGTTTCTTGCACTCGCCGGCCGCTACCGCGGGACGCTCGCTTCGCTCGCTCGGCTTGTGCGTCTTTTGGTCACCATACTAACCTAACCTAACCAACTGTTTCTGACTATTGCCTTAATATTGTATTTTTGCCAGTACTATAACATTATAATGGCTAGTTAATGTGATTAATTCTGCGACATTTATCACTTTATCTAAATTGAGTAGCCCTTATACATAATGGCTAGTTATTATGTACAATATTCATATTTATTACTTTGGATGTAACATATATAAATAATAGACGGTCTTCGCCACATGCAAAGACTACAGTAGGTAGTGTAACTCTATGCTTGCGATTGTATATTTTCTGGTTAGGATTTTGGCTGTTGTAATGAATTTTGATAGTGATAGGGCTACGTCAGAAAAACTGGCGTATGCCTGTCATGACAATCAATGCCAATACAGGAATAAAACATAAATGTCTGCTGCGCAGAGGTCTCGGGTTCGAATCCCGCTCAATGCAAATATTTGTGTGCATGAACATGATTATTTGAATTGGTCTGAGTGATTCTGTGTATAATATGTATGTATTTACAAAAAAAAGTATTATAAGTACTAGTATCCGTTGTTCTGTTACCCATAACACAAGCAGGTTAAGTCTAGCTTACTTTGGGAACAAATCGACACCAACGATTTATACTACGCTAACCCATAAAATAAAAGTGAACTTTACAGTAGACGCGTTTAAAGGGAAAAACGTGATAACTTTTATATTAATAAAGATATTCATTTGAAATTTTGTATGATTAATATTTGATTTATTTATAGTTATTTCATATTTATATTTTTTCTTAATTGTGTATATTTTTTAATTTAGTGCAAGTTAGCCGTATATACCCCTAATTTCACAATATGATTTTACGCACTACACACGTCTAACTAGTAGTCAGCGTAATGTATTACGGGCGGTCACTGTACTAAACAAGTGTGATTTTTATTGCTTTACATTGCTTACTCTAAAATATATTATGCATTCATTTAAACTTAAGCCTTAAACTACATTTAAAAATGTCAAATATGCTGTCTATAATGTATTTAACATAGTTTTATACGAGAAATAACATAAAACATACATTCGCTAACTAGTGCATGGCCAATTGAAGAACGAAATCCGATCGGGCTACATAACGCTAAGTAACATTTAGCGTAGTGTTACACGAACTTTAAGCAAAGCGGCTAAAACTTATAAAATAATATAGTAAATTATATAAACCAAATTTTATATACTTTAACATACAATATAATATTTAATAGCACATTTAACGTATAGCAGTATAAAGCGTAATCTCTACCTTTTTATCAACACTCCTCAATGAATATTTTACCTTTTTGGTAATTTTTACTAAATATTTAGCTCGTTTTTGTGTCATTTTTGTAAAAATACACTAACACTATTAATATTTAGACTAACTTATAACAATACCTCTATTAATTAGTATTATAGTAATAAAGTGTCTCAAGCCGCGCACTTCCATCTTATAATGCGACAAGTGAAGTTAGCGTAAACTAAATCGAGCGATTCTAAAAATTACCTGTACTTAGCGTTGTATAAAATTTGTAACTTCGTTATTTTTGTATATTACTTTATGATTTTTTTATTACAAATAAAATAGCATATTTTAAGCTCTTTAGCGTAAAAAACGTATTTTCCTAAAATTCGAGTTAGCATAGTATACATTTTTGGTGTCGAAATGGCGCTGTGTAGAGATCTCCGGTGAATATTTATTATTATTTTAAAACAGGTAGTGAATCCAGCCAACTTTTTTAGAAAGATTTCAAAACGGCCACACCTTAAAATGGGACATTTTCGTCCCGTTTCTTAGATGACTATGAATGTGCGGAGAGGTGAATCTGAAGGGCTTAAGTTCTCAGGTTACTAATAAGCAGACTCCTGTCATAAATTGTTATTAATCTCAAGAGTCTGCTTATTGCAGCAGCAGCAGCTTTGTGCTACCAATACGGATTGGTGGATTAAGTGAAGGCCCTGCGATTCTTAGAATAATCAAGCTGCATGTTACTACTTACTACTCACCAACAGCATTTTTTCTTTCTTTTTTCTAAGCTAGGAGACTTTAAGGAAGTGGCCTAACTGAATAGTACAGATAACGTCAGCGGGCTTTTCTCTAGTCGTTTTTTAACGAATATTTACGACGTAATTTGCAGCCGACTGCAAGACTTACATACTCGTACCCGGTTCGTGCGCCAAATTCGGAACCTTAATAGATTCCTGACTATTCTATTCTCTATAATAATATACTTTGGCACTATTGTTTTGGTGTTTGCTTTGCTAGATTCGATGTTTGTACGGCACGCATTAAGGTTCTGCGCCCAAAATTGTACCCAAAATACAACAGTATCTTGCCAATTTTGCTCAGACTGATAAACACAAGACATAAATATATACACAATAGCACCGGTGGCAGAAAAACTACGTGGCAACCGGCTATCATGGTATGTTATGGGAAGAATGAAAATCATGTGGTGAGGAAGGTATTGAACATGTATGTGGATGGATTTAGGGGAAGAGGACGACCAAAGAAACGATGGATGGATTGTGTGAAAGACGATATGGGTGCGAAGAGTGTGACTTGTGAGATGACGTCCGATAGGAAAGTATGCAAGAAGAAGACATAATTCTATACAAGAAAGAAGATATATTAAGAACCAGGTTTATTGCAGTTACCTTGCTGCTGTTTGTTTCAGTTGTAAAGACAACCTTGCTTTCTCAATATTTGAATCATGACTTTTCTTATGCCCGAGAACTTGTGCGGTGGTGAATTTGATCTTTTTAATAAAGAAGAAGAAGCCGAGTCCTACAGAGAAATTTCATACTTTTAAGTTTACAAATAGGTTTAAATTTTATAAAGCTTGATTGAATTTAAGCTAGAAATGTAGGCCAGCAGGCGTCGCAATTAATGCTTTTATACGGTAGAATAGTGCGGTATCGTTGGTCGCATAAATCAACGAAAAGCAACAGCATTGTGTTTGCGAAAAGAAATAATTAGTGAAGTAATTAGAAAAGATATATTCAATTATTCAAATATATTCATTTTATTTAAAAATGGTAGTAGTTATTCGCAGCGGGAAATTGAAAATAAAATCAATAATGTTAAGGCCATTTGTTGCTTACGTTCATATATTATTAACACCTTTTAAACCATAGTCACAGGGTAATTTTACGTTTCTATTACATTTTCTATAATGATGTCCTATTGCTGATACGTAGTTTGTGATGGCGCTGGCGACCCGATGAGGTGATACATAATTGGAGGTCCAATTAACCGGCAAGATGATAACGACGGATTGAAGTTGTTTTTGGACTTCAATCCGTTGGCTTCATTTGTGGACTGTACTTGCGCTTTCCATCAGGCTTGATATAGTCATATTGCCGTGTTTACTATAAAAAAAAAATATCATTCTGTGGTAGTTATCCTGACTCTATTACTCACATTAGTTCCTTTATTAAGTGGGTATTTCGTAAAATTTACTGTGGTGATGTCTATCTTTGTAAGACCCCAGATTAAGAAGATCTGCAAATTATAGAATTGAGCCTTTAGTAAACAGCAATTAATATAATAGTATTACATATTTGCCTAGGTCATTGATGTTTTGTTTGTTGTACCAATACCCCAGACACATTAGTGTGGGATGTTAAGCGGCCATTGACCTCATGTTCTACTAATTAATTATTTTCAGTTTTACAGTAGTACTGATGACATAGTATTACAGTCTATTTACTTTTTACGGATGAATAAATAAACTAGGTATTATGGTTCATAAAACAAACATGAAATTATATTTTTTTTGTCTATTATGTAGTTATTATATTTATGGGTTAGTTTTATATATTATGTTGTTTCAACTGACTTAAGCTAACTGCTATCTTTTTTAGCTAACTTAGTTTAATAATTGTGGTCATAAAGCTTAGCGTTTGGAAACCAAATTATCACAGAGTTAGTTATAGAATATTGGAAGTAAAAATATCGTCTACATTAAAAACATGCTGGTTGATAATGTAATCAGTTGCAAATTTTGTTAACTAACATTTTATAGGTTTTATTGTAGCTTATTACCCCTTACTTATAAACGGCTCTTAAATTTAATCACTGTTTAGCGAGATTTTTATTAGTAAAACCAACCTTATACCAAACAAAACCGTAAGAGTTTAAGGTAAGCAATTGACTAATATTTAAGAGGCGTTTATAAGTAAGGGGTTTAATGTCTAGTATTTTTATCATACTCTGTGGTAGTATTTCTTCTTCTTTTAGTAGATTTTTATGTCATAGTCTACACGCAGTTGTTAAAAGTCAGAAAGTTTCTACTACTTATTTTTATGACCATATTATACGATTAGCTAGTGTTTTCTGTACACCATATCGTATAATATAGACGACAGATGACCTAGATATGTGTATTACATAAAATTTTGGCTGCCAAACCCCAGACCGACAGCTAGACTTGGCAGATATACGAGGATAGAATACAAATGAAAGTACTTTAATAAAAGTAAATGCGATTTTATACAGGGTGTTTGGTACATCGTTTGCCAAATTGAAATAGCTGATAGAAGAGATCATTACCCGTCTTTCCTCACTCACCTAGGCGGTTTTAACCTCAACATATTTTAGATATCGATGTAAAGCTATTTTTAAAAGAAAACCCCAATATTTACCATGACCCCTAAATTTAAAAAAAAATTCTTCCGTGAGTCCTCATAATTATGTTTTGTTTTAAAGTTAACTACGAGCATCAAATAAATTTATAATAGCTCACCAAAAACGTCAACTTTTTGTTTATTGACTTATTATAACTATAGTACAGTCAAATAAGGCTAAAATAGGGGCAAACCTCGGAACGGAAGCGAATAAGCTGTAAATTCGTATAATCCTTTGTTTTGATGTTCTGATGACTGGTGAAAAAGTCTCACATGATCACGTGTCTGCGTCATAAGTTATTCAAGGTTTTCTATGGGAAATACGCCATTTACGTCTTTATAAATATTGTAGATCACAAAATGGTCTACAATTTTTGTTCAAAACATTTTTCCGTATCACCTACCGTTTTCGAGATATAGCGCAACGAGTGGCGGGCGCACATTCGTACAAAAAAAAAAAAAAAATATAAATTAACAATAATAACTGTATCTTTATCCAAATATCAATTTTTCATAGTTAACTATTATCTCAACTATACAAACAAGCAGCGCATTTCACATGACTTCTTTATGTACAGGTGCGTACACTCTACTCCTTGAGCTATATCTTGAAAACGGTTCATGATATAAAATAATGCTTGATATAAAAATTTTAGACAATTTTATGATCTACAATATTTATAATGACGTTAAATGCGTATTTCCCATAGAAAACGAGATAATGGGAAAAAACCGATTTTCGTGACCTTTGACCTTGAATAGCTTATGACGCAGACACGCGATCATATGAGACTTTTCTACCAGTCATTAGTAAACCAAAAACAAAGGTTTATGCAAATTTACAGCTTATTCGCTTCCATTCCGAGGTTGAATGCTTATTTTACTGGAGTACTTAGATAGAGACAGGTAAAATTTAAAGATGTGATCAACTTTACAGTACAATAAAAAAATAAATAAAAGAGAGAAAATTCTTCCATTTTCTGAATAAATGCCTTACTTTATCCTCTTTCCATTGGTATACAACATGTTATAAAATAGTAAATAGTTTTTCTACAAAACATGTGTAATACATAATTCGAAGTTAAGAAAACACGTTTGATGCATAACATTAGTCGTAATTATTGACGCTATAGTAAATGATGAAATTTTTTTTTTCATTTATTATATTTAAATTAACTCTAATGTGATAAGGTAGACCCACTGCAGTGACAAAAAAAGCTAAAGTAACTAGGTAAGTACGCCACAATGAATCAATTATAGCAATTATAGCTAGTAAATTTACCTTTGCTTATTCATCAAACGTGTTTTCTTTACTTCGAATTATGTATTACACATGTTTTGTATAAAAACTATTTACTATTTTATAACATGTTGTATACCAATGGAAAGAGGATAAATAAAGGCATTTATTCAGAAAATGGAAGAACTTTCTCTCTTTTATTTATTTTTTTATTGTACTGTGAAGTTGATCATATCTTTAAATTTTACCTGTCTCTATAGTTTATAATAAGTCAAAAAACAAAAAGTTGACGTTTTTGGTGAGCTATTATGAATTTATTTGATGCTCCTAGTATTAAACTTTAAAACAAAACATAATTATGAGGACTCACGAAAGAATTTTTTTTTTATATTTAAGTGTTCATGGTAAATATTGGGTTTTTCTTTTAAAAATAGCTTTACATCGATATCTAAAATATGTTGAGGTTAAAACCGCCTAGGTGAGTGAGGTAAGACGGGTAATGACCTCTTCTATCATCAAATTCAATTTGGCAAACGATGTACCAAACAAGTAGGTATATAGGTAGACGGAATTTCTTCATCATAACAGCCCATTAATGTCCTACTGCAGGGACGGGCCTCCTTCCATGACGGAGGGATACTTGGCCTGCTAATACCACGCTGGCCAGACGGATTGGTATAGGGTTTAATTTAAAGTTTTCCATTCTTTTTATTTCGTAAAGATAACATTCACGGATAGTCCCTTAGTCGGTTTTTACGACAACCAGATGGGGTGACAACAATGAGATGGGGTGGTGACATATTGTATTCTTACTCCGTCACCACACGGATAAGTACGCTGATCGATACGGTAACGGTGTAAGTAAGCTGATTGAAAATAAGTTTAAAGTCTAAAATAACGTAGAGTGGAAGTCTATCTGACGACCTCTGTGGCTGCTACGCCGAGGTCTCGAGTTCGATTCCCCCTCAATACAAATCTTTGTGTGCATGAACATGATAGTTTCCATTGGTCTGAGTGTTTCTATGTATAATATGTATGTATTTACAAAAAAAATAGTATTTAAGTATGTTTATCCGTTGTCTAGTACCCATAGTACAAGCTCTGCTTAGTTTGGGACTAGATGATGTTGTGTGAATGTGTGTAGAATACTTAATGTAGGTCCCTTTAGCGACAGACCTCTTAGTTAGGTATCAAGGCTGTGCACGATTAATTCAGTTTTAAGCAGTTATGTTATTGAAATCATATTTAGACAAAAGGGGCGGCAAGAAGAAGACAGTAGCACCGTGCCACTTAGAACCAGTTCGAGAAGGCCTAGTCTAGCAGTAGACGTTCTTTGGTAGTCTTAGTCCTTGGTAGTAGGAAAACTTTGTTTGCTTAGTGGTCTTCCTAAGTATACTTACTAACTTCTAACTTTAAAACACGGTCAGAATAAAGTGTGCGAATTCTGCTTTGACGTCAGCTGTTGGCTTTATGCCATTTTATTTTATCGATTGGTGTCAGCGAGCAAACAATTATGTGCTATTAGCAGGGAGTTAAGTGTATGAAGGTTTAATAGAATCAATGGAGTACATGACTTTCATGAAGGTAATGCAAGGTTGACTGATGATAGATAGTTAGTATTCGATTATGTTGGTGATACGGGTATCAAGTACTTCAAGACTCGGGAGTCTTGAACTTGATTTTTGAACACTTTTGATAATATGTTGTGACCTGCTGGCTCGTTATAAAAAAAAGAAAAACTACTTAAGCTGCTGTCTACCCTGGGACACACGCTATTCGGTCCCATAAGTTATGTAACTGCTACTGTAAACTTCCACCTAAACAAAGTAACATTTTTACACTGCTGAATGAAAGGGGCACAGCGGGGAATTCGACTTAAATCTAGGTGGTCAGACGGAAACCATCCCTGACTATAAACTCTTTCGTATATGCCAAACTATTAAGTCGACGAACATGGTTCCAATAAAAGTTCCTTCGAACATGTAGTGGAGACGGATTTGGCCTTCCCCTTAGTGACAGAATGAAATAAATTTCATGACTACCATTCATTGCTTGAGTTCATGGACTAGGTATACAGACCATGATTGAGCATGAAGTAGGAATCATAACAGCCCATTAATGTCCCACTGCGGGGACGGGCCTCCTCCCATGACGGAGGGATACTTGGCCTACTAATACCACGCTGGGCAGACGGATTGGTATAGGGTTTACTTTCAAGTTTTCTACTTTTTATTTCGTAAAGATAATATTCACGGATAGTCCCTTAGTCGGTTTTTACGACACCCATGGGGTAGTGATATATATAATTATTGTATTATTACACCGTCACCACACGGGGAAGTAAATGAAGTACGAATAACAATGGTAAACCTAAAAGCGCATACTTAACAAACTAGTTTATTTAAAACAACGCTCTAAAGGGCCTCCAGGAACACGGAAAACCTTATTACAACAAAGTTGCACCTGTTCCCTTGACAAAGAATTTTACCTAGCTACTTAAATCTAAAATTCCTAAAGACCTTTACTGAAAGTACCTTTTTACCTAACCACATTATATCTCCAGGGAAGCCATTTTGGTTGTAGCGCTGTAGGGCATTAGCATAATTGTCACGCTTCGGTGAAAACGCCGTGATAAGTACGTGCCTTTTCATTACATTTTTAGTATTATATATCACGTGATATTTATTAAATAGCCTACTTTTTTAAATGTTAAAAGTAGGTTTTGTGAACAAAGAACTTGCTTATCTTGCATAAATTTTGTATATCTACATTTTTTTATAACAGCTAGGCTTAACATTATTATTTTTTAGGGACTTTATATTACCACGATTATCGCGTCAATTTATAATTTAGGTAGCTATTGTTATAATCCGTGAATTACGTTATTCCATCATCATATCATATCAGCAAATTAAGTACATCGCTGGACAAAGGCCTCCAAATATATCTACTTTACGCAGAACCTTACCTCTTATTAAGATTATTGCATAACTTTAGTCTAATACCTTTGCTAGCTAGCTTAGGTATTTAAACGAAGAATGAAGATCTTGTTAAGAAGCTTACGCCATTATGTAAACTTTGTTTTAGCTTTGTACAGAAATGCATATTGCTGTATGCTGCTTTCTCGAGTTGTTGGATTCATTAATTAAGCGAGTACTATGGCGGGGGTTTCTTTTAAACCCAGCCAAAAGTGATATAGTATAATATTATGTATGATGGTAATAGGCCTGGATAGCATTCGTATGTTTTAAGTAATTAAATGTTAGTAAACTTTTCTGCCGCTAAGAAGTTATGACCACGTATGCGTGAGTTATCGTTTAAAATCCTACTAATTCTTAATTATATTATAAAAGCGAAAGTTTGTGAGGATGGATGGATGGATGTTTGTTACTCTTTCACGCAAAAACTACTGAATGGATTTTGATATAGGTAGTTTAGGGTGTAGAATAACATTTAAGCTACCTATATAACGAAGCGAAGAACCGGTGAAGCCGCTGACATCAGCTAGTATAACATAAAGATTAAACAAGAACTGGTCCCAAAGAAAGACTACCAATATTGGTATTAACACTTTCATACGTTTTATTCCAGGGCAGCAGAAGGTGGTGCTCCCGGTGGATTGGCGCCAGCAGAGCCTGAAGTCGGACCCGATGGAGAGATTATTGGAGGACCACGTACGCCGCAGCAGATTGCTGCTCAGAGGAGGCTACAGCAAACTCAAGCGCAAGTGGACGAGGTAATAAATAAAAATAATATTAATAGGTAGTAAATAATATTTACTACTAATTATATAATATAAACTAATTAGCAAACTTAAACTCAAACTTCAAAATGCTTTATTTCATAAAATTTATTACAAATTGTTTAAAATCATCATACTTTACTTGAAATTGAAGCTACACTTAAAATTATAGATCGACACAGACAAACGCCACGCCACAGCACTAAAAATACCGCGTTGTATTATCCAATGTAAATTAGAGGAGAAAAGTAAACCAATATACTACTCAAATCTACTTGTCTGTCTGTGTTGATCCATAAATTCCAGTTTCCAATTGAAAAGAGCCAATAAGAAGAAACCTGGCAAAGCAATGGGCACCAATGAACTTTAAACGTAAGAAAAAGTAATTAAGTAATAAGGAATTGTTACAAGCATGTTTTTGCCCTAAAAGCTATGTCATGGTTTCTATTCCTTCATAGCTCTAGTCGCAGGTAGCAAATATATGTCTTTCGGTTATGGAAAGAATCTTGGCTTATCACAATCACCTCTAGGATAGGAAGTCTAGCTAGATACAAGTTTTTACGAGATAAGTTTTGGCATTAATTACAATGCTTGTTAATTTTCTTTTGTCGAATATTACGATAAAATATTGCCAGGAAGAGTGTCAAATTATAACATTATCATCATCTATCAATGGTGAGGTTAGGATAGGAGGTGCGAAACGTTATTTTTGTAAGGATTTTTTCCTTTAATTATATTCCTAATTTAAAATAGATTATCATCATCATCATAACAGCCCATTAATGTCCCACTGCAAGGACGGGCCTCCTCCCGTAAAGGAGGGATATTTGGCCTACTAATACCACGCTGGCCAGAAAGATTGGTATAGGGTTAAATATCAAGTTTTCCTTCTTTTTTATTTCGTAAAGATAATATTGACGGATAGTCCCTTAGTCGGTTTTTACGACACGCATGGGATGAGATGGGGTGGTGACATTGCATTCTTACTCCGTCACCACACAAATAAGTTAAAGAGATTATAATCTACATAATTCTGTCCTGATACAATAAACCGATATAAAATTCTTAGCTTATAATATTTATTACGTAATTACAGGTGGTAGACATAATGAAGACAAACATGGACAAAGTACTGGATCGAGACGTGAAATTATCAGAGCTTGATGATAGAGCAGGTGATTTACAAAACATTATAGACAAGTTTAGTGTAATAATAATACATGGCTGCTACGCAGAGGTCTCGGGTTCGATTCCCGCTCAATGCAAATCTTTGTGTGCATGAACATGATTATTTGCATTGGTCTGAGTGTTTTCTATGTATAATATGTATGTATTTGCAAAAAAAAAAATATTTAAGTATGTTTATCCGTTGTCTAGTACCCATAGTACAAGTTTTGCTTAGTTTGGGACTAAGTTGCGATGTGTGAATGTGTAAGGATTATTTATTTATGTAGTAAAGAATTCATTTTCTTTTCTATCTCATTTTATGTTTTATCTTAAACAAGCAAAATAAATTTTGAATGTTTACGAAAAATAAATTATTATTTTATAAAAGTATAACTGCTTTTGCGATGGACCTACGACCAGATCACGGTCTAAAGATTAAATAGATGCAAATTTAGCGAAAAATTAAGTGATGAATACGTTTGAATGCTGGTTAAAATGATGATGATTTGAGGATGTTCTTCAATCTAAGTTAAGATTAGAGTTGCCGTAGTTATAAATAATAGTTGATGTATTTACTAACTGCAATAAAACTATTTGATTCTTTTCTTAGATGCTCTCCAACAAGGTGCGTCACAGTTTGAACAACAGGCAAAGAGTTTGAAGAATAAGTTCTGGTTACAAAATCTCAAGGTATGGTTTTTAATTGTGTTTTTTAAAGATACGTCCAAAGGTAATACAAACGAACTTTTTTGATAGCTCTCAGTCTTGGATGATTGATGGCTGCAAGTGCAATAACTTAAGTTTCATCGAGGTACTCCAAAGGGACTAGCTAGCTAAAAGTGAAAGTTCCTATAGTTTTAATAACAATTAACCGATTTAGGTTCATACTACTGTGTATGTTGCAGAATACCTATACAGTATTAATAGTTATTTTAAGAATTGTCCCTGTAATTTGGTTGAGTGGCAGTCCAATTGAGTCGGATAAGTGTAAATGACCCAAACTGTTATAATTGTGTTTTATGTTTTTATTTTACTCATTATTTCATATAATTTATTTTTGTATATTCCCTTTTTTTTCATTTATAATAAGTAAATATATATTTGGTATTTTTTTTTGTTGATCACGTGCATGGTACCTTTAGACAACAGACGCCAGGCCACTGAAACATTAATTGAAATGTATTACGTTTAAAATAAATCTTTATTAATTTTGATGGCTTTTACTAATATTGATGATTATGTTACAGATGATGATAATAATGGGAGTAATTGGAATCGTAATAATAGGCCTACTGTTCGGTAAGTTATAACCATTATTAAATACACGATTGATGTTGTCAAGTGAAGCTTAGAAGTCAATAGAATGTTATGTGTATGCGACGATGTCAGATACAATGACAAGTGGCACTTGACTAGTTATCATTTATGAAAACAAAAATATGAATTAATAGTATGGACAGTTTTTGTAAGAGACAATTCAGTACTTTAAACTGTCACAGATGTGTTAAGTGCTTAAGCAGCAGAATGTACCCAATAAACAACTCTTAAAATACATACTTCGAAGTTTAACGAAGGAAAACACCCATAATCATCTTAAATTGACGTCGTTATAGAAATTGTCACGAAAAAGATGTCATAAATTTCAAAATGTTCAAATTTGCAGAATTTAAGAATAAAAGTTATAAGATAAAAACGACATTTAAATTATTAGCGATGGTTCCATAACTTCGACTTTGCCTTAATTGAAGAACTCCATTTTAGCAATTCCGATAAACTGCAATGGTTTATTATACTCGTATAGAGTATGTAGATCGATGTTTTGCACAAACATCGATCTACAAACTTGACTTGTTTGACTTTAAAAAAAGGCTAAGAAAACAGTTGTGTGTTTAATGAGAATCTTGTATGTGGCAGTTTAAAGATTACCAAAAATGTCTAGTGTCATTTGTCAATCCTGACCACGTTTATGTGCAAACATTTGTGATTGGCTAATTTAGTTTTGCATCCGGGAACCTTACTTCAATGTCGTATTCGTTTAGGTGTTAAGAATGTCTTAGAAAATGTTCAAAACAGATTCTTAGTGCAATCGGCTTATTATTTGTTTTTCCAAATTATGTGTCTGTCTCCTTAGCTTCCTTGTATAGCACATCTTGTGAAATGTTGGCTGTCTTGAAACCGTGTGCGTTCACATGTGTTTTGTTTGCACGAATATCTGTTGAGCTTAAAATAAGATGAACTGAATCATTTAAGTCTAACGTAACATTAATTTGTTCAATTGGATTAAAATTTTCTCTATCTATTTTATTAAGAATGATACATTTCACTATAAACCTTATGATCCTCTAGATAAGGCTTAAATTAAAGTGTTATATTATCTAAATGAAGCCAGTTCATTTAATTCAAACCTCACCTGGATGATGCAAAGGCAGCCAAGTTGAACATCGAATAGCGTAGCGTGTAGACGCTTCGAGGCATATGTTCTGCTTACGGCTGTTTGCAGGTGATAACATTAAACAAATGTTTGGTTAGTTCGTTACCGAGGCACGCCGACCATGAGCGGTGTACCACCAGTACCGGCCATTACCGGCAATAACACTATACCAGCAATTACTAACCATTGTAAGTAAAAGTACTTCTCTATCTTCTTCTTTACCTTCTGTAATCTGCATTGTAGTGCTTGAGTAGATAGTTTAATCGTAGAGTAGTTAGTTGAGGTAAGTAAGTATAGTATATTTTTATTCGGCAATTGTTAAGGATGTGTTTACCCCCTTCCAACAACGAAGGATTCTAAAACGAAAGCATACTAGTAGATAATATACAGATTGACCAAATTTTTGATATTACTTGATACGACGGCGACTCGATAGCATATTTATTTACAACACCGACTTATAAACAACAATAACTACTGTAAACTCAGAATCAATAACGTGACCTTGCTATGAACACCGATCGTTACACTAGTTGTACCTACATTGTGCTTTACATTCTTAATACAAAAATAATTATTACACTAATGTCCAAAGTGAAAAAAAACTTCCCTGTTGATAATTTGGTAAACACAAATTGACGATTTAACTGCCTTGAGTTTCTTTGCCAGGTTTCTACTCACTGGCTCTATTCATTTGAAATCTAGAATTTATGAATAAACACAGACATACAAGTAGATTTGTGTAGTAGATTGGTTTTATTTTTCTCCTCTAATTTACATTGGACAATACAACGCAGATTTTTTTAGTGCTGTGGCGTTTGTCTGTGTCGATCTATAATTTTAACTGTAGCTTCAATTTTAAGTAATTTGTAAACGACGATTTCAAACAATTTGTGATAAATTTTATGAAACAAAGCTTTTGAAATTGAAATTTGAATTTGATGACTATAATATTCTAGGTAGCAATACCTTCTAACCCCGTGTTTCCAACCAACTCAATTTTAACAGCACTAGATCCCGTATACCTAGTTTACCTTATACGTAATTGTTTAACGTTAATATACGTTCATTTTCCAAAGAATTATGGGATAGTTTTTCAAGCATAGTGAGCATAACTAAATCTACTAATTTTAAAACTACAACTTATAAATCTTGTAGGCTTTTAATTGTTGATTCATGTACAAAATGAATTTTCATTTAATAGCTTATAATATAACAGATAATGATTGGTCTTCTAATTATTGTTATTTCTGAACTGTCTTTTCTATCTATTTGATTACAAGAGGAATATAGTTTATTTAAGTTTTTATGAAACTGATCTAATTTGAAGCCTACAAGAACATAATGCTACTCGTTATTTTAAGTAAATACACACTCAAAAAAAACTGCTTGAAAACTACTTAATACGTATTTTGACATATTTTACTATACAGCTTTTCGATACATTAAGAATGCTTTCCCAAAGAAATTTCTTGCTCATACCTTGATAAATTTTGATTACATTTGCATAATTCACCTCACAGTGCTCATACATCACGCTAACACAATTAAACACTTAGTTCAGTCATTTTAGGTGTTATCTGCGGAATAATTCGGAGTGAGCTGAATTTTTGCAAAGACTTTTATCACGTTAAAGATGTAAAAAATCTACATCGATGTCGTGCCACCAAAAAGATTATAAAGGTCATGAAATACAGTATTTTGCAAGTATCTCGCAACTCATTGATCGGAGGTCATACTTAGTCGTTATTAAAAAATGTTTTTAGTAAAATTATCTTTTGTTTTTGAAGTAAAAGACTGAGAAAGCGACTATAATATTATGATAATGCGCTCATTTCCTAGGTAAAAGGCAAGGTGCGTTTTTAGTAATATACTTAATCCATTACATACGAAACATGTATCAACTCATTATAAAACCTGTTTAAGACCAAAAAACAAGAAAAATAACATGTTAAAATACTAAAAAATATTCTGATAAATGAAATTACTCCGCTGATTTTCGTTAATATGCCTAAAATGACTAGACTCACAGTATTGAGTGAACATAGAAGTAGCTAGGCAATTTAGTAATTTTGGACTCACTTTACACTGGTTGAATGTTTCCATTTTGACACTTTACCCTATACCTTTTGTGTAGCATGGTTTTGTTGAACCAATCACAGGATTTACTTACAAGCAAACACTTCCCACCTCAAGTCTGACACTTATAGTTATTATTTCTCCTCACGATTTTGTGTCAAGTATCGTTTGGATTTTGGTAAGATTATTGTAGAAGTGATGTTATTAATACCATTGTTATTTGCAATATATTCGTACGGTCAGCTGCAAAGAAATCTAATCCCCTTTAAGAATATAACAGTGCGCTAAAGGGGTTAGATTTCTTTGCAGCTGACTGTACATTGATTTTTGTTATGAGTGATAATTAATATTTTATTGTATTTATTTCAGGAAAATACATGTAATTTACTCATTCGTCGCATCCGTTGGGTTCCACTTCAAATGTGAAGCTGTTTTTACTAAATACCTTCTCTATATATACAAAATTATAATAAACAACAACATTAAATTAGACTCAATATAGAAAACCACAAAATGTTAAACAAATGTACTCGATGAATAATTTGATTATTCCAAATATTGTAACTTAGAAAAATAAATAAATTTCTGAATATGATAATAATATCATGTTTAGGTTTACTACTTCGTTAGAAATCAAATTTATCGTGCTTAAAGTTGTGAAACAAAATTATAAAATATAAAGATAAGTGAATTTATAATTTATAATTGTACGTATACGTATACAAAAATTAAGATTTAACTACAATATACATTAATAAATCATTGCTTTGTATTGTATATTACTTATAAATTAAAACTAAAAGGTATGGCTGTCTCGAAAATTTATTTGCGTGCCTTGTAGATACTATTTAGAATTCTTTCTATTATACATTATATTATACCTAATTATAATTATATTATTATTTATTTTATCTTATTTATGTAGGCCATTTATTGGTAAAATTGCTCATGAATTTGCAATGAAAAACTTCCGAATGTAGTGGAATCTTGCAGATAATGTAATATAGTTCTATTTATCATAATATTGATCTAATTCCTAACAATAGATAGTCATTTATAATTTTCTCTTTCTTACTTATCACTAAATCAATAACAACAATGATAGATGTGGAATTGATACTATGTTAGAACACTTATTAATTTGCTTATTTTAAATTAGTTAACATGATCTTATGAAATTAGGATTACATTAGTTGTAATTATTTTGAATGTCCAATAGTGTACATAGCGTCTAGAAGTCAATTATTTGCGTAACACAAAATTATTATACATATTTTAGCTGCTTATAATGTCAATTATACATTAAAGCATTTTATTCTACACAAAATATAATATGTTGTATTTGTTTCGAAGACAGCGATTATTGTAATTAAAAATTACTTTGGTGACGTCAATTTTGAAATGCTTGCGCGTGAGGTACTGGGCGATGTATAGAAGCTGTAAATGCTTACAGTTTGTATTAATGTGCCATAAATAGCCATATTAGAGATCTATAAATATTTGCACTAATAATATTAGTAAATATTACAATGAGGTTGTATTTTCTCCTTAGGTGCAATGTGAAATTGTAAGCAGTTACAAAATCAAGGTGCCACTGACAATATTAGTTCTTTTAAATAAAAAAAATATAAATGAGTGTGATAATTGAAAAGAGAATTTGAATTATAGAATTATAATTATTTGTCTATTCGATGTTGTGCTAATCGCTTGTCTTTTCAATGTAGTTATTGATAATTACTTGACTACAAGACATAAGAGGGATTATAAGACAAAATTCTATTATACACACAGTAGTGTATTATATTCTATCTATTTCATAGTGTATTTCATAGGATATTTCATAGAATTCCTGGTAACGTTTATCTATACAAGTCTTATAATATGTAAAATTGAATGCCCCATTATGGGTTGTGATGTTCGTCTTGGCTTGTGTTGTTGAAAATAGTTGTTGTTGAAACTTATAACAAACTGTATTCAACAACGCAATGTCCATGTAGCGTCAAAATCTTATTTGCAATTAATAATTGTAATATTTCTTCAAAATTTAATATTAACTATATAAGTCGTTTTACAGACGAAATTCAAAGTTAAAAATTTTGAATTCAAACCTAAATGTGGTTTATAATAATATTATATATTATAATTATAACTATAAATTCTAATAATGATAATTTTATTGATTGGGCCTAAAATTTTGATGATAATATGTGTTATCTCTGTTTATTATTGTGAAAATTTTCATAGACTCGACGTGTTACCATTAAAGTCACTACATTATAAATGTTATAATTATTTAAAAAATCTACTGTAAATGGAATTATTGATTATATAAAAATGTGATGAATATATACTAAAAACATTGTTTTATTTCCAAAGATAGACGTTAGACAACTTAAGTAAGTAAGCACAGCTGTTATTCTAATTGAGAAATAAGTAGGAAGATTTCACATAAAACCCTATCCGTACCGAAAGACAAAAGTATCCCAAACAGGGTGATCCTTTGGTTATACCAAATAGGTACTTTGCCTATTATAAGGTACCTCTCACCTACTGTTATTCTTACCAAACCCTAAGCTAGCTGTATGCTGTAATATTTCACCTAGATAAAGTTTATTTTCACAGCAAAACTATTTTTATTTCAAATAATCTAAATGTTGTTTAAATTTTGTAGAGAGTGAGGAGTAAAATCACGAAGCTATTAAATTGTTGCAGAGTACCGTGTTTTATCGGAAGGCGCGTGAATAGCAAATAAGGTAGGTATAGCAATAATTTAATATTTACTAAGTGTACCGAACCGTTTATCTGTATACTAATAATACAATATCTTGTTTACTTATCTTTGCTAACCATAAAATATCTTAACCCAGATACTCCTACCAGGTGTTATAACACCGATTAAATGACTTTAACAATACCATCAAATAAAATATACAAAAAGCGAATAGTGATCAGCATTTCTCATTATATCTTATTTAGTACATGTGCGTAGTTATTTACGTGCAGAAACAATTGTTATATGCATTGAATTTTATGGATTTTTGGTCAATTAAAAAAAGATTAGTGGATTTTTTTCAAAATCCCAACTAAAAGCTACTTTCTCTGTAATTATTGTATAGGGACCTAATAATATCGTCCTGATTATGCAAACTAATGACTGTTAGCTATAACGTTAGAAACATAGTTATATTGTATTAAAATTTGTTTATTATTTATGAATAAAATTCTCAGAGGTGTTATAACACCTAGTAGGAGAATATACGTCTATCTCGCTTTACTACAAAATGTTAGGTCACAGCCAGAAAAATCATTATGTTTACTCGAAATATTAGAGAAATTAGAAAAAATGAATGATGAAACACCTTTTCCACGAATTATAGTCATTTTTTGGTTTTGGGTGGTCAATTTAGGGTTAACGCTGTAGTAGAATATGAAGAAAGTACTTCTGACTACTATGAATATAACGTCTTATATAACTAAGGAAAGGCGTACAGAATCTTCGTCCCACCTAAAAAATTCTACTGTACCTCATTCAGCTCCTGTAGCCTTTCTTTTAACAAGTGGTACTGCCTTTGCAGCGAGAATATCTAAGAAACAGAATTATCCAAATTCTTACCCATAATGGCAAACATCCGAAGGTCCGAATAAACTACAGCCACCAATATAATATTATTCTGATGCCATGTTTGGTGATGATGTCGTTGATATGCTGTTTCTGTTGCTATGTCGTTTGTTCATTTAGTGTACAAACTTATACACTAGCCAAAAGATAAGTAGACTATTGTCACAAGCAATGCATTGAAAAAAGAGAGAGAAGAAAAAGAGCCAGGGATCATGGCTATCATTTTATTGAGGATGTGGTCCATCGAAGAGGCATGTACTGGGAAAGTTATCAGATACTGTTTTTGCACATAGAAGTAACGCTCTTTCACGAGATCGAATAAGTAATGTTACATTTTTACTGCTGTGATAATACACTAAGTGGTGACAAGTAACGACTAATTTATAAAAGTGAGACCTTAGTTTGGTGTATTGACCATAATTTCTTACCTATGGCTTTTATATAATTATAGTATCAATAAAGCAGTAGTGTTTTATTATGGGAGCCATTGTTACACGCAATTTATACACGGCCCTAACTTGTAAAATTTTCAAAAACAAATCTACGAGTATTTTATGTAAAAAATGGTAGGTTTATTTTCACCCTAAGAGTTGCTTTATAACTAAATTAACGTAAATATGACATACTTATATTCTACTAACAATATAAAACTGTATGAAAGTCTAACAAAGATTAAAAAAATTAATAAAGTGTATCATTTTATCTAAAATATGTCCCATAGTTCCCTACTAGCAATAGTAGTCCATTCTCCTACCAGGTGTTATAACACCGATCATTTTCCAGCTTTCCCAGATGAAAAGGATTTTTTTTTGTATTTTTCCTGAAAAGTTAGTGACACTAATACTAACATATCAAAAAATTACAAAGATCTGAGACCCTAAATAGTTTCAGGAGTATCTGGGTTAATGCAGGGATGGGCCAAAGTAAGCAATGGAAATCACATTTATAGAACACTGGCAGTGAGTTTTTTCGAGATTGCATTTCTGGCAATGAAAGAGTGACGTTACATCTGCGGTTCAGGGAAGTCATCAATTTCAGATACTGCGGCAATTGCGGTGCGAGTAGATGCGAAACTGCATCGAACTTCAAATACATAATTTGAATTATGTGACTGGAGCATGGCCCTACTTATGCGTTCACCCTAAGCACAGTATATAAAACATGTGCGGACGCACAAACGCACGAAAATAAACATGCAAGTATCAAGAAATACAATGAATTGATAAAAAGTAGTATTTCAAATTATCTTTTTGACACGTAAATGTCATGTTATTGTTTCAGTTTTAAAGAAATTAATTTTACTGGCCAAGTTCCCATTTATGGAGAATGCTCATTCCTGCAGTGACATAAACGGTTATGAGAACAAAATATCATTTATGATACTTTCTATAAGGATGACCTTAAGTTATTTATGTTCAGAGATGATTTTAGCACTTTCAGACCACTGTTTTGCTTATTTGGTAAAATACGTTAAATATTTTTAGGAATACTCGAAGACTCAAAGATTCTAGCCCTTTCTTTTGTGAATTTGAACCTAACCCTCATTTTTGAAATGTTTGACTTTTATTTAAGTATTTTGTTGAACTAAAACGTCATGCATAAATTTGGAACTTGCGACCAAGCACGTCAGCCGCATACCACGGACAACTCCTCACCAGTTATCCAGTTGGACTAGCAAAAGATACCTAATTATTTTAGATATTACTAATGTACTAAAATCAAAAAAGCTCTTAATCCTTTCCATAAAAGTTTCAAGTCATTTGTTTTATCATTTTTAATCTACACTCCATTTCGCACACCATAGACTACAGCATAGAGAATGATGTGAGAGGTCTCAAGCTTTCTCTTTGATAGTTGGCCGCCATTTTGAGTTACAGTAATGGCCAGTATGACGTGAGTTATGCGCCCGTGTCATTTGAACTTAACTAATGTTGGTAGTGCTAGTGCCGTTAATGCAGGTTAAATCGAAAAGTAAATAATATAATTTATAGACAAGAGAACTACTCTGATTGATGGGCTGCGTTTGCTTGTCAAAAAGGACTAAATGGCGGCAATTTTGACAGATGACGTATTGGTTTAAGATGAACATAACTTGAGCTGTTTTACTGAACGCTCATTTGTTTCTAATTGGCAATAAGAGTATGGTGTCCGTTTAAAGTATTTGTATTGTGTGTTTAGGAAGCAAAAGCTATCATTTTTGTTGACGTTTATGTAGTTTTCTGTTAATGGTTACTGTCATGGTGCCATGTTTATACTAGAATATTAGGATGTAAATTTGTAATTTAAAATTTCCTTTTCATAGATAGTTTTGATAATTATGGCATAAATTTTGTGTTTCAGGGTTTTAATAAATCATTCTTATATTTAACTAATACTTGCCTGTAGCGCAGGGCAACTGAACTAATAATTTTAGACAAATTTGTCGTTCATTTATTAATGTCCTATTGCAGGAACCAGCCTGTTGCAATGACTGAAAGAAAATCGGATTACTTATATCAAGCTGGCCAATGCAATTCGTATAGGGAATGATATCATGTTTTCTATTTTCGTTTTGGAAAAATCTTAGTCGCCTTTTGTGACATATACAATGCGTCGGATGGTGACATCATGTATTCTTAGTCCATCTCATCACCAAAACCAATGATTTAGCTATAAAACCTATTAATTTTAAACTTGAATTAATACATAAAATTAAGCATTCAGCAATAACAGATGCTGCTCATAAAAAAAATAAGACAAACAAAAGTTTACGAGCTCAAAGATTTTAAATAGAAACATCACCTTCGACGACTTAGTAAATTTAAATAAAGAACATAAAATTCCTTGTTGAAATTTTAACCACAGATAAAGTGTTGCAAAAATGTTACCAGAACACAATATTTTGTTTCACAGACAGCCAATTAGTTTCCCTGTGGGAACTGTCTAGAAAACAAAGCGTGTTTTGTTACTTACAACTGTTCTTAAATTGCGTTCGATAATTATGTACTATTTGTTCTCGTGCGCACTACAACACTATGTTTTCTCGTTTTGAAACTTTAACGTTGTTTGTTTTATGGTATTGATTGTAATTTGACAGTTTTAGATGATGGTTTAATGAGAAAACACGTTTGCTACAGAAAAGAATAGAGTTTAAACTGTTTTGGTCTCTTGGAAATAAGCGAATTAATATTTGTCCTGATATATCTCTAGGTTCATGTTAAAAAGGAGCACTTCAAAATATTTCTCAGGTATTTGCTAAACTTCATTAAAAAAAACACGACTGTAACTTTTAAAATAGACAGATAACAAAAGCGCCTTTATTTGTGGCCACTGTTATCCAAAACTTATTACCTATCACCCAAATTAAATGCTGGTAAACTGTCTAAATAAACTAAACTAAATTAAGTAAAAAAGATTTAGTATTTTCTAACTTGTCTGCACCATTCTCAATTATTAGCAAAGTACGTTGAAAAATGTATGTATTACTTGCTGACCCGTGCCCACTTTGTTGGGCGGCGAAAAAAACGCGTCCCTTTTATAAACATATTTCATTACTGCTCCACTTCTATTAGTCATAGCGTAATACTCTATACTCTATGACTCTCCCCGATAAATGTACTATTTGACACGGAAAGAATTTTTAAAATCGGTTCAGTAGATCCAGAGATCACAACGTCACAAACACACAAACTTTACCTCTTTATAATATTAAGTATAGATATAAAGTAATCCTTAGTAGTGGTATCAGAATCATAACGCTCGTAGATCTGAGAGAGTCGGCTGTGAGATATAGAATGTAGTGTGAACACTCGCAGCATTATTTAATTACGTGTCAGCGGCGCCTGTACACCGGCGAGAGGTGATACCTAGTGTACTAGATTATAGCTTTGTTTTGGGCTAGTCAGTAAAACTAAATGTTTCAAATGGCTTGTTTAGTTCTAAGCCTCATTTATGAAGAGTCTGTCACCATAACACAGATAATAAATAAAAAAATTAGATCTGTCAATTTAAAATAAATTAAATACTTAACTATGTAATTTGTAACCACTGTGCATCATTGTTTATGAATTAATGTAATAATTATATTTCTATTTAAGCGGGTAAAAACTGGTAAATTCTAAAGCTATCCTTAGTAGTGGTATCAGGATCATAACGCTCGTAGATCTACAAGAGTCGGCTGTGAGATATAGAATGTAGTGTGAACACTCGCAGCATTATTTAATTACGTGTCAGCGGCGCCTGTACACCGGCGAGAGGTGATACCTAGTGGGCTAGATTATAGCTTTGTTTTGGGCTAGTCAGTAAAACTAAATGTTTCAAATGGGTTGTTTAGTTCTACGCCTCATTTATCAAGAGTCTGTCACCATGACACAGATAATAAATAAAAAAAAAAAGATTTGTTTTATTCAAAATAAATTAAATACTTAACTATGTAATTTATAACCACTGTGCATCATTGTTTATGAATTAATGTAATAATTATATTTCTATTTAAGCGGGTATAAACTGGTAAATTCTAAAGCTATCCTTAGTAGTGGTATCAGGATCATAACGCTCGTAGATCTGAGAGAGTCGGCTGTGAGATATAGAATGTAGTGTGAACACTCGCAGCATTATTTAATTACGTGTCAGCGGCGCCTGTACACCGGCGAGAGGTGATACCTAGTGTACTAGATTATAGCTTTGTTTTGCATATAAATTTGTTTATTATTTTAAATGGTTATTTATGTATTTTGGAATAGATTTGAGAAGAACTATTAATAGCTGACATATTTAAGTGAGACAAAATCTGTATTTAATGTAAAATGTTAAAGAAATTAACGTAATTAATTCGTTAATATTGTTGATAAATATAATGGTTTAATAAAAATAAATGGGTAATCAAAAGGTAAATAATAAGTAACCCTCCGACACGGGAGGAGGCCCGTCCCTGCAGTGGGACATTAATGGGCTGTTATGATGATGATGAAGCAATAGGTATGTATGGTAGGGTACATTTTTTTTTTCATTGCTTTAATAAAACTAAATAATTCCCATAACATATTATTTAATACGTCATCAATAAGACAATATAAAACAATTTTTATCCCCATTACATAAATATCATTGAATACATTATCAATACGACAATATATAACAATTTTTATCCAGCTAAAGTACCTATTTAGTTCATAAATTCTTTGCAGTATTTGTTCGAGCGCAGTGTGCAATGATAGTTTACTTTTTTTTCTTTTAGTTCGCGGTAATGGTACTGTCAGGTGTTTGAAGAGCAGATCTTTGTTTATTTTTACATTCTTTGAACTGTGCTGTACTTTTATTATTTATTTTACTCCTAACGACCTCATGTCCTGAACCGCGATGTGCGTATCTTATTGTAAGTAAGTATTTATAGTATGGATATTTTACTTAGGTATGAACATAGACCGAATTTTTTTTTGTGAGTGAGAATATCCGCAGTAAAAAATTACGAAGTGGTAGTAAGCAGGTGTAGAAAATAAGTGTATGAATATAGTGTAATGTAAGTGGTTGTAAAATGTACAGTAAGTATAAATATACAGAAAAAAAAATGTTTTTTTTTAAACCAATTGAGAAGGAGGATTACAAAATTACTCCTTCCGGAGTAATTCAAAGAAAAATCATCCTTCTCTTTTAAAGTTGTTTTAATTTCTTTTGTACGATGTCAATTTTGAAAGCTGTTAAAGACCATTGCACAAAATGAACAAATTATAAAAGTTCTAACTCCTCAAATAATTTCAAAATTTGCTAAATTCCCATAACAACGAAACTCACAAACACAAATTTTCTAAGAAAATCTTAGTCTAACCACTTTACGTACTTAAACTATAATAGTTTCGTATCCATCAAGACAAAACCGTCGGTCCTTTATATTATAGGGAGAGATCCAAACACCTCGTTAGGTTGTAACGTAATAATCGCAATTTGCTCTTACCTACAGGCCACACGTCGTGTAATCTGAACAGGCATGATGAGTAACCGTATATATGTCGCAGGGGAATAGGGATATCAGAGATTTTAGGAAGTTCCTAAAGATATCACGAGAAAGGCTTTACAATACAACTCGGCTGGACCAAACGCGCAGGGGTCATAAAAGGAGATTTTCGTATTTAATTAGTAGAGGGAGACACTTGGCTAAAAAGCTCGATAAACGGTTTTTCTTACCGTATTTATGGATCAGCAGGTGCACATTTAATTTACACGTGTGGTCCATCTGGCGAATTGACGTCAAATAATTGCCTTCATTACTGGACTGTATTCGCGCTTACTATCAGATTACAAGCAGTCCTATTGCTTTGTAATAATAGGTATTTACCTATGAAATTGCCGTTTTGTAAGAAGATTTTATCAGAAGTTTGATTTTTCAAACTAACGTTTTTTTAGATATTTCAATAGTCATAATACTGAATAGAATGAAGTTTGGTATAAGTAATGGCGAACATTAAGCTAACTGTTGTGTTCAAAACACAGAAAAAAAATATCAGGGAAGAAGTTACACTGAAATAAATAGGAAAATCCGCTGTTTTAAATTGGACCCATGTTCACAGGTTTATCATTAATCCAAACAATAATAATTTTAATTTATTATATTTTGTTAGATGTTGGTTATATATCCTATATTTCTTAAATAATAAACATAATTAAACAATATGTTTTTAGAGAATGTAGAGGCTAAAGACTGCGCTGAAATAAAATGGCAATTTCAAAGGTAAAGACTTATTATATGTAAAAGAGAGAAATTTACTGACTGATGGCCAAGATTCAAAAAATGTTTCGTTATAACCTTAGAAATTTCGCGAAATTCCTGATATCCTCATTTCCCAGCAACATACATAATGTAACACAACCATAAGCCCTTATAACTAGGATGGTAACCCTTCCCATAAGGCTTTCATTGTTGTGAGCCGGTGTCAGAACTTAAATTGAGTAACTTAAATTGAGATACCTTATTGGGTAGATTTATATACCTACTGATTTCTACATTTATTTGTCAATAATTTGCGTTTGTTGAAGTACAATAACTGATTATTTTTGTTTGCCACACATTAACACAACGCCATCTAATCTCAAACACAGGAATACTTGTATTACGGATACTAGACAATGATGAATCATACCTTCATCATGATCAACATCATGACAGCCCATTAATGTCCCACTGCAGGGACGGGTCTCCCCCGTGACGGAGGGATACTTAGCCTACTAATACCACGCTGGCCAGACGGATTGGTATAGGGTTTGATTTCAAGTTTTCCTTCCTTTTATTTCGTAAAGATAATATTAACAGATAGTCCCTTAGTCGGTTTTTACGACACCCATGGGATGAGATGGTGTGGTGACATATAGTATTCTTACTCCGTCACTACACGGAGAATCATACCTTATTTACCATTTTTTTGGAATTATTCATCTTATAACATAGAAGATTACTACAAATATTAACACAAAGGTTTTACTTCTACGAAATTACTCATAGTATGGTTTTAAATATAGACGCTGACCAATTTCATAACATCCATCATTTGGTCGGTGATTAAGCAAGGACCTTCTATGATTCCCTCTTAGCCTAATATTACGACGCCCTTATTAGTTGAAACAGAACCTTATTTGTTGAAGAAGAACTGAGAGATTCGAATTACCTTACTAGAACAAGAAACAAAACAATTGAAACTAAATTGCCTGTCACTATCATAAGAAGGGAATACAGGGCGTTTTTTAAGGTTTTACAAGGACTTCATTAATGAGATTCATTTATTTAAACAGCATGTCAATTCTCGTTCCTTAAAATCGTTAAAAATTGGGTTAACTTAACTTTAGTTTCAAATTGTCACACAATAGGTAAGACAATTTGACAACTAAGGTTAACTTACCCGATTTTTTAACGATTTTAAGGTACGAAAATTGACATGCCGGTTAAATTGTAAATAACATCTGTTGTACAAAACAAATAAAATACCAACTTATTACAAAACTTTCCTCTACTTATTTGTTCTTAAAATAGTATAATATTCTTACCACTCTAAACTTTCACACTAAACTAAACTTATTCGTTAAGCAACGTTAACCAAAGCTAGTGCAGTTAACAAAATTGTTTCATATCACAGACAATTGTACGCCGCTTAGGAACCTAATACACTAACATGCGGAACTAAAGATATCGCTTATGTGAACAAGCTTATGTTATGTACAAATTATAGTGAGGTTACGTTGTGGTATACCCATTATAGTAACTGGGTATGTATTATAAGCTTTGTAATTTTTTTTTAGCTGCATATTTAAGCAAGCCTTTTAAACCAAGAAAATTTTAATTGAGGGGTAGAGTACAATTACAGCCTTATTAAGAAATCTTCTTCTTTTTGGAAAGCCTTTAAAATGTAATACAGCGAAAATACTGAAAAAGTAAAACAGTAAAAATACTACCACTCTAAACTGTCATACTTAACTAAACATAATTTGTTAAGCAACGTAAACCTGAGCTTGTGTAGTTAACAAAATTGTTTCATATCACAGACAATAGTACGCCGCTTAGGAACCTAATACACTAATAAGCGTAACTAAAGATATCGCTTGTGTGAACAAGCTTAGGTTATGTATAAATGATGGGGTTACGTTGTGGTATATTCACTATAGTACCTTGAGTAAGTGTTAAAGTAGGCTCCATGTTATTTTAATAGAATGAGTTTTGCTATTTATTTTATGGCGTGATTAAATTAGAAATGACGAGCACTACGAAAAAAAAACAAAAAATTTACCGAGACATCACAGTTAAAATTGATACCAGCAAAACATTAGGAACCTAATACACTAACAAGCGTAACTAAAGATACCGCTAATATTACATTTCCCTATGGTCACGGAACCTAATAACAATCACAACACAATCACTCAGTAAACGTAGCAGTCGCGTCAAGAGCTAGAATTGTAAGCATTATTCTAATACATTTTATATTGTTTATACTTATGACTACAGGGAAAAGAAGGTTTTATGTATTAGTTTAATTTAAATACTACATTTAATAAAAACTGGAAAATTACGATAAATGAGTAACGTTCGTTACGTACTAATAGGTATACTATAGTTACTAAAATAATAAATACATATAAAATCCTAGCTGATGACAAGCTGTATCTATTATGTACAGGACAGACAGAACATACAGGCTGAAGGCAAACATAAGTAAGTCACAAAAATCTTAAAGATTATCCAGGATGGAAGGGTTCGAAGCCGCGTCCTCGTGCATGTCAGCCATGGTAGTCTGTGTGCTGCGTCAACGTGGTAGCTTAAGTTCTATTTTAATTTTTCATGTTTTACACTTAAAATTTGAATTGCAGACTTTAGTCATCTTGTACGGCATAACCGGGAAACCCTATATTCTAAGTCCATCACTAGCAGGAGTTTCATCATTGAGTAGTTCACGATTATTAATGATGGTATCATTGCACGATAAATTGTAATGATTATATCACTTAATTGGTTGTTGAAAGATAACTCATTGGTTGTGTATCACCACTACTGTTGGGAATTCAAAGAAAATGGTCAAAGGTCAAGCTGGCGTTGTGTTTGTGTCTACAAAAACGGCGTTTTATGTTTTTACTAGCTAAAGCTTAACCAGAAGGTGTTATTCTGAAAAATATATTTTCATTTACGAGTATTATTTTAAAATTGACTAAGAATTGTCATATAATTGATATAGTATTGAAAAACAAGATAGATTGCATTAATTACTATACAACCATATCACTACCTCTAGATACAATATATTCACTTCCAAAATACTTTAACAAGATCAGCGTAATGTTATTAAAATATCATAGTAAATATCGCCGTTTTCGTGGCTCAATCCTAATGCAAAAGACAATTAACCCTTACATGAGATAGGTGTGATTGTTTCAGTTTATCGTTAGTTATATTAGGAACTAAACTTTCGATACTGTTCTCTTTAGATAAAGTTCAGTCCAACAAATTCTAATTTATCGAAATTAATCGATAACAAATCGAAAACATTAAAACTCGAGGCAGAATTTGAATCCACGTTTTCTGAGTAAATTTAACCTCAAAAATACAAAAGGGGACTTATTTATGCTCAACACTAGCCCTATTTAAGCTTAAGGGTCGTAGCACATAATATATCAAAAAGTAAAGAGATCGGCACCGCCTAGCCTTTTTCCTCGGTTTCAAACTTCAAAAATCCGATTACTACTTATAACAACTGCTTAAACAAATAGCTTACCAATACTATTAAATAAACAGAACAGGAGAAAGCCTTTTTGTAATATAAGTACGATTTTATAAACAAAATTAAATAAAAAATAGAGTAAAACAATATAATATTGTCTTTAAGTTTTTATCCTACTATTGGTTCTCGATCTTATTTATCGTAAAGTCGTTTTTAAGCAATACTTTATAACATAAATATTTTAACTGCCTCGGTGGTGTAGGGCGATCCCCTATGTCCACTAAAATCCATTAAAAAGATCCATGGATCTTTTTACACTCAAATCACACAGATATGTCCACTTTAATCCATGATCCGAAAATATTTTAAAAATGGATCTTTTTAAAATCCATTATAAAGCTGCATCTACTACAGTAGCCATTTTCTATAGGTAAATAAAAGACTAGAAAACCGATCAAAATTTTAATAGTAACATATGTATAAATGTTTTTTTTATTTATTTGAGATGGGGTGGTGATTGATTGATTGGTGTGAGCAATATTTGGTCCGTATTTGGTGAACGGATGGTGATGATTCTCCGTGTGGTGACGGAGTAAGAATACATGTCACCACCCCATCTCATCCCATGGGTATCGTAAAAACCGACTAAGGGACTATCGGTGAATATTATCCTTACGAAATAAAGAAGGAAAACTTGAAATTAAACCCTATACCAATCCGTCTGTTCAGTGTGATATTAGTAGGCCAAGTATCCCTCCGTCACGGGAGGAGGCCCGTCCCTGCAGTGGGACATTAATGGGCTGTTATGATGATGATGATGATTTGGTGAAAGCCACCGGACAAACAATTTTGTTTGGAAGAGTTAATAAAAAATTGGGCAAGAGGAATAGAGCAATTTAAGATTGCGTGTGTCACCCGCTTTATTTTTTACAATGGATCATGGATTAAAGTGGACTTATGTGTTTGATTTAAGTGTAAAAAGATCCATCAATGGATCTTTTCAATGGATCTTAGTGGACATAGGGTAGCGATCGAAGTATATAGCTGCCGTGCCTGAAGAACGTACGTTGGAATTTCACGCAGGATGTTTTTAAGAATCATCATAACAGCCCATTAATGTCCCACTGCAGGGATAGTCCCTTAAAATAAAACAAAGTACAACTCATGCAAGATTTCATCTTGTGATAATTCTACATAAATAATAAATAAAGACTCCTACAGTAACTACTCGATGTTCCTATTGATTCGCTTTGTTACATTAAAAAGTCAACTATACAATCACCGTTAGTGAAACTTTCCATCGACTGGAAAAAAACCTTTACAGGTTTACACGTTTTTACACCATCGCATAACTGTTAATAAATCCTGACTAATGCTATATCTATACTTTTGCGACAGAACTGACCACAGCTGTAAAGCGAAATTTTATTTTGTTAGAGTCATAATAAACTTACTCTTCCGTAGTCTAACCAGTTGCAAATAAACTCGAAACAAAATCACTTTTATTTATAATATTTCTAGCAAGCCATAGTAAGGGTCAAAATGTTGAGTATATAAAATCCATTCAGTATTTACTATAACGACGCGACTATTAGGACTAAGTGCCCCTGTTTCGTGGGACTACAGGTTTAGCCGCTCGCGGGTTAAGTGGGACCGTACAATAAAATTTTAGTACCTACTGAGGACGGTAACGATTGTTATAACAAAATTGATTGCCGGCGCAGGGTTATTGTTTTAAAATTTTTGCATTGCTTGAAGAGGTAAGACGTGGTGTTAAAAGATCTGTTTTATTTTAGCTTTAGTTTAATAATGATTGTAGGTACAGTCGTAACGATTAAACTAAAATGATTAAGGTGGACCGACGACCTAGTTAGGACGGCCGGAAGCCGATGGATGAGGGAGGCACAGGACCGCACAGGGTGGCAATACTTGGAGGAGGCCTATGTACCCGTCCAGCAGTGGACGTCGAGTGCCTGATATATGATGATACTATTATGATGATGAAGGAATATAGTGGAAGGATTTGGCTGACGTTAACGTTTTTTTTCTTAAGCCTTAAGTGGTATACGATCGATAGAATCATAGACGCCAGTAATGCAATAGCAAGGCCAAGCTGCTGCTTACCCTAAACAAAAGTTATTAAGGCCCATATACCTGTGATTTATTCACTTCAGCTATTTACATTTCTGCTTTTAGATGCATAAAGCGGGCACAACGATGGTAAAAACTCTGAAAGCTCTTGCTGAAAATATTTTAAAAGATTCACCATAACAGCCCATCAATGTCTCACTGCAGGGACGGGCTTCCTCCTGTGACGGAGGGATATTTAAGCTTCTAATACCACGCTGGCCAGACAGATTGGTACAGGGTTTAATTTCAAGTTTTCCTTCTTTTTATTTCGTAAAGATAATATTCACGGATAGTCTTTTAGTCGGTTTTTACGACACCCTTGGGATGCGATGGGGTGATGACATACCTATTGTATTCTTACTACGTCACCATACGGAGGTGCACACACGAATTTTAATATATTGCGGTCTTATTGTTTTTTCTCTAATCCTTTAGCCACTTTTCTGTAACTTTTTAAAAGCTCAGTTATGCTTTAAGAAAGACAGCTTACTTAGCGTCTGTCACTCGGCAGCTACCATTCAAGGACCTTACATTCCCACAAGATGAACTTAATAAATTCCCAATATCGAGATTTAGATGTAACCGAGCTCGTTATTTTATTCTTTGAACAACTTCATCTAGTGAAGAAATACGGTGTTAATTAAACAGAACTTTTAACATACGCGTTGTAGCTGTCTCTTTCTTGCTAGACTATTTTATATGCTCTGTTTCATTATTATAACACTGTGAAGGCTAAAGGGCAGTTGTTAACAACATTTTTACTTTGAAAGTTATTGAATTATTGTCCTGTATGGTGATTAATTAAGAATATCAATTTTTACAACTCTTTTTCATATAAATAGGCAGTAGGACCCAATTAAGGGAGTGTTAAAAATCATTGATGGACAAAGAAAATTAAAGTTAAGCCCCGTACTATCCTCATCCTTTATAGCAAGCGCTCGTCCCTGCAAAGGGACATTAATGAGTTGTTTCAATGAACCACTGAAGGGGTATTTCAATAAAATAAATTGTTGGTACCCCCTGGATCGACAGTATGAGTGGCCGCATTTGCACATTCGATAACATCGTCAAAGTGACATAAAATTGTACCACAGGACTCTGAGTAGCTACCTCCGAGTATCCTACCTAGTTTGTAATATGGAGTACAGAGGTTTTAAGCTTACCTATTTATTTTACTGATTTAATAATGATGATTTTAAAAGATGTTTTTATTTGTTTGATCTTTATAATCTGGAAGTTACATTACTTAAGAAACATGAGTCTCCTTTATTCTGGTATATTATGATTTTTGAAAAGGTAAAGCGATGTAGGAATTGTTTATACATAGTTACATTTTGACTATTTATTTATTTAAATTAAATTTCACGGCATGACAGAGCCGAGGCGCCAATGCGCCGTGAAACAATAGTTTATTGTACGCGCAGGTACAAACGCGTACTTAAAATAAAAGGAATCAATTCTAAATAAATTAAATTAATATTATAAACAGATATTTCAACGATCATCCACCTGCTCACAGAACGCCAAACACTCACGATACACACACGCCCACTCACTCCCCATCAAATCACACTCTGGCGCTGATTCAAGGAGAACATTGAGCATACGCAACACTCGAAGTAATGGTGAGTTTTCGCGCGACACAGTGCGCACCACCGGCACAGCCAGCAGCAGGTGGGTGCGTGGCCCAAGTTCGTATGCAGGCACAGTGGGGACGAACAGTCTCACCAGCAACATCACTAGCTCAGGGCAATCCGACTCTCCACGGAGTGTGCGGCAGGCGTAAGTTAGTAGAGCAAGTAGTTACTATACACTATGCGAGCAAAGCTACGGACTAAGACTTAGAATAAAAGAAAATGTCATTGTATAGTTTCTTTCAGATTTAGGTAGCTTTATTTACCGTGGAAAACTTTTATGCTCCTTGTCAAATTTGTCCAGGTGGGTGTGTTGGACTCCGGAATTCTATGTATTCTATGTATCTTTTCACACCCATAAAAGTCTATAACGTTCTGAAATAAGGCATTAATCGAGCTATACCTACCGATTTAAAGTATTCTAACTTCTTATTTCAAATTCAAATAATTCAAGGAATTTCGTTTTACGTACCTGCCTGTACTTTATCCGTAGTTATGGTTCTCGTTAGGTCACGTTTCAGAGACAAAGCATATAGGTTTTATGTCTTAATTTAAAGAGCCCACTAGCCAAGCGGTTATGTTTATATGGAATTCTAGGCATTTAGCTACAAGTCGATAAAATTGAGTTATAGACAATTTTAGAGACCATGTTTTGTTGTAAGATGTTGTATAGATAGTTTAATGTAATTTTGCAGCGTGGAATTTACTTAAGCATAGCGATTATTTAGATAATCACAGTGAGATATGTGTAATGTTGTAAAGCGAAAGAAAATTATTAAATTAACATAGGATTATGTCTGATGGATACCCAAAAAATATAATTATATAATAATAATTAAATAACAAAGCACTAAGTATAATTATGAAGTATTCTACAAAACTAATATAGTCCTAGTTCAAATGGTGGCTGGCATTTGCAGCCCTAATTTTTGCCTTTAATTCTCATAGTTGATAACAAGGGAACCTGCATTTTATAGACCAACTTTTAGATATTTGAATTTCCAAGAATATCTCTAAAGAATACAAAGAGACAACACTTAAATACAATTAAACCAACATTATTTTTCCAATTACTTATCTAAGCCCAATAACCAGCTGTGCTTGTAAATCAAACAATCGTGTCCCACAACGTGTTTGCTGATTAATTATCCCAGGTGTAAGTCTTAATTACGGAACTGGAATTAACTCTGTCATAGAAATTTGCAACGCCCAATAGTAGATTAAGCGATATATCTTATAAACTAGCGGTTATTATACAATGTTTGGTACAATATTTATGTTAATTAAATGCAGTTTGTGTTAAGTTACTTAAAACTTTCCTTTCTAGAATTTATAGATGACGAAATATTTTTCCGTTCCTTATAATGTTAGTAGGCAATAAAAGTATATAAACACACACTTCTAAGGTCCCAAAACTAAGGGCAAAAATCAAGGTTGTGTAGTGCTGGTTTGTAAGAATTACTTGGAGCTTAGTAGTCTCCCCAATAATGGTAAAAAGGCTCTATTTTATGTTTATGTAAGTATGCATCAAAAGTTGATTGCAAGCTACTCTGGTTTCCTTACTTTTGAAACCTAAGGAAACCAGAGTAGCTGGCAATCAACTTTTAGCATGTAGAATTCAAGCGTTGTCTCTCTGGATTTATCCTTTATTTCACCGGCTCTATAGGTCCCAATACCATGTAAAGGAGTTCGCATTGCGGTTTTAGAAACCAAATAACTACGAAAACCACTGTTTCTTTCCCCCTGGAAGAGCGAGGCATTTCTAGAGCAAGTAAAACTTAAACAAAACACCTACAAACACCGAATGTTTTAACCCTAAAATGCTACAGAGGAGACATCAATAAACAAACCTGCAGCATTCAATAGAAAGTCGTTCTTAGTTAACACTTGAAATACTCGAGCCACAGTACAACCAGTAGTCTATCTCGGCCAAATATTTATTATAAACGGCTGCGCGGTAGGTACGTAAACATGCGATAGGGCTGCCCACCTCCAGTTTTCTACTTACATTTACCTACTTTCCCGCTCGTTACTGCGGCACAGTCGCAAGTGTTCACTGCGCAAAGCCACCGCTATCGTGAGCCTTTAGGTATAACTCGCGTTTCGTCCGTTTCTATGAAGTCGAAATACTGTATATATTTGTGCTATGCTCGAGCTTAGGTCTATAAGACCGAGTGCTTTTTGAGTACCTACACATAAATAAAATGGCTAACTAAGACATTTGGTTCGGACATAAGATTTTATGGTACTGCTGTTCAATAGTTTATTGTGGTCGGATTTACTTGAAGATCTTTTAGTGTAAGACGTTTTAGATCTTCAAGTAGGTTAAAATTGCGGGGGTTTTATTGTGTCTTGGAAGAAAATGTTAGCATTTTTTTTTTTTTGGTAATATTATTTTTATTAAGAGCGTTTATAGAGCGGCTCACTAACGCCGCTAATTCAATCAATAATGCAAAATGTTCTCTACTGAGTCTTGAGAAAAGGCAATAAAGTATTTGTATAACACCCTCTTAACACTTTAAATGTTTTTCAATTAGATTAATATTGCATTTAAAATAAAAAAGGCAGTTTTTTTCGAATGCGATTAATTTTAAAATATAGACCCCCTTACTCATAAACGCCTCTTAAATTTAATCACTGTTTAGCGAGATTTTTATGAGCAAAATCAACTTTATGCCAAACAAAAACGTAAGAATTTAAGCTAATCAATTGAGTAAAATTTAAGAGGCGTTTATAAGTAAGGGGGTTAAAGTGTTGAGAGTGTATGGCACAAGTGATTAAAACCAGTACTACGCAAACTATGGTAACTTCTTCACCTTTTTATACTAAAAATAATGTACAATTTGATAAAAAATATATAAACACTTAAACGTAATACGTATTGAATTTTTTGCGCGCCAAAGTTGACTTAATAACAAAAAAAAACAAACACAACCTCGCCGATTGCCTACAGTTATTTGTGCGCACATAATATTTGTCTTCATACAAATTATAACATTGCCGCTCAAAGGGTTAAGAAATTAACCGGCCGTTTACGGTCATCCTTTTAACTTCAAAACATTAATTATAACACCTCTTTAAGGTTAAATTTATCGTGTTGTTTTGTTACTCATTACAATGTTTTAGAGGTTTTTTTGTGCGAATGCTTGCTCTCGTATCTGGTGAATAAAACTGGCTATTCAATATGTATAACATGGATGAACTATGGTAAGCTAATATTATAAAGCAAGAGCTTGTGAACACACCATACTCCTGTAACATTTCTTCAGCATAAAGTCGTTTAGATCAGTACTTCCCGTTTCCAGCTTTATTCGCGAATTATTAATGTGGAAATATTACTTACTAAGTACACATGTTTCTTTTTTCTCCGTGTGGTGACGGAGTAAGAATACAATATGTCACCACTCCATCTCATCCCATGGGTGTCGTAAAAACCGACTAAGGGACTATCCGTGAGTATTATCTTTACGTTAAAAAAAGAAGGAAACTTGAAATTAAACCCTATACCAATTCGTTTGGCCAGCGTGGTATTAGCAGGCCAAGTATCCCTCCGTCACTGGAGGAGGCCTGTCCCTGCAGTGGGACATTCATGGTTGTTAGGAAAATACATTTTTTAGGATAAAAGTGAAAGGCTGCTGAATAAAAGCTACCAACACTGGAGTTTAAAGAGTCTTCCTTCCAGGGTAGGCAGTAGCTTAACTTGGGTTGAGCTTGTTCTGATATTGAAATTGAACTGGTTAATCACTGACATGCATGGACGACGGTAACCATTTAACACCAGGTGTGTCGTTTGCTTATTTGCGAGTAGTATTTCTAATAGCTGTGTTGCATTAATTTACGTGTTTACCACCTTACTCATAAACGCCTCTTAAATTTAATTACTGTTTAGCAAGATTTTTATTAGTAAAATCAACCTTATACCAAACAAAGCCGTAAGAATTTAAACTAATCAATTGACTAAAATTTAAGAGGCGTTTATGAGTAAGGGGGTAATAATAAGCTAACGTACTCCTTTACAACTTAACGTACACGTCTCATAATAACATTCTAAGATAAAAAAAATATCAACAATTCTTTGAACATGCTCGCCAATGAACAGCATCTTTACGTTAGGTATAATTTATTGCCAAAGGCGGTTTTTATGTAGCCTTTAAAGGCACGTGGTATATTTATGCCAGTACGTTTCAATCTGGGAGATCTCTGCTTCAACTCGTTTATTTCTTAAGCCAACTATTTGCTCGCGTTTAAGCTTTCAAAATTCGAAGTTATTAGAATCGATATAGCGATTATGTTTCATAAAGTATTTTTTGTTATTTTATTTATTAGTAAAGGTCTCCGTGTAGTGACGGAGTAAGAATACAGTGTGTCACCACCTCATCTCATCCCATGGGTGTCGTAAAAACTGACTAAGGGACTATCCGTGAATATTATCTTTACATAATAATAAGGAGGAAAACTTGAAATGAAACCCTATACTAATCCGTCTGTCCAGCGTGGTATTAGTAGGCCAAGTATCCCTCCGTCTCTGGAGTAGGCCCGTCCCTGCAGTGGGACATTAATGGGCTGTTATGATGATTAGTAAAGGTGTTTGTGGTAACGTAATAAGAATACAAAATATAATGTTCGTACTGTTACCTACACACTCTGAGAAACTGTTGAAATGGTGCCATGATTAATTTTCTACCTCTCTCACGTACTTGTAGGTTCTGGAATGAACTTTCAACTGGGGTTTCGCGAACGCGTAAGGCTTTTTCTTATTAGTAGGGAGGCGATTATCACTTACCAATAAGGACATAAAAAATAATCCGGGTCCCGTTAACTTTTCATGCACGCGATCATTTTCTGAGGCTCTATTGGTTTCTATTTAAATGTTTTCCCTTATTTTTAACATATCACAAACTTAAATAGCTCAATATAGTTTTTCCTAGCTACAAATATCAATTACGTTCTCACAACGGAACAATAGGCCAGTCATTATTCACAGTAAATAATATGATATATTATTAATCTTAATTTATGCCTTGATCAGGTTTTCCTTTGACATCAAAGCTGCTATTAATTTTGAATTAACATATTCTTTGAATAATCAGAATTATGACAAGGAAACTCATAAAATATGTCTTAAGGAATTACTTATCATGTGATGACAGGTGAGATAAGTCACGTCATCGCTTTATGTCAACCTGAAAGACGATTTATGAAGACTCTGTTCCTTAGTAAATCTGGAATTTTCTATGAGAGACGAACCTTTAACAATACTTACAAATACTTTATTTTATTTTAGTTTGCATTTTTATTTGCATGCTGTGTTTTCCTGTTATTGAAAAGGAATACACGCAATGTTCTGTAATTTTTTATATTAATTTCTAATGTGTATTGCCTTTGTTGGAGACCCATAAACTAAATAAACAAATAAATACTGCTTGGGATCTTATCCTAGTTATACCACGCTGATGAATGAAGTCTTAGGTGGAGAATTCACTTTTTAGTATTTTTTATTCCAATTTCGTTTTTTTATTGATAGTTACACATTAGAAAAACTAAAGCTAAAAAGAAAATCTATTAGGGAAACTTAAAGAGGATGGAAAAAGAAGGGATCTGAAGATAAATATTGACTTAATAGAATTAGTCGACATTATTTTAACTTGAAGGTATTGTCATCATCATAACAGCCCATTAATGTCCCACTGCAGGGTCGGGCCTTCTCCCGTGACGGAGGAATACTTAGCCTACTAATACCACGCTGACCAGACAGATTGGTCTAGGGTTTAATTTCAAGTTCTTTTTATTTCGTAAAGATAATATTTACGGATAGTCCCTTAGTCGGTTTTACATAACATATTGTATTCTTACTCCGTCACCACACGAAGAAATTAAGGTATTGTAAACCTCAAATAAAAGATCATTTAAAAGTTTACATAATCATCGTCTAGTAACCATAGTAAACAATAAGTAATTATTTTGCAAAACAATTAATATAACAAAGCTTATTCATATCAATATTGATTATTATCAACATGACTCACTCGCTGCATTCGGAAGAATTAAATAGAAGGAAATAAAAACAACAGTGTGGTTTTTCAAAGCTTAGATTTATTGATAATTGATTACTGTTTACAATGATTAGCATATTTCTTTAGTAATAACTTGGTAAATGACGTTGATCAGATAATAATTATAAGGAATAGATAATTCTTAGATTTCCTATCAGTACTCTAGAACCTTAAAAAATGTGTGCATGAAAACTCTGATATTGTAAAACAGTAAGTTTGAAATCTTTCATATCCGACGACTTAGGAATATAGAGGAAAAAAGGTATTTTAGGAGAAAATTGATTGAAAAATTATTTACTTATCAACTCCCATTATTCGACTGTCATCAAAATGAGACCAAAGATTACTGCAACCATACCAAAACATAAACTGAAATGCTAGCACAGTGGGCCGCCGATGAGTAGTTATTCACTACTATAGGAAGATGCCATTATTACAGGAGACATTACTATAGAAAGATATTATGCTTAATGAATGTTAATGTGTTTATTGTTAGAATTACAAACGGACAATACTCGTAATGGTGGCGCCTATGTCGGGTAAAAGAAACAGCGATGTTAGGAAGGAAATTGCACATGAGGACTAAGTTCGAGAAATCAATTGACTCGTGCTTTCAATTGCTATAATTATAATACAAAGGACAATTAAAAGAAATTGTGAATAAATTATGAATGACTATTTATAAAAAGGACGACTATGAAAATGAATCACGTAACGATTTAGAATTCTTTCTGTATTACGTTTTTAAAATAAACAGACTTAATTATTTGAACAATATAGGTATTTATAAAAATATGAATATCTGAACCCTCCTAAGTGACCAGTTTCATTCCGGGTAAAGTAAAAAACTAGAAGTTTCAATACAACCTGCCTGAGAAAACCATGTGTATTTGAGTTAATGATCCTGTTATTATTAGCAGTCATTAAAATAGCAATTTTTACAAACATCACGTACGATAACGACAACAATGCCTTAAATCATTTTTAAAAGTGTAACAAGTTTCACCATGAATCTTCGAAAGGTATTGTACAGTACACTAAATTATCAAACAACATATTAACAACGAAAACTTTACAGATAATCAACAAAATAATATACGTTGTATATTATATATAATTAATAATATCAGATTAAATGTGTTAACGTTAATGATATATTACTAGGTAATAATAACATCATTTAGGTATTAGGTAACCTCTTTAACAGTGAAATATAATTGTTATCGATCTACTGATATTCCGATGTTCACACCAATAGGTACAGTCAATAACAAAGGTAGATTAAACACATCTAATATCGCAAGGCAATATCGTTTTTTTGTGGTCAGTAGTTTTTTTGGAAAATCGGTGTTTAGTGTTTATTCGACATTACTAATAATAAACTATTATCTTTTCTCGTGACAAAGTAAGAATACAATATGTCACCACCCCATCTCATCCTAAGGGTGTCGTAAAAACCGACTACTTTACTTTGTCAAGCCCGCATCCGTGCGGTACCACGTGGGACACTAAAAGGGCTCTTATGCGCGATTTACACATTGACAAGTACAGTAGCGAGTTAAGTAGTAAGTTGTTGATAAGGTTGATTTAAATAGTTCTCCATCCTATTTTGTTGCGAGTTAAGTACGAAGCAGCCCCCTCTCTTGCGTCTCGCCAACGAGAGTTGGCGAAAAATAGGATGGAGAACTATTTAAGTCAACCTAATCAACAACTTACTACTTAACTCGCTACTGTACTTGTCGATGTGCAAATCGGGCATTACTTATAGAAGCTTTTAGCGTTGGGATGTTTTATAATATTGGAAGTGTTAATCAACTTTTGACATCATCATCATAACAGCCCATTAATGTCCCACTCCAGGGACGGGCCTCCTCCCGTGACGGAGGTATACTTGGCCTACTAATACCACGCTGGCCAGATGGATTGGTATAGGGTTTAATTTCAAGTTTTCCTTTTTTTTATATCGTACAGATAACATTCACAGATAGTCCCTTAGTCGGTTTTTACGACACCCATGGTATGAGATGGGGTGGTGACATATTGTATTCTTACTCCGTCACCACACGGATAAACTTTTGTAGTTGAATGTATTCACGATATAAACACACGTTTCTATCTGTTATACATGTATTGTATCTCATGGTAATCATTGGTGTGTTACTTAATACTGTAAAGTCTATAAATATATTTTATTTGTAATGTTAGTACTGACTTAATTACCAAAGAATATCTTTGTTGGGTTCGGTGTTAGTCACAGATGAAATGAGATGAGATGTGTATTCTTAGCAGCAGCAGAAAATAAATTGGCCTGTACCACGCTTGGACAGAGATTGATATCGTTTTTGCGTTATTTCTCCTTCTTTGCTGAAGAAGGATATTCTCAATTTGGTTGCATGTTTGTCATCAGTACGTTTAATGGTATCCTTTTAAATTAGTATCATAGAAATTTCATCAATATCATAACAGCCTAAAAATGTCCCACTGCAAGGACGGGCCTCCTACTGTGACGGAGGGATACTAATACCACGCTGGCCAAACGGATTAGTATAGGGTTTAATTTCAAGTTTTCCTTCTTTTTATTTTGTAAAGATAACATTTACGGATAGTCCCTTAGTCGGTTTTTACGACACCCATGGGATGAGATGGGGTGGTGACATATTGTATTCTTACTCCGTCATTGATCTCAAAGAATATAGAATTTCTGTAAATCGTTAATGTAAACGGAATTGCATAAGTATTATTATTATACTAACACTCTTGTTTTAAAGTTAGTTTTCGGGCCAAGATATTATTGCGCCAGATATCTTTACGAATCTCATTCCCGTTTTAAATACACTAAGACCCTACCTTAATTACTAGTATGAGTACAGTTAATCACGAATATTACGATATACTCATAATAATTGGTTTGTATCAGTTCTATATACTTGGGTTGAATAATTTATTCATTTTGATATCAATCGTTCTGGTATCGAACGCAGAAATCTATTGTTTTGTTCTATAAACAGTTTCTTGAATTGTATGAGTATGCATGCAGGGTTTTATTTATTGAAGACTAGATATTAATGAGTGGTTAGTTTCCATATTGTGCAGCTATGTACAGTCAAGTAAGAATATTAAAATACGCTACCCCTTCTAGTGTAAATAATAGGTCTTTACCTATGAAATTGCCGTTGACCCCACTTCGTTGCGCGGCGAAAAAAACGCGTCCCTTTTTTAAACATATTTCATTACTGCTCCACTCCTATTAGTTATAGCGTGATACTATAGCCTACGACACTCCCCGACACAGAAAGAATATTTAAAATCGGTTCAGTAGATTCAGAGATTACCACCTACAACGTCACAAACACACAAACTTTACCTCTTTTTAATATTAGTATAGATATAGATGTATGTATTTTTACCTTTGGCAAAAAGAATCACTTAGTAACTTTTGATTTGCAACCTATTTCTATTCAAAAATTCTTACTTCAATAGACTCATTAATATCCTCTACATAGATGCACGCCTATACATACACATAGACCACCAGTACGGGCACGGTAGCCCGGGGTCGCAAGTTCGATTCGTCGAGGACGCGCATAAATATCGGTCTACAACAATCCTGGTCATTTTTGTCTTTATTTATTGGAATGGCTACCATTGTCATGTGGACGTGAGCTCTTTACAATGTTATTTATTTTAACATTACATTGAGAGTAAAGTAAAGAGTTTGTATATGTTTACTTAGGGTTAAGTATTTTTAACATAAATACTTATTTGTAAACTTCTTGTACTTGTCTGGCCGTAAATACTTTTGTGAAAATAAAAATTAACATTTGAATTTGGAATAGACTGTGTTTTTTGGGTTCCGTACCCAAAGAGTAAAAACGGAACCCTATTACTTAAGCTCCGCTGTCCGTACGTCAGTCCGTCTGTCTGTCATCAGGCTGTATCTTATGAACCATGGCAGTTAGAAAGTTAAAATTTTCACAGATGATGTATTTCTGTTGCCGCTATGACAACAAACTTTAAAAACAAAATAATATAAATATTTCAGGGCATATTTTTGGAATATAGTTATTGACAGCTGAGTCGTGACGTTATAGAATTTTGACAGATGAGTCGAGACGTCATAGAATTTTAACAGATGAGTCGTGACATTATAAAATTTTTGACAGATGAGTCGTGACGTCATATAATTTTTGACAGATAAATCGTGACGTCGTAGAATTTTGACGGGATTTTTTTTAAATAATTTAAATATTGTGTATTGTTAGATAGAGAGTGCATGTTCAGTGTGTGGCCTCGTTACACGCAGGTAATGAGAGTGCGCGTTCATTAGCGGCACGACACAAGCTACTCTGCGCAGCGTCGCCTCTATGCATGTTGTATGAGACACCCGGAGAGACAGGGCTATTCTGCAACTACAAATAATTTTATCGAAGTTTTTTGGCAAGCATCAAGGGTTCTAAAGTATTGCAATGGATCTGTTTTTATGTCAGAGCCAACTTTTAAGGCTCAGGACTGGGGATGGCAGAATAGTGAAGTCTGAGCTTCTAGTAGAGATCGATAAATTTTATGGCCAGTTATACACTATAACACAGCTACCTAGCGTTCTAGGCGTCGATCCTAGAGTTAGATTAACGCGACACCATTCCAAAGAAACCCCGGACGTTAATCTGTGTGAGATTGGTGATGCTCTTCGACAACTTTAGAACAACTTAAGCTACTGAACTGAGAACCCATTCTCAAGGCTCTTTAGAGGCTATTCAATTCCGTTATACTCGAGAGAAAACGCCACAGGCTGTTCTTCAAAAAGGGCGATAAAACGCTATTTCAAAATAACAAACCTATCACTCTTCTGAGCCACGTCTACAATTGTTCTTAAGAGTCATCACGAATCGTTTCGAATGCAGTCTGTACAACTTCCAGCCCACCGAACAAACCGGTTTCATAAAAGGCTATAAAAAAGATTTGATATTTTGGGGCAGCAGCTATTGAGATATTTGGAGGAGGCCTATGTCCAGCAGTGGACATCAATTGGCTGATAACGATAATGATTCAAGATCAATTCCCGCATATGGGATCCATCACTGTGCACGCAGCATTAGAAAATACCACCATTACGGTCGCTAGCTAGGCCATCATTAAGTAATCTACCAAGCTCAAAACATGAAAAATTGTCTTTAGACCCTCAGTCGCCTCTACTCTAATACATCATACGCGTTATGGTCTAGAAGTATGCTCTATTCTAAAGTCGTCATCTCAGTATAAAAAATAATATTTTACTATAAGAAAAATAAACAGAATAACCCAACATTCGGTGTGAGCCAGTTAGTTTGGCGGCGATGTATTGCGTATTGTGCGGCTACAAATTGATTGGACTCGTCAGTGAGATGCCGCCTTCTCGCCTGTCTCGTCACACCATACCCGTACAAGTGTGCAAGATATAACAAAGTTGCGTTTATAGGTGGAAAAATAAATTTTAAGTGATTTTTGTAAGTCTTTACATTTGGATTTGGTGATGGTGGAAAAACGCAATAGTGTCACCACCCCATCTTATTCCCAAAAAGCTGTATAATACTTAAATCAGTCTAGTAAACCAAATATTTGTAACTTGACAGTTTTTAAAGCTCAAGCTTTGTACAGTTAATGGTCCTCGCGGGCGGCGTCACTTTTTCATTAAGTAGTTAACTCCCGCAGTTATGAAAAATTGTACTTTAAGATTTGAGGAAAGGTTTTGCTTTTTCGACTCTACTTCTCAGGTTTGAATTATACAGGTAAACAAGGAAGAGAGAAATTAAAGCTCAAAGGAGAACCTGGGTTAGTGGTGCCACACTCAAGAAAATCAATGGACTCACGACACTCACCATCAGCTCACCATTTTATTATTATTTTACACTAAAGGAAAATTTTCTAAATATATAAAGTAGTGAGAATTATTACAAGAATAAATGGGGTCATCACTACATCTCAATTGGGTGTCGTACAACCTAACTAAGGGAAAGATCGCAGATTATCTGCCATCATCATCATTCTTTTTATAACGTAAAGGTAATATTCACGGAAAGTCCCTTAGTCGGTTTTTACGACATCCATGGGGTGAGATGGGGTGGTGACACACTGTATTCTTACTCCGTCACCTCACGGAGAGTATCTATACGGAACAAAATAAAACTTCACATAAAACCAATTCAATCTTGACATAATTTTTTATACGGTAGTCAGAGATATAAATATTCGTGCATCACTGGAGGAAGCTCGATTCCGCAGTGTGAATATACTTAATGAGCTGTTTTGATAAACAATACATAAAAGTTTGCAAATACTCCAATATGGCAGGCTGATAAGTCATTACGATCTCGATTAAAAGCAATGACAAAACCAAACGCATATAATAATATTTTACAATAACAACACAAATAATTTAATAATAGCTGTAAATTAAATGCAAAATAGAATATTTATTTATTTATTTATAATTAGGACAACTTACGAATCATACACAAAGACAATTAGAGATACAATATTTGGTGGCTCAAGCAACAGTGCTGATTCAATTACAAGTTGCCACGGCAAGCAAAACATTACACAATATTAACATTAATCAATTAAATATAGATTGCAATTATTTTTTTTATAAATGTAAAAAATAATGCAATTCTATTACGTGAATCATTATTTAAGTTTAAAAAACAATAAAATTTGGAATACAGTATAATTTTAAATTCAATAAAATTTAATAAAAACTTAACAATTTAATAAAAAATTAATAAAATTTGGAATAAAGTAAAATAAAATTCAATAAAATTTAATAAAAAATTTAACAAAAATTTAACAATTTAATAAATAATTCAGAATATATTTTTTAATTCGTCTTTATATTTTACGAGGTTGTGCATAAACACATCGCAGTTATTGGCAATAAAGATAGTGTTGTACGCCTTTTGCAGTCTTACCAATGGAGAATGTAATCCTAGGTTGCTGTGAGAGCGCGATGGAGTGAAAAGATGATATGTATTTTTGCTGGGTAATTTATGGGGAACGTTAAAACGCAAATTGGTGAGCAAATGTGGACAGTCGATCATGTTATTGACTGTCTTATAAAGTAATATTTGATCAAGAAACTCTCTTCTCTTTCTAAGACTGTTCATCTGGTAAAATTCTAGGCGGCTGTTGTAAGATGAGAGTTGTTTTGCCATATGGTTTTGGTACGAAAGATGGTAAACAAAACGCTTTTGCACCCGTTCAACTGTATTAGAGTGAATTTCATACTGAGGAGACCATACAGCGCTGCAATACTCCAGACCTGATCTAACTATACTATTAAATATACTAATTTTTATTAAAGCATTCTTAAAATCCCTACAATTTCTCACCACAAACCCGAGAAGTTTATACCCGCTAGACGCTATATTTTTAACATGAGCATCGAATTTACATTTCTTATCGAAAGTGACTCCTAAATCTTTGTAGACATCTACAGAATTGATTTTATTATTCGAGATGAAATACGATGCGTTATTGGATTGTTTTTTTCTTGTAAAGTGCATGTAATAACATTTATCACTATTCAAAATCATTTTGTTGTCGACGCACCACCTCGCCAAACGATTCAGGTCCTCCTGAAGAAGATTTACATCGGCGGCGGAATTTATTGACTTTGCGATTTTTAGATCATCAGCGTACAAATAGCTGAGAGAATGGTGAAAGCACGTAGTGATGTCGTTAATAAATATGTTAAAGAATGTAGGCCCGATGTGAGATCCCTGGGGAACCCCAGATGATGCCCCAAAAGGTTCAGAAGTGAATCCATTAACCACTACTCGACACGTGCGTTCCCTCAGATATGACGAGCACCAGTCAAGTATGGAGCCATTGATACCAAACATTGCTAACTTATTTACAAGGATATTATGATCTACCTTATCGAACGCCTTAGAGAAATCCGTATAGACCACATCCATAGGAGTTCCCTTATTTAATGACGAGATCAAGTCAGTCGTAAAAGACACCAAATTAGTCATAGTTGAGCGATTGCTAAAAAAGCCATGCTAATTAGGTGTGATCATAGGTCTAATGTGCCATGTGATAAATGGAAGTACCAATGACTCGAATAGTTTGGCAAAAACAGGAAGTGTAGATATAGGCCTATAGCTGGTAACAAGTTCGACGTCTCCAGATTTATGTATGGGCACAACCAGAGCATTTTTCCACGCTGATGGAAATGTACCAGTGGATAATGATCTATTATATATAATGGTTAAAGGGTAGCATAAAAATTGGGCACAATTAATTGCAAAAATTGAGGGAATCCCATCACAGCCGGGGCCTTTGCTCTTGTCTAATTTTTTGAGGGCTGTGCAGACCATCTCTTTGGACACAGTAATATTGGATAGCGTATGTGATGACTGGCTTTGAGTTGACTGATTGGTTCCACCGTTCACTATCACAAGAGGGGAAGGAGGTTCATAGACCGAAGAAAAATAAGATGCAAGACATTCACTTATTTCGGGACCAGTTGTACATTTGCTATCGTTATAAGACATTTCTGACGGGTATGAACTCCTAATAGACTTTTTCTGTTTAATATAAGACCAAAATAATTTTGAGTTTTCTTTTATGGAGGCTTCAATTTTTGTGATGTAATTATTATAACATACATTTACAAGAGTGCTGGTTTTTTTCCTTAATGACGAGTATACTATTTTATCTAATGGGTTTTTATATTTATTATATTTAATTCTGTATTTATTTTTTTCTTTTAATAATAATTTTAATTCTCGAGAGAACCAAACAGGTGGTGCTTTTAGGGACCTCAGTTGTGTGACCGGTATAAATTTTTTAATAGCTACGTTAATTATTGCATAGAATACATTCACCATATCATCGATCGTAACACAGCAACCCAGTTCATCGTCCCAACATATTCCACCAAGATACTGACATATTTTGATATAATCTCCTTTATAAAAATTCATTTTTTGACAAGTTACATTATTTCCTAAACATTTATTAATACTTTGTAAACACAAAAACGAAAATTCAAGGGGGGGGGGTGATGCTTATCAATATTTGTGATAGGGTACTCACACAATCGAATATCAGCAATAGATTCAGAGATGTTAGTATTAAGTCTAAAACTTTGTTTAGGTGGTTGTATACGTTATTGTACTGACCAAGTGCATTTAAATTCATAAAATCGAGAAAAGTTGAATTAATTACATTATTAACTGTATGTGAAGGAATCAATGGTTTCCCTGGCTCTCCTGACCATAAAAGACTAGTAAGATTAAAGTCACCACAAAGTACAACGTTATCGAAGGTAGTTATATTGTTGCTAGCACTGTCCAAGAAGTTTTGTAAAATATCTAACTGAATGTGTGGTGTTTATCTACCACCACCCGGTGGTAGATAAACACCACACACAATTAAAGATTTTGATTGGTTAAATGTTATTTTTACCCAGATGTCCTCGCACTTACTCTCACAGTTAGGCAGCCTTACAGACTAAAACCTTCGAGACACCGCTATCAGCACTCCACCCCCACCCTTCTGCTTGTGAAAATGTGATGACTCCCTATCGCGTCGATAAACTATGTAATCATCGCAGAATAATTCAGAACTGTATACACTATTATTTAGCCATGTTTCACAAATCACAATAACATCATAATCACAAGACATTACATTTTTATAAATATAGAATACTAGCTGATGCCCGCGGTATTACCCGCTTAATTGTTATTTTACACCATAAACTACCTATATTCCAAATTTCATCAAAATCCATTTAGTAGTTTTTGCATGAAAGGGTAACAAACATCCATCCATCCTCACAAACTTTTGCATTTATAATATTAGTAGGATAGGATAAGCAAAGGCGTGTCACTTTAGTGCCTAACAAATAAGGTGAATATTATCTTCACTAAATAAAAAGAAGGAAAACTTGAAATTAAACCCTATACCAATCCGTCTGCAAGCGTGGTATTAGTAGGCCAAGTATCCCTCCGTCAAGGAAGTAGGCCCGTCCCTGTAGTGGGACATTAATGGGCTGTTATGATGAAATAAGTTGACAATTACGAATTTAAGCTCTCTAGATATATCAGACCCACAGCTAAAAAACCGGTCAAGTGCGAGTCTGACTCGCGCACCGAGGGTCCTGTACAAACCTATTTATTTTCCCGCCAAATTGTGATAACGTCAGGATTCAGCTGTTTAAAAACTATTTTTCCCGCCAAAATTCAATGACGTCACGACTCATCTGTCAAAAATTCTATGACGTCACGCCTATCTGTCAAAATTGACAGCTTTCAAAAGTGACAGAGGTATCAAATATTTTCCCGCCAAAATAATATGACGTCACAAATCATCTGTTAAAAATTCTGTGACGTCACGACTCAACTGTCAAAAAATATTTTCCCGCCAAAATTCTGTGACGTCACGACTCATCTGTCAAAATTCTATGACGTCACGGGTCACGTGACCTATGACGTCACAGGTCACGTGACCTATGACGTCACAGGTCACGTGACACAGCTTTCCCGCCAAAATTCTATGAAATCAAAATATAATATGCTGCTAATAAAAAGTAGCCTATGTTCTTTCTCAGGGTCTAAAGATTGTCTGTACCAAATTTCATCGAAATCCGTTCAGCCGTTTAGGCGTGAAAGAGTAACAGACAGACAGACAGACAGACAGACAGAGTTACTTTCGCATTTATAATATTAGTATGGATTACTAGTAACCAGCCCTGGCTTCGCACGGGTACAATATACCTACTTAATGCAGGTATTAATATACACACATCAAAAAAGTCTAAGCAACATGCATGATATTACAAATTTACCATTTATATTAATTTATTTTACCATTTATTTTAATTATAACGTGGTATTTTATTTTTAAAATAATATTTTTAGGGTTCTATGATGTAAAAATAACAGCTGTTTTCTTTATAAGTTCTTTTAATAACAGAAATTAACAATATTAGAATATACAGGTACATAAGAAACTAAACTTTTTTTTTACAAATTGAAATTTCTTAAGAAAATGAATTTATTGTGAAAGAATAGGACAATTTAATACAAAGTATGGCCTCCTCTGCTATTCAGAACTTGTCGGCAACGATTATTCATTGAATTAATGAGACTGTTTATGTCATCTTGCGGTATTCGCTCCCAATGGAATTGTAGCAAATCCTTCAGCTGTTGGGTTGTTGTCACTCCGTCCAAGTCCTTCAAAACACGTCTCTGGAGCATGTCCCATGCGTGCTCGATGGGGTTGAGGTCTGGCGATTGTGCAGGCCAGGGCAATACCTGGATGTTCTCCGTTGCCAAGTATTCACTGGTTCGCCGAGCTGTATGTGAACGCGCATTGTCATGCATTAACGTAAAATCGGAGCCAAAGGTTTGTGCAAATGGATGGACATAAGGTCTGAGAATATCCTCAACGTAATTTTCAGCGTTCATGTTTCCATTTACAAAAACGAGCTCAGTTCGCCTGTTCTTCATAATACCCGCACATACCATAACTGTTGAGCCGCTGTATGGATGAACTTCCTGAACGCACCTGAGTCTTTCAGTATTTCCGGGTCGACGGTACACTCGCACCCTTCTTGTATCAGGCCTAAACCCGAATCGCGACTCATCGGAAAACATAATTTTATCCCATTGTTCCTGGGTCCATGTTATGCGTTCTCTACACCATTCATTTCGACGAGCGCGATTCCCGTGACGTATCGGTGGGCACCTGATAGGGCGTCGAGCTCGTAGGCCGTACTCATGCAGTCGATTTCGCACAGTTTGGGGACTTACATCAACACCACTTGAATTTTGTAGCCTCAAACTTATCTCTCGAGCGGTTAACATCGGCTGGCGTCTTGCAGTCAGTTGTATGTACCGGTCTTGCCGAGTGGTTGTACTCCTTTTACGGCCTGGATGCTGTTCAGCGGGTTCCCCTGTATTATTGTAGCGCTGCCAAAGACGACAAATAACACTTCTATGAATACCAAAATGTCGAGATACCTGAGATTGATTACTTCCCGCTTGCAACATCCCTACAGCTCTTTGCATTTCATCTGCCGTCAAATGACGTCGCTCCATGACGTAAAGAATATCTAACAATTCAATTTTGTCGCCAACTGTATTTAAATGGTTGGTAAAATTATAAAATCAAGACTAAAACGTAGCAATTAACATGCACTCAAATTCAAACAAATTCGCAGTCATTTGAATTTTATGAAAAAAAACAAAACATAATCGAAATTTTTTTTTTACAACCAGCCAGTATGTCATCAATAACAAAAAAGTTTACTTACCTATACACTTTGAGTGAGTAAATACTTAGAAATTAATTAATATAAATGGTAAATTTGTAATATCATGCATGTTGCTTAGACTTTTTTGATGTGTGTACATATCAACCTTCCTCTTGAATCGCTCTATCTATTAACAAAACTCCTTGAAAATACATTTTATATTATAAATTTTTAAGGATTTAAGCATATACAGGGACGGATAGACTACGACAGCGGGTTTACTAATGTTTGCCATAATTTCATATGCTATAAGTTTCATTAGACAACACCAAATAAACTCGACGGACCCGCTTTCTGGATCTTCTACTTCCAGACCATTTAAAGAATAAACCTAACCTAACCTATCCTATCCAATTCGGATTGCTTGAAGTCGGAGTTTTAACCATAAATTATATTATAAAAAAAAATTGTCATTGCTCAAATAAATATTAAGAGCAATGACGATTATGGCAAACAATAAAAATACAAATTAAATTGTGGAAAATGAGAGAATACTGCGACAACGACTTGGTTTTATACTATGTAGTGATTATCGAGTTGTTAGCAAAGAATTATTACGTATAAATATTGTAAATTCTGTTCGTATATTGTTATAAAATTCACTTACATCTAAATTTCAATGGCCATAACGTTTTAGCGTGTATGAACAATATCTGTCGTTGTTAGCCCTTCGGTATTCTAACGTGAAAACATACTGATCTGTTTTTGGTAAAGCAGAACTTGAATACAAGTACAAAGTTAAGCTTTTATGTTAACTAAGAAAGGATTTTTTATATGTTTAACCGGATTCTTAAATCATGATCAATTATGTCCTTACATATTATTACTGGAATTAGAAATAATTCACATAGGATCCCAAAGAGGTAAACAAAATAGTTGGTATTTCCTGTTTTACTCGTATATACCTAAGTGTAGTCTCTTTGCTTTCAAGCATTGCAAAAGGGACGTATCTATCCACTATTTCCACTGTCCGTATTTTGGTATTGTTAGTTTCAAGACGCTATAGCTTTTACTCAAGGATGAGTGGAATTAGAAAAATGGATTACTTTACGCCTAGAAAATGCACCTCAAAAGCTACTCCTAAGTCTTGAGGGCTAATAATGAAAAACCACGTCAGGAGACATGCATAGGATATCATAATTCATACGCTAAGCTTTTCTATAAAATAACGGACTAGCTTAAACTTGTAAGATCTAGGACTCTCCAGAGATTTGCTGAAGTGAGATGTATAGAGCCCTAACATACTTGTGTAATAATGTCAGTAATAGCTGTAGTAATCCATATCTACAAAAAAAAGGAATGTAAGGAAATATTCGACGCAATAACCCCTCGTATGTTTCCAATACGTCCCGTCTCGTTGATCCATAGGTGGTTCTTACGTAGCATAATATCAGTAATTTTATCTTATCAACTCGTCGTAGGAGAGAAAATGAGGATGTATACAGTACCGTGATAAATAAGATTACTGTCCAACATGTCTGAAGGTATTGTTTTACGTATATCTTTATGATGTGCTTAAGTGTTAAAAGATATGTTATAGGTTTGTGAATAAGCATGTATTGTTGTTGTTATTCATTTTAAATTATGATATTTTGTTTTATTATTATTTTGTTTTCTTATGTTTTGCTTGACATAGCAGCAAGACACAGGTTTATTAATTGTTATAGTTATATTTTTCATTTAAGTATCAAGGGTGTATTTCTATTTATCCATTTGCAACATGGATGAATACAGAGTGTTATAGCATATGTGGTATAATTTTGTTACAAAAGAGTAAGTTTTTGTAGTATTATTATAATCCTGAATCAAATAGGCATCAATCAACGTTTGATGTCGATGCAAATAGGCTAGCATTCTATTATTAAGACTATTCTCAAAGAAACAATATTCCTTATTCAAATCACATTATCAAGTAAAGTAAACAGTTTTGATACTTTATTTTAAGATAGGAAAAAAAATCAACCAAAAAGAGAATCGCAAATACTTTTAGAAATACCATACATAATCTGTTAAGATAAAATTCTCTTAGCATTGTTTCATGAGGGGGGAGAAGAGGCGTTGATGTAAAAACGCTATTGTAATGCGGTGAGGAAATGGAAAGTAGCATGGTGTGCGTAACGCAGGGCTGCCTTGTACGCGACGCTATGCGTTTTGGGTTAGGGATGGGGTGTGCTCTTGTCGATTTTGGTTATGAGAATTATTAAAATTCTAAACAAGTCTATAATAATAATAATATATATGCCCGCAGGGGCAGCTTGTGGCGAGCTGTTGGTGAGTGGCGACACCACGGACCCTGATTCCTTGATGGCCTGGCTTACCTTCATTGGTCGGCCAGGACTGGAATACGCAAGAGCGGATCCTATGCTCCAAGCTGGAAGTGTAAAATGTCATAACGCCGGGGGCCCTTGAACGGTTGACCGGAATTTGGCGCCCCACAGACTCACCTCTCCGCAGCTTCTAGCCTCTCTAAGAGATGTTGCTCCATTGTCGCACTGTACGTGCGGCCGTTTTGTGGGGCCCACTCAACGAGGTGGCAAGTCACTACCTGTCTTTTTATAATATAGAGACTGATTATCACGACAGGTATCCGGTAGTCTCCTTCCATAGCCCAATAACCGGTCCATTGAACATACTCATCCATAGTCTATTATTTAAATTTCCATTGCATCCTTACAGATGCACTACAATAGTTTTTGCACTCGGCAGGGACGATCACTGGGTGTATCATATTGTGCGTTCAGAGATGGTATCTGCCCTGTGTATCCATTACCAGATTAAATATCTCTTAAAGGGCCTCTTCGTCTTGGCTTCGGCCCGATGTATGCCTTCCAAAGAACCGGGTCTCCAATAGACCCGAGTATTATGGAAAAGAGAAACATAATAATATAACATCTACGGAGACTCTCGCTTGACAGTTGGATCATAGGTCTGATGCAGAAGGCAGTACTGCTTGACACGGCACGTATTGTGAGGAGGTTCCTATCTCTGGAGCCCTAACCACCAGTAGCTTAGTCCCTGTACCCGATGCTGGTGGGTCTACCTTTTTTATATATTTTTAAATGTGTTTATTTTTATATTTATATTTAAAAATGTAAATTAATGTGAAAAATGTAAATAAAGAGATTATAATAATATAATCGACGGGTTGAAAAACAAGTTGAAAAAAAAATAAGAAAATGGTGAGATATCATACTGTACAAAATAAGCAAGCGTTGTATTAATTAGGAAAGTTTCTATCCATTACTAAAGAGGATACGTCGATTCAAGCACTACGTGGTAGGTAAATACGTGTCTAGTAGATGAATTCGGGTTTTGTAAAATCCGACTAAGGCAAAATTTACAATATCCTTCTTATAAAACCCTATACCATTCCACTTAGTCATCATAGTAATTAGGAAAGTTTCCCTCCGGAACAAGACCAGAGAATCCTCCAGTCATGTCAAATATCAACATCAAAACACGTAAACATCGACAGGTAACCCTATCACTAGCTTATCTCATATGTTTTATTGGTTACAGATCGTGCAATGTGCGTTGAATACTTCGGTAAAGGATAAAACAATTCAGTCTGCGCGTGCCTTTACTGCCACCGACACATAATACACTATTTTTACCTGATATTACTCGATTACTTTAGTTGGATATTGGATTGGATCGTAATATCGTCGCCTGAATGCTTATTTGCTCAACCGACCATTTTGACGAATTTCACTTTTTAATGCAATTTTATTAAGGATCAAATTGCGGTTCGATTGGTATATAATACTTGCTGTTTGGACTTAAAATACATTATTTATAAGGAATTTAAGTTTTTGAAAACTAACACAAGAGAATTTAAGCTTAATGCTTAATTGCTCAAAGTCCGTAGAGAAACACCAAACGTGCATCCGAACATCGATTAAGTGCTTAAGTATTCAATCTCCTCACAGGTAACCAATCACGACAGCGCATTTTGATGACGCAATACGCCGCCATTATTAATTTATTTTGTAACGAAGCTGGCGCTCGCACGCATTTGAGTTAAAACTAACGCGAAATATAGAAAAAACGTAATATTTTAATAGAAATCAGTACCCGAAATGTCCGTGACGAAATATAAATCGGAAAATATAGTCACAACTATAGAAAAGAATCGGTAACTTGTATTTTTGTTAACATTTCTTTGCAGATTATCACTGCGTATCGTTAACTTATAGTACAGGATGTTTAAATTTAATTCTTATAATTTCAGATTTAATTAAATCTTTAAATGAAATTGTGACGTATCTATAAATGAACAGATTGTTTTGAACATTTCGTAAGGTTGTAAAAAATATAACTAATATAATAATAAAAAATATTGCTTTTGTGCGGTGACTGTCAAAATATACCTGCTACTTGCATGTTTGCTCATTGTTAAATGGGTAAATTTCTTAGCATTAAATGGGTAGTTTTGTATTTACGTATACCTACGCTTTGTGTTCGCAATGATGTTAGATGCTAGATAAGAAGATTAATACTATTTTTTACTCGCCACAGATCCATTGCTCACATTGTACATCTATTTTTATTATGTCCGTTGCTTTGCATTTTCTTCCCTATTTTGGATGAGAAATTCAGAACTAATTACGCCGTTGAAGGATGAATAGCCGCAAAACTAAAGAATTCCTTATGAAAACATAAAGAATCGTCAAAAAAGGGTTATTTTTCTTAAAAAAATCCATTCTAAATTGTTTAAATAGTGTCAGTATATTAATTATTTTTTATACGTATAGGTATGGTCTTATCACCGTTTTATTTTCAATTTATGTCGTTTTTATTGTACATAATGAAATGAAGAAGTAGAGTCACGGTAATACCATAGTTCCATTTTATGTTGACATTACGTACGATAAATTAAGAATCCGACGAAAGAAGAATACGACGAATAAGGACTAATTCAAATCAGACACTAACCGAAAAGAAAATAAAATATATTAGAAGTACCTACAAATATATGAAAGCTGACGACAAAGCCTTTATGGAATCTCTAAGGTTTTGACAGGATCAGACAACATAAACAATACCAGGCGAAGTAAACGATCTTGTATCGGTACAAAAACAAAAAAATATTGTATTTTTTATTTATACTCGTATTGTATTATGTATAGGTACCTAGTGTAGCAACCAACCAACCACATTCTTAATTTATGAAAAAAAAAATATCTGCTGGTCAAAAAACGTTGGGTTTTTATTTATTTTATCACTTTTACCAACATGTGTTGTGAATTATTAATAATTACTACTAAAAGTAATAAATTACGATCGATTAATCACATTTACCAAAACATGTAATTATTATTAATAATAACCGGTAATTACTAATAATTTTCAATTAATCACATTTACCGTAACATATATATCAGTGTTTTTTTTTCATTCCGTGTTTTTTTTAATAATAAATAGCCAGTTAACTAGTAATTTTTTTTTACCACGATACCCAAACACACTGTATTTGGTTATAGGGCACTTAAGTACTAAATATATTCGAATGCAAAATGCTCAACCTCCACTCCAGTAGTGGTCTATCTCCAATTGCATAATTTGTTTTGTGTTTATTTGCTCAACCTCCATAAAAAATTGTGAAAATAAACATAACTGTTTGACTTTTTAATGATTATTTGTAATATATCATTTCATAAACACGTTAACTATTTTTTTAATATAAAACTTTTATAAAATCATATTATTTGCTTAAACTAATCAATAAAACGTCTCTGGTGTAAAATGTTGCAAATGGAGGTTGGACACTTAAGTATTCGTGCGACGATATAATAATATAATGTTGAAGAATCTGTTTTTCAATTGTTTCGTAAAGTTATAGCACAGGAGCAGGGATTCAATCTATTATTATGAAAAACGACGTATTACATAATGTATGATAAGATACTTATTTCTTTTATAATACCTACTCAATCACTAGTCTATGTGAAATGACGGTGACGTTAAAATAATAGAAGAGGTGTCCAATATCATATCATCTTAAGAGCGCCGTAAAAGGTTAGAACCAAGCTGTGAGAAGATTCACAATGCATGGGACCAAAGTTACCGACATAGCACTAAGGGTTGTAGCATATCCCCATATCCCAGATTACCTCCTACAACGTCATAAACTCACAAACTTTACATCTTTATAATATTAGTATAGATTTCAATTAATAAATTTAAATCTTTTATTAAACATAAGTTAATATCGAAATCATATTACAGTGTAAAGGATTACTTAAACGATAAAAATGGTGGGATCTGAATTGTCCTGTTTACTAAATAAAATAATGTTTATTATGTGATCACCAACAGAGCGATAGGAACCGAGCAGAGTTTCTTGTGAGTGTCTTCTCTGACATGGTCGTGTTCCGAATCCTCAGTAAACTTAGCCGTTAAGTTAGACGTGCTTTTGTGTGATCACTATAAAACGACTTTCATAAGCGATACAGTTGTAGCTAATCTGAATAAATGAATTTTTGTTTGTTTGTTTTGTTTATCAGTAAAATAAGAGCCACTGGGACATAGACTGCTGTGACTGACACTGCGAACGATCCTGCACCTTCCTGATCTATCGACTGCCCGCTATTTATGTAAGGTTATTGCTTATGGGGCTTGATCAATTAAATTATGTTATTTCCTACAAACAATCATTCATACACCAGACTTAAAGGTATGACTCAACGAAAGGGTAATTTGATCACTAAACCATCATTACTTGATTGTAATGTAGTATTTTTTATTTCCCTACATAGAAGCATTCTAAGAATCCTTCATAGAGTTTTTGTACAAGGTAAAGTATTTTACTTTATCTCAATTGATCATCTTTTTATAGTTAAGAATCACCACATAATCATGACCTTCGATAACACTAGACTCCCGTCTAATGGTCTGGATATTGTTGGCATTGAGAGGGGGCAGGGAGTTCAAGTTAAATTGGAACGTTTTAGAGCACGGATTGAACGCATCGTATCGATTTTGTTGGAAACGCATTGGCATTTTAAAAATTTCGGAACTGAACCTTTTTGAATAATATACTCGTAACTTTGGAATGCTTACGAAACTTAAAAAAGAAAGTACTTTTTTAATATTCAGCTGGTAATAGAGTAAAGAGGTAAGAATTTCAGTTTTGACGACCTCTGTGGCGTAGTGGTTATATAACATGAATGCTACGCAGAGGTCTCGGGTTCGATTCCCGCTCAATGCCAATTTTTGTGTCCATAAACATGATTGTTTGCATTTGTCTGAGTGTTTCTATGTATAATATGTATGTATTTACAAAAAAAAGTATATAAGTATGTATATCCGTTGTCTAGTACCCATAGTACAAGCTTGGCTTGAAATAGCTTTGAATATGTGAGGATTATTTATTATTAGTTTACAGCAGAAATTGGCCAGTTTGTCAGTGATAAGCTAACTTGGTTTTTAGTTAGTTTCCTCGTGTTATAATCAGTTAGTTGGAATTAATCCAAAGCCCTAAGGCTCCACTCTTTTTTATTCTATAATACATATTCGTATATTCGTTCTCTAGCTGTCCTTTGGTTTAGTAAATAAAAGATATCCAAATAATTAAGTCAAAGTTAGTATTTAAGTCTTACCTTAACTAAACAAGATGATTCGCGGCATAGCAGTCGTAGTATCCATTTGCTGTGGTCGGAGAATCGAATCCCATGTTTGAAATTACTTGAATACAACAAACTCTAATTTTAATGGCTTTCATTTTTCTTTATTTATATATTACTCGTTTATTTATCACAAATAGGTACGTATATATATTAATTACACAACAAAAATATCAAAACAAGACATAAACTATCTAAAACGTTACTCAATAAGCGTACAAAGACTATTATTTATAAATAATACACCCGTGAAATTAATTATCAAAGATGGCGGCCGATGACAAGCACATTACTGCCACCTACCGGAGTGTGACAGTTACATGTTTGGAACGCTTCGCGCGCTTTTCTGGATGCCAGGCAATTAGACACGACGGGAACATGAAAAAAAAAAGCGTGGAACAAATAGTTTATACTGAATTGATGGCTTTCTGTTCAACTTTATTGGGACTGCCCAAGATGTTAACATTTCGTTGTTTAATTTTGTAGGTATTTATAAAATTGAGAGTTTTTTTTAATATACAGTGGTTGTTTTTTTAATTGATTTTAAAAATAAGAGAAGGTTCTCGTTTCAGTAGATTTATGAATGTAGTTAGGTACTTTATTCAATACAGAGATCATCATATCAGCTAATCGACGTCCACTGCTAGACATAGGTCTCCTCCAAGTGCTCTAACAAACATGCTAATTAAATAAAAAATAACCCAACCAAATCAAACAACCACTCATGATTAGTCATTATATTTACATTGTATGACTAGTGCGAGTATCGAACCCCCTATCTCCGACATAGCATAAACACACACTAACTAATAACCAATCATAATAGCTTGGTTTTTATTTTCATCTTATCTCTCCAATAGCAAGTACCACCCACTTTAAACAACCAACTGATCTTTACCGATTCCTATTCCAGTTTTCTTAACGTTTAATATCAGTAGTGCAGTAAATCTGGTTGTACCACGAGGCTACAAATTACGCTCAATATCGACGGTGATACGCCTGTATATCGGTTGCTATGGAAACGGCCGTGAGAACACCCCGTACACAGTGCCCAACGACCTTTCGACAATAGCCGGAGTTATACAGGTTGCTTTTGTTTTAGGGTTACTTTTCTTGATGTGCGAAAACCGACTAGTGAGTTAGAATGACATAGTCAGAATGAAATGTAGTTCCGTAATATCAAGAGTATTACCTTGTTTTCTTTTCGAATTGTTATTTAGCTGGTCTTGCGCAGTAGCCTGGATTACGAGAAGAATGTGATTAGCGTCACTGCAACTTGTTATTATTATCATCATGAAACCATTCCAACACTTCCTAATTTAGGAGTACAATAGTTCAAAAAGGGAAATAATTTAATTATCACTCGTACCTATTATGTAGGTTATAGAATAACAAATCTGGATGTAAAATAATCACAAATCTCTCTCTGTTAAATTAATGTTTGTAAAAGTCGGCGCGACACGGGGTAAGATCATTGTTATGAGTTTTAATTACGAGCAGAATCAGTTTTGAAACACCTATCTGCTGGAGCGAATATTTCCCACAAAAGATTATAACACGGGCTATTAATATATATTTATAGGGTCAGTTTGTAAAAACATCATACTGTATAATAACAAAGATCTTACCTACAGGTCGTGGCAAGAAGCGTTTCTTAGTACAAGATCATTGATCTTTTTACTAGTGTTAATATTAAAATTTGTAACTACTACATTGTTGTTATAATATACTAAGTATGTTTATTTAATACTTATTTTTAATGTTTGTATAGTGACGGATTAGGAAAACGATTAGGTAGTTTTAAAACCCGAATAAGGGACTAGGCTAGCCTGTATTCGGTTTTGCAATCCATAATAAAAAAAAGCAATATAAGCAATCCTTTTGGTGACGAACTAAGAATGTGCAGGAAGAATGAGAAATCGATTTTGATAATTAGGTTTTTAATAGCGTAAACATTATAATATTTCTTATCCATCCACACAATTTCATCTATATATAGGGTATAGGGTTTAATTTCAAGTATTCCTTCTTTTAATTTCGTATTCACTGATAGCACCTCGGTCGGTTTTTACGACACCCATGGGATGAGATGGTGTGTTCACATATTGTATTCTTACTACAGAGTACAGTGGTGACAGCACCACACGGATAAAGAGGGTTAACAATTGTGTTTATTAAAATTAGATTTTTTCTTCATAACTCGATAAAGAAGACTCCTGGAGTAGCACACAAAATTTTCATAAATTACATCCTATAGAGTAGGTAGAGTTGTTTAAACTCTACCTACTCTGATTAACCCAACCAATATGGTCAAACAGATCTATTTTAATATTGCCTATCAGAATTACTGTGTATCTTGCCTTATGTTGAGCTTGTATACCATATACATATACCTAACCACAAATAAATGCAAGTTGCAAACATTACGACGCCAAGATTCCAAATGCTTAGCTGTTATGTATCGTATGCATATGCAATTACTATATAATATCAATATTTTCCGTGTGGTGACGGAGTAAGAATACAATATGTCACCACCCCATCTCATCCCACAGGTGTCGTAAAAACCGACTAAGGGACTCTCCGTGAATATTATCTTTACGAAATAAAAAGAAGGAAAACTTGAAATTAAACCCTATCAAAATCCGTCTGGCCAGCGTAATACATGTTAGTAGGCCAAGTCCCTGCAGTGGGACATTAATGGGCTGTTATGATGATGATCATCAATATTTTATTCAAATATAACGAAAAGTCGGGTAAAAACAGAAGTGAATGCTCTGAAACGCAGGTTCGAAAAACAATATAAGTACATCATTTGAATCTTATGACCTAATAATTCGTTAAATCAATAGCAAATATAATACATATTCGTATATTCGTTCTCTAGCTGTCCTTTGGTTTAGTAAATAAAAGATATCCAAATAATTAAGTCAAAGTTAGTATTTAAGTCTTACCTTAACTAAACAAGATGATTCGCGGCATAGCAGTCGTAGTATCCATTTGCTGTGGTCGGAGAATCGAATCCCATGTTTGAAATTACTTGAATACAACAAACTCTAATTTTAATGGCTTTCATTTTTCTTTATTTATATATTACTCGTTTATTTATCACAAATAGGTACGTATATATATTAATTACACAACAAAAATATCAAAACAAGACATAAACTATCTAAAACGTTACTCAATAAGCGTACAAAGACTATTATTTATAAATAATACACCCGTGAAATTAATTATCAAAGATGGCGGCCGATGACAAGCACATTACTGCCACCTACCGGAGTGTGACAGTTACATGTTTGGAACGCTTCGCGCGCTTTTCTGGATGCCAGGCAATTAGACACGACGGGAACATGAAAAAAAAAAGCGTGGAACAAATAGTTTATACTGAATTGATGGCTTTCTGTTCAACTTTATTGGGACTGCCCAAGATGTTAACATTTCGTTGTTTAATTTTGTAGGTATTTATAAAATTGAGAGTTTTTTTTAATATACAGTGGTTGTTTTTTTAATTGATTTTAAAAATAAGAGAAGGTTCTCGTTTCAGTAGATTTATGAATGTAGTTAGGTACTTTATTCAATACAGAGATCATCATATCAGCTAATCGACGTCCACTGCTAGACATAGGTCTCCTCCAAGTGCTCTAACAAACATGCTAATTAAATAAAAAATAACCCAACCAAATCAAACAACCACTCATGATTAGTCATTATATTTACATTGTATGACTAGTGCGAGTATCGAACCCCCTATCTCCGACATAGCATAAACACACACTAACTAATAACCAATCATAATAGCTTGGTTTTTATTTTCATCTTATCTCTCCAATAGCAAGTACCACCCACTTTAAACAACCAACTGATCTTTACCGATTCCTATTCCAGTTTTCTTAACGTTTAATATCAGTAGTGCAGTAAATCTGGTTGTACCACGAGGCTACAAATTACGCTCAATATCGACGGTGATACGCCTGTATATCGGTTGCTATGGAAACGGCCGTGAGAACACCCCGTACACAGTGCCCAACGACCTTTCGACAATAGCCGGAGTTATACAGGTTGCTTTTGTTTTAGGGTTACTTTTCTTGATGTGCGAAAACCGACTAGTGAGTTAGAATGACATAGTCAGAATGAAATGTAGTTCCGTAATATCAAGAGTATTACCTTGTTTTCTTTTCGAATTGTTATTTAGCTGGTCTTGCGCAGTAGCCTGGATTACGAGAAGAATGTGATTAGCGTCACTGCAACTTGTTATTATTATCATCATGAAACCATTCCAACACTTCCTAATTTAGGAGTACAATAGTTCAAAAAGGGAAATAATTTAATTATCACTCGTACCTATTATGTAGGTTATAGAATAACAAATCTGGATGTAAAATAATCACAAATCTCTCTCTGTTAAATTAATGTTTGTAAAAGTCGGCGCGACACGGGGTAAGATCATTGTTATGAGTTTTAATTACGAGCAGAATCAGTTTTGAAACACCTATCTGCTGGAGCGAATATTTCCCACAAAAGATTATAACACGGGCTATTAATATATATTTATAGGGTCAGTTTGTAAAAACATCATACTGTATAATAACAAAGATCTTACCTACAGGTCGTGGCAAGAAGCGTTTCTTAGTACAAGATCATTGATCTTTTTACTAGTGTTAATATTAAAATTTGTAACTACTACATTGTTGTTATAATATACTAAGTATGTTTATTTAATACTTATTTTTAATGTTTGTATAGTGACGGATTAGGAAAACGATTAGGTAGTTTTAAAACCCGAATAAGGGACTAGGCTAGCCTGTATTCGGTTTTGCAATCCATAATAAAAAAAAGCAATATAAGCAATCCTTTTGGTGACGAACTAAGAATGTGCAGGAAGAATGAGAAATCGATTTTGATAATTAGGTTTTTAATAGCGTAAACATTATAATATTTCTTATCCATCCACACAATTTCATCTATATATAGGGTATAGGGTTTAATTTCAAGTATTCCTTCTTTTAATTTCGTATTCACTGATAGCACCTCGGTCGGTTTTTACGACACCCATGGGATGAGATGGTGTGTTCACATATTGTATTCTTACTACAGAGTACAGTGGTGACAGCACCACACGGATAAAGAGGGTTAACAATTGTGTTTATTAAAATTAGATTTTTTCTTCATAACTCGATAAAGAAGACTCCTGGAGTAGCACACAAAATTTTCATAAATTACATCCTATAGAGTAGGTAGAGTTGTTTAAACTCTACCTACTCTGATTAACCCAACCAATATGGTCAAACAGATCTATTTTAATATTGCCTATCAGAATTACTGTGTATCTTGCCTTATGTTGAGCTTGTATACCATATACATATACCTAACCACAAATAAATGCAAGTTGCAAACATTACGACGCCAAGATTCCAAATGCTTAGCTGTTATGTATCGTATGCATATGCAATTACTATATAATATCAATATTTTCCGTGTGGTGACGGAGTAAGAATACAATATGTCACCACCCCATCTCATCCCACAGGTGTCGTAAAAACCGACTAAGGGACTCTCCGTGAATATTATCTTTACGAAATAAAAAGAAGGAAAACTTGAAATTAAACCCTATCAAAATCCGTCTGGCCAGCGTAATACATGTTAGTAGGCCAAGTCCCTGCAGTGGGACATTAATGGGCTGTTATGATGATGATCATCAATATTTTATTCAAATATAACGAAAAGTCGGGTAAAAACAGAAGTGAATGCTCTGAAACGCAGGTTCGAAAAACAATATAAGTACATCATTTGAATCTTATGACCTAATAATTCGTTAAATCAATAGCAAACCTAAAGTATATTATTCCATTTAATCATTATTACAGATCATTTAAATATCACAAAACTTTCTTTTCTTAATGAGCAATTACGAATGAAACCTTTACTCTAAAGTACATCGTCATCAATATTCTATTGAATAATCATAATAATCTACTGAAATAAAATGAACAAAAACATAATACTTTTTTTTAAATTAAACAAACATTTTAAAAGAGTATTTATTATACCAATATTTGACCACGTTAAAATCACTATTATGAATGAAAGTTCACGATTGAAAAATCAATATCATTATTTTTTTATTTTCTACAAAATTGGTTTAAGAAGGTTCGTCATTTAGCTCTTTTTATCATTTAAAGTCACTGCCATTTTACCGGAACTCGGGGTCAATGACTTATTATTTTAAAGTTGATCTATATTTCACCAAAAAAAACTTTAACAATTCGTTCAAAAAACGTGTATAACTGTGTCTCTGTATCTAAACATATAAAGCAACAATTGCACGAGAGCGAAAGAGATGGTTAGTATTTGTAGTTGCGTCGTCACAATGGGCTGGCTTTCGCAGTGATCCGTGACGGGGACTGTTCGTTTTGAAGTAGAAATGACAATGCGACAATAGTGTTGTCTCTCTCTCGCTTTATTTTTTTTTCATTGGGATGTTGTTGACACTTGATGATGCAACCTTTGAAAATTTGTCAAGGTTATCTATTATCAGGCTGATAATAATTTAAACATGGTGTTAAAAGATGATATCTATTAATGTTTTTTTTTCAGAGTTAAATTGATTTCTTTTATTACAACTGAACTACATAATTGAATATTATAATTTATGTTTAAATGTATGTGATAAAATTTTTGTTTTGCGTGTGGTGACGGAGTAAGAATATAATATGTCACTACCCCATCGTCGTCGTAAAAACCGACTAATGCCCGATTTACACATCGACAAGTACAGTAGCGAGTTAAGTAGTAAGTTGTTGATTAAGTTGATTTGAATAAATCTCCATCCTATTTTTTGGCAAGTTAAGTACGAAGTAGCCCCCTCTCTCGAGTCTCGCCAACTTAACTCGCCAAAAAATAGGATGGAGATCTATTCAAATCAACTTAATCAACAACTTACTACTTAACTCGCTACTGTACTTGTCGATGTGTAAATCGGGTTTAAGGGACTATCATCTTAACGAAATAAAAAGAATGAAAACTTGAAATTAAACTCTGTACTAATCCGTCTGGCCAGCGTGGTATTCATAGGCCAAATATCCCTCCGTCGCGGGAAGAGGCCCGTCCCTGCAGTGGGACATTAATGGGCTGTTATGGTGATGATGATATTGTATAGATATAATTAATAATACACACTTACTAAATCAATAAGTACGATTTAAAAAATATACTTAAAGGAAGATGATTTCCTCTGCCATCGTTGATGTCTTTTCAAGGCCTGTAACAACATTTTAGGTGAATTTCTTACCAAATGAGTTATAATATGGATTGTATTTAAACTGGACAACTAGTACTACGGGTGAGGGAGGCAGAAGACCGCGCAGGGTGGAAACGTTTGGAGGAGGCCTATGTCCAGCAGTGAGCGTCCATAGCTGATATGGATGGGCAACTAACTACAATCCTCTACATCTCTATGGATTGTAGTTATGTGTTATGTAGTCTCTACTTAATCCCAATAGGAAAAAGGAGTGAGATTTTGTATGTGTCAGAATATCTTCTTCTTATCTTCTACTCCTCATTTTCGGGGACCCTCCAGGATGCACTTCGACCCCATCGGATCTTTTGTGCTGAATTGTGTAAGTATATTACAATCAATTAAAAGTAATTGTTGTTTTTAACAATATAAAATAAAACAACTGGCCTACTATCAAGTATTATACAGCAAGTTTGTTTTACTGATAAAAATTCAATGACAACCAGTTTCAGGTCAATAATTTAAAGATCGCTAACAACGTTTTAAGTTTTAATAGTTACTTATTAGACAAATTTATATGTAATTGTAATACTTAGTTAGTTTTAAAAAATTGTGCGTACTTACTTAAATTGGTAACTTTTTTTATAATTAGTTGATTGATTACCTGAGACCGGATACTAACAAATTGATTAATTTTATATCATTAATCATAATTACTTAAAAAGTTAAGATTTTCTCTGATAATTAAAAATGTATTAAAAAATGCGGAAATTGAAATTTAAAAGTGAAATGACCTATATAATAACACTTACTACTTTTAAGTAAAAGCTACCTAATAATGTAACCTTGGAATTGATTCTTTTACAATTAATTAAATTAGTCACACTGATCTTTGAAGCCAAAAAAATCTCGAAACAAACCCTAAATAATTTCATCTAGCCATGGTTACTAGTCTTACTTTAATTCTATTCATCATCATCAAAACAGCCCACTAATGTCCCACTGCAGCTTCAAACAGCCCACTAATGTCCCACTGCAGCTTCAAAGAGCCCACTAATGTCCCATTGCAGCTTCAAACAGCCCACTAATGTCCCACTGCAGCTTCAAACAGCCCACTAATGTCCCACTGCAGCTTCAAAGAGCCCACTAATGTCCCACTGCAGCTTCAAACAGCCCACTAATGTCCCACTGCAGCTTCAAACAGCCCGCAAAATAACTAAGTCTCTTGTCTGAAGATCTCACAGAGTTGAAATTACTTAGAGGCTTGTTGTCAGGCAAAATACAATTATTCTTTTTACTTTCTATACTTTCAAAACAAATCATGATAGATGCTTAATAAACTTTTAAAAAATGAGTAAAGTTGTTTATTATGTTACCTACTTATTACCTTGTGTCAGTCAGGGCAAGCTAAAAATATCAAACGTGTACTAAATTTGCATGCAGTCTAGGTTTTTCTACGATTTGCATGTCTTTTGATTTTGTTAAATCCATATCAGTAAAAATGCACTCTAGCCAAACGTAAGAACAACAAAAATAAATGAAGATTTTTAAATAATAAAACCTTCCTATAAGTACTATAGCCCTTCAAATAACAAATCACCCACAAATCAATTTAACGTTCTAAACTCAAACACGTGGCCAACAGATCAACAGACATTACACAACAAAACACAATACATATTCATTGACAGAACTACTTTAACAAAAAGCAACGAAACGATTCACTACGCTCCATAAGACCGCATTCATAATAAGATATAGAATAATCCTGTTTAAAAATAAACCCGAGCCGTCAAAATTAAAAACAAAACTCATAAGAGCAGTCATCAACATCAGTCAGCGATGATGCGTTGCACCGTTAACCAGATCTACATATCGAAGATCCTTTCCGTGAGAAAATCTTTTAGAATCATCGACAGTTCTAATACATCCTATACTGAGTGTTGGAGGCTGTGAGCGAAGGTTTCATAGGTTGAAAAGCGCGCGAACGCAGTGTGGCGCCGATGCCCGCGCGCATAGCACGCTCACACGAACGCGCGTGCCCAACACGCGACCTGTCAACCGTTGACAGTTCCGAATACGAATTTCGAACCGCCAATTTGAATTTTTTTTTTTGGACATGGAATGGATGACTTTCGTTTTTTTTGTTGTTGATTTGACATAAGGACTTGAGTCTTTTTAGCTAGTGTAAATAAAGGGTGAAGTGACAATAAGGCACTGTAAACAAATATTTACGCTTTGTGTTCTGAAATTAGTGCTAAATATTTTTAAAGGTCTTCTTGATTTTCTTTAGTGGTTTCTCAAGACTAGGTTGCATGTGAACTAAGTGTACTCCGTTTGAATACGATAAAATTGTGCGATCTTAGTACATAGATTTTTGTTTACTTATTGAGAATTCTAATCGTGATTTATAAGGATTTATTCTGCGTTAGTTTTGATTGGTAAGTATTTTTTAATTACCTATAAATTATACATTTTTAAAACCATACTAGAATATTATAATATTATGTTTTAATTACGGCGTTATATATTTGGTTTAGTTGTAATATGAATTTTTTTTTGTCTTAATTTTATTTTCGTAAATATTATCCGGATTGTAGTCGCATTGCAAGATGCACATTATTTCATATTCATATGCTATATCATGTTGACATTATACTAACATCATTTAGTGAACTTAAAGGTCATCCTTTACTATATCGCACAGTCTTATCCGGGATCCAAAACCGTGACCTTGTATTTGTCAGTTGCTCACGCTATTCTACCAAAGAGTTTAACTATATACCAGAACAGATACCTAAAATCTACTATACTCTTTTAAGAACTAGGTAAATAATTTTAACATTATCTTTAAAAAATGCTTACAGTACAAAAACAAGAACTATTTTTTTACTTCCTAATTGCATTTACGTGACAAAGGTTTAAATATGATAAATTAGTTGAACTTTAACTATCTAGATCAAAACCTCCTTCATTATAATATCAGCGAAATAAGGTTCATTGCTCCATAGAGGACAAGGGTCCTTCAGACCTTTGCACGGCATGCGATCTTATTCCTTCCTCATCTTTCGGTCTTCAACCAATATGTATAATACAATGCGTGAGAGATTTACAAAATTCGATAGAGCACCTTTCGCTCGCTTCGCGGGTCTCCTACTTCTAGATGGTTTAAAGAATAAACCTTTTTTTTTTAGGGGGGAAATCCTTATGGACTACCTCCACCTGGCGGAGGCGGAGGGGCGAGTTAAAGAATAAACCTAACCTAATCTATCCTAGTCGGATTGTTCTAACTCTGGGTTTTAATTTTTTTTACTATGGCAAATAAATATTATGACTGAGGACGGTTATGGCAAACAATATTAGTACAAATGAAATTATGGAAAACCGAGATTATGCCAACAAACATATTATGCTAAAACCCGATTATATTATATAATTCGATAGAGCGCCTTTTCAGTTTACAAATCTGAATTTCAAAATTAATGTGTTGATGGAATAAAAAAATATAACGGCATCACTCATTTGGTATAATATTATGTCGTTAGTGATGGGCTATGCAGACATTTTAATATATTGTCTTAAAAAATCAGATCTTGTACTAAACAAGGGATAAATAAACTTAATTTTTTTCTGTCTATAAGTAACAAGAGTGAAGTATTGTCGTGGTTTCTTTGTATTTAATGACGACCTCTGTGGCGCAGTCGGTATATTACATGCCTGCTACGCGGAGGTCTCGGGTTCGATTCCCGGTCAATGCAAGTCTTTTTGTGGATAAACATGATTGTCTCCACTGGTCTGGGTGTTTTCTATGTATAATATGTATGTATTTACAAAGAAAATTATTTATGTATGGATGTCCGTTGTCAAGTACCCATAGTACAAGCTCTACTTAGTTTAGGACTAGATGGAGTTGTGAGGAATATGTGAGGAAATTTGAAATTTCGTAAACATTGAACAAAGTTTACAGAAGCGTCTTTGGTTTTTAAGTACCTGAGGTAAAATTGTAAGTAGGTTAAAATGTCCCTTACCGACTCGTAGTCACACCAAGCTTGTCACACCAGTATGACAAACAGTAATCTTTTTCTTGTTTGTCACACTACTGATTTTGACACACCATTTAATGTATTTATTTCTAAACTAGTGATGTCCAAGTTACAGTAGGTACTAAGTTTTTTATTGAAATCATCAAAGTAAGTGTTCTTTTCCCCTCATTTGTATGTTTGTATCTCATATCATGTTTATTATCAGTTTGTTTTTCTTTTGTGTGTTTAATTCTGTATGTAACTTTTTGTGCATGTACCTTGTTGCTATTTGTGAGGACCTATAACTGGCTCTATGTTTCTTAATTCTTCTAATCATATTGTCAAACTGCTGTTGGTCTTCCAATAAATAAAAAAAAAAAAAAAAAAGTATGTAGGTATACTACTTTTGTTCAGAAAGTGCCAGAAAAATACCAATAATACACAAAAAGTTTTTTATTCATTAAATTGTATCATCTTCTGATTTTCTGGAAACGACGAAATTACTTACACCAAAGAATAAACATAACAAAATATTTTTAAACACTGTTTTCAGAATTGAGTTTAGTTCTCGTTGCAAATTCTTCTTTATTCAGTTTCATTTATTCTACTATTTAATCTAGGTTTACACATTCAAAGTTTATCAACCTTTCCCACCGATTCCAAGGCGCTATATAATTTAATAACATTTTAACTTCAATAAGGTGTAGTAAGCATTGTTTACGATATATAACCATAAAAACTAAGGATTATACCTACTAAGGAATCAATATTCATTTTAAATATCTAAAACTTTAGGGAAGCGTTCTGTAGGTAGTACATAAAAAAGGGAGCACCAAATCACATATTTTATATCAATGTATTTCCAACCGGTCAGTTCTATAGATGAGGTTGTAGTAACTTGTACTTATTAATTGTCGGCAAACGATTTTACTATGTAGGCTCCGCACTAGCAGTTATGTTATACATGATGTTGAAAAATCAGTAGTGTGACAAACAAGAAAAATATTACTGTTTGTCACACTGGTGTGACTACGAGTCGGTATAGCTTAAAAGTTAATAGTAATGTAAGAAGTAACCACAAGACAGATGAAAACGAAGACGTTTGAAGAAAAAGTACCTACGTGCAACAGTAGAGATGTCTTATCTATAAATGCTACATTAAATCTACTACAAAATAAATAGGTGACTCAGATACCTATTTAGGATTTTTTTAATACTTAAACATTTTGCAGTGAAAATGAAACGAAAAAAATAAAATAAAAGAAATATTCATATACCTAAGACACGTTAGTGATGTTTATGAACCTCTGCGTTTTTATAGTGATCTTAACTTAAATAGGCACGTCTAACTTAACTGCTAAGTTTACTGAGGGTTCGGAACAGTACCGTGTCAGAGAAGACACCCACAAGAAACTCTGCTGCGTTCCTATCGCTCTTTTTGGTGATGACTTCACACATATTATTTTACTTGCTGACCCGTGCCCACTTCGTTGGACGGCGAAAAAAACGCGTCTGTTTCTTAAACATATTTCATTACTGGTCCACTCCTATTAGTCATAGCGTGATACTATATAGCCTATGACAATCCCCTATAATTGGACTATTCAACACAGAATGAATTTTTAAAATCAGTTCAGTAGATCCAGAGATCCCCCTACAACGTCACAAACACACAAACTTTACCTCTTTATAATATTATGGTATAGATTAAAAAAACAGGACAATTCAATGTAAGCAACAGCTGAAATATAGACCTGATCTGATACCAATTACGCTTTATATTTTTCCTAAAGGTGCTGGTTGAGGAAGGCACATCTATGATCATGAAGGTTTTAGCGACTATCGTCCCCGTTGCATGTTTAGCAAGGCCTTCTTACAATGCTTTAGGGGTCACCTTCACTACCCGACGCGTTTAACTTTATAATTATAAGGCTGTGTAGTTTGTTTGTTTGGGACAGTTTGAATCTATCTTTATGCTGTTAGATTATTTCATCATAACAGCTCACTAATGACAAACGTCCCGGGAGGAGGGATATTTAGCCACGCTGGCCAGATGGATTAGTATAGGGTTTTCCTTCTTTTTATTTCATAAAGATTATATTCACGGATAGTCTCCTAGTCAGTTTTTACGACACCCATGGGATGAGATGGGTTGGTGACATATTTTATTCTTACTTCATCACCACACGGAGACCTGTTTACCTTACTCCAAACTTTCATAACTTGTGTTTTGGTTTAATCTATAGTTCAATGAAACATTTTCACTCTTAAGATAACAATCTCGTAATTTTTATTGCATTGCTGACGGACTTCACCCAATATTTTAGTAATGTCTGTAACAGTATATTGAGTTATAAACATCATCCAATAGTTGAAAGAGAATGCCTTAAGGCATTAAGCCCACCATTGTGCATTGTGTTATTGTAAAAAGTTTAAGGAAATAAATCAATATACAAAGTTTGATAATTCTCAAATAAAAATACTCTAAAATCAGAGCTATGACAAATCAACCTTTTTTGGAGTCAGCGGTGTATCTTACCAACCTCCTGTCAAAACAGATTTTGGAGTCGGTCAAAATATTAATTATAACATAACAGCCCATTAATGTCCCACTGCAGCGACGGGCCTCCTCCAATGACGGAGGGATACTTGGCCTACTAATACCACGCTGGCCAGACGGATTGGTATAGGGTTTGGTTTCAAGTTTTCCTTCTTTTTATTTCGTAAAGATAATATTCACAGATAGTCCCTTAGTAGGTTTTTAATATACCCATGGGATGAGATGGGGTGGTGACATATTGTATTCTTAGGGGTGGTGACATATTGTGTTCTTACTTCGTGACCACTATATTGAGCTATGCCCTAAAAGGTATTGATGCTTTTACGAATCTTGGCATCTTTTGTGCATAAAGGAATGCCACAAGGAATTCATAATAACAGCCCATTAATGCTCCATTGCAGGGAAAACCTCCTCCTCCCATAACGGTGGGATCCTTGGCCTACTAATACCATGCTGAGATGGATAGTCCTTTAGTCGGTTTTCACGACACCTATGGGATGAGATGAGGTGGTTACATATTGTATACTTACTCCGTCACCACACGGAGAAATTGAATTAAATATGTTACGGAGCCCTAAAAAGGCTATAAAATGAGTCGTAATTCAGCCGGGAACAAACCAACAGAGCTATACCGTTTTGTGCGTGTCAGTAACAAATAAATTAAAAACTTTCCTTTTTGTTTGATTAGTCACACATTGTTCGAGTTTTACTTTCGATGTGATGTCAAAAGATAAATGCAACATTAAATGGCCGACAATGTAACATGTCATTCACTATATTAAATGTTTTTTTTTAAATTCACGCCTTTATCATCTTACAATGTACCTACTTAATGTGTCTTGTTATAGTAAATATTTTAGTTTGATTTCTTTGTTACTTTAATTCTTTATAGTCTATAATATTTTAGAGATTCCATTGTTGAAGTGAATGAAACTTTAACTTATACTGTGTTTTTTCTTATTCTTTCTTTTTTATTATTAGTATAAGATACTAATAAAATAATAGCCACAGCCCTATATAGTCCCAAACTAAGCAGAACTTTACTAACATACTTCTTTTCATACATGTCTCAGGAAAATGAGGAAACCAGAGATTTCACGAAATTCCTAGGGATATGACGAAATCATGTTTCTATTAGACATTTACTAGGATTTCGTGATATACCTAGTGATTTCGTGAAATCCCTGGTTTCCTCATTTCCCTGCGACATATACACGCCTATCACACATGGGACGGTACCAAAGCAAAAGTCTGTAGATAACTCGTCTGATCACAGACTGTATGGGTTGTTACCACCGCATCTCAACTTCAGGATGTCGTAAAAAGCTATTAAGAAACGGGAAATTATCTGAAAATGTCTGGCTATAAAATTATTTATTGAACATGTGATAAAACTTCTAATTTTATTACTAAGCAACGCGAAAATGACATAGCCTCTACTTAATAAACTAATTTGTATTTTTCGCAACGCCAACTAATCCTATCAAAATTTTATAATTTTCTCATGAACAAACGTTCATGGCATCTTGAACATATTCAATTCTCCAAGTGAGGATTTTTTTTAAATTATAACTATTCATACACTTAAAGTAAAGCCATTCTGGTAGCATAATTATAAAAAACCTGACACTGATTTTCTGTAATACCTTAGTCCGTTTTTGTTGCCAACACGTCAGTCAGTATGTCAAAAAATATATTATTATCACCTTTTTTACATAGCATACAAATAGACACATTAAGATATAACAAAACGAGGCAATCAGTTGCAGAAAACAACCACAGACAACCATTTAAGACTTTTTAGACGAGCATCAAGGATAATAGACAATGGTACCTACCTTAATTGATATAAAAAGTTTATACATCAACCTGTAAATGTATAAATGCAAAATGAGCGTGGTATACTCGTATTAAACATTCTGGTAGATTCCAAATGAAATTAGGTACCCAGCCATAGAGCTGAGGTTTGATATAATTGATAGAGTTTGGCAAAAATTCTTGTAGTCTCTGGAGTCTTGTGTCTTTTTCATCTTGCTTTATGGAATACTATGGCTGGCGAAAAAATCTACTACGTGCTTTTAGTAATGATAACGTAAAAGACGCGTGGAAAGTTATGAAAATAAACTTGGCGCAACTGTGAGAAAAATGCCTTGGTGGGAACTGATAGATAGCCACAAAACGGCGTACAGTGGAAATATTTGGAGAAGGCAAATGTCTAGTTTAATATTAGGAAAACTTGAAATTAAGCCCAATACCAATCAGTCTGGCCAGCATGGTAATAGTAGGCCAAGTATACCTATATCATGGGAGCCCGTTCCTGCAGTGGGACATTAATGAGCTGTTATTATGATGATGTTAAGTCTAGTAGAAGCATGTTGGCTCACGTGATAGTGATGATTTAAGGTTTTTAAAGATCATTGTACATAGTTGTCTCTGCATACGTCAACGAAAATAACTCACTCCGAGTTTGTGTATGTCTAATGCGCGCCACTTTATGTTTTGGTGATAAAATAATAACTAAATGTAGAGGTACTCTGCAGTCTTTTATAATATTTTTTGTATCTGTATTATTTAATAGGTCAAACAAATGACGCATCTAATCTTTTTGTTAATTTTTATTTTGTGTAGGTAGGTAGTTGATCAAAATTAAGATTATTAGTTAAGAGATTTTTTTAATGCATATAAGAATGTCTAGCGATCTTAAGGATATCCTGATCATTACTTTTGCAAAATTTAGTATTTCAGCAGTAGTTTTCTTAAAAACACACTTTAAATGCGAAACGAAACATAAAAATAAAATAGCAATGTAAAAAAGTTATTTTAGGGTGGAAGCACATATACATATAACATAACGTAAACGGAACGGACTCCGTGTGGTGACGGAGTAAGAATACAATATGTCACCACCCCATCTCATCCCACGGGTGTCGTAAAAACCGACTAAAGGACTATCCGTGAATATTATCTTTACGAAATAAAAAGAAGGAAAACCTGAAACTAAACCCTGTACCAATCCGTCTGGCCAGCTTGGTATTAGTAGGCCAAATATCCCTCCGTCCCGGGAGGAGGCCCGTCCCTGCAGTGGGACATTAATGGGCTGTTATGGAACGGATCGGTACCGCCTCGCCTTTTTCCTCGGTGTCAAATGTCAAAAATTCCATTACGTTACGATTCCGATTAGTGTGAGTTGTAGTAAGGAGTTTCATACAAATAATACTGAACGGCCCGAGTTGATACGGTGACGATCCGTTTACGTTACGTTAATATGTATTACGACCCTTAGGGCCAGATTCAGAGACCGCACTTTGACTTTACTTTAGCAAAGTCTAGTTATTATCTCTGAATTTGAACAACATTAAAGTAATTTTTTTGCATGAAAAGTTTACTTTGTAGTACAATGAAAGTAAACTTTTTCATGCGAAAAATTACTTTAATATTGTTCAAATTCAGAGATAATAACTAGACTTTGCTAAAGTAAAGACAAAGTGCGGTCTCTGAATCTGGCCCTTAGTCTTAATAAAACCATTGTACAGTACAGCTATTACAGTCACGTGACAAGAGCAAATTATTACGTCAGTTTAGATGATTACCTGTTATGATCTTATTTCAGTGGTAACATGAGCCCTTTGCGTAGCAGCTATGGAATATAAGCACTAAACCCCAGAAATACTTTATACAAATTTGTTAATATTTTGTAAAATATTGGCTCTGTTGCCTTGATGAATCGAAATACTAGGACTAAACCACTTACATACATACATACTTAAAAAAACGCCTTATCCCGTCCGGGGTAGGCAGAGATGACAGAACGCCATTTGTCACGATCCTGGCAAACAGATTGAGCCTCGTCCACATTCATTAAGCGAGTCATACATGCGCGTCGGTTACGAGTGCTCTTACATAATCCATAATATGACAGTTTGCAGAAAAGTCTTATACTTGGTTTCTTTGGAAGAATATGATCTGCAAAGGAAAATCACCTCTTTAAAACATATAAAATCAAGCTAAGATGGATGAATTTTCTTTACAGCTGACTTTACATCCTTTCCAAATTGCGTCAAGTAATTATATACGAATAACTAATTTGTTCTAGTTAAATATAACATGTCCTTCGTAATGACTTTTATAGCCCATATATTTTTAATTGCAGCTTATACAACTATTCTAATTTCAAATAACTTCTATTTGATTACGGTTTCAAATCTTTTTCTATTAAAAATGATGTTTGAAACTGTAACTGCCTGGGGGAAATTAGCGGTATGCGGCTGCAGTACACGAGTTTACGGGTCGAATCCTCATCAGGACTTATTTTTGTTTGTGGATTTTGATTGATGATGAACGTTGATTCTAACTAGTAAAACTACAGGGCAGTGAGTTTTAATAACTTCTGTATATATCTATACCAATATTACAAAGAGGTAAAGTTTGTGTGTTTGTGACGTTCTAGGGGGTAATCTCTGGATCTACTGAACCGATTATAAAAATTCTTTCTTTGTTGAATAGTCCTTTTATCGGAGAGTGTCATAGGTTATAAAGTATCACGCTATGACTAATAGGAGTAGAGCACTAATTAAATATGTTTAAAAAAGGGACGCCTTTTTTTCTCTCCCCAACGACGTGGGCACGGGTCAGCTAGTTACTGATATAGACAGAACTATAAATATACTGATATGCATGACTGTGTTCTGTCATTTCTGCAGTTTTTGAGCGGCTGATACCACTTGTAGTCAGGTATGCTGCTTAAGTACTTACTTTACATGTCACCATAAAACAATTAAAATACCTTTATTTTTATTTAGTTTTTAATAGCAATAAAGCTTATATTTTCTTGTACATTATCAATTATCCAAAAACGATTTAGCCAATAAGTATCCAAAATCCAAATTCAAAGATACAGATATTAATGAAACAAAAATCAAGTCACTATTACAGTTGATACATAATAAACGAGCATGTCTTCTATTATTTAGCTAATAACATCATACATCGATCAGCAACGCATTGCCTGTTATAGTCATAACAACTTCCAACTAGGTAATGCTTGACTTTATACGCAGTTACTGACATTTTATGTTTATTCGTAACTTACATACCATGATTCTCAAATGACAATTACTATAACTTCTCTGTAGAGTAGTCATAATGGCTGCTATGCAGAGGTCTCGGGTTCAATTCCCGCTCAATGCAAATTTTTGTGTACATGAACATGATTGTTTGCATTGGTCTGAGTGTTTTAATGTATAATGTGTATGTAAAAATATATTAAAGAAAAACATAAACATAATTTTTATTAAAAGTATCTAATCTCGGAACCAGCAGTAAGTATGTACCTATTTATTTATTTTTTATATAATTACCTTTACGTTTTTAAACGGCTTGTTAAGTGCTATTTAAACAAACATTGCTTCTACCTGTGCAAATTTCCCACAAGTTATATCCATGTTAATCACTCAATAAACGGAAATCTTCCACTAATTATTATAAAAAAAAAGGCAGATTGAAACATTAACAAGCTCTGATATACAGCCTCTTATAATTTAACTTATTTATTTTATTACTAATAATAAAGTTTGTTTAGTTAACTAGCCATAATTAGTCAATTTATAAATGATGAAGTTATAAAATATATTGGGGCTCCTTTAAACAAATAATGTTATGGACTTTGCAAACCGGGCAAAGCGACGTCGTATTTTTAAACGATCTTTTGAAAACTTAAGCGTGTATGAGATTTGTGGTAATTTAAAGCAAATTATACACGATAGGATGTGTTTATATAGCATTAGCTGTTGATTGAATTTAATGTTTAAAGTTTTATAGCTAGTTGTATGGAATCAATTTCTTTCTTTCGCTGTTTATTGTCGGCGTGCTTTGAAAGTTTTATTTTTGAGGATGTTAATATCAAGATTTGAAGTTTAATACTGGCGCTTGGGAGGGCTAACTACATTAAAATTTTTAATACATTTTATGTTAAATCGTAATAATATCGTAATCGTTAGTTCGATGTGATAGAATTTGCATTGAGCGGTAATCAAAACCGAGACCTCTGCGTATAACATAAAACCGTAATCTTTCATACAAACAATAACAAGGTTTTAATTTCGTAAATCAATGGTACGGAACCCTTCGTGCGTGAGTATATTTATATAATAAACCACAGGATGAATGTTATGATGATGGACTGTTGTAATAATAAGTACTAAATCTAATTATTTAAAGTCACACTCTAGAGCAAAGGCTTCCGTCATGATCGATCCGTGGCCTTTATCTGCCAATTATTTTTGAAGGCATCAGATTCATCCCACCATCTTCGCTTGGAAAAAAAAGTTATGCTTGCAGATAGATATCCTAAACCTAAATTTACTAGGTTTATTTACTAATCCTGATCTCGAACATAGTTTTTATTATTATTTTTTCAATGATTAATTTCTGAGTAAAAAAAACAAAATACTGAATACAGAAATCCGATTTCTGTGTATAATGATTAGTGGTTATACTTAAGGTCACAGATGCTGTAGGTGTAATATACCTTAAGGACCTTATTTACTATTCACTAGGTACTTCTCCTTTGCATCAAGAAAGATACTAATTGATTTTTAAAATTTAAAGAAATATTCAACAGTTCCTGCAGTGGGACATTAATGGGCTGTTATGATGATGATGATTCAACAGTTGTTCTCAATGTTTTCGAACTCTATATACAATAAAAATCCGTGGTGTTTATTTCACACTCAAATGTAATCATAATAGTATTTGCATATTAATAAGAAGAGGAATGACACGGAAGACCAATACACAGTCAAAATACAGAAGTAAAACTGCAACAAAATTAATAAAAATTTTATTCGTTTTTAAATACTGGGTTTAACCATGTTCTGAAATACGAGATTGATTGCAACAATCCACGATTGCCATGCTACAGTGTCAATTCTTTTACTTTCATCCCAGAATAGCTACTTCATAATGCATAAAATCAATTAATAACAAAATGAAATAAAGTTGGTCTTCTGTTGATATTCTGTAATACTTTATCACATTTCATATTTAATAAATATTATCTTTACGAAATAAAAAGAAGGAAAACTTGAAATTAAACCCTATACCAATCCGTCTGGCCAGCGTGGTATTAGTAGGCCAAGTGTCCCTCCGTCACGGGGGGAGGCCCGTCCCTGCAGTGGGCATTACATGGGCTTTATGATAATGAGTTCTTCTCATTGTGTTTATTTGTTCTTTACATTTAAATAAAAGGACTTTTAGAACGAGTTGATTAAATAGTTTAAACCTAATTAACTAACCTAGGGCTACAAGATCTACCATAAAAATGCAATCATTTTTGAAAATGTTAATGAAAGAACATTATACCTAAAAAAACATTAAAAAGGTGACATATCCTTAAATATTTAAAAGACACGAAATGTATGCGTGGTATTTCTTGAATAACATAATAAAATATTAAGATGGAAACACAAAGATCTTTTTAAAAACAAAATACCCAAGATGAAGCCCGTCGCGGATGCGAGCAAATATTTAAATTTCAATTCGAACGTCGCATATCAATGGAGAGCCATAAGCCACCGGACTTTTACTTTTTTTTATTCAGCCTGCACTGAGACAATAAAGAAAAAGCTATAGGGGGAAAAAGAAAAAATAATTCGAAAACAGCATCTAGATTCGAGACACTGGCTGATTCGAGGCTGGAAACAAAAGAAGTCGGCTCCCGCCTGACCGAGATCTTGGCGTACGCGGGCGCATCTCGTTTACTTTTTTATTTAGTTTTTTTTTCGTTACATTGCATCCATGTGATTTCTTTTCTCTGATGCATCACAATGAGACGGCCTATCGACGTCAGTAGCTATTTCTGTAATAATTACATACAAGTTGAAATGATAAATGATTTGAATTTTTAAATAAGGACATAATCTAGGGATAGCTTTCTGGAGGATATCTATTTTTATTTTATCAAACGTTTGACTTTAAGGACATATTTTTAAATCAGCTTCTATTTTGCTCTTTCCATCTGGCTATCTAAAAAAATGTAGATCTTTTATTCCGAATATTATCAAAATAAACAAAAGAGGTTTCATAGCAACTATTTATTAATCTTTTGTTTATTTCGATAAGCTAATAAGTACCTAAAACCTAGTTTCATAAACAATGACGCTAAGCTTTAATTATATGAAAACAAAACAAAAACAAAAGAATTAAACAAGGCTTCGAAAAAAAAGTAAAAAACCCAATCACAATTTGTTTTAGTAGTAAAGTAGTGAACTTTAATGTAAGGCTACTGCGTTTTAACCTTTTTCAAGTCTATTTTATTCTCGCTACAGTTTGCAGTCAATTAAAATCAAGATTAAGCAATTTTATATAATTAAAAAAAAAATACACAGTAAGCTCTTTAGCTACTTAGTTAAGTTATTATGAGTAATATCTATAATTATCTGTATTTAATATCAATGAGGTTGTAATCTTGTTCAAAGAGGTTAGATCATCGCTGTTTATATTATCTGTGCATGGGAAATAATGTGAAAGGAACAGGATTTGTTAGGACGTTAGCTTACTCATCTTATGCCTTCAATGAGTAATAAAGTATAGTTATTCTCTGAAATAGCAAAGAATATTATGTCTATTATAATATTACATTTAAATCTTAGTAAAAATATGACTAATATATTAATTAAATATCTATTTAGTTAGTGTCGGTTAGTCATAAATTTATTACAAAAGTTAAACACTTTATTATGGCCAGGTTAGGAATAGAAAAGCTTATTGATTTGGTAATGGAGACTAATAGGTATATATTTATTTATTTATTAAATGACCGACTAAAACCGTCTTTAATAAATGAAGATAAATATAATTTTATGTCACATAAAATTCACATCGACGAACGTATTAATATCAGAAGTTACGTGCAAACGTTATTATACTTATTTATTTATTACCATTTATTATTTAAATGTTTATAAAGTTATGTAGTTTGAAATATTTTAAAATAAGATACTATAGACTAGATATTAGAACATGTAGAAGTCAGCCTTTGCTCTTCAGTTGAATAATAGATGCTGACACTGACTACCACTAAATAAATTATGATTCGAATTATGCTTTCAGTTAAATAAAGCAACTTTGATAAGTAAGAACTAGATGGCGTTGTGTATAAAAAGTAGTACGAGTATACAAAAAATTAAAAAAAAATAACAATTAAAACCCTTTAAAAGAATAAGGAAACCAGCTGAATAAATTAAAAAAATATGACTGACCTTTACCGAAAACTTATACAAATATTGAACCCCAAATTCTTAACACTTACATTAGCAAGTGGTCTGAAGTATTGTTTATATACAGGGTGTAGCGTGGTAAGGAGCGGTCGTATTAACACTACCATTTAGCGGTTACTTAGTTAAAGGGATGGTAAACCCAGGTGGTCTTTGTTTAAGAAAGTTTCGTTTTTTTTGGAGCGTTACTTTGTGTGGCTTTTAGTGGATTAATGTTATTGGTTTTATTGTTGTCATTATGTATATGCCTCTGTGTGGTGACGGGGTAAGAATACAATATGTCACCACCCCATCTCGTCCCATGGGTGTCGTAAAAACCGACTGAGGGACTCTCCGTGAATATTATCTTTACGTAATAAAAAGAAGGAAAACTTGAAATTAAACCCTGGTACCTACCAATCTGTCTGGCCAGCGTGGTATTAGTAGGGCAAGTATCCCTCCGTCATGCGAGGAGGCCCGTCCCTGCAGTGGGACATTAATAAGGTGTTATGATGACATGCCTTTAATGTAGGAGACCTAATAATATTTGTACGTCTTTGCTTAATAGTGGGATGATATACGCTAACACCGACTAACTAACATTTAATGTGCTCTGTAGGGACTGCTTTTCTGCTTTCCATTAGTGGTTATTTCCAAAAACTGAGATTCATTTAGTATTTGGTACTCCAAAGCTGGTCCTGTAGAAGTTTCAAACAATTTTGTTAAATTAATTTGGTTATTATCTCTAAGAAATTTTAAAAATGGTCTGGTCTGGTTTTACAGTTGGTCTTTTTAATTAGACAAATATACCTATTTGTCAGGTTTTTAACAAATCGTTTCAGACGACATTTACTTCTCAAACAGTGGTAGCAAACTAGCCTTACTACTAATCAAACTAACCTTCATATAAGATACCTATTTAACATATTCTAATAAAATAACTACTAAGCAATCCAATAAATTTAAATGCGCTTTGTCGATACAATCATCATTCGTCCACGAAGTTTTGTTAAAGCTTATAAGCATTAGCTTGAATTATTATAGTAGGTACCTATAGTAATTATATTTTAAGTTTCATCATGTCTTTCAATAGAATTCAAATGCCTTTATTATAATATAATTGATTTTAATTTATATGTTTATAGTTTAAAGGAATTATTACTTAAACCTATAAATGCATAACACGAACTGTGGCATAGTGGTTATAGTAGGTACATGATTTACATTAGGTAGGTACATTCCTCGCCCAAATGTAACATTTTGTGTACATGAACATGTATGTTTGATTTGGCTTTCGTGTTTTCTTTATAAATATGTTGTATGTATTTACAAAAAAAAAAATTATAAAATGAAAAACTTTATTAGTTTTCTAGTAGGTATGCATATAACTTCTCCGTGTGATGACGGAGTAAGAATACAATATGTCACAACCCGATCTCATCCTATGGGTGTCGTAAAAAGCGACTAAGGGACTATCCGTGAATATACAATACAATACAATACAAATATATTTTATTCTCTCAAAAAGGTAAGTACATATTAGGTCTTACAATGAGTAGTGCTTAAAAATAAACCTTATTGAGAGCTGGAGATTGTAGTAGGTTCGAAACCTGTGTGACAATTCTCCAGGCTCTCTCTTTCGTGATATTACACTGATAGTTGAGTAGTACAAAAAACGTAAATACAAATGTACTTAACATCTATGAACAATTGTTTTATATATAAAAGATAAAAATAATATTAATAAGAATATTATCTTTACTTAATAAAAAGAAGGAAAACTTGAAGTTAAACCCTATACCAATCCGTTTGGCCAGCGTGGTATTAGTAGGCCAAGTATCCCTCCGTCACTGAAGGAGGCCCGTCCCTGCAGTGGGACATTAATGGGCTGTTATGATGATGCATATAACAAGGTCTATTTAGTTGTAGCCAATTTGTATCCACGCATTTAGATAAGTTTTACCAACTCCTTCACAACATTCTAATTAATTAAGTTGGTTTGAAAGAACTTTCTGTTTTTAACCCAGTACTTACCTATAGTTTGGCTCGGTGCTTATTAAGCTTACACTGTAGAACCTGGCTTGTAAGCCATTCCTGTAGGAGTCATAGTATTGTCAAAGTGGGTAAAATAATCTTTATATAAGAAACCCTAAGCAGCAAGTTAATATAGTTTATCTATACTAATATTATAAAGAGGTAAAGTTTGTGTGTTTGTCTCTGGATCTACTAAACCGATTTTAAAAATTCTTTCTGTGTTGAATATTCCATTTATCGGGGAGTAGTATAGGCTATATAGTTTCGCGCTATGACTAATAGAAGTGGAGCAGTAATGAAATATGTTTAAAAAAAGGACGCGTTTTTTTCGACACCCAACGAAGTGGGCACGGGTCAGGTAGTAATATAATAAAAAGGAAACCAAATAACTACTAGAAGTACTCACTTCTTTCTTAGCGAGGTTGTTGAGATTATAAAACATAATGTTGTTGATAATAGTTTTAGAAATGTATTTGGTAATGCTTATCAAGAACATTTTGTGAGCACATTCGAAATACGTCACATCATTCACCGCGCTTCTATAGATGTGTTTGTGAGCTCTGAAGATAAAAGCTTTATTGGATGTGGTAGTTTTATTTAATATTATATCGTACACAGATTTATACACATATTTTATAAACTATAATTCTGATACAAAAATAGCATACATCTGAGCTATAATTAATATCTATTAAAAGATAATAAAATGTTACGCCAGCTTCGGGAAAACCAAAAAACATAACATAGTGACGTGATATATTTTAGGTATTTTGGCACCTCATAAAATATAGTAAAGTAGTAACAGACGTTAACATCATCATAAATGAATAAATCGATGCTCTAAATATAATTAAATTAATCTAGAATAATCTATAATACACGCAATCATTTACAAACCCCAACACACTACATTTTATACAATTTAAAGTCGATAAAAACAAAATTGTCCGTGTGGTGACGGAGTAAGAATACAATATTATTATGTCACCACCCCTATTCCATGGGTGTCGTAAAAACCGACTAAGGGACTAACCGTGAATATTACCTTTACGAAGTAAAAAGAAGGAAAACTTGAAATTAAACCCTATACTTATACGTCTGGCCAGCGTGTTATTAGTAGGCCAAGTATCCGTCCGTCACGGGAGGAGGCCCGTCCTTGCAGTGGGACATTAATAAGCTCTTATGATGAAAAACAAAAATACCACATCCAAAATATCCAAAACAATATGAAATCCCAGTACCCCCACATAACCTAATCGTAGTCCATTATGTTCTACCAGAACTAATTCACTCCGCCTTATCATAATTTGAATCGACATTTCTGGATGACTTTTGTATGACAAACCTCTGTTTTCTTTATACGGTTATTAATTTTTGTAGTGTTCATACAACTGTACTATGAATTTTGAAGTTCAGTCAACTTTGTTTTAGGTCAGTTTTAATGAATATTTTGTAAAAGCTTTTTAATGTATTGTTCTCTTTTTACTTCGTGTAAGAAATTTAAGATTCTGTTTTACTTTGTCAATTTTTGTTTTATCTACAGTCACAGTCTATCTAAGTCTTACTGCTGAGATACAATTTCTCAACTGACAAAAGAAACTTACCCTTTAATCTGTGATCTTTGACTCCGACGAGGCGTTTTGGAAATGGGCTTAGTCTTTTTAAGAAATAAATAATAATCGTAATCTTTTTCTTACGACACTAATGCACAATGGCATGAAATAAGCTTAGGTATGATCACTAATTTTTTGTAAAAATCAGTATAAAAGTACGTTGCACAAAACCATTTAGTACCTATAAAGTTTAATAATAAAAATCCTTAAATATTGCAAAATCGTATCTTTATCCTAATACCTTAATAGACAGCAGAAAACAACAATGTAAAGATCTTAAAAACTTCTTATAAGATCACAAAGAAAATCAATATTCATTACAATAAAATATACACACACGTAAGCAAAGCTCCAAACCTAAATGTAAACCAAAACGATCAAAACAATAACATATCAAATATCTCCTAAACTCGTAACAACTAACAAGCAATAAACCAACACAAATATCAAACAACAATAAGCACAAACAAATCCTTAGTACACAAACCTATTTAACTGAACAAGAAGACAAATAACTTTCACCAAGAACAATTAATTTGAAACAACGTCTTATTATCAAAAGTCATCTGCAACCGTACAGGTCATCTACGCATTTAGTTTAAGTCCTATGGCCAATAACCTATTGTTAGGACCAATATAACCACGTTCAAAAGTCACGGCTCCTTCCATATTGGCATATTGCAGGCCCTACATGGTAAGGACCTAATGACCTACGACATTTCAACCAGTAGCGTTGTCTCTGTCTTTCAATGTGTGTGTAAGAAAGACAAAAGATTACCATAATAGAATATCAGTATTTGTTTTATTCGATTTGTAAGTGGCTAGGATACAGAATGTGCAGTTTCTCATATTGTTTGCTTTAGTGGTATTGTTTTTTTTTATTGTTTTTGTGTAGAATGATAAAGTTTCCCATGGGATTATGTTTCATGCTTTTAACGTTGGTTGTAATTAAACAATAAATAAGACTTAAAAGGTTTAATTTATTCATTGTTGGATTATTTTTGTGTTGAGAATTTAAATTAATTAATAAGGATCAATTTAAATTGATAAACAATATTTAAACTACATTCGTTAGTTTACTTCATCTTGTATCGTTGTGAGGACAGATGTAGAACACAGTTTGTCATTACATTATCTCATTCTAAATATATTGAAATTGTGCAACATTTTACAGCCGTCAATCATGGTCTTATTCCTACTTCTAATTAGTGCCTTGGGCTAATGGACGCGGTAGTGACTGGCGTGCTCTAGGTTCAAATACCACGCAGGATCATTCTTTGTGCGATCCTCAAATCATTTACATTAATCTGGACGTTATTAGGTGTAATTAAAGCTTGTAAAGATTAAAATGGTTTTTAATTCAGAAAAGAAAAAAACTTCAATCAAATTTGACCGAAAATTCATTTGTTTTTTGTAGGCAATACATTTTTCTTTGTGCAAAAAAGAAGCTTTTTTCGCAGTGAAATATTCATGCTATAGTTTACGACATTGAAATAATCATCATAATAGCCCATTAATGTCCCACTGCAGGGACGGGCCTCCTCCCGTAACGGAGGGTTACTTGGCCTACTAATACCACGCTGGCCAGACGGATTGGTATAGGGTTTAATTTTAAGTTTTCCTTCTTTTTATGTCGTAAAGATAGTAGTTACGGTTATTCCCTTAGTCGGTTTTTACGACACCCATTGGATGAGATGGGGTGGTGACATATTGTATTCTTACTCCGTCACCACACGGATGTGTGATAATAATCAATGTTATTAAAGTTAATAATATTCAAACTAGCACTCAATCTATCTAGAATCTTATCTAGCTAGCTAATGCACTTACTTAATCTATACACCGTTAGTATTCAATTCATATCGTTCAGAGCATATCATAAGTCTAAATTGAAATAGATTCTACTTACTAGTTACTAAATTACATTGCCTAGTTTATTTTCATTCATAATTGTTTCTTATTTTCTATAGAAAAGTATTAGTTTACTGTTAGTGATTACTTCGAATAAGTGGTTTTTGACACGTTTATTATATAGGTATTAGCCAAAGGTCCTTACTAAGAATCAACTTGTGTCACAGAGATTTTTAGAAACATCAATTCAGGACCTAGTTATTTTAATAACAAACATGTCTAAGGTCTTCTATTTTCTTTTTCCAGATTTAAGACTCCATAGCTTATAAGAAACAAAAATAAATATATCATAATCTTAAAATACCAAAACAAATAGTTTAACTCTTAAGCAATTACATACCTTTTATCAATAATAACACTAAAAAATTACACACTAAAATATGTCCAATCACTCGGCCTAAAGTGGACGTAATCACTTTAATACACGTCCTTAGTACACATCGGGCCAGAATTATCGGTGCTTTGAAAACTGTAATTTGTTAACGTTGAAAAATGCACGTAAAAGGCACACATTAAAAAGATAATAATAATTGCCTATCATGACAAGTATAAGGTTTATGAGCAATATCGAAACGATCTTTGCTTCAATGAGATTACGTCACGTAATAAGCTATGCTGGAATTTTGAAAGCATACTGTGGTATTACAAGAATAACGAGACATCGTCTTGTTTGCTTGGTATGTGACCTCAATATACTAGGAATTTTGTAAATTTATTTAATATTATTATCGTGAATACCAGTAAAATATTTTAATGTTGTGAGAAACTGAGTATGCTAAATATCGTCTTATTGATACACATAACAAAGAGATCTTTTCAAGCACTGTGATAGAGAACAGAAGGGAAAAACCTTCAATAACCATTTCATTGCAAAAAAGTTTGGTACAAAAATATTTTTAAACTGTTTCGGCTTAATCAAATCAAGTATGCCTTCGATCTTCTCTTTTGTTTTCTTCTATTCGTATCTCTTATTGTCCATGTACTTATAATAATTTTTAATTATGAAATATTGTATTCGAAATCTATAAATTGGAGATTTTGGGCAAAGACAAACATATAATAAAGAGGACTAGTAGTAGTAATGGGTCCCTCTAAAATAACAAACAGTCGGTGTTCACCTTTGAGGTAGGTACCGTGAATACCAATAATTATACGGTTCAAGGCAAACCACCGACTAATTCCACCATACTTGGAGTACCTAGACTTATAAAGTGTTGATTTTACATAAGAATATAATAAATCAATCAACTATCAACGCCTTACTCAATGTTAATATGTTGGTATAACCTTTGCCCTTACACTCAACCCTCAACATGGTGTACTTATGATAGGCACTTTAAAGAGTTACATTTTGAAGTCTGTAAAGAACGAAGTGTTAATTATTGATCTTTTACATTGGCTTCTTAGCGTTTTTAAATGATGGCATAGTGACTAAAGGAGAAAAGATTTGTAGTTTTATTTACACGCTGGGCACAGATGCTAAAGAACTCGGTATACAAAGATTCGAGTTCTTCGCCATAGTAGTTCAATTAACTTACAAATCATTTTTCAAAATCTATATAAATACATCGCGATGCATGGTATGACTATTAATGTATATTATTAGTTTGTATATTATTAGTTTTAAGCATTTATTTATAATTTAACGTTGACATGTAATTATTTGATATGTCTTTTTTTAAATATTTGTATGTCCGAGTGACAAAACATAGCGCAAATTAATTTATTTAAGTTCACATTTTATGTATTACCTGTGTTTTTGACAAATAAATGAATTGTATTGTATTGTATTGTAATGCTGGACCAAATGCTCCCAAAAACCAAAGAAAATACTGTCTTATCTCTTTTTGCAGCTAGCAATCATATAATAATTAACAGCGTCAACAAACATAACTCCTCCTGTGCCCATTTCTGGCAAGTCCCCGGCGCCTACCGTTGATTGGCGTAACAATGACGTTTAGCACGTTAATTAAAACAGTTTAGCACTCCATTTTTGTTCCGAATGTTGCATCCGCATATCATCATCGAAGCTCATTTACTCAGTTTGGTTTAACACTCCATTTTTGTTCCGCATGTTGCATATCAGCACACAAACATCCAAACATCCAAAGATCCAAGCATTCAAAAATAATTAAACCACGTTGTAAAAAGCAATTTTATACAACATGCTACAAACTATCGTATCAAAAACTCAATGAACAGACGGACAAACAGACTCAATGACAAATTTTTGCAGCAAGCAATAGGTACATATAACAATTATCAGTATCAATAAACATAACTCCTCCTATGCCCATATCTGGCAAGCCTCCGGCGCCTACCGTTGATTGGCGTAACAATGACGCTTAGCACGTTAATTAAAACAGTTTAGCACTCCATTTTTGTTCCGAATGTTGCATATCAGCATTCAAAGATCCAAGCATCCAAAAATAATAAAACAACATTCTAAAAAACGTTCTCATACCATATTCCATAAACTGCTAGATAAAAGTTCCATTCTCGAAAACCAATGAAAATACTGTCTTATCTCTTTTTGCAGCAAGCAATAGCTACATACATTTAATAATTAACAGACAACAAACATAACTCCTCCTATGCCCATTTCTGGCAAGTCCCCGGCGCCTACCGTTGATTGGCGTAACAATGACGTTTACCACGTTAATTAAAACAGTTTAGCACTCCATTTTTGTTTCATATGCCTCAGAATATCAGCATCCAAAAATAATTAAACAACGTTGTAAAAAGCAATTTCATACAACATGCTACAAACTATCGTATCAAAAACTCAATGAACAGACAGACAAATTTTAGCAGCAAGCAATTGGTACATATAATAATTAACAGCACCAACAAACATAACTCCTCCTATGCCCATTTCTGGCAAGTCCCCGGCGGCGCCTACCGTTGATTGGCGTAACAATGACGCTTAGAACGTTAATTAAAACAGTTTAGCACTCCATTTTTGTTTCATATGCCTCATGTCAGCTTCCTTTTATGGGCATCAATAATATGTTTTTGGTTGCCTCAACCAATACGCTTCTTCATTTTGGTTAGCAGGTGTTTACCTATATGGCGTTATGAGCACATTTGTATTGGTTAGAAACATATGGTTGTAATGTTTGGTACATAGTGTTCCATTAGTGGTATTACTGTTTGAGGTTTCCAATATATTTCAACAGAAATAATTTAGTGAATACTGGAATAGTAAAAATCAAAGTATGTATCTTGGTTTTGCTGATATAGTTAACAAAAGAAAATGTCACAGACAATGCTGCTGTCTAAAAAAATGTTTGTGAATTTCTTTGTTGACTTTAGACTGTTTGACTCTTTAAAAAAGAATCAATTTTCTTACTATAGAAATTTTATTTTTGAAAATAAATTAAATAATTCAGAACAATATTACTTAATAAACAATTAAACATTACATTAGTTTTGCATCTTAACTGATATATCTATTAAGGTGTTCCACAAGGCTCATCATTAGGGCCTGTATAAATTTTAAAAGCTTTATAAGTCAATCATGTCACGTTGTATAGATGGCGCTAACAATAATACTTCAAAGAGAATGCCGTTTTAAAAACATATTTTAGTACAATTATAAATAGTACAAAAATAAATAAATTTCAAGAATCGTAACTCATTTATGACTAAGGTGTCCCACAAGGTTCATCATTAGGGCCCATATAAATGTAAAAGCTTTATTATTCAATAATGTCACTTTTTCTTTTCATCAGGTCTATCACAGCAGTGTAGCGTGGTTGTATCGGTGTGGCGCTAATGATGACAAGGGTGCGGGCGCGCGGGGACGCCAACCAGAGCGTGCCTATATATCAAACGCATTACGCAATTCAATATGTTCACCAGGTAAGCTTTGTTCCCCTTACTCATAAACGCCTCTTCAATTTTAGTCAATTGATTAGCTTAAATTCTTACGTTTTTGTTTGATATAAGGTTGGTTTTACTAACAAAAATCTCGCTAAACAGCGGTTTAATTTAAGAGGCGTTTATGAGTTAGGGGGAGAATGTATTAAATATGCTTTAAACTGAAATTAAGTGAGAAAACTGCACAATTTTCTGCACATTTTTTATATATGCATATAAATATAGTGAAATCAATGAATCTCAAATCAACTAACCAAAAAACGATTATTTTAAGATTACTTTTATGTTTGCTAAAAACAGCTCAATATTAGGAAATTTACACTTAAAATGAATGACAAATTCTGAGTCCACTATTTTTATAACATAAATGCTGATTTAGTATATCGTTACTTAAACTATGGATTATAAAAAGATTTTTCGAAATAATTTAAAGCAATCTAGTATACGTTTCGAGTTCTGAAAGAAAAGTTTAATTAATATTACTGAGTCATGTTACAAACTCAAAAAGGTATGAATCTATCCAAAGCCCACGTTGATAATCACGTTTTCCTAACATGCACATTTAAAAAAGTATGTAAAATGTATCCGTTAATTTAAACTACGTAATATTCATATCGTCACTCATTATTTTTAAAATAAATTAAAAGATCATGTTCAACACATCGAAAGTGGTCGGTTTTAGATAATATCGTGATAATACAATTGACAATGCTTGTGACCTCATATCACATAGCAACTTTATAATATTAGTACCGTTTTATTTACTGACTTTTTGGCAAATTATGACGTAGGAATCTACGCACATTAGGGTTCAAGGTAAGGATTTTCTAACGATTAAGTATGTGTCTTATTATAAACAGATTTTAAAATTCAGTTGTCGAGGATATTGCACGTCTCTGTATACAAATTCAAATGTTGTTTTTTTTTCTGTATAGATGCCGACCAAGAGAAATTTTATACACATTTAATTTTGTCTCTACAGGAACAAACGAAGAAAACTCGACTTAAAAACCTACAGTAATTTAGCCAGTGCAAGTCCAAATTCATTACAGATGGACTCGTCATTAATAGACTATTATGATAGGTGTAAGCAAGGTCCGGCCTATAAATGATAGTGCAACATTTATAATATCTATTAATTAATTACAGATATAAAAACATATAATTGCTGTAAAGTAACATAATACATACATTATGCATAGTATGTAAAGTAAAAGGATTGAGAATATTAACACTACACACCTCTTATGGTGTAAAATAACGTACCTATTTGTCGAACAAGTAATATTTAGGCAGTTTCTGAAGGAATGCACCTAAAATACCTTTAAACGTATTACCTACCTGAAGTCTATGAAACTACGTCACCGTAGCAACAGTATCAAAAAACCTCATTTCATAACACCATACGCACAAGTTACTATGTACCCTATTACGTATATGTTACACGCAAAACGTTCTAAATTCAAAATATAATTTGTATTACGCGCACTTTCGTAAAACGTGTTAAATTTACTTTTCCTATACAGCCAGTATCTTGTCAAAAGTGACGTAGAAGATGTTAATAAGCTATGGAGTCACGAAGGAGTTTACATATTTAGTTTATTTTCATTTATTATATATTATCAAGTTTCTATTGTTATCTGTAGTGAAAAATTATTTTACCCTTAGATTATACGTCAGCAAAGTACAAAGTTTATATTTATTTTATTACGTCTTTATTATTATTATAGGCCGCTAGTAAGTTAATATTAAATTTAAACACATTTACTTCTGTTATTGCGTATCTAAGAAATATATTATAATAATATGATATTGCAATCATACTTCTGTCTGTCGCAATAACGTGTTGTAAAGTCAAACATATAGTCCTATTTACCATGAATTCATTGAAGGAAACTTGAACCACTGCTATCACGGTGGAATATTACATATTTTTTTTACAATTAATTATTCTAAGTAAGTAACTATTTTTTTCTGGGACTAAAAATTGTCCTAAGATGGACTGATACAGAGTTATTTTTCTGTGTGGCTGATACACTAAAACTTTAGCCATGGCGTTTGTTCGAGCTATTTACCTTTATTCTAAATTAGTCACACAGGGAGGTTCCTAAACATCCTTAGAGATGCTAATAAATTCAGAGTTAGACATTTAGTGGCATTTTATTTTGTTCTAAGTGCCATTTTACAGGTTTTCACATATCATATTTTTAGTACCTGATTAGTTGTTTGTACTGAGTTTCAATCTTATAAAACTCAGACAGACTCTGTTGCATGGATTCATAACGAATATTAAGTAAATTGTCATTTTAATTTGTCGCGTAAAACATATTTCTATAACATTTAGCATCTACGTCACCATATATATTTCACAACTTGTAACAATTTCGTTTTACAATATTTGTAAATCATTTAGTACGTTTGTCAAGGCGCCAATGTGCCCTGACGTAGTAAAGTGATAAATATGTATTGTCAACAGATTCAATAATGACCTAGTTGATTTTGTCACCAAAGAATGAAAAATGTATATAAAAATAAACCTCCTGAAATTACCAAAATTATTGCGTGACGTTTTTTTATTATTTTGATAATAAAAATTGAAGTAAGGGATTGGTGTTTTCCTTTCCTTGCAGTAGTTATTCTAGTAGTAGTGCTTGTATTGTTACCTTAACAACCCTTAAATAGCTCAGAATTTGTAGAGATAAAAAAGGACACGTCTTTTCCTGTGTCAATTTAGTCGATTTTGAATTGATCTTGGAATTTATAACAAGTTTTCTGCATATTATTTAAAAAAATATTGCTTGGATTGCTTTTTCCTTTAGTAAACTTCTATGGGTGACCACTTCGATGAAGATGGGTGGGTGTCATCGTGTCTTCTTTCTGCGTCATAACCTAGAATCATCATGTCATCCAGTCGTGGTTGTGATTCTAGTAGCAGTTATTGAAACACAATAGAGTCATTGGCGTTGCACAACTTGATACCAGATTAACAACCAACGTGCTAATAATAATAATAAAATATTTTAATACACAAATTAAACTATCTCTAATCAATATAGTTAGTTTAAGTTAATAGTTAATTTAGTTCTATTCATAGCTGTTTATACTCACAGCAATAAATTATAATTTTATAATGTTGTTCGATATGTGTCATAACATGCATACAATAGTTATACATTACACTTTTAATAGCTATATAATAAACTTATAATAGTATATTAAAAAGCTTATTTGCTCATTATTGTAAAGGATTATATAGGTTTATAGCTTTATTGAGTCATGCCTTGTATACAGCTTATTTAAGGCATGGTCAGTTTCTCATTAACTATGATATCCGGAACCCTTCTATAAATTACAATAGAAAGGGATAATGGGGGATAAAGGTTAAATTAGATGTTCATGTGATTACGGGCAATAAAGGCCTTTTGTTTTGCGATCCTCAAAATGTGGCCTTAGGTTGGATGTTTCTTCTATTTTGCATTGATGTCAGTAGAGGTCCGCTACACAGGATGCTCCAGCGTAAATATTTTTAATGAAAAAAGTCTTATTACAATAGTATTTTTACAGCCGCCATCTACTCCCAATTTAAGAAGAGCTATGTTAACTACACAGTATGAATAAGTACGAGAAAACTAAGACGCATGCATATAAAAATACTTATATTTAAAATGAAATAAATAAATAAAATAAGTTTTATTTTTGTTCCTTACATGTCTTATAACTATACATACATTTAAACATAAGAAGTTAACAGATTATTATTTGTAGATTGATACATTATTCAAAAGCTCAAAGCTAACAGCAAAAGTTTTTAATTGTGCCGTGATTGAAACTTCTGACGTAGCAGGACTCATACACCCCATAATCATAACAGGTCATTAATGTCCCACTGCAGGGACGGGTCTCCTCCCGTGACGGAGGGATTCTTGGCCTACTAATACCACGCTGGCCAGACGCATTGTTACATATCCACTCATCGAATTAACAAATCCTAATTTAAAATATACCTACATTTTGTTACTCCCAAATATATATCTAAATCCCGTTACTAATCCAGCCATTAATCATACAACATCACATACAAATAAGCGTAGTTACATACAAATGTCATACGTATATAATCCGAGCACGTGGACAGATGTCGATGTGTTTGATAGCCACGTAAGTAAGCCGATCAGTTCTTGCAGGTTTATATGTGTAATGTTGTGTGGAAAAGTGTTTTGGATTTAGGTTTTATTTTAATTGGCCTATCAGAATGACTCTATGGTGCCTGATGTTAAGCATCCAATAAAGTCCAATAATAGCGAGCACCATGCCAGCTACAATATTCGCAGAGGCATGAATGTCTCCAGTATGCCGGTTTTAGAAGATGCTTTTTCACGCCTCGCTTGAAAGTACCAGGATCGTAGTTTAAAGGAAACACATGGGCTGGCAAAGAGTTCCACAGTTTGTTTTAGTTTTTGTAGGAATCGGGTGTATTATTTTAAAGTAACTCTGATGTAATACTAGGCATGGAAAATGTTCTTTTAGGTGGCATTTATTTAGTGTCCTAGAAAAATAAAGTTTGGTATTATGCTTATTTGACGTAGATAAAAAAATAATGGACAAATAAATATTAGATTTGTAAGTGTAGTAGACTTGCAAATATTAGATTTGTAAGTAAATTCATATGGACATTAAGTTGCTGGATATTATTATTTTAATTCAAAATTGTGAAAAAATTACGTTCCTGTACCATTCAAGCCTGATAGAGAGAACATTTTGTATCAATTTATGCACAATCTAAAATAATGATTTCATACAATACCACCAGTATCAATTTAATATGAGTTCAGAGTAACTTAAAAACTGATCAAGATACGTTTTTGTAACTACCTAATAAAATTATAATATTTTTCACACGTGCTTAAGAACTAAATTATAGATGAACGTACTCACTCATATACAGTTTTGTAAATACAAACATAATAATTTACTAATCACTATACTTTTTATGTTGGATAACTTTACGAAACCACCATGTTTGTGTAAAAAAATAATATACTTGGGCGATGAACAAACCAGTTAATTTTAGCACGGCAGCCAAATACACGATCAACATGCCACATTATCGATAATAAATATAATTTACAGTTAAAAACTATGCACTCAACTGTACCTAGAGTGACCAGCCTTCGCCTAGCGACACATCGTTGACATTCAGTTGACAGATACGAAATCAGTGATGTTTTGACACAAGTCCCTCTCGAACAGTGTTTATCTAATTAACACATTGTATTGCAGCTAAACTCATTACAGAGTAATGAAGCGAGGTATTAATTTAATTATACGGGTATTTACATAGGCACATTAAAAGGCTTGTGGCGAGGTTTTATTAGTTTTTTTTTTATATTTGATAAAAAAATCTTGTATTAATCAATGGCGACTTAGTATACACCTGTCATGTCATGTATAAGAACAGGCTTAAAGTCTAACGCAGGACTATTTATGGAAGATAGAAAAGATATTCCTCTTCATCTTCTTTAGCTTGCTTGGAAACTTGCCAGAAAGCTCAAGAAAATCATTTATCAATTTTGTGACTATTGAATTGTTGTTTGCGTATAGCTCGCATACCAGCATGTCAATTCTCGTTCCTAAAATTCGGTTAAGTTAACTTTTAGTTGTCATGTTTTTGCTATTGCAATTGTAATCTTTTGTGGTCGTGTTAAAGTTTTATTTAGAGTGTGACAATTTGACAACTAAAAGTTAACTTAACCGAATTTTAGGTACGAGAATTGCCATGCAGGGCACGATCCCTAGCATGAAGTTAGTATTTTTTTTTTTAAATGTAAAATACCTGATATACCTAGTTACAAAGATGCAGTTATTATAAACATTTGTACCTCTTTTGAGCAGAAGTAGGTATTTATACGAAATCCGCTTGGCTACGAGTTCTGTAGTTATATTATTTCTTCATCTTCTTGACTCTATTTCCGTACACATATGGTTTAAAACAATGTGCATCTGTAACGCAGTCTTCATTCTAGAATTGCCCTAATATTTCCCGTTAATTTAAGATACTTACCTCTATATTTTTATTTTTCCTGAAGTTGTGGATGTCTATTTATAAACTACGGTTTTAATTGTTATTACTATTATAACTATACTTAATTTTAATTTTCGACAATCGACAACTTTTAGAAATAATCCATCAATAAGATTGGTTTTTCATTTGTTTTCGTATTGGGCGGCTAACTTTAAAATTAAAAATCTTTCGTTACAATCTTATGTATTTTTTTTCTTTAACGCTCCGTAATTAAAAATAAAAAAATACATAAGATTGTAACGAAAGATTTTTAATTTTAAAGTTAGCCGCCCAATATAAAAACAAGCGTAAAAATGCAATTGTTTCTTATTGAGCCACCCAAGAGGTAAATTCTTTACTACTATACAAAACATACTCTTATATTTAATAGCTTAAATGTATTTTAATTGTCGATATCTACACATTTATGTATAAAGAAATGGTAGGTCATTAGGGTTGCCAATTGGTCTTATAAATAATTGATTGAGCGCATATTGTTATGCAAATTAACAAATACTTATCTGAAAACGATTATGACACAAATCAATACGGGGAGTATTTATTTGTGTCATAATCGTTATCTGCCCTTACTTACACTTAAATTTTGTCATTTGTAATTTTCAAAATGGATAATATTCAAACTTAAGTCAGTATTAAAAAATATACTTGCATAAAGCCAACTGTTTTTAGGCTAACCTAATTTTAAAATATTATCTTTTAATAAGAAAAACCAAAACAGATCAGGAATGTGTGTTTCATACAAAAAATATCCTGCGTATAACTTGCTTTAATTTTTATGGGTAATCTCCGTGTGGTGACGGAGTAAGAATACAGTGTGTCACCACCCCTTCTCATCTAATGGGTGTCGTAAAAACTGACTAAGGGAGTATCCGTGAATATTATCTTTACGTAATAAAAAGAAGGAAAACATGAAATTAAACCCTATACCAATCCGTTTGACCAGCTTGGTATTAGTAGGCCAAGTATCCCTCCGTCATTGGAGGAGGCCCGCCCCTGCAGTGGTTAAAGGGCTGTTATGAATTAAAACATAAAACCTAAGGGTTAACCTTTGATAAAATATTTATGGGAACATGTAGAGCAAAACTTGTCTAGAAAAAATTTTGAAACATAAGCCATAGCGGCATAGACCATTGCGTTGCATTTCTTGGTTAAAGGCCTTTACGTGGCTCACTAGCGCCGCCAATAAAAAAAAAACATAATTCGCAAATAGGATCAATAATGCAAAATGTTGGTAACTAAGTCTTGAGAAAAGGCAATAAAGTATTTGTATAACACACTCTCACTCAACACTCTAAATGTTTTTACATAGATGAATATTGCATTATAAACAAAAATGGCCGTTTTTTTGCCGCCAATAGAAAAAAAAACATTTTTTTTTCTATTGGCGGCACTAGTGAGCCCTATAAATGCTCTTAAGCTCCCCGATAAATAATTATAAACAAGGTTAAATTTAGTTTTGAAAACTTATTAAAATAAATTACATATCTTAATAAAAATATAATTTTACTCTCAATATATTTAAAAAGAACACAAAATGAACTGTATTAGAATATTACCAAAAACGCATTCGACAACCCTACCACACTCGCATACTAAAGCAAGAGCACGTACACATTTGAAACAGTTTCTGATGTAAGTCGTTCAGTACCTGACAGCCGTAGAAAATACACAATTAACAGCCTCATGGGTATTACCTTAATGGATTTATGTACTTATTGATGGATCAATCAAAAGTCCACTCATGACTGGAGAGGGCTTAATTGATAGATGTGTTTAGATCGAAGAAGCTTCGAGATTATTCTTTGTTTTGCCGACTTATATTTTATGTGTTATTGTGCAGTGTATACTTATATTATTTTGTAATTTATTTGATATGTTTAAGCGCAGTGTTAAACTTTCCACATCGTACTCGTGTTTTGTAATCTTTAAAACAAGTTGGAGATTTGTTTTTGACATTACTTACAATAATAATATGGATAAAATAATTAATGAAAATTTATTAGTCATATTTGTTGAATTGGTTTTAAAGCACAGTATATTCAAACAAACACCTTAATGAAAAATATGAATAAATTATTTTTAAAAATTCAACAAATTACAATTAAACAGGCAAAGCAAGTACTATACTTAAAATTGATTAAGCCAACACTGTGTTAGTACCTAGACGGTATATTGCAGAATAGACCTACCACCTGCACAGTAAAAAGACCGAATAATGCAAATATTAAAGTCAAATACCTAGTCATATAAATGTTAAATTACAGTATATCCTATCCTACTTCCTACTAATATTATAAATGCAAAAGTTTAGTGTGTTTGTTACTCTGTCACGCAAAAACTACTAAATGAATTTCGATGAAATTATAAATATAAGTTTAGGGTGTATAATTACTTTTAAGCTACAACGCAGGTAAAGCCGCGGGAATCAGCTAGTTGAATATAAAGTACTAACTCATATTAGTTCCATACATCCAATACAGTTAGTGTATGAGGCTACATTATAATGTGATAACAGTCGCACTACAGACCGTTCCCACGAATGCAGATGTCCATAAATTATAGAGATCCAATAACAGTGACTATTAAATCAGGTTCGGTACGCGGAACACTATCGTATATAATAACACTGCACTTTGCACTAGGACTGCGGGGAAATGATTTAAATTGGAGCAAGTTCGAATGGTGCAAGTTAGAACTTATGAACATCCTTAAATATTTTTGCACGACGCACGTTTCCGTTAAACTAATCAGTCCCTCGCTTGACGGTCAGTCACACGATTGTATGTATACCAGATTTGGAGTAAATTGGTTTTTCTACAAACTGTTTGGTTTCTTGAGGGTCGCACGGAAAGGTCTGACCCGAAAATGTACAAAAAAACAAAATGGTTATTAAATAAGATTTAATAGGTACGAGTATTATCTTGGAGGGTGGCTGAAACTGGCTGTTTCGGTTTAGCCTCTTTTAGATCAAAAGAGGCTCAATCTGTGTAGTTTTTGCCCAAGTTGGATATGAAATTACTTTAGAAAAACATAAAAGTACTGACATTAAACTGTTCATTTTCTACTACAGTAAACAACAGTCATGAAACAAACTATTTAGACAATATACTCAAAAAATTTAAAATAGAGAACTTGAAACCTTTCTCTTGCAAGCGTGTTATGAGTAAACCCAGCGCACTGGAAAAGTCTCAATCTCAACAAGGAAACTTTTTGTAATCTTGCATTAACCCCTGGTCTACATTAATAATAATATTAGAATTAATTATTACTTAGGGATCTCAAATCAAATCAAAATAATCATAGTTTAAAACGTAGGTGTTACTTTGTTGGTTATTTCTAAAGCCAAATATTTACACCACTTAAACACGAAACTATTTACTCGGTATATGTATAATCAATGATTTCTACATTACAAGATAATGATGACCTTTCCATTACTAATTGTATAACATTTTTAATGATTGACAGCCATTAAAACAACACGATTCCTTTCACACTTATTTTATTTAAATATAATATACTAATGTGAAGAGAAATCAGGTATTATATTTTGCACGGAAGCATATACTATAGAAAATACGTTATCATCTGAGTAGTCCAAAAAGAGATAGAAGATCCATATTTAATATTATAAATGGGAAAGTGTGTTTGTCTGTTTGTCTTTCTTTCGTGACTGTGAATTGACGTGATATTTTAAGTGGAGATAGTTAAAGGGATGGAGAGTAACATAGGCTACTTTTTGCCCCTTTCTAACCCCCCACTTCCAAAAAATGGGGGGTGGAAGTATGGAGCATTCCGCAATTTAAAAGATAGAAAGCTAAAAATTGGTATGCGGACTATTTATGACAAGCAAAAAAAAACAATCATTTTTTTTAATTCGGTGCTACCCTGAATTTAACGCGAGCGAAGCCTCGAGCAAAAGCTAGTATTACATAAGAATAGAACCGTAAGTGCAAGCGAGATAGATATAAAGAAATGATATGGCTTTAACAACCAAATAATAATGTGATATCTGTAGGTTTATATTAACACTCGTATTAACATTTTCATTTATCATGTAAATCATAGCAGCTTCATTTCTGACCTCTACCTTTTGCCTAGCCTCTGGATAATAATTTATTTGAGTTGAAATAAAACTGTACTGTAATGCAAAAAGCGTTGTCAGTCAAATTGATGCAAGCTTTTAAGAATTGAATCTAGTTTTGTGAAATGTTTAGTAATCTTAATAGTTATTTATTGTTTTGTAGTTCGGTTTTTACATTGCAGATTATTATTTATTATTATTTTCATTTTTATATCTAAAGTCCTGCAAATTTTTCATTATGTCGAATTGTGTCAGTTGTGTCTTACAGTAGACACAAATCTTCTTTTCTCTCATATTAGCTCTTTCAAATATAGCATGAAAAAGAATTTAGCTCAATCGTATATTTAATCTCGACGTAGGTATAGTAGGTATTTAGTATTGAAGCATTATCAGTAAAAGCTAACCTGTGCTTGCAAGGAACACTAAACATCATTGTAACTTTAAACTTTAATTGCTTGTTGTTCTGAAGTTTATTTTTTAATCACAAGATGTGATTATCTTTTAAATACAAAACTGCAAAACATTTCTTCTACATCGAACAAACATAATGCTCCTAATGACTTCCCCATGTCTGGTGGTACAAGGCCAGTTTTCTGATCTTCAACGTTGCTGAAGGTCGTTCTAACAAAGACAGCTATTGTGGCAATGTTGTAAGCGGATGCGTAATGTGGTGATTATAATCAGAATGACGAATTTAGCTAAGCTTTTGTACTGGTGAGACACCTGCTTTATTTGATTAACGATTGTATGTTTATGGCGCGTATGAATCGTCTGGGATTATAATGTTAAGGAGTTAATTGAGTACACAGTTGGTTGCAAATTAACTCCTCCAACACACTGATATTGTAAGCTATGTTATAAATTTAATTCTCCAAAAATGTCTGCAAGTAAAACAGTGCTTTTTGAAGTCTATTAAAATTACCCAAAATCGATGACTACTTTTGGAAAAACTAAATAATGTAGTATGTAAGCATTACTCAAAAAACAAAAAATAGTGTAATCATTATTCTAGATAGAAACAGCAATACCACAACAACAAAGCATAGTTAATAAAAAATTAATTCCGATCTTCATATGCAAAAACAAACGCTCACATTAAAAATAAACAATACGAAAACAAAAGATTTATATCAATAAGCATCGAAATAAGCGTGAAAAACAATTATAATCCAATTTGTTCGCAAAGAGGTGCTAAATAATTCTACAGCGGCTCGAGTCATTAGCTGACAGATAATTTTAATCTTCGATTAAACGTTAGTTCTGTCAGGTGACTGAGTAATGAGAGTTTGTAGTTTACGGTGTTACATTGATTACGTGGAGATTAAAATTGAATTTGTTTTCATTGTGTTGGAGATGTACTACAAATTACGCTAAGATTGTAGTACAAGCTATGTAGATTCGATATGGTGAAGAATGTTTCTTTAAGATTATTTTCAGTATGCACAGCAAGCCTATTCCTATAAGATTTTTTTTTCACAAAAGATTAATTTAGCTTTTTGGAGAGTTTCTTTTTATTTCTTTTTCTTTTCTGTAAGAAATTAGCACAGACAAAAAACAAACATTCTCTAAAACGCCTAACAATTAAAATAGCCCGAAAATTTTGACTGCAATCTGTGTCTCTGTAAATTAAATTAAAAACGCCATAGCGCATTCCAAATAAAATTTGTTGTATGGGTAGCAGCTTTTTTATGCATAAATGTGCAATATACCTATTAGACATAAGTATAACAAACTTATCTCATCGGAAGTCTTTATACATACAGTTTGTCTTAGTAAAAAGTACAAAAATAAAGGTACCAAAGTAATATTTGATGTACCTACTAGATTAATCCCACCATTTAATATTACAAGTACTTCTACAGTCCAAATAATCAAACCTTTTTAACTTCATTTGCATTTAAACCTAGCATGTCAAGTAGTGGGTCGTCGTACTTTTACAATAGTGCACTCATTAGTACGCAAACCGCATTCGCTAATTACAAGTACACGGTCAACACCGTTCCAGGTGTCGCCCTCTTGTATCTCTTTTTACTTGAATGACCTAGGCTGTGTCTTCTAGGAAATGTTACGTTGATTTTGTTGGAGTTACTATTTGAATCTGCACAAAACATATTGTATTCTCCATGTGGTGACGGAGTAAGAATACAATATGTAACCACCCCATATCATCCCATGGGTGTCGTAAACACCGACTAAGGGACTATCCGTGATTTTTACCTTTACGAAATAAAAAGAAGGAATACTTGAAATTAAACACTATACCAATCCGTATGGCCAGCGTGGTATTAGTAGGCCAAGTATCCCTCCGTCACGGGAAGAGGCCCGTCCCTGAAGTGGGACGTTAATGGGCTGTTATGATAAAAACATATTGGCCGTATATTCCTCGAATACTGAGTTTATTAAGCTAGACAGTTTATTAACTAAGACAAAGATAAATTTCTTCTAGTCTAGAACTACTAACAACGGTCTGTCCATTCGAAAAAAGTTAAAAAGTTCGGGAATTCCTTACTAAGCCTAACTATAAAGTTAGGCAGACATCTCAAGGGCCGTGGGTTTTCACTTTATGTTCAAATTAGCTGACCCGTGCCCACTTCGTTAGGCGGCGAAAAAAACGCGTCACTTTTTTAAACATATTTCATTACTGCTCCACTCCTATTAGACATAGCGTGATACTATAGCCTATGACACTCCCCGATAAATGGACTATTCAACACAGAAATATTTTTTTAAATCGGTTCAGTAGATTCAGAGATTACCCCCTACAACGTCACAAACACACAAACTTTACCTCTTTATAATATTAGTATAGATGTAGAGTAAAGAAGGATTTGGCTATCTCGGCAAAGTGAGAGCCACTGTGATCAGGCTGTCCTCATACCTCGACTATACTCGAAAAAATCCAAAAATACCGCAACATTAAAATAAAAAATTCTGCAATGGCCTGACAGCTGTATGATACTGGCTTTAGGTCAAGTCTTTGATTCTTGTATTCTTTTATACATGTCAAGATTTCCATCTTTTGTTGTAGTAAGTAGTATTCCACCTAAATGTTAAATGACTTTAAAGCTTTATAAAGAATTACTCGTATAGGTCAGTAGGATAGCGTCATGACAATAAGGCATTTTACAATATTGAAAAAAATGACAATAGGGTTATTGAATGCCACCATCAAAATCTTCAAGGAAGTTCCATATTTTTGCGAAACCCCTAATTGTAGGTTGTAACTAAATACATTTTGTTAATACTTAACTTTCACCTCACAAATTACTGGAGCGTGACCGGCTCAATATTATAATATTCTCGGGCTTTGTAATAGTTTGTTAAATGTCCACTTATCGTGTCAGAGACCCGCATTGACTTGCCTGCGCATAGTACACACGCTTGCGTACATCACACGTATGCACCTTTAAACCTATAAAGGGACATAAATACCGTATTGGGCAAGGATAATCTATCTCTAATATTATAAATAGGTAAAGTTTGTGTGTTTGTGAGTTTGTGACGTTGTAGGGGGTAATCTCTGGACCTAATTAGCCAATTTTAAAAATTCTTTCTTTGTTGAATAGTCCATTTATCTGGGAGTGTCATAGGGTATTATAGTATCACGCTATGACTAATAGGAGTGGAGCAGTAATGAAATATTTTTAAAAAGGGACGTTTTTTTTCGCCGCCCAAGGAAGTGGTCACGGGTTAGCTAGTGTAACATAAATAAAGAGTTTTATAGATTGTTTTTTAAATTATCGTCTTTATTGACACAGAAAGTACCACTGTAAGAACAAGCCTGCTCTGCTGGTTTGTCAGGCACTTGACTATTTGATCAAAACTGTTAGGTAGTGACCCACTAATGATGATTTACTTTATAAATCCCATCGTTATCATTAATATGTATAATTAACACCCATGTCAGAGCAATCTTTCATTCTTGGATGCAAAGATATCGAAGTCAAGACAGTATTCGAGACCTGTAAGTATAATCAAATCCCTTCCTTAAGTCATTCTTCTTAAAGTAATCAGAAGGTCATAAACGACCCACAAAGCACGTCGCTTACGACCTTCTTAAATATCCGACTGTGATCCCTAGTAAAATTGCACCCCTCAGGCAGTTATGCGTCTAGAGACAAGTGTTACAAAAAGATCAGGAACTGTTGCTATATATTATTGTGAACATGTGACCCGCCGCTGGCTACATTCTGATGTTAAACTTTGTTCTAACAACGCGACGTTATGTGCGGACATTTTGTTTTGTTAACCTCTCCCTTGTTTTACATCGCAGATTATTTTATATAAGTGTGGTGATGAAGTAATATTATGTGCTAAGGGAATAAAGGTTTCTTTAGCATGAGACCATCTAGTTTGGTATTATCGCTCTGTCCGCTAAATTCACCAAGAATTCATCTTAAAGGACACATAACAAAAGGTCATAAACGAACCACAAAGCATGTCGCTTACGACCTTCTTAAATATCCGACTGTGCGTTATGTGATCCCTAGTAAAATTGCACCCCTCCGGCAGTTATGCGTCTAGAGACAAGTGTTACAAGAAGATCAGGAACTGTTGCGATATATTATTATGAACATGTGACCCGCCGCTGGCTACGTTCTGATGTTAAACGAACGTTCTAACAATACGACGTTATGTGTGGACATTTTGTTTTGTTAACCTCTCCCTTGTTTTATATCAGCAGGTTATTTTGTTGAGGACTGTAAGCACTCGTCATATCCCCCTTACTCATAAACGCCTCTTGAATTTAATCAATGTTTAGCGAGATTTTTATTCCGAAAACCAATCTTATTATGCTAATCAATTGACTAAAATTTAAGAGGCCATTATGAGTAAGGAGTATATCTTTGTGGTGATTAAAGGTTATACTTAGGTGTTTTGGTGATAGGTTTCTTTTAAAGAGGGCATCTCTGGTTAGTAAACCTTCAAGCAGAAGTATGTGTAAATATTACTACGTTGTGTGTAGATGGAAGGATACAGAAAAAAGCCTATCAAAGAGTAGCTTGGTTATGCTCTGGTATTGGTGAAGTGTATGAGTGACCAATACTACCTTTAGATACGGCTATTCTCAGTGGCTTCCATATTTAAAAAAATTAGTTATACATGTAATAATCAACTATTCTAAGTGTAACATGGTATTAGAATTTATAGAGTATGGTCTATGGTCCTTACGAGGTAATGCGAGTGGCGCGTACTGTACCGCCGATACGCTGTTGCGGTTTCTATGGACTACCCTTAGTGTATGGTACAAGATAAAAGAGAACGGAGATATTCTGTTAAGATTAAAAAAATCTACTAGTGAAAGATTTTATTTATTTAAATTAAATTTTCAAGTGCTTAATTAATTAGTTAGATGTTTTAAAATAGTTATGAAGTTATTGAGATTTAGCACTAGAAATAACTTATGTAGGTATTTAGAACTGTCTAGTTAATAATATCATTATACAAAAATTTTCAAAAATCATAAATAAAAAAAAAATTTCTTCCCTTACAAATAAAAAAAAATATAAATAGGTTTGTGAACTTACATAAATTGTAATTGTAATATACTTACAATTCATCATAACACCAATACCCACTGCAGGGACAGGCCTCCTTCCGTAACGGAGGGATACTTGGCCCACTAATACCACGCTGGCCAGACGGATTGGTATAGGGTTTAATTTCAAGTTTTCCTTCTTTTTATTTCGTATAGTTAATATTCACGGATAGATCCTTAGTCGGTTTTTACAACACCCATGGGATGAGATGGGGTGGTGACATAATATTGTATTCTTACTCCGTCACCACACGGCTGCAATACTTACAATTGCACATTCTTAAATAAGATTAAATTTTATGCTAACTCGCATTCCTCTTTTCAATTAAACCACACTAGACCTGATATTGGAAAATTGTCTAAATTATTAGCTGCCTTTGTAACGGCTTGCATCGTGGGAAAACAGGCTTAGTTTTCACATGAAATTATTGTTAGATATTACCGAAAGCTGTTGCGGTCACTCAGTTTATAAGTTTCACTTGAAATATGTATTAGTTGAAATAATAATATATTTAAACTGAACATGAAGATTGGACTCTCTTATTGAAATATAACGTACATGTGAATATGTTCGAATGCAGCAGTAAGTAGTTTATTTGCGGTAATAATTTCATAATTGTCATAATCCCACAGCTAAAAGATGTCCATTCATGATAATCATTTCGTGTGGTGACGGAGCAAGAATACAATATTTATGTCACCACCCCATCTCATCCCATGGGTGTCGTAAAAATCGACTAAGGGACTATCCACAAATTATCTTTACGAAATAAAAAGAAGGAAAACTTGAAAATAAACCATATACCAAGCCGTCAGGCCAGCGTGGTATTAGTAGGCCAAATATCCCTCCGTTATGGGGAGAGTCTCGTCCCTGCAATGGGACATTAAAGGGCTGTTATGATGCTGATAATCGTAGTAATCAAAAGACATCTTCTGCTTGCCAAAGGCTTCTTGCGAATGGTTTCATTGCACGTGATCTTGTACTTTCGTTAACACGCGGTCAGTACAATCGGTAGAGGTCTCAGTCACTCTGTTTTATCTGGTATCCATTTGCTAATTCAAAACATTTCTGCCCTATCAGCTATCAGTTTTGCTAGCTGTAGACTCTCGTTATTGCTAGTTAAATTGTTATTTTAAACGCAGGCAACTGTGTCGATGACTATGATTATCTTACGAATCCTTCATTTTTATTCTGACCACTTAACGACATTCCCAAGAAACATCTGGTACCTAATCAGCACTTAAATTTAGTTAAACTTCGAAACATTCTAATTCCGTAAATAAACATAAATTAGTCTTACATATCTTTATTGATATCATAACAGCCCATTAATGCCCCACTGCAAGCCTCCTCCCGTGACGGAGGGATACTTGGCCTACTAATACCACGCTGGCCAGACGGATTTGTATAGGGTTTAATTTCAAGTTTTCCTTCTTTTTATTTCGTTGACAATATACACGAATAGTCCAATAGTTGGTTTTTACGACACCCATGGTATAAGATGGGGTATTGTTTTTTTACTCCGTCATCACACGGGGCATTTTATTGATAACTGATATTGTATTTTAAACAATTATCACGCAGCGCGTCAAGAACGTGCTGATGCCATAGTGGTCACAATAAGATTACTACAGAAAGTCACGGATTCAAATGTACCTTAAGACATTTATTTATTACAGATTTTAACTCTACGTAAACAAAAGCAGGAAGACTTGTCCATTACAATATATTACAAAGTAATCTACATTCACACCTTCCAAACATCGTGAAGTTTGACGCCAATAACTCCTGGTTAACAGCATTCTCATGTGTTCATATAAGTTGGGAGCCTTTGTTCTGTGCTCACGGAATTTGAGCTAAAATACGGAAAGCATGAGGATGCCCTTATACATAAAATAGGTTAGGAGTTAGTGGCTCTCCGGTTGCGGCGGTAATGTATCGCGTTCCCACGATACACATGAGGCAAAGGTGTGTTCCACTTGGGACTTTTCAGGAAAAGATGGCACCTTTGAATTTATAGGTATGTTAACATTTTTATTCCAGAATGGATTATAGATTATGGATGTTATTTATATGTTAAGGGGATTGTTTATTTTATTAATCAATTTATTACACCAAATATTAGCTTTTACGTTTTAGTTTACGGTTTGCTTTCGCGACTCTGAAATTGTGTAGCTTAAAAAAAAGTATTATGTTAGTAAATAACGATACATTAGTAAATATTTAAAAAAATTAAAGAAATACTATTTGTGGAAAATGATTATTTTCAAATGAACACAAAACATGATACATTAGGTATTGTCCCACTGTAATAATTAAATTAGAGAACCATATTGCGTCGATGTTTATGACGTCAAATGGGAAAACCAGCTATAAAATAATACAATAAACATCCTTATTGCAATACAAAACAAGAATTATCATTAACTAGCAAAAAATATCACTCAAAAACTACAAAACAGATGCCTTAATATGTTTACAAGATATCCTGCGGTGACTAAACTTTAAGAATGTTCACGAAATACTAAGATCTGTACCATCAATTAGTTGTTGTAATACATCCGTGATGAAATACAACCATATTTAAAATTTATTCAGCTTAAAAAAATAATACACTCGTAATCCTTACTAATTTACACAATGCCGTTTATTCCTTAGCTAAACAAAGCTTGTAAGTATGTATTATGAATACAAGATTACATGGTATACATACTTACTCATCTACATAGAAAAACCCAGAGACTGTATCAAACAACCATACTCATGCACAATTTGTTTTAAATTCTGCGTTATTTGAGCTCCTCATAGCTTTTAATTTAAGTCATCACGTCTCGTAGTGATCGTTTCAATATTAATTTATTAAATTGTTCAAATTACATTAGCTTTTATTTTTTTAACATAGGTACTTCAATTTCCGTAATACTACAATTGGAATTTTGATCTTCCTTTGAACGAATAATGGTAGTATATACGAGTCTCAAGCGGAATAAACCATCGACAAGCAAGGCGGGCGCATCGCGTGCTCCACTATATTAGCTAATAAGATTTCCGCACACTCACTCACTCATTGATTTCACTTCTTTATGCCATTGATTGAACGTTTCACGTCGATCACCGGAGTTATATTGTTCTTTTTCCATGAAAATAATAATATATACATTTTACGTACGTTTTTGTATACAAAATGATTTTTTATGAAGAATACAATTTTAAGAATATTTTTATTTAAAATGAAGGAGAGCGTGACTTGGTTGGTGAATTTGGTACAAAGTTTAACCTAGATTATTAGTTTCTTTAGGTCAATAAATAGGTTGGTGGCTATATATATTTGTATATTGTATTGTATTTTATTATTTTTTAAATTTTATTGTATGCTGCTTTTTTGTGTTAATTAATTAAGTTTGAGTGTCTATGTTTTGTTAAATGGATCAAGTTATCTGAATACAAATTTATTATTATTATTATTGTTATCCCTTTTCCATAATACTCGGGTCTATTGGAGACCCGGTTCTTTGGAAGGCATACATCGGGCCGAAGCCAAGACGAAGAGGCCCTTTAAGAGATATTTAATCTGGTAATGGATACACAGGGCAGATACCATCTCTGAACGCACAATATGATACACCCAGTGATGGTCCCTGCCGAGTGCAATAACTATTGTAGTGCATCTGTAAGGATGCAATGGAAATTTAAATAATAGACTATGGATGAGTATGTTCAATGGACCGGTTATTGGGCTATGGAAGGAGACTACCGGATACCTGTCGTGATAATCAGTCTCTATATTATAAAAAGACAGGTAGTGACTTGCCACCTCGTTGAGTGGGCCCCACAAAACGGCCGCACGTACAGTGCGACAATGGAGCAACATCTCTTAGAGAGGCTAGAAGCTGTGGAGAGGTGAGTCTGCGGGGCGCCAAATTCCGGTCAACCGTTCAAGGGCCCCCGGCGTTATGACATTTTACACTTCCAGCTTGGAGCATAGGATCCGCTCTTGCGTATTCCAGTCCTGGCCGACCAATGAAGGTAAGCCAGGCCATCAAGGAATCAGGGTCCGTGGTGTCGCCACTCACCAACAGCTCGCCACAAGCTGCCCCTGCGGGCTTATTATTATTATTATTATGTTTCTCTTTTCCATAATACTCGGGTCTATTGGAGACCCGGTTCTTTGGAAGGCATACATCGGGCCGAAGCCAAGACGAAGAGGCCCTTTAAGAGATATTTAATCTGGTATTGGATACACAGGGCAGATACCATCTCTGAACGCACAATATGATACACCCAGTGATGGTCCCTGCCGAGTGCAAAAACTATTGTAGTGCATCTGTAAGGATGCAATGGAAATTTAAATAATAGACTATGGATGAGTATGTTCAATGGACCGGTTATTGGGCTATGGAATGAGACTACCGGATACCTGTCGTGATAATCAGTCTCTATATTATAAAAAGACAGGTAGTGACTTGCCACCTCGTTGAGTGGGCCCCACAAAACGGCCGCACGTACAGTGCGACAATGAGGCAACATCTCTTAGAGAGGCTAGAAGCTGCGGAGAGGTGAGTCTGCGGGGCGCCAAATTCCGGTCAACCGTTCAAGGGCCCCCGGCGTTATGACATTTTACACTTCCAGCTTGGAGCATAGGATCCGCTCTTGCGTATTCCAGTCCTGGCCGACCAATGAAGGTAAGCCAGGCCATCAAGGAATCAGGGTCCGTGGTGTCGCCACTCACCAACAGCTCGCCACAAGCTGCCCCTGCGGGCTTATTATTATTATTATTATAACTGGTGAAATATAAATTATTTGTAACCCACGTCCCATGTCACGTCTATGTACGATTCATTTACATTGTTTTGCTATTGTGACTACTTTTGGAACTATAAAACAGATAATGGATTTACGATTATGTACCGTAGCACATCAAGCTTATATTTTCATAAGTAATGGGTTTTGATACAGTAGAATAAGGTATATAGGTGTCTAGGTGGGATTACCATTCATCACCTTTGATTTCAATTTGACTTTTTAGTCCAGTTTTTGTAATAGGATGTATAAATGTACTCCGTAACTGCGATAAGAAATAAACACATACTTGACTTTAAAATATCCTTAACAATATTAATCAACCAGCAGCACCATCATCCAATATAACAAGGACCATGAAATATCGTCGCCTGAATGCTTATTTGCTCAACGGACCATTTTGACGAATTTCACTTTTTAATGCAATTTTATTAAGGATCAAATTGCGGTTCGATTGGTATATAATACTTGCTGTTTGGACTTAAAATACATTATTTATAAGGAATTTAAGTTTTTGAAAACTAACACAAGAGAATTTAAGCTTAATACTTAATTGCTCAAAGTCCGTAGAGAAACACCAAACGTGCATCCGAACATCGATTAAGTGCTTAAGTATTCAATCTCCTAACAGGTAACCAATCACGACATCGCATTTTGATGACGCAATACGCCGCCATTATTAATTTATTTTGTGACGAAGCTGGTGCTCGCACGCATTTGAGTTAAAACTAACGCGAAATATAGAAAAAACGTATTAATTTTAATAGAAAACAGTACCTGAAATGTCCGTGACGAAATATAAATCGGAAAATATAGTCACAACTATAGAAAAGAATCGGTAACTTGTATTTTTGTTAACATTTCTTTGCAGATTATCACTGCGTATCGTTAACTTATAGTACAGGATGTTTAAATTTAATTCTTATAATTTCAGGTTTAATTAAATCTTTAAATCAAATTGTGACGTATCTATAAATGAACAGATTGTTTCGAACATTTCGTAAGGTGGTAAAATATAACTAATATAATAATAAAAAATATTGCTTTTGTGCGGTGACTGTCAAAATATACCTGCTACTTGCATGTTTGCTAATTGTGAAATGGGTAAATTTCTTAGCATTAAATGGGTAGTTTTGTGTTTACGTATACCTACGCTTTGTGTTCGCAATGATGTTAGATGCTAGATAAGAAGATTAATACTATTTTTTACTCGCCACAGATCCATTGCTCACATTGTAAATCTATTTTTATTATGTCCGTTGCTTTGCATTTTCTTCCCTATTTTGGATGAGAAATTCAGAACTAATTACGCCGTTGAGGAATGAATAGCCCATAAACTAAAGAATTCCTTATGAAAACATAAAGAATCGTCAAAAAAGGGTTAATTTTCTTAAAAAAAATCCAATCTAAATTGTTTAAATAGTGTCAGTATATTAATTATTTTTTATACGTATAGGTATGATCTTATCACCTTCTTATTTTCAATTTATGTCGTTTTAATTGTACATATTGAAATGAAGAAGTAGAGTCACGGTAATACCATAGTTCCATTTTATGTTGACATTACGTACGATGAATCAAGAATCCGACGAAAGAAGAATACGACGAATAAGGACTAATTCAAATCAGACACTAACCGAAAAGAAAATAAAATATATTAGAAGTACCTACAAATATATGAAAGCTGACGACAAAGCCTTTATGGAATCTCTAAGGTTTTGACAGGATCAGACAACATAAACAATACCAGGCGAAGTAAACGATCTTGTATCGGTACAAAAACAAAAAAATATTGTATTTTTTATTTATACTCGTATTGTATTATGTAAATTATGTGTTGGGAATTATTAATAATTACTACTAAAAGTAATAAATTTCGATCGATTAATCACGTTTACCAAAACATGTAATTATTATTAATAATAACCGGTAATTATTAATAATTTTCAATTAATCACATTTACCGTAACATATATATCAGTGTTTTTTTTAATTCTGTGTTTTTTTAATAATAAATAGCCAGTTAACTAGTTACTTTTTTTTACCACGATACCCAAACACACTGTATTTGGTTATAGGGCACTTAAGTACTAAATATACTCGAATGCAAAATGCTCAACCTCCACTCCAGTAGTGGTCTATCTCCAATTGCATAATTTGTTTTGTGTTTATTTGCTCAACCTCCATAAAAAATTGTGAAAATAAACATAACTCTTTGACTTTTTAATGATTATTTGTAATATATCATTTCATAAACACGTTAACTATTTTTTTAATATAAAACTTTTATAAAATCATATTATTTGCTTAAACTAATCAATAAAACGTCTCTGGTGTAAAATGTTGCAAATGGAGGTTGGACACTTAAGTATTCGTGCGACGATATACAGACTGACAGAAACTAAACCTTAAAAAATACAACCGATTTGAAAATCTACCTCTCTTTTAGACGATCAAAATAAGTAAACATTTACAAAAATATATTAGTACAACTATTGAGAAACAAACAGACAGATACACACAGTTACCTCCCAAATATCACTAAGAAAATTAATCAAAGCTCACTTAAGAAGCAAAACACTAAACAACAAATTATAATTAATCAAATTGAAAACAAGGCAGAAACAAGCGTCAGTTAAACCAGACTTGAATATTCACCACGCTAATATTAAAATGGACACAATCATCAGCAGCATTTACCATCATATAGGTCAAAGGTCAGACAATATCGCAACAGTATCCCACCATCATCCTATATAACAAGGACCATGAAATATACAGACTGACAGAACGAAACCTTAAAACATGCAACCGATTTGAAAATCTATCTCTCTTTTAGACGACCAAAATAAGGAAAAAAATTTAAAAAATATATTAGTATTATTGAGAAACAAACAGACAGACACACTTGCCTCCCAAATATCACTAAGAAAACTAATCAAAGCTCACTTAAGAAGCAAAACACTAAACATAAAATTATAATTAATCAAATTGAAAACAAGGCAGAACCACGCGTCAGTTAAACCAGACTTGAATATTCACCACGCTAATATTAAAAGGGACACAATCATCAGCAGCATTTACCATCATATAGGTCAAAGGGCAGACAATATCGCAACAGTATCCCACCATCATCCAATATAACAAGGACCATGAAATATACAGACTGACAGATTATGCTACGAAGGTTAAAGGTTAGGACTAAGCCTTACGCGAGATCGACTGGGCATAATGCGTTAGCTGTATACATGCTGTGAATTGGCTCCTTTCTAGATTAATATTGCGCTACTTATATTTTGCATGTTGTGGTTCAAGTTTTTGTTTTCATATTTATATACTATAAAAGGGCATTCAATTTGATCGTATAACTACAAACTGATACTTAGTAAGTTCAAATTCAGTCTAGGAATTACAAGGAATAATAGTCACGCAATGATTTCACTGCTCCGTGTGGTGACGGAGTAAGAATACAATATGTCACCACCCCAACTCATCCCATGGGTGTCGTAAAAACCGACTAAGGGACTGCCCGTGAATAATATCTTTATGAAATAAAAAGAAGGAAAACTTAAAATTAAACCAGACCAATCCGTCTGGCCAGCGTGGTATTAGTTATTTTACTAACATAGTTTTTAAGATTATTGTTACTAACACTATGAATTCCGGTTCGAAATAAACGAATTTAATTTTATTTTTATTTATTTTATTTTATTAGTAGGCCAAGTAACCCTCCGTCCTGGGAGGAGGCCCGTCCCTGCAGTGGGACATTAATGGGCTGTTATGATATGATGATTTCACTTCGTCCTTAACACTATGCTGCTCTTATCAAATCCTGTACACTTTGTTTGAAGGATCTGGTATCATAATAAATACACACGTGACCTGAAAGTTTTTATACAAATTTGTTGGAACACAAGTACGATAGGGTTGACGTATCCTCATGGATAAAAACTCACAATTAAATTTAGATTAAAAAAAAACAAGTATGATACCACACAGTTACTGTACACTATGGATTTTCGTAAGACCTTATATGATACTTCATATAAAGAAAATCTATAGTCCATACAAAGCCAATTTAGTGGGTAACTTGCCTGTATTAAAAAATGACCACTGATAATCCTTGACACTGCAGAAAGTTAAATGCAGCTAACCACCTCATCATTATTAATTAAAGACTAATTTGCGATCTATTCATAGAATTAAGAAATACTTTTTTTCGTGCAAAGCATAAATACATTAATTAGTCACAAACTTTAAATCATAGAAACCATTAGACATTTAAATTTCAAAACTTTAATTGGCATAAAACAATTAATCGCACTTTATTAGCCATATTTAAATAATTATAATATACATAATATATAATATGTATACTAATATTTATAAATATTGGCGAAATATTTCTATTGTTAATTAAGGATTTGGTAAAACATTCGTTAGGAGACATCAATTATGTATAATTTGATTGCGTTTTGATTGGTCCATCAAACCGTAACTTGAGTTATTGTTAAAAAAAACATGTTTTTTAAGAAAGCTTTATATTTCTGAGCAGAAAAGTTCAGGAATGGTGACCATGTACCGAATGATGATAACTTACAACTTAAAGTCTATTTTTTTATCTCGGACACTAAAATGACAACTACTAATGTCAAACGTAAAACTAATATAGCCAGCTTTTAAGAAACAGTGCTGTCCCTGTGTTTCGATTCGTTTTGTAATTATTGTAAAATATTTACGGTTGTTAGTATAGTCGAGAACTAAATGCCTTTATCACCTCTAGAGTTAATGTTAGTTGCATTTCATAAAACTATTAGGGTCAATATCGCACAACAAAACATCAGCTAAATCATGACGATACTTTGACATAATATCAGTTCTCATGTATTAGCAAATAGTTGTTAGATATTTATAAAAACAAATAGTAGAAGTTGCTGATAGAAGAGGTAGGTACTTTATACTCTTTCCATTGGTATACAACATCCTATAAAATAGTAAATAGTTTTTCTACAAAACATGTGTAATACATAAACATACATACTGTTGGTGTGCTTAACAAATAAATAAATAATTCGAAGTAATTATTGACGCTATAGTAAACGATGACTTTTTTTTTTCTTTTATTATAAAAATTAAATTAAAAATTAAATCTAAATTCTTTAATTTTTCGAAGATATTCGTGACGCCATGAAATGATATCTTTTCGGTCGATTAACGCGCTACGTCGTTTTCTGGTCATATATTTAAATTGCAGGTGTTTTAATATTTTATATAATGTGCTTCTAGAAAAGAATGGAAGTTCGGGGTCTTTGTTTACAACTTGCAGTATCTAAAAACAAAGAGTTGGTTAAAGTAATTATGTCTTCAAGTAATAGTTTCATTTTATTCTAGTTTTAACGAATAAAGAATAAAAACCATATAAATATCAGTACAAGAATAACCTTGTCCAGGGATGGTGATTCGTTTCTATAAAAGAATTGATGTTTAATTAAGAATTATATATTAATTTCATTATGAAACAAGATTATGATTATTTTATTATGCAGACTCAAAGATTAATTGTACTTACAGCCAAATAAAAATAAATTATGTACCAAAAATAAATTTTGTTTCATTTACTTACCTGAGTTTAAAATTAGAATTTGCACATTTTATATTATTACTTCCAAAAAACTGTATAAAATTTAAATTTATCGTTAACTGTTGATAGTGGTGGTACATCACCATACATAAATTGCACAAAAAAAGGTAACAGTAATGATATTTTAGTATTCGAGATTAAAAAACAGCCTATAGTCTCTATTTACCGTAATCGGCGGTACTAACCTATATTTTTATCGGTAAGTACCGGCTGTACCGCATCACTATTTATTAGTTGTAAAAAACAGGCAACACATGAAATGTCATTTTAGTATCTGAGATAAAAAAATAGACTATAGTGAGGACGACGGGAAAACGATGCATCGAGGAAGCACGGGGCGTAGGGTGGAAATATTTAGATGTAGCCTATGTCTAGTAACGGACGTTTATTATTTCTGACCACTTTTGTGTATGTTTTCATAATAGCCCATTAATGTCCCACTGCAGGGATGGGCCTCCTCCCGTGACGGAGGGTTACCTGGCTTACTAAAACCACGCTGGCCAAACGGATTGGTATAGGGCTTCATTTCAAGTTTTCCTTCTTTTTATTTCGTATTCACGGAATATTCACGAATAGTACCTTAATTGGTTTTTACGAGACCCATGGAATGAGATGGGGTGGTGACATATTGTATTCTTACTCCGTCACCACACGGATGTATGTTTTAAGATATATGAAACGCTAATCTTTACTCCTTAACATTTAGTGTCCCAAGCTAACGAGCTCAGTCCACGGGGCCTTATAGCATTAAATTTTTAAAGCTCCGATTTCTTCTGTGTCTTGTGTAAGCCCCTTCTATATAAGGCATAGTAACCAAATAATTTATTTCAAGGTTAAAGCAACAGATCCTAAACTATTTATATTAATTGGCATAAGTTTACTTTAAATAACTCCGAATGCTATAAAATATCTACTAGTTACGCGAAACAAATTTTATACGAATACCTTTATATTCTCCAAATAACTATTTGAAAGAGTTTTTATTACTAAAGTATTATTAGTTTATGTCTGTTCTCTAGTGTAAATTGGTACTTTTGATCGTAAGATTTTTGTTCTTGTGAGATTCGTCTTCTTCAAAGCTTCCAATTTTGCCTTCTTCAAATTTATCCTCCGAATAACTTATTTTAAAAGGGAATAAATAAATAAATATTCATTTTTAAGTGTGAATTTTTAATATTTAAAATCTCTTTGAATTTCGAGAGAAAGCGTGATCACTGTGACTTTTTACAAACATACATTTATCAGACGACAAAAGAAATTCAAGGTCAGTAGAATTATTGGCGGATAGCACTAAATAAAGTCCTTTCCGGAAACCGTGCTCGCCAGACGCCTACAACTTATACAGTTTTCGTAACTTTGCTTGGGTTGTCTATTTTCCTGACAGAAGCTGAATGAACGCATTAACCGATGTCAATGTTAAAGGCGCAATACATTTTGATTGGGGTAAATAGTGTCAACGAATCTTTCAAAATGTTCTCATTTAATAAATTACCAGAACTTATAGTATATTTCTCATAACAAACTTTTTCCCACAGGTTCGACCAAGGCAAATCAACGAAAGGTGCGAGCAAGCTCCGACGGGACTTGATCAACGCGGAGATAGCGAACCTTCGAGACTTACTCCCGCTACCACCTTCCACCAGGCAGAGACTGTCGCAACTGCAGCTCATGGCACTTGTCTGTGTATACGTCAGGAAGTCAAATTACTTTCAACAAGGTATGTAGTAAAAATAGTTAACTTTCGTAGAACTCTTTAAGAAGATTCAGTCTATGTTTGTGCTCAATGTATGTCTGTGCTCAATTTCAATTAGGTTAGATTGGCAAGCGAAATTACAGGATCGATCGATACGAGGATCGTGGTCAAAATAAGAAACACATAAGTAAAAACTAAGGGATATCCACTTATCATTCAATAACAATATCTCCATAGTGGTCAAGGAAAAGCCGATACTAAACCATCTAGCCAGTGTTTTATAGGTAAATAAGTAAATAAAATGTTTATTCGCTTCTTCCCTATATTAGTTTTAATACAGAACAAAAGTATAATTAAACGAAACCTTAAACTAAAAACGTTGTGTGTACGGGTGTGTGTATGAGTGTGTGTGTGCATGTATAAATTTGTGTTTTTGTGCGCGTGCGTGTGTTTTATTGCGATTGCGATAGGTCATACTTTATACTTAACGGAAAACCGTCCCTGTAGTAGGACGATGAAGTACTGATAACAGTTTCACAGTAGCGCAATTCTCCAAACATTTAGGTACCTATCTATCGTACAATTACATTTAAATTTTCCAATCATTGCGAACAATCACCTCGTTGCCTGAGGATAATAATCGATCGAGCACTAACAATGTTTCTATAATTGTGAGAATTCTGAACCAAACTAATTTTAATTTTAAATGAGAATTTAAATAAGCTTTGCTGTAAAATTATTCTGTAATTGCTAGCGAAAACTACGTACTAGCTCTTTGAAATCCTCGCTGTATAAATAATAAGCATAGACACATAGCATAGCGCACCGGGAAGTGCAGGGTGGGGAGACCCCTCACACGATGGACCGACGACCTGGTTAGACGGCGGGAAGCCGTTGGATGAGGGAGGCACAGGACCGCGCAAGGTGGAAACGTTTGGAGACAAACATAGGGCCCATGACCAGCAGTGGGCGTCTATAGGCTGATATGATGATGATGATGATAGACATATCCAAAATATTCACTTTCTTCGTAGAGTATTGCGTACGCCTAATCGGTGTAATTACATGAGTCAAAAATTATAATGATCCCTAATATAAAGATAAAGATTTATTTATTGCAAAACTGTATGCATCAGGTGTTAGTGTATAAATACGGTAATTTAATTAGTCTCAACAGTCTATTCTCATGGGATATACAAACTATAGCAATATAATATCTTAAAACTACACATATTAAACAAAAGCTTATTTAAGTAACTAAATTGTTATTTAAAAAGAATCCTTAAAATTATAGAACTTATTACTAATAAGCAAATCCAGCCATGTTCAAATGGTTCTAAAATAGTAATATTATTTTGTTCCTTAACAGCTACAGGCAAATCCCATATTGTGGAAAGTAAGTCCACAGATCCATGAGGACCAGGTAGATTATATTCAGATTTTCGAAGTTTTCTTTTTTTGTCGTTAAGTAAGTTTTAGTCTTATTGTCGACATCCTCGACCTAATATGGCTTGATAAACACACTGTATTTAAATTCTATCACCAAAGGAACAAACAGCATAGATTACAAAATATATAAAACGCGGTAGCAAAGCTTAACACAAACCAATTATCCACACATCAAATAAATCTACAAAACTTACCAAACAGTGAAGCAACAATAATTATTACATACAACCTTGAACATATTCTATAATCACTTATTCCATAACTATCATACATCGATACGGTAACCATTTAGAATCTCTCCTTCAAGCTCAATTTGCCGCGTTAACATAAGGCCGAATCTCACACATAATACTTGCACGCAAATACCGAAAAACAGCCTTGAAACATCGCAAAAAAAAAAAAAAAACGCCAATAATTACGTAATACTGGCTGGTTCTCACGATCAAAACAGTGAGGACGCTACTGTTGAATAAAAAAAAACAATAGCGTTTTGGTTTTGATAGGAAAATTAGAGAAAATTAGCGGTCCTCGTACCGGCTACTGACTGATGGTTATTGGTCTTAATAGTGCCTGCAGGGAATCGGGCCAGAGTTGGTCTGTCACGCCCGTACTGCACGCCAGTCGGGTTCACATGACTACAATGCCGATGGATTTTCAATTGAAAGTGACTCTTAGGCTATAGTTTTATTAATAACGTATTTTAAGAGATTTTCAAAAAGTAGGAGTTTCTTATTTTCATTGTATTTTCTTAAATGTTCATTGGTCTAGGCTAAAAAATCATCATTATCATTATAGCCCATTAATGTCCCACTGCAGGGACAGGCCCCCTCCCGTCACGGAGGGTTACTTGGCCTACTATTAAAAAAATTAAAGAAAAAAAATAATTTGGTTAAAATACTTTCTTAGTAGAATTACTGTGTGATAAATATTTCAAGTAATAAACAGCTAGTATAACAAGGATACTTGGCTATAATTTTTAGAAGAGTCCAAGATCTTGAGGTATCTCTGCCGATCCATAAATGCTCAAGCTGACTGTTTTAATGTCACTTAATGATGTCCTGTCCGTGAGCTATTGGAATAGATGACTAAAGATATCCTCTTTTTTATACCAAGGATATACCTAATACTGTCCGTCTGGCCACCGTTGTAATCAAAAGACCCCAAATAAAGGTGGTATATTATGTTAGATTCATAACATTCCATTAATGTCCCACTGCAGGGATGGGCCTCCTCCCGTGATGAAGGGATACTTGGCCTACTAATAACACGCTAGCCAGACGGATTGGTATAGGGTTTAATTTCAAGTTTTCCTTCTTTTTATTTCGTAAAGATAATAGTCAGGGATAGTCCCTTAGTCGGTTTTTACGACACCCATGGGTTGGGATTCTAGTGGTGACATATTGTATTCTTACTCCGTCGCCACACGGAGAATATGTGTTAGATTATGATGTCAAAAACAAAATGTATCATTATTACAATATTGGCAAGCTGAATGTTTGTCTTCTTCTTACCAGCATTATAATAAACAAACAAATAACCTTTAAACCCACATACATCGAATTCCAAAGATATACGTACACAATATCTAACAGTCATGTAAGCTAACGTTAACATTTCGCAGAGATTCCCTCGGGACTACCGAGTTACTGGGAAGATATGCCACGTGTATACCACGATGGTTTTCGACCACGGGACTATTCTGGAATATCGATGCGATTTTAAAACCATATAAATGTTATGTAAAGTTTTTGGTAGTATACGTATGCTTTTATTTTTATAGAAGTTTAAAACAGATTTTTGAGACTTAAAGAAAGAAAGCAGGTTATATCGTCTTGCGTTCTGTTGCGTCTATTTAATTGCAATAGGAAAAAATAATACTAAATCATTTGTCGACATTGACGTGTTGTTAGCACCTCTGAGTTCTAAAGTAAAAACATTTAAAAAATCCTACACAAATAAGAACTGCCTTCGCCTTTTAAAACCTGCTAAAATAAGACCCAATATACACAATGTGTATGCAAATCGATATGTCAATTAAAGTTACGTTTTAATCAAAATTAAAGTAAGTGATCATTATACCAATTGTGCTTAGCAGCTTCTGTATAAAAAGATCGTTTTTTTTTATACTAAACACGTCAATATGACTATATCGAACCTGATGGAAAGCGCTTGAAGGACCCAATATCATACGATGGAGGAAATACGTAAGCCGGAAGCTGGTTCCACAACTTAATGGTTAGGCATAGGAAGGAATTCCCAAACCTTTTGGTGCGAGCCGATATCCGACAGACCGACCGATCGTCCTAAAATTGTCAAAATAAATAAACACGGTACAAAATTATATTTTTCAAAACTCTAATAAATTAAACTATTATTTTCAGTTAGTATTAAATATTATAGCAGGATGATGCAATATTGACATGTTATAATCGATAAAGAATAGGGTTTCTTCAGTCGACTCGATAAACGTCCAATTGTCCATGGGTCGTGGGAAACGCATTTTGCATATGATTTCTCTGAGCTCTTCTCAGGGTAGCCTACCATAGTTTAAACTCGTTGTTTTATTGGTAAAGCATAGACATCTACAGTTCTATACTACCAATGAACGATCATAAAAATTAAAATGAATTATTGAGGATAAATGCGGCATTGTTTCTATGGAAACTTCCGATAAAGTTTGTATCTATTCTGCCGAGAATTTTGTTGTATATTATCAGTTATAATAAAGTAAATAACAATAAATTTAGTTTTTAGATATTTTTAAAAACTAAAAAGTCCTAGTTTGTAGAAAGACGATGAGATAATAATACTTAATATATTCTGCAATGTCGGAATTACAAAAGCATAATATATATTTTATTTAATAGGCTATAGAAACAAATAATAAGAAAATTGACAAATTGAGATTAACAGATTAACAAATTAAGTCTGCATATTACAAATTCTCTGAACCTGAAATCGGAAATAGCGACCGTACATGTAAATACAGAATTGCCCCCAACCCCTTACGCGATCACCTTATAGGATTCGTTAAAATTTGGAAATAAAAAAAACAATGCAATAGACAAAACTGTAAGCTCAAAGCAGGGTTACAAACTCTTCCTAAACCAATAATAAACCTAAACTTTAGACGTTACTTTATTGTCACGAACTAGGTATTTTACTCTACACCTTTATAAATGAAGCATATTATACTCAACCCGTAATATACGTAGCATACGTTTAATTTCACGCATAAATCTCTTCAGCAACAAAATGACGAATACAGTGCGTAAGACAATTACAATTCCCAAGTCTTATCGTTCTAAATGCTGAAATTACTTGTTTCGCCCAACAAATTATCGACCACGCACACCAAAGGTATTTTCTCAACAATTTTTGCATACCTTCATGGGAACTAGTAAGATCTCCTTTCTTGTGCCTAATTAACCCTGTAAGTGGCTTACGATCGGTTATTTACCTTCTGTTATGCCAGTTCTGCCGATGTGAGGGATCGGTGATCTTAATTAGAGTGTACCTTTTTGGTTATTGTATTGTGAAGTTGTAATTTAATGATTGCGTCAGATGGACGGACTTTGTTGGTGTCTAAAAGTTTGGTGTTTTGGAAAAAGTGGTTAGATCTTGACGGACTTGTGTTTCGATATTATAACTTTAACATTGTCATAATTACTTTATATCGATGAATTATTGAAGATGATTTTAAAAATGATATTCATGAAGCTACTTAAATATGAACTTGAATGAAAAATACTCAGGCACGTAGGTCAACGTTGTACTGGAAAATGAAGTAAAATGGTGCATTACTTGTCACTCCCTCTAATTCTAATTTTATCCCACATTATAATATTACAATATAATATTGTATTATTATCTTAATAATTATCTTCGACAGAAACTACGACCTAGCGCCCGGCAGTCGGTCGCATAGCCACTGTGCTATCCAAGCAGACAAATAATTAATGGATTATTGTTAATAATTAAGCCCATCTTGTCGTTAAAACATACCTAATAGTATTTTCTGTATAATTAGTTATTATAATATGTATATACAATATAAAATATACGTCATTATCGACTCGACGTCACTCAAAATTGATAGGTTGTTTGTCGTTCGACAGTTTTCTAATGACTCTTCTAAAGTATGTAAATAAATATTTTTATATACTAACAAAATACAATTTTAAAAAGAAGTTCTTTAAAATGTTTCTTATAATCTATTCTCCGTGTGGTGACGGAGTAAGAATACAATATGTCACCATCCCATCTCATCCCATAAGTGTACCAAAAACGAAAGATAAAAAGAAGGAACGAGAACGAGAAATAAAAAGAAGGAAAACTTGAAATTAAACCCTATAACAATCCGTCTGGCCGTCTAGTAGTGTGGTATTAATAGGCCAAGTATCTCTTCGTCACGGGAGGAGGCCCGTCCCTGCAGTGGGACATTAATGGGCTGTTATGATGATAGTCTATCCCTATTATCTAATCGGTTGGTACCTAGCTTGCAGACGAAACCTTCTTCTAATGTGTATTACGTACAATTAAACGCACACGTTATGAATCTGCGATGCGTGAGGTCGCGTTTTTGTCATCCAAGTAAATATATGCCTAGATACAGAATATTATTATGTTAGCACTTGTTAAATTGAGTTTTAGTTAAACATGTCCCCGTAATGCAGAGTGCAGTTCCTCCTTAAGGCCAATCATTTGTGCAGGAGTTCTCTTTTTAAAATTAAAAAGGGATACAGATAAAATTGGAATGTGTGCTTAGGAGGATGAATCTGTCTAATTTGAATGTGTTCTTTTATCGCCTAAGGACCAAAGCAGGCGAGTGTATATGACTTATGGTGAGTAGTGTTTGCCACTCTCTGACAGCACAGATGCTAAAACCATGCCTCTATCTACCCTAAAATGAATACTACATATATTTAAAGATCGTTAAAAGAAGGTCACGTTGCATATCATTGCTAGACGCATGCTATAAAAATAAAACTACATTAATATCATTGTTAAAAAAAATCACCCTGACTCAATCAATAAACCATTTAGCGCACAACTAACCCATATACAGGATGTATTTATTATTAATAAATAAACTACTAAAGGCATATAAACATTACAATACTATGACATATTAGTTATTTATAGCCCATTAAAAGATATCTGATTATTATATATGAAGTAAGAAAAACGCTTTATCGATTGCTATTTACTTTTATGTGTTAATATAGCAGTAATATAAGCTATAATTTCTTTTATAACGGAAGTTTGTTATAACTATTGTGGGCGCTTTTGAAGGACGGGGTCGTATGCTTTTTTTAGTCGTTATAACGCTAGCATTGACAGACTTATGCTTGTTGTCGTGTAATGATTTAAATTCTATGTTTGTTATACGTTTTTATTTGTAATTCTATTTTTAATTATTATTCTCTGTATTCTTTGACACTCCTCATCCAGTGTTACATGACTAGAACCTCGGTTGGTTAGACGAATTCGTACAGCGCTTACGTCAAGTTCTGTCTTTAGAATTCTACTTAATAAATATTATGGCCAAACTTACACTTAAAATATTACAATACTAATTAGACATTTACGACACCATGAAATAAGATTAATATAGTGTGGTGACACCATAATATTCACTACAACACTTCTTCTTCTCGTCGTAAGGCACACAATGCAGTACCATCGGTGGTCAAATGCAATCACAAATAACAATAATAATCTAATACAACACAACACTAATATGCATAATCTTTCCCCTCATAAATACTTAATGAATTAAAGGGACTTATTCATTACTCTTGACCTAGTAGTTAAAAAAACTATTCGTCGCAATATTAAACGCTTATTTATAATCACTTGAAGAGTAATTTGCGATTCGTCTTGGTGTGACCTTGTGTGTTTTGACAGAAATTTTGTAAGTCAAATTGTGTCAATTTCTTCATAACATTAAATAATTTGTGTTCGTTAGGTACTAGAATTAGTGATAAATTATTAATACAAATCTTTCTAGGATTATCCTTTCTGGAACTCGTCTCTCCGATAAGAGAGATTATAAGTTCTATTGAGCCTCCGATAAATGACAACTGGAAAAAGGCCAAGACACCAATTAATTTTAGCATTAACTATAATAAAGCTAGTTCAGGATGTAGATACGTTAAAAATCTTTTTTAACAATTTATTAATATTTGTGACATTGATTACGACACACACGACAGACTAGCATTAGGTCTAGTTTCCCTGCTACTAGTAGGCTGTTAGGATGAGTAAGGGTTGTTCCACTATGTATTTTTACATTCTTACCACACGGAGTGTTAGATTATAGCCTTATAACAGTACCTAAGCATAGATTCCTCTATTTACCCACAGTATCTATCTAAAGATAGACTATATTTTAATTGGTCAACAAATAACGAGTCCTAAGATGACAACCATTAAAAACATACAAAAAAATAAACTCCACCTATTTTTAGACCCTAGAATCGATTATAAATAAGTATTCGATAACCTACAAACACAAAGACCGCGTGTTGCTCATCAAGTGATTATTGTGCACCAACACTTAGCGGGCTATTATCGACGCATAGCGATTGTTTGCTAGTTTACCAATGCACTGTAATTAGAAATAATTACTACTTGTAGTCGGTAAATTGTAGTTCGGATAGGTACGTAGTGGAGTGATAATAAATGGTTCTACTATTGAGTATGTGTATGAGGAAAACTGTTTGTGAAGTTAGTTGTGTGAGTGTAGATTGACTAATGTTTTTGTTACTTTTTATGATTTTGGAATGAAATAAACCAGGCTGGTTGGTCTTTTTTTACTAAAAGTTGTCTTTGTTGGTACAATTGTTGCTTGCCTAATCCACCTCCAAGCATTAGTGTGAGATTGTTACTCTGTTTAGATGGAAGAGTCCAGCAACTAGTGACATTACATGACTATGGGATTTAACAGCTTATTTATAGGTCAGGCAGGGGCTTGACTCTGCTCTGGGATTTCTGACGACCGTAAGCGGGCGGTAACTATAGAGATTAAGTAACTCACATACTGGTCTGCCACTTTAAAGCAATAAAAAAAATTGATTAATATTGATAATTGTAAATTAAATGAGATGAGCGAGAAGCTCATTCTCCTAATGTTATCTCTGTTCTTGGACAGCAAAATCATTCTTAACACAGAGGAAAAAATATTGCAATGCATTTGATTGCAGTAATGTTTCCTCTTACAAAAAAAAATACGCTCTCAAGAATGCATGGAATTCACACACACTCTACAAAGATACCACGCCATCTATTTCTGAAAACGGAACCTATTTGCTGCAAACTAATCTTTACCAGTATCCACCTGTCTAGTACTTGTTACCATGTAATTCGAGTCTACTTTAAAATTCAAATTATATGGTAATGTGACATAACACGGTGCCCGCTAATTGGATTAACATACTGAATGTATTTATATCGGGTTGTTATTGATAATGATATAGTTGTTACATGCCTTTTATATGATACAGGGTACCTTAGCTTGGTAATAGTGTGATGGTCAGGTTTGGTATAGAAGTTATGAATGGTCGTGGTATGCAGAAGGCGGATTAGAACGCAACAAAAATTTGTCCACAATTAATTGTTCTAAGCTTGGATATTTTTTGTGTTCGTTATATCATCATAACCATAATATCATAACAGCTCATTAATGTCTCACTGCAGGGACGAGCCTCCTCCTGTGACAGAGGAATACTTGTCCTACTAATACCACGCTGGCCAAACAGATATACTTAGTTACTTAGTTTGTGATATACTTAGTATGAAAAATAAATTAAGGATTTAAAAAATAACATTTTCATTGTGGAAGAAATTTCCGGTTCATGTGTTTTCTCCGTAGTATAATAAATTTAACTTTAACGTAGTATGAAGAAGCATTTGCCCATACTGGCAAGGTGACAGCGACGGAGAGAAGTTAATTTTTGGTTATCATCCTTATTCGAAATTTGAGCTTTCAATCAGGTTCAATATTCCCCTGTCTTTTCTATAAAAAGAAATAAACATATTTATATTTCTTTGTCAACACATATTTTATAGTAAGTATACATTAAATGTTAATTGTTATACATAGTTAATATTAAGAGAATCAACGAACTCACAGTTAAACTGCGTAAGCAGTTTTGTGAGGTAATGTATATGTCGCAGGGAAATGAGGAAACCAGGGATTTCACGAATTCCCTTGGGATATCACGAAATCCCGGTAAATGTCGAATACTCTTGATTATTACGGCTTCTTATTGAAAATGTTTAGTGATATGACAAAATACTAATATAACGTCAGTGATATGTCATTTCACTAAACAAAATCTAGTGAAATAAAGAATACTATATTATATTACTACTATAGATGAATAAAGTAATAAAATAAATCAACTAGTGTACTTTTATTTAGACAGTAAAGTTTTAATCAACTAAACATAACATTCTGACTATGATATTGTTATATCTTTTCCTATTACCTACGTTAATTCGTTTATTATGTAAGTACAGATCCGAAGAAACAAATAAAAGTAATTTAAAAAAATTAAAATACTTCTTATAATAAAAAAAAACTTGTTTTTTTATTTTATTTGTTAATATTTTATTACAATTTCACAAATATTCATCTTAAGAACTAAGGTACAGATCTAAATTGTAACTCAAATATTGTGTGTAATAAACAAAACACTATATTAAGACGTGTTATAATAATTAAATTATTAAACAAAGCTTACTAACATAAAAGATTACTTAGGACCACGAAAATACAATAAGTACGTGTACATAATACTATACTTACTTAACAAAAAGAGTACCTAAAAACTACAGTTAATTAATTGAGAGTACAAAATATGCTTACTAGTTATAGTATTGCTAAAAGTAATACAAGCGAAAACATAACCTTAAAGATAGCTGGTAAAGTTATTTATTTAAACAATACAGGGATCTATGGCACCTTGAATTACACAAAACAGTTAGTTTCTTGCAAATACATCTTTTGGTTTTGCACTGAATCTTTGATTTTTCCTGGTTTTTACTGGTTTCCCCATTTCCCTGCGACATATACATTATATGTGAATCTAAATGCAAAATAAATAATCCACCCATCCATAAACAAACACCACACCGACAATACAATACCTAATCCCTAACCCATACCTACTCTAACAAAAGTAACACACATCCATTATAAATTCAAGGTTTGCAGACATAAAACAAGTAGTAACATTATAATATTATTATATTCAATTGTATGTTCATAATAATATGAACAAACGTCATCATAAATCTCTCTACACGTATTCTATGTTGTGAATAGGACCCAGATTGCGTGTGACCTTGGCACACTGGCTTTATAGGCTGGCTTTACTCGTTTTATAGCCTCGTATTTTTTTTTATAATATTGATTAGTATAGAGGCAATAATTTGGTTTCGTATGTCAATGAAGATTCCTAGTAAAAAGCAACTCGTCGCAGGGACTTTTCAAATATGGTGTCAGGTTTATGTTTTGACTAGCTTTTCCCCGCGGCTTCGCTCGTGTTGAATTCGGGGTAGCACTGTTCCCCTTTCCTGGACATAAAAGAAAAAAATCAATAAAAAAAAAAAGTAGCCTATGGTACTCTCCATCCTTTCAACTAATCTACACTTAAAAAATCACTTCAATTCGTCGCTCCGTTTTGCTGTGAAAGAAAGACAAACAGACAAACTTTCCCATTTATAATATTAGTATGGATACATCAATTATTAGGCTAAGTATCTCTCCATCACCAGAAGACCTGTGCCTATAGCGTAATCTTAATGCGCCGTTAAGAAAGTTATAAATTACAAATTTGCGAAAGCACCAATTTCAATAAATTCACAGTCCCATATTACGGGCACCATGACCTCCCCGGGCTATACAACGAACAATTAATAATACTACATAACAAATTTACAACATTCTTAATTAAATTAATTGTCAGTAAACTATTCTAGCAACTATTAATGCCTTGGGTAAGGTCGGAAATAATGATTATTATATTTTTATTCGTATCGATTGATAATATCGATTACGAAACGATTTTACGATTCGATACAATAGCCGATTCGAATTGTTGAAAGACATTTTGACGTGGTGTATGTATGTATCATTATATATCATTGTAGTATCATAAAAGTTTATCAATCATGTTATTGTTTTGAGCAGTCAATGATTGCTGTCAATACATATAAAAGTTGCTGATCATTTTAAAAGCCTGTGTGGTGTAATTGATACAAGATGTTACTTGAAAGCTTACGTTACGTAATTCGGTTATAAGTGTTTCTATTGATGATTAGTTTGTTAAATTCCGTTTCGTATAAGTTTGTTTTGTATATTTTTATTTCATTTCGAATCAGTAAAATTACATTACTTCATCGCTTCTTGTGTGTAAAAAAAAACCTGCGAAAGCAATGCAATGGATGACCAGTAAATGTTACTTGCAGCCAGTTTGGTGCATTACTAAAAAACAATTTAATGAATAGCCTATTGTAGTTCATTGCTGGACATAGGGCTCTGCATCAAGTCCAACAAAGCGACCTTCTTGATAAACTAAAATTATTATAACTAAAGCTTTTTGTCTTTATAGACAACTAAGTACTACATTAGTTAAGCCTAACTCTAATGACTTTTTTTTCACAACAACTTCAACCAAAAGAACCTAAACGACCTCTACAGTACACAAAGATCATCACAACATAAAGACACAATAATCAACACAAAACCTCTCGAGCATCAATCGATTACATTCATAGTCGACCTTAGAATCGATTATTCGAACTCACTTTCAATTGTTTTAATAAAAAAAATATTACAAATCGAAAGGTCACTTAAACCGGTAGTAATTATTACAATGATGTACTTATAAAATTTATTTTATTTATAAAATAGTTTTAAGCTGGATATTAACTTAAGATAAATTTGATTCTCAGTTGTACTTCATGGATTCACGATCTTAGTGTTCATCCTGTGATTAATGGGTCTGGGCAAAATTCGTTACCAAACCTCTTTAGGTGGCTGGCATAGTCACTGAGTGACTAAACCCTTTTCAATAGGGATAAAAAAAAACTCTTTAGTAACTGGGTAGTTTCAATACTACGTTGACATTCTGAATACGTAGTCATCATGACTGTTCATTGGGATACTTGGCCTACTAGTACAACTCTGGCCAGACGGATTGGTATAGGGTTTAATTTAAAATTTTTCATCTTTTTATTTCCTAAAGATAGTCTCTTAATCGATTTTTACGACACTTACTCCCTCCGTCACAGGAGGAGGCCCGTCCCTGCAGTCGGACATTAATGGGCTGTTATGATGATTGTGTGAATTGATTTTAATACGCATACGAAATCGCTGGCACCAGCTAGTATTACATATATTGTATACGCAATACTCAGTACTATGTACTAACAGCAAAATAAAAAAAACAATAAATCAATCAAACACATATAAAACCACTAACTAAACATTGTTCATAAATATAAGGTCAGGTTCTAATGTATTTAATTGACATACTTAAGCAAATGCTACTCTTTTACATAGAAACTACTGAATGGATTTTAATGAAACTTTACAATAATATAGCTTACACACCAAAGTAACACATCGGGACCTTTGGGCTCAAAGGTCGTAAAGGATATTTAGGCGAAAATGACTTTTTGATCCAGTTTTACTTAGTTTTTAATTCTGTATCGATTTTTATATTTAGTTCTATAAAATTCGCGCTGGCACCAGCTAGTATTACATATAATAGAATACGCAATACTCAGTACTATGTACTAACACCAAAATAAAACAATAAATCAATCAAACACATATAAAACCACTAACTAAACATTGTTCATAAAAATGTGCAAACTATTACAAACATTGATTTATTCATACATTGATTGATAGCTTTAGTAAATGAATATTACCTTTCAATTATACTCGTAACTGGCGTTCAGGCGTTAAACTGTGTGGCGGCGTTTAGTAAGGTCATGTTGGGGCTTTGTCTTCTATAGACAGGCTCAACCATCATGTACCCATGCAAAGCCGGGGTGGGTCGCTAGTATACACAGGCTTTGCATGGGTACAATGCTTATACTCAACAATATCATGCATGTCATCATCATAACAGCCCATTAATGTCGCACTGCAGGGACAGACTTCCTCCTGTGAGGGAGGGATACTTGGCCTACTAATACCACGCTTGCCAGACGGATTGGTATAGGGTTTAATTTCAAGTTTTCCTTCTTTTTATTACGTAAAATTATTATTCACGAATAGCCCTTAGTTGGTTTTTACGACACTCATGGAATGAGATGGGGTGGTGACATATTGTATTCTTACTCCATCACCACACGGAGAATTGGTTGTGTGATCCATAAATTATTTTATTGAGCTTAGAGCCTATACTCTGTGCCTGTTTCATTTAAATTTATTTAACACTTTTATACAATAGTACAAAGGCAGACTTAATGCCTAAGGCATTCTCTTCCAGTCAATCTTGGGTGATCCAGAGATAAATGTTGTGTGTTATAGTTTGTTAAAGTCCACGCAACGCACGGCACAATGGAATGAAATTGTTTTTTTTTAAATAATTACTAGTACCTATGTGATCATTACGCATATAAATAAGATTCCATAAGTTACACACGCATACGACATTGATTACCTGTCAACACTGACAAATAAAAATGGCGAACTAATGAAATATTTCTTTACATTTATATCATTAATTTAAATCAACAAATGATTAAGTCATCAATTTTAATTAAGTATATTATTACGCAATTGTTAAGTTATAGATGGTCGGACTTTTACAAATGGTGACTGATTCAATTGAAACTCAGTTATTTTTCCTGTAAACATTTCAATTTTCTTTTCAAAATTTAAATATCTATCCTGTTTTATACTTTTACCACTCTAGCAAATCACCCATACACAAATCCATACTAACATTATACTAACATTACAAACATTACTACATTACATTACATTACATACTAACAAGCCTGTTACTCTTTCACGCCTAAACGGCTGAACGGATTTTGATGAAATTTGGTATGGTGATAGATGATAACCTAGAAATGGTCATAGGCTATAAATAATCACGCCAACGTTCTTAGGGGGTAGGCAGTAGACAGATAACTAAATTGAGTTAAAAAAATTATGCGGACAAAGTCACGGGTAAAAGCTAGTAATTTATAAGCAAACACTCTCATTTCACACTACTGCACAAATTACAAACAAAAGACATCAACGCGTTCCGTTTCATACCTAGGGGGTCAATTCCGGTATCAGTAGACATAAATAATAATTATTTATTTTACTGACACCAATAATTACAGGTGATGTGACCTTCTTAATGACGTATGAGTCTTCACCATATAATAAAGCCACAACAGGTGTTTATATTGCGTAAGATCTTAGTTAACTGTTTAATATTTTTTTCCTCGAATACTCAAGGCGATTTAAAAGTACTCCAGTAAAGTTATAATTATATGTTTTCGAATAATCTCTATGCGCATTTCATTTTACACCTCTAGTTTCTTTTGCTTGAATCTCTTTGATGTTAGATATTAGAATTGTGAAAGTTTATGAATACAAAAAATAATTAGCGTAGCTCGTTGCTGTCGTAAAATTTACTTAGGGCAGGTTAGATAACATACTTAATATGATAGTAAAACGAGGAAAGGCAAAGCCCTATAGTATTCCGTGCTAGCGTGGAATTTGTTGGTAATTTTTTCTTTCTTCATAAAAATAAAGTACTTTTGTCATTGCAAAAAGACTTTAAAGTAAATTTACTTAGTGTTAAAGGAGAATGAAACCTTCACTAAGAGTTTTGGGCCAAGATTAAACAGAAATGAGAGTATTATCAATTTATAGCTTCACACTTATTAGTCTCGTGCTAAATCTTTTGTTAGTTTTGGCAATCTGAAATCCAAGATAATTTTTTTTTGAAGGAGATGGAAGCTTCTGGGCTAAAGCCTGTACATTACTGTACAGAGTAAGGATATGCCCTAAAAATCTTTTCTATTTTTTTCAAGTTCGAATCTTAATAAAATTGAGTAATTTTATTATTATTTTATTAAAAAATTGAAAAGATTTTTAGGGCATATCCTTACTCTGTACAGTAATGTACAGGCTTTAGCCCAAAAGTTTCCATCTCCTTTTCATTTTAAGGATTGAAAATCGAGCGATTCGATTAAAAATGCCTTAGCCTAATATCAAAAGTTAAGACCGTATTAATAATAGATCCCATTAACGTACGTTACCGCCCAAATGTTACTTTATCTAATTTCTAATCTAACTACAGCTTAATTAATAGCCACTTGTTGAAATCGATTTCGAACTTGATTTATAAATCGAATGACCTGTATTTACGCGGTATATTCCAATATATTAAATCGATAAAAATACTTCGATACTTTTTGGTTTTAGTAGTCAAATTTTGATACAAATAAATATTATTATTAAAAAGCGTTGCGATATCGACAGAGAAATTAAAAAACTGTTAGTTAGTAATAGTTAAATAGTATAGGTACTAAGTTTAGCTGCTCTTCAAAAAGAAATGTAAAGTTGTAACATGGTAAGAAACGCTCTGGAATGACCTCTTAAAACTGCCATGATGGTATTAGTAGGCCAAGTTTTACTTTTTGGAGTTGGTCAACCCCGGCGTTAAGTTGCGTGATATAATAATAATATGTAATGCTGAAAAAGTTATCACGGTTATTTACAGATTATAAATTGCGTCAATTTATTTATCTTAAACAAATACTCTACTCTTCAATTTTTTATAATTTATCTTATCTTTTATTTTTATGATATTAAAAATAACGAGCACATCGGTCATCTAATGGTATGTCAAGTAATTAAATGTCAAGGAGATCAAATAATTTGTTATAAAAATATCTACAGTTCACATTAATTAAGTTCTCTACGCTTTTTAAAGTAATTAATGTTCCTTGACACAATTACTGCGACGAGCATTTACACAAAATTAAATAAAAAGTCTCTTAATTTAAATATCGAGTGGTTTTGTTAATAACCCCTATGTAAATAGGTATGATGACTTATAACTTTTGCAAATTTACTTTTTTTTTAATAATTGCTACGTTTAGCTACCATCTACATTAGCTTTTAGCCTACTAATCCACACTGACCTGATGATTGGTGTAGGTTTTTACATAAAATAATGTTCTCAGGGAATTAATGTTTGTTTTCAGGGAATAATATCTGCAATCTCTTGTTCATTTTATCCTAAAAAAATTACAACTCTTAGGACCTTGGGATCAAACCCTGTGTTGTAGAGACTTGTTCGAACATTAAATTAACGTACGGTCAAGGAATTTAATTGTTTAGCAGGTACACAACCTACGTAATTTAGTCGTATTATATACCAAAATAATCCTAGCGAATTTGAAAGATATTACACCTCAAAATTGACATAATATAAAATATAACCAATAAGTATGAATTGCACTTCAAACTTCTTTGTTTACAAACTTCCACCATTCTGTCCAAAGAGTAAAAAATAAAATTTTGACAGTATTATCAATACAATGCATTGAACCAATCAGAACAGCGAATGCTACTCGATATACTTTATTGTTAATAGTGACACAAACTCGGACTAAGGATACTGTTTGATGGAGATGGTAGATAAGGTCTAGTTTAGTTTGACTTAACTTTGGTCTGTCAACAATTTAAAATTGAAGAATTTTATTTTAACACAAAATACCTGTCTGTCATAGATAGACAAGGCTAGGTATATATACCTTGTCTAATTAATTTTACGACTCCCAAGACGTCGGGGTTCGTCATCCGTCGTCTGTAGTCGGTAAATAGTAACCTAACCGATTTCAAAATTAAGCAAATTGCTAAACAATTAAATTCCTTGAGTGTACACAAAGAACAATAAGTTGTAGATTGCTCAAAATAATGATCATGCATGGGATTCCAACCCATGTTTGCGCATTACAGTCCCTTGTACAACTCCTTTGCCTCAGTGACTCCCATGTGACGAGATAGAGGGGCGATGCCAACTATCCTATTACTCTACGTAGAGTTATTTCTCAAATTTTCTCATTAACTCATCAAACGTCAATCGTCCTGCTAATGTAATGCCTTGTCACACATGACAAGCCAATTTGTCTGACATCCATGAAGGTTTAATTGCACCTCGGTAGTGTGAAGACGACCTTATATTGAGTTTAAATTTCGTAATGTTGACAGCTACAGATTCACTAGAGAACGATTTATGGAGTTTGTTACGTAAATGTGATGTTTGTTTTTTTGTTTATTTTTTTTAGTAATTTCTAACGTTTAAAATAACTCGGTGTGGTAAGTTTGGCATAACATACATACATAAAAACGAATGACTTATTCCCACGGTATAAGACCTGAAAAAATAGAGTGACATGTAATATGACCCTTGCAAACTTGCTTTGCTCCGGATCCCAGTACTACACACTTGCTATTTTTAAGCATGACACCAATTATATCTTTTTAAGATTTTCGAGAGTGGCTCATAAGCAATCTCCTATCATTCATTTTCTAAATGTTTACTTCTTTTGTATTACTTTAAGTGGTAATTGATTGTTATTATCAATTTATTGTTTAATCTTTCCTACATTATAATATTTAGGGGCTGGTAACTAGTATCTCCCCGGACTATACATCACATTTACTCACAGGCGCTTACGACGTTTTACCAACACCCCTACAATAAACTTCCGTATAAATTTCTTCACCTACCTAATGAACAGTATATTTCACACAATCACACATACAACTGACAGACAATAGACTTATTCGAGAGCAGCCCAAAAAGGCAAGGCACGACCTGTGCCTCGTGAGGCAGGAACAATTTCCTTCAACATAATTGACTCACAGATTTGCATAAGTGGAGTGCCAATGTCTGTTACGTTACACTTTTTAGTAGTAACTCTTTTAATTTGTCACTTATTTTTGTTTTATACGTGTCTTGACTCACACATTCACGTATACCATCTAGTCTTAAACTTAAGTTTGTATTAAGGAAACTAGACAACAAAAATAAACATGAATACCTTTTTTTTTTAAATTCATGCATCATTTATCTAATTAAATCGGAAAAATAACAATGTTGTCTGTCAGTGTCAAACTGATTGAAACTATACTACAGATGGTCTTCTATCGGCTGTTATTATTTACGTTTCGTTCTACGATGATTTTTAAAGTACGTTACTTGATAATTTGTATTAACCATTAAAATAAACCTAAGAACGTTCCAAAACCATAATTTTTTGGTGTAATCCTTCTTTACTATTATTTAATTATTCTCATTACGTTTATGTATAATTTTTGCTCGGTTATTACAAAATACAACTATATTTAGATGATAACTATTTTCCTGATTAATATGGATAATAAACGTTGCCGTTTAAGGTGGAGCGAAAAAAACCGTCTCCTTTAAATTGTAACGTACTCAAACGTCAAACCTCGCAAACAAAATATAAATTCGAAAAAAAAAAGAATTCCCCACTAACAATACAGAATGAAGGTTTTATTAAAAAGAGTCTGCAATGTCCGCACACAGTGAACTGTGGGCGACAGAAATAACTGGCCAGATTGACTAGATACATACTATTAGGGGCTAACGAACATCTCAATTTAGTTAGCCACCTGCCTTGAGGCCGTGGTATAAGAGGACTTATTTATTCTCAAGGAATTTGGCTTAGGATTGTTGTGGGTTTAAGTAAGTACTTGTATGGTTGGTTATTTTGGTGTACTTAATGGGTTTTAAAATAAATAAAATAAAATAAAATAGTTTTTATTTCGAACACAGGATTCATATCATGTTAGTAACAATACACTTAGGACTATGTTAGTAAACAAAAACATTCTTAAATATTAAAATTATTATTATTTTGTTACCAATTGTACGGTAGACATGCATCTACACATACATTGGTTCAAAATAGGCGAGTCATACCTTTCGGCAATCATTCGCAAAATACTGTTGGAGCTGGCCCGAACTCTATAGAGCAAGGAGGCTGTTTTTTTGCGCCATATTGCAAGGAAGTCATTTGTATGGCTTTGTGCGAACATACCTGATGCACTACAGAAGCGGGGCAGCCCCATCAGCATTCTATAGCCATTATTATATAGGACACGTAAAGCGTTGATGGAGCGCTGCGTATAGCTCGTCCACAGGCTGCACGTATAAAATACTTGGCAGTAGGCTTTAAACAAGGTAATTTTGACTGTCTCACTGCAACGTGCAAACCTGCGGGCCACCATGTTACATCGCACCGCCAACGCTCTACGTTCCCTCTCGATATCAGCTTGGTCTTTAAGGTCGTCGGTAACATAATGCCCTAGGTATTTAAAATGATACACTCGCTTAAGCTCGCATTTATTAAGTAATAGTTTTGATGCAATTATAATGTTAATAGGTTTTGGTGTAATTAATTTTACTTTTACTACTATAGTTTGTAAAAAAATAATTAGTTTCCTTATTAGCTGACAGGCATACCACTTGGCAATAACTATACTCATCATAACAGCCCATTAATGTCCTACTGCAGGGACGGGACTCCTCCCGTTACGGAGGGATACTTGGCCTACTAACCACGCTGGCCAGACGTATTGGTAAAGGGTTTAATTTCAAGTTTTCCTTCTTTTTATTTCATAAAGATAATATTCACGGATAGTTCCTTAGTCGGTTTTTACGACACCCTTAATGAGATGGGGTGGTGACACGTATTCTTACTCCGTCACCACGCGGATTTAGAAATAAGACTATTTAAAACCCATAAAAGTACTAACATACGCACCATGTATAAATAATATTACCGACTCGTGCGCTCACATAATCTTTACACTAATTAATAAGGGCGGCAAACGTTTTGAAATGCGCACACCCATCAATTCTATTATTAAGTACATTTATACACGCTTGCTTGGCAATTAGTCAATTAAGTATTTATTTTCTTTCAATTAATTAATGACGCAAGGTGCTCAGATGACCTGGTCGGGACGGGGAAAAACTGATAAATTAGGGACACTGTTTGACATAAAACCTATATTAAATCATTCGAGTAAAAGCTGTATTAATTAGCCAAGCTTCCCGCCGTCACTACAGGATTCCAGTCTTTGTATTGGGACATTAAAATACTGTTCATCATAACAGCCCATTAATGTCCCACTGCACCCGGTGCCTCCTCCCGTGACGGAGTTATACTTGGCCTACTAATACCACGCTGGCCAGACGGATTAGTATAGAGTTTAATTTCAAGTTTTCCTTTTTTTTTATTTAGGAAAGATACATTCACGGAAGTCCTTTAGTCGGTTTTTACGACACCCATGTGATGAGATGGGGTGGTGACATTTTGTATTCTTACTCCGTCACCACACGGACTAAAATTCTGTTACGATAGACAAAATCCCCGTATTACTATTTTATTCTACTATAATAATATTGCCAACGAAATTCCTTATTTACCAGTAGTCCACAGCTGGGCAAAGGCCTGCAAAAAATACAAATATAAACACATACTAATAACCCACTTAAAACAAAGTAAGATAAACTACTAAATAATAAATAACTACAAAAACTCGAAACGATTTCACCTAATATAAATATAATAACAAGTTGCCCCAACCATTTGTCCGAGTCAAGTATAAGTGATTCAAATGTTAGGTGCATTTGTAAGGAAAGTCTCACACAAATTGTTTCGTTACATTAACTTAATGTTAACGCGGAAAACTCTGGCGTAGGTAATTAAGTATACGTCATAAGTCTGTACGTGAGTTGTTTGTGAGATTTTGTACTGTTTTTGCTATGTTACAGTTTATTATTTTTCATCCCACTGGCGGGACATGAATCTTCTAGTGTCACAGAGAAACTAGCCCTAATAATATCATGTTTTTCAGATTGATTTGTTACAAAAAATACTTCTTTTGTTTATGTAAAGATAATATCTGTTGTACTGGATTGGTATAATGGGATGGTGTGCCCCATTATACCAATTTTACTTGTTACTGTTAGATTTTCATTTAAACACACAGGGTCTTCCGTTTGTTTAAATTTGTTGTATTTATGTTTAAATTTAAAAAAAAATGCGGAGGTATCTAAATATAGAATTAAAAATCAGTAATTTCAAAATAGGGCTTAAAATAAATTATTGATATCCAACTGTCCTACAGGGGCTTCCTCCAATTTTGAAGAAGAACTTAGCCTAATCATACCACATTGGCCACATTTGTATAAAGTATATATTAAGTTTACCATTTTATTTTAATACAGATAAATACATGTACTTAACTTTCCCTTATTCGAATTTTACGACACACTAGTTAGAATACATGGTGGTTATATCCTATCTAATCACATTTAGGATATAACCACCATGTATTCAAACTTCATAACCACATGGATACCGCAAAGCTTTTTACAAACCCAACTTAAAATCTTGAAGCCTAGGCACAAACTATAAATTCAACAATACGTACTAAGCGACATGACCTTTCAACATGTCATCGCCTTAAGTGGACTTAAGTCAATATGTTTGACTTAATTTCAACGCGTCGTTTACTCAAACTATCTAGGTGTACAGTGATACAGTGCGCCATTTGAGTCGCAATCGTGTGCATTAGCCTTTCTGACAGAGATCGGTCTTACTTCTACAAATGTGTGTGCGTTTACTTTAAATTATCTGGCGTTTAAGTGTTTCAGTGTTATTTGCGCTCTAAAATAGTTTTGTGACTTTATGTTTTTTATAGATCAGTGTCACAACCACAACACAAACTTTGTATTAAATAAGACAACTCCCTCGTTCAGAAACAATTAAAGGCTTGCATGGGATTTTCCGTGTAGTGACGGAGTAAGAATACAATATGTCACCACCCCATCTTATCCCATGGGTATCGTAGAAACCGACTAAGGGACTATCTGTGAATATTATCTGTGAATATTATCTTTACATAGAAAGAAGGAAAACTTGAAGTTAAACCCTATACCAATCCATCTGGCCAGCATGGTATTAGTAGGCCAAGTATCCCACCGTCGCGGGAGGAGGCCCGTCCCTGCAGTGGGACATTAATAGGCTGTTATGATGATAGGATTTAAACCGGCGCGCGGCGACTATAATACATAGTAGCTGCATACGCAGCACATTTATAACCACCTTCGTTGATAAGTATCAACGAAGGTGGTTATAAATGCGCTGTTTTTATTGTTAATATTAGAATATAAATAAGTATAGAAGTATTTTGCGCCACCTTCTCTTACTCCATACTAGAAGACTATGATTATGTCTATGACTGCGAAAAGCCTCTTCCTAGCGATACTTTGAAATCTTATAATGACAAAAAATCGATTTAGATTATTCTAATAAAGATTTGAAATTAAATATTCTTATACTCTCACGTATTATGTACATTAAAAAAATAAGGGCAACTTTCCAAGATTCAATTCAACTTAAAAATTAAAACGCCCAATATGAAACGACCATAACTCGAGAATATTCGAACAATCGATAATTTGGAGCGGCCGCACTGATACCCATCTCTATTGAATGTCTATGTAGAATATTGTGAGCTTACTCAACGTACTCTATCATACATTGCTGTGTATTGTGAAATCTTTCACTAGTTATTATAATAGTATTATAATATTCCTCATATAATATTCCTCACACATTCACACAACGCCATCTAGTCCCACACTAAGCAAAGCTTGTACTATGGGTACTAGACAACGAATAAAAATACTTAAATACTTTTTTTTGTAAATATTATACATAGAAACACTCAGACAAATGCAAACAATCATGTTAATGCACACAAAGATTTGCATTGAGCGGGAATCGAACCCGAGACATCTGCGTAGCAGTCAAGTTATATAACCACTACGCCACAGAGGTCGTCAAAAGTATAACAATATCTATCTTATTTCTTTACATAATACCACTCCACTAGGCAACCCGCGTGACTTTTACAAATATCACTGTGACTTTTACAGACTAAAAATTAAGAGACAAAAAAATAACATCGACAGGATTAAAAAAAAAATAGTGGCTGATCCACTATTTTCCAAATAAATTAATCTCACGTGAAATTCGAACACGCCACTTCGTGGTCTGCATCTGTATGGGTGACTGCTTTTCCATTATAATAAACCACGATTGTCCCAGTGTAACAAAAAGGTTTTGGTCGCTAATCAACAAAACAACACAATTTCATACTAAAACACAGCATCTATCTATATCAGCCTATGGACGTCCACTGCAGGACATAGGCCTCCTCTAAAAGCTTCCACTCTGCGCGGTCTTGTGCCTCCCTCATCCATCGGCTTCCCGCCGTCCTAACCAGGTCGTCGGTCCACCGTGTGAGGGGTCTCCCCACCCTGCGCTTTCCGGTGCGCGGTCGCCATTCGAGAACTTTTCTGCCCCAACGGCTATCTGTTCTCCGGGCTATGTGCCCTGCCCACCGCCACTTTAACCGGGCAACCCTGAGCGCTATGTCGGTCACTTTAGTTCTCCTGCGGATCTCCTCGTTTCTGATACGATCACGTAGGGAAACTCCCAACATAGCTCTCTCCATTGCCCTCTGAGTGACGGTAAGCCTTCTGAGAAGGCCCATAGTCAGCGACCACGTTTCAGCTCCATATGTCATCACTGGCAAGATACATTGGTCGAAGACCTTTGTCTTCAGACACTGCGGTAATGTGGACGAGAAGATACGTTTTAGCTTCCCGAACGCTGCCCATCCGAGTTGGATTCGACGAGTGACCTCCTTCTCGAAGTTGGACCTACCCAGCTGGACTGACTGTCCCAGGTAAATATACTCGTCGACAACTTCAAGTGTAGAGCCTCCAACCGTGATTGGAGTGGGTGCAACATGGACATTTGCCATGATCTTGGTCTTGTCCATGTTCATTTTAAGACCCACTTGTTGAGAGACTCTACTGAGGCCATCGAGCTTTGTGTTGAGGTCCTCCATGGTCTCACCCATGACCACGATATCGTCAGCAAATCGAATGTGCGTGATATACTCGCCATTTATGTTGATGCCGAGTCCGTCCCAGTCTAAAAGCCTAAAAGCATCTTCCAGTGCAGCGGTAAACAATTTCGGTGATATGACATCACCTTGTCTTACTCCTCGCTGCAACTGGATAGGGCCTGATAATCCACCCTGGAGACGAACCGACATGGTGGCGTTTTCGTATAAGCATAACCCTTTCTTATTCCATCAACCCACAAAAACTCTCAGTCAAAGCTCACTGCTATAACGAGAACCCTCCAATAACCACAACTCTTACTAATCCAAAGATATCCGACAATAATGGAACACTACACAAGCATTAGCATGACAATCCTAATGAATTCATAATATAATATTAATCCATTTTGTAATTTAATTGAACAGATAAAAGTCGATAAATTATCTTTAAACTGTTGTGACATACCCTAAAGGCGTCCCACGCCATATTAAAATCGATGTCACTGCGCACTTATGGGGACAAACAGAGTTCGTAATTAATCGATTATATCGATGCATACTTTCTCGACCGGCGGCCAGGAAGCATCGATAAACAATAAGCTAGCGACCACACGATTATATCGATAAGTTATCGTAGAATAATTCCCCTTCTCTAATGGGCCTCTACTGTAGAGGGATTTAGTTTACACTTTCTAATTTATCTCAAAATGGGCTGCAGTTGAGGATGGATTAGAATATTGATAAGTTATTACTAAGTCTTGTTACACACAGACACCTACATAATGTCAAAGCTCTAATAATAAAAAGCTCAACATTTATAAGTCTGTTTGTAACCCCTGTACGTTCAAACTGCTAGACCCATTTGAATAATAAATAGTGTGGAAGTAAGTATCTGACAGCCTGAAATAACACATAGGGTACTTTACACGGTCTTTTGGTCTTGATAAACTGCAGCCAAGCGGATGGAACCAAGCCACTAATATTGATATACACAAGCTGTGCACACGCAGATTTAATGCCTTAGGCATTTTACGCTGAATGATAACCCTAAAGTGACCTATTGTTACCTAATGTGAAAGTGTACTAAACAATGTACTATTTCTTTGTAAAATGTCATATTTTTAAATGAAAATGTGATATTTTAGTGCTATTATGAGATAGTATTTCTTCTTTAATAGAAAATATGGTCTACTTGTTGCCTGGTCTACGCTTGCCAGACGCGTTGTAACTGTATATACTTATTTCAATTTTTGGAACCCCACTTAGTATCTACCCGGGGCATGAAGAGTTGGTGATATTTTGTATTTTGTGTCCGTTATTAGTCCCTCATATTTTACTTAAAGCTATTAAGAGTGTTAAAAATTTAACAGGCATTAATTAATTTAACATGATTACTTTTTTCTCCTGTGGTGTTACAATCACCGTGTATTATTTTTATTTACTTATTGTTTCTTGTTACAGTTTTCAAACGCTTTGACATCAACCAACAACCTTCAACTACTCTCAATTTCGGATTTTCAAAGGTAATTATTTATTTACTATCCAAACATTATTTAATTTATTTCGTAAGCAAAAACTTATTTTTCTATTATTCTTACACGACGTCATCTAGTCTCAAATTAATCGGGAGTTGTGATATTGTATTTTTTATGTTTCATCCAATAAAACATATAAAGCTGCTGGGAGTAAAAAGTATCACATAACCTATAATTTGTTTAAACAAAAGGGTAGACATAGTAGGCGTGAAATAATAATTCTATACTAAAAAATAAACTACTAATAACTAAACAGACTACCCCCATAATATTAGCGGCAAACCCAAAGTACAAAAACCCTAACTTAATTAATTGAACTTTACATCCAAAGTTTTTTCCCACGACTCGTCAATTCACATTTACAAATTCTCTGTTCTTTTAAAAGTACTAAATATTGTTGTCTCTTTCATTCGTATTGAAGTAAGGTTTGCAAGAGAGGGATGTGAAATTCATTTGAATCATTGCGTAAGGTCCTATTAGAGGGGAGTGGTCAGTGGCAACCACTCATTAAGTTCAATTTTAGGGGTTTTAATCATAAGTTGGAAGCTATTTTTCATATTAACCGGTACATGTTCATTACTAAGGTTTTTTGTTTGTGAATACAGTTTTGTACTCGTGCTTTATTGGGTTAAATTATCGGTTAATTTATGTATTTATTTATTGATCATTTACTTTAATTTTATGCAATAGTTGCATTTATTAAAATACTTCCTGATGCCCGCGGCTTCACCCGCGTCTATCCTCACAAACTTTCGCATTTATAATATTAGTAGGAAGGTATTAAGAAGTTATTCTACCTCAATTTTTTTTTTATTTATGTGTTGTGTTTGGTATTTCTAGATATCTAGTCTTAAACTAAGCAGAGCTTATACTACGGCAACGTATAAACATACTTAAATACTTTTTTCAAAATACAAAATTGTTATACATCTAAACTCTTAGAGTAATGCAAGCATTCGTATTTATGCACACTTCCTTTGCATTCGGCATGATTTTCGTGTCCATGTTACAGCCAAAGTAATAAATATGAATATTGTACATAATAACTAGCCATTATGTATAATTGCTACTCAATTTAGATAAAAATGTCGCAGAATTAATCACATTAACTAGCCATTATATATGTTATAGTACTGGCAAAAATACAATACTAAGGCAAAAGTCAAAAACAGTTGGTTAGGTTACTGTGATTAATTCTTCGACATTTATCACTTTATCTAAATTGAGTAGCCCTTATACATAATGGCTAGTTATTATGTATAATATTCATATTTATTACTTTGGCTGTAACATCCATATTGATCTACGTATGTATTGTTACCACCTTGTTAACATAGAGAGTGAGCAATAAGTATTTGAGTTTGAGTTTAAAATAGTTATTTATTTATTTATTATTAGGTTCACCAACAGCTATTTACACTAAAACATTTCTTCCTTAATTAGCTACGTTTAACATTGTAAGTGTAATAACTACTTAAAGGCGAACACCGCATGTAATAAGGTATCAAATAAAAAAAAAATCTGACAATAGTTGTGTACCTAGATTTCCAATAACTTATCTAAACAAACATTAATAAACGAAATGTGAAACTCGAAGGCATACCAGCATTATCCGTGTAATACTTACAAACACATACATAACTAAAAGCTTTACATAGTATTACATGGTCTAATTTCACTATCTATCCGAGCGATAAGTTTGATTTATAACGCGAATAAATTAAAACGATTTACAGTCGCACTTTAATCGTAATACAAAATAGTCGCAATGCTTTCGTAGAATGTTTCGTTGCGTCGTTGGTGTTTAGCTAAGGATTTGAAGTATTTTCAAAGGTTAAAGGTACATTAGTATAGAGCGTCGATGCTCGGTAGGAAACACCTAAAATTTTATATAACATGTTTAGTTTTAGTTAATGTAATCAAAAGTTCTCAGACTTTTATCTATACTACACACATCAAAAAAGTCTAAGCAACATGCATGATATTACAAATTTACCATTTATATTAATTTATTTTACCATTTATTTTTTAATTTATTAATATTAATTTATTTTACGTTGTATTTTATTTTTAAAATAATATTTTTAGGGTTCTATGATGTAAAAATAACAGCTGTTTTCTTTATAAGTTCTTTTAATAACAGAAATTAACAATATTAGAATATACAGGTACATAAGAAACTAAACTTTTTTTTTACAAATTGAAATTTCTTAAGAAAATGAATTTATTGTGAAAGAATAGGACAATTTAATACAAAGTATGGCCTCCTCTGCTATTCAGAACTTGTCGGCAACGATTATTCATTGAATTAATGAGACTGTTTATGTCATCTTGCGGTATTCGCTCCCAATGGAATTGTAGCAAATCCTTCAGCTGTTGGGTTGTTGTCACTCCGTCCAAGTCCTTCAAAACACGTCTCTGGAGCATGTCCCATGCGTGCTCGATGGGGTTGAGGTCTGGCGATTGTGCAGGCCAGGGCAATACCTGGATGTTCTCCGTTGCCAAGTATTCACTGGTTCGCCGAGCTGTATGTGAACGCGCATTGTCATGCATTAACGTAAAATCGGAGCCAAAGGTTTGTGCAAATGGATGGACATAAGGTCTGAGAATATCCTCAACGTAATTTTCAGCGTTCATGTTTCCATTTACAAAAACGAGCTCAGTTCGCCTGTTCTTCATAATACCCGCCCATACCATAACTGTTGAGCCGCTGTATGGATGAACTTCCTGAACGCACCTGAGTCTTTCAGTATTTCCGGGTCGACGGTACACTCGCACCCTTCTTGTATCAGGCCTAAACCCGAATCGCGACTCATCGGAAAACATAATTTTATCCCATTGTTCCTGGGTCCATGTTATGCGTTCTCTACACCATTCATTTCGACGAGCGCGATTCCCGTGACGTATCGGTGGGCACCTGATAGGGCGTCGAGCTCGTAGGCCGTACTCATGCAGTCGATTTCGCACAGTTTGGGGACTTACATCAACACCACTTGAATTTTGTAGCCTCAAACTTATCTCTCGAGCGGTTAACATCGGCTGGCGTCTTGCAGTCAGTTGTATGTACCGGTCTTGCCGAGTGGTTGTACTCCTTTTACGGCCTGGATGCTGTTCAGCGGGTTCCCCTGTATTATTGTAGCGCTGCCAAAGACGACAAATAACACTTCTATGAATACCAAAATGTCGAGATACCTGAGATTGATTACTTCCCGCTTGCAACATCCCTACAGCTCTTTGCATTTCATCTGCCGTCAAATGACGTCGCTCCATGACGTAAAGAATATCTAACAATTCAATTTTGTCGCCAACTGTATTTAAATGGTTGGTAAAATTATAAAATCAAGACTAAAACGTAGCAATTAACATGCACTCAAATTCAAACAAATTCGCAGTCATTTGAATTTTATGAAAAAAAACAAAACATAATCGAATTTTTTTTTTTACAACCAGCCAGTATGTCATCAATAACAAAAAAGTTTACTTACCTATACACTTTGAGTGAGTAAATACTTAGAAATTAATTAATATAAATGGTAAATTTGTAATATCATGCATGTTGCTTAGACTTTTTTGATGTGTGTAATATGTATTATAAAGAGGTAAAGTTTGTGTGTTTGAGACGTTGTAGGGGGTAATCTCTGGATCTAATCAACCGATTTATAAAATTCTTTCTGTGTTGAATAGTCCATTTATTGGCGAGTGTTATAGGCTATATAGTATCACGCTATGACTAATAGGAGTGGAGCAGTAATGAAATATGTTTAAAAAAGGGACGCGTTTTTTACGCCGCCCAGCGAAGTGGGCACGGGTCAACTAGTTTTATATAAAACTAGCGGCCGGTCCCGGCTTCTCCCGAGCATTATTATCCCGCTTTTCTGTTCAAATTTTTCCTGAATTTTCTTTGCTATAAACCTAACGGAGCCCGAGACCTTTCCAACGAATGCAAAACCGTGGTGATTTTACTAGGCTGAGTGTTGCTTTAGCACAAGAAGAGTGCTAGTCTTGATACTTCGTTCTTTTAAATTTGTGATGTTCATTTCTGTATTCGTACTGTTACATCCCTATTTTCCTACGAATACTGCCGAATTGCAATACTCAATGATTGACGTCAATTGCATAGTGCAATTCAGCAGATATTTCATTATAAATACTCCGTTTTTTCGTAAATTAAGTTTAGTGTTTATTTCTCTAGTGCTGATATAATAGCGGTCTTAGAACTGCTGCCCACTTGTGGTTTTCAGCCCAAACCTAGAGCAAATAGACTTACTCCGGGTCTCTCTCTCTAAAAATAACTCTTCACTAGAGTTAATCGCGCAGTGAATAAAAACCAAGTCTAATAATAAGTGTTTTAAGTCCTAAGTTAAAGTGTAGTTAAAAGTGTAGTAAATATTATTAATAAATCGCTTAGTTAAACCAGCCTTGTGTTTTTTTTTATAAGTGCTGGATAGCGCGATCTAACATTTGGTGTCAAAAGAAACAGGGATTTGTTAAGTCCCTCTGGTCGCCTACTCCTGACGACGACCAGCTACACAACCCAGTCGAAGGTCACTCATTTAGACCACTGGGAAGGCTACCTGCTGTCTCTGCCGTCTCACTGACGACTTGCGAGGCCGCCATATAGAGGACATCGACACTTCATCGTGCTCCACTGTGCCCGAGGGTTCTCTGCCCAGCACCGAGCCACGTGCTGCATGTTATATTAAAAACATTGCAGTCAAATACGACAAGGTTACACACTTCGCATCGACCCGTAACTGCAACGCTGCACATTCCGCCAACATCGCATCGCCGCCGCCGCTCCTGCCTGTAACTCGACGCCGCCAATGACGTCGTGTCTACTACTGCTACTGTGAGTCGTTTATTATTGATTTACTTGTGTTATTAGCATAATTTTGCGAGTGGATTAATTGATTATAATTTCCTATTCCCTTTGTTTAAATAATTCCTTAATTCTATTTCCTATTTTCATTACTATTTCATTTACTCTTTAGCTTTATTCTATAATGGCCTTTGAAAGTAATAAACTCGATAAAAAAAACGTTCAGTCGTGTTCGAGTTTAAATAACATCGGCATGGAGGAACTTCATTTCTCCGTATTAGCTAAATTCATAAAATCATTTGATGGCGATAGGAATAAACTATCACCATTCATTAGAAATTGCGAAAATGCTTTGAACTTAGCTACTGTTTCGCAACAACATGTACTTTTAAAATATATTTTTTCCCAATTAGAAGGCAAAGCTGAGTCCGCTTGTTCCCTTAAGATATTTGATACTTGGGCTGAGCTGAAACAATATTTAAAATCTACGTTTGGCGAGACTAAACATAGAGACCATTTATTGTTAGACTTACAAAACTGTAAACAAAAGTCTAACGAGTCAGTTACACAATATAGTCTTCGTATAGAGACATTTTTAACGCGATTGCAAACAGATATAACGCATTCCACTAGGGATCCAAGTGAGTTGAAAGGTCGAATAGCCAGCACAGAAGACTTAGCGCTGCATACCTTTTTACTCGGATTGCCTAGCCATATTTCCAACATTTTAAGATGTCGCAACCCGAGTTCCTTACACGAGGCCATCAACCTAGCTATCCAAGAGGAGAAACTGCATAATTATATACAGTCTTCCACCTCCAAATCGCCTGATTCAAGGCCAAAATGTAGGACTTGTGGTAAATTAGGACATTCAGAAAGATCCTGCTTCCTTAATCGCAATCGTCCTATTCATGCTATTCCTCCTCATGAACCTCAACCTTCTCCTCAACCTTCTACATCAACTTATCCTCAGAGTAATATTTGTAGGTACTGTAAAAGTCCTGGCCACGACATTACGCTATGTCGAAAACGCCAATATAATAACTCGAGGAAAACATTCCCTCCTAATAACTCGCATAGGCAAATTCATAATTATTCTGAAGGAAACGACGTAGATGATTATTCAAATTCTCTGAATGATGCCAACTCTGATTCTCATAACCATTTAAACTAAAAGGGATTCCGGTTACGCGTCGTACGGAATTGTCCACACAAACCGACGCCTTTCTACATCAAGTTTCTACTAAATCGAGTTATAATAATATAATTCCTACTAAATCTACTATTTCTACTAAATCTACTATATCTACTAAATCGAATTATAATAATATAATTCCTACTAAATCTACTATTTCTACTAAATCTAATATATCTACTAAATCGAATTATAATAATATAATTCCTACTAAATCTACTAAATCGAATTATAATAATATAATTCCTACTAAATCTACTATATCTACTAAATCAAATTATAGTAATATAATTCCTACTAATTCTACTATTTCTACTAAATCCAATTATAATATAATTCCTACTAGATCTACTATATCTACTAAGTCGAATAATAATAATTTATATCCTACTAATTCTACTATTTGTCCTAAATCAAATAATGAAATAATTTCTACACGTTCGCGCGCGGTAAGTTTACTCATCACTGTAAAGAAAATCACTAAAAATTTCCATACATTTTAGAAGCACTGTTATAACCGTACTGTCGGAACACAATACACAAAAATGTCATCCTGAGATCAGTACGGGTATAACCGTCATACGGTTATGCCCGTACTGTCGTGTAACATGTTGTAATATGCATTGTAGTACACCAGTACGGTAATAGCAGTATCAAAAATAAAAGTCTGTATTCGTAGAAAATATTTATTGAATCAATATTATAAATTTAAATCTTATTATAAATCTGATTCTGTAGGTTCAGTATCCGTGCTCGACATTTCGTCGTAATTCGGTTCAAATTCTTGGTCTGATCCAAATTCACCGTCATCACTGTATGGGTCTCGTTCTGGACTCTGCTCTGGAGTAGATACATCCTCAATAAGATGCCTGATACGGTCACTATCTGTTAACTTTTTTCTACTCATCTAAAACAAAACAAAAATACTTACGTTAGTCCGAATTATATAGGTAATTTATTCATAATTACGTAAATATATAGTTTCAAGTTATTTTATAACAACTAAAATGGTTATATTATAATAGTAAATCAAGATTTTCTAAATACAGTGCATCAAAAAAGTATTTTTATACTCACTTTCGATCGTGGAGCACGAAAGAAATACACGCACTGCTAAGATGGCGTCCCGCGCGGCACTGACTCGCGCGTCGAACTAATACACGTACAAACGCAACGGTCACAGCCGTAGTGCGTCTGTGTGCACACTCACACAATGTCATATACCGGTCACCGTTCAATCGCGCCTAGCGCATTGCATTTTGACAGTACATTTGCCTATCCCTTACACATAATGCCAGTGGAAATGTGTTGTATTAATATCTCATAGGAATTAAACTGCTTAAGCCGTACTGACCATAAAAAGAATCTAAAAACTTACGGCTACAACCGTGCTGTCAATATTTGAAATGAAAAAATACGGTCATAACCGTTACCGCGCGCGAACGTGTTAAATCTAATTCTACTATATCGGAACATAATAATTTTATTCCTACTAAATCTACCACTCCTACTAAACCCATTTCAGAACACTGTAACTCAAATAATATTACATCTTTAGAACAGCCAATTATTCTTCCTACCTCTGAGTCTCACTCCAATGTCTATGAAATAAGTTACAATAAGAGAATACATCTCCCACACGTGTATGTTAAATCTAAATATTGTAACCGTCTACTAGTTCTATTAGTTGACTCTGGAGCAGGCATATCACTAATAAAACAGTCTTCTTTAGATATTCAGCCTGCTTTAGTACATGAAATTATACAGTTCAAAGGAATTGACAAAGGTACAGAATACTCAAAGAGCCTGGGTCATTTTCAATTAGATTTTACTTTTCAAAATAATAAAACAATATTAGGTAAATTTCACTTAATACCCGACTGTGTCGATATAGAATTTGACGGCATAATTGGTAACGATTACCTTAACTCTCATAATTCTAACATTAACTATAAATCAAAAATTTTAGATATAAATGGTTGTCAATTACAAATTTATTTTACTAAACCTGAATATATTATTCCAGCTCGTTCTGAAATGATTATAGAATGTAATGTACTTAATCCTGAAGTTACAACTGGTTATATTAACAAAGCTGAAATTCAACCAGGAGTGTTTCTATCTAACTGTCTAGTCAATTTAAAAGAAAATAATCATGTTACTGTCTCTATTCTTAATACAACTAACAAAGACGTTATCATAAAATGTCTTTGTGTAGAATTAATTCCTTGTGACTTATTAGGTGATTTCATACACAATATAAATTCTACTAACTCCCTAAATCATAATAATAATGATAAAACATTATCAAATAGATGTGAGAAAGTGCAGAAACAAATACGCACTTCACATCTTAATTTCGAAGAAGCCGAAGCCTTACTAGATCTGTGTTCTGAGTTTGCTGACTTATTCTATTTAGAAGGAGATACTCTTACTCATACTAATACTTTAGATCATAAAATCAAAACTACTTCTTCACAACCAATCCATGTTAAAACATACCGATATCCTGAAGTTCATAAAGAAGAAGTAAATAAACAGATTAAAAAGATGCTAGATCAAAATATCATAAGACCCTCTGACTCCCCTTGGTCCTCTCCTATATGGGTTGTACCCAAGAAGCAAGATGCTTCCGGTCAAAAGAAATGGCGTATCGTTGTAGACTTTAGAAAGCTCAACGATATCACAGTTGGTGATGCCTATCCTATTCCTAATATTACGGACATTCTGGATCAATTAGGTCATAGTAAATACTTTAGTACCTTAGACCTGGTGTCCGGATTTCACCAAATTCTTATGAGTGCAGAAGATGCACCTAAAACTGCCTTTTCTGTTCCGAATGGTCACTTCGAATATACTCGAATGCCTTTTGGTCTAAAAAATGCACCTGCTACATTTCAAAGATTGATGAATACTGTCTTATCTGGCCTCCAGGGGCTCCACTGCTATATCTATCTCGATGACGTCATCTGCTACTCTCACTGTCTCTCTACGCATATTAGTAAGCTCAGACTCATATTTGAAGCCCTACGTAAACATAATCTTAAGCTTCAACCGGATAAATGCGAATTTCTTCGACGAGAAGTCGCTTATCTCGGTCACATAATTACAGACAAAGGTGTCTCTCCAAATCCTGACAAAGTTAAAGCAGTTTCCAATTATCCAACTCCTAGAAATCCAAAAGAAATAAAATCCTTCTTAGGATTAATAGGGTATTATCGTAAATTCATAAAAGACTTTTCTAAAATCACAAAACCACTGACTTCACTACTTCGTAAAGATACTATTTTCAATTGGACTCAAGAACAAGAAAATTCTTTTATAACTCTTAAATCTATGTTAACTAGTGCTCCTATCCTTCAATATCCCGATTTCTCTAAAGAATTTATCCTTACTACTGATGCCTCAAACTATGCTTTAGGTGCTATACTTTCTCAAGGAGAAGTAAGCAAAGATCTTCCTATCGCATATGCCTCTCGAACTCTGAATAAAGCCGAAGGTAATTATAGCACCACAGAGAAGGAACTTCTTGCAATTCTATTCGGTGTCAAAACATTCAGGCCATATCTTTATGGTCGTAGATTCAAAATAGTCACTGACCATCGACCTCTCGTATGGTTATTTAACTGCAAAGATCCAAGTAGTAAATTAGTCAGATGGAGACTAAGACTAGAAGAATATGATTATGAAATTGTTTACAAATCCGGTAAAACCAACTTAAACGCAGACGCATTATCTCGTCCGCCTATAAACAATCTTAATGATATAGATCTTAGTAATAACCTAACATACGGAGATTTTCTAAAATCACGTTCTAGTCCTATAAATTTCGACACTATTATTTGTCAACATAATCAACATTTACTTAAAACACAATGTCCTGCTATAGCCTATCCTACTTCCATTGACCTAGATCCATCTAACCCTTATTGTGAAGAAATTCTTGAACTATTAAATGATAAAGAAGTTTTTATTAATTCAGAGAAAGAACTATATTCTATTAAATATTCTAATATTAATAATAAAATTTATTTTCATATGTTTACTAAAGTCCATTATTACGATACATGCACTTATAGAGAAATATTCAAAGTGTTAACATGTCTTCGTAATGAGTTAATTATTTTTCACTCTGACATCAAAGAAATTTCTATGTCTGATTTTGCTAATGAATTTGATAAACATCAATTCATTATTATTTACGAAATGATTGCTTTTCTATTTCATAACACACAAATTAAAATTAATATATATCATAACAAAATAATCTATCCTACACCTAATCAAATTCCTACTATTCTAAAAGATAATCATGATTCTCCTATAGGTGGACATGCTGGTTCCACTAGGTTATATAATAAACTTAAAGAATCATACTATTGGAAAGGTATGAGAAAAGACATTGAAGCTTATGTCCAACGTTGTCCTCAGTGTCAACAAAATAAAACTCTCCGAGCCTGTAATAGAGCTCCAATGGAGATTACTTCTACATCTTATGAACCACTCCAGAGGATATCTACTGACATAGTAGGTCCTTTACCAGAATCTGGTTCTGAAAAATATAAATATATAGTCACTTTTCAAGATGACTTAACCAGATACTCTATGGCATATCCTATTACTAATTCAACAGCTGAGCAAACAGCTGATTGTTTAATTAAATTCATAAGTCATTTCGGAATACCTAAAACTCTATTATCTGATCAAGGAGTTCATTTTATCGCGGAAGTATATAAACAAATCGTAGCCCTTTTTAAAATAAAACATCTTTTTTCTACTCCTTATCATCCCCAAACTAATGGTGCTCTTGAAAGAAGTCATGCTACTTTAAAAGAGTATTTAAAGTCCTATGTTAATGAAAATCAGAGTGACTGGCACAAATTTCTCCCAACCGCTCTTGTTTCCTATAACTCATCCGTCCATTCTTCTACTAATTTCACGCCTCATGAGTTATTATTTGGCTGTAAACCTTACCTTCCTAGTTCTATTTATGATATAAATCCTACAGCTACTTATCCTGATTATCTAAAAACACTAAAACAAAAATTGATTAATACTCGAAGAATAGCTAGAGAAAATATACAAAGAAGTAAAGAAAATTCTAAAAATCATTATGATAAGAATACTCGAAACATATCTTACAATGTTGGAGATATGGTGTATGTAAAGCAACACCATAGATTACGCAAAGCTCTTTCCAATGTCTGGAAAGGTCCCTTCAGAGTTATACAAGTTCATAATAATAATAATGTTACTCTTTTAATTAATCGCAAACATGTTAGATATCATTTTGATCAAATTAAACTAGCTCACGATAATTCTCTTCCAGGGCCTTCGCGCCAGGACTCTTCGCAAGATCCAACTTAACTACGCCGATTGTAAATAGTCCAGGTCTCTATTATGACCCTATAGGTACTATGAAATATTATAATAATTATTGGACCATTGTTACATTTTCTGATTTATCTTATATACAACCTCATATTTCTACTCTGGAACATATTCTGGAAACTTGTAAACATATATGTACTTCCCATCAATCAACTAAAGTTAAAACTGATTGTTGGAATGTTTTAAGTCCTTTAGAAAGCTTATTTATAAATGTTCAAAATAATTATTTGTCTCTATCTCATTTGACAAATACGAATGATACTCGTAAAGTTAAACGAGCAGCTTGGTTTGGTATTGGTGGACCAATACTCAAACAACTCTTTGGCTCTCTTGATGAAGATGATGCTAAAACATTTACTGATGCTATTAATGCAGTCCAAGATGATCAAAGACACTTGGCTGCTATTATGAAAGAAAACATTCATATAATGTCTTCTACTATATCCTCATTTAATAATACTATTTCTAAACTTAATGAAAATGAACATATACTTAATTCTAATATACAAAATTTAGGTAAGATTCTAGATACTGTTTCACAGAATGCTAACAAATTAGAGATAATTTCACATCTTTCTATGACTTTCAGTGCCTTAGAAAGTTCTTTAATGATACTTAACTTCAGCTTAAAGGACCTCATCGATGCAATTCTATTTGGGAAACAAAATATAGTTCACGCTTCAGTGCTAAGTCCAATACAATTATATAACGAATTAAGTTCTAAAAATAACGATATTACTGGCAGTTTACCTTTACATTTAACTTTACATAATGTTCATACTATTTTAGATTTAGCCGAAATTTCATCTTTTATTTATAATGATAAGTTAATATTTGCTATAAGAATTCCTTTAGTTATATCTTTTGTAGATTATAATTTATACCACATTTATTCCTTACCAACTCCTCACGATATTAATAATATAAATTCATTTGCGTTGATTAATCCATCTGCAAAGTTTTTAGCATTAACACATGATAAATTAATGTACTCGGTGTTTGAAGACTTAAGTGAGTGCAAAGTGATAAACAATAATTACTATTTGTGTAGGTTAGGAAACATTCAATCTAGTGTCGCGAATCCGATTTGTGAAGTGACGGTTTTAAGTGAACATGTTAAAAATATCCCTGACTCTTGTAATTTTAAGATAATTAATGGTGAAATAGACATTTGGCAAAAACTTAGTAATAATAAATGGATATATGTCCAATCAGATATCACAAAGATATCTATTAATTGTAATGGTAATTTAGAAGACTATGATATTGTGGGTACAGGTATTTTAAAACTACCTAAATATTGTAAAGCTTATCATAAGCTACTTCAGTTCATACCATCTCAGGAATTTGAAACTAAAATTTATATACCTCATCCTGATTTTAATATTATTAATGATGACTGTTGTTCAAAGAATAAATTAAATGATACTATTCCTTATTTAACTCCTGTAAAATTATCAAATATTAATTTAGACTCCTTGCAATATGCTTCACATAGATTAAATCAATTTGATGAAGAACTGACTAAAATTGAAACTCAACCCTATCATATTAAGTATAGTTACTATTTTAGTATTATAACATCTATATTATCAATCTCTGTATTTTCATATTTTTCATATAAAATATACAAATGTTTTTGTTGTAAGAAAAGTTCTTCTTGCTGTGTAAAAATTGTAAACACCTGTATGACTAAACCTAGAACTAATATTCATACTAGATCCAGTGTACACATGGCAAACATAGAATATGATACTGAAAGTACAGATTCCAATCTTAGTTTACCAAGACGAAATCTTGAAGTATTGTAAATTCTAATAAGCATACTTAATTATAATTTTAATATTCCTAAATGTTTTAATTACTATATTAAATTCTTAATGTTAAATTTAGATATAAGTCTTACCTTTGTCTTATAATTATAGTTATTATGATATCTTATCTTATAATGTTTAAAATCTATGTCTAATTACTAAATCTATTACTAAATCTAATCAATTATCATTATCTTAATTCTAAGTAACTAATGTAATATTACTATATCAAACTTGGTTTATACTCACATCCCTTTTTCTATTTTTCGGATGTTTCGTTTTAAAGGGGGGAGGTGTTACATCCCTATTTTCCTACGAATACTGCCGAATTGCAATACTCAATGATTGACGTCAATTGCATAGTGCAATTCAGCAGATATTTCATTATAAATACTCCGTTTTTTCGTAAATTAAGTTTAGTGTTTATTTCTCTAGTGCTGATATAATAGCGGTCTTAGAACTGCTGCCCACTTGTGGTTTTCAGCCCAAACCTAGAGCAAATAGACTTACTCCGGGTCTCTCTCTCTAAAAATAACTCTTCACTAGAGTTAATCGCGCAGTGAATAAAAACCAAGTCTAATAATAAGTGTTTTAAGTCCTAAGTTAAAGTGTAGTTAAAAGTGTAGTAAATATTATTAATAAATCGCTTAGTTAAACCAGCCTTGTGTTTTTTTTTATAAGTGCTGGATAGCGCGATCTAACAGTACGTACATGGTTTGTTTTGTTAAGAACTAATTAACAAGAAATAATAAAGCGCTCATATCTAGTTGCGCCCACTGGTCAATATACAATAAGGAATCATGGGATTAAATCCAAAAAGTATATCATTTGGGGGGATCCGTAAAGTCAGTCCCAGTTACTCCCAATAAAAAAATATATTCACCAGCATATAAGACATCTTTAAAAGTTCTCAAAACCTAGCCACTACACCAAACTATAATAACCATAAGTAACAATCTTAGAAACAAATGCAGACAATAAATACAAATAAAAAAAACATAACAATGATTTTAAAAAAAGGTTTAAAACGTTAACAACTCTTAAGATTTGCACAAAAACTAAGATGGGTGAATGTTAAACCGGTTTTTTAGTTTAAGTGTTAACAATATAAGTTATTGATGATTTATTTGTTACTTTATTTAATGGATGATCAGGTGGTGTAGTGGTTTGTGTCTATGTGGGTTCGATTCCCGTGACTGCAGATTAGAATGAGATCACAATGATGTTTGTCACTTTAAGTAAAAATACAACAGTTAACGATAATACGTTGGTTAAAGGCGTTGAAATCTCACCTTACCATTTCAAGCATACAAAATACTACAATAAGTACATTCACAATACAAACCATTTTCTTTATTAATGGTAAATACCTAATACCCCACTGCAACCTATTCACTATACAATTACGTTGACCGTTTTCGTTTTTTTTTTTTAAGTTTCCGACTCTTTAAATGTTATTGATTTGATTAAGTGTTCTGTCCTTGGCTTAAATTGCGTAGTCCCTTTTCATGATACTCTCAACGAAAGAATTGGTGACAATCTCTATCTCTATCTTGACTAGCCTTAGTTCCTCACCATATCAGACACAACTACTAAATTCAATGATTCATCATCATAACAGCCCATTTATGTCCCACTGCAGGGACGGGCCTCCTCCCGTGACGGAGGGATACTTGGCCTAATAATACCACGCTGGCCAGACGGATTGGTATATGGTTTAATTTCAAGTTTTCCTTCTTTTTATTTCGTAAAGATAATATTTACCATTAGTCCCTTAGTTTTACGACACCCATGGGATGAGATGAGGTGGTGAGATATTGTATTCTTATTCCGTCACCACACGGACAAAATCAATCACAACACAAAACAAATTTTATTATTTCAAGGCAATATTTTAATGGCACAACGAAATATTTAGCAAATTGATTACCAGATTTAATGTAAGCGTTAAATTATTGTTTTCCGTGAAAATAATAATATTTATAAATAAACAATTATACATGTATATTGTACGTGATTCAATGTTACAGTAAATTGTTTTGTTTTGAAATATTAATGTCAATAGTTCAAGAGCTAAACGATTGTTTTATTTTGAAATTGTAAGTGTTTTACTGTTACTTACTTTGAGTGTGTTATTATCATAATAGCCTATTTACGTCCTACTGCTAGGGCGTACGTTGTACGGTGGAAATAGGCTTCAAAACATAACATGGATGTGTACGGGGGAGATTGCAGAATAAGAGTAAGGGCGCTTGTACACGCTAAGAAAATTTGCCCTATCTGCGCCAGACAAGACAAATCTTCGTGTAGACGTCAAGAATTTTGTCTTTTTCGCACACGAAAACTTTTCGTGTCTTCCGCAGACAAGACCAATCGAAACGTGTATACGATAGGATTTTTTTCGTGCAGTCGTCAGACGGGCGTAGGGCGCGCAAGTAATAACAAGTGTGATAATCAGTGTGAGTTTCCTTTATTAAAAATGTTAACTAGAAAGTAACAAAGTATGATACCCTACTATACCGCTCCCCGCCCCTCCGCAACAACGTTCGCCGTGTCTTGTCTTGCGCAGACAAGAATATTTTCTTATTCATCGCCGACGCTGTGTACACAGGTCGTGCTTAGAAACGATAAGAATTCTTGCGTAGGCCCGGCGATTTTTCTTAGCGTGTACAAGCGCCGTTACTGAAGCGGATTGACAGAAAATGTCAAACAGTACTCCGTTACCACACGAGCAATAAATACAAAAACAATATTTTGATCTACATAGTTGGTGTATATTGTTTACAATTACAGGTCTTTACACAAAATGTAATTCATGTGGTGACGGAGTAAGAATACAATATGTCACCACCCCATCTCATCCCATGGATGTCGTAAAAACCGACTAAGGGAATACCGTTAATATTATCTTTACGAAATAAAAAATAAGGAAAACTTGAAATTGAACTCTATACCAATCCGTCTGACCAGCGTGGTATTAGTATGCCAAGTATCCCTCTGTAAGGGCAGGAGGCCCGTCCCTGCAGTGCGACATTAAATAATCTAGGAATTATTTTTTTATTATAATTTATTCTATAAATACAGCGTCCGAACTTGGAAAACTATTCCCACAACAGTTTAACCTCGACCTTTACTTTTATTCAACACTGCTCCTCTTTCAATAACAAAATAATAAAATTAAACAAATAAAACATAGATAATTATCTACTTAAAGTCGTTACGCTATTTATCTATAGTCTATCAAATTTTAAACATGGAACAAATCCTTCACAAAGACCAAGGCGTCTATAAAAATAATTAAATTGTTCTTTTTAAATGTCTAGCTTAGGACCTCTTTTAACTAAAACCTTCGACGTTATCTCTTTAAAAATTGTGTTATGTTATTCTAAAATGTACCTTATTTTAAACAAGCTAATGGTTTGTTTTGTTTGCAGGCACTAAATGGTTTCCTGATGATGATGACGCAAAACGGCAAACTGTTATATATATCGGACAATGCGGCGGAGTACCTTGGACATTCGATGGTAAGTTTAATGTTACATCTATATTTTAAAACAAATGAGCAATTACTTTGATTGAAGATGCTGTTTTTCATTGATCATTCTTGAGTTTTATGGGTGATATACTTATAACACTTGACTTAAATGCATGAAGTTTATCCAAGAACACCAAAGAACGGGGATGGACGTAACATTTTAATTTCCTAAACTTGGCTTTTCTTACTCTTACATTGGACGAATCAGTTAATATTTAACACCTATGTGGCTAATTGTTATCGAACATGACTACTACGTAGAGGTTTCAGGCTTGATTTTGGCATAAGGCAAATCTTTGTGCCCAAATCTATGCTTGCACGGGTCTACGGAAAACACGTAAGATATAAATGTATTTACAATAATAACGTAAAAGTAAAGTATCCTTATTCTCTGTCTAATACGCATAGTAAAAGTTCAGCATTTAGGAATAGACAACATTGTCTCACCACCACAAACTACGTTCACCACATTAAAGCGCCGATTACACTAGACTAATGTAGTCTCCTACATAAGGACGTCCTAATTTTTAAGTGTTAGGACATTCTGCTTACACTGTCCTACATGTGATTACACTAGACTACATGTAGTCTCCTACATGATGTAGTTGACTACATGTAGTCTAGTGTAATCGGCGCTTTAAACAATTTCGTGACATTTTATTACAATACCTACTTTACAAAAACATAAGACAGCGGCACCTTTCATAGATTTCCTTCAATTGATAACAGTCTGGCATTTAGAACTAGCGGAATCAATTGATTACTTTCAATTTTTACATCGCGCCGGTGGGTCCTCCTTATAAATGGTGTACGGTGACCCCAAATAGCTCATCGTTACAGAACGAGTGCACACAAATTAATCACTTAGTTTTATTGTTTGTTGCGTTGTGTGTGTGATCTATAAGTAGATGCCGACATTGTAAACATTAATGTTATAAAGCTTCTTATTCGAACTTTTACAGAAGGTTGTAAAGCTATGTTTTCGGTTTCACTGTTAATTTAATTAATTAAAACATTGCATTAGCTCCTAAAAGTTCTCTAACAGTGATGTAGGGAATCTTTAATATCAACTATACTTTTCTTCCCCAATGGTTGGTCCGATTGCTGAAATATAAAAATAGAAATAGAAAATTGCTGACATATTGTATTCTTACTCCGTCACCACACGGATAAGCTCTAATATAAAGCATTGATCCATTAATAATATTATTGTAAGCCTTGCAGAGGGCTTAAATCATTAGCAACCCCAAACATCAAATTCAGACGTTTTATTTTTGTTTTACATTTTTTTTTATCGGACTTGGAAATATACCCTTTCAAAAAAAGTTTTCTTAAATTGATCAAGAACTGCTAAGTATGTTGTACCTAGTGGTTTCCTAATCATTTTATTAGTCATATAAAAAAGATCGCCCTCTATAAATTTCTCACAGTTACCTTGTGTGAAAACATGCTACCTTTGATACAGGCCAATATTCATTCAATATATTCAAATTGTGATTAATAGATGTTACAACGAAACAGAGTACCGACATATCAAACAAAATAACCGTACGATCACAACACAGAGACAGAGAAGAAGTGAAAATACAAATAACTACGAGGCCAATGGTCAATTGTTCTTAAAAAACTATTCAAGTATACGTTATCTGGGACCAGTTGGGACCAGTGTGAGTAAGAGAAAGAAGAGTGAGAAGAGTAACACTAAAGTGAAATATTTTAGGTATACCTCCTAACTGCAAATATAGTTCCACTGCAGGGACGGGCCTCTTGTAGTGGCTGTGGGAAACTAGACCTACGTACATACATAAACCACGCTAGCCAAACACAGGTTGAGATTAGTCAATGGTTCGATTTCCAAACTACAAATATAGCCTTAGTTTATAAACATCCCACAACAAGAAAGGAACTTTAAAAAAAAACGTTTTTAAAAAAATATTTGACTTCTGCATCTCCCTTTTAAGTAGCACAATAGTTACTACTATCAATATACAAGTTTTCGCTCAAATGCACTCTTAGTTATGTTTTGATAGGCTTGTCTCATTTCATTAAATGTCAAATATATAAGTACGTAATATCCGGGTGTATAGATAATTATGATTCACTCGATACCGGGTGTGACTTTTGCTTTGTAAAATGAGTAATAGTTATATGTGTTCTAGATTAGTGAGTAATATTATGTATACTATTATAAATAGTGATAAAAATAGACTGGACTTCGAAGATATTTTAACGACAACTATTTAGAGCAGGTACCTATTCTCTACGAGCTTTATATCGCCTTTTAAAGTTTATTCCCTGTCCAGCTTAATTGATGTTTGTGCAGAGTCATATAATTTTAAGTCCTTTTATTGATTATCGTAAAAAACAGCTTACTGGATCTATAGCACAGTAGAAAAAGATCCTTACAATAATGCAAACTACCAAACAACACCGTTTTTTACCAATTATTATTATTTTCGGCACACTCCACACACGTATGAACATACCGCATCAAATATTGCCCAACAAACACTTCACAAAATAATAAGTACCGATTCTTAGTGCAACTTAACCTCGCCTTGACATGTTAAATACAAAGCTTTAAACGGCTATCTATATAGTATGCGCGTTATCATGTGAGTACTCCAAAAAGAGATCATCATCTTAACAGCCCATTAATGTCTCACAGCAGGGACGGGCCTCCCCCCGTGAGGGAGGGATACTTGGCCTACTAATACCACTCTGTCCAGGCGGATTGGTATAGGGTTTAATTTCAAGTTTTCCTTAAAAGAGATAGAAGATATTTTATAGAACAAGATGATACCCGCAGCTTCACTCGCGTTGTATAAGTAGCTTAAATGTTATTCTACATCTTAAACTACCTATATTCCAATTTTTATCAAAATTCATTTAGTAGTTTTTGCGTGAAAGAGTAACAAACATCCATCCACCATACATCCTCACATTTATAATATTAGTAGGATAGAAGTATAGTGCAAGCGAGATAGATATAGAGAACTGGGCCTAAGACTCAGATGATAACGAGATATCTTATAACAATAATTCAGTTTCCGTTTAATTAAAAACTGCTGACATATCAATTATAACTATTATTAATGTTACAGCAATAAGTGAAAGCTTAATATGATACATATGTTTTGATTAATATAAATGTCGTTTGATATAAAATTTATATCGTATAATATGTCCCTCGAGGGTTAAATGAAACTTAATCTAGAATTATTTCTTAAGCAATTGTTTTGCACTCAATTTACCCATGATTTATGGTGTAAAAATTGTTGATGCAAAATTTATGTTGCTTAATAGAATTATATGTATAAACTAGCTGCTCAGTGCCCACTTCGTTGGGCAGCGAAAAAACGCGTTACTTTTTTTAAACATATTTTATTACTGCTCTACTCCTATTAGTCATAGCGTGATATTAACACTCCCCGATAAACACAGAAAGAATTTTAAAATCGGTTCTGTAGATCCAGAGATTACGCCCTACAACGTCACAAACACACATACTTTACCTCTTTATAATTAGTATAGATAAATTCATGAACGCTCCAATGCAGAGACGAACCCCCTTAAATGTAAAGGATAATAAAGTAAAGAGTATGTTTGTTTTATATATTACTTATTTTTTCAATTAAAATTATAACTCTACGTAGCATAAATCGAAACATCAAACAATTCCTTAGTTACTTGATTGCTTTACTCATTAAAGTTAATAGATGATAGAAAAAATAATACAGTAATATAATAAGTACCTAACCAGATCTAATCCTAAATCCATCTTTTGATCATAACTCATCTATCGGTAGAATTCCCACGATACCGTTCTTATGAGCCCGTAATGTATCAACCGATACCAACTATTATTACTCGTATCTCGAAAAAACTAAGCGAAAATAAACCCTAATAATAAGTACATAAAGACCAATACTTATCGAGATAATAGTGAGTTCCAAGCAATATTTTATTGTTATTCCGCAATTAAGATTAATGATAAGGCTAGACCAACTAAGTACTTAGTCAAAATACTTTGTTGAAAAAATATTTGAAGTAATATAACAAGGAATGTATTGTATTTGATTATGTCACTAAACAGTGAGTTACATATAGTTAATATACTTATAGCAGTAATAATTTAAGCTGTAACAGTGAAGGTGTTGAACTTGTATGTGGATGGATATAGGGGAAGAGGACGACCAAAGAAACGATGGATAGATTGTGTGAAAAGCTATATGGCTGCGAAGAGTGTTACTTGTAAGATGACGAAAGTATGTAAGAAGAAGACATGCTGCGCCGACCCCAAATAAAATTGGGATACGGGCAGGGTAATGATGAGGTCTTAGGATTCCATTAATTTTAAAACAGATACACTTCTACAATCACAGTAAGAACTTAGCCGGCTTAAAGTAAGGTTTTAGCACATTTGTGTATGTACAGGAACTAAGAAAATCACGTCCGCACGCATTTCTGCCTCCTATGTTATAGGAACTTTGTGTACCAATAACACGCTAGTCAAGTAAATTTATCTAGAGTCTGTCTGAAACTTTCGATCTCTATCAGATCTTTAAAATTCTCTTCGTAGACTTTTGACCCCCTAAACGAGAAGGAGTGGTGACATTTTTTATTCCTAACTCATCACAATAACGACAAGTCACTTAGCCCAAAATAAGACTGCAAAATACAACTCTATACTATTAGAGAGTAGGCATATCCCGACTTAACAATATAGTATCTTATATTCTCCGATCAAATTGTTGTGTGGGAGGTACCTAACTGTATTGCTATTGTTTATAATTTATTACAAAAATGCCAAACCGCTTAGATATCTATTTTACTCTTGAATAATTCATATCATATTATTTTTAACTTACTTTAAAGTACTTATCAGATCATTTGAACTTAATTGGCTTGTAATAAATGGGTATTTATTAGCATTTGCCCTTATTATCTGGTAACTAGATCAGCTGTTTGGATCATTTATCGGCTTGTTAAGAATGAATGTTAGATTCGAATCAGGGAACAGAGGTTGGAAAATAAAAAGGTGAAGAGTTAAATAGAACTGTTAAGTCAGTGTGTATTCAAAAAGCTTGTTCGACTCGGCTGTAAAGTAAAAGTAAAGTACCGACAAAGGATAAATCATATTTTACGTACGCAAATGTTATCTGTAATACAAGTACGAATCCAGCTACATACTTACAAAATGTAATAATAAAGTAGCGAAATATTTCTCTTTTTTAAAGTGCTATAGATATTTTTTACAGATTTGTCTAGACAAAATAAAAGTAAATAAAAGTAAATAAAGTCACATAAATATAGACTAAAATCTTGTGTTAAGGCAGGGCACGAACTCTACAGTCTCCTTTAAGCTTTAGTTATTTAACAAGAATAACACAACATCTATGTTTCCTCAAACAATAAATTCACCTAGTACTTAAAAGGAAGAGAACAATCTCAAAGAAAACTGGAAAAACCCACATTCCTTCAATATAAGAATCTAACAATAAATTTAATTTAATTAAAGTTGTTAATTCCGAGACGAATAATTGTCTTCAGATAATTATATTGTCTCCTACGATAGTTAATCTTTGATCTTACGAGTAACTGTACTTGAGTATTAACTTAACAATGCATTGGCTTATGTTGTTTGTTATTCTTGTTTCCATAGCAACCTATAAAATAACTGACTTTAACGTGTAGGAATAGTGTGTGAATGTCGGACTTAAACAAACTAAAAGGACACGATGTTCATCCCAGTTGTCATATTATGTCGGAGGCTCCAGCTAACCCCTTAAAAAGGTAGGTTATCCTTGTAAGGGGTTAGCTGGAGCCTCCGAGCCTGCGACTAGGGCTATTCCTAGTATCCTACGACAGGCATCAATGCTCTTGGTCTTCTTCTGTAGGCAAGCTAGACCTAATTAAACCACGCTAGTCTGTTCATTAGGCTACACAATATAATGCTTAACCGATTATGAGTTTGAGGTGCCTTGAACCATGAGTATAAACAGATCTACATCCTTAGTCCAAGTTTGTCAATTTTTAAATACTTTCGAAATAAAACCTTCTATCGTTGTTACTTTTAAAATTAGTCATAAGCACTGGTGTTCTGATGACGTCATCGAAAAGACTGCCTTAAGGTTGTTATGGATTAATCCTTTGAAAGAGACAAGGAAACGCGTTCACATTTCAAAACAATATGATAATTCTATCATTACTCGCCGCACACGTAGCTCAAACTTAACCTATAAACAATAGAAGAACGCACAATTCAATATGCAAACCGAACAATGTAATGATAATGCTACAGACAATGCACTTTCGTCGCTAACCACTGTATCGATTTATTGATCCACACTATTAAATACTTGAGCAATAAAACTGACCAATATAACACGATCTATCTTAACCAATCACTTTACCCTTCAAACATCTATACTTCTTCTTAACGAGAGGGGTAAGAGGGGTCTAGAAAAATTGGATATCAAAGTTAGGAATGGTTCTTACCGCGCCTATGCCTTGAGCAATACGGTATTTATCATTGGTATTGTGTGTGCGCCCTTTTGTAGTGCTGAAGTACTGAAATGACTTCACACTATAGGCCGACCGTTTATCTCAGTCCCCGCCTGCGGTATGAAAGGGACGAGGGAGCGGGGTAGCGGTGTCCGTTATGGTAGCGTACACAAGAGCTTTATCGAGTTGTTTACTATGCCAGTAAAATAAGTTTTTACAATAAAAAAAAACCGACTTCAAAGACAAAAATTGCACTAAAAAGTAAAAAATAATTAGTTGTATTTTGGTTTTACAACATTAAATCAGACATTCTTTTTACTTAATTATAATCTAAAGAATAGGTTCTTTTAATTATTGTAAAAAGTATTGTTAAGGATATTTATTGAAGAGTCTACAAATATATTTATTTGAAGATTCTTTAAAATATAATCAAATTATTACAAATAATGTAATATTATTGTTATTTTTGGAGTAATGTGATAGCCACGATAGTTATATTCTATATTTTATTCCTGACTATAAATTTAAAGAAATATGATGTCGTGTTATACACTGACTAAAGACTAAGATGAGAAATAAGTACTACGAATCAAAGACAATTACTTAAAATTCTCATGCGAAAATGAAATGTTTGTTTTAAATAAAATATTTATCAAATTAAAAACTATTTAAAGTGATCAGAATGTGTTAGACAAAACTCTATTGCCTTTTCTAACGACTTTGTAGACAACATTTTGCATTATTGATCCTATTCACGAATTACGATTTTTTTCAATTGACGGTGCTGGTTAGCCCCATAAACGCCCATAAGTTATGGAAAGCTTTAATCAGTTACTAAATAGGTATATTAAAACGTTTGAACGTGACACAGGTATTTTAAAATATATTTATTTAAATATGATAAAAATAGTTATTTAATATTTGTTTAATTTTTAAACCAATCCATAAACAATCAACAACTTTATGTCGAACCCCGGACTCATAAACGCAACTTAAGTTTTAGTCAATTGATTAGCTTAAATTTTTACGGTTTTGTTTGGCTTAAGGTTGGTTTTGCTAACAAAAACTCGCTAAACAGTGATTAAATTTTAGAGATTTTTATAAGTAAGGGGGTGAATATCGAAGTTATATAATAATATAATCTGTAATTCATGGCCGCCATTCCATTAGCTTATGTATTATCGTATTTCGTTGGCTGACACCGACTCCAAAAATAACAATAATATTACATAATTTGTAATAATTTGATTATTTTTTAAAGAATCTACAAATATTTTGAATAAGAATGTTTTGAAAAAAATAACATTTCATTTAGTTACTTAAATAAGTTTTTGTTTAATTTGTGTAGTTTTAAGATATTATATTGCTATAATTTGCATATCCGATGTGGATAGACTGTTGAGAATAATGTATTCATACACTAACACCTGATATACACAGTTTTGCAATAAATCTTTGTCTTTAATAAATATATTTGTTATTATACGAATGGCTGATTTAAACTATAAATATAATTATAACTAAAGTCTTAGAAAATATTTACAAATAATAACAATTGCACAATCATTAATTATATATATTAAATCACAGTATAATCACATTACAATAATCACAGTTTACATTAAAACAGGTATGATTTAAACATATTAATTTGTAAGAATCAATCTTAGAAAATATTTACAGATAATAAGAACAATAATAAGAGCTTTTATATTTTTACACGCTACCATAACGGACACTTAGTCAGTATGTCAGTATGACACTAGTGCAGTATGCTAGTCCGTCTTCTATACAATTTACAAATGTCAAAGATGGTGGCGTCATCTTGGCTCTAAAACTAGTACTTTCTTAGAAAAAATTATGCAATCTAAATTATTACACAATTTAAAGCCTGACCAGAAAAATAAAACAACCTCTTCAGGTATTTCGATTGCTTTAGGGTATAATTTTAATTTTTCCTTCTTTTTATTTCATAAAAATAAGCTAGCTAAAAATTAGAGGTGTGTTGTGATGTAATGTAGTTCGGGTCACAGTATCTGAGATGGCGCCGTTTTGGCAAAAAATCAAGAGATAGCTCTCTCCTTTGTCCTCGCCCCCCGCGCACCTCTATTACCGCAGGCGGGGTCTGAGTTAAACGGTCGGCCTATAGCAATGATATGTCGTTAACGTCAATTCTTATCTTAGATTTAAATGTCAGGCAAGTTCACGAGGTCAATTTTGACAGATTTATGAATGATATGAACATTATATTTATTGTGGTTGCTTGTAACGTTATTTTAACCACATTGTTTTGATATTTTAGAAGTCGCGCTGGAAGTTAGTCGTGTCTCTAAAGTGGTTTTATAACATATTATTACTTAACTATACTAAAGCCAAAGTCGATGGGAAATGTTTAATAACAAGCCTATGCTTAGCAACCATTGACAGACAAAATAATTAGGGTTGTTCATTGTTATGAAAAAAATTGGAATTTTCTAATTTTCTTTTCTGGGCAAATATGAAACCCCAGCACATGCGACGTAGTTACTTCATGTCGTCTCGATAGCAGATAATGCCAAATTATGTCATGAAATACGGAAATACTAATGAAATTCTAATTTTTAAATACAAATATTTTGGAAAGATACTAATTAATCCTACATGTCAATGACATAATATGGTTTGTTTACAAAGATTTCACATCGAGTTTGGCTTTAGTATAAGAAATATGTGGTGGTAAAAGATTTCTAACGATACTGATGACTGTGTCCTAAATAGGGGTTGTTCCAGTCATCCAGTGTTAGTTACGCCCTGGCCTTGCTAACACCCGTACCCGCCAACTACCACATACAAGCACGTGAGCTACTGGTTACGTTGAATGTCATAAAAAAAAACGGAAAGCAGCAAGAGGCAGACACTATTTTTTTTTAAATTTCAATTGTGTCATTCAAAAACAATTTACTCATTAATAAATGTGCAAAAAGGAGGTCAAAGGTCTTTTTAAAAATTATCTCTGTTTACAATATAATAATATATTAGTCCAACCTTCACTAGTAATATAGACTACTTTTACACAAGTAAACTAATTAGTTTCTATACAAATATGACCAATGTTAATGATCTTACTGTCAATCAAATATTATACTAACATTTATAATGCAATTAGACTGCATTTTAGTTTGTTTAACAGTTGATTATTAATATATTATATAGGAAAGGATATGCTTGATAATATGTTATTAATAATACATGACCTACTACGACTACTAATTTGGCGACCTCTGTGGTGTAGTGGTTATATAACATGACTGTTACGTAGAGGTCTCGGATTCGATTCCCGCTTAATGCAAATCTTTGTATGCATGAACATGATCGTTTGCATTGGTCTGAGAGTTTCTATGTATAATATGTATATATTTCCAAAAAAAAAGTATTCAAGTATGTTTATCCGTTGTCTAGTACCCATAATACAAGCTCTGTTTCTGCTCTTAGTTTAGGACTAGATGACGTTGTGTGAATGTGTGAGGCTAAAAAAATACACAATCATTTTTATAATCTCATATTTTGTGGAAAAGCTTAAGCAGAATGAAAACGGTCAAACGATGCAACTTAAAACAGAATAGAATTATGGAAACCAACTACACACATCAAAAAAGTCTAAGCAACATGCATGATATTACAAATTTACCATTTATATTAATTAATTTCTAAGTATTTACTCACTCAAAGTGTATAGATAAGTAAACTTCAAGTGTATAGGTAAAAAAATTTCGATTATGTTTTGTTTTTTTTTCATAAAATTCAAATGACTGCGAATTTGTTTGAATTTGAGTGCATGTTAATTGCTACGTTTTAGTCTTGATTTTATAATTTTACCAACCATTTAAATACAGTTGGCGACAAAATTGAATTGTTAGATATTCTTTACGTCATGGAGCGACGTCATTTGACGGCAGATGAAATGCAAAGAGCTGTAGGGATGTTGCAAGCGGGAAGTAATCAATCTCAGGTATCTCGACATTTTGGTATTCATAGAAGTGTTATTTGTCGTCTTTGGCAGCGCTACAATAATACAGGGGAACCCGCTGAACAGCATCCAGGCCGTAAAAGGAGTACAACCACTCGGCAAGACCGGTACATACAACTGACTGCAAGACGCCAGCCGATGTTAACCGCTCGAGAGATAAGTTTGAGGCTACAAAATTCAAGTGGTGTTGATGTAAGTCCCCAAACTGTGCGAAATCGACTGCATGAGTACGGCCTACGAGCTCGACGCCCTATCAGGTGCCCACCGATACGTCACGGGAATCGCGCTCGTCGAAATGAATGGTGTAGAGAACGCATAACATGGACCCAGGAACAATGGGATAAAATTATGTTTTCCGATGAGTCGCGATTCGGGTTTAGGCCTGATACAAGAAGGGTGCGAGTGTACCGTCGACCCGGAAATACTGAAAGACTCAGGTGCGTTCAGGAAGTTCATCCATACAGCGGCTCAACAGTTATGGTATGAGCGGGTATTATGAAGAACAGGCGAACTGAGCTCGTTTTTGTAAATGGAAACATGAACGCTGAAAATTACGTTGAGGATATTCTCAGACCTTATGTCCATCCATTTGCACAAACCTTTGGCTCCGATTTTACGTTAATGCATGACAATGCGCGTTCACATACAGCTCGGCGAACCAGTGATTACTTGGCAACGGAGAACATCCAGGTATTGCCCTGGCCTGCACAATCGCCAGACCTCAACCCCATCGAGCACGCATGGGACATGCTCCAGAGACGTGTTTTGAAGGACTTGGACGGAGTGACAACAACCCAACAGCTGAAGGATTTGCTACAATTCCATTGGGAGCGAATACCGCAAGATGACATAAACAGTCTCATTAATTCAATGAATAATCGTTGCCGACAAGTTCTGAATAGCAGAGGAGGCCATACTTTGTATTAAATTGTCCTATTCTTTCACAATAAATTCATTTTCTTAAGAAATTTCAATTTGTAAAAAAAAAGTTTAGTTTCTTATGTACCTGTATATTATAATATTGTTAATTTCTGTTATTAAAAGAACTTATAAAGAAAACAGCTGTTATTTTTACATCATAGAACCCTAAAAATATTATTTTAAAAATAAAATACAACGTTATAATTAAAATAAATGGTAAAATAAATTAATATAAATGGTAAATTTGTAATATCATGCATGTTGCTTAGACTTTTTTGATGTGTGTATAATAGTTGGTTTTCTTACATACTTCGAATTGCCTTAAACAACCACTAATCAATCAATTATTAAAGTAGCGATTACTATTACGCATATAAATTAATAAGGCATCTAAATCAACAACCGCCCTATTATCTACTTTAAACGATAAATGACAAATTAATCAAACTTGTCTATGTCATAGAATTAAGTACCTATTAATTGTCAACTAATAATTAGTGGTAGCAAACAGGTTAAGAGTAAACGAAATCAAAGTTAGTTGGCATGAAGTTGTTGCAAATGGCTATGCAGTTATTATTTTTCTTTGTTGCCCGTGTTACTTCTAGTCTTACTACTGGTAGTAACACCGGTATTTTGCAAATGCTTCGGTGGCGCGACGGCCTCAGAAGGGGCTACCGTGCAAGAGGTCGCGGGTTCGACCTCACGAAGGACGATTCTTTGTGTAATTCACCATTTATGACGACCTCGGTGGCGCGACGGTAGCGCAAGCGGCTGCCGTGCAAGAGGTTGTGGGTTCGATCCCCACGCAGGACAATCATTTGTGAGATCCACAAATTATTGTCCTGGTCTGGGTGTTCTTTGTGTCCGTTAATTGATGTTTGTAAAAGGTCCCCGCGACACAGGGCATGATCCCTAGTGCGGGAGTTGTCTTTTTGTTAAAAAAAAAAAAAAAAAAAAAAATTATGATAGACTAGCTAATGCCCGCGGCTTCACCCACGTGGTATAGGGAGCCTAAATGTTAGTCTACACCGTTCAGTCAATCAACTGGCCTATTGCAGTCCACTGCTGGACATAGGCCTCTCCCAACACGCGCCACAGAACTCGGTCCTGCGCCTTCCGCATCCAATCCGACCCAGAGACCTTTATGAGGTCGTCGGTCCACCTAGCTGGGGGGCGTCCTACACTACGTTTGCCGAGTCGCGGTCTACACTCTCTACACCGTTAACTACCTATATATGAAATTTTATCAAAATCCGTTTAGTAGTTTTTGTGTGAAAGAGTATAGCTAACTTCGTGTCGGCCAAGTAAAATCAGTCGAACTGTAGGTAACTAGTCCACTATGTTGTACCTAAAGGCAGCCCAAACGCATGTGATTGATAGATTGATAGACTCGTTTACACAATGCCATCTAGTCCGAAATATATTTATTTATTTATACGTAAAAAAACAACCAGTCCAAAGAAAACTTTCTTATAAAAACAAACATTTCCCCTGAATTCGTGAATCGAACCCAACACCTCTACAAAGCAGCCTTGAACTATAACTATTACGCCACAGAATAATAATAGGTACATAGTTATAATTGTACGGATATCGTTAATGACACAGTGTAAACATTAACAGGCAGTTATGTTACGATTTATTGATTGAAACACATACTGTAATTAATTACACTAAACAGATAAAGGTACAGAAGTCGATGTACACACAGCATCTAATCAAGCTAGACAGTCATGTACCTTAATACCTTGAAATAAGACACAATTTCAAACAAATATGTTTAACTTGATGTGTTGCTGTGTGTACATACAAAGTAAGATCGTCTACTAGATACAGCTTTCAAGTAACTGACCAATTTTTATTATAATGAAGAACTGATTGATAAGCACCGAAGAAAGGTAACAAAAATAAATAAAAATAGTGGTATAACATTTGACATTTTAATCATTATTGTTTTATATTTCGGTTTTTTCTTTATTTATTTTATCAGTTTAACATTACAATACCACTAGCAATACCATCGATGTTTTTAAAAATGATTTACAGTAGATTTACTTTTGTAGGTAGCAAACTGTTAAAGAGGTCTTAACTCATTCACCCGCGTGATAAAATTGTATAGGCGATCAATGTGTGCTCACCTGTAGCCTTTTTACACTGAGAAAGAGACCGTCACTTACGACTTAGGTACTGCTACAGACAACGCAGTTGCTGTGGCCGAATTCTGGCACTGTCGGAATTTTTGCCAATCGACATGAAGAAGAAGAAGTAACGTTACGGTGACGGTTTTAGTCAGCTCAAACACGATATGCCCAAGATATTGACAGTCTTCTTTTTCATGAACTGGGTTCGTAGGTATAAATATATCTGTCATGTAGTAATATGTTCAAACAAAAATATTTCTATACATATCTAGTAATCAAGGTAAGTCTGTATTATCAACACGTGTTTGTTTATATCTACACTAATATTATAAAGAGGTAAAGTTAGTGTGTTTGTATGTTTGTGACGTTGTAGGGGGTAATCTCTGGATCTACTAAACCGATTTTAAAAATTCTTTCAGTGTTGAATAGTCCATTTATCGGGGAGTGTCATAGGCTATATAGTATCACGCTATGACTAATAGGAGTAGAGCACTAATGAAATATGTTTAAAAAAGTGACGCGTTTTTTTCGCCGCCCTACGAAGTGGGCACGGGTCAGCTAGTATTTGATAATAAAAAGATAAAATAAAGAATATTGTATAATTTAAATGCGTAACATTAAGCCTTTATGATGAAAGATAAAATGAAGGTAGTATTTTTAGTAAGTGCAACAACAGTTTTAAGTGTTGAAAGCAATTTATAACTGAACAATAGGTTGCAATATATCGGTATATTGAAACGATTTGCCTTTGGCTTCAAGCTTTATAATGCTCATATATTTTGCTGAATTACCCATATACTTAAAAGATAAATGTTACTTACAAAATATACTTACCTACTTTTCTGAAATTGGTCTTCAGAAAAAGTTTTACTTACTCTTCATACATTATATTTTTGAACAATTTCGATTTGATTGATATCCTAACCATTGCTGCCATTCTAGAAGAACATTTTCAGAAAACCCCTTATACTCGTAACTACGTAATCGTAAAAATTAAAAATCGTTATACCTATGTTACGAATTGAAATGTTTTTACGGACATCGGTCACCAACAAATATTAATTTCAAAATCTGTCAAGATGCGTTTACTGATTTCTTCCATAACAGAGAGACTTTAAAGAAATCATTTTAAAAGTTCTTAGTCATTGGTATTTGAAGTAAGTGGAGTTAGCTGAAATATTGATAAAATGTTAGCGATGGTAACGTATTAATAAATGTAATAATGAGCCTAGTCGCCAGCTGTTAGTGAGTGGAAACACCGCACGTTCTAATTCTTCTTAATGCTTTTGGGCCCTCACCTCCTCGTTGCTAAATAGACTGAGTTAGAAGTCTGCCTCCTGTTAGCTCATTCATACTCTTCCCAGAACTGTCATAGAGTATTTGAAGTAACCAAAAAATCAACATAGCAAATTCAAGGGTTAAAGATGTTTTTCAAAAACCACAACTACTAACATCTAGTTAAAAATCAGTAGCTAAACCCTAAGCAATTTCTAAAAACAATCCAATCCTTAAGAAATCAATAAAAAAAGGTTCAAAATGTTTACAAGTAAGTATGAATAGGCCCACCGCGGCGTTCAACTCGTATTAATGTTGTTAAATAAACAGAATCAGTAAGTAATGAACATTCTCTCTGTATTTATTTATTGTATTCGTTCATTGAGAGGGAAAAGGCATTTGTAATACAGAATAGCTTTATTTGGACTACAACTGGTCTACCTTTAAGGCATGGCATAAAGTACTGTTTTCTAAATGTTATTACCTATTGCTATTTCTGGTATTGTGTTTTATTAATTGTATTTTATGTTCTTGATGATTTTACTTGATTGATATTGGTAATGTATTTTACGTATGATGTATTATGGTGTGCAGTTGTTCTATTGTGACTTTCTGTATTCAAAATTTTGCCTTTTTGAATCGCCCGTTAGATTTGTTTTTAAAACGACTCCAAAAATGATATTTGTTACTACTTACAGAACTTATTATTTCTTTCAAATTATAAGATTATCGAAAAATTGACTTCAATATTTCATCTTTGTAAACGAGTGTAGCAAGATGATATCTTGAGTTTAAGAAAAGATTTCAGCTCATTAAGGAAACTTAGACTAACTTAGCCTGGAGACCACGTGCCGGCCAAAGTAGTATTTTAGTTATCTACGACACCTAAGGACGAAATATAGTATTGACACCTTTTTTGTAGTCCATGTTCAACACCTACGTATTAAACCTACATTAAAAATACAAAATTGGTAAAATTAAACCATAAATTTTCACTTTCCATTAGCACGAAACAAGACAATGGCCGCAATCTATTTTAATAAAAATCAATACAAATTACTTCTAGTGTGAATGACGTAATTCACTTAACAAGAAAAGATTTATGATTTTGCGCACTCCACTGGTTATATCTTAGTGAAATCGTGCTGTTGAAAATTTAGCACATAATTTACTGTAGCTGCCCAATAGTGAGGATTTATGGGAGCCCAGAGGCTATCATATGGTGTAATACAGCAAGGTTCTGTTCTAACACACAATTATTTTCACAGAGATATATAATATAGTTTATCTGGTATTTTGAAAGTGATAATAGAATTTGGATGGTTATTTTTCACTTAAAGTATTTAAATTAATTGGTGGTAAACTAAAAATAACTTCTAAAATCTTAACTTTCGATAAAGTAATAAAAAGGTAACTAGAAATAATTTCTGGAGGTGCTGTTAAATGTAAATGCTTTCGTAACAGCCCATTAATGTCCCACTGCAGGGATGGGCCTCCTCTCGTGACGGAGGGATACTTGGCTTACTAACACCACGATTGGTATACGGTTTAATTACAAGTTTTCCTTCTTTTTATTTCGTAAAGATAATATTGACGGATAGTCCCTTAGTCGGTTTTTACGACACCCATAGGATGAGATGGGGTGGTGACATATTGTATTTTTATTCCGTCACCACACGGAATAAAAAGTTAACTGGAAATAATTTCTGGAGGAGCTGTGGAATGTAAATACTTTGTGCTACACTTTCTACACTAAAGTTTATGCTTAACACTTAAACTGGCTACCAGTCCTTTTCTTTTTGACGATACAGCAATTTACCGGCAAATCCGCTTCTTCAGCATTTAGGCATAACCAATTAACAGGAAAAATCCCTTGCTCTTGGTTTTAGAAATCAAAAAATGCAACCCCAATGATTTTTGGCAAGAAGTAAATCTATGAAAGTAGAAACACCATAAGGCATGATCCAATATTATTATTTACTTTCCTGTTAAGTTTGCGTCTCGAATTGTAAATTCAAGAAGTTTAATATCTGTCCAATACTGGCTGACCCACGCAACATTGTCTGTGCCTCAAAAGGAATAATACAGTTTAGCTTATAACTTATCCTCTTTAATAATTTCGATAACGCCCTAACAAATTCTTCATTTTAATAGTTGTACCCAAAGATTTGACTGCCTGTTATTGAAAATTACCACCGTTTTTCTTCTTTGTTGTTTAACTGCTATTAGTTGTAGCATTATATTTTGTACCTTCCTCGATTCAATGTCGATTTTTCTTTTTTATATTCTACCTAATAAATATTTTTTTTTAAATAATAGATATTTGGTGCTTTTTGAATACCATGAAAATATTACAAGTGCTCCAATGAAAAAGTTTTTTTCTATTTCGAAGTTAAAGTTTTCAATTTTACCAAATTCTCCTAACATTGGATACCTAGTAGTTTTGCCGCTTTAAGACAATTGAAAATACACCATCGATATAGGGTAAGGTTGCGACTATTGGACCACTTAATTTTAAACTGCCCTGGTATCTAAAATAGAGCGTGAAATAAAACAAAATCTGTGTAAACGAGTAGTCTGTATATTTAATTATTGGTAACTAACATAATTAAGTTAATTTTATTAGGTATATAGTCACAAAAGAAGAAAATAAAACTTTGTGATGGTTTCATTGTTTGAACCACCGTCTCTTTCATCGGACCACTTAGTTGCTATAATTGGACTTAGGGCATTATAGGTGGCTGGTCCATTCAAGGTGCATGTGAAAAAATTAACAAAGTCAAATATTTTTTAACAAATATCTTTTATTTTCGAAAACAAATAGATAGTTACATTAATTAATCGACTCCAATTATATTTCTTTATTTGGCATGCAAAATCACAAAAATATTTCAGGTACGTCAAATCTTCTCTGTAACGTCGCTTTTGCCTCTTGAAACATTCTAAATACCTCATTTAATACAAATTCTTTTTTCCCTAAGCTAGTGTCATACTCGCCTCTCTCTCTTCCTTTTTTTGCCCTGCTAAAATAAAACGATTTATTTTTTCAATAACACACATTATAGAAGTTGCCATGGTTGGACCGATTCAATGAAAGAGCATCGTGCCAGTCCATTGATAGAAACTCGATCACTAACATTCACTAAAACCTTTTTTTTTTTTTAAATAGCACGTTACTCATCAAAAATATACGATAGTAAGTATCCTTAATGACTGTACTATACTAATAAAAAAGATCACATTAAAATAATTAACATAACAGTACTTACATGCTATTATTTGCTGCGTAAAAATTATATTCGAGGTCCAAGAAATAAAGCGACATACGTCCATCCCTTAAGCTGCCTGCTGCGGTATTGGCGGTTGGAGGGCGGTGTGGGGGGTTGTAAAGCTATCGTTTCGATTCAAATTTTGGGTTCAAATATGAATAGATCGCGAAATATTGATGTGGTCCAAACAAAGCGCTAGTCCAATGATCGCAACCTTACCCTACTCTTTATTATATGAGTATAAATGACTAAGCATGCATACATTTCTTGTCTCATGAGCATGTATGAATACCTTTGAAGTTCCCATAACCTTTGGGCATACAACTGAAGTCAGTTAACTGAATTATTTGCATAAATTACATCGTCTTTACTTACGTACATACGTTCATCACTCGCTAGGCGGACCCGCCTTAAGCAATTAGAGTACACGTGTGTGTTTAATTTTATTTCATTTCACTATTTTGTTGAGAAAAGTGATATAATGTTGTAATATAGGTGGTCTAATCGTGAGAAGAGATTTTCTTTATCTATACTAATATTATAAAGAGGTAAAGTATGTGTGTTTGTGACGTTGTAGGGGGTAATCTCTGTATCTACTGAACCGATTTTAAAAATTCTTTGTGTTGAATAGTTCATTTATCGGAAAGTGTCATAGGCTATATAGTATTACGCTATGACTAATAGGAGTGGAGCAGTAATGAAATATGTTTAAAAAAGTGACGCGTTTTTTTCGCCGCCTAATGAATTGGGCACGGGTCAGCTAGTTACTTATATTATTGTTGCTGTATTGAAGTAATTGCCTGTTTGAAATTAGGTTAGTAAACAGTAATTAGCATCGGTATACTTAATTTGAAATATTTTAATGAAAGTGTTATGAAGGAACATGTAGTGACAATTTGTACTTATTGATAGAATAATAACTGATTTTAGCAGTATAGGAATAAAGTAGTAGGTAGCTTCGATAAGAGACGCTCTGGATAGACCAACAGTGATATAATTCGTGGTTTAACGAGGCAAGAGGCAAGTGATGTCTGCTGGACAAGGAGGCTTTAAAATCGGTTCAGTAGATCCAGAGATTACCCCCTACAACGTCACAAACACACAAACTTTACCTTTTTATAATATTAGTATAGACTGAAACTTCAACAATTATTATCGTTCGTATAAACGAGAGTTTAAATTTAATGAAATCATTCCAACTCTAGATAAATTTATCAACAAATTATTTTATTAAATCGTGATTAAAATAGAAAGTTATGTATCAATTAATTCATATAAGTAATGATTTATTGTTAAATCGTGCAAAATCAATATTTTTTATTTGCTTACTGATTTTAAATGAGTTTTTAAGTTTAGTATTAGTTTACACAAGCAATTAATGTGATTGAAACATTAAAGAAGATATTATGAGTCTGTTTTTTCTTGTGTGGTGGTTTTGTAATTAGAAAAAAGCATAAGAAATTAATGTTTATTTAACAATCATTTTGCTTTATTGGTTTTTTCCCGTTGGTGACGTAGTACGAAGCTTACAACCATATTGTGAGATTCACTTCGGTTTTGATTAGGTGCCGTAAAAGCCAATTATAGAATAATTATTAGCACATAGAATCTGGTCACCGTGGTATTAGTAAGCTGAGAACAGCAGGGATGAAACGTCACTGTAATAAGTTTTGCCCTTCAAAGTGACATTAATTCTTTAATCAAACAAACAAACAAAAATAATTTATTCATAAGATAGAACGGTATCGCTTATGAAAGTCGTTTTATAGTGATCACATAATGCACGTCTAACTTAACGGCTAAGTTTAGTGCCATCTCATTATGTATGGTGCACGCAATATCAAATTAGTTCTAAGTCTATATTTAGATTTTTCCAGGACTTTTTTTTTTCATCTGAATGTCACGCTTAGCTTTGTTTTATTGGGTCACGCAAAACTTGATTGTAAGTCAAATGGGTCGTGCAAATTTCAAAAAATATGTTTATTTTGCAAAAAAAACAACAAACAGCTAATACTCCACTGTTTATACAGGAACTTCAAGCTCTTCATAATGGTTTAATGTTATTTTTCGTACGCTATAGTGGTGCCCCCCACAGGCTAGGCACGTGGGCGGCTGTGCGCGTACAATTATGTCTTAACGTGCAGGCCTCGCGACAGGTGGGCGTGGCCCTGTGACGCGACCTGACGTCAATGTCAGGGGTGGTCAGAATATGAATATTATTTCTAGAAGTAATACCTAGTAGGAATTTTTTTATGTTTTGTTTCACTTTTGATTTGACCCTGACTATTTTAAAGCTAATATCAAAAAGAAAATAAAACTTAATAAACTGGAAAATTAAAAAAGTACAACTTGATTTCCACTATAATGTCATTGTGTTACGCACTTAAATGTTCTTCTTCAGGGTCCAGCCATCTACTAAAAGACCTTTTTTTTTCTTATTAGTTTAGTAAAACTCTCTCTAATACCGTCTAGCCAGCGTCGTATGCATACGCTGGCTAGACGGTGTTAGACAGAGTTTAGTGTCAAGTTTTCCTTTTTTGTTTCCAATAGTCCCAGCTGACACTTAAGTTGACTTAATAGACACCCTTAGGATACGATAGTAAAGTGACACCATGTTTTCTTACTCTAACACCAGGTCTTATGGCGTACATTAAAAAATAACTTACAAAAATAAAATCATAGAGTAACAAAATACATCATCATCATTCCCCTGCCCTTATCCCAATTTTATTTGGGGTCGGCGCAGCATGTCTTCTTCTTCCATACTTTCCTATCAGACGTCATCTCACAAGTAACACTCTTCGCAGCCATATCGTCTTTCACACAATCCATCCATCGTTTCTTTGGTCGTCCTCTTCCCCTATATCCATCCACACACATGTCCAACACCTTCCTCACCACATGACATAACATGCCCATACCATGCCAAAATACAATACTATAAAAAACTTTATTGTACACTTCAATCAACTAGCCTATTGCAGTCCACTGCTCGACATAGGCCTCTCCCAATAAGCGCCACAGAACTCGGTCCTGCGCTTTCCGTAATGTACACTTGCCATCCCTAAACTAAAAAGTAAAGTCTAGCAAACTACAGTAAAATTTCGCTGTGCTTTACTTTGTGCCTGAGAAATATGATTTAATTAAAGTTATTAAAGCTATAGAGTTAATTGAAATTTGTTTAAACAGAAAGCTTAGAAAATCATAGTACAATTTTATTGACCTCACATGACCAAGGGTCGAGGTAGGTAGACCTTTAAGAAGTTATAAAATAGTAATTGTTGGTTTAGTTAATACGTAATTTTATGAAAAGCAGCCATTATAATCTACGCGATGTCGGAAGAAAATATATCTTACTTAAGTTATTTTACTTCATTATGGGAACCTGTTTCTTGCAAGAACTTATGATTATTGTTAGAGTTTTCAGTACTTTCTTCGCTTGAAGTTGGATTCGTGTACAAGACAAATATTTGAGAGCATAAACATGGCTGTTGGATTTGGTCTAGTTATTTCTACTCGCAGGGTGGGGAAACCCCTCACAAGGTGGACCAACGACCTCGTAAGGACGGCGGGAAGCCGATCCATGAGGGATGCGCAGGGCCGCACCAGGTGGCAATACTTGGAGGAAGCCTATGTCTAGCAGTGGACGTCAATTGGCTGAGATGATAATGATGATTTCTACACGTACAATATGTTTATCAGCTCTTTTATAATACAAGGTTTTGTGTTGTAACCCCCATAGATCATGACACAGCTGTGACTTCTGTCATCATTTTGGACAAAACACTAAACATAGGTCTGCTTATTTTGGGTACATCTGTGCTTCAATCAACTAGCCTATTGCAGTCAACTGCTGGACAAAGACCTCTCCAAACACGCGCCACAGAACTCGGTCCTGCGCCTTCCGCATCCAGTCCGACCCAGAGACCTTTATGAGGTCGTCGGTTCATCTAGCTGGGGGGCGCCCTACACTACATCTGTGCTTAAGTGTGAGGAATATACCCAACTATTGATTTACAAGTTCTAGAATATTCTAGACACCCTCATCTAAACAATACCTACACAATAAATAAAAGAAAGGTTTCACAATAAAGACTAAGGAACGCTAATTGCGGTACAACAGCCGTCTGTACCGTCGCCGCAAAGTTAAAGCAAACGCTTTTATTTTTAAACAGGTGTATACTTAGATAGATTACCTCAACATTTTCATCAGTGCGCCGACCACAGGCCGTATTATTTTAATCGTAGCCGCCACCTAAGCGCTGTTTCCTAGTAGATTCATTTTAGCTGAGATGAATGGGACTATAGACACTTTGTAGTAACGTAATATTTAAGGCATATAGCACGCAGATCTGCTTTGTGTGGAGATATTTTTATACTACATGGTGACCAAGTCTCGCTTCATAACAGCCCATTATTGCCCCACTGCAGGGACGCGTCTCCTCCCGGGATGGAGGGATATTTGGCCTACTAATACAACGCTGGCCTGACGGGTTGGTATAGTGTTTAATTTCAAGTTTTCCTTCTTTTTATTTCGTTAAGATGGTAGTTCCTTAGTCGGTTTGGAGTGGTGACATATTGTATTCTTACTCCGTCACCACACGGTGAAACATTCAATGTAACATTTTAATTTCATCTTCACAGGAAGACCTGCTTATCCACGGGGACAGTGTATACGATGTCATCGACAAGCAAGACCAACAGGCAGTCAGATCAGAATTAGCACGAGCTCCTGCAGATGGAGAAGACAGAGTATTTCTGTGTCGAATGAATGTGGCCAGGAATGCTAGGCGACAGATGCGGTTTGGTGATCAAAAAGTAAGTTCTTTTAGTATGTACCCTAAAAATATTTAATTACTGTAATTAAAATTGATATTATGATTTTTTTTTAATTTTTAAAGTTTATTTTAATACAAAGAGAATACTTAGTACATTTTCGTTATAAGGTAAAACGTATAGGTACACCTCAAGAGAATAAAATTTCTGCAAAATCTTTTGCAGTAAAACTCTGAGAAGAATAGGTATGGACAGGAAAGATATCAACCTTTAAAAATACTAAAAATATTTTCTAGACATTGATTGCAGTAGTTTTCTTCTTATGAATCCTAGGAAGAAAATTTCCAAAAGTTTATATCTATACTAATATTATAAAGAGGTAAAGTTTGTGTGTTTGTGACGTTGTAGGGAGTAATCTCTGGATCTATCAAACCGATTTTAAAAATTATTTCTGTGTTGAATAGTTCTTTTATCGGGGAGTGTCATAGGCTATATAGTATCACGCTATGACTAATAGGAGTGGAGCAGTAATGAAATATGTTCAAAAAAAGGACGCGTTTTTTTCGCCGCCCAACGAAGTGGGCACGAGTCAGCTAGTTTTAAATAAATGCATTCCAGTTTCCTAGACGTTATGATTTAGGCTTAAAAAGCAGGTGGTATAAATCCCAAATTAAAAATAAGCATTCATTAAACTCTCATTTAAACTTATAATACCATATTTTTTTATAAATGTGCCTAATAACTCGAGTAATTATCTCGTCAACCCATAATCGTTTACAGTGGGATACATAAAACATTTAAACCATAATCGATGCGGGCTTAATTAACAAGCTTTACTTTCAAAACGTCTAAGTGAATATAAAACTTATGTATAAAGGCCTACGCAGACCGGGACGGCATGGCAAGGGATTATCGCACGGCATTTTTAATTTTAAAGCATACCAATTTATGTCGTATTTCTGTAATAGTATGGTTGAATGTCCATTAGTAAAAATTAAAATCCCTTGCCATGCCGTCCCGGTCTGCGTAGGCCTTAAAGAGGTTACGGACATACTGACAAATTGATAGGCTTCGATACACTCAAGTTATTACAAGTAATTGAATGATCACGAGTAGGAAAGCAGATACGTTACACCTTGTTTGAGGAAAAATGTATCATATTTTTGTAGTCGATAGGTTTATGTTTGGTTTAACCGAGTATTGCTGTTTAAATATTTTTTGTTTATTTTGAAAGTAAAAATAAGTTTTTTTCGTATTTGCTAAAAATACAGCTCAAGTCTTCGTGTGGTGACGGAGTAAGAATACAATATGTCACGACCCCATTTCATCCCATGGGTGTCGTATAGACCGACTAAAAGACTATCCGTCAATATTATCTTTACGAAATTAAATGAAGGAAAAATTGAAATTAAACCTAAAATTGTATTAGTAATACCACGCTGGGCTGCCCAGACGGATTGGTATAGGGTTCAATTTCAAGTTTTCTTTCATTTTATTTCGTAAAGATAATATTCACTGATAGTCCCTTAGTCGATTTTTACGACACCCATGGGATGAGATGGGATGGTGACATATTGTATTCTTACTCCGTCACCAAGCGGGAGGTATAAGATACAGGAAAATTAAGACTTCTGAACGAAGGAGTCTTTTACCTAAGACAAACATCAATTTTGTGTAAAGTTTTTCTACTTTGCAAAAGATATTGATAGAGTAATTTTTTTATTGCCGGATGAAATAAAGTGATGACAGTCAGTATACTTAGTCCGTCACCACACATTATAAGTTATTCTAAACAATTTCCGTAGAAATATTTTTCAACATACCTACAGAGATATCAACCTCTACAACAAAAAAGCATCGATTAATTTTAAATAGTGCATCACGATAATATAAAATTATATAAAATTAATTACTTAACCATTCATTTAAGCTGTTTAAATCAAAAGCGGTATATTGAAGAGCTCTCATAGTAGCCTACCTTGTTAGTAATTATATTGTAGCAATAAAATTATATAAAAAAACAGTAATTAGGCTTATCCGATGATTATAATGAACTATTACTTGTTAACACTTTAATTCGTGAGAAAATGGCGCTATCTTTTTTGAAGAATTTAATACATATTAAACAACGGAAGTAAAATTAGCGTAACAATATATTTTTGTTTTATAGTTTTAATATTGCCAATTTATAAATTATTTATATATCCGTTGCTTAAGGAAATTATTGGAAATTAATATCTATGTTATGTGCTATAAAATGTTAGGCGCCGCTGTGATCTTTTTATGTGATATCTATATAATTACCCGTGTAATAAAATTGTTGTTGTAAGACTCAATCGCACATTCTATTTTCTTAAATATAGCTTTCCAGTACTGGACATTATATATTTGACGACCTCGGTGATTCCGCGACGGTATTGCAAGCGGCTGCCGTGCACGAAGTTGTGAATTCGATCCCCACGCAGGACAATAATTTGTGAGATCCACAAATTATTGTCCTGAGCCTGGGTGTTCTTTGTGTCCGTTAATTGATGTTTGTAAAAAGTCCCCGCGACACAGGGTATGGTCCCTAGTGTGCGAGTTATCTTTAAAAATAAAAACTTACCCTTTTACACCTTTCCTATGCCTTACTCTCACATAATGACCGGCACTCTACATTTTCAAGTCTCACAGCCACTGTCTCTATTTTAAAACCTTCATGTTCCATCCTCTGCCTCGTCAGCTATCAGTTCTTCGTGTTTTGTACCCTTAAGCATTATAATGCCAATGTCACTGTATTTAATTAAAAGGTTACAAAGGCTTTTTAGAGGCATACAATTTACGAGCAAAAAATAATAATATTAAGTACAATGTTTATAGGAAGCTACTGAATGTGATCTATACATCAACCAACATTACGAAACCGAACGCAACCACACTTAACGAACGTATCACTTTCTCACATCCCACATAAACCATACCTCACTTAACGAACAATAATGCAATAACAAATCAACTATTGACATTATAATCACACCAAACAACTTACTAAACACCTTCTGTAATGCATTAAATAACTTTCAAATAAAGGCAATAAATAAAGATTATTCTAATCCCAACACCCACTGAATAAGTGCCTAGTAAAACATTCTAAAATAATAAATGCGTACTATCTTGGTTCACGTTGTATACAATTAATATAGTACACGTGCGTTTGTGGTACTATTTGTTAGGACATGTTCTTAAGTGTTGATCTGTAGTACATTTATTTATCTTGTTTTATTGGTTATGTTTTATGTCTTTGGCTGAATGTTTAGGTGTGTCACTGGATTAATGTGAGGCGGTTGGATTACTTTCGTTATTATTTTAGGTATTAATCTAGGTTTACAGTGAAGAAATTGAAATGAAGAAAGTTAACTGATTCTTTCGCATAGTGAGTGATTAAATGAGCACTGAATAAGGGACCATGCGTGGCATTCGCCACGAGAGGAACTTGGTACTTAATATTTATAAACTACAAAGTTCTTTTGCATTCGGTATGGATTAGTTGAATCATTAATCAGGGAAGCTACATGACATACAAGAATTTGTTCTAGTCCACGGTGACGAAAGGATCGTCACCGTGGACTAGAACAAATTCTTTATTTATTTATATTCTTATTAAACAAAATTACATGTTCATCTTATCTCATCTTCATATCCAAATTAAAAACACTAATCTACTCATAATCTTTAAAAATTAAAATCAGTAGAGACATTTTTAAACGAGTCCAAAAAGAGACTAAATTTTGCTGTTACTTTAACTTTTAAAAAGCATTTTCATTAAAATTGGTTTAGTAGCACTTTATTACATTTTCATATAATTGGAATTGCGTATGATAATCGGCCTTACTCTGGTTTTGAAGGTGTTTTTTTAGTTGGAAAATTGTAAGAAGTACTAATTGTCTTTTAATTTAATTTACACCCCTTCAAATATTCGACCACCACAGTAAAGTATTTGTAGGCGTGACTTTGCTAGTATTTTCGAAACTATTTTCTGTCGTATAATGTACGATCGTTCGTATAGCCTGAAGGTACGCCGCCTTGCTGAATATACATTAATTTGTGTGGTCCTCGAATGCCGACAGGTGAATTAATGTAAGACCTAAGTGAAGTTTGAAAATGTTGGTATATAGATAGGGATATACTTAGTAGTAGTGTGCGATATACTCCATTAGATGCATACATTAGCATCCTAATTCATATTTTTGGTACAGTGTATTTTATTGGGACTAGTCCCACTTACATGATTTGGGAAAATAATATTTTTACGTTAAGATAAGATGAGTCAATGAATAAAATAAATAAAAGAAGCAAATTTTTCTATGTAAGTATAATTATGTATTTACAAAAAAAAAGTAGGTATTTAAGTTTGTTTATCCGTTGTCTTGTATCCACAGTACAAGGTCTGCTTAGTTTTGGACTAGATGGCGTTGTGTGAAAGTGTGAGGAATATTTTTTTTTTAAATAAAAAAGGCAAATTCTTAAAAACGATCTAAACGAAATGAAAAGATTGCTAACGTGAAAAAAAATGAGATGACATGAATAATTATGAGCCGCATAAAAATCCGATAGGGTCAGCGCGATATCCATAGAATATTTTTTTTTGTATCACTTGGAACCTCTCATTACTGTCCCACTATCCAGGTACAGTGGTAATGAAATGGGCGGTCACGAAGATTACAAAACGCAGAAATTAGCTACAAAATACAGCTGATAATGTTTAACAAAGTAAAAGACAACAATTCTTGACACAACAGTAAGGAAACAAATGCAATTTCAATGATAATAAGACAGTAAATAATACATAGTTATTTCAAACTGAATGTTTCTACAGAAATACTAAATAATAACTAGGTATTGCGTTGACGCAAAGGAATTTGAATTTTATTATAATTATAGTATTGAACTTATTAGCGTGAAATTACGTAGATTATTATTAGAGCTGGCGCCTCATTTGAATGACTGTTGAGTACATAACTGCAATAATTATTTTAAACTTATATGTTTTATAATATAATATTATTCTCCTAACACATTTACGCAACGCTATCTAGTCCGAAAGTAAATAAATAAAAATGTTACTCACACATTTACAGAACACATCTAGTCCCAAACTAAGCAGACCTTGTACTATGGGTACTAGACAACTGATAAACATACCTAAAAACTCAGACGAATGTAAGCAATCATGTTCATGCACACAGAGATTTTCATTGAGCGGGAATCGAACCCGAGACCTCAGCTGCGTAACAGTCATGTAATATACCGACTGCGCCACAGAGGGACCTCGGAAGCCTCAAAGCCGTAAGAAGAGCTAAAACGTGTTTAGAACTTAAAATAAGGAAGAGTGTCTCCACCAATCTCATCTTGCATGCTAAGGGACTACTATTTACCTATCCTTTAGGTAAAGTGATAGCGAAAGCTGCTGCCGTGCAGAAGGTTGTGGCTTAGAATCATGTGGAAGGTTTTCATTCAGTAATTGGTGTGATCCACAAATGAGACGGGAGCCTATGATATATAGGATATTTCCGGACCGTTACGACTTGGAGAGCTTCAAGAAACGAGCGTACTCACTTTTTAAAGGACAACTTGTGATTCCTCAAGTGTTGCGGGTGTTCATGGGCGGCGGTGATCTTTTACCATCAGGTGACCTGCTGGCTCGTTTGCCTTCTATTACATAAAAAAGCCTGATGAATCAAGGAAGCACAGGACCACGCGGGCTGGTAATATTGAGAGGAGGTATAATGTCCAGCAGTGGAGGCCCATTATCTGATATAAAGACAAATGATTAGTCTCACGCTTGGTAGTACTTTTTGTCATGAACAAAAATACTACAACATTAATGCTTTTATCATCATCATAACACCACATTAATGTCCCACTATAGGGACGGGCCTCTTCCCGTGACGGAGGAATACTTGGCCTACTAATTCCACGCTGGCTAGACGGATTGGCATAGAGTTTAATTTCAAGGTTTCCTTCTACATATTTAATTCGTTAAGACAATATTCACGAATAGCCCCTTAGTCGGTTTTTACGACACCCATAGGATGAGATGGTGTGGTGACTTATTGTATTCTTACTCCGTCACCACACGGATTAACGCTTTAATACTATAATTTAATTATCCGAGTCTGGTCATTTTATTTCTTTTTTCTTAAAAAAGACAACTCCCGCACTAGGGATCATGCCCTGTGTCGCGGGAACCTTTTACAAACATCAATTAACGGACACAATGTACACCCAGACCAGGACAATAATTTGTGGATCTCACAAATTATTGTCCTGCGTGAGGATCGAACCCACAACCTCTTGCACGGCAGCCGCTTGCGCTACCGTCGCGCCACCGAGGTCGTCGAATACGCTACGAAATTAAATCTACGACGAATATAACTTAAACATAATCGACGATTAAGTTTCAGCAGTTTAACAGATAAGTAGTTTATACTAGAGTTGCCATTTACCTTGCTCACTTTAGTTGGCTGATATACCAAGTTAATGGTACCTATCGGTTGATGAAGTTAAGAAGGACGGTCACTAATGAGGCTTATCGGCCTCGTGGCGCGATGACACGGCCGATGCCTGCGTACGACCAACACACCGCCTTGTTAGTGGACAAGTAGGGTGCTTTGATTCGAGGAATTAAAGTAGAAAATGTTAATTGATTGGATTGATAATTTTGTGTTTGTTTTTAATTCTTTAGTGTAATGTTTTATTAAATAAGTAAATATTTACTTTTAGTAATATATCATCCGTGTGGTGACGGAGTAAGAATACAATATGTCACCACCCCATCTCATTCCATGGGTGTCGTAAAATCCGACTAAGGGACTATCCGTGAATATTATCTTTACGAAATAAAAAGAAAGAAAACTTTAAATTAAACCCTACACCAATCCGTCTGGCCAGCGTGGTATTAGTAGGCCAAGTATCCCTCCGTCACGGGAGAAGGCCCGTCCCTGCAGTGGGACATTAATAGGCTGTTATGATGTTGATGAAATATTTACTTTTAGTAATACAACTAGATTTGAAAACAGTAAGGGTAATTTATCTACAAAACCATTTTCATGATTATAAATTTATAAATCTGTAATTAATCTAGTTACAGATTTATAAATTTAATATTTTAATAATTGTAAATAATCTAATTACAGATTTATAAATTTAATATTTTCTTGTAAGTACCAATACCTCCTTTTTTTTCTTCTCAAAATGATTAAAACCATCTGAAACATCGTACCACCTGGCAGCTTTAGACCACAGCAAAAGCAGCTAAGCGGAATAAATAACATGCAGGGTTAATATGACTTTTACATTTATAATATTTAATTTTATAATCATGAACATGTTTTTGTAGGTAATTTACCCTTACTGTTTCCATATCTAGTTGTATTACTAAAAGTACCTAAATATTTATAAATCCCTTTCGGACTGTTCGTTTCAGTAGTTTTTGCTATGAAGGAAAGAATATATTTTATTTTCGAGCTTGTACGTGGCTCACTAGCAGTCACAAAAGAATGATCAGCGCTAGTTATAATTAACTGGCATTTACTGTTTTGGGACTGTTTTGCGGCGAAAGTACTTTATTTGTACCATTTTTATTTATGTTTTGCTACAAATAAAGAGCTATCCTTTCTTTAATTCTCCAAAAAAGAAACAACACCAAAAACATTGAGCATTTTATTTTTCTTAAAAACATCAATATGCCCCCTGTTATTATAATTAGCTTCCACACCAACATGATATTGAGGAACACCTTCTTCACAGATACTATCAGCAGAAATATTCATTAAATTAAACATATCTTCATTTTTCTTACGTAAACCAATAGATTTTCTATACGTTAAGTATATGACATTACAAAGTGTTGTCAATATAATACCTAAAATTGCCATTAAACCAAACCACATTATAGTATCAATTGGAGTCCATTCATCGTTATATTTATTGCTTTCTGTATCATTCACTAATTTAACACTAGCAATACTGTTACTATTACCAAAATATGATGAATTGAATATAGTTTTATTTATGTCTTCTACTAGATTGTGAAAGGCACTCTTTCCAATCCAATCAGCCAGGTCTTGGCGACCTATTTGCCGTAATCTGTGTTCAACATCTATATGTGTTTTACCTCTTCCTTCCCATTTTTTATCACCAGTACTCCATTTTAGAAGTAGCTTCACACAAGGAATATTCTTTGGAACCAACTTCTTAGCATCCAATGCTTGTGAAGGTAGTTCGTAAGATGTAAAATGTAAGGAAGTGAAAAGAAGATAGCATTCATCCGTTGTTAAATGATCTGCTATGTAAATAAAATCTTGTACTTTCATATCTATAGTACATTCTTTGTAAGATATTTGTGTACATAAAATAACAAGAAAATAATAATTCATTTCGACGAGTGACGTAAATGACACTTTGATAATGAAAATGTCAAATTGTGATGTCTTTAAAAAATGATGAATGTTTATTAAATCATAGAGAAATATAGAAAATAGGTTTTTTTTATATGTATTTAAAGTGATATACGAGTACAGTACCCGGCCGTAAACTAGCCGTACTTCGTGTCGGTAGGTAGAATGCATACCCTTAACAGTTGCTAATAGATATACCAGACTGTTTGTATTTCCTGCGACAGAGATGACGCTCTACGAGGCCGAAATTGAACGATTGTCTCTTTCCACAGGGCGATGCGTAATATAAACGGCCGGGTACTGTAGTTTGATTTAGCTTAAGAATTTCCAAGTCAACCAACCAAACGGCAAGCCGATGGTAATACGCCAAAGATGTATGACCTAAAACAAGTATTTAAATAAATTGAATAAGTATAGAGGTTCGAACTAGAACGCGAACCAATAATCTTTGTATTTCCACCTGACGCATTTCCATTTAGGCCAGCCGAGCCTTGGAATCTAAATTCATCCAGTGCTTTGCAAAAAATTGAGAATGAGCACTTTCACAAAGTCTTATCGCTATGTGCCATCTTCTCCGTCTGAAAGATAAGTATACAAAATGATTTAGTTTTTTAATAAGCATGTCAATTCTCGTACCTTAGAATCATTAAAAATTCGGTTATGTTAACTTTTAGTTGTCAAATTGTCTTGTTTTTGCTATTGCAATTGTAATATTTTGTGGTCGGGTTAAAGTTTTATTTAGAGTGTGACAATTTGACAACTAAAAGTTAACTTAACCGAATTTTTAACGATTTTATGGAACGAGAATTTACATGCAGATTATAAAAAATAAACGAGTACGCCACTCGTAAGCTTGCTCATTATTTCTATAGGCACCTCGTAAGCTTGCTCATTCTTTCTATAGGCACCTATTTGTAATACCTGCTAATGACAATAATTATGCGATACGTTACACAGTAATTCCAGTCACTTAACTAAGTAATTTTAAAAACTAGGAAATATATCTACCCCTTTCAAAGATTGTTTTTATATAACTCAATTAGTAAGTAAACTCGAATCTAGCAAACATTAAAATATTTAACCAAATTAAGAACTTTGTCATTTTAAAGTCGGTTCATAGCAAAGCAAAGACCATTTTCTTATGCAAAGACTTCGTAACTAACACTTAGCAGTAAAACGTGACTGAATGACTTAATATAGAAAAGATATTATGCCATGATTTAAAATATAATTATGCTTTTAAACCGAATTAAGGGTGTTTATGAAATATACGGTCCATTATAGATACGATAGTGTAAAGTTGATAGCAGTATGTCGGTATCGTGAGAAGGGGACCATTAGCACTTGCGCAAAACGTATTTAGTACAAACTGTTGTAGGGATATTCTGTAAGTAATCTGTGTTATTACGGTCTTTATGAAAATACAATTTTGTGTGTTTGTGAATATTTTAGTGTAAACTTTGGTTAGATCTAGAATTATTCAGGTAATTGGGTGTAGTAGTACAACTATGGTCACATAGTTTGGTACAGAATTTATTATAGTTTTTTTTTCTAGGAATCATATTACCAAATTATTATTAACATCAGGCATTATCAAATAATAGTCATTCTGATAGGCCAATTTAAAAAGAAATTCTTTCGAATCCTTTATTGTTTTTAACGACATGTATGGGATGGAAAGGGGTATCTGCACTTTGAATAATTATACCCATTTTTAAATAAAATCGCACAAATAACGTCACATTTAAATCAGCGATGTCCTGCACATCAACCGTATACTGCTATCGATGCACCATGGAGGCGTTTAAGGGTCGTAGCACATATAACGTAACATAAACGGATCTGCATCGCCTCGCCTTTTTCCTCAGTGTCAAACGTCAAAAATCCGATTACGTTACGATTCCGATTAGTGTGCGTTGCAGTAAGGAGTTTCATACAAATAATACTGAACAGCTCAAGTTAATACGGTGCCAATCCGTTTACGTTACGTTATATGTGCTACGACCATTGATTTACAAAAAACCAAAGATACACACTCCACTTCCCAAAAACGTCCGCAACAAATGGGCGCATTGTGCACTTTTTTTAAATTAGTATCGCGTTGTTCTACCGGCAAACGTCAATCATTAAATTTTATTGCTTTATGTGCATTACTTTTTAAATACAACTTTATGTCATGCGTGTAAGATTGAATTTGAAAAAAGAAATATGTTTACGATATTACTATACGTATTTATTGCGTATGTTTAATTTGGTGACACTTTTGGCTGTTAGTTTTGTTTGAAAATGTGCATCTAGGGTTTTTTATAAATCAATGGCTACGACCCTTAAACACCTGGAACTGTAAATATCCTCTACTAAACAGAACTTACCACACAAAAAAGAGTTTCTAAGTATCATTATCAGTAGTCTTTTTTCCAGTACAGTGTCTCCTTAATTTGTGTTTAGTTAGAGTTGTGTGAACATGGAAAATATTATATTATTAAAAAGAAAGGAAAGGGCATTAAAGGGGTACTGTTATTATAGTCATATTTTCATTTAAATCACCATAAAATGTAAAATCAACTGATTTTATTAAAGTAAAACACACAGTACACACAGCAACACATCAAGTTAAACATTTTCATTTGAAATTGTGTCTTATTTCAAGGTATTAAAGTGCATGAGTGTCTAGCCAAACTATAGCAAAAATACTAACCCACTTTCAATAGAAACATTTATATATATAGAATATCATTATAGTTACAATCGTCATTGCACATTAAACAATACAGTTGTAATATTGTATACGATTGCAAGAAATGTGCTTAGAAATGATCAGTGCCATTATTGCGATGCTGAATAAGGTTAGTATCTATAGTGGAACAGATTGGTACTGTTTGCAACAGAATCTAGACTAAAATCACATAAATAATAAATTTTCTTTCTCACAATGTTAAAGCTAAATAATCAGTTGTCTAGTACCCATAGTACAAGCTTTGCTTAGTTTGGGTCTAGGTGGCGTTGTGTGAATGTGTAAGGATTATTTATTTATTTAATGCGACATGGTAGTAAAATAAAACTGTCGCTTATTTGACGGTAAGCTCCTTATTTTGACGAAATACATGTAGAAGACCAGATGTGTAAAAATACTAAGCTTAGTGTCAGAGGCACTCTCCTTTCATCTCATGCTGTTAAGTCTCATTAGCTAATCAACACCGTTCCTCCTTTTTTTTCGTGGAGGAAATGCGTTATGCATGCACATCCTCACCTGGGGGTACCGGTGAGGTGGTTATGTCAGACTCCCATAGATCGGTCTACTGACTAAAACCTCCACGGTAACCATCTTCGGGGTACATGAGGAGTCCCGGGAACTAGAAATACAACATTCGAGATCTCCCCACCTTTGCTTTGCTCACGCAAGGCTTTACATTCATGAAGGAAATGCTTGCCCCCATATAGTTCAGCTCTTTTAACTACAACTATGGCTTTTGCTAGTTATCGCCTCCTCTTGAGACGCTTTAGCAACGGAGTCTCCTACAGTGGTTGCCAATGTCTTAACAACGTTCCACCACAGCTAAACTAGTCTTTAGTTCAGAACTAGATCATCATTATAGGATCACACAACAACATTATTGTCCCACTGCAGGGACCTCCTACCATGACGGAGGGATAATTGGCCTACTAATACCACGCTGGTCAGACGGATTGGTATAGGGTTTAATTTCAAGTTTTCCTTTTTTTTATTTCGTAAAGATAGTATTCACGGATAGTCCCTTAGTCGGTTCTTACGACACCCATGGTGTGAGATGGGGTGGTGACATATTGTATTCTTACTCCGTCACCACACGGAGAACTATATGGCATTGTATAAATGTTTACAGTATTTAATATTACAAACAAAACATTAAACAAATTTATTCTGCAAACGTTACTAAGAAAAGCATATATTTTAACTATAGTTGCACAAGGTTCTTTTGTCATTGTATAATGATGTTCTTCACTGATGTTTTGTATATCGGAATGTAGTACGATTACTTTGAGTTTATGATATACAATGACTTATATATTTTACTGTTGGCATATTGACCAACTAAGATACGTCGTTGTTATTGCTGTGTGACGTCATTGCATATTTTACTACTCACTATTTTTGTAAGAAAAGTTCAACCAGACTTTAAAAACCCCATTGCAAAGATGTGCCCTCTCCAATTAAGGAAGGAAGTTTAATCTAGTTTTTATATTATTTATTTTTGTAGCTTATAGTTCAGCTGTATAGAAATTAATACCGTTTTATCCAACGATTTCGTCTTTAGTTGTTTTTTTTATGAAGTTAGATGACGTTACCAGTAGGCTTACGGTAACCGAAGTCAATGTAGAAAGCTACACTGGAATCTTTTTGGATTATAAACGAAGAAATTTACAGGAGAACCAACGTGATCGAAGTTACGTGAATGAACTTAGTAGTAGTGGGCATTATGAAATAATTACATACAGAATCCATACCTATTGGGGTAGTTTCTGGAAAAATAACTATAGATACGGGGTTGTAAGTTTTAGCATACTCTTCAATTTTTTTTTAAATTTAGTTGACGATGAAACGTGATAGGAAGCCAAATATACAGGGAGCACAGGACCCAAAAGCCGAACATTTAGATGATCCTATATTCAGCACTGGACGTTTCCGGGCTGATGGTATGATTGAATTGATTCTAGCAGCGCATGTATCGATACAATGTCCAATACATTAATATAAGATATATAATATATGTATATTTCACAAGCTTAATTCAACCACGAAGGTTGTATTGACCGGCCTTCGTAATTAAAGAAGACGAATCACAATTACCGTAGTTTATAGATGCCTCTAATTATATGTATTTGATGTTTTCTATACGGGCTGTGACGAAAGAAACATCATTCGGATGGTCATTACTGGAATTAATATACCTACGTGTCAGTTCGAAAGGTTTCTTATAATAATGGGCACTCGATTTTTATAGTGTCCGTGAGAACAGAACGAAAAGATATTATGTCTCAGTTATATGTGAACTTTTTGCCTAATATATTCAATGATATCAATTATACGTTCATTGTAATTGATATGATGGCTAATGTGAATTGAATAACACAATTTGTTGGCAATTATTGATAATAAAAAGTTGCAATCTTTAATACTTAGGTGACCTCCGACTTCAATTACTTTATTTTTGTTTTATGAATTGATGTAGATTATTTCCTTATCGGCTTACCTTGAATGTGAATCAATGAAATATACTCTTTGAGATGTACCGTTGCAACTGCGTAATATTATTGTAAAATGTGCACATCACACTAGCAAAGTAGTTTTACCAAATATTCTTAAAGGCAACACACATAATTATACAGATGTAACTGGAATTGAATTGACGACCTCTGTGGCGTAGTCGGTATATAACATGGCTGCTACGCCGAGGTCTCGGGTTCGATTCCTGCTCAATGCAAATCTTTGTGTGCATGAACATGATTATTTGCATTGATCTGAGTGTTTTCTATGTATAATATGTATGTATTTACAAAAAAGTATTTAAGTATGTTTATCCGTTGTTCTGTTACACATAACACAAGCTGGTTAAGCCTAGTTTACTTTGGGAACAGATGGCGCTGTGTAGAAATGTCCGTGAATATTTATTTATTTATCAATTAGGAAGAGAATTATACCTTAAAGAATAAAGCTCACACAAGACCCCAATTATTGAATTTCTCTGCGCTGGTTTCACATTCAGGTGTTGATTTGCATTGCCAGGAGGGAAGTATCCCCAACTCGTCTATTTTTCTTCCAATTAAATTTGTAGCAGTTTCCAAGACTGTTAAAATATATATATATTTTTTACATAATGGGAGGCAAACGAGCCAGCAAGTCACCTGATGGTAAGTGATCACCGCTGCCCATGAAAAACACTAGAAGAATCACAAATGCGTTGCCGACCTTTAAAAAGGGATTACGCTCGTTTCTTGAAACTCTTCAAGTCGTAACGGGACTTTACTTGATAGCCATGCTTCGGTGCTTGTGCAAAGTTAAACTGTTATACTGACTTACAGGAGTTACAAAGTAGATAGGATCAGTCCCAGTTTGCTGTAGAAACACTCTATTTTATGAAGATAAATTTAGCCCTTTGCTTAACTTTTGCCAGTTATTAAAAGCGCCCCAAACGGAGTCCAAATAAAAATTATACAGCTCTGACTCATCGTCATTAACTGCTCATCTGCCATGCCAAAAATAATGGCAAGTTTATAAAACAAATTTCAAAATTTGATGACCAATTACAGCAATTATATTCTTATGCAAATCTTACATCACCTCACAATAAGTGAAACTAGCTTGCGAGTACATACCTATGATTGGCCAATTAAAACACTGCTCATAATATTACGCAAAATTTGAACTATGAACTGCTTTTGAGCGAATTCAAATTAAATTACGAATTAATTTTCGAAATTATAGTCTCTATACTCATTCAATCAAACTAGAAAGCTTATAGTGTCATGGCGTGTTTTAATAGGCAGTTCTGTACTAATTGGCATGGCAGTAAAAACATCTTATATATCTGAACAGCTCACTTAATAGATTTACTAAAGTTGTAAACTAGGTGAATATTGCATGTCATAAAGAATAGTGTAATACTATTCATAATGTTTAGCATGATGAATAATTTCATCACCATGCAATTATTCATGACATAAAGATTTAAGATATTTCCGGTCCGTGTTCGTGTAAGTAGAGCGCAAGATGTTCGCGAACGTTCTGGATACCTGGCTTGACAGACGGATAGTGAAGGCTAGGCCTGCTAAAGAATATAGAAGTAATAAATGTGTTTTCCTCCGTGTAGTGACGGAGTAAGAATACAATATGTCACCACCCCATCTCATCCCATGGGTATAGTAAAAACCGACTAAGGGATAATCCGTGAATATTTTCTTTACGAAATAAAAAGAAAGAAAACTTGAAATTAAACCCTATACCAATCCGTCTGGCTCGCGTGGTATTAGTAGGCCAAGTATCCCTCCGTCACGGTAGCAGGCCCGTCCCTGCAGTGGGACATTAATGGGCTGTTATGATGATAAATGTGTTTGTAGTCCCATAGTAAAGACTAGCTGGCTTTGTGAGAAAGAGTTCCATTTTGCCTTACAAAACATAATAATTATTATATGAGTCAAAACTTTACTCTCCTTTCGTAACAGTCCAAAAACCAAATATAATTGTCATAATTTATCAAAAGACGACATACCTTCCCGCTCCATAATGTTGAAGGTACGCTCACACGTTCACAGTATGCAAATAATACATCTTAATATAGAGAGCAGTGGCTCGAGTTTTGTTATTACAATCAGATGTATTTACATTTCATAAATAAATGCATCTTCGACGGTGCCTAACGACGCGGTATACTCAATGTTTTTGTTGTTGAATAAAGTGTATGAGTGGCTTAATTTAAATAACTCCCCGCTCGCTCCTTCGATTTTATTCTAAAGTGGTGTGAATGTTATGTATCTAAGTATGTTATAAAGTATTTGTTGGGTTCTGGTACTTTGTTGACTGTGTCTATGGCTTATATTGTAGTAGAACATCTTTTATATTTAATGGTAGTGAAATCATGATGCTTGTGAGTCAAGGCTTGACATTTTCTGGTTGATCATAATAACAGCCCATTAATGTCCCACTGCAGGGACGGGCCTCCTCCTGTGACGGAGGGATACTTGGCCTACTAATACCACGCTGGCCTAACTGATTGTTATAGGGTTTAATTTCAAGTTTTCCTTCTTTTTATTTCGCTAAGATAAAATTCATGAATATTGCCTTAGTCGGTTTTAACGACACCCATGGGATGAGATGGGCTGGTGACATATTGTATTTTTACTCCGTCACCACACGGAGATTTTTCTGGTTGATACTTTCTTTGAATATCAATTTTGTTAGAATAGTTCCGTTTTACTGGACTGAGGATGTCTTCACTTTTAAAGTATTGTGTCTTCTGTCTTCAAACTGTCAAACAATCTGTCAAGAGTAGAATTATGGCTGCCTGTGCACCGGATACTTACAAAATATTCTCGATCCGAATGAAACCACACAGTTTGCTTTCGAGATGTTATATTCTGGAGACGTCAGTAAAGTCCGGGAAAAGATAACCTTACAGCCCACCGTTGGACATAGATCGCGTCAATGATACTGAGATCCCTTCACCAGGGTCGGAACAGTCAAGCTCCACTTTTGTGTTGGCATAGCGTGTTTATATAACACAATCAATCAACTATCCTATTTCAGTTCACTGCTGGACATAGGCCTCTCCCAACACGCGCCACAGAGACCTTTTTGAGGTCGTCAGTCCACCAGGTCGGTCTTCTTTATAACACGTTGCCGTCATATCCTAAAATTCTTTTCCTAAACATCTGAATAATTTGGGGACTCAAAAATAGTGCTCACTATTATAGGCCGACCGTTTAACTCAGACCCCGCCTGCGGTAATAGGGGTGCGCGGGGGGCGAGGACAAAGGAGAGAGCTATCTCTTGATTTTTTGGCAAAACGGCGCCATCTAGATACTGTGACCTGAACTACATCACATCACAACACAGCTCTAATTTTTAGCTAGCATATCTTTATAAAATAAAAAGAAGGAAATGTTGAAATTATACCCTAAACCAATCGAAATACCTGGAGAGGTTTTTTTATTTTCTGGTCAGGCTTTAAATTGTGTAATAATTTAGATTGCATATTTTCTCTAAGAAAGTACGAGTTTAAATGGCAAGATGACGCCACCATCTTTGAAATTTGTAAATTGTATAGAAGACGGACTAGCTTACTGCACCTAGTGTCATACTGACATACTGACTAGGTGTCCGTTATGGTAGTGTGTAAAAATAAAAAAAGCTCTTATTATTGTTCTTATTATCTGTAAATATTTTCTAAGATTGATTCTTACAAATTAATATGTTTAAATCATACCTGTTTTAATGTGTATATGAGTCATATAATTTCAAAACCCCCAAATGTGCTTTTTCTTAAATGTCGACAATTCATGAAAAACATCTTAAACTTACTAACAACCTTAACTCTGTACGATTTTTAACATTATATTATTATTGTAATCTAGCAATCCTAACAAACATCTTTCTTTAATAAAAACAATTTGAAAAACGAGGTTATTTGAAAAAATAGATTCGTTTTAGGGGACTTAGAAGTTAACTTTAGGTTTTAGTGAAATTTGAAAGTAACCGATACCGTTTTAGAGGGTTTTGAAGCAATCACTATTTTGAACTAGGAAGGTGTTATGCAATAAAATTGTAAATAAGACACAAAATAAAAAAGGCAATTATTTTTAAAATTATTTTTTTTCAAAAGAAATGCTTAAATGGTCTGTCAGATATCGGCTCGCACCAAAAGGTTCGGGAATTCCTTCCTATGCCGAACCATTAAGTTGTGGAACCAGCTTCCGGCTCACGTATTTCCTCCATCATATGACATTGGGTACTTCAAACGCAGTGTGAAGAAGCATTTGGCCAAACCGGCAAGATGGAAGTTGTTTTTGGACTTCTATCCGTTGGCTTCATTTGTGGACTGTACTCGCGCTTTCCATCAGGTTCGATATAGTCATATTGCCGTGTTTAGTATAAAAAAAAATGGTTTTTCATTTTTATGTAATAATGAAATAATATTTATGTAATATTATTGATATTTTTGGAGTCGGTGTCAGCCAACGAAATACGATAAGTAATATCTAAGCAAATGGAATGGCGGCCACGAATTACAGATTATATTACTATATGACTTCGACATTATGACATAAAGTTGTTGATTGTTTATGGATTGGTTTAAAAATTAAACAAATATTAAATAACTATTTTTATCATATTTAAATAAATATATTTTAAAATACCTGTGTCACGTTCAAACGTTTTAATATACCTATTTAGTAACTGATTAAAGCTTTCCATAACTTTGGGCGTTTATATAGGTTTAACCAGCACCGTCATTTGAAAAAAATCGTAATTCGCAAATAGGATCAATAATGCAAAATGTTGTCTACAAAGTCGTTAGAAAAGGCAATAAAGTTCTGTATAACACATCACTTTAAATGGTTTTTAATTTTAAGTAATTGTCTTTGATTCGTAGTACTTTCTCATCTTAGTCTTTAGTCTGTGTATAACACGACGCCATATTTCTTTAAATTTTAAGTCAGGAATATAAAATAGAATATAATTATCGTGGCTGACACCGACTCCAAAAATAACAATAATATTACATTATTTGTAATAATTTGATTATATTTTAAAGAATCTACAAATAAATATATTTGTAGACACTTCAAGAAATATCCTTAACAATACTTTTTACAATAATGAAAAGAACCAATTCTTTAGATTATAATTAAGTAAAAAGAATGTCTGATTTAATGTTGCAAAACCAAAATACAACTAATTAATTTTTAATTTTTAGTGCAATTTTTTTTGAAGTCGGTTTTTTTTTGTAAAAACTTATTTTATTTGGCATAGGAACCAACTCGATATAGCTCTTGTGTACGCTACCATAACGGACACCGCTACCCCGCCCCCTCGTCCCTTTCATACCGCAGGCGGGGACTGAGATAAACGGTCGGCCTATAGGTAACCACTATTTTGAGTCCCTGCAGGGTACCTTATGACGCATCCAATAGCTTGCATGCACACCAACCAATAGCGCTACACAATTACGAAACAAATACTATAAAGACACTGACAGTATAACGGTGGTCTAATCAAACAAGACCACACGTTCAGTAGCAGAACCTACATCAGTCAATTTTATCACAACATTATCAGTACTATTCAATCAACGGTAACATAATAATAATATAATACTGTACGACATCGTGATCAGAATCGACGCGTGCTCAAACCGTTACAAAGGATAAATTTAAAAAAAAAAGTGTGTGGAAGGTGTGTCAAGTGACGTCACTGTTCGTGACTTCATATATCGATCGTGACTCTTCTGACCAGCCAGGTTGTGGTTAAACGGTATGCCCTCAGACGTATCTATAGATAGATGAAAGAATAACAACTTTTTGGTAAATAAACCTTTTTTTTTTGTTGGTTTAAAAATAAAGTTTGTGTTATTTTTTTTTTGTGTTTTGTTTGTGACTTTCGGTTTATGGAATTCAAAAGTTGAATAGTTTTTTACTACAAAGCTTTTAATTTTTTTATATTAAAAGGTTATTCTTTACTTAGATTTACAAGAAATAATTATACATAACTACATTTAATGCAGTAGCGTTTGGAATTCTAATAAAATAATAGTGCATTCGCGAAAAGACTTACTAATAATAGCATTGAATAAAATTTTGTGATGGAGTCTTAATCTATCTATCCATTGTCTTGTCCGCAAGAAAGCTTTTTTTACTCTTCCATTTCGTTACCGTTTATGAAACCTTTTTGTGACAATTTTCATTGCTCAATCAAGATACTAGCTTTTCTAGCCTAGGACAATATTTTCAAAATTGACACTCCAGTAAGCTCTCAGTGAGTTCATCACTGAGATTTGACATTACAGGAGTCTCAATTTTGAAAAATTTGTCCTATTATGTATGGTATTACATACCGACGTCATAAATAAGCACCTCTTGTCCAATTTTCCTATGGCTAAATAAAGAACACCTTCACTTCTACTCCTACCGGTAAACTGTTCTTTTTGTACTTTTGAAACACCTGCTTAGCACAGCCAAGATGTTGGGCAAAGAGCTTGTTAAAAGTTTCTCACGAAAAAAGGTTAACAAATTATTGGTTATTAATCTAAAGAACACCTTCACTTCTACTCCTACCGGTAAACTGTTCTTTTTGTACTTTTGAAACACCTGCTTAGCACAGCCAAGATGTTGGGCAAAGAGCTTGTTAAAAGTTTCTCACGAAAAAAGGTTAACAAATTATTGGTTATTAATCTATTTCCAAACCATTAACATAACAGCCCATTTATGTCCCACTGCAGGGACGGGCCTCCTCACGGGACGGAGGGATACAAGGCCTACTAATACCACGCTGGCCAGACGGATTGGTATAGGATTTAATTCACGGATATTCCTTTAGTCGGTTTTTACGACACCCATGGGATGAGATGGGGTGGTGACATATTGTATTCTTACTCCGTCACCACACGGAGAAACTATCAATTATGTATTATTTATATCACTTTTTATATGTAGAGCTAAAGTGGCGTTAAGCTGGTCGTATCTGCAGAAGGACCTTAAGAAAGCAAATCTTGGAGTAAAGACAGCGTCTCAAGCGTAAGATAAGAAAGCTTAAAGGTCTCAGGATCGGTCTATATTCTGTAGAAAAAAGTCCGAGTGTGAATTTAACCTTTTCTGTGTCCTATGTATCATTTATGCACAATACCCGTTTTAGTATTGTGACTGCTGGCGGGACAATAAACCTGTTAAAACTGTAAAGCCCAATTTACACATCGACAAGTACAGTAAAGAGTACGAAGTAGCCCCCTCTCTCGCGTCTCGCCAACTTAACTCGCCAAAAAATAGGATGTATCAACTTAATCAACAACTTACTACTTAACTCGCTACTGTACTTGTCGATGTGTAAATCGGGCTTAAGGCATTCCAAAACTATACAGAACCACAGCGGTATTAATGAATACTTATTAAAGCAATAAAAACTTATACAAGTACCACCATTGTGAGGGTGTAATGTAATGGTCAATACATAGCATGTCACTAGTAGTCACGACATCCTCTTATCTACATAGAAAGTGGTTCATTGTTGACTCTATGACGGTATAGTTCTGATGGATATTATTATTTATATCACTTATCAATAAAGCTAAATTGGCGAAAGGGTGATCATGTCTTCAGAAAGACCGAAGCACTTTGAACAAACATGTCTTGGAATTGTGTTGGCGTAAGATAGGACGGCCAAAAGGTAGCACGTTCAGTCTGTATACGGCAATTAGACGCCATTGCTATATCGTGTATTACGACAAATCTATGTCCAACAGTGGACTGATGCTGAACCCTCAGGTATCAGCATTTCAAAAACCATTCCAAAATACAACGGTATTCCTAATGAATACTAATTAAAGCAATAAAAACTTCTACAAGTACCGCCATTGTGAGGGTGTAATGTAACGGTCAGTACAGAGCATGTCACCAGTAGTCACGACATACTCTTATCTACATAGAAAGTGGTTCATTGTTGACTCTATGACGGTATAGTTCTGATGGATATTAGCTCTACGCAACAGATAATAAGTCACGATTGATTATACTATACTGTTGTCTCATACAGTTTATATTATAGTTATTAATTAGTTTAAGGTATAAGCTACAGCGATTTAAAATGGTACTAATCAAATTTATGTAGTGTAAGTCGTCGTATAAGTAAACTAGCTGACTCGTGCCCACTTCGTTGGGTAGCAAAAAAATCGCGTCCGTTTTTTAAACATATTTCATTACTGCTCCACTCCTATTAGTCATAGCGTGATACTATATAGCCTATGACTCTCCCCGATAAATAGACTATTCATCACAGAAAGAACCTTAAAAATCGGTTCAGTAGATCCAGAAATTACCCCCTACAACGTCACAAACACACTTTACCTCTTTATAATATTAGTATAGAAGTATAGATTATAAGACAGATTTTTCTTGATAGGCTTTCGAGAAATTCTAAACAATTTTATTAGAGCAGGGTCTTTATATATACTTACCTAATACGTTGCGAAGATAAGCAAGAATTAAGTAAGAAATGAATATTTTAAAGAAAATTTGAAAGTATTGGTGTCTGAAAAGTTTAAACTGTTTATCTTGGTATGAACTTGTAACGAGATGGGATGAAAGCATGAAATGGATTAATAAATTTATTTAATTACCAACAGTTTTACAATATTTTCTTAAACTAGACTCCACAAAACCGGTTTAGCGGTTTGACTAGGGAATGAGTCGCACTGTTACGCTTAGATATATATATAGATGTCAACGGGTGGACATAAAGAGAAAAGAAAATGGACAAACTGCGTCCGTTGTTCTACTGAGCTTAATAGATCGACAAAATAAAAGGAACTATAATATAAAAAGGAACCTTTTTACTGGAGGGCTTCTACTGGCAGGATACTTACTTATATTTATGGGGGCATATTAATATGAATACAATATGTCACCACCCCATCTCATCCCACGGGTGTCGTAAAAACCGACTAAGGGACTATAAGTGAATATTTATGATCTTTACGAAATAATAAGAAGGAAAACTTGAAATTAAACCCTATACCAATCCGTCTGGCCAGCGTGGTATTAGTAGGCCAAGTATCCCTCCGTCATCCCTGCAGTGGGACATTAATGGGCTGTTATGAAACCATCTAATTGGTAGTAACTATATTATCTTATAAATTGTACCAAACCAAACTGCGTATGTTTGGGCGTATCTCTGTCCGCGATAATCACAATCGTATCCGGCTATTCCATCGTAGTTAGGTATATTTTGTCTAGTGGGCGGACATCATTGACATAACAAATCGGTTTAATACCAATATTATATATATTATTAATCCCTTGAGTTGATTTGTCTATAATCACCTTCTAATCTGGGAATATGGAGCTTTGTCTTTCTCTGTAAAGTTCAAAATATTTAATTTAAACTGCATTCTTAGCAGTTAAGGTTTTTTCTCACGGATTACTAAAGTATGATTGCTGAAGACTTATGTTTCTTAATTAAAATATTTCTGATGAAAATCTTTAGTAAGTAATAAAATCAAAATCTATTATAGGTACATTAACGCTTTCCAGGTTTCGAAGGAGGTACCTATATTAGTTGTGTCTTACAACTTAAACTTGTAATCTTCATTATGTTTAATACGTTTTAATCACATTCTGGTGCTTACAGTGCCTACTTAAGAGTGTAGTGTAATATAATTATGTAGCTTTTCAAAAAGAATTTTCATTTATTAAATATGGCGACATCTGACATTTTTATTATAGATTTATTTTAGTTAAATCAATTACTAACCAAGTCCTGATTTCTATGGAAATAGAATATTAATTATAAGTACTTATAATAATAAAGAAACCTTTAAGCAATAACTAGTCGAGTAATTAGACCTCCCGTGGACCCTAAGATACGATGACAAATTACTTATATCTATTAGTCACGGGATAATATTGACTAGTTAGTATACTAATATGAGGTAAGCTTGATGTATGAGCTACATGTCAGCAGTTGAGTTAAACGATATTTACTTGTACGGGTGTTAAACGTTGATTAATGTTTAAGAAACTGTTAGCTGTACGTAGATATCGTTATTAAGTACCTAATAATTATCAATAGATGCTATTGTGTATTCTTTATTTTTGTAGGCTACTCCAGTGATGCACGGGAAATCAGTTTACTAATATCACACAGGCAAAAAAGATTAGTAAAAGTTTTGAACGATGATTTTTAGGTGACAATATTGTGGATAGCAGGATTCAAAATTTGAATGTATCAAATCATCAGATTTGCCTGTTCAAACGCAATTCAATAAACTATATGTTGTTATTAATGTATTCTGTGCCCTTGCACTATTCATGTTCTTTAATGTAGTCAATTGTGAGTGACCATTTATTATACATTGTTATTTTATCAAGATACCAGAAATAATATGCCGTGCCTCGGTCATTTTTATAAGCTTTCATGTAAGGTTTAGGTATGCAAACTATACCTAATCACTTTTAAGCCATAAACACAATTAAGCCATAAATAATAACCATTCATGCGTATAATAAACAATATACTTAACCACTAAGCCAACATGGACTCGTATTGTACATGGTCATTTTCTTTTTCGCGTCTAATATGACTTTCGCTGGAAAGTGATTTTTCATTTAAAAATGTTTTATTTCATAATAATAATATTGCAGCTTACTAAAAATTGTGTGACATACATGTAACTAAAATAAAACATTTCACTTTTTAAACTCAGTTAAAAAATGACGTAAGCATCTTATACTCGTACAAAGCGCCACTCCGCTATCATAATTCACATCAAGGCCATGTCAGACTAAAAAAGCTTTTATTTGACACTTTCAATTGTGACCCACAGATACAAAAAGGCGTGTCTCTATGACATTCTTTAAACTTTTAACTACAATGGTTTTATTACAATAGTTCATAGTTCAACCGTTCACTGACGGAGCTCCTCGATCCGGATCCATATCACCTTGAACGATATATTTTACATCATCGGAATTCAAAGAATTGCCTTTATATTTACTGAGGTTTACTTTATTTACAAAAATTACGTATCTTAAGAAGTATTTACACAAAAATGTTATTGTTTTAATACTTATGTCAATTCCCGAGTACTTTAAAATCAATTCGGTTAAATTAACTTTTAGTTGTCAAATTGTCACACAATAGGTAAGACAATTTGACAACTAAAAGTTCTTTACTACTAACTTAACCGAAATTCTAACCATTTTATAGTACTAGAATTGACATTAATGAGTAATTTCAAATGGAAAGATCCATTACATTGAAATGTACCTATTTTATTCAATCTCTCAATTATTTATTATATTAATTTTTATAAAGACTATTCAAACAGTATGGATCTTATGCCATAGACTCACTGAGTGTCGGTGCTTTTGCAAAGTCACGCTTTTTATTACCGCTTATTTATAGGAGTCACAGGAAAAGTGAAAGAGCTGAGTTTCACAAAATATTTTTCGGGATTCATTGCTCTGGTTGATGTGGTAACACAATATATATAGCTGATGTATTTTATTGATAAAATTGATATGATGAGTCATTTTATCCTCCCATTATTAGGAGGACCTCTCGAAGTAAAAAATCTCTTCTGCAACGTTCTAGCTGGACTCGAATTTGAGCAGAACTTTTTTATTCTATTATTTCGACTATAATAAATAAGTTATAATACAATGAGTATCAAAAAAGAAACAGCGTAACATGATTGTGTAAAAAGTATAATCAGCTTTGCGAGATATATTTAAATAAAGTCTGAGTTGTAGGCCAGATTGTATCGTGGCATAAACAGAGCAATTGATATTCTACGATAGTTATACTACTATTGACGTTGGATGAGGAAAAACGGCATAACTAATATTTTTGAATTTTTTGAAAAATAAGAAACGGAAAAATGTTCTGTGCATTGAAAATTTAGTTGATTATTCCCTGCCAATTTTACAACATTGAGAACTGGCGCGAAAAGTTCGCGTTGGTTTTCGATGTCTATGCCGAAGGTCTATCAGATTTTTTTTTCATTCATAACAGTACATTAATGTTTAACTGCAGGGACGGGCCTCCTCCCGTGATGGAGGGATACTTGGCCTACTAATACCACGCTGGCTAGACGGATTGGTATAGAGTTTAATTTCAAGTTTTACTTCTTATCATCTCATAAAGAAGGGGTGGTGACATATTGTATTCTTACTCAGTCACCACACGGTCAGATATTGGCTCAGAATACTAGGTTCTGGAATTATTTTTAGGCTTATCTCTCTATTTAGGCTAGTTATTTCTTTTACGCCAACCTATTTTTTACTCGTTTTTCCAAATCGCTACTTATACCCTTTTACATTATGCCGGCAGTATGTTATTCTGAATTAACTAATGCTGATTCTATACAATCCTAGTTTTCAAATATAGGCTGATATAACGTAACTTTGTACAGGTCAGAGTAAACTACTACAAGGTCCGTTTTTACTTTAATACTCTGACCCGTGCCCACTTCGTTAGGCCGCGAAAAAAAGGCGTCACTTTTTTAAACATATTTCATTACTCCTCCTCTCCTATTAGTTATAGTGTGATACTACATAGCCTATGACACTCCTCGATAAATGGACTATTTAACACAGATTTTTTTTAAAAATTGGTTTAGTAGATCCAGAGATTACCCCCTACAACGTCACAAACACACAAACTTTACCTCTTTATAATATTAGTAAGTATAAATTACAATTGTCACAATAATATCATCTTTGTTCCAGGTAATTCTCGTCCGTGGTCACTACGTATCATACCTACCACTGTGCAGTCGAAACGAGCCAGTGTTTCTGTGCGTTTGCACGCCGCTTGCGATGCCTGAGACCCGCGAGTGCGTGGTGCATGGCGCTACCAATGTTTTTACCACTGTGCATGCTATGGATATGAAGATACTGCATATTGATTCTAAGTAAGTATATTTTATTTTATTTAATGAGCTTATTTAATTACTACAATGGTCCAATGGTTAGTATCTTATCAACTACTAGCTGACCCGTGCCCACTTCGTAGGGCGGCGAAAAAAACCCGTCCGTTTTTTAAACATATTTCATTACTGCTCCACTCCTATTAGTCATAGCGTGATACTATATAGCCTATGACACTCCCCGATACATGGAATATTCAACACAGAAAGAATTTTTAACGTTCTTTTTTATTTATTTTGACATATTTATTAATATTTATCATCAAACACTTATATTACGCATCTATGAATCAAAAACATGTTAAAATATTTATTTAAAAACAAAGTTAAACCAATAATTCTCTCCGTCCCAATGCAGTGTAAACAATAAACAATAGGTACCGTATATACTGTCACACAAGTCTACTGTCCATCACCGAGTGTCACATGACAACATCTCTATTCAAAAATCTTCATATTCATGTCTGTCTTTCATCGCAGTGTCTCAATAGCACTTAATAATAAGACGACTTGTATAACGTGCAATGGTAAAGAGTTGACTCTCTACAAATACATTTTTTATACATCTGTCTACTTGTTATGCGTTTTATCCGTAAGGACGCGGAGGCGTTGCTTTAGTTTGAAAGGAATTGGATTCTTTGAAGTGAGTTGCTTGCTGGATAATCTTTAGTTTTGTAAGAGATGTTTTTGAATAAGGATTTTATTAAAGAAATCACTCGTACTTATACCACGTATTTGGCCCATTACAGCTATGCTTTTCTCCTTATATTATAAGTAAAATCTAAGTGGTAGTATCTTCAGCCAGAAGCCCTCTAACCAGCATCGCTGTAGCGGATTAATCTACGTCCAAACATTAGCCTAAATGTTACTGTGTTCACGTGTAGAACGTAGTTTTACAGGGTAGATAGCAGCTTAGTTATGCTCTAGTATTACTCTATCTATAAGAGATTACCACTCTAATCTCTTGCCGACAAACCGTTATACAGTTTGGTAGATAAATTTATGTGTGATACATAATTTATGTATCACAATGTCTAACTTATTGAACAAAAAATAAAAATACAAAAACAAAAAAACACAGATTGGCCGCTTGCCTAACTTTAATCCAACAAGAAACCCCCTCTTTTCATCTAAAGTGTTTTGATTATCCTGTCAAAATCAGTATTAATGTAAAACCTTACCTTTATATCAATCATAATATCACGGTACATAATTCAAAGACCAAAACTATTCAAAATCTTATCGTATCCACTGCACTACATTCCCGTGATATCTGTCTAAGTGTTGAAATGTAAATAGAAGCATGTCACCTGCTTCAAGACGGAGAAACTTTGCATACAATGACAGTGTTACAAGCTACCGTGAAACTAAGGTTCGTAGCACACATATCAAAACGTAAAGGCATCGGCACCGCCTCGCCTTTTTCCTTGCTGTCAAACAGTGGCGATGCGATTAAGTTACGATTCCGATTAGTGTACGTTGCAATAAGGAGTTTCATACAAATAATACTGAACGACTCGAGTTAATACGGCGACGATCCCTTTCTGTTTTGATATGTGTGCTGAGACCTTATACTGATTACATTAGCACTCTGTCCTTTTGATATTTTAACTTTACGTAATTCATTACTTCGATTGTAAATATTCCGTGGCAAATACTTGGGACTTTAGTAATTAATAAGGAAGTATTGGAAAAGATTTGAATTTAACTGTTTGATGTTCGTTGATATTTTTGACGACCTCTGTGGCGTAGTAGTTATATAACATGACTGCTACGTAGATGTCTCGGGTTCGATTACCGCTCAATGCAAATATTGTACTCTTACTCCGTCACTACACGGATAAGCTCTCCCTACCACGGAAATATACAAAAGTAAAGTTTTAATATTCCTAACAACGCTTAATTAACCTAAGATATTGAGTTCGTGATGATCCTTTATTAATTAACGTACAAGAATATAACTTGTAGCTTGTCTCATAAACAGAAATGTGATTTTATTTATTATGCTAAACGTATCACGTTCATTAACTATTTACCTGTATGTCATGATACTTCATGTCTTTACAATGTTGTTCATAATGTATTTTCATATAAAATCCTATGGTTCTGTAGAAAATGTTACCTTCAACTACAGTAATGGCTCTTTTCAAAAACTGTTTTACTTTTTTATAAAAACAAAGAAATATATTATCCCCACAGATATCTGAATAATTCTGTGTATAACCCTATCGATCATGATGGTACACGCAAACACAGTACAGTAATTAAAGCAATGTCATCATCATCATAACAGCCCATTAATGTCTCACTACAGGGACGGGCCTCCTCCCGTGACGAAGGCCTACTAATACCAAGCTGGCCAGTTTTCCTTCTTTTTATTTCGTAAAGATAATATTCACATCTAAACATAGTTTCATAAATATCTATATTAAATAATTTAGCAGTAGGTAACGTTAACATGCACTCATAATAGTGTATTTGCATCTACTTGACATAAACCTTATTGTGCTGTCTTTAGACACATTATGTTGATTTCAATGAGTTGTACTAACGTTCATTTAAATATGCCCAGTTAGTTAGTTATGACTGACTTGTGCATATTAACTTAGTATGTTATTTAACATATTAATATGGCTTTTAACTAAACGAAGTTTCATAATTTAACGATGTATACTGAAAAGGAATACTTTGGTTTATGGTTTCTGGGTGAGGAGACCCCAAACACGGTGGACCGACGACCTAGTTAGGGCGGCGGGAAGCCGATGGATGAGGGAGGCACAGGACCGCACGAGGTGTCAATACTTGGAGGAGGCCTATTTCCAGCAGTGGACGTCGATTAGGTGATATTATGGGTTTCGGTTGTCAATTAATTGAAATGCCACTCACTGCCTATGCTTGTGTGAACTACAGCAATGATGATGTACACATTATGTATAATGTTAACAAAGGCAAGTAAACCTAGGCAAATTTAATAAGATCCTTACCAGTAGGGTATTATTGGGCATTCTGTACCACTTTCGTCCAGTCGCTCCGCGAAACAAGTTTCGCTCTCGCTCAGGACTCGTGGTCCAGAACGCCCAATAATATCCGATCGATTAACGGTAACATTTTAGTTAGTTCACAAAACGGTAAACGCTCATTGATTGTAAAACAGTCACACTACGCACGCCTGCGATGTTTTCCCTATTTCTTGTGTTCGTCATAGCATGGATATTATTATCTAACGTTAATAACGATACCAACATTGTTTGCGAACCGACAAATGTAGCAAAACAAAAAAAACAACTATAGATGTTAGAACTCACCTGTGACTAGTTGTGTGGGTTGACGTGTCTCTCGGTGAAACAAGTTCTAAATTAGTCCAGATTGCCTAATATAAAAAAATTAACCATAAGTACTTACCTGTTAGCTATACCACACTTGTAACCTTTACCAGACCTATTTGTTATCTATACTGTATTTATTCAGTGTACCGTACTTGATATTAGGTTTATAACAAGCACGGTACACTCATTGTGTTTATAATTAGTAAAACAACGATTGGGTACATCTTAAATAAATAATTTATTTATCACTAAACATTTTCGGTTCCTCAGTAAATAATGTGTCGATCGAGCGTATAAATTCTTGCAGCTTGCGCCACTGAGGAGAATCACTATTCACTTGAGCTTTCAAGCGGAGAAGGGCTTTTTTCCACAGTTCTAGCGAGTCTGTCCCATGGACATCGTTCGTCTTGTAAATTTTGAAGTCAATGTAGTACTCTCCTTCAGTAGTAGCGTATCGCCGCTCGTTACCGTTGGCGACCTTGTTTATTAAATATGATGCTAACTTAGAATCTTCTTTAAATTCTGAAGGAGTTTTGCATTTCCTTATACCGAAAATGTCAACGGGTTCGGTTTTCTTACTGAAACAATAAGTAGTTTTTAGTAAACAGTTAGGTAAATAAAATTCTGTTTGTTGTTAGTATAACCGAGTGGTTGTTTGTTAGTATGATAGAGTCCTGAAAATTAATATTAACATACACAGCAACCTACTTTTATAAAAATAATATTAGAGTCTATATTTTCGTGAATACTTTTATTTACCGATCTAAATTCAGACTATCTCTAGAAAGGAAAAATACTAAGTAAATACACTGTTGGGGATCGAACCCAGCAACTTTAATTCACCAGCTGTGTTTATCTAGTGTAGTACAGTACGTTATACACATAGTTGTTTCACACTCACAACTTACTTAAAACCTTTTTATCAAAGAATTAGAATATATTGCATTACTAATTTATAAATATAATAATTTATATTATTGCAAACGATTGTGTACAGAACGTTAAATAAAATATATTAACATCCAATATAACCTGATCACACATTGTATAGTCTTTCCATACAATAAGAGGTCAGAATAAAATGGTATTAATAATTAGATTTGACGTTGATTGTACATATTTAATAAAAGTTTAATTACGTACCTTTTACGAATCGAATTAGTCGATGGAGTTTTACGTTTCCTTTTTCCATTGCTGTCTGCAAAATGTTTCGATTTAGCTCTGCCTTCGTCTGCGACCTCCTGATAGCTGTACTCGCTCTCTGATCCGGACCTGAAATAGCACAACATAATTATTAGTAGGGTACTCTATCATTATTTTTACACCCTACCCAAAGTTATTCTAAAACGTTAGGTACTTAAATGTAATTTTACTTGAGTAAATGTATAGACAGACAATAACATCATGCTCAAGCCAAGATTACAAGTTGAGTAAAGTTAAAATCATAAAATCAAAGTTGAACTTAACGCTTTCTTTCTTCTTATGTAATTACTAAAGATACATAATGAAACATTTAGCTAGTAATTAAGAAGAAAATCAATTGAATACGGTACATAGATTAGATAGTATACTTATGTACTTACATTATAAATGTTATGGTGCTGATGATGATAGGTACAGCAGGCAGGTGTCGTCAGGCAGTTTGAAGCGCAGCGGTTCTTTGTATACTTCTTGATGATTACTTCCACACTTGCAGACTTAGTTTCGTTTAATGTACGGTAGTGAAATAATGTTTAGCTTATAAATCAAGAAACATGTAAAACAATGTTAATTTAAAAAAATATTAAACAGACATGTTATTGGTGTATCAATTGACTTTTTTTCTTGTACGGATTATACTTGGTCAAAAATGATGTCTAAGGAATTTTGAATAAAATCGAACAAAATTGCTGACTATAAAATAAAAATATAGTGCAAGTAGCCTGACTACGTCATATCAAGTTCTATGGTTCCGTATAATTATGTATTTATTTTAAATCAAAATAAATGCTATGCGGTAAGTACCTATTTAAATTTTAATTGGAATTGTTAATTTTTATAATATTATGACTTATTTTTATGTGATAAACACAAGTAATTTGTATTTTACCGTAAGATTGTAAGAACCGTTAGTCGATAAATTGTAAACTCGCACTGAGATGTACAATTTATTGCTTTTATTTCATATTATATTATAAGTTTATAGTTTCACAGATTAGTGTAACTAACAGTTGAAGACTGTCAGTTTCTGACTGAAATAAATGGAATGGATTAATTCATCTCAGTACGCGTTTACAAATAATCGACAGTGTATAAACTGATTAGTTAATTAATAAACTGGCTGTTCTTACAATCTTACGTTGACATATACAATATCTATATATGGTACGAAATTAACTATAATAAAGGGAGCTAAACAATAATAATAATGCTATTTGTAAATTTATAATCATTGATATTTTTGTTAATAGAATATTATCGTAAATCCATAATAATTATTTATACCGATTTAGATCTACTGTACCCTAATAAAAAGTAGGTTGAGCGCACGTATTTAGTTACATATTAGCAAATTTCAAGCGTTTCCAATAACTGGTAATAATTATTTGTGTTAATATTAAATTGCTGAATTAAATACCTACCTAGCTATCTAATAAATCGAATAAATATTTTTATAATACAAAATTCTAAGATTACTTATATTAATTAATTTTAACGAATTACTTGCATTCAGCAGACGTGTATTTAAATACAGCAGAAATTTAAGTACTTAATATGTGAATACAAAATACTCCACGACTTAAAAAGGTAATAACTATTATGTTTATTAAGTTAAATACATAAGGAAGCTGTTTGATAGAAGTATGTATACTTACATATATTATATACTTCTTTCTTTTTATATATTTCTTTTTTTACAGAATATTAAATTAGAAAAAATAATCGAGAAGTGATATCGATGAATCAAAATCAACTAAATACACATTTTGAATTAGACATAGAAGTGTACGAGCTGAAATCATTGTACCCACTTGCACATTGGCAGGTAATCTAACAGGAAAATATTTATTTTATGTTACAGATTTATTGTACCTATGTTTTGCTCTTTTTGAACTTTAAATAAGTAATAATATCTACCTCTTGTTATAATAATATATACCTATTTATATTAAATGCAGTTTTTTTTTTTTTTCAGGATGAAAAACTAATTTGCTATATAAATGATCGAAAGAGAACAGTTGATTCCTGTATCAACATAAACTAAAATTAAAGATACATAGATAGTTAGAGACTGAAGTGTTCCAGCTGAAATCATTGTACTTCTTAGGTACACAATGAAACAAGGTAAAAGAAATATATATTGTATGTTTCTTTCGTTTTTAACTTTTCTTAAGTAATTATACCTCTTAAATAGTTTTTTTGTTTTGAAATACATTATGACTATGACTTAAATATAACTATTTCATAATACTGTCCACAGGCTAAAAGTTCAAAGGTGTTCAATTATGTCACCTAGGTACCTATTATATATATATATTTTTTTTTTTTTTCAGAGTGAAAACTAATTAGCTAGCTAAATGGTCAAAATAGAACTGAATCGCTCAATCCTGTATCAATATTAAGCTGAAATTCAAGATACTTACAAAATAATAGTTTAAGTAAGATAATTATTTTTTAAAGTAGGTATTTACGATAAGAGTCATTTCATATCATCATCATATATCTTATAAATTATACATTATTAACATCATATTTTATAAACTAAACTTAATATTGTATAAAAAATATTGTTAAAAATATTGAAGTAGGTACTTAACTTTAACTACTCTCTAATAATGCCTCATTGCACAGTTTGTAAAATATTTGTAGATAATCGACGATGGTCTGGTCACTTACGAAGTAATAATCATAAAAACAATAGCACGACCCCATTGTATGATAACGTTGAAATCATTAATTCTTCCTTTAAATCTCGTATTATAACTTACAGAATTCTTGCCACCGAAAAACAGTTAAATATATTGCCTGAGATGTTTCTCCATAATAACCAAAAACAAATTAAGAACCTAATCGATCAATCGTTACAAAGACATACATCAATTAAAATTAATTTTGAACTTTTCTCTGTTTTTCTTATGTATAAAAACGAACACCAAGAAATTAAATCGTTCACCACAAAAAATTATGTTATTCATTTAAATTATGATTTCGAATCAATTTACAAAACTATACTTTTAAATTTATTAAAGAAAATTGAAGAGTTTCAGGAAAGAGATAGTGGATGGACATTTTTAAAAAATTCTCATTTAGAAATCAATATAAATAAATATCAGCCTCTCGGCGGATCCAAATTTATAGCTTTACCAAAATTTATAATAAATAAAAAAGCTGTGTTAAATATTAGAAATAATGATAGTTATTGCTTCTTGTGGTGTATTGTAGCTGCCTTGTATCCCACAATACAACATCCTGACAGAGTATCGTCGTATCCTCATTTTCGAGATGTTTTAAATATTAATAATTTATTATTTCCAATTACATTTTCGGACATCAATGTTTTTGAAAAAAATAACCCCTCTCTGAATATTTTCGTTTATGGATTGAAAAATGATAGAACAATTATTGGACCTTTGTATAAATCTAATAATAGTAAAAAATCAAAGAGTATACACCTTTTGTTTTTAGAAAATAATACACATTCCCATTACTGTCTAATTAAAGATTTGCCACGTTTGGTTAGAAATCAAATAACTAAACATCATGGTAAATTGTACTTCTGTGAAACATGCTTATTATTTTTTCCGAATTCAAGTAAATTTGAATCACATTTATGTGGAGGAGTTGTTACAGTTTTACCTGAAAAAGGTTCATTTTTAAAATTTAAAAATTATAATAGAAAACAAAATATTCCATTCGTCATATATGCTGATTTCGAAACTTTACTCAAACCGATTTCCGGCGACGAATTGAACACCGGTAATACGTCATACTCACAAGTACACGTGCCTGCTGCGTTTGCATATAATATAGTATCATCATTCACTGAACATTTTAAAGGTTACAGAAGTTATCGAGGCAAGGATTGTGTAACAAAATTTGTACATTTTCTTACTGAAGATGTTAAGAAAATATATCATAAATATTTGACTAAAAATGAAACTATGATATTCACAGAAAACGATGCTGTTAGTTTCACTAGTGCTATTAAGTGCCACATTTGTGAACATTTATTGTGGGGAGATAAAGTAAGAGATCACTGTCACATTACTGGGCGATATCGGGGTGCAGCACATAGACACTGTAATTTACAACACAAGTTACCCAAATTCATTCCGATATTTTTCCATAACTTGTCAGGATATGATTCTCATTTATTTATTAAAAAATTAGGTGAAATTCCTGGTCAGATAAAAATAATACCAAAGACCAAGGAAAAATACATATCCTTTTCAAAGTTTATCCCTATTGATAATAACGAGTATATACAATTAAGATTTTTAGATTCGTTTAACTTTTTAGGAACAAGCCTTGACAAACTTGCTAAAACAATGCAAGTTAAAGATTTTATTAACCTTAAATTTCATTTTCCTGATAAAACACAATTAAATTTATTAACACGAAAAGGTGTATATCCTTACGATTATATGACAAATTGGCAATGTTATAAGGATAAATCTTTACCATCAAAGTGTCATTTTTATAATTCATTAACTAACGAAAATATTAGCGACGAAGACTACAATCATGCTAAAACTGTTTGGGATAAATTTAATATACATAACTTAGGAGAATATACGGATTTGTATTTAAAAACAGATGTACTTTTGTTGACAGATATTTTCCAAAATTTTAGGAAAACATGTAAACAACATTACAACCTCGATCCTGCATTTTACATAACAGCACCTAGTTTGTCCTTTGACGCAATGTTACTTAAAACAGGTGTTGAATTAGAACTTCTGTCGGACTTAGCAATCGTTAGAATGATTCAAGATGGTATTAGGGGAGGCTTATGCATGTGTTCCCGTCGGTATGCTAAGGCTAACCATAAATACATGTCTGACTATAATACATCTAAATCTTCTAGTTTCATAGTATACCTTGACTGTAATAATCTTTACGGTTATAGCATGTGCCAGTATCTACCATATTCAGGTTTTAGGTTTCTTAGTGAACGCGAATTGTATAATTTACACGTAGAAAATATTACAGATAATGCTGAGTGGGGATTTATATTAGAAGTTGATCTTTTATATCCTGAACATTTACACGATTACCATAACGATTTGCCTTTTTGTCCAGAGAAATGCATTCCCCCAGGCGGTAAATCTAATAAACTAATTGCTAATTTATATAATAAGTATAACTATGTCATACATTATGTACATTTAAAAAAATGTATAGAACATGGTTTAATACTACGTAAAATACATAGAGCTATAACTTTTAGACAGAGTCCTTACTTAAAGCAATATATAGAATTGAACACACAATTACGACAGAAGGCACAAAGTGCCTTCGAACAAGATTTTTTTAAGTTACTGAATAACAGTGTTTTTGGTAAAACATTAGAAAATACTGAAAAAAGAGTAAGCGTACATTTAGTTAATCAATGGAGCGATCAAAATAATCGTACCAAAAAGTCCATATCCGCTGAAAGGCTTGTATCCAATCCTTATTTCCATAGTGCTTCAATTCTATCTGAAAACTTAGTTGCAATACAAATGAGGCCAGACCAAATTATTTTAGATAAACCGATTTATATAGGATTCACTGTATTAGAACTTTCTAAGTCACACATGTATAATTTTCATTACAATATTGTAAAGCCTTATTACAAAGAGCGAGTACAGTTGTGTTATACAGACACGGACTCTTTTGTGTACGAAATATATACTAATGACTTTTACTATGATTTAAAGTATCAGTTTTTACAATATTTTGACACCAGCAACTATGAAGCTATGAACTATTTTAAGATACCGCTTATCAATAAAAAAGTTCCTGGTTTATTCAAAGATGAAATGGGAGGAGAATATATCTCCGATTTTGTTGGTTTAAGATCTAAATTGTACTCTTTAAAAACTCAAAAAAAAATCACTAAAAAAGCAAAGGGAATAAAGTCATGTGTAGTAAGAGATTTAAGTATTACAGATTATGAAAATATTTTATTTAATGGTGGAGTTATCCATAGAAAAAATCCAATGTTTAAATCAATAAAACACGAAATATTTACGCAGTCTATCAACAAAATTGTATTATCTAACAACGATGATAAACGAGCGATATCTTTGGATAAAATATCAACACAAGCTTGGGGTCATTCATATATGCTTAAAACTAAAGATGAGGTTTAGACTAAGCTTTCTTTGCTGTGAAAGTGTATAAGTAAATTACTACTTTATTTTAGTATTAAGGTATTAGATTTAAGTATCGATTGTATATGTAAATATATTAATAAATGAAAATATTAAAAATATATTTAAGTTCCATCTAAATATCTACCTACTTAGTAGGGTTAAGTACTGCTTTTGTTTATGTAAAAATAAAATGTTGACTACATTTACTTGTTTTATTTAATTTATAAATATAACCATTATAATCCATGCGAACAGAGTCGCAACCATAAATAGTTTTTTATGATTATTATATAAATATGCGTTTGCTATGACCTACTTTCAACCGTATGACAATACATACGCTTAGCAAGCGTTTTACGAACAACGTTTCGTAATGCCCTCCTTGATGGCTCGGTGGTAGCGTAAGCGACTAACGTGCTCGAAGCTGTGGGTTCGAATCCCATGCAGGACAATTATTTGTATGATCCACAAATTGTTGTCCTGAGTCTGGCTGTGATTTGTACCCAATAGTTTAAATATATATGTAAAAAGTCCCCGCGACATACGAGTAATACCTAGTGCAAGAGTTGTTGTCTTTAAAAAATAAAAACAATAAAATGTTTTTATTAGATGAATATTAGCGAAAAATATATAAAAATGAAATGTTATATTGTTATCAATTCATGATGATATATACATAAGACCATCAGTTTATATAAGTACATGCATAATATTATATAACTATGTAAATATTTTTCTGTCGCTCATTTCCACTATTTTGGTATTTGAAATCGAATTAACTATATACTTAACCAATTATTAATTCAAGCGAACAAAGTCACGAATAAAACCTTGTACAAATTATGTTCTTTTTCTATTATAAAGTTGGATTATAGTTGAATATAAAAACATAGAAGTATATAGAACAGGATGTAACACGAGACCAATATACCTACATTACATACAACCAACCTACATTATAAAATGCAATACAGACAATAATGATATACTAGCGATTGCTCCAGTCATCGCTTAGATATAAATGTTTTTTTTTTAATATTAAAAAAAAAACTGTATTAAGAATATAACAATATTCTTAATATATATTTTTTTATATGTAGTCATGTAGTAGACTTTTTCAACTGACAAACATACTGTGCAAATATTTCTTCTTGCAGACACAATATGCATTATTAGCATTTTAATATATAGATTGAATTAATTTGTATAAAATACTTTATTTTTTTCAATTACGAAATATTATTTAACTCGTGTACTTGTGCTACAGAATCATGTCAATGGTAAGTTTTTAATTAATAAAATAAAATAAACTTTGGTTACCTTTGGGTTCAATAAAACAGTAACTTATTTTAACAACGTGTTAATGATTTAATTATAATTTGTTTCAGATTTCCGACTCAACGATTATGTTCAGTCAGTATGCTCAGGATCCTAATGAAGACTATAACGAGATGCTTCGCAAGGAAACCGTATGCTGCAAACAAGTAACGAAAGATAAGACGTTGAAACAACGACGTAAGGAGAGATCGAAGAAACTGAAATCTTCAAAATCTTACGTAATGAGTCGACCACAACGACCTGGCATTAAATTGATAAAAGTTTCAGTGCTAGACCTATGTAATAACACTCCTGAAACCTATGATAGTGATAGTGATTGCGAGAACGTTATACTAAGCGCGCAATATATTGTTAAAGACGCTAATGATTCTGTTCTGGACGAAACTGAATCATTGGTGAAAAAAATCTCAAAATCTTTAATAGATAATGATTTTTACTGATTTTTTTTAATATTGTAGTTAGTTGATTAGGTTATGTTTAATGTAATAAATTGTATTCATTTTATGTCTCTAATGTGTATTAGATATTAATGTACGTATATTTGTAATAAAATAAAAGCATTATATATTTGTAAAAAGTATTTTTATTTCCTTAGAATAATAGATTACAATTTGAACTTTTACTATTTTCTAAATATTTTTTTATACATATTACATTTTTTAGTGCACAGTGCTTTAAATGATAATTACAATTAAAATTATTTTTTACACCACTGAATGTTTTGTGTAGCACAGATAAATTAGGACATTGTTTTTCGTCAAGTTCTAAGACATTACAATTCACACACAAGTCCTTAACCCAATTAATTTTCTCCAGACCTTTTACAATAATATCCTTACTTTCCAGGTATTGGACAATTACATGATGAAATTCTCTATAGTCTATGAAACCTTCGTTCCAATAAATTCCTCTGTTTCTTTCCAACCATTTAACTTGCTTTTTTTCGTCATTTGTTAAATATTTAAACAAGTAAGGTGGCTTGATTAAAAAAGTTTGTGTGTATTCAGAAGTGGCTAAAGCTAACTCCTTTACTATAAAATCGTTGTTAAGGTCTTTAAATCCTTGGACATCTAATATGATAGTATCTGGGCTCATGATATTTTCTTAACGGTGTTACTCAACGGCTTATACTCAATTATGCAGTCGTTTAGTATGAGACAGTAAGCAGATGTTTGATCTGGTATATCTGAATCAGTTTCAATTTCCACTCGTACATCTACGACAGAGCCTCCTTTTAGATTATCAGCTTGTCTAGAACAGTCGACAACAAATAACGGTGCTAAGTCTTTAAACTGTTTTTCACTTAATAAGGGTTCCGCGCGACGTCCGTAATATGACTGTTGAAATCTAGTGTATTGCTCGTATAATAAAGCAACTCTGTTATTAGCAAAGTTAACATTTAGATTTTCATAAGGGAAATATGTTGAATTTAGGTACACTCTAACATCACGAATATGACAATGATCGAACTGAGACATGTCAGCACCTGAATTATTTTTTCTTTGAGTCTGTAGTCCAATAATAACAAAGCGTGGTTTCTCTATTTGTGACGAAGTTTTAATAGACCAAGTATGTTTTGTGGTTTTAGGTAATGCGGGATATTCGTACAAGTCCCAATTTCTGAATATCATCTGGAGCGGTCGATCTTTTTCTAACATTTTTAACAAACTTATTTTTTCTCTATCTGATACCTTAACATGAGGCACGCGCCATATGATTTTATTTATAAGAACATCTTCTATAATTTCACCTGTATTAAGTTTTACAGCATTTAGGTTAGTGTTGCTTCTTAACAATATCAGTTCGTGTCTACTGTTTATTACAACTTTCTTAAAATCTTCTGCGAACCCGAGGATATTACAAAGAGGTATAGATGCTGAAAATCTACCACCATTCACATTTTTTATACCATCTATATTCCAGCCCCAGGCATAAGACATCTTTGATTCACTCTCATTCATTGAAATTAACGACTTCATTGTAGTTGTTATGCCAGCATTTTTAATTTTATCTATTTCTACTCCATTAAGCTCGTACCTTATGTCTTGAAACAGATAGAGTAGCGCATTATTCGTAAAATTGATGCTACTAGCAACGTCTTTCAAATCTTTTTTACTAACGATAACAGTTCCTTCCAAATACAAGGTGCTTGCTGATGGTAATATGTACAAATCTTGTTGGTTGATAGGTATACGAATTTCATCATTTCTATTGAAACTTGTTACATATGGCTTGTAAGAATGGAATTCTATTCCCTCAACAGTATTATCGTAAGTTGGTGTGGATAAAACATCTAATATATTCATTTTAGTAAACCGATTGCTTTAAGAAATATCTTATTTTCTTTAGTTAATTTTATTTTCTTTTTCTTCGAGATAGCTCTTGTTTGGGTGATAGCTTGAACTGAACTGATATGTTTATTTTCTTGAAGCACATATTTATTGTAATCAATCATTTTTTCTTCTTAGGTGTAAATACAGTTGAACTTCTTCACCTCGTAAATTTATTAAACGGTTATTTATATCTAATAACCTAATTCGTATGCTGTTTATATTTTTTTGGTTAATCGGAAAGTATATTACGTTCTTAGGAATTTCTATTATTCTGTATCCAGGTGGTACGTTCAGTGCAAATTCGTGTATAATGTGACTGGATTCTCCGTTTATGTACGAGCCGCTTACAATATCACATTCTATCCTGATCACGGTCGTAGGTAAAATGTTGACTGGAAACTCAGACACATGCCATTTATTTCCTTCCAAGATCTGTTTCTTAAACCCTAACAAACTGCAGAAAGTGTTTTCTTTATTAAAATTTATATTTTTTGTGCAGTATATACTAGTTTTTAGAGTGTTATTATTACACTCTAATTTGAACACAGCGTCCTTTATTTCTGATTTTAAATAATCACCGATGTCTTGTAATTCATAGGTGCCTTCCGGTACTTCAATAACTTCATTGGTGTCATAATATAACTTATTATTTCTTTTGTCAATGTTTGGAATAGAGTTAAATGTTGAGAAATGCAATAAGGCGCATTCATATTGTTCAGATAATTGTAGTGTGTTAGTATAGTACACAGATAAATCTGAAGAGTTCCCAGTTATCGACAAAGTGAGTGACATCTTGCAAATGGTTTAAATTAAACAAACGCATAAAATTTATATGTTTTTATTCCAATATTTCCACAAATATTCTAAACATAAATGTCCACAATTTACAGAATTAAAATTTTGATATCTTGTATAATTATAAAAAACATTATAATTTTTAAAATACTTCATCAATTCCCTGGGGGGTTTTAAATCACCAAAGCTGTCAAAATATTCACAGTAATTATTAACTTTAACATAAGCTACCCAATGTGTTCCTTCGTTTTTTGCATTATCCAAGTTCACTATACCACACTCAATCCGTTTTGGTGAACTTGGTAACTGATCCTTCATGTACACTCCTCGAAAGTGAGGAATGTCTCGTGCATGATTTTCAATATCCAAATTAGTTAAAGGTCGATTAGGTAGCTTCCACTTCAGTTTTTTGGAGATTTTATATATAATCCTTTGCCATTTTTATGTTGTTTTATGTATAAACCCTTGCCTATGGCTAATGTCTCCATAGATCTGTTATGTCGTTCTGTTTCTTGTAAATTCTTTTGAGCTGCTTTATATTCATTCACCGTTTTTGCTATACCGGCTACGCCACCAGCTAAAGAGCCTAAAGCTGATAAACCAGCAAAAATTGGAATTAAAGGTAGAATTCCTCCAGTTTTTGGTAACGGTATAACTCGTGGTATTCGCATATTTGGAGTGCATGGAAAAAGTTTCTTTGCAACTGAGTATGCGGTGTTTATTAATGTTTTACTGTTTTTGGGTTTCATTTTCTTAACCACAGATTTAATTTTTGATATAAAACTATTAAACGCCTTAACGCCAGCACCAGATTTTAATTTAGCTTTCATAACTTTGCTCACTAACCAGGAACTAAGTTTTTCTCCTTTTCTTGCATCTTTCGATTTAAGTCTTTTTTTAGCCATATCTAGTAGTTGTAAATCAGCTTTGTGTCGATTGGGTAAGTCTTTATGGTTATCATATGCAATATCGTGTTGCATACAAGCTTCGTCTAGCTTATTAACACCTCGATCACCTCTGAGTAATCTTTTTTTTAGTTTTGTGCCTGGTCCGCAATAGTTATAACCAGGCAGGTGAAGTTCAAACGGTAGATTATCAATAATAGTGTTAAGCAGTCCACCTCCTTGCATTGCTCAAAGTAAAGTAAATATAATATATGTAAGGAATATGGTTATATAATTGTTATTTCAATCTGTTATTGCGGTTTTATTAATCCAACTGTTATCATCATTGCTTAATCCCAACCATTTTACGAATAATTTATTTCCTTTTCTTTTTAAAACCTTTTCAATCAAGTACACACCAGGATGATGAGATTTTTGGAGTTCTTGTTCGTAAAACGTGCCTAATATTGGTTGTTTTCGCTGATCTTCTATGTAATATGTTGTTGGTTTCGTTTTATTGATCTTTTTTATGATAAACAGCTCAGTAGACCAATTAGGAGTATATCCTTTTTCAAATATATGTTTGTATTTACTAATTCGTACATTGTCACCGACTTTAAATTTAGGTTTAGACCGAATACATAAATGATTTTGTGATTTATTAATATTATTTTTTATTAATAACTCATTTGATTTTTTCACATCGGAAGGTTTGCATTGAATAGTACGATGATATGTATTGTTATATGTCTTCAATATATTTGTCAATATCGATCCTAACCAATTATAGCTTCCATTTAAACTAAAACATTTGTATAGTTTATTTTTGATAGTCTTTATTAATCTCTCGACTATTGAAGCTTTCTTGGTAGAAAAAGTAGAATAGTGGTTAATGTTAAACCTCTTCATAAGATTTTTAAAAGTTGTATTATAAAACTCTTTTCCAGAATCAGTTTGTAAGTTGATTGGTCTGCGATGGCTACTACGTAATATTTCATCGAAAGCATGTGTAACATCTATCATGTTTTTAGATTTCAATGGTTCAGCCCAAGCGTATTTAGAAAAGCAATCAATCACTAATAAAATATAATTATATCCTTTATTACTTTTTCTCAACGTCTGTATATCTATCAGATCAGCTTGCCATAAATCATCGATTCCTTTCAATATTACAGGTCGTCGCAGAAAGTTTTTTCGTGCTGCTTTGTGTATTTCATTAACAATTTGTTGCTTTATCATTATGATTAATTAACTTGTCTACAGCGGTTTTTGTATAAAATTTGTCTTCTAAATGAAGCAAAGTATTTGTAAACTTTGTATTTAAAATACTTTGAACGTGTAGCGACTTATTAATTTCTTGTATAATTTCTGTTTTAATTTTATCTACGTATTCCTTATTTACCACGTCATCAGCTTCTTCAGGCAGTCTAATACCTCTTAGTCGTGATGCTTTCAAATCAAAGTCACCGTTTTCAGATTTATACAAAGCGTTATTATTAATCTCGAATAACTCAGATAAACGCATTCGTTTATGAATATAATGACCGAATTTGTCTACATTCATGTTTAGAGTGTGTTGTACTGTAAGGTTAGAAATAAAATGAACATTATATACATACAACTTTTATTTAATAATAATTTTATTTTCACGTAATTCCTCAATAATAGACATAATTTCATTATCTAAGCCTGTATTGCCAGCATCTCGAGATGCTATTAACAACTTTAATCTATCAACTAATTCATTTGGATCATCCCAATAAATGTAATCCACATTTTGTCTCCACATTTTTTTCATTGACATTCCTTTACCTTTAGATTGCTTACCAGGAATTGTACTTTGTACTGAGAAAAGCGGTTTAATAACTTGTAAATATTTCATTCCCTTATTACTTTTTATTGGTTTATTTGGTTCGAAATCTCTACGATGTGCATTTGTATCAAGCAACATCGATTTATAATTTTGCATGTCACTCTCTGTAACTACGCTTAAATCTACATTCTTTTTTAATAACAATTGTTTCAAACCAGGTGTATTACGATATTTACAACCAGCTACTACAATAAATTCATCACCAACTGTTATATTAGCAGACCCTAACATAAATTTCCCTTGATCTACTCGAACGCCAAACGGGATGTCTCGTAGGGCTTCTGAAGATAACGACCAGGATGAAGTGTCGTGCTCTTTAATATTAACATCATCAACCAATGATTGAAAAGAACTTTCACTGTCATTGTCAGATTCATCACTGTCATCTTTACTTTTTGGATTTTCATTCTGCATAGTTTGTTTATTCAATGGACCTTCGATTTGATTATTAGCGTTGGAAAGCAGGTTGAGAGATTCTGTTACAGGCTTGAAAACTGATTCCAATGCTTGTTTATTGCTAATCTCAATATCTCGCATGTTCCGTACTTTTCTCTTTACAGCTTCTGCAGCATCAACAATTTGTCTTTTTAATGATTTTTCCATGCTTGTTATCGGTTGAAAGTCGTATACAGAATAATAATAATACAAAGATGACAACCTTAAATATTCGAAATTTTAATCAAAGATTACAAAGGTATCAAATTTAGTTCTATAGCATCCATTATTTTTAGAACAATCTTTATTAATTACAACATAGTTGAAGGGTTCACTCCATATCCTGGAACACATTTCACGGAATTCAAACCAAGTCATATCGGTATTAACATGTTCATCATAAACATGTCTTAAATTAATGTCATCTTGTTTAAAAAGTACTATCAGGTTAGCATTATCTCTTACTAATTGTTTTGGGATTTTACTGTATGTTTGATTTAGGTAAAAACAATCGATGTATTTGTGTCTACCCATAGCAAAGTAATCACGCATATTATTTTGATTCTCACACGCCACGTCATCAAAAATAATTATAGAGTTTGGTTTCGCATCCTCAACTTTTAACACTTCTTCATTTCCTTGAAATTTTTGTAATGATATACATGGTACTTGCTGTAAAACCTTTTCTAAAAACACATATTTTGGTTGAAGTAAAGTTTTTGAATATATGTAGATGTTTTGAAAGTTTAATCCATTTTCATGTAGAAGTAGACCAATTAACAAGTTTGTTTTGCCACAGTTTGATGGTCCGCAAATAATGCATCGTATGGTATTAGGTAATAATTTTCCATGACGTGATTCAGTCTTACAAGAATCATTGCAAATTATATTTAATTGCAAAGATTGTGGTTGTTTGACAAATTTCATGTTATATACATATTACAGCTTAATTAATAATGATCAAGTTTAAAGATTGTTAATCTTTATAAATACTAATCGATCTTAAATCTACTCAACTTCTTTTAAGTACTGGAACAAATTTTACCATCCTATTATCCTCCTCACAATATATTTTTATTAATTCTGTCTATAATGACACAAACACACTAAAATTAAAAATACTGGTTGTTGGTAATTTTTAAAGTGCCAGTTGTTGATGTCTTAGCTATAATGTCGTCATTGTTATTGCTCACGTGAATATATTAGGCGTTAGTTATTTATTGAAGTTTCGAAGCCACACGTCGCTGGTTATATTAAATTTATATTATTGGGCATTTTGGACCACGAGTCCTGAGCGAGAGCGAAACTTGTTTCGCGGAGCGACTGGACGAAAGTGGTACAGAATGCCCAATAATACCCTACTCTTACCATCTCTCGACAATCCAGTATCAGAGGATTTTGTTGGAGTACTTACCCTTCGCCGGTTTCACGGTTATTCGAGTTGTCATTATTTTATAGAACAAAACATGTATGTTATTACCGGCTTTAACGGCCCGCCATGTGTAAAAACGGTAGGTATTTTCATATGTCACCACCACATCTAATCCCATGAGTGTCGTAAAAATCGACTAAGGGACCATCCGTTAATATTATCTTTACGAAATAAAAATAATGAAAACTTGAAATTAAACCCTATACCAATCTCCGTCACGGGAGGAGGCCCGTCCCTGCAGTGGGACATTACTGGGCTGTTATGATAGGTGGCCTGCAACTGCTGTAGGTTGATATGATGGTTTTGGTGTTAATGACGAAGTTTAAATGAATTCATTTAATAACATTTTGTAAATCCTGTCACACCGTTTTACCTTTTAAAAAGTATGTTCAGCAAATATTTTACAAGGAACACAGTTTGTCAATAATAAAGGCTTCACCTTGACGAATGAAACAGTGATTAGCTTATTTATATTTATCTTGAGGTGTTATTTTATTCTGCTCAATTTCAAGAGGACAGTCGTCTGTGTCGTAAGTCTATTATTTCACTTACCAAGCGAAATTCAACCTTAACGTTAACAAAATAGGAGCAAAATAAATATAAATGGCATGAATTATCGATGACGTATATATTTACTTGTGTTTCTATCTTGTAGTACCATCTCAAGAGTTTTCTTCTTAAAGTAGGTCATTGACAACAGTTTAGAGAGCTATTTTCAACTCATTATTTTTATCTAAACATAAATTGCCTCTGTCATACTTCAAAATGGCGATAGGTATATAATATTGTGACAGTCTAGACATTGTTAAGATAAAAGCAAATTATGTACTACACAGATTTTTATTAAAAGATATGGGATCATTAAATGTAATTAGGTAGGTAGTTAGGTAAATAGTATTGATATTTCTTCTGATGATGTTTTAGTTCCTATATCATTATAATATTTGTTTCCTTGTCCTACCGCGTGCGCAGTTTGTCTACTACTAGCGGTTTTCCGGTAGAAGTTACCATTCCTATAGCAAATAAAGAGTACCTACGCTAGCAGAGTTAACTAGCTTGATAACAAATATAAGCATCGCGAAATAAGTTAGTGACTGTTTAGGAGATCAACAGACGGTCTCTAACTCTATCATCATAACAGCCCATCAATGTCCCACTGCAGGGACGGGCCTCCTACCGTAACAGAGAGACGCTGGAAGAACGCTGGCCAGGCGGATTAGTATATTTAATTTCAAGTTTTCCTTCTTTTCATTTCGTAAAGATAATATTCACGGATAGTCCCTTAGTCGGTTCCTACGAGTACGACACCTATGGGATGAGATGGGGAGGAGACATATTGTATTCTTACTCCGTCACCACGCGGATGGTGCCATTTGTTTTATACGTTCTTACAGTTTTTTTTCCTCAAAGACTATGTGACGTAGTGGGTAGTTTAGGGAGATAAATGCAAACAACTCAGTACGACAATGTACTTAGTATTATTCAGTTAAAAGTTTAGTACATACAATGTTATTAGTTTGTCACTATATATTTAGAAATCACTACGTTAACACAAATATAGTTTAAGCAAGCCGGTCTAATCAGAAGGATTTTGAGAGGATTCGATTACAAAGCACGAGGTTCGAAGGCTGCCCTATAGAAAGGCAAACACTTAGCTTCAGTCAGCAAGCCGGAACAAAAGGGAAGGGGCCGCGCCCCGCGTCTTCTTATATAATGGCCGCTGTGTAGGCCCCTCCACGACGCGCTCGCGCCATTGACGTGTAGCGAAGTGGAGCGCGCGAAGATGGACGCGCGAAGCGGGACGCGTGAGGCACGTCACAACTATGACGACCTAAACTAGGTAAATAACTAAGCTAACAGAAAAGAAGCTGGTTAGAAGTGAAATAAAATATGGCAACTATTACTTTCTGTTCTGTTTTTTTAATAATATGGCCCATCGTATCCCAATGATTCTGCCAACAACTATTACTTTAAATAAAATATTAACTTGATTTTAAAACAGAAATAAAATATTAATGAATAGCAGCAAAATGTCAATGTCAGTGACAGCTATTATTTCGAATGTTGCCACGCGCTAAAATGAATTGAAACAATAAACTGACCACAGATTAAAAGTAAAGTTAACATGAACTTGACGTAACGTAATCTGAACGGGTCATCTCATCAATCAATCAGACCGACCTTGTATTATACCAGTAACAGTGAATTAGATTCCGCACTGTAATGTTTGCATAATAACTAGTTTGATTTCATATTTTAATTATTGCTTTTGTTGGTTCATTATGGCTTATACCATTGTTATCTTATACCATTGTTATATTTGTTTATTTTGGTTGGAATAAAATTTAATTATTTTGTACTGATTAAAGTGAGAAGACAAGAAACTGATACATGGTACAGTTTATTACACATAGAACTGTGTAAACTGAAAGTGTTAGAAGGAGTCCCTTGTCTAATTCAGTGGATATATATTCCTCACACATTCACACAACGCCATCTAATCCCAAACTAAACAAAGCTTGTAGGTACTTACTATGGGTACTAGACAACGGATAAACATACTAAAATTATTATTTTTTGTAAATACATATCTACTATATAAAAATAAGTCGGGTTTTCCTTCCTGACGCTATAACTGCAGAACGCACGAACCGATTTCCACGGTTTTGCATTCGTTGGAAAGGTCTCGGGCTCCGTGAGGTTTATAGCAAAGAAAATTCAGGAAAAATTTCAACAGAAAAGCGGGAAAACAATGCCCGTGCGAAGCCGGGACGGACCGCTAGTACATAATATACATAGAAAACACCTAGATCAATGCAAACAATCATGTTGTTGTGTCCATAACAAAGATTTGCATTGAGCGGAAATCGAACCCGAGACCTCTGCGTAGCCGTCATGTTATATAACCACTACGCCACAGAGGTCGTCACAGAGGTTTTTAGGATTATCTTTCCGATGAAGCTATCAGACAGTCCAGGTAACATGACAATTAGGAAGATCATCGTCTGGTTTTAGTCGGTACGAGTCTGACATGCCCTCGACCCTAATAACCCTCAGTATCATAAAGTTCGTTCGGGATGGAAGTGGCATTGGGCGCGTTGGGATTTGCAAATAGATAAACGCAGAATCAGAAACGCACAACGACTGATCGTTTACACATTTAACAAACGATCTGGAAAGGTGCTGCCGTTCCAAACTGATAGAAGACCTACGAGTATGTGAATAAAATAGTCCCGCGGCGAGCGTTCGAACCCCACTAAAGCCAGTCTGAATATAATTTGTGTTATTGGTGTTTGTAAAAGTGACAGTAAAACATGATGCGGTGATTCTTTTTTTATTAAGAATGTTTTTATGTTTGTTTGTACAGCAGCGAGTGGCACTTGGGTTGGGAGAGGAGTTCTCTTCACGGCGTGAGCTGGTACCATCTACTACATCCTGACTGTTGCAAGGAGGCACAAAGCAAGCATCGACTAAGTGAGTTATTATTTACGTTTTTTGTGTAAATTCCTTTTTTTTTTGTTTGAAGACGTAGTTTGATTACGTGGTGTCACTACCTTTCTTCCAACTAGTGTTTTAAAAGTTAACTATAGTCTTTGAACTAACATCATATTGGTACAGATACGTGAAAATTTTGATGATGACATTTAGTAAGCTTCACATTTTTATTTGATAAAATATTAGAAAGAACGAAAATACACATTTTCCTTGGAAAAAAGGCAATCAGAGAATGAATGAGGATTCATTCTCTGATTGACTTTTTTTCATAATAATAATAATAGGAATCTGATCTTCAGGTCTTTAAGTTAATGCTCAATTAATAAAAGATTCACAAAACAACAAAATCATCTAAACAAAACATACACGACATATCAAAAACTAGGACAGTGATACCTTGCGAAACCATGTTGCAAAAGATAATAATCGACTATCACGGTGCGATCTCTCGATAACCTACGACAATACAAAAGCGTTTAACGCTAACTTATCTTCGTCAACACACGTTATAGAAAGTTTGAGACGAGACGTGACGTTCTTGTGTGAACTGCTTCCTCTACGTGACTGATTAAATCGACTTAATCTTAATTTCGAGTTAGTCGAGTAAATTTTGTGTCGTCTACCCCAATTTCGAAATTTGAATTAAAAAAGAACATGAAGTTATTTTTGAAATTAATACGGTTTACGGGTTGGTACGGCCATTTGCAAAAAAAAAACCATTGGTAAATTACGATGTAATTTACTGCAATTGTTAATTTAATAATCTGTACCTATGCCTAATTTTGCTATCCCTAGACCTAAGTTTTGTCTCTTCCCTGGACTTTTGGATTCCTTTCTCTTCTGTGCAAATAATTAAAATTTAGTGACAGGTACAGTCACGAGCAATAATATGTACACATTTTCGCATTTTGTAAACCAGTTATCTAAAGTTCTGCCAATCCAAAATTGAAAATTCGAAGATTAATTCAAAACTGTACGGAACCTCTTCTAAATTACGAATTCATTTTGATATTGTAATGTCTAGATAAACGTGCAGATAGTTTAGAAAATTTGAAAATGTGTACATATTATTGCTCGTGACTGTACCTACTTAAAAGAATAACTTATTTACTTTTTATACTACGAGGTTAGTTTCTTAGTTTTCTTTTTCTTCTACTCATATGTAGTGAACAAAACCATTATTACTTTTGGCCCCCAACTCGAATCGTTCTTGAAGGCGATTAAGTTAGTTCTGGACTACGCCATTTCTGCAAGCTTCGTTTCGGACAATGCATTATTTAATTGACTGGCTATTAAAATTTATTGGTCACTGAATTATGTTCCATATTTAAATAAACAAATATTATATTTCATCCTTGACTAAATTTAAAATTGGAACACTTTCAATCTAACATGGTCATAAATCAAATGTCAAAACATTTGACGGATAACCATTTAAGAGTGATAAAAATGAATAAATTAGTAAACACTTTAAAGTTGATTGATCGAGCTTGAAAACATGTAGAGGATTAAACCTTTGCTAACACGTAACATTTAACATAAATACACGCCTTTTTCCAGTTAAAACGCAAAATGTATTGCCACAATTTACGTTCATATCTATTAACCATTCGTTAAAATTCGCGTAGGCAGACTCGTAAATACAACTCGCAAATCAAACCCACTTTAGTAAAACACACACAGCTAGGACACGAGTATTTACCGACCTACAATCCTTACCATAGTCAATCTCTTGCCTCTAAAACCAACAGTCTAGATTACACAAATGATCGCCTGGCATTAACCCTCATTATTCTTCTGCAAACGTAAAGTCATCGGTCGAAATACAAATTCATTCAGCCGTCACTTCGACATAAGACATATATTCGATTGACAGACTCGACTAACGAAGTTTGTCGAATCGGAAACGTACTTGGCAATGCATCGTAGTCGAGTCATCATTCGTATGATTTGATAATCGGTAATGACAAGGACGGGCTGTGCCTGTGTGCGGTGACCTTTTGAAATAATATTGGGTATGATTTGGACTACTTTGATTATTGTATTATTAGTTTTTGTTGTTGTCTGGTGCTGTAAATAGACTTTATTGTGGTATACTCGTATAAAATGATGCAATTGGTTTAGAAATAATATTTGTTTTTGTTAAATTGGACCTCGTAGACAAAGATAAATATTTTTAGACATATTAATCGTTGATTAGATTTTACCTGGTACGTACTTTGGTCTATTGTCTACCTTAACTAAGTACTTCTATCTTTATTCTACAATAAAAAGTAACTATGTAATTCAAGAGGAGCCTAAGGGATCACGCTTAGTGAGAAACAAGGTGACTGTGTTATAGTGTGATATTAAGTGGTGGTTTAACAAACATCTTTTGGCTGTGATTTTGAAAGAAAAATAATAAACTTAGCTCTGTATTAATTAAGAACACTTACTTAAAAGTCATTGCACAGCTTTACAGAAAATCGTGAAGCTAACGTTTGTCCATTTTGTAAATCTAAATTGTAAACTCAAAACATTCGCAGCATTTATTCAAAACTCGCGACATACCTATATAATTTTGCCAGCACTAACAGTATGGTAATGTCATCGTAAAATCAATTAACTTGGTTTAATAGTTAAATACCTAATAAGCATTAACATGTCTACAAGGAACAACCTGCAATGCAATATCATATACCAACGTCAAAACATTTGCAAACATTTAATAAGAAAATATTAAAATCATTAAATTACGGAAATTTAATTACATTTGTCTAATCATAATGTTGAAATTATATTCCTTGGTGTGTTATTAAACTAACTAAAATGAGACAATAATGAAAATAAATGTTAGATGCGAAACTTAGAAACTTGTTGGTGAATCATAGAGTAATTGAATGAAAAGAGGTTGCGTTTTGTCTACTGTTTTATTGTTTGTGTTGGCCGTAAAGGTGTCAACGTGTAGATAGGTTTTTCGTTTGGTGATGTAACTTTTCGTTAAATTATACCACAGTCATCCTCGTTTTGAAGACAATTAAGAAAAGACAAGGCACCTACATAATCTAACGCCTTTTTCACATATGGGGTAGGCAGAGACCACTAAACCATCCGCGTCTGTTTTTTGCCAGGAATATTTGGTATGGTGTATGACGAACATCACGCCTTCGAGATTATTTTTCATACTCAAACAGGCCCCAAGATTTGCTAGGGTAATACTTGTCCGCCAAGTAAAGATCCCTGCGTGTAGTTCGTGATCTTTAGTGACTGGGGGCACCTGACCCCAGACAACGGGCAACAAAAACAACTTCCACATTAAGGAGTTATCCCTATTTAGTTAGATTAACGGATTTGTGGATCGAACAAACAATTGTCCTGCCATTGATTTGAACCCGCGACCTCACTCTTAGCGTCGCATACATCGAACTCTCATCAAGATTTTTAAATTTGACTTTACTATGCATTTCTCAACTATATTACTATTTCTAATTAGGAAAATGGTAAACTTAGGAAGTGGACAAGTTAGGAATATGGTCGAGTTAGGAAGTGGATAAGTTGGGAATCCTAGGTTCCTAGGTCCACGAGTTAGCAAAGTGGTCAACTTAGTAAGTGTACGAGTTAGGAAAGTGGACGAAGTCGTCCTGAAGGAACCTACGTACCTTCATTTGCAGGCTCATACAATAAAAACTATTACTTCTCCCGATCAATTATAAATTTATTACTTAACCATTGCAATCAGATAAGCATGTTTGTTTGTTAATTGTTATAGAGCGAGCAGTTATTGTCAATACCAATACCTTATTTGCATAATAAGGTTAAAGTTATAGTTAGATAAAGCATCGATGATGTCAAAGGCAACTGTGACTATATTAAAATATGTTTTAATTGTATTTCATTATTGTAATATTGGAAATAATGTTTATTTTAATACATAGTATTGAATGTAACCATTTATCATAACTTATTAGTGTCAAAAAGCGTGTGTAAGGTTGCGACTATTGGACCACTTAATTTTAAACAGACCTGGTATCTAAAATAGAGCGTGAAATAAAACAAAATCTGTGTAAACGAGTAGTCTGTATATTCAATTATTGGTAACTACCATAATTTCGATAATTTTATTATGTATATAGTCACAAAAGAAGAAAATAAAACTTTGTGATGGTTTCCTTGTTTGAACCACCGTCTCTTTCATTGGACCACTTAGTTGCTATAATTGGACTTAAGGCATTATAGGTGGCTGGTCCATTCAAGGTGCATATAAAAAAAGTAATAAAGTGAAATATTTATTTCATCAAATTTCTTTTATTTTCGAAAATAAATAGATAGGTACATTAATAAGTCGACTCTAATTATATTTCTTTATTTGGAATGCAAAATGACAAAAATATTTCAGGTACGTCAAATCTTCTCTTTAACGTCGCTTTTGGCACCCGAAACATTCTGATTACCTCATTCAATCCAACTTATTTTTTTCCTAAGCTAGTTTTATACTCTCCTCCTCTTTTTGCGATGCTAAAATAAAAAGATTTGTTTTTGTAAATAACACACATTATAGAAGTTGCTATGATTGGACTGGTTCAATGAAAGAGCATCGTGCCAGTCCATTGATAGAAACTCACTAACATCCTTTGAAATATTTATTAAAAAAAAAGTAGCACGTTATTTAACAAAAATATACAATAGTATGTATTCTTAATTACTGTACTATACTAGTAAAAAAAATCACATCAAAATAATTAACATAACAGTACTTACATGCTTTTATTTGCCGCGTAAAAATTACATTCGAGGTCCGAGAAACAAAGCGAAGTACGTCCATCCCTCATGCTGCCTGCTGCGGTACTGGTGGTTGGTGGGTGGTGTGGGGGGTTGTAAAGCTATCGTTTCGATGCAAATATCGAGTTCACATATGAATAGATCGCGAAATATTGAAGTGGTCCAAACAAAGCACTAGTCCAATGATCGCAACCTTACCCTATGTACTTATTATTAAATTTTTGGGTCAAATATACCCTATTCCTTATAATGCTGCTTAGCTTATACTTTTTCGTTTACTTTTTATTTGAATGTATTTAATAGTTATAAAAACATAAAAGCAAAGGCAAAACCTACCTTATGCTCGACACCATGAGAACTTTGGAAAGTTCAAATATTCGCCTGACTAAAGAAAATACCTATAATGTTGTTTTTAACTTTTGGCAAAATTAATTTTTCACTAAGTAGGTATGCGTATACTTAGTGAAAAAATAATTTTGCCAAAAGTTAAAAGCACAGTCAAATTTTATAGGAAATACCTGTGCTGTAAGCACTTTCTTCAAACATGTCGGCGTCTTTAAAGAAAGGAATTCCCGCACCCTAAGCCTAGGTTACAGCTTAGACCGGATAGCAACAAATGTGTACCTACCTCAATATAATTTAGAATAGGTGCCTTATTAATAAGAATCTTATTCTTGAATTAAATTACAATAATTATTACTCAGAACACAACATACTTACATATTAATGAACTAATGTACCTACGTAATTCTGTAAAACGTTCTACGATTTGTTAATTGCATTTTATAGCAATAGCAAATAAATATTATTATACAAATAGTTAGAGGCTATTAAGGATCTGATTGTGTAGAAATACCTGGACATTATTATTTAATAGTTGCCAAGGAATACACTGAAATACTGTTAAATAGCTAACTATACTACTTTGAATAAAGTTTAAAAGAATAGCCAAAAGTTTCGAGAAAGATGAAAAAGATCTTTGAGTTGACTGCTGGTAACCATTCCTTAATATCCGATAAACCCAACATGGGTTCAAGTTTCTCTAACAGAGTGCTTGATACAATGCATAGTGGGTCTTCAAAAAAGGAATGTTACCTGTCACCTTCATCGTTGATGAAATCGTATCTGGTAAAAAGAAATCATAGACATCTTCTTACAAAAGATAATTAGACCGCACACTGTTCAAGCGGGTCAGTACCTGTAATAAACCTATAATTTACAAAAGAAAATCATCTAATTCCTATAAAACCATAAAGGGTCTATTAAAAAGCAATAAGTAATTATCAAAATAGATACAGACATTTAAGTGATGATTAAAACAATTTCTTTAAGAAAATGCCGAACAAACATAATAAATAAAACTAACAACCGATTCTCGTTTTAGCATCGTTAGTATCGATAAACTAAACAAGATGATTGGGTAAATATCGATAATAAGAATTTGATACACGAACAAATACATCGGGACCATTTATGACTACCTCAAATGTAGAATCTATTCCTTATGCCCAATTTTTTTTTTTTTTTTTTTTTTTTTTTAATTACAGTGTACCTCTGATAAATGTCAGAGACCTTAGTTACTTTTAAATTTGTTATAATTTTGTTTTTATTACTAATGTTTGTTGTTTTAAATTTATTTTCCTTGTATTCTGCTTTTTATTCTTTTTTGCCAACTTTTACTTCAGTCCTATGTATCATTTTTTATAATTTCTTAATTAGAAAAACGACATCATTCACTTTGCGTTTTATTTTGCGCACATGCCTTCTTAACTATACCTTCGCAGAATTTCATAAATATGTTACGTTTTCCGAAATCTTGCATAATATTCTCAGCATTTTCAACTGTCATATCTGCTCCAAGGAGCTGACCCGTTTCCCATCTAATTTTCTCATACACTGGGCATTCAAACATCAGGTGTATGCCCGATTTACACATCGACAAGTACAGTAGCGAGTTAAAAAATAGACAGTCAAGGAGTAAGTAATAAGTAGTAAGTACAGTTCACACGTAGGCGAGTACAGCTCATAAGTTGGCGATCAGAGACGTCGACCAGTCGCGTCGTGCGTGCCGGCGTGCGTCGCCTGAGATTGTTTAGGTACGGTTATTTTAATCGATAAAATGGACATTGAACAATTGAATACCAATTTACGCGCTATTATACGAGAAATAGTATTAACACTTGCACAACACATTGAAAATAAAATTTTAATAGAAAAGTATAGAATAATAAAAATATAAATATTCCTCACACTTTTACACAACGCCATTTAGTCCTAAACTAACCAGAGCTTGTACAATGGGTACTAGACAACGCATAAATATACTTAAATACTTTTGTAAATACGTACACATTATACATAGAAAAACAGACAAAAATAAAAATAAATACATATTAGAACTTGTGAACTGTACTAAACTCGCCCGTCTACACGGCGGGCGCTGCGAGCGCCGAGCCGGCGGGATGAGGGAGACGCGAGAGAGGGGGCTACTTCGTACTGAACTCGCCAAAAAATAGGATCGAACTGTATTAAAATCAACTTAATCGGCAACTTACTACTTAACTCGCTTTTGCCGTCCACACGCAAAAAGTGACTTAACTCGCCAATGAGGCAAGTTGACTCGCTACTGTACTTGTCGATGTGTAAATCGGGCATTATAAAGACATGCAAGTTGAACGCCAAGTCCATTCTTGGAGCATGTAAATTGTTACCATCAATGTCAAAGTGGAACACCTTGTAAATGATTTAGCTATTTTGAACTTGTCTGCAGTTAGAATAGAGATCATTTTTGATTGATTTGCAGTTTTGTTTTATGATGATTTGGATTTAGATGCTTTCGGTAACCATACGTCAATAATCTACGAATTAACGTCGTTCAAATTTAAGCTCAATTACAATAATTCACACTCGATATCTGTGATTAACAGATTGTTGTATCGTTTACAACAATGGCCTTTTTTTGTTTGTATCGTATTATTAGCTTGCACTGTTATTTCGATTTTGTACCTGCAAAAAGTATTTGTAAAAAATAACTGATCAAATCTTTACAAAAGTTTGTTGCCATACCTACTATTTATGAACAAATATTTATAAAAAAAAATGTTTGATTATTAAGTATGTAGTTCCAATAGTACTTCGTCATTACATCAAATTAATGTCCCTACTACAGGAACATAACTCTTGATGATAATGATAGGGATCTCCTTATCATTAGAGGAGGTATGTTCCTGTAGTCGTAGTATTAGTAGGCTAACTATCTAGTTAGCCTACTAATACTACGCTGGTCAGATTAGTTAGCATAGGTGTTGGTATAGATTTTCGTAAAATTTTCCTACTTTTGTTTTATGATTGATCATCATAATCATAACAGCCCATTAATGTCCCACTGCAAGGACGGGCCTCCTCCCGTGAAGGAGGGATGGAAGAGGCCTACTAATACCATGGCCTACTAATACCACGCTGGCCAGACGGATTGGTATAGGGTTTAATTTCAAGTTTTCGTTGTTTTTATTTCGTAAAGATAATATTCACGGATAGCCGCTTAGTAGGTTTTTACGACAGCCATGGGATGAGATGGGGTGGTGACATATTGTATTCTTACTCCGTCACCACACGGAGAAATATAACTACATTATCCTAAACTAAGCTATTTATTATTTCAACAGTTACCCAATCGGAGCAGGAACGTTCTTGCATCGCATTGCTGAGGCTACAACGTAGATCTGGACAGTTCGTCTGGGTTCATGCCGTCTTACAACTGAAAGATAACTTGGAAAACTCACAGCGACCTGTCATCGTATGTACTAATCAAGTGTTAAGGTAAGTTGGACGCTTTTATTTAAATGTATGTTTAATTTTTTTTTATATGATGGGAGGCAAACGAGCCAGCAGGTCACCTTATGGTAAGTGATCACCGCCCCATTGTCACCGGTCATTGATGTCCTACTAGGAATTAAAATTCCCGACCTATTATCATAAATAACATGTCGTAGACGACATTACTACATTACGCAGTATTTGACAGGACGCAAACATTTAAGTGACTTGTTAAACATGTCCTGCCAAGGTACCTACAAAACTCAGCAACCTCACGCAATTTATACTGTTTTAAGCGATGTTGACAGGACCTTAGATCTCACCTCTAAAGGTCAATACAAATCTTCAATACAAAACAGCAACACATCAATTGCAACCAACCTCTTTAGCTTACGTCAATGTCAGCAATAAAATTTTATAAGTATTGAAATAGATAACTGTTTATTGCAAAAAATATTGCCTATGCGATGTAGTACTTACCTACATTCAATGTCTTTCTGATCAATGTTAATTGCTATTACTCAATTAAGAATTCAACTTCCGACAATACGATTAATAAATCAAATAAGACATTATTATAGATAGACTTTGTTGTTATAAGTGAAGTTTAAGATGGTATCGTCAGGTGTTTTCAATGTCAATATCACTCATTAGTCTAGTATTTTTTTGTTCGTTGTACAGAGTTTAATGAGGAAGAAGAGATCTTGGAAACGTAGTATGGTGCAGTTCTCTACCATTGTCTGTCATTAAACTATATTATTAAAACTAGCTGACCCGTGCCTACTTCGTAGGGCGGCGAAAAAAACATTATTAAGCGTCCCTCTTTTATTTAATTACTGCTCCACTCCTATTAGTCATAGCGTGATATTATATAGCCTATGACACTCCCCGATAAATGGACCATTCAATACAGTAAGAATTTTACCTTTTTATAATATTAGTATAGGTGTTATTATTCCGTCTCGTTCTTGCTCTCTGGATAGCCTGCCTGTAAAAGGTACGTCACAGAAAAAACATCTATAGGCAGACCGTTTAACTGAGACCCCGCCTGCGGTAATAGGGGTGCGCGGGGGGCGAGGACAAAGGAGAGAGCGATCTCTTGATTTTTTTGGCAAAACGGCGCCAACTAGAGACTGTGACCCGAACTATATCACATCACAACACAGCTCTAATTTTTAGCTAGCTTATTTTTATGAAATAAAAAGAAGGAAAAATTGAAATTATACCATAAACCAATCGAAATACCTAGAGAGGTTTTTTATTTTTCTGGTCAGGCTTTAAATTGTGTAATAATTTAGATTGCATATTTTCTCTAAGAAAGTACGAGATTTAGTGGCAAGATGACGCCACCATCTTTGACATTTGTAAATTGTCTATAAGACGGACTAGGATACCGCACTAGTGTCATACTGACATACTGACTAGATGTCCGTTATGGTAGCGTAAATAGTGTAAAAATTCAAAAAACTCTTAGTACATATTGTTCTTATTATCTGTAGGTAAATATTTTATAAGACTGATTATTAAAAATTAATAATATGTTTAAATCATACCTGTTTTAATGTAAATTATTGTAATTACACCAAATGTGATTATACTGTGATTTTAATATATAATTAATGATTGTACATTGTTATTATTTGTAAATATTTTCTAAGACTTTAGTTATAATTATATACTTTAAATCAGCCATTCTTATAATCTAAAGAATAGGTGCTTTTAATTATTGTACAAAGGATTGTTAAGGATATAGCCCAGTCAAATTAGACAAAATTATGATTAAAGTTTGCATTAATTTCCAACAAGCTGGATTTTTGTGCAAGCCTTGAATACGTCATTACTAATAATATGTCAAAAGTCCCCATCGATCCCGCTTGTGCGTTGTTTTTTATTCGAAGTCAAAGGTCACAAATTTGCGTTTTTTGCGTATATCTCTGAAACAACGAGAGCTATCGAAAAATGGTTCAGACAAAGTTTGTAGACCATAAAATTATCTACAAAAAATATCTCAACACTTTTCTCCTACAAGGCATCGCTTTCGAGATATCGTGACTTTAGAGCGCAGGAAAGTCGTATTTTCGACTATATGCACACACTTGCTTTTTCCCGCGATTTCGCTCGCGTTTATAAGTATTATTAAAAATAAGGCTTATTTCAATATATAGTAACAATTTGCATGCTTGGTCTCAGCCTAATCGGTTTGAAATTGACAAAGTTACATACAAACTTTCATCCCCTATCTTATCCCTTTAGGGGCAAAATTTATCAAAATCCTTTCTTAGCGGATGCCTACGTTATATCATCTACCTGCATGCAAAAATTCAGCCAGATCTGTTAAGTGGTTTGGGCTGTGCGTTCATAGATCACTTTGTGGTAGGAGTTCCTACTGGAGAAAACACGTTAAAAAAAGCGCCGTGTACTTGATTCAATGTTCTGTTGTATTTGATTCAATGTTGGTGCAAGATTGGCCTTACCTACCTCAGAGGTGGTGCGGAAATCTTCTATATTTATACAACTCAAAGGTGACTGACATAGTTATCTATCAACGCACAGCCCAAACCACTTAACAGATCTGGCTGAATTTTTGCATGCAGGTAGATGATATAACGTAGGCATCCGCTAAGAAAGGATTTTGATAAATTTTACCCCTAAAGGGACAAGATAGGGGATGAAAGTTTGTATGTAACTTTGTCAATTTCCAACCGATTAGGCTGAGACCAAGCATGCATATTGCTACTACATATTGAAATAAGCCTTATTTTTAATAATACTTATAAACGCGAGCGAAATCGCGGGAAAAAGCAAGCGTGTGCATATAGTCGAAAATACGACTTTCCTGCGCTCTAAAGTCACGATATCTCGAAAGCGATGCCTTGTAGGAGAAAAGTGTTGAGATATTTTTTGTAGATAATTTTATGGTCTACAAACTTTGTCTAAATCATTTTTCGATAGCTCTCGTTGTTTCAGAGATATACGCAAAAAACGCAAATTTGTGACCTTTGACCTCGAATAAAAAACAACGCACAAGCGGGAACGATGGGGACTTTTGACATATCATTTGTAATGACGTATTCAAGGCCTGCACAAAAATCCAGCTTGTTGGGAATTAATGCAAACTGGATATCTATTTTGACTGGACTAATATTTTTTAAATAACAAATATATTTATTTGTAGATTCTTTAAAAGAAAATCAAATTATTACAAATTATGTAATATTATTGTTATTTTTGGAGTCGGTGCCAGCCAACGAAATAAGATAATACCAAAGCAAATGGAATGGCGCCATGAATTACAGATTATATTATTAAATGACTTCGACATCATGACATAAAATTGTTGATTGTTTATGGATTAGTTTATAAAAAAATAACTTTTTTTATTATATTTAAATAAAAATATTTTAAAACTAGCTGTGCCCGCGACTTTGTCCGCGTGAAAAAGTAACTTTACTCAGTAATTTTAAATAGATATTAGTATGTTTAGTCTTAAAACGATGTAGCATCATGAACATAGTTACATATTTTGCCAGTGTCAAGTGAAATACCAATAGAAATATAATAGCACTTTGGCTTTTTTGCTATTGCGTGACACACCACACACGGGAGTTAGAGTGCAATTTAAATCCAAAAAAAATTGCCACTAGGATGTAATGTTGCTGCAATACCTGAAGATGCCACTGCTAAGGCAACTTTTCCCATTCTCGTAATTTCCGCTAAAATCACTCGGGTAAGAAATGTTTTCCCTGTTCCACCAGGAGCATCGAGAAAATATACTATGCCCTTTTCGTTTATTACTGTTGTTGTTACGGTATCATAAACACATTTTTGTTCCGTAGTTAGCCTAGTAATATTATTATTACGAATTGAGGATAGTTTGGCTGCACTATATCCTGTTTCTTCAATATATTCCAGGTTAAGTCTAGGCTGAATTGGAATGACTACTGGCTCAAGTAATCCATATTGTACAATATTGTTACCACCCATTGTGCTAACAACTTCTTTATGTTACGATTTTGGAACTATCAGATAGACGCACTTTGCAGAGAATCCTTGACATAATAATAATAAATATACTTTGATAATAATTTTGAAATGAAATTCGTCAAGTCATGCAAAATACAATACTAACTATATATTCGGTAGACCAGCAGCATCCAAGGTTGCGTAATGTGCGCATGTAAATTGTAAATAAAAAAATTGTGTAAATAAAAAATTGCCCAAAAAAATTCGTTGGCATGGGATACGAACCTACTTTAACCATTTGTCTATGAACGACTTTCAAATACTTAGTTAGGGAACGAAATTTAAATTCATTCAACATAATTATTTTAATTATTTGTATATACTTTTACGGAAACGTAATAGGTATACGCATTCACTAAAACTGTAAAATAAATAAAAATATGGCACATTTACAGCAATACATACAATATTACACTATACAATTTACTTCTACACTATATTAAGGTATTTATGAAAATTGAATACCTATACGTTTTCATAAGAAACGTATTAAGTATGCACTTTCACTAAAAATGTAAGAAATAAAATTTTATTAAGTTATAAATATTAATTGTACAGCGGTTCCCAATTGTGAATTAGTTGTATTGCCACTTGATTTTTCTTCCGTGCATATAAAGTAATAACTATGTAGGTATATAAAGCCGTCTTTTGATGCAATGTAGTTCGGGTCGCAGTAACTAGATAGCGCCGTTTTGCCAAAAAATCAAGAGATAGCTATCTATACGTTAGAACTTATTCTTATCTATGTTGTGCTGGGCACTGTCATTGTAAATCAAAATTGTGCCACCCGTGCAATCCCCGCGCGATCCCCTTTGTCGCCATTCCCCGCCCCTCAGTCACCCCGCAGGCGAGGTCAGAGTTAAGCGATCAGCATATAAATATTTTTTACTTTTTAGAAAAGTTCTGTCTTTGAAGTCAGTTTTTTTTTTTGTAAAAATTTATTTAATTTGACATAGAACCAACTCGATGTAGCTCTTGTGTACGCTACCATAACGGACACCGCTACCCCGCCCCCTCGTCCCTTTCATACCGCAGGCGGGGACTGAGATAAGCGGTCGGCCTATAAAACCTACAATAAGAGTAGCTGTTGGTCATTAGCAAAACAGATAATATATCTTTTAATCCATTATGCATAATAGTTATTTAGATTTATATCCTATTCGCGTTTAGAATGCAGTGACAGCCCCGCCGTCTAACCAATAAAATCTTTTAAAATTCAATTAATTTGAATTTTAAAAGATTTGATTCGTTAGACGACGGGGCTAGGTCGGCGGACAATGACAACTCACTGCATTCTAAACGCGAATAGGATATAGAATACCAGAAACTATAACTATCACACCATAAACAGAAAACATAACTATAAAATCTCGTAGGTAACTGTTTACATTTAAAACATTCCCAAACAGCATCTGCAAAAATAAAAAACCACACGCTTTACCAAAACCTTAAAAGCACCACCTCAAAGCTCAAACCAATAACTCGACGTATATCTTATTCAGGTTTGAAACTAATTGAACCGAAAGCCACACTATTAAACGAGCCGATAATTCCGCGGGCCCACGGTACGCCGGACTTTGAAAAATTACGGCCATAACTTAACACGGTCACTTACAGACTTCCCTATTGAGATATCAATACTAGATGACGGCATACGACGTACGCCTCTCGCGTAAACACGACCCTTACTATGGGTAATGGAAACTCGAATTTGAATTTTAGAAGAGTTTGTATTTTTTTGTAATTTGGGTTTTTTATTTTAATGACCATTATTTTTCTTGACTTTAAAAGATCATTTTCAGAATTTGATTAGTGTAGCTAAAGCTAAAGGTTTCGCAACAAATATACCTACTTACTTTGCCTGATTATTTTTTAGATATAGATACAGGTATTGCGGTTACTTCAGGCCCTTAAACACTTATAAAAATACATTTTGTGATATTTCTGACCAACTATTGTTCCCCACCTTTGACAGGCTTTTACTTACATATCCCTTTTTCTTAATCCGCTACATTCGAAGGTATATCTTCCAGATTCTAGAACTTATAAAAGAATTATAAAAATTAGGGTCGTAGCACACGTATCGGAACGGAATTGGATCGTCACCGTATCAGCTCGCGCCGTTTAGTATTATTTGTATGAAACTTAATCGGCATTTTGACGTTTGACACCGAGGAAAAAGGCGACGCAGTGCCGATCCCTTAACGTTTTGATATGTGTACTACGACCCTTATACATATTATCATTATTAACGAGGTTTTATATTAAAACAAGTTTATCCTAAATTTTATTTAATTGAATAGTACTTAGTTATATAATAAAAATAACAACAAATATACGGTTTACATTATGCCTATGAAATCAGCATAACTTTCTTATGCCTTGTTAATTACCATTAATTGCCAAGTGCAATTTTAGAAGGCCAATTATGTTCTACTTTATTTACACCTAGTTACACGTAATTGGAATACCGCATTTAATTCTATTATTAACGTTAATTACCACAAATTTGGTTAATCATCAAGATCATCTAACTTTTAATAGGCGTATATTATTGCAAACACTCATGTCTTAACAAGATGTCTCATTTTGATCAAGTAATTAATCCGCTCTTGAGAGCGTTTATTGGACGCCGCCAATTGGCCTTAAGGACTATTCTAAAAATAATATTAAAAAATCGCTTGAAGAAGGCTAAGGATCGCGCAAGCTGGAAATATTTGAAAGAGATCTATGTTCACTAGTGAACGTCATAATATGGCTGTGTAACTGTACACGGTCAAGAAGAGTTCATTATATCACTATATAACTCTTCTTGACGTCCTATAAAACTGCATGAACCAAAAAATATTTAAGAATGGTTAATGCTATATATAATTCAAATTCACAGTTGCTCAAACGTAAAAATATGATGTACTTAATTAATAACAAATATACTCTAACTTTTGTTATAAACAAATACTTTGGTTCTTAGTTTATTTCATTGAAATTTACCATCATTATTTGACGTACGGACTGTGCATTTTTTTCTATCGAGTGTTAAAACTCGATCGTAAAACATTAGAGATATCGTAGTGAAACTTCTCAGAGAATAAATATTGTAAGGGGGTGATTTATAGAGTCGGGGCGAGGCTAGCAAGCCGATCGGCTGGCCGATGTTACTATCGGGATGGCTTGAAATATGCTTGCGAAGGGCTATTGTTGTGATGTGAGAAACGGTGTATAACAAGCGCCGCTTTTGATCGATGGGCCGGCGGATACAACGTTCTACATAACTATAATTTTACTGCACTAAAATATAAGAAAAGTGTTGCTAATTTTGTAAATTTACACGAAATGTATGGATGGGATGTTTTTCGAAATTTTGTATCTAAATTGGTTTTGGTTATATGGATGGTTAAGGCTACAGTTTTAGTTTGGGTAAGGCAAATGTTTGATGTGCAACAAGAAAATAAGGAATTTAGTTTTGAAAAAGAGTCTACCCTGTTATTATTAACATCTATCATCATCATTAAGCTTTCTTGGTGAGCTGTTTCTAATCGTTTCTTGATAGCAATTAGAAACAGTAAACAACAATAAGTTCTTTGAGCTTAGTCATTAGGCTATACTTAGTAATATAGGGTTTTTTCTCAGATCTTTTTCTCCTATTGTAATCCGTGCAGAATCTCGGCTTAAACACTTTTACGACATCCTTCTCTCTCTCAGCACAGTAATTTAAATAGTAAAAATACTATTCAATTTGCAGTTTGTGTCAACAACAGCTTTTAACGTCCAAATTCACTTTCCAACTGCAGTAATAATTTAACATTATTCAACAGTCGGATTAGGCATTTAGATAGTAATCGGCGTGAACAAAGTCATTATACTTGGCCTACAGTGACACAGAGCTATTCATATTTAATCTGTGGTAGGGGCCAAGACTTTTGTTCACGGGCAACTTTTTAGAGATAATTTAATTTTTATTTGATTTTTATTCTTTGTTCTCATATGTCCCTACCTAACTGAAAGCATGTTCTCTATTTAAAAATAAGTTGCAACTACTACTTTGTCTGATTATTTTTTAAATATAAGAACACTTAAGTAAATAAGGAATCCCTAATTTAGTAACTATTTTTTTTTGTGGTCTCGTTATCAAATTCACGAAAATTGGACAATATTTGGATTAGGCATTTAGTTAGTAATCGGCGTGAACAAAGTCATTATACTCGGCCTACAGTGACACAGAGCTATTCATATTTAATCTGTGGTAGGGGCTAGAGACCTTTGTACACTGGCAACTTTTTAGACATTATTGTAGTTAGTTTTATTTTTTCTTTCTTTCTGTCTTCCATGTCCTAAGATTAATAAAAGCTTGTTATCTATTATGTTCCTGTTTAAAAAATAGCTTGTTAATGTTAAGTTACATTTAAAAGTGAACACTGCGTTTTTAAATGATGTCTCGCCAATCACTGTCTAGGGCTTAAATTGTTTTTATAATTTTTTTTTGTTTATATGATGAGTTTTAAGACAACTTCAGAATTAGCGGTAATATTTAGTATACTTATTCGAATACCGTCCGAAACAGTAAGCTTGGAAAGGAAGGACAGATTACTTAAAAAGTTCGCAGTTGTACTGAACTGAAGCGGAAAACCGTGTGTTATGACGCGTATGAAAAAGTCTTTTTGCCTGCCGTGGACACCAATTTTTAAACGAATCCATAATTACAAACATCTAAACATATTTCGTGTGGTGACGGGGTAAGAATACAATATGTCACCACCCCATCTCATCCCATGGGTGTCGTAAAAACTGAGTAAGGGAGTATTTGTAAATTATCTTTACGAAATAAAAAGAAGGAAAACTTGAAATTATACCCCATACCAATCCGTCAGGCCAGTGTGGTATTAGTAGGCCAAGGATCCTTCCGTCATGGAAGGCCCGTCCCTGCAGTGGGGCATTAATGGGCTGTTATGATGATGATGATGAAACATATTGTACAGACAAGCTACAAAATGTCGCTTGTCTATCGAAGGTTCTTAGATAGCAAATCTAAATTAATTTGAAACGCGAGTGGGTACAGTTCAGCTGACCTAAACAATCAGTGGGCACAAAGGTAGCGTGGAATATAAACACTTACCAACTTAGCTTTTGGCAGATATGGTGCATGTTATGAGATTGGGACTTTTCATAATTAAAGCCAATTATTAAACGAATTATCGGGATATTTACCATGTTTAGAGTTGTTGAGTTTCCGATTTTTTGACGATATATCAGAAACTCAACAACTCTAAACATGGTAAATATCCCGATAATTCGTTTAATAATAGCGAATGCGACCATGACAGTTTAAATATTTATATAAAACCTTTTTACTATTGACGTTGTACAATAATAAATGTATGCCACTTTTATTGTTATCTTCTTAGTTCTGTTAAAAAAGATAGCCTCCTGTGATGAATGATTATATTGGTCTACTAAAATCAGTCAGTGAGTTCTGTATAGTTTAGGATACTGAATCAAATGTCTAGCATTCCCAGAATGAGATCAAATAGCTTTATCCTATGTAAAGCTATACTTTATAAGCTACTAGCATTTTCCGGCTACTTCGCTCGCGTTAAATTCGGGGTAGCACTGTTCCCCTTTCCTGGAAACGGAAAAAAGTAGCCTATGTTACTCTCCATCCTTTCAAATACCTCCACTTAAAAAATCACGTCAATTCATCGCTCAGTTTTGCTGTGAAATAAAGACAAACAGACACACTTTCCCATTTATAATATTAGTATGGATACTATCATAAAACACAACACCATCTGTTCTAACAACATAAAAATAAATTAACAATCACACAGCCGCTTAATTTTATAAATTGAACCAAATTTTATACGGTGGTGGCAATAAATCCCCTGTGAGCACAAACTAAGTTGCATTGTTCGCGGTATTGCATCATTTGTCACATGCCCTGATGCGCTTACGAAACCTACTCATGTTACTTCGTGCTCTCACCTCAGAAAATACTGTACCTTTAATAATGAGACCGGCTTACGTGAATAACAGATTTAATGGTGTCCTGAGTTTATTTTGATTAGAAGAAATTTTACTAGGTGACTGGGGGTTTGTGAGTTCTTGTGGTTTGAAATGTATAAGAGGCTGGTTGTAACTTTTAATGTACCTACTCTAGTTTATAAGACGATAATAAATATATCGTATTTTAATTATAATGTAAAAATACATTAATATATTCGAAAAATAGACCTTAGCAAGTTATTTCTATGTCGAACAATAAAAATGTGAAACGAACTTCGGGAACATGTGCTAATCATATTGGATCCTTGAAGCGTTGTGTAAAGCAGCATAAGCGAATCCCGGCATGAAAATGGTTCTACTATGGTATAACTCCCTCCTCACTTCCTCCTTAAACTCCTTATAGTTCTTGCATAAGATAAGCTTCGTAAAAGTTTAGGGATGTAAGGGGGTGCACTTTCACCTTTGCACCCCAAGCCAACCTTGCCTGCTCGCGGCGCATCCTGCTGATCAACGAATAAGGCTCTGGCAACCGACAATGGCGGTATAACCTATTCCCGAGGAGGGTTGGCGTCAGGCAGGCGGCCGGTCATAAAAATAAATGCCAAATCAAAAAAAGGATGAAATGGAAAGAAACATAGGAGCAACTTATAGGGCTAGGGCGCCGCCGCATAACGGCGCGCAGGAGCCTCGCCCCACTCCTGTGTTAAGTGGGCAAGGGCTACCGTGCAGAGGGTGGGCACGGCTAAAGACGCGAGCCCCAACCAGACGACTCCGCTTCGCAACATGGAACATTGGCACGCTGACTGGACGCGCAAGGGAGCTAGCTGACGTACTGGCCAGGCGTAAGGTGGCAGTGGCGTTCTTACAGGAGACTCGGTGGAAAGGCTGCAGATCCCGGTCTATTGGGAATGGTTACAAGCTGATCTACACGGGTGCGCCTGGTGGTGAGAACGGGGTGGGGGTGGTGCTCTCTCAGGAGTTTCGGGATAGCGTCTTGGAGGTGAAGCGCTGTAGTGACCGGCTTATGGTCGTGGGACTGATTATTGATGAGGTCATGACCCATCTGATAAGTGCCTACGCGCCGCAGGCTGGTTGCAGCGAAGCCGAAAAGACGAGATTCTGGGATCAACTTGACGAAGTACTACAAGCCATCCCGCTGTCACAGGCGGTCGTTTTGGGTGGTGATTTGAACGGTCACGTGGGTGAGGCGTGTGAGGAGTTTGAGCGTGTTCATGGTGGCTTTGGATACGGCGGTCGTAACGCGGAGGGTGGTAACATCCTCTCAACGTGTGCAGCGGCCGACCTGGCCATCGTGAACACGTATTTCAAAAAGAAGCCTGAACACCTTATCACCTACAAGAGCGGTCGACATGCCACCCAAATTGATTACCTGCTAACCAGGAGGCATCATATCAGCAGAGTAGCTAACTGCAAAGTCATACCCGGTGAGAGTCTCACTGCACAACACCTTCTCCTTGTTATGGATCTGCGTTTCAAGCCTGCTAGCAAGCCCATTGAGCGCTGTAGACGCCAAATCAAGTGGTGGCGGCTTGATGAATCCAAGTCACAAGAGTTTTGCTCAGCCATCCTGGACAAATGTGCCAAAATGGATGATGCTGAGCCAGTCCAAGACTACTGGGACAGGATTCAGGCTGCGATCACTGGTGAAGCGAAAACAGTGCTCGGCATATCAAAGGGTGGACGTAGATGTGACAAGGAGACGTGGTGGTGGAACGTCACGGTCCAGAGGGAGATTAAAGAGAAGAAAGCACTCTTCAAAGCGTGGCAAGCGTCCGGATCTTCTGAAGATCGCGACGCATACAGGGTTGCTAAACGTGCCACTAAGAAAGCCGTAGCCAGGGCCAGACAAGCCTACGTACAGCCACTGTACGATAAGCTGGAATCATCTGAGGGGCAGAGGCTTGTCTATAAGTTGGCGCGTTCTAGGTCCTTGGCGGCACAGGACATCTCGAAGTGCCGCTATATTAAGGGCCCAGACGGCAACCTTCTATGCGATGACCTCGCGGTGAAGGAGAGATGGCGCTCTTATTTTCACGAGCTGCTAAATCAGCAGCATAAAGAGGTGCAACCTCCAAATCTCCCTCCGAACCAGGGACTCTCGCCACCGATAACGCCTGAAGAAGTCCATCTAGCTCTTCGCCACATGAAGAATCGGAAGGCTGTCGGACCCGATGGAGTGCCCATTGAGGCCTGGAAGGCAATGGGTTCTTGCGGTGTGGGCATGTTAACTGACCTTTTTAACCGCGCACTCTTCACCGGTAAAATCCCTGACCAATGGAGACGGAGCTTTATCACCCCCGTCTTTAAAGGGAAGGGATCGGTGCAAGAGTGTAGCAACTATCGCGGTATTAAGATTATGTCCCACACCATGAAGCTCTTTGAGCGTATAATGGACTCTCGGATCCGGCAGGAGAGTACCGTCTCGGAGTGTCAATATGGGTTTCGCCCTGGTCGAGGGACCATGGATCCTGTTTTTGCCCTAAGGATCCTCATGGAGAAATACAGATCGAAGAATACGCCGCTCCATTTCCTGTTTCTGGACATGGAGAAGGCCTTCGACTGTGTTCCCCGTGTGATGATCTGGTGGGCTATGAGATCCAAAGGGATTCCAGAGATCTATATTGACATTATCCGGGACTTGTACTGGGATTCCGTTTCTGTAGTCAGGACTGCTGTTGGCGATACCATATCCTTCCCCATTACCGTAGGTGTACACCAAGGCTCGGTTCTCAGTCCTTATCTGTTTAGTGTGATATTGGACGAAGTGTCGAAACACATTATCGGCACACTTGAGCAACCCCCGTGGTTGCTCATGTATGCGGACGATATCGCACTGGCGGATGCGGACAGAGGGAGACTGGTGAGACGAGCAAATGTATGGAAGGAGACGCTTGAGAACGGCGGTCTTAAACTGAATGTGGCGAAGACTGAGTACATGGCTAGTAATGTTTCGGATCCCCTACCCGTGCGCATAGGCGAAGACTTGGTCAAGCGTACGGACCAGTTTAAATACCTGGGATCAGTACTTTGCGCGTCCGGTGACATCGATGGTGACGTCAAGGCTCGCATAAGTGCGGCATGGGCAAAGTGGCGTGAGGTGACAGGTGTCATCTGTGACCCCAAAATGCCGGTGAGGTTGAAGGGACAGGTCTATAAATCCATCATTAGGCCTGTCCTTTTACATGGTAGCGAAGCGTGGCCAGTGCTTGAGCGACACAAGCAGGAGCTGCGTGTCACGGAAATGAAAATGCTGCGCTGGATGTGCGGGGTTTCAAGGAAAGACCGTGTAAGAAACTCCCGCATCCGAGGCAGCCTTCATGTCCGTGACATAGCAGATAAATTGCAGGAAAATCGCCTACGCTGGTACGGTCACGTTTTGCGGAAACCGGCAAATTACGTTGGGAACAGATGTCTAGCCATGGCGCCTCCGCCTGGACCCGGCAGAAGAGGGAGACCCAAAAAATGCTGGCTTGACGTCGCCGGGGATGACATGCGTGCCAATGGCCTAGCAATAAAGGATGCCGAAGACCGTGCGAAGTGGAGAAAGAGAAGCCGGAAAGCAGACCCCAGGCTCCATGGCTCTCGAGCTGTGGACGCAACTGGGAACTTGCAAAGATAAAGAAGAAGAAGCTTCGTAAAAGGTATTTTGCCCCGTCACCAAAAAAAAACTCACGGATTTCTCAACGATTACTACTTATTACTTACTGTAGGTACTTATCCATACTAATATTATAAATGGGAAAGTGTGCCTGTTTGTCTTTCTTTCACGGCAAAACGGAGCGACGAATTGACGTGATTTTTTAAGTGGAGATAGTTGAAGGTATGGAGAGTAACATAGGCTACCTTTTTATTCTTTTTTCTGTGTCCAGGAAAGGAGAACAGTGCTACCCCGAATTTAACGCGAGCTAAACCGCGGGCAAATGCTAGTTTACTATAAAGTACTATAACAATAACTACAGAAGTTCCTATATAAGATTATTGAAATACTTTTTACACACCTATGCTACGAGTAGGTACTTGTGTGTGATAGGTTGAACGACAACAAATTGTCAACATGTCGGCCGCCTACATCATGTCGCCAAGATTTATGCGTTCGGGCACCGCGGACGCACAAATTGGCGGGAAACCGAGAACATACGGATATGCTGATTTCAAATATTCCATTAACTCGGTTATGCATAACAAGCACTGCATTATGGAGAATATTTATAATAAAAATCTTAACTAGAATATCAACAAGCTCGGTTCCGACATTATCTTATAAAGATCTTGTATAGACAAGGATGTAAGTGCATTTGTATGTCCGTGTTACGCTGACGTTCTTTTGTACTGAGATTAAATATCTATGATGCAGGGAAGCTTAGGGAAAATTGCAAAAGAAAGAAAAACGTATCATCATCATAACAGCCCATTAATGTCCCACTGCAGGGACTTGCCTCCTCCCGTGACGGAAGGATACTTGGCCTACTAATAGCACGCTGGCCAGACGGATTTGTATAGGTTTCAATTTCAAGTTTTTCTTCTTTTTTAAAGATAATATTTACGGATAGTCCTTTAGTCGGTTTTTACGACACCCATGGGATGAGAGTGTCCAGTTCGACCGCGCGGCCATAGCGTTTTTTTTAAAAAAAAAACCATGTCAATTTTTTGTAAAAATTTGTAGAAGTTGATTCCCAAAACCATAAATTTGTCAAAGATACGGTTAAAAAGTTATAAGGGTTTAAACATGGCCGCGCCATTGAAACGCGGCGAACCGCGCGGCCACTGAGATCTTTAAAACTAAGCCTTGTAGAGACCTGAAATTTACGCAAATGCAAGATTTAATTTGTAAAAAATTTGTAAAAATATTAAAAAAATACTCAGGTTTATAGTTTAAGAGCTATAACACTAAAACCGAATGGCCGCGCCATTGAAACGGTGGAGAAAACGCTATCGCCTGTATCTCGCTGAAAAAAAATCGCAGAGGTGTGTAGTTTATTGTAATTACCCAGATTTGAATTTGTCGAAACTAGGAAAAATACAACAAAAATTCCTAGGTTTATATTTCAGGAGCTATAAGACTAAAACGATATGGCCACGCCATCGAAACGGTGAATAAAACGTTATTTCGCCTGTATCTCGCTGAAAAAGCATCGCAGAGGTCTGGAGTTTTTTGTAATACCTAGATTTTAATTTGTCAAAACTAGTAAAAATACAATAAAAATTCTTAAGGTTATATTTCAGAAGCTGTAGAACATTATCAGTATGTGGTGCGATAGGGTGACCATGTCTTATTGTTTACAGAATACTTTCTACTTATTGTTACAGAAATTATAATTCAAGGATTCTAAATAAAATTAAAATGAAACCATAAATATAAAAACAATTATGTTTATTGCTTGAAAAGTCAATAATACAGTTACAGTCCGCGTGGACTTACGAAAAACTAGCCCTAAGATTGGTTTAAATGACGCAACTCCGCCCCTAAGCTATGTGATTAGTAATGCACACTATTGCATCTCACACGCGCCACCCCCGCGCGCCTCCGCAGGTCAGTGCGACGCGTACAGCCGTTAGTACTTATTATTCTGTGGTACAGCGACGTAAGCGTAAGAGTTTCGTTATCAGTGTGTCGTTGTGATGTTAACACGATAAAAAAGTGATCTACTGATTATTAAAATGTTCAGTTCGTGTGTAATTACGATTAAGTGTTGTACTGTGGTGTAACGTCAGTTCGGTAAATTATGTAAACAATTCAGCAGAAGTGATTAAGGTATGTTGCATTTAAATATTTTATGATTATGTTAGAGCTCTCTCTTTATTTGTATGGATGACCGTGTAGTTAAGATATTTTACTATGAAATATTTACAATCTTATGTATATGAACTTATATGAAATACTAAAAACTATCTAATAACTAACAAAAATAATAATAATATATAATGTTTGCCCTGCAGTGGGACAATAATAGGCTGGATTATTATTATTTAATGTTTTATTAAATCATATAGGTAATTAGAACTTAACTTAGAACATTTGAAATGATTGTAAATCATTTTGATTCCACATTTTTAAATAAGTACAATCATAACTAGCAGGGATGTAGATATATGTTTTTACTTTAAGCGTAATATTATATGAATGGAAAAATTACTAAAAAAACTAAAGTCAATCATTTGAAAGATATACACTTCCAAAGTCGTAAAATGAGCCCCCCCCCCCCCCGCCTCTAACTTTTGAAATAATTAAGTTGGAAAAAAAAATTGATGTAAATGTCAATAAAAACTTTCAATGAAAACTGGTTTGAACAAGATACAATCATAAGTTTTTGAGATATAGCACAATTTCAAAAACCGCACACGTTACTTTGTAATTCATACAAACACTATGAAAAACAAAGTTAAGAGCAAAACTTTGCTTGTTACTACGGAACACTTCATGGGCGAGTCCGACTCGTACTTCCCCAGTTTTTTTTTGTAACTCCACTGGTAAAATCTCTCTTCCTTTTCCTCTCACTCATTATTTTTTACAAAACCAGAAGTACAATATTATTATTGTTTGTTGTATTACAATTTAAAAATACACCATTAAAATAAATAAAATAATTTCTGTAACAATAAGTAGAAAGTATTTTGTAAACAATAAGACATGGTCACCCTATCGCACCACATACTGATAATGTTCTACAGCTTCTGAAATATAACCTTAAGAATTTTTATTGTATTTTTACTAGTTTTGACAAATTAAAATCTAGGTATTACAAAAAACTCCAGACCTCTGCGATGCTTTTTCAGCGAGATACAGGCGAAATAACGTTTTATTCACCGTTTCGATGGCGTGGCCATATCGTTTTAGTCTTATAGCTCCTGAAATATAAACCTAGGAATTTTTGTTGTATTTTTCCTAGTTTCGACAAATTCAAATCTGGGTAATTACAATAAACTACACACCTCTGCGATTTTTTTTCAGCGAGATACAGGCGATAGCGTTTTCTCCACCGTTTCAATGGCGCGGCCATTCGGTTTTAGTGTTATAGCTCTTAAACTATAAACCTGAGTATTTTTTTAATATTTTTACAAATTTTTTACAAATTAAATCTTGCATTTGCGTAAATTTCAGGTCTCTACAAGGCTTAGTTTTAAAGATCTCAGTGGCCGCGCGGTTCGCCGCGTTTCAATGGCGCGGCCATGTTTAAACCCTTATAACTTTTTAACCGTATCTTTGACAAATTTATGGTTTTGGGAATCAACTTCTACAAATTTTTACAAAAAATTGACATGGTTTTTTTTTTAAAAAAACGCTATGGCCGCGCGGTCGAACTGGACACGGATGAGATGGGGTGGTGACATATTGTATTCTTACTCCGTCACCACACGGAGGTCTTGCTCACATAGATATACTTTTATCTGTTTGAGTAAAAGTCTCACAAATATAACTTACCTTTGATAAATAGCTAGAGTTAACAGTTTTATCTACAAAATCATTGGTTTTACATATGGCCTACAAAAAAACCAACTTACCTACAAATAAACCTCATGTTTTATATAGTAAATAACTTACAGTGCTTCTTCAATAAACGATGTTTAATCGCAAAGCTTTTAACATAAATAAAATGTTAGAAACAGCAATAAATCAGCATTAGTTCACTGAGTTCAAGTTCAAATTAATGCAGAACGTGTGTAAACAAGGTACTAGGTACAATATCGTTTTATACATTCGCCCTTTTGGTTCTCCTACCCTTCAGAGAGTATCTGTGTTTTCTAAATGTGAATGCTAAAGCGATTTGTCGCCGTCCAACACATATCTAAGCTGTGATGTACTGTCGTAGACAAACTGTCTAGCTTTTTAAAAAGGTACTTTTTTTCGAAAGTCTATTTTATGGCTGATGTCTGATATTTTTAATAAGTGCGTCATTAAGCCCACTGATTTAGGGAATTAGTGGGCTAGGAATCCTGAAACGTGGTTCCTTAATTTTTTTTGGGAAACTTGTTCAATTAATACTACTGCTAGACAGTTTGATATTTGGTATAAATTTGGTGAAAGAAAATAATTCAATAGTAATTATGATACTGACATAAATTCCTTTATATTGTTCCTAAATATTTTAATTTTAGAACTATATTTTTGTCCAGTTACTACATTCGTACATTTCACATTTTTGTGGATTACTCATTCATTTTAACTAGCCTCATCATCTTAACAGCCCATTACTGTCCCTCTGCGGGGACGGGCCTCCTAACGTGATGGAGAGATAATAAATTATGTAGTATTTTCGTTTTATTAAACAGATAATTTTCAACTCAACTGTACATTAGTGGGTCCAGAGCTGAGTCCAACTATGTGACATTTCCCTAGCATCCACTATCTAAAGGTTGCAAATACAAACGTTGAGTGAACCCGCGCGAAAGGTTACATTAACTACAAATTCAATACTCAGTAGATATTCAGCTTACCCATACTCATTATAAATAAGGATGTATGGATGTACGGAACGTGATACGGATATGCAGATATAAATATCTTTAGGTCTACCCTAAAATAATTATGTTAAAATAAACTTCTTCTAACTACTACTGCATAATACATTTGTTTTTTATAATTTTATTGGACTTTTGTCAAACATAATCGCTTTAAGTAGGTAGTTCCATTAGTTTTACGAGATCTTGTATCATTCCATGTTATCCTTCATACATTATTGGGTACAGTGGTTTTATCAATTACGTAATTTGCCTTTTTTGGGATATGGTAGTAGGTAAAGAATACCTCCACCTTGTTTCTTCCTCATCCTCATCCATTGGTTCCCCGCCGTCCTAACATCGTTACAACTTGTGAGGGGTCAATAGGTGAAGGTATTTGGGTGCACGATATCGTGTCCTATTTAATCTTATATCACTCATTTTTTTCGGATCTCTATCATTTTGAATTCAAATCCGAAAAGAGTACATTTCTATTATTACGGAGCTCCGTAACAGCTCTGATTAAAACCGTTTGTTTAAATGTTTCTCATTTTGTCTGCAATCTGAGATACGTGACATTGATAACGTATGCTTCATTCGTTAGCTAACATTACGTTGTTAACTAATTTTATTGGCAATACGTTTGTACTGACAAAATGGCAATTTCTGATCTTAGAATCTGATTGTGAATATATTACATTCAGGCATACAATGTAATTATAGGAAGGAACAATTAAGTGCGTAAATTACACAAAGTGAAGATAATAATAACGGCTATCTATCTTAATTAAATTTTAACAAGTTATTTTATGTTAATTAAGTCGTAGAAGTATTAGAAGCATTAAGCTTCTACGCATTTTGTCTGTGTGATTATGGGCTAAGAATACAAAAATAGTAATAACTTTTAACGTCTTGTAGGTTTCGTAAATTTATTTATTAACGAAATCCACAGGACGTTCCCAAAGTAAGCTAAGGCTTAACCTGCTTGTGTTATAGGTACGTAACTTACTTTTTTTGTACTTATTCTTTTTTTTCTTCACTCTTTTTTTTAAATTCATACATACCTATTATACATAGAAACACTCAGACCAATGCAAATAATCATGTTCATGCACACAATTATTTGCATTGTGCGGGAATCGAACCCAAAACCTCTGCGTAGCAGTCATGTTATATAACCACTACGCCACAGAGGTCGTCAAATAGGAAATAGTGACTTATTATGACTTTAAAACACAGTAGGTAAAATAACCAGAACTCTTTGTCACTAGACTCTTTATTATAACAGCCCATTAATGTCCCACTGCAAGGACGGGCCTCCTCCCGTGACGGAGGGATACTTGGCCTACTAATACCACGCTGGCCAGACGGATTGGTATAGGGTTTAATTTCAAGTTTTCCTTCTTTTTATTTCGTAAAGATAAAATTCACGTATAGTCCCTTAGTCGGTTTTTACGACTCCCATGGGATGAGATGGAGTGGTGATATATTGTATTCTTACTCCGTCACCACACTAGACTCTTAACGCGATATTAGTATAGTACTCTAAGTCACTAATGGAGGCGTGTCTCTGGTCTCTATAAAAATACATAATTGATAAGTTAAATTCGGGGTAGTAGGTACCTACTTATTGTTGCCCTTTCCTGGACACAGAAGAAAAACAAAAAAAAATTTGCCTATGTTACTCTCCATCCCTTCAACTATCTCCACTTAAAAAATCACGTCAATTCGTCCGTCGCTTCGTTTTGCCGTGAATGAAAGACAAACAGACACACTTTCCCATTTATAATATTAGTATGGATAAATAATCTCATTTCTGAATGCAAAAGCCGCTAGCTATGTTATTTGCCGATCAAAGTTTGATACACATTTAGTAAATTGCTAAGTAGGTACACATCTCATTAAGTATATCACACTTATCGACTTAAGTATAATGAATCGTAAAATAAACTCCATTGGCACATAATTAATATGGCATGAAATACTAAATATAAACATTAAGCTTTACTGGTTCCTTTGTAATGTAACTAGTAATGGGTAAAGCATGTAACTATGTCGTTGATACTAAATGCATCTCTTTCGAGTAAGCGCCAACAGCCACTTTAAAGCTATTTTAATTGTATATTTACCTCATAATTTAGGTAGTAGGTACTCTAAACTCGCTGTAAAGCTTCTTACTTGAGTAATTTTTATTAATAAAAGGTACTTTTTTTTTCAGGTATTTATTTAAAACATAAAAAGTACATTGGTTAAACAGTTTGAGTTACCACAAAAACCGGGCACGGTTTATCAGTAAATAGCTATACTTACTAACTAATATTGTTATTGGTAATAATTCTCTTTTTTTTATTATTTTCTTGTTATTTTTCCTTTTTTTATATGTAAGTGTAAGTTAAAATAAAAATAATAAAAATGAAATAAAAATATTAGGTACAAAATATAGAAAATTACACCAGTTTTGGGTTTTTTCCTTACAATAATGGACTAGTGCGGGGATCGCCGTAGTAACGGAAATTGAGGAAAACGACTATCAGAAATTGGTGACTCACACATTGATTTTTTATTATAAGCTGTATGTTTTCTCTCTATAAATGTTACTAAGTACAAGGCATTAGTGACGTTTTTTTTATCTGTACTTACACTTTACAGTTATATAAGTCAACTAATTAAAAGTTTTGTCCACAGTGAGCAAGAAGCGACAGTAATGAAAGCCAACCCATGGCTCTACCATTACTATGCAGTACAGTCCAAGCTACACTACGGCTTGGCGTACGAAGCGGCAACCAGAATGTACGGGCCTCCTCCTCCAGATATCCAAGTTTACCCGCAACCTATACAATACACTTCAACACCACCTGTTTGCATCAATGGCAGTCAACCCGTCATGATGCCTAACCCCGGTATTCAACCTCACATACCACACGTCCCCTCACATATAGCACCAATGCATTACGCCTACGAAAGACCAGAAAATGGGCCTGTGGATTACTCAGTCTCATTACAAGAAAACAGGTATTCAACTTTCCGATTTGACGGTCAACTATTGTTAGTATTTATGCAAATTAACAAGCCGTTCATGGTCATGTCGAGTAATTTCAAATTAAGTAACTTAACCCTTCATCTTAACGTTAAGATATCAGTTTTAACCTAGAAATAATCTCGTTAATTGCACTATGACCTCATACCGTATATCAACCAACTACTTACATAAGTCATTTTAGGTATGAACACTTATTTACCTTTATCTTCAATATGTCATCTTGATTGATAGTTACTAGTTAGCTTTATGAATCTGGAAGTATTTCCACATGTGTAACTTTAGATTCTTCTTCCAGGTACCACAATGTACGGATAGAAGACACGAGGATCCAGCCTAATGCTAAACGAAAAAAACAGGTTGATGATAAGGCTAACACTACACCTGTCACTAATATGTCCCCTCGTTGCACTCCTTCTACGGTCACATCTGGAGGCGATACACTAATAGCAGTATCAGCAGGTTCAATCGCCAGTAGAAGACCTGGATCTAAAAACTTTAACATAACAGATACGGAGATGGTTGACCAATGGAACCCGAGTCCGACTTGGTCGGAATCAGCATTACAAAAAGTACCTGACGTTTGTCATCAAGACTTAAGCCCATATGTAACAACCACACCACCGACACCGTCAGGAACACCTACAGCTTACACTCAAAACTATAGCCATACTTTTGTGTTTGATTGGTCACCAGAACAATATGTTCCTCATACTAACAATAGATGTAACACAGTAACCACAGAAAGTTCCTATCAACAAACATGGAATAGGAGTCAAAGAACAACGTTCGCTAATAATTCGGAGAATTCGTTAGATGAAAACTCCAATCCTAATAGAATAAGTTTACCAATGAGGGTCAGTAATCCACCGCCAGCGTATAATATGTCTAGGGAGGATACACTTAGAAGGCAAATTGGTAAGAATCTCCTATTTATATTTGAATTCAATGAATACAATTTTCAGTTATCGTATCTACTATTGGAACCAATATTTCGTATCTTAAGATAGTTGGAATCTGTTTCGGAGCGCGGAGATTGCAGATACATAAATAAAGCAAGATAAATGCGCAGGAGCAATGCGTCTGCACTACCAACACTAGATTAAACAGCAGAATAAAATTTACTAACAATTGTTTTTTCTTTGTTTTAGGTCATCCACATCCAGATTCACCAGATGCCAAAAAGCCTGCGTTATAACTGTAGCATAATTCAATTTAATTTCTTTAGTTCAATAATTTGTTACCTTGTAATTATAAATTTTATTATTTTTAGTAGATAAAGAAAAAGCTCTGGAACTCTCCTGTGATCTTTGTGTTATTAAGAATTTTTTAAATGTTAATGTTTGTACATATCAACTATACGTTAATGAGGATTTTGTACAATATAATTGTAAAATTAGAGTTTAATACGTAGCCAATTATGTTTCACATAGAATGTGATTTTTTATTGTATACGAAGTCTATGATGTTCTCAATAACTCTTTGGTTGTAAATATACAATTATTTCCTTGTAGGCACTTAAGTTTGAACTTCTTAGTAATATCTATATCGTTCAAGGTTCAATTACAGTCATATCTAGCTCCTTTTATTCCAAGTTATGTTTATAAATTATATGCGAATGCAATATTGCTGCTAGTACCGTTCCAACAACGAGGTTGCAAATCCCTATTGAATAAAACAATAGGCATTCTGGTTTTAACTCGGTCTAATTTCTCTTTCTGCCTTTCAAATGTACAAAAAATGACACAGAATATGTATGGAAGATGCAAAACGTAGAGGATCTTACCTAACAAAGTAAAATGCATAATGAGAATGAATGTTATTGATTATACCGGTGTACCTATACCTACTGTTGACACTTAATAGGTAGGTACCTACACATTGGGTACAAACCTACACTAAATTTAACGTCCGTTTAGGTAGGTACGGTAACTTTGACTTAGGTTTAAAAATATGTAGGTACTACGGCACTTGTACTTAGTAAGTTGTTTTGACTACTACCTATTAGGAATGGAACTGATAGAAGAAAATTACAAACTCATATTTTATATCACAAACTCAAAGAAGATATTTTAGCTAACCTTGGTGCGGCGCTTCCCTGGTCCAAGCGGTACAAGGTATCGCGTTCCCAAGCTGCGTGTACTTTTAACGGGATATGGAGGGACTCTAAAACCCGTAGGTCAGAAATGTAGTGCATACCTAACTCATATTCTTTCTGTGCTGGAGGTGTCTGTGGACCATATACCTAGGTCGCTTCCCTTCTACACATTCTTGAGTTTTAATGCATTCAGCAAGTTTGTAAAACTGTGCAAAATTTCATTCTGTTGGTATAACTGGAGCTAGCTAATTTGCAAACTTGGATTTTACCAATAAAAACTTACATTGTTTCGCTAGGGTTGTGACTTGTGAGTGGTCGATGAATCGCGTACTCAAGCTTTTGTGATTCCTTTTCTGTATATCCCAACAGGCATGAGATGTCCTAATGGATTACAATAGCGAAATATTATTAGACGTGCGAGCTAATTTACACTTCTCGGTTAAAAAAGTTTTCATTTAAAAAATGTTTCCAATCTTAGTCTTTTCGGTTAGATATGTAAGTAGGTATATACCTATATATGAAAAGTATTTTCTCAAGATGTTTGTAGATTGCCGTCCATTCATCCGTCCTTATTATTAAGAGTATTGTACAAAATAGACTGTAAGTATGTATTATAATATAAAACAGGAACAAGTTTACTATTTGTAACAGGAGACGTATCTAGTATTCATTTATGATCACTATTTTGTTGTATTGTGAAGTAAAGATTATTACAACCTTGATATTTTATTTCTTTTTGGTCATCATAACCCATTACATTGTACTTGTAGGAACTCCCATTACGAATCTTCGTAGGTACTGGTGACACTAGGAAAGCCTTATTGACTTGCCTACAATACAACCCTATGCTTAAGTCAAGCTTTCCTTCTTTTGGTTTCGTAAACATAAAAGGTACCTTCGAACTTTCCTAAAGCCATCTTTTTCAGGTAAGATAGACGACACTGAATAGCTATTCTCAATAGTAGAATAAAACTAAAAATTGAATATCTAATTCATTTATTATAGATTGCAATATAAAATTTAATTACAGAATACCGATTTAATTCTTATTACTATAATTTCGTAATTTAATCAGGCCTGAGGCGCATGTTTCTCAGAAGGCAAAGGTCTCTCGCGGTGTCCTTCCTTCCGTAAGGAGTAGTCAAATCATACAACCTGAGAATTAAGCCTATATTAAAACTATCAGGCAAGCATTTAATCAGTGTGGGGACTAGCTCACTTTGCATCTTCTGCAGTACTAATTGACCTCTATCTTGACCGCACTGCACAAGATATACAAGGAATTGCAATATGAAATCAGTTTGGGGTGTGACATCTCCATTTTTACCAGCTAACTGCTGGAAGGAGTTAAACAATGTTTCTAATGCTGATTGCAAAGGTTCTTTCAATGCTATACCCGAAACCGTCTGTCCTTGTGAATAGTACATGTTGCTATCAGAACTATTATCATTCAATCTCCGAACTTTGCTGGAGCTATGTTGTTCCAAATCGTCAGAATCGTCGTGACGTCGTTTTCTAGATGGTGGCCCTTTATTAGAATTGCTATGTTCCAGAGCAGCATAAATACAATAAACAACAAGTTTTGCCAGGATAGCTGATTGAGGTTCTACCAAATCTTCACATAACTTAGCATTGTACAGATATTGAGGCAAAACGTGCAATAGTAGAGCTTCAGTACATTTTTCGATGTCCAAGTGAAACATAGCAATAACAATATCCACAGATCTGTCAAGATCTTCCTGATAACGAAATTTCAAAGTTTCTTTAACTAAATTAGTCACAAACCAGATAGGTCCAGTTGTATTCAGAAGATTTTCTATGACATGGGTTGCATCAATGTGGAGATAGCCCCTAGCTTTGATATCCTCCCAAACAGTTTGTAATTGTTCTAATATAGGCTGTCTTGAAGTAATGTATGATGAAGCTTTAGGTTTTGGTACAGAAGAGGGGTTAATCTCATACTGCATCTTTCTTATAATTTGACACATCAAAACAGTTCTTTCTTTAAAGTTATCCTGTTGAGATAATTCAACTTCACTTGGTGGTACCAAAAATTGCTGGACCATGTTTATTGGTTTCAAGTATGCATCTTGATGTACAATATTAATATATGAGCATAACCAAACAGATGCACAGACAGCCAAAGATGCCATTTTTTGTCTTAAAGAATCCAACATACACTTTACTTCTGCAGCTTGAAGAGAACCTTGCTCCCAGGCAAAGAGAATTTCCTTTATAACTGCACTTACATTTATGCAGAGATCATGAGGCTTAATGTTAGTATTCTTGAAATCAAAATCAGGAGCACTCAAATGGTGAATAAATATGTCCACAAGTTGGGAATCACATTTCAATAAAATATTATCTGGAGCTTTATGTACTCCACGGTGTACCATACATTCTTTGACCCATTTTTCAAAGAATGAATCACCATTTTCGTCTAAAACTGCATCAGCCCCATAATCTTGTACAATTGAGCATAAAATTAAAAATGAAATATCAAAGAAATAAACTTTGGACCGCGGTGCACCCTTTTCACTAGCAGCTACAAGAGCAAATTCATTAAACTTTATCAATCTTGAAACAAACAATTTTAATTTCCCCTCTACAGTAGCCACTGCTAGAATTGTATCTAAAGTGGTACCACCACAGACAATTTGACAAAGCATTGCATATAAAGATTCTTGTGATTTATGAAAATCACCACCCATTGTTTTTAGAATGCCAGCTAAGGTTGGTTCTGCCTGCGTGATGAATACTGGAACTGATATTTGTCGTCCCGTTGGTTCTAATTTTTGTAGTTTCAGATCTTTATTTTCCCGTTTCTGTTTAAAATATACCAAGTGGCTTTCTGAGACTACATTCAGTTTCATTAATGGTTCCAACAGTGATATGATACTATTACATGAATTTTTGGTATCCACAATGTCTAGAAGGGGAGCAGACTGCAACAATTTTTCAAAGGCTTCTACTAATTCAATGGAGTATTCACTGTCCTTATTTGTAGCACCACAAGTATTGTGTAAGTAGTGAATAACTTGAGGTATCTTTAAAAACGTAAATGCTGCCCATAAAGATTGTTTAGAGGCATCTTTACTAGAGTCATTCAATGATATGAAGCATGCACGGATAAGTTCACAGTACAATCTTGACAGAGGGTACCCTTTGATTCTCTGTACCATGAGTACTTGATTAGACAACTGCTGCATATCTGCACTAGGATTCGCCAGTACATTAATAGCTATCAATGCTTGTAAACAATATGTAACAGGCTCCGGTTTAGTATTCAATGGCGCTATTTTATCAATATCCATATTGCAGATTTTCTGTAATGTCTCATGAATTGTGACTGGTGCTTTAAATTGAGTGTTCATCATCATAAATGCTGTAATTTCCTGACATTTCTTGGTGACCTCATTATATTCATTAGCATCATGCTGCTTAGCTAGGTAGAACATTGCTAGCAAGAAATCTGTATTCACTATAGAGTTGAGTAAAGATGTTGATTTTTCAAGTAATTCTTGACTTTGAATCGGATTTGAAGAAGGATACTTGCTAAGGGAATAGTGATATACTTGCAAGAGCCATAGTATTATTGATGAAACTGCGTACGCCAACACCTCTTCCTCCATCTTCCCTCTACATGTAATTCCATCAAGGAAACTGTCTAGGAACTCAAGTAGACTTAAAATACAATGAGGTTTATGAAACGCATCAAATTTGGCGATTCGTTGTAAAACTGCGGCGTAAGACACTAAGTGAGATGCCAATGAGTGCTTCAAGTATGAAATCACAAGTTGATTGGCTCCACATCCAACCATAGCTTGTTGCAGTATACAATCAGCGAGGTTATACAAGTCTCCACTGACCCCTCTAGGTAAAATGGTTTTGATGTTAATGCCCCATTGTATATCCGTCCAACGTTCTCTCCAAGCTTTAAGGATCAAAGCCTTTAATGAGCTGGTTTTACTCGTCACTTTCGAGGCATCCATGGTCAGAACACTTGATGATTACACTGTTATTAACTTAAAATTCGAGCGTGTAAGTATCTGAACAAAGTCATTGCTTTATGTTATGCTTAGTTTTTAAAGTCTCTTATTCATAATTACTATAAAATCACAAAATTATTACACACAACACAAACTACAACTCGACCGAAAGCAACGTCAAACTCAGTTTGTTTTACTTAATACTGTCTGAATGCCTGCGAAACAGATAATAATTCGGCATTCTCATTGGATACTTTTGGCATGATAAACGTTTTAGCCAATGAGAACACGTTTTGTGCGTGTAAGGTGACATACTTGACATTTACAGGAGTGTCATTGTAATAACGTTTCGTTCCTTGTTTCAGGTTTGATATGTTTCTTTACAAACAGAATCATAATGAAAATGATTTAATTAAAACTTCTGATAACAATTGAAATTAATTAAAATTAATTTGAAACAATTTAAATTAATTTGAAAGAGCAAAGATTTATTTATTTATTATAGAATACATTGATTTTAAAATAGCATTACTTTAATATGTAATTAAATACGAAAGAGTGCAACGGAACGTTATTACACATGAAAGCTTCCCCTCGCTTGTTTTGTTTACAAACTTTAAAACGTGTAAAAATACTGAAAATAAAATGAGTTTTAAAAACTACCAAGACAAAATAGTTGAAGGAGATACAGTTATTCTTTATTTAAGTAATAACTTGTATGCCATTGATGTACAGCGAGAAATAAAAAATAAAAAGGGTGAATTGGTGGATAATGTTTTTCAAACTCCTTTCGGAGCTTTGAAAGTGCGAACGCTAATAGGGGTTAACTTTGGAAGCCGAGTAAGTATTACAAACATTAAATATATTTTTAAATTCCGATAAAAACATGTTTTTATAACCTCAATATCGTGCTTGAAATAGGTAAACAATACTCATTTAGGATGTTGCAAAAATTAGCATTGTTGACAAAATATAATGCCTTACAGAAAAGTCTTACTTATGCTTTCCAAATACTTTTAATGTATAATTATTATGTTCAAAATAAATAATTACTTAAACAAAGAAATTACTGCGAGGAAGATATTGTGTCAATTAAAATTTTAAATTACAGTTATTCAGTGTAGTTATTACAAATTTCTATTAAGGTTGAACTATCAAAAGGCTGGGGACATGTTCTTCAACCGACTCCAGAATTGTGGTCATTGACGCTGCCACATAGGACACAGATTATATACACACCTGATATTAGTATGATACTGTTTCAACTTGATTTGGTTCCTGGAGCTGTTGTCATTGAAGCTGGTAAGTACTTAGTTCTTAAAAGTAGTAAATATTTAATTTTTATAACACAAATGGCCAAATACTCAAACATCTGTTAAAAGTAAAGTGGCGCTTAAACTAGAAATTCTCATACAAATGTTTAGTTTAAGCACCGCTTTACTTTCTAAAAGACGTTTTAGTATTTGGCCGTAAAGCTATTTACAAAGCTGGGTAGCTTATTTTTTTTTAGACACCAAATACTCTTAATCTCATTTATCATTCTGGCATCTGTACAACCAAAAATTGATTCTAGTAAAAAAAGTATTAGAAAACTCATGTTATGTTTAGTGTTTGCAGTTCCAAACTAAGAGGAGTTTAAAAGGTTTCAAGCTCGTAAGCTAAGTCTTGTTTCAATAGCGAGTGATATTAAATACTTTTGTTTTCAAATTAGTAAACTTCAGTTTGTAAATACATCTCCTGAAAGATAATTTTTTATTTATTTCTATAGCACTGCCAATCTTACTTCTACTTACTCTACTTTGAATATAAATTGTACAAGAATTAAATAAACAAAAATAAATAAATAATCCTCACACATCGCCAACTAGTCCCAAACTAAGCAAAGCTTGTAGTATCGGTACTAGACAACGGATAAACATACTTAAATACTTTTTTTTTTGTAAATACATATACTATGTATATAACTAGAATTATTAATCTGGTCAGGTACTGGAAGTGGTTCTCTAACTCATGCATTGATAAGAAGAGTGAGACCTCATGGTCATGTCCACACATTTGACTTCCATGAGCAGAGAGCAAAGTTGGCTCAAGAGGAGTTTGAAGCACATGGCATAGCTGAATTTGTTACTGTAAGTATATTATCATCGTCATAACAGCCCATTAATGTCCCACTGTAAGGACAGGCCTCCTTCCGTGACGGAGGGATATTTGGCCTAGTAATACCACACTGGCCAAGCAGATTGGTGTAGGATTTAATTTCAAGTTATTCTTCTTTTTATTTCGTAAAGATAATATTTAAGAATAGTCTTTGTAATGTAAAAAGTAATTTTATATCCATTTTATGCAAGTCAGCTAATAAATTATTCAATTTTAGGCCAAACACAGAGATGTACTCACTGATGGTTTTGATGAAACATTAAATGGCAAAGCTGATGCTGTCTTCCTTGATCTGCCAAGCCCTTGGATTGGTGTACCACATGCTGTTAGAGCTTTCAAAGATTTTGGTAAGTCATACAAAATATTACTATAGGGATTGCATAAAACATAATTATACTCCTTGTCTGCATTGTCCATGGAAGAGATTTGAACTTTTTTTTTTAGGATTAGTGATTTTTTTATATTTAGGTAATACCTATATTATGACGACCTCGCTGGCGCGGCTGTCGTGCACGAGGTTGTGGGTTCGATCCCCACGCAGGACAATAATTTGTGAGATCCACAAATTATTGTCCTGAGTCTGGGTGTCCTTTGTGTCCGTTAATAATTGATGTTTGTTAGAAGTCCCCGCGACACAGGGCATGATCCCTAGTGCAGGAGTTGTCTTACAAAGAACCATATTATTTTTTAGATTATGTATAATATGTATGTGGGTTCTATCATTATGCTTTTCTCTAGTCTACATTTACGAACGTTTATCCCACACACACTCATAAGTCTTAAAAAGGCTGAATCCCTTATTAAGCCCATAGACTCGAGAGCGTAGATATACAAACTTTTGCGTTCTCACAACATTACACATAAGGCAGCCTACAACGATTGAGTACAAACCGCCTCTTTATTACCACCAGCCGCCATTAATACTCTTTAGACAGATCTAGTTTTATTTGTTTAGTGAACATAAGATCAAACAATTTATAAATGGTTCAACGATACTAAGATAAGCATTCGTTTGTAAGCGGAAAAGCTCAGGATCCTTATAAATCTACAAAACAGATTGCGATCAGATTACACCGTGTCGATTATTCAGATCTCCGTGTAAGTTATTCGATTCTATTCATTAATCTGGATACAGATAACGAATTCTCGATACATCGATTTGTGTCGATTTGAAAGTAGTTGACCTCCTGGTTAATGTTTAGGGCTGTCATCTTTGTGTGACATGTATTTGCGTAAATTATATTATTGTGTACAAAGTACTCGGGAGTCAAGAACATACTCGCCAAAAGACGACTATGAGTTGGTCCCACAATTATTGCCAACTCCGCTAAAACGTCAATCAGCATTCCAACAAAATATATACCTACCTACTTACCTGTTTATTTATGGGGTATCTTAAACCCCCGTATACTTTCGCCAAGATAAGCATACTAAAACATTTCATTATTAGACATAACATCTTGTCGGGGTCCTTAACCGACAAGGATTGAATTAGGTTACCGAGTAATATTTATTGGCACCATATTATATCATGCGCCACTGTTATGTGATAGGCAACAGTGATGAAAGCATACTTACTCCGTCTATCAGCCCTTGTAAAGTTGTCCCTGCAATAGGGCACTATTGCAGGGACAACTTTTCCCCAGGACAATGCCTAACTAGGCCCATTATGCTACGATGTCCAGGCAGTTCAGGGTTGGTTTCTTGCAAATCCCCTATTCATATTACAAATCCCACGAGACGTGAGTTGGTAGTAACATTTTGAAGGCATTCTTGTTCCGTTTACACACGTACAACCCTAAGTAGACTACTAATTGGTTATCCGTTATAACATAACTAAGTTAGATACGCATCGCTAAGTGGCCGCGCGACAAACACAATAACAGCTTATCCTTGGAGTGCTTTTAAATTTGCTCCATTGTCATGTCCGTGAACTGGTACCTACAAAGATTTGGTTAATTCGCATTGCGTATATACTCGTAGTATGGTTGTTAAGTAGTACCTACTTTAACATACAAACAAAACTTCATTTATTCACATAAGACACTACAACGGTATCGCTTATGAAAGTCGTTTTATAGTGATCACATATGCAGGTCTAACTTAACGGCTAAGTTTACTGAGGGTTCGGAACACGACCATGTCAGAGAAGAAACCCACAAGAAACTCTGCTGGGTTCCTATCGCTCTTTTGGTGATCACTTCACAAATATTATTTTATTTAGTAAACTGGACAATTTCGACAGGACGATCCAAGCATTTTTATCGTTTAAGTAATCCTATACACTGTAACTTGGAGATGGTACGTTTTTAAAACTCTGATTTGAAGAACGTATTTGCTCTACTTCCAAGACTTTATCGTCCTAAAATATAGATCTGAATCCTTACTAAGGTACCAGTCTTCTACAATATATTTTATAATAGATATTGCAGTGCAAATAAACTTTGAATTAAGCCATAATTGAATTGTTTTTAACGGTTTTAAGAGTCTTTCGTAAGTTTAACTTACTGAACCAAATTTAGTAAATAGTTTGTATTTCGATGTTAAGCCGTGTAACGAAATTGATAATGCAGGAACCTTTAAATTCCACTTCTTAATCATTAAAGTTCAATTCGGAAAAGAGTATACAAAACATTTAAAACAGCGGACCATAAAACTTCCTCTAAATCACGAATTGGACTAACCGCTAATTAGGTGGATTGGACTAAACGTGTTTTGGACCAAACGCGACTAAAGGCCTCCATCAAATAAATGATATCGGGTCGTTCAAACGAGAAAATTGAACCTACATTTACATTTGAATAAGGATAATTTAAAATTTCCAAACACTGCACAATAAACCAACAATAATATCTTTAGATCTTGTCATGCACATGTAACCCTACCAAGTATAATGCACACATTTTGTAGACATACTATTACTATAATTACGTCCAATATACTTAAGTAACTTAATCTTCCTTTCTCTTAAAACGTTCCACGGGCTTAGTCTCATGTACCATCTTCAAAGACTTCCCTACGTCATTACATGCTCAATAACGTATAATGTACTTAATAGGTGTATTTGAAACATGTTACAGACATATATAAATAAATATAATTATGTATTGCGCATCTTAATATATACAAATACCTGGTAAACAGCTGACGTAATAGTTGAGCAAGGGAAATGCGTTCAAAAGATGTACCCAGTCTAATGTTGTTTGGTCTATATTTGCATGTAATTGAAGTATTTAGAATGCTTAGGCAATTGAGCTGTTAAAACGTTCACTGTAATAAAATGAATTTAATTTCTGCTATGTCAAGCAATCGCGGGGAATTATGATAAGCCTGTCAGTGGCGAAGGGTGGATTTTTATAAAAGGGAAGCCGAGGATTCCGTGAACTACTTTTTATTAACGTTCTACTTTACATTACTATTATTCTGTAGTTCATAGGTATTCGTAAGAAAATGTTTCGATTCTAGTTGTTCTGAACTCATGTGAAAAGTTATAGGTACAAATACGAAAATGTTTCTCTGTTTGGATAATAATATATTTCTTTGAGCAATTAGATAAATTGTTTATGTTGCTATATCCTAAATAATTCTACACTTTTAGAATCTGAGAATACTGCCTGTAAGCCACTTACTTATATGTATCGAAATAAGATTTATAGAATGTTTCGTAAATCCACAGCGCCGGCGCCGCCCGTTTGTATTTTATGTATTCATGTGCAGGGCCTAACTGAACTATGTACCTACGTGTTTCTTATATTTATAATTTAATTTTGAACAAGACGTTTTATGTTAGACAATAATCTAACACTATTAACGTGTTCCATAAAACAACAAACTATTAAATTTGCTTATAAATAATACAAACAATTACTTACAAAAATATTCCATAGGATCACAACACAACGCACTACGACAATAATAATGTCAATCAATGCACAACACTTAATACACAAACATAAATAATTAAACTTACTAATGTTTACTACAAGAAAACAAATTTTAATTTTAATATAACCTATTTGCAGAAAATAAATAATACTGTTTTTTCTTATAATAGTTCCATCGTTTACCAATGATTCTGCCAATGTCAAGATGGAGAGAATAAAAATATAAAAACAAAGAAAAATAATTAAAAGCTGAAAATTCAGAAGAAAGGCTGATTTCTATTCATCATCATCATATCAGCCTATCGACGTCCACTGCTGGACATAGGCCTCCTCCAAGTATTTATTTTCTCGATTTCTATTAGATTTAAATAATTAATAAAAACAAAATGGAATGTCAATGGCAAATTACTGTGAAATGAAACGTTTCAATTGGTCGGTCCACTGGTTACAATAGTGCTTTCTCGCTCTCGCAATGTTGTAGTTGTATCTTTTATCCTTGTCATAAGCCGATGGCCATCGGCTTATATGGTACCTTTTAATCAACGAAGACAAAGTGTCACGTGACCGTACGATTTCCGTACAGTCTGTTGTACTGGATTCCTAATTTCGCGACCGGCTTACCGCCGCCCCGCGCATGCGCGCCTCACTCTCTTCCTGAACCATAACAAACATATAGTTAGTTGACAATTTTTAATTACTAGATGGCGTTATGAGTACGTAAATAAATATTATTATATAGAATTATTATATTACATATTTGTTATTATTGCGATTTACGTAAGAGAATACTTTTTTGTTTTATATTATTTTGTATTGAGTAGATGTTGCGTCATTGATTTATAATTGATTAATAGACAATGGTAAGCGGTTTTTGCAAAGGTAAGCCGGTAGGAATCGAGTTATATGGACACTTCGCCACTAAAGCCTGTTATAAATTTCACATCTTCTGGTAGTTATTTCTTAACTTTATAGATTAAATATTGGTTCGTATAGGTATATAGATAGAAAAAGATACCAATTTTTTTCAACCTATAGTTTGAGGAATTCATCATCATTAGGTCGTCTCAGTGCCGTAGTTACTCCTATGCTGACACTGCCATAAACTAAGAACTAAGATCTGTTCTACCAAATATTTTGAAGCATTTTTGTTAAACGTTTTGAAATTTAATTCAGTAATTCATGACAGTGTTAAATACTACTTCAATTAACCCACAAAGAAGCCACCTAAGATTTTCCTATACCCATACCCATCTTGTCTGACTAAGCAACGTGGTACTAACGATCAAAAAGTGTGTTTGCTTTTCTAACACGCCATTACAAATAAACCCAATACTGTTTCACAGTTGTATTTTTGCAGAATAAAATTTGATACTAATAAAATCTACACTAGTATTCTCTACTTGGCACCTACAATACATTAAAAATACAAACAAAACATTAGTAATATCCATTACATTATATTTTTAAACAGCGAGCCACTTTCCTCTACCATCGTGCTAGCTTTCAAGCAATTCACAAAGGGCACTATTTTTCATTTCTAGATAACGTCCGGGCTAGCTAAAGGCCTGTCTTATTAGACTTTCGTCCGTTTAGCTCGGGACCACCTTGTAGAAGGGTTTTTGTTACGGAGTATAAGAAGATACGTCACGGGAATCTGTCTGGCATTTGTTACTGTTTCTAAATGTTTAGATTGCGCTTGAAATTGTGTATGTTTATCTATTGTACTAAGTGTTTTATAAGATGTTTTGTTTAAGAAGAGCTGGGGTTTTTTTGTTATGTAGAAAGTATGATTAAAGGTACATGTTTTGATTGGATTAGGTATAGGTAGGTATATGTGCATGTCATCATAACAGCCCTTTAATGTCCCACTGCAGGGACGGGCCTCCCCCCCGTGACGGCCCTCCATCAAGTAACCCTATAGTATCCCTATACTTGGCCTCCTAATACCACGCTGGCCAGATGGATTGGTATAGGGTTTAATTTCAAGTTTTCCTTTTTTTTATTTCGTAAAGATAATATTTACGGATAGTCCCTTAGTCGGTTATTACGACACCCATGGGATGAGATGGGGTGGTGACATATTGTATTCTTACTCCGTGACCACATGTAGGTATATAGTATGTGCATGTACTTAATGCAAATTATTTATGAGATTATAAAATCTAAGAAAAGTTTAACTAAAAACAATTTAAAATTCTTAATGTACTCAACGCTTCCTCCATATTATCTGTACTAAACCGCTATGTCCAATTCTCTGCCGGGGATCGAACCCTCGAACTCACACCTAATTACAGTAAACACATCCTACTAATATTATAAATGCGAAAGTTCGTGAGGATAGATGGATGTTACTCTTTCACGCAAAAACTACTAAACGGATTTTTATGAAACTTTACAATAATAATAGCTCATACATCAGAATAACACATAGGCTACAATTTATAAGTATAATTGCGTAAATTGTCTAAAATACGCGGACGAAGTCGCAGGCTTATTATTTTATTGACAAATTTCGATCGACGACCTCAAAAAGGTCTCTGAGTCGTACTGGATGCGGAAGTCGCAGGACCGTGTTCTGTAGCTCGTGTTGGGAGAGGCCTATTTCTACCAGTGGACTGTGATAGGCTAATAATTGATTGATTGATGACCATAATGTAGACAAATGTAGTCAACAAAAGATCTGTACTAACTTACTAAATGAACATACAACAATACATTCATATAATAATACAACACATAAGACACAGTATTAGTGGACTAAATAGAGAGTAATACTTTTCTCTCATACATTTGTTGTAACCATTGTTGTTTTGAAACACGCCCGTCCATTTATTAATAGGACATATTTGGAAAGTGAACGACATGCAATAAATAAAGTTATACAAGTTAGAAATTGTACGGAAAGTTTAGTTAGATACGGTTAAGGGGTATTTGAGTTTTAATGGGGTTAAATATTTGTATTGCTTAGAGTCTATGGATGAGTATGTTCAGTGGATAGGTTATTGGGCTATGGAAGGAGACTACCTGATACCTGTCGTGATAATTAGTCTCAATATTATAAAAAGACAGGTAGTGACTTGTCATCTCGTTGAGTGGGCCCCACAAAACGGCCGCACCTACAGTGCGACAATGAGGCAACATGTCTTAGAGAGGCTAAAAGCTGCGGAGAAATGAGTCTGCGGGGCGCGAAATTCCGGTCAAACCGTTCAAGGGTTATGACACGTCGTTATGACATTTTACACTTCCAGCTTGGAGCATAGGATCCGCTCTTGCGTATTCCAGTCCTGGCCGACCAACGAAGGTAAGCCAGGCCATCAAGGAATCAGGGTCCGTGGTGTCGCCACTCACCAACAGCTCGCCACAAGCTGCCCCTGCGGGCGTATCATTATTATTATTAGTTTTGTAGTACCAATAATACAAACTGCAGTTTTGAACTTGGTTACTTCGTTATGTAAGGAGGTTACACAATACAGGGTAAACTATGTCTCTATATCGCTAATAGTCATTATAAAGGCAAAGATACACTAGGGGACAAAAGTTCCACGACATGGTGTCCACGACATGTCCAGCGAAGCCGGGATTTCGCCTTACATATCTTGCGACATAGCGCGACTTATGTCCGCAGCGACGTTGTCATGTCAAAAATGTTGCCAGACATGTCGAGCGAAGTCCGGCAACGTCGCGCTACTTCACTCGACGTCGCGCGACAGTGCCCTAGTGTATCCTTGCCTTAAACAATAAAAAATGTACCTCGTATTAACCTTATAATTCCATTAGCGTAGTATAAAATAATAATAGTGTGTAAAGGTTTTAACTGCGACCTTATTATCTTTGATTGAGATATTGTGGTATGCTAACTATAAAGTATTTAATGAAAGGTTTGATGTGTAGTACTTAGCGTTTGTGTGACGTCATTGTGTGTTTAACTATTTCCGTGTTTACGTATGGTGTATTTACTGTTTTTATTTTTTACTAGCTGACCCGTGCCTACTTCGTTAGGCCGCGAAAAAAACGCATCACTTTTTTAAACATATTTCATTACTGCTCCACTCCTATTAGTCATAGCGTGATACTATATAGCCTATGACACTCCCCGATAAATGGACTATTCAACACAGAAAGAATTTTTAAAATCGGTTCAGTAGATCCAGCGATTACCCCCTACAACGTCACAAACACACAATCACACAAACTTTACCTCTTTAAAATATTATATTTTTTATAGAAGCACATAATTTTCCACTTACGAGAAAAGTCTGTTTGTGTAGAGGGTAACTTAGTCTACCATTATGACGTTAGTCTAGAGGGCTGGTTTTGTGTCAAGGTTTTCTTCTTTGCCAGAGATATTGACTGAAGACTTCCCTTAGTGCCTTTTAACGACAATGAAATGGTGAAACAACTCCCTGCCAAACTCAACTTTTTTTGCTACGTCACAACATTGTTTTTTTTTTAATAATATGTACCTTTAAAAATATTAAAAAATACACCAAACACATAGTTACGTCAATCCGTTCACAATCATATTTTTCATTGAATACCGCAAAGCAACCCTTGTTCATGATATCAGCTTCCTCCTCACCAAACTTTATCCTAAATCAAAAAGTAACAAAATTTCGCCTGTATTATGTTAGTAGCTCAAAAAGCTCAATTATACTTCTATGTTTTTTTATAGCTTTGATATGCGATCTGTTATTATTAGTATTAAGTTGCTATTATGAATCCCAAACTAAGTGAATGTAAATAAATATGTCACAGTAAATTCTACCATTCGTGGGTCGGCCCATACAGTGATTGTACCACAAATGGTACCAACATAATAAAATCCAATTTGTAAGCTAAATTATTCATGGACCTAATCCAATTATATAAAATATTAATATCTATTTGTTGTAAATTCTAAGATTATTGGTTATGGAGATTACTGTTAAACGTAAAATTATTGCTCTTACGTAACAAGCTTAGATTGCGGCGATGACGTAGAAAGAAATAACACCGATAAAGTAAAATGAAGTCAATTACGGTGAATTAAGCTTGGTTGGTCTTGTTAGTTTATTTAGTTCAGGTTTTACTGGTCCATTTACTGGAGTAGTTTTGTCATCGGCACTTCAAATTCTATGTTTACGAGTGTATCTACCTCATGTAGCTAAAGCAAACAAATGTTGACTAGATAGGTTGCATATTAGAGAAGGGCCAAATAAAGAGCAGTCGTAACCGACACGCATGTATGAATCGCTTAATGAATGTGGACGAGGTCCAATCTGTTTGCCAGGATCGTGACAAGTGACGTTATTTCGTCTCTGCCTACCCCGGACGCGTGAGGCGTGAATTGATGTATGTAAATAAATAAATAATCCTCACACATTCACACAACGCCCCCTAGACCCAAACAAAGCAGAGCTTGTACTATGGGTACTAGACAACTGATAAACATACATGTAGTTAAAGATACGTTTTGTTTGTCTTGTTAATACAAATAATATGGAAATAAAAAGTTGGTTGTATTAAATTTTCAAAGTAAGGCTAGTTTTCTTATAAAAGGTAATAAATAAATAAATATTTTAGAAGGTTGCCAAAAACATCATCAAAAATGACCAAATTTGGATCATAATATTAGCATAGCCGTTACTACAGTAACGTAATTTCTATAGAAATAAAGCTCCTCCATACCTACTACAAGTTCATTCCTACACGTATGTACGCAGAAACTTGTCTATATCCAATCATCAAAACTCCAAGCAATTAGATATCGATGAACACCTGTACTATTATAAGCTTGCAGGCTTAATCATTACAACAATTTTGAAGGCTAAACCATGTTAATATGCAGCGTTAGTAATTACATTATCGTTAACTGATAAAGTTAAATACCTAGGGGTCAAACCCAACGCATTTTCTCACGAATTCAACATATCAATGATTCATCAAACATCTAGAAACCTGTATTAATTTATATTTATTTATGCAGTAAATAGTTAATAAACAAGGGTTACAAATCTTAACGGACTGATAAATTTATTTGCTGACAAGTTTCATTTGCTAAACCACCGTCTTCGATAAGGATCAAGGAACACATTTCATTTATTGATATGCATACAAACATACCTAGGGTCTACTTCCTATACTATAGTCTAAATTCTACCAACAAATTGTCTGCACCAATTTCGTAATGACATTATCATACATTATAGCCTATTATAAATTCTATTGCATCTAAATTGGCCCCTTGTATTCATAGTATGCCCCCTGAACTTCAATCAAATTCCATACAGAGCGATACTGATCTTATATCCTTGTTACTTTCCTACCAGACGTGTTGTACAAGAAATATCTGTGTGACATAACGTGTCCCCTTAGGCGTTGCTCACACAATGCTTTTTGACAACCTCATAAATCCCCTAGAATTAAACAAACTACATCCTTAATGTATTCAAAATAAGATTTATATTCAAATGAAGCATGTATTTAGAAATGTAGTACCAAATTGGCGCGTGCGTAACACACAAAGTTATACATGCTGTTGTTGAAATATATTTGGTGATTATATTTGGCCGGCGTGTAGCTGTTGGCTTAAGGCAAATGTATGTTGGTTAGCAGTTGAGCTACTAAATCAAACGGCAGTCAATTAAGATAAAGCGGTTCGAACGACAGCTATGGACAATAGAGCATATGACTAATACAGCGTTTTGTTTGGCTAACTGAATTACAACTGGGCCCGTCATACTTAGAGCCAAAATTCCAATATTATAATAGACGTTATCAATATACAAATGGCTGTGTATAGATCTATGTGTAATAACGGGTAATAGGCCAGAAGCGTACTGATACCATGTTGTCCCGTCGAATTAGTATTAGTTATCAAGTTTTCGAACTTCGAACTTTTTTTTAGTCGGTTTTTACATGAGATGGAGAATAAATGGAGACATCCATTCATTCTTGATGCGTTACCATACGAGAAGATCAGCATTAATAATCCCTAAAAATTCAACAAAAACACAAATATTTTTCTCCAGTATGTAACAGCACCTTAATATGCCAGTAGTCGTAATTACTTCAATAAGTACGCACGCCTACAAGAAGGCATTATTCAAACAAACCGAAACAGATACTGATCTTTAACAAGGATCTAAATTCTCATTCATATTTGCATAGCACTTAATTAAGAAACAATATATGTCTTTCTGTTATTCAAATGATGAAGGATTGACCATGCCGTTGTATGATTGCGTGCAAATATTTCAAAGAAGGGTGTATATTATTAGGTTGGGGAAAAAGTCTTTTCGTATTTTTGTATGAAAAGTCAAGACATTTTTTTCAAAGTTTATTTACATTTATTTACAATATATATGTACCGTTTTGTTGAACAACTTTCTGCCATTTTGTGGGCAGAGACATTATCCCGTTACTGTAGAAACTTTGGGACTTCTGATAAAAAAAAACGGGACAAATAGTTTTGGCAGTCCTCTCTTGAGGTCAACCTTACAGAACCTAAAGAATTCTGAAGAGACCGAAACAGGTGAAAATCTGAAGGCGCAAGGTCAGGGCTATATGGTGGATGCACTAGGACCTCCCAGTCGAACTCTCTTAATTTTTGCTGAGTGGCTAAAGATGTGTATGGTCTAGCGTTATCGTGATGAAAGACCACACCCTTCCTGTTGATCAATTCCGGCCGTTTTCTCTCGACTGCTTCCTTTAATCTCATCAGTTGCTGGCAGTAAAGATCAGAATCGATGGTTTTGCCGGGCGGTAAAAGCTCATAATGAACAATGCCCTTCCAATCCCACCATACACACAGCATCACCTTATTTCGTGTTAGGCCAGGTTTGGCCACAGTCTGTGAAGCCTGGCCAACTTTCGACCACGACCTTTTTCGCACGTTCTTGTCGTACGTGATCCACTTTTCATCGCCAGTTATCAATCTCTTCAAAAACGGCTCGGTTTCATTACGTCTCAATAATGAATCGCAAATGAGTACACGGTTCATTAAGTTTCTTTGAGTGAGCTCGTGTGGCACCCAAATATCGAGCTTTTTTGTATAACCAGCTTTCTTCAAATGGGTCAAAACTGTTTTGTGGTCAATTCCCAGTTCTTCAGCTACATCGTAACTACTAAAATGCCGATCTTGCTCCACTCTTTCAAAAATGGCGTCCATTTTATTCGTAACAGGGCGACCAGAGCGAGGTGCATCTTTAACATCAAAATTTCCGGACTGAAAACGTTTGAACCAAATTTGTGCTACTCTTACTGACACTGCATCAGGTCCATAAACATCACAAATTTTTTTCACTGCTTGAGTTGCATTTTTGCCTTTTTTATAATAAAATTTTAAAATGTATCGAATTTCTTCATTAGATTCACTCATTTTTACGGAGAGAAAAACAAATGAAAAATAGCGGGAAACAACTTTTTTTTATTTTTTTCTTTTCTTTATAATGTAACCTTTTTAATGTTACCAAAACTAGCCAGACACAAGTAGTACAGTCAAAGAAATTTTATAATAAGTTTATACCTACGTTATGCGAAAAGACTTTTTCCCCGACCTATTATTTAGACATTATTATGAAGTAGTAGATTTATAGACCAATTTTCTAAGCAATCATTTGGTTTCAATGATAATGGTAGCAATGCCTGACGATTCTGTTTGTTTCACTGGTACTTAACCTGCTTTTAACTATAATGGGGTTTTGGGTGATAAATATAATTACGTAATATAATTTAGATACAGGCAACATTTAAATTATAATTATTGCTAAATTATTAACGAAATTAAACAATGTCTAGGACATTGTTTCCTCCAAGGATTTTTGTTGTTATAGTTATAATTTAATTGAAGAAAATGTTATGTCAGTGCCGGAATCCGTAAAAATATTTTATACTAATGTCTTCCATAAAAACACTTAGACCAAATCAAGCAGCTATAGGAAGTTTGACAAACCCGTAATTTTGCTCTTATTAAATTCATTGCCACACTATGAATGTTCTCCCTGGACTCATCGCCTGTTATGCTTAGGTGTTTTAGCAAGGTCCCGCTGTTGAAACTTGCTTAAAGGAGTTACAGGTAAAAATGGATGAGATATGTCTCATATAAAATTCATGATCCTTGTACATACATGATTCACTGTGCAGATATCGCTTTAGCAGTCACCGCTGTCATAGGCTAATACACAACTTGCAAACCAATCTAGTCGTAAAATACATTCCAATATTGTGTCAAAGTCGCATGCAGAATACGATTTCCATTAAAATATTATAATAAGAATAAATACTTAAGAGACCATAAAATTTTGTATTACAATCCTATAAACATCAGTAGTATCCATTATTCAGTCTGTTTTATGTTTAAACTTGTGGGTTATTTGTATTATATATATTATCTTATTGAGTCAATTTATTTAAATGTTCTGTTTATGTTTTGACTTAGTTTTGGCGCCTTGTAATAGGCTAGGATATTAGTCTATTATAAGCTTTCAAAACAGACTTATATGGCTTTGGCCTCGGACATTATGAAATGCTTTCGCTTTCTTGTTTAAAAAGTTTAACAATCGCTTTAAACAATAACACAGCTGGAGATTTTCATTGACGATTACTTTGTGGTAATTTGTAGATTTTAGAAACATGATTATTACCGTCAGCTGTGATTAACCGTGCGGGGACGGGGGGTAGATATATCGGATCCATGCGAATGAGGAAGGATATTTACGATACTTACTATGTCTAATAGACAAATGCCATGCCGTAACTTATACGTAAGAGAGGATAGTGGAATGGAAGAATCTTTAGGAAGACTCAGTCAACGGATAAATAACTTTTAAAAGGTTTCCTACTTTCAAAAATATCATCATCAGCTCATTAATGTCCCACTGCAGGGACAGGCTTCTTCCCGTGACGGAGGTATACTTGGCCTACTAATACCACGCTGGCCAGATGGATTGGTATAGGGTTTAATTTCAAGGTTTTCCTTCTTTTTACTTCGTAAAGATAATATATACGTTTAGTCCCTTAGTCGGTTTTTACGACACCCATGGGATGAGATAGGGTGGTGACATATTGTATTCTTACTCTGTCACCACACGGATAGAAAAAATATATAGATTACAAAATATATTAACAATGAATTAAAGTGGCAAGTGCGTAGCACTCGGTACCAACGGGCATGTATGAAATATTATGTGTGTATCTATGTAGGCGAAGCAAATCAGGTTTATACTTAAGGATCCTAGTAATAGTATAATCGGGATTTAGTAGTCTCTGCTTACCCCTATGGGAATGAGACGTAAGTTTTTGTGTAGTACCTATTTATAGTATACCTACTAGCTGACCTGTGCCCACTTCGTTGGGCGGCGAAAAAACGCGTCCGTTTTTTAATCATATTTTATTACTGCTCCACTCTTATTAGTCATAGCGTGATACTATATAGCCTATGACACTCCTCGATAAATGGACTATTCAACACAGAAAGAATTTTTAAAATCGGTTTTTAGATCCAGAGATTACACTCTACAACGTCACCAACACACAAACTTTACCTCTTTATAATATTAGTATGTATGTATTAACAATGAATGCCTCCTATTAAAATAACTTTATGTATACATGAAAGTGCAATAATCTAGTTAAATAGGACAAAACTGGTCTTGAGTGTGGTTCAAAGCACAATGTCAACAGCCGGTCGAGCCTCGCGTGTATTGAACTAAGCTTCAAATAGGACTATTATAATTAAATATTTTCTGGTTATCTCAGTTTATATTTCTACTATGATTAAATGCGAATTCTTCGTAAGAATACAATATGTCACCACTCCATCTCCTCCCATGGGTGTCGTAAAAACCGACTAAGGGACTATCCTTGAATATTATCTTTACGAAATACAAAGAAGGAAAACTTGAAATTAAACCCTATACCAATCCGTCTGGCCAGCGTGGTATTAGTAGGCCAAGTATCCTTAGTAGCTGATATGATGATCTAAAAAAAAACCGCTTGAAAATCCGTTGCGTAGTTTTAAAGATTTAAGGTTATTTATACAGAGACTTCGTTTCATACTATGTAGTTATACTAAACCAATTTGTATTCATGCTTTGAACGTTGCATGTGCTTGTAAAGGCTTGTAAAGCTTAACCGTGCTCTATTCTTAATTAATTCGTACTGTAACAAATTAAAATCTAAAATACATTAATATGATTTATATACAGTAATGACATTGCGAATAGCTCTAATGACACGGTAGGGTAATTGGTGTGGCAATTCACCACGCCCCCAGCCTTATAGGTGTTGACCAAAAGGTGCGGTTGCTAACCACTAATTTTGATATTTATCTATAAGACTATTAATATTACAAAAGATTTTTTACGGCGAATATTGATTTAAAGCTTGTAATTATGGGAAAATCATTGTATATTATGCATCATGATTATGATATCATATCAGCCTTTATACTTCTACTGCTTGTTATTGGCGTTCTTTACCTAAATGTTAACATTTTACGCGTATAAGTACATAGGTTTCCCGAAGCCTAACCCTCTTCTTTGTAAGACATACCTACCTAGCGGTAGAGGGTGCAGATCGGGTAAAGTTAACATTTGTGTGTATGAAGAAGGCGGTTTCTTTTTGTGTGGCTGTTTTCTATCTGTAATATATATTTACAAAAAAAGCAACATGATTACTCGTATCAGTTACCCAGTATCCATAGCACAAGCTCTGCTTAGTATGCGACTAGATGAAATTTTGTCAATATCTGAAAAATATTAATATTATACTTGCATATAATTCTAGTCAAAAACATCCAAGACCTTATTACAACCATCTAATAATTCAAATGAAGAAACACTTAACAGTTTCTACATGTACTCGTAAATTGTAGTAGTTAACTGAAATGATCCCTTTAGTCTCGTACTAATGAAATAATGAAACACTCTAGTATTTTACGACCCCTTGCGTAAGAACTTGCTAAAGTTTATCGTTACTCCAAATGGGTCATCAATGTTTGTTGATAAATACGTAGTCTGTTTTATTAGAAAGTAAAAGGTAAACATACATACATAAACTCACGCCTTATCCCGTCCGAGGTAGGCAGAGAAGACAGAACGCCACTTGTCATGATCCTGGGTCACAGCCTCGTCCACATTCATTAAGCGAGTCATACATGCGCGTCGGTTACGAGTGCTCTTTATTTGGCCCTTCTCCAATATGCAACCTATCTGGTCAACATATGTTTTCCGGGGCCGACCCGCACCAAAAAAAGGTAACTATTTCTAATATTACGCTTATTAATCTATCATCATCATCATATCAGCCAATTGACGTCTACTGCTGGACATAGGCCTACTATTATATGCATTTATAATAATGTATGAAAAAATATCAGTAATTAAACAGGCTACCTTTATATTTGAACTTCTTCAAGACATTGAGGACTCCCATTGTTCAGGACATGTCAGATTAGAACTATCTAAATAAGTTTTTCCCTGCTACCATAATATTAGGACTCCTTGTAAGTCCTAGAAAGCATAAAATATTTAGCGACCATCTACCTTTAGAGTAGTATGTATTTTGTAAATTGTATCTCCTGAATTATATCCTGGAATTTCTTATTGGAATTGGTTATATTAATTTGATGAGCCAATTGACGTCCACTGCTAGACATAAGCCTCCTTCAAATATCGCCACCTTGTGCGGTCCTGTGCCCCCATCCATCGGAAGAGTTAACATGCTAGACACAAATTTTTCATCGTCTAAAATAAATCATTCATTGATCAGGCTTGATTGATGTTACAAAACCTACAAACTATAATCCACAGTTTCTGTTCTATAATCACATGTAACTAATTCAATAACAATGGTAAGATCGTATTATTAAAATCAAAGCACAAACGAAAGTGAAAATAAATACACTCATCAAGAGACATTTACTTGCCAACTCTTACGCCATTGACAAAGCTCATTTAAACTGTTACTATTGACTTTCATTAAATTAAATTAAATTCTTTATTTCAAACCAGAGATCAATAAAAACGTGTTAGTAATGTCTTATCCTAATGTTAGTTGAAAACAGTTATTAATAATATTTATCTATTATTGACATGGACATTAGGAGGCACATGACTATTGCCCAGTGACTAATAAACGACCCATCAATTTTGTCTGCCAGAGTAGCTAGTATACTGTTTGGACTGTCTCTGAATCGCCGCATCATGGATGCACATAGCTTGCGCATGATGGCAAAACTTTGGCCTCCGTAAACATGCCAGACGCGCTAAACCATCGAGGCGGTCCCAACAGCATCCTCAGCGCATTATTGTATTGAACGCGCAGAAAAAGATAACTACCGCACTAGAGATCATGCCCTATGTGGTGTGTGGGTTTTGGAAGCTTAGCAAACGACAGTTTAACGGAACACCAACAACATCCAGACTAAGGTCAATAATAATTGGATCTCACAAAGTATCATCCTGCTAGGGACTCAAACCCACGACCTCGTACACGGAAGTCACAGGTATTTGCTTGTAAAATCAAAGGCAATTACTAAAATCAAACCAGTAATGTAATGAATCTGTACAGACGTAGAAAAACATAATAATATGCTTGCTGTCTCTTACGCCATTGACAAAGCCATCATTCATAGACTAACAGTAACAATACTAGTAGTTATTAATAAGTATAATAAGTAAAGTATAAAATTAACACAGACATTAGGCATGCCTTTCTCTCTTTGACCCCTTACCTTGACTCGCCGCGCCCTGCGGCTCGCATACCGAGCCACACGTCATTGCGAACGCGCTCTATATTTGTTTTATATTTAGTTAACATTGTTATAATTATTATTTAGAGTTTAATTTATGATTTTATACAGATCTGTTTTGGTAGCTTTCGTTTTTTGGTACACTTGGTAACAATTTTTGTTATTAGTTTAAAAATTAACTATCGTTTGTTAAAGAAATCAATTGTTTTAATATGTTCAACGAATATCAGGCAAAAACTTTTTTAGAGTCATTATTTTTTTTATTAGACGCCTTCTTAGTATCATTGGACATCAAGCACATTCAGTATTGCGATACAATTGTCATTATCACCGCGGAACGGAGGTGTCAGGCCATGGTATTGCACTGATTAAATTTTACCAATACTTGTTACAAAATTCGCGAGTATGAGAATTCTTAAATACTAGATTTATTAATTCCACTAAGAAAACAAGCAACCCAATCAATGGTTATTTTGGCCAATCCAGAACAATTTTGTCAAAACAGTAATTTATTAATAGAAAGTAATTCTTATGTTTCTTTTCACTATACCTACGTATTGAACAAGATGGTGCCGTTTCATACTATCCACAAAACACCACGTAACATACACTATCTGCCACTCAAAAGTGACAATGAATTTACTTTATTGCTCGTGACTGTACCGGATAGAAAGTAGCGTTAGTGTTTAACTTAATTAATGGCTGATGTTAGTACAACACACTCGTTATTTCAGTGAAACGTAACAATACTTTCCTAAACTTACAATTTACAGCACATACGAGGGTGCGTTTTTAAGTTCGCGGAATGGAATAGAAGGGGATGAAATAATATTACAAAATTATTTTTCCTTTTCAATATATTCACCTAAAACCCAATACTACAATACATTTCTCAGATCTATGAATTAACTTGTTAATACCTTCATAAAAAAATGTTTTATCTTTCTCTGAAAAATACGCCGAAACTGCATCCTTCACTTCTTCATCGCTTGAAAATTTCTTTCCTCGAAGCTCTTTTTTCAAATTTGGAAAGAGATAATAGTCACTGGGAGCCAAGTCTGGACTATAAGGTGGGTGATCAATGATATCGAAGCCCACCTTATTCAAAGCAGCCAACGCAACTCGACTCTTGTGAACAGGAGCATTGTCGTGCAAGAGCAGGACTCCTTTGGTCAATTTTCCTCTTCTTTTTTCTTTGATTGCTTCTTTTAACCGCTCTAAAATTGAAGCGTAGTATTCTCCGGTTATGGAAACACCTTTGTCTTTGTAATCAACCAACAAAATTCCTTCTGTGTCCCAAAAAACTGTCGCCATGAGCTTTCCCGCCGATTGCGACACTTTGAATTTCTTAGGCGGTGGTGTGCCCTTTTTATGCCACTGCATGGAATCTGCTCGATAAGATCTGGAGTGGAGACCTCAACAGAGCGCCCAGGGCGGGAATCGTCTTCAATTGATTCCCTGCCTTGCTTAAAGAGGTTGTGCCACTTGTATACCATAGTTTTCCCTGGATAAGAGTCCCTGTATACAGATGACATCTCTTCCAAAATGGTTTGAACATTTTTTCCTTGCTTGGTAAGGAACTTTATAACGGCGCGGTACTCGATTTTCTCCATACTTCACAATTTCTTCCAGATTGAGTTGTTTGAGGGACGATAGTTCAAAGACTAGTGACCTTATTATGATAATACTCGGTATATATACTAATTATTAGTCACTGAACACGTTAGTACCAAAACGAGCACCCCCACCAACCTCCTTCCCCTCCATTCCGCGAACTTAAAAACGCACCCTCGTAAATTAGATGAATTCCTTGTAAGCCACTATTCGTGATATTTGCCTAATGTCTTAAGTCAACGAAGCTTAAAACGAAAATGGATAAAACGAAGTCAAATAGTTATCTATACTAATATTATAAAGAGGTAAAGTTTGTGTGTTTGTGACGTTTTAAGGGGTAATCTCTGAATCAACTAAACCGATTTTAAAAATTCTTTCTTTGTTGAATAGTGCATTTATCGGCGAGTGTCATAGGCTATATAGTATCACGCTATGACTAATAGGAGTGGAGCAGTAATGAAATATGTTTAAAAAAGGGACGCTTTTTTCTCCGCCCTACGAAGTGGGCACGGGTCAGCTAGTAAAGTATAACGTGATAGGTGACTCTCTGTTCACATTTATACTGACAATGATACCACATCGACAGTTTAAAATTGACACTAATTTTTAAGGTGTGTATCTTTATTTAGATATGTTCTTCTATTTGTCAAAATCTTATGAAAATAAACAATTTAGAAAAGTAAATGATAAATAATTAACATAACTTTATTGTAGTCTAAGTAAAAGTTTCGATGTATTTTTTTCTCATTATCGACTTAATTAATCTATAAACTAGACTGTGTTTGTGCAATAATTTGTAGATCACACTGGCCATTTTACTATATTTCACCGTCCTCAATCGCATACGACCCCACTAGAAGGCAATCACAGTAATAAACTCAGTCAACTAATAAGAATTAAACCTGACTAATAAATACAATCTAAACCTGTATATAAATTCGTCGTATTAAATGTAGATCGGCCCTGGGTCACTGGTATCACAGTCGTCCCTCACCTGGCCGTCATTCACCTAGTAGGGGGCCGTCCTACACAACGTTTCCCGCTTACTACAATACAAATTTTAGATCATAATCTTAAATTTTCGAATACGATTATGCAAACTAATCAATATAAGACATGATATACTGATTCAATTGTAAAAGTATGTATTCAAATCAATGTAATCGAAGTTCTAATTAATTAGTTAAGTGATTGGCAATAATGGCAATTTTCTTGTCATGTTATTAAATAGACAATCCAATAGGCTAGATATTATCGTTTCAGATTAACAGGCTGCGTTCTGAAAGCGTGATATCTAAATCATATAAATTAACAATTACAAACAAGCCTTAAGCCGGATGCATAATTTAAAAATAATAAATCAGTTTTTAATCACACTTCATTAGAGGCGTTGTTTGTGTTACGTTACAAAGTGGTTTAAATGCTTTGCCATGTTATATTAGATTTCGAAATTTGACATCATAGTTCATTGCTGTGTATGTTTAAGTTATAATTATAACGATTTTATTAAAAACTAAATTAAATATGTATTAATTTTCATGATTCGTAATTCAATCGCCGCATGCGCGGGTCACGTTGAAATGATTTAGTTTCAATATGCACTAACGTCGGTGTAAATGCGCCTGTCGGCCACTACTTAATTTATACCGATTGGCCCTTGTTTATTATTGTTCTGTTTATGTAATAAACTCAGTGATTTTGCTTTAGAATTTATTATAATGTTAAGCAATACGTTACTAGTAATATATTGATATTTTTCTCGTTAAAACATTACGATCTTTGGTTAGTTAAGCATTTATAATTTGTTAGTTGATTGACAGTTAGATTGGTGGATACGTCGTAGATAAATTACAAAATCATTTCAATAAATAAAAACGTAATGGACTCTTTACCAGGATATAGAAATACGATGTAATGTTAATATTACAAATGTAATGGATTGTCGACAAGAATAAATCATCAGATACATTGTTAGTACATTGAATGAGTAATATTGTTATAAAAAATCTAATATACCATAAACTGTAGTAACGAGGAGATCCGTATGACCTATGACTTCACTACTGTGCCAAATAATACCTTCTGCACAGCTGCTCTGGAGTAATATAGAGTAACAATACTACGTGAAATAAAGCATTAATGAGTCTCTCGATAGAGTTTTTTTTAAATAAACCGTGTGGAAGTTCTTTCCCAAGATCAGGTTATTTTGTAGTACCAATAATGTGCCCCAAAAAGAGGTTAATGGCAAAAAAGGGTACTAATTAGTGGTGGACGTGTACTAGGAAAATTCATCTAGGAAATTAACAGTAGCGAATGAGGTATCTAATTTACAATTTACCTTACTAGGTAAAGGTAAAGCACTAGATACACGATAGAGATTTAAGAAAGAACTCTGTGCATCAGTGATGCAGCTTATTAATTTGCTGTCAGCTATAGTATGACCGACTATCCATGATTACTGACTGCTACGACTTTCTGACTACAAGAGATACATACCTAAAATAAAATCAGTAAGGTTTCCCTCGTATTTGAAAGGGCAGTATTGTACGTGCTAAAATTATCGTGAATAATATTGAAATACAGGATTGCAATAGCTAACTACGAGTACGTGCAAATATCCGATGTGAAAACTTAACGTGAACAAAGTAATTACAGAAAAACATTATTCAAAAAGGAATCGTATCTCAAATTCAACTTTGTAACAAATAAAACTAAATTTTATGAAGTGCCCGGACTAATGGCTCGCATTAAAATCATTTATGTTGGCAATTAATACAAGTTGCCTGGTGTTTCTCTACGTTTCGTGGCGTACCTTGAGGCTATGGTGCATACTGTGCTGTGCACAGCAAATGGATGAAAGCACGCTATTCTCGAATGTTCTACACAAATTATTATTTGTATGAAATGTTGGATTCTAAAGCTTACTAATCCACTATGTAAAAGTAATAATATTCTTGTAGTTAAGTATGAAATAAAAGAGCTATGTAGTTTTCTATTATAGAAAACACGTTATCATCTGAATACTTCAAAAAGAGTTGATAGATATTATATAAAAACGAATCTCCGTGTGGTGACGGAGTAAAAATACAATATGTCACCACCCCATCTCCTCGTAAAAACCGACTAAAGGACTATCCGTGAATATTATCTTTACGAAGTAAAAAGAAGGAAAACTTGTACCAATCAGTCTGGGCAGCGTGGTATTAGTAGGCCAAGTATCCCTCCGTCATGGGAGGATGCCCGTCCCTGCAGTGGGACATTAATGGGCTGTTATGATGATTATGATGATAATATATTCTGTACGCTTCTGCATTCCTTTATAATAATACCGCTGTTAAAAGGCAAAAAGTTACTATAAATTATTATATTAATTTCAATGGCAATTCAAGCAATAATTATGATAACTAATTATATGTTTCATTACTGCATTTTGATTTCTTATCCAGAAGCTTATTTGTATAAATAAATACCTTTTATATAAATATAATATAATAATATTTCATGTTAAAGAAGTATGGGCATTTTTGTATGGAGGCCGTCCCCACCCTTGTAACACTTACACCTATACATCAAATAAAAGGACTTGAAAAGTGAAGCATTTTACTGTATGAAACTAATCTGTCAGTCATGGGAGAACAGAGTTATTGAGGATAAGAGAATAAAAATAATAAACGATAATATTACATACTTTATGGTAATATTTACTTTAAAAGCACGATTGAGTCAAAGGCTATCTTACTAGAAGACGGACCATACATCTAGATCATCCTACATCATCCAGAAAATCATCCACACCATTTTCCTAACTTTCGGATAGCGTACCTCGCTAAACTAAACATTCAGAGAACCATTTATGAAATGTTCTTTATCCAGCAACCATTGCAGAAATAGTAAACGACAGAATTTATGTTCCTCAGGCTCGGCAACGGCTCGATTAAGACTAATAGGTCGATAACCAGCTGGTTCGGACTTCTTTTGTCGGGTTTCGGTATTCCGATAACCACGGCGTCTTTCCACTGTTGTGGGAAGACACAATTTGATATAGCGATATTGAAGATGCATGTTAAGGATCAAGAGACGCTCGGGGAATAAATTGATGTCTATATTTGTTATTCTTTTTGAGCCGGGTGCTTTTTTAGGGGCGAGAAGTTTATATGTCCGTATGGTGACGGACTAAGAATACATGATGTCACCATTCCCTTTCGTCCCGCGGGTGTCGTAAAAGCCGACTAAGGGAATCCTTACGCAGATGTTATCACTGCTAGAGAAGGCCAGCGTCGTAAAGTAGGCCAAATAACCCTCCAAAATGAAAATGACAACACACCAATATAAACGGTCCCCGGTCGCTCCGCTATTCCTGGTCAAGGTAGCGGTCATGGTAACGGTGGAGTAGGGGGTGCGAAGAATCTCCGGGGGAGGTCAGGATACCAACACAACCTAGCTTTGGCCTTGGCAACATACAACGCGCGCACACTGCGGACCGACGAGAAGGTCGTAGAACTGGATGAAGAATTGAGAAGGTTACGGTGGAACATTGTTATCTTATCTGAAGTCCGAAGACAGGGGAGGACTCGATAACCATGATAAATTAAGTCTGGTAACCTGCTCTATTTCCGGGAGGGCGACCAACAGTACTAGGGAGGTGTCGGGTTTTTACATCCACAAGTCTCTCGTGAACAACGTGGTGAAGATCGAGAGTGCCCTAGAAGCCTCTGCGAAGCTGGGCCCTAGAAGTGGAAATGAGTGGAGAGTAAGGTTCTTTAGATATGGACAAAGAAATCCACGGGGCCAAACGCTTGCGGACTTCATGGAGAAGGAGGGACTTTTTATGATGAACTCCTTCTTCAAGAAACGTTACTGCCGCAAGTGGACTTGGATTAGTCCTGATGGTGTCACTAAAAATGAGATTGACTTCATCATGTCGACAAAACGCCTTATATTTAATGATGTCTCAGTGATCAGTTCGGTGAAAACCGGAAGCGATCACCGGATGGTGACAGGCTAATTAAATATCAATCCTAAGCTGGAAAGAAGTCGGCTGATGAAATCTACGCTCTGACTTACACCAGTCTACATCCCGAGAACTTCCAACTCATATTACAGAACCGCTTTGAGAGCCCCAGCGAAGCATTAAATTGGAAGTAATTGCCGCGTCAGGTCTTTATACGCAACTTATCTTTCTAATATATCCAACTATGCATACGAACACAGCGCTCAGAATTGCCCGGTTAAAGTGGCGGTGGGCAGAGGACGTAGCACGGAGAACCGACAGCCGTTGGGGTTGAAAGGTTCTGAAATGGCGACAGGGTGGAGAGACCCCCCACCACGACCTAGTTAGGAAGGCGGGAAACCGATGGATGAGGGTGCCAAACTCGCCATGTTTGGAGGAGGCCTATGTTCAGTAGTGAACATCAATTGGTTGATATGACGTACGAGTTTTTATATTTACAAATGCTGTATGTTTTTTATTTAAAAAGCGAAATTCATGGTTTTCTGGATGATGTAGGATGTTCTAGATGTACGGTCCCTCTGCTAGTAAGATAGCCTTTGACTCTATCGTGCTTATATAGTAAACATTAGCTTAAAGTATGTTATATTATTGTTTATTATTTTTATTCTCTTCTCCTCAATAACTCTGTTCTCCCATGACTTACAGACTTGCTGTCATACAATAAAATGCTTAACTTTTCAAGGGCTTTCATTCGATGTATAGATGAAAGTGTTACAAGGGTGGGGACGTTTCGCCCATTCTTCTTTATTCTATTTGTACGGATATGTATAATTATTAGATATAAATTATTAAACTGCAATTATTCCGTATGTCGATATCGGTTAACTAAATTATTTGAATTTTATTGTACCTACTGAAAACGTGTCTGTTTATAACCTGTTGGGTTCCGTAGACTCATGAACATTTACGTGTGTTGAATCGCTATTTAATATATTTTAATATATTTATAATTTTATATAAAAAGAAGTAACATTTATCATTGGGCTCAAATATGCACACACAACGCCATCTAGCCCCAAACTAATCAAGACGTGTACTAGACAACGATTAAGCAAACCTAACTACTTTTTAAATACATACGTATATAAATATACTTTAAAAGCACCAGACCACACAAAGATTTGCATTGATTAGGAATCGAATCCAAGAACTTTTCTTAGTAGCTACGTACTATTACCACTACGCTTCAGAGGTATTTAATAACGTATACTCGAGTACCTATATAGAAAATAAAGATTATAATCGAAGTGTCTGTTTAAGACTGTTTTCAACCGATTTCAAAAAAAGAAGGAGGTTCTCAATGCGGTTGTACTTTTTTTTATACCAAAACATCGAAGCTCAAATAAGTTCCCACTATTTAACAAAGGTACCCTGAAACGCGTTCTCTACTATATATTAATAACACACTGTATTATAATTATGCATCTCAACAGACATCGGTTATACTCAAGTTAAGCAACGAGTTATGTTCTAAGTGTTATGATGATTGATTGTGGGGGTTGAGGTCCACTTATTTAGATAACGATAACTATAAATACCTATACTATGTTATGTTAATTATTATTTTAGTCGAAAATACACTTATTTAGGCGCTCCTCGTCAGAACCCTCGTCCTCAATCATCATCATCATCATAACAGCCCATTAATGTCCCACTTCAGGGACAGTCCTCCTCCCGTGACGGAGGGATACTTGGCCTACTAATACCACGCTGACCAGACGGATTGGTATAAGGTTTCCCGTCCTCAATAAATAGTGGAAAACTTGGCTGAGTGCAGCCTTCTTCTTAGATGAGCAAGATTTGATTTGGAGAGATACCGACCTACTTAGTCCTATTGCTGGGCAAAGTTCTTCCTCAAAACTTACCAAGCCTTTAAGTCTTTCGCGATCTCTAGTCAATTTTGCAGCCTGCTTTGTGGGTGGTAGAAGATACGGACTAATACGGAAGAAGATACGGATAGAAGATACGGATATAAGTAAACATATTATTTACAATCTTTTGCCCGCGGCTTCGCTCGCGTTAAATTCGGGCTAGCAATGAGGGTTAAAAAGAAGCAAAAAGTAGCCTATGTTACTCTCCGTCCCTTCAACTATCTCCACTTAAAAAATCACGTCAGTTCGTCGCTCTGTTTTGCCGTGAAAGAAAGACAAACAGACAGACACACTTTCCCATTTATAATATTAGTATGGATATCTTTTACATACAACGATCTCGTTTATCGTCAAACAAACTAATAATCACACGCTACATCACTACTAATTCCAACATCCAACATTAATTTAACTTCAAACAATATCACACTCAATTCTTCTACGTCTTCTATTTCAATCTAGTTCCACACTGACCGTTCTATAAATCGCGAGAACAAACTGTCAATTACAATGTGGGTATTATACGCTGGCTCACTATCTGCCTCATCTGCGTATCGTTGTAAATGTCGACAGCGAAATACAGTTCGTTTGTTGAACTCCTTAATTATCAGTAGATAGGATGTATTGCATCCTTAAAGGCTTAATTACGCATTGCCAACGCTAAAGGTTCCAGTTAAGGTAACGTCGAGACTAGGCAAATTGTTTATGACTTATTGTGTTTGTTTGTATTTATTGGTTGATGATGAGCGAAGTAAGGCAATCCCTTATGTAGGAAATCGTCTGCTCTTTGAGTTAAACTTTTGAAATATTAAAAGTAATAGTTAATACTTCATAAGTATGAAGTATTAACCATTGTCAATTAAGCATAATAAGTACTTACTTATTATGCTAATTGACAATTATTATCAATAGTACAAAAAATAACAATTAAACGTATCGAGGTGTTTCATAGTGTTTGGTTAGAAAGACGATGAATTTAAAGACTGTTGGATAGAATCTTTGAATTAAAAATTACTTTTTACAGTTGCAACAGATGGAAGATTTTTGAAGTTTTGTTGACCAAGGCTAGAGTGTAAAAAACTTCCTAAGTGGCTGCCTTAGTGTGCAAGCATGAAGTAACTGATGACATTATATTATAATTTATAATCAAAGTTACTAACATTTCGTAACAAACTAACTGCCTAATGAGCACATTGCGGAACCTAAACGCGATTGACGCAGTTTCTATGGTAACTTGCGTATGCGTGCGACTATCGATTAAAGACAGTAATTCGAGTAATAATTCGCTATTGAACTGTTACCTTGGCCAGTTAAATAAGTTTATATCTGCAGTAAGGCCTTTCCCAAGTAACACAGAAAGCATTGTAACAAGCAACAAGTGAACTTATATAGAGCTTAAGACCCGTACAAACTCTTATATAAGTTCACCGAGCGTCTTGAAGCTGAACAATGGCATTTGAAAATCATTGTAATGCTTTACGCTGTATAACAGTTGGATAATGGCATATCAGAATGCTTTTGTAAAGCCTTTAGCTATTTTTAGTGCTTTTGGTTCTACAAAGACATTTTAAAGTAGTTAATAAGTGCTTGAAGCTGTTTTACAGCACAAACGTGAACCACTATAATGCCATGTAAATCCGATATCCAGCTCTAAGCTGTTTTTTGTGCCTTTTGCTGTGTAAAAGCACTTGTAAGGGGTAAGTAAAAGCTTAATGCTGCTGAACAGCATACATGTGAATCAATATAATGCTTGCATTTTAAAGGAAGAACTGAGTGCTGTTGTGTAGCTAATAGCTCTTAAAACAATCACACGTGAGTAGTTGTAATGCTCGTGGCATTAATTGGGCTCACCGGGCTGCTTAAGGCTGACCACCATTTTGTAAATATTTTATAACCAAAAAATATTTTCTTTCGAACCTATTTATAAAAGGAATTGTCATTTAAAATATTTATATAACTTAATTTAATACAGTACAAGCAAAACTATGATTGTATTTATTCAAAACTTATTCTGTACTAGAAATACACATTTGTTTTGGTTTTACACACATCAGTTTTATAAAACATTTTGTATAAAAATCACAAAATATCGAAGGCGCGTGAAAATTTTCAATGAAACTTATATAAACAAGTACAGTAAACTACACTGCGCAGTAATATTTGAAGGCAAGAAATAACAAACGAGTCAAAAACTTATCCGATGAATTTGTTTTGATGCAAACAATAATATGGCGTCACTCACTGTTTTATTTTGACTGTCTTTACTTATCCTTTTTTTGATTGTAATAATTTGCAGTGTTTAGTTCACTTTAGTTCTAACTGTGAACACTTAAAGTGCTCGAATAAATCTTTTAGAACATTTAAATGCTAGTCTAATGCTTTTGTAATGCCGTTGGCATCTTCACTATCAATAACATTGCTATTTTAATGCTTCTGTAATGCAATAGGCTATCTTATTGACCATTATAATTCTTTCTTAATGCGATTGGCAATATTATTGACCAAAATGATGTTTCTTTAATGCGATTGGCATCTTTCTTGACCACAATAATGCTAATATAATGCGCCAGTATTGCTATTAACCAGCTACTGTGAACCCATATAGGGCCTAAAGCTGAATAATTTGTGCCCAAATAAGCATTACAGTAGCCATATAAACGTTTATAATGCTACTATAAAACTAACTCACAATGCTAAAAGGATACATGAATACTCTTATTCGGCCCTTATAATGCTTTGATGTGTTACTTGGGTTCCCACTTGTTTACCTTTAAGTTTCCTACTTTATAATACACCCTCAATTTAAATAGCCCTTTATAAACGTTGAATGTACGTAAATTTAAGAAGGATCGGAATTTCTTCTAATGCGCTCACTGAATGTGTAATAAATTGGCATGACTATTTAAGTTGGAACAATGAATATATTTAACTTTTTTAGTTTGGGAAATAAATTTAATTTTTAATGATACAGATAATCAATTTATGAGATGTTTAGATACTGATACATGTAAGCGAAAAATTTGTTCTACCAAATTGGGTATGTATTGGTGTTCCGTTGTTGCCAAAAATGTTAAGGGCATTTTATTAATTTACATTGCGAGAGTAGAGGGATTTCTGTGTGTAAGAATCACACATCATACTTTTGCGCTTTTTTATCTCAACAGCATCCTAATTCGATTAAAAAGCATTTTAGATATGACATCTGCAAAAGTAACCTAGTGACTGTATTCCTACAATGAAGAAAAAAAACATGCGTAAAATCGTATTCTTAATAATGAAAAGAATTTGCTAATTATATTTATAATAAACTTACGATTATCAACACAGTTTCGTTACAATTTAGCATGGTGACTAATACAATTATTTAACTTTAAGTGGCCATTATATTTGATTGTATCAAATGCAGATTAGATCAATTTATTTTAGCTGGGAACTGAAGTTAAACAGTTTGCCTACTTACATAGCTTGATTAAGTATTTAATTTTGATATCTTTAAAGAATAGCTTCTTAGAACTTAATTTATTAGTTTAGTAGGTAACTTAGCTGAATACGAGTACCATGCTGTTAAGACGGGTTAGTATAGGATTCCCTGTCGAGTATTCCTTCTATTACAAAAAAAATCAGTGTTGAATAGTTGTCACTTTTTGCTGTCAAGACCCGAAAACATAAAGTGGACAGATCTCAACCGTTGAAGCGAACATCAAGGCAGCTGAGATGTCGAAAGATGGCTAATCATTTAGTGATGATTGATGCTTAATAGCATAAAGTCAAGTAACCTTATTGTAAGATAAGCAGTGTACTAAATGTAAAGATAATCGCTATACAGTATAAAATACATATGATAATATCTTAACAATCCATAATTTTCCAATACTCAACTTTGTGCAACAAAGTGGAATGTCGATTTACATAGGCCTTCAGTGTTGCCCTATAAACTTGTCGAATTAACGTTTCTAGCAGGCATCATCCCCGTAACGGGGACGCGTATCTAACGTCGCATAATAACACGTCCGCTCGCACCGCCGGCCGTCGCGCAACTAATCAATTGGCGCGCCGCGTGATGTCTTCATCAGCCGCCTGAGGGCGTAACGCCCTGTGCTTGCGCACCTAACATAGCTTTTATGGTTTCTGATCCAATATGGTTCTCTATTATAATTTCATGCACATGTGAATAGCTTTTATGCGAATATTATGTTACAAATTTTGATGTTTAAGATTTTTGATCAATAGAGTAGCTTCAACTCCGTTACTGACTTGTTTATATCTCAGCAGAAATTATAGTCATCAACTACTGTTAATAACTAAAATTCGTTTTTTAACGGGAAAATTTAGAACTAATTTCCAAAAGACAGAAAGATAAACCAATTGAGGATAGTCATAAACCCCCTTACTCATTTGTGTAAATATGGACTTCTGTACCTACCTCTTGTTTTATTGGTTTCGTGTGAGCTAAATGTAGTTAGAGTAAAACTACATTTAGATCCACGTCTCTGTGCTCCGTGCTTCATAAAGTCCATGTAGCTTATACATATTTATACGAGCAGTTCTATTACGTCAGGTGCGCTCTTCAATACAGTTAATAATTGCTGTCATAAATTATTATGTATATACTCAAAGTCAAGCAACATTAAATCCAATTTGGTCAATATAATGTAGCAATAAATAAACAATGCAACACACACACAATTTAACGGTCCATACAAAATCAACTGCAACATACCATCCTATTAACATTTAACAATGTATGAGAAATAATATCGCTAAGCTTTGCGTACTTGCAATTCGATTTATTTACCAATTGAGTCCCACTTAAAGGAATCAGAGTGCGGGGAAGGAGCAAATTGAACAGCATTGGCAATTACTGAAGACAATGCGTGCGTGAGAGCTGGCTGCGTGCCCGCGAATTAGACTTGTTATCTGGACCCTTAGGTAATTAGGGATGGGTTCCCACGCGCGAACACTCACAGGTGTATAAGGACTTGCTTTTCTTGTGAATAAGTATTGCGAGGCCTCAAGATTAGACAAGTCAAAAGTTTTGAAAAGGATTATTTAGATAAACAATAGTAACGTAATCGTCTTTACGCTTTAAATCTGGTTCGATGCAGTCATATATTGCCATTTCATAAAAAAAGAATCCTATCCCTGCTGATATCAAAGATATTTTACAAGGGTAATGTATTTAAAAAATGTATGTAATCAAACAAATTCTTATTCAAATCAATAACAAAAAAGGATTCTGGAATTCTATATAGATATGTCTATTAAAATCTAAAACTTAATGAAACCAATGATACATACATCTACATATTAAATAAACCATTAGTAACTAGTGAAGTGTAACATAGGAAATAAACATTAACTAAGTGGAACTTGGATATATTTTAATATTGAATTAATGAACTTAATAATACTTGAATACTGGTAGACAACCTAGCTTTGAGATAATTTCAGATTATATTTCTGACGGCTTTGTAGATTTTTTTGAATATAATCAATGATGTTGTATATAATTTGTTGTGTATAATGTACGACTTTGTACCGATATCATAACAGCCAACAACGGAGGTAACTGCGCTTACTTAAAACACGCTAGCCAGACGAATTTTTTTGTGTTATCATTCAGTGGACTTGCCTAGATCTGGATCGAGATAAATAGTCAAAACGTAGTTCTTAAATTTCTAAGTAAAACGAAACCTGAAATCAACCTGGTCTGATCAGCTAATTATTAAAAAACTGCCTGTCCCGCCAGTAGACATATAGTAAAACAATGCGAATGTAGGATAGGTTAGGGAAAAGGTTAATACACCAAATTGCTCTGACTCGACAAGCGTAAGTCTATCCATATTTAGTTGATACCAATAATAAAACGCTTTACTTCCAAATACATACCTAAAACCATTTCAATTTAGTAAAAAGCTCTTAGCATTTAGGCTTTAAACAAAACTAATATACCAATACTAAGCTATAAAACAATTATATATACGAACCCTTTAAGTAAACTGACAATATTAATTTGAATCGAGAACATATCGAGAATAAATAAATCGAGTACCGAGCGGATCCGAGTAAAGTGAATCGATTCAATTCATGGCGTAAGTTTTTAATAAGGCATCTATTAAGTTGACGTACGTGTGAATGAGTTTTATTGCCTTATGTGTTTGTGAGGGGCATTGGCACGTCTCTTAATGATTTAGTATTATATTATGGACTACTAGTATTATATTATAGAGGTTTTAGGTTGAAGGTTCCTTTGGCATACTGCTAGGATGGAGTTCTTTTTGTGACAAAAAATAATTAGGTATTGATAAAATGAGTTAGTTTTTGAGTTTTTTACGTTCATTACAATTATGTCGAAACTCTTTTAGTCGGGTCGTAGCACATATAACGTAACGTAAAGGGATCGGTACCGCCTCGCCTTTTGCCTCGGTGTCAAACGTCAAAAATCCGATTACGTTACGATTCCGATTAGTGTGCGTTGCAGTAAGGAGTTTCATACAAATAATACTAAACGGCTCGAGTTGATACATTGCTGATCAGTTTACATTACGTTATATGTGCTACGACCCTAAGACATGATTGATACTTAAAAGACACACGTTGCATCTCCTCGCAAGTCAAACATGGCATGAACATAGCTGTTGTATATGGTATGGATGTTTTCTATTTTTACAAAAACGTATATACGTAATAGTAGCAATGGTTTAGAAATATTATAGCCGTACTTTTATGCCTGTAAATATCCTCTAGAATTACAAACAAATAATTATTATCACGCTCATAAAACTTCATAGCACAACGCGCGTTGATGTCTTTTATTTGAAACAACAAATAATGCAATATTATTTGTGTGATGACAATTGATGTGTGACGCTACTGGGACTAAAACACAAAATAAGCGTACCTTGTACTATTCAGTAGTACTAGACAAAAAGAAAATACATATTATTATCACATTTTTATGTTTTAAGACAATCATAAGTTTATGCGTGGATTAAACTTCCTAGCTCATAAAATATCTTCAGATATTTTAGACCACTGAAGCTAACTCTAAGCTGTGGATGCCATTTTAAGTGTTATTTTACATTACGTCTTATATATTTTTTATGTTTAAAAAGACCACGAAATGTTTTTTATAAATTATAAATAATCCTCACACATTCACACACCGCGCGCCACCCTGTCCCAAACTAAGCAAAGCTTGTACTATGGGTACTAGACAACAGATAAACATACTTAAATACTTTTTTTTTGTAAATACATACATATTATACATAGAAAACACTCAGATCAAGGCAAATAATTATGTTCATGCACACAAATATTTGCATTGAGCGGGAATCGAACCCGATCGATGTTGTATAACCACCACACCACAGAGGCCGTCAAAAGAAAGTAATGTAATACTCACTACTTTCAACATTATGTTTTATTTTATTTTTTTGTTTAAAAAGACCACCGAAATGTTTAAAAAGCTAATTACCAGAAAAAGCATAATAACTTTTATTTTCTAAAACGTAGTTAAAGCGAGTCGTATATCAACATGCGTATCGTACGGTAGCGACAAGGCGACAAGCGACACCGCGCGCCAATGTCGCGTGTCGCACTTACATGTCCCTGCCCTTATACGCGTTGAATAGGCGCAACCTGCGTGCTTAACTTAAACGGAATACGGTGATGTAATTAGAAAAGTTTTTATTTTGTTTTATTTTGAGGTAAGAATTTAAGATTTGTTAGTTAAATTTAAATGTGTATATAATGTAGAGCTACATACGAGATATCCGTGTGGTGACGGAGTAAGAATACAGAGTGTCACCACCATATCTCATCCCATGGGTGTCGTAAAAAACGACTAAGGGAATATACGTGAATCTCCGTTCTTTACGTAATAAAAAGAAAAAAAACTGGAATTAAACCCTATACCAATCCGTTTGGCCAGCGTGATATTAGTAGGCCAAGTATCTCTCCGTCACTGGAGGAGGCCCGTCCCTGTAGTGGGACATTAATGGGCTGTTATGATAGGTAGAGGTGTTGCTGCCGAGCATAACGCTACGGATTCGAACCCCATGGATGACTGTTGTTTGCGCGATCCACAATTTTTTGTTCTTTGTGTTGGTACGAAAAGAAGAAAGACAATGGAAAAAATTGGTACTCGAGGCGGGACTCGAATCCGCGTCTCTGGACTATACGCGTCCAGCGCCATGACCACTAGCATCCGTCTCGACTACCAAATTTAACCATTGCTTTATACGGCGCCGGGCCGCAACTTTGTGTTGGTAAATTGATTTTTAGTTATACTAAAGTTTCCGCGATAAATGGCATGAGTCCTAGTGTAGGAGTTATTATTCAAAATGTAATACATATTTGAATGTAACATCTAAAATGCCGCCCTAAAAAACGTAAACGGAATACGGTGATGTAGTTAGAAAAGTATTTATTTTTATTTTGTAGGTGTGAATTTAGATTTATTTGGTTTAAATGTTAGTTTTAAAGTCTACTTAGTAACTAAAGACTTATGCCGAATACTTAAACGTCTTTTAAAAATAAAGCGGCGCTTAAACTAGAAATTCTCATACAAATGTCTAGTTTAAGCGCAGCTGTACTTTTAAAAGACGTTTGAGTATTCGACCGTGAGATGAGATAATGACAAGACTGCAAATTACTTCAAAAGAACTCAATTTGTCATTAAATATACTTGTTAGAAGAAATAACGACTTTAAGGTGTATTTAGGTATATAGAAAGCTTAATTGTCAATTCCATGTTACGAAATCCCCAGAAGAAGCATTAGTGATTCGCCATTTCAAGACCAATAACGCAAAATTAACTAGGAAATTCCATAGTCTATATTCCTTACATTTTGCTAATGAGGTCATTCTGCAAAACTTCTCGGAACAGTATCGATGAGAGCCCTAAGATTTGTAAAAATAAATAGCTCAGTATTTATAACCTATTCTTACACTTTTAAGGTTGGCAAGTCTAGATCATTCCACCTGATTGAATGCCTCGTATTACTTTAAAATATACCTTTCAAACAAAAAAAAACGCATTAGAATCGGATTATCAGTTTGGTAGCTAGGATGCTACAGACAGACACATTTACTTTACACACACACACAGAGAAACGTCAAACTTACGAGTATAACACCCCGTGCGTCGTTTTGGCGTCGGGGGTTAAAAATAATATCCTTATTAGAAGAAATAACGACGTTAAGGTGTATTTATATAGAAAACCTAATTTCAATTCTACTCGTATGCCAGAAGAAGCATTTCAAGACCAATAACGCAAAATTAACTAGGAAATTCCATAGTCTATATTCCTTACATTTACTAATGAGGTCATTCTGCAAAACTTCTCGGAACAGTATCGATGAGAGCCCTAAGATTTGTAGAAATAAATAGCTCAGTATTTATAAGGTTAAGCAAGTCTAGATCATTCCACCTGATTGTATGCCTCGTATCACTTGTAAAATACTTTATTGTAAAGTGGGCGGGTCGCAGTGACCGTACACCTTTAACATTTTGTCTGCTTGCAGTTTTAGTTCTAAATAAAATATTAGATACATCTCGAGATTTGGTGTGGAATTTCGTTTTGTGTGGGAACAGGTGTTTTGCTGTGTATCTTTTGTTGTTTTGGTTTGATGAAATTATCCATTATTTGTCTAGATTAAGCGTAACTGTAACTTGATCGTTATTCAGTGTCACCGTCTATTACGTGCTGAACCCTGCGGCAGGGGTCTACCTTCTCAGTATTTACAAAACCTTTGCATCTCCAGCCTTTGCACACTGAGCGCCTTTCCTGTAATTACCTAATCATAACAGCCCAATAATGTCCCACTGCAGGGATGGGCGCCCTCCCGTGACGGAGGGATACTTGGCCTACTAATACCACGCTGGCCAGACGGATTGGTTTAGGTTTTAATTTCAAGTTTTCCTTCTTTTTATTTCGTAAAGATAATATTCACGGATAGTCCCCTAGTCGATTTCTACGACACCCATGGGATGAGCTGATGGGGTGGTGACATATCATGTGAGTAATTACCTAATTACTCGGAAAATTCCAAGCACTAAGTCACATATTTAGAAGTAGATTGCCATAGTCATGATATTTTTTTCGGATTGACCTCTAAAAAATAGTACTTATTTAACCCAAATACTACCTAATACATGTGGCGTAAATTTGATGCTTTCAGTCATTGCACTAAGTAATATATACCTACATAGTAGATGTACCAACAATGTACCAAAGCAATTAATTCTATACATAAATAGTTATCATCGACCCAATTATAATACGAGTAAAGAACTTAAATATATAAAAGTGAATGTTTGCCCGAGTGGGACCGCGTACGTACGTTTTGCGGATTTATAGCAGCGCCTCCCCGTTAGCTTTATCTATATCAGCTGTGCGCTATGGAGCTATCGTGCGCGCGCACAGCCATCTGCTCGATGTACTACAATGATACATACGGGGGGAATTCTGATACTGAATATAGAAATACTACTTGGAAACTTGAACCAATATACTAACCCTTCTAGCTTTCTAGCACTAGCGTATTATTAGGCCAGTTACATGACCCTTAATATATTTTTAGTAGTAGAGTCACGCTCTTTACTGCATGAATTGACTTACTCGATCGGGTCAATGACACCTCTCTCACAGAAAACCGACGAAAGCAGCAGTTTCTTTGACTGCTATCTGAACAAAATAGTCAGCGACCCGGCTGTACCCTGGAATTGCTGGAGTTCATAAGTCGCGGTCACCACTTAAGGACGGGCAACTATACTTGCTGACTGGCTAATCTGGTAGCTTGAGCACCAATTGTACTTATTGGGGTACTAAACTAATTCCTCGAGTCTTGGACGATCCCATCGAGTTCTTGAGAAAATCTCAAAAAAGAGAGGGGAGTAATAGCAATTCACACTAATTTACCGTAAATGGATACAATTAGGAGATTTGCAGAATCAGGAAAAATAATGGACTAACTAAATACAAATCATATAATTCGAGCGAAAATCAATCTGTGTGTATACATTATTCGACGCGAGTTAATGATACACTGATTAACAATATTCGGGGCAGATAGCAGTGAGTTGCGCGAGGGGGGCGGGGCGAGGGCCGACGCGATGTTAGATTGTGCCTGCGCCGATTTATACCAACCTCTACGTATTAACTGATATCGCCCACTAAATATGCCATTATATGCGAAACAAATAATACTCTCTCACATTTACGATCCCGATTGGGATTTTTGTTTTTATTTATTGCTTGAGAATGGAATTTGAAGGCGGTTGAAGATAATAACAATATTTTCTGTAATGTTCTACTGATATGACTGCGGATTATGCTATGGCATGCTTATTAAGTGTTGTATTAAGAGATTCTTTATATTATTGGGTATGGAATTCTTTTTGAATAAAATTTAAAGTACTTGCATTTGTGGGTTCGATTTTGTTTACACATAAAATACCCTTAATGTAAATAAGTCCTGTAATACTCGAGGATTTAAGAACATAATGAAAATTAAATCTCTTGCTAATATTTAAACATTTGTTTATGTAGTGTAAGTGAAAGAGATGTTAAAATAAAGGGATCATAGGAAAGCTTGGTAGACATAATAAAATTTTTAAAAGAAATAAAACAACTCGTAACAAACTCTGTACTAATCTAATATGTAATAGTTGGCCAAATTTTTCTCTATTACTAAATGAAATTTAAAAACGAGAAGCAGAGCGACATTTAAAAACGAGAAAGAAAAATCAGACGAAATTCTATGCATTGGTACCCTTTTTACCATTATTTGCCTTCCTCATCCATCGGCTTCCCGCCGTCCTAACCAGGTCGTCGGTCCACCATTTGAAGGTTCTCCCCACCCTGCGCTTTCGGGTGCGCGATCGCCATTCTATTACGAGTTCATCATTAAGATACGTAAGATACGTCATTATAAACGAAAATCAACTGACCTTCGAAGTAACTAATGGCACCCTATGTACAGGTGAATTTGTGATAAGAGTTTTATTCACAAAGTCATTGTAGAATAACTTCTATCTTGATCGACATTTATGACCTTTTCAGAACCAGCACTGTCCTGAAAACAAAAATAACAAATAAATAAATATTCATGGACATCTCTACACAGCGCCATCTGTTCCCAAAGTAAGCTAGGCTTAACCTGCTTGTGTTATGGCCATGGGTAACAGAACAACGGATATTAATACTTATATACTTTTTTTTGTAAATACATACATAATATACATAGAAACACTCAGACCAAAGCAAACAATCATGTTCATGCACACAAAGATTTGCATTGAGCGGGAATCGAACCCGAGACCTCTGCGTAGCAGCCATGTAATATAACCATTACACTACAGAGTTCGTCTGATTTTGTAGAAAAGCTTCTCCCTTAATCAGCATTTATGACCTTTTCAGAACCAACACTGTTCTGAAACCATAAAAGGTGGTTACGCGTTTCGTAATCTTACCCCGTGGAGTACACTCCAATAAGCTGAAAATTCCTAACGTTTTAAATTTCGAATTCCAGTAGTTGAACTGAACATAATTGGTGCACTCAGTTAACTTCTACTTTCTTAAATACTTTAAAAAGCCAAATAGCTACGATAGGCTTAATCTGTAAGTCTGAGCTGTAAACTCAGTTACAAAATACAGTTACACTAACATTATCAGTGAGAAAGGAGCTCAAGAAAAGCTTGAAGCGACCTGCAGAATTAATTCAGCTAAGATATTACTGCTCCGATAACAAATTGGAATTCTATTACACTAAAGCTTGCCCTGTTACTTATTTTCTTATCCAAAATCGTATTGCATAGCACTTAGCATTTTACAATGTGAAACTCTCGTGATGCCTTCGCTTTTGTTGGCATTTTAAATATTATATTCAATTCTGTGAAGTATTGAAAATTATAATGTTGGCATCATCTTCTAATCTTTATTTGCATTATTTTTAATTCTTGGTATACCAACTTTAATTTTTTTTTTACTAAGAACGAAATATTGTTTGTTCCCAACATTTTAAAGTTGATAATTTCCAGTTCTTTCTAAAAAATATCCGATGTGAATATTTTTTTATGTTAGAACTAATTATAATAGTAAATAATGAAAGAACTATTTATTTGACCGATCTAATTGGGTGTATTTTTACTTTTGACGTAATAAGTGATAAAGACGTCAATCAGTTCTTGGTCAATTAAAACTTCGCAGTTGTATTGTGTGCAGGTATTTTTAATAAAATCGATTTAGTAATTGTGTCTCCCAAGTAAATTCTAATTTGCGTAATAAATAAAAATGGAGTTTTTTTTAAATGTATTAATTTAAAATAAAATGATCTGAATGTTAACAAAACCTTAAATGATAAGTCCTCACACACAAATTAACAAAATAAACAGCTTATTATGTCCGATACTCGTAGATATACTATCATTCCTATCACACATGTCGCACGCTATGTTAAAAACGAAATAAAGCCAATTTATAAATTCGTCTTCAACACAAGCATCATTAATTATGTTGCTGGCTGGGTGGCTGAGAAAAACTTACTCCACTCATTCCGCTATCAATACCATCGTATATTGTCCCTTTTGCTCTTTCAATTGTATCATCTTCCTCCTCACCTTTATTATGACCTATATCACTGTTTCCTTCTGTCTTCATTACAACTTTATTGTTATCAAAATAAGGTTGGGTTTTGTGTACTGTGTTTTTTAAAAGTAACTTTTTCGGAAATGTGCCAATGTTAGCGTCTCTTTCTATTGTTTTGCTCAGCAGCTTCCCCGGCGTTAATGGTGTTATCTGGAGCCTCGAACGCAGGCACCTCTTCGTATATTTCTTTATCTTGTCCACTCTGTTGGCGGTTACCAGGATTTTGTTTTTTATTCATTTGCTAATTTCGAAAATGAGAAGGCGTTCGCGATCACATCTCACAGTGATCGTAGATTTAGGCTCGCGCGCATTAATAAAATTAACGAATGTTTTTTAAATTAATTGAACGCATCGTACTCGGAATTTTATTATCCATGATCGGATGCGTTCTTGGTATTTGTCCTTAATTTATTTGAACATGTTTTGTTTTTTTTAAATTTAATTCAGCAAGTGTATTCAACTTATTTACTTACTTTAAACTATAGTCAAATTATTAAAAAAATTATACTTATCTTTATATTAAGTTAATACCAAGATATTAATCCACGTAAAACCAAACTTTAGGCCCAACACGTATCTACTTTATTTTTTAAATTTGAAATTTCCATAATCATCATAGTAGAACTCGTTCTACAGGCGAGGGACTCTTTCAGTGATGCAGGAAAACTGGGCCAACATATATTTGTTTTGAATTGAATTTTGTCTAAAATTTTTATTCATATGATGATGATTCCAGAGCAGCATGACAGCTCGATCTGATATCTGACTGTCCAGGTTGAGGTTTACCTTTTCTTTGATTTTTTCGACTTGTCTGAACTAACTTATATTATACTTTTTTGATTCCTACGAGAGATTGGTGGCGTTTGTCTGTTTCGATCTATAATTTTAACTGTAGCTTCAATTTTAAGTAAATTGTAAATATTCTAACAATTTGTGATAAATTTGATGAAATAAAGCATTTTGAAATTTGAATTTGAGATGAAAAGTGCGAAGAATTTTAGCTCGTTACTATCCCAGCCTAGAAACATTATCTATACTTAATCTTTCGCCCTGAATACAGGATATATCAGTGACATATTATATCTATTATTAAAGTTAGTACTATACTTTAAGGAAGTAACTGCTATTGGTATGAGGAAGTATTGATCATGTACAAATGCCGTGCGTAATGTTACAACAACTGGCGATTTTGGCATAATTAGCAAAAATGTCCCTCTTTTATTGAAAAACTCGTTCCCCGCGTTTCTTTATCAGAAAATTTATTTTTGCCTGCGACTCTAGTCCACATCCCTTATTTGTTCCCGGTAAATGAAAATCTCATTGTATATTAATCGGAATGTTTGCATTGATCTGGTTTTACATAGCTTATAATATTATAAAGCTAAACATTTTATTTTATTAAATACGTGTTCGTGTGGTGACGGAGTAAGAATACAATATGTCACCATCCCACCTCATCCCATGGGTGTTGTAAAAGCCGACTGTATTAGTAGGCCAAGTATCCCTCCGTCACGAAAGGAGGCCCGTCCCTGCAGTGGGACATTAATGGGCTGTTATGATGATTAATCTTACGAACGACTGATTCCCGAAAGATGAAATTACGGTGTACCAACTGAAACCTACGGTGTTCCTCTGATATCCATAAAGTCCATGACATCGAGAAGTCTCTCCGTGTGGTGACGGAGTAAGAATACAATATGCCACCACCCCATCTCATCTCATGGATGTCGTAAAAAACGACTAAAGGACTGTCCGTGAATATTATCTTTACGAAATAAAAAGAAGGAAAACTTGAAATTAAACCCTATACGAATCCGTCTGCCCAGCGTGGTATTAGTAGGCCAAGTATCCCTCCGTCACGGGAGGAGGCCCGTCATTGCAGTGGGACATTAATGGGCTGTCATGACTGAGTCGTCCTGGCGGGTTTTACTCCACTATAGCAAGCCCCGGTATTTTAGTTTGGATCAATGTGTAAGATGAACAAAACGAAAAAAAAAATTAAGTTTCTCAACGAACTTACAAGATAATGAGCAAATGCAATAATAACCATAAATTTAAACTACGACATAAAGCACCTGCCTTACCTACAACCGTTATTAAACCATACCAAGATTTTACATTATTACAATAGTACGAATAAATGAATATCATATCGAACGAGCGCAAACAGACTTGACAGAACAATCCACACCACTTCCCATGATTGTTTACATTAAATTACAACATAGGGTTTATAGGTGGTACGTTCATAATAGTCGCCAGTTCGAGTCTCAGTCGAGAGTGCTGTGCCTCGGGCGAGGGCGGGGCAAACGCATGCGCGGCCACCCCGAAGACGACGCCCCACACGCGGGATTTGCACAACACCTACAATAATATTGTAATATAGAATATTTGTTAATGTATATCACTAATCTCTAAGAAGATGTTAGCTTTAACCAGAAAAGTAGAACTCAAAATGAAATTTAAGAAGCTTGTTATTGGGACAAGTCTCCCTCCTTCATGTAATGGGAATGTCGAAGTAGTGGGACCTTTATGGGTTCGTAGAATAATGATGATTATTTATTTAAAAAAAAACATGTTTTATGCTTGATTTTCTAGAAATCGAAAAGATCGGCGTGACCGAATCACAATATATCAATATATCACCCTCATATCCAATAGAAAAGTTATTTATTGCATTCCATGTTGAATAAAGTAATTCCTAACAACCTCTTCTTATCGATGGCATTATTCTAGATCAATTCTATTGTCATTATTGCAACCAAGAGCATTATTCGATATCAGGGAAAATTTATAGAACATTCATTCATGTAGGTAGGTGGACATACAAGCTGACAAAATCAGATGGGTAAAAACAGTTAATTAAATAGCAATTATACAAACTAAAGAGGTTTAAAGAGTCGATCTAAATGTCAAATCTAGGACGAATTGTAAGCTATAGACACAAGTCTAAGGCTGAGTATAACAATAAAACAGACATTACGTAACAAGGGCTTTGTGCCATAAGTGCCTACATTCACTCTAGTTATAGTGATGTGATAGAGTGACATTAAGTCTTATCGTCGTCGTCGGAAAAAAAGAGTATTTCAATGAGCTTTTTATGTTTGTTACCGAAATAGACAAAAGAATGAGTTCCTCACTTAGGTTTTTCTTGAACAATAAACAAACTGTTATTAGTTTTAAAGTAAGTACTTTCAATTAAACTTTTTAAATAAAAAAATATTTATTATTTACACTTTGTGTTTGTTAGTTAAATGACTGAAAAAGTTCATTCTATACAATTCTTGATGTCTAGTGTCTAATGCAGAATTGACGATTTTAAAAAAAAGTTTAAAAAAAACTAGGGAAACACATTTTAATTATGATTTTTTATTATAATATCTTCTTTATCGTTAGTGGTCAACCTGGGTTCGATATTTGTTCAAGCTCTAAGTCTATGACATGGCTGTCAGCTTCACAGCTGTATAATATAATAGGAAACGATTTCAAAATTTAAGTTTAAAATACGTAGTTGTAAAAAGGTTTAAGTACATCTACGTCCCAACACTATAACAAAGAAACACATCCACAATAGCCCCGAGAGTCGTCACTAACAATACTGGACAACTCATTGATGTATTAGCAGAGATAACGCGGTGAAATCACATGTGTAACTACGCAATGTAATGAGGTCGCGCTATATACTCGTACGGGCTCGTGCGCATACCGTATTGTTCTTTCTATGATCCGATTGTAATTAAGTTACATGAGTATCAAGGTTTTTGTGTGTTGTAATCGAAATGTTTGTAACTTATACTTACTTTAGATTTATGACATTCTGTGATCAATTGTTGTTACAAACAAAACCGATGGATGAGGGAGACGCAGGACCGCACAAGGTGGCAATATTTGGAGGAGGCCTATGTCCAGCAGTAGACGTTTATTGGTTGATATGATGCTGATGATGATAAATTGTTGTTATTACCATGATCATATGCATACGTCAGGTCAGGCATACATACTATCAAGCAAATAGTTACTCGATAGAAATTGTTGAACTTTTGGTTGCTTAATAATGTAACTTTTTTTTTATCATAAACACGGCAGTATGACTATATCGTATCTGTTGGAAAGCGATTATCAGTCCAGAAAAGAACCCAACGTATGGTAGTCCAAAAAATAATCCATCGGCATCACCTTGCCGATTCGGCCAAATGCTTCTTTACACCCAATAAATAATAATAAATAAATAATTCTCACACATTCACACATCGCCACCTAGTCCCAAACTAAGCAAAGCTTGTACTATGGGTACTAGACAACGGATAAACATGCTTAAACACTTTTTTTTTCGTAAATACATACATATTATACATAGAAAACACTCAGACCAATGCAAACAAACATGTTCATGCACACAAAGATTTATTAAGCAGGAATCGAAGCCGAGACCTCTGCGTAGCAGCCATGTAATATACCGACTGCGCCACAGAGGTCGTCTCGTCGTCGTCAATATCATACGATAGAGGATAAAGTTGTCTAGTACAAACTAATAACCTTTACAATATTAACTAAAGATAATAAAGCATCAATAGCTAACTAGGCAAGAGCTTTAAAGGGTGAAGTTTACAGCCGTTAGTCATCCTCCGTTTCGCAAGAGTACGCTGTGGGTCAGGGCACAGGAATGCAGCCTAATTGACAGATTGCTGAGGACGCGGGCCTGTGTCAGTGTCGCTTAATAACAACCTCTTGTTGTTGCTTAACATTCAAGGCATTGTTGCCTTGGAAATTACGTTTAATATATTTGCAAAATTTGACTTATTTGATCGCGAGATAATATGCTTTAAAGATATTAATCACGTAGCAGCCAGCCACTAACTTCCCACTGCGGAGATGGTTCTTCTTAATATATGGAGGATAATACTATGTCTTCCGTCTTTGATAAACAACTTAACAATTAAGTATTAATGTTATAGTCGTGATGCCATTGACTGGACATGTGTTCAACTGTTTAAACTAAGCACATCTGTGATCAACTATGAGCTTTAGTAAAATAATTCCAAAATCTATACCATAAGTACCTACATACCGATCAATTTTATTGATAGATTACATTGATACCAATATAAATATTTACAACAGATAATTATGCATTAAACGCTAAAATCTACGAGTATGTTCACCAGTTTTTCTTCAATCAATAATGGCCAATAAAAAAATTCCCATTATCAAAGTTTCCTCTTGTAATACATGTTTTTAGTTTGTAAAAGTACTACGCTGTTTACCTTTTTTTTTTTGTAAATTGTTTTTTTGTAATTTTTGTAAATTTGTATTTTAGTCGTATAGTCTGTTTTGATTTAAAAATATAAACAAGCTAATAAAAATCTTAAAATAGCATAAGACTTAAACATGTAGTCACATGTTAGGTGTACAGGCGTGTAAACAGCTCTTTATCAAACTTCCATAGTTTACATAAATGGAGAAGAAAGTTTTAATTGACTGCAGATATTGTATTGTAATTTATTCAATAGGAACGCGATAATAACATAGGGTTGCTGCATAAAATAATCCTCATATAATTTTGTAACTCGGGTATATTCTAAAATCTATTGAATAACAAAATCTTTTTATAAACATTTTCAAACTACGCAATCTTGGAACTGCAATACCAAAAGTTTGTCAGAAATATCTTCATGATTTAGCTTTTGAATTGAGCTGTAAGATTGACTGTTTTTCCACTGACCAGTTTTGCAGAATTTTAAATACAAGAATAAATATTGAGTAATAAAATCTTTTTTTTTTTAAAGTAATGGTACTAATAAGCTTGGATATCTTGATTATCTATGTAATCCTTGTTGTTATATTAATGAGAAATAATTGCATTTATTCTTACCTAGGTCTGCAGCAGTTTTTACAAACTTTACACACACACACACACACACACACACTTCGATTGACATTAAACCATTGCGTGTAAAATGAGGTGGCATGCGTTTATTAGAATTATGAATCAATACAATAATGTATAGTGTACAGTGATACATAGTAACATTTGTAGCACGCAATGCAGCAGTTACGAACGCCTAGAGCGCCGTCAGCTCGTTTGGAACCCCCTTAGGTAAATAAACGAGCAATACCAACTGTAGTCAGGTATGCCTTATGTGAACTTATTGTAGACTAACAGGTGCTAGGAACTTCGTATTATATTACATTAATTGGGATAAAATAATATAAATATTGAACATGAAATAATAAGTATTTTGCTCAATAGTTTTCGTTACGTAGCTAATATAAACTTAGTTTTTTTTTAATCTAGATTATTTCCATTAAATTTTAAAACCTGCCTGTTAAACTGGTAAAAACCTATATCTATGTAATAAAATTATTTGATATCTAGTTGAAGTACTACTTTTTTAAACTTTACCGTTTAGCACACAGTAGAATATTGTCATTAAAATATTGCGTGAAAAACGAGGTGGCATGCGTTTATTAGAATTATGAATCAATACAATAATGTATAGTGTACAGTGATACATAGTAACATTTGTAGCACGCAATGTAGCAGTTATGAACGCCTAGAGCGACTTCAGCTCGTTTGGAACCCCTTTAGGTATAAACAAGCAATAACAACTGTAGTCAGGCATGCCTTATGTGAAGCATACTAGACTAGCAGGTGCCAGCGATATAATTAATTAATTGGTATAAAATATTTCTTATTTAATAAGAAATTTGGTAAAATAAAAAGTTCATTACTTAATGGAAAGATAAACTTTGTTTTACAGAAAGCACTTTCATGTGTTATAAATATTTGCCCGACGACCTCTGTTGCGTAGTGGTTATATTACATGCCTGGTCTCGTGTTCGATTCCCGGGTCAATCTAAATCTTTGTGTGCATGAACATGATTGTTTGCATTGGTCTGGTTGTTTTCTATGTATAATATAATGTATATAAAAAGCAAAAAAAGGATATAAGTATTTTAATCCGTTGTCTAGTACCCATAGTACAAGATCTGCTTAGTTTGGGACAAGATAGCGTTTGTGTGAATGTGTGAGGATTATTTATTTATTATTTATGTTATTTTTTAATTTCCACATACAATAAATGGAAATATTTACTCTCAAATAGCCCTATACACTCCCTACTATTTCTAACAACAATACACAACCATATAACAAACCAACATCAATAAGAAATTACCTTCCAAAGGTTCACTAAATACTAATAAGATAAAACGTTCATATTATCTACTAACACAAATCAAATCGTCATCAGTGATTAATTAACTTTAATTGTACACTCCGGCTAAGTAAGATAACTTGAAGTAGGCACCACTCCGCTATCGAATCTCTTCGACTTCGACAACGTGACTTGAGATGCATTAAGATAGTGTATTACATATTTCGCCACCTATACGACCTTTTAGAGAACCTTTGTAATGAATTTACGAACAAGACGACGCAAAAATGTCGGAAGATAGAGGGTCGATGGTATTGTAGAGATTCTAGAGATAAAACATAATGTGTGTATGATTCATAATGTTTTTGTAGAGCGTGTAAAAGATCGCGGTTTAGATTTTTAAGTGTTATGATTGTATTTTTGTTAGTGTAAATGTTTAAAAAAAAATTATCATGTATGTCATACTTATTCGTAAATGTTGCTCAAATGAGCACAGGAATTTATGGGCGGTTCCTATCGTCCTGGCTGACAGAATCGCTCATCTATCTTTTCTAGAAAGAAAAGGAAACTGCATTTAACCATTTGATGTATGTCTTTTTCACCTTTACTGTGTTATTTTCTACGCCTGTTTTACGTTAAATTATTCGTATTTCGTCACATAAACTGTATAAAAAATATAATAATTATTAAAAGTGTCATAATTTAAATCTGATACCTGCTAATAATAAAAGCCTAATAATCGCGATCAACACTTTAGTCGCGCACTGTGTCAAGGCTTGACGATTATACCCCATAATGGCTTCATTACGTACCTCGAAGCGAGTCTAAGTGCATTATGTTAATACCCATACGCGAGTTATATCATCCAGGCACGCGATCTACAAAAAAAATGGTACAGTTTGAAATCCGAACCCCCGCGGTGTAATGCCCGCGCCTCTTTGGATTGGCAGAATGAGTGACGTTCACTGTCCTTATTGGTCGATAAGATTTGACAGATAAGTCTTGAGCGGCCCACATAAAAGACGATGTGTCTCTTCCCGGTCTTGTATAAATTTTTTAAAACGGTATCGCGCTAACAAAAAGGTACATTATCTTATACTCCGTCCGGTCATCTTGTATCTATCACATGGGAATGAAAACATCTGTCGACATTTTGTTGTTTGTATTGTCTTTTTACGTGCGCGAGCTTTATGAAGTGATTGTACGTTGTTTTCTTGTTTGAGTTATGTAACTGCGTTGGTGATCGCCGGCGGGTCGTTTAGACATTGTTCGCTTGTCTTGGTGGAGAGATGAATCCCTGACTGTATATAGTTCAGTACTGTGATATTGATTTTCGCTATAAGAACATACCTTGGTACCGTCATTTCCGTTATAAATGTTAGTTTGCGTTACGAAAAAATAACAATCTCTTTCAAAATTAAATATTCTAGTTTTGTAGAGTCTGAATTCATTATTCCCTTGATATTTCGAGTCTAGGGTAATTCTTGTACACCTTTAAACCTCGTAAAAAAACAGATATTGGAAAAGCCTAGCAATGAACGTAAAGTGGCCTCTTGGCTGACATGATAATAATGGATTAACAATATACCTCTTCTGGGCTGACGTTTTCTACTATTAATAAAATAAGTAAAGCCTACTACATATATTTATGCTACAGCCATATAATGCTGATGTTTCATTTTGAAGTATCTTATGATTGGCAGTTTTGATCATACTCTTCGATTAATTCTGAGTGAATTCACAAGGGTAACACTACATGTCATTAGTTAAAGAGATTAAGTTACAATAGAGATATATTAATAATTATATAGAGTTATATTAATAATTATATAGAGTTATATTAATAATTATAGTTATAGAGATTAAGTAGTAATTAGTTATAGAAATTAAGTTATACTTTATGTTTGCTTCACTATTGCATTAGGTTTTACCTGTAAAAATAGTTGTAAGTCTTGGTTATAAATAAATAAATAAAATAAGGTGTAGTTTTTAAAATGTCACTAGCTACGTTTCCCTAGGTTTGTAAAGCATTAAATTAAGTGATTCAAATTAAATTGCAATGAGACTTACTTAGGTATGCGTTGATTGGGTTTCAATTTAACCTAGTGTACCAACTATGTGGTCGTTATTTACACACGTGTACTGATTTACTACTTGACCTTATCACAAGTCAATAAGCAAGATTAGGAACACCTAAAGGTTTTCTTGTAAATATAAATATATGAATGAATATAGACGAAACGCAACTGGTTTGTAAAGTACTTGGCGCTTAAAAGGCTCTACCTACCCCTATCGGAATAAGACTTGAGTAAAGCACTGAATATGCCTTCTAAGAGCCCTCTTTTATTTTTTTTTAATTTTCTTTAATATCTGCCTCTTTGGAGTCATTACAAATATTCAAGCAGGGGTCATCCCACATTGCAAATATTATGTTATCATTTGTGAATCAACTTCGATAAATAATTTATCATTACTTGACTGACACACCTTTACTCCAATAAATTAAAAGTATGTTGTTTTAGGTGGCAGATTTTGTTCATTCTCACCGTGCATAGAACAAGTTCAGCGCACGTGCTTAGCTCTTCAAGAACACGGTTTCCAAGAAATATCGACCATGGAGGTTCTGCAGACAGAACTGAAGGTTACCAGGCGGACTGTTCCTGTTAGAGATTTGTCTTTTCTTAAACAAAAGGTAAGTCCTTTTTTATGTGTACCTACTTATATGAGAAAAAGACAATTAACACTTTACCTTTTGATACAAAACAGTATTTTAAGCAATATTTTGTAATGTTATTTATTATGTTAGGGATACAATACAGTTGTCTTTAAAGTTTATTATTAATTTACAAAAATTTTTACCTATAAAGCTTAGGTATAACTAAAATAATCCGAAAAGAAGAAAGACAATGGAAAAAATTGGTACTCGATGCGGGACTCGAACCCGCGTCTCTGGACTAGTAACCGTAGTAGAGTAACCGTCTCGACTACCAAATTTAACCATTGCTTTATACGGCACCGGGCCGCAACTTAGAACTCAACTGTACAACGCCATCTAGGCGCGACAGCCGTAAACTTCCAATGTTGCAATTGAAGAGTATACGTAATGGTTTTAAGTTTTTGTAATTTAATACAAAAACTTAATAATTTTTACCTATAAAGCTTAGGTATAACTAGAAAAATCCGAAAAGAAGAAAGACAATGGAAAAATAACAATGGTTTATTATTAATATTTGTATCTTATTATTTATTACTTGGCATCGGTCTATTGGAGACGAGAGATGACCATTCGCTACTACTTGGGCTTTGAATATCAACTCTCAATTCTTTATTGTGATTAACAATGTTAATACCAATAATATGGTTTAAAAGAGTATCAATTGTGAACCCTGGCGGGCAAAGACACGTGTAGGAGAGAGGAGGAAGGACGCTTTGTAAATAATAACTATCAGAAAATACTGTTTTCCATTGCAAGATTATGTGTGTTTTGTGTTGTCATTAGTGCTTGTTCTGCAACTGAATGAACTCAAGACGCACCTCTTTATCAATATTTTATCTGGTGCAGAAGGATTATTATTACTTATTAAACTATTTATGTATTTTACATGCTTAAGTACTTATTCTGCTTAGTAAATAAACTCTAAACATAATTGCTATAAACTTAGAAACAAAACACAGCATAATACAAACTACATCAGCTAATTCGTTAATAGTACAATCTGGGGCATACTGACCTCCATGACACATTAAGTCGACTAAGTTACGACTCCGCTTCAAGCTTGAAGCATGCGACGGGTATCGATCAGCCACTAACGAGCGGATAATTGACAGTATCACTTGCTATACCTTAGTATATGTACGCATGTTCTAAGACTGTTCGACACATCGTTGCGTGGCTAATCAGTTTAGTATATTATGCTGTTGCTCGCATATACTTCGCCAATGAATGCAAGAAGTCCTGACTTACAAATACTAATTTGTTCTCCTGACTTCTGTCTTCTATTCAGTCTTGTCTTGGCAGTACTTTAAAGCATTTTAGGCATGGTATTGAAGCCTTGAGAAAACACAAGAATAAACTCTTGCTGTTTCACCGATAAAGAGTTTCTTGGAAGCAAATTAGGAGTGGAGAAATGATCTGTCAAAAAGCAACATCAATTCAGGTAAGTGGCAAATTGCCTTAATGAGACCCAAAAGTAATAAATAAATCTACCTTATTCTATAAAAAAGTGGCATTACTGTTTATAGAATAAATAATAACAGCAATTACCGTTGGACTAGTAATAGACATATTCTATTCTATATTTGAATTTAAATTAATGGAACAGATCATAAATTCAAATCAAGTCAGGAATCGAAACAAGACAAAATCAAACAGAAAACGATCTACAGAATATTCTAATTTCAAATTTCCTATAGAAATCTGACAATATGAGCGTAGGTACCGTTGATCTAAGGCTTGATCTAGATTTATTAATTAATGACGTCAGCGTGCACGTCTTAGCATAAGTTATAGTATTCTGAATATGAATAGTGGCCCGTTTATATGGAGTCTATATTAATGTTAATTGGAATGAATAATTTAAATTAAATTATTCATTAATAAATTAAATTATTCATTCCAATTATGAATGACTTGCTGACCCGTCCCCACTTCGTTGGGCGGCGAAATAAAACGCGTCTCCTTTTTACACATATTTCATTACTGCTCCACTATTAGTCATAGCGTAATACTATATAGCCTAGTATAATAATAAAACCGTGAAAATTGTAATAATATGTATGGTTCAAAAAGCTTACAATAACTTGAGATCCATTAAAGTATAAAACCAATAAAATCTTCACATATTGATTTACATTACAGATTCAATCCAATCAAATTAATTTTCCAATTCAACATTCGCAATTCTAAGAGCCCTGTTTCAAACTGACGTAGATTGAAGTTGAAGAAAGTCGAAGTGGATGGGGTACTAACCCGTCCCATCACATTGAATAGTGATCCGCATTAAATGGGAGTAAGTTAGGTAAACCAATTGATTGATTGATGTAAATTGATTGCAAACAGTTTGGATATATGTGAGAGAATATTTTATTCGTAATGCGTGTGTTCTAAGCTATTTCGATTCGTTTTGATGCTACAAAGTATAGGGTAATATAATTGTTGTCGTGTACTTCGAGAAATACGCTTTCAAAACTAATCAGCTTCTAGTGTGTATTGTTGACAATACTGTGAAGTATATGCTTTATCAAATTATACTCTAAGTTCTGTTTGGTGTATCGCTCTAAAAGCTAAACACAATTCGATAAACTATACTTAATTTAGAAATTTGAAATTTATGGGGTACTAACCAGCCCATCACATGGAATAATAATCCGCATTAAATGGAAGTAAGTTAGGTAAACCAATTGATTGATTGATGTAAATTGATTGCAAACAGTTTCGATATATGTGAGAGAATATTTTATTCGTAATGCGTGTGTTCTGAGCTATTTCGATACGTTTTGATGCTACAAAGTAAGGATGGGGTAATATAATTGTAATCGTGTACTTCTCTTATCTAACACGACAGTTACTTGTTACGAAATTGTCAGGTGGCAATCCAAAACCAAAAACAACTTAATAAATACTTAAATTTCACTTAAAATAAATAAAAAAGGGTTAACATCTTTATTAAGACTTACAGCATATAATTCAAGGCAAATGCCTTCCATATCAGATATCCCTGCGCTTCAACACCGTATTGTCTCATTGTTAGTCGCATGCCTGTCGGCGACTGTCACAACTAGTTGCTATGCGACTAGAATAGCGCTATCATTCATCGTAACCTGAATTGTTAAGGGCATTGAGATTGTTGGGACTGTTTGATTTTATATTGTTGAAGATAGTTTGTTGTTTCCGCGAGTATAAAGAAGGATGTCATAAAAAGGGACTTAATGAGTAAAAGCTACTGAGGAACTTCAGCTTAACAGACTATCGAAGAAGGACCCCTTGACTTTAAACCCGTTTTTGACCCTTTGGGCCAGCATAATATCTATATAAAAAAGTAACATCTTTATTAAGACATTCAGCATATAATTCAAGGCAAATGCCTTCCATATCAGATATCCCTGCGCTTCAACACCGTATTGTCTCATTGTTAGTCGCATGCCTGTCGGCGACTGTCACAACTAGTTGCTATGCGACTAGAATAGCGCTATCATTCATCGTAACTTGAATTGAAATGGAAATTGAGATAGTTGGGACTATTTGATTATATATTGTTAAATATTTTAGTTCCGCGTGAATATAAAGTTTGCCACTCTATGTCATACCGAGCATGTAAATACATACATATTATACATAGAAAACGCCCAGACCAATGCAAACAAACATGTTCATGCACACAAACATTTGCATTGAGCGGGAATCGAACCCGAGACCTCTGCGTAGCAGTCATGTTACTTAACCATTACGCCACAGAGGTCATCATTTGACCACTACTCATAATAAATATATCGTACACTTTGATTTAGTTTAATAAACTCCAGATCAACTGAACCTTTATCCTTTACAACATAAGAAATTAGTCTTAACAATTTAAAAACTCAGTAGATATTCATTAAGTTTCAACATAACATTAATCAATCACACAATTTTAATACAACCTTGATTAACTGTTAATTGTTCAATAATTCACTAATATATTTTACTATTGATTCAATTTAACTAATTTTCGGACCACCTGTGATTTCAATATACGGACCACCAATGTAGTCCTAACCATATATTACACAGATAAAAACGTATTAGCATAAACTAAGTAAGCTACAGAGCATTATCTTTTCCTTTACTTATAATCTAAAATAAGTAGGAGAATTAGTACAGCAACGCTTTTAAGATAGAATTCGTATAACTTTGTTCCTACCTTAAATAATACGTTGGAAAAATTTGTGTAATGCTTATTAGGACAACTGATTATGATCTTTATATACTTAGGACGAAGGTTCATAATGTGACGGTGAAGATGTCCTTTCGTATCGGCGACGTATCGGGCTGCGTTCGGAAACGTCACGCGCGCCGTTTGTCGCGAGCGGTCACGTTTCGCGAACGGTAGCCGAAGGGCTGTCTATGAGACATGTTTACTGTTGTCGATAAATAATATTATTGCTGTTGAATAAATGTAAAATGATTGATTGTAAAATGTAGGTAGAGCTAGTAGAACCGACAAACAGAACGGATCTATTATTATTAAACAAATTATCGGGATATTTACCATGCTTGGAGTTGTTGAGTTTCCGATATTTCGACTCTGTTACAAGCGCCATGATCACGGAGGAACTGAAGTACTTGCGGTACCTCTTTCGCACTCGTTTTTTATTACTATTGTCCTCGCTGTTCTCACTAGTAGAACGGATCTGTAAAAAGTAGGAGGAACAGACCCGTTAAGAGGTCAAGCGACGGTTTTGTAAAGGTGGCAGGCAGACGATTTTGACTAATAAATAATATGAAATACTTATGTAGTTGATATAACATGGCCATGACCTAATTAAGGATCCTCAACTTGATCGTTCACTGTAACCCGTCATTCTCTTCGTGTATTTAAAACTTGTGTTTTTAGGTATCAATCACCAATATAATGTTTGATTCTGTAATATAATTAATAGGCAAATGTAATCGAATTTATCTGTTTTATAGCTATACCGTGCTACAGTGGACATTGCCACTTTGATAAAAATTATAAATAAACTGTGATTACTAAATATATTGTAGGATTTTTGATATGATAATGATGTTTTCTGCATCTGCTATGAACAAGTATGAAGCTTACCATAAGACTAACAACTTGACACTTTGCTATTTAAGTTCGAACCTAATTATTACATGATATGCGTGGTATTTTTTATATTCGGCAATTTTAATACAATACCAATTTTCAGTAGACCTTAATTCATGTTAACTAAAGAATCAAAAGATTAAGTAAAATTCACACTTTTAATGTATAGTATAAAAAGATTTATCGATAAAATACATTCGCATATTGCCGTGCCTAGAAACAATGGTTTACATCCGTGGGAAAATCTGTGGGGCTTTTTAAAATCTATCTAAAAGAGCGGGGCATGCCCATACTCATATATTAAGCTTGCATTACTAGATTACCAAGCTTTTCTTATGGTGTTTTACCTATTTGGGTTAAGTTGATTTATGTTTGAAGTGAAGTAACTTGAGGTATACTACGATATTGATCTCTGTGGCGTAGTGGTTATAATCCATAGCTGCTATGCAGAGGTATCGAATTTGATTCCCGCGCAATCTAAATATTTGAGTCCTTGGACATAAATTAGTATTTATGTCCAAATCTTTATTTCCAATTATTTGCCATTATTTATTTTATTTTTCAATTATTCCAGTATTTATGTCCAAATTTTTAAAGGTACAATTCTTTAAATATGTTGGTAATGTATTTACAAAAAAACGTATACAAGTATGTTTATTCATGGTCTGGTACCACCCACCCATACAGTGACCAAGAGTTATTTATAGGGTTTTTTGCCATCTATAGTTTTCGTAGCATTAATATCTGCGAACTTCAATTAAACAGCTTATACCGATACCGTGGGATATGACGACATCATTTAGGTACTGTTGGGGTCTATTTTATCTAATTACTTTGATTTTATGCCATTGCTATAAAGTGCTTCATTAAACACTTTACCAAATGTGTGTTTATGGATTAAAGCCTTCTTCCATTAATTCGGAGAACGTTCGACGATAATATAAACTGTTTTAGCCCATTTTGAGATTAATAGTTAATGATCCTCTTTTATTGAAATAGTTAGCTTAGAAACTGTTATACGACCGCTATAAATCAAGATGAGGTAAGCTAATTGGATTGCAAGTGTTAACAAGAAAATATTTTGCGACATTTGTCCCAAACAAAGCATAAAATAGCCATTTACAATGCATTGCGTATATAAAAAAGAAAATACAAACATAATAAAGAGTAGAAGTAAAACCCCACTAAAATTGTACTATTGCTACAACTTTCTATCTGCGAAAAATATACTTAACTCTACTTAAACCTAACTCTAAACAAAACCTAGTCAGCGTGGTATGTAGTAAGGCAACTTTTTTCCCCTAAGGAGCAATTTACCAGATTCTCAATTTACCAGATTCGCAATTCACCAGATTCTCAACTCACCAGATTCGCAATTGACCAGATTTTGTACTATCAAACAGAAAATGCATTGCAGTATGATGAACTATAATATTATGCAAATTCAAAATATTACAATTAATTTTAATAATAAGTTTGTCGCTGTTTAGTATCAGCAAGCCGAAGCCTTTCTACAGTGTAAGGGCTTGACCTTGGCCCATCAGTTTCGAAGCCCGCAATCGCAGACCACAGCTCGGTCATGCAAGTATTTTCGCTATCCTGGCGTTTAATGGGTAAGCGATGAACCCGCCCTTTAAAAAGTTTTCAAAGGTGAAAAAAGCACCAGACTTCAGGTTAAAAAATACTCTTATTGGGTATTCAGATGTCCCACTGCAGGGACGGTATCCTCCCGTGACGGAGGGATACTTGGCCTACTATACGACGCTAGCCAGACGGATTGGTATAGGGAAGGAAAACTTGAAATTATAGTTTTCCTTCTTTTTATTTCGTAAATATAATATTGACTCATAGTCCCTTAGTCGCTTTTTACGACACCCGTAGGATGAGATGGGGTGGTGACTGTTAATTAAAAAAAACGTATTTTTAAAGTCTACTTTAAAGAATTTATACTAGACATAATATCAAAATTCAATTTGTGTTTGATTATACTTCTGGTCAATTGCGAATCTGGTGAGTTGAAAATCTGGTGAATTGCGAATCTGGTAAATTAAGAATCTGGTGAATTGCTCCTAAAGGCTTTTTTCGCATCATTAGTGGAAGCCCTTCTCTGTATAAGGATGTATATTCTGCTGAAATTATAATTATTAGACCCATGGGTCTCGTAAAAACCGACTAAGGGACTATCCGTGAATATTATCTTTACGTAATAAAAAGAAGGAAAACTTGAAATTAAACCCTATACCAATCCGTTTGGCCAGCATGGTATTAGTAGGCCAAGTATCACTGGAGGAGGCCCGTCCCTGCAGTGGGACATTAATGGGCTGTTATGAAGACGCAGACACGATGCATTTATTGATCGTAGGCACACAATAACAATTCTAAATAGTCGATAATTATATTTTCCCTTCATTTTCATGCCAACGTTACCATACCAACACTACAGTAGAATATAAAATAAAATTTATTACAAATATCAATCCATACAATAGTTAAAATAAGTCAAAATAAAACAAAGGCCTAAACCCACAAACGTGGCAACAGGGGCTTTTAAATCATTCAGCTTTGCAGACAGCAAGTCGCCTACCATACCTCCTGTTTATAAATCCGTTTAAACCTTAAGCAACGTATCTTAAGATAAGGTCGAAAGTAGCCAATCTCGGACAATTGAGTGCCTGGACCAATGATGTTTATAAAGCTAGACATGTTTTAATAATATAAAGGTACAAATCTAATAAAAAAATGTTCACAATTGATACAAACTACACTGAGTTCAATAATACTCGTGGATGCTAAGATGATGTGTACATAGTAACCTAACAAAAAATAATATGACAGTGATTTAAAATAAACTTTAATTTCGGAAATAAATAGTAATTACTTGTGATATGAGATCGCTTGTAATTAATTAACCTTAATAATAGTTGGTGTTCTGTCTTTAAACACTCGATGTCATTTATTCGTTTTTATCAACGTTCTACTTGTGTTTGCTTTACGTTTTGACCAGCATGACAGTTGCACTAGAGACCAAAAATAAGAATTCTTATCTTTGAATTTCCATTAAGCTTGCGTATATGGCTTATCTATTTTATTAAACATCATTGGCCTGGACAGAGATAAATTACCAAACCCTAGATCTTGTTAGTCCACTGCTTAGTATTTAGCATTCATAAATTTTAGTAAAACGCATGCCGCTAATATATTTTCCACCACACGTGCGTTTATGCAGCAAATATTTCGCTTTAATGTCACGAGATCAAGCTTTTGCTTTAGTTTATGTTGTTGATTTCACTCCGTTGTGGGTCTTTTACTGTGTATAAATATAGGTAATACTGTGAAAATATTGTGTTATATGTTTTGTAAGAAATGTTATTGAACTAAGTCTCGTCGTAGATACTGTAACAAATTAAAAAATGAATTCGGAATTTGCGATTGTTATATAAATTTCCGTTATGTTTTCAGTGCAATATATTTATCGTTAAATGAACTAATAAAACAAAGAACACACGAACAAAGAACAAAGAACTAATAAGACAATGGAAAAAATTGGGACTCGAACCCGCGTCTCTGGACTGTACGCGTCCAGAGCGATGACCACTAGGCCACCCGAGTATCCGTCTCGATTACCAAATTTACCAATTTCTTGCTCAGCTTTATAGGTAAAAAATTATATGTCTTTTTGTGTACTTATGTACAAACTGTACTTATGTCTTCTAAATTGTAATTAAAATATTTTGTTTCGTGATATTCTACCTGATATGTGTCATTATCATGTTATTGTTAGAAACTGTTAATTTAAACATCCAAACCAATAATCACCATCATTTACCCTATAGCTATTTAGAAATAATTCACCTTCCATTGCTGTATGGTAGCAATGGAAGGTGCATCAGTGCATTACACAAAACATTTATAATGACAATAAGCCACATGCACACACATGCAACCCTAATAAGGCCACCTGCGAACGAGAGCGGAGCACCATCGCAAATCAACGGGCCTAATAGTCCTGTCACCATTATAGGACGGGTGCCTTGTACCGGTCTAGTGTATGAGGGGCGTTACGTATGCCTAATGTGGCCCGATTCTGTGTGGGGCCTTAATCTGAGCGCAAGTCTTAAATCGCTTTAAAAAGTGCACTGTTTAAAGTTACCGTCTTTGCCGGCTTTCTCTTTTCTAATGCTTAAATAGGTTAATTTATTTGTGGACTGTTTGCATTGTTCGTGTTATTACGTTGTTTTGGATTATCGAATTCAAAGTTTCGCAATTTGTATACATCGTACAATTTTGTAAGTGTGGTCTTTCTCGCGGTATATACTACATAACATTAGATTTTCTCTGACGTTTCGGCCGTCGGGATTTTAAATTAAATGAACTAAACATTTTTTTAGGTAGGAATGGAAAATTATATTATTTTATATTATTATCTGGTTTTTCAAATATTATGTGGTTTTGTTGATAAACATACTTGTACTGTTTTTTAAATGATTTGCCATATCCATATAACTTGGTCACGCTGCCAAGGCTGGTGTTAATCAGGTTCTGTACCTAGTTTATTTGTTGTCTAGTACCCATAGTACAAGCTTTGCTTAGTTTGGGACTAGGTGGCGCTGTGTGAATGTGTGAGGATTATTTATTTATTCCTTTAGTCAACTTTTACGCCTCGAGATGAGATGGAATTGCTGAGATATTGTATTTCTAGTCAGCTAGGAGACGGACCAAATAAACCGGATATTGATAATTAACAAACCAAAACCGTAATGTACTATTTTTGTCAGTCATAAGAATGACAACACGATGGTATTTGATTGTGCGGCACAAACTCTCGCCATGACAGTCGCTAAGATACAGTCAGTTTGGACGTTTATCGGAACACCAATCTCGTACTCTATTGGCTATCTGAGCCGGTCAAATTTTGAAGGGTCCTTACAACATGAATTAAAAGATTTTAGATATTATTGTGAAAGAGATTGAGTTTGAAGCAAGTCATTTTTTTGAGTAAATTGATAATCTAGAGTTTTTAATGTTAATAGGTGAAGCACAATAGGTTAAGATAGATATATAAATTAGAAATTTGTTCACACATTCACACAGCGGGATTTAGTCTTAAACTGAACTTGTACAATAGTTCTAAACGGATAAACATAAATCTATATAAATTTGGAAGGGACAACAACATCTTAAGTGTAGAGAAAATCATTTAAAGTTATTTTAAAAAGAAGTAAAAGTTTTAATATTTTCTTTTTTTCTGCAGTTTATTTTTCATAAAAGCCAATGACCTTTGCTAGAACGGACATCCTCACTGGCAACAAAAAAACTAGGATTAGTGATACCTGGCTGGCTAGACAAATTGATATAGGATTTAAAGTACTGTTTCGTAAGACAACATTTTAATATTTTCTTTTAATCGTTAGGTTTTACGACAAAGCTTTAAGATAAAATAGGGTGGTGATGGTGACTTCTAAATCTTACTTCATTAATACACGCTAAAATCGAAAGAATTTAATACGAACTAAAACTTAAACATACATTTGAAATAAGTACGAACTCCTAATTAGATTGTAGTCCAGCGATAGTGACATGTCCAAGATAACATAATGAAGGCATATTGTACACCGATCAGTCATATCTATAAGTAATGTGGGAATGTAGCGAGGCTTTGTCCGAAACGGGTCGAAATGTACCGATCTCCGTGCAGCTGCGCCAGCGCATATAAATCATAGTTGGAAATAATGCTTTATCTAAATTAGAACAGACGCTTGTTTTGATTGTAATTAGAGAATTATGTTTGATTTATTTTAGTGCACTCTTTTAGAAGATCTTATTGTTTTAAAATTATATTTCTTAGGTATGGTGATGATAGGCGAAATAAATTAACATTATTTAATTCTGTAAAAATAAAATGTAGCAGTAATTAATATTAGGCTTCCAACCTGCCATAGATTATTATATTTAAGTAACCACAATATTAAAGTATCACATATTTAAGTTATTATTACTTATTAATAAAAATATTCCTACTTGTAATAATAACACCCAAATCAAACATTTTTATTCAATATCCTGTTCTATATGAAACAAAAGTACACATAAATCTATTAAGTATATTATCTTAAATAAAATACTTAACTAAAGTTAATATACGTAATTAATTAATTGTACTGAATCGCGTTTAATTTCACGGTCCAATCTAAACCAGACTTCGGTCGGGCGCGGCGCGTGCGCAAAGATAAAATCTAATCTGTTGATCGGGACGCACTCATTGTCACTGTCGCGAGCCACGGTCTTGTGTCCAAACATTGTCCCCTGTGGTATACCTTCAACTTGATTAGAATACTGATTGAAATTTTGTGTTTAATTTTTGATGATTTTTGTTGGGCTTTGTCTTGAAATCCACTATTTTGCCACTGTTTACAATATAACTACTGATAACCCAATACTCCGTGTGGTGACGGAGTAAGAATACAATATGTCACAACCCTATCTCATCCGTAGGTGTCGTGAAAACCGACTAAGATACTATCCGTGCATATTATCTTTACGAAATAAAAAGAAGGAAAACTTGAAATTAAACCCTATACCAATCCGTCTGGCCAGTGTGGTATTAGTAGGCCATGTATCCCTCCGTTACAGGAGGAGGCACGTCCCTGCAGTAGGACATTAATGGGATGTTATGAACCTCAGTAGACCAGAAAAAATTGATTTAAACATAAGAACATCCGCTGGTGTAAACTAGCCGATTGTATTTAGTATGGTTGATTTGACAATGTGTAGGGCTTAATAAATGGAAGAAATTAATTACTAATCGGATTTCGCAGATTAAAATTTGGTTAGGTTTGGTTCACAGTGAATTAGGAACCTTAAAAAAGAGAGAATATATAATAAATATTCCTCACACATTAACACAACGCCATCTAGTCCCAAACTAAGCGGAGCTTGTACTATGGGTACTAGACAACGGATAAACATACTTATTAGAAATACATTTTTTTGTAAATACATTCATATTATATATAGAAAACACCCAGACCAATGCAAACAATCATGTTCATGCACACAAAGATTTGCATTGAGAGGGAATCGAACCCGAGACCTCTGCGTAGCAGTCATGTAATATAACCACTACGCCACAGAGGTCGTCAAAAACCTTATATACTCATATATCCCTTTTATTACACTCAACTAATTTATCTAGCCATTTAAACCATATTCACCCCACTAAACAACAAAACAATAGATTTAGGACAGTGTAACACTGCATCGAAGGCACGTGTGACGCAACACATTTGTCACATGCGCAACCTAAGGTAATATGGCGGCATGATCGAGACACGACAACCGTAGCGAAAGGACGAGCTTGCCCCGTGAAATCGTTTCATACATCTCGCCTCGCGTATTATGTAGAAAACAACGATTATTTCTAACCACAAATAATCTATAATATATGTTGGTATTACAATATAGTGTATAATTTTGTAATTAAAACTTTGAATGTAGAATGTACTAATAATAATTATTATGAACGTACCTTATTTAACTATTATCTAAAATAAATGTGCTCATCATTAAAAGCAGGGTGGGCACCCACTCACACGGTGGATTGACAACATAGTTTGAACGGGAAACCGATGGATGAGTGAGGCCCAGAACCGCACAAGTTAGAAATATTTGCAGGTGGTATATGTTCAGCAATTAACTGATGTAAATATATTCATCATCATCATAACAGCTCATAAATGTCCCGCTGCAGGGACGGGCCTCCTCTCGTGACGGAGGGATACTTGGCCTTCTAATGCCACGCTCTGGCCAGATGGATTGGTATAGGGTTTAATTTCAAGTTTTCTTTCTTTTTATTTCGTAAAGGTAATATGCACGGATAGCCCCTTAGTCGGTTTTTACGACACCCATGCAAGCAAACAATGTATAACAATTAGAGCAAAACCAATATTGGAATGTTTAATATAAATTATATGTAAATGATTTAATGTAAATTTGCTTCTGACTAAGCTTAGAGGAGTATCGTAAACCAACGCTTTGATCTTTGTGATAAATTACTATTGAATATATTTATTACGAAATAACTTGTTAGTTGACATAGGCTCACTAAAATAATTACGTCATAGTTTCCGAGAATTTAATTAATTGGATCATTAATATTAGGATAAATAATATGTTTTTAAGAAGACCAGTGAATAAAATTGATCTACAATTACGCTTACCAAACAGATTGAATTTTGCATTATCGACATCTATATTATAATACTAGCTGACCCGTGCCCACTTCGTTAGGCCGCAAAAAAAACGCGTCACTTTTTTATTATTGCTCCACTCCTATTAGTCATCGCGTGATACTACATAGCCTATGACACTCCCCGATAAATGGACTATTCAACACAGAAATAATTTTTGAAATCGGTTCAGCAGATCCAGACATTACCCCCTACAACGTCACAAACACACAAACATACAAACACACAAACTTTACCTCTTTATAATATTAGTATAGATTATAAAGAGGTAAAGTTTGTGTGTTTGTGACGTTGTAGGGGGTAACCGCTGGATCTGCTGAACCGATTTTTAAAATCCTTCTGTGTTGAATAGTCCATTTATCGGGGAGTGTCATAGGCTATATAGTATCACGCTATGACTAATAGGAGTAGAGCAGTAATGAAATATGTTTAAAAAAATTGAAGCGTTTTTTCGCGGGCTAACGAAGTGGGCACGGGTCAGCTCGTTTGTTATAAAAGAAACACATAATAATATGCGCCAGAAGATTGATCGACGTAAATAATAATTCATCATCATCATCATATCACCCAATCGACGTCCACTGCTGGACATACGTAACCAAGTATTGCCACCTTGTGCGGTCATGTGCCTCCCTCATCCATCGGCCTCCCGCAAATAATTACTGCACATTTTTATTTCGTGGTCCTATTCTGAAAATGGGAACTAGCGTAACATTTATCCCTAGCTTACGACACCCTCGTTATGATATGATAATACGTTGACTATACCTACTGAAAAATGTTACCTTAGGGTCGTAGCACATATAACGTAACGTAAACGAATCGGCACCGTATCAACTCGAGCCGTTCAGTATTATTTGTATGAAACTCCTTGCTGCAACGCACAGTAATCGGAATCGTAACGTAATCGGATTTTTGACGTATGACACCGAGGAAAAAGGCGAGGCGGTGCCGATCCGTTTACGCTACGTTATATGTGCTATGACCCTTAGTCTAAAAACTTGTACCATTGTTGTCATCCATTACCATCAATGTCGCTCGAAAACCACAGACACAATGAAACTGGTCCGATCTGCCCTAACCTTTAACTTTATTCTTATCTTGATTTACATCCATAGATCCTACACTACTTGTGTATCGGGTAAACTAGATCTATCTAACACTTTTTGTTAAGACTGCTTGTTAAATGAAATTATTATTTATTTTAAATACTTGAAACTAATCATATTTCACAGGGTGTCATCATAGTCAATTTATAGGGCTACTTCTACTACACATAAAAATATCACTGAGTAAAAGAAAACAATATTACTAGCTTACGAAGCCTGCCCTAGAGAAATTACACCTGTGCTTTAGTTTATGGCCCAATATGGTGACTTATTATTTCATTTCATAACAGCCCATTAATGTCCCACTGCAAGGACGGGCCTTCTCCCGTGACGGAGGGCTACTTGGCCTACTAATACCACGCTGGCCAGGCGGATCGGTATAGGGTTTAATTTCAAGTTTTCCTTCTTTTTGTTTCGTAAAAATAATATTTACGGATAGTCCCTTAGTCGGTTTTTACGACACCCATGGGATGAGATGGGTCACCACCCCATCTCATCCCATGGGTGTCGTAAAAACCACTATTGTATTCTTACTCCGTCACCTTATTCTAGATTATTTTATTATTTGATTAGTATTTCATTTCTAGATTATTTCATTTATATTAGGTAATAAACAAGAAAATATTATACAGCTTGTTATTATAGTAATCGACCCATGTTTTCCCTTTAAGCTCAACTTTCAAACAAAATTTGCCTAAGACTCCAACCTTCCAATCTAAAATTGCACGACATACATGCCAAAACCATATAATTACGCATCATCATAGGACCTTTGCGTACGAAACACACTGGCAAATGTTCATAGGAGACTAGACATCTAACCACCGTTACTTGGTACGATCTATAAATCCCAGCTTGACAAAATAATAGGCTAGCCGATAGTTCGACGCCATTAACGCCCAGAGAGATATATTGAATCTACTCCTCTCAATCAGATACCTTAATAGAAGCTGGTGAACTGCTTCGTAATAGAAAGTAAACTACACTTTAATGTTATTGTAACGGTCTTGTGAATTCGCTGTCGCACAAATCTTTACAGCTAATACTTTGTTAAGGTGTCTGTATATCACACTGTACCTATATCAGTTCATAATTGTTTTCATAAATATGAAGCATAACTGACTATGTTATTTATAAAAGAGTTATAACATTGTCAATGTTACTTTGTTGATATCATCATCATCATAACAGCCCATTAATGTCCCACTGCAGGGACGGGCCTTCTCCAGTTACGGAGGGATACTTGGCTTTTTGATACCACGCTGGCCAAACGGATTGGTATAGGGTTTAATTTCAAGTTTTCCTTCTTTTTTATTACGTAAAGATAATATTCACGAATAGTCCCTTAGTCGGTTTTTACGACACCCATAGGATGAGATGGGGTACTGTACACTGTATTCTTATTCTTACCGCTTCTTTACAAATACGATTATTACACAACCAGTCTAGAATTACCCTTAACCTTGCTCACATAAAAGTATCTTTGTTTTGACGTATTAATAGACCATCTCAATATAGATATAACACCATTGTCACTACATAATTCAACCAACTTTCTCACTAACATTGAATAAATAATTACATTGCACTCTACGATATGAAGTGTAATTTAAATTTTAAAGCCAATATAGACTATAACGAACATAAAACACATACCTTTAATGCTATAACTCTGACATTTACACCTGATCTTATGCTTATTATTTATAGATGAGATATTTATATCTCATTGCTTTATTTCTTTATGTTTATATATTAATAATTATTTACTATACACACTATCTGTGCATTGATTTACTTATTCGTTTATATTTGGCATTGTAAAGGATTTTATGGGTGTAAGGATTGATAATTTAATTTTAATAATTTTGATGGCTTTGTTAGTCTTGACAATGAATTATTTGTATGTATTTAGAAATCGTAGGCTTTGTAGCACAAACCTATATTGAAAAATATGAAGCTGTAATTTATTACGTTACTGTTTTTGAGTGGCACGTGAAATAAACATTTGTGCTATCTACAAATAACTGATGCTTTTTAAGGCTGCACGTGGCACGGCTCTATCCCCCGATAGTTGACTTTTTTTAATAGTACGAAAAAATATCATTATAATTTAGTATCAATTTGTTAGTCTTGGTATTTTTAATAAAACATTATACGAGTATCTTATTTACTTAACATTAACTCAATACAAATTGATAACTTAAAATTCAATTCGCAGTTCATATAATTGCTTCCCACATTTAAACTAGCAATTCGCATTTGAAACAAAGATTTATTTGATGTATAAATGTTATATAAATTACAACAGTTTGGCATGCCGTACGACAATTTGTCTATACTTAAACCAGTTTTGTAATGATTCCTTTTGCAGAACATTGATTGCATGTCCCACGAATGTCCATGCGTGGATATATTATTATCTGTTTATGATAATTTTAGGTATAATAAACAAATAATTTATTAACATAAAATGAAAAGATAGTAAGCAATAAATCCGAGAAAGAAATACCGTTTAGGTCTAAGCAAAAGACTAGGCTCAAGAACTACTAGATTGACGTCTTTAGAGCCTGATTTGGTCTGTGGGCTCCTTAGGAATTGGATGTAACAGGGTCATGACACTCGGTTTTTAATAAATAAAATGAATTACTTTATGAAATAGTTTTTAAAGTATCGGTTTTACTCATTGTATACTGAAAAATTCAGTGTGGTTACAAAGTAAGAATACAATATGTCACCACCCTATCTCATCCCATGGGTGTCGAAAAAACCGACTAAGGGACTGATCTGTGAATATTATCTTTACATAGAATGAAGGAAAACTTAAAATTAAACCCTATACCAATCCGTCTGGCCAGCGTGGTATAGTATCCCTCTGTCACGGGAGGAGGCCCATCTCTGCAATGGGACATTAATGGGCTGTTATGATAATGCAAAATATAGAGTAGAGAACCTTCAGACAGATTGTCATTTAGATGTAAATCTATGTTAAGACATTGACCCAACCTTAAGCTTCTTCTAGATGGGTTCTTTACTATTTACGTGAAAGTATTTTAAAAAAATATTCTAAGATAAATACGGGTATATTATTTTTAAATGATTTACTGAAGACATTGAAATAAATAGGCATTAGAAACACGCAAAATGTAACAGTATGTAACACGTGTCGGTGTAAACATCTACATCAATGACACGCTCGACACGGACAGAATCATACGACTGAAAGTCCGCTGTGTAAGGGTCTTTGCACACAGACCGACTCGGAGAGCATCGGCGCGCATTTTTCTTTTCCCACTGACCGGGTCGGATACGCTCGGAGCGTGTACTATGGGTACTAGACAACGGATAAACATACTTAAATACTTATTTTTTGTAAATACTAGTAGCTAGTAGACAAATTAAACATTGAAGTAAGTAAGCACAAAATCGAATACCAGTACCCAACATGTGTAGCCCTCTTAGATATGGTAGAAAGGTGCCTATGAAACATCTACCTGTTATATTTTTCAATATGAAATAATACCTACATTTATATATCTATTATGACACCGCCTTTACTTGGTACAACGTTCGCAAATGTGAATGTCAAGGAACACACTATGTGAAACAAATCTGCGTGTCTGAGCGCGGCTGATTCTATGAATTTCAATACATTATCGACCTTTTGTGTGCATTTGTTTGTAATGTATTAAGAATATGTTGCAATATACTCGTATATGCTTTCAGAACGAATGAATTATCTTATATTCTTTAGTTAAAAAATAACCGTACCTTACATGTTTTTTTTAATCTTTTAAATTAACAAAATCCTTCGTAATTCGAGAAATAAAATACCAAGCTGTTTATTTCGAAAGGTCTTCATATGTTTTTACAGTACAAAACATAAAATATACAGGCTCAACAACACAGGACAATTACAGGCTCTACTACCTCTTCGCGTTATTTTCGTGCAGTCATGCTGCCTTGAATCCAAATGATCTGGGTTCGCCCGCCAAGACGAATTTCTGCCCACTGATTGTCCCGCCTCGATAAGCGTAGACCTATTGAGGGTGCCTGGAGTTCTCCAACCACGAGCTCTTCTTGAATCCGGTTGAAATTCAAACCGGAACTCATCGGTGAACATTACCGAAGACGATTGTTGGTCACTCCGAGGCAAATGCTCCCGAGCCCACGAAAGTCGTCGACCGCTATTGCCACGTCGTAATGCTGGAGCACATAGCGGTCTTCGAGCATGAAGGTTGACCTCATGCAACCTCCTTCGCACAGTTTGGTCGCTTACCAGCAGCTGGTGGTCCTTCTGGAGCCTTTGCACAAGTTGCATCGCCGTGATACTGGGTTGTCTTTTGGCGTTTGTTTGAAGAAATCGATCCTGTCTTTGCGTAGTAACCCGGTATCTACCCTCGTGCCGTTCAGCCACATCCCCAGAACTGCGATAACGTGACCACAATCTTGATATCACGCTCTGGCTTGTCTGTAGGGTCTCAGCAACGACGCGTTGAACATCACCATTTTCTAACATACCCACGGCTCGTAACATTTCATCTCGACTCAAATGGCGACGTGACATGACTTTTAAAGCTCACACAGTAAGTTGAATTAAGAAAGAAAAACAATGTAATCAATTTTCATTAATTAATAGTATAATACAATTTTCGTAATGACTTACAAACTTACTACGTCATAATTTTGCCGCCTTATTTTGTTTTTTTATATATTTTTTTAAAATTTGAAAATAGAATTAAAGCGGTTTCAATTAGTAGGTATATAAACTTTTTAAAGAAACTATAAAGAGGTCAAAAGTATCGAATTAAGATATCCCTAGACTTTGTTGAGGTGTGCAATGTGCATTTTTATTTCTTCATTAAATAATTAATTTATTATGTCTATGTCTTTGAAAGAAAGACTAAAAAAAAAATTAAAATTACCGATAAATATCTTGTATAACAAAACATCTTGTAACATTTTTGCCGAGTTGAATTAATTTTGCAGAATCTGGACAGCCATAACATTTTTAGACTATTAAGTATACAGTATTTTTAATGTTTAATTACATGCCTATATGCATATTGCCGTGCGGTTTTCAGTTAGAATAGGACTGCCGCATATCCTCCCGTGGGTGTCGTAAGAGGCGACTAAGGGATACCACAACCCGGTGCCCACCACCTAGCACCTCGAGTCAAGCTCCTGGTGGGGAGTAAACCACCAACAACAGCATTCCCAAGGAGGGTTGGCGTCAGTTAGGCGTCCGGCCGTAGAATATAGCCAAAACCTTGAGCAGCATGAAAAGAAAAAATCATGCTGCGCAGACCTCAAATAAAATTGGGATAAAGGCAGGGGAATGAAAAAAATAACAGCCCATTAATGTCCCACTGCAGGGACGGGCCTCCTCTCATGACGAAAGGATACTTGGCCTACTAATATCACGCTGGGAAGACGGATGGGTATAGGGTTTAATTTCAAGTTTTCCTTCTTTTTATTTCGTAAAGATAATATTCACCGATAGTCCCTTACTCCGTCACCACACAGAAGTATGAATGATGAATTACATGCATATAAATGCTCTGTATTCAAATTTAAACGATAGAGTAAACAGAACAACGAGAAAAGCTCACCGAAAACCCTTAAAGGTTCCACGAATATCTTTACATGTAAGCTATTGTGTAAATGATTAACGTGTTGTTCACTTCGTGCATCATTTGGCACGTTCGTATTTATTTATGCCACTGCTTAGTGAACGAATAGACCCGATTTACTACTTAATCTGATTTACTGTTATAGGGATGATGCACACTGATATATAACTGAAGTTGCGAAATTTTGTTTGTGCACATCACTTGAATGCAGGTGATGGGTTAAGCAAGATTTGTACGGCTTCGTGGGAACTTATTTTAGGCAGTATGATCATACAGAAACCCCGACTAAAAGATGAAAATATTTTTTTTTTTATCATATAAGACACGTTATAGTGACACTTATGAAATGTCTGCGTTTTTATAGTGATCACATATGCACGTCTAACTTAACGGCTAAGTGTACTGAGGGTTCGGGACACTACCATGTCAGAGAAGACACCCACAAAAAACTCTGCTGGGTTCCTATCGCTATTTTTCGTGATCACTTCACAAATATTATTTAATTAAGAAAACAGGACAATTCAGATCCATGCATTTTTATCGTTTAAGTAATCCTTTACATTGTAATATGATTTCGATATTAACTTATGTTTAATGAAAGATGGAAGAGGAACACCGTGTGCTGTAGTTGATAGACCGGTTTCTATAGGGATTCCAATATACCTACCTGCTAGAGCAAAGTAGGTGCATGAAAAGCCTATAGAAGTAAAAAAGCAACTTTTAGCAACTTGAAAAAACTATTAGCTCATTAACGGGCCACCAGTAACAGGGGGAAACTTAGCTTACCTTACTTATCATCATAACAGCCTATTAATGTCCCACTGCAGAGACTGGCCCCCTCCCGTGACGGTGGGATATTTGGCCTACTAATACCACGCTGGCCGGGCGGCTTGGTATATGGTTTAATTTCAAGTTTTCTTTCTTTTTTATTACGTAAAGATAATATTTACGGTTAGTTCCTTAGTCGGTTTTTACGACACCAATGGGATGAGATGGGGTGGTGACATATTGTATTCTTACTACGCCACCACACGGACTTTACCTTACCTTACTTGTAGCTACTACTAAAAGGTTGTCGCCCGAATACTCAAACGTCACTTAAATCGTCTAACAATAAACGGCATCCTAAACGTTTGGATCCTTAAATTTTTTTCGGTATACACAAACGCCACTTAAGTCATTCATATCTTTGATTAGCTAAACAGACGATAAATGTTTGCGTACTGTACTGGTAACATTCACCTCATAAAGTATGTTTTCAATTACAAATTTAATTACCCTATGCTGTGTTTTCGTTTTACGCAGAAAATGGAAAAGAATAATCAGTTGTGTGCTACATACTACGATTGTAATTGAATATTCACTTGGAAATTTTCAGACAGTATTACAATTTCAATAAACAAACTGAATTAAACCATTCTTTATTTTTAAATATCCCTATAATTGGTTATTATCTTTATCTATGATTGACACGATCATTGCACAAAGAACGAAACGTTTACTCAGTGACACTGACACAACACGACAAAGCGCGAGTTTTCATCAGCTTGAAAATTTTTAAGAAGAATCTTTTACTTTCGAAAAGAGATGAAATCATTTAGAAATAATTATAAAGTGAGTGAAATGTGAACGTAATACGAAAATGAGACAATTTAATGTGAACACATTTCAACATACTTCTTTTTAAATTGCAAGTTTGTGATTCAATTCAATCAAAAATGACTTTCCAGATATCAAAATATTGTAGAAAATAAGGAAATAAACGGCTACATGATAAGAAGCGAGAGACCTGGGAATTTGTGTGTCAGCACTGTAATGCCGTTGCTGTGAGTGGCTTCAGATCATGGCAACAACTGCGACACTTTTACGAGAAACACAAACAGAAGTCAAAAAATAATAAAAACAGAATGGAAATCAATAAGTACAGAATAGAAATGGAAATGGAAAAATTGAAAATAATAATCTTGTATAATTATGTTGTATATAAATAAAACTACTTATAATTAAAAAAGTGTGTATTTATTAAAGTAGTCCTTGTTATAAAATGTTGATTAGTATAAAGGCTTCTAGGCTGTGGTACCTACAGGTTTTTCTTCTACGGTAGAAAGTGAATCCTCTTCTAAGATCCCATTTCGTCTACGCAGCGCTATGTTGTGTAACAAAGCGCATCCCACAATAACTAGTGGAATAATATTAATTTTTAAACCCATTGTATGTTGAAGACAGGGAAATCTCCTTTTTAGTACACCAAAAAGCCTCTATAGGATTTCTGGTGCTTATTTGGGCTCTATTGTAAGCTTATTCTGTTGGTGTCCGTGGATTTTATAATGGGGTTAGCAGGTACGGTCGACACAGATAACCGCTATAACCAAGTAGAGTCACATGGCTTGAAAATCTCCACGCTCTAACTGTGCACATAGAGGAAAGTCATTTAATATTGTGCTATCATGTTCGGAACCTAGCCATCTTGCAATAACATTTGTAATGCAAAGTTTTGGCTGTCATTTAATGTACAATTCGGTGAATGAATACACTTCTTTGATTATTAAAGCGATAATCGTCAGCTGTAGGGACGAGAGGGGTTGTTAAGTCCATTAAATTAGAGTGAAAATATTTATATAACGCCTGATGATTTTTTTATAGCAATATTAGATTGTAAACATCATGACCTATTTTTAGTCGTAAAATATTTTTCTCAATCGAATCCGCTTGTCGTTGAAGCCGCCTTAACTGCATATTACTGACGATTATTTTATTTATAAATGTGTTTAAAACTGAGGTTTTCCAGAGATTTTTTAATGACTTTAACAGCCTGTATACTTTTACTCTACCGCTAGTGCGGCAACTGACGCTTACTTTACTGATTTCCAGACATTGAACCACTGTTTGAATCATCATAATCACTTGTTTATTAACTTTTTGGAGATTTAAGAGACCTTGCGACCACTCTCAAGTTTTTAAGCTACTTTAATCAATTTGGCAGGTCATTTGACAGCTAAATAAGTTAAGTAACGTTTGAGTATACGAATTTATTACTAAGTCGGCGTTTAAGTACAAATAAATTTAAGATAAATCGTTGCTTAAAATTGTGGTTTGTGTATAGGATAAGAGCTACTTTGTAGCTAAGAAACCGATAAATATTTAAGTAGCGTTTGAGTATTCGGGCATAAGTCTTTTGTTTTCGTACAATATCTGCAAACTCCGTAGGTATATCTTACAGATTGTTTCCTTACACAATTCTTTCGATATCTAATTTATATAGTAGAGTGTATTCCCGTAACAACATAATTCGCTTATAAATAATTATATACTTGTTTACTGATTAAAATACAAAATTTAAAACTAAACAAAATTAAAGTTATTTATTTTACAAGGAACTATGTAATTTCATCTGAACATTACAATACAAACCTTAACCGCAAATAATTGACACAAAAAATATAATAAATAATCACCTGTTCTAAAATAATGTCGTAACAAAAATTCAAGATGGCATCTTAACCACAGAATCGCATTAACAATTTTGTTGTGACGTCCGAATAACTCGATACTATGACATCGTTAAGTTAGAGCTACATCTCTGTAGTTATATTTTAAATTACTGATAATATAATGTTACAAAATTTATAAAATATTTCAGGACAGAACTCTTAGAAGGCCACTACTATACTAATGGCACACTGCCCAGATGCTAGAATTACTTTTAATTTCATAACAGCCCATTAATGTCCCACTGCAGGAACGGGCCTCCTCCCGTGACGGAGAGATACTTGGCCTACTAATACTCCGCTGGCCAGACGGATTGGTATAGTGTTTAATTTCAAGTTTTCCTCCTTTTTATTTTGTAAAGATAATATTCACGGATAGTCCCTCCCCCAATATATTGTTTCAAGTTTTCCTTCTTTTTATTTCGTAAAGATAATATTTACGGATAGTCCCTTAGTCGGTTTTTACGACACCCATTGGATGAGATGGGGTGGTGACACACTGTATTCTTTTTTTTGGTGGTTTTTTTTTGGTGTGGCAACACTACGGCTAACATCTGATTGCATTTCGTCCCGTATTTATTTTATTTTATTATTAATTATATTGATATTTAGGACTAAAACTTATCATAAAATTCAATTTTATAATTATAATAGTGTATCTAGAATAAAGCTTGTAAGTTAAAGTGCATAAAATCAGTGAAAATTGCGATCGGCTAATTTTGCTTACCGGCTCAATGACACCGCATATTTAAAATATAATTTGTTTAGTTGGTGAACTTTGTCATATTTCTATTTCATTATAGTTTTCAGTGATTTTACTCAGGTAATCGTGCCAATAAGTACTAATTTTTATATTATTTTAGATATATAGCATTATTCTATTTCATTTTGAGGTTACTTATTTTATTTGTGTGGGTACGAATTGATCAAACTGCCTTTTGGTATTTATTTAGCTTTTCATTTATAAAATCAAAATGCCAATTACACGTAGCATGTCTTCTGCACGCCGTGATGAGGTTAAGGTAGATAATATCATTAGAAAACTTGATTTGACGTTAAAGGAATTAGACATATCCAAAGGGCTGGTTGAGCAATTGCACAAAGAAAGAGATGAAAATGAGAGGGAGCTACTGGATATTTTGAAGAAATATGATTTGATAAAAAAGCAGTTGGCTGAGCTGCACACAGAGCATGAGTTAGTGTTAGGTGAGCGGGACAGATTGCACAACATTGTGGCTGGGTTTAGGGAGTGCAGTGAAGAGTACGAACAGGGCCTCAAGCGGATGTCAGTCTTAGAGCAAGAATTGCAAGAAGTCCACCATCACATTACCCACCTTGAAGCGGAGAAACATGAAACAAATTTATCCCATACCCACAGCCTGTTTGAGGAGTTAGTCGGTAGTGTGCCCAGCCTTGTTTCTACTGAACTCAACTTAGAACCCACATTTACTATTGACTTAACAAAGGATAATACCTTGATAGATCATACTTCCAACTCCAAGATGGGCATAGTTGAGTGCAGTAGGAACAAATTCAAGAAATATGTAAAAATTAATAAATATATAAGAAAAACACAGAAACTTATCAAAAGGGAAAAAACTTTATACAAAAAAGTCAAATACACACCTCAACAAAGTCTAGGGATATTTTGTACAAAGTTGTGAAACTCAAAAAATTTGGTTTGTAATTTTGTTTTTTTTTTAATTCTTTTTATGAAAACTTACTTTGTTAACCTTTTTCAACCATTCTAAATTTGAATTTGGAAAATAAAATTAAAAATAAAAGATTTACGCGGCTTAAACGTAGTCAAGTTCGAAAATGTCATTTACCAATAGTAAGTTTTGACTGCTTTTTTGTGTAAAATTTAAGTTTTATAACAATTTAAACGTTTATTTCGAATGAATGATATTATGTACATCAAGCAGCGGCGCCATTTCATCAAAGAGAAAATGTTAAGGGCAGTAGGCATGCTCCCAGCTGCGGGTACTAAGCGGAGTATTGCTGAAGAGATTAGAACAATACAAAATATTAAATCAGGGTTATGGTCACTTTATCGTGCTACTGGTGAAGTGGCTGAAAGATACCACAGCAAAAAGTCTATTACCACTAACGACATGACCGATTTTTTCAAGTTCCCGCGAAAAGACAGCCAAATTTTACTACCATGCAGCTGGTGTAGAGGCTTCAGCTCTTGGTGGAGCCTCTTGCGGGTGACCAAACTGTCAGAAGAAGTCGGCACGAAGCCCACCTTTATGCTCGCATACCGCTTTATACTCCAGCACTACGCCGAGCGAATCGCGCACGACGACTAGACTGGGCTCGTGAACATTTGCTCTGCAAAGATAACCTGTGATCTGTAGTAGTGTTTCCACATGAGTCCCGGTTCGGTTTCCACTCGGATTCACGTAGAGAACGTGCTTGGCGAGTTCCTGGTTGTGATAGCCGTCTACAACATCCTCAGGAAATCTATTCATACCACGATAGAACAAATTATGGTTTGGACGGGAATTTGTATCGGTCGAAAACAGAGCGCGTTTTGATCAGAAACACCATGACGGCTGAAAAATAACTTAACGAGGTGCTAGTAGTAATAATCTACCCCCGTAGACTACAATTGGGCCAAATATTCAAGTTCATGGACGATAACACCCGTTCGCATAAAGCGAGATTGATAAAGAGCTGGTTGCAGGAGCACGACGTATCAATTTTATGCTGAACCACTCAATCGCTTAACCTCAAAACCATTAAATACGCGTAGGACATGTTCAAAAGAAGGGTTTTGATGATTTTTCCTGCATAAAATTGCGATGGAAGGGCAACTTTTTTTGCATCTACTAGTCGGACCTGGAACAATATACCGCACCAAGACCTGAATAACATAATAAAAGCATGAAAAATTATTGCAGGACCGTTATTTACGGTTTTTTTAATGTGGTGACTACTGATTACTCACATAACAGTTAAAAACAGATTAATTTTAGCTTATTTTCACTTTTGCTTAAGAAACACAGTCATTGTTAGTTTTACTAATTTTTAATTTTTTTTATTTATTTGAATAAAAAATTATTTATGCAAAAATAATACTTTTATTTAATTCTGGATTGTAGCCTGATAAATTGTCTTTATAAAAATATAAACATGTTGTATGTTATCTTCAATATTTTTTAAGTTAATTGAGTAAATACCAAATATCCCTAGACTTTGTTGAGGTGTGTATATTAAAGAGAGAAGGCAACTAGGTGATGAAATTGATATGTATTCTATATTAATAGAAAAAAACTTTTCAGAATATAATAATAACATTTTAAAGTTAGAGACAGAAATTAGTACTTTAAAGTAATCATTAGACTCAATGACAGACAGATATTGTAATGTTAAAAGTGAGTATCAGGAATACATTCTGGCCATGAAGGATTTGATGAGTTTAAATTCCTCAGTAACATCTCTAGATAATTTACTCAGTCCTCAGTCAGTCTGTAAGTCCTTACTGACTTCACACAAAAGCCCTTCACTTGAGTTAAATGAAAAACCCAGTAGCGCCTACCCTCAACAACAAAATAATGCACAATCTAATATATTAATGTTTTGTGATGAATTAGGAAAATCAATGGGACAGTCACTAAGTTCGGACTTAGACTTACTTTATAACATTGTCTAAATATACGTAAATATATTTGTACTGACAATGTTTTATTCTCATTAAGGCTCGAAAGAATTGTGCATAAATAATTTATCTCAAATAACTGGATAACGTAGCGGGCACGTATCGCCTAGCCAGAGATTATTATACAATCCTATGATACTTCCTATAATATCAGTAACATTGTCTACCTACATTTCAGTTACCACTATCCTTTAATTATTAATTTTATATTAGATACTTATTGTCAAACAAACATATTGTAAGCAATGATTTCGTTGTACACAGAAATAGCGACACATTCTAAACAAACCATACCATCGTTTGACACTCGCAGGTTTTCGGCTCGGTTCATTTGCGTTGTGGATTTACGAGTTTAAGCCGTGGCAGGGATAGAGTCGTCAGTCGCATGTAGTGCAATGCTAGGTAATAAATTAGCGCGGTAGAGAGGAGTGTTCCCACGAACGCGAAACCGTATCAAGATGGTAGTGGAGCGAACAGCGCGCTCTTAAGCCCGCCTCGAAACGAGGACACGGGCGAAACGCTTTATTTTCTTACTCGATTTATTTTCTCTATGTGACATTCTGTTACGTTTTGTTAGCTGTCACTCGGACGCTCACTCTTGCAATTGCTGTTTTGTAAGGAGGAATTTATTTATGCTATATTTTGTAACCAATTTCGTTAGGCGGTTTAATTTTGAATGAAGAAGTAGGCAGATGGCTCGTGTAACATATAAGATAATTAGAATTAATTTCTGACTGTATACTGCATAGCTTATAAACAGTTCGACCTTATTGGTTGTTATTTTGTATTACGTTCAAAGTAATTTAAAGGCAGGCATTACATATGGCATAAAATTTAGATTCTTATTTCCAACAAAAATGTATTCGGTATGCTCAATTACGTTATCTATTACTAGGGATTGTTATTGTGTTGCCGGTGATTTATTTTAACAAAAAGCTAGAGCTCTACTCGTTGTAGTATCTATGATATTAAATAAATAAAATAAATAAATATTCCTAACACATTCACACAATGCCATCTAGTCCCAAACTAAGCAAAGCTTGTACTATGGGTAAACATACTTAGGTACTTTTGTTATTAATACTCAGTACTAATGTTTATTAATTTACATAAAAATGCAAGTTAACTTCTATATTCTTTGCCGGTTAAAAAAAAATAAAGTCAGCAAGATAAAATACCTCACACGAACAATCACATTTACCTTGAGCTTATTGAAATTAATTAATTGAATAAATATGATTAAGTACCACATCCGTAATTGTGATTGATGTTGATACGTAACCAAACAATGGCATTCGTAGACCGGATAGAAATTAAAACTAGCTATTAATACAAGGATCACGATATTATATGAAACATTTCGTCAAGGCGCCGGCCATTGACGAAATTATTTTGTTGTAAACCTCTTTAGGCTTATGGACTTTGAAGTGTTGAAAGATGTGTATTGAGCTGTATCATGCTGTCATGAAAATAAAGAAAAAGACAACATTGAAAAAGTTTTAATAAGCCTTGGTAAATGTTTGTACAAAAAACTACGTTTAGTTATCGAATTGATATAGATCTTTATATTTTGTGAGTTTTATGTGAGACAACCAACTAGCGTACATTGCATACTTTTGTATACAGAAAAAATTGAATATTTATACAAAGAACAAAATAAGTAGAAAAGGCTTGCTTAACTTAATAATATGTTTTCTAAAGCGAACCTTTAGGACGTAGAAAAGAAAGGAAACTACAAGTAAAGTGAACTATAAATTACAAAGAATAGACAATTTTTCATGTTTCTTAAGAAATTGATTTAGTTTCTTTAAAAATAGTCTTAATTTTGTTAGTAAAACTTTGCTTCAATTGTGAAATAAATTGATGTTTACCTATAGACGTTCAAGATGGCGATCAAAAAAACAGACATGATAATAATTAGATGTAACGCAAGGAAGACATTTAGTTAACAACATTGGAGATGGTTGCCTAAGTTGTCATCCCTTGGGGATTGTACCCAAAAAGATGCGGAAAGGCTTTACTAAACCTATCACAATTATACAAAGAAAAATATTTAATTTTGCAACTTTAGTTTAGTAATAAGAGAACACTAGTTAATTGTAGTAAACGCAAGACAAAGTATATTACATTAACCCTAAGAGAAACCTAGAGGCTCAGAGGTAGCTCGGTGACCCAAAACTGGTGGGACCGTCAGTTCGTGACCCGCCCTGACCCCGATCCACTAACCGAGCGACTTACCTATTGTCTCTAGATGGATGGTGGTCTATGTTATAAACTTTTTTCACGCTTGTGTTTATAACAAATTATTCGTATTTTAAACTGCAATAGTTTTATTTTTTTCCTTTATTTATTTAATTATGTTTATCAAAATGCAATTCAAATTCGTGAATTCTCTATTTACTTTAATGGAGATCTGGTATTAAAATCCCGCTTACGGGCGACACTTCAAGATACACGTTAAATTGACATTAAAACGTTTTAAGCAGTTCTATAATTATAAAACTTGCATTTAGATAATTATTCTTTACTTCAAGTTGCAGGCTATCAAAACATTAAAACAGTATAAAAAAAGGTGTAAGTGGTAAATAACACATACCACAGGGTACCTGTAAAAACTAATATATCTTATCTACGAACTGGGACTCTCACGAAAAACCCTCAAGCATTCTGTACTTCTATACGACTCTTACCCCCGGTTTCTGAATGCCTGATCAAGTCAAAATCAACTAATCAAGTGTCAAAACTGTCATTTTAGTTCCAGAAAATTATAGTTTGGACACTTAATTAGTTGATTTTGACTTGATCAGTCATTCAGAAACCGGGGGTTACTCTCTCTCTTACCAATGTGTAGAAATGAATGTCCTTTAGTCTAGTTTTTTGACATCTGGCGACCTCTGTAGCGTAGTGGTTATATAACATGACTGCTACGCAGATGTCTCGGGTTCGATTCCCGCTCAATGCAAATCTTTCTGTGCATGAACATGATTGTTTTCATTGGTCTGGGTGTTTTCTATGTATAATGTATGTATTTACAAAAAAAAGTATTTATGTATGTTTATTCGTTGTCTAGTACCCATAGTACAAGCTTTGCTTAGTTTGGGACTAGATGGCGTTGTGTGAATGTGTGAGGAATATTTGATATACGGAAATAAATGTGGTCATTAGATTTTGCATTCTTAGTTCATTTTAATTTATTTTGATGTATGACATCTTTAAACATTTTAAAAGCTAAAAACCTTACGTGTATGATTCAATAACGTACAGTTTAATAGAGTTAGGGAGTATAAACGGGTTGGGTCCATCGCACAAGGCTCTCACTTAATTTCGATAGCAAGTGTCTTTAGTCTTCTAGTTTGTGAAGAATAAGTTTGTTGCATAGATCACTAACCAAGTTTAACCCATTTTTACTTGTATAATAAACAAAAAATGGACCAACAATGATTTTAAAATAACATAGAAACCTTTCTACTCTTTTAAAATATTAAATACAGGCATTCTCTTATGACTTGCAGTCCAATCAGAGCGTACGTATGGCTAAAGCTCCTCTGTCTGTAATAATTGAAATATGTTGCTCTGACACTTCAGTCATGCAAAAGAACATTGCCCAAGTATTTAAAAACTTGTAATTACGAAATTTATATATGAGTTTACTTACGTATTATGTTTTTCCCAACATCCACCACCATAACAGCCCATTAATGCCCCACTGCAGGGACGGGCCTCCTCCCGTGACGGAGGGATACTTGGCCTACTTATACCACGCTGGCAAGACGGATTGGTACAGGGTTTAATTTCAAGTTTTCCTTCTTTTTACTTCGTAAAGATAATATTTACGGTTAGTCCCTTAGTCGGTTTTTACGACACCCATGGGATGAGATGGGGTGGTGACATATTGTATTCTTACTCCGTCACCACACGGACAACATAATTGACATTAATTTGACGTTGAATTTAGCTCTAAATTACCGCCTAAGTTGCCAAGTGTCAAAATGTAAAGTTTTTTGTTGTATCGTAATAACGACACATTAATGTACTAAGTGTAATAAACTCTAATGTACTAAACATAATATATTTTATATAATTTAACATTAATATTTTGATTGCTTCCTGTTGTAATTGATATACATATAAATAAATAAAAACCCTTTTGATAATAATAATAATCCGTTTGACTAGAGCTATATTAGTAGACCAAACTCTACATCACTAAAGCACACATGAAAATGATGTGTTACTATGAATAGTTATTTACAACAATTGCTTAATTGTCCCCCTTTTAGTTCCTACCCATAGACACATTAATTAACCCTATGTCTAAACAAACACTTAACTCTATCACCACGAATGCTATGCTATTATAGAACATTTGCAGCAAAATTAATGTATGTAAATTATCTAGAGAATTTCTAATTTCAATTAGCAATAATTCACAAAACAATGAATAATAGAATCAACAGTAAATAAATAAATATTTATATCTCGGATAAGTAATGGTACTAGTTCATTTATTTGTTTCACAATCATTTTAGTATAAATACTTATTTGACTAACCTTAATTTTATATTGTTAAGAACTTCTTCTTTATTTGTTATTCTTTGACGACCTCTGTGGCGCAGTCGGTATATTACATGGCTGATACGCAGAAGTCTCGGGTTCGATTCCCTCTCAATGCAAATCTTTGTGTGCATAAACTCATGTTCTCTGAAAACTTATTGCTAAAAATATTTTTTTGACAATAAATTTTCATTGGTCTGAGTATTTTCTATGTATAATATAGAGTATTTACCACAACAAAAGTATTTAAGTATGTATGTGGGTCACCAAGCTAAAACAAAAAACCAATCAAATACACTACAAATAAGTAACAACTGAATCAATTTATTAAGTTCAGATAGTAGTGATTAAATTAAATTAAACGAATTTAGATCTTATTCCATATGAATGTCATACGTAAATGAGCTTATGGTGGGTCAAGATTCAATTTACTCGATAGTAGGTACATAACATATGTAATTATAGAACAAAAGGTCCAACGGTTGCCTAAGCTTTGGTGTATAAGTGATCTCATTTGATACTCTTGTCTATAAGAGTAGCAGATTAATGATATTGTATGGTAGATATTGCGCTGAAGGATGATTGCTATCTGACGGGTTTTGGTGACCGCTACAGCAGTCTCTTACATATTTAGTTTTATTAACTGTCTTGATATAAAATTAAAAGAATATAGACGCGTCTAAAAAATGCTGCTTTAGAGTTACGCCGCTTCTTCTCTACAAGCGCCTTGGAAACGGAGTAAAGTTTGGAAAACTTTTAATATGTAAACTTAGACTAAGTAGTTTTTAACTGACGTCAATAAACTATTATTTTGTAGCTTTATGTTGAAAAATAAAGAAACTGTAACTGAAAGATAAATTGTTGCCTTTTTGGAAAATGTTAGTTAATATTTTAATTGTTATTTAAAAACAAATGATTCTCTAGGGAATATTTCTCTATGATACAAAAGTGTCTCTTAAAATTATCAATTAGTTAACTACAAAGCTGTATAGATGTTATTTTGCAAGTTATCGTTATCTTAAAAATAAGATAGACTTCTACCTTCAAACACAAGGACCTACATAATTATATATTATCATTTACAATCATCTAAACCTAATAATACCATAATACATAATATACCAATCATATATTTTGATTGTCAAGTCATATCAACTTATTTTTTAAATGTCAAAACCATTCACATTACATGTACTAATACTAAGACGTGGTAATCTTCAAATTGCGAAATACTTGCACACGTGTGTAATCTATTATTATCAATGATAAAATAACTGTTGAGATTAGGCATGTTGTTTATATTTAAATAAACAATATATAACTATATATTGGTGATCGCATGACTTCGGTGCTATGTTAGTCGTTATGGCGTTCATTTCTTTTCAAGTGATTCCTATTAATGAAAAAAGGTGTCCTGTTATTCAAGGTCGCATGACTTCGTTGCTAAGATATTCGTGGTGGCGTGCATTCGTTGTTACGTGATTCGTTGTAGTTAACTTATGGGGTCGTGGTATTAGTTGTTTCACTCTTCATTGTCACATATTACACCCGAAGATTATTATTTTCTGTTTTCTTTTTTTTAAGACAACTTCCGCACTAAGGATCATGTCCTGTGTCGCGGGACTGTCACAAACATCAATTTAACGGAAACAAAGAACATCCAGACTTAAGACAATAATTTGTGGATCGCACAAATAATTGTCCTACGTGGGAATCGAACCCGCGACCTCGTGCACGGCAGTCGCTTGCGCTACCGTCGCGCCACCGAGGCAGAATATCTGTGTTCGTTTTGTATATTAAATTATCTCATTTATTAAACTAGATCATTAACCACCTCCAGAATAACTTGGGGTACTTATAGTGCGCTAGTACTACAGACGAATTGGTTAGTGTTACACATCAAATATGTTTTAGAAAATTCGGAACAAAAAAAATATTTTAACAGCTTTCTTTTAATTACTTTTTTTGTCACATCTATCGTGATACCTAGCTACATCACTAGTTAGTTGATCAGTTCAATTAATTACGTAACTTACCCAAAAATAACAAAACAGTTTCCCACATAAACAGTTCAAATAATACATTGATTTTTTATCACCTTTTCTTTATCTAAAGACTATTTTGTCGTGATTGCACGGTTATCAAAACAATATCTTTGTTGTACCATCTAGTTGTTTGAGCGATCTCGAAGTTGTTTTTGTATATAGTTTTTTGTTTAAACAATATAACAGTAGATAGTTGAGATTCATTCAGAAGTTGGGAAGAGGTGTCATCGTGACCATCTGTACAAGACCGGTCACGCATCTGGCGACGACCAACGACCGCTATTTTCCATAGTTGTCGACATGTCTTGTTGACAGTCTTGGTCTTGATATTTATATTCATGTTTAAAAATAACTAATTTTGTTAAAGTTGTAGAAACTAAATACTAGCAAGCTCTTTAAATTTTTGATTCTCTGTAGGGTTTCTGGCAAGATGGTAACTTTATTGTTGTTTCTTTATTTATTTAGATTAATTTAAACTAAGAAAGAAAATAATATGTTTTGCTGTTTAATTTTATTCCTTACAGTATTTTTTTATAAGTAAAATACATGCTGTAATTACCCTTAAATGTTCTCATGAATATTTGAATACGATTTTTATAGACAAAAATAGACAATAGATAAAAATTTAGATCACGTTTTGTAGACGTCTACAATATTTGTTATTACATATTCAAATTATCAATTATGTCCTTTTTACTATTGTAAGTTGAACCGTACATGTTAACTTTAATTATTCGCTAATAAAAATAACACACCAAAAAAATAATTTCACATCCAAAAACATCGACACAGCCCAATGGACAAGCGCCCGGTCATCCGACCTCCGACACGGAAGGCGAAGCGTCACGACACTACAAAAAATCATCACAATACACTACAGTCGTCGTGACTCGATCTTCGTCCATTCACAACAAACTGTCTGAGAAGCGGCTACGTGCTGCTATTTTCGCAGCTGTTAAACATTCGATTTACCCTAAAATAGTCTTTTTTTGTAGACAGATTAATAATTAAAAAATATTTTTTGAACTCTACCTGACTGTTTTTTCTAGGTAATAACCTAATATTATACTTAACTAGCGTACTTCAAGGAATGAGTACTCTATATTAAAATTATTTTATTTTATACTATAATTAAATAAGATTTATGATAAAAATATAAAATAATTAATCTACATTTTATTTTCATATTAATAAGTAAATAAAAAAGTAATCAAATTAAGTACTTATTTTATTTCTAAATACTTAATTCTTTACAACATTGGCAAGAGTCATAAATGTTAGTAGCTTATAAGTATTTATAGATATGATGGCTTTAAATAATTAATTATTCTTTTATATTAATATACAATAAAAATAACATTAAATATTGACCTAAACACAAGCAATATAGTTTAAACAGTAAATAATTTTATGTTTGCGGAAATATTTGTTTACACAAGCGCTCGGTAGATGGCGCTATTCGCTTCTCCTAGATTGCGATATGGTTTCGTTACGTCCCCAAATACATGTAGTCTCGACTTACAATTTCTTGTCAACTTTGCGCAGAGGCAATATCGTAACCAATGAGGTTAATCCGAGGTGCGATTATTGCTAGTTGAAAACTTTACCAATACCCCGCCGTGTGGACGTGAAATACCGTCCGCTATGGCAATTTTTGTATGGCTGTAATGGCCTGATAAATCTCATTTAAACAGTCATATCTGAAGGGCTAACGGTCATCAGATATGACGGAATATCAAGTATTATTTTAATTAGTTGCGTAGATGGTTTGACGTAGCGATGCCCGATATTTGACTTTGTATCGATATTTCGCATCGTAATGTATCGTAATTGATTGTATCGATACACGATAATATCGTATGGCTTTGTATCGATATTGTTAATATCGTATCGTATCGTATCGAATTCTAAAAATCAAACTCTAATTTAATTTATGTATTAATTTCATATATTTCTTTTAAATTTTTTTATATAATTTTAATATACCTCACATTATTTTTGATTTTTGTATACGTACCATACAGAAAATCGCAAAAGGTTAGATTAGCAAAATTTTGACAATTTTAATTTATACAATATTTATAGTAAGTAAGTACTTGATAAAAAAAATTATCTAAACTTTTAAGGAATAATAATTTTGTCAATCGTTGCGGATCCAACCTATTGCAATTTTCTGTAAGCGTATTATTAGCTGAAGAAAGTAATCGTTATAACACGCTACATAATAAACGATTAGTGTAATCACACAGTGTTAATAGAAATAGCTTATGACTTTTTGAAGGTATCTGCTTATATTCAAAATAAGCTAACGTCACCAAATATCATTTACAATCTACGCACATCATAATAGGTCGGGGACAAAGTCTTTTCGCATAACGTAGGTATAAACTTATTATAAAATTTCTTTGACTGTACTACTTGTGTCTGGCTGGTTTTCGTAACATTAAAAAGGTTACATTATAAAGAAAAGAAAAAAATAAAAAAAAGTTGTTTCCCGCTATTTTTCATTTGTTTTTCTCTCCGTAAAAATGAGTGAATCTAATGAAGAAATTCGATACATTTTAAAATTTTATTATAAAAAAGGCAAAAATGCAACTCAAGCAGTGAAAAAAATTTGTGATGTTTATGGACCTGATGCAGTGTCAGTAAGAGTAGCACAAATTTGGTTCAAACGTTTTCAGTCCGGAAATTTTGATGTTAAAGATGCACCTCGCTCTGGTCGCCCTGTTACGAATAAAATGGACGCCATTTTTGAAAGAGTGGAGCAAGATCGGCATATTAGTAGTTACGATGTAGCTGAAGAACTGGGAATTGACCACAAAACAGTTTTGACCCATTTGAAGAAAGCTGGTTATACAAAAAAGCTCGATATTTGGGTGCCACACGAGCTCACTCAAAGAAACTTAATGAACCGTGTACTCATTTGCGATTCATTATTGAGACGTAATGAAACCGAGCCGTTTTTGAAGAGATTGATAACTGGCGATGAAAAGTGGATCACGTACGACAAGAACGTGCGAAAAAGGTCGTGGTCGAAAGTTGGCCAGGCTTCACAGACTGTGGCCAAACCTGGCCTAACACGAAATAAGGTGATGCTGTGTGTATGGTGGGATTGGAAGGGCATTGTTCATTATGAGCTTTTACCGCCCGGCAAAACCATCGATTCTGATCTTTACTGCCAGCAACTGATGAGATTAAAGGAAGCAGTCGAGAGAAAACGGCCGGAATTGATCAACAGGAAGGGTGTGGTCTTTCATCACGATAACGCTAGACCACACACATCTTTAGCCACTCAACAAAAATTAAGAGAGTTCGACTGGGAGGTCCTAGTGCATCCACCATATAGCCCTGACCTTGCGCCTTCAGATTTTTACCTGTTTCGGTCTCTTCAGAATTCTTTAGGTTCTGTAAGGTTGACCTCAAGAGAGGACTGCCAAAACTATTTGTCCCGTTTTTTTTATCAGAAGTCCCAAAGTTTCTACAGTAACGGGATAATGTCTCTGCCCACAAAATGGCAGAAAGTTGTTCAACAAAACGGTACATATATATTGTAAATAAATGTAAATAAACTTTGAAAAAAATGTCTTGACTTTTCATACAAAAATACGAAAAGACTTTTTCCCCAACCTAATATTACAATATACAACCTACCATAGGCGGCACTATTAAAAAAGTTTGTTCGTAATATTTTCAATCGTGGTTAACATTTTATTATAATCATAACAACGATGTAAGTCTCAAATTGTACTTATTCAGCTTATGTTTTTTTAGACATTTAGGTAATTGAACAACTTTATATTACTTTTAAAGAGTTAAATCATACGATATTTTTGATGCGATACACCTGGGAAGCGATACGATATCGCCACATATCGTATTGTTGTGTATCGATACAAAATATCGAAATATCGCATGGTGTTGTATCGATACACCAAAATATCGATACGTATCGGGCATCGCTAGTTTGACGATGGCCAGTACAATACTTGAATTGCGTGTTGGGACAAAGAAAACATATTAAGAGAGTAGAAAAAGTAATTTCAGGTTAATATTATATTTTAACCATAAAAAGATTCCTTGTAAATATTGTTTGAATATTGTATTTTTTAATTATAATTGATAGTCAAAAAATTAAAAAAAAAAATAAACTAATTAATTATATTATTTTAAAAATTAGTTTTTTAAATTAAGGTGTCATTATCATAGTGACACCTTATTTTCTTACTTCGTTACCAAACGAACTGTACAACAAAGACATTTTATTACTCACCACAACCTTTTCAAATCGCTAAGCCATCAACAATTATATATAAACACACAATTTAATAACACACGCTATAAACAGCCTTTATCATTCAAAGTAATAATTAATTATTCACAATAATTATTGTACTATTATAAAGTAATAATTTTTGCATTTACTTTTGACGTATGAATGACTTATTAATCAAGTTAGTCGGTGCAATATTGTTGCGTATTAACATTAGGCTGTTGTATATTAAGCTTCATTTATCTGCCCGTCTACATGAGATGTAAGAACATGCGTTTATGTTCAAATTATACCTATTAAAATAATTGTTTCGTTTAACCTACTATTTAAACGAAGATTACCATTTGATATTATGTATTTATATTATAAGTTTGTATATTCTCTACGAAAATAATGAAAGGAGAGCTTGATATAAAAACCTATTGGAAACTTGTCTGACTGTAGAGGGACTATTTCTGCAGTGGGACTTTAATGAATTGTTAATCTTTGTGCTATAAAATAGGCTTTTTTTGTATAATACGTACGTACTCATAATATATTTATAATGATACAAAATGGGTTAAAGTTAGTTTATAAGTAGTCTAGTACTACGAATATAGTCTAAACTTTCCTTAGATTTGGACTAGATGGCGTTGCGTGAATGTTTTTATCGACTCCCTCCCCCTCATCTATGCTCTCGCCGCTCTATGGTCTCGCCCCATTCCTTTAAAGTTCATCGAATAAATACGCGAGGGGACTGTTCACCCTTTCATCTTACGATACAGGGTTACATTTCTACACTCAAGAAAATGTCTGTGTTGCTGTGTTTTAACATTTGTGTCCGTGACGGTAGCGTACACAAGAGCTGTATCGAGTTGGTTACTATGCCAAAAAACTCGGTGTAAATACTGCCTAATTAGTGTAAAAATAAAAAAAACTCTTCCTCTTTAGTTTAGGAAATAAACACCATTTTCAATGGGTACGCCAGCGTCACGATCAAGCTAGCGTACCCATGGCCGTACTCGAAAACGGCTAATTGTAAAGCAACAGAAGTTACACACAAAAACTCGGTACTAACTCTGCCCCCGCTATGCAAAATTTCATAACAATTGCTCTTGTAGAAACAGAGATATTGAACAAGACTTTTAAATGACAGCGTTATGGTAGCGTACACATAATAGTTCTGATTACTTCTGATAGATAGGGAACTTTTCTTTTGATAAATGCTATATGAAAAAATTCGGTGTGAAATTCTGACTCTATTAGTGTAAATACTTTATGCGAATTCGCAGTGGAATATGTCAAAAAATCTATGTAAAGTTCTACGAACAAATGTATTGACGTACAGTAGCGAACAAAATGTATTCGTGAAATTATAAACAGAGATATAGCGTTATTTGCTAATATAAGTTAGATTGTTTTGTTCTGACATAAATATTAAAATGATTAACTACCTATTTATGTACTTAACTGTAAAAAGTTGGTTTGTCTGGAATGGAACATTTTCAAATGCTAATGTGAAATTAATAATTCATAATAATTCATAATTTCTTTATTTGCAAAAACATGGTATTACAAGGTGTAGTACAAAAGTGGTTGATCTACATGTTTCGTCAACCTATTTTATGGTAAATTGTAATTATTATAACAAAACATAAATAAATCATAACCTGTATTACATTTTATACAACAAATGCTGTTTTAATCCAAACTGTGATTATTGTAACAATACCAAATGTGATTATACTGTGATTTTTAATATATAATTAATAATTGTACAATTGTTATTATTTGTAAATATTTTTTAAGACTGATTCTTACAAATAAATATGTTTAAATCATAAACTGTTTTAATGTACATTGTCATTAATATAACAAAACAGAACCTAATATACTTATAATATACTGTGACAAAAATTGTTGTTTTTGGCAAAACAAACGTTATTTTTCTGATAAAGCTACTTATTGGATTTTTTCCAATTATTTCATTTTCTATCAAGGCTATATCTAGAAATTAATAAAGTGAGTATACTCCTAGTTCGGTATTTCATCACGTTTCATCAGTTTTAATTCTGTATTTTAAAAAAACTTGTCAAATCACTTGTGAGCATATCTGTACCAGTACTATGAACATAAAATAACATGGATTTTTGACATATTCCACTGCGAATTCGCATAAAGTATTTACACTAATAGAGTCAGAATTTCAGACCGAATTTTTTCATATAGCATTTATCAAAAGAAAAGTTCCCTATCTATCAGAAGTAATCAGAACTGTTATGTGTACGCTACCATAACGCTGTCATTTAAAAGTCTTGTTCAATATCTCTGTTTCTACAAGAGCAATTGTTATGAAATTTTGCATAGCGGGGGCAGAGTTAGTACCGAGTTTTTGTGTGTAACTTCTGTTGCTTTACAATTAGCCGTTTTCGAGTACGGCCATGGGTACGCTAGCTTGATCGTGACGCTGGCGTACCCATTGAAAATGGTGTTTATTTCCTAAACTAAAGAGGAAGAGTTTTTTTTATTTTTACACTAATTAGGCAGTATTTACACCGAGTTTTTTGGCATAGTAACCAACTCGATACAGCTCTTGTGTACGCTACCGTCACGGACACTAACATTTTGTTATCATGGTAGCTTTACGTAAACTTTCGTTGATTTAGTTTCTTATAGATGGAATGTTTGTCTCTACATATCCCTTAGATTTACTAGATATAATATTTATTTATATTATAATGTTAATCAATTGTGTCGTATAAGATAAAATGTCTTAGTATGGGACTAGATGGCGTTGTATGAAATGTGTGAAAAAGATTATTTTATTATTATTTCGTTGTGATAGAGTTCGACAATGACAGAGTAAGAACATATAGTGTCGGTTTTAAAAGCTGACTAAAGGGATGGTCAGTTATTTCTTGGCCGGTGTGGTATAAAAAATAGTTTACCTCACTCCCTACGGAAGCCCTTCCTGCTGTGGGACAATAATAGACCGTTTTATTATACATATTATGATGACCGACAGATGCTGACTTATTATTAGCCTAGTACTTGTTACTATTCAAAACCGATGTCATAAAACATAATCCCCCTTACTCATAAACACCTCTTAAATTTTAGTCAATTGATAAGCTTAAATTCTTACGTTTTTGTTTGGTATAAGGTTGATTTTACTAATAAAAATCTCGCTAAACAGTGATTAAATTTAAGAGGCGTTTATGAGTAAGGGGGAATATGTAGAGAAACTTTCGAAAGGAAATCTTATAATAATTAGGGAGATCAAAAAAAAAATTACAAAGAAAATGTTTGTGTAATAATAGGCCAGTCCATCATATTATATGATACAAAAAACAGTAAAGCTTGTATGTAATTATGTTACTAATGGCATACGTGTATTCTTCCAACTATTTAACACTACAAGAAATATATTTAATCATATTGTAAATGAATAGGCTTTCAAAACAATCGAGCATAACTAAAATGATTTTAAAACGATACAAACATTGAAGCGGATTAATTTCTCGATCCAGATTTTGTTATTTGACATTCATACCTGGTGAAAGCGTTGGCTTATTACCAATCGATATGAACGATAATCGATCGTTCGGTAATCGTAATCGTATTATCACCACGGGGGGTCTTCGTACGCGTGCCTTGACACTACGAATGGAATACATTTTGCCATACGTAATGTCTCCGTGTGGCGACGGAGTAAGTATACAATATGTCACCACCCCATTTCTTCCAATGGGTGTCGAAAAACCGACTTAGGGACTATCCGTGAATATTATCTTTACGAAATAAAAAGAAGGAAAACTTGAAATTAAACCATATACTAATCCGTCTGGCCAGCGTGGTATTAGTAGGCCAAGTATCCCTACGTCGCGGGAGGAGGCCCGTCCTTGCAGTGAGACATTAATGGGCTGTTATGATAATACGTAATAATAATATTGTCATTCAAGGTTTTGTTAAGTATTGAATATTGGCTTATGTTGTAGTGTACACCCTGGTTCAAGCATAAATGTTCACTGATGGGAGACATGCTTGCTCGGTTTTTACGACACCCATGGGATGAGATAGGGTAGTGACATATTGTATTCTTACTCCTTCACCACACGGAGAAGTTTTGAAATATTACTAGATATTAAAATAAAAGATAATATTATGTCAGTTAATGTGTTGCAAAAGCGTTATCTAAATTAAAGGACATTTTAACCACGATCTTAGCTGAGATGAATCGTCGAACGATTGTAATGTCATGTTAATTGCTTGCTTTTGCCTCTGATTTGTGATATACAATACAAGATATTGATTTTACAAGTCAATGTGATATATTAATGCACAGCTTACGTTGTAGTAAAAGAATATAAGTGAACATTATAATATAAGTAAAAATCAGAGTCAGGCTTCTCACTTACATTTAGTGGTAAAAAGAAATTTTATCTTCATCATCATAACAGCCCATTAATGGCCCACTGCAAGGACGGGCCTCCTCCCACGACGGAGGGATACTTAGACTACTAATATCACACTGGCCAGACGAATTGGTTTAATTTCAAGTTTTCCTTTTTTTTATTTCGTAAAGATAATATTCAAGTGATAAACCCTTAGTCGGATTTTACAACACCCATAGGATGACATGGAATGGTGACATATTGTATTCTTACTCCGTCACCATCACCACACGAAGAATTTTAAGAATAGCTGCAAATATTTAGTTGACGCTTATAATTATTCAAAGTTACTCCGAATTATACTAAAAACGACACCAATAATTAATTTCCCGAAACATTACAACCGTATAACATAGAACATTTTGATTGAAATGCACAGTAATTTATATTCAGTAATGATTACTGATAATGAGTGATTTAGGTGGCCGAGTGTAGTGATAAAGTGTGTGACAGCCGTGGCGACAGGGTACCCGGCTGTAGGAATGTCAGTTCGGGAGCCGTTCTTATACTTGATATTAAGAATGTACACTCTTAATCAACATAAGTGAAAATGTAACAGATTAGTACACTGTTTAGTTTTAAATTGTGGCCGTATTTAACATTCTTTCTTTTCTGTCTTGTTGTTTTTTATATCTTGGTATGTGTGTGACGTCCGTGTGGTGACGGAGTAAGAATACAATATGTCACCACCCCATGTCATCCCATGGGTGTCGTAGAAACCGACTAAGGGACTATCCGTGAATATTATCTTTACGAAAATAAAAGAAGGAAAACTTGAAATTAAACCCTATACCAATCAGTCTGGACAGCGTAGTATTAGTAGGCCATGTATCCCTCCGTCATGGGAGGAGGCCCGTCCCTTCAGTGGGACATTAATGGGCTGAGTTGATGTGTGTGACGAAGTGACAAGTTCATAGTACTTTAAGTTTAACAGCTAATACGGTTAGGTTAGAAAAATAAGGACTTCTAAGAAAAGAGTCAATGCGGAACGCAGCTGACTGAGATTTCATATCTATACTAATATTATAAAGAGGTAAAGTGTTTGTGTTTGTGACGTTGCAGGGTGTAATCTCTGGATCTACTGAACCGATTTTAAAAATTATTTTTGTGTTAAATAGTCCAATTATCGGGGAGTGTCATATCCTATATAATATCACGATATGACTAATAAGAGCAGTAATGAAATATGTTTAAAAAAGGGATGCGTTTTTTTCGCCGCCCAACGAAGTGGGCACGGGTTAGCTAGTGTGACATAAATATGAAGTACCTACATAACATCAGCGTCCGTCAAATAGAAAAGCTTACAAAGCTGCATGCGTGCCTTAAAAACCATGACTTCGACGGACTTAGTCCTGTTACTGCTAAGGACAAATTATGGGGTCATCCAAACAAGATTTTTTTTTTTGTACAGATCACAAAGTTTTAAATTTTCCGTAGCACTGATCCTGATTCCTTACGCAGTAGTCGTCGTTTCAACAAAGAAAGAGCTTGAATCTACCATCTTTACTTCCTCAAAGGCCAAAACTAAATCTCAAATATTACATACATTCTTAAAGACAAATTGTCCCAATACAAAGTGTATATACATAAATATCGCTTGCGTGTATATGACGGCGCGGGCGTATCATGATTCATACGCTCTCATTATTGACAGCCGCAACGTAATGGCTCGATTGATATACGATACTGCTCGATTTAATCGTTGCGTAATCGAGTATCGATGTGCTTGACGCACTCGGATTGTAGCGTCTTTATCGAATGATATTCGTACTGATGTTTTGGCAAATAATAATTATGATTAAGTTTACTTTTCGTACGTACGATATGGCCATTGCCGGTGTAGAATGTTCTGAAGAGTTGCGTGTTTGATATCAAATACACTTAGTTGTAACGCTACTGAAGCCTTTTACGATTATCTTACGCTCGTAGGATGACTATAAGAATCCATACTTACTAATATTATAAATGGGAAAGTGTGTCTGTTTGTTTTTCTTTCACGGCAAAACAAAGCGACGAATTGACGTGATTTTTTAAGTGGAGATAGTTGAAGGGATGGAGAGTAACATAGGCTACTTTTTTTTTACTTTTTATTGTCCAGGCAAGGGGAACAGTGCTACCCATAATCTAACGCGAGCGAAGCTGCGGGAAAAAGCTAGTAAGAAATAAATTAGGCTTGTCTCAAACTCAAATGGTTTTTAATTGAACCTAAAAGGTGATTGAGAGCGAGGAGGCGAGATTTAAGAGCCTAAACAACGGCAAAAAAAAAGCTGTTTGTTGTTTGATTTTTATCCAAGCAGAGACAGTATACAAACATTACTGTGTTTGGGTGGAAGCATACAATAGCTAGAGAAACTATAGTTATATGGGAATTAACAGTGTATGTGTCTTAAGGGGATACATTGACAAAATGCACTATCTTTCATCAACTACTACAGGAATATGAAAAGACCAATGAAGCTAGAATTTTGATATAGGTAAATTGATACCTTTAACTAGGCTATTGTAATTACGAAAACGCGATAGCTTGATTTTGGCTCGATCATATTTATTTTTGAAAACACCTCTAAAAAAACAGGTTTTTGCATATTACACGGAAAGTACACTATCATTATGCATATGAATTACTCAAATACATTCGTAACATCAATATTAGTCTTACTGTAGAATATCATTAACATAACTACAACCAATGACTTTTAATTAAGAAAATAAGATTTTAGCAATATCACAGCTCTCTGGATCGTTGCGGGCGCATCGCAATTTCAGACCTTATACCTACTCGTTAACGATTAATACAGAATGAATACGGTCGACGATTCAGTCGGGCGATGGCCCTCTTCGACGCCGGACCTGTGCATGTCGACTCACCGTTCGTACTAAATTTTATCGCGTAATTTTTAATCGTAGGTAAAATATATAGGTTAGGTTTAAAATATTTATACCTAAGTTTTTATTAATACTTTGTTCTCTTTTATAAGTAAATAATAGTATTATTTTATAATAGTTATTTCGATAACATTGTATCGTAAAATTTAACTTTATATAGTTACTTTATTTTAACTCAACTAAGTACCTAGTTACTGTTGACCCTTTGGTAATGCAAGCGTTTGTTTATATAAGCGATTTTAGACTATATTTATGCTCAAGTGTTATAAGTTTTATAACCGTTTTCGTCAAGATCACGTAATTGAAACGGCCTCAGTGGCGCGGGCAGTGCGGCGCGGTCGCGGTAGTGGCTTGCGTGCACGAGGTCGCGGGCTCGAATACAAGCAAAAAAGTTGTTTGAGCGATTCACAAATTACTGTCCTGAGTTAGGATGTTCATTGTAAAAGTCTCCGCGACAATACCTAGGAGCTGTGTGAAACTGAAAAAATCAAAGAAATAATATTACGTACCTATTTTATTTGCAAGCTTAGGTAGGTAGGTACTTACTGATAAGATCTAAATAATACTTTTTACTTTCGCGGGAACTTTTACAAACATGAAACAAACGAACACAAAGAACGTCCAGACTCAGGACAGTTGTTTGTGGATCACACAAAAAAATTGTCTTACGTGAGATTTGAACTTTCATGCACTCCACCGCGGGAACGTTTACAAACATGAAACAAACGAACACAAAGAACGTCCAGACTCAGGACAGTTGTTTGTGGATCACACAAAAAAATTTCTTACGTGAGATTTGAACTCTCATGCACTCCACTGCGGGAACGTTTACAAACATGAAACAAACGAACATAAAGAACGTTCAGGCTCAGGACTGTTGTTTGTGGATCACACAAAAAAACTGTCTGCCTTAGGCAGTGGCGGGCGCAGTAATCGGTAATCGTAAGTCAGCATGAAGAGTCCACCAGAACCTTGGGCGAGACGAGACGAGAATTGAAATCGCACCGAACTCTTTCCACCAAAAATTGACATCGCGACATGCGTGTTTCTTGTTAATGTATTTTGAACTCTATGTGAGAAATAATACGGTTCATTTTTACACAAACAAAAAGTAGCAACAAACAACAATAGGCCTATCGCGAGAAGCGAGTGTTTTTGTTACAAAGTTAATATATACTCTATTTCTTAAGCAATACGGTTCATCTCACATAAAGATTTCAAATTTTGCCTCGTCTCGCCCCTCTGGTGGAAAATCACCTAGAGTTCAAATCTCACGTAATACAATTTTATTTGTGCGATCCACAAATTATTGTCCTGAGTCTGGATGTTCTTTGTGTCAGCTAAGTAAATGTTTGTAAATACCCCGCGACACAGGACAATACATAGTGGGGCTATTGTATTTTTTTTAAAGTTCTATTATTTTGCGTGAGATTCAAACCCGCGACCTCGTGCACTGCGACCGATACCCCGAGGCGGTCAAATTATTTTTGTGATCCCCAAATTATTGTTCTAAATCTGGATGTGCTTTGTGCCTTCATAACAACTTGCGCGGGGGTAAATTTTAAAAAAAATAGGGGCTACATGTATAAACATAATAGACCGGTAGATAGTAGGTTTTTCTGTAACAGAATTTTCTGTTACCTACCGCGGACTGACGTCACAGTATAACCAGTAGTCAAACTGGGCCGATTATTTATTATAAATGCCTACGGGTGCGCGGTACGTAAACAATAGTAAACATGCGATCTACTTTGTGTTTCCATTTAGTTTTGTAATTGTAAATTAATACTTTTTATTTTTCTATTTTATATTTAAATAAATAGGAAGTGTTCTGTAAAAAACGTGTTGTTTTATGATTGATACATTTAATTTAAAGAAACATATATATGTTTGTATTTATATCCACCATGTTTGTGATATAAATAAAATACTAAATTATAATATTAAGAAGGTACTTAACAAGTCATTCAGTAAAGTAGGTACAGTACCGGGCCGTTTATATTGCATATCAACCTATAGAAAAATACAATCGGTCAATTTCGGCTTCGTAGAGAGTCAAAGAAAAAGTCGATGTGTAATATTTACGGCCGGGTGCTGTATTTATTATATTGGCCATGTTTGTTTGAAATTGAATTTATCGATAACCAAAACCAAACTTTAAACAGGTCTATTAGATCTATTTAATGTCAAAATAAAGGCATCGAGGTCACTTTATGGATGGGTGACCAATCCATTCAAAAAAAGACATCGATGTCATTGCTTAAATTTACCTAGATCAAAGTGAAAGACACGCATGGGGGATTACATAAAGGGGGGCTAAATATTCATTATTATTGACCTAAGTACAACAAACCGTTTTCGTGATATACACAAAATACTATATTATAATATTAAATACCTAAGTCATTTACTAAGGTAGGTATTTATATCAGCCATGTTTGTTTGAAATTGACATATGAATAATATAATTAGTTTCAAATTATAACACACAGTCCGCTCGTTACTGCGGCACAGTAGCGACTGTTCCCTCCGCGATCGTGAGCGTGTAGGTATAAACTCACGTTTCGTCCGTTTCTATGCAGTTGAAATACTGTATATATTTGTACTATGGCACAGAGCGATAACGTGTCCTTGAGGGCCGGCGGGACGACGACGGCGCACACGGCGCGGCGGCGCGTGAGCGAGAGTATATCCGTCTCATTCGCGCGCCGAGGGGCGCGCCCCTCTGGCCACGGCCGAATTCAACTCGAAAATTTTCAAAGTAGCGTCTTAAGGTGACGAGCGCAGTGCAAAGATATTGAACTATATTACATATTAGCTATACTTAGTATCATATAGATTAAAAAGAAAACTGTGACTCAACTATTTTATAACCATACTAGCTGTGCCCACTTCGTTGGGTGGCGAAAAAAACGCGTCACTTTTTTAAACATATTTCATTACTGCTCCACGCCTATTAGTCATAGCGTGATACTATATAGCCTATGACACTCCCCGATAAATGGAGAGATTACCCCGTCAAAAAGATTACAACGTCAAAAACACACAAACTTTACCTTGACTTGACTTGACTTCTTCGTGAATGGCCTCATGTGAAACGTCACATATTTTGCCAGTGTCTTGTCGAGGGGCTCGTAATGTCATTAATCAAGAAGTGTCATGATCCATGCTATTAACCAAATAAATGGACAAACTTTACCTATTTATAATATTAGTATAGAAGGTTATATAAGATTATAGGTTACCACCGCGAGCACTTGTTCGCCTGGCGTCATAAACCAATATAAAAAACTTAAAATAAAACTCTGTCATCCGATACAAGTTTCGTTAATACAATATTTCATTATTATTACTGATATGTAAAGTGTCCCGGATGAGTGTTTAAATCCCTCGTCAGTTCGCCGCCATCGACAGATACATGCGTCTCGTGATAAACCCGCTGCTTATTGTAACCGTTTTGGCATACAACTGATATCAATAAACCTTCTTGATTGTTTAATCATTTACATACACTTTTATTTATAACGTAACTTTTGCCATTTTTTCAAGAATTTTCATAAAAAACATTTTTTTTGGGAAAAGCTTTTGTTCAGAGTTTTCCTTCTTGTTATTATTTCTTGACACTTTCGAAATTATGTATATTATATTTTTAGTCTGGCAATTTAATTTAACAGTTATTAACGTTATTATATACCTTTAGGGCGTGAGCCTCGATTCTTTAGTGGTAGGTAATTTAATTATTTAATCTAGTAGAGCAAGATCCTAGAAGTGGCGCTAATGGTCTACGCCTTCTTCTAGGATCGTTTTGCAGTATTATTATTTAATGTATAATGTGGTGAATAGTACAAATGAATGGTTAACAATAAAATAAGAAGAACATATGAATTGACAAAAGTATTCTAGATTACAACAATGCTTAACATATAAAATAAAGTTAAAGTTATTTACATACATCCTTTTTTATATTTTTTTTATATATCTTTTTTTTTGACAACTGCAATTTTTTAGTTGTAAGTATAGCATATTTAATTGTATGATAAAGAATGCATGTTTTTTTTTTTTTATTATACAATCAGATAAAAAACAAACAAAACAGACACTTATTTAAACAAAACAGATTAACAATAAAGAAGAAAAATATAAATGTGTGAACTAAAATAAAAGACAATATTTACATAAAAATTACAAAATTTACAGGTCTTTATACAAATCATCAGCAAGTATATGTAGCAAGTTATATGTGCATGTGTGAATATACTTCACTGTATCGCTAAGTTTGATTAAAATGTTTTAATTCTTTAATAATATATGAAATATGGTTGATGAATATGTTAACTGTTTCTTCGTATTTTATTAAATGAATTAAGTAGTGTGGATTGTATGGGTCTATATCGTGGTTCTCACATGTATATATAAAAGGTAAACGAGTAATTTGAAAGCGTGGACATTCAAGAATTAAATGTCTAAATGTTTGAATTGATGAGTTATCACAGGGGCAAAGATCATTATTGGTTATGTGAAAGCGGTGAAGGTACGATTTATGGTATGCATGATTGGTGAGTAGTTGAGTGATAGGAAAGGATGGTTTAATGATAGATAAAAACTTGGATATATCTTGAAAAGAAGAAAAAAGTTGTTTAGTGTAAGTTGCTCCTTCAGAGTTGTCATACAGCCCTTGTAAGGATGTGTGTAATTGTTTTTTGTGTATCAGTTTGACGTATGAAAAAGGTGTATGTAAGTAGTCCGGTGCTTTGTGCATGTTAGCTGCAGTTTTTGCTGCAGAGTCAGCCTCTTCATTTCCAGGAATGCCAATTTCCATATTAGTGGTAGGTAGAGCCTAGAGTTTATTGCTAAGGGTAGATTTCTGAAAGCTGTCACCGATTAGATCTCAGTAATTTCTTCTAGAACATTGTCTATCTATATTACGTACCTTTCGCACTAGATTAACATAGGATTTTTAGTACTTTGTTAATCTAGTACACATTTTATTGATAAAATGAAAATGATTGTATCAAGCTGGCGAAAGATTTAGAATAAAACTAATTGCCTTAACTTAAAAGTATCGACATAAGGTCTTCGACACGAGTGCCCACATTCGGCACGGCACGGGCCAACCGGCCAGTAATTATTTTAAGTGTCAATAAATAATAAAGTCCGCCGCGCGCGCTGAGTGCCCGTCCATCTCTCTTATCTCAATTCTTAATGCGCCTCTTTGCTCGTTATTCTTTTTTCAAAACATTTTTTATTTCTTTTTTTTCTTTATTGTGTATGTCGTCCAGTGGAGAGGTTAAACTCTGTGTTGACAGCATGAAGGTTTTATGTTTTAATCTGGGCTTATAGTCGTTTAATCGCCTGTATTAGATGAGTACTTTGCCCGATTATTTCTTGTTATAAAATCTTATCTATTTTATGTTCAATGATGGAAAGTCGTATGTGTGTTATTGTTTTTTTATAAACCTATTCAATCTAAAGTGAAACATAGTTGACAGTTAACTGCCGCGTAATAAAATGTTTGTATGATAAGCTTAGACTAAAATTAACAATCCGATCTAAATAAAGTTGATATAATAAATCAAAATGTAACAAGTGAACATGGTTTTGTTGTGTTTCTGAACGCAATGATCCATCGATCACGGCGCGTTCCAACTCTTGAATTTATGTTACGTAATTGCGGTGCGTGTACACGCGCATATACGTCGTATGCGCCATTGGCATCGGCATTAAGTTGTTTTTTGCCTTGATATCTCAGTTAATGTGCCAGCGAAATGTAAGTTTATTGTTCACATTAAGCAATACACTGACACATTCAATAAGTATTTGCTTTTTATTGGTAAAGTTAACACACAAAATAGATAAGCGTATTTTATGAAGTACCTTATCATTTTAGTGTTAAGTATTATGTACTGTACGTTTGACAATATTTGTTTGTCAGTATTTGTAATGTTTTTCGTATTAGCTATAACATACTGAACTTAAGCCCGATTTACACATCGACAAGTACAGTAGAGAGTTAAGTAGTAAGTTGTTGATTAAGTTGATTTAAATAGATCTCCATCCTATTTTTTTAAGAAATATTTGAATCGACTAATATTTACCCCCTTACTCAAACGCCTCTTAAATTTATAAGTTTAGTGAGATTTTCATTAGTAAAACTAACCTTATACCAAACAAAACCGTAAGAATTTAAGCTAATCTATTGACTAATATTTAAGAGGCGTTTATGAGTAAGGGGGATTGTGTTTAAGATAGTATACGAAAACTTTTTACAAATCAACTAATTCGGTCTAAGTGCACAACACAATTTAAATTTACAATTGCTGTAAATAAAAAGTGTTAGTTTATTCTAAGGTCATGACACTTGCGGTTATGAGACACCGGTGTGGGGCCGGGGTTAAATTAGTGTAATCTTCGCCGCAACTCTGCCAAGGTCCCCCAATTATAACTCTATAACACTTACATGGTTATTATACGCGATTAAGTTTTGACGTGATTTGAAATATTTATATCTATAAATGTATAAAATTTGTTTCACACATATTCTTACGTTCTCCGTGTGGTGACGGAGTAAGAATACAATATGCCACAACCCCATCTTATCCCATGGTGGTCCTAAAAACCGACTAAGGAACTATCCGTGAATATTATCTTTACAAAATAAAAGAAGGAAAACTTGAAATGAAACCCTATACCAATCCGTCTGGCCAGCGTGGTATTAGTAGGCCAAGTAGCCCTCCGTCATGGGAGGAGGCCCGTCCCTGCAGTGGGACATTAATGGGCTGTTATAAATATCCCACTGCAGGGACGGGCCTCGGTAGTAAAGGATTTATCAGTGAAAAATGATATGAATGTATGGGGTAATACTACCCTAAACATTTCCTACACATCTCATAAATAAACATAAAATAAATAAGTTACATAACCGTGTCGGTGTACTAAACAAAAGATATTGACGCAATGTTAGCAGCTATGTACCAATCTCGCTAATAAGTAGGGACATCTTTGTATCTCTGTTATTATTAAACCGACAAGAGGCAACCACTACCGCCCTGTCATTTGTACTGCATCTGTATTTATCTATACTTACAAATATTATAAAGAGGTAAAGTTTGTGTGCTTGTGACGTTATAATCTCGACGTGGTAATCTCTGGATCTACTGAACTGTTTTTAAAAATCTTTCTTTGTTGAATAGTTCATTTATCGGAGAGTGTCATAGGCTGTTATATCACGCTATTTCTAATAGGAGTGGAGCAGTAATGAAATATGTTTAATAAAGTGACGCGTTTTTTCTGCCGCCTAACGAAGTGGGCTCGGGTCAACTAGTATTATATAAACTGGTATATTTTAATGTAAGTCTAAATCCGTCACATAGGTATTTATTGCACAAAGAACATTTTGGTGTAATTAAAAAAAAACAACTCCCCCACTAGGGATGGTGCCCATTGTCGCAGGGACTTTTGCATACCTACTTGGTATAAACGGTTATAAAGAAAATGAGGATTCTAACCCACGACCTCGTGCTCAACGACTGCATACTTGTCGCTTTGCCACCGAGGCAGTTCAAATTGTAATATGTATAAGGTTTATTATTGTATCTTCTAAGAAATGTCTACAGGACTTTGGTCACTTCCAAATATTTCTACTTTCTGCGGATCTGTGGCACCGTGCGTCGCGTCGTTCATGGACCATATTTTGTCCCTAGTTCATCAAAACAAATATCTAAATCTATATTCATTAAATGCATCTTTTGCTTAACAATATATATTTTTTGCTAGTCTTTAAAAAAAAATAGAAAAATACATTTTAAAATCAACGTATTTTTGAACAAATATTTTTTTTAAATTCATATAATATGGTAACGTTTTATAATTCTAACATAAATATTCTTGAATCTGTTTGCCAGGATCGCGACAAGTGGCGTTCTGTCGTCTCTGCCTACCCCTGACGGGATAAGGCGTGAGTTAATGTATGTATAAATATTGTTCTTGTTACAGAGTTCAGAATGTCCTGTGGAAGAAAAGCCGAGCAGTGAGACTAGTTACGTGGTCGGCGCCTGGCCACAGAGCGTCGCGGGGCACACTGGCTATCTCACTGTAGGGTCATTGCCGCCTGTGTTTGCTAGGAGTAAGCTGTGTTTATGGATATTTTGCTAGTTGATTATAGACAATTGTCGATATGTAAATTTTTACAGCTGTGTGGAGTTAGTTGTCTGTGTGTTGACGGAGTAAGAATATAATATGTCACCACCCTATCTCATTCCAGGGGTGTCGTAAAAAACGACTATGCGCCTATCCGTGAATATTATCTTTACGTAATAAAAAGAAGTAAAACTTGAAATTAAACCCTATCTGTTTGGCCAGCGTGGTATTAGCAGGCCAAGTATCCCTCCGTCACGGGAGGAGGCCCGTCCTTGCAGTGGGACATTAATGGACTGATGATGATGTGTGGAGTTAGAATACCTATCCCCATTATCTTCGTGTTATGTTAACCAATAAAAACTTGCTACGATATCACAGTAAAGGAATGTTCTTTTGTGTCCGTTAAATTGATGTTTTTGCCTAAAAGTCCCCGCAACACAGGACAAAGATAAAATTAATAATGATGAAAAGCACGAATTTTAGGAATAAAGACAATGTCACAGAATGACTTACAGTACCCGGCAGTAAATATTACACATCGGCTTTTGTAAAAAGACAATCGGCCAATTTCGGCTTCGTAGAGCATCATCTCTGTCGCACGAAATACAAATAGTCTGGTATCTATTAGCAACTGTTAAGGGAACGCATTCCACAGACACGAACTTGCTATTGGGCGGCGTCTAAAAGATTGTTGCCGGAAACGTGCACGCTAAAATTGCTCAAAATAATTTTGAGGAAAGGGTATACGTACAAATAATATTAACATATTATAAATTAATACTATTTAATAATAAATTATCAAATGAAGTAGCAATTAACTTTCTCCGTTTGTATGGAGTAGCGACTGGCATGCGCACCCTTAAAACAAATTATGATTTAATAGTGTGCGACAGAGATGACGCTCTACGAAGCCGAAATAGACCGATTGTCTCTTTCCACAGGTCGATGTGTAATATTTACGGCTGGATACTGTAACTTCTTTTCTTATCATTTTGCCGGTCTGGCCAAATTCTAATCGCATTTTTTATGTTACAGGCAAATCGAAAAAAGCTAAAGTCGAAAGTTCTGAAGAAGATTCAACTGAAAATGGCGTGAAAATATGAATTGGAACGACATTTTGTAATCAATTTATTATTTATGAATAACTTGAAATAAAAACATTGTTTGACGTTGAAAAGTATTTGTTTTATTTTGACTTGTACAGATACATATAAGAATCTTTATCTACAATTCGGTATGTAAAGTTTACCTACGTCGAATCCAAAACCATTTAGAGATTTTAGATCGGTAAGTAATAAAATCATATTTTTAGCGCAAAAAACTGCAAGATTGTGTTCAAATCATTACGTCTTCTTCACATTTAAACACTATTTTAACTAAACGAAACACGACACGCGCTCTAACGAAATATGATTTTAATTAAAACTGACTTTAGTTAAAGTAAAGATTACAATTACTTGAATAGAAACAAACACGCGAGTTGGCACTGTGCGTCTGCCACGGCTCTTCGAACTAGACTGAGCTTGCGCTCGGTCTCCCCGTCCGTCCTCGCGACATCCCCACTACCGACGATCGTGTCCAAGCGGAAGGGCGCTTGCGTTTCCGTTCACATGATCCTTAATTGTGTATTGAATCGATAGATGGCGCTGTGAGTTGACGGAAGTAACATCAATCCACGACATACATAAATTACTTTGTCTTTCATTTGACGTCTAAATTTCAATCTAGACATTTGTATGAGAATTTCTAGTTTAAGCGCCGCTTTATTTTAACAGACGTTTGTGTATTCGGGTGACATTAATATGAAAATATATTTTTTTTAATAAAGAATTAAGAAAACAGGTCAGAAGACTACTTTTCTGTCTAAAGAGCCTGATATTAGTACCTAAGAAATTATGTACTAATCAAATAAGAAACCTTATCAAAAAAAGGAATTGTATAAGAAACCATTACATTAATTAGGTACATGAGATAAAACACTAACTTGATCAGTCTTATCCAGAATTAGTGTAATCTCAGGTAAAATCTATTTTCACCATAACAGTCCACTAATGTCCCACTGCAGGGACGGGCCTCCTTCCGTGACGGAGGGGATACTTGCCCTTCTAATACCACGCTGGCCAAACGTATTGGTGTAGGGTTGAATTTCAAGTATTCCTTTTTATTACGTCAAGATAATATTCACGGATAGTCCCTTAGTCGGTTTTTACGACACCCTTGGGAAAAAATCTATTTTACTGTACTTTAATATCAATAACTTGAGGTAGTTGATAATTACTTCAACAGATACTTTTTAAATAAGTAAGACTGATGAGGAGTCCGACGGTTGTAAATATTGTCTTAAAACAAAGAATATTTTGTTTTTCCTCCTTTCTTTATTGATTAATTAAGAAAAGCTTGTGTCCCAAAAATTAAAATCAAAATCAATTGTTAATAAACTTTATTAAACAAAAAGCAAGGTACAATTATCGGCAACTTAATTTAAATAAATATATTCCCTTAACTAAACTTAAACAACTAATATACTAATTGACTTGAGAAGACATATAATATCTATTGATTAAAAATAATAGCAACTGATATGAAGACATTAAAATAAAAATAAATAAATAAATAAATATTCCTCACACATTCACACAACGCCATCTAGTCCCAAACTAAGCAGAGCTTGTACTATGGGTACTAGACAACGGATAAACATACTTAAATACTTTTTTTTTTTTTTGTAAATACATACATATTATACATAGAAAACACCCAGACCAATGCAAACAATCATGTTCATGCACACAAAGATCAGCAATTCAATCATGTCAGCTATGTTTATACTAAAACATAACCTCCTTAAAAAACAATGATATAATAATGATAATGATATTTTAATATAATATCATTGCTAAAAACGTAAATAAAAACCAGTTTGTCAACTCCTAAAAAGTTTACAAATACTATCTTAAACCAAATGGATCAAAATGTTAATAAATAATTTTTTTCTTTTTTTTAAATGATAGTGCTATTATATCGTTATTCTTGCCAACAAAAAGAAAATAGAATAATACCAAAATTCTTAAAATTTAGAAATATGTCATCATAATTAGTAATAAATAATATTTTTAAGTATTTAGACTTATTATGAAGTATTAGAACTTGCTGTTAAATGTTGAAGGCAAGGCAAGACAACAAGTCATAAAGTAGCTCGGCAAAGGTACTAGTGATTTGCAGACTTAGATACTATTGAAATGGGTAAACGTATTGATTTATTGCTATAGTTTTGTGGCGGCAATGAAAGGGTTTCTTCAGTCTATTAGTATTAATAAATAAATGATTTTATACATCAGTCTGAATTATCAACATAGTTAGGCCATAAAACAAATGTCTTTAAGTCAATGTTCAAAGTGAGCTCATGAAACTATATAATAAGTCTTTACCTATAAAATTGCCGTTTTATTTCTGCGCAGTCTTTACACTCTATATTCTTTTAAAACATATATTGTTTAAATAGTTTATGTTATTTAGCAAATATGGAATATTACCAACATCTAACAAAATATAATAAATAAAAATAATTATTATTTGTATTATTGATAAGAAAAACAGCGGATTTTCCCATTTGTTTAATTGTAACTTCTTACCAGATACTTTTTCCCTGTGATTAAAACACTATAGTTAGCTTAGATGTGCGCCATTTCTTATACCAAATTTCATTCTATTATGTTTAATAATTATTGAAAAATCTAAAAAAAACGTGAGTATGAAAAATCTTAACTTCTGATAAAATCTTCACACAAAACGGCAATTTCATAGGTAAAGACCTAATATAAACACTGCTCAGGCACACCGCACACGGTATCTCGGAACAGTAATTGGAACGAGAATCTCGTAATATCTTCGTTATAAATTAATGTTATAACATTTAAAAATTAATAATTATGGATTCAAATTTTCTTCTACTTGTTTCTATCTCCAAAATAAATTTAAAACCTTCTCACGATATATTCGATTAGGATAACTTACAATAATTAATTAAAAAAATTACTGCATAATACTATAGTCAACATTACATTTGAAATTAGTTAATTAATTTTACAATAAATATTTCTTTATTTTTATATTTATCTATGATTTTAGGATTCTTTATTACCACAGAGATAGCTAAGCTTCTCTTTACATAATATATTTAGTAATACTAATCACGTATAGTTTTATTTTTATTATCATTGTGGTTAGTAGCAGTGGTATCAAGATTACGGCTCGTAGCACATATAACGTAACGTAAACGGATCGGCACCGTATCAACTCGAGCCATTCAGTATTATTTGTATGAAACTCCTTACTGCAACGCACACTAATCGGAATCGTAACGTAATCGGATTTTTTACGTTTGACACCGAGGAAAAAGGCGAGGCGGTGCCGATCCGTTCACTTTACGTCATGTGTGCTCCGACCCTAAATCATCTATAGACCTGTTAAAATGTTTTCAACGACCAGGACAAACATTTTACTTGGCCTCTCGGTGTAATAGCACTCAGCGGTCATCTTTCATCAAAATGACCTCATCTCATTTTAATTAACCTCTCTTTTTCATTCTGTCCGTTATAATGTCTAATTATTTTGTACAAATAAATATTCACGGACATCTCTACACAGCGCCATCTGTTCCCAAAGTAAGCCAGGCTTAACCTGCTTGTGTTATGGGTAACAGAACAACGGATATTAGTTTAGTACATCTTTTAAATTGTTATAATGGAATGGTTATTATAATTTAGTCATTTTATTTATTAGTCTCAACTATTTCGTGTTCCCTCTAACTTTTAAAATATTCTAAAAGATTATTATTTGTGTAATCCACAAATTATACTCCTAAACTTAGATCTCATTTGTTATTTTCATCTATGAGTCCACACAGCAAATCACACTCAAATATTAGTATATATTTATACTCCCACAAACTAGACTCCCATTACACTGCTTACCGTTATAAACCTTATTAAAATGATATCTACAATTATTAAGAGAAGGAACTGCGGAAGATATTTTGTGTACACCACTATTACTAATAATAATATACGAATAATAAACCATTCATAATTGATTTATAACAGATTTTAAAATGTATTTTAAGTAGGAAATATAGTACTATCTCTATTCCTCTTACTTCTTTTCTTACGAGTAAAAACAAGATGCACATTTGATTCAATAACTTTTTTATCAGGTTTTGGCTAATATAAAAAGAAGATTAATGCTGCCTGTCGAAGCCGACCATTAGAATATAGTGGATAAAAAATAACCAGTAGGATAAAATCTCGGCTCCTATATTTTGTTAAATCCTATATTCATTTTTCATTTCATATTTAAAAGACTACTCCTACACTACGTATCATTGCCCTGTGTCGCGAAGGCTTCACAAACATCAATTATACGTACACAACAAACATCCAAACTCAGGACAATAATTTGGGAATTTTTGCAGACGCTTTAAGACAGGCAACCTTAACCTGTATTTTACAATAATACATTATTAATTTCTTTCTAACCGTATACAAAATTAGGTCTTATAGACATACATATAAAGTACTCTTTCCTTTAAAGTAATTTTTACCTAAAATCGCTGAAATCCGTCTTCAGTTGTATGGTAGGCTTGGCAGGTTTAGCATCGAAGAGTGGTCGTTGTGTTTGTGAACCTCGGCCGGAGCGAGCGCTTTGGTTAGCTTTGAGTGCGTTCTCTAACTTGTTGCGGAGCTCGGATGATTGTTGCATCATTGTCTTGAATTCCTAGAAGTAGAGTAGTTTATGTTTAATTAGTAAATGTAAAGAAAATGGGGAAATAGTAATAATTGAGGTTTCGCGTCTTTCCTCATCATAACAACCCATTAATGTCGGACGGGCCTACTCCAGTGACGGAGGGATACTTGGCCTACTAATACCACGCTGGCCAAACGGATTGGTATAAGGTTTAATTTTAAGTTTTCCTTCTTTTTATTACGTAAAGATAATCACGGATAGTCCATAAGTTGGTTTTTACGACACCCATGGAATGAGATGGGATGGTGACACACTGTATTCTTCCTCCGTCACCACACGGAGAAGTCTTTCCTATAATATTGTAAAAAGTAAAATGGTCAATTACGCTTTGTACCAGTATATCTATCAAAGAAGCAAGATACGACCCAAAACCCTAACGTCTAGCCAGTGTGGTGTCAGATTAACAAATTTCTCCACAAACAAGATGAAGACTCGTTTCTGCCATTGGAAAGTTCGTGAAATGCTAAGAAAATATACAATATCTATATTTTTTTATTAATCTAATTATGCCAGAGGAGTTGCAATGAATATATCCTATGAGTTTATAGTACTCCTTCTCTTATAGCAATATTGTCTACGCACAATATTTTCCTTTTTTTTAATACCGAGGGAACTCAGCACATTTTAAAACAAATACGGGTCTTACCTGAGGATGTTTCGGTCCAACTCTCGTAAGCCAATGTAAAGCGAACTCGTGTAGTGAACGAACGTGCGGCGGCGCTCGCGACAACTCCGCCCCTTCACGAAGATACGAGATCACTATGGGCACCAGTAACCACAGCATCTTGATACCTGCAACGTTATACAATAGAAACTTAGACTAATGGTTATGGGGATCTAATTAATTTGGTCTTATAAATAACATAGGGGATTACAGGCATGTTTCTAGACAAAGACGCTGTTAATGATTGGGATAGGCAATGGCTAAAAGCTGGGATGAAGTGACTAGAACCTGAGAACAGAACATCAGGAAGCTGGGAAGGAAACAAACGGAAGCTGGGAAGGGTACGTCTGGAAACTGGGAAGGGATCGACTGGAAGCTGGGAAGGGATCGACTGAAAGCTGGGAAGGGATCGACTGGAAGCTAGGAAGGGATCGACTGGAAGCGGAAGGGAACGAACGGAAGCTGGGAATGGAGTGACTGGAAGCAGGGAAAGAAAAGATTGGAATCTCGAAAGTAAATGACTGGAAGTTGTAAAGAGTGAAACATTAGGCAGCAATAAACTCTGTGCAAGTAATTTCTTGAAATCATCATCAAATTGGACTTATCTTATCGTAAAGTAAGACATGAGTGTTACTAGTCTAATATTAAAATGTTTTTACCTGTATGACCGTCCGCTGCAGCAAGCAATAATTTACAAATTATTATTATTGGAGTATATTGTAGATTTATATAACATCAACAAATTTGTGTAAAGCATTAACTTGGTACTTATATTTTATACATATATTAACACACAGACACACACAGGCACGCATATACACACATATATAATATACACATACATACATACATAGTCAAAATTGAAATGGTTATATCTCCTAAACTGATGGGTATTTTTCGATAAAATTAAAAATAGTAAAATTATGCCCTACTTCGTGTTAAAATGTATGGCTCATTATTAGGTACGCCCTGTATATAAATGTATAAGGTGACACACAAGTAGTAGAGAAGTGAAGATATACTCACGCGCTTGATCCGGCGCGGCGCTAACAAGTTCGTCTAGCGCGGTGACAGCAGCTATAGCGGCGCGCGTGTGCGTCATGTCCGCCACGCCACGCGCCAGAGCCGCGCGCGCCACGACGCGCGGCGCCACGCCCCGCGCCCACCACGACACGCTGGCGGGGGGCGCGCCCGGGCCCCACACGCTGCGCAGCACGCCACAACACAGCGCGAACACCTGCACAGTATGACTACACTGTTATTCTCTGACATCATCACCATAAATGATAATCCTCAGATAATATAATCCTCACACATTCCCACATCGCCATCTAGTAACAAACTAAGCAAAGCTAGTACTATGGGTACTAGACAACGGATAAACATACTTAAATACTTTTTTTGTAAATACATACATATTATACATAGAAAAGCAGCAGTGGACGTCCATAGGCTGATATGGATGGATGGATGGATACATACAAAACACTCAGACCAATGCAAACAATCATGTTCATGCACACAAAGATTTGCATTGAGCGGGAATCGAACCCAAGACCTCTGCGTAGCAGCCATGTAATATACCGAGACTGCACAGAGGCCGCAATATAAATATACTTTTTTTTCTTTTTTAAAAGACCAACCCTGCACTGGGTATAATACACTGTGTCGCAGGGCTGTACTGACATAAGGAATAACTAAACTCAGGACAACAGTTGTGGATCGCACAAAAAGTTGGCTGGCATGCAACCTCACGACCTCGTGCACGTCAGAAACTTACGCATCCGCTTTGCCACAGAGGCAATTAATCATCAGCATGTTAAATGATTAGCAGAAAACGGGATGGGGAGACCCTTCACACGGTGTACCGACCACTTAGGCTCAATTTATACCGCCGCGGAAAGGATCGAAATGGAAGTTTTTGTACATCGCATAATGAACTTTAATGTCAAGTGTATAACAAACAAACTAGACGGTACCGGAGAATTCTCGAGAATACGCAAAGATGCCGCGGAGGGCGCACGACTTTTTTTAGGCTCGTAGTAGTTTGTTTGTTATACACTTGACATAAAGTTCATTATGCGATGTACAAAAACTTCCATTCCGTTCCATTCCGCAGCGGTATAAATTGAGCCTTTGTTAAGACACACCGATGGATGAGGGACGAACAGGACCACACAAAGTGAAAATATTTGTAGGAGGTCTATGTCCAGCAGCGGACGTTTATTGACTGACAAAATGATAATTATAAAAACAAATAATTCACCTCATTATCATTAGTTTCCAGACACTGTCTAAAGTGATTGATGCAAGGATAATGCAATGGCGGCGCTGGCGCGGCTCTGTTCAGTACTACGGCCATACCTCGAGCGCCTACCACCGGGTCTATACGTTGATCTGGCTCGTCTGAAATATACAAAATGTTTTTATTCAAGTAATATATAAAATATATGGACTATTCTAAAATACGAGTCACTTGTCCTATTTTAATCAGTTAAGCTGTCAAAATCATGTGACTGTGAAATATTAAATCGAAATAAAGTAATATGTATTCTAAACTCAAGAGGAAAAGGATTAAAATTACTTAATCAGGAATATTATAATAATCTGTTGCTATTTTTTTGCCTCAGCGTAAAGCCTTGTAACTATTTTTACCAGCCTTAGGGAGAGCAATGCTATGTCCGGTCAATGTGACCTTCTGTAGACTAAACAGGTAAATACGGAAGCGTGCCTATACCTTCCCTAAATGTTAGTGATACCTACAGTATAGTCTGACAAAAAAAAATTAACTGTCAAAAATCAAACTTTCCGAAGTAAATAGAGGCTCTATTTTCGTGGTAACGTTATTCTAGGTTCAGTAATTCGGAAATCAGTAGGTACTTCACCACTTAGCTTCCGCTAAGGGTTAATAAGAGTTTTAATAGCCTTATTCTATTCTAATTAAAATAGTCGGATATTTTACTGTAAACAACTTACCACTTTTAACTCTCTCAACAAGTTTAGCTAATGCGCTCTGCAATAACACGGCGTGTTGTTGTTTAGTATGTTCATGTAGTTGTACCACACGACATTCTGCGGCACGTTGCAGTAGCACCACGCCTGCCTCCGCTACGGAGCCGTCTCCCTTACTCTCGCGAAGTATCTCAGTTGCCAAGTATAGTATTGTTGGTAGGATTGACAGGGCACCTGAAATAAATAAGATAAAGTTTTGTGTTAAATAAATTAAATTTTTTTTTTACCTATAAAGCTTAGTTATAACTAGAAAAATCCGAAAAAAAGAAAGACAATGGAAAAAATTGATACTGATATAGACTCTTCAATTGCAACATTGACAGTTTACGGCTGTCGTGCCTAGATGGCGTTATACAGTTGAGTTTTAAGTTGCGGCCCGGCGCCGTATAAAGCAATGGTTCAATTTGGTAGTCGAGACGGGTACTCGGATGGCCTAGAGGTTATGGCGCTGGACGCGTATAGTCTAGAGACGCGGGTTCGATCCCCGCCTCGAGAATCAACCCTGTACCATCCTTTTTAGAAAAGCGACGTAAAGTAGCAGTTTCTTTTACTGCTGCGTTTTGCTCGGTCTGTTTTTAAACTCACCAAGCGAAACGCAGCAGTAAGATTGAGGTCACGAAACTTGCGATGGCCGAGTAATGGCGGAAGCAGTTGGCATGTTCTAAGTGTAAAGACTATGAGCGTGACTGTCCGCCAACGCTTTGAACTGATCGCTCCCTGCTGCTGCAATCACTTGGCCTTCGCAAGTTCCTTGCCTGCAGTCCAAACGATGTTCCGGTACTATTCTAGTAAAACATTCAAATCCCACTAACCTTGAGGACTAGTCAAACTCGGCAGCTCAGACATAGCCGACAAGCTCTTCACTAGCAACGTATCTCCATGGACACCCAGCCCTTTAGGAACGCCTATAACGCCCACAGCGCCGCCATGCTTCTTGGGCGAGAGCGCCGGTAGTCTTCGTACTAACAGACATACGCAAGCTTCAAGGCAGGCGAATACGACGGACTTGCCCGGTGGTAAGTCCCCTGTGGGACCCCCTTCGCCCAGTGTGTGGACTACTTCGAGTACTGATTGTGGGGTTCCATCGCTTGATTCGTTTGGTGCTAGTTCTATGGGTTAAATTGTGTTTAACTTAATAAGTTGATGATTTGTTTAGTGTCATATAATAATAATGTATTCCTTACACATTCACACAACGCCATTTTAATCATCGCTAAACTACACTGAACTTGTACTAGGGTACTAGGCAACGGATAACATACTTGATTTATTTTTATTGCATTCAAACATATTTTGACGACATCTGTGGCGCAGTGATTTTAGTTTCTGGCTGCTACACAGAGGTATGGGGTTCAGATACCTACTTAATTCAAAATATTGGTGTGCATACATATGAAAGTTTACAACTGTCAGAGTGATTTCTATGCATAACATGAATGTTTTCAAAAAGTTCCTAAGTATTTTTATCAGTTATATAGTAAACTTAGTGCAAGCTGTATTTGATTTTAGGATTAAATGACAAAGTGTAAATATGTGACGAATTATTAAACAATTAATTCATAATTTTAATTATCACAGCCTAATATTTAAAACAATAATATAAAATACATACCTTTAATTTTAGCTTGCATATTAGCATGTAGTTGCTCCCTAGCGCCATCTATTACCAATCTCAACACATCGGCTGCTAGCAACAACGCTTCTATGCTCTCCTGAGTTAGGCCTGTCCGGTGAATTATTTGACACAGCTCTATAGCTAATGACCTGAAAGATTTGACAAATGCTTTTGATAAAGAGTAGTGTGATTATCATACATTGTTGGCAGTTAGTACCTAATGTATAGTCGAGAACTAAATGGCTTTATCACCTCTAGAGTTAATGTTAGTTGCATGTCATAAAACTATTAGGTTCAAAATCGCACAACAAAACATCAGCTAGGGCATGACGCTACTTTGACATATCAGTTCTCTTGTATTAGCAAATAGTCGTTAAATATTCTTAAAAACAAATAGAAAAGTCAACGTTATTGACTGTTACTAGAGCATATTTTCGGTAAAACTTTTTATTCCAATGAATTTCTCTCTTTTTTCCTTCTATGTCCATCCCTATCATTTCTTGCATGACGTCATTGGCGCATATTTCAATTTAAAGTTTTCGTAATTTTATAATATAAAACAAATTAGGGTAAACCACCTAGTCGTTAGAAGTCCTACAATTATTGGCACTTATGAGTTAAAAGTGAGTAAAAAGAAAACACTATAGATTATTCAAGTTCAGTATGATTATTCAAGTTCAAGTATTATTTATTTAATATTTTTACCATATTTTATTTATTTCATGTGTCAACATAGCAATAATAAATTTATCAGAATTCTTTTATTGGCATTAGTGCCAATAATATTTATTTAATACTATTCAATCACATAATAATGATTAAGTATAAGCAAAGATTAAAGTATTTTATCATTTTATGATATTTTATATTTTAATTTGACACCGAAGTCCACTCTTAAGGTGCCAACAATTGGGTGGCTTACCAGCCAATATTTAAATTCTACATTTTCAGTTTTTCAGAAATGACAAGCTTGTAATGTCACAAGTAACAAGTTGACTTTAGTTTTAAATTATTTAATGGTTTTTCATGGTTTTTCACATACAAACTCTACAGTTTAATATAGTGACATTTGTATTGTGTTAGTAGATATTATTATTTATTGCGTTGAAGTGAAAGTTTTAAATAGATTGCACCTTTAATCTAAGCATAGTTTTGATTACGGTCAACCAATGACGTCAAGCTCACGCATAAACATTAAATAACGATCTTAATGAATTTGAATTATGATAGAATTTTTTGTCAAAACTGATAAAGCCATTTCGTTTTCGACTATACCACAGCACACACATGGACCATACATGACAGAAATGTTGGTATCAAATTTTGTGACAAATATTCTTGTCTTCTCTACTCAATAACTTAAGTCGCCTTTTACGACACTCTAAAAATAAGCTGGGACATTATCACAACCGCCCATTTGTCCCACTGCAGGGACGGGCTTACTTGGCCTACTAATACTACGTTGGCCAGATGGATTGGTATACGGTTTAATTTCAAGTTTACCTTCTTTTTATATCGTAAAGATAATTCACAGATAGTCCCTTAGTCCGGTTTTAAAGACACCCATGGGATGAGATGGGGTGGTGACATATTGTATTCTTACCCCGTCACCATACGGAAAAAAGCTGGGATATAGGGCTGTATAATAGTTCAAACATAACTGAAAGAATGTTCTAATGCAGGAACTACTAAGGATCAATGATTAGATTAAACAAATATTTTAGATTAAAATAATTAGAAGTAAGCCCTTTAATGTAATTTTATAATGTAAGAACCACTTGTAAACTTATGATCAATAAATATTCAATTCTATTCTATTCTAATACCCTATAATATTAATGTGGTTATCATACCTGTCTTTAAGTAGCCTGGCTCTATTTTCAGGCGCGTCTAGTAACGTGACAAGTGATAGTAGAACTGACACTGTATTCTCATCACTCATATCTCTTTGAGCACATAGCGCCTCCATACATATACCTGTAATATTAAAAAGTTCATCTTTACAATAATAGTTTAGCAAGAAAATAAATCGGTAGAGTAACTCATAAGAAAAGAAAAGAACCTTAACCAATTAAATATCATAAACATTTGCTGATGTTTTACTTTTAGAGTCTTCATCATAACAGCCCATTAATGTCCCACTGCAGGGACGGGCCTCCTCCCGCGACGGAGGGGTACTTGGCCTACCAATACCACGCTGGTAAGACGGATTGATATAGGGTTTAATTTCAAGTTTTCCTTCTTTTTACTTCGTGCAGATAATATTTACGGTTAGTCCCTTAGTTTTTACGACACCCATGGGATGAGATGGGGTTGTGACATATTGTATTCTTACTCCATCATCACACGGACATTAGAGTCTTTACTTTGTAAGATTTATGGCAAAAACAGGATCAACAAGTAATCAAAACTACAGCAGCAAAAAAAAAAATCTTAATGAACAGTAAACAAACTTCCTTACCAAATAACAAATGAAAGCGCTCATCGACAGGTTCGAAAAACTCAAAGTTTCCATTATCAGCCTTTGACGATCTGTTGTCCAACGTCTCTTCACTTTTCTCTGAAAAAATATTAAATAATATGACATAAGAAGTTTATTTATACATCAAAGATAATTCCCGAAGTAGGCCATCAATAAAATAAACGCTATCTTAATCGACAAAATGAGTCCTTATTAAATGCTGTATAGTACTCGGCCGTTTATATTACACATCGACCTGTGGAAAGAGACAATCGGCTCATTTCGGCTTTGTAGAGCGTCATCTCTATCACACGAAATACAAATAGTCCGGTATGTATTAGGAGCTGTTGAAACAAATTATGATTTGCTTTTTTGTTGGGTGTGTTAACAACTCTCAATATATATTTTGAATTGTATTTCGTGCGACAGAGATAACGCTCTACGAAGTCGAAATGAGCCGACTGTCTCTTTCCACAGGTCGATGTGTAATATAGACGGCCGGGTACTGTACATAAAAGATAGTTTTAGAAAGCTGTTGTAAGCTAGTAAATAATAAATCTATTGCATGCATTTTTTTTTAGTCATCATTACCATATCAGCCGACGTCTATTACTGGACATAGGCCTCTTCTAAATATATCCACTTTTCGAGGTCCAGTGCTTCACCACCATCCATCTGTTATCATCGGTTTTCCATCTCCCTAACTAGGTCGTGTAAGGCGTGTGGCCCAGTGGTAATACAAGGCGAGCTCGAGGTGACGTCGCGACACAGTCAAATTGTGGCGTTTATGTGAAGTATAGCCGTGGATATGCTTTCTTCATACATTGTAGTTTTTTTATGAGGTCGTCGCTAACTTGTATAAGTGCAGACTTGTACAAGTTAGCTACAGCAAAAGCATGCAATCTAATTATACTAGGAGATTTCGTAAGAAACCAAAAAACTAAATAGCGGAGAGGACGCGCACAGCACCTCGCCTGTGCCTCGACTACACGTCGCTTGCAACGCGACTCTAGAGTGTGAGCGCTCTGCCATTTAGTCCTGAAGAAACGCAGTTTCAGCCCTTAGTCATAATTATCAGCACAAAATCATCCAATAGCAGAGCTACAGCTACAAAAAAACATTTGACAATACAACAAGATATAAATAAACATACCTGAATGGGTAACGGCAGTGTTACTCTCAGCATAGTCAGTCGTAGTGTCGACTCGTGCGTTGTACCGCAGTGACGCAGCGTACAGCAGCGAGGGCCACGCGCGCACGTAGTGCTGACGCGACGCCTCGCACGTCTGCGCCGAGTAGAACGAGCCGCCGCCGTGAGGTAACTGAGACGCGAACTCTGTACCAACATGTACCAGTATAAGTGGGCGGTAGGCGTTGGGTGTGAGCGGACCGTGTAGGTGACGGTAGGCGTGGAGCGTGTAGGTGACGGTAGGCGTGGAGATTGTAGGTGACGGTGGGCGTGGAGCATGTAGGTGCCGGTGGGCGTGGAGCGTGTAGGTGACGGTAGGCGTGGAGCGTGTAGGTGACGGTAGGCGTGGAGATTGTAGGTGCCGGTGGGCGTGGAGCATGTAGGTGCCGGTGGGCGTGGAGCGTGAAGGTGACGGTAGGCGTGGAGCGTGTAGGTGACGGTAGGCGTGGAGCGTGTAGGTGACGGTAGGCGTGGAGCTTGTAGGTGCCGGTGGGCGTGGAGCGTGTAGGTGACGGTAGGCGTGGAGATTGTAGGTGCCGGTGGGCGTGGAGCGTGTAGGTGACGGTAGGTGTGGAGCGTGTAGGTGACGGTAGGTGTGGAGCGTGTAGGTGACGGTAGGTGTGGAGCGTGTAGGTGACGGTAGGTGTGGAGCGTGTAGGTGACGGTAGGCGTGGAGCGTGTAGGTGACGGTAGGTGTGGAGCGTGTAGGTGACGGTAGGTGTGGAGCGTGTAGGTGACGGTAGGTGTGGAGCGTGTAGGTGACGGTAGGCGTGGAGCGTGTAGGTGACGGTAGGCGTGGAGCGTGTAGGTGACGGTAGGCGTGGAGCGTGTAAACTCTGTCCATTCGTTTATTTTCTTTTTGACAGCTCATGTCTATGAATTACCGGTTTTATTTTCGTTATAATGTACTACAGTAATATCCTACTTTAATGACGGGTAACGCCCCTTTAGTGAAGTGCCCTTTACATAACAAACAACCACAGACTATAAAACAGGTGTTAAAATAAGATAAATCGATCATATACCTACAATAATAAATCGCCTTTATGTAAGTTACGTTTCTGTAAATTTTGTTTTAAAATAGAAAATAAAAATACTGTCTATGACTTCATATATAGTTCTTCATTTTCTGCATTTGCAAGAAATTAAGTCGAAAACTTGGAATTTTGTACGAATGGAGTGAGATATGAAGAACAATAACGTTGTCCATTGATATTTTCTCTTCTTATGTTAGCTGCTTTAGATTATAACTATGCAAGCGTTAGTGAAATTTAACTTTAAAAGGCGTGGTGAATAAAGTCTATGTCCAGTTTAAATCAAGAGTTATAAACAAAAGTACCTAAAGCCTGACCAGAAATATAAAAAACATGACAGGTCGCTTTTGAGTTTAATTGTCAATCTTCTATCAAATTGTATGACGAAAATAAGTTCTTAAAAAATCCGCAATATGGAGAGGTTTTTTATTTTTCTGGTCAAGCTATACTTAGAAAATCACATAGGTACTTACTTATTAATTTAACAAAACTAGCTAGGAAATTGAGTATACAAATGAAACAAGTAAAATATCTGTCGTAGTCATAATTTTCACTAGAATCATCAGTTGAGTCCTCTGTTACACGAATAATTAATATTTGTACTAATAATATGTATGTGTAAATCGATTAAAAGTTATTCTTAAATAAAATCGATAATTAATTCAAACCCAATCGAAAACGTGTGAGGGCGTCACTAATGTCAAAATTTCTCAATGTGTCAAAAAGAAAATAAACGAATGGACAGAGAATAGGTGACGGTAGGCGTGGAGCGTGTAGGTGACGGTAGGCGTGGAGATTGTAGGTGCCGGTGGGCGTGGAGCGTGTAGGTGCCGGTGGGCGTGGAGCGTGTAGGTGACGGTAGGCGTGGAGCGTGTAGGTGACGGTAGGCGTGGAGCGTGTAGGTGACGGTAGGCGTGGAGCTTGTAGGTGCCGGTGGGCGTGGAGCGTGTAGGTGACGGTAGGCGTGGAGATTGTAGGTGCCGGTGGGCGTGGAGCGTGTAGGTGACGGTAGGTGTGGAGCGTGTAGGTGACGGTAGGTGTGGAGCGTGTAGGTGACGGTAGGTGTGGAGCGTGTAGGTGACGGTAGGTGTGGAGCGTGTAGGTGACGGTAGGCGTGGAGCGTGTAGGTGACGGTAGGCGTGGAGATTGTAGGTGCCGGTGGGCGTGGAGCGTGTAGGTGACGGTAGGTGTGGAGCGTGTAGGTGACGGTAGGTGTGGAGAGTGTAGGTGACGGTAGGTGTGGAGCGTGTAGGTGACGGTAGGTGTGGAGCGTGTAGGTGACGGTAGGCGTGGAGCGTGTAGGTGACGGTAGGCGTGGAGATTGTAGGTGCCGGTGGGCGTGGAGGTGCCGGGGTGGTAGGCGTACAGGTATAAAAAGGATTACGTTTGGAACTATCAATTTTTTATACATAATCTTTTTGCCTAATATTTATTATTCGCTTTATAGGTTAAAGACGCGGATGTGTGTACAAGTTATTAGTTTCTTACAAAATAGATTTCAATTAATAAATCACAATGCTATACGAAATCTACATATAGAACCAATCAGATCACTAACCTGGAGGCAAGCTCAACAAAGCATGATCCTTCAAAGCAGCTATCCAATTTTCACCTAAATTTTCCAACTCAGGTTCGACCAACTTCAACAGACTCTCCCCTTTCGATTCAAATTCACCGTATTCCTCATCCTCAGGAGTTTGAGGTTCAGAATTATCAATCTGGTTATTATTCTGTAACATCTGATTCCGCCATTTTGCCAATTCGGCTTTATTGTTGAATGGTTTATTGTCTAGTTGTTTAACGTAACTGCCTGGTGCACTGTTGTTGCTTACCATGGCAACTATATATACTTCCGCCCAAGCTTTGAGTATGGATAGCTTTTCTAATGTTGCCATGCTTTCGTTGTAGATGAGGGTAGTGTTGCCCTTTGTATTTAATTTGTCTAAGCTTGATACTAGTAGTTGATGTACTCTGTAATTAAAATGATTTGTATTGAATGTATTTATTTATTATTAGGTAATGTGCCAGATTTTAGGATCAAAGTTACGAATGAGGTTGTATTCATGATTAAGAAAAACAGCTGCTGTTAGTACTTTTGTGTTTCCTATATTACTTGGGGAGGCTTTTTACAAAAAAAAGACGATTAAAGAGACGATCTTTAATCGCCTTTTTTTGTAAAAAAATTACGCGCCATCTTGGGCGGGCTGAAGTTAGCTATTACAGTACTTTGCGCATGTACAGTCAGCTTGTTATAAAAAGTGGCATTATATTTGCGCATGACAGGTGCTTCACACATTTAGAGGACTTTGGTTGTATTTTTATTATTGATCACTTTGGGAATTACTTTAAATTTGAATATGTAAGATGTCCCTTTTTATAAGGAGCTAGTACAGTACATAAAAAATAAAACACTCTCCACCATTAAGTTTCAAACATATCATCTGCGCAGCCATCAGCAACAACTTCAAGCCCGCCACGTTAGTTTGCGCATACTCTACAAATGTGTGTTTTTTAGTACAGTATAAAGGGTACTTTATTAGTAGGCCAAGTATCCCTCCGTCCCAGTACTCTCAAAGTGATCAATAATAAAAATACAACCAAAGTCCTCTAAATGTGTGAAGCACCTGTCATGCGCAAATATAATGCCAGTTTTTATAACAAGCCATGCAGTGGGACATTATGATGAAAGGGTACTGAGAAGGTAAAAATTATCTAGTTGTACGAACCTCCTCAGATCGTTGATATCCCTCGCCACGCCACAGCCTATCCACGCAGAGCATACGTCACAAGCGGCTGCCGTTACATGGGACGCTGTATCACCTGCAAACGCTGGACGAACCGCTGCCCCTACCTAAATGATAAAGAAACATTATTATAATGTATTGATTTGTTCTCCGTGTGGTGACGGAGTAAGAATACAATATGTCACCTCCCCATCTCATCCCATGGATGTCATAAAAACCTACTAAGGGACTATTATCTTAAATAAAAAGAAGGAAAACTTGAAATTAAACCCTGTACCAATCCGTCTGGCCAGCGTGGTATTAGTAGGCCAAATATGCCTCCGTCACGGGATGAAGCCCATCAATGGCCCTGCAGTGGGACATTGATGGGCTGTTATGATGATTGATTTGTTATCTTCACACACTTAAAAGTGTCCTTTTTATAGAACATGGTGGTGAAACGAAGAAGTTATTTCAAACTTATAGTGTCCTTTTTATAGACCATAATGACGTATTAACAATTCGTTAACCATTATAGGGTATTGATCCTTACTTGATTAACTTTGTAAACAAACACCACATATTTTAATGCTTTTCGTATTGATAAAAACGGAAAAAAGTACTAACGTATTAAACCTATACACATGTAAGTTTTCTTACGTTCATGTTAATACAAACTCCTTTGTACAGAAAATGTGATAAATTGATTGCAAATTCACTAGTTTTTACGTCAACACTTAGATATGGATGAACATTTCTGGAAAGTACCATTAAACGTTTATGCAATAGAAAACACGTAAATTACTTTGATTTAACCACTATCTTTCTTAAATTTTAAATAAATGTATTTTTTTCCAACGTCAAATTTTACAGATAAAAATTAATTTCTATAAATTTGGTTAACATTATGGCAATTTTCTTACAGACCCCTAATAGTTTTGACAGTAAATTATATCATATGTTACTCCTCGATAATGTAGCTTTGTTTTAGCAAAGGTATGGTTAGAATCGGTTCAGTAGTTTCAGAGCCTATTAGGTACAAACAAACAAACAGTATATCTTTAACCTGTGCTTGATACTGTTCCAGCAACAAGTGTCCGGGGAAGTCAGGTTCAGGCGCGCGCGCGTACTGCGTCACGATGACCTGCAGCGTGCGCAGCCCGCACAGTCGCAGTGCGTCCGACTCGCCTGTAGCACTCACAAACGCCATGCGGACTAAGTCCGATAAGTGCAGGGATAGGTAGTCTCCTGGAAACAGTTAATTAAAAAGTTATATCGTGCTTTAAACGAGTAGAAGGATGGCATTCGTTAGAGTAGTCACACGAGCGTCGTGCTGGAAGTCACACGAGCGTCGTGTTGGGAGTCACACGAGCGTCGTGTTGGGAGTCACTCGAACTTCGTGTTGGGAGTCATACGAGCTTCGTTTTGGGAATCACACGAGCTTTGTGTTAGGTGTCACTCGAGCGTCGTGTTGGGAGACACACAAGCGTTGTGTTGGAGAGTCAAACAAACGCCGTATAGCGCATTAGAAAGGAGTCTTGGCTTCTATATTTATAAATAAAACATACCATCCGATTCAGTCTTCATTTTCTCTTTAGCTTTGACTAGATCGAAGTGCGCTTGTTCGCCCGACGCCTCACAGGCATCCATTATCTTCTGTATACATTCCATAGCAAAAACCTATAAAATATAAATAATCATTTTTTAATAACATTTACATTCCCAAGTAACACAGAAAGCATTTTAACAAGCAACAAGTGAACTTATATAGAGCTTAAGACCCGTACAAACTCTTATATAAGTTCACCGAGCGTCTTGAAGCTGAACAATGGCATTTGAAAATCATTGTAATGCTTTACGCTGTATAACAGTTGGATAATGGCATATCAGAATGCTTTTGTAAAGCCTTTAGCTATTTTTAGTGCTTTTGGTTCTACAAAGACATTTTAAAGTAGTTAATAAGTGCTTGAAGCTGTTTTACAGCACAAACGTGAACCACTATAATGCCATGTAAATCCGATATCCAGCTCTAAGCTGTTTTTTGTGCCTTTTGCTGTGTAAAAGCACTTGTAAGGGGTAAGTAAAACCTTAATGCTGCTGAACAGCATAAATGTGAATCAATATAATGCTTGCATTTTAAAGGAAGAACTGAGTGCTGTTGTGTAGCTAATAGCTCTTTAAACAATCACACGTGAGTAGTTGTAATGCTGGTGGCATTAATTGGGCTCACCGGGCTGCTTAAGGCTGACCACCATTTTGTAAATATTTTATAACCAAAAAATATTTTCTTTCGAACCTATTTATAAAAAGAATTGTCATTTAAAATATTTATATAACTTAATTTAATACAGTACAAGCAAAACTATGATTGTATTTATTCAAAACTTATTCTGTACTAGAAATACACATTTGTTTTGGTTTTACACGCATCATTTTTATAAAACATTTTGTATGAAAATCACAAAATATCGAAGGCGCGTGAAAATTTTCAATGAAACTTATATAAACAAGTACAGTAAACTACACTGCGCAGTAATATTTGAAGGCAAGAAATAACAAACGAGTCAAAAACTTATCCGATGAATTTGTTTTGATGCAAACAATAATATGGCGTCACTCACTGTTTTATTTTGACTGTCTTTACTTATCCTTTTTTTGATTGTAATAATTTGCAGTGTTTAGTTCACTTTAGTTCTAACTGTGAACACTTAAAGTGCTCGAATAAATCTTTTAGAACATTTAAATGCTAGTCTAATGCTTTTGTAATGCCGTTGGCATCTTCACTATCAATAACATTGCTATTTTAATGCTTCTGTAATGCAATAGGCTATCTTATTGACCATTATAATTCTTTCTTAATGCGATTGGCAATATTATTGACCAAAATGATGTTTCTTTAATGCGATTGACATCTTTCTTGACCACAATAATGCTAATATAATGCGCCAGTATTGCTATAAACCAGCTACTGTGAACCCATATAGGGCCTAAAGCTGAATAATTTGTGCCCAAATAAGCATTACAGTAGCCATATAAACGTTTATAATGCTACTATAAAACTAACTCACAATGCTTAAAGGATACATGAATACTCTTATTCGGCCCTTATAATGCTTTGATGTGTTACTTGGGTTATCATCCGAGTATAATAATTCTTTGATGAACATGATAAAAAATAAGTATGTTTTCATTAATTCGAGAAATTATGTGCAATCACACTATTTTAATTTAGTTAGGACATGGAACACCTCCTATCATGCCCAATGTGCCCTGCCACCTGCACACCAGAAGACCAAAGAGTGCCAACGATAATGCTGTTGCTGTCGCTAGTTTTTGGGCAAAACACATCTAAAATACATTTAAAATTAGACTTATTGCCGTCGAAACGATGAAGAAGAAGATTTTAATTTAAAATAAATTTATTTAATATTGTAATGTAAAATATTGTTTCGTATCTATGTATTAATTCACATTTTTATTATTCGCAATATGTTAGTGTATGCTTTGTTGGTTGTCCTTAATAATAAATGAATAAATCTAATTTCCTTCCAATTTAATTATTATTATAAAAATTAAATTAAAAATAATTAAAGAGTTATTTTACGTACCCTCGTCGGCCACCTAGACTGTACAGCTGGGTGAGTAGACTGTTCAGATTCTGCGTGAAATTCGGCTTGATCATCGTCACCTTCGGCGTCAAAATCCGTCTCTGGGTTGTTGCTGTCCTCTGAAATGGTCAGATTTAACAGAAGTCATATAAATAACTTTATGAAAATGTTTAAAATTTCTAAAAATGTTAAAAACAAAATACGGAGAAATAATTATAAAACGACAAGCTAAATCTTTAATTGAATTTATTTTTCACCATAACAGACAGTCCCTTTAGCAAGTACGGCTCTTTTCCAGTGACGGTAGGAAAGTTGGCCAATCACAACACTGGCTAGACGATTGGAATAGGGTTTTATGACGGATTTGGATAGGGTTTATTATGACGGATTGGAATAGGGTTCTATGACGGATTGGAATAGGGTTCTATGACGGATTGAAATAGTGTAGGGTTTTATGACGAATTGGGGTAGCGGTTTTATGACGGATTGGAAAAGGGTTTTATCACGGATTGAAATAGGCTTTTACGATGGATTGAAATTGGGTTTTATGACAGACTAGAATAGTGTTTTATGACAAATTAGAATATGGTTTTTTTAAGGACGTTTAAAACGTTAAAAAAATACAAATATAAATTACCAAGTCTTATAGTAAGTACTCTCTTGGCGAGTGTAAGCCAGTCCTTAACGTTCCGATGTGAAGCAGCGGCTAGTAGACAGCACGTGAGCGTGTCGCGCGCGTAAGATAACGCTGTGACGTCACGTTCACTGTCTAAGTAGGTAAACAGCGCGCCCGGCAAACCCGTCTCTGTTATTACTACACCTAGGGATGAAAATTGGAAATTTGAAAAAGAACGCTGAATAATATAACAGAAGACAGCAGACACTTCATAACTTCAGCTCATAATATTATGTGACATATAAAAAGTAGGTAGACTTTATCAAATAAATATAACAAATTGACATAAAAAAATCTATCCAATACTAAGAAAAAATTCAATTCGAAGAAGAAGTTCCTGAGATTAGCGCGTTCAAACAAACAAACATACAAACTCTTCAGCTTTATATATCGTGTGTGTATAGAGTATAGATATACATAAATTTGATAAACTTACCACAATAAGGTTTAGCAGGTACGTGATCTTTAGCCATCATGGCATACTTGCATACTTCTACCGCTTCCTTCTGTGATAGTTGACGTAGACAGCACAGTGCCGCTCTACGTACTGTCAAGTCTGAATGCGAGAGATCTCTCTGAAAACAATTGTAGACATTTTTATTATTTCTCCGGCAAAAAAAAACTTTAACGCCATATAAAAAACACGTGTTGTGGGGACTTTTGCTGACACGAAATCAACTAATAGAAAGAGGCTCAAGCTGATCATTCAATAAATAAATAATCCTCACACAACGCCATCTAGTCCCAAACTAAGCAGAGCTTGTACTATGGGTATAAGACAAGCAACGGATAAACATACTTAAATACTTTTTTTTTAATAATAAATCAGCCTATCTTGCAATCCACTGCTCGACATTGGCTTCTCCTAACCAACCTCCCTACAGAACTCGGTTCTCCGGCTTCTGAATTCAGTTCGAACTAGAGACTTTTCAAGGTCGTCGTACCACCTAGCTAGGGAGTGTCCTACACTTTGCCGAATTCAGAATCATCTCAACAGGCGAACTCAAGAAATTTCTCAACAGGTCGTGCGCTGCAGAGAGAACTATGTCAGGTGGGCTTATCTGAGTGCTGAGGGTATTCATTGGCAGTTCTCTCTTCAAAACATAGTCTACCTGCTGTCCTGTCCCTAGTTGCCGGGTAAATGTACCATGATGGACCTGATAGATGCCACGGATCGAACTATACGAGTAGCTGAATTCTGGGCTGATATAATGTAACTAAGGGAACGATAGAAGAAGCTTGAAATATAAACAAATTAGCTGACCCGTGCCCACTTCGTTGGATGGCGAAAAAAACGCATTCGTTTTTTAAACATATTTCATTACTGCTCCACTCCTATTCGCCATAGCGTGATACTGTATAGCCTATGACACTCCCCGATAAATGGATTATTCAACACAGAAAGATTTTTTTAAATCGGTTCAGTAGATCCAGAGATTACCCCCTACAACGTCACAAACACACAAATTTTACCTTTTTATAATATTAGTATAGATATATAAAGGTGCGCTACGTACACACAGATGCGGCACGAGCGTGTGCAGGTTGATGTGGTCAGGCGCGAACATCTGCAGCTGCTGCAGGCACGCCGTGGCCTCCGCGCGCGCGCCGCCCTCGCACTCCGTCAGCGCCGCGCACGCGCACACGAAGCGACCCACCGCCGTCACTGCGGACGATACTACAACTTACATGTATCTATCTTATATCATAACAGCCTATTAATGTCCCACTGCAGGGACGCGCCTCCTCCTGTGACGGAGGGATACTTGGCCTGCTAATACCACGCTGGCCAGACGGATTGGTATAGGGTTTAATTTCAAGTTTTCCTTCTTTTTATTTTGTAAAGATAATATTGACGGATAGGCCCTTAATCGGTTTTTAAGACACCCATGGGATGAGATGGGGTGGTGACATATTGTATTCTTACTCCCTCACCACACGGATATATATCTTATATAACATTTTTTATTTTTTAAAACCGCCTTCAGTCAAGTCGTTTTAGAGACCATGCTGTGACTGACCGAAACAAAAGCGGGCAGAAACAATGCAACGTATAAATGAATAAATATTAACATTGAAATATGAGACGTAACACAGTAAAAATAGAACTTATTTGGCCTTGTTTTGTATAATTGATTTTTTCGTTTTCACTGCTTCAACTGATTGAACACAATTGACTGTTCTAAATTTAAATAATATAAATCCTTATCGTCTTGGGAGCGTATTTTCACGGGCGGTTTTAGTTCGTGAGTCTGAGTCATTTTTCATCAAAGGCAATGAACTATAATCCAGTATCATTTAGTGTATTGTTTACCGAAGGGTGTTTAGTATGAAAATGTAATTTTATTACATATAATTTTTACCTATATGCGGGTTCGAGTCCCGCATCGAGTACCAAATTTTTTCCATTGTCTTTTTTCTTTTCGGATTTTTCTAATGCAATTTTAGTAAATCAATAATTCTCACCTTGCAACTCAGGTCCCACTACAGTGATCAAAGCAGAAATCAATCTTCCAATACTACGGTGTAAATCTTCTTGGAACGGTGGTGCGCTGAACAGAAGCTTCAATGCAAGGTTCAGAGTCGATTCTACGTGGCCTCGGAACATTGGACCTGAAGCGTCAGCTAGTACTGAGAGGGCGTGAAGTGACCATACCTGGAAATAGAGGTTAATTGTCTTGTAATTGTAATGCCTGTTAATATTATGTAAAATGGTTGTTTTATAGATTTAAATGCTTTAGTTAAAGAAGTTTTAAGATTTTATATTAAGCTATCTTCTCCTATTCATATGTTATTGTGTCAGCCAGGGTCCATACTGAACAATTATATAACATAACATCTATGTAAACTATGGAATCAATAAAGAGATGAATATGAAATGTTTGTAGAAAGATTTCAATGAAGAAACACTACATGAAACGAATATCGGTTAGTTAAAGAAAAAATTGGGTAAGTATTTGAAAGACAAAACACCCTTACTAGGAGATCCAAAAATAAGTTCGCAGAGAATATTTACAACAGCAAAAGACTGAAAGGTTTTTCCCTATAGCGGGACGTAAACAGATGATGAAATTTCAACATACCTGTAACTCAGCAGACGCGGTATCTTGAGCTAAAGCTCTAAGTACAGGCAGCGCTGCAACACTTGACGTAGCGCCTCTAGCTCTCAGCACAGCGCCTACAGCTGCTGCAGCGGCTGCTCGCACACTACGGTTGCCGGCGGTCCTGGCTAGTGCTATCACTTTATCGCTCAGCGCTTGACTCTCCGCTTCAGATATACAGCCGCATAGACGTCCTGCACACGATGCCGCGGCTGCGCGGACGCTTGGACTATTTGCTGATAGGCCGTTCTGGAAACAAACAATTGTTTCTAGTATGTAGTAATAAAAATATTTTTACCGCCAAATTTTTGCCTACCAAAATGACTCTATGGTGCCTGATGTTAAGCATCCATTAGAGTCCAAGAATGGCGAGCACCATGCCAGCTACAATATTTGTAGAGGCATGAATGTCTCCACTATGGCGGCTTCAGAAGAAAAATCTTAGTTCTAAATGTGTAAATAAATATAATAACTGACAGAATATTATGGAGTATACATGAATATATTTCTATTAAACGGGAACTGAACGTGTGACATCTGTGTATCAGCCATGCGGTCAAACCCTATGTACTGGCCTTTCAAAGACATAAAATTACCAAAGGAAACCCAACTTTAAATATAATAAACTCTTGACAAAATGCATGGGGTTCGAAGCCATGTCTCTGAGGCAACATTAAAGCAATAATAAACAGGTAGAGATTAGCCAAGGGAATAAAACAGCGAAAAGTAATTTAGAAATAATAAAAATATTAGTCATCATCCTGGAACAATACTGAATGGCTGATTCCTAGTTCTTCAAGCCAGATTAGTTTATTTTTTTCGACGTCTTCTGTGTATTACATGGCTGCTACGCAGAGGTCTCGGCTTCCATTCCCGCTCAATGCAAATCTTTGTGTGCATGAACATGATTGTTTGCATTGGTCTGAGTGTTTTGTATGTTTAATTGTATGTATTTAAAAAAAAACTGTAAGTATGTTTATCCGTTGTCTAATACCCATAGTACAAGCTCTGCTTAGTTTGGGACTAGATGGCGTTGTGTGAATGTGTGAGGAATATTTATTCTTTATTTCCATAAACCCTTACAATAACAAGAGACAATGTCCCAAATACTTACAATAATAAGATCAGTAGCAATATTCTTCACGGCATCCTGTCCTAACGAGCTCTTATACTCCGCCAAAGTTCTCAACGCTAACATCATGGCCGTGTATATGTTAATTTGTATCGCCTCTTGACGGACACCTTTACATACTTTTATGCTTTCCGTGAAATGTTCTAGCATTTGTTGTCTGCAATATGACAAGAATGAATTATTAAAAGATAAGATATATTTAAAATAGTAATTAAAGTAAAAAAATCGACCCTGCATGACTGCGCGCCAGTGACCCCGCGGTACAGACAGCAGGGGTCATGCTCTAAGGCACCAGACCCACTGGCGCTTAGAGGTGATATTAACTGTTCCTCTATTCACTTTATTTACTCACCTATGTTTATTAGCAGCTCTAGCGAATATCTGCGGAAAGAGTGCTACGGAAGCGTCTATAACCGCGACCCCGAGTGGCTGCGCGCCCGTGACCCCGCGGTACAGACAGCAGGGGTCATGTTCTAAGGCACCAGAACCACTGGCGCTTAGAGGTGATATTAATTGTTCTTCTATTTCAGCGTGATCTGTGTCGTATATCCAACCTTCTTCTCCCAGTAGTATCGTGTCACGAGGATGCATGGAGGTTCTTAGCATACCTGTAAATTGTAAATAGATTTTATTGGTGGTAGGTTTAATCATTTTGTGTGGAAATTATAGAGATTATAGGTCGTAGGATACAGTATATTGAATAGAATAGAATATTTATTTATTATGCAAATATAAGACATTAAAGATATTAAAAATAAACATATACTTCAGCTGTATTTTACCTAGGTAGGCATGCAAAATTTTACACAGGGCTATGTGGTTACAATTTGTAAAAATATACAATACTCGGGGATACGTAGCGGGTTATGTTAGGACTCGCTCTTACGCTTAATGTGAGGATATTGTAAGTAGAGAAAGCGCCAACTAACCCGGCCGGCCTGAACATGTTGCAGATGGCTGCGCAGATATTAATTTTCGATCTAAATAGCGGGAGTCGTAAGAAGGGGGTGTTTTATTTTGTTTCTGTCTTGCCCGAACTGCTCTTGTAGCTTACTACAGGCTGGCCAAGTTATAGATATCGTGTTAGCATCTGAGTCTTAGGGCCATATCATTTCTCTATATCTATCTCGATTGCACTTACAGGTCTTTTATTCTTATAATATATTCTATCTCTTGTTGGAGTAGTCAGACAATAGTAGTACGTTAAGTGTATAGTGTACCAGTAGCAACGTTAGCCCCGCTAGCGTCAGCAGCGCCGGCTAGTTCTGCAGCGAGCAGTCTGAGGAGCGGCGCGGCGGCGGGCGCGGCGGCGGGGCCCAGCGCGCCGCACGCCTGGTACAGCCGCAGTCGTAGCAGCGCGCCCGGGGCCTTCAGCGACCCGCCGTATGACCGGACCACTGTGCTCACACTGGGGAACAAACGAATTTTACATCAAAGTAACTTAATAATTGGCATACATCTATACTAATATTAGAAAGAGGTAAAGTTTGTCTGTTTGTATGTTTGTTTGTTTGTGTGTTTGTGACGTTGTAGGGGGTAATCTCTGGATCTACTGAACCGATTTTAAATTTTTTTTCTGTGTTAAATAGTCCATTTATCGGGGAGTGTCATAGGCTATATAGTATCACGCTATGACTTATAGGAGTGGAGCATAAATGAATCGCCTCTTAACGAAATGGGCACGGGTAAGCTAGTATAACATAAAAATATGTATAGCCGTTGGTGTACCATTAATAAATAAATAAATAAAGTCCTGACTGACTGAGATATCAACGCACAGCCTAAACCACTGGTCCTAGAGACATCAAATTTCAAGTAGTTACTCTTTGTAAGGTGTACTAAGAAAGATTTTTATAAATTCAATACTGGACATTGGCCTCCTTTACAAGATGGTCAATTTTTATTACAACAATTTTAAAAATAAATTTATTAAAATATTCTTCTACTTTACATTATAAAACTTACTTGGCAAGTACAGCAATAGCGCCATCTATGGGTTGTGTGAGTCGTTTAGCCGTGTCGTCGTTGTTCACTAAAGACGGGCAGTGTATCAACAGACTGTGTAATGCTGACAAAGCACCGGCTCGACCTTCTAGCGTTACCTATAATATAGAAGAACATATTATGTTTCATTAACACTTTATATTTTAGGGTCCTCGCCCACGGCGACTTTTTGTAGCGATGCAGTTGCAATCATAGAACGACTAACGCACGTAAAGGCAAAGATTCACTAAGGGACAAATTAAGTCTCACGACACGTGTTGCAAGCGACGTCATGCGACGTTGCCAGACTTCGGTCGACATGTCTGGCAACATTTTTTACACGACAACGTTGCGTCGCGCGACAAAAAGTCGCAGTGAGCGAGGACCCATAAAGTTATTGCTGTTGATCGCAGTATTTTAATTCTTGACCCTTCCACATCTATACTAATATTATAAAGAGGTAAAGTTTATGTGTTTGTGACGTTGTAGAGGGTAATCTCTGGATCTTTCTGAGTTGAATAGTCCATTTATCGGGGAGTGTCATAGGCTATATAGTATCACGCTATGACTAATAGGAGTGGAGAAGTAATGAAATATGTTTAAAAAGGGACGCGTTTTTTTCGCCGCCCAACGAAGTGGGCACGGGTCAGCTAGTGAATAATAAAAGATAAAAGTAGTATGTGTCTTAAACAGGGTGCGCCAAAGTTCACCTAAAATTTCAACTCCTATAATTGGAAGTCCGAAAATGTTATTCCTAAAATTTTTCATCCTAACAATCGCAATTCCTAATTTTTTTGTCCCTAATGTTAATAATCCGAAGCATTCATCTTCATAATTTCAGTAGCAATAAACATCTATTATACTATTATTTGTTTTCCTATATTTTCTCAACATAACCATCTTTTATACTATAATTTAAAGTCATATCTTTTTTGTTTCGATTTCTTTTTATTCATAATAATTAATATTATTATACATTAATTTTGCGTAACTTTGTTGAGAACATGTAGGTATAACATAATATACCAAAGACCAGAGCAAAACCAGAGTCCCGCTCCAATCATTCAGTCAAGATCCAGAAACGAAATGGGTCCTATTCATAATTATTGGTTTAGGTTATGGTAGAACTGTGACCCCAACGCACGAGCCGAGCGAGCGCAGCGAGCGTGCCGCGGCAGCGGCCGGCGAAGTGCCAAAACCGAATTGGTCCTTTACTTATTGGTTTAGTTACGGTTATGGTAAACTCTCAGGCCATAAGCATAACCGTGAATGAGTCATGTTTTATGGATTTCATTCATTTAAAACAAAAATATTCTAATAATTATAATAAACAATAATTTTAAAAAAATGGTTTAATGTAAAAATGTAAAAAGTTGTTAAGTAAAGTCACAAGAAATAGTATCAAAACAAACCTTTTTATTACTTTCACTTGGTAAATATTTCTTTCTGAGTATGAGAGAAAATATTATGGTGAAAATGTTTAGGGATAAAAGCGTTATGACAAAAAACATTAGGAGTTTAAATATACACACATCAAAAAAGTCTAAGCAACATGCATGATATTACAAATTTACCATTTATATTAATTAATTTCTAAGTATTTACTCACTCAAAGTGTATAGGTAAGTAAACTTTTTTGTTATTGACGACATACTGGCTGGTTGTAAAAAAAAAATTTCGATTATGTTTTGTTTTTTTTCATAAAATTCAAATGACTGCGAATTTGTTTGAATTTGAGTGCATGTTAATTGCTACGTTTTAGTCTTGATTTTATAATTTTACCAACCATTTAAATACAGTTGGCGACAAAATTGAATTGTTAGATATTCTTTACGTCATGGAGCGACGTCATTTGACGGCAGATGAAATGCAAAGAGCTGTAGGGATGTTGCAAGCGGGAAGTAATCAATCTCAGGTATCTCGACATTTTGGTATTCATAGAAGTGTTATTTGTCGTCTTTGGCAGCGCTACAATAATACAGGGGAACCCGCTGAACAGCATCCAGGCCGTAAAAGGAGTACAACCACTCGGCAAGACCGGTACATACAACTGACTGCAAGACGCCAGCCGATGTTAACCGCTCGAGAGATAAGTTTGAGGCTACAAAATTCAAGTGGTGTTGATGTAAGTCCCCAAACTGTGCGAAATCGACTGCATGAGTACGGCCTACGAGCTCGACGCCCTATCAGGTGCCCACCGATACGTCACGGGAATCGCGCTCGTCGAAATGAATGGTGTAGAGAACGCATAACATGGACCCAGGAACAATGGGATAAAATTATGTTTTCCGATGAGTCGCGATTCGGGTTTAGGCCTGATACAAGAAGGGTGCGAGTGTACCGTCGACCCGGAAATACTGAAAGACTCAGGTGCGTTCAGGAAGTTCATCCATACAGCGGCTCAACAGTTATGGTATGGGCGGGTATTATGAAGAACAGGCGAACTGAGCTCGTTTTTGTAAATGGAAACATGAACGCTGAAAATTACGTTGAGGATATTCTCAGACCTTATGTCCATCCATTTGCACAAACCTTTGGCTCCGATTTTACGTTAATGCATGACAATGCGCGTTCACATACAGCTCGGCGAACCAGTGAATACTTGGCAACGGAGAACATCCAGGTATTGCCCTGGCCTGCACAATCGCCAGACCTCAACCCCATCGAGCACGCATGGGACATGCTCCAGAGACGTGTTTTGAAGGACTTGGACGGAGTGACAACAACCCAACAGCTGAAGGATTTGCTACAATTCCATTGGGAGCGAATACCGCAAGATGACATAAACAGTCTCATTAATTCAATGAATAATCGTTGCCGACAAGTTCTGAATAGCAGAGGAGGCCATACTTTGTATTAAATTGTCCTATTCTTTCACAATAAATTCATTTTCTTAAGAAATTTCAATTTGTAAAAAAAAAGTTTAGTTTCTTATGTACCTGTATATTCTAATATTGTTAATTTCTGTTATTAAAAGAACTTATAAAGAAAACAGCTGTTATTTTTACATCATAGAACCCTAAAAATATTATTTTAAAAATAAAATACAACGTTATAATTAAAATAAATGGTAAAATAAATTAATATAAATGGTAAATTTGTAATATCATGCATGTTGCTTAGACTTTTTTGATGTGTGTATTTACATAACGATATTATTAATAACGATTTTCGGAAACATGAGTGTTATGAACATCGCCGGTAGCAATACAAATAGTATGAATGAAAACTTTAGGATTTAAAATTTTAGGAAGAGTGATCATTCGGATTACAAATCGTTAGGAAGAACATTTTCGGAAGAAGAACTTTAGGTGAGCCAATATGGACCCCTTAAACAAGGGAGACAGTGACCATTTGTAAGGCCTTTTTTTAAATCGGTTAAATCCATTTTAAAAACAGATAAGATTTTTAAAATAATTTACAGTACCTGCCAAGTAAAAGCATCTCCTCTTGATTTCTCAGATTCAAGTTCTTTCGCCGATCGAGGGAAGCTGTTTCTCCATAAGAGCAACATTCGAGGTAATAAGCCGCGTACAACTGGTACTCCTGTAACCACGTAATAAAGGAACATTTAATTTTTTTTTTATTAAGTTTCACAGTTGTTACGTCACGTTGAATAAGTAAATATTCGTTCCCACTTATTTATCGTTCTTAGATTTTAATAGAGTGTCGTTGTCTAGTGGCAAATCATTTGTTTAGAAAAATTGTCTAAGATCTCGCTTTCCTATACCAAATCCTACTAATATTATAAATGCAAAAGTTTGTGATGGATGGATGTTTGTTACTCTTTCACGCAAAAACTACTGAACGAAATTTGATGAAACTTCACAGTAATATAGCTAACACATCAGAATAACATACAGGCTACAAATAATAAAGACTTTTAATCCTTAAGTCACCTTTTACGACAGTAAAGTGATAAAAAAGGGACCAAAAAATAAAAACTATCACAAACCGATCTTATTCAGTCGGTCTCGTAAAAAATTCTTAGGCAACAAATTGTTACAAACTTGTATATGGATAGTCTGAAATCTGAAAAAGAAAGTAAGTTACTTTTTATAAAAATACCACGCGGGCTAAGCCGCGGGCGGAAACTAGTAGTATATAACTGCTGACAAAAGAAGGGGCTGATAATTCTCTGCTATCCTTTTCCACTGGTGTGTCTCCACCACTAATCCTATAGATATAAATCGATAGTTAGGTACGCAGAATCGTTTTAATTTTGTGTGAAATATTATTTCGTAATTTTCCGATCAGTGTGAACAGATTAGCCTTCACACTATTTAAATCTAGGCTCAACAAATGACAACTGAAAACAAGACCTGAATACGATAATTATAATAACATAGGTCACCTAGTGTACAAATAGCTCCAACTATAAGCCAGCCCGCGTTAGTCCTAGCTGCAGTTAGTCGACTGCTCTGCCCGGCCGAGCGCAGCAGTTGTTCCGCCGCGTTGAACGCCACCTTGCCTCGACCGTGCGGTACGCCCAACGGCGACAGGCGAACTGCACCTAATATTGCTGCTAATGCCGCTGAGTAACCTGCAAACATATTTATGGACAATAATTTGACATTAGCCTTCCTCCTGGTATAAGAGAATGAAAAGATAAAGATAAAGATAAAGATAATTTATTTGCAAAAACATGTGTGTACATACAATAATTTGATTACAGCATGAAGGATGTTACAATACATAGATATCTTTGTTCTGACATGTTTGCCATACAATGGCGTGCAAATTTTAAAATAGGTATGTCATGAATTTATTTACATACAAAGTAATGAAATTTACATAGTTAAAATTAGATAATCATAAATTATGGCAGTCAATTATAATTAAATCAATAATAATCTAAACCAATACTAACAAAACAAAAAGAAATACATTAAACAAAACATACATTAAATATCATAATTATTTGGTGTCAATCGTGTCATTTAAATAATTTACTACATTATAATAGGCTTTTTTAGCTAAGAACAATTTAACTCTTTTTTTAAACATAACCAAATTCATTTCTTGCCAACTTTTTGGTATTTTGTTATAAATTATGGGTGCCATACAAAAAAAACTCTTATGCATAAGTGCTGTTTTTGCCGTATGTAAACATAGCTTCATTTTATTACGGCGATTTCTAGGACATACATCAGCCATGCGAGGAAACAAGCTAGGGTTAGATTTGACGAATATTACGACTTCTAGAATATAAAGAGATGGTACAGTCAGTATATTATATCTCTTGAAATAGGGCTCACAGCTATCAGTTGGTTGGAGATTGAACATACCCCTGACGCACCGCTTTTGAGCTTTAAAGATAATTTCTTTGTTCGTTGAATTACCCCAAAAGATAATCCCGTATCTGAGTAAAGACTCAACCAACCCGTAATAGGCTGTCAAAAGGGTGTCAGTGTTGACTATTCGAGAAAGTGAGTATAAAGCATAGGATCCACTACAAATTCTTTTCTGTAAATAATCTAAGTGAGCTTTCCAGTTTAAATTCCTATCTATAACTAATCCTAGGAACTTAGTATCGTTAACTGCTTCAATTTTATTATTATTATTTATGTTAATATTTATTTCAAATGTCAATGGGCGCTGACTAAAATGCATAATTAATGTCTTATTAATATTTAGTTTTAAATTATTGTTATCTAACCATGCTCCTATTTTATGAAGTGTATCAATAATGTCATTCTCGTACCTTTCCTTACTTTTACATGGTATGACTACTGTACTGTCATCTGCGAAAAGGGTCATGGGATACTCATTTGATTGGGGCAGGTCATTTATGTATATTGTAAATAGGAGAGGTCCCAAGACACTTCCTTGAGGAACGCCGTAAACAACAGATCGTTGTTCAGATGAAAATACCTCCTCTACTGTTGATTTTTTATTTATCCTACTTACTCTTGTTATTTGCTTCCTACCCATTAAGTAAGACTGAAAAAAGTTCAAAATTTGTCCTCTGACACCATATTTTTCAAGTTTTTTTATTAAAGTGTCATGTTGGACATAATCAAAGGCCTGTGTCATATCACAGAATACCGCACAAACTGGATTTTTCGTATCCATGTTAGTGATTACGACATGCAAAAAATCGAATATAGCCATATTGATCGTCTTATTTTGCCTAAAACCTTTTTGTTCGTTGCATAGAATATGGTTTATTTCCATATAAGAATTAAGTTCTTTATATATAAATTTTTTAAATATTTTTGAGAAGACAGGCACTAAAGATATGGGTCTGTAGCATTCCATTTTAGCCTTGTCATTCTTTTTAAAAAGCGGTTTTATAATGGCTGTTTTAAGAGCATCTGGGTATATACCTTGAGTAATGCTCAAGTTAATAATGTGACTTAATGGCCCACTTATTTCATTAGCTACGGCTTTCACTACTTTTGTACATATATCATCATACCCTACACTGTTTGTGTTCTTTAATAACAAAGTAATTCTTATTATATCCTGTGGCAGACATGGTGACATAAACATGGAATGTGTCCTACTTTCTATACATTGCGTTACTTTATTTCCAGAACCCATTATTGGTAAAACCTTGTCCACAAAATAGTCATTAAAAGCGTTTGCAATTTCCGCAGCGTTGGTAATAGTTTTATTATTTAATTGAAAGAAAGTCAAGTTTTCTAAACAGCCTTTTCATGTCTGACTGCTGGAATTGATGGTAACTTGATTCATCTATACTTAGTACAGTAGAACCTCGATAAGTAAAAGTCCAAGGGAAACACAAAATATTTTGAGTTATCGAGGTTTTTAGTTATCGAGGTTTTTAGTTACCAAGAGTTTAGGTTAATATGTATAGAGGTAGGTATGTACATGTGTATGTATGACCCCTTGTTCCTATTTTCCGCCACCGCAAAGCTTTAAAGAATTTCAAAGAAGCAAACAATAGGTGACATATGTATTGTTTACGTTATCAATTTAATTATGTAGTGAACACGTGCAAGCCATAAATACCGAAAACGTTTGTTTTGCACAATGATCAAAAACTAAATGATTTAAGTAAGCCTTTGTCTTAAAGCTAACCTCCGCCGCCGCAAAGCTTTAAAGAATTTCGAAGAAGCAAACAATAGGTGACATATGTATTGTTCACGTTATCAATTTAATTATGTAGTGAACACGTGCAAGCCGTAAATACCGAAAACTTTTGTTTTGCACACTCATTCAAAAGACTCATTGATAAACAATTTTATGTTATAGAGGTTGTGGAAACATTTCTTTTAGTTACTGAGGGCCAATACAGAGAATACTTATTTGACTTATCGAGGTTGCGAATTTTGAGTTATAGAGGTTTTGGGCTCTGAAGGGAAGGGAACATATTATTTTTTTAAGTTATAGAGGTTTTTGAGTTACCGAGGTTTGAGTTATCGAGGTTCTACTGTATTAGTAAAGGTTTACATAATGTATGCGACCTTTTCTATAGTCGGCTTTTACAACATCCATGAAATGAAATGGGAAGACAGTGGAAATGAAGACAGTTTTCACAGACGTTCGTCGCGCATATACAATGACAAAGAAAAACACCCTTTCCCCGACATTAAGTTCCAAAAAAAATCTGCGCAGTCATACGCAGCAACTTCAAGACGGCAAATTTAGATTGCGCCTATTGTAAAAGGATACTAACCCGATATATGATGTGGTGTAGGTCTCGGGGCATCTAGTGCGTCGACGCAGCGGTCGACGAGCGGTGCGATCTGTGCCGGCAACGCCACGCACACGCACCGCACGCACCACGCAGCTGCCAGGCGTGCCGCTACACATGGGTGTTCCAGAACCTGTAAGGATATTTTGTTTTGTGACCAAAGACGGAAACGAGTATAGAGATGACCCATTATGTACAAAACATTTTTAGCAAAGTTTTAATTAGACCTACAAACTTAAACCAACCTGCCCAAATTATTTGTAATTTTAATATTTATTCATGTATGTGCAATGAGGTGTAAAATAAATATTTTTTTCTTTCTTTCTTTCAAGTATATGAAAATATAGCCTTTGTTTTATTGTACTATTCTTGTCATACAAATGTTTATTATCCGGCCGTTCAGAGAATGCGTTCCTGACACTTATCAGTTAGTCACGACTAGTGATGGACACAACATTATACCGAGTTCGTTACCGTTACTCCAAAATGAACCGCCGCGTTATTTTTATGATTAGATTTAGACCGTTTTAAATTGGCGGAATCATTTAAAATTTATATTTTAGTTCTTTACGTGGAAACAATAAAAGGGAATATTAATATAATAAAATTGTTTTATTTATTATTTTTTACAAAGTTACAATCTGTATTTCTATGGAATAAAGTACATTGAACTAAATGTGCGTACAGAAGATTAATCAGACTCCGATTCGCTTGAGGAGGTGGTGTCTTCATCATCATCTTCGCCTACATGTATAATTATATTATTATCAATTACAGAATCAATCCTGATATCTCGGTCAAAATGTTCCATAATCAGGTTTTTAGTCTTTTCGACAACCTTTGCCCAGTCATCTCTTGTGACTTTCCCGCAGGCTTCTTTTAACAGGGTCATCATCTTTTTCGTGCTGAATGGCGGGGAAGTATTGTGGCGGGCGGCGTAACCTTTTATTTGAGCCCAGATTAGCTCAATCGCGTTATATTGGCAATGATACGGTGGAATTCTTAGAACGCGATGACCGTACTCCAAAGCCATTTCATTGATTTCGTATCGCACATTTGCCGCTTTATTTTCTTTCACTAACTTAATTAGCTCTGCTTTTAGCATCTGCATATTTGCGTCAATGCCTTTTGCTTGTAACCAAGCAACCATTTCTTCTTTTTTATTAGCTTGGGTAGGTGGTTTCTGTATTTGAAACGAGTGATAGGAGGCATTATCCATCAATATTACAGAAGGCTCTGGTAGGCTGGGCAAAAGCACGTTCTGGAACCACTCTTTAAATGTACTGGCATTCATTTCCTCGTGGTAGTCATTTGTGGTTTTTGATTGAAATGCCAGTAAAGCGTTCTCCACAAAGCCGTATTTTGCAGTACCTGCGTGGCATATTATCAGACGAGCCCCCTTACCCATTGGTACTTTCGACGTCGACGCTTGTGTATCATCCGTCCAAGAACGGGAAACCGTGTGATTGGCGTTTAGCCATGTCTCGTCAATGAACACGACATTATCCCAGTTATCAATTTTTTTTGCTTCTCTCAAGAAACTTATCCGTTTCAAAATGATGTCGTATCGTTCTAATAAAATTTTTCTTTTGTCTGTTTTTTTATACGAAAAACCAATATCTTTTAAGATTTTCGTTAAAGCAGTTTTACCCCCGCTAAACAGTCCAGCTTCTCTTAACGACGCCAAAAGCTTCATCCTGTTGAGATATTCATTTCTGGAATAGTAACCATATATATGATTTCTGATTGCATCGGCGTCAAAGGTATCAATATCTGTCACGGGTTTAGTTCTACGTTTCTTCTTCGGAGTACGTAAAATATTATCTTCCATGCCAGTAGAGCCGAACTTTTCTTTATTAATATTTGTAATCGTTCGTTTGCTAACTCCAAGCGCCTGAGAGACGCGTTCTTGTACTTTTTCGACAGGAACCAGGGGTCCGCCATTTTGCCGCTCCCGCTCAAAGTAATCTTGCAGCTTGATAATTAACTCACGGGCTCCAGTTTTCAATGTTTGTCCACGTTTAGGCATTATTATGCACCAAAAGTAAAAAGAACGCAATATAAGACACAATCAAAGTCAAATAACAACAGATCGCAAACACTTGAAGAACGTGGTCTATGCGCACGAAACGACAACAGACGACTGTTTCAGCGTCACAAAATGGCGGCCCATAACGCCATTTGGGGTTACCATTTTCAACCTAAATATAAAAATGCTACTTTGTATTTAATGTACTTTTATTTTTATATTTAATAAAAGTTATTCTAAAGTCCATTATTTTCAAATTCTTGAAAAGAAAAACAAAACGTATTATTTTATAAAGTATAACTGTATCGATAAGAACAGATTACGATACTATTATTCACTGTTATTGTTGGCACAGCACTACAAATATAAAGCGCTGACATAACCTTGTAATAGCGCAGTGTAGATTTAGAAAAATATTGTTTACCAAGTTATTTGACACTCAGTTTGACACAACATTATAACATTCATTAATTATTGATATAATAATGTTGTTTTAATGCTCATCAATAGTTAAAACGATAAACAACCAGCAAAAATATTTTTATCGTAACTGCAACGCCATTACAAAGTTACTGCGTCAGTTCAATCGCGACGTGTCAGGAACGCATTCTCTGAACGGCCGAAGTTTAAACTAGTTTTGTAAAAAGTTGAGTCGTTTGTTTCCTTTGTTTAGCAATGTTAAATTCTTCGTGGCTTTCTTTTGGTCACCTTTAATAAGATTCTATACTTTTTACCCAATAACACCAATTTTAATAAACTGTTACTCCTGTGAGTCTGGTTCAACAGCATCAACTCGTTTAAGCACTCAGGCAGTTCATGGGAGAATGAAACTGGAAAGACATTGAATTAGAATAATATTAATACTCACAGTACAAATAGCATCGATCATATTCAACGAAGTATCGGACACGAGGTTTTGCACCGACGTTCCTAACTGTAGCGCCAAGTCGCCCGCTTCCATTAAAGCACATACTAATAGGTGTTGACTGAATAAGGTCTCCTGAAACATTTAAAATAAGTAATATAAAAAGGCATTCAACGCCATTTAGTCGCAAACTAAGCGGACTAAGTATTAGTCAACTAATCAAGATATTTTGATACCTGTTTTTCCTTTCAGTGTCAGAGTGACTGGCTTACTAGCACCGGTCAGAAAGGTTAGTACATAAGGGGTATTATGTTAAATTTTCCTACTTTGGCAGAAATACTGTTTAATAAGTAATTTAGTCACTTTTTACGGCATTCTTGAATTTAAATAAGGTGGAAATCACCACTTTAATTCGACTTAGGCTTTCACAGACAGAATACTCAAAATACTATATTTATTTAACAAAACAACCACAAGGAAAGACTTCATGGTGTGTGATAAGTACTTTAACAGTAAAATATATACTTATAAAATTTAATTATTTACCTGATTACAATCTTTAGCATTCTCCGGGTTAAAGTCGATGCTGTTCATCTGTTTTATAACAATTTGTATTATCTCTCTGCACGCGGATGCTTGTGCCTTCTCACCCAACATTTTACCCAAAGTGTTGCGTAGTATAAAGTTTATACATTTTCTGGAAATTAAAATAAAATATAATTAAATCATATTTTTTACCTCTTCTTACATCTTAACCCTTTCACAGTTCCGCCAGCAGACACAATAGTAAAACAATGCACATGTACCATATATGGCTCATGGGACAGGGAACGTGATTGATATACCTATATGATTTAATATTACTATTCTAAAAGCTATGTTTGTGACAATGTCTGTTAGGCTGCGGGTACGAAACTTGCGACGACCGGAGCGACGGCGGGGCGGGAGCGAATTTGTACAGTCCGCCGTCGCCCGTTTCGTACACAGCGCTTAATGTTTTACTGCATTTTAATTACATCGCCGCGCCGTCGCCGCAAGTTTCGTACCCGCAGCTTTACTCTTCAACGCGAAAACTACTGGAGGGATTAAGCTGTTTTTGTTTTTCAGTAATACAGTTTGTGGATCAGATTAACACATTGGCTATATTATTATACCTAAGTCATATACGATAATGTACACAAAATAGTATGATTTGATTCAGATATGAGACGACCTCTGTGGCCTAGTGGTTTTATAACATGACTGCCACGCAGAGGTCTCGGGTTCGATTCCCGCTCAATGCAAATCTTTGTGTGCATGAACATGATTGTTTGCATTGGTCTGAGTGTTTTCTATGTATAATATGTATGTATTTACAAAAAAAGTATGTTTATCCGTTGTACCCATAGTACAAGCTTTGCTTAGTTTGGGACTAGATGGCGTTGTGTGAATGTATAAGGAATATGTATATAATCCTTTAAAAAAAAAAGGAGTAAAAATTTTAGTTACGCCACTTTTATAAGAAAGGAAAATTTTAACTGACATACAACCTCCATATGGAGTAACAAAAATTTATCTTACCTAGAATAAACAGCATCAACATGAGAACTGGCAGCTTTTGGATTTGCGACCAAATCTAAGACATGATTCAAGAACGTGGTCATATTACGTTCTAGCCATACACCGCCCATGTTCTGTACGAACACCACGTATGCCTGTAACATTAACAAAAATATACATTTAGTAGAAATAGTGAAAGTTTTTTATTTTGGATTCATACTGCGGTTTGAGTTCTTTTAGTACCACAGAAACGCAGTCCAGGAATTCAGCCCGAATCGTATATAAGCAATATTGACGGAAAAAGCAACTGTGGTCAGTAAACAAATCATGGATCGACCATGTCCGGTAAGGTTTGATGAAGTATGACTAACATTGCAAAAAAAAAACCACACAACCGTTATAACAAATGATTAACGACTGCTCTACATCCCCAGACATAAGTCCTGAATTTTACTAGCCACTGTATGCTTCCACAGTAGAGATTAATTACGAGACGATATTACCAAGTTGGTTTCACCCCAACCTAAAAGTAACCATTGCTGAAGTTACCTAATTATTACGCTATTAATACAACAACATAAATAATATTCTTTATATCTTACATGTGTAACACAGACTCTAACTTCCCTGTTGACCCCGGAGCCGCTCTTTATAATCTCTCCTTTAAGGAACGATGTACCTCCGCGTAGAAATGCGCCCATGAGTAAGTTCAACGCTTCCTCTAATGATACAATGTTCTTAGGAGGCTCTTTCTTTTGTTGTACTGTAAAGGAAATAATATTTTAGGCAAGTTACCTTTACTATAAACATTTATTTGGTGTCTGTTATGGTAGCGTACACAAAAGCTATATCGAGTTGCTTACTATGCCAAAAAATTCTGCATAAATAATGCCTAATTAGTTTTAAAAAAAAAAGCTCTTCCTCTTTAGTCTAGTTTAGTACCCATGGCCGTACTCGAAAACGGCTTATTGTAAAGCAACAGAGATAACACACAAAAACTCGGCACTAACTCTGCCCCTGCTATGCAAAAATTCATAACAATTGCTCTTGTAGGAACAGAGATATTGAACAAGACTTTTTTAAACATTTTGCTGTTATAATGTCTGTGGAAACAATTTAACGTCATAAATGGTTATCCCCTTAAAAAGTAGTCAAGTCTTTAAATCACCTAAAATGTAAAATATTTACCTGACTGAGCTTTCAATTTAGAATTCATATTAGTCAATTCACCAGCCTGTGTTATTGCAATCATCGCTCCAAACAGTTCCGCTATAGCACATCTGTTGATATTGAAAAAAAAACATCACAACAATTGTCTATGGTAAACAAACATACTCATTCCAGTGAGCTCTTTCATAAATATTTATGTTTCGCGAAACTTGTATTCGCAACACTAAACAATGTAAAATATTTTAAAGTTAGAGACGAGAATTGGATCTGCGGCTTCTGAATAAACGCCTCGTACGCCTATACCTTCACAGGAGGTATTTCTACACGTCAACAGAGGGAAAACTTGACATATAACCCTATATCAATCCGTTTGGCCAGCGTTTGTGTTAGTTAGTGAGTCCTAGAGTCCCTTCATGAGAGTAGGAGGCCTGACCCTGAAAAGAATTACAGGGTCAGGCCTCCAGGTAACACAACAGTTAAAAATGAGTGTTTAACAAAAAAATATATTACCTTAGCGCATAATCACTCGGATGTCCAGCTTTCAAACAAGCAGCGGCTATGGCATCTAACTCCGCGACTGTAAGACGCATTAGCGGCAGAAGGTGCCGCAATGTATGTGCAGCAGCGGCTCTGACAGCCGGCGCTCGCTCTGATACTAAAGAGTTGCGAGCCGCACGCCATACCTCACGGACTGCGGCTGGTGCCGCTGTGCCCATGCCGACGCAGATCTGACGACGAAATAAGACTTTATAATTATTTTAAAATATTGGCAATATTTTAAAGTAATTATAAAGCAGTGATATATTCCAGCAGTGGACGTCAATTGGATGAAATGAATGAATTGGATATAGGAATTGAGGATCATATTTTATGGAGTCGTTTTAAAAATTTATGTATCTGAGTATAAGTAACGTAGTGTAAGACGTCCCGCAGATAGGTGGACCGACGACCTCATACAGATCTATGGGTCGGACTGGATGCGGAAGGCGCAGACCGAGTTCTGTGGCGCGTGTTGGGAGAGGCCTATGTCTAGCAGTGGACTGCAATAGGCCAGTTGATTGATTTGATTGAGTAAAAGTTTGGTAACATCGTTACAAAAAGGAGATAATCGTGGAAGATTACGGTTATTGTTAAATATCATCGGTGTTGATAAAATCAAGACTACTTAACATAATTATGTGATTTAAAGGGGCAATTTGCTGAGTTGATAACTTATTGTCCCATTTTTTTTAGCTTTACTCGCATTGTATTTTTTAAATGTTATGTTTTTGTGATTAGTGATAAACGGATTTTCATTTTATAATAGATATAAATAAGACGATAAAACAATGACTATATTTTGTAAACAAGAAATAACGTTCAATAACAATGTTGTAAACATTTACAAATTACTTAAATGGTATTACCAACGTATGAAAATTTACACAAGAATTGCGACAAAAATGTCCAATAAATTGAATGATTCGTGAGAAGTGGCCATTTGGCTTTTAATGACTAATCCAATCAGTAACAATGACTGTATAGTATAAAATGTATTGTTACATTAGACGTTATCATGCGAGATGATTTTAAAACAATCAGTAGAATTTTTTTATTCATACATTTCGTCTTCGTTTAAATTCGATTGGTTGTTTAAAAAGCATCTGTTCTCCGCAATGTTGAATTTCTAAATGCACTGGACGTAAGAGACCGAAAGAGAATAAAAGAATACAAATATTTTAGCTGTAAAGTCGCTTACACAGTTTTCGCATAATATTACCGTAGCTCATGTTTACATTTATCGACATGGGCTGTAACAAGGTATTACGTCAGCGTAATTAATGAAATTAGAACACATACAAAATGCAGTGTTCTAGAATAACCTTGATTTTAATAGATCACTGTGCAGATCATTTAAAATTTATATTGATATGTTACTGAAAGAAAGATACGTGTTTTTTATCTATACTAATATTATAAAGAGGTAAAGTTTGTGCGTTTGTGACGTTGTAGGGGGTAATCTCTGGATCTATTGCACCGATTTTAAAAATTCTTTGTGTTGGATAGTTCATTTATCGGGGAGTGTCATAGACTATATAGTATAGTGGTGGGTCGTCGTCGCATTTTTGACGAACGAAACGAAACCGTTTTCGCGAAGATGAAAACGGTTGCAAAAAACGGTTCTCGTTGCGACTGGTTGGTAAAGAGATAATCGGTCAATTTCGGTTTCGTAGAGCATCATCTCTGCCGCACGAAATACAAACAGTCTGGTATCTATTAGCAACTGTTAAGGGTACGCATTCCACAGACACTAACTTGCTAGTGGGAGGAGCCTAAAAGATTGTTGACGAAAACGTGTACGCTAAAATTGCCCAAAATAACTTTGGGGAAACGTAAACAGACAAAGCAACTCACCTTTTCCAATGTATTCATGACTTCCAGCCTCGTTTGAGATTCAGCATTTTTCAATGATTTGTTAAGAGTATGTACTGTCTCTTCATATGATCTGCCCATCATCCTGCCGAGCTTTTCGTACATACTGCCCAAACAACATATGGCGGCCCTAAAACATCATTATAAATAATATATCAACCATTTCTTCTTGTAATTAGATTCACGTTTTAAATCTCATTCTGTATCATCTATCTTGTTTTAGGCATTAAATGTAGCAAATAAACATTACATTATCAAAGATAGAATGAGCACTAAGCCCTGTACTGAATCTCTAAGGTGTCTGCCCGATTTACTAAAATAAATTTATAAAGTAAGTATTACTCCTTCAATAATTACTTAACATTACTTGTATCAAATTGCTCACTATTAAATTACAATTACCAAAAAAAAAATAAATGATACACTCGTTAAAAACGAAAAATAACAGCAAATATATCCAAATGAAGCAATAGTAAAATGTAAAATGCTATATCTTCATACTCACAGTCTTGTAGGCAAATAAGATGGTGAATCATCTTTAACCTTAATGATATCATTGCACTTATTAACAGTATCAAATAAAAGGAATGTATCTCCAACAGAGAATAAAGTTGCTAGATTTCTTGCTAACAATCTTCTAGCGGGTGCGCCAAGGTTCTCACGAAGGAGGCTGACTAACTGAGCCACTAACTTTTGCTGGCAGCTTTTGATGTCAGACTGTTAAAATTTAAAAAAAAACACAAATAGGTTTATTATGATAACTGCCTTACTGGCACAGGAATAAATTCAATCATAATTCCGTGTGGTGACGGAGTAAGAATACAATATATGTCACCACCCCATCTCATCCTATGGGTGTCGTAAAAACCGACTAAGGGACTATCCGTGAATATTATCTTTACGAAATAAAAAGAAGGAAAACTTGAAATTAAACCCTATACCAATATGTCTGGCCAGCGTGGTATTAGTAGGCCAAGTATCCCTCCGTCATGGGAGGAGGCCCGTCCCTGCAGTGGGACATTAATGGGCTGTTATGATGTGGCTTTAGTGCAGGGGTTGAAATCTTATTTGTGCAATTCGTGTATATGATGATCTTGAGCCTGGGAGCCTGAATGTTCTTTGTATGTCCTTTATAAATCTTTGAACCACAGGTCTTGATCCATGTTTTGTATCACGTTTTATTTAAATAATAGGGTATCAAAACACATCTGACAAACTAGCACAGAATGAAATAGTCTCTTGAGGAAGTCAGTTCAAAATAACTATTTCATTATAATAAGTTGACTTTATTTAGATCAAATTGTTTTAAATCATGGTTCTAGGACTTGATATCATTTACATCTTATGCAATAATATTATTTATATCAAATTTTCTATATTCTTTTAAAATAAAAAAAGCTTCTGTTATGATAATATGTATTAATATTACCTGTAGAAAAAACATTGACATACCTTATGAGCGGCTACTAGCACTTTATCCAAGAACCTTAGCCACTCAAAAATAAAATGTGGCTTCTTATCATCAGGTAGTTGCTGAAGTGCTGACTCATTTAGAGTCAGGGAATGTGACACTTCCATTATCTAAAATAAAGACACTAACATCTAAAAAAATACAATTATTATCTTTTATAGTCAACTACATTTAATTTGCTTATCTATTATCAGCAAACTGGGGTTTCCAGACTTTAGTAAACCTGATTTTCAGGTGTTTGTTTTAAATAATTTTTTTCACTTCATTTTTTTTTTAAACAAGAAAAAGAAATGAAATGAAAAAAATATTTATTTTCTCCCAAACATAATATTAACATAATAAGTTGATAGGGAGACAGTAGGAGCCCATACTAAGTCAAGATTTGTGTTACGGGTCTCCTGGTAATAATGTAGTCAGGTATAAGTGTAGTCAGTCACAAAATAGATGGTAGGTAGTAAGTACCTCCAACCTATGACCTTCCACCACTAAAAACACTATTTAATATTTATTGACTGTTACAGTGAGAGACTTGACACTGCTGGGTCTCTATATTGTATAATTTTAAATGTAAAAAAGCACAGAATTTATAAAGAGAATAATTGTTTCATAGTTTGGTAGTTCACAAATTATAAGTGTTATTGATAACATGAAAACATAATTCAATTTTTATATCTCAGACCAAATAAAAAATATATTTGGTCTGAGTTTTATAATCAGACAGTTTTGAGTAATAATATTTATAGGAATTTAATTATCTCACTTAAAAACAGAATACTCATATTATGACTCAAACAAACCACAATGAAGTCATGAAATTTAGAAAACTTCAATAAATTAGGTAGATCATTTAAATGATTGCAAACAGAATATTATCGAAAAAGTTAGTGTTACTTTCTTTAAAGGGTGATTAATATAAATACAGATTTTATTACTCTGCAATGGCGTCAAGATGAATCAATCTCATAATGTACTAATGTACAAGTAGAGCGTTATTTCAATACTTTCAATTAAATATATTATTGGTTTGTATGCACTAAAACTTCAAGCTCATTATTTAAGAGTAAATTAACAAACCTATTTTCGAAATAAAAACACATTAGCATAAATAATAAAAATTACAACAGAATACTACGAGTTATGGCACAATTTAAAACAAATTAATTATAGCTAAACCTTTTCAAACACTTGAATTATCAATCATAAGTTTCAACTTTGCAATATAATAACATAAGTCAGAAATTTTAACTCAAAAGAAACCAACATCGACAAATCCTTGGAAAACTCAATTGAAGTTAGCGATGCCCGATACGTATCGATATTTTGGTGTATCGATACAACACCATGCGATATTTCGATATTTTGTATCGATACACAACAATACGATATGTGGCGAAATCGTATCGCTTCCCAGGTGTATCGCATCAAAAATATCGTATGATTTAACTCTTTAAAAGTAATAAAAAGTTGTTCAATCAAATGTTTAAAAAGAGATAAGCTGAATAAGTACAATTTGAGACTTAAATCTTTGTTATGATTATAATAAAATATTAACCACGATTGAAAATATTACGAACAAACTTTTTTTAATAGTGCCGCCTATGGTAGGTTGTTTATTGTAATATGATGTGCGTAGGCTGTAAATGATATTTTGTTGACGTTAGCTTGTTTTGAATATCGGCGGATACCTTCAAAAAGTTATAAGCTATTTCTGTTAACACTGTGTGATTACGCTAATCGTTTATTATGTAGCGTGTTATAGCGATTACTTTCTTCAGTTAATAATACGCTTACAGAAAATCGCAATAGGTTGGATTCGCAACGATTGACAAAATTATTATTCCTTAAAAGTTTAGATGAAAAATTTTAGCAATTATAATTTTATAAGTACTTACTATAAATATTCTATAAATTTAAATTACCTATTGCGATTTTCTGTATAGTATGTACATATAGAAAAATCAAAAATAATGTGAGGGGGGGGGGGATTAAAATTATATATAAATTTTTAAAAAAATATATTAAATTAATACATTAATTAAATTATAGTTTGATTTTTAGAATTCGATACGATACGATACGATATTAACAATATCGATACAAAGCCATACGATATTTTCGTGTATCGATACAGTCAATTACGATACATTACGATGCGAAATATCGATACAAAGTCGAATATCGGGCATCGCTAATTGAAGTTAATCTGTCTGTCCTGTCGAGTCAACTGTCAGTTCAGTCAATAGTAGCGATGCGTCCGTTATACCGTAACGTAACTAAAAACCGTTGCCATGCCACTAACGTATCGTAGCGCTATTGAAATGGCTAGCAACGGCTATCGGTTGTCTAGGTAGGTTAGGTAGGCTATCTACTGACAAACGCTCAACGCTGCCAAAGTTAGGTAGGTATCTAAAATGCGTTGGTTTGGTTGCCTTCCCGCTAGCCGCTATCCGAACAATAACTAAAATAATTATGCTTTCTCACTTTTTCTAAGCGATTCCTCGCATACAAGACAGAGAACGAGCGAATATTACGATATTGCGTTACGTATAAGCCAAAGACGATCTTATAATTAGCGCCATAAAGTTTAATATGGAATGTAATCGATATTTGGCTATTTGGATCGGTAGACGTGAGCGCATGCGCGAAACCGATCACTATAGTTTGACCTTCGAATGAATATCATAGATAAACTAAAATTGTACTTTGCGGTTATGTACATAAAGTCGCTATTACAATATACACGAATTAAGGAAACATGCGTTTACAGGTGTCGTGTTTCTTTGTTTAGTACGACACTTGTTTATTATCTATTATGTTATTCAAAAACTTTTGCATGAGCCGAGCCGGGAGCCGGGTTTTGTTCAAAGTTTTTTGTATTTTTTTGTAATTGCATTAATTGCTATGATATTGATGAGTAAACTTTATAAAAGTGATAAATTAAGTGTTATATAGTGTAATATTTTGATTAGTTATAAGTATAGGTGTAAAAAGTGTAAATAGTTTTAATTATTAATAGTGTTGAACAAAACTTTTAAAATAATCGTGTTAATATATAATTATACCTATATAAGATAATAATCGTGTAAAAACTTTATTTAGTTAGGTACAGTATCGATATTACAGCTAGCTCAGTTAATATCTTAAACGGAAACCGACAACTTAGTTTACATTATGCTATGACACCGGTATTCGGCAACGGTTGTCAATACCGATATTGAAACGAAATAACGGTTAGACAACCGTTGCCACAAATAGCCGACAACGCCCATCTCTAGTCAATAGTGAATAAACAATTCAGACTGCTGTCAGAGCATAAAGTATGTACTTTTCTTCTTTTTTTTTATCTAGTAAACTATGCCGATGTCCACAATTCTGCCAGAGTCTGATGTGTAAGATGTATTAAAATATGAGTCGTGCGTGTCAGTATTTAACACACTCCACTCATACAGCTGTAAATTAGGAACGGGTTTTTTGAGACCGTAAGCATTCCAGTTATGCCCGATTTACACATCGACAAGTACAGTAGCGAGTTAAGTAGTATTTTAAGATTAAGTTGATTTAAATAGAGTTCCATCCTATTTTTTGGCGAGTTAAGTACGAAGTAGCCCCCTCTCTCGCGTCTCGCCAACTTAACTTGCCAAAAAATAGGATGGAGATCTATTTAAATCAACTTAATCTTAAAATACTACTTAACTCGCTACTGTACTTGTCGATGTGTAAATCGGGCATTAGAGTGTAAGTTCCTTGGTTAGGTACATCACATTGACATTGATATACTCGACAATTGACATGACTGACATGACAATGACATTATTAAATTGTCAGTGAATGCAGCGACGCTTACCCTCGAGAGTCGAGAAATAATTTATTAACTTTCATTATATCAAGTAACATTAGTTTTTATTAGTCAAAGAATATAGTTATTCGTTAACGTAAAAAGTGACAAATGGTTCGGTGAACCCTTGTGAGTTGTATGTAAAATGAAATGAATTTAACTTTACGCATAGCGTACGTGTATTGTGAGAAGCCAGTGCCAAAGTTTTAAACAAGATCAATGATTAACATGAGTACTCAGCAGAGCCCGGCGAACATGCAGTCCGTGGACAGAGAAAAGATTTTTACTTGGATTTTGGAACTATGCAATCCTGAGACGCGTGAAAATGCATTGCTGGAGCTTAGCAAGAAGCGCGAAAATGTACCGGATTTAGCCCCCATGTTGTGGCATAGTTTCGGCACCATTGCTGCACTTCTGCAAGAGATTACAAACATCTACGTGGCTATGATACCACCGACGCTTACCGCTCATCAGAGCAATCGCGTATGCAACGCGCTGGCCCTGATGCAATGTGTAGCTTCGCATCCTGAGACCCGTTCTGCCTTCCTACAAGCACACGTGCCATTATTCTTATATCCTTTTCTTCACACTGTATCGAAAACACGTCCTTTCGAATACTTACGCCTTACTAGCCTTGGAGTAATTGGAGCCTTAGTTAAAACAGATGAACAAGAAGTTATTACGTTTTTATTAACTACTGAAATAATACCACTCTGTCTACGCATTATGGAAAATGGATCTGAACTGTCTAAAACTGTAGCCACATTCATTTTACAAAAAATATTGCTGGACGATAGTGGGCTATGTTATATATGCCAAACATATGATAGGTTCTCTCATGTTGCTATGATATTAGGAAAAATGGTATTATCTCTAGCTAAAGATCCATCAGCACGCTTATTGAAACATGTTGTTAGATGTTACCTACGTCTGTCAGATAATCCAAGAGCCAGAGAAGCATTAAGACAATGTCTGCCAGACCAGTTGAGGGATTCCACTTTTGCTGCTTGTCTTCAGGAAGACAACTCAACTAAACACTGGTTGGCTCAGCTTATTAAAAATTTGGAAGCACAGCCACCTCCCGCTAGTCCGGCACAGCAGAACATGTGAGCTTTAATTTTCTGAAGCATGCCCATTTTGGACAATATACAATAAGTAGTGCAGTTTAATATAATAACAGTAGTTAGTATATGCATCACTGCCATTATTTTGTTTACTGTTATATGTAATATACTGTAAAGATATATTAAGTAAAATCCTTTATAAGTTCTGTTGATAGGATTGAAGCAATAATGTTCTTTTATTTTTAAATTTCTTGTGTCACTAAATTAACTTTAGGTTACTTAGGTTCTTATAGAAACTTCTGGTAATTTTATATATGGGTCTTACTAATATCTAACAGAATACTCTAAGGTACTACTTTTTGTAATTGTTTATAAGTGGGCATGCAAGCCTATATTAAACATAATCAGTACAAATCTGAGTTTATTATATATATTCTACAGATTTGAACTGTTATAATTATGGACAAATTTGATGATATTTAAAATAATATTAAATTTTAAAATGTACTGACGTAATAATGCCTTTTAAATGTTACTATTATGTATTCTTGTCTCTGACATATTATTGTATTATTTTTTAGGTACAAAACAAGATGAAAGCACTAATTTTGTATGCAGTGGACTAGAAATAAACCTTTTTATTATTTCAATGTACTTTTATTTGAAAAATCTATTGTTATTGTATACCCTTTGCATGTCAAAAGAGACACATGGTAATTTTTTATTTGTTTGATAGAGAATGATAATAAAATATTGTATTTAAATTTATTAATTTGGTTAACACTATTTTAGATCTAAAAGATTATTATCTTTTAAAAAACCATATTGTAATGAACCAAATTAAATTCCTACCCACATCTTAATTAATTCAACATCACTATTGTTTTAATTTTACTTTTATTACTCACCATACTTTCTTAATAATATCATTTTAACAATATTGTTTGTTAATTAGTACATTTTTACATAAATTATGTAAATTTAGTAGTTCTCAAATTTAATTATATACATTTTGTTCTACACACATCAAAAAAGTCTAAGCAACATGCATGATATTACAAATTTACCATTTATATTAATTAATTTCTAAGTATTTACTCACTCAAAGTGTATAGGTAAGTAAACTTTTTTGTTATTGATGACATACTGGCTGGTTGTAAAAAAAAAATTTCGATTATGTTTTGTTTTTTTTCATAAAATTCAAATGACTGCGAATTTGTTTGAATTTGAGTGCATGTTAATTGCTACGTTTTAGTCTTGATTTTATAATTTTACCAACCATTTAAATACAGTTGGCGACAAAATTGAATTGTTAGATATTCTTTACGTCATGGAGCGACGTCATTTGACGGCAGATGAAATGCAAAGAGCTGTAGGGATGTTGCAAGCGGGAAGTAATCAATCTCAGGTATCTCGACATTTTGTTATTCATAGAAGTGTTATTTGTCGTCTTTGGCAGCGCTACAATAATACAGGGGAACCCGCTGAACAGCATCCAGGCCGTAAAAGGAGTACAACCACTCGGCAAGACCGGTACATACAACTGACTGCAAGACGCCAGCCGATGTTAACCGCTCGAGAGATAAGTTTGAGGCTACAAAATTCAAGTGGTGTTGATGTAAGTCCCCAAACTGTGCGAAATCGACTGCATGAGTACGGCCTACGAGCTCGACGCCCTATCAGGTGCCCACCGATACGTCACGGGAATCGCGCTCGTCGAAATGAATGGTGTAGAGAACGCATAACATGGACCCAGGAACAATGGGATAAAATTATGTTTTCCGATGAGTCGCGATTCGGGTTTAGGCCTGATACAAGAAGGGTGCGAGTGTACCGTCGACCCGGAAATACTGAAAGACTCAGGTGCGTTCAGGAAGTTCATCCATACAGCGGCTCAACAGTTATGGTATGGGCGGGTATTATGAAGAACAGGCGAACTGAGCTCGTTTTTGTAAATGGAAACATGAACGCTGAAAATTACGTTGAGGATATTCTCAGACCTTATGTCCATCCATTTGCACAAACCTTTGGCTCCGATTTTACGTTAATGCATGACAATGCGCGTTCACATACAGCTCGGCGAACCAGTGAATACTTGGCAACGGAGAACATCCAGGTATTGCCCTGGCCTGCACAATCGCCAGACCTCAACCCCATCGAGCACGCATGGGACATGCTCCAGAGACGTGTTTTGAAGGACTTGGACGGAGTGACAACAACCCAACAGCTGAAGGATTTGCTACAATTCCATTGGGAGCGAATACCGCAAGATGACATAAACAGTCTCATTAATTCAATGAATAATCGTTGCCGACAAGTTCTGAATAGCAGAGGAGGCCATACTTTGTATTAAATTGTCCTATTCTTTCACAATAAATTCATTTTCTTAAGAAATTTCAATTTGTAAAAAAAAAGTTTAGTTTCTTATGTACCTGTATATTCTAATATTGTTAATTTCTGTTATTAAAAGAACTTATAAAGAAAACAGCTGTTATTTTTACATCATAGAACCCTAAAAATATTATTTTAAAAATAAAATACAACGTTATAATTAAAATAAATGGTAAAATAAATTAATATAAATGGTAAATTTGTAATATCATGCATGTTGCTTAGACTTTTTTGATGTGTGTATTTTTCATATTATGACAATAGTATATTAGTGTAGGGTGTGCAGATTCTTCGGTACGGACCCACGATACCCCTGACGATACCACCAGGGGTATCGTGGGTCTTTCAAAAGTAAACGATACCCCTGTCCGAAGGACAGTAGTGTTGTAGTGTGGAATGCTGAAATACATTTATCTCTTGTACGTAAATGACTAATGTGTACCTACTTTTAAATAGCTATTCTACTAATTGAGGGCTTATAAATGCGAAAGTTTGTGAGGATGGATGGATGTTTGTTACTCTTTCACGCAAAAACTACTGAATGGATTTTGATGATATTTGGAATATAGGTTTATATATAGTATTTTAGGGTGTAAGTAGATTAACATTTAAGCTACCTATACAACGCGGGTGAGGCCGCGGGCATAAGCTAGTAACGCATAATTGGCAATACAAACTCTGGTAGGCTGCAAAGTGCTTTGCTAGTGGCAGAAGATTGGACAATACTGGTTGACACGTTTGAAACACAACAAAATCCCGGAGAATATCTGCGTGTCGCCGTTAAGATCAGACATATTCCTTGACTTGACAAATGAGATAACTAGAAATGGCTACAAGCTATATAAAATAAGTGCGAGGGGTACTCCAGCTAAATCCCTCAACAACTTAACAAAAGCTTATATGCAAGTGTTCCCTCCTCTATCACGCGATGGACCCGGCACCCGCACGGAGCATCCATGGAATGCTAAGATTAGGTCTTATTGATATTTTTTTAATTTTTGTGAATATGAAATTCACGAGATGACAAAGCTCTTATTAGATTATCATAACAGCCCATCAATGTCCCACTGCAGGGACGGGCCTCCTTCCGTGACGGAGGGGCATTTGGCCTACTAATACCACGCTGGCCACGCTGGCCAGACGGATTGGTACAGGGTTTAATTTCAAGTTTTCATTCTTTTATTTTGTTAATTATTACTTATTAGATACTTACTTATTATTATAATAACATAAATATTTCCTAATAAAAGAGTTTCATTTGTTCAACTACGTTTTCAATTTAACAAATCGAAGGAATTTAATTTTATTTATTCAACTATAAACCGTGGAATTTAATTGGGTCTGTTTTTTTAATGTATGTACCCAGTTTATCATTTTTAATATTACCACGTAACAAAAAACATAAAAAAACTTATTATACAAAAATCATCCAAACAACTCGCAGACTAAAAAACTCACAAACTTCATACAAAGATACAATTATTATCAAAATAAGTTAAACTAATTAGAATAGATGATTGTAATTTAGTAACATAGGTCATGCATGGTACAGTTTAACTTTAAAGGGACACTAGGGTACGGTGTAGAACGGTGGGTCTGTAGCGATTAGTGTCACAACACTATTAGTTGGGGGTATCGTTTACTTTTAAAAGACCCACGATACCCCTGGTGGTATCGTCAGGGGTATCGTGGGTCCGTACCGAGATTTTAGGTTTCTATCTAGTTCCCTTCAGGGATAAAGTAATTAGGGTATTTTAATATTATATTCTCAGGTTGAGGTAACATTAGACTGTGTTCCATATAGACATATAAAACACCAAATTAAAGCTCAATCTCATCTCTCTTTAAATCTTCTCTTTTCTTTGTAGAGGCTTTATAGTACAAAGTCAGACTCTAAATATACCTTCATAATAATGTATTGATATTGTCTAAGACCATGGCATATTTGGTGCTTTCTGGATGGTTTGGTAAGTGTAGATGGTAACAACGTGAACAATTTAAGGAGGGACCTGTTTGAACTTGAGGTTAATATTATAACTTCTTTACTCTTTTTTTTCTATAAATATAACTCCCGCACTAGGTATCATGCCCTGTGTCGCGGGGAGTTTTAGAAACATCAATTTAACGGACAACACAAAGAACATACCGACCCAGGACAATCATTTGTGGATCTTACAAAATAATTGTCCTGTGTAGGAATCGAACCCACGTCCTCGTGCACGACAGCCGAGCTACTGTGCGTCGCGGCACCGAACCTGTCAAATCCTTCCTCATTGCAGTAGCAAAAAGGTTTTTATATATAAGTAGGTAATTATTATTATTAATTATAATTTTCAGTATTTGTGATCCTTTTGTTAAAACGTTTATTATGCATTTACAAAAAAAACAGTATTTAAGTAAGTATATCTGTTGTCTATAGTGTGACCACAGGAGCTGTGCACCCCCTGAGGTATGCGCGGCGAGGTGGGGGACGAAGAAAAAATAGGTGTCCGATAAGGTACCGTACACGTGATAGTTCTGATAGAAAGGGAACTTTTCTTTTGAAAAATTCTTTATGTAAAAATAATGCGTGTAATTCTGACTGAATTAGTGTACGTAAATGCTTTATGCGAATTCACAGTGGAATATGTCAAAAATCCATGTTAATTTATGTTCATAGTACTAGTACAGATAATATGCTCACAAGTGATTTGAATATCTCGAGAACTACAAAACATACATACGTACAGTAATTCTGTTAATACAGTAGAAATGTAACCCTGAAATAACGCCTGTGTAACACTAAACTTTATTTCAATACAAAATTCAATATTATCGGAGATATTAACGGTTCATAAGGGCCGGGCTGGAGTTATTTCATTACGCTATAATATTATTATTAAAACTACAACAACTATTTTTTTTTAAATGTAGGTACAGTCTGTCTATAAAGTCCTGACAAAAAATTAGGGCGCCACTGTGCTACACGTAGCAACCCTATTTAGTCTGACAAAATAGTTTTCAAAACAATTATGTTCAAATAACACTACACTATAGAGCACTTATAATACTAGGGCATTTCTTGTAGGTAAGCCTATTGCATTTAAAGTTTTGCGTAGAACTTCAAGACAACAATTAAAATCCATCTCAGTTCTATTCTAGCTATCATCTGCAATTTTTTGAAGGTTGGAACTCGAAATTTTACAAAAGTTATGTTAATTGAACATTTGATTATACCTACAATAAATTTAGGCATAACTAGAAACAAAATACAGGTAAAAGAAGAAAAATGTTATATACCTCTTTTTTACTGTAGAACATAATTGTATTTTGTGGGGGAGAGCAGAAATATAGAAACATACATTTCTTTCTTTAGCCGGCCTTACCTGTGTTTACCAGGAGTTTCAAGCTTTTCATTATTTTTAAATTTAATAATTCTAATGGAATGGAAAGAATAACTACAATACCTAACTAAAATTTATTCAGTGTTAAATATTAACCAACAAGATATCATTTAACATGGATTCACTAAGAGCTAAATGATATAAAATTTAATAAAATATTGCAATTAATTATGTATTTTTTGTAGACAGACCACTCGATGCGAAAGTGACATAGTTTAGTTATCAATATCAACCGTAATATAGACATAAAGTAATTAATTCAAACTCAAATTGGGATAAATCTTGACTGAATTATACTAATGCAACTATCATATCATATCAACAGAAATGGTCGTACTACGATTTTACTTACTTACAATGAATATCTAACCTAAAAATGTGCTATGTATGTACACAATGTCTGTTTTTGGTCTCTAGATTTCAAATGGAGTGAATTTATTACTTGAGCCAGATTACGAAAAACAGTAACACGATTACGATTTACGATTACTGCAACTTTGATGGGTATGCATCAAAGTTGCAGTTCGCCCATAAACATTATCCAAATCGCATAAAAGTTGACCAGAATCGTGCTCCGCTAAACATCGCCTTATAACTTTAAAAATTACTTCCCGCGTGCCACTTTGATTTACTCTACTCATTGTTTACATTGTTCTTCGTAAGTCAGTATTAGTTTATTGTAGATTAATGAAATAATAAAAATCGCAAATTTGACGACTTTATAGACATATCTGTAATATATTACACTTACTTAGTTGATCACAATGTAACCCAAATATACTCATATTTTATTAAAAATGTATGCAGGTGATAAATAAGAACTCACCCCTTACTCATAAACGCCTCTTAAATTTAATCACTGTTTAGCGAGATTATTATTTGTAAAATCAAACTTATACTAAACAAAACCATAAGAATTTAAGGTAATCAATTAACTTAAATTTAAGAGGCGTTTATGAGTAAGGGGGTAATCTGTATAAAGTAATTCCTAGGAATACTGTACTTACTTACGTGTTAACGATTTCTAATTTCTCATCATTAATCTTAACAATTTGATTTTTTTTTATTTTTATTTATGCAGAGTTTTTTTGGCATAGTAACCAACTCGATATAGCTCTTGTGTATGCTACCATAACGGACACCTACCTGCTGTCACGAGTTTTGACGGCAGTGTCATAACAATTCGAACATTATATTTTTCTTTAAGAATTTCATGTTCTTAGAGTATTAATACATTCCGCTAGATGTCATTTTTCTCAAAGTTACATTATAAAAACACAAATAATGTTCCTATTTACACTTAAAACTATACAATAATGTAAATACTTTCTTGGAGTTTTTAAAAAAACTGTCTTTTAATAGAAAACTGCTACAGCCGCTCGTGCAGCGACCTGTACCAGCCAAATAACTTAAGTATATTGCGTCAGATGTCGCTAGTAGCTACATCATACACTGTTTATTCTATACCAGTATTTATCATGTACTCTATATGTCCACCCCCCTCTCGCCGCGCGCATACCTCACAGGAGGTGCACAGCTCCTGTGGTCACACTATAGTACCCATAGTACAAGCTCTGCTTAGTTTGGAACTAGATGGCGTTGTGTAAATAAAAATGCAGACTATTTAAAAAGGTCGATAAACACTTATCTGTCTTTATGGCGCGACGGTCGTGGAAGCGGCTGCCGGCCGTGCACTAGGTCTATGTATGATCCACAAATTATTGTCTCGAGTCTGGATTTTTTTATTTGATTCCGTTAAAATCGATGTTAACACAAATTCCCTACTTTACCTAGATCTTTTATAAGACTTGTTTTGTAATGAGTACCTAAGTAGGTAAGGTCAACACTGGACTCTGCGTATTTGTGCAGTGAAGGCCATGCATGGCTCTAAAACTGATTCTGATACTGGCATAATATTTGGTACAAGAATAAGTTTTATGTTATATATGATTGTTTTGTATCTATATTTTATAACTACTTTGTTGGCCGAGCTGCCCGAGTCTCGCGAATTTAAAAAATATTAAATAGGTTGCTGAAATCCCCGAGGTTCATATCATATCGTGTGCGTGACCTTTATGTCTATTAGCATTGTTTTCTTTTCTACGATCTTTTTTACTCTGTTGAATTACACACTACGTTTGTTGGATATTATATGGAAAAAAATCCAGAATAGGGACACAAGCTCAAATAATTCGGTAGCGGTCTCCGTAATATATATTATTATATCCGATGAAACACTTTAAGTAATAGACCAAGAGGTAAAGTTGTAGCGAATCCGCGTAGTATTCGGTGACCAGGTTGTCTATTATGTTGAGTCAAGTAAGGCTTCCATATTCTTCTATGTGTTCCTAGGTCCTCGTCAGGCTAGATAACATGAAGTACCAATGTAATGTGCCTATGATCAGTATAGGCTTGAACACGGCTGAAGGCGGCCTATAGGTCGGTAATTGATATGCAGATCGACCAAGAGCGAAAGTCGGCAAGTTGTGATCTCGGGTAAGTTGGTTGAATCAAAGAAACTTTCTATTGTTCTTATGTCAGTATTGATCTAAAACTTCCTCGGTGACAAAGGGGTCATTAATTCGTGAAATTTGTGAATTAAATAGATTAGAAATTATAGTGGGTTGGTTTTCAACTCTTTACGTTAAATTTATGTAAGTAAGCCAACATACCTCAGCCTCTGGCAGAATTTACGACATCGACATAGCCATAAAGAAGAAAGACGAAGAGTGCCAAAGAGCAATCATGAAATACTGATAACAGAAAAAGGAGTATCTTCCATTTGACGATATTGGATCGTGTTGCCCTCTGATTATTACCCCCAGATCTAATCGAAATAAATGTAGGTATATATGCGGTATAGGTAAATTATCTTAGAGAGATTTTTGCATTTGTAGTAGTGTTCGTATATGTACACGGATTCAAAATTTGAAATTTGAATTCCACTATACGGTCAGTTATTAAGGTCTGTCACATTTTTATTATTTAAGTATTTATTTTGTGTAATATTTTTTTATCAATATTTTATTATTTTAACATTGTTAAATAAAAATGTTCCGATGATGATATATGCCCGAGGTAAACTTTGGCATCGGTAAAATTCATTTCGAGAGATTTTTGCAGCTGTAGTAGTATTTGTTTATGTTTATTAACAGGGATTCTAAATTTAAGATTTGAATTTCATTGTACACAAATTATTGTTAACATAAATGATTCATCTGATGAAAGTGGGGATGAGAACGAGAGTGAAATGTCTGGAGTTGAAGAAGATTAGAATTAAATATTATGGTAATGATTGTTAACTATTTTAGTCTCTAGCTTATCATTGTTTAATGTTATTTGATGCAGTTGGTGTAACTGACTATAAAAAGTATAAAATATATAAAAGTTCTCAATTATTTATTTCCATAAGTGCTGCGGTCAGCACGCATTTTTCATTTGTAGTTGTGTACGGTTACACAACTACAAATGCATCAGCAAAATCTCTCTAAGATAATTTACCTATAGGTAGGTGAAGTTGTAATTTATGTGTAGGTAGTTGCTATGTGGGTAAGTACCTACCTAAGGTACAGTCGGGGTATTTGCCGCTCGACCACCCTTAGGCGAGAATCGCTTGGCACGCGGCGCATGCGATACGTGGGCGTGCCACGTATCGCATGCGCCGCGTGCCAAGCGATTCTCGCCTAAGGGTGGTCGAGCGGCAAATACCCCGACCGTACATGTAACTATTTGTTTTATCTATATCTATACTAAAGGTAAAGTTTGTGTGTTTGTGACGTTGTAGGGAATCTCTGGATCTACTGAAGCGATTTTAAAAATTATTTTTGTGTTGAATAGGCCATTTATCGGGGAGTGTCATAGGCTATATAGTATCACGCTATGACTAATAGAAGTGGAGCAGTAATGAAACATGTTTTAAAAACGGACGCGTTTTTTTCGTCGCCCAACGAAGTGTGCCCACTTAAAAACGGGTCAACTAGTGACTTATAAGTGTTTGGCTTATATTGTCGTATTTCTTGAGAAAAAGTACTTATAATTATAATAAGATTTTAGGTTTATCAATAGGTATGTATTTTTTTTTCATTACTGTTATTTCATAAAATTCCGTCATAATATTATTGACAGGTATTTAGATGACATAATTTTACACAACCTTTTTTTTACCTACCCAAGCGCCTCATATAGAAAAGCGTCATCTTACGACCCCCGTGGTACTACATGCTACAGAATTTACGAGAATATTTTCAAAGGTGGACTTGTTTATATGTCACATATTAAGCGCCAAGGTTTTAATCGGCATCTTTACCCCACTAGAGTGCCTGCCTAAACTGTTATCTACGAATGTCGGAAACTGAAATTATTTAAAATTTATTAGTATTGTCTGCTGTTCTATTGAACAGCGACTCTACTTTTAAATATGCACCAAAATTAGATTTATCCAAATATGCACAAAAATTAAAAACATACAAAATACCACCAACATATAAACCACAAGCAATTTTGCAAGATAAAACATTCCAATGTCTGAAGCTGAAGAATTACGCCGTGATATAGTGGAACCTGTTAACAACACAAATGGGTCAGAGAATACTGCTGAAAATAAATCTAATGTATCAAACCACCGCCGCAAAGAAATTCCTATCAGAAGTAGTAGAATCGGTTCTATTACCATACCTAAAGTAAAAACTGGTCCTAGTGTAAATTCTCGTAACCCTACTTCAAGATTCCAATTGCGAAAGCCTATCAACAATGTTCGTATACAACACTTTGTGGATACCCCTGTCAATACAGATTTAATATGTATCAATAATTCTTTGGATTTAAAGCAGGATCCAATTACCAATGTTTGCTCTTGTAAATATGAAAGCATTCCGAAAAAGTTTTCAAAAGAGATTCAGACGTTGGAGTATATCAAAGAATCTAACAACGCAAATCCTTGTAACACGTGTTATCATCGTACAGAAAAATTAGATTGCGGTACACAATTTTATGATCCCGAAAATCTGGTGCATGTGTTGAACGATGTATATAAATCAAATAAAGAGACAATGACGTTTAACTTACAGAAGACTTTATCTGGTCAGAAGTCATTGATAAAAATGCAAAATGCTTGTGGTTTAAAAAGATATTTACCAGCCAAAAGGTGGGCTGTTTCTAGATATGGTCCTGTCAATGGTCCGGATTTTTAAATACTTGTTTCATAGATGTTTTTCAAGACAGAGTTTAAGACTGTTGAAGGTATTGTCCTTTTAACTTTGAGTTAAAACATGTTTATAATGTAACTTTCATCATCATACAGTTAAAACCATTAATTAAATAAGAATAAATACACGAAATATCCTCGAAAAAATGTTATATTATTTAGTACCTAACCAAAGTAGATAATTACCTGGTGACAAGTATATAGGTATACCGACATAGCGCTCAGGATTGCCCGGTTAAAGTGGCGGTGGGCAGGGCACATAGCGCGGAGAACTGATAGCCATTGAGGCAGAAAAGTTCTAGAGTGGCGACCGCGCACCGTAAGCCGCAGTGAGGGGTCTCCTCACACGGTGGACCGACGACCTGGTTAGGACGGCGGGAAGATGATGGATGATGAGGGAGGCACAAGACCGCGCAGAGTGGAAACTTTTGGAGGAGGCCTATGTTTAGCAGTGGACGTCCATAGGCTGATATGGATGGATGGATGGAAGTTGGTATCTACTATGATGGTATTGGTTTTAAATACACGACACTTGAAATGACACAACACAATATAATTTATAAAGACTTATGATATACGTGAACTTTAAGCATGAAAATAAGTAATCGTAAATACCTTATCCTCAATAGGTAGGTACCTAGCAGTGTTGGCATTAATCGATTAATTTTTTAATCGATTAGTTAATTAGATTAAATTTAATTGAATTAAACTTAATCGCGATTAAAAAGATAAATCGTTAATTGTTAATTGGTAATTGAATTAATCAAATTAAAATATTTTATGCACAAGGACATTTAAGCAAAAAATATGCTTATCCGATATATTTACAAAAGTAGACGCTAAAATTTGGTATGTAACAAATTCGGCAGATGGCACTGTGCAACCATTTTTCGAATATAATCTTAAGTCTGGGCAGAAAACAATGTCTACTAAGTGCAGAACATTAAGTCTCTCTTTACGACACCCCTCCATCATTTTACGACACCCTTGCAATTTTACGACACCCTTCATCATTTTACGACACCCTTGCAGTTATACGACACGTTCCATCATGTTACGACACCCTCCAGGCATTTTACGACATCCTTGCAGTTTCACGACACCCTTCCATTTTTTACGACACCCTCCATCATTGTACGACATCCTTGCAGCTATACGACACGCGTCGATCATTTTACGACACCCTAGCAGTTTTACGACACCCTCCGTGAATTTTACGACACCCTCCATCATTTTACGTCATCCTTGCCGTTTTACGACACCCTCCATCTTTTTACGACATCCTTGCAGTTCTACGACACCCTTGCAGTTTTACGGCACCCTCTATCATTTTACTACACACTAGCAGTTTTACGACACGCTCCATCATTTTACGACATCCTTGCAGTTTTACGACACCCTTCCATCTTTTACGACACCCTCCACAATTTTACAACAACCTCCATTATTTTACGACACCCTCCATAATTTTACAACAACCTCCATCATTTTACGACACCCTAGCTGTTTTACGAAACCCTACATCATTTTACGACACCCTTGCAGTTTTACGACAATCTTAAGTCTGGGCAGAAAACAATCTCTACTAAGTGCAAAACAAATAGTCTCTCTTTACGACACCCCTCCATCATTTTACGTCATCCATCCTAAGTTACTCCTTATACCATCAGTTACCTCTCCGTAACCTTATAGAGCCTAATTTGTGCAAAACAATGTAATTGTTAATCGCATTTAGAAATTAACAATTACGATTATAATCGTAATCGACAAAATTTCGATTAAAATTAAATTAACTTTAATCGAAAAGTCGCGATTAAGTTTTTAATCGTAACTTTTAATTGTTAATCGGATTAACTTTTTGCCAACACTGGTACCTAGGTACTCAATTTTTCCTAGCGTTCGATTATGTATAAAATGGATGATTGTAAATGTATGTAATGCACGTGTGTAAGAATTATTTAAAAGTATCGCATAGTAAATAAAAGTGGCGACCTCTGTCAGTAGCGTAGTAGTTATACAAAATGACTGCTACGCAGAGTCTCGGCTTCGATTCCCGCTCAATGCAAATATTTATGTGCATGAACATGATAATTTGTGCATTGGTCTGAGTCTTTCTATGCATGATATGTAGATTTACATTTAAAAAAGTAGGTAATTATATAAGTATTAATATCCGTTGTTTTGTTACCCATAACACAAGCAGGTTAAGCCTAGCTTACTTTAGAAACTGATGGCGCTGTGTAGAGATATCCTTGAATATTTATCAATAACGATTTTTTTTCAGGCACAGTAATGAGTAGTACAGAGGACGTTTAGTGTTTACTTTATTATTTATAAAAAGAGTAGATATTATTTATTATTAACAATAAACTTTATTAGTATACAAAACGTTCTGGATGTAGATATGATATGAATGTAAGATTGATCATCATAATCATCATAACAGCCCATTAATTTCCCACTGCAGGGACGGGCCTTCTCCCATGACGGAGAGATACCCTACTAATACCACGCTGGCCAGACGGATTGGTATAGGGTTTAATTTCAAGTTTTCCTTCTTTTTGTTTCAATTATCAATCATTTATGTTTTTGTAAGATTGATAATCCTATATATTTTAGAGTGTAAGTTCCTTGGTACGGGTGCGCCAAAGTTCACCTAAAATTTCAACTCCTATAATTGGAAGTCCGAAAATGTTCTTCCTAACATTTTTCATCCTAACAATCGCAATTCCTAATTTTCTTGTCCCTAATGTTAATAATCCGAAGCATTCAACTTCATAATTTCAGTAGCAATAAACATCTATTAAACTATTATTTGTTTTCCTATATTTTCTCAACATAACCATCGTTTATACTATTATTTAAAGTCATATCTTTTTTGTTTAGATTTCTTTTTATTCATAATAATCAATAATAAATACATTAATTTTGCGTAACTTTGTTGACAACATGTAGGTAGGTATAACATAATATACCAAAGACCAGAGCAAAACCAGAGTCCCTCTCCAATCATTCAGTCAAGATCCAGAAAAGAAATGGGTCCTATTTATAATTATTGGTTTAGGTTATGGTAGAACTGTGACCCCAACGCACGAGCCGAGCGAGCGCAGCGAGCGTGCCGCGGCAGCGGGCGGCGAAGTGCCAGAACCGAATTGGTACTTTACTTATTGGTTTAGTTACGGTTACGGTAAACTCTTAGGCCATAAGCATAACCGTGAACGAGTCCCGTTTATGGATTTCATTCATTTAAGACAAAAATATTCTAGTAATTTTAATAAACAATAATTTAAAAAAATGGTTTAATGTGAAAATGTAAAAAGTGGTTTTGTAATCACAAGAAATACTTAGTATAAAAACAAATCTTTTTATTACTTTCACTTGGTAAATATTTCTTTCTGAGTATGAGAGAAAATATTATGGTGAAAATGTTTAGGGACAAAAGCGTTATGATAAAAAACATTATGAGTTTAAATATATTTACATAACGATATTATGAATAACGATTTTCGGAAACATGAGTGTTATGAACATCGCTGGTAGCAATACAAATAGTATGAATGAAAACTTTAGGATTTAAAATTTTAGGAAGAGTGATCATTCGGATTACAAATCGTTAGGAAGAACATTTTCGGATGAAGAACTTTAGGTGAGCCAATATGGACCCCCTTGGTACTGACTACTAAGTAAGTTACTTGGCATTGACTGGCAGAATTATCGCTTAATGATGAAGCCATTAGCGTGCCGCGGTTTTAGAGCGATGCCCGATATTTGACTTTGTATCGATATTTCGCATCGTAATTGATTGTATCGATACACGAAAATATCGTATGGCTTTGTTTGTATCGATATTGTAAATATCGTATCGTATCGAATTCTAGAAATCAAACTCTAATTTAATTATTGTATTAATTTAATATAATTTTATTAATTTTTTTTATATAATTTTAATATTCCTCACACTATTTTTGATTTTTGTATACATACTGTACAGAATTTTAGCAATTTTAATTAATAGAATATTTATAGTAAGTAGGTTCTTATAAAATAATAATTGCTAAAATTTTTCATCAAACTTTTAAGGAATAATAACTTTGCCAATCGTTGTGGATCCAACCTATTGCGATTTTCTGTAAGCGTATTATTAGCTGAAGAAAGTAATCGCTATAACAAACTACATAATAAACGATTAATGTAATCACACAGTGTTAACAGAAATAGCTTATGACTTTTTGAAGGTATCTGCCGATATTCAAAACAAGCTAACGTCAACAAAATATCATTTACAGTCTATAACAATATACAACCTACCATAGGCGGCACTATTAAAAAAATTTTTTGTTTTTAATATTTTCAATCGTGGTTAAGTAGTATTTTATTATAATCATAACAAAGATTCAAGTCTCAAATTGTACTTATTCAGCTAATCTCTTTTTAGACATTTGATTGATCAACTTTTTATTACTTTAAATCATACGATATTTTTGATGCGATACACCTGGGAAGCGATACGATATCGTCACATATTGTATTGTTGTGTATCGATACAAAATATCGAAATATCGCATGGTGTTGTATCGATACACCAAAATATCAATACGTATCGGGCATCGCTAGGTTTTACTCTACACTGTCACCTGTCACTGGTCTGGAAGAATGTGTCGTTCGTTCGATCTCAAAGAACCGAATCAATACTGACCCGTTAATAAAATGATCTGGTTCGTTCGACCCGTTCAATCTATTGGTTCATTATAGTCTATGGGTTCAACGGTTCATTATATTAAATCAAAGAAATTCGAAAATCAGTTCGGTCACAGTAAACTATGTATTGAGATCTGTCTGTGGGCAATGATCATAGGTCACGAACGAAATAGACTTAATAATAATATAGGTACAGTTTAATGCAGTGCAGTTGGATATTCTTAGATAACTATTTAGGCATTTCATTTATTAGTGCTCATTTAGTACGAAATAAAAAAACAATAAATTATTGGTAAAATAATGTTATTTAATAATAAAAATAAAACAAAGTAACTTATTGAATATGGATCGTATTTCGTCGTATTACAATAATAAAATAACTATACATAAACAAACAATATTAAAATAACTAAATTCTTGTCAAAAGTCACTGAGTTACTAACCGAAATAATAGTCCTACTTATTTCAGTTGTTTAAATAAAACCAATTCAAAAATTCAAATCAATCTTATTCGGCATTAATATACCTAACCAAGGACCAATATTGAATCTTATGTATAACGTAGGCATAAATTAGTTTATTAAAATTCTAACGAAAGAGAAGATTTAAATAAATGCGATAGATTTTAGCTCATTCACCAACTCGGTTCGCGAGCTGCCCGCCATCTAGGCACCGCGAGCTGCGCGCCACACCGAGCGAAGACAGCGAACCACTTACTGTAATCGAACGAACGAGTAGTTTTTAAGAAAGTGACCCGTTCGGTCACACAGCTCGAGCGAACCAGATCTTTTGATTCGGTCAATCGCGAACGACACATTCTTTGTCACTGCTCGTGCTCGGCTCGCGGCATGGTATTCGTTCGGTGATCAATTTTCAAAAAGATGAACCTTGTAACTTTTTATCTACTACACAAAATACGTAGTTCCTATGTATTTATGCCAATAAAATGTGGGTATTTGGATACGGTTCATTAGTGTGGAAAGTAGATTTTAATTACGAATATAAGCTTACAGGTTATATTACAGGATTTCTTAGACGTTTTTATCAGCATAGCATTGATCACCGTGGTGTACCTGAGAAGGTAAGTTATTATATTATTTCCCTGTAATCTACAAACATATTGTAGAACATATTTCCCAAATTTTACATTGTTTTAAAACTTAACATACTCAGATGACCTTGGTTTATGCGTCTCTACAATATAGGGCTGAAGTTGCTGTTTGTTTTGTAAAAAATATAAGTAAATACTTATTTACAGCGTGTGGTATCTAAAGGTATCATTCTTACTGCTAAGAAAGTGTGCTAAATATATGGAAGTCTTCTTTTATTATGTTTTTTAAATTGTTAGAATAAGTTTCCAATTAAACGAAAGCTTGCTTTCAACATCTCATCTGTAATCTGTAATAATAACAGGTTGTAGGTCTCTAAGTCTCTACAGCAAGAGGTGGTCAAGGTTTGGTACCACCATTGTGGCTGCTTAATTCACCTCCAAACACAAGTGAAAAAAATAATACTTTTAGTTAGGTGGGCAACAGCTTCCTTGTGATTTATCATCCATGAGTGCCAGTTACGCCTCACCATCAGATGGGCTGCATGCTAACTAACCTAAGAGCATTTGAAATACCTCAGGGCTTTTGTTAAAAATACCACATGGGCCAAAGGAATTAATTAAAATAGGATCCTGTATCATGTAGTATTCTCTTTTACAATATGTTGTTGATTATTAAATGAAATTTTCAAACAAAACATATAAAAACCAAATTATAACCTAACCTATTAATTGAATAAGTTTATATCTAATTTTAGGAAATAAAATCTTGGTGACCCTGTTCTCAAAATAGCTCAATAATAATTATATTTTTGCAAGGAATTAACTGTTACATCACATACAACTAAAATTATGTATATTATCTACTCCACAACAAAAAAAATATGACAAGAACTTTAATTTTATTGATCTACAGCTTGAGAACTTAACATGGTTTTACAAACATTTGCAACATTTTACTTACATCCCAGTAAGGTTTTGTTTTAAAACAGCTTTAGTTTAATTTCAAGTTAACCCTATACCAATCCGTTTGGCAAGCATGGTATGACTATGTCAAGTATCCCTCTGTGACTGGAGGAGGCCCGTCCCTGCAGTGGGACACTAATGGGCTAATAATTGTATTAGTTCATTAAAATTTATTTATTTATTTTCCAGCCTGGTAGAGTTGTTACTCTAATTCAAAGTGATAGTGAGAAAAGCATGGTATGGGGTGTCGCTTACAAAATAAGAACAGAAGATATAGATCAAGTTACACAGCATTTAGACTTCAGAGAAAAGAATGGATACTCTAAGAAAACTGTCACATTCCATCCAATAGATGATAAGCATCCACCTTTTTCTTTAACACTGTATGTTGCGTCTGAAGAGAATGAATCCTATGCTGGTTAGTATTCTTTTGTTTCTTTGTTTTGAGTGTGAAACGTAATAAAGAAACACGGTTGTACTATAGAATCTCTATTCCTAGAAAGCATGTTATGCCTGACTTAACTAGTAGATTATGTATGTAATTAAAAATGAAGGTATTTGTTTTTGTTTAAATAACTTATAACATCCATAATTTTGATAAAAATGTATATTTTAAAAGTATAAATAGAGTATAATTAGTTGTTCTTATAAAAAAAAAATGTATCATGCACACCTGCACCTGGTGTTATGTTTCGAAGTTTGTTATTGTTAGCCATTTGATCACTTCGAGGAGTAAGCAAATTGTTATCATTTCGATTCGTCGTTTTCCTGCAACCATGTAGCTAGGTCGTAATAAATAAAAAATGCGGGCACAGCTAGTAGTTGATAAAAGTTTAAAGGTTTACATTGCAAGCATGGGAATTAATATGTTTAATATTTCAGCTATAGCAGGCTAAAACCAGCTCTTCGACCATTGACTCTTGGGTTAATTTTGTGATGGAGATCACAAGCTCAATATTTTCTTTTTACAGAGGTCAGATTGTGTTGTGATACTATAGAACTTATTGGAATGTATCAACAGTTTGTGGCCTTCAGCAAAGATGAATCCTCTCTTATTTTAGCTGCAGTACATAGAATGCATAGGTTGTCTACTGCCTGGTGAATGCCTTTTATTAACAGGCCAAAAATATTCAGATTTCTAGATGATACCTGTGCCCCACTGAGACCATGATCCTTTATTTTACATTACAAAGTATTGATACCAAACTAATTATAAATTAATAATTAAATTGAGGATAAATATTAATTACGACAGTATTAATTTACGACAGTCTTAAATTTTAGTAATGAGATAATCTGAAATGCCCAAAAATTAAGCAATCTTTTAAAAGAGATTGGGCAAAATTAACCCAGAACCAACAGGAACAAAATATATGCCGGGTTATTAGTCTTGCTACGAGAAACATTTTCATAAAAAAAATCTCCCCTAGGTGCTGTCCAACTGTAATTACACACAATTAAAAAATAGTTGTTTTTCTATTTCATAACTCTAATAAAAACAAAGAAATACATGTAACGTTATCTAATTGATATTAACAGACCGACCCAACCATTTTATCGTCTTTACTCGCTACAAAAAAATACATAAGCCTGCGTCATGCGCAGATTCAGGTATTATTTTACTTTTTCACTCTTGCACCACATGTATTACGGGGTGTCCTACGTGGGCGAGGAAAGCGACACGATGCGACGCGATGCTACACGCGACAAGTGTTCTACATGATTACGTCACGTCTCGTCGCAGACCGTCACATAGGACACAAGTAGGGTACACCGTTGATTTGATGGCGTACGTCGCGTTCGTCGACCACGTAGGACACCGCGTTAGACAGAGATGACACTTTGTTAAATTAAATCATTTAGGAGAATATGTCGTACAGAATCCTGTATCCACGGTATGCGTACGTTAGGGAGCTGTTCTCATATGATAAGTGTAATATATTATTTAGGCCACGCTAGACATGTAGGCATTGAACAGCCTGCAAGTCCAATGGATTTCTTTTCTTTTTCTTATTATAAAAGACAACTACCGCACTATGCCCTGTGTCCCAGGGACTATTTACAAACATCAATTAACGGACACAAAGAACACCCAGAGTCAGGACAATAATTTGTAGATCTCACAAATAAATGTCCTGCGTTTGGATCAAACCCACAACCTCGTGCACGACAGCTGCTTGCGGTACCGTCGCGCCACCGAGGTCGTTTTGTTCGATTTCGTGATTGTTGACTTATATATGTTTATCCGAGCGGTGATGGAGTAAGAATACAATATGGAATGGTGACCCCATCTCATCCCACGGCCCTGTTACGACAAAACACTGCAACCCGGGTTACAGCGTTTTGTCGTAACATGATTCAAAATAATCTGCTACATGTTAGCTTGCTACTAAATCAATCAAAATTTCAATATCACTTTTTCTTACTGAAATATTTTAAATAACATTTTACTGCAACCCCAAATTTCAACTAAATATATTGACAAAACGCTGCATGCTAGACTGCAGCGTTCTACCGAAATGGTAGCGAGCGGCGAACGTCTTATTATTTTAACATAACGCTGTAAACTCGGGTTGCCGCGTTTTGTCAAAATAACAAACGAAAACTTACTAAGTAATTGATTTGAAGTTAATTACACAGTTTAACTACGTACAAATGGCTTTCGGTTTTGGTTTTTCGGTACGTTTGGAAATTGGCTTATTTACTGTAGATATGCAGAAATGTATAACCATGCCAAAATTGGATATTATATGTAATAAAGATTTCTTGTTTAGCAGAAAATTAAATTTGTTTAATGAAACTTTTGCCAGTATAGGTAAAGGAAATAAAGCAGTGACGACTATATTGTGGCACGAAGGCGAATCTGCCCGAAGCAACAGTATGTTTTATTTATAAAAAAAAACTCTGTAGAGATTATAAGAAAATAGTTTTATACGCAGAAATTACAACACCCAAACATTTGACATGATCTTGGTATTGTCCATGTTCATTTAAAGACCTACTTGTTGAGAGACTCTGAGTCCCCGAGCATTGTGTTTAGGTCTTCCACGGTTTAGGCCATGACCACAATGACATCGGCAAATTAGAGATACGTGATATACTCGCCATTGGTATTGATGCTAAATCCGTCCTAATTCAAGAGCCTGAAGGCCTCTTCCAGCGCAGCGGTAAACAGTTTAAGAGAAATAACATCCCCCTGTCTCACTCCTCGTTGCAGCTGGATAGGCCTCGAACATTAATCTTAAAGACTGACCGACATTGAGGCGTTTATATTTATATAAACACTGCAACACTTAGAGGTGCCGATAGTCAATTTAGCACTGTTGGAGAGTCCGTAACACTGCCCAAGTCTCGATAGAATTGACAGCTTCCTCATAGTCAACAAACGCCAACCATAGAGGCTAGTTATACTTATTGCACTTCTGTATAACTTGCCGTAGCGTATGAATGTGGTATTAAAGCCCTTTCGGGAACCGGCTTCTTCGGAAGGCTGGAAATCGGCCAGTCTACGTTCGAGACGATTCGTGATGATTCTCGAGAACCATTTGTAGACGTGACTCAGAAGAGTGATGTGTCTGTAATTCTGATCACAGACACATCACTCTTCAAGATCAGCACTACCACACCTCTTTCTCCTACGCCTTTGGCGTTTTTCCCGCGAGTAATGACGGAATTAAATAGCTTCTGAAGAGCCTGATTCTCCACCGGCCTTTAGCATCTCGTTTGTGATTCCGTCATCCCCCGGCGCCTTGTTGTTCTTTAGTTGTTGGAGAACATCACTAATCTCACACAGACTGACCTCCGGGATTTCGTCAGTATGGTATTGCGTTAATCTAGCCCTGGTGAATTCTATCTTAATTTTTGTGACACCATCAGGACAAAGTCAGGTCCACTTACGGCAGTTACGCTTCTTGAAGAAGAAGTTCATCATAAAAGGTCCCTCCCTTTCTATGAAGTTCGCAAGCATTTGGCCCTGTGGATTTCTTTGCCCATACGCAAAAAACCCACTATCAACTTCCAGAGCCCGGCTTCGCGTTAAAGTCCCCCATGACCACGGTGTATTGGATATTTATGTATGGCCTAGGAAATATCCTCATACATCTCTTCCACCTCATTGTCGGCATGAGCTGATGTGGGATCGTAAACCTGTATTACCAACGAATAACGTTTGGTAATTCTGACGAGCAGGTACGCTACCCTTGAAGACACACTCTCGATCTTCACTACGTTATTTACGATTACGACTTATGGACGAAAAACCCGACACCACCCTGGAACTGTTGGTTGCCCTCCCGGAAATAGAGCAGGTTACCGGACTTCCGATAAGCCGACGATATCCCACCGTAACCTGTTCAATTCTTCCTCTAGTTCTACGACCTTCTCATTGGTACGGAGTGTGGCGCGTTGTATATTGCCAGGGCCAAAGATCAGTTGTTTTTGTAGCCTGACCTCCCCCGGAGATTCTTAGCTCCCCCTACTTTTTGTGTGTTATCATTTTGAGGGGTTTGTTGGCCTACTAAGAAGAACACACCAAAAGATATTTCTCAAAAAAATAAAGATGATTTAAAAGATTTATTAAAATTTATGGCCACGTCCAGGCACCACTTTTATTATAATTTAACAGTCAATGTTAACATAACTAAAGATTTAGATGAGACTTCAGAAATATTTATATTTGAAACACCAGAAAGCTCAGTGTTTTTATTTAAATTTTATTCTAACTTATTATATTCTTCCTATACTTATCACAACAAAACGCGGTAAGCTCAGGTTGCATCGTTATATGACAATACTGTCGCTTACTGGCCAATACATGTTATCGTAACAAAACAATTTTTCTTAAATTGTGAGGTTTCTAATCAAAATCTGATAATGTTATGTTCTAATGAAAGTTAGCAAACACTATTAACAATAATTTAAAAAAAAAATCAAACGCCTATCTATACTAGATGTAATTTGGTAACGAGTTGAATATTAAAACTTAAAACCGCGTTTTCTGAAACTTGGCACTTCAAAGTTTACAGCATTTTGTCGTAACAGGGCCGCCCATGGGTGTCGTAAAACCCGACAAAGGGACTATCCGTGAATATTATCTTTACGAAATAAAAAGAAGGAAAACTTGAAATTACACCCTATACCAATCCGTCAGGCCAGCGTGGAATTAGTAGGCCAAGTATCCCTCCGTCACGGGAGGAATCCCGTCCCTGCAGCGGGACAAAAATGATGTATTATTAAACATTAAAACACGTAAACGTAGTTTTCATTCGTAGCTGTTATGAGCCTTATATCTCTCATACCCCATACATATTCAATAAACAAATAATGAAAATTATATAAGTTTAACATGTGTAATAATGAGGGATATATATTAGTTCTGTTGGTCCTGGGTTTTTTTGTATGAAATTTGCCCAATGTCCTTTACCACAAAATTCGGCATTGAAAATCTTATGCCAATGGATGATCCTCTAATTGGCTCCCTCATCCATTGGTTAGAAAATGTAATAATCGAAAACAAAATGTAATAATTTTAATTCACAACTTTTCAGGACCAGCACCAATAGAAGACATTGCAAAGCAAGTAGTTTCCTGCACAGGACCAAGTGGAACCAATAAGGAGTATGTATATAATTTAGCGACAGCAATGAGAGATCTGGCTCCAGACATTTCCGATGAGCACCTCTACTCTTTAGAAGAAGCGGTCAGACGAATAGACCCTGAGTTAAAACTTTTTTGAAGAAGAAATTGAACAGTTGGGGTAATGTTTTAATTTTAAGTTTACTTGATTTTAGCGCTTATTGTATTGTGATTTAAATTTAAGCATTATTATTAAGCCAATGTATCTGAAAGATATGTTAAAGAATATAGGCTAGAAGCCAATTGCACATAAACTCCAGAAGTAACACAATTATTTTTTGCGTTACTTTATTTGCTGTGTTATTAGAAGACTATATCAATCCGTTTGATCAATACAACATACACACATAAATCAAATAACAAAATAAAAATCAAATACATAAAAAACTGGCGCATATCTGACTATAATCTTATACATTGCCTTGGCTGCCTCAGAAAGAGGGTAATTTAAGGCAACATTAGAGTAACTTTTACAAACACAATATGGTTAAATTCAATTCTTGTGTCTTCGTTTCAAATACACTTCACAGTACACGGTCTTTCTAGACTCATTTCATACCGTCTTGTACCATATTTATACCCTTCTGTAACGATCATCCAATAAAATGTACCTGTTGGGGTCGTGGGTTCACTTACTAAGGTCGCGTGTTCGCTTACCTTCTAGTTGACTCTGACTATTTTTTTATAGAAACAAATAAAAAAATATAAAAAAAAAAATATATACTAGTACACTGTTATTCAACTCAGCTTAAATCCACGCTATTGGTAAGTGGAGGTGAAGGCACGGTAAATCCGTAGTCGACTGTGCTGTCTATGGCCTCACGCGCAGCAGCAATCCGGGGACAAATAGTAGAGTTGTTAGCAGCGTGATTGTTAGGTAATTTTGCACCAGTGCGGGTGTTGTATCTGGTGCAGTTAATGTAGGTAAACACTTTGTCGGGCAAGTCTTTTTCAGGGCAGCCATAACCTTGATGGCAAACTGGTTACTGGAACACTTTGTTGCAGAATGTCCAAACTGTAGGCACTTCAGGCACTGGGTAAGGCGGGAGTGTTGTTCAAAGTGAACCTGTTGGTAATTAATCGCTACTCTGCTGAGCAATCTGAGATACTGGAAGACAGCGGGGGTAGTTTCGATGACGGCGTTTTATAATTTCGCGTTTCTATTCTTCGTTACCCAGTAGAGCTGCGTTTATGATGCTGGCTTAACATTGCTCGAATGATTGAGAAGCTTCTTCTGTCCATGATATTTGAGTTTTATCCTTTTTCTTAACGTAATGTATACATGAATTTAATGGTGCTTGTAATTTAATGCTGCGTTAGGATTGTGGTCTCGATAGAAATTTAACATTCCTAGAAATCTTCTTAGTTCTTCTATTGTCTTTGGCTTTGGGTACTCTGTGATAGCTTTGATTTTATTTTCCGGTGGCTTTAAACCTTGTTTAGACACAGTGGGACCGAGAAATTGTACTTCAGACTGGCCGAATTTATACTTCGCGGGATTAATAGTGATGCCGTTGTCTTCTAGTCTCTTTAGTACAATGCGTAGGTGTTCTCGATGGTCAGCTTCATTTAGACTTGCCACTGATATGTCGTCGATAAATGGATAAACAAATTCCAGTCCTCTTATTCATTATTAATTCTTCCCGTGTGGTGTCAGTATGGATGCCCTTTAATGTAGCCAGGGGTTGCCGGTGTCTGGCCTCATTTGCTTTGAATTAGATAGTTAGCATTATAGTTTTGCGTGATTTCCTTATGCCTCGTTTATGGTGGTGAAGATGGCTACCTGTGGGGGATACGTCGCTTGAGTTTTAATGAGATCTGTTATTACCATCTTCGTTCCCAGTCTCATCGACTTATGTCGGGTACCATAGTTTTATTTTACAAAAAATACAATTAATTACAACTAAAATATAACAAAGGTACCCTACGCACTACGACATTTTAATGTCAATCAATGCACAACACTTAATACACAAACATATTATACTTAGTAATTACTACTTTACACAAAAAAGCGAATTCTAACTATTTATTAGCGATAAGGCTGTACATTTTGTGTACCGCGTTGACGGGGAAATCTTGACTTTTGAGGTCATTTAAGATGGCCTTATTGATGAGCTCATGCGGTATCCCGCGAATCACTGCCCTCACTGTCCGCGCCTCTGGCTGGGGTGTGATAGGGCACGCGGAAGTATGTGAGATGCTTACTGAGAAGACGAAAGTCTTTAATTGAAGGGACATTTATTTTGATCACCACCCCTGTCTTGGCGCCGCGAGTGAAATGTATACGCTTCTCCGTGAAGTCGTGAGAGGGAGCGTCCCACCTAGTCTTGGCTTGAAAGAAGACTGGCAGTGGAGGCTTGAACATGTCCTTGTAGTTATTGGCAAGGGTGCATATGTGTGCCATCCTTCTACGTACGGGACGAAGTCGTAGGCACTGCTAGTGTTATATATAAATAAATAATGTAATGATCATATTACAGCTATATTATCTATCTACAAGCGTCTCCCATTATTAATATATCATTAGAATGCAAAATCTATTTCGTCCCGACCCCCTGTTGTCTTGTTACAATCTTCTAAGGTTCTGGAGATTTGCACCAATAAATTTTCCTTCTTGCGGTAAATATCGTCCCTAAAGTCGTATACCATATATTGTGTTTTCACTCGTGAATTGATCTCCACTTCATTGTTTGGTACGTTAAACAACTAGTGAAGTAGTATGCAACAGGTTGTTTGAAATGTATTTTATTCCTCTTATCATGAATGTCAATACATGGTCTGCAATGTTATCTTCATTTTTAAAATGTAAGTTACAAACAACTGACGTTTTAGTTATTTTGCCAGGTATAACTTCTTTCCACTTCTCTGCTACAGATTCATCCTCAGGAATCCTGTACAACACTAAAATATACATAATTATAATTATTGACTTGGGATGGCAAACTTTCTGAGAATTATATTTAATGCATACCTTAATTGAAAAGGACGCACATCTACTCTTAGACTTCTCTTTCGGCTCGTTAGTTTTTTGGAACTGGATCTTCTAAGGTTCTGGAGATTTGCACCAATAAATTTTCCTTCTTGCGATAAATGTCGTCCCAAAAGTCGTATACCATATATTGTGTTTTCACTCTTGAATTGATCTCGACTTCATTGTTTGGTACATCTTCTTTACAGACAATGCTACTTAATGGTTTATATTCAATAATGCAATCGTTTAGAATGAGACTGTAGGCTGAAGTTTGATCTGGTATCTCTAAATCACTTTCAATTTCTACTCTTACGTCCACAACTGGATCTGACTTTAGATTATCTGCTGCAGCAATCTACAACAAACAGCGGTACTAAATCTCTAAATTGTTTTTCACTAAGCATGGGTTTCGGGCTACGACCGTAATACGACTTCTCGTGTATTGCTTGTATAATAAAACGATTTTCCATTATTCTAGAGATACTCACTGTAATCGATGAAAATTTATTTTAATAATCACGAATTTTTAGTTTTTCGTGATTTCCGTATGCCTCGTTTTTGGTGGAGAAGATGGCTACCTGTGGGGCATACGTCGCTTGACTTTTGATGAGCTCTGTTATTACCATCTTCGTTCCCAGTCTCATCAACTTATGTCGGGTACCTTAGTTTTATTTTTTTAGATATAATACAAGCAATTACCTGGTTACCCAAGGCACTACGACAATTTAATGTCAATCAATGCACAACACTTAATACACAAACACAAATTATACTTAGTTATTACTACTTTACACAAAAAAGCGAATTCTAACTCACACGCACGCTTACAGTGGCACTTGTGCGACGAGTGCCGAAACTGCTGGCATCGGTGACACTAGGCGAGCCCTCACTTGCCGCGCTAGGCTTCGGTCTTGATGACTCATTTGAATTTGAATTTTTTTTCATTAATGAATCATGGATAGTTTTTTTTTGTGATTTCCGTATGCCTCGTTTTTGGTGGAGAAGACGGCTACCTGTGGGGCATACGTCGCTTGACTTTTGATGAGCTCTGTTATTACCATCTTCGTTCCCAGTCTCATCGACTTATGTCGGGTACCTTAGTTTTATTTTACAAATATAATACAAGGAATTACGTAGGTACCCAAAGCACTACGACAATTTAATGTCAATTAATGCACAACACTTAATACACAAACACAAATTATACTTAGTAATTACTACTTTACACAAAAAAGCGAATTCTAACTATTTGCAGTCCACCTTCCCTTTGTACACACATAAGGAATTTTGTATAAAGCGCCGACACTTACACTATCCTACATGTAGGACACTACATCTTGTAGGGCACTACATGTTGTCTAGTGTAATCACATGTAGGCTGTTAGGACACTACATATCGGAGATTGGCGAGTCCCGACCGCCCTACATCATGTAGTGTCCTACAAGATGTAGTGTACTGCATGTAGGGTAGTGTAATCGGCACTTAAGTCTAATAAGATTCTTGATAATAAATAATAAAAGATAAACCTTACCTTGCAAAAAAATGGCCACTTCCGAGTTATGAAAAATAAACCACTAATCTATCGTTTTTAACCAACTTGTATCATTGATTTTGGTTTTCTATTTTACTAAAGTCGTACGGAGCCTTGTGCATTGCCACTATAAAATTAGGTTTTAATTTCGGCACAATACTCGCAAATCACTTCTCGAAGCTAGTTGCGTTAATTTCGTCATGGTAGTCTTCTCTTTTTTTCTTGGCTCCAAATATTAATAGTCCATCGTCTTTGTAATGTCAAGCTTTTGTAATAGTCAGTCATATTCCCTTTTCTGATGAATTGTATGATGGACAATAAATGATTGTTTTTCCTTGAATAGTTTTTTTTAACTAATTAAATTTTCATGATGTGGCAACTGACTACAATATGGAAATGTAAACCTAACTAAATAGTTAAGGTAAAGATACACGGTCAATTAAATAATTGACCTTTAATTTATCTAAAATTCCAAAAGATTGTTTTAAGTTTATTCTGTTAAAATTTTACCTTTTTCCTAACATTATTATCAAGTTTGTATTTTCTTTGTAATTATTTACTTGATTGAATTTTCATTTTACTGGCCCTTTGTAAATTTTACCATTTGGTATATGAAAGGTACTTCCATTGAGGAAAGGAAAAATATTGTCCAATAACAGGACAATATTAATTAGACTGCGGCATTCTTGAGTCAGATTTCCTCTTGCCGACAAGCGTGTGGCAACTGCAACACTGACTGAAAATCTATACATAATTTTTTGGAAACAACAGTTCTTCCGTGTCTTTTTGTAAACACTCGTTGAACGATTTATCTGCTGCATACAACATTTAGAAATAATCCAATTTCCCATGTTTTTGTTGAGTGCCATTAATGTACATTAAATATTTATTTAATAGATTATTACCCAGACTTAAAATTATGTGTTGCGGGATGATTCTGGATATAACATCTCTCCCCTTTAGATAGAGCTTTAAAACACTTAAATTATACGTTTTTAACAAAGACTTTTAATAGGTAGATAACTATATATAGCATGGTGCGTGTAAGTACAATACATTTCACTTGTTTGTTTGGTGAAGGAGCGCTTCTCCTTCTTAGGACTGACTGCTATGAAATTATGTACCATAGATTATACACTAATACTAACAACAGTCGCAAGTACACTATAACTAAATACACACAAGCACGATACACAAAATACTTTTACGTCACTGTGCATGGTTTATACATGCATACGTACTGGAAATTTATACACTTCTAACAAAGATAACTTAATTTCAGCACTGTTATTGTTTGTATTGCATAATAATAAATAAACATGGCGGCTGGCGTCGCGTCGGTATATTACGTCATAGTTGTTGACGTTTTTAACATAGACTTTAAAGAGGTAGATAACTATAGCATGCTCCCAAATCAATGAAAAAAATGTTACTAAGACGGAGAAGATCATGTTTGTGTAAAGGTGTGTAAAGTTTCATCAATACGAATAAAATAGGCCCAAACACTAGGTAGCTGCTAAATACCGTTGAGGAGTTCCCTCGACCCTCTGTCGTCTTCATCATCAGATCATGTTTGTGTAAAGTTTTCATCAATACGAATAAAATAAGCACAAACACTCCCTCATTTCCCTGTGGTCTCCATCAACAGACCAGTTCTAACTCTTCATTATTCTGTAGTGACGTCAAAGATACACCGTCTTTGACAAGATTATACACAATGCGCCCTTACAATTTTCAAAGGTTGCCCTCAATTTCTCTGGGATCCTGTCATCAAGATCCAGATCTGGTAACAATGGGACCAAATGGGATGTATACCCTTTCAACTTTCAATCAATCAAAGAACAATTACAATCCTTTTATATTTTTAGCATTAGTTTGTCCTTTCAACATGCTGCTAGTTATAAATTGTATTTCTCTGAAATATAATTTTAAACCTTCAGAGGGATAGCAAAGCCATTTTTTATTTGCTTCATATCATTTAGCTTTGATGTAAGCGTTGGATAATATGTTTTGTTCAGACAATAAGCTTTCTTTGCATTTAGCACAAACTTTTACAATTTTTGAACGACATTTCCTTAGGACCCAACCGCAAACATATGACTTTGCAGCATTATCACTATTTTTATCAATTTCAGCAACATTTATTAAATCATCATTTATAATAATGTCATCAGCAATGAACTGCTTGACTATATTTGCAGAAATAAAAAAGTCAACAGACTGCAAAAAGGTGCTCATATCGTCTTCACAATTTGTTTTTAGTGATTGTGATGAGCAAAAATTGTTTAATAATAATGATTTGTAAGCTGCTTCAAAATCAATAGTGTTAGGAGCTATATTTCTAATACCTAAGCTTCTAATGCTGCCAAAAAAGTTTTCGATTGGGTCTTGGTTGAAATTTCTGCAAAGCATTGTGTCCATACCATATTTCCTATGTAACAATGTCCACAAAGCTTGCATTCCCTCTATAGTTTTTATAAAATTTTTTAATACTTGGGACTACTTTTTCTATAGACATAATTTTATTACCAACTTTTTTCTCCGGTTCGAAATAAACGAATTTTATTTTATTTTTTATTTTGTTTTCTATAAATTTCATATTTTTTTTAAATTGAATACTTTCCTGCCATAATTTATGATGGGGAGAATTTACCTTAACACCGGCCCTATAAACTTTTCCACTTAAAGGATGAAAAGTGTTACAGTTTAAGCTGTCAAACAATTTATCAATAGTTAAAACAAATGGAGTTAGATGCATACATTCTGCATCTAAATTTTCTGAATCAATAAGGTGTTTCGCAGCAACAGCTACACTACAGCTAAATATTTGTGACGCTGTTTTTACCCTCATTTTCTTAACTTTTTAATTTAAGGATTGATGTGATCTTAAGTTATTTTGTGCAAAATTTTCAACTCTCCATATAAATCACCTGCTTCATATTCCCACTTAATAATTTTAGCTAACCCATCTTCAGGGTCCCTGTATACGAGATCTTTCGTAAGTAGGTTATTTCGGATACCTTTTAAAAGATGTAGTGTATCATATAAAGGTATTATTTTAGTTTTGTGTATGTACAAAATATCATTTGTCCATTCTATTCCCTTTTTAGCATAGATTAATTTTTCTCCCGTCCATATATTTTCTACAATTTTATCCGTCATCATCGCTAAATTTTCTAAGTTTATGTCTTGGATTACTACAAGTACGGCTCTTACTGATGAAGATAACCGTGACATCCACAACTTGTTTAACGCTCCATCGGAAACTTGAGTGTTTCGTGCGAGCTTTTGCATTTTGCACAGTAACTGCGATGGTTTTTGGGAGCCTAACTCCATTTCGCCCACTAACTTTTGAAATTGGCGCTCGGCGCTTTCTTCAAATACTGCTAAAAGTCTACATTTCAGGGTGTCATATTTTGCTTCTGCAGGAGGTGACTCTAAAATGTCACTTACCTGGTGTAATGCTTCTTTGCTCAATTGTGCTATTACTAAATAAAACTTAGTAGCGCCCTGTTTTTGGTGCGCGACAATGGCTTCAAACTGTCTAAACCACATGCGCGGCAAATCTGTCCAAAATTGCGGTATTTTCGAATTCAAACTTATAGCTGCTAGATCGCTTACCGTAGCTGATGTTGAATCAGGCGTCATCTTAGTTGGTTCCATCGTTTATGCTGTTTTACTTGTTTTACTTTTTCTTATAGTCGCGTTCACTGTTATACTTGATACTTGAATTCCACGAATACTTAACTAGCCAAACTGATCACGTCTGGGTCACCACTGTTAACCAGATGGGCCCCAACATATTCGTACAATTGTACAACAAAGTTATTTTATTTAAACAGCTAGTAAAATAAAGGGCAACAGGCTGTCTTAATTGTTTTTTTATACTTCTGATCATAAATGTAAGTACATGATCAGCTATATTGTAATTACCAACAGTTGCAAAACCTTTGAATTCACCAGTAGATTTTTTATAGTGTATTTAAGGGTTTAACGACATTTTGTCAAAAATCAATGTGCACAGACAATCTTCTTCATTCATTTCTTTTACAGTTTCTTTTATTTTTTCAAATATTATTTCATTGATACCTGGTGATATTTTAATTTTGCTTAGAAGATTTCTTAAAGATTTTGACGTAGGCAATGTAAAACATTTCGAGAGTAGTGTGTAGGATTTTGGACTTCTTTTATATAATGACAGCGCCAATATCTTTTCTTCATTGGTAAACCGACGACCTTTTGGTTTTTTTCTGGCTTCTCGAAACTGAATTGTTGTAAAAAGCTTTGATGCCAAGTTCATTTTGATAGTCACCTTTTTGCAAAGCCTCACTATTAGACAATTCAACTGCATTCGCCAGTCTGGTTTTAAAATTGTTACTCCTTTTTCTCAATCTAAATATTACATTCCTTAATATTTTTAGTTGAAGCACTGTACTTGGAGAACATGTTACCCTTTGAGCTGGTTTTCTGGTACCTGGAATATTAAAATACTCTGCTATAAGATAATAATTAAATAAGTATGTTACATGCTAATAGAGTCTCGGAAGTCCCTGTCTAAAATGAATATATCATTTGCCCGGATGCTAAATTCATGGAGACTAGAAGCTGGACTTTGCCGGAGAGTTGCTTCTAATAGTGTTGTTATCGTTTTCTGTGACGGTGCTCTCTCCAGCCGCTACTACAATCTCTCCTGTGGAGGTGAATTGGAGTCCCTGACTATGGTTTCTTTTGTGTATATAAGCCACTAAAAAAACATTGGTTACATTTCCGGGAACTCCGTATTCCAGATTCATTCTAGCATTGCGAGACCTTTCTAAACCCAACAGAGCCCCCACTCCGTGGACAAAAAAGAAATATGAGGGATTTATTATTGTTGAGTATGATGACTTCCGGACTATTCCCATATCGGATTGATAAGGGAAGTAAGAGTCAGGATTACCTGCCTCCTCTCCTGTCTTACACATCCTCATCAAATCAGTTGCAATGGGTTCGTACGTGATCCATGCAAGAATGTCATTCGTCGCCTCTGACCCAATTATTTTCAGGAAAAATCTCATGGACAGTAAGGATGCACAGTCGCGATACCTAGATGCTATGGTCCCTATTCTCACGTTAGCAAAAGGAGCTTTAGGGAATCTATGCAAGAACATGTCAATTCCTGCTATTATTTTTAGATAATCATGATCATTCAGCCAACTCCCAGCTAAACTAACCAGGGCATCGGGCTTAGGAATGTTCTCAGGGATCCCTACTGCCTGGGACATGATTCTATTTGAAACTTGTCCCATATAATTTTGGTCTCCAATAGGCCCGACTCTGTAAAGACTGACGAATATAATTACAAGACCTAGGTCTGCATCTGTATGTTGACCCCCGGTCTTAGATGCGGGGTTTACTCCTGCCTCTAGATATGTTGTGTCAAAGAGATCCCAGACAGAGATTTCTGCATCCTTCTCTGCGATAGATATCCCATAAGAGGTCCATTCTGTTAGATTCTTTTGCTTCATATTACGTAGCAGTAGATACACAAATTCCTTCCCAGCATCTAAGTCAGGTCGAGACTCAATCAAGCTATTAACAAAGGCTTCCTTTGCTAACTCTACACTTGAGTAAATACGCTTAATGACCAATGACGGCTTTATTTTGTTATGGAAGAATGCAGAGGGATATTCATGCTCTATCCCTGGAGATGGAGCGGCTACTTCAACTAACTGTTTAGTTTTTATATATCTCAATGAAGTCATGATTTCAGATATCTGTTACCACTGCATCGCCAGCTTTTTTTCCTGGCCTGATTGATGAAAACTGGCATATTTTCTCATAGTTTTGAAAAAAGTTGTAGTCTAAGTGATGAACGTCATATGGCTTTGCAGGGCGTGCATGTCTCATTATATTCACGTAATCATTAGCTGTATAAATAGGCGCCTTGAAAAGCCCCTCTAAAGTCGAATGCACACTGTCAACCTCCGTCATTGTATGACCTTTTTCAAGTATCAGTTGATCAAGTTCAACACTTGCTTCTGTTGACAAATTTAAGAGAGCTGATGACAGAATCTTATTCCTATTCTGATATGAGCATCCGTCCGAAATGAGAATAACTTTTTTATAGCCCTCAGGAATTTTAGATTTAAGAAAATGAATCAGACACGAGGTAAATTCATTTGCAGTTACTCCACCATCACCTTCATGCCATACGTATAATTGTACTTTTTTATCATTATTGCAGTAGATGGTGAAATTGTGCAGTTGGAGTTTTTGTTTATAATATTGGGCAGATACTTTCAACCTGGGACACAATAACACGCCTTGTACATCCATTGTAATAACAAGAACTTCTGAAGAACACATACTTATAGCCAATCTCTTGGCGGCATAGGCTTCCTCTTTCTTATCAGTGTGTTCTTTATATTCACCCTCGGTAATATTTTTCTCTTTGAAAGCAATGCAAGTGTCGCACTGGTCCTTTCTAGGTTTAAAAATAGATATTTTTTCTGACCTGAGAACAGAGGAAAAAAGCGTGCGATGTGCTGGAGGTTTCCCATGTTGAAGGCACCATTTTTTGTAGACGCGATAAAGATGGGACTTGCTATGAAAAGTACTTTCAACATACACTCTCTTAGATGTGCTTCTACAGTAGTGGCTAGGTACTTTAGGTATCAAATTCAACCATTCTTTAACAACACACGACTTTGGATTTGCCAATTGTCTTTCGGGTGCGTTTTGATCTATAGCTTCTCTTGACACAGCATTTTCGGTCTCAAATCTTTCCGAGTTTAAAAGCTTTATCCAATTAGATAAAGTGTCGTAATTAATATCCAAAGTACTGATAAAAAATTTCTTGCACACCTTAATCAACACATTATTTTCATTAGGCAATTTGTAGTCATATCCAATGTGCTTTGAAGGCACATTATCTGATTGTTTTCTTCGCCGTATTATAGGGCGAACAGTAACCAAATTTTTGATGTATGCCTTTTTGGCATCCCACGAATTAAGGTTCCAAAAGTATCGAAATATGGCTTCCCGTTGATCCTCAGACACATCACCACAAAGGAAACTTCTACTCGTTTTTATTATAGTACCGTGTGAACAAGACTTATCTTTTTTCTACCTCTTTGTTTTTTCAACAAATTCGTAACCGCTATTTCCAGTTTCGTTATGTACTCGTTTTCTACCAGCATACTTTTGCCCTTTTAATCTTCGGTTCTTATTAAAACCTCTACATTTTCTTTTACTGTAAAGCTCAGAGTCATCGTCATTGTCACTAGATACAGCTTGTTGTTCCACTGTTCGTAGTTCACCTGTTATTTCGTCAAGAAAGCTTTTTCCTGCTGCATTATCAGTTCCACTACTAGCAGCAAAAGGTAAAAAAAGTCCCGTTTGTTCATCTAGTACTAAGTGACAGTGCGAGGGAGCAGGATTGGGTGACAGGTATGTCAAATTATTAGCATGGTTAGACAATACAATAATCTCACCCTGTGTATTCTCCTTATCCACAACTTGTGAAACTTCAGACGAACTAGCTGCTTTAGGTGACCGCAAATTTTCTGTTAGGTTGAAATCAAAGCTTGGATTAAATGTTTCGTTACAAATTTCTTCAAGACAAGTATTTATTACAGTGGAATTTAGCGATACTAGGTCCTGTTGATCTTGACTTGTATGGTGGTAGGAATCGCATTCATTGATGTTTGGCGTAAAACTGTTATTATTATTAGGGAGATCATTTGTATTCTGGCACTGAATTACGTTACTGTTTGTTGGATCATATGAGCTGGATATGAAATTGTCAGAAATGAAATCTGGATCAGGGTCATGACTATTTATTTGCCCTGTACTAAGATCAATCAGTAACTTAGATCGCCAATGTTTAGTGTTTTTTGACATGTTTTCAATTAAGCTTACTTTCGTGATCAATCTGTAAAGAAATATACAAAATAGGTTGTTAAAATTAGTATAAGTAAGTACCTAACTTAAATAATTCAATGAATAAGTCAAGATTTTGAAAAAAAACCTAAGAAAAGTAATTTAGTCATAAACTTTCTTTTGATAAATTAGGTTAAAAGTAGTATTAGGCAAAATATTAAAAAGAAATTGTTTATCACCATCAACCTATTACGTCATACCTTTCGGACCCACGCTACCACCGCCGATACTACTGGTGGTAACGTGGGTCCGAAACGATACCACCAAACCAGAAATAGTGATGAGACCAATTTGAGTTTAAAGTAGGTAACTAATAAGATTTTGTTTAAGTATTGTCCGGCCGTTCAGAGAATGCGTTCCTGACACTTATCAGTTAGTCACGACTAGTGATGGACACAACATTATACCGAGTTCGTTACCGTTACTCCAAAATGAACCGCCGCGTTATTTTTATGATTAGATTTAGACCGTTTTAAATTGGCGGAATCATTTAAAATTTATATTTTAGTTCTTTACGTGGAAACAATAAAAGGGAATATTAATATAATAAAATTGTTTTATTTATTATTTTTTACAAAGTTACAATCTGTATTTCTATGGAATAAAGTACATTGAACTAAATGTGCGTACAGAATATTAATCAGACTCCGATTCGCTTGAGGAGGTGGTGTCTTCATCATCATCTTCGCCTACATGTATAATTATATTATTATCAATTACAGAATCAATCCTGATATCTCGGTCAAAATGTTCCATAATCAGGTTTTTAGTCTTTTCGACAACCTTTGCCCAGTCATCTCTTGTGACTTTCCCGCAGGCTTCTTTTAACAGGGTCATCATCTTTTTCGTGCTGAATGGCGGGGAAGTATTGTGGCGGGCGGCGTAACCTTTTATTTGAGCCCAGATTAGCTCAATCGCGTTATATTGGCAATGATACGGTGGAATTCTTAGAACGCGATGACCGTACTCCAAAGCCATTTCATCGATTTCGTATCGCACATTTGCCGCTTTATTTTCTTTCACTAACTTAATTAGCTCTGCTTTTAGCATCTGCATATTTGCGTCAATGCCTTTTGCTTGTAACCAAGCAACCATTTCTTCTTTTTTATTAGCTTGGGTAGGTGGTTTCTGTATTTGAAACGAGTGATAGGAGGCATTATCCATCAATATTACAGAAGGCTCTGGTAGGCTGGGCAAAAGCACGTTCTGGAACCACTCTTTAAATGTACTGGCATTCATTTCCTCGTGGTAGTCATTTGTGGTTTTTGATTGAAATGCCAGTAAAGCGTTCTCCACAAAGCCGTATTTTGCAGTACCTGCGTGGCATATTATCAGACGAGCCCCCTTACCCATTGGTACTTTCGACGTCGACGCTTGTGTATCATCCGTCCAAGAACGGGAAACCGTGTGATTGGCGTTTAGCCATGTCTCGTCAATGAACACGACATTATCCCAGTTATCAATTTTTTTTGCTTCTCTCAAGAAACTTATCCGTTTCAAAATGATGTCGTATCGTTCTAATAAAATTTTTCTTTTGTCTGTTTTTTTATACGAAAAACCAATATCTTTTAAGATTTTCGTTAAAGCAGTTTTACCCCCGCTAAACAGTCCAGCTTCTCTTAACGACGCCAAAAGCTTCATCCTGTTGAGATATTCATTTCTGGAATAGTAACCATATATATGATTTCTGATTGCATCGGCGTCAAAGGTATCAATATCTGTCACGGGTTTAGTTCTACGTTTCTTCTTCGGAGTACGTAAAATATTATCTTCCATGCCAGTAGAGCCGAACTTTTCTTTATTAATATTTGTAATCGTTCGTTTGCTAACTCCAAGCGCCTGAGAGACGCGTTCTTGTACTTTTTCGACAGGAACCAGGGGTCCGCCATTTTGCCGCTCCCGCTCAAAGTAATCTTGCAGCTTGATAATTAACTCACGGGCTCCAGTTTTCAATGTTTGTCCACGTTTAGGCATTATTATGCACCAAAAGTAAAAAGAACGCAATATAAGACACAATCAAAGTCAAATAACAACAGATCGCAAACACTTGAAGAACGTGGTCTATGCGCACGAAACGACAACAGACGACTGTTTCAGCGTCACAAAATGGCGGCCCATAACGCCATTTGGGGTTACCATTTTCAACCTAAATATAAAAATGCTACTTTGTATTTAATGTACTTTTATTTTTATATTTAATAAAAGTTATTCTAAAGTCCATTATTTTCAAATTCTTGAAAAGAAAAACAAAACGTATTATTTTATAAAGTATAACTGTATCGATAAGAACAGATTACGATACTATTATTCACTGTTATTGTTGGCACAGCACTACAAATATAAAGCGCTGACATAACCTTGTAATAGCGCAGTGTAGATTTAGAAAAATATTGTTTACCAAGTTATTTGACACTCAGTTTGACACAACATTATAACATTCATTAATTATTGATATAATAATGTTGTTTTAATGCTCATCAATAGTTAAAACGATAAACAACCAGCAAAAATATTTTTATCGTAACTGCAACGCCATTACAAAGTTACTGCGTCAGTTCAATCGCGACGTGTCAGGAACGCATTCTCTGAACGGCCGAAGATTAGTTACATTAACGCCTTTCGGACTCGTGGCTCAAACATGAACATCACAAAACAAACGAAGATCGCGAAACAATTGAACATGGCTATTGTATTTAGGTAGGTACGGGATGTAAAAAAAAAACTAGGTGAAACTGCAAGCGAATTTGGTCCTTATTAACATTAATAATTTTCGTGATCAATATCACCTACAAATAATATGATAAAATACATTTTGAATAAATTGTCAATAAGGTCGAAATTAGGATCTATGTGTTTTTTCATAAAGTAGGAGCTATTATAATTCAGAAAAAAATGCACAAGCAATTCTCGACCTTAATGAAATTAGTTATTCTGCATTTCTCGAATATTCCTAACCAGTCGCACATATTATAGACTATAAAATAATAGGTTTTATTACATGTCAATCAGGTTGAAAAAAATATAGTTAGGTTAGTACAGGTGGTACAGATAAATGACAGATCTGTAAATAAGTAAACAATTTGGCGAAAAACAAATTTTAAAAGGTCCCACTACTTATGAACAAATCGATAAATAAAACAGTGTAGTGGGAACTTATTGTAATGCGTTTATTAAACGTATAAGATAACTGTATTTATGAGGGAAATTATTGAAAAAAGTTCATCGTAATTTATCTAAAGCATGGCCTATTGGGATTATTTTGTTGACAATTTGCATTTGTATATCGGTAATATAATCATCGTTGATTATTTGATCATTACGACGCTTTTTCGGTGTTATTTCGGAATTATGTACATCTTGCAAGACCTTTAATAAACGCATCAGTGTTACCGTATTTTTATTTAATAACTTATTAATTTTAGAATGGAAACCTTCCAAGATATTATTTGTTCTATGGCGTTCACCAAACACACTAAATACGTTTGGTGAATGTATCTTAAACCAAAAGGTTTCCATATATTTTAACAATTTTGACAATCGATCTTTGTTGTTACATTCAGATCTGATGTATTCGTAGCCTTCTAAGATGTTTGCACTTGGAAGAAGTGGCAAAGCTGCTATCAGAGAAACAATTCTTCGTTCTGCTTTGATTTTAGTATTTCCTAATAATTTTGCTTTCTTCCATATATTACGATTCCAGTGGTAATAACATCCTTTAAGCACAATGTCTGGAAATAATTTTAAAATCGCTTTCATAGCCGCAATTTCGTAAACACAATGTATCTTTTGTGGTTTCCAGTCTGGAAGTTGGGACTGGATCAAATTAAACAAAACCATATAGCTCTTTTCCGTGCGATCGGACATCAACGCAAATATTAGTGGTTTCACTTTGTTTGTCTCCACACTGCTGGACATATTAGGTTGGGGAAAAAGTCTTTTCGTATTTTTGTATAAAAAGTCAAGACATTTTTTTCAAAGTTTATTTACATTTATTTACAACTAGCTGTGCCCGCGACTTCGTCCGCGTGGCTTAGTGACTTAAGCCAGCATTTTTTTTAAATCATTTACATTTTTTGGACAATGTTTTGGTTTATCGAAGTAAAAATGGATGTGTAAAAGATGGTAATGAACGATAAAAGTGAATAACTCGATGACAAATAACCGAGAAAAATGGAAACGAATACTATACAACTATTTATGGCAAATACATAATTATATAGCTATGACGTGTACATTTACAAAATTTCTTTATATACTATATTACATGTTTTATCATGTGAATCAGCAAGTATAAATGGGCTTTGCGCACTACTTACTCGTGACAAAGCTACATAAAGCTGCCCGTGAGAGAAACAGGGCTTTCGTAGATCCACGCCAACGCAACTCATAGTTTGACACTGAGCTTTATTTATAGTCATGCAAAAACTTACACTTATTACAAAATTTCTTCATATACTATATTACATGTTTTATCATGTGAATCAGCAAGTATAAATGGGCTTTGCGCACTACTTACTCGTGACAAAGCTACATAAAGCTGCCCGTGAGAGAAACAGGGCTTTCGTAGATCCACGCCAACGCAACTCATAGTTTGACACTGAGCTTTATTTATAGTCATGCAAAAACTTACACTTATTACAAAATTTCTTCATATACTATATTACATGTTTTATCATGTGAATCAGCAAGTATAAATAGGCTTTGCGCACTACTTACTCGTGACAAAGCTACATAAAGCTGCCCGTGAGAGAAACAGGGCTTTCGTAGATCCACGCCAACGCAACTCATAGTTTGACCCTGAGCTTTATTTATAGTCATGCAAAAACTTACACTTATTGGGAACTGCACACGTTTAAACCGAAACGGATAATTATTAGGAATAAGCGGTATTCTTGGAATAAAAACACGCTCTCCTGCAGCACATCCTGTCAATATTTGTGCCTCTATAACATTTCTTTGCAGTGCTGTAACTTTTAAACGTGTGCCGTTACATAATTTTGGAGGACTTAAATTTCTCAGTAAAATAATAGGCACGCCGACTTTCAGTTTGATAATATGTGCCGGAAGTCCTGGCGCGGACAAGGAATTCAAAAACTCAACGGGATACGTTGTAGCTTCGTCTTGATCCACAACACTATTAATGGAAGTAAACTCGACTTGCAATCCTGCAACACTCTCCATCATAATATTATTTATTTCTATAACTTCTTGGTTTCGGGGTGATAAAATTGCACGCTCACAAAGCCAAGAATCTTCCTGAGCTGTTATGATTGTTGGATTACCATAAACAGATAAAATGAGTTGTTCAAGCGAAGATACAACCTCGCATAGATGGTTTCGAAGTCTGATCAGCCCTTCTTCTTTGGGATATGTACCGTCACCTATTTGTAGAAGCAAATTGGAAAATTCTTGAGCATTTTGGTTTTCCCCTCTGAGTACTCTCATATTAACCGTAAGTTGTATTTTTTTAATATGAGGCCAAAGGGTCGAACTTTTCAGACATGCACTTATTTCGTCAGTTCGTGTCCCCCGTGGTACTACGGGTAAAGTTTGCCTAAAATCACCACTAAATAGAACTGTAATACCACCCATCGATCTATTACATTGACGAATGTCCCTCAACATCCTGTCTACAGCCTCCACTGCCTTGCGATGTGCCATTGTACACTCATCCCATACAATTAGATGACAGTCATTCAGCACTTTTGCTTTATCACTATTTCGTGATACATCACAAACCGGATGCTCGGTTAATTCTAACTGTAAAGGAATCTTGAACATGGAGTGTGCAGTTTTACCACCAGGCAAAAGAGTAGCCGCTATCCCAGATGATGCAACAGCAAGTGCTATTTTAGCATCCTGTCGCAATTGTGCCAGAATAACTTTAGTAAGAAACGTTTTCCCGGTGCCGCCAGGAGCATCCATGAAAATCATTTCACCCAAAGAATTATTAACACTGTTGCAAACACGATTGAAGATATTCCGTTGTTCATGCGTTAGGGCTGGAATACAATCGCGGAGAGTATTTAAAAGCTCTATGGGATCATAATTGCTTTCAGCTGAGTACTCGCGATTAACAGGCTCTTCGTTTGAAGGGGGGTCAAGTAATCCGTAATAAGATAGGGAATTGCCACTAATAGACAAAACTATCTTTTGGACTTCACTTAAACATCTATTCAAGATGTTTTCTCGTTGCCGATCATTCAAATCATTGATAGAAATATCGCGAATATAATCCTCGGCTAAATTGTTTTGATATTTTTGCCATAACTGTTCAGCATCTGAAAGAGCACAAAACACCAGCATCACTGAGAATAAATGCCGTAGACGACCTGGACTATCACTGATACATGCTTCATTAAGAGCATCATCCCAATGTTGGTCATCATCGAGCATACCTCGTGCTCGGCAAGCAGCTTGAAATGTTGGGCATTGAGTGCCATCGACTTCTTTTAAATTATCAAATGAAATAGGTCCTCGGACAATATGCAATAACAAACGAAGGTAAAAACACTCGGCATTACTTGGATGCACTGTATATACTCTTCCGAGGACGTGATCTTTGAAAACTCCGGGCACTCCGTCTACTGGAGTCCCTCTTTTTCGACGGTTAAACCTTCCTTGCTGTTTGTCGTATGTAAAGTACGATGGGACTTCATCATACAGCAAGGTTTTGGCAAAATCATCATTCTGACATAACTGAAAGAAAGCCAATAAAGTGGTCTGTCGAGGATTTTCCAATCTCTGCATAACATTTTCAGGTTCAAAATATATTCGTTGACCCCCCTCAAGGTGTACAGAGAGATGCATTACTGGAGGGTATCTTTCATTGATATGGAAGCTAAGTATACGCCACACTGCTTCGGATGAACTTATGTAGCGGCCTGACTGAAATCTTGTCACTTCGTCCCGTTCATTTCGTAAAGCAAGTGTAGCTTGATCGCTGCCTTTATTAATATACTTACAAATGTATTTGATTGACTCCACACTGTTGCACATTTCTACATTTATATGGGCGTTAAATGTTTTGGATAACACAGGAGAATATGGTACAACCCATCTATTATCAACCACCATCTGCTGTTGGCCACGTAGCCTGATTTCTGCAGAAAACCCTCCTTGATGTGGTGAACGACGTCGGTACTTGGGGTACCCGTCTTCTCCTGTTATGGTTTGTTGAATCATCGCTTTTGGGTACCGTTTCGTACACAGAGCGTTTTTCATGCACGGAGAGTTCGTATTTAATGCACCACAAGGTCCATGAACCATGTCTCTTTTAATAATATTATGTAATATCGGGTCTTCATCGGGGTTTGGAAATTCAGCACTGATTATTTTATCAACGTCGTTAGGACGAATTTTATGAACTAACCATAGTAATATGTGGGCATGAGGGAGCCCACGTTTTTGCCATTCCACACTATACATGAAGCACGAAGCCTCTCCGAACACATTTTCTTTAGTCAGAAGATCAATCATTAACTTCAGTTTTAAGTGGAACACTCTTGCAATGATGTCTTGACGATGAAATGAAGCTTGACCAGGAAGTAGCCCTTTACTGATTTCATCCCACTTAGGATTTGTCGTAAAGGTTATGAATAAATCAGGACGTCTATACTTCCTTACATAACAAAATGCGTCCTGTGTCCGCTCGTGCATGTAGCGTGGACCTCCAGTAAAAGAAGACGGCAAAATCACTAAGCGCCCTACGTTCTCTGTATTATTATCTTGAAACATCGCATCTCTTAAGTCTACGTAATTTTCTGCGCGTAGCTGTCGTTGGTTTGTTCTTATGTACACTAAACGCTCCGTTTCAATTTTAGCGTACATATCTACTATAAATTGGCTAAGCAAACCACGGAAACGATGTAAATATTGAAAACTGTTACGCCTTACCTGTATCAGGTAAGAGTAAAAATGAAGAGAAGACATTTTCTTGTTATAGTTTGGTTCTCGAGTAATAGGATCAACTTGGTGTAAAGAAAAGTTGTAACCGTCTTCACCTCTACAGAATATTAGTGGGTATTGGAGAGCGTCGTAGGCGCGATGTGTTTCGGCAATTCGTTGCAAACGATTATCGCGTGTACGCAGCACTATATCTCGTTTGTCGCATTGTTGATCAAGCAAAACTACTGCAACTTCATTCGCAGAAGGAGGGTTATGCTGGCCGCGATGTTCCGCAATGGGACGTCTATCAGCACTAATTACAAACTTATAAGCAGTGCTTTGCCCAGGGGGAATTGCCTCCAATGCAGCTTTGAAACTGGTAACGTAAGGATTTACCTCATGTAGCATACTTTGTAGTTCCGCAATTACAGCTGTGTTTAAATTTGGAAAATTTTGGTTCCTTAAACTTGACTGTTCATTAGGCGGGTCCACACAGAGCGAGCAGCCTCGCGAGGCATTTGCCGCGCGAGGAAACGGTCCCCGAACGAGCGCGGCAGCCTCGGTAACATCGCGAAGCTGCTGCGCGCGGCAAGCCCGAGCCATTTGTTCGTTCGTTTAGTTGAGAGTTAAAATATCATGGCACCACACGTACGTGTTGCGGTGGCAGCTGTTGCTTTTATTCTTATAAATAGGATAATAAAAAAGAGAAGACAAAAAAAACTTAAACGAAGACAATATTGGATCCAGACATTATACAAAAACAGATTACATAATGGAAACGAATGTTATGGAAATGAACTGTACCAAGAATTGATAAATGATGGAGTGGAGAAAAATTTTGCTCGCATTAATGCAGAGGAGTTGGATCTATTGTGTTCAAACTTGCAAAGCAAACTTCGGAGAAATGATACGAACTGGCGTCGAGCGATAACCGTGAGAGAAAAGCTACTTTTAACATTACGGTTCTTAGCGACAGGAGATTCTTATACCAGTTTGCAGTATCTCTTTCGCATCTCGAAACAATCTATATCGAAGATTGTTCCTGAAGTTTGTGATGCCATTATCGAACATTTAAAGGATTATGTAAAAGTAAGTGTAAAAAGAAAACAATATCTTATAAATATAGTCGAATCACTTTAATTATAACCTTTACATTAACTGAAAATCACTTAAATTATAACCTTTACATTAACTGAACACAAATAATCACTTTAATTATAACCTTTACATTAACTGAACACAAATAATCACTTTAATTATAACCTTTACATTAACTGAACACAAATACATAACTAAAAAGAAAACTAAAGAAAAGTGAAATTAATTTTAACGTGTCGCTCGCATTTTTTTTTAGTATATTTAGGAGCCAGAGGGAGAGGAGGAATCTCTGATGGATTTTGAGAAGTCTTCGTAGGAGAAGGGGGAAGTGGAATGTTTGATTGAATTGGAATAGTCATAGGAAAGAAAGTACTTGATGGTTGAGAAGGTAGTGGTGAGGGTGGCATCGGATCAGTGTGAGATGAAGTGTGAATGCTAGGACGTGGGCTAATAGGTGGTTGAGGAGGTAACGGTGAGGGAGACGTCGGATCAGTGTGAGATGAAGTGTGAATGCTAGGACGTGGGCTAATAGGTGGTTGAGGAGGTAACGGTGAGGGAGACGTCATATCGGTGTAGGATGAAGCATAGCTCTGTGTATAATAGCCATATTGTTGATAAGCTGCTGTGTCGGCTTGAAATATTATTCCGCATATATCTTTTTTAACATGTGCCAGAGTCACTGGATCATATTTTCTCAATTCGTTGGCTATGTATTGTCCAAATGCCGAATATGAGTCACATGGCGGCTGTGGGGTTGGCTGTGGTTCAGCGCACTGCTGGAGAATCCTGAAAGCCTCGGAAAGAGTTTGGTCCAATGAATCGTCTGTGTCTTTCGCTGGTCTTTTTTTGCTTCGTTTTCTGGATCTCTGGTCCTGTGTTCTAACTCTAGATTGTGTGTTATTGGTGTCATCTTGTTGTAGTTGCTGATTTTCTATAACTTGAATATTGTCCTTATTAGGTGAAGGGTCTTGAGCGAGTTGAGTTGCGCTTACTGTTTCGTCGTTAGTATCGGTTTCTTTCTGTAAATAATATAATACACTTTATATCAATTTTAGGTGCCAGCTACAGAAAAAGAGTGGCTCGCAATTTCAAATGGTTTCCTAAATAAATGGAATTTCCCACATGCTGTAGCAGCGATGGATGGCAAGCATGTTGTTTTACAGTCTCCCATAAACAGTGGTAATGACTACGATAATTACAAATCATTTTCAAGTATAGTTTTGTTCGCCTTGGTAGATGAAAATTACAAGTTTTTATATGTAAATGTTGGGAGTAAAGGACGAATTTCTGATGGGGGTGTATTTAAAAATACAATATTATACCAAAAACTTGAAAAAAGAGAGCTCAACATCCCATCACCCACAATTTTGCAAATACCGTACTCTACCAAAGTACCATTTTATATACTAGGTGACAAAGCTTTTCAGCTGAATGAATACACAATGAGACCTTACGAGGGCAATCCAGAAAGAGGTTCAAAGGAAAGAATTTTTAATTATAGACTCTCCAGAGCACGAAGAGTTGTAGAAAACGCTTTCGGGGTGTTAAGTTCTGTTTATAGAGTTTTGCGTAAACCAATGTTATTGGAACCGGAACAAGCAACAAAAGTGGTCTTAGCATCAGTTCATTTGTATAACTATTTACGGAGAACATCTTCTAATAACTTTGAAGTTTCTGGCTTGTTTGATGCGGTGGGAAATGACGGGGAAATGGTAGAAGGAAGTTGGCGAAATGAATCAGAACCAACATCATTATTACCAATTCAACAAATACCACGACGGGGATCAAATAATGCTAAAGAGATACGAGACAACCTAGCAAGACATTTTATTACGAATGGAACCGTCTCATGGCAAGATAACTATCAGTAAGAAATATTGTATGTACTTACATTGTCTATAGTATCCCGCGTGGTACCTGGCTCGTTCCTATCAGACATAAATGCAAAGGCATTATATGCAAACCAGCTGGATTTATAAACGTCATCACGACCTAGAAGATAAAAGTGACAAGTTTTATAATAGTAGATAATTGTTCTTAGTAGGTAGTAAATGTGAAAGCAATTAATAAATGTATACCTGATCCTGTCAAACGACTTTTTTTTTCTCGTGATTTTTCCCGCCGGTAGGATCCCATCAATGACTCCATCTTCTTTTTTAAATCAGGAACCGGCATATTCATCTCGCGGCTAATATTTAACCAGGCATCTTCTCTAAGCCCTCTATTTGTATAATTAGGATCACTTGCATTCCATAGCCAGGTGTTTACACCATAGAGAGATATTAATTTCAAACAAAATTCTTTATCCATAATAATATTATTATGCTCGAGCGAGGCACGAAACAGAATACGCGTGCGTCCAGAGTGCGCGCGGCAAACGACTGAGGCGCCTTTGAGCAAAACAAAAAGCCGACACTCGGTGGCTCGGCCGCTCGGTCGCTCGCCCGCGGCGGTACACCCGCTTTCCTCGGTCGAGGCACGTCTACATAGACCGAGCAGCCTCGCGCGGCAAATGCCTCGCGAGGCTGCTCGCTCTGTGTGGACCCGCCTATTGTAGTTTGAAACAAAATAGATTTGAAGATATTTTGGATCATCGTCACCCAAAAGAGATCCAATCAAATGGTAAACCTGGCCTTGCACTTTGAAAGTTGGCATGAAATGACCTTCGCTTACTTGTTTCGCGCCAAAGGATGTCATTTGGAAAGCGCTGTTATATGTCCTAATACTTTCCAGGAAACGATTAGAAGACTCATGATCTCCACTCAATAATGACCGTCGTGACCCATAACTTTGCCTGGATTTTGACACCTTTTTCAACACTACTTTTAGATTAAAAAAAAAATCGGGTCGAGATGGCAAGAAAAATATTTTATCCTACTCTAGCTCTTATTACAAACAACATACGCTTTAAATTTCATTGTGTATTAGCTAAGAATTGCCTTTAAATGTGATAGGCGAAGTATGGATAATTTTCCCCAACTTCGCCCACATCATGGAATGACATCAAATCATGAACCATTATTTGAAATACTGCAAAGTACATCTATTTGAAGCCATTCATGACGTGATAGACGAATACAGCCCTAACTGTGGCTCGTAATAAAGTCTATTTTTAACAAAAAATGGTAATAGGCGAAGATAGGGAACAGTCCGAAGTTGGTTTCATACATTTACTAAAAAGTTGATAGGGCTGCCAAAAATTATGTTCACTTATCTGACTGAGATATATAAAGTGAAACTCGTAAAGGGGTACTTGAAATAAAAAAATATATTATTATATGTTTTTATTGTTAACCGTATTAACAATCGTTATAAAAAAATAAAAGATATTAAAGCATAATGACATGCAATTTTAAATTATTATTTCTTAGGCATTAAATCAGACTCAACAAGGTACAAAGAAAACACTGTTAATGAACGGTAAGAATACCGCAAAGCTAAACAGAATCAGGTACTTATTTATAATGTGCCTATACTTATAAAGTAATTGTATTTAAAAACTAAAATACGCTTATTATCCTTAAAACGAAGCAGATACATCAGTGACAATGATTTGTTAAACATTAAAAAGACAAAAAGAAGTATACAATATGACTGATTATCTTATCAGTTAGTTGCGTGTATCCACGATAAGTGGATATACATTTAAATTACAAAATATTTTTTAGCAAAAATTAGAATAATTGACTTTAATCGCCACTTTTCACGCGTCGTACAACTCTCCTGTACGAGTATAAAACGGTGGTTGCATAGGACTATTTATGAATATGAGATATATTTAACATAAAAAAGAATTTCGTAATTTACATAACAAAGAAAGGAATTTCAGAAATAACCCTCGTTTTAGAAATTAGTTAAAAGAATTATACAAAAAGAGCAACAAGTATATAAAACAAAATAAAAACCCAGTTATAGTTCTACTTCAGACTTAGGACACAAGAACAAATGAAAAAATAACTTAAAATTTGGTTCTTATAAACAATAAATGTTTTAGTTTTACACCTAGGTTTGGACCTATTGTACATTGTAATTATTTAAATCGATATTAAATATGATTTGTCCTCGTCGAGAAATGTTTGGTTCCGGTAATACCATAATAACATCGTGTAAATGTTGCATAGTGCAAATATCATCTACTCTTGGGTAACTGAACACTAATCCTCTATCAAATTTAGATTCTTTCTTTTTTCTTACAAATTTGACTTCAGGCAGGTCATCTTTCAACGATATTACTTTTCCTACAAAATGCTTTAGGCTTTTTTTTGTTGTAAATTTAGCCAAAATCCAGGAATCTATTTTTAACTTCTTTTCATCTTCTGTGAAATATTCAATTTCAGAAATACCGTAAGGTATTGTTGGTTCTATATTTTCTTGTTCTTCTTGCTGGCTTGTGATAATATCTTCCATTGTTTCGTATTCTGAATCGTCCGTATCAGCAATGGAAATTTCACTAATAGACGTAAGACTAGATTCACTACTAAGTCTCATCTTTTTCTTTTGCGGCTTCTTTTTTGCTTTGTTAGTTTCTTTAACTTTTACTCTTCTTTTTCCATTAGCTTCTTTTGCTTTATCGTTAACGTTACCCGCAATTTCACCTAGGACTTTACTTCTATTAGTTATTATTTCTTTTTTTGATGGCTTTAATGTCATGTGTAAGGCAGACCGGGTAATTTTACCTGTTATCTTCTTGTTATTGATGTTTACTTGCTGACTATGCTGAAAGTTTTGAGATAGTTTTATAGAGACATTCGATGTTATTATAACTTTTGGCTTGTTGCTTTGTAGGCATTCTGGGATTTCATTTAGAAATGGTACATTTGCTTCGTCATTCTTCGCAATATCACACAAATTATGCACATAATATGCCGGTGACGCAGAGTGTTCGTCAGAATGTTCATATTCCTCAGATTGAGCTAGATTAGTATTGACAATCCTGAGACACAAATTTTTAAGGCTATCGGGTACTTTTAAGTTCAATGATGGCTGCATTGATGAGCCAGGTTTCAGTTGCACAATGTTAGATTTTTTCTTTCTTTGTCTTGTTGTCGGTTTTACTATCTTTGGAAGATTTTTTGATTCTTCAAAATCGCTTGTACATACAGATTTACCGGGTGGAACGTTTAGTTTTTTGTTTCTTGGTTTTTTATTAGGATCTGCGCTTCGTGTCTCTTTCAGCCAATCTAAAAGTGCATCATCGATAGTATACGCCATCGTCGATTGGTTTGAACCTGGTAATTTCATAATTACTTTGTCGGGATTGAAGGGTACAATGCCAGTACTTTTAAAAGCACTAATCACGTTGTGTGTTTTTTCATTAAGCTTTTCCACTAGTTTTTTGAGTAGATCTGGGAAATGTCCTTTGTGAACTGTGGTTTCTCTTGGGTTTTTAGTTTTGTAATTTAACAAAATTTCTCTCCATAATTTTTTTAACGGTCCAAAATAGCAAACGTCCAAGGGTTGGGTTAAATGTGAAGAATTTGGAGGAAGAAAGACAAAACGTATATTATTTTGTTCACAGTATGTCACAATCTTGGGATTTATGTGGGACGCTAAGTTATCCCCAATCAGAATCTTAGTACCAATTTTGTTTTTAGCCCATGGTATTATTATACTTTCAAACCAATCCTCGAATAAAAGGCTATCAAACCATCCCGATTTCGAGCGATTGAACCTGGATCCTTTAGGTCCGTTAAGTGTCCATTGTGTATATAGATGTTCCGCTTTGTATACAACGTACGGAGGAAGACATTCACCTCCAGCAGTTATTGCGAACATTATAGATATAGCTCCCTTTGTATTATTTATAACCCTTTCAGGATACTTCACTCCTCTTTTGAATAAACATTTTTGGGCTCCAGGATTATCGGTCAAGTTAGTCTCATCGTAATTTAAAATGTTAGCACTGGGGACATTTTCTAAAGATGACTTTAAATTATTGAAATATTCCTTCATTTCATCGGGACTTTTTTCTGCTCGATTGCGTTTTATATTTTGTGTCATTCGGTAGGTTAATACAGATTTATTTCTTTTTATAAAAGAATAGGCCCACTTCTTTCCGGGTAATTTGTTGTCAAAAATAAAAAGTCTTCCATTAGCCTCTAAGTATCTGAAAGTAATAATAATAACGTTAAACTCAAATAACTGATAAGCATAGTTATTTAGGATACATGCATCTAAATTATGTATGTCCCTATTCACTAGAATATACTACAAAATATTTTTAAATGCTACCTATATACGACCATTCGCAAATCCAAAAGAGTCAATGGGCTGCCGTATTCAGCAGCTGCTAACAAAACTTTTATTATATTAGCTTCCTCCTGGTCGGTGAGCCTTGTTGGACATCCTGGGCCCTTAGGATGTTTATTGTGCAATTTGTCCAGTAACGTTCGGCGAGGTATGCCAAAAATTTTCTCCGCTTCGTACCTTGTTCATTCTTCGGACATTGTTTTATTTTTTAATGCATCTATTGCTAAATCTATCATATTTTGTGAGTGTTTTGCAGTATATGCCCGTTTAATGCATTTCTTCGCCTGCTCCCTATTTTTAGGCATTGTGGGGAGTTCTGTAACAATCAGTTATATCAAATATATTATACCTAGGAAGCCTAATTTTGCTGGTAAATAAATATCAACAAAAATGTATCACAATTAATAAAAAGTCACTATCACTAATTCATATCTTTTCGCAAGACGATTGCAAACAATTATACTTAGATATATATATATAGTAAATAATCTATACTTATAATAAAACTGTAGAGAGATCAATTCTGTACATTGAATATATGTTAAAAATTAATATTGGAGGATGAATGGTGATCGATACTAATGCCAAAAATGCAATCAAGAAATTTTTTGTCTGTCTGTCTGTCTGTCTGTCTGTCTGTCTGTCTGTCTGTCTGTCTGTCCGTCTGTCTGTATGTGCACGCATGGGTCAAAAACTACTGAAGGCATTTTAACCAAACTTAATACGATTGTAGTCCATACTCCTGGGCAGGTTATAGGCTGTATAACATAACGCTAAGACACATAGGAGCTGAGCAGTGACGAAAAATTTGAAGCAAGTCGGTTGAAAAAACGCGCGTTCGAGCTCTTATCATCGCATATGTTGATCATACGCCAAAAATATGTATTACAAAAATAATGGTCTTCAAAAGATGTACAAAGAAGTCCTGAATAGTATATATCTATCTTTTATATATTAGCCACAATAACCTGTTTAATCGTTAGGGTTTTCTTCAAAGTGTATTAAATACATAAATATATTGTAATTTGCAAAGACATATCTTTTTCAAACTCCCATATTTCAAAAGTACACTTTAATACCTTATTCATAAAAAAGAATTATAGAAATCGGTTTATAAACACACAAGATTTAGATGAAAGAAAATTTTCAAATGTCGCCGCGCCAGTATGAGTACGGCTGTACGGTTGATTTTTGTTTAACGTCCGAAACGGCCAACCGGTGCATCTATATAATTTCATTCACATTGACTCTTAATGCGAACGGACGTGGTTCTTATTGACTCTTCTCGGAATAAGCGCGATTTAGATATTAAAATACATAGATACGTAGTTTATAGGTATTAAGTTTAAAGTAGGTATCTATCTATACTATAATAAAACAATCGGAATCGGATAAGTAATACTCGAGATATCGCTAGATCTCTTTATTAGAACAGTCCGATACAAATCAGGGGTCATGAAAAATGGATTTGGTTCAATGTTGAATGAATTTAAATTTAGTTTCTTTTGTTCACGAGATGGCGTTACCAGTAGTAATCATAAAATAAATGAGTTTTTAAATAATATATAACTATTTTATTATTAAGTGCTATTAATAAGTTATTCCTTTTAAATGTTAATAAAATTAACCATGAATCGTATGTGTAATATCAATTATAAGTCTTCACACTAGCCTTTAAAAATATCAATTTAACGGACACAAAGAACATCCAGACTAAGGACAATAGTTTGTGTATCACAATTGTCCTCCATGGGAATCGAACCCGCGACCTCATGCACGCCAGCCATGTAATGCGACCGCCGCGCCACCGAGGCTGCCGCACCATAACGTGGCGTGCAAATGTATTCATTCATAATTAATTAGCGATTATCCGTGTGGTGACGGAGCAAGAATACAATATGTCACCTCCCAATCTCATCCCATGGGTGGCGTAAAACCGACTAAGGGACTATCGGTGAATATTATCTTTACGAAATAAAAATGAAGGAAAACTTGAAATTAAACCCTATACCAATCCGACTGGCCAACGTGGTATTAGTAGGCCAAGTATCCCTCCGTCACGGGAGGAGGCGAGTCCTTGCAGTGGGACATTAATGGGCTGTTATGATGAAAAAGCGATGTCATTTATTTTAACTTACAAATTTGACAACAGATGGCATTGTGCCTGTGACGTCATTTTCAGTATCGCGGTATTAAGATTTTACTTGAAAGAATGACGTTCCCTCATGTCTTTCAGTATAAGTTTAGACACAGTCTTCATAGATCTGTCTTTGTAAAGATCTGTTTTTGAAAAGGTTTTGGTTCGTTCGTTAATTTTACAATTCGTGTGTAGGTATATCTGTTTGTTATAAGGTTTAAAAAACAATTTTTAGTATTAAATCGAATTGCGAAGTAAGTAAAATCCGCCACGCGAACGAAGTCGCGGGCACAGCAGCTAGTATAAAATAAAAACGAAAACAACTGTTGCTCATATAAAAATTATATAGGATATCAACTACGGAATTGACAACCCTAAGCATGGGCGAAGTTTGGCAACAAGATGGCCACCGCAATCATCACAATAACATTTATTTTATTATGATTTCTATACGCAAATTAGATAGAAATTAGAAGTAGAAAATGATGGATACTTACTTATAGTTGATCATTAAATAAAAAGTTTCTCATTAACTGTTTCGTAACACTGCCTAAAACTAAAGTTATAACACAGAGAAAAAAAAACATGAAGTTTGTTTCACAGAAAAAAAGCACTGACGAACATCATTATGAAGTTGGCCACTATTTAGCAGCAAAATCTTGCCATACGTGAAAAATACTTTCTTTTTAGTAGGTTTATGCGTAAACTGAATTTTAAATGACGTGGCAAATTAACCTCTTTTAAAATAAGGCGAAGATAGGTAGCACAGGCGAAGTAACGGGTCACGACGGGACTTCATGGGCTCAGGAGGATCTTCAAACATACTCAAATGAATTTTTCCACTAGAACAGCAAATACCAATAGATTCCTTTTGCCATTTTAAAGCGTGACAGTAATTGCAACAAACATTCATATCGCCTATATTTGAATAAGTTGCATAGTTGATAGATGGTGTATAAAAAAATGCGCTTCTTTCTTTATTGGTCCATATTAGAGATTCATTAGAGACGGCTTGATCTGATATGTCTTGTTCCTCAGAGTAAATCGATATACTGTTTAATATATTATGACGAATGCGATCACTGTGTAAGCGATCTTCACGCTGAGTTTCCGTCTCTAATGTCCGTATATTGTCAACTCTTTCTCTTTCCATAGACAAATAATGGTCACAATCTTCACTTCTTTGTTGATAATGTTCTCTTGCCGATTCTAGACGTCTGTAGTATTCTTCTTCGCTTTCAATTGCCCTATTTCTGCAATGTCGGTTTCGATCTTGTGTTAATCTTTCTTCACGCTGAGTAAATGTCTCAGATTCTCGAGATAAAGCGTGATGTTCACGATCGGCTGTGAGACGTTCTTCATGCTGAGTATATGTCTCAGATTCCCGAGATAAAACGTGACGTTCACGATCGGCTGTCAGACGTTCTTCACGCTGAGTAAATGTCTCAGATTCTCGAGATAAAGCGTGATGTTCACGATCGGCTGTGAGACGTTCTTCATGCTGAGTATATGTCTCAGATTCTCGAGATAAAATGTGACGTTCACGATCGGCTGTCAGACGTTCTTCACGCTGAGTAAATAAATGTCTCAGATTCTCGAGATAAAGCATGATGTTCACGATCGGCTGTGAGACGTTCTCCACGCTGAGTATATGTCTCAGATTCTCGAGATAAAATGTGACGCTCACGATCGGCTGTGAGACGTTCTTCACGCTGAGTAAACGTTTCTGAGGCACGTGAACCAGCAATTCGTTCTCGATCTGCAGCTAATCTCTGTTCGGTTTGTCTAGCTGTTTCCGAAGACACTAATTCAGCATAATGTTCCCGCCTCGCAGCTAAACGTACCACACGTTCTTCTTCAGCTTCTTGCGATCTAAGACGCCTAACACGTTTAGAGTCTCTCGAATACTGAGAAAGACTTGTTTTCTTTCTTCTAGGCATTGTGATTCTTTGGTCAAGAACTGTTAAAAAATATAAGTTTTTGTTGGCTGCTCCCCTGCGTTACCGGGTAGGCTACTTCCAATTCAAACGTATACGTAAACTGACCAAATAACATAAGCCCGAAGGCATCTAACGAATTACATTACAGAGGGAGTTTTAGCCAGTATTAAACTGTTTCCGCCTTCACCGCGTGGAGGTACTCCCAGCTTATGTTATTATAACAAATACCAAACTAAACATGCAAATCCCCATACAAACTTTGGAACTTGAACATGAATAGCATATAACAATTTTTACTTCTAATTGAATTGCTATGAAGCATAAACTAAATGTTACTCCAAAATACGCTTAATTTTTCTGTTTTATACACAAAGATTGTGTATAAAACACAAAGACACAGTGTGAAAATGTTTACAATTCAATTCAACAGAATTTGACGCATATCCAACCTTATATTATCGTTAACTCTTAATAATCAAACATATTACAATGTCAACGACTTGAGATCAATTAGATGTTGCAAGTGATCTCAAAGACCTAACAAACAAACAAATATCTTTGGCCAAACTAAACTCATTGCAATGAAGCAAAAACTAAATGTTACTCCAAAATACTTTTAATCTTTCTGTTTTATACACAAAGATTGTGTATAAAACACAAAGACACAGTGTAAAAATGTTTACAATTCAATTCAACAGAATTTGACGCATATCCAACCTTATATTATCGTTAAATCTGAATAATCAAACATAATATTACAATGTTAACGACTTGAGACCAATTAGATGTTGCAAGTGATCTCAAAGACCTAACAAACAAACAAATATCTTTGGCCAAACTAAACTCATTGCAATGAAGCTGTTTTATACACAAAGATTGTGTATAAAACACAAATACACAGTGTGACAATGTTTACAATTCAATTTAACAGAATTCGACGCATATCCAACCTTATATTAATGATATATCTGAATAATCAAACATATTGCAATGTTAACAACTTGAGACCAATTAGATGTTGTAAGTGATGTCAAAGACCTAACAAACAAACACATATCTTTGGACGAACTGAACCAATTGCAATGAAACTAAAACTAAATGTTACTTACGCCAAAGTATATTCAATCTTTGTGTATAAAGTTTTATACATTGCTTTCCTACACTTTACTTGATTCGTGATATTATAGACAAACAGACAATAATTCCAAAAATGCTGGAAATGGGTTTTACTTGTAACACCCTGGCTATTTTTTTTTTGCACAATAATCATGTTTGTATAGATTCATTACATGTATATTTATAAAACGAACTATACAATAACCATCTATGAATATTGAGAATAACTAACTAATAACCATTGTCAAAGGAGCTTTCATACCATCTTGAGCCCGGGGTGTAAAAAATGATAGCAATGCCAATGGATGCCCATTGACACCACTTTCATTTCTTACATTATCTAACAATCACTGTAAATTTGGAAGATTTTGGCGATCTGAGAGCTGATTTAAAAAAGATTTAATGCAACTGAGGTTATGTAACAATTATTCAAATATTAAGGGATTTTTTCGTCTTTCGAATTTCGTCATCTAATGCTTGATGGCTTGTGTATTACAGTGGTTAGTCGCTATGCAACCATTTACAATACAGTCCATGGTGTCAATATCCAAACGGTGAGCTGGTCGAATTCAAAATAACAAGTCCAACGTAAAAGCGGGGTTCGCCGTGTTCAGTATGGTAGCAAGGGTCTTACACAAATCAAGATCAGAAGTTCGTACATAAAACGCAGGAGTAGACGGAGAAGTAACAATATAACATTCGAGGAATCACGCTCAAAACATAAACTATAAAAACAGAGTCACCAACAATTTAAAACACGAATCAATTTAAGATAATTATCTTTTATTAATATATTTAACTTATTTAAAATATATTATAGGCTAAATATAATAGATTTAATTACTGTAATTATTGTATGTTATGTATTGTCAATACTTCATCAGGAAAAAATAGTACTAAAAATACCATGAACTCTTTTACAAATAACAGTTCATGGTATTTTCAACTTTAACTTTAACACAATATCAACTTTAACACACGGTACACAGTAACGTTAATTAGCACAAGTGGGGTACAAAACTCAATTGAGACTATGTTTATCACAGTTTAAAATGGAGATTCAAACTTTTTCAACTTTATAACAAATCGGTCGCCGCCGTAAATTATAGGCTAAATATAATAGATTTAATTACTGTAATTATTGTATGTTATGTACTGTTAATACTTCATCAGGAAAAATAGTTTTTTAAAATACCATGAACTCTGTTACAAATAACAGTTCATGGTATTTTTAACTTTAACTTTAACACAATATCAACTTTAACACACGGTACACAGTAACGTTAATTAGCACAAGTGGGGTACAAAACTCAATTGAGACTATGTTTATCACAGTTTAAAATGGAGATTCAAACTTTTTCAACTTTATAACAACAAATACAACAACACAACATGAGTGTGACACTTGGTGGAAGTTGGATACATCATACTTGACATGTAATCAATGTTGCCAGCTAATATTTAACATGAACATCGAATGTTCGTCTAGCGTTATTCGATTTTTTATCACTTATTATTACATAAAACACAAAAAAAGAATTTTTAAACACGGAAATTAATCAGACAAGTTAAAAATTTACGTAGTGTGATTGTGTTTGGAATGATATGATATTTTATTTGGTTTTTAGAAATGTTTTGTTTTGCTATTAATTGTAATCGATATTAGTATCGATTAAAAGTCTCGCTTGCGTTTTGTTTCTTTACTATGGCAACTTTTTGAGTAGAATCTAATGACGACGATAATTTGTAATCAGTAATATGTATTTTTTTTATTTGAATTATATCCCCGGTTCTAAATAATGATCAGAAAAACATGACGGCTTCTAAAATCAGTACAATAATTTACAATTAGTTTTCATATTGAAGCATGAAAAAAATCAGTACTTTGGTCATTATCCCTTCATCCCTTATTATCACCCCATTGCGGTAGAATATCAAAATAAATTATAGCCTATACGTTGCCGAGGACTAATAACTGTGTAACAAAAAAGTTTCATCAAAATCCGTTTAGTAGTTTTTGTGTGAATCGCGTACAACAGACAGACAGACAGACAGACAAGAAATTAAAAAAATATATTTTTGGTTTCTGTTAGTTACACGAAGACCTCTAGTAGTGTTTTTTTTTTATTTTCTTCATTGTACAGAAATGAGACCTTCTACAGTTTTATTATATATACAGATGTTACAGCCAAAGTAATAAATATAAATATTATACATAATAACTAGCCATTATGTATAAGGGCTACTCAATTTTGATAAAGTGATAAATGTCGCAGAATTAATCACATTAACTAGCCATTATATATGTTATAGTCAAAACTCATAACTACTTTTGACTGGTTTTTTCAGTCAAAAGTGGTTTTGACCATCGATGTTAGTCAAAACTCATTGAAATTTTACCTTTCAACTGGCAAAAATACAATATTAAGGCAAAAGTCAAAAACAGTTGGTTAGGTTAGGTTAGTATGGTGACCAAAGGAAAGCTAGAATATAGTAATATGTACTATATTCTAGTTTTACATAAAAAAAATGCTCCTTGCACTCGCCGGCCGCTGCCGCGGCACGCTTGCTTCAAATCAATAGATTTCTTTCAAAACTCCTCTATTTTTATCGATTCAGTAGACATATTCGTACTTGAACTCCGATTCGTATTAAAAATATGACAAATGTTAAAATTATGTTTTGTTCGTAATTACTTGACAGAGCAATGGGTTTTCGTTCGTAAACTACTACACGTTTTGTTATTGCTGACATGTGAAACTCCTGTTTAACGGTTATTTAGTTTTTGAGTAATTGAAGACAGTCACACTTGCCCCCTAGCTTTTTTTTTTGCGTGGGAAACCTTTTAGAGGCCGTCTACCCGCCTCTGGCCCAGGCGGGCAGGTGTGTCGGAGTCCCGAAAGATGGAAATACGGTTTACCGACTAAAACCCCCGGTGTTCCTCTTTCACCCAAAATGCCGAGACGGCGAGAAGACTGGCGGGTGCTGGTCCTTGACTGCGGACCCCGAAAGATGGATAGGACATGACCTTGCTCTTCCTCTGTAGAGAGGCGTACGTGGAACACTACGCCGTTGTCTCTGGCCTGCTACCTGACGGCGACAAACTGGCAATAGTTTGCCGCCCGCAGGCCCCTCACGGTGGCTGGAGGTCGTTTCGAGGCGCCCACCTTTGACGCCCAGAACTGCGGGTTGAGAAGGAGCATGAACGACTACTCTCCCTCTTCGCCGCTTCCTTGACGGACAGAACCGTCTCTGCGAATGAAGCGGCGGCTTCCCAAGCACTCTCGCTTCGGACCATCAAACTGATGAGTACCACCAGCGAGAGGCTACCCACCCTGACTGCGCCGGTCAATGCACGGCGCGGCTCGTGCCACGCCGGGCACTCCGCCAACGTGTGGTGCGCCGTGTCTTCGGCGCAGTCCCCGCAGTGATGACAACTGGACGTCTCCTCACGGCCGATTCGACACAGAAATTTGCCTAAGCAGCCGTGGCCGGTGAGTAATTGCGTCATCCGGTAAGAGAGGGCACCATGACGCCTCTCTAGCCACTCGTGGAAAACGGGACTTACCGCCACAATCGTGTCGTGCCCGGCACTAGGTCGCGCAAGTCGCGCCGCCCACACCGCCAACATGTTACGGCGGAGCTGGGACCTCACTTCCTCTACTACGCGGGGCGGTGTAGATACGCCCTGCACCAGTGCATCCTCGCGCCATTGAAAGAGCGACGCGAGGACCCTGGCCTCAAGGTCCCACGGCGGGGATCCGGCAAGGAGACTCGCCGACTCGCATGCAATCGTGCGGTATCCTCTGATGCATCTGACGGACATTATTCGTTGGGGAGCTCGCAAAAGGGCGAGACTCTGGTCCGTCAGATCATTGGCCCAAATTGGAGCGCCATCGAGCGCACGATCCCACAATAGAGCCTCCGACAGGAGGCGTTTGGCCCCCCTAGGTTCGGCAAAAGCCGCGACAGACTGTTCGCGGCGGCCGTTAATTTCGGGTTCCACCGGCTATCGAGAACGAGCCCCAAGTACTTCATAGTGGGCTCGATGCCGATACGTACCCCTCCTACCACAATGTGGGATCCCGATGGTGGACGGTTCCGAGGCCGAGGTAAACTAGTACCGCCCGAATACAACTCCAAGCAAGGTGTTGAACGAGATTCCTGGTCTTTCTTCTCATCGGGAACCTTTTGTTGACTTTCCCTTCGTAGTTCGCTACGATCCTCTTGTAGCTCTTTTAATTGGATGCTCAAATCGGTCAGCCTCCGAGAGAGTCAAGCATTTTCGGCTCTCAACTTTGTCATCTCATCCGAAACAGTTCGGCTTCGGAGAGCATTTCTACGAGATCCTGTACAGCGTTCTTTAGATCTCTAGAACGACCTCCTTGCAAGCCCTTTGATACTTTCCGGACTTCCGTAATAACTGTAGCGACGTGCTTTATTTTTAACCCAAGTTGGGATAGGGTTAGATCCTCTGTGTCCGTCTCTAAAGGCATTTCAACGGACGATTCAGAGAGCCTCTGGGACCGTGATGACGATGTTGGTAGCGGTCTAGCGTCTCTTTTCCTTTCTTCTTGAGAGCCTCTGGGCTCTTCTTCTGCAGCTTTCTTAGCTTCAGCCAACTCTTTTCGGGCCTTTCCCACTCCGACATATTGTCCTGTCGTCGGTGGTCGGCCCCTTCCTCTTTTAGACGGGTACGTGCATGGTGGTGGCTTCGTAGCCTCGTCAGTCGAGGAGTCCTCCTCCATGGCGCACTCGCTTCCGCCAAAAATGGGACGGATGTTCGGCGTCAGACGCTAAATCCACCGTCATAAGTTCTGACGAGTTGTGAGATTCTTTTATTTATTTATTAACCATGCTTAAATCTATCATTACAGATTTCTTAACCTATTGCGATAGACTAGTTAAAAATATTAAACCTAAATTAACTACTTATGTACAGTCATGGTATTAAAAGGTCCGCCACCTTAAGGCCTATTTTCGTGTGCTTATGCAGTATGAGCGATACTCTGCTTTACCAATTGAATATAACATAATATTGCAGTCAATGGTCGCCTGTCACTAGTAGGGATGACAATACAATATCGGTTACCTAGGATACAAAATTAGTCCTTCGTGACAGCTCGTGAAACGGAAATAATATTTATTATTATTTAATATTACTTATTTAATATTCAAGTTTTATATTCTGTGGCTATAGGTATAATAAATTATTATTTAAACAGTAATAAATAAACAGTAAGAGACATTGACAATGAAACAGAGGATAACACAGCAAATCAAAAGTTTGTTTTGTAATGACTAAACAGGCCTGTTGGCAGAATTATCGATTAACTTAGGAGCCATTATAAAAAAATAGAACAGAACAGACTAAATAGTTTATTAAAAAGGTTTGATGTTGACATGTAACTAGACGTAGACCAAAGGTGAAAATGAATTTGACCCTTATTATCATACTGTGTGAGTATAGTTTTATGTGTTTTGTCTATACAATGCTTTAGTTTCAAAAGGTACTAAGAGTTTTAGGCTTCACAAACGAATGAAAAAAAAAACTGGCGGACGTTTTCGGTCACCCACTGTACAATTAGTATAACATAATATCCTTTATATGGTCTTTGTGAAATCGTTCAACGAACAAGAGTATAAGTCTATATGTTGAGATACAGTGTTAAGGGTGCGCAGCGCGCGAGTTAGCCTTGTGGCACAGATGGGGATTGACCCTGAAAAGGGCCTTTGGGTTGGGCCCTGAGAAGGGCCTTTTGGGGAAAGACGCGCGGAGGCGTCCCTCGAAGATTGTGGCATTGCCACCAAAAGTATCGAAACACGAGTAAGAAGTTTCGAATCACAGCTTTCGTTCGCCGCCGGCCTGCCACTCCGTTACGGTGGTCAGGCGCGACGTTGCCCATGGCTCACTAACGGGGAAGTCAAAGCTGTGGGGGGACCCCCAGCTACACTTACCCGTATTGACCTTACATTACCACTGTTTTAATTATTTAAGCTATGACTTTTAACATTTTAATAACACAAAAAATTTAAACTTACCTGGAGAGAATAAAAGATATTTAAATTATATATTTAGATTATATCGAGAATAAAATGCCAAGGACTCGGTCATTTGGACATTTAACGTAGTACGATTCACTCTCATACTCAAAGTTTCCCACTCCAGCAATTAGATTAGCGAGTGGAGAGAAAGTGACGGCCATCGACTTGACGACGTCACGATGTTCAATATCCAACCGTGGACGAACAAACAAACCAGCATCTATTCCAAGCGTATTTATCTGAGCGGATTTCCCGCAAAGAAGGCGAAATTCAAATTGCGCTAAGGACAGTAAGTTAAGCAAACTTCCGGTATTGAAAGTAAACAAGAAACACTTACTTGTGATCGTGCTGCCCAAAATATTACAATTATATTGTTAAATATCACAATATTTCACCGTGACAACTGTGGATATTTGGAAGAGTGACTTATTAAGCTTTTCGTCAACAGTACAACAAGAAACAACCCACAAACAACACAATAACACCATTTTAATATCGGTGAGAAACTAAAATAACGATTACTTTATTTAAATTTATATATTACTGTCTTTCTCTAGAGAAGGAAATAACTTTCTATTTGCCGAAATATAACCTGCAAGAAACAGCTGATTGGTACATATGCAAGTGACAGTGTCGAGTTTGACGCGGGGCTGCCAGCATTAAATTCTTTGCCATAGACCAGAGTGGCTGGTATTCTCGATAACATTCTGACAGCAGCTGAGATTCTCGACATCGTAGCTTAATTGGCTGATATTCTCGACAACGCACGTAATTTAAGTGGATGCTTTCGGTGATAGTTTAAAGTTATAATTTTGAAACACAGAGAAAATGGACGATGATAACATCACATTACGTAAACATAAAAGAGTATACTCGGATGAGGGTCTATTAATTAACAGGTCTATCCTAAATTCAACTTTTCTAGATGACACTGCCCACAGTGAACCATACCAAACTAATATTGACAACTCCATGGTAGATTGCCTTAAGCAGCAAATCACTGAAGCCAAGTCTGAACTCGAGTCAGCACATAATGAAATAGCAGAACTAAACACTCAGATACAGATTTTGAATAGTCTTTTGATCGAAAAAGATAGAACAATTACCACCCTGAAAAAGGTAACATCTGAGAATATAACTACTACGCCCAAAGGGAAACGATTATTGAGCTACCCTCCACTGAATAAGAAACTGCTGAACATACAAATGAAAACTTCCAGACTCTCACCCCTACACTCTGACACCATCGTATGTAAAAATCTTTTATTAAAATCAGATCATAACTTGGGGATGATTGATGCCACGCTAATGAATCATCCATTGAATCAGAATCGAGCATATCTAAGCCCTTTTGAAACTGACAAACCAGTAAAGCAAAGTGACATTCAACAAAATACGATTAACTCGCCGAAAGTAGTTATTCTAGGCGACCAGCAAGTACGTGGTTATGCTCAAGAAATACGTCGACAACGGGACTCAAACAAATGGAACAATGTGTACTCTGTTTCGGGAATTACAAAGCCGTACGCAACAACTACTCAGGTATTAAATAATACACACGAGATATTGAACACTTTAAATAGTAATGACATTGTAATTCTAGGTATTGGAAGTAATGAGAAAAATCCGACTAGGTTCTTTTCTGAGCTTTGTATACTCCTTCATAAACTACAAAATAACAAGGTTTTCTTAATAAATGTCGTAAATAATGATTACTTAAACGTTGATATGTTAAATAAAAGCATGAAACTGTTAGCCAGAAATTATTTAAATTGTATGTTTGTGGATACCACTGCGAATATGTATAAACGTAATAATCAGAACTACATTTCGAAGCGCTTCGTCTGTTTTAAATTGAACATTGAGATTGATAACATTAATTATAGTAAACTAATGGCTCGTAAGCTACACCAAACTTGTACACATAACATTCAAAAGCGATCTACCAACATTAAGGGAACAATCCCGTACCATTTCGAAAAGCAAAAAAAAAGTAATGAACTAAATATTAAACAGCAGTCCAAGTCAACACATGAGCCTTTGTTTTTTCGAGAACAAAATAAAACATAAATGTACTCTCCTCCACCAAAACATTGCTGGTATTTTAAATAAAAAAGATTTACTAGAGCTTTCATTGCTTGAGTTGGAGAAGGATGGGCGAAATATTGATATTGTGTGCATCAGTGAAACTTTTATGCGTAGAGGGACAGAAAATAATTTAATTTTGAAAAATTACAAACTGGCTTCCTTTTACTCACGGCCTAACCAGCGTAGAGGTGGTAGCTGTATATTGGTAAAAAAAGAGTTAGAATGTAAAAAAATTAATCTAAAGATGGATCCCGTACAGTTTAACTTTGAGTATTGTGCTATAGAAATTGTGACCCTAAAGTTATATATTATATGTATTTATCGCACGCCTAATTCAAGTATTAACATATTTTTACAAAAACTAGAAACTCTTTTAATGCATGTAATAAAGAAAAATAAAGATGTGATAATATGCGGTGATTGGAATATTGATGCTATGAAAGCCAGTCCTTATTTCAAAGAATTAGAATCTGTTTTAATTGGCTCTAATTTCCGAAACCATGTCACTAAACCTACTAGACAAAACTCATGTCTTGACCTTATTGCTAGCAACATGACTAACGTGCAATCAGAATTACACTACTTAGCATTATCCGACCACGAAACCGCTCAATCCGTGTCCTTCGAAACAACATTAAACACCAACGTGCTTCAGAAACAATTCTGGTTTGAGAAAAGGAGAGATTTTTGTAAGGTGAATGTTGAGAAATTTGTTTATTATATTTCATCTCTACCGTTCACAGATGTGTTAAACCCATCAAATGACACTAATATGGCTTTCAATTGTTTTCATGACCTTCTTATTTTGTTTTATGATTTGTGTTTCCCTATTTTAACAGTAAAAAACACATGTAAACCATTAAAAAGTAAATGGATCACGAAAGGATTAAAAAAATCTTGCATTAATAAACGGCGTCTCTATCTGAAATACAAACTTACAACCGCAAATAAAAAGATACATCTAAGCACGTATAATAATTACTCTAAATTGTTAAGACGCTGTATTTATAAAGCCCAAAAAATAGAAAACACTCGATATATGCTACAATCAAAGAATAAATGCAAGGCTGCATGGAAAGTAATCAAAGATAACTGCATAAATCAGTGTGGCCAACCTATAATTCAAGAAATTAAATTTGACAAATGCACATACACAGAGCCTGAAACTATTGCGGACAAATTCAACAACTTTTTTATTGACCTAACAAATAAACCTAATGATTCTTTTTTACATAATAGCAATTATTACAAATCTTTCACAACTAACATTAATAATAGCATCTACTTGACCCCAACTAATGACATTGACATATTTCGAATAATTAATTCCTTGAATTCCACTAATTCTACTGGTTATGATGACATAAACACTACAATGTTAAAACAGTGTGCTGCATCTATAGCGTCTCCATTAAGCCATATTATTAATTTGTCCATTACGGAAGGAATATTTCCCTCTAGACTAAAATTATCAATAGTTAAACCACTCTACAAAAAAGGAGACAAGACTGACATGAATAACTATCGACCCATCACGCTTATATCCATTATAGCAAAAATTTTCGAAAAAGTAATGCACAAAAAATTGTATTCCTTTATTACACAATTCGATATTTTAAGAGAGGAACAATTCGGGTTTAGGGAACATAAATCCACAACTCTGGCATGTTTCACTCTTATAAAAATGGTAACCTCAAGTTTGAATGATAAAAAACCAATAGTTTCTATATTCCTCGATATGTCTAAAGCATTCGATTTTGTAAACCACAAACTCCTCTTGTTCAAGATGGAGCGTTATGGAATCCGAGGAAATGCGTTAAAATGGTTTGAAAGCTATTTATCTAATCGGATGCAATGTGTTCAAATATCAGGCTACAAAAATAATAATAAATGTGCACATAGATCGTCATACTTGCAAAATTCGAGTGGGGTTCCCCAGGGATCCATTCTTGGTCCGCTATTGTTTTTATTATACATAAATGATTTACCTACCATTACTAAACATAAATGTATACTCTATGCTGACGACACGACACTAAACATAGAAATAGAAAATAAAAATTACATTGAACATCAAACTGAAATTAATGAAACAATAAATAAAATTATGGAATGGTTGAAGCACAATAACTTACATGTTAACATGGACAAAACTAAAATGATAAATTTTCAAACCTATAATACAAGACATACTCCATTACATGTACAATATGATACTGACATTATCGAAGAGGTTGAAAACACAAAATTCCTCGGTATAATCATAGACAAACACTGTAACTGGAAAGCACATATAAATGATCTTTGTAGTAGAGTACAAAGATTTGCGTTTGTCTTATATAGATTATCCAAGGTGGCTGGTATAGATGCAGCAAAGCAAGCCTATCACGGCTATGTATCATCAATTTTGCGCTATGGCATTATAGTATGGGGTAATTCTGTGGAATTTATAAGGGTTTTTCGTGCACAAAAGAAATGTATACGATCAATGTGCAATGCTCAACCTTTGGATAGCTGCGTGCCATTGTTTAAGAAACTAAAAATATTACCATTACCAGCTTTGTACATATTCGAAATGTGTGTCTTCGTGTATAAGCATATCAACTTGTTCGAAAGACACAACGATGTAGTAGCTAGACCTAGTCGTAGAGCTCATAAATTACATGTACCTAAGCAAACGCTTACATTATTTTCAAGGAGTGTCTACTGTATGGCAATACGCATCTACAACAAGCTCCCAGATGTGTTTAAGGCACTTAATTTCAACTTGTTCAAAATTAAAGTGTTTGAATTTCTCTTGAGCAAGTGTTATTATTCATGTAATGATTTTTTGAATGATAATTTAGCGAATGCTGTTTTACTTTGTACATGACATAATTTACCTTAAAATTGTATTTATTAGTTATTATTTGTTTTTTATTTTTATTTTTGGCATGTCTATATTTGGTGACATAATGTCTAGTTTTTATTATTTAAATCATTGTAATTTAGTAATTTTAGTTGATTTGTTAAATAATTTAATTTATCATTTGACATGTTATTTAATCCAATATTATTAATTTATATCATGTTATTTAATCAAATATTCCAATATTATAATCCAATGTTAACTATAAATATTTGTACACCGGAAACGGTAGAATATAATGGACAAAATGTATAATGTAACACCATCTGTAACTATATTCTGACAAATAAATATATTCTATTCTATTCTATTCTATTCTACCAGTAAATATTCCGGTTATAAAGGGGGAAGAAAAAATTTGAACAGTAACGATGAAAACGAATGGATTAAAAGTGACGCTTTTGACGTTTAATGAAGTTGTTGGTAGTGTTGCTACAGAACAAATTAAAGGCAAATAGAGTCAATCTTTTTGGAAGAATCTTTAGTATCCCTGTTACAAAGTGGAATTGGAGGCATAAAAGGCAATGGCTATTAGGATCTGCAATTAAAAAATAACTATATAAATTGCCATATTTCGTTTTTATAGCTATGGATTTAAATCAATTGTGAATTCAGTTTTCTTACTTTTCTTTTCTCCGATATGCTATCTTTACGACACGGTCTGGTCATAAGAGGAACGACATCCTCTACTAAGGTCCTGACTGTAATTTTTGTTAATCGAAATGTTTTTACAAATTCCTCGGGCCAATGGCCTCGGGTATGGTGTCAAATGGGTTATTGTTTTCTCTCATCACTCGGCGAGCTCGACCACGTCGTCTTCCTTCTGCTCGTCTTGTCTCGTTCATATCCACAGCGTTAGCTAATTCCAAAATCCTCACTTGCGCGGAATACATGTTCTAAGTAATTCACTAATTAAAAATAAAGAAAACTTGAGAAGCGCATAGGTCAGAATGACCATGGCCAGGGGGAACTGTTTGCCGATACGGCTGTACATTTTATGTACCGCCTCGACGGGGAAGCCCTGACTTTTGATGTCATTAAGGATGGCCTCATTGCTGATCTCGTGCGGTATCCCGCGAAGCACAGCTCCCACCTTACGTTCCTCTGGGAGGGCGTAGGTGTGGTAAGGGATGCGGAAGTCTGAAAGATGTTTTGTAAGACGACGAAAGTCTTCAATGGAAGGGACTTTGATCTTTATCGCCGCCCCTGTGTTGGTGGCACGAAGGAAGACTGGCGGGGGACTCGCATCATGGCTTGCAGGACTGGCGGAGGGACTGGTTTCATTTGGCTAGCTACTTCCTCAGCAACGAGCTTTTGAATAATATCTGGATTGGTGAGTATCGACTTCAGTATCTGCTTGTCTTCATTAAGTAACTTGCAATCCGGAGAGACGAATTTTTCGTCAAGTTTTTGAGAAAATTCTTGACAAATTTTTGATGTAATACGGTCTTCCATACCTAGCTAGTTAGGGACTGGCCTACATGAGTGAGCGGTGCCCTAGTGGCTCACCGGTCTTCCTTTCCCCTGGGGAGGCCCAGTGCAGTGGGGTCCGGACTCTCGATTTTTGTTCCCGGCCTGAGGGGCCGGGAACGAGCTACCTGAAGGCTCAATCGGCTTCGATGGCACCGTTAGGTATCAACCGATTACCCTGAAGGGGTCAAAACACTACGTAAAGTTTGTTGTTAGTCTGTTTAAGCTCGTCCAAGTCCTTTTCAGGACTTTTCTAAGCCAAAACAAAACAATAACAACACACGTAATTTCCTCGATACACGCGATTTTTTAAGTTTAATTTTCTACACAAATGTAAAGAACAATGGGCAAAACGTCCCCACCCTTGTAACACTTTCAGCTATACATCAAATGAAAGCCCTTGAAAAGTGAAGCATTTTATTGTATGACAGCAAATCTGTCAGTCATGGGAGAACAGAGTTATTGAGGAGAAGAAAATAAAAATAATGAACGATAATATTACATAATTTATGCTAATGTTTCCTATGTAAGCACGATAGAGTCAAAGGCTATCTTACTAGTAGAGGGACCATACATGTAGAACATCCTACATCATCCAGAAAACCATGAATTTCGCTTTTCAAATAAAAAACATACAGCTTTCATAAATATAGAAACTCGTATATCATATCAGCCAATTGATGTCCACTGCTGAACATAGGCCTCCTCCAAACATTGCCATCCTCTTCCATCGGTTTCCCGCCGTCCTAACTAGGTCGTGGGACCACCGTGTGAGGGGTCTCTCCACCCTGCGCTTTCTGATAGGCGGTCGCCATTCCAGAACCTTTCAACCCCAACGGCTGTCGGTTCTCCGCGCTATGTCCCCTGCCCACCGCCACTTTAACCGGTCAATTCTGAGCGCTATGTTCATATGCACAGTTGGGTATATTAGAAAGATAACTGGACCTGACGCAGCTACTACTTCCAATGCAACAATAACGAGCTAATGCTAATCATTAATGAAAACCACGCACCTATTTATTATTTATTGCATGAAACTGATGCATTCATACTACCACTCCGACACCGACTCCGGTCATATCCCCACAAAGGTGATCACTGATTGGAAGAGGCTCGAGGAGAAACTCGCGTCTGTCGAATCCGCCCAACTATATAGTAGTCCCTACAGTTCGGATACTGTAGTGGACACTGAGGCGGCGATCGGTGCCCTGACAGGTCGTGTCATTAATTAACAATTGCTCTTAGACAGTGGCTATGCTGGAAGACCTCCGCATGCAATTACCTGGAGAACTGCGTGACCTGTTGAGCCGCAAGATCCCTGCCACACGTGCCTAAGACAGGGCCCTCAGCGAGTCCAATAGGGTTAGAATTAGACAGCTTCAATGGCCTGTTAAAGTACGCATAAATGAGTTTCGTCAGTCACGATGGTATGCGCAATTGAGTGAGATCGAACCTTTTTATCTCGCTTTCTAGCAGTTATCCCGTTCATTAAAGAAGGACGTATACTCTACTATGCCTCCTTTGGTAGGCCTGATAGGAGGCTAGCGTTCAAGTATGATGACAAGGCCGAATGCCTGGCCAAGAACCTCGAGGCCCAATACGCAGTTCTCCTCAGGGTAACAATCACGATATAATATCAATCACATACACCAATTTCAAATATTTGTCAACAGAGTAGTAAAACGGTGAACTTCTCTCCAGGAGTCACCGCTCAAGGCAGACAACGACGATATACAGTCAGTCACACCTACCGAGTGGAACCGTTAAATAAACTTCTCGCCTCTAAAAAGGCACCAGGCTCAGAAAGAATAACAAAAATAGTCATTAATTTATTCCCCGAACGTCTTTTGGTCCTTGACATGCATCTGCAATGTCGCAATATCAAATTGTGTCTTCCCACAACAGTGGAAAGACGCCGTGGTTATCGGAATACCGAAACCGTTTTTTTGTCTGAGTCGAGCCGTTTCCGAGCCTGAGGAACATAAATTCTGTCGTTTACTATTTCTGCAATGGTTGCTGAATAAAGAACATGTCCTAATGGTTCTCTAAATGTTTATATTAGCAAAGCTAGCTATCCGAAAGTCAGGAAAATGCTGTAGATGATTTTCTGGATGATGTAGAATGAGCTAGATGTATAGTCCGTCTACTAGTAAGATAGCCTATGTTTAGTTTAGCAAAGCTAGCTATTCGAAAGTCAGGAAAATGCTGTGGATGATTTTCTGGATGATGTAGGATGAGCTAGATGTATAGACCGTTTACTAGTAAGATAGCCTGTGACTTTATCGTGCTTATATAGTAAATATTAACATAAAGTATGAAATATTATCGTTTATTATTTTTATTCTCTTTTCCTCAATAACTCTGTTCTCCCATGACTGACAGATTAGTTTCATACAGTAAAATTCTTCACTTTTCAAGGGCTTTCATTTGATGTATAGGTGTAAGTGTTACAAGGGTGGGGACGGCTTCCATACAAAAATGCCCATTCTTCTTTGTTTCATCAATTCTTCGATTTTCGATTCGTCAATAGACAGCTCTCTGCGAGGGCTGTAAACGGCTTTGAATTTGTCATTGAGATAGTTCAGTAATGGTAATATTTTTGCTACCTTTCTGTCGGCACCCCTGTCTAAAATGGTAAAATTATCGGCAAAGTGCAAGAACCGCATCAACAAAAGGAAGCGGTTCTTGCTCATCACCTCCCTAAATGAAGGCATACCTAAAATGCCTGTCGCCCAGTATTCGCTCATTTGGCCGCGGACACAAATACCCATTAAAATTATTAGTGAAAACAGCCTGTAGATTTCCGAAACAGACGTCTCCACCCAATCATTCAGACGTGATTGGGCAGAGATGCCTGTTTCGGACACCGACAGAGGGACGATGGTCTGCCACGCATACTTATTTGTTTCATCTACTACCAGTTGTACAAGAGGCTGGTCCCAAACCTGTTCAAAAATTTGTAATGGACTAATACCATTTATTTTGGGACCAACCTCTTCTACAAATGGTTCCCTTCTGCCGGTGAATGTACTGTAGTCCGCGGCCCAACTAAATGTACCTACATTATCTGCCTCCGCCTCCACCTCCTCCGGGTTCATGAGGATGTTGAGGAGCTCTTCCTGTGTGAGGACTTCCTCAACATCTTCATCTTCTACCTCGCTCCCGGAGTCGATGGGTTCATCATTCATCTGTGAAGCAAGCCACCCACCAAAAGCGTATAAACAGCGTGTCCACTGATATTATAATAACTAATGTATCCAATATGAACAGTCCTTGTACAAGTGCAGTAAGTGCTTTATAGATTAAATACGTTTATTACTTATTAAACGTACTTTAGGTATTTTGAAGCGTAGGACTTTAAACTGAACTGTAGTTATCACTATATAGACCCAAGCAAATTATAACTCTAATAACACAACATATTAATAAAACAAACCAAGCTTATAGGCTCAAAGAAACATTATAAAACTTTGCGTTCATCCAAATGCTATGAAAAAGTATCTTTGTCATTTATAAATAAACCAGTGCAGCGATGAAGACCTAGGAAAAGAAAATTTGAAAAAAAAAAACAATTATGAAACAACAAAACATGCACTTACATAATCATCACCCTCATCGAAGAGCTGCCGTGGCTCTTCAATTAGGTCGATCCCTTCTGCCACACTAATATGGTCGGGCCGCCACGGCTAAAATAAAAATTATATTTGTTGTTACTGCACAGTACAAACGAATGCATCGTAATATATATATAAAGACATAAGACGAAAAAACATTATTATTGTGAATATTAACAAATCTTAATGTATGTTTACTGCCTATGCGAAGCCAGGACGGACCGCTAGTCTTTTATAAAAAAAAAACAAGGCAAACTGCAAAAGTTACGTACGCATTTAAAATATTATCATGAAAAAATACTCACACGAATTTGCCCGGAGAGAGTGCGTTCCAAGAGAACCTCCTCATTGGCTAACACCAGGGAGCCCTGAGGAGTTCTCTGGACCATGAGCCCTCTTATGATTTGGCTACTAGAGCCACGGGGTTTGATGGTGAATCCATTTCTGAAACTGAAAACAATTTAAATTATATTCAAATCCCGTCAGAATCGGTTCAGCCGATTCGGATATTAGCCGGAACAAACAAACAGACAAAGTCAGAGATTTATTTTTAATCCTATAGTACACTTTCATAAAAAGTAGTCATTGTTTGTATTATAAACAAACACTTTCATTTTATTTATTTATATTGAAGATTATTTCTAACTAACCTTGAAAAAATAAGTTGTTTGTACATATTATATGATGGAAAATGAATGAAAAATATTTACAACATACTGTAGAACTATCATGGCGCCGTCGGAGCTATCATGGCGACTGACCGTTATTATACACGCGTCGGCCATCTTATGCTGTGTATGTGTGCGTGTGATATTCGCTAGCCGAACGGAAATTGTAGTTTTTACTAACTAAGGACTGTTTAGAAAGTTATTTTGTACTGAAATCTACGCTCTCAACAAAATTTTGATTATAAATAAAACAATACATGCGCGAAAATATAAGAGTAAATGTATAAAATTCTTCAAAATAGTAGCGTGTTACAACGATTATTTTTACACCCTACAATTCGATGAATGATTTTATAAATTTATGATGCAAATCTAGACAAGAATCATATGATTCATATTAGTTATATATTCAAGAATAATAAAAACTAACAAAAACTTACCCTTTATAGAGTTTTTTCAACAAAAATACACAATTTGTGAAGCGTTCGAACTGCGTGTGCGTCCACTGCAAGTGCAAATTTGAAATGGCCGATAAAATTATTTGAATGCCTTGACTCAACGAGTTTTTTTTTCTTCAGTTGGCTAATTTCATAGGAATCAATAACATAGCAATTTCAACTTTGTGGCGTATACATTTATTATCAAAATCGTATAAAAACCGACGTGGGTCACCTGAGCGCAGATCTACGCTTAGGCACCGAAACGACATTTACGGATGAGCGCAGATCTACGCTTAGGTACGTCAAAGGTTGTACTTGTTTTTCAGGCAAAATTACATAAAAATAACTATTAATACTTGTTTTTCAGGCAAAATTACATAAAAATAACTATTAAGTATGAAACGAGTAATGTTGAAATGGAAATACCAATATATAAAATACAAACAATCAACAAAAAAATGTCATTCCTTCATTATTTATTTATTTATTTATTTGTTAAGCATACCAACAGTAAAATTACAAAAATAATACAATAAAATCATTTAAAATCTAAACACTTAACTGTAATAGTACATATAACAGGCATGCATGACGTTATACAATGTAATGCTACCAATGGCAACGAGACAAAATGTTATACAAATAATAAACTAAAAATAAATATACTAAGCTAAAAAAAACAAATAGGTACAAAAACAGATAATTCACAACCTTTAAACAGTATAAGTAGCTTCAACCAGGAAGCGTTTATAGGATACAAACGGCATAGCAAAAATGTCTATCTGGTTATGGGATGTTACCGATACCTCATTATATAACCTTGCCATTCGCAATAAAGGACTATTAGAGGACACGTTTAAGGTTGATGTCGGGACATCAAAAGTACGATGATACCTTAATGAACGCTTAGAGATCTTAAAGTTAAAATTTGATATTAGCTCTGAATCAATTATCCCATTCACAATCTTATACAGAATTAGTAAATCTGTGACTACTCGCCGCTCACTTAATCTAATCATTTCAAAGTGTTTAATTCGTTCAGGGTACTCTGGAATTGATTTGCGTATACCTTTCTTTATGCATAGATATCTAACAAAGCGAGCCTGAACAGCTTCCACGACATTAATATGAGTTAAATAAAACGGAGACCATATACAAGAGCAGTATTCCAACGAACTTCGCACTAATGCATTGTACAATAAAATAATACTGGAGGTGTTACGGAAAGGTTTGGACAAACGTACTATAAAGCCAAGCATCTTATTGGCCTTAGACACCACGTTTTCCATGTGATTACGAAAAGAAAGGTTTGTATCAAAGAGCACACCCAAATCACGAATAACGGGAAATGTTATATATTGACATTTCATTACATTAAGCTCCATTCTGTTGACCAGACACCATTGCTGCAGAGTAGCTAAATCATTTTGCAGTTCAATACAGTCACTGACATTACCGATCCTACGATATATTTTTAGGTCATCAGCGTAAGCCAAGCAATCACTCTTAAGTAAATCCAATAGGTCATTTATGAACACTAAGAAGAGCAATGGGCCTAGTTTAGACCCCTGCGGGACGCCAGAGCTAGGAATAAATGGTACAGATTCATAACCGTGCAGTGCAACCAACTGTGATCGATTCATTACATAGCTATCAAACCATCGCAAGAGACACCCATGGATGCCCAACCTTTTCAATTTTATAGATAGTATGGAGTGATCAACTCGATCAAATGCTTTCGCAAAATCGGTATAAACCACATCCACCTGACTCCTAGCTTCAAAAGCATTCGCAATAAAAGTGGTGTAAATAAGTAAGTTCGACACTGCCGACCTACGAGCAACAAAGCCATGCTGCCTATCACTAATTATATGCCGCAAATGAAAGTACACCACGTTATATATTATACCTTCAAATAATTTCGCAAATTGTGATATAATAGAAATTGGTCTATAGTTGGTCACGTCATCACGACTACCAGATTTATGAACTGGAACAATGTGCGAAATTTTCCATAAGTCGGGAAATGGCCGATAAGTGAAATACTACTAAGTAGTTATTCCAAATAGTGATTATCTGTATCACTATTTGGAATAACTACTTAGTAGTATTTATACTAATTATAAAATCTTTCTATATATTAATTTTTGAGTCATTGATAATCACAGTTTAATACGTTAATAAGAAAATGACAAAATGTAAAATGTATCTTTACTTAACTACAAAAAATCAACAAAAATATTGCTATACGTTTTAGTACAGTCTTTCATATCACAATTTTGTATAGTAGTGGTTTTTATGATTATTTTAAAATCACAGCTCTCGTTAATTACACTTACATTTCTAAATATTAATAAAATCAGTCATTCATAATCGCAGCTTTTTGTCAAAATTTTTAACCTATAATATTATATTAACAGGTAAAAAGTTAAATGGACTAATTAATATACTTAATTTTGTTACAAATTGTCTTTAAATTGTTAGTCAATCCACAGACAATGGTTCTTCGTCTAATTCTGTACTGCAATCTCTATAAAGTGGTTCATCATTCGTTTCGACGAAATCGAATTCCACTTCTTCGGCACTTTCATCGTTAGGCAAATCTTCAGGCGTTAATTGTTGCCATAGATGCGTGTTTTGATTTAGAAGTTTCCAATTGTGTGCGATGAAGCAAATTTTGCCAGCCCTTTCCGTTGTGAGTTTGTTTCTTTTAGGCGTGTGAGTCTGTGAAGAAGTAGAAAAACTCCTTTCCACGCTAGAAGAAGTCGAAGGAATTGATAAAATCTTTACCTGTGTGTGAGTGGAGCTGTTATCGACTTCGCCAAAATATTATTATTATTAATATTTTATGAAAGATATTCTTCACAGATATAATTGAAAAATCATGATTTCATCTACAGTACTAATAAAATATAGTGGTACGAGGGTGCGTTTTTAAGTTCGCGGAATGGAATAGAAGGGGATGAAATAATATTATAAAATTATTTTACCTTTTCAATATACTCACCTGAAACCCTAATACATTTCTCAGATCTATGAATAAACTTGTTAATACCTTTATAAAAAAATGTTTTATCTTTCTCTGAAAAATACGCCAAAACTGCATCCTTCACTTCTTCATCGGGTGAAAATTGCTTTCCACGAAGCTCTTTTTTCAAATTTGGAAGGAGATAATAGTCACTTGGAGCCAAGTTTGGACTATAAGGTGGGTGATTAATGATATCTAAGCCCACCTTATGCAAAGAAGCCAACACAACTCGACTCTTGTGAACAGGAGCATTGTCGTGCAAGAGCAGGACACCTTTGGTCAATTTTCCTCTTTTTTTTCTTTGATTGCCTCTTTTAACCACTCTAAAATTGAAGCGTAGTATTCTCCGGTTATAGAAACACCTTTATCTTTGTAATCAACTAACAAAATTCCTTCTGTGTCCCAAAAAACTGTCGCAATGAGCTTACCCCCGATTGCGACACTTTGAGTTTCTTAGGCGGTGGTGTGCCCTTTTTATGCCACTGCATGGAATCTAGTTTAGACTCAGGTTCATAGTGATGAACCCAAGTTTCATCCCCAGTAACAATTCGCTCCAGAAAACCATCCTTGTCTTCATTACACTGGCTTAAAAACGCACGCGAACACTCGACGCGCTTCTGTTTTTGAGGCGGTGTGAGCATTCTAGGCACCCATCTTGCACTGACTTTTGTCATGCCAAGGTGATCATTAAGGACCTTGAAAATGGTCGTTTTAGATACTCCAACCATCTCTGCAAGTTGTTTTTTCTTCAAACGTGCACCCTCCAATATTAATTTTTCGATTTTTTCGATAAGATCTGGAGTGGAGACCTCAACAGAGCGCCCAGGGCGGGAATCGTCTTCAATTGATTCCCTGCCTTGCTTAAAGAGGTTGTGGCACTTGTATACCATAGTTTTCCCTGGACAAGAGTCTCTGTATACAGATGACATCTCTTCCAAAATGGTTTGAACATTTTTCCTTGCTTGGTAAGGAACTTTATAACGGCGCGGTACTCGATTTTCTCCATACAATTTCTTCCAGATTAAGTTGATTGAGGGACGATAGTTCAAAGACTAATGACCTGATTATGATAATACTCGGTATATATACTAACTATTAGTCGCTGAACACGTTAGTACCTAAACGAGCACCCCTACCAATCTCCTTCCCCTCCATTCCGCGAACTTAAAAACGCACCCTCGTATGTTGATAGGCAACACTGGCAATATTGCTGGGAATATTGGTATTTTACCGGCAGTGGCAACATTGGGAATATTGCTGGGAATGCAAATATTGCCTCTAGGCACATCACTAGTCCTACATGATTACGTCGCGTCTCGTCGCAGACGGTCACATGACTGAGAGCTATAACTAGTAGTGGCGAAGTGTCCATATAACTCGATTCCTACCGGCTTACCTTTGCAAAAACCGCTTAGCATTGTCTATTAATCAATTATAAATCAATGACGCAACATCCACTCAATACAAAATAATATAAAACAAAAAAGTATTCTCTTACGTAAATCGCAATAATAATTACAGTAATAATAATTTTCAATATAATTATTTACGTACTCATAACGCCATCTTGTAATTAAAGGTTGTCAACTAACAACTTGTTATGGTTCAGTCAGAGAGTACTTAAAGCGCGCATGCGCGGAGCGCAGTAAGCCGGTCGCGAAATTAGGAATCCAGTACAACAGACTGTACGGAAATCGTACGGTCACGTGACACTTTGTATTCGTCGATCTAAGGTACCATATAAGCCGGTGGCCATCGGCTTATGACAAGGATAAAAGATACAACTACAACATTGCGAGAGCGAGAAAGCACTATTGCAACCAGTGGACCGACCAATTGTAACGAAGTTTCATTTCATTTCACGTTAAGTACTTAATTTGCCATTGACATTCCTTTGTTTTTATCAATTATTTAAATCTGATAGAAATCAGCCTTTCTTCTGAATTTTTAGTTTTTAATTATATTTATTTGTTTTTATATTTTTATACGGCTTGCGTCTTGACTTTGGCAGAATCATCGGTAAACGATAGGACCATTTGAAGAAAAAACAGATATTTGTATTTATTTTCTGCAAATAGGTTATAAAATTCGCTTTCTTGTTTAAAGTAGTAAAATTTGTATGTTTAATTATTTATGATTGTGTATTATGTGTTGTGCATTGGTTGACTTTATTTTTGTCGTAGTGCGTTGGGATCCTATGGAATATTTTTGTAAGTACTTGTTTGTATTGTTTTCAGCAAATTTAATAGTTTGTTGTTATAAGGGACAGGTTAATAGTGTTATATTATATTGACTATCCTATTATGTGATGTGCGATAAAACATCATTCTCGAAATTGAATTATAAATATAAGAAACGCCGGCGCTGTGGATTTACGAAACATTTTAATACAATTATCTCATTTCGATACGTATAAGTAAGTGGCTTACAGACAGTATTCTCAGATTCTAAAAGTAAGTAAGTAGGTATGTAGAATCATTTAGGATATAGCAATATAAACAATTAATCTAATTGATCAAAGAAGTCTTCCAAACAGAGAAACATTTTCGTATTTTAAGTTTATGAGTTCGGGACAACTAGGTAAAATCGAAACATTTTCTCACGAATACCTATGAACTACAGAATAATAGTAATATAAAGTAGAACAAAAGTCCACGGAATCTTCGGCTTCCCTTTTATAAAAATCCACCCTTCGCCACTGATAACTAGTAGAGTACGCCGTTGATCTTATCGCGTACGTCGCGTTCGTCGTGTCGCGTCGCATTCGTCGTGTCGCGTCGCATTCGTGTACCACGCAGGAAACCCCGTTAGTTAAAATAATTTTGTTATTTGATTTTAGTATGTGTTGATCAAACCAGACGTAGTCCGCTAGGACTAAAACTCCTTAAACAAATAGAAACAAAAGCGGTAAGATTAATAATCTTTATAACCATAAGTAATTGTTTTACCAAAGTAAACTTAGATTTTAGTTGTATTTTAATTAAAAACTAAGTTATTTTTTGTTATATCAAACATGTAATCAAACGAAGTTAAGTTTGTAATGTTATTACTTAATAATTTTATTGAAGAATTGTAAATGTAACAATATGGTTATTTTTATATAAATTATAATCTCTGAAGTATTTTCTAAAACTGTGATTAATATATTATCAAATTGAAATTATAAGTATGTTGTTTTTTTTACCTACAAAACACATGAAAAAACATTCTACTAGCAATTAGGCATATGGAGTACTTGTTAGGTATCTTGGGAAAAGCCCATTAATGACCCTCTGCAAGGATATGCAGATGGTACTAACATCATATGAAGACCATATTTCTTGGTAAGTACCTATCATAAATGACGACTGTTGAAGAGGCTGATACAACGCAATTTACAATTAAAACAGTAGTAATTTATATAAAATTGTAAGGTAAAAACCTCATTATTGGCCCCTAATAAATGGGAGCCTCAAAAAGCCAAAAATCAATCATAAATTGCTACCGCGTTTATGTTGATACGTGCTATTCACTTTTTAACAGGCACTATAGGACCGATTAATATATTTTATAATAGCAGTCAATTGACGTCCATTGCTAGACATAAGCGTCCTTTAAATATTTCAGCTACGCGGTCGTCCTGTGCCTCTTTCACCGTTCATCGGTTTCCCACCGCCCTAATCATACATACATAAACGCACGCCTTATCCCGTCAGGCAGAGACAACAGAAACGCCCTAATCAGGGCGAATTTTATACTTCAAATGATAAAGATAATAAGTATTTAAGGTCTATCGTTCCGTTAAGTAAGTACACCTATGCACCGGCATCGGAAGCTAAAAATACATTATTTTATCACAGTATTATTATTTTTGTGTCATACTTTTTATTTAATAAACCTTCAAAAATAATTTTAGCTACCTACTTAACTAAATAATTATAAAGGAGGTCGAGGCCGCACAATTAAAAACATTAACTTTTTCATTCTTCGCTGATTCGATAACGATCATTTCAGCCTCGATTGTTAAACAAATCTAGATCTAGTATTATTTTTAATCAAAAATAAGGACTTCGGTGGCGTAATCACTTTTGTTTATGTGATCTACAAAAATGATTGTCTTGGGGCAATATGGTCGCTCAGCGGAGGCGAGAGGGTAGGAGAAGGCGGACGTAGCGCACGTTGCCTTACCCCCTGGGAGCCCCACATACCCCTCCCGTCCCCCAACGGAAGGGGATGCGTAGACATTTTACCCTGCATTAGGAAATTTAAGGTCGGGTAATAATATAGTAGAAAAACATGTTTATTTTGCTACTGGAGATAGATTACATTTAAAAAAAAAGAAAAAGAAGAAGAAATTACATTTTGACAAAAGAAAACACGACTTTCAGACTTGCACGGCATTCAAACCTGATGCCTGCATTCGCATATTCGCCGTGCCACCTAGCCAGATTTACAAATAAACATTATTGTCTGAACATAAGTTGTTATTGTCATACGCAAGGTCAAATTGTAGTTTTGGCGGTCACTGCTACGTGAATAAAATACAAAATTATACAATTTCACTCAGAGAACGACTATTATGTAATTTAACTAATTATAATAATACCAAAATTGTAAAGGACTTGGCGTAAAAACTAGTAGAGTGCAATGGCATTCTCAATTTCAAGTTTTCCGATGATCTCAGGCACTTCACGTGGGAATCATGAAGATACTTACTCAAAACGTTCTTTGAGATATGAAGGAGCAAAAGGGTTAAACAAAATATTGTAAAGTAATGAAAGAATATGAGTATTCCGGCGAAGTCGAATTGGTAACCACTTGAGCTTTTTACGAAAATCGGAAATGTGATCATACTTGCGCAATCCAAATATGAATCTTATGCAGACATTTTGAAGTCGCTCAAGTTTATCTAATTGGTTTTCGGTGAGGTCTGGATAGCTGGCATCGGCATAATCTAAAATGGGAAGTAAAAGGGACTTTGCAAGAGCAATCTTACTCACTGCTACGTGAATAAAATACAAAATTATACAATTTCACTCAGAGAACGACTATTATGTAATTTAACTAATTATAATAATACTTACCTATTTCTCACACAGCCACACAACACCAGTAGTTCCAAACTTAGCAGAACTTGCTATAAGTACCTATTAGACAACGGATATACACATACATACATCAATACTTTTTTTTGCAAATGCATAACGTAAAACAGACTTGAAACAAGACCAATGGAAACTATCATGTAGGTATACACATAAAAATTTGCATTGAGTAGAAAACGAACTCAAAAACTCCCAAGTATGTAGGTATACGTAATAGCCGTGAACTATAACAAACAACAACGGCACAGGCATAATAGGCAAAGTATTCAATGTGTTTTCTTCATTTATTCAACTTTTTGTTCTTATAAAGGTGTTATTATATTTGGACATTACACAAGAAGGCTTGTCCTTGAAGTGGGATATTGAAGGACTGATAAGGAACAGGAAGAAGATAAGTAAGTATTTATACATACCTATTTTCAACTTTACTTAAATATTTTATTTGTATTTAGAGGACAACCAACCATGGACGTCAGAGATACCAGAACCTCGAAAGTAGATGATTACTAGGGTTTGAGACGCTCAGTATCAGTATACAAAATAAGAAAATCTATGACATAATATCTTATAATGAATGTGGACGAGGCTGAATCTGTTTGCCAGGATCGTGACAAGTGGCGTTCTGTCGTCTCTGCCTACCCCGGACGGGATAAGGCGTGAATTTATGTATGTACCTATGTATGTAAAATCTTATACCAATTCGTCTGGTCAGCGTAGTACCAAATATAGGAACCAGTTTCCCGCCTTCACTGGGGAAATTCATTCTCTGCTTGAACACTACCTGTCAAGAGCGTTTTAGGTACTTCCGTATACATACCATAACGCTGCTTTTCCCTAGATTTTCTTATTTAATAATATAATATTTTTCACATCTTCACATAACGCCATCTACCTAGTCCTATATCTGTACTAATATTATAAATAGGTAAAGTTTGTGTGTTTGTATGTTGGTGACGTTGTAGGGGGTAATCTCTGGATCTACTGAACCGATTTTAAAAATTCTTTCTGTGTTAAATAAGGCCAATTATTGGGGAGTGTCATAGGCTATATAGTATCACGCTATGACTAATAATAGAGGAGCAGTAATGAAATATGTTATAAAGGGAAGCGTTTATTTCACCGCCCAACAAAGTGGGCACGGGTCAGCTAGTCTTGTATATTAGGCAACGGATAATCATAGGGGAAAGGCGTACAAAATGGCATAGGTGGGTTAAATGACATACTCGCATTTCTCCAAAACCATGGATAAAAAAGTTCTCAAAACTACGTACAGAGGACCGCTTAGTAACTCGTCGCAACCTGTCGCTTCGCCAGTGGCCTCCGTTTGGAAGTGTGAAGTGTGCGCTTGATTGTTTGATATTTGCTGTCACGAGTTTTACTCAGGAGGATTTTGATTTGTCGTAAAAGTAAGTATTTTTTACGTTAATTTGTATTTTATTGACGTTAGTTTATTGTAATGTTGTTATGTAACTGCAAGGATGTGTTGAAATCTCAATTGTTTTATTATAATTTTAATTATTGTTTCTTAAACTTAGAAGTTATAAGATGGACAAAATGGCATACCCCTTGTTCCGTTAAAATGGCATAGTATGTCGTTTGACCCACCTATTTTTTTCTTTCAGATAATCAAACATGCCTCGTAATAATTGTAGAAAACGGAGCGAGGCTGGCAACGCCATGGCAAAGGCTATTGAAGCCGTGAATAAAAAGGAAATGCGCTGGTTATCAGCTTCAAAAGTATTTAAGGTTCGCTCCTCCCTCGATTCCGGAGAAGAAAAAAAGGACAGTCACAAAACCCTTAGAGTTTAGTTCGGGCAATGAACAAGATTACTCTTCGTTACAAGTTAATACTGAAGCCGGAGATGATGATGAAGATTGCCTATGCATATATTATAATGACCTTTACTCCAGGTCCAAGCCAAGAGAGGTATGGTTTCAGTGCGTAATCTGTAAAAGGTGGGCTCATGCCTCTTGTGCAGATGTACCAAAGAAGACAAAGATACCTATTTGTTTGCGAACTTTGCAAATAGATACTGGACTGAGTACAAATTTGCTATTCCATTTTGTCCCCACCACGTGTGTCATATTACCCGCCTAGGGTGGACAAAATGGATTTTTTCCACTTTTTTTATAATTAGTCATAATTATTTTGTTTTTGTGTTAAGTTAATTGATCGCCACGATTCTTATTGGTAATGAACCAAAGTATTTAAAGGTACCAAAGCTATTCAAAACTAATAATAAATAAATATTTTATGATTATTTTTGTAACTGGTATGTCATTTTGTACGCCTTTCCCCTACTTACTTTTTTTTTTAAATACATACCTACGTATTTTACACAGAAGACACCCACATTAATGCGCTGATTTGTATTCATGCACACTGACATTTGTATTGAGTGGGAATGGAACCCGAGACCTTTTGCGTTGATGCCACGGACTACACTACACCATAGAGATCGTCATTACAAGTACCTAGGTAATAGAAATGACGTAATAATATTGAAATATAATAGTCGCCATTTTATTGCAATAGACAATACCTTTAGTTATTTAAATATTTGATAATCGGACAACGCTGTATAATGACCACAATTATAATGCTAGCGTAAAGAAATACTTTCTAGAAAATGACCAGCCGTTTAGCGCTATACTTATTAGGCAAAATTACCTAATTTGATATTAATGTTTCATTAGGTAATATGTATAATTTAAGTAAGTATGTAAAACCTGATTCTAAGCATTCCATAGAAAAATAAACTGAGTAATTCATAGATACTCCGTATTGGTATCGGGTCTATTGAGAGTTGAGACCGGTATCCGGTATTGTGCGATTTAGGTTTCAGCCATCCTTTTTATATAATAGCTGTAAGGAATACTTCCACTTTCAGCAATGCGTCATGTCAATTGATGTTTGAAATCCCCCATGACACAGGAATGTTTCCCCCTAGTGCGGTAGATGTCTTTAAAAAGATTAAAACCTACCTTGTTTCGACGAAGAGACGGAGACTACAAAGCACCATTTACTACGATCCTTACAAATATGAAGTGCTTCTTCCACATTTATACACAACTAGCTGATAAGCTGACCCGTGCCCACTTCGTTAGGTGGCGAAAAAAACGCGTTACTTTTTTAAACATATTTCATTACTGCTCCATTCCTATTAGTCATAGCGTGATACTATAGCCTATGACACTCCCAGATAAATGGACTATTCAACACAGAAAGAATTTTTGAAATCGGTTCAGTAGATCCAGAGATTACCCCCTACAACGTCACAAACACACTAACATTACCTCTTTATAATATTAGTATAGATATTTTCATACATACCCTTCGTGTCCAAATGCACATGCCCTTTCTAAACTTATAACAAACCAAAAACAACGTTTGATTTATTTAATTTTTCTATTCTTTATTTTCGGTGGCTCAGACATGTACGTCATAAGCGACCTCTGCGGTTGTAAAATCATAATTTACATAATAATTAGTTAAGTATTAGAAACTTAAACAGTCTTGTCTACACTAGTTAAACAATCTTTAAGATTTAACCCAGTTAATATTAAAATTTCTGTACCTATACTACAAAACTATTTGTCCCTTTTTTATTTGTAAATAAGTGGAAATCCTGAACGGACTTTACGACACAGGGCTGTGTCAGTGTCATAGGCAATTAGGACACAAACTGTTGGTAAATTCTCGTAACTAAAAATCGTTAAAAATTCTGTTAACTTAGTTATCATACTGTCACAATAATTGTGTGTTCTTGTATTTATAAATTAATATTTTTTTTTAAAGTAATGTATACTTTAACTAATCTTAAAACGGCTTTCTTGTAGTTTTTAAAGTGACAGTTTATGTAATCTCTCCATCATAACATTGACACAAACATCTAGGTAATACCTAGAAGAGCCCTACAGACCTTCGACTAACATTAATTTCTCTGTGATGGCATCGCCGGGCTCGATGCAGTCAAGCCTTACTTCCTCTGCACTGCGCTCGTCGACTGGCAGTAGCTGTTTTAATTGATTTATAAACATAGCATATATTATACTTACTAATTAGTCTAGCCTCTAGCCAGAATTATATACCTTCTCCAGATTCTCTTTCATTGCTGGGCAAGCTCTTAGCGGTGATATGGGAAAACTTCACTTATTCGAACGTATTTTATAGCAAACATTTATAGTCTGCTTTATGAATAATTGATGAGTTTATTACACATCCTGTTCAAAAATGTAAGTAACTTTACGACATCAATACTAAGTAAGTAGGTATTATGAATCAGATTTTAGCTTACTTTGCCACAAGACTTGTACCAGTTGTATCTTTACAAATATAAAAAACCTACACTTAAAAAGTGTTCAATGGTCCTTAACTAAATATCAACTAGGTACTAATACTTAGTAATATTAATGCTATCCTAATACTAAAATTAAATACTGGCCAGTAGTAGTTATAATGCAGTGCCAGTGCTCGTAAGTAGTATAAACTAAAATAATAATGACTGCAATTTTAACTATTCTTTGTAGTATAAATAAGTACTGATCGTATGTCTCGAGGATTTTACAGAAATCAATTGAATTATAACAATAAACATTCAGCGTTTGAGAAAAGCACAATCAATCATCCTGCACAGGATTAGAACTCGTATAAGGTAGCTGCATCTCTCAACTACCACAAGATCCAAGCACTTCAGTTTTATAGATCGTGTTTAGTACCTACCTACTTATATACCTATACTGTGGCTTATAAAGACTAGGTAGACTATGACCACAGCTATGACATACCTTTTTTCTTCTGTATACCTATTAGCTAAATATCATCATAACAGCCCATCAATGTCCTACTGCTGGGACGGGCCTCCTCTCGTGACGGAATGATATTTGGCCTACTAATACCATGCTGGCCAGACGGATTGGTACAGGGTTTCATTTCAAGTTTTCCTTCTTTTTATTTCGTTAAGATGATAGTCCCTTAGTTTTTACGACACCCGTGGGATGAGATGGGGTGGCGACATAATGTATTCTTACTCCTTCACCACACGGACATAGCTAGGTATATTATGATTAAATTAATAAGTTTATAGATTAAGTAAATACCTACAGACCTTACTATACGAGTAACATACCCTTTGTTTGGAAAAACTTTCTATTATATTGTAATATCATGATTTATACTACCTAGTCTGTAGTGATTGAATACTACCTAAGTAAAAATAGTAGATAGTACATTTGTGTATTTTTTTAAATAAAAAAACTAGTTTTTAAACAAATTAATTTATTATGAAAATATTTGGCTTTATCGGTTCACTAGCTTAAATTATATTTACATAGGATAATACGTAATTATTATGCTTCAATTATTATTAGCTGTTGATAGTGACCTCATCTGTTTGATAATTATAATTAAAACAATAGCTAGAAGGAAAATGTACAACTTTACAAATTATATTAATAACCGGCTCTCCTTATACAGAATGTAAAAAATATTAAGTATAACTTTATATTTAGATATTGTAGATTCGTATAATTTTGTAGAAATATGAATTTTGTAGATAGGGAGTGTCACATGGCACTTAGTATTATCAGAGCTAGCGATAACCCAACCAATGCATAACGATAAAAAACTGAGGAAGACTGGCCTTAATTATTTTGATATAAATAAATCTATTACTGTTATTCTTTTAATTTTTTTCATTAAAAAGCGTATCAAAAGATTATAGAAAATACGTCATGATTTCATTAATCTTTGGCTGGTCTGCAATGCAGTTGCAGATAAAATTTGAATATCACATTAATTTATAAATTTATCGATACTATTTATCTTTCTTACGTCCTAGTAGTTTGTCCAAGAAACTACGTTTCCTTTTCACCTTTTTAGTTTTCTTCTTATTTTCTAAATCGTCACCTTCTGCTGTCATTTTTTGGATAAGAGCTGGTATACTTAAATCTACGACATGGTCCAAGGGTGGTTTCTTAGCGGATTCTCTACTAATCTGTCTCTGGATAGTTGACAGCTCTGTCACTTGGTCTTGTTTCTCTTCTAGTTCAGTTTGTGATGTCTTTGACTCGTTCTCATTGGAAGTCCCGGCTCCACTTAAAGAATCATCGCCATTCTCAACGATTTTCGTTTTATTTTCTTCATCCTTTGAATCACAAACATCTCTAACTGTATTTCCATTAAGTTCGGGCGTTGGCTCGCTGTTATCCTTCTTCTCGAACACGTCATCGTCACCCGGTTTATCAACTTTTTCATCGTGTATTTTCTTATCACCGCTATCAATACTATCGGCAACACTAGAACTAGATTTAGGTACAGACGCTACAACTCTAGGCTTTGTAGGAGGCAGTTGCCAGTCGACCGGCTTACGTTGTGGTGAATACCTTTTCAATAACTCCTCAAAAATCTTCTGATGGTCTACCTTCGTAGGGGATTCGTTATTATTTGTCAAACTAAGGTGCCTCCTTTTCTCAGGATCTTGATTCTCTTTACCGCCATTTATTTCTGTTTCACCAAGATCCACTATCACTTTACGAGTCGGCGTCGGAGTCGTGTATGGTTCAGCGAACGGGAATTTATATAGATTAGGACTTTCAATTTTATATTTTGTAGGTGTACTATGTACCGGCATGGAAGCACGAGTGCCGGAACGATTAAAAGGACTGGTACTACCTGGCTCGTGCAAATTTGAAGTCATAAAATCCCGCCGCAGCTTTGACAGGCGCCGAGTCCTTTCGGTCATTGTATGTCTATACTCCACATCGTCACTTTGGTTCAACTCTGACGTAAAGTTATCAGAGTATTTCCTCGGCCGAAATTCAAATTCTCTCTCGTCCGTCCTCGACTCCCTCATGCTGGAGTATCCAGGAGTATTACGTTTAAAATTAGAAGTAGTTTTACCGTGATTAGAGGTAATGATAGGTTCCACTTCCTTGTATCCGGGCACTACGCTAGTGGGCGACGCCGGCGGCAAGAACACGGTGTCGTATTTGTCGAACACTTCACGTCGCTGACTGAACTGGTCCACGCCGATCATTTCCCGCGACTTCACACTCATCGTAGGCGATTTAGCCGTCATTTCCGTTCAATTACAAACCGCAACACTTTGTTATTGATACTATTTTCCTGTAAACACTGTATTTCTATTTTAGAACGACGCACATTATGACTTCACCGGTAACATCGCGGCTATAACAGTACACGTCTATATATTAAATTGGACAATAAAGGTGGCACGGCCGTCCGCATAAGGCGAGCCGTTCGCGATATATGTCGAGTGATCAATAGAGTGGATGCGATAAGATACGAGCGTCGTACACAGCACCGCTTTAGCTATTTCTTTATCTTTCAGCAGTCGAAACAGTTGAGTAAATATAACTAACAGAACACAATCGCGTACGTAATTAATAGCGTAGCAAGTGAAAGCGTGCGAGGCGGCAACCGATCGCCGACCGACTCACATTATATAATGAATATTAAAACACAAATGTCCCAAATTCGTTAGAACGGCTTAGCACTATTGTTAGAATCCGTGGAACGCGAATACGTTTCTATAGACTGTTTGTTTAACAACACTGTCAATATTTACTTGTCAATTGGTATTTATCATTTGATTCACTGTCATTAGGTAATTGCTAAATGAATAGAAAACCGCTTCACACAAACGACTATATTATACTTGCAACTATCAACGGAGAGATAGCGTAGATTATGAATAGTTTTAAGCACATCTCAACATAGAATTCTAAGAAGTATTGCTCCCGTCTAGAGATCACATTCGAATGCAGTTTCGTGTATGTTTACCTCACACGAGTTTCGTTCAAAGAACCGTTAGAACTAAAATTGTTGAAGTTGTTAGCGCTCGCGGTGAGAAATATTTGAGCTATACAATGGATTCTAACACAATTCAAGTCTATCATATTTTTTGCTTTTATCAAGGCTATGATAAGTACGATGTTATAAACTATACTTACTCACGTGTTTCTTTTATGTATTGGTTGTTTCTAGAATGTTAACAGATTACTTAAAGCGTAAACATAAAAATATTTATCTATAAGCATCTTAATATTGACATCACAATCATGAAAGTTCACATGTGTAGGATAAGTTTATAATCACCCTTCACTTTTGACGGGATTTATATATAGTTATTTGTCTAAATTTAGATACGGAGTTCATAGAACGATAGAGACGCTTTGTATAGATATAAAATGTGTACTTAAATTAACAGAATGAAATTAGCCGGAATGACTAACATACCTGGGGATTATTTAATTATTTATAAACGTTCGTTTTTGTTTACACTATAACTATTACTCATCTAAATATTATAATAGCTATTCACTTACCTCATTTTATACCTACACGAAATATCTAGTTTGTGTTTTGTTTTGTTTATTCTTTTTATTAAACAGTATTACTTAAATAAAAAAAAAATGATAATGCATAACATTATAAACAGTTTAAATAGCGTCCCTAACATTATCAAATATTTGATATTATAGATATAGATTTTAATAATCTTTATATAGGATTGTTTTTAACAAACATGAAATTAAAGGAACTAAAAGACATCTTACAGACTTCAGTAGAACTATTTGTGGATCATATTGGTACCGACCCGGAACTTAGTGCACAGTCGCGACAGTTGCGCATGCTATTTTGTGTAATTTACTAAATATACTTTCCTTAGAAGTAGGAACGTCATTTAAATAACTAGTAAACATGATCATCAAAACAGGATATTAATGTCCCACTACAGAGACATCACTTCTTTAGTGCAAGGAGAAAATCTTGGTCTCGGGTTCGATTCCCGCTCAATGCAAATCTTTGTGTGCATGAACATGATTGTTTGCATTGGTCTGAGTGTTTTCTATGTATAATATGTATGTATGTACCTATTTACAAAAAAAAGTATTTAAGTATGTTTATCCTTTGTCTAGTACTCATAGTACAAGCTTTGCTTAGTTTAGGACTAGGTGGCGATGTGTGAATGTGTGAGGATTATTTATTTATTAGCACAATGCTGTGCAGAACAGTTTTTAACCCATCTTTCTTTTGGAGAAGATAATCTACAAAGTTCACTCTAGCATTTACGAAACTCATGAAATGAGGTGTTTTACTCCGTCACCACTTCACGGAGAGTTTTGTAAGTTAGTTTTTGTTAGTCTGTATCATCCCATTGTTAGACAAAGACCTCTTCAATTGACTTTCACAGGTCTCGGACCTGACAGACGGATGGAGACTGGCCAGTGAAGGCCAGTCTATGTGCCAGTCTTGCCACCTCTTTTGTAGTGCTGATTCGCTGATTTATGGATTGTAAGTACCTATAGTATTATTTATGTTATCTATTGACATTTTAAATGTACACGTATACAGATAGGTATCAACCACTTGTAAATATGATGTTGGTAAATGCATTGATAAAAGTAGAGGCAAGGCAAGTAACAATTTATTGATAATACTTACGTTGGTAAAGAATAAAGATAAGATTTCACCAATTGTGGACTTTATGCTGTAACCTCATTTCTGTGTGTCTGTTAGAAGGTATGCCAAGTTCAAGTGGATGTATGCCTACTACTTATTAGCTAAGTAGCCGTTCTTAGGTCGGTATAAGATGCAGAACAGTAGGTGATGTTTTGAAAATATAAAGTTTTGACTTATGTTCCGTGCCCGTCAGAACACACATCATAGCTCATAGCCACAGTCATAGCTCTCTCTCTCATCAGCGTAGGTCATAGCTCTGTATTTTTACTAGTTACTACAAGAGCCTTAATGCCGTCTGTCCGCCATGTGAGATGACTATTTAAACCGCGTCATCTGGATAACATACTAGAATCTTCCAACCGCTGCCTGTCGGCGCTACATCAGTCTGATTTTATTGAAGAGGTGCACATACAGTGTGTTATACTGCACCTCTTCAATAAAATAATTATATTACATCGTTTCTCTTATCTCATCTTTCTCTACATACCTACTTACAGTCGTGATCGATCGAATAAACATAGAGAAAAAAGAATCTAGAAGAATGTAGGTGTTTAATATATTGCTATTTTCATAATATCACCTGTGCATTTTTACCAAAAAACTGGGTGAACAGGTTAACTATTGACATTAACATAATTACTTAATTAGCTGTGGCTAATGAATGCTGATACCTATCGAAATTTAAGTGCCTGTCTAACTGCTAGCGAGCAGCGAGTAATACAGAAAAAGATTTTGCTTGAAACTTCACCATGTAGATACTATAGTTTTAGTTAGTCTACTATGTCACTGGTACCTAAAGATTTTTCCTACATATATGTGATAAGTATTTTTTCCAATGAAAGATAGCAGTTCTAATCTAACTGAAAGTTATCTGAATTCCATAAAGTTTTATTCAAAGTGGTACCTACTCATAGTAGGTATATTAGATGTTTTCTTTATGATAAAAAAATAAAATTTATTCAATAAAATTTAACCTACTGTATGTAATATTAATAAGGGTTTGTTATTTGGGCAAGGGGTAACACTAAAAGCTCAGAAATATTTAGAAGAGTGAAGCTGTAGACATCTGTAGACCTTAATTGCTAAAAAAATATATAGAAAAAAGCAGAACACTTGATAGTTGTTACCTATTTAGGTAGTTGTTACCTAAGTAGGTAACAACTATGAAATAAAAAAATATTCACGGACATCTCTACACACCGCCATCTGTTCTCAAAGTGGCCTTGGCTTAACCTGCTTGTGTTATGGGTAACAGAACAACGAGTATTAGTACTTATACTTTTTTTTGTAAATACATAGGTACATAATTATACATGAAACACTCAGACCAACAAATAAACATGTTCATGCACACATCCAGTGTAATTTATATCTTTATAAATACTCTAAACTCATAAAAAATAGAAACTAATATCAATTTGATTTGGTGTTCACCCGAATTAATCGCTATTCGTTGTCGGTGGTACAAGTGCTTTTTGCGGCCGTGGCATATTGGACGTGGTTCAAATGCGGGCTGTTGATATTGAATTTTATGCATTCAATCTTTTCATTAAAGAATTCGAACATTACAGACTGTGTTGCCTAAATTACAAACTGTAAGTGAATACTTAAAATTCCCACTTTAGGGATAGTCCTGCTGGATTGAGTTGTGTAATGTACCTATGTAATATTGTTGCGTTGGAGGTCAGGTTTTGTATCTGCTTGGTTCCCCGGAACAAATAAAATTTACATCGGTCCTATTACCTATACTATATATTTAAACTGACCACATCCAGTGCGAGTGTGGTTTTCTTCCTATCAAAAAATAATGCCAATAGCATCGTGTTCATCGTGTCTGTTCTCTTGCTTGCAGTGAAACATACTCCAGACTACTTTGGAAGACGCCGTTCTTACTTTTGGTCAGTAAAATTAAAACTACAAAGAGTTAACAAATACCTACCATACTATTGACATCGAATGCCCGCGTTTTTGAGAACATATTCTTGACTTTCAGAAAATGAGATCTTCAGCGGTAAAGGGTAGGTATTTATTTATTCCTGGGATGGGATAGGGACACCCTAGTAGAAACCGACTAAGGGACTATCTGTGAATATTACCAGTACATAGAAAGAAGGAAAACTTGAAATTAAACCCTATACCAATCCTACTGGCCAGCGTGGTATAAGCAGGTCAAGTATCCCTCCGTCACGGGAGGAGGCCCGTCTCTGCACTGGGACATTAATGGGCTGTTATGATGTTAATTCATTCCTGTACTACTAGGTACTCCTTTTTAACATTTTTAAAAGACTTTTTATACTTAGGTACAACAAAACAACGGCAAACAACCTAGAGAAATTGGTACGTTCGACATCGTGATTTCGTAAATGAGTCAGATGAAGCATGGTAAATAGGGCAATACAATCATTCCGATAATGAAATAAGAATAGAAAAGAAAAAAGTCAGTCAGATCCCACGGATATCCGAAAATACACCCACAAATGTATCGGATATATTTAGAATTACGTTTTGTTAAATTATTACTGTGGATGCCTGTGTCGAAATTTATTTGTTGGTACTGTATTGGTACTTCCTTACTGTTATTACGAATTAAGAAAACTTGTAGTTTGATTCGTGTAGTATAATGTATCTTTTAATCAATACCTACTCAAAAGAGTATACCTAATATACTTAATAATTAAAGTAAAAAAATATATATATATATTTCAGCAGACCACATTTGAGACCATGGCCAGCCTGTGTCGAAACGTCAAGCTAAATAAAGGTAAACAGTTTGCCGCGGTAATCTCCCATATATTTAAGTATTATTTATAATACATTTGACTTTAACAATAAAAATAAAAGATGAGGGAAAATGGCACCTCGAATTTCAAAATTTTAAAAATCTTCTATCATCATAACAGCCCATTAATATCCCACTGCAGGGACGGGCCTCCTCCCGTAAAGGAGGGATATTTGGCCTACTAAAACCACGCTGGCCAGACGGATTGGTATAGGGTTTAATTTCAAGTTTTCCTTCTTTTTATTTTGTACAGATAACATTCACCGATAGTCCCTTAGGTGGTTTTTACGACACCCATGGGATGAGATAAGGTGGTGACATATTGTACTCTTACTCCGTCACCACACGGATAGTATACTTTACCTATATATTTCTTTAATTGTTCGTATATCTGTGGCTACGAACAAAAAAAAACGAAGGGGAGAAGACTCGAAAGATAGGATGCCACCCATATTCTTAGTGTTTGGTGTCAGTTAAAATTTAAATAAATCAAGTAGTATAACTGAAGTAAGCATAGTAAGTAAAATATCTATGAATAGCTGTCTTACCTAATTAACATAGTTTTAAAGCGTTTCTTTGTACCGACAAATGAAGCTAATTCATTAATCACATCTGTTAATTAGACCCTGAACTAGATTTAAGATCTAATAAGCGATACTCATTGTTTTGTGTTATTTTGTACAAAATTTAAGTAAGTATACTCATTTACGTACATTATACTTCGCTAAGTGTCTCTCTATTAACAGAATAGATAAAGATAAAAGCCTTTAGATTTCTCTTTGTAAGTACCTAAGTATTTTTAATGTAAAAGGGTCCTTCTAATTTAGGTATTTAGCCTATTAACAAATAATGGATAGGTATGTTTCCATCAGGCTAAAGCTCCAACTATCAAATATTAAAAAGTGCGTCCGTAATAAAGGTCATCGTGTGTCGGTCCATCGCGTGAGGGTTCTGTCCGCCCTGCCTTTTCCGGTAAGCGGTTATCGTTCTAGAACCTATTGATATTTTTTACTCCATCATATTTCCCAAAATCATTTATCATAATTCCTGAACCACTTTAATTTGCTTTCTTATTTTTTTTAAAAAGATACACTGATCGATCCTTGTATAGCGGATCTTTTTAACCGACTTCAAAAAAAGGAGGAGGTACTCAATACGGTTGTATTTTTTTTGTGTTTGTTACTTGATTTCTCGAAAACGGCTAAACCGATTTGAAATTTTTTTTCACACTCTACATTCAGGCTTAAGACTGTCATTTTTGGATCTTTCAAATAATTTTCTCGCGTGAGATTCGAATCCCCGACCTTGTGAGCGCATACACAACTAATTTGTCACCGAGACATTTAATAGTTTTTTATCGAATCCTTGATTTGACCTAACCATATTGTTGTACAATTTAACAAATGATACGGTAAAATCCGAAGGTCAGAGACCTTACAATATGGTGATCTCATTCCAGTTAATTTGCATGCACATTTGGGGGATTGGCCTTTACTTTTGACCATGAATGGAGCGCACACGCCTACGTACGTAGACGAGCTTCAATATGTTAGCGATTGCCATTCATTGAATACTTCAATTTAGACAATATGTTGCTTTGATACCTACGGTATTATTGGTAAGGTGGTGCAAAAAATTTTTATCATCATCATTATAACAACCCTTTAATGTCCCACTGCAGGGACGGGCCTCCTCCCGTGACAGAGGGATACTTGGCCTACTATATACCTACCTATTATTATAAATATTATTATATACCTACTATTATAAATATATTATTGTAGATACCTATACATACTTTAACACATTGTGTTACACACCAAATAATGCATAAGAACAAATGCAAATGAAGAGTCCGCGTACAATTGATACTTAGTCTCATCACCAAAAATTTTGGTTAGAGTCCCATAAAAGAAAAAAAATATAGACGTAACTCCCGCAGTAGGAATCAATTCTTTTTTATGACATAGAATTAATTGTCATAAAGAACTACTAGGATCAGCACAATCATTTATGGATCACTCAAATATATAGTGATCGCATGTGTGATTACTTACGCAGAGGTTTCGGGTTCGATTCCCGCCCAATGCAAATCTTTGTGTGCATGAACATGACTGTTTGCATTGGTCTGAGTGTTTCTATGTATGTACCTATTTAAAAAAAAAAAGTATTTAAGTACGTTTATCCGTTGTCTAGTACCCATAGTACAAGCTTTGCTTAGTTTGGGACTAGATGGCGTTGTTTAAATGTGTGAGGAATATTTATTTAATATTTATTGTAAACCCCATGCCTCGTGGGCACCAGCTGCTTATCGCGCATACTGTCTTTGTGATCACCGTACTACAGGGCCTTTTGAAAACGACAAAATGTTGGTACAATTAGTTTACATCTTTTATCGACATTATTAGTTTTCAACCAACCCTTACAAGACCAGGGTTATCAACGAATTATTAATGTAGAGAATTTTTTAGACCGGTCATATTTGGCTTCTGACGTGAAAAGCGACGTTAAGCTTGAAATTTTAATGACCTCACTACTTCACACTACATTTGAAGGATATGCCATAGACTCTATACATATCTAATAATAGAATAGAATGTATGACTAATTTCTCAAATCGTGTATTGAATAGGTATGTTTTGTCCATCGGACGAGTAGGTAGGTAGGTGTCAATGTGTCAATGATTCTAACTAAAGGCTAATTTATATTCTTAAGAGCATATATTTTTATAAACTCTCTCATTATTGAATATGTTAACAGAATTAATAAATAAGTAATAGCCATTCTTCATAAGTCACAACCCAAAAATTACGTTAGGTTATAAAAAGTAATAAGTAGGTACTTATATTATTCTAATGTTTCATTTTCTTAATAAAGTTTAAATAGATCAAAACAAAACGATATTTATTTACCTTTTTTATTTGACCTTTCCTTTTCAGGTTACACTGCTTTTAGTCTCAAGCTCAACCTGCTTGGCACAGAGTAGGTACCTAGATACTTTTAATCTGACTGGATAGGCGGGTTCTTCTTCAACTCGACACGAGAGACTGATCACACGTGTGTCCAGTTGGTGAAACTTTAAATTAGTACTAATTATTTTTTCGTCATTTCGACATGCCAAGGTTTTTATGTATGTCCACATAGTGAAATTTAAAATAAATTACTTTTATGTTTTCGTCAACTGGACACACTTAGGTTTTTTACAAAAAAAGGTACAGTCAGGGTAAAAATTGAAATAAAAGAAATGTGTAACAATCAAATATTTATTAGAGGATTTGTTAATATAAAGGCAAGCATACTTAGCTAGATCTGAACATTCTAAATATACCTAATAATTTAAAATCATCACAGAAATATCAAATAACTTAACTTAGAAAAATATATTTTTTTCTTTTTAAAGCTTGAACTCAATGACTTTTTTAATATTGAACGATACACTCCACTCCTATACAAACTTAAATTTACCTACTAGTTGCAGTTTGCAGTGTAATAAAACTGGTTCCATGTTGAAGATTATAGACAAGCATAGTAGGTAACATGGTAATAGTGACTTTCGAACACTATCGGTTTTAAAAATACAATCTTTATAAATTCATAAATGGTGAATAATTACAAAATTACCTGTGCCTAGCAGTAGGACATTTAGAGGACAATGATAATTCTGATTCAAAAAAATTATCTGTGTGACAGTACTTTGTTATGAATTCGGGTAAAATGTGAAGCGTGCGTTCGCCCAGCAAAAAAGTATCGCTTTACAAGAATTGAATGATACAGATAATTAGACCCTTGTCCCGTATAAATGTGCCCCTAAATTAAAAATTCGAGCGTCCAGAGGCTTCAGAGTTATTTAAGAAAAACAAATTCTGCTGCACGAACGTTCGCCCAGCAAAATATTTTTTAGTTAATGGGTCTAGCTAGATATAAAATATGCAGAAATATAGCTTGTATTCGAGCCTAGATGTGCCGTGAAAATAAAATTCGAGCGTCATAAGGTTTCAGAGATATTACAATTTTTGCTGGGCGAACGTTCAGGCGATTGCTATATTATCGGAAACGGCTGGACGTGAAGTCAAAATTTTTTGTATAACGGATAGAGCATAATTCGAGCCTCTATAAGCTGAAATTTACATTAGTATAACTAGCACGGCTCAAGAGTTATTACTTGATTACTAAAAAAATTTTAGGAGGCTCTATGTCTCGAACGAAGTAAGGTGCGGTTTTCAAGTTTGTGTTGACTGGTACCTGTTATTGAATCACATGATCCTGCAAAGTTTCGCCAGGAAAATACCTAATATTGTAGAGTTTTTAATGATTTTCCTCTTATTTTGAGGTTATCTTCAATGAAATTAGTTACAGCCCCGAGACTCTAGCTTTCTGTAAGCTGGCATGTTATACGTTTCAATAAAAATTAAAGCGCTTTTTGAAGAATACATATGCATAAAATCAGGTGAATATAGCCATTAGTTTAGATGTTATGACTAGAAACCACGATCGACATCTTTTGATAGATTAACCGACCAAATTCGAATGGACATTAAAAAGCGGCCGCACGATACTTCAAGCTATCCTTTCACACTTACTCGTATTATAATGACAGTTTGAGTACAGATGCGAACAGAATTGTATTAAGGACATGAAAACATGGTGTATAAACATGTTTATGTTCAATGAATGAGTTTTTTATACAGTTAGTAGGGATTAGGGAAATCAGTTTAGGTAGAAAATAAAACAAAATACTTAATATTATATTTTGTAATTTGCCATAAACAGTCTTGGTATATACTTATGTAGTATCTAAGTTTAAAAACTTGTAGGTCTAATATTGTACCTTACATTTTACTGTTTCTTATACATACTTATTATTTGTATTACCTCGACAAAATAAATAAACTGGCATTGTGTTTTAATTAAATTTACTATGTAAATAATCATACTTAGATCAATTTTTAAGAGTCCCTTTCACAAAATACCGACGTTGAAAAAACGGAACCCTTATAGGATCACTTTGTTGTCTGTCTGTCTGTCAAGACCACTTATCTCAGGAACGCGTAGAAGTATCAAGCTGAAATTTACACCAAATACTAAGGTATGTTGCATCTAAGAGCTGTAACAAAATCAAACTCCTTATCCAACGCAATCAAGAGATTTCGCCGTTTTTGTCGCAAATTTTCAACGAGCAAGGGTAAAAGCCTACAGGCTACTTCCAGTCTACCTACAAACTTGAAATTTGGCATGAAGCAAGGTCTCATAGTACATGTAAAGGGAATGTTCAGAAAACCATACATTTTTACTACCATCATTTATTATATTTTGATTTTATGTTATAGAATTTTGGCGGGAAAATAAGTCGTGACGTTATAGCTTTTTTGACAAATGAAAAAAAATAATAATAAATAATAAAATTAGTCGTAAGTATAAATAATTGCATGTGGCGTACATCTCTTATGACAAGTTTGTATTTTAGTGTGCAAATCATCATAACATTCAAATGTTTTGCTTATTTTTCTATAACAATGCGCTCTGTAATGGCCAACATCTGTAGGATTTGCAGCAGGCTCAATTCAATAATGGCTAATATTAAATACCAATAAAATAAAATTAATTGTTTTGATCATGCAAAGAGTAACATTTCTTCGTAACAGAATAAGGAACTGGAACAAAGTGGTATTTATAAATGAAACTTTAAATGTTAAACACACCAAGTTAAAGTCTTGGACGGATAATACTGCGTCCAGTATCACAGTACTTGTTAGAAAAAGCGGTCGATGAATATTATGTGTACTATACCTCATTTATTAATTACCCTTACACGTACCTATCCCAATCTTAACTTTAAAAGTATGTAAATTAAAAATATCATATTATCAATTCTCTACGCATCTGTACTATTGAATTTTCATTATAATACGAGTAAGTGTGAAAGGATAGCTTGAAGTATCGTGCGGCCGCTTTTTAATGTCCATTCGAATTTGGTCGGTTAATCTATCAAAAGATGTCGATCGTGGTTTCTAGTCATAACATCTAAATTAATGGCTATATTCACCTGATTTTATGCATATGTATTCTTCAAAAAGCGCTTTAATTTTTGTTGAAACGTATAACATGCCAGCTTACAGAAAGCTAGTCTCTCGGGGCTGTAACTAATTTCATTGAAGATAACCTCAAAATAAGAGGAAAATCATTAAAAACTCTACAATATTAGGTATTTTCATGGCGAAACTTTGCAGGATCATGTGATTCAATAACAGGTACCAGTCAACACAAACTTGAAAACCGCACCTTAATTTGTTCGAGACATAGAGCCTCCTAAATTTTTTTTAGTAATCAAGTAATAACTCTTGAGCCGTGCTAGTTATACTAATGTAAATTTCAGCTTATAGAGGCTCGAATTATGCTCTATCCGTAATACAAAAAATTTTGACTTCACGTCCAGCCGTTTCCGATAATATAGCAATCGCCTGAACGTTCGCCCAGCAAAAATTGTAAAATCTCTGAAACCTTATGACGCTCGAATTTTATTTTCACGGCACATCTAGGCTCGAATACAAGCTATATTTCTGCATATTTTATATCTAGCTAGACCCATTAACTAAAAAATATTTTGCTGGGCGAACGTTCGTGCAGCAGAATTTGTTTTTCTTAAATAACTCTGAAGCCTCTGGACGCTCGAATTTTTAATTTAGGGGCACATTTATACGGGACAAGGGTCTAATTATCTGTATCATTCAATTCTTGTAAAGCGATACTTTTTTGCTGGGCGAACGCACGCAAATGTGAACGTGTGTCCAGTTGACGAAAACATAAATGTAATTTATTTTAAATTTCACTATGTGGACATACATAAAACTTTGGCATGTCGAAATGACGAAAAAATAATTAGTATTAATTTAAAGTTTCACCAACTGGACACACGTGTGATCAGTCTCTCGTGTCGAGTTGATGAAGAACCCGGATAGGCGATGTTACAGCGAAGCAGTTAGGATAGACCAATTTTCATCTACTTACTCTCGAATACTTTGTGTTATATTATTGACTAAGTATAGTGACTGTTATTTCTGCATTGGTGTTGATGTTCAAAAAACAGTTTTTCCCTCACCAGTCGACTGACCACGGCCTGTGTGGTGTCTAATCACCAAGCAAAAACGTAAATTGCATGCCCGTTAATTCCAATTAACGTTAACGTAAGTACCTGTAATGTTTAAAATCATGCTACACCATAGTTGTATAGTTACAATTAAATAAAACAGATACCTACATTTATATGAAGGAAAATTCAAATGGACAACGATACTCATGTTACACCTACTCAACATTATAATTATTTATGTCTAAATCATAATAGGTAGGTACTATAACGACTCAGAAAAAGCTAAGAAAGATACTTAGTAAGTATTACTTAGTCTTTGTTATAACGTTAACATCCTCAAATAAAACAACAATGCAAAACTCTTAGGCACAATGATTTTTATAAAGCGAGTTACAAATTTAAAAGTTCTGAGTCGCCATAACTGCGGTTAGGAGGACATTCTTAAATACTTGTATGTATCTAAGCGTTCTTAATCCGTCAGTGCTCGCCATCATCATGGTATTTTATCAGTTTATCTGTACTATGTAAGTGAACTCACTGCTTGCTTAATTATAAATCTATTAAGCTGTTGATAAGCCGTTCGGCTAAGAACAACAAGAATCATTTTGAAACAAAAAAAGTTGATAACAATACTTTTTACATTATCTAGGGAAGTTTTATTTAAAATGTTGTTGCATGTTTTTTAAACATCATGAACCGAGTATTTAGTTCTTTTCAGGATTGCGAGGTAAAGGCTCGGGGGGCCTATAAGTTTGTTCTTTACGTTGATCGCATTGCATCATAGATCATCCTCCAGTGGCGAAAGAACTAATAATATCACGCTGGCCAGAAAGATTTCTCAAGGGGCTTGTGACAAGTTTTGTTTTCTTTTAGATTTAATTATTTTAATTATTTCAAAACAGTTCTAAAGGTTTAACAATAACAACTCGTATTTTGAATAAAGCAACCTTGGCATCGCATATTGATAACGTCAAAATTCTAAAATATTTTTCGTGCAAATTTACCTTCAAAATAGTACCTACCTATTCCAAAAAGTTTTCGTACCTATTGACTTTACTGCTGCGGCTGACTAAGCCCGATTTACACATCGACAAGTACAGTTAAGTAGTAAGTAGTTGATTAAGTTGATTTAAGTAGATCTCCATCCTATTTTTTGGTGAGTTAAGTGGGCGAGACGCGAGAGAAGGGGCTACTTCGTACTTAACTCGCCAAAAAATAGGATGGAGATCTATTCAAATCAACTTAATAAATTAACTCGCAACTTGTCTATGTGTAGTACTTGTTTATGTGTAAATTGGGTTTAAGGGTAATGGAATAGTGCGTGTTTCTACATAATAGATGGCTAAAGATTTGCTGGACTGGAACAGCTTGGTTTGTTCTTATAAGATTACAGTTCTGTATGTAATTATATACTTAGTTAATTTAATTGGTCCGATCATTCTCTTCATAGCCATAATACACTTATTATATTTAATTACAAAGTATTAATTTTATGGATTCCCATTCGTGGGTGTTGTAGGAAGTAGGAACGCTATTATCTACCGCGAGTATGATTAAGCATTAGGAATGTACAGGCGAATATTATAAATAGAACTTCCTGTTGTATTAAATACATTAATATAAATATTGTACAATATTCATGTCATGAGGAAAATGGGTTATTTACCTACTTTATTTAAGAGATAATTGTATTAATTATTAAGCTAAATACACACTTAGATACAGATACAATAAGCAACGCGTTGTTACCATGTTATCGTGGGTTACCTTTTAGAGGCCGCCCATCCGCCTTTAACCCAGATAGGTGTGTCATGAGAAAAGGGTGTGTGCCGAAAAGATGGTGACACGGTCTACCGACTAAAATGTACGGTTTTCCGAAGAGACAGCTCTGCCAATTAATGAATAAAATTCCTCACACATTCAGACAACGTCATCTAGTCCTAAACTAAAAAGAGCTTATACCATGGGTACTATTTTTCATACTACATATTATACATAGAAAACACCCAGACCAATGCAAACAATCGTGTTCATGCACACAAAGATTTTCATTGAGCGGGAATCGAAGCCGAGGCCTTTGCGTAGCAGCCATGTTATATAACAATATGCCACAGAGGTCGTCAATTATTTATTTGTGAACATGAAATTTTGCTTTGGCCATTGTTTTCTATGCATGAATTTATAATAACGTATGTCTATCCGTTGTTTAGTACTACCTTAGCTTAGATGGGACTAGATGGCGTTGCGTGAATCATCAAAACAGCCCATTAATGTCCCACTGCAAGGACGGGCCACTTCCCGTGACGGAGGAATACTTGGCCTACTAATACCAAGCGGATTGGTACAGGATTTAATTTCAAGTTTTCTTTCTTATTATTTCGTAATGTTAATATTCACGGATAGTCCCTTAGTCGGTTTTTACGACACCCTTGGGATGAGATAGGGTGATGACATGTTGTATTCTTACTCCGCCACCACACGGTTGCGTAAATATGTGAGGAACATTTATATTAACACGTTCCCAGTGCAGTGTACCATATATGGTACACGTGCCTTGTTTTATTATTGTGTCTGCTGGCGGCACTGTGAAAGGGTTAAGTAAGTTTTTACAAGTCATATGACCATTATGCAGAATTCGTAAGTATACCTACTAGTACTTGTATTTATTATTAACATTGCTATTATTAACATTGCTATCTCGCTAAATAGTGACTAAATTTAAGAGGCGTTTATGAGTAAGGGGGTAAGTTAATATATATTTTTGTCTGTTTACACAGGGCTTGGTACGTTAAATAGAAACACGCTTGTAGGAAACGACAACAGCACAGCAGCAACGTTTCGTCGAATCATAGAATGATGACGAAACGTGCTTTCTATGAATAGTGACTTCTATTAGCTGAACTTTCTATTATGTAGTACTAAAAGTACAGGCGTATTTCTGTTTGACGTTCCAGGCGTTCACACATTTGTGTGTGATATGGGAGTAAGAATACATGGTGTTACTACTTCGTCTTATACTATACATGTCGTAAAAAGCGACTAAAGGAAAGTTCGTAGATATTAGCACAATAAAATAATAAAAACTTAACTGTTAAACTAATATTTTCAACGCGTTGCATATGTAAATTGGAAATGTGAACAGCTCAATCAGCTTGAGACCACCGCCGAAACTTCAAGCAAAATAAAGATCAACACCATGCTGCATTCGACGACCTTTGTGGCGTAGTCGTTATATTACATGACTACTACGCAGAGGTCTCGGGTTCGATTCCTGTTCAATGCAAATATTTGTGTACATGAACATGATTATTTGCATTGGCCTGAGCGTTTCTATGTATAATATGTATGTATCTAAGTATGTTTATCTGTTGTCATAGTAACAGCTCTGTTTCGTTTGGACCTATATGGCGTTGTGTGAATGTGTGAGAAATATTGATATTTATTTATTTTCCCGATTACATATCTTTTTAAAATTTTATCGTCTAGTCTGTGTGGTATGAGTAGGTCAATTTTATCACCTTTACTGGAGTAAAAGACCTTGCTGTGGGCCATTGAAGGGCAGATAACATAGGAATATAAATAGGTTTGTATGCTTTCTGTGTGTATAAGCTATCTATATTTATTTGTCAAGGAGTGGCAAGTGTATAGGCGTTAAACAAATTCAATGCTTCAGAACGATAATCGAAAACTATTTTAAACTTAGAATTTGATCAATGTTCTAATGGAAGATATTTTTCATGTTACTTTTTTCACAAGCTCGCATCGTGATTGATAAATTATGATTGATTATTCAATTATTAATCATTGTAATCAACTATGTTAACCTATTTTATTAAATAGCTTTATCTTATTTCAATAAACATTGAGAATGCTAAATATGTTTATTTTATTTTATAAGTCCTTGTCATGAATGTAAGTCCTAATTCCGCTAATAATTATATTGTGCGAAAAATAAGAAGGGTCTGAATCGAATCGAAATCGGGTACAGAAATACGAAGGGTAGGCAGACCCCTTACACTGTGGACAGACGATTTGATAAGACGATTAGCTGATCATCATAACAGCCCATTAATGTCCCACTGCAGGGACGGACCTCCTCCCGCGACGGGAGGGATACTTGGCCTACACTGGCCAGACGGATTGGTATAGGGTGTCATTTCAAGTTTTCCTTCTTTTTATTTCGTAAAGATAATATTCACGGATAGTCCCTTAGTCGGTTTTTACGTCACCCATGGGATGAGATGGGGTGGTGACATTGTATTCTTACTCCGTCACCACACGGATAATCGATAAGCTGATATGATAATAATGTAAACGAGAAATGTTGTAAATATCGATGATGTTTGTTACTCAATCAGGTTAAAACAGCTGAACCGATTTGTATACAATTTCTCGTAAGGAGGTAGCTGATACCCTGGATTAACATATAGGTACGCTTTTTATACCGAATCCGTCATCTACACTTGAAAACCCGCGAGCAAATACTATAGTTTAATAATAAACTACTGTGAACTTTCTTTAAGCCAACTTTTTCGATATTCATAGAAAGGAAACAGTGTGGTAGCACTTTATGGTATTTATACTCCATAACCACTAAAAAGAACTAAACATCTAAATACATTTTAAGATTTAGACAAAATCTCTTTCATAGCCAATTCAATTTTTAACTGTATACAGGCAACTCTTTCTTGGAATATCTGATTAATCAAATTCAGTCTTTTTTGCTCTAACAAAGCATTTTCTTTTAATAACTTTTGCTTTAACTCTTGATCCTCTGGTGTATTCGTTTCTTTAACCTCTTTGACAATCTGTGTACTCTCCTGCTTATTTTTTAAAGCCACAGCACTTCTAAGCTTAACAATTTCAAACTGCTCCGAATTAATTTTAGCTTGAAGTAGGGACTTAAGTTGTAAATATTCGGCATTTTCAAGTTCTAATCGTAAAACTTTAAGTTCCTTTTCGGTTAGTTTCGGTTTTTCTTTTACCGGTTCTGTAGGGGGTTGTTCGGCTTCGGGCGTTTCTTTTTCGGGTTTAAATTCGAAATTGTCTTCGAATTCGGCTTCGAATGTGGGGTCATCTGGTGATTGTTTAATTTCCATGTTGGCGAATGGTTCAATAGGTGTTTTGACTTCATTTTCTTGTGGTGTTGTGGTGGTAGTTGGGTTGGGTTGTGCTTGAGGAATAGATGGTCTTCTTGTAGGTTCTTCTTCTGTTTTAGTCTCGTCTATTGATGTCTGTTGTACTGATAGGGAATGTGGTTCGACGGATTTTTGTACTGATCGAAGTTTTCTCTGTAATGTAGGAAATTAAATTGGTTAATTTAATCCATTAGAGACTAGCGTTGCAATATGGCAACGTTGTTACTTACGTTAAACGTGTACCCTCATTGTTGTTTATTATTTAAAACTTGCACAGTGATGTGTTAGTTGTTTATAAGAAACAGTCATAAGATTTTAGTCTCCCAAGTTTGAATGCAGAGGTGATTTTATGTAGTGGCTTGTCGTAAATTTAGCTGTTATGGCAAAGAAGAAAATGTAAGTATGATTTATAATTGTTTTATGTAATTTGTTCATTATTTTTCACATAGATTATGTTCAGTCATAACTAAAGTTTATAATGAAAATAAATAAATACCAGTTTGACAAGCATATTTGTTGACGTAATTATTATTCCACCTGTTGCCATATGCCAAGGCTAAGCTATTACGAGTACATTATCACCTAAAATGTACCATCGGAGACTTAATTTTCGAAGACGTTCGAATCATGTGTCTCGAGAACTTTTTCGATTGTCTTTAATGATTTTCCTAAATGTTTATTTTCTAAGTAAGTTTTATAGATAGTTTTATTATGTAATTAACTAACTTTAAGTTGTGTAACAATTCTCTGCGCCTCCCACAGTTGTTGATCTCTGGCCGGGGTTATGAACCCGGCGTGCATCTCAGCGTGTATCTGATTGAGTAGAGACTCCTGCTTGCGTAACTCCTGACTTATCTCCGGAGCTGAGTCCGGGAAGTCGGCCGGGATGGAAGCTAGAGGTGGCACGTATCTGAAAAGGGTGCATTTTCGTTTTTTATAAAAGAAAACTACCTGCACTAGGGATCGTGCCCTTTGTCACGGGGACTTTACAACATCACGCTCTATGTACATTAGCGTCGTGACATTCTATAAACAAAGGCGTTCCAACGCTCTATAAACAAGGGAGTCGCGATAAAAGAGGCGGCTTTCACGTAGTGCGTCGCGACTCTTCTGGTATAGTTTATGATAAATAGCGGTACGCTATGACTATAAATTTATGTTATTTTAGTAATAGAGAAAGCAAATCTGCTTAATCCTGTTTAATCAGTAATTTTAATGTGAATTCATCCGACAAATTTTAAGAGACTTTCTTACAGCGTGCCATAGAAGCTGGTAAATCTTAAATATTGGGTGTAATACGTCACAACGAAAAGTGAAACAGCGAATACCATGACCCCGTAAGCTTACTACAACGAATCACGTAACAACGAATGCACGCCACCACGAATATCGTAGCGACGAATAACACGTGTTATTCGTGATCGCATGACTTCGGTGCCATGTTATTCGTTGTGGCGATTATTCCTTTTCAAGTGATGCCTATTAACGAAAAAAGGGGTCGTGTTATCCGAGGTCGCACGACTTCGTTGCTACGATATTCGTGGTGGCGTGCATTCGTTGTTACGTGATTCGTTGTAGTAAACTTACGGGGTCGTAGTATTCGTTGTTTCTCTTTCGTTGTCACACATTAAACCCTTATTAATATTAATTTAATAATGTAATACTTTTTTCACTTACTTGCTAAGAGTAACATCAGAGAACAGCTTTTCAGCCTTACTTATTAGGTAAGTTAGCAAGTTTAGAGACATATTTAATGCTGGGCCCATTGCAGTCGCTATCGTTTGTATACTTGCATGATTTACCTGAAATAAAGATAAAAAATTTGTTAATTTATCAATAAAGTAGCTAAAAGTTTTAGTACTTATATGTTTTTAAGAAACACAAGGGAGTACTGAAGATTAAACAAGTATTTTTAGTAGAGGCTAGCTCAAATATACAAACCAACTTTGAAGTTCCAAACACATCCATATCAAATCAAATCATTTATTTGTGATACATACAGTATTTGGTCGTGGTTGCAAAACCACGCATGGTAAATATTTGTGTGATCTACAAATTATTGACTCTATCCCTTGTGTGGGAATTAAAAAAGAAAACAAATAACAAACAAAAAAAATAAGCGTGGTTAAATTCACAGAAGAGAATCACTCAAATTCTTATCTGTAAATGTTTTCTGTCCGTATTTGCACGCATAGATCAAAAACTACTGAAGAAGTTGTAATAAAACTTGGTACAGTTATAGTTCTTATTACTGGGCTGGTTATTACTGGATACTTTTTATACCTAAAATATAATTAGGTCAGATGAGTCCTGATGTTTTAGACATTTTGACAGAGGAGTCGTGACGTCATAGAATTTTTGAGAGATGAGTCGTGACGTCATAAAATTTTTGACAGCTGAGTCGTGACGTCTTAGAATTTTTGACAGATACGTTGTGATGTGATTTAATTTTGGCAAAAAATAAATTTTGACAATGAGTCTTGACGTTTAAATTTTTTGACAGCTGAGTCGTACCGACATAGACTTTAACAGATGAGTCGTGGCGTCATGGAATTTTGGCAAGAAATTAATTTTGACAGATGAGTCTTGACGTCATGGAATTTTTGACAGCTGAGTCGTGACGACGTCGAATTTTACAGATAAGTTGTTTTAAATAGTGTTTGATAGCTGAGTCCTGACGTCATCAGAAAAATGTACCTCATACCTGTTCATTAGCCACGACAGACTCAAAGTGCCTCATAATCCATCCTAACAGGCTGTAGTTAGGAGGTGGCAGCTTAGCTATGAGTGCCAACATTGTCACTTCACGTTGTGGCTCCGCTATGGCAGTCGCTTGTTCGAACTGACCATGTAACTCTTGAGTTAATATTGAGTCTGGGAGTTCGCTGAAATATAATACAAATACTATTATTTAAGACGTCGTGACGTTTGTTAAGGGATAAGGCGTGAGTTTATGTATGTATGTACTATTATTTATAACATTATTATTAGATTATTAAAACGCAAGGTGAGGAGACCCCTCACACAGTGGACAGACCCTTCAGACGGTGGATAAACGGAGACCGACATATGGGGAAGGCTCAGGACTGCGAAAAGTGGAAGCGTTTGGAGGAGGCCTATTTCCAGCAGTGGGCGTCAATTGGCTGCTATGATGATGATTGGTTGATATTATATTTTTACGGTAACTAAATCGTATTATCGTATTTTAAATTATCGTATATAAAGTAATAAAATAAACGTAAACATTTATTTACCATGTCTCGCTTTATTGCTAAATGAACAATAGCTCATTATAATAATCCCATTTGAATCAGAGTAGTTCTAGCAAATACTCCGGTTTAGGTTAATAGTGACTAAAAAATCGAATCGATGTAGCGTCATCTACCGACTATCTCTAGCGAACACCTACACTATCTCAGTACCCCCCACAATCAACAGATGTCGCCACTACGTCCTGAATCGCGATATCAAGATTCGCACAACGATTCCGCATATACAACGTCCAACGAACAACCATTGGGCAGTTAGCGCGCCAGACACGATCACCTTCGCCTGGTCGGAGGATCCTCCCCTTTTCGTTGGAGGCGTGGTGCTGTTACGTCACCGCGACCTCCACACTAAGCATTGATACTGGTATAACATGCTAAAATTGTTTACTTGGAGGATTTTCACGCTGTAAATGCGTATTTGAAATAAGCTAGACCACACCACACATTATACAACTTGGCATAACCCTTTCAAACAAAAAGACTTTTTTTTCAATACTTAGATCGGTTATTTTAGAACACTTTTTTAACTTATATTTTTCTAGCAAAACTTTTGATAATTTTTTAATAACATGGTAGAGGTAAAATGGAATTTGTTGGTTAAGCAATAAGTAAAAGAGATTCCACTCTTACATGCAAAATTCTACTTACCTAATGAATCCTTTAAGTATAGCACAAGCAACAGGCACGTCCCAATGATAAGGGAACGTAGGTCCTCTATCAGTGAACAACTTCTTTAACTGCTGCAACTTTATCTTGTCAGGTTCGGAACGATATATCTGTGGCGATTTTAAACCGTGTGCCTGTGGAAATAGTTTATTTTTATGTTAATAACAGAGCAGAAAAATTTACTGAAATTAATGCTAAGTTTATCCGTGTGGTGACGGAGTAAGAATACAATATGTCACCACCCCATCTCATCCCATGGGCGTCGTAGAAACCGGCTAAGGGACTATCTGTGAATATAACCTTTACATAGAAAAAAGGAAAACTTGAAATTAAACCCTATACCAATCCGTCTGGCCAGCGTGGTATTAGTAGGCCAAGTATCTCTCCGTCACGGGAGGAGGCCCGTCCTTGCAGTGCGACATTAATGGGCTGTTATGATGAATGCTAAGTTTCACTGAATTTTAGGCGTTTCAGCGTTTTCTACGTTTGGTCAACATCATAATAGCTCAGTAATGTTGGTCTGCTGAGAAGAGCCATCTCCAATGACGGAAGGAAAACTTGGCTTATTTCTACAACGGTGCCTAGACTGATTAGTACAGGTTCACTCGAGAAGGTCAACTATACAGCGGTCAAGCTATAATTGGAGCACCATTTGATATGTATAAAATTAAATGAATTTTGTCTTTAGTCCCTCAGCCAATATTTCCGTCACTGGCATAAATAGAAATGTGAAGAATAGGATATTGATTAGCTAATCGGTCCAACAACATAGCCTATGCATTTCTAAATTGAACACTAAACAGCCTACCATTATACACTTGTAACGTAATCATTTTGTACTAGTTAAAAGTGTTGTACGGAAACGGATACAATTATGCTTATTAAAGGTTACAATTTATCCGCTTACATTATAACACAATTACCGTTTTATTAACATTATTAAAAGGGTGGCCAAACATTTTTTATTATTAAATCTATGTTCGTATAAATCATAATGTATGTAGGTATAAAACGCCGATTACACTACCCTACATGTTGTCTAGTGTAATCACATGTAGGCTGTTAGGACACTACCCTCCGGCTGATTAAGTCTAAATGTCAAAATGTACTTATTAACATATTGTTCTAATCTCAAAAAAAACTTTTCCCAAAATGACTGATTTTATAAAGGTCATATTATAAAAATGTCGGAATATTAACATGTCGTACAGAATAGGTATACTCGTACACACAAACATTATAATAATTTCGATGTTTCCTTCCTTAATATTACTTACCTTCTAACAATAGCACCTCATTACATATTATGCCATGTGCCATATTGGTATACAATCTCTTTGGTGCTCTTTGGGTATCAGGCCACTTATGTTTGATGATGACACTTGTAAAATAATTCATGCATGTCATAATTTGTAAATTATTATATTGACCATTTTATTTGTTTAATTGTTTGAGTTTTTAAGTAATTTTCGCGGCCGTTTTAAACGATGGACAAAAATACGATGCAATTTATACGAAATCAAAAAGGAAAACCATCTTTGATCTACAAGGGACATCGATACAATTTTTCGAATAATAATAAAACTGGCACTACAATGTGGAGGTGTGTTAACAGAATTGACTGTTCTGCATCAGTTACTTTAAATCCAGAAAAAAATGCTATAATTCGTCAGAGTTCCCACGCATGTTTACCTCATTTCAACCGAAATGCAGAAGACGTATTTATAGATACATGTAAAAAGAAAGTTGAAGAATCAATGAACCCTATAAAGAAGTTATTCGAGAATTGTGTTTTGGAGAGTGAGGGTACAAGCCGTACAATGTTACCAGCATATGAGGAAAGGAAAAGTTCTTTATACAGACATAGACACCGAATTTTAGAACAAAATAATACAGAGTTCCAATCACTAAAAGATGTCAGGATTCCGAAATTACTAACAACTGGGTTTCTTGCTATCGAAGATGAGGATGATAAAATATTAATCTTCATAACAAAACTAAGCCGAAAATTTATTCGTGACAATAAAACAAGAGTATATTATGGTGATGGAACTTTCAAAAGAACTCCGAAACCATTCTATCAAATCTTCACGATCCATGCCGACATCAGCAGAAATAATAGTACCACTAATGTGGTGCCTATTATATATGTACTTCTTCCTAATAAGAATGAAACTACATACAGCAAAATGTTTAGTTTATTGAGAGACAAATTTGGATTGGAAATAGATTTCTACAAGTGTGACTTTGAAAGCGCTCAAATAAATGCCGTGAAAGAAATTTTCCCCGCAGCAAAAGTTAGCGGTTGCTTTTACCATTTTAACCAAGCTGTTTGGAGACAGGCAAAACGTTTGAAGGCAACCTCAAATCGAAAAGACAGAAAACTGGTAACTATGTGTGCGAACTTTCCATTACTGCCCGAAAGTAACATTCCTAGGGCGTGGTCGTGTATGATAGATCTTTTCGAAGACACCGACGAAATAAACAAATTTAAAAAGTATTTCTACAAACAGTGGATGACGTGGAATGCTTCATTTATAAGCTGCGTAAACGAGAAGCATCGAACAAATAACGCGATTGAGGGTTGGCACAGACGACTAAACACACGTATGCCGCATAAGCCAACCCTCATCCGTTTTTTATTTAAACTCAGAAAAGAAGCTAATTATCAGGACACCAGAATACGTAATTCTTTGTTTAGCGGGGCACGTAGAAATCGGCGTGATATACTATTTGACAATCAGTACAGGAAACAGTTGGAAGAGTTAAATACAGGTCATATAAATGAAGTCTCATTTCTGGAAAACATACTAACAATAAAATTAAGGATGAAGTAATATTAAACAATGGTTGTGTTACATACTTCATCCTTAATTATAATTGTTAGTAATAGTCCTTCTTCCTTTTTTAAATATTAACAACCTCCTGCAAGTTTATGCTAGCCAAGTACTTCGTGTGTTATGTATTTTAATTAATTTTAAGTGTAATATTTTATCAGTATTTTTATTTAGTCTCTTTTGTAAGTTTCCAATAAAATTTTGTTTTTGTCTGTACAATAGTTTGACAGTTTTATTTCAGACTTTTGTAAACAAGGAAATAATGAATATCAGTCATTTTGGGAAAAGTTTTTTTTGAGATTAGAACAATATGTTAATAAGTACATTTTGACATTTAGACTTAATCAGCCGGAGGGGGACACTACATATCGGAGATTGGCGAGTCCCGACCGCCCTACATCATGTAGTCTCCTACATGATCCGTCCTACAAGATGTAGTGCCCTACATGTAGGGTAGTGTAATCGGCGCTTAAAACCTACATACATTATACGAACATAGATTCCTGAGTGTCCTACATGTAGGCTAGTGTAATTGGCGCTTTAATCATAATGTATGTAGGTATAAATAATAGTGTAATGATAACCGTATGGCACCTTTCAAAGGAATACCGTTTATATCATATTCCTACATGGCCTCCCTTTACATCCATTGATCAAAAATCTGTAGGGAATGTCATTTATCGAATGTCTGCCACTGTTGGTTCTGCAAAGGTTGCCATTACAACTTTGAACTATGCATCAACATATACATGATGGTCCTTTTTTGACGTTTCTACCATTCTTCATCAATTCAGCGCGTGTATCGGCAGTGTATTTACTATTTACCAGCACTTCAATTTACATATCATATACGCTATTAGTTTGGTTTTCAAGCGGTTCCTACTCCATCAATATTACATTGGTACAATCACATATTTATCCTGTATAGAGTAGCATGATTCTTCAATACAATACATTACAATACAAATAAACTTTATTGTACACCAAAGAATACAAAACATATAATGAACAATTTACTTTTTGTCGGTACACGGGCGGTCTTATCGTTAAAAGCGATTTCTTCCAGATAACCCTAATAAATGGACATGATAAAGAAGGTGTAGGTAAATGGCAGATAAAATAAATATTACTTACATACATTTTAACATATTAACATCATAGATTCTTCCGAAAAGACTTCAAATCAATGTGTCAAAAAAGCAATTATTAATTATTGATTTTCTAAAATTTATTCAATAAATCTACTATATAAAAATAAGTCGGGTTTTCCTTCCTGACGCTATATCTCCAAAACGCACGAACCGATTTCCACGGTTTTGCATTCGTTGGAAAAGTCTCGGACTCCGCGAGGTTTATAGCAAAGAAAATTCAGGAAAATGTTTAACAGTAAAGCGGGAAAATAATGCCCGTGCGAAGCCGGGACGCGCCGCTAGTGGGTTTATAAAAAGCGTGGTAAGTATTTTGGATCATTTATATATAAATGATAAATGATGTACACAGTTTTGCTATAAATAAATCTTTATCTTTAAAAAAAAACATTACAAATCTTTTGACAAGTTGATTTATAGGATGTTTTGCCAAAGGGTGACACAGAGCTCGATGCTGTATGTAAATGTAGTTTATAAACCCTAATAACAATAAATATAACATCCTCAAGGTGCGTAATATTTATGTTTTTCAGTTAAATATTCAGAGACAATGGATTACTCAGACGTTTATTAACACGATGCATACCAACAGACATGAAATGATTCGATTACTCATATGACATATTATTCTTTTGTATTCCCACTTTAAATTAGGGATAAGATAAGTTCCTACTTCAGTTTAGTGTTGAAAGTAACACATGCACAAAAGTGAACTTATTTTGTCTATTCCTTTTATTTAAGGCTGTTCTTAATATAATGCAAAAGATGTAATAGAGACCATCCTAGAGTTTCTTAATTAATCTTTGCAGAGATGAGTTAATAAAAATTTACTTAAGCGTTGTTATATACAAATCTGTGAGTTCCAATGACGCTGACTTGAATATGTACAGTCACATAACCACAACTAATAAAAAAATTCTCCGTGTGGTGACGGAGTAAGAATACAATAAAGTCACCACACCACCCCATTTCATCCCATGGCTGTCGTAAAAACCGACTAAGGGACTAACCGTAAAATATTATCTTTACGAAGTAAAAAAAAGAAAAACTTGATATTAAACCCTATACCAATCCGTGTGGCCAGCGTGGTATTAGTAGGCCAAGTATCCCTCCATCACGGGAGGAGGCCCGTCCCTGCAGTGGGACATTAATGGGCTGTTTTGATGAATAAAAAAATTTAACATTTTAAAAATCATTAAAATTCCACGTAAGATAATTCTACGTCTACAAATGATTGATGTCTAAAATGTCGGTAAAGGAGAATGAAACCTTCACTAAGACTTTTGGGCCAAGATTATACAGAAATGATAGTATTATCAATTTATAGCTTCACACTTATTAGTCTAGTTCTAAATCTTTGGTTAGTTTTGGCAATCTGAAATCCAAGATAATTTTTTTTTGAAGGAGATGGAAACTTCTGGGCTAAAGCCTGTACATTACTGTACAGAGTAAGGATATGCCCTAAAAATCTTTTCTGTTTTTTTCAAGTTACAAGCCTAATACAATTGAGTGATTTTATTATTATTTTATTAAATAATAGCAAAGATTTTTAGGGCATATCCTTACTCTGTACAGTAATGTACAGGCTTTAGCCCAGAAGTTTCCATCTCCTTTGTGTTTGTAAAGTTTTCGCGACATATGTCATGAACCATAGTGAATTTTAAAAAAATAAACAGAAATATATACTTATACTTAGCTATGATAAAAATAACTTACTTGTAAATAATCGATGCTGTCCCTCACAATCATAGGTAAACCAGTGTCGTCGTGACATCTCGATCTTTCCACAGACTGCTGTATCGGTACTCCGAATATGGGTAGAGCGACTGAAACAATATTACAAGGAGTTTAGTTAGGTAAAATATCTCTTTAGACAGAAGATAGTATGTGTTTGTGCACTCATGTACGACAGAAACTGCCTGGTTAAAACTGAAGAACTTAACGAAAACTTGTCTTTATAAACAAAACTAGCAGACCCTAGTCGGTCGGTCGGGTCGAAGAAAAAACGCGTCCCTTTTTTAAACATATTTCATTACTGCTCCACTCCTATTAGTCATAGCGTGATACTATATAGCCTATGACACTCCCTGATAAATGGACTATTCAAGACGGAAAGAATTTTTAAAATCGGTTCAGTAGATTCAGAGATTACCTACCCCCTACAACGTCACAAACACACAAACTTTACCTTTTTATAATATTAGTATAATTAAAACTAAAAAGAAAAAACAAATCCTTGGTCTTATATTGGAATGGTTAGGGTCTAGGTTCAGAGTCTTCAGACCATTTTCAACCGTTTGAGGTTGGTGGTAAGTCAACCAATGGATGCCGTCTAGATAGCGACCACGGTACACTCGAGCAAAAAACCCTACAAATGATTTGCTATCGTTTTCGGGGATCAGTTCGGTGTACATCTTGGGCACTCGTACTTATGTGATCAGATCAACAAAATGATGGCTACGGAGTCATGTCATGACAATTGCCTTTATTCCTACTCTGTATTCAACTCTGTCCGTGTGGTGACGGAGTAAGAATACAATATGTCACCGCCCCATCTCGTCCCATGGGTGTCGTAAAAACCGACTAAGGGACTAACCGTAAATATTATCTTTACGAAGTAAAAGGAGGAATACTTGAAATTAAACCCTATACCAATCCGTCTGGCCAGCGTGGTATTAGTAGGCAAAGTATCCCTCCGTCACGGGAGGAGGCCCGACCCCGTAGTGGGACATTAATGGGCTGATATGATGATTCAAGTTTTCCATTATACAGTCATTTTGCAGCAATGTTTTAAAAAAAATGCAACAACTAGGCCCCAATTACTACTTATAACAACAGAGTATTGAGGTCAATAGACAAACATTTGTTTAGATGGTAAATTAGATCCGCGACCCTATGAGGGCTGAGGGCAGACATCATTAACATCAATGAGGTCATTACGTGCTAAAGTACTTATTTAACGTGCTTTACTAATACAGTTCGCATTACAAGGACATAAATCCCGGTTTCTAAATGTCAGATCAAGTACTACAAGTACACTTTTGATTAGTTCAAGTGTCAAAACTCTTGTCAACTATCATTTCCAGGAACTAAAATTTGACACTTGACTAGTTGATTTTTACTTGATCAGTCATTCGGAAACCGGGGGGGGGGGGGGGGGGGGGTTAGAATACAACCAAATTGAGAGTCATCAACTACAAACCGACTCAAAAATTGTTTTGGAGTCGGTCATAAACGGTATTGTACCTCACCTTTAGTCAGGTACAATAGCATCTGGTCAAATGCTAATTTTATTTTCATAACGCAAACTATAGCAAAGAGGGAGGCGCAGGACCGCACAAGGTGGCAATATTTGGAGGAGGCCTATATTCAGCAGTGGTCGTCAATTGACTGATATGATAATGAAACTATGGTAATAGGGTCACTGTATGTATCTACTGGCGTTGCTTGTTCGAAAACCACGCACAGCAAATATTTAGGATGCACAAATCACTGTTCCGACACTCAATACACTTTACGTCCATCAAATTGATGTTACTATAAGTCCAAACTACACACGGCACAACTCCTAGTGCGGGAGAAAGCAACAAAATAAAAATAAAACATATCAACCTTCTTATAAAAACACTACAGTGCCCACTTCGTTAGGCCGTGATAAAAACGCATCACTTTTTTGAACATATTTCATTACTGCTCCACTCCTATTAGTCATAGCGTTATACTATATAGCCTATGACACTCCCTGATAAATGGACTATTTAACACAGAAATAATTTTTAAAATCGGTTTAGTAGATCCAGAGATTACCCCTTACAACGTTACAAACACACAAACTTTACCTCTTTATAATATTGGTATAGAAAACAAATAAAATAAAAAACTCACCATCAATACAGAATCCTAAACGGAATGGATTCATAACGACACTATTCAATACACTAAGACTAAGAAGAAAAATCGTGAACAAAACAATTCAAAACTCGATACGAGGCGTAATAATGAGCAAAACAGTATAAACTGACGTAAAATTAACAATAGTACGAGTACGAAAGAATTATTGTTTACACGGATTATTTGTTATCATTCTACAGACGAAGAATGCTTTATTTGTACAGACTTTTATCTCCTCCAGTTATCTCAATGATTGTAAATTATTTTTTGATAATTAATTAATGTTTTGGTGAAGTTTATAGGCAAATATTATGTGATATTGATAGCTTATGATCAATTGAAAAAATTAGAACTGACCCATATTGGGATGAGACACACAGGTGAAGGGAAACTATAGATTATTGATACCAGCTTGGTCAAAGAGGTTTGTATATGTCTTAGGTAAAATTTTCTTTCCTTATTAATAATTCTCAATTATACTACCTACTTACTTTATCTCATAAAACAAGAATAAAATATACATATAACAGAAACAGGTACAAATAAAACCCTAGATTAATGGTCAGTTAAACTTGACCTTTGATTTGATCTGAGCATGGACGCAATTTGTCCGTGTCGGGAGGACGGGCCTCCTCCCGTGACGGACGGATACTTGACCTACTAATACCATGCTGGCCAGACGGATTGGTATAGGATTTAATTTCAAGTTTCCCTTCTTTTTATTTCGTAAAGATAATATTTACAGATAGTCCTTTGGTCGATTTTAACGACACTCATGGGATGAGATGGGGTGGTGACATATTGTACTCTTACTCCGTCACCAACAAATAATTATGAAACCCTGAAATACAGCGTGTATTTCCCTAGTTTAGGCTTCAGTCCATCACCAATACCTAGAAATAAGATATGTTTTTCTAACACTTTGTATGTGCGGTGGAAAATAAATGCATTTTTACTTTTTACTAATATCTTGCGTCGAAATATGCCGTGCGGTTCCCGGTTAGAATAGGACTGCCCCATATTTCCCGTGGGTGTCGTAAGAGGCGACTAAGGGATACCAGACCACCCGGTGCATACCACCTAGCACCTCAGGTCAACCTCCTGGTGGGAAGTAAACCACCAACAACTGCGTTCCCAAGGAGGGTTGGCGTCAGGCAGGGCGTAAAACATAGCCAAAACTTTTAGCAGCATGTGGAAAAGGACATTCTGCGCCGACCCCAAAAAAAAATTGGGATAAGGGCAGGGGAATGATAATCTTGCGTCGAATTCGAACTTCTGCGACTTCGTGTACGGCATACACGACCGTTTTGTCACCAAGACATGAAGATATAACAACCGTGCATGTAAAGCGATAGTATAAAACTGATGATTTATATTTTTAGCACAATTTGTGACATTTAATTTACCTACAGCATCGCTATGTATAAAGCTACAACCTTAAGCTTCCTTGTAGGCGTGTGTCAATGATATCATATACATGATAAGTGAGACAAATAGTTTCCTACACAGAGTTATGGATTCGTTTTGATAAGAGATTAGATTGGATTCGTTTTGCCTTGGTGGCATAAAGGTTTCGATATGCGGATGTGGTACACGAGGTTTGGGACTCGAATCTCTCGCAGAATAATTAAATGCGATAATTTTTTTTACGTTTTTGCAACATTTTTCTAATGATGTTTCGCTTAAGTATTGTGAGATAAATGGACTATTTAACACAAAAAAAAGTTTTCCTTTCGAACCAATAGTACTAGAAATTAATGCGTTTAACCAAACAAACAAACAATCTCTATTATTACTCTTACTGAGTCACCTTGTTTCGACTTCAAAACGACTGACTATTAAACGATTATTACGAAGAACAAACTCTACTGCATACTGAATCACCATGTTATGACTTCAAATTGACTAACTATCGAACGAAGTACATCAAAGTAATACTCTCGACGTTTCGGCCAGGTTACACCAGCCATGGTCACGAGTAGACACCATAGAAGTACATCAAAGTTTCGTACGTTTTGTACGAAAATTGGATCACCGTGAGTTTATCCGATGCACATGACTGCACATTTATGTCTATTATTGTTAACTGAATTAACTCTTGTAAATAAATCTCCGTTTCAAGACAACAATTATTATTATCATAGAATCCACTACGAGAATGGTCTTCTTCTATACTAATGTTATAAAGAGGTAAAGTTTGTGTGTTTGTGAGTCTGTGACGTTGTAGGGGGTAATCTCTGGATCTAAATAACCGATTATATGAATTATTTATGTTGAATAGTTCATTTATCGGGGATTATAAAAGCATTAAAAATAATATCACGCTAGGACTAAAAGTAGTGGAGCAGTAATGAAAAATGTTTAAAAAAGGAACGCTATCGTTTTTTGAACGTGAAGTGGGCACGGGTCGGCTAGTCGTGTGTTAAAGAAAAATTGGCGTACGCATACCATAGTGCCTAAATTGGATGAAATTTGGTTTTGTGTGAGGTTTATCCTTTTAGGCGACTGCATAAAGAAATGAAGTCCTTTTTTTGTTCTTAATGTTTGTTACCTTAGAACTTATACAAAGCGTATAACTCCTAAGTTGGTCTTATCGTTATTTCATCCGTATTATCAATACTTATTAGTTCAGTAACTATTTTTTGTCTACAAAATACACAATTACTGTGTAAAATCCTCAAAGTAAATAATTACGATTTATAATCGATATCAACACTTTAGTTACGGAGTAGGTTTTCTAACTAGAAAATTAATATATTGCTTAGTAAGTATTCGTATCTTTATGGAGTGGTGACTTTAGCTTAGTCCGTTTCTACACAATGTTTTAGCTAGTAAAACATTTACTAGCTATTGTGGTTCTAATAAATTTCGTATTAAGAAAAGCTTACATAGGAAGAAGTACCTTTATCTATCTATACTAATATTATAAAGAGGTAAAGTTTGTGTGTTTGTGACGTTGTAGGGGGTAATCTCTGGATCTATTAACCAATTTTAAAAATTATTTCTGTGTTGAATAGTCCATTTATCGGGGAGTGTCATAGGCTATATAGTATCACGCTATGACTAAAAAGAGTGGAACAGTAATGAAATATGTTTAGAAAAGTGACGCGTTTTTTCGCGGTCTAACGAAGTGGGCACGGGCCAGCTAGTAATCAAGGGCTAATATATAGAAACGGGTCTCAGTTTTGACAAAAGTACCTCATCAAAATACTTATAATAGCATAGTTAGGTCAGGTCTCGAGTATTGTAGCTCCGTATGGTCACCACATTACGAAGTCCATTCTAATACGGTCGAACGTGTACAGAAGCGTTTCGTTTATCATCTTGCGTACCAAAGTCATAAGGCAAAACAGCTCTCTTCTTATAATGACCGTCTAAACTTTTATGAAATGAAAAAGCTTAAGAAGAGAAGAGAATTTCTGGATCAATTATTGTTGTATAAAATAGCTAATAACGTGTTTGACTGTCCACAGTTGGTAACAAAATTGCGTTTCAACTATTCTTATAAATTACCACGTAAAACTAGATTTCGTCTTTTTACTCCTCCACGCATGCATAGCAACCTGGGCCTTAATTCTCCATTAATTAGAATACAAAAAGCATATAATACCATTAATTAGAATACAAAAAGCATATAATACTATCTCGATCGCAAACAACTGCGATTTGTTCGCGCACAATCTTGTTAAATACAAAACAATATTAAAGACAGTTCTCTAATGTGTGTATTAATATTCAAATTCAAGTTTTAATATAATAATATAGTATATTAATATAACAAATGTCTCCATCTATAAGCATACTTTAAATAAATGTACCTGTAATGTTAATCCTCAATATCTGTAGTAAGTATATACATACCTAAATGAAACAGCACTATTGCCAGAGCCACTAAAATCTGTTTTGATGCTTTCCTAAGTGTATGTTTTGTAAGTTGTCCTCAAAAATAAATAAATAAATAAATAAACCTTAATGTGTAAAAAACAGTTCATGAAACACTTACCTCCTAAAGTAAAAATTTCTTCAAAGGGCACTCCGGAAGTAACAGTCGACGGAACTTTAGTTAACTTTTTATCTTTCTTATCTTTATCCTTCTCTTTTACTTTCTCCTTATCCTTTTCTTTCACTTTTTCCTTTTCCTTATCTTTTACTTTATCTTTTTCCTTTTCTTTAGTCTTTTCTTTTTTCTCATCTTTTAGTTTTTCCTTCGATTCGAGCTTAAACTTTGCCTTCTCTTCTTTTTCCTGAATGTAGAGAAACCACAATAAATAAAAATCATTTTAAACACTCCCTAAAAATGGTAATATTTTATTTAAATACTTGTTAATTTACGACTAAATTTAATTAGCATGTCCACCGTATGACCTTATTGGCATTTGAAATAAAACGAATAAAATAAATATAATGATAAACACATATCACTTTTGTAATCAATAGATTCACAATAAAATTTATTCTTATCAATACGATTAATAAAATAATCGATAAATATTATTAAAAAAATAAATCCACCTTCGCGAATACGCTACGTAGATGATGCATGACGCGTGCTCAAGACCCAACTGAATAAACCATGACCGTTCTCTACTGTGTTCATCCAAGGTCGCACACCTACTGAACAGCGAAATTATGCAAAACGTATAACAACTGCTGAGCCGGAAAAATTTAATCTGACATAGACAAAATGTATACAAACTGCGTAAATTGTATGTACCTACATAATCTGTAATTTTTTTTTGTTTATTATTGAAGGTTTTTTTTTAAATGTTGGCGCCCACGTGTTTCGAAATTTGAAAGGCTGCTTTGATAAATTGTTGCATGTGATTGTTTTGTTTGGGTCTTATGCCGATGTAATAAGGTTCATTTTTTGTGGCAAACGAATGCAAGGCTACAGAGTGTCCCTTTGTATGTATTTACTTTTAGTGAACAATATAAATAGTTAAGATTTAGGTATTCAAACCTTTTTCTTGGACTTGATAGTTCTATCGTGTAGTGACGGAGTAAGAATATAGTGTGTCACCACCCCATCTCATCCCATGGGTGTCGTAAAAACCGACTAAGGGACTATCCGTAAATATGATCTTTACGAAATTTTTAATGAATTAAAAGAAGGAAAATTTGAAATTAAACCCTATACCAATCCGTCTGGTCAGCGTGGTATTAGTAGCCCAAGTATCCCTCTGTCACTGGAGGAGGCCCGTCCCTGCAGTGGGACATTAATGGGCTGCTATGATGAAAGTTCTATGTCCTTACAAAAGAAGAAAAAAGTTACCGACATACTATCTGATTTGTACCAGTATTTCTGTAATTACTTAGGTAAAAACGAGGATACTCTGCAACAAGTAGTAGTTGCATACTACGTAAGACTAAAACTATTCAAGTTATTCGTAAATGAAAACTATGAATAATCATATTGTGTTTATATTATTGTCTTCGTTTCCATTGATTGTTTGTAAATATCAGAGTGTTAATTGAAGAAAAATTATTATTAGTAATGTCTAACGATGTCTGAGTCGTAGTGGCTATAGTACAAGACTGCTTACAGAGGTCTCACGTTCGATTACTAAGAATACTTTTTCTTGGTTAATTCTTTAAGCCAACATCATTGTATCATTCTTGACTGGTATTATATTTTTTTACATTGTTAGCCTTGGTAAATGAATGTCCTACTGCAGGGACGGGCCTCCTCCTGTGACGGAGTGATACTTGGCCTACTAATACCACACTGACCAGACAGATTAGTATAGGGTTTTATTTCAAGTTTTCCTTCTTTTTATTTTGTTAAGATTTTTTTTCAAATTCTTAGTCCTTTAGTCGGTTTTAACGACACCCATGGGATGAGATGGGGTGGTGACATATTGTATTCTTACTCCGTCACCACTCAGAGACAGTTAATGCCAGGGCATTTTTATTCTTTCATTACTAAAGAGGTAAGTACTGACCTTAACTTTATCTTTCTCCTTTAACTTTTCCCGTTTCTCTTTTTCCTTTTTCTCCTTCTCACGTTCTTTCTCCCTCTCCTTTTCCTTCTTCTTTTCCTTTTCACTTAACTCTTTTTGTTTTATAGCATCTTCCAAAACCTTTTCTTTGTCACGTGATTTCTCACGTTTCTCTTTGCTTTTTGTGGGGAATTTAAACGATTTTGTCTTCTTTGATTTTGATGGACTTCTATCAAAATAAATTAATTAGAAAATCATGTACAAGGAAACTCAGTTTACAGCTGGCTAAAAAGTTATATTGTCCATGTGTAATCACTACTTTGGGTCAAGTTTTATTTCCATCATTTTTTATGCCATGATTCCACAGAACATTTTATTGGGGTGTCTGTTTAATATTACCACTGAACCCACTATCTAAGAACTGATTTACCTATGCACCTATTACTGTCTATGCAGTAGTAACATTTACAGTGACCACTAGAAAAGTGTCTTATGCAATTAAATAATAATAACAAAATATAACAGATACCATAATATTACGTTTTTACCTATGAAATTTCTTTTTAGTATGGAGAATTTATGCAAAGTTTGATTTTTCTTAATAATGTTTTCTTAGTTTTTTCAATAATTATTAAACTTAATAGAATTAAATTTGGTATAAGTAATAGCGAACATCTTAGCTAACTTATAGCATTTTAATCATAAGAAAAAAATATAAGGGAAGAAGTTACATTTGTTTAAATGGTTTAAATTGGACACATATTTACAGGCTTATTACTAATACAAATAATAATTATTTTTCTTAATTATCTTTTGTCCATTTACCAAATTACAAAAGTAGTACACACAGCAACTAATCAAGCTATACACTCATGTACCTTAACACCTTGAAATAAGACACAATTTCAAATGAAAATGTTTAACTTGATGTGTTGCTGTGTGTACAAGCAATCTATGTTTTAAAAGAAAATAGAGGCTAAATACTGCAGCGAAAAAAAACGGCCATTTCATAGGTAAAGACCTATTATAACTAGATGTATCTAGTAATAATGATAGAATGCTATACTCTATTATCATTATTGGATACATTGATATGTGCCTTCTCACAGTCCAGTGTTATGTGGTGCTTGTTGGGATAGGTCATATGCAAACAGTGGATTGTAATAGGCTATTTGATTAATTGACAAAAATATAAAATCCCAATAAGATATTTTAAATAATAATCTATCAAACGCGCAGAATTATAGCTATGAAAACAAAAAGAACAAAAATTTGACATAATACCAAATCTGTTTTAATAGAGCAAGTGTTCCACTGTCTCCTGACTCAGTGAGATATTAATAAGATTTTACATTAACAACTATTAATTTAATATTCAATTTCATTTGTTTAATCAAGTAACTAGGACTTTAATAATACAATCATTTAACAATACAATAAATAATAAAATAAAATTTCAATAATAAACTATGAAAAGGGATTCTTCCAAATGTTACATACCAGCTTTTCATTTAATAACATTAATTATAAACAATTCTTATGCAACTGTTTTGTACAAAACATGAAAGAATTTACTGTTTACATATAAACAGACTTAAAAATATGTACTATTTGCAACTCTTTTTAGCTAGTTAAGTATGTAAATAAAATATTGGCATCTTAATTAGTTACTGCTCGAAATTGTAAAAGGAAACTTACAATTATTTATGTACTAGCTGATGCCTGTGGCTCCACTGTATAGCAGTAGCTTAAATGTTATTCTACACCCTAAACTACCAATATTCCAAATTTCATCAAAATCTGTTTGGTAGTTTTTGCGTGAAAGAGTAACAAACATCCATCCGTCCTCACATTTGCAATATTAGTAGGATTACAGTAGTAAGGGAGTTCGTAAATTTAACATGATTGAAAATAATTGTAAATCAAAAACAATTCTTTGTGTCATTAATATTTTAAAAAAACTGTTACCAGCTGCTTGACATAAATAAATACTGACTTTGTATCTGTGTCTTCCTCTGGAGAGCTTTCACCTTCAAGAGCAGCATATCCTCGGTCTTTTTTAGATTCTTTCTTTTCCTTACGCCTGCCAAGTAAGTCTTTTTTACTTGGTTTTTCATGATCAGCACCATCACTGACTGGAAATTAATTACCATTAACTTACAAGTTGACAATAAATTCGTAGGGCACAAGTTGCTTTTAACAGTTTTTTAGTAAATAGTTTTGAACTTAACATTTAAAATATCAAATCAAGACTAACATACTACAAATAATAACAAACCTCTTTTATGACTAGGAAAAAAAATAGTATAGAGAAATGAAGCAAGTTTTTAGATACTTACAATCGCTTTCATTGCTTTTCCTTCCACTCTCCGAGGCATAGAGTCCGGGAAAATCTTTCTCCACGTCTGGACTTTCAAAATCCATATTGTATATTTATTTAAATAAATTAATAGCTCTTTTATCAAACAAAATTACCATCAAAACAAATACTTTTTCTTACACCTATCCTTCCTATATATTACTTTACAGAATGTGTCGTTCGCGATTGACCGAATCAAAAGATCTGGTTCGCTCGAGCTGTGTGACCGAACGGGTCACTTTCTTAAAAACTACTCGTTCGTTCGATTACAGTAAGTGGTTCGCTGTCTTCGCTCGGTGTGGCGCGCAGCTCGCGGTGCCTAGATGGCGGGCAGCTCGCGAACCGAGTTGGTGAATGAGCTAAAATCTATCGCATTTATTTAAATCTTCTCTTTCGTTAGAATTTTAATAAACTAATTTATGCCTACGTTATACATAAGATTCAATATTGGTCCTTGGTTAGGTATATTAATGCCGAATAAGATTGATTTGAATTTTTGAATTGGTTTTATTTAAACAACTGAAATAAGTAGGACTATTATTTTGGTTAGTAACTCAGTGACTTTTGACAAGAATTTAGTTATTTTAATATTGTTTGTTTATGTATAGTTATTTTATTATTGTAATACGACGAAATACGATCCATATTCAATAAGTTACTTTATTTTATTTTTATTATTAAATAACATTATTTTACCAATAATTTATTGTTTTTTTATTTCGTACTAAATGAGCACTAATAAATGAAATGCATACCTAAATAGTTATCTAAGAATATCCAACTGCACTGCATTAAACTGTACCTATATTATTATTAAGTCTATTTCGTTCGTGACCTATGATCATTGCCCACAGACAGATCTCAATACATAGTTTACTGTGACCGAACTGATTTTCGAATTTCTTTGATTTAATATATTGAACCGTTGAACCCATAGACTATAATGAACCAATAGATTGAACGGGTCGAACGAACCAGATCATTTTATTAACGGGTCAGTATTGATTCGGTTCTTTGAGATCGAACGAACGACACATTCTTACTTTACTCTGTGCACCTATCAATGTAAATTACAATTTTTATTTGACAACTCATTTCATTCAATCAAATCTACATCATTCGACATTCTTCTCATATCACAGATGATAACAAAATTTCTTCTCTACTCATTCATTCATTAGCGAAGTGATGTGCCAACTCAGAAAAAAACAAAACTCTATTTAACCCGAGATAAATGTAATTATCGTTTAAAAATACTGAATAGCCTTAGATTGAAATGATAATTGATACGAACTTTAAACATTCCGTATTAGCCTAGGCCCATGGACGTCTTTATTGTAAAATTTATGATAAAATAAGTCATTATTTTTGAAATTTTAAGGAGTAAAGTAAAATAATTCTGTTGCTTTTTTCCGTGTCTTTTCTCCAGTCCTCAGCCTGCACACAGTTTCTAATAGTCACCTATTCAGCATGCGGTATGCATTTAGCGGTAATTTTGCTTTAATTGTGCCGTGCTGTAGCCGATAAGTGGGATGGGGGCTATTTATAGTCATTTATTTAGTAAGTGATCGCAAGGGGTTTGTTATACTGAAAAAACTCGAAAAAATATTTACTCGTCCATCCCCTAATAAAATTCGAGTTACGTAATTCGAGTTCAACCCGAGTTACAATAACTTTTTATAAGTGTTCTGCGATTTAAGGTCACAGGCACAGGTCACCTGACTATAAAACTAAAAGTTTAAAAATGTTAAATGGCCTTTCATTTTGGCCACACTGCAATAATAAATGCCTTTGTTTAATGATGTTAAAATTACTTATAATATTGAAAAGAGGTAGAAAATGCGTATTCACTATTTTCGGATTGATTTATGAGCATAATTATTACGACTAATAAACCTCTTTTTAAGAAACATCATTGGCCATTGCCCATGTTGGCAGTTTTCACAGTACTGTAAAATGATGCGATTTTATGAAAAAGAAGTTTAAAAAAACACAAGTTTTTGACATCTGACGTATGTCAGTCATTTCTAAATTAATGTCAGTCCGTCGTAGTCATGGGCGTTATTAGTTTTTTCAGGTAGCGGTTACATAACCGTTACAAAGTTTACGTAGCGGTTTTTATAACCGTTTTAGTTACGGTTATAGAGTAACATTTTTCTAGGTTCATAGTTAGTTATTTATTAGTTAAAGTAACGTTGAAATAACGTTTCTGTGTAGCTTGATCACGATATTAAGACGATTTTCCTTCATGCTTAACTAGGCTTAGGACTAGCAGAAAAAATATTTAATCATAATAATTAATTAGTAATGAATTTAAAAATCAAGTTCTCTTTTCTGGCGCATTTAAAAATCGTCATAATATACAATAATTAACTTTTTTTAATTCTTTTATTTGTTTTTTTTATATTTTTATTTTGTTTTTTTTTTATTTTATGTTTTTGTTTTTTTTTACCTTTTACCAGAAAGCTACTTAAACTCTAAATTGCAATGAAGGAAAGCGAGGCGCTGAACGGTTTTAGGTTTTAGGCGGCATCTCCTCTCCGATATAATTTGTCCCGTTGACGAGAACAGACGCTCGCACGGAACAGACGTCGCGACAATGTTGCACCTCGTACGATAGAGTTCTGCCAAATGTGGATAGATCACTTTATGATCTCTCCACCACTGTGATGGACTGGACCATTTACCTTCAGTTTTCCGTGGCAGTACCTCATCATCGCAGTACATCTGCAGCTCTCTAATAGCCCTTGCATGAGCATTTTCCTCGGGTTTGTTTTTTTTTATCAGTGCGTCAAACGTGTCCCACGCACTTATTTTTGTTGAAGTTGATGCACATGCTTGGGCTTCTTGAGTTACGTTTTCAGGAACTCTAGTTTTATTAATAAGCCCGATTATTAAAGATATCGTATGTTTTTTTAATTCTGATACAGCATACTCGTTGTTAAAACAAAGTAGCTTAAAGCGTGGGTCCAGTAGAGTACAAAGTCCAAATGTTTTGCTGTGCTCCACACCAGCAAACCTCTCCTTTAAGCCATTTTGTAATGCCGTTACTGCTTCTGTAACTATAGGATTAAATTACCTGTACTCTAGCTTATTTATAAAATCGTCACAAATAGTAACAAGACAGTTTGTCATTATTATTATCATGCTTCCAGTCATGTATTGGTCACCGCTTATTGATGAAGTGACTTCTTCGAAAGGCTGTAGTATGAGCCATAGTTGGTTGCAGATATTCCAATCTTCAGCAGTAATTATAGGCCAGTCTTTTTCAATAAGGGCCATGCAATGTTTAATTGCTTCTTTTAATAGAAAAAATCGGCGTAACATAAAAAAAGTCGAGTTCCATCTTGTGGGTACTAATTGCATAAGTCTCTTTGGTTCGCCGTTTTCTGACATATTAATCAATTGGTAATTTAAAAGCATATCAGTTGCTGTAGTGCTTCTCTTAAAATGAGCTACTATTTTTCTAATATTTTCTATTAATGGTTGCACAGGTTTTAATGCAGCCACCACAATTAAATTTAAAGTGTGGGCGTAGCACCCATAGTGCTTCCAGCCTAAATTTATCTCTATGGCTTTTACAATATTCCTTGCATTATCGGATACTGCAAAATTAACTTTATCCGATAATTCCCATTCGTCTGTTATTTTTTTGAGCTCCTTTGCCAAATTATCACTCGTGTGACTTTCTGGCATTGCTTTGCAATCTAAAAGTACCTGTCTTGGTTCATAATTAGCATCAATAAAATGTGCAGTAACACCAATATAATTTTCTGTCTGTGATGAAGTCCAAGTATCTGTTGTAATACAAACAGAACTTGTATCTGCTCGAAGAATGTCCTTCATTTTTGCTAAAGTGGTTTGATACAGTGCTGGAATCATTGCAGATGATATTGTTTGCCTGCTAGGCAATGTATATCCAGGTATATTTCTAGAATACTTCTTAAAGCCTCTGTCTTCCACTATTCTAAAGGGCTGATAATCAAAGATAAACATCTCCAGTAAGTCGCTGTCAACTTTCCGTTTTTCTTCCGTAGACATTTTTTTTATAATGTAATTCTGCATTGTCCTTTGTCGTTTCCTATTCGACTCTAATGGTTGGTTTAGGCAAACCTGGCTTCTTACATTTGCCGACGCAGCGGTTTCTGCTACTAGCTCGGAACTATTCGAAACGGCAATGTCTGTGGCTTCTACCGCACTATGGGCATCACCCGTAACCACCGTCCTTTGTGCCAAAAAAATTGAGGCATGCGATCTCTTTAGATGAGTATTTAAATTACCCGTAGACGATTTAAAAGAAAAAGAACGTGTGCAATATTTGCACACAGCAAGAAACGACGAATTGTCTTTTTTGTCAAAATGTGTCCATATTTCACTTGCTTTACGCGACATTATTACACACTTATAATATAAATATTCCTATTGTTATTTATCACTAATATTTACACAAAAGTTTAAGTAATTAAAAATATTAAAAATAATTTACAAACAAAACTAAACTGTTTAATTTACCTAATAATTAATCTACAACGCACGACACGGACAACGTCACTCACACACATCTACTACAACACACAAATTATTACACATTAATACAAAATACGAATAAAACAATGAATAACAAACAAAATGGAATCGAAATTTCTTAGAACATAAGAAATCCAAAATAATACAGTGTAAACTTTTATAGCACGTGTATAGTGTAAACTTTTCCTACGAATTTGGACCTTATGCTCTTAAGATACAGTATGAATTATTAATTTCTCTTTGAACTTATGACGTTCTAATTTCGAGTGAAGATAAGTGCGAAAGGCGCGGGACCACGGGCGGGTGGTGGGTGCATAATCGCTCCATTTCATTTACACTTTTACAACGTCCGTAAGTTAGATAGAGAGACAGCGGTTATGTAGCTAGTAGTTATTGACAATAGATGGTTAATGGTTTAGTTTTGTAGCGGTTGGTAACTAGATTGATTAAGTTCGGTTTTGTAGTTTGAGTGAGAGTCAGTGATGTGAATAACGACTTAAAATAAAAAACGAACTTATCGTTTTATTTTTTTTCAAAAGTGACTTTTGTTAATTGCTTATTTGCTTATCTGCTTATTTCGTTTTTATTTTAAATTGATTTAAAAAACCGTAGTTTAACCTACGCTATTGGTTCTTTACATGAAGTTTACTTCCTGAGCTTACGTTCGTTCAACAAAATCTTTAATAAAATCTTTATAGATTTTAAAATAATATATTTGATTTTTTATAATCCTAAATTTACTTTTAACAAAAAATGTGGTATAGGCTTACCAGGAATATAAAAAAAACATGACAGGAAGTCGCTTTCGTGTTTAATTGTCAATGTTATGATCAAAGTATGAATGACGAAAATTAGTTCTTAAAAATTCCGCAATATGGAGAGGTTTTTATTTTTCTGGTTAGGCTTTATTTCTAAAATAAAACATATGTCCATTGTTTCAAGCCTTTTATTTATATTTACATATTAATTAAGTTATTATTTATATACCTACTACTGTGAATCAATTATTTATTTATTTAATAAGTAAAACGTTTGAAACGTTTGACCGTGCGTTTATAGAGATAGCTCTATAAAGGCACGGCATTATCTTACAAACGTTTTCTATTTTATTATTAAATAATAAAATGGGAAACGTTTATTACTATCTTTATAAACGCACGGCATATCTTACAAACGTTTTCTATTTTATTATTAAATAATTAAATAGGTAACGTATTTTAGATATGCCGTGCGTATAAAAAATAGTAATAAAAAAATATTATTACTATCTTTATAAACGCACGGCATATCTAACAAACGTTTCCTATTTAATTATTTTTATTACTATCTTTGTAAACGCAATGCAAATCTAACAAATGTTTCCTATTTTATTATTTATTACTATATCTTAAAAATCGTGGTATATCTAATCTCTAATATCTATCTACTTATTACTATCTCTTTTCTCTCTATCTCACGCAAAAAATTTACACTAAAAATTAATAAAATTTAATAAAAGCAACTAACGCACTAAACGCGCGAGCAGCAGATAACGAGCGTCGTTGTTCGTTGTTTGCTTTTTTAAGTCAAGTACAATACTAAAATAAAATTTAATGCATTTAATGTCAATGTCATTTTTGTCGTTTAAGTACATTGTAAAAAGCTAATAACCTTAACTGCTTATAGTTGAAAGTGAGGTTAATTGCTTATTTTTAAAAGTTCGTTTTATTAATTGCTTATGGTTTAAACGTCCATCTCTAGTGAGAGTGATAATTTTTAGTTATTAAAAAACCGTTTTCTTGGTGAGTCATATCGATATGATATGGTTATGAAGGTGTAACCGTTATTGGTTACGTTTTGTTATAACGGTAACATGACTAGTCCGTCGACGGTCGGACAACATCCGTCAACTGTTTATAAAATATGTTTACGTGTCTGGTTACAATGTTTTGCAAAATGTAGAAAAATTATTCGTTTATTAGTACGCCGTCAGTAAATTCAGGTGACCTTATCGTAGTGGTTCTACAACATATATTGTTGGTATTACCAAATTATACTTTAAAACATGACATACTAAAAATAGCATAATGTCATGGTTTTCTGATCTTGCTGGTAAGGCAGAGCACCTATTGACTAATTTGGACGAACAAACGGGAGCAGCTTTTCGAAATCATAATAGACCAAGAGTAAAATCGAGTCATAATGATTTTACTGTCAAAGTTGTGTCAGAGACAACTGGGGCTGGAATCAAAAGACCACCCCCGCGTATGCTAAAAAAGACTGGCTATGGGACTGAATCCAGAATTCCACGAAATATTTCACCCGTTAGGAATATACCAACTTCTAGAAATTCATCTGAAAAATCAGTTTTTAAAAACAGTCAAAATCTTGTAAATAGACCAAAGTCATTATCAAATAGAGAGAAACAAGAAACAGATAATTATACTTGGGAGAAAAGAAGTAAGTTGCTTTGTTAAGTTTATTATAGATTTATAAGTGTAGAAGAAAATATTAAAACTTTTATTGAGTTTTTACTAAATATTTTAGAGTCCAAGGGTTGAGCTTATAAATGTTTTGTTTTGCTAGAGAGAATCTGTTTATTTTGCTTTGAATTTGTTATACAAAAATATGCCTTAATTATAAGGCAACAATTCCGTGTTGTGACGGAGTAAGAATACAATATGTCACTACCCCATCTCATCCTATGAGTGTCGTAAAAAGAGATTATGGAACTATCATCTTAACTAAATAAAAAGAAGGAAAACTTGAAATTAAACCCTGTACCAATCTGTCTGGCCAGCGTGGTATTAGAAGGCTTAATATCCTTCCGTCACGGTAGGAGACCCGTCCCTGCAGTGGAACATTAATGGGCTGTTATGATGATAGGGCAACTATACTTATTTTTACTCCTAATGAGAACTGTCTTTTTGCTGCCAATTGTACTGTCTATTTAAACGCACTTGCTTTTAAAACGTAAACATATATGGCGTTATGTCAACCACAGATTTAGTCTTTGATCTTTGAAAAATGTATAGAAATCAAGGACAAAATTCTATATTCTACAAATGTCAAATGGTAAAATTAATTTTATCTGTGAAATTTTACGTTGGTAAAAATTATATTTATTTAAAATTTGAGAAAGATAGTGGATAAATCAAAGTGATTTACGTGTTTTCTATTGCATAAATGTTTAAAGCTACTTTCCAGAAATTTTCATCCATATCAAAGTGTGCGATTGAGGTAAAAACTAGTGAATTTGCAATAAGTGGTGTTTGTTGACAAAATAAATCAAGTAAGGATGAATACCGTATAGTTAGTTACATTGTCTAGAAAGGTACATGGTGTATTCTCTTCTAAAGTATAGTTCTGTTTAGTTTCTTAACCTTTCACTTGTCCCGTGTATCATATATGATACACTTGCATTGTATATAATTATTATTTACACGGGTATTAACACGATTTATTATTATTTGGTAAATATTAAGTAATAATTTACCTTTGAGGCTCTCGACGTTTCGGCCAGGTTACACCAGCCGTGGTCACGAGTAGACTGATGCAGCGATGTCACAACTCCGTCTCCAAGGTAGAAGATTTCCTTTCTACCCTCATTTTGCACACAACACTAACCGTGTCCCTATTCTGATGTTTCACCGATTGCGAATCAAAGTGAGGTAATGTTTTTTGAATCACTGGATTCCATGTCGCGGATAACTTATAACCATCTTCTCGATTGAAAGTCTTATGCTTTTTGATTTCAATCGCTTCTCGTACGACTCTTGAGTAGAAGTGGCGTTCCGTAGAGAGGATTTGTGGACGATGAAATTCAATCCAGTGATTCGTGCCTGCTTGTAGTAAATGTTCCGCAATCGCTGACTTCGACGCCTGGTGGTTTTTTACAGCCGCAATATGTTCTTTGACCCTTTCAGCTATGGTCCGCTTAGTCTGGCCTATACAGGAACTACCGCAACTGCAATTTATTTTATAGACACCTGGCGTTTGAAACGGCACCACATCCTTCGGCGTACCCACAAGACTGTTCACCTTTGTTCCAGGTGTATATACGGTGTGTATGGAGTACTTCTTTAACACCGTGCCGATCTTATCAGTTACTCCTCTGATGTAAGGCATGTAGGCCGGCTGTCTTCCTACCTCAGGACGTGTGCATTTTTTGTGAAACCGAGTCACCTGTCCACTTACACGGTATCCGTTCTGTTTGAGTACCTCCTGAACATGTCCCAGCTCCTGTCCAAGATGTTCAGGGTCACAGAGGTCATGAGCTCTGTTTTTTAGTAATGTCATCACGGATTGCAAGTGACGGGGGTGGTGGTGTGACGTTGCGTGTAAGTATCGGTCCGTGTGTGTGGGCTTACGGTAAACACAGTGTGCCAGGGTTCCATCAGGTTTTGCGGTCACCTTGACATCTAGGAACGACAACGACCTGTCCGTCTCCATTTCATAGGTAAAACTGGCCGAAACGTCGAGAGCCTCAAAGGTAAATTATTACTTAATATTTACCAAATAATAATAAATCGTGTTAATACCCGTGTAAATAATAATTATATAAAATGAAACACGAAAGTTTTAAAGTTAACACTTGCATTGTGTCTACTAATGTGACAGGCAACCTGTTAAGATTTTCACATCACTTTCTATTCTCTTTCATACAAGTTAGGATTTTTGTAAACTTAATCACCTGCTTAGCAGCTTTGTCTAGTAAATATTAATGTAAAATGTTGTCACCCAGTTTATATGGAAAATGGAGTTGTTTTTTACAATTTATATACTGTCTGTCATCTTTTACTTTAACTACATAACTAGTTATTTGTCATTTAAATTTAAAAATAAATTTATGTTTTAATTTTTTTTACTGTGTGATAAGGCATTGGAACTGAATCCAGAATTTCACGAAATATGTCACCCGTTAGGAATATACCAAGTTCTAGAAATTCAGAAAAATCAGTTTACAAATACAATCAAAATCTTGTAAATAAATCCCCAAAGTCATTATCAAATAGAGAGAAACATGAAACAGAGAATTTTACTTGGGAGAAAAGAAGTAAGTTGCTTTGTTAAGTATATTATAGATTTATAAGTGTCCGTCTGGCCTGCGTGGTATTAGTAGACCAAGTATCCCTCCGTCACAGGAGGAGACCCATCCCTGCTGTGGGACATTAATGGGCTGTTATGGTGATTCTTGCATGAGTTTTAGAGTTAAAAGAAGGACATCTCTCGCACTTGAGATCAATCACTTGCCAGTGATAACAGGTTAAAGAAAATATTTATACTTTTATTAAGTTTTAATTAAATAATGTAGAGTTTAAGGGTCAGGTTTATAAATGTGCTGTTTTGCTGAAAAGAATTTGAGGGTATAGGAACATCCTAGGGAGTCTTCTGAAGCTCCTGATACACTTTTGTTAAAACCATTTTTTAGGCTGCGGGTACGAAACTAGCGACGGACGGAGAAACGTCGCGTGTCGACGACCGACGGCGTGTGAACGCCGTCGCCCGTTCCGTACACAGTGCTTAATGTTCTATTGCATTTGGTTACATCGCCTTCATATCAGCCAATTGACGCCCACTGCTGGACATAAACCTTCTCCAATTTAAAACTATTCCACGCAGTCCTGTGACTCCACCATCCATCGGTTTTCCGTTAGGGGTCTCCTTATCTTTTGCGACCTCTGTGGCGTAGTGGTTATTTAACATGACTCCTACACAGGGGTCTCGAGTTCGATTCCCGCTCAATGCAAATCTTTGTTTGCATGAACATGATTGTTTGCATTGGTCTGGGTGTTTTCTATGTATAATATGTACCTACATATTATACATAGAAAACACCATTTACAAAAAAAAAGTATTGATGTATGTTTATCCGTTGTCTAGTACCCATAGTACATGCTCTGCTTAGTTTAGGACTAGATGGCGTTGTGTGAAAGTGTGAGGAATATATATCTTGCGTCTTCCGGTACGCGGTCGCCATTCCATAACCTTTTCTGCCCCAACGGCTTTCGGACAACAAGCAACTTTTACAGAACCCTATTTAGTTCTGCTATAACCTATATATACTATATGCTATACCTTCTACGCTTATAAGCAGCTGCTAATCTAATTGAATTAGCCATTAGGATAACACTGGTAGGTACCTGGTACCACGCTTTCACCTGTAATCATAACCATAGAACATCATGCATCACTTAGCATTACATAAACTTTCCAACACATAATTCATCACACCTCAGAAGACATCAAACACGCGTATGAAATTCCATTATTACGTTAATAATGTTACGTTGCCGTAATAATAAATAAATCATTGTTCCGATAGTACAGTCAGCGTCAAATATATCGTAGCAGATAAGATGATCAAATACTTCTGAAGAATTTAAAATGTCAAAAAGTTCTATACCCATAAGTGACCATTAATGTCTGAACATTCATTGTTTAAATAAGTCATTCAGTCAATTTGTTTAATGGTCATGTTATGGACTGTATATAATAAAACAACTTGCTGACTTGATGACTTTTATTCTTCAGTAATACACAAACTTTTCCTTCGATTATTTATTTTTCCTTAAGATGCTTACTGTAGAGAAGTCAAAACTGAACTGACTTCCTAACAAAAATGTTGCCCCTTTTATATAAATCGGCCGGGGGCCGTCGACCAATCGCGTAACAGTATTTTCGCGCCTAAATTTTACATTGTTTTAGCGCGCGTCTCTCGTCCCTGATTGGTTATGCGCTGTTTTTGGCGCTACAAACTCAACAACCAATCAGAGGCGAGCCCGTACATTAGTCTCGGGGCGACGGTAACGCTGGCGTGAGCTCGGTGATTATAGGCGAGGCGGGTTCTTGTCGGGTCGCGGCGCGGCGTGTGCTCGGCGTCCGTAACAGCTCTCCCCCCGGCGCAGCTTGCGAAGCCTCTTCAACCTTGTGCACGGCGACGAGCTTGCTGACAGGGCGTCGGAAGATGCCAGTCCTGGTCCGCACCTCGACGACTCGTATGCTCCCATCTGCTCCCCGGTGTGTGTGCTCGACGACTCCAATCGGCCAGACGTTTCGAGGTAGCGTGCTGTCGACAATGATGACCACATCTCCAATTTGTAGTGGTCGTACGCTTCTTTGTGGCTCGCCGCGAGGAACCAACGTGGGAAGGTATTCTTTTACCCAACGTTGCCAGAAGTGGTCAGCGAGTGCTTGGCTAACTCTCCAGGTTCTTCTGTCTGCTTCATCACATGGGCCGGTTCGAGGAAGGCCCGTTGAAGACCCCAATAAAAAGTGATTGGGGGTGAGGGCTTCTGGATCTCTTGGGTCTACGCTAACATGCGTTAATGGTCTTGCGTTGATTGAAAACTCCGCTTCAGCGAGTAGGGTATTCAGCACCTCTTCTGTTGGTGCCTTCTCTCGGAGAGTGGTGCCGAGAGCGGTCTTGACTGATCGAACCATTCTTTCCCATGCTCCGCCTTGATTTGGGGCGCCAGGGGGTATGTAGCGCCATTCCATACGGTGTTTCAGTCCTTCATCCTTCAAGGTAGATGCCCATTCAGCGTAGGCAGTGCGGAGCTCTTGATCTGCGCCACGGAAGTTTGTTGCGTTATCGGAGTACATTATTTTGGGCCATCCTCTTCGTGCAGCCATTCTTCGTAAAGCCATAATCGCGGAGTCTGAAGACAGCAAGGCCACGAGCTCAATATGTACAGCGCGGGACGTGAGACATGTGAACAGCGCTCCCCATCGTTTCTCTCTTCGACGCCCGATCTTGATCATCATGGGCCCGAAGTAGTCCACTCCGCAATTGGTGAATGGTCGATGAAAAGGGTCGAGACGGGCTTGTGGCAGGTCTCCAGTGGCCGGTGTCTGTGGCGTAGCACGTCTTCGTCGGCAGAAGGCACAGTTCTTCTCCACTGTGCGCACTGTAGGTCGCAAATGTATGATCCAATATTTTTGCCTTAGATCATTCGTCACGCGTTCTCTGTTGGCGTGACCAGCAGCGCAGTGTTCTCGCATAACGATCAGCTTCGTCAATGGGTGGCGGCCATCCAGAATTATAGGCTGCTTTGTCTCGGTCGGTGCTGTTGCTGCCTCAATTCGGCCTCTCACCCGCAAGACTCCATCTTCCAGTACGGGGTCCAGTTTGTAAAGCCTGTTTGCCTTAGTAAGGGGTCGGGCTGACTTCATTTTGCTTATGTCTTCAGAAAAACTTTCTTTTTGTGCTCGTCGTATTAGCTCCTTTTCGGCGCGTTGTATGTGTCTTAATTCCATACTCGTAGCCTTGTGTCGGCATATGTCGATAAAGGCAAACACTCTCGCGACAGCTCGTATTAACACTTCATATTTCGAGAAGCGAGTTGGGTCTGGTAGCCAGCTGTCTCTATCTTCACAGATATGCAGAACCTCTTCTTCTTCGTCTTCGTTATGTTGAGTCCTGGGCCACTGATCTTCAGGTAGATAGAGGAATTCTGGTCCCTGGAACCACCTATCGGTTGACTCTATCGGCGTGTCCGTGAGCCGGGTGGCGTCATCAGCTACATTATTGATTGTGGGCAGCCACCGCCATTCTTCCTTTTGAGTTAGCTCGGCGATCTCTCCTAAACGGTGTGCGACAAAAGGAGTGTATCTTCTCATATCATGATGTATCCAGTGTACTACCGTCGAGGAATCAGTCCAATACGTTGTCTGGCATACTTCTATTTTGTGTTCCTTCTTAATGTTATCGGCGAGTCTTGACCCGATGACTGCGGCTTGAAGTTCCAGACGAGGTATGGTTTGCGTCTTCTTTGGCGCCACTTTGGCTTTGGCGGCAACTAGCACTATGTTTGTGTCTCCATTCCTCTGCTTGATTCGCCAGTAGGCCACGGCTGCGTAGGCTTGTTCGCTGGCGTCACAAAACACGTGCAACTCGATGCGCTCGTAAGCCTTCTTGGTGTAACATCTTGGTAGCCGGAGTTGAGTCACTTCTTCTATTTGTGTAAGCCATGTTGTGAATAGCTTATTCTCCTCTTCTGGTATTGGCTCATCCCACGCTGTCTGGAGGCGCCACAGGCTTTGTAGTATAATTTTCGCCCTTATTGTGAAGTGGCTTAATAATCCTAGTGGGTCGTATATAGACATGACCGCACTGAGTGCTTCCCTTTTGGTTGGTGCTCGGCTCCTGTTCCTCACTTCGGTTGGAACTCGGTTCATTGAAGTGTTGAAACCGAGTTCGTCTTGCTCCGCGTTCCAGTACAGCCCTAAGATTTTATTTTCGGGCTGGTCTCCTCCTAGTTGCGTGGGTTTCTTCGCATGTAGTTCATCTGGTATGTCTTCTAGAACCTTCTTGACATTTGAGCTCCATCCCCGAAGTGTGAATCCTGCGTGGCCGTGCACCGTCCTCGTTTCTTCTATAGCTCGTCGAGCCTCTTCTATATTTTCATAACTTGCCACATAGTCGTCCATGTAGTGACTACGAGTAATGGCTTCCGCTGCAAGTGGGTAGGTGTTCGCGTGTTGATGCGCATTGTAGTTCCTGATATGGTGCGCCATGTAAGGCGAGCTTGCTGCTCCAAATATCATGCTCGCCATTTTGTATTTTCTAGGAGACGCCTGTCTGTCATTTCCTCGCCACAGGAACTGCTGCGCTGGTTGGTCCTCTTCCCTTATTTTTATTCTTAGGAACATTTCCTGGATATCCGCTGTGACTGCCACCGCCTTCTCCCTGAACCGGAACATAATCCCCGGCAGGGGTAGCAGCAGGTCCGGTCCTTCCAGCAATTTGTCGTTCAGGCACACACCATTGCTTCTTGCAGCAGCATCGAAGACTAGTCGATATTTACCGGGCTTGTTTATGTTCTGCACGGCGAAATGAGGAAGGTACCAGCAAATGGGGCTCTCCCTCTCTGTATTGTTGCAAGGTACCGCATATCCCTTCTTCAATAAGTTTTCTATTTGTTCTGCGTATCCTCTTGCAAATTCGGTGTCGGCGTCCATTCTTTTTTCTATCTTGTGAAGTCGTCGGAGTGCCTGCCCGTAACTTGATGGTAGCGTTATGTGATCTTGTTTCCAAGGAAGTCCCACTTCATAGCCCCCATCGATCTTCTTTGTGGTTTTCTCGACAATGTTCATTGCTCGTTGGTCCGCTTCTGTTATCCTGGGTTTCTTCGTTATACCGAGAGCTTCGATTTTGAAGTGGGCCTCGACCAGGTCGTGGAGCTCTTTATCTGTTCTTGTATTGTACACGTGCAGGGTGTCCTCCATGATGGCTTTGCGTGGTGCGGTTCCGTGCATCACCCATCCTAGTTCTGTTCTAGATGCAGCCGGCTGGTTCTGTCTACCGGCGCGCAGTTCCCGGGAGACGATGCACTCCCAGTGGTCCGCCCCTATGAGTATACGAGGGGTGGCTTGATTGTAACACACCTCGTCTTTGGGTAGGTCGCGCAGATGCTTGTACTTCAGCAGGGTGTTCGGGATTTCTTGTTTGTGAAGCTTCAGGTCTCTGATTGTTCTGGCCTTCAACTCGTGTTGCTGCTTCATCTTGATCCCCTTCACTTTTATGGAGACCACCCGGCTTTCGTCTTCCTTCTGCGACATATTGACCCCGCGTATGTGCAACGGTCGTGATGGGCCCTCTGCTCCGATACTTGCTGCCAATTCTTCATCGATGAGAGTGACTGTAGCTCCTTCATCCAGCAGGGCATGTGTCCTTATCTCCCCTCGTGGACCAGCTACAATGACCGGACACATCTTAAGGAGTACTGCACGGGTTCCTGTAGTTGGTTGAGTCGCCACTGATAGCACTGCCTCTTCCTTCTTCGTTTCTGGTGCGTCGCCTTCTTTGGTGCCGGCTCTCCTCTCTTGATGTAGCGATGAGTGGTGTGGACGTCTGCACTCATTTACTCCACAGAGCTTCGCTTTGCAGCCACTGCGTCTGTGTTTCTTCTGTGCGCACTTGAAACATATCCTCTTCTCCTTGACTAGTTCCCATCTCTTCTCCACCGGTAGCGCCTTATATTCGGGACATTGAGTAAGTACGTGATCTTCCCCACAGCTTGGACACTGGTTCTTGTCTTCTTCCGCTTGCTCGGTGGTTGAGTAGATATTGGCTTTCTTCTTGAGGGTGACAATTGGTAGAGTCTCCTTTTTCTTGGTCAAGGCTGCAGTGCTCGTATGAGTTACATAGGTGAATTTCAAGGCTCTATCGGCTTCTCTCATCAAAAAGCGCGACATGATGCAGATCTCTGGCTCTTCAGTGTCTTCGTTGTCAAAGGCGTAGTCGCACCATCTGGATCGTAAGTGAGGGCTCATCTTGTCCAGCACTTCCCGTGTCATTAGAGGGTTGTGCAGGTATCCTTTCTTGTCCAAGGTCTTCAGTATGCATATGATGTTTTGTATCTTGACCGCGAAGTTGTTCAATTCTGCTGCCGATGTTCCAGGTCTTGGCAGCTTCTTGAGGTCTTCCAAAGCTCGGTCGATGATGATTTCAGGTCTACCGAAGCATTGTTCCAGCGTCTTCATTATGGTGTCTGGATCTGTGGCTGTGTGCAGCAGGGCGGCTACAGCTTCTCTGGCTTCTCCTTTTAAGCAGCTACGTAGTCTTTGCAGGTTCTCCGCGTCTGACAAGTGGTACAATGTTCTTGAGTCTCGTACTGCTGCCTTGAAGGGTAACCATTCGTTGGGTGCCCCGGAGAAAGCGGGTAGGTCCATATACCGGAACCGAGGTCTGGCCATCTTCTCCAGAGCAGCAGCCAGTTGTTCAACGCCGTCGCTGGTCCTTGCTGGTGTTGGTGATCTTGCCTTAGGTGCCTCGAATCTTATTTGTCGGGAATCTTCTCGGGTGTATGCGGTGCCCCCTCCCTCCCCCCGTGAGTCAAGGGGGTTGGTCTTCAGCCACTCGTCTACCTTCTGATGATCTTCTTGAATGGTGAGGGGTTCCCCTTGCAGACTTTCTTCTTCGTGGATAGCTGCTACTTCTGCAGCCAGTTTCTTCTTGATCAGTTCTGTTTCCAGGTCTAACTCCTTCCTCCTGATGGCAGCCAACTTCTCAGCTGCTTCCAGCTCAGCCATCCGTAGCCTGGCAGTGACGCTCGTTGTGGATTTATGAGAGCGCACTGACCTTGCTGGTGACCTTGGCCGCTGCTGAGATCCTGATGCCATGACCCTCATGGTCCCTTCAGTAGTTGGTGCTGCTGGCCCTGGTGATGGTGATGCTGGTGGATCCAAGGATATCCTCCTCACCCTTTCTCGTTCAATACGCTCAGCTTCCTGGCGACGTGTGACCTCTCGTGACCCTCGTCCTTGCTGATCTTCCACCTCGGTAATGTCCCCTTGACTGCGGGTGACCACCATCTTGGAGGTAGCCGGTGCTAATATTCTGACCGCTGATCTTCTTAGACTGGTCCTAGGTCGTGACGCGTTCTAGGTTGCTTCGCTTATACTAAAGCCTAGGTCGCTTTAGTACCTAGAGCAGAGCCTAGGTATCTTCACTGGTGCTGGTGTTCTTGATATCCGGCTCGAAGGACCATACTGTTATGGACTGTATATAATAAAACAACTTGCTGACTTGATGACTTTTATTCTTCAGTAATACACAAACTTTTCCTTCGATTATTTATTTTTCCTTAAGATGCTTACTGTAGAGAAGTCAAAACTGAACTGACTTCCTAACAAAAATGTTGCCCCTTTTATATAAATCGGCCGGGGGCCGTCGACCAATCGCGTAACAGTATTTTCGCGCCTAAATTTTACATTGTTTTAGCGCGCGTCTCTCGTCCCTGATTGGTTATGCGCTGTTTTTGGCGCTACAAACTCAACAACCAATCAGAGGCGAGCCCGTACATTAGTCTCGGGGCGACGGTAACGCTGGCGTGAGCTCGGTGATTATAGGCGAGGCGGGTTCTTGTCGGGTCGCGGCGCGGCGTGTGCTCGGCGTCCGTAACAGGTCACTTATGCGTTTAGAACTTATTGACATTTTAAATTGTTCAGAAGTATTTGATCACCTTGTCTGGTACGATATATCTGACGTTGACTGTACTTTCGCTAAATGGACTTATCCCAAAGAGTCTCTATCAACATCTAAGGAGACTCTCGCTTGGCAGTTGGATCATAGGTCTGGTGCAGAAGGCTGTACTGCTCGACACGGCAAGCGTTGTGAGGAGGTTCCTATCTCCAGAGATAGTAGCTACTGGTAGTTAGGGCTCCAGAGCCCTAACTAAAAACATAGACATTTTAAATGAAGGATTTTATCCTAACTTATGAGCAAGACCCTATTGTCCAAGTAGCCACTCGTCTGGCAAGACAAAATGGCGGAAAATTGCACATCTGGCCAACCAATTTTCGGCGTTTTGCCAGTCAGGGGTTTTAAGCTGACCAATGTTTGAAAAAGCAGATTTTCTTTAAATCTAATTGGAATTTAGTATAAGTCCAATAAGATTCTTATAAGCCGATTATCTCCCATTCTAAATGGAAATTTGTATAAATCTAATAAGATTCTTGATAATAAATAAAAAAATATGAACTTTACCTTGCAAAAATCATACCTTGCAAAAAAATTGCTCTTCCGTGTTATGAAAAATAAACCACTTACGAATGTTTTATTACATTGTTGTAACACAATAACAATGAACACTTATTAAACTTCACATAACACCACTCACAATCACAAACAAAGCACAAATACAATTTAAACTTCAATGTTTATATAACGCGTAACACGACTCGCTTAACGTAAACAAATGACTGACAGATTCAAAAATAAATCTGTCATAGCTTTTGTTCCATAGATTAAATGATTTTTATATGAGAGGACTAGAAATATCATGCATAGACGATTTGTAATGAGTAAGGACTAGAACAAATAAGAAATATTTTCTAAATGGCAAGAAAGTAATACGATGTTTTGACCTTGTCAAAACGCCGATTTACGGCGTTTGGCCAGATGGACGTTTTTTTTAGGCGCCGATTTACGGCGCCTTGGCCAGACGAGTGGGTAGGTAACTACAAAACACCATTTTGTCGTAAACTATTGCATAACATGTTTACAAATATAAAACAAAGAAACGGCAATTATCGCGTCATGCTATTTAGCGTTTTGCTTGACGTTTCGGCACGCGTTACAATTTGGTATTGGACCTTCATGTTATGGATATCGTCTGCCATTCAAACAATATTATGCTTGGATTTGAGTTTTGCACGTTATGTGCCTTGACCGATGCAATTTTTGAAAATGTTATCTACTGCACTTATTTGGGAGCATTAGTTCTCCTTATCTTTTATTTCTGCTTCGATCACTTAGCTTTTTATTTCTTCTTCGTTCACATTAAAGCTTAGCCTTTAGCTATTGCGTTGTTTTATGCCTATTTGCGAGACCTGCAAAAGTAAACATGCTTCCGATCTATGTGATTCTGCACCCTTCCACCTGATAACTGTATAATTTTTCCCCTATTCGTACGAGGTGAATTAAACGGTTACAGCGGTCAATACTAACCCCCGGTTTCCGAATGTCTGATCAAGTAAAAATCAACTAATCAAGTGTCAAAACTCTTGTTAACTATCATTTTCAGGAACTAAAATTTGACGCTTGACACTTGATTAGTTGATTTTTACTTGATCAGTCATTTGGAAACCGGGGTAAGTGTACCTGATTGTCCTAAATCTAGATGTTCTTTGTGTTAGTCATATTGACTTTGTTAAAAGTTCCCGTGACACAGGACTTGAGACATAGTGTGGGATTTCTATAGAATAAATATGTATCCACCCATCAGTCAATGGAAGTCCACTTCTATATATAGGACTCCTCCAAATATCCCTCACTTACGCGATCCTGTGCATCGGTGTCGCGACGTCTTGATCTTTACATAACAGCAATATCAATTTCCATATCAGCCTACGGACGTCCACTGCTGGACATAGGCCTTCTCCAAAAGGTTCCACCCAGTGCGGTCTTGTGCCTCCCTCATCCATCGGCTTCCTGCCGTCCTAACCAGGTCCTCGGTCCACCTTGTGAGGGGTCTCCCCACCCTGCTCCTTCCGGTGTAATGTCAATTTACCTTCTTCTAATAAATAATCACAATTGTTTCAGGGTTTAGTTCCCCCGAGGAAATCAAACATTTGATCACAGATGAAACATGGATACACAAATTGGAAAATTTGGAAGTTGAAAATGAAATGTTAAAGACTGAATTGAATCTGACTCATAGCGAGATTAAAGAATTACTTCGGAAGTTAAAGCTCACTTATGATGGTAATAACGTAGTTAGTGAAGGTAGATTGAAATTTTAATCGTTTATTTGTGATTTTGGATGACGTTTTGCCTTTTTGTGTGTTTTGTTTAGAATAGACTTAAAATATTAATGTTAGATTAAATAGTCAAAGAAGGGAGCTGATAGTTTATTTGAATTAATATCGTATTATATCGTATCGATTTAGTAGTTTATTTTTAATGTAGTAGCTGTAGTTTGTTCTGCGTTGATTAAACTATGATGATATTAAACGGATACAGGGACCTGAATACGACAGTTTAACACCAGAACTTAAGACCTCTGATACAATACCAAGTATACTCCTTACAGATGGTACGGTAATAAAGAAAAAACTAGAAGAGACTGAAGAACTAAACGACAGGACCATTAAAGAAAAGGAAAATATCTTATCGCAGATGCAAGAGCTCAAGCAGAAAATACATGATGTCGTTGAATTAGAAGTGGCTACTTACAAGAGTAAAAGCGAAAACTTTCAAGAAGAATTACAATCTTTGAAGAAAAAGAACGATGAGTTAGATGAAAAGTAAGTGTTGAATTTGAATACACTTAAAACATTCTTAATAGTAGTCACTGTATCACTGAAGGTTACTTGCTAGGCGTCATAGATGGCGCTTAGTGATTTGAATTCAAGAAGGTATTGTTCAGCCATCTTGCTCTAAGGAAGCAGGTGCAAATGTAACCAACCTTTTAGGTAACTAGGGTTCGATTTATGCTACCTACGAATCATTCCTTTCTCGATTAAATAAAAAGTTTTTATTAATAACCACAACGGAATAATGAAAACTTATTGTTAAATCGAGAGATTAACTAGGAATACATAGTAACTTCACCATCACAAATAAACCCATGGATGTTGTCTTTTAAAAAAAATGGAAACTTTCTTGGTTTTTTATGTTCCTGGTGGGGTTTTATTCATGTTTTTATTTTTCTTCCCATTACTTGAGGCAAAAACATATTCACGTGTAGTGGCAGTAAGTTTTAGCTTAAAGTAATAGAATACTAAATACTAGCTTTTATTTATTTTAAGATGTAAAACACTACAAACAAAATTAGAAGAAAAGGATGCTATCTACACGAAAATAGAATCGGAATTAAAGCATACAAAGTGTACTGTGGCAGAAATGCAGTGTAATTTAGAAGAAAGCAATGCTGAATGTCGAAGATTAGAAGCAGATTGGGAAGCGTATAAGTTGAGAGTGAAAAATATGCTCAATGCCAAAGACAATGAGATTAGGATGCTGCAAGATGAACCTTCACATGATGGAGATAAGGACTTATTGGAACAGATTGAAGTTTTGAAGTGAGATCTTTGTTTTTATTTCTCTTTTCTATATCTATTTGAGACCCTAATCTTTAGAAGACGTGCTTCCGGTCGAAGTCACCTGATTGCCTATTAAGAATTGCTTAATGATACTTACTGTTTAGGGATACTTGGGTGCCAATGTTAGATGAATCGGAGATTAAGCTATGGAGGGTCCATAGCTAGCCTATGTTTGGCGTAACAATCAGTCTCAATGTGTCGTCAGATCATCAAAGTGGTAGCGACGGAGTCAAACAATTTTTTGTTTATCATTTATTGCCTTCATTCATGGACTGTATGTATGCGCCTTTTTCATCAGGTCCTAAACAGCCATCATGCAGTTTCAGATTAAAGCCGCAGCTGCTTACTAGCGAAGGCAAAGTCTTTTGGTCCATTATTTGCATCATTTTCTTTGTGTATCCGTCTGTTATAAAAGTCTTTTCTTTAAAATTAACAGAAACGAAAAACAAATGCTTTCGGAAACGATCACGTCTGTTCGTAATCAATGCGAAGAGACGAACGCGCGTCTATTAAGAACTGAGTCACGCAACACTGCAGCTGAGCGTGTTGTCAGCGTGTTGCGGGATGCTTTGCGTGATGAGCGTGTTAACAGGAACAAGACAGAGGCTCAGTGGTTAATTACTGCTAAGGTAATGTGTATTGTACTATTACTAGTCTTATTATAGAAGAGACGAATGTGTGTCTATTAAGAACTGAGTCACGTAACACTGCGGCTGAGCGTGTTGTCAGAGTGGTGCGGGATGCTTTGCGTGATGAGCGTGTTTACAGAAGCTCAGTTCAGTGGTTAGTTACTGCGAAGGTAATGTATATTGAACAATTTTCTCTCAGGAATTGTAAATTCATCTGTAGTGATTTTAATTGAATGCAATAAAAGGGGGTTTTTGATTTGATTGTATATTTTTCGTTTGTTATTTTAGCCTTTTGTTACCTTTTTCGGATTAATGTACTTTGCACATACTTTGATAGCATCAAGTTAGATTTCTAGTAGATTGTTAGATATTACCTAATCAGTTACTTATAATATAATCTGAAATCAGATATTGAGTATATACATTATTAATGAAGGAAATACGAATGTTTCTGAAAATATCCGAACGTAAATGGATACCGAAGTGTATATACATGTACTTTACTTTATATATCTAAAATCTTCTATCGCACTAGGGCTGTCGACTTTGATACACTGTTTTTCTTAAACTTCTCACAGGACCCATTTTTTAAAATACAACTTGCGAAGCGGTATACATGTATCAGCTATCAGAAAAGTTCGCTCAGTACAGGAACAAAGAAAGCTCCGTACCCCACGCTCCTCGCCATTTTGTTTGAAAATTGACATCTGGGCAGCCATTTGCAGCAACCCCGTACTCTAATATTTTGTAGGTCCTCGTTCCACTGGTTAAGGTTTTCCGGAGTGATCGCTTATCTTTTCATAACTATATCGCATACAACTAGGGGTTTTACTGGGATACAATATTGCCATTTTGGATATAAGGAGATAATAAATGAAATAAATTCTGTGCGCTAAGTTATTGTTGATTCTTTCTTTTCATCTTTGCAGGAGCTCAAAGCCCTACAGATGGATACAAATCAAAAAATAATTCGAATGGAATCGATAATAAACGAAAAAGACCAAGAAATTATTCGCCTACGTGAAGAAAAAGACCATACTTCGAACACTAGTACACTGAATGTAGCTGAATATGGTGTCCAATTCTCTATAGATGATAAGAAGATACAATGTTTAACGGAAACTTTGGTACAGAGGCAAACTAAGATTGACAAATTGGTCGCACAGAATAATGTTTTGAGAATACAGCTGCAGAAGTTAGAAGTGAGTATTTTTGATTTACCCCCGGTTTCCGAATGTCTGATCAAGTGTCAAAACTCTTGTCAACTATCATTTTCAAGAATAAAATTTGACACTTGATTAGTTGATTTTTACTTGATCAGTCGTTCGGAAACTGTTTAAGAAATATAAACTTTAATGTAGATGATGAGTGGCTAGGAACACTGATTCTGTCTGTGCTATAGGCAGATGTCTCAGGTTCGATTTCCGCTTAATACAAATCTCTGTGTGTATTAGCATGATTTTCTACATTGGTATGAGTGTTTAATTGAATTTATTTTACAAAAAAAGTATAAAATTATTTTTTTGAAAAAAAAACATGACTATTATCCGGCCGTTCAGAGAATGCGTTCCTGACACTTATCAGTTAGTCACGACTAGTGATGGACACAACATTATACCGAGTTCGTTACCGTTACTCCAAAATGAACCGCCGCGTTATTTTTATGATTAGATTTAGACCGTTTTAAATTGGCGGAATCATTTAAAATTTATATTTTAGTTCTTTACGTGGAAACAATAAAAGGGAATATTAATATAATAAAATTGTTTTATTTATTATTTTTTACAAAGTTACAATCTGTATTTCTATGGAATAAAGTACATTGAACTAAATGTGCGTACAGAATATTAATCAGACTCCGATTCGCTTGAGGAGGTGGTGTCTTCATCATCATCTTCGCCTACATGTATAATTATATTATTATCAATTACAGAATCAATCCTGATATCTCGGTCAAAATGTTCCATAATCAGGTTTTTAGTCTTTTCGACAACCTTTGCCCAGTCATCTCTTGTGACTTTCCCGCAGGCTTCTTTTAACAGGGTCATCATCTTTTTCGTGCTGAATGGCGGGGAAGTATTGTGGCGGGCGGCGTAACCTTTTATTTGAGCCCAGATTAGCTCAATCGCGTTATATTGGCAATGATACGGTGGAATTCTTAGAACGCGATGACCGTACTCCAAAGCCATTTCATCGATTTCGTATCGCACATTTGCCGCTTTATTTTCTTTCACTAACTTAATTAGCTCTGCTTTTAGCATCTGCATATTTGCGTCAATGCCTTTTGCTTGTAACCAAGCAACCATTTCTTCTTTTTTATTAGCTTGGGTAGGTGGTTTCTGTATTTGAAACGAGTGATAGGAGGCATTATCCATCAATATTACAGAAGGCTCTGGTAGGCTGGGCAAAAGCACGTTCTGGAACCACTCTTTAAATGTACTGGCATTCATTTCCTCGTGGTAGTCATTTGTGGTTTTTGATTGAAATGCCAGTAAAGCGTTCTCCACAAAGCCGTATTTTGCAGTACCTGCGTGGCATATTATCAGACGAGCCCCCTTACCCATTGGTACTTTCGACGTCGACGCTTGTGTATCATCCGTCCAAGAACGGGAAACCGTGTGATTGGCGTTTAGCCATGTCTCGTCAATGAACACGACATTATCCCAGTTATCAATTTTTTTTGCTTCTCTCAAGAAACTTATCCGTTTCAAAATGATGTCGTATCGTTCTAATAAAATTTTTCTTTTGTCTGTTTTTTTATACGAAAAACCAATATCTTTTAAGATTTTCGTTAAAGCAGTTTTACCCCCGCTAAACAGTCCAGCTTCTCTTAACGACGCCAAAAGCTTCATCCTGTTGAGATATTCATTTCTGGAATAGTAACCATATATATGATTTCTGATTGCATCGGCGTCAAAGGTATCAATATCTGTCACGGGTTTAGTTCTACGTTTCTTCTTCGGAGTACGTAAAATATTATCTTCCATGCCAGTAGAGCCGAACTTTTCTTTATTAATATTTGTAATCGTTCGTTTGCTAACTCCAAGCGCCTGAGAGACGCGTTCTTGTACTTTTTCGACAGGAACCAGGGGTCCGCCATTTTGCCGCTCCCGCTCAAAGTAATCTTGCAGCTTGATAATTAACTCACGGGCTCCAGTTTTCAATGTTTGTCCACGTTTAGGCATTATTATGCACCAAAAGTAAAAAGAACGCAATATAAGACACAATCAAAGTCAAATAACAACAGATCGCAAACACTTGAAGAACGTGGTCTATGCGCACGAAACGACAACAGACGACTGTTTCAGCGTCACAAAATGGCGGCCCATAACGCCAATTTTCAACCTAAATATAAAAATGCTACTTTGTATTTAATGTACTTTTATTTTTATATTTAATAAAAGTTTTTCTAAAGTCCATTATTTTCAAATTCTTGAAAAGAAAAACAAAACGTATTATTTTATAAAGTATAACTGTATCGATAAGAACAGATTACGATACTATTATTCACTGTTATTGTTGGCACAGCACTACAAATATAAAGCGCTGACATAACCTTGTAATAGCGCAGTGTAGATTTAGAAAAATATTGTTTACCAAGTTATTTGACACTCAGTTTGACACAACATTATAACATTCATTAATTATTGATATAATAATGTTGTTTTAATGCTCATCAATAGTTAAAACGATAAACAACCAGCAAAAATATTTTTATCGTAACTGCAACGCCATTACAAAGTTACTGCGTCAGTTCAATCGCGACGTGTCAGGAACGCATTCTCTGAACGGCCGAAGTTTAGACAATGTAAAAACAATTTTAAAGATCGAGACAGGCCTCAGACTGAGATTCACCAGAATCCTTGTCTCATTAAACAAATTAGTACATTGCAACGAAGCGAAACTGAGTCTTGTAATTTTTCGTCAATTAGTAAAAAAAAAATATTTGCATAATTTAAAGTTTACTGCTATCGTTCGTTTATCCGTTCTCTAATTGTAATTTTTATTTTATTATATTTGTTCAAGGAAAACGGACTAATTACAACATTAGGCAACATATTTTTTTTACAGAAATTGCCAATAACAAGCTTCCACATAGTAGAACCTCTTCTAAGTTTTGCAACTAGAAGGCGTTGATGTGAAAAATACTATATTAATTAATATTTTTGTACCCACAGACTAAATACAACGCAGAATTACTAGCATCACGTACGAATAAGAATCAAAGCGTGGTCCACCTACAAGATAGTGATACTCGATATCGTTCGCGACTGGCCGCTAGTACATTGTCCGCTTTGTCTGTTCGTATGGGCGTTATGGGCAAACGATACCCCTTCATGAGAGTATTAGTTATTATTTATATGGTAAGTTATTTGACTTTATTATGTACATATTTATTAGTACTAGCATCACGTAAGTACGAATAAGAATCAAAGCGTAGTCCATGTGCAGATGCATCGTAGCAGACAAGGTGATCAAATACTTCTGCACAATTAAAAATATCAATAAGTTCTACACGCATAAGTGACCATTAATATCTGAACATTCATTGTTTAAATGAGTCAGTCAATTTGTTTAATGTTTAGATATTAATGGTCATTTGTACCGGTCATGTGTTGGTCAGAAGTATTTGATCACCTTGTCTTCTACGATATATATGACGCTGACTGTACAAGAAAGTGACACTCGATATCGTTCGCGACTGGCCGCTAGTACATTGTCCGCTTTGTCTGTCCGTATGGGCGTTATGGGCAAACGATGCCCCTTCATGAGAGTATTAGTTATTATTTATATGGTGAGTTATTTGAGTTAATTATTTATTTTACACTTCAATCAATCAACAATAAACAACTCGCTGGAAATGGACCTCCCCGAACACGCGCCTCAGAACTTGAGCCTGCGCCTTCCGCATCCAGTTCGTACCAGACACCTTTATTTTTTTACACTTCACCATAACAGCCCATTAATGTCCCACTACAGGGACGAGCCTCCTCCCATGATGGGGGTATACTTGGCCTACTAATACCACGCTGGCCAGACGGATTGGTATAGGGTTTAATTTCAAGTTTTCCTTATTTTTATTTCGTAGTGATACTATTCACGGATAGTCCCTTAGTTTTTTTTTTATATTACCCTTTTACGACACCCGTGGGATGAGATGGGGTGGTGGCATATTGTATTCTTACTCCGTCACCACACGGAGAGTCCATTTATATTATAATTTGCTTTTGTCTACAGATTTGTCTTCATCTTTGGGTCCTTACTGTATTGTTTACCAGCACTCCTGAAGATTACGTTACAAAACCGTCTAATAAATCATGAGACGGACCAGCAAGAGAAGAAAATGTTTTATTTAACATAATATCAATAAAAATTAAAAGTAAAACTACGTTACAGAATATATAAAATAAGAATGTATAAAAAAGTATATTTCTGATGTTGACTTTTTGTGTTATACTGACGGTTTAGTTTAGATCCGTTAGGCCCGAAGCACAAATTAAAAAAAAAACAGATGTCATAGATAAATTTGTTTTTTTTTTTACGTCTTTTAACGCAACGGGTTTTTGTGAATTGTTGGATGTTTAAGTATTAATACTGCAAGTGTAAGTTTGTATTTATTTAAAAAATAAAAATTGTGGTGCTATTTCAAATGAAACCTGTTGCTTTTTCGTTTTTATTTGTTATTGTATGTACACTTTTTATGTCAAAAAACGGGAAAATGGATCGAATTAAATTTATTTGTTGTATTTTTTGTGAGTTTTATTAAATTCCATACCATTTATTATAATAATAAATTATAACATCATAATATCTGTTTACCAGTGCAGACCTACCGCACCCCAGGCCGAACCCTTGGTTCTGACGCACACGGAACCGCTTTTCACGGCTCTTCACTGCTTCTTTCCTTCCAGCTCCTCGTCAGTAAAAACACACTTACAAAAATCTGTGCTTTTCAATGTCAAGGTTTTTTACAGTTATCATAAATATGATAAGAAGAAAAATTTTTATCGTATGGTCACTACAGATATCTTTTGTTTCATCATTACACGGTGGACCGACGTCCTTGTTAGTACGGTGGGAAACCGATAGATGGATGAGGGAGGCACATAATCGCATAAGGCAAATTGGAGGAGGGCTATTAGTACGGTGGTGATTTTTAACCTTCAGGACCACAATGTTGAATTTGCAAAATGTTGAATTCCCAAAATGTTGAATTTGCAAAATGTTGAATTTGCAAAATGTTGAATTCCCAAAATGTTGAATTTCAAAATGTTGAATTCCCAAAATGTTGAATTTCAAAATGTTGTATTCGCAAAATGTTGAGTTTCAAAATGTTGAATTTACAAAATGTTGAATTACCAAAGGCCATTCAATTTTTTTTGAAATTAAACCATATACTGACTGACTTGACTGCTGTGCACATGTGATGTTTAAAGTGTAGACATTGTGACCAAAAAGGGGCCAGAGCCTCCTACAAATGTCTGACATTTGTCTTAATTTCTCAATTTGACTAAATCCCAAAGTTCAACATTTTGGGAATTCAACATTTTGAGAATTCAACATTTTGGGAATTCAACATTTAGCAAATTCAACATTTTGGGAATTCAACATTTTGCAAATTCAACATTGTGGTCCTGAAGGATTTTACCTTGATTGTTTATTGAAAAGGTACTAGAATTGAAGAAGTTATTGTACCCAGGCTCAAACTTTTAACCAAGATAGTAGACCCCTCATAGATACCATATTATTAGTTCGTCAGCTGTTCTGATAGTGGTGGGATCAAAAGATACAGACAGATGAAGTCACTGAAAAAAACATTTGTTTTGATAAAAAAAATTTCAAAGCTTAAATGTACTAAAAATGCTTGTCTCAATCATACCATTGAACAAAATAATTGTCAGCTGTGTGGACGAGATATGTTCAACGTCAGTTAAATCCATAAAATTTAAGTTAAAATCAGGCGTATCTGAATCCTCACTTTCTGCGTATGCTGAGGATTATTCCATTTATCAACTTGATTTAAACTACAGCGGCCTTATTACAAAATACGGTCTAACTATAAAACACGGTTTATTACGTCACAAAACCACTGTTTTTGAAATTTGTTATTACAAAATCAGTTTTAACACTAAACCATGGCGTAATGTCAGGTTTAAAGATAAACCTACTCGACCCCTAGTTTAAACTATAGACCATGGTCTAAATACATACAGTTCTGTCAAAGTTGTTGTTTTGAGGTTAGCGTTGCTATTGGTAATGTGTTAATATTATAATATTGTTGACTTGTTTCAAAATGGATATCGACATGGTACATTTAATCTATATTGCAGATATTGAACTTTTAGAAAGACGACGACCCAGTAGGGAGCTTGTTCGTGTTGATCCTTTTATAGAATTATCAAAAGATTTTAGAAAAAAATATAGATTTACGAAACGTATTAAGTACTAAAAATATTTTGGAGTTATTGGTAGATAATATCACACGACCCTCGGGGATGTACTTTGTCCCCTGAAATTCAAGGTTTGCGCATTACAAAGCTGGGCCACAACAACACCTACAAACAAAACAACTAAAAACCTACTTAGTCGGTTGAGAAAAGAGCAAACTTTAAACTACTTAAAACGTATTTTTGTTTTACCTACAACGATTACCATACCCATAGATAAGAATATGTACTAACGTATAGATAGCTATCTCTTGATTTTGTAGACAAAAGCGACATCTAGTTGCCAAGCCCAGTATTACTTCGTACTAATCCTTGCGTGATATACATACATATAGCTATATATATGTACTAATCCTTGCGCCATATACATATCTATAGCTATATGTGTTATATTTATAGATATAAATACGCACCCTTATGCCCGATTTACACATCGACAAGTACAGTAGCGAGTTAAGTAGTATTTTAAGATTAAGTTGATTTAAATAGATCTCCATCCTATTTTTTGGCAAGTTAAGTTGGCGAGACGCGAGATAGGGGGCTACTTCGTACTTAACTCGCCAAAAAATAGGATGGAACTCTATTTAAATCAACTTAATCTTAAAATACTACTTAACTCGCTACTGTACTTGTCGATGTGTAAATCGGGCATTATCCAATACTATCACTTAACATAATTTGTCAAAACAAAGTTTTTAATAGCATCCAAGTTGTACAACTTAGTATTAGAGTATTTTGTTTGTACAATAGATAGTAGTCAAAACTCCATTAAGACAAATTTTGTATAGTGTCAGTATTGGATACCGGTTCATTATTTATTTATTAAATGTGTTGCTCATTTAGTTTTTCAAGAATTAGGTATCTGCCACACATTAGAACAACTTTAAACAACAGTAATAAAAGAAAACAAATGTATTTACAGTTTTTTATTTTTATTTTTATGTTTAACATAATAAGTGTTTGCTAATTTTTTAATTGGGTCTGTCTCATCAAATAATAAGGTTTTGCCACACAACAAATTGTTTACTTCTTTGCACCAGTCGTATAATATAAGCATAATGCTTTTTTTAATAATAAATTTGCCAATTATTTCTTTATGTTGATCACAATTTATGAAGTCCAGTGATACAAGCGAGGTGGTTATCATTGCCATTGACCGAGTCAAACAGTCGATCAAAAAATAAAAGTTCAGCTGTGTCCGTGCTTTCCCGAGGGATTTGACCAATTCCTAAAAAAGAAAAATCAATTAGATATATATATATATTTAGATATGTCGTGTGCAGAAATAACATAAAAAAACAATTATTTACCTGCTGTGAACCCCATAGCTACACTAACCGTCTTACTAAAGACTTGTGTGCTGTACTTCACCTTCATCTTAGGTATCAAATTAGGTACCACATGACGTGCAGTCAATTTAGGCACCAGTCTTAGACCTTTGAATCCAGGGCTTTTTTTATATAATGCCTCGATGTGAGCCCATTTTGCAATTTTTTTTTGTCCATCCAAACAAAATTCTAAATTTTTTGTTATTAGGTTATTCCTTATCCCTTTTATTAGATGAGGCGGGTCGTAAATTGGATAAATAACATTATTATTTATTTCAAAAAATCCTCCTTTATATTCTTTCATGTTTCTGATGTACTCCTCTTTGGTTTCTTTTATTAAAAGGTTAATTGCTGCCATATTTGTTGATCCTTGATCACATGTAACTGAGACTACTTTGAGCTCTGTCTCCAAAGTTTTAACTAAAATTGTTTTTATTAGATTTTTCATGTTGTAAGAACTAGTGGTTCTAGCACAAAAACTGAAGGCCACTGGCTGTTTGTATTTTTTAAATACTCCTCTTACCATGAACACTAATGCATGGTCAGCAAAACACTTGGTTTGTTGACCATCATCACAAAATCCTTTTAGTCGGTCATTTTGTTTATCATATGATAAATTTGCAGCAATAGCCATTTCGTCAAATATTTGTGTGCAATATTTATGGCTTGCAGGCATTTTATCAACTCTTTTCTTTAAATGATCAAATATGATGTCATTGGGTCCTGGAGATAAAAATACTTTACCCATTAATTTATTTAATGTGGATATTTTGGGAAGAACACATATTTTACTTAATAGCCGATATGCCTTTGGACTAGGCTTATAAAGCGATAATGCTAGAATTTTTTCGTCCAACGTAAATCTATGTCCTTTGGGATGTTTACCGGATTGTCTTATTTGCATATCAAAGAATGTTTTTGCTGCTGGCGATAAATTCTTTGCAACTAGATCGTAAGCTTGTGTCCGTGTAAATTTTTTAGCTATTTTTAGCCTTTGGACCAGTGTAGCTTTAGATTTTTTGCATCTGTTTAGTTCGCGTTGTGTTTTTGCGACTGTTTTATAAAGCTCCATCTCAGACTTGTATCTCCATTGACCTGAAATTAAAAATTAAATGATAAATTTTAAATGTTCTTTTAATTATAGATAGTATAATTATTACGATTTAGAACAGAGTGATTATTTATTTGTAGTGCCTTCTTTTCTGGAATAGTCTTCTATATAATACACAAATAGAATCATCGGGAAAAAGTGTATTTTTAAATGTTAATAAGTCAAACATACTTATTTTATTTTATATTTATAAAACTAATAACAGTTTTGCTCACATTTGATTACAGAATACATTGATTAAAAATTAAACCTCAAATTAATGTCATAATTTAATAATTGTTTCACAAAGTCCATTAAAGGACATATCCTTGATAATATTGAGAATATCACTAACTCAACCAACTATGTACTTGAAACTAATTATACAAAATGTACCGCTTTTTAAATACTTAGTTAGGTAGTTGCTTTGTTTTATTTTAAAATTACAAAACTTATTAGACATTAAACCTTTGTTCATATAGACTTTCAAGACTCGATGTATTTAGCATAAGGACAAACCTCTGTGGTTTACTTATGTTACTTGAAAACCTGCGTTTGTATGAATTTGTAAGTTAATAAAGGAATAAAAAAATATTGTCCCTGAGAAAGAGCACTCGTAACCGACGCGCATGTATGACTCGCTTAATGAATGTGGACGAGGCCCAATATGTTTGCCAGGATCGTGACAAGTGGCGTTCTGTCGTCTCTGCCTACCCCGGCAGGGATAAGGCGTGAGTTTATGTATGTATGTCTCTGAGCTACAATGAAGTCTTATTGTATAGCATGTCAATTGTTAATTCTAGCTTATTGCAGAAAAACAGTTCTTTAATTCAAACAATACCTGAAATATTACCAGACACTTTTTTGTCTAGTTAGTACTTAAACATATACTTACATACAGTAGAGCCTGTTATATTAGTACTTGTGGTTGGCAGTACATCATCTATAACCATGGGCTCAGGTCTATCACTGGTCACCCTGTGTGGTATGGGTACACCTACAAATCAAATACAAATTGATTTACTTGACAAATGCTACTAATTACATAGAACATATAAACATAGTACACTTGGTGGCAAAGCAGTGGTGAGTTCGAATCCCACGGACGAAAATTATTTGTGCAATACATAAAATATGATTGTCTTGAGCCTGGATGTACTTTATGTCTGTTAATATTCATGTCTGTAAAAATTCCCATGACACAGGGCTCTATTACAAGTGTGGAGTTGATGTTTTTTCAAAGATAAAAAAATACTAGCCAACTGGCTGTGTTGTAGAGTTAGGTGCCAATGCCTTTGGAAGGCAGTGAAAGTTTGGCATGGCTGAAGAAACATTAAAGTAGAATTCTTAATTGGAATTACAATAACCATTTAGCACAAGTCTGCTTTAAAAGTTAATTCTTTCTAAAGTATTATTTATGTTATTGAACACATTAAATACTATTCTGATAATAATATATCTTTACTCATACCTGGAATATATAATGTAGGCACTGCCAATTTACTCAATCTATCTCTTAGGATAGTGGTAAATTTCTTCAAAATGAATATGACAAATTCTTCTATTCTTGAATACATATTCATCATCTTCCTGTTCAATACCAACATTGATAACCCATTTACGGAATTTATCATAGTCAGTGGAGGGATTTGGAAATGCATGTAACACCGCACCTGTTTAAAAAATAAAATGTAAGTAGATTAATACAGATTTATATTGTGATGGTAGGTAATGTTAATAGCATAGTTGCAGAGAGTAGTTTTAACACAGTTTTGACAAAAAGGTTGTTATGGTTTTAATGCTAAAATACATTTATGTTTGCCAAATTTGTTTTGCATTGCATCTTAGTTGTTATGATTAAATGTTACCTAAAGGGTGATGCTTATGACGTCTACTAAACAAAATTACAGTACACTGTCATAATGTGTATTCACAGTAATCATGCTTTGTAATCTCACGGAGTAAGAATACAATATGTCACCACCCCATCTCATCCCATGAGTGTCGTAAAAAACCGACTAAGGGACTAACCGTAAATATTATCATTACGAAATAGGAAGGAAATAATAAGAAGGAATACTTGAAATTAAATCCTATACCAATCCGTCTGGCAAGCGTGGTATTTTAATAGCCCAAGTATCCATCCGTCATGGGAGGAGGCCCGTCCCTGCAGTGGGACATTAATGGGCTGTTATGATGATGCTTTGTAATGTGAAAGAAAAGTTCCACTTATTTAAAAAGCGATCTAAACGAATAGTAATTACATTGGTAGATCTCGTTAACGCGATAAAACTGTTTATGTAACGGGTTAATGCTTGGGTAACATAGATTAAACACTAATACTAACATTGGGTAATACTAACGGTCTTACTCATAAACTCGTATTAAATATTAATCAATCGATTAACGCAATTCTTTACTCATAAAAACAATTTAACTTTAAGCAGTGGTTAATCTATTGATTAAGAGCTGTCAAAATTAACCACTCGTTCGACCTAGTTAAGATGTTGCTTATGGCAATATGGCCGTTTCAATATCATCAGCTGTTCGTTTGACAACAGAACTGATAGTATATTTTTTACGTTTTTTCATTGTAATCGGGTTGTTGTTATAAACATGGATTTTGGAGACTTTTAAAATGATATTGCATTAAAGAGAAACCCCTACAAAGCTAGTTTCGATCCGCTACGAAATTAATCAGGTGAAGAGTTGGGGTTGAAATACTGCTTTAGCAAAAATAATATGAGCTGCATTACAGGAATAGTCTGAATTAGAGTGACCTGATCTCCATGGTGATACCCGAGGTGTAGGTATCTCCGGAGACTTTCAAGTAATGGCAGTAGTCAGATATAGGAGTTGTCATGAGGTGAGTACTTATCTGATCTTATTAGTAGGTACAGTTACAAAATTACATGTGCATCCTTCTTTCTTTAATTTACCATCATCATATCAGCCTATGGTCCTCCATTGCTGAACATAATATGCCTCCTCCCAACTTCCTTGTCCTTAAATAAGTAATAATACTTTTACATAGTAATGTTAATTCAAATTTCTTTATTTGTTAGAATATGGTAAGTACAGAAAAGATCTTAAATTAAGTAGTACACTCATATTCTGCCAAGAATGTTTTGTATGCCACAAATGTGTCACATTTAAGACATTCTAGAAATCTTATATTATCTATAATCTTATTAACAATAATTCAGATTTAAAAACAATAAAACATAGAAAAATACAAAAAAAAAGCTAATACATCCAATGCAACAATGAAAATAAACATGAAACACTAGTCAAATGAAAATATATACAAGTTTATCACTAAGAAAATCATTTACCTATATTGTAATAACATTTCATTAATTAGATTATGTAATTTTTTTTTAATTGTATTCTGTTCCCTGTAGAGCTGAGGTATCTTATTGTAAATATTTGGAGCCATGCCAAATGCTTTTGTTCATTAAGGTAGTCCTAGAGGCATGCAAGGTTAATTTAGTATCCTTATGTTGAATGCGTGCACAAACATCTGACAATTTGTAAAACCCATCCTGGTTTGTTGTTACAAAAACTGCTGTTTCATAATAAATGTATAATGATGCCAGAGTAAGGAGTTTATATTTAACAAAATATGGTCTACAGCTGTCTGTATTTTGAAGCCCGAACATGCTCCTAAGACATTGATTTTAAAAACCATATCCTAATTTACAGAATTTCCCAAAAAAATTATACCAAATTTAAGTAAAGATTCCATCAGTCCATGATAGACCGTAAGCAAAGAATTTTCATTGACTACCTGACCAAGTTTATAAAGAGCAATGATCTACTACTTATTTTTTCAGATAATTGTTCTATAGAGCCTTTCAAATTAGTTTATCATCTATCGTTAATCCTAGAAACTTGAGATTAAGAACTGTATTGATGAGAACATTTTTATATTGAATACTTACTACTTAATATTGTAATTTTGATATTTCTTTTTAGATTTAAGAAGACTGCACTGACATCCATAGCATGAGCCAGCAGACAAGGTGGCAATGGCATTGGTGTGGAAAAACTTACTTTAATATTACTAAAGAAATGTAGATAATTTGAAGCGATTTGTGTTCTTCAAGGGATACATGGTGCTATAGTCTGCATGCATATTAAAATAAGAAATATTGTTATTGAAAATAATAAAAATCTATTATCACCTATGCATATTCATTTAATAAAGATTCACTATTGACATTACACAAATTATAATTGTTAAAATCAATTATTAAAATAAAAATGTTACAGTTGTATAATCATCTTTTATTTGAGACAAGCATTTCTTCCTCCAGCAAATAAAAAGTTACAAAACAAATACTATTTATAATAGCTCATGTGTTACATTAATCATATTTGCCTGTGTCGAGTAGGTTAAAATACATTCAGTAAGAGTAAAGTTTACACAAATTATTAAAAACGACATCAAAAAGCCCCCAGTGGACTGACGACCTGGCGCAGGACCGAGTTCTGTGGGCATGTTGGGAGTGGCCTATGTCCAGCATTGCGATAGATTAAACTTCACTTTTCATTGTTGTTCAGGTGAATTTGACGGGAACGCGTATATTGGAGACAGGAACAGCGTGACCTCGATGCCACCAGCTATTCACCATCACAATGCATATTTCATTATTATGATTAAAACAAATAGTGCTTGAATTATAGTAGTTTTTATACTGCACAAGCTAGCTTTAGTAAGCAGTTACAAAGATCGTTGTGGGTTACGGATATTGAATTATAAATTCATAGATTTAAAAATCCATCCAGTTTTGGCAACACAAAATTAAATAAGAAATAACTTTGATATTATAATTTTTAAATTCTTTTTATAGGTTATGTTTTGAAAATCTTATCTGTCAAAATCACGATGTGTCATAATATCGCCATAGACGTAGAAAATCCAATTTTTCATAGAGAATATATCCGATTTTACGAAAATAGTCGACTTTTTCATCAATTATCTGTGGTTACCGCATTTTGTATCGTTCTTTGTTCTTTTACATCATATCTTATTTAAGCAACAGATTATCTGTTTTTATAAGTAAACAAATTTAGTTCATTGTTTAAATGCTTAAGAATTGATCATGTAAGAGATGGCTAATCACTTGCTTTAGAGATTTTTATAAGTAAGGGGGTAAGTTAACCCAGTTAAACTTAGGTTTACTCCATCTTTTATCTAGCATTACCCGTAACATATACAAAGAGTTAATATGTATAAATATCTCTTTCACTAATTTGTGACCAAAATCCGACATTTTATTTGAAATAGAAGCAAACATTAGTAACCTTAGAGATGCAACAATTTGTAGGTTACCGGTCAGCAAGAGAGATTTGGTTTGCAATGTTTTATAAGTTATATAAATTATGTATTTTTTTTACTAACCTTCAATGCGTGCGGAAGAGCAGTTAGCAACACAACAGGATCTTTGAGTGAGGCATTTTAATTTCATTGTCAATATCACAAAAAGAAACGAGCTTCACACAAACAATTAACTGCGAAATCTTCTCTTTGCGAAAGCTAAGACGGAGGAGTTTATTACACTCGACTCAACGTACTTAGGAGACAGCTAGAAAAGATTGTGTTAAGTATTATAAATTGAAACTGCAGCGAATACAAGAAAATGGCGCAAGCACATCCACTTGATCTCACAGCTGACAATTTAAAATAATGGCGGAGTGGCGCTGGCGCTGGCGGGCGGCGGCCATTAATATTGATTTATGAATGCGTTCATTTTAATTATGAATTTCTAGAAGGAGCATCTTTGTTAAATTAATGATAACGGGACTTACTAATTTCTATAGAAATTAATTGTATTTATGTTAAACTGACATAATTACATTTTTAATAGATTTGTTTAATAATTTGAACGCAACTTTTCATTAAAAAAGTACTGGTACACGCGGATAGGTGGCTCTATCGTCGCTTTAAATTCGTACTTTGTAGGCAAGACAAACCAGCATGACCATACCACATACAAACTATTTTCATATTGTTGACATCTTACTCGTATTTCAAATGATGCCCGAATAGGTAGGTACCTAATGATTTTATTTTGTTCCGTTCTACGTCTTATATTTAACATTGCGAGTTATGAAAATGCTTATTATTTCAGGGCCCTAGAATAATAAATGGTAATCATTAATAACCAATGTTATATATTTATACTAAATATATAAATTATTATCATTTCATTGCTGATATGTAATTAAATTCACCAATTTTTTAGCAATAAGCTTTCCCTCGAGTAGTACGGAACGTTATAATCGAATGATGTAATGAATGATCAAGCAATATTTTGGATAATCTGTGACTGTTTATTTAAGCTAGGGTCTAATTGCTGTTTTATGAAAGCCACGGTTTATTTATGTTTTGTACTATGGTGACATTTAGACTGCAGTTTAAAAATTAAGCCTGTGCTATAGTGTGACCACCATTGATTTATAAAAAACCCTAGATGCACATTTTCAAACAAAACTAACAGCCAAAAGTGTCACCAAATTAAACATACGCAATAAATACGTATAGTAATATCGTAAACATATTTTTTTTTGAAATTCAATCTTACACGCATGACATAAAGTTGTATTTAAAAAGTAATGCACATAAAGCAATAAAATTTAATGATTGACGTTTGCCGGTAGAACAACGCGATACTAATTTAAAAAAAGTGCACAATGCGCCTATTTGTTGCGGACGTTTTTGGGAAGTGGAGTGTGTATCCAGTCCTAGTACGCTCCCTAACAATGGCCGGAGACAAAGAAAGTAGTGTCATCTGTTACAAGAATCGAAAAACAAGCTTAGCCAAGTCCTCGCTAGATAGCGTTAAATGGAGTAGATTATTTCAATATGTGATTTTTACCAATATAATACTTATTTGATAATTCTAAAATAAGAACTATACTTTATCATGATTTACAATTACTTTAAAATATTTATTTTATATTAAAATTATTACTTAAATATTCACCATAGACAAATCTTCTGGTATGTTTGTGAAGAAACCATAAACTTACAAAATACAAAATGGTGGATGTTTGTTGTGTGCGCACGCGATCATCTTTCTTTTTTATGAATTTCCCACCATGTTTGTGTTAAGTTGATACAAACACCACAAAATCACACCTCTATCATGTTAGATCAGCAAGATGTGTACAGTTATTTGAAATAATTGCAATAATTTGCAATTATTTCATAAAACTGTATAAGTAACGACATTAGTATAGGTACCTATATATATTTATAATGGTTTGTTTGTACCTACCTATCTATGTATATAGATTGACAGCTTAGTGTCGGATTCTGATACCAGACAGAGCCACCATTCAAAGCTAGGCTACGAAAAATTTTGCGAGAGGGCTCTCTTCTTCCTATATATTACTTTACTCTGTGTGTGTATCTTTGGTTTTTTGTAAATCAATGGTGACCACAGGAGCTGTGCACCCCCTGCGGTATGTGCGGCGAGGTGGGGGACGAAGAAAAAATAGGTGTCCGTTATGCCCGATTTACACATCGACAAGTACAGTAGCGAGTTAAGTAGTAAGTTGTTGATTAAGTTGATTTAAATAGATCTCCATCCTATTTTTTGGCAAGTTAAGTACGAAGTAGCCCCCTCTTTTGCGTCTCGGCAACTTAACTTGCCAAAAAATAGGATGGAGATCTATTTAAATCACTTTAATCAACAACTTACTACTTAACTCGCTATAACTCGCTACTGTACTTGTCGATGTGTAAATCGGGCTTTATGGTAGCGTACACGTGATAGTTCTGATAGAAAGGGAACTTTTCTTTTGATAAATTCTTTATGTAAAAATAATACGTGAAATTCTGACTGAATTAGTGTAGGTAAATGCTTTATGCGAATTCACAGTGGAATATGTCAAAAATCCATGTTAATTTATGTTCATAGTACTGGTACAGATAATATGCTCACAAGTGATTTGAATATCTCGAGAACTACAAAACATAGGTACAGTAATTCTGTTAATACAGTAGAAATGTAACCCTGAAATAACGCCTGTGTAACACTTTATTTCAATACAAAATTCAATATTATCGGAGATATTAACGGTTCTTAGGGGCCGGGCTGGAGTTATTTCATTGTGCTATAATATTAAAACTACAACAACTATTATTTTTTAAATAAATATAGGTACAGTCTGTCTCTAAAAATTAGGGCGCCACTGTGCTACATGTAGCAACCCTATTTAGTCTGACAAAATAGTTTTCAAAACAATTATGTTCAAATAACACACTACACTATTAGAGCACTTATAATACTAGGGCATTTCTTGTAGGTAAGCCTATTGCATTTAAAGTTTTGCGTAGAACTTCAAGACTACAATTAAAATCCATCTCAGTTCTAGCTATCATCTGCAATTTTCTGAGGGTTGGAACTCGAAATTTTACAAAAGTTATGTAAATTGAACATTTGATTTTACCTACAATAAATGTAGGCATAATTAGAAACAAAATACAGGTAAAAGAAGAAAAATGTTATATACCTCTTTTTTACTGTAGAACATAATTGTATTTTGTGGAGGAGAGCAGAAATATAGAAACTATACATTTATTTCTTTGGCCGGCCTTGCTTGTGTTTACCTGGAGTTTCAAGCTTTTCATTATTTTTAAATCTGTTATTTTTAAATTTAATAATTCTAATGGAATGAAAAGAATAACTACAATACCTAACTAAAATTTATTCAGTGTTAAATATTAACCAACAAGATATCATTTAACGTGGATTTACTAAGAGCTAAATGATATAAAATTTAATAAAATATTGCAATTAATTATTTTTTGTAGACAGGCCAGTCGATGCGAAAGTGACATAGTTTAGTTATCAATATCAACGTAATATAGACATAAAGCAATTAATTAAAATTCAAATTAGGATAAATCTTGACTGAATTATACTAATGCAACTGATATAATGTATCAACAGAAATGGTCGTACTACGATTTTTCTTGCTTACAATGAATATCTAACCTAAAAATGTGCTATGTACACAATGCCTGTTTTTGGTCTCTAAATCTCAAATGGAGTAAATTTATTACTTGAGACAGATTACGAAAAACAGTCACACGATTACATACCCATCAAAGTTGCAGTTCGCCCATAAACATCATCAAAATCGCATAAAAGTTGACCAGAATCGGCTCCGCTAAACATCGCCTTATAACTTTAAAAATCGCTTCCCGCGTGCCACTTTGATTTACTCTACTCATTGTTTACATTGTTCTTCGTAAGTCAGTATTAGTTTATTGTAGATTAATGAACTAATAAAAATCACAAATTTGACGACTTTATAGACATATCTGTAATATATTACATTTGATCACAATGTAACCCAAATATACTCATATTTTATTAAAAATATGCAGGTGATAAATAAGAACTCACCCCTTACTCATAAACGCCTCTTAAATTTAATCACTGTTTAGCGAGATTATTATTTGTAAAATCAAACTTATACCAAACAAAACCGTAAGAATTTAAGGTAATCAATTAACTAAAATTTAAGAGGCGTTTATGAGTAAGGGGGTAATCTGTATAAAGTAATTCCTAGGAATACTGTAGTGTTAACGATTTCTAATTCCTCATCATTAATCTTAACAATTGGTTTTTTTAATTTTATTTATGCAGAGTTTTTTGGCATAGTAACAACTCGATATGGCTCTTGTGTATGCTACCATAACGGACACCTACCTGCTGTCACGAGTTTTGACGGCAGTGTCATAACAATTCGAACATTATATTTTTCTTTAAGAATTTCATGTTCTTAGAGTATTTGTTACATTCCGCTAGATGTCATTTTTCTCAAAGTTACATTATAAAAACACAAATAATGTTCCTATTTACGCTTAAAACTATACAATAATGTAAATACTTTCTTGGAGTTTTTAAAAATGACTGTCTTTTAATAGAAAACTGCTACAGCCGCTCGTGTAGCGACCCGTACCAGCCAAATAACTTAAATATATTGCGTCAGATGTCGCTAGTAGCTACATCATAGACTGTTTATTCTATACCAGTATATAACATGTACTCTATTATGTCCACCCCCCTCTCGCCGCGCGCATACCTCAGGAGGTGCACAGCTCCTGTGGTCACACTATAGCTGAACCTGGTTTAAACTGAGTTTTATTTAGATTTTTGTAATAAGACGGCAGGGGTTTTTTCATCTCTTGGCTTGGGCCGCTTACTTTACTGATTTCCAGAAATTAGACGACTGTTTGAAACATAATTCATATTCCTTAAAAATCCTTCAGGACCACAATGTTGAATTTGCAAAATGTTGAATTCCCAAAATGTTGAATTTGCTAAATGTTGAATTCCCAAAATGTTGAATTCTCAAAATGTTGAATTCCCAAAATGTTGAACTTTGGGATTTAGTCAAATTGAGAAATTAAGACAAATGTCAGACATTTGTAGGAGGCTCTGGCCCCTTTTTGGTCACAATGTCTACACTTTATACATCACATGTGCACAGCAGTCAAGTCAGTCAGTATATGGTTTAATTTCAAAAAAAATTGAATGGCCTTTGGTAATTCAACATTTTGTAAATTCAACATTTTGAAACTCAACATTTTGCGAATACAACATTTTGAAATTCAACATTTTGGGAATTCAACATTTTGAAATTCAACATTTTGAAATTCAACATTTTGCAAATTCAACATTTTGGGAATTCAACATTTTGCAAATTCAACATTGTGGTCCTGAAGGAATAAAATTCCTATTTTCAAAAATGTTGACATAATTTTGAACACTTTGAGAGCGTAGATATATGGCTATATTGGATGCGGTGATAATTTTGATTTATTGGATGTGATGAACTAATTGAACAACTGAATGCTTAAATAAATTTGTAGTGCCTGCTGAGTTACTTTTAGCGCTTTAGCTGTTGTAATAAAAATGACAAATTGTTTGCTGAAATATATTTAAATTCTTATTGTTGAGATCTTTTTGAGGATTTTAACAGCTGCAATCTATATGATGCTGACTGTAGGTACTATATGCTCAGCAGTGGACGTCTGAAATGATGATGTCACTATCAGTGTTAACAGCAATGATTCTGTCCACTTCAAAGTTTAGAGGAAATAAGGATGACTTTATCGCTGCGATATTATCTTCCTGTCACGTATTTCAATGATACTCAACGCATGCGTTCCACAAGCCATTTAAAACCTTTGTTGCTCGTGGTCCACGCAATTTTTGTGTGTAGCTATGCTATTTGAATTGGGTCCGTAATTTTACTTCGACAGACATATGTTCGATTCACGGAAAGTCGACTGAACGTTTGTTCGAATGCACTTTGTAGCGAAACAATTTTTCGTCGACAAACGCTACTTCGACTGAACGTTTCATCGAATATTTTTTAATCGACGTACTGATCTTTCGAATGTTAAATTCAGAGTAGTTACATGCAATTGATTGATAGGTATGAAGAAAAAACCATAAGTTTTAATCAAGTAGGTATTTATTTGAACAATATTAACATAACATATAACTAAATAGATACATCAGCGTTGTTTTATTTTTTGAAGTGGAAAACGTAAGCCATTGAGGTCATGAAATCAAGCCTCTCCATGTGGTCTTTTTGTTTTAAAATTTTTTTTCATTTTTTCTTCTTTTCCTGCCTGCTTTTTCTTTTTGTTGGGAGAAACTGACTCATCTTGAGCTTTAATTTTTTCTATAATCAGCTCATTACTCTTCTGTTCTCTTTCAATTTCTTTTATTGTTTTAAATAAGTTCCACTTTCTTCTCCCTAGGAGCCCATTCCAGCGGTGATGCCATGATTCGACTGAATTTTGTGCAAAAACGACACATTCCATTTATTTGCTTGTACAAAAAGTCCTACCAAAGGAAGCAAGTTCAGTTATTTCTTGGTTTTCGAAATATTATGTAGATGGCACAAGAATATTACCCCTACTGATAAAAGTGACACCAATAGTAGTGCACGAGTGTCAATTCGAAGAATTCCGCCCTTGTTCCCGCCTGAAACATGGTCTGTCCATGATCGTTTAGAATTAAACACTCCTAATTCACAAAATTGGCATCACCGCTGGAATGGGCTCCTAGGGAGAAGAAAGTGGAACTTATTTAAAACAATAAAAGAAATTGAAAGAGAACAGAAGATTAATGAGCTGATTATAGAAAAAATTAAAGCTCAAGATGAGTCAGTTTCTCCCAACAAAAAGAAAAAGCAGGCAGGAAAAGAAGAAAAAATGAAAAAAACTTTTAAAACAAAAAGACCACATGGAGAGGCTTGATTTCATGAGCTCAATGGCTTACGTTTTCCACTTCAAAAAATAAAACAACGCTGATGTATCTATTTAGTTATATGTTATGTTAATATTGTTCAAATAAATACCTACTTGATTAAAACTTATGGTTTTTTCTTCATACCTATCAATCAATTGCATGTAACTACTCTGAATTTAACATTCGAAAGATCAGTCCGTCGATTAAAACATATTCGATGAAACGTTCAGTCGAAGTAGCGTTTGTCGACGAAAAATTGTTTCGCTACAAAGTGCATTCGAACAAACGTTCAGTCGACTTTCCGTGAATCGAACATATGACTGTCGAAGTAAAATTACGGACCCATTTGAATTGGGCTGGTTGTTTTATATTTTATGAACAAAATGAATGTTCTTCCTGATAAGCTTTGCTAAAAGCCCTGCTTAGATTGGGACTAGATGGCGTTGTATGATATTATTGTCCAAGTATGCACATTAGCCTTCAAAATATTTCTACGTTTTAAAAAAGTAAATTAGTATTCTTGGTATGTACTTACATAACTACTCAAGTTTACAAGGTAATTTATTTGTTCCGCTCTTTATGGAAATACTTTTTTGTTTGTTTTCCCTGTATGATTTCGAAGTACAAAAATAATTACGAGTAAAATAATAAGAATCTTAAAGATAAAGTAAGGATCGTAATACATAAGGTTCTACGTAGGTACTTAGTTTATGCATTTCATGTTTAAGTATGTCTACGTCACAGACTTCAATAGAAATCAATTTATTTTTATATTTAACTTTAAGATTACGGGGAAATAAAGCAATTAAAAAGAGCTTCATAACAATGAAGTTCTTATTAGTTTTTTATTTAAGTCTCACGAGGTCAATAGATATGAAGGATAATCATCATTATATCAGCCAATCGACGTCCTCTGCTGGACATAGGCCTCCAAGTATTGCCACCTTGTGCGGTCCTGATATCAAGGATATTTCTATCTAATTCCATGGGTTCGCATATTTTATTATTATGCAAGAAGATAAATTAAATTACAGTATCTTGAGCTTCTACACCAGTGGCTTATAGGGATTAAAATAATTTCATTTTGGAGTTTTTCATAAATTTATTTAGAAAATTTAAAAAAAAAGTAGGTAAGTAATGACTTTTGGACAGAAATGTACTTGAACACCACATTGTTCCTTGTGACCGTTGCTGTTAGAATATGACCACATGTTTGAACGATACACCGCGGAATAAATTTAAAGTAAAAAAGTACCTAGTTATTTTGATAACATTAAAACACTTTCGAAATAACGGCATAAAGTATCGACTGGAAAGTGATACAGGAAAAAAAACAATCATTTTAAGACTTTCTTATTTTATTCGTGATCGTAATTTTTATTCCGCAAACGACAGTAAATTGATCTTTTTACGAGCTTCTCTGCAAGGCCCAGGTAGGCGATTCTAAGCACTTGTTTTTTTTTATGTTTATGCCTTAGTTTTAATATAATTGCACCCTTAAAATGTTATCTACCACATAATCTGACATAACGCCACTTTACGCGATCTTTGATCTCTTCTCGCTAGTCGGTAACTTAAAACTTCCTCAGATCCATCTCCATTAATTATTTCCAGCGCTATCCGAACACTCTCCTATTCTTTCGTTAAGACCGAGGGAACGGATTCTGTGTGCTTATAAAACTTATGTTAAAAATTAAAGTCTATGATTTCGAAAGAAGTGCAGGTGAATATTAAGCTTTACTTAATAGTTCATCAACTGTGTTAACATTTAGCGCTTGGAGAAAATCTTTCGTTGGCCAGACATTTGGTAAAGGTTTTGGTCATCGTTATAATAACATAGCAAGTTAAAGGGAAATTGAAACAAACAACACCTCATAGGCTTTTTTGTATCAATCTTGTTTATGCATGGCCCTTAACCTGTAATCACACAAAGGCCTTTACTTTCCTAACGACCTTAATTTTAATGTTTCTATGTTGTTTCTCTCTCTCTCTAATCGGTCCCTCATTGCTGAGGATCGTGGTTACGAGAGTCATTGAACCGAGCGAGACGTCTCCATCGGTTGCGGTCCGAAGTGGATCTCACCACCTGGTAAAAATTAGAGGAAGAGGTGGCCTCTCTAACTTGGTCAGACCATCGTGCTGGCGACGGCCTCGTGATCTTCTGCTTTCAGTATTGCCAACAATGACTAGCTTTTCAAGATTGCCATCCCCCCTCCTCATTATGTGTCCGAAAAAGGTTAGTACACGCTGTAAACATATGGCCGACAATCGGGTCTTAACGCCAAGTTGCGAGAGAATTGACACATTTGTGCGTTTGGCTGTCCATGGTATGCGAAGCATTCGTCACCAACACCACATTTCGAAAGCATCTATTCTCTGTCTCTCTCTGGCTCGGATTGTCCAGGTTTCGCATCCATACAGAAAGATTGGGAAAATAAGGGCTCTCACTAGTCGAGTCTTGGTTTTGAAGCTTATTCCTCGGTTTTTCCAGATGTTTTGGAGTCGTGTCATTGCGTTTTTAGCCATGGCTATTCTGCGTCTTATTTCTGGTTCACAGCTTCCTTGGTTGCTGATGTAGGATCCAAGATATATGAAATTGTCCACAGTGTCAATGTCTTGAAGAGTTTGGACATCTGCTGTCAGTTGGCCTGCGCGATCTACTACCATCAGTTTGGTCTTCTGCCTATTAATGGTGAGTCCTAGCCTTTCACTTTCCACTTCCAGCCTGTGCAGGATCTCCTTCATGTCAGCAAAGGATGTAGCAAGGAGTACAGTGTCATCCGCATATCTCAGATTGCAGATGCGTTTCCCACCCACTGCAAATCCCCTGTCCCAATCCTCAAGGCTCCTGCGGATGATGTGTTCGCCGTATACGTTAAACAACAGAGGAGATAGGATACATCCCTGTCGAACACCCTTGTTTACTTTAAACACATTTGAACAGTCGGTGTCTAGTTTAACGAAGGAACGGTTGTTGACATATAGGTTTTGAACCAGTTCGATTAGGTGTTGTGGTGTGCCCATTTCCTCTAGAACCCTCCATAATTTATCCCACTGCACGCAATCGAATGCTTTCTTGTAGTCGACAAAGCAAAGTAGCACCGGACTGTTGAATTCGCGACTCTTTTCTATTATTTGACGAACATTCAACATTTGTTCCCTTGTGCCCTTGCCCTTAACGAATCCTGCCTGTTCCTCTGGAATTTGTCTTTCAAGATAATGTTTGAGTCTGCGATTGATTACGTGCAGGAGTACACACCTCAACAAAGTCTAGAGATATTTATTTATTTATTTATTTATTTATTTGGTTAACCAACAATTGTTATCACTAATAACATTAAATTTTTCTACTTAACAAAATAATTCAAAATAGAGTGACACAATTAATTATAGGTTAACACCACGTGAACTTATTAGAGTATCTAAGACGTGAAATAATAACAAATTGTAGTTTAGATAATCTACATAGCACTCAAATAACAATTAAACCTATAACTATTACATGCAATAAAATTAGCATAAGACATTGTAAAATTATATTATAAATTACTGTAAATAAAATGAAAATAAAATTAATTTAATATAACAATATAAAGGTATTATATTATTAAAGGCAGATTAAAAAATTTTTCTTCGAAATTCAAAATAAATTCATTAAAAATAAATCAATTATTCACAAAGAAATCAATCAATTAGAAATAAATCAATTACTAATCAAAAATAAATCAATTAATTAAAATAAATTAAAAATAATTCAATAAATCAATTAAAAATATATAAATTATAAATCAATTCATTCAAGTTACTATAGATCATGCATGTTATTAAAAATTATTAAAAATTATTATTTGTGAAAGAAATTATTAATTATATTGGCAACTATTGTTGCTTTACTGTGATGGTGGATATCAATCATACTACTGAATTCATTTACAATTTTAGACATTCTAGCTATAGGAGAATTAGTTCCAAGTACTGTCCTTCTGAGAGGTGGATACAGAGGTGTGATGTTGTGTCTTGGGTATCGAGCTGGAGCACGAAACCTGAAGAGGCTTAGTATTTTTGGACAATCAGTTATATTCTGAATTACTTTACAAGCAAAAGTACAATCTAGCATGCTTCGACGTATAGACAGTGGCAGCATTCTGAAATATTGCAGACGTGTATCATAGCTGTCTAATTGTTTGTATTTATTCTCTGAGAAAGCAAGGTGCCACAAGAACCGCTTTTGGGTACGTTCTAATTGCAGTATGTGCACCGCGTAATGTGGCCTCCATACGACGCTGCAATATTCCATCACACTCCTTACAAGACTATAGTAGAGCATAATTTTTGTATTTCTGTGGAATTCTTTGGTATTCCTTAAAATGAAACCAAGCATTTTTGCTGATCTATTACTAACATAATCTATATGTGGCACAAATGTCAATTTACTGTCAAACAAAATTCCCAAATCACGAATTGTGTCAAGATTCTCAATCCTTTGCATACCTACAAAATATTCAGATTGTATGATTTGATGTTTTCTGGAAAATCTCACATATTTACATTTTTTTACGTTCAACTCCATATTATTAGAACTACACCACTGCGAGACCCGATCTAAGTCCTGTTGCAACAAAGCACAGTCCTCCTTGGTTTCTATATTTCTTGCGAATTTTAAATCATCAGCATATAAAAAATACTCAGATGAGTGAAAACAAGTGGCGAGATCATTAATAAACACATTAAATAAGATCGGGGCCAGATGAGAACCTTGTGGGGTGCCAGATTTAATTTGACATGTTGAGGAATTAAAGCCATTTACCACAACATAGAATGTGCGTTCTGTCAGGTAAGACCTAAACCATGTCAGCAAATTACCATTGATGCCGTACGCTGACAGTTTGTATATTAGAATTGAATGTGGAATTCTGTCGAAAGCTTTACTGATATCGGTATAAATGACATCGTATTGTTTATTAGCATCTAAAGATTGGATGGCGGCTTCAGTAAATGATACTAAATTTGTTGCTGTAGATCTAGATGCAACAAATCCGTGTTGGTGATCATTTATATACATTTTAAAGTGCCTTTGTACATAAGGACATAGCATCGCCTCCAAAACCTTTGCAAAGGTTGAAAGCACAGATATGGGTCTATAGTTGCAGATTGCCTCTTTCCCATCCGATTTGTACACGGGTACCACCTTTGCTTTTTTCCATTCAGATGGAAAAACACCTGTTGCCAAGGATGCATTAAAAATATATAACAAGGGAAAAGCTAGTACCGATGCACAGTTTACAATAAATATTGCTGGTATACCATCCGGCCCAGGTCCCTTATTAGGGTCCAGTGATTTCAGCTTTCTAAGCAATGTCTCATAATTAAAGACTACGGATGTCAGGCAATGACTATTATTTTCAAGTGCTTTTAGAAAGCTTGTCTTATAAGCCATGGAGTGTACTTCGTTAGTATCACAATAAACAGCAGAAAAGTGGTTGGCAAAAAGTTCACAGATTGAAGAGCCATTGGATGTCGTAGTCTGTCCGTCTGTCATAGTCTGGGGGTAATTACTCGAGCCACCACGCTTTGTCTTCAAATGTGTCCAGAACAGTTTAGGATTCAGTTTCATATCAGATTCCAAAGTCTCCATATATTTTTTGTAAAGTTCTTTTGAAAGGCTTTGACATCTTTTGGCAATTAACTTTAGTTCTAACTGGTCCATGGGATTTTTGTATCTTTTAAAACGCTGCCTTAGTTTATTTTTTTCTTTTAGTAATCTAATTAATGACTTGTCAAACCAAGGTGGATATCGCTTTGCCGTTGTCTTATGATTTGGCACGTATTTATCAATAGCTGTACTTAACACCTTGTAAAAAAAAGCCAACATTGTATCAACGTCTGTATTGCCTTCAAAGAGCTGTTTCCAGTCATGCGAATCAAGGTACTCGATTATGCGCTCATAATCAGCCCTGTAAAAATTTGGCCGCGTATTAAGCGTATTGTTGTATGGTAAATTGCATTCTTTTAACAATGAAATGCTAATATCTAGAGGTGGGTGTAGGATATCAATTGTAGACAATATGTTGCAAGATACAGTTACGGAACAAGTAATTGTAGACAGGACAAGATCCAGTATACGCCCAGAGCTATTCTTTACAAAATTGTGTTGCATGAGACTACTGGTATTAGCAAAATTCAACAAGGTATGGCAAATGAACGGTACGGAACTCGATTTGATGTTCCAATCTATTTTAGGGAGGTTAAAATCACCGATTATATTTATGGGGAAATCATTTGATTCAAAGACTATGTTGCAATGTTCGATGAAGTGCTCAAGCTCAAATGTGCAAACCGGTGGGGGTAGGTAGACCGCGCAAATAGCTAATTGGCGTGATGAGTTAGAGGGAATGTCTAATGTGACCCAAAGATCCTCACATCTACTTTCCCATTTATTAATACGTATCGAGTTTATTGTTTTTAAGACAGCTATCAAGACTCCACCTCCGTCTCTTTTTTTTTAGATTTACAATCCGATGTTTCTCTATCCCTCCTATACACAACATATCTATTGTCGAACATCTCACTACTCAGAACACTACTATTAAGCCAGGTTTCGGTTAAAACTATAACATCATAATACGTACAACTCAAGTTACAATAAAAATCGTTAGTTTTCGTTCTCAAGCCTCTACAATTCTGATAATAAATATTTAAGCTATTGAATTTTAAAAATATATAAATTAAAGATACATTTGAATAGTATTATTGAAATAAGATATTTTAAGTATATTTTTTAAACAATCTTCTTTATACAGTCCATATTCTTAATTAAAATAAATTCAGCACCATCATTTTTTCTTGCAAATATCCTGCCATTTCTCACCCATACGTATTTGTAGTTCATTTCCTTTGCCTTAATTCTGGTAGCAGCGTGCAAAGTCTTATTAGTAGGAGACAGATGCTCTACAACATATATGGGAGCATCCGAGCCTGCAAAACCCATAAGACGGCAGTTTATCTTCTCTTTTGGATTATTCTTATTGTAATTTATAACCGATGCTAGAACTTGATCACGCAACCTGGGAGAAGCCAACTGGACAATTATGGATCTCGGTCGAGCATTAGATGTGTTGATTTTAGCAATACGCGTGCAGTTCAATATATCAGTTTCTTTTATTTCATGATTGATAACACGTCCAAGCTGTGTAACAATGGTGTACAAGTTTTCATTTTTGTTCTCTGGTACGCATTGAAGTTCTAAATTACTAGATCTAGACTTCTGTTCCACATTATTAACTCGTACAAGAAGATCATCTATAGTGTTTTTCAGTTCAGAGTTTTCGGTTTGAAGCTTGAGTATAGTTTCACTATACGACTGCTGTAATTTTTCAAACTCCTCAAACTTAGCATTGAAAAACGTCATCGAGTCAACAACTTCTCTAATTTCTGTTTTAAGAGGCTCCAATTCTTTGTTTATTGTTGAAACCATGGTCTTGTTAAACTGCTGTAACATTGCTCTAAACTCTTCCTTTATTATTTGTTGCATTACAGAGCGAATCTCACTGTTATCAGTTGACGTAGGAGGTGAAGGGCTGCTGGTTGCTAACCTTTTGTTACTTCTCTGCATACTGACGTTGCGGACGGGTGTGGAATCAGATTTAGAGGATTTAGGGCCTAAGTTTAGGCAAATAGGACACTTCCAGGTATTATGTTTGTCCGTGCGTTGTTTAAGAGATAGACAAGCGATGTGGTAATACTTGTCACAGATAATGCATATGATATACATTTCATCATTTTCATTTTCATTATTGCAGCAGCCCCACTCCATGGCACTTGCCATAGGTAAATTTATAAAATAATATACGCACAAAAATAATAATTATAATAAAATAAAAAATTTAAAAATGTTCAAAAAGAGATTTTAGTACATGGGATCGATCCACCAGCCACTTGCGTGTCAGTCCACTGCAGTACCAACTGTGCTGCGAGCCCTGTTGAGATTCTAATGAAATACTCAATCAGTAGATCCCGTAGTTTTAAGTATAACCGGTTCGTGTGCCCGTTCGAACAACTCGAAGTTGGTATCTATTGTTCGCACTTATGAGTCCAAAGGTCGCTTTAGGCACAATATTGTTTGCTTTGAGTGTTATTTGTGATGATTTATTAAGTTTTAATCACTATTTCACTGTTATTTTTTCACAAGTCTGTCACTTAATCACTTATGTTTATTTCGGTAGTATATTTTGGTAAAATAAGCACTTTTAAACTGATTTTATGAATAAAGACATAAGACAAAACAGAAAACACGTCCGTACTCAATGACGCCGAGGGTAGGAGGATGAGATATTTGGTATTTACTCAATTAACTTCAAAATTATTGAAGATAGCATACAACATGTTTATATTTTTATAAAGACAATTTATCAGGCTACAATCCAGAATTAAATAAAAGAATAATTTTTGCATAAATAATTTTTTATTCAAATAAATAAAAAACTTGGAAAATTATTAAAACTAATAATGAATGTGTTTCTTAAGCAAAAGTGAAAATAAGCAAAAAATAATCTGTTTTTAATTGTTATGTGGGTAATCAGTAGTCAGCATATTAAAAAAACTGTAGGTAAATAACGGTCCTGCAATGGTTTTTCATGCTTTTATTATGTTATCCAGGTCTTGGTGCGGTATATTGTTCCAGGTCCGACTAGGATGCAAAAAAAGTTGCCCTTCCATCGCAATTTTATGCAGGAAAAATCACCAAAACCCTTCTTTTGAACATGTCCTACGCGTATTTTATAGTTTTGAGTATAGGGGATTGAGTGGTTCAGCATAAAATCGATACATCGTGCTTCTGCAACCAGCTTGTCATCACTCTTGCTTTATGCGAACGGGTGTTATTGTCCATGAACTTGAACATTTGGCCCAATTGTAGTCTACGGGGGTAGATTATTAGTACTAGCACCTCGTTAAATTATTTTTCAGCCGTCATGGTGTTTCTGATCAAAACGCGCTCTGTTCTTCGACCGATACGAATTCCCGTCCAAACCATAATTTGTTCTATCGTGGTATGAATAGATTTCTTGAGGATGTTGTAGACGGCTATCACAACTAGGAACTCGCCAAGCACGTTCTCTACGTGAATCCGAGTGGAAACCGAACCGGGACTCATGTGTAAACACTACTACAGATCACAGGTTATCTTTGCAGAGCAAATGTTCACGAGCCCAGTCTAGTCGTCGTGCGCGATTCGCTCGGCGCAGTGCTGGAGTATAAAGCGGTATACGAGCATAAAGGTGGGCTTCCTGCCGACTTCTTCTGACAGTTTGGTCACCCGCAAGAGGCTCCACCAAGAGCTGGAGCCTCTACACCAGCTGCATGGTAGTAACATTTGGCTGTCTTTTCGCGGGAACTTGCAAAAATCGATCATGTCGTTAAGTGGTGATAGACTTTTTGCTGTGGTATCTTTCAGCCACTTCACCAGTAGCACGATAACGTGACCATAACCCTGATTTCATATTTTGTATTGTTCTAATCTCTTCAGCAATACTCCGCGTAGTACCCGCAGCTAGGAGCATGCCTACTGCCCATAACATTTTATCTCTGATGAAATGGCGCCGCTGCATGATGCACACAATATCATTCATTCAAAATAAACGTTTAAATTGTTATAAAACTTAAATTTTACACAAAAAAGCAGTCAAAACTTACTATTGGTAAATGAAATTTTCGAACTTGGCTACGTTTAAGCCGCGTAAATCTTTTATTGTTAATTTTATTTTTCAAATTCAAATTTAGAATGGTTGAAAAAGGTTAACAAAGTAAGTTTTCATCAAAAGAATTAAAAAAAAAACAAAATTACAAACCAAATTTTTTGAGTTTCACAACTTTATACAAAATATCCCTAGACTTTGTTGAGGTGTGTATTTTGCTGACATGAGGGATAAGTGCGACGGTTCGATAATTATCACAGTCATACCTAGAGCCCTTCTTGTAAAGGGGAATAAACACCGACTCTGTCCATTGCATAGGCCATCTCTTGGTCTTCCAAATAGAGTTGCATATGTTTAGTAATAGGTTAGTGCCATTTGGACCTAGGTTTTTGAGGAGCTCGGCAGGTACTCCATCCTTACCCGCAGCTTTTCCATCTTTCAGACTGATTATAGCTGATTGTATTTCAGACTGCAATATGTCAGGTTCCAGCTGTGACGTTTCAGACCGACTAGGAACTACGGTAGTGTGGCCCGCATCATAAAGAGTTGTGCAGTAGCGTTTCCACCGCTCAAGAACTTGTTCTTTTTCTGTTAAGGTGTTGCCAGCTTCGTCTTTAATGATGCAGGTTTTTATGGTGCGGGTTTTTGAGAGATCTTTAACTTTACGAAATAAGTCTCGAGTCTCGTTCTTTGTAGAGTTCTTTTCAAGTTCCTCGCAGATGTTATTTATATGAGCATCATAGTCCTTCCGACATCTCTTTTGCACTTTTTTGCTTAACTGCCTGTACAGTTCTCCATCCTCTAGCTGACTTAAACCCCTTTCCTTCACTTTTCTTCTTCGCAGAATTAGATCAGCGGTCTCATTTGTTATAAACGATTTCATCGTTGGTCTTGGTTTCAGACTTTCCCTGCCAGTCTGTATGATTGTTTGGAGCAGGGTTTCCCACTGACTATCATGGTCACAGATGTTATCATTTAAACAGCCTGGTATCCTATTACTCATGTGATTACGGAAGGTCACAAGGTCAACGTGACGAAGATCTTGGGTATATTCTTTCCTGTATATCTTCCTTAAACGAAGTCTGAAGGTCCCCACTAGGAGTTGGTGATCACTACCGCAGTCCGCTCCAGGATATGTGGTGGTATTTAGAACGGACGATCTCCAGCGACTTTTAATTAGGATGAAGTCTATGTGGTTCTATGTTGTTAATGCGTAGTAAAATGTTATGTATCTAAAACTCCCCGTGACAGAGCTAAGGAACAACTAAGTGCATGCATTGCTTTTAAAAATATACCTACTGATGTAATTAAAAGAGGTATGTAGAGGTATCATGGTTAAGTCGAATAATCTTCTTATTTATCATTGTTTCTATATTTGATTAAAGATCACGATAGGCTAGTCTTGTGGTTTTCCGTAACCATAGGTAATGTAAATTGAGCTAGGTCACGTTCACGATCAGAATAAATGAATCTTATCTTGGCTTTTCCAGTTAACTATAGCAGGAAATAATATTTAAGCTGTAAACCGCAGTTTCTGTTCACGAACTTTACACTTTTTAGAAGTGGACAGGCAACGTGTCCTGATGTATGAAAGTAAGATAAAAAATGGACTAAAAAGGTTCATAGGATGTTTCTTGCAGAACGGGTAGCCGATACGGCAAAGAGGAATGACGAAAGCATGCCATAAAGGTTGGTGAGACAGTCATTTATAGGTAGGTAAATCGTCAGACAGTCAACTTATGGATAAGGAAATATGAACTGAGCTAATAATAAATGGTGACTTTTGGTATTTAATTTAATTTAACTAGTAATAAAATATGTCTTCATTACAATCACTTATTGTCCCACTGCAGGCACACGCCTCTTTTAGTATGAACGCGACGTGGTAAGCTTATCATACCTACATGAGATTGACTTCCCTGCTTGAATCTAACATCTAAACAGCTAACTGTCGTTGTTGTTTGTATTTTTTGTCAGGAAGGATAGATATTTGATAATAATTTGTTAGGTAATCATTTCTTCAACGTAGGCAACTTAAACGTAAAAAAACACAACTATTTACCTTCCTTAAAGTATATTTTAAGATCACAAACTTGTTACTCGAACCCCTCTTATTCAATATTAATCAATAATAAACCTACAGGCAATCGAAATAAAGGGTAAAATTGTGCAGAAAACAATGATTTTATTTGCCGATGAACAACAAACATCTTCGATAATAATACATACAGTGGACTTTATATAAACTGGCGTCAGAATATGTTGATAAACCGGTCGCGATGTCAGTATTAAAACCTTCCTTGAAGTATTATGGTTAATGTTAGTCGCTATTCGCGCTCAGTACACAGTCAACGTGGTTGGTGAACGAACATGAAGTAAATAGTGCTAGTGATATCCGAGTCATAATAATCAATGGTCTATACATAAGTCTGGACCGTTTCACCTTGAACTTAAGTTATTTTTTTTTTACGTATTTTAGTGATTTTCCTCATACTATCGCAATGACATCAAGAATTTTATTTGTTTTTGGTAAGTCTATATTGATTTTTAAGATATTTAACATTAATTTAACTTCGCTTCAAGAATAACATTCTAATTATTATGTTTTACGGCTTTGTTTACAATGGCAGAGGTCATCGTTTTCGTTTGTGTCTCTTTATCTTAACATGTAGAATTATCTGTTTTGATTCAAACAAATATGAACCTTAAAACAAATCAATCTTTAAATACTGGACACTTAATTTTTTTGTAATTGGAATGTCAATGTAACTGTAATTCTGCAAGGAGTACCAACCTACTATTAAAATAGTTTGCATATTACGCTAAACTTTTTTTTTACCCCTTAATACGTGGAGGGCAACTTAGTCGTTTGATACCACTCTGACCAGGTGGATTGATACAGGGCGTGTTTTTAGATTACCTTCAGTTACTGTAATGTTATGTTATGCCTTGTGATGTTATCGTTCTTAGTAGTATATTAATGATATCCACGTTACGGTGTAATATAGTAAACTAGCTTTTGCCCGCGGCTTCGCTCGCGTTTAATAAGTATTATACCTAAATGGGAAAGTGTGTGTGTCTTCTTTCACGGCAAAACGGAGCGACGAATTGACGTAATTTTTTAAGTGGAGATAGTTGATGGGGTGGAGGGAGAGTAACATAGGCTTCTTTTGTGTCCAGAAAAGGGGAACAGTGCTACCCCGAATTAACCGCAAGCGAAGCCAAAAGCTAGTTCTAAATAAAAACTAACATACTTTTTAATAATAACTCTATTAGGTTTTATCTACAAAAAACCCTCAATACTGTCAAAAATAACTTACGTTCAATGACATCAAAGTCAATAGAGACAGGGAAGTACCTAAACCGAACATGAACTATGACTTTTTTGAGCTATTTGTCTAAATACCGACGTCGCACAGTGTTTTATTTTGCCTCAAAATGACCACCTTCCTTATTATTAGTGAATCTTAAAGAACTTTTTATTCTAAATGCGAGAGTAAAACTCCCACGAATCCATCTTAACTAGTTTAGGAGATATCCGGAGTTAAAACTTTTTACCCATATATTGAAAAATAATGAAAATAATATTAAAAAAATTATTTCATCTAAACTTTTAAAGTTGCTTTATTTGTTTAACTACATTTTAAAAGGTCTTGTTTTTATCTATGTTACGAGTCCTTTATGGCAGCTCTAGACCTCGTAGGTACCGAGAAATCAGCGATTTTGTTATTTTCGTTTTTATTTTTTTTTGACCATGCTCTGCAGTATTAGGATCTGCTATTTACTTCAAATAAGAGGTAATAAGGTAGACTACCAACACCAAAAAAGCAACAATGAATTCCGTGGAATCTCGGAAATACTAAGATTTACCCGAACCCGCGGTAATTTCTTTTAAATTAACATAGTTTACATTTACGAGAACTGGCTTTGTTTGTGTTTTGTGTTAGTTAACTAACTAATTTTGTCCAGTAATATGGTCCGGGAAAGAGTCCACCCTCAAAAGGCAATCTCTGAAACCCTGTACATACATCTTTCTCTGGAGGACACGGATTTGAGACACTATGGAGCCGTCAGAATCATAGTCGACTTTGCCTCAGCACGGTTTGACCCACCGTGCTGAGGGATGTCACTCCGAGCTCCGATCGGATGACTTAATGCAGGGAGGGCATGAGGGCACCAACCCTCATGTTGGTCGTCGAGGCCTCAAGTCCGTGCTCCAACCGTGCTGAGGCAAAGTCGACTATGATTCTGACGGCTCCATAGTGTCTCAAATCCGTGTCCTCCAAAGAAAGATGTATGTACAGGGTTTCAGAGATTGCCTTTTGAGGGTGGACTCTTTCCCGGACCATATTACTGGACAAAATTAGTTAGTTAACTAACACAAAACACAAACAAAGCCAGTTCTCGTAAATGTAAACTATGTTAATTTAAAAGAAATTACCGCGGGTTCGGGTAAATCTTAGTATTTCCGAGATTCCACGGAATTCATTGTTGCTTTTTTTTGTGTTGGTAGTCTACCTTATTACCTCTTATTTGAAGTAAATAGCAGATCCTAATACTGCAGAGCATGGTCAAAAAAAAATAAAAACGAAAATAACAAAATCGCTGATTTCTCGGTACCTACGAGGTCTAGAGCTGCCATAAAGGACTCGTAACATAGATAAAAACAAGACCTTTTAAAATGTAGTTAAACAAATAAAGCAACTTTAAAAGTTTAGATGAAATAATTTTTTTAATATTATTTTCATTATTTTTCAATATATGGGTAAAAAGTTTTAACTCCGGATATCTCCTAAACTAGTTAAGATGGATTCGTGGGAGTTTTACTCTCGCATTTAGAATAAAAAGTTCTATATGATTCACTAATAATAAGGAAGGTGGTCATTTTGAGGCAAAATAAAACACTGTGCGTCGTAAATAGTTTTATTAAGTGTCTATAGTTATTAATAATGTAGGTGTTTGATTCTGGTTTGACTACATACTTCGTAAGTGATGATTTTGAAGACGTTTTGTTTATGCATACCTACCTATCGATTTAGAGGCACTATTTAAAAAAATAATGGTAGGTATCGCGTTTTGACTAAGGCATAAGTTTTGCGTAGACTTTTAATAATATAAATAATAGTGTGTGGGGCCCACTCAACGAGATGGCAAGTCATTACCTGTCTTTTTATAACATAGAGACTGATTATCACGACAGGTATCCGCTAGCCTCCTTCCATAGCTCAATAATCTATCCACCAAACATACTCATCTATAGTCTATTATTTAAATTTCCAATAGTTTTTGCACTCGGCAGGGACCATCTCTGGATGTATCATACTGTGCGTTCAGAGATCTGCCCTGTGTATACATTACCAGATTACATAACTCCTAAAGGGCCTTTACTTCGGCCCGGTGTATGCCTTCCAAAGAACCAGGTCTTCAATAGACCCGAGTACCTATTATGGAAAAAAGATAATTAATAGTTACAAATAGTTGTTTGTATGAAATATTGTCTTGTTATTCGTTTCTATGAAACATTTACCAAACTTTTATAAGGCTACAAAGTATGTCTCAAATTGGCTATGTTACTTAACGTGACCTCCGAGAAACGGAGTCGTTTTTATCTCTAGATAATTAATATGTAGAATCATTCAGTGCCTTGGACCTTAAAGGAAGTCCTTAGTATTGACTACTTTGGAGCCTAAGTTCTATAAACTGAGAACTAAAACATAAGAATTTTTTACATACCGACCTCTGTAAGTACTAATTCTTTAAGAAGGCTCGTGCGATTGTCCTCGCAGTGGGACCTCTGATAAAAGACGGCTTTACGGTATTATCGAGTAGAGACGGGGTAATGACATTTTATGACAATTATCACACAACCGCATAGGTAAATATCATAACTATTCATTAATATCTATTGAGAAAGGGAAATTGGACCTTCTAATGCAATCTCCGTGTGGTGACGGAGTAAGAATACAATATGTCACCACCCCATCTCATCCCATGCGTGTCGTAAAAACCGACTAAGGGACTATCCGTGAATAATATCTTTACGAAGTAAAAAGAAGGAAAACTTGAAATTGAACCTTATACCAATCCATCGTGGTATTAGTAGGCCAAGTATCCCTCCGTCACGGGAGGCGGCCCGTTCCTGCAGTGGGACATTAATGGACTGTTATGATGAATGCACACTTGCTAAATGTAGCTTGAGGTTTTATGTCATAAGTTTATTTTTATTTTTATCGTTACATGTTCAACCTAGAGATGAAATACTCGTAGTATAGTAATACCTGTGTTACTTACTTCGTCTCCGCATGAAGAAAACACTAATACCTAAGGTTATAACTCATTAGAATGACGTCATAATATGTTGATACCTATATTATTGGTTTTTAATTAAGGTCTACGTGAAGCCATAATTCAGTGTTGAATCACATTTTAATTACATAGTAATAACGGATCAATTAAGCTTGACAATAGAAACTTGTTTGATGCGCTTCATGTATTGAATATAACGTTGCTGTTATTAGTCGAGTTATCCGCTTAGTGACGGCAAAAGAAGGTTGGTTCAACCTCATCCCAAGGAAGATGTCATTTATAAATATAAGTATTATAAATATTCCTCATAAATTCACATAACGCCATCTAGTCCCAAAGTAAGCAAAGCAATGCAAACAATCGTGTTCATGCACAAAAAGATTTGCATTTAACGGAAATCGAACCCGAGACCTCTGCGTAGCAGTCATGTTATATAATCACTACGCCACAGAGGTCGTCAATAGGAAACATGAGTTTATAGAAGTTGTTTACTTACTACTTTTTTAACCGGTTTTGGATGATGCTCGTAAAAAACTATTCTTACTATTATAAGAATAGATTTTAACACTTGGTTGTCGAGTCTTTATTCAAGAAATACTAAAAGTGAAAAATCAATAACATGAATAAAGTTGGGTTCAATAGTGGGTAACTGTGGAAAGTAATTCCCCAAGGGGAATAGACCAATTCTGTTTTTAAGAAACACTTGCAGCATGAATGTGATGTGTTTCTTAATAATATCTGCATTTTTTTAATTTGAGAAATAATTCATTATTATAGATCTACAATGCAGAAAAAAACAATCCGGCAATAATACTTAAGAGTTTAAAGTTAATCTACTAAAACAACTCAGTCCAATGAGGTTTAAATCGAAATCTTACTTTTATCGCTGAAGTACTGTTTAAACTTCAACTACAACTACTTACACCTGATGAAATGACTTAATTAATGCATTCTTAGTCCGATTTCAAAAAATCCCAATTTTTCTTCTTAGCTGGCTCAAAAACTAACATATTTAGAAAGTGTCTATATCTATAATGCAGTCAGACTTGGCTTACTATTTCGATATTACGATGTTCTAGGTTTTGATTCGTATAATTATAAATGTCTTTAAATATTGCTTGTCTCAAATCTTCGACCCAGATTTGCGATACTATACATGGTACCATGGTAAGGGCTTATCGTACTAATACCTATTATAAAAGCGAAAGTTTGTGAGGATGTATAGATATTTGTTCTTTTACGCAAAAACTACTGAATTGATTTTGATAAAATATGGAATATAGGTAGTTTAGAATAACATTTAAAGCTACTTACCCAACGCGGGTGAAGCCACGGGCATCAACTAGTATACATATTGATATATACATATTATTATTTTACATAATTCGATATTATCATAACAGCCCATTAATGTCCCACTGCAGGGACGGGCCTCCTCCCGTGACGGAGGGTTACTTGGCCTACTAATACCACGCTGGCCAGACGGATTGGTATAGGGTTTAATTTCAAGTTTTCCTTCTTTTTATTTCGTAAAGATAGTAGTTACGGTTATTCCCTTAGTCGGTTTTTACGACACCCATGGGATGAGATGGGGTGGTGACATATTGTATTCTTACTCCGTCACCACACGGAGTCTCGATATTATAAGATATTATAATTCGATATTATAAGAGTTGGGAATACAAACTATTTATTTGGCATTAAACAGTTGCATTTACTGTTGTATTGCCTGCATTTAGAGGAATGCGGGTAAAATTAATTATATAACACTATCAACTATGTCGAATGCAGGTCATAAGGAAAATTACTGTGAATACAGTTTTGGCTGGGGCAATTCCCGTTACTTTTACTAAAGGGGTTTAACTTTCATTTAGATGCATTTATTGTTTCTGCCTACATATTTAAAAAAAGAATATTATTACATTAGTTTTTATTTTCTTTACCTCCGCTTTCCGAATGACTGATCAAGTAAAAATCAACTAATCAAGTGTCAAAACGATCATTTTCAGGAACTAAAATGACAGTTTTGACACTTGATTAGTTAATCTTTACAGTCATTCGGAAACCGGAGGTTAGTCTACTATTTTCAGCGCCAATAATTAAAAATACCCGGAAGAGTTTGTTTAAGAATCATTTCAAATTATAACAATGACCGTTTGGTAACGGAGTAGTCAATCAATCAATCAGTAGTAGTTAGTAGTGAGTCAGTGAGTCCCTGGGCGTTTTGGTTGGTTGGCTAATTCGACAAAGGTCTCAAATAGGCCAAAGTCTAGTGCTGCAAGGGTCTCGTTCCTTAAGGTTAAAGGTAACTAGTGACTAATGAATCCAAGAGTTAAGAGCATACGTTTTGTAAAAACTTATTTCGAGATTTACAATACAACATAAAACTTGACTTAAAGGTATAGGATAGTCTTTGATCTCTATGTCACCCGTTCTTCCCTCGATATGAAGATCTGCATTTTCCTTGGTTCGGATTAACGTCGGGTTTTGGGACACCCTGTATTATACATATAATATTAATTGTAGCATATATAATTAAGTTTTAAATAGTAATTTTATATTGCGATGTTAATAATCGTTGAATAAATGTGGTTGACGTACACAGTTACACATTAAAAAAAATAGGCAATAGACATGTCTTGGCAAATAAGGCATTAATTTGGGAAATACCAGATCTTTTTTGTATGACTTGAAACTATTTATTATAATAATTATAATAAAAACTATATTATTATGATCACAATAATTCTATACTTACCTGACTGATTTATATATTTTATAAGTATAATTTATTTTTTACGATACCTCCCATCGATTTATAGAAATAATAGTTTTTAACAGCTTTTTGTCGAAGCGGTTTAGTATACCACGTAAACACGTCCTTATACCTTATAGTAGTGGTCTATGCTACGCAGATATCGGGTAGAACATGAATGTTTCGGGTGGATTGATACCTAATTTGTATCCATTTACAAAAACGTATAAATCTTTATGTTTTTAAGTAATGTTTTTTTAATATTGTGGAGTATTCATAGTACAAACTCTATTTTTGAAACTAGATGGCGTTGTGTGAATGTGTGATATATATTATATTATATTATTTATAAGTTCACCATATGCGTTAGACATTATGACGTAATGTAGTGCGTATTTTAGCATCGAGTAAATTGAAGGTTTTCCCCAACGGAAACTCCATAACATTGTACCGGTCATTGGTTTGTGTTGTGACATTTTTGCCTTGTTGTAATTCTATTACTGTTTATGTTCAGGGTGTTGACCAAAACATTCATAAATTGTTCAAATTCTGCACAATGTAGTCTTTTAATTATCTTACCACTTATTACAAATGCTGTTTCATAAAATAAAACTAAGCGACTTCAAAACCACTTATTTGAAAAAAAATAAAATGTTTTTTTTTGTATATACTTATTAAAGCTCCTTTTGGTAGCCATACACGATCCTTCCTATCGTCCAATCGGCATGACGCTACCGATTGGATCAGTTAGAATTAACCGTGTGTGCGAGTGGATCGGAAGGACAGTTAGAATGGATGGCAGGATCGAATTTCGTTTCTTTTGATTGAGATTGGATCAAGCCTGCAGTATCATGCCGATTGGACGATAGGAAGGATCGTGTATGGCCACTATGGGCTAAAATGTAGTTTAAAGTATGACTGATCCAATCGGTAGTTCATGCCGATTGGACGATAAGAAGGATCGTGTATTATGCTAATTTGGTGCTAGTTCCAAATTAGGTAATTTCATAAAGAACCTATGTTTCGTCGCAAAGTTATCAACGGAACGGTTAATGGAAAAGTATGCTTCCTGACCAGAAACTAACAGAAACTTTCTTAACTAAAACTTTTGATAGACTATTTGCTTTCAAGCCATACTTTTAATTTTCAAGCGACTCTAAAGAGAAGTAGGTAATCAGTTTGATGTTTGTTAATTCAGAACACATTAAATTATAGATCAACTTAAAAAATCTTCCCACTTAAATGTTTGAGTTGCTCCCATTTTTATAATAATTCATAATTATGTCTTTTTAATGCGTTGATCTGATCAAATTAGTACCACCTTGGATTCTCTTGTTGGTACAATCCAGATGGTAATACTTAAGTACTACAAATGACACTTAATTATCTAACACCGCATTCTGACAAAAGCGGTCACAACCCTTAGTAATGGAAAAGAAGAAAGACTATGGAAAAAATCGGTACTCGAGGCGGGACCCAAACCCGCGTCTCTGTACTACACGCGTCCAGCGCCATGACCAACTAGGCCACCCGAGCATCCGTCTCAACTTCCAAATTTAACCATTGCTTTATACGGCGCCGGGCCGCAACTTATTATTAACCTATATGTAATTTAATGGAAAATAAGCCAAGAGGAGATCTTTTTAAAACTGATATATTGTTACAGCGTCCATCGCATTATGCACCGCAGCAAATACGAACATAGACCAGCAAGTTCTCCATGACATATTTGACTACCACAAGCCAACTCCTCACCCCGCTCCTCTAGTGCAAGCGTCAGCAGTTACGCCGGCACCTGATAATGGAACGCTTGTGGATCTGGACTATTGGGATTCTGATGAGTTTAATCCAGCATCAACTGATTATGATGGATTTGATTGGACGTTGACTAAGGTGAGAGTCTTAGATTTATTAGCATCATATCTATCAAGTTAGATGTTTTAATACAGACGATATTTGATCTTCGTAGATATTTAAAACTATAGATATTTTGACAGTCGTTATTTTATTCTTAAACATTTTAATTTCCAATCGTTTGATCTCCGACATTTTACAGGTAATTTTAGATAATCAAATACGTACCTGATTCTCAATCACATTAGCAATTGTAATTTCCAATTATTTGTTCTCTTTTTTAGGTATGGTTTTCTTTCTCCTTATTTAATTACTTTTAGCAAGGTCAGATCCTTATAGCAAGGAAGGAGAGAAACTATACTCAATTACTACATTAGTATTTTTTTGGCATAGTGATTATATCGAGTTTTACACCTCTTGGAATCATATTGTTTTTTTTGCATCTGGCTTAGCCACTTTTATGACATCTTATTACCTTAAATTCTACTCGTATTAATTCCTAATCAAATAAAACAATTTATTTCAATTTCCTTTCAGCGTGTAGCAATAAGAAATGAACAAGAAAACTTTCTTCTGTCCCCACTCGGTCTGAAGTTGGCACTGGCCATCCTAACAGAAGCTGCCACGGGAGTCACTCAGTCTGAGTTATCAACAGTATTAGGTCTGGATATGGGCCGACAATTAGTTAGGAGGAAATTCGCCAGTATCTTAGAATCATTGAAGGTAAGCTATCTTGACACAACTTAAAAAAATCTATTGTTTGTAAGTTTAGATATAAAATATGGCAAAATGCGGAATAAAGTCGGGGAAAATATTTATATTTATCTTCTTTCCTTGTTAGTTTTTTGAAATAATTTGGATTCAATAGCTATTATTGTGGACAACATACTTGCCCGATTTTTAATTGTTCCACGCCAATCCTATGACGATATCTACGACCATAAAGTACGAATACTATCCTAACGACTAAGACTAAGACTAATCGTTCCTCTTTTTCTCTTCTTTGTGAACATCATATTGTATCAAAAAACACTAATCATTGAACTCAGAAAGTCTCAGTGAAACCTTGTCTGTTGCTGATATTGTAAAGCATTCAAATGTTGAATGCTATACAATATCAGCTATGCTATGCTTTATGCATATAGATATCCATGACATAATGGGAAGTCTAAGCCTAGTTACACCTGATTCGATTCGTGATCATCTCGTACGTTGGAATTAAATATAATTAGGTATATATTATTTGTATATAAAAACAAATATTTTTAGTGCGATCACCTCAGGGTCAACAACAGGTTACAAAATAATATACTTACCGATCTGAGAAACCAGTTCTACCTGATTTTACGATTAAGGATGAGCATATATGTTTTGGTTGCTTTGAGGACTTCGGTATTTTAAGAGCTGATATTGATATAATAATAACCTTATAATTAGAGAACTGGCTCCATAATCAGAGCGTTGAGACCAATAATGGTGCGCAATTTCATTTACATGGATAATTCATATATAGTAGGAAAATGACTCTCCGTGTGGTGGGGGAGTAAGAATACAATATGTCACCACCCCATCTCATCCCATGGGTGTCGTAATAGCGTTTTTTTCACCGTCCAACGAAGTGGGCACGGGTCAGCTAGTTAAATATATTTTGAGGACAAGTACAAATCACAATAGGATGTGTACACGAAATTATCCACCTTGTGTTGGCGTCATTAGAAATTCCAATTGTTTTTTTAAAGCACTAATTTCAATTGAACTAAATCGTAATTCGTAGTATTTTTATGAGTCACTATTTGTAACATACATTTCTCCATTGCAGACGTACCGTAAGTAGGAAAATGACAATTTACTAAGTTAACTCGAATTGTCGCATTTTGTGGCACTTTAGGCTACTTTGTATTTTTTCTTTTTGTTGTTTTTGTGATAGTGTCCAACCTTTATTCATATGTTTCTTTATTCAACAATCAATCAATTAATCAACTAGCCTATTGCAGTCCACTGCTGGACATAGGCCTCTCACAACACGCGCCACAGAACTCGGTCCAAGAGTGTGTATATCCAACTATTTGATTTTTTTTTAACGATAGTGTGATGAAATTTCGCTGTTACTACTTGACATAGTTAGTTATCAAGTATATTTATATTTTCAGAAAGAATCTCCCGAATACATCCTGAACTTGGGGAGCAGGATATACATAGGAGACGCCGCACAGCCAAGACAAAGATTCGCTGCCATCGCACAAGAGTTCTACAACACGGAGTTGAAGTCTGTTGACTTCAGCAATCCTCTAGAAGCAGCTAAGCAGATCAACGCTTGGGTGTCAAACATTACTCACGGAAAAATACCGAATTTGGTAAATGAAGGTAATTTTACTGAAGAAAAATATTTTCGATCCTCAAGTTGGCAATTGGCTTCAACATCATTATAACAGCTCGTTAATATCCCACTGCAGGGGCGGGCCTTTTCCCATGACGGAGGAATACTTGGCCTACTAATTGGTATTAAATAAACAATTTTCCATTGTGAATTGGAAAAGGGTTTAATTTCAAGTTTTCCTTCTTTTTATTTCGTAAATATAATATTCACGGATAGTCCCTTAGTCGGTTTTTACGACACCCATGGGATGAGATGGGGTGGTGACATATTGTATTCTTACTCCGTAACCACACGGAGAGGCTTGAACATGGATGTTATTTATTTGGGTCCGTTAGCTTTATGTGTGTAAAATCCTCGCGACACAATCCTTGATACGCGGAAATGTCTTTAAAATAAATGTAATTCTTCTTCTTACATGGACTGTATTGACAAGCTGGACGAGTCTGAGTGTTGTATTGGGGGCTTGTAGGACTTCCCAGCTATAATTTGTAGGAGGACTGAAAAGTCAAAAGCCCCCCAAAAGATAATTAAACGTAGTATTTTATAATAGAATTTAGACTGCTCAGAGGTCGGCGAGGTAAAGCCGCGATTCTATGAAGACATCTGTGTCAGAAGGTACGTCCATCAGTCGCCTGCTTCTGTTAGACTCAGCTGGCAGATTTTTGCTGCTTTCAGGCACGCGGCCACACCGACCGGAGATTCTTAGCTTAGACTGTACACATAACTCTGACTTAGCCTGCTGATATCATACTGGCCGGTTGGGTAGAATACACTTTTTCTTTCTTTACTTCAAATATTGACTGTTAGGTCCCATAGTGGGATAGCACCCTCGCGATAAAAGAGAGTGATGACTCCCATTTATTTACATAATAACAGTGAGTCAAATTAGGTTTCAAAAACATTAACTTTGGGTTCGTCACAGTAGTTTTTCAAGGAAAATAATTTACGGTAACAGTTTAACAAGCATTGCGGCGATGAAGGGGCCAGTCTAGATTGAGTCTTATAGTTAGGTTGCTTAGGTTCCCTTTAGACCATTGAAATAAATCTTTCAAGTACCTATTGACCAACTTTAAGTGCAACTGTTAGCAACATACAATACTAATAAAATAGGAAACTAGTATTGTTCTGACGGGTATGTCGACACATAAAATGTATGAATCACATTGTATGTAAATACTCTGTATGTGTGGTTTTACAAAGAACAGGATACATTACTACATTTAGAACATAAAAGGCAATTATCTCCTGTACCGTAGGGAAAAACCCGTTAGACTAGAAAGGTTATGAAGGGTCATTGAAAAAGTACCTATTGTTGGTTAATGTTAGATTTTTAGGACTTTCCGACTTTAAAATAGTTATTGTATCTATAAGTTTATATTGTATTGGTAAATAACTTATACCCCTTCCAGCGTAAGTTTAGCTTTTTGGCAGTTCACGTCCATGAAGTTTCGTAATACTTCCGCTTATTTTTCGAACAAATTATTGTATTTCATGGACGTACCCATGTTTTTTTCAGTTACCATGGTTACTTAGTGATGGACACTCAAAACGATTACCACCCTTATGAAACAAATTACAAATAATCGGTAGAAATAAATGCTATGAATAAACCTGAACTCTTCATAATACGTTTATAAAATGTAATATGATATTTTAGATTAGCTATAACCCGCGAATGTGTCACGATAAATTATGTATTTTAAATAATACCTAAGCTAACTATAATTTTATCATTTTAAGCTATAGGCTAATTCTCTTAACATAGAAGAAAGAAACAATAATAAAATGATAATGTAAGTTGATGTGAGGATCCAAATGTGTAAAATAAAGTAATTTGAAAAATCGCGAAATCGCTTACAATCGAATGGGATCACATTCGAGATACTGCTGAACGTCACTAACGTCAATCTGACAAATGTTGTTAAATATAGTGGAAGGGGTATAATTGTTTCTAATTATATTAATGACAGAGACGGGCCTTCTCCAGTCACGCAGGAAAACATAACCTACTTATACCATGGGTTGTTGGTCTTTTGTTTTCATAGACATAGTATCAGCAAAATTTCCCTTAGTCGCTTTTTACGATGCTCACTAAATAAGTTGGAGTGGTGACACCATTACTGTCACTAAAATGTAACTTCTGGTAAAAATATTAAGGCCTTATGTGTAAGAGTTCAGATTTAATATCTTATATATAAAGAGATCAGGATAATTATTGCTTTAGGATTCATTGTTTCAGGCTTATTTTCTCTAACATCTCAACTCTTTCTTCATTGAATTTGATGATTTCCACGATGGAGAGATGGTGCCATTTTTTATACTTAGTATAACGTATATATATATATACTAGCTCTAGCCCGCGGCTTCGCTCGCGTTCAGAAGTATTATGATTAATTAGGCTTATTTTTTGTTTAGCGTGTGTAAAAATAAGGGGCCTACAAAACTTCTTTGTACACATATTCTTAATGAAAATAAATAAAATGATAAAATAACTTGTTTAATCCATACAAAGTTATCATCATCATCATATCAGCCAATCGACGTCAACTGCTGGACATAGGACTTCTCTAAGTATTGCACCTTATGGGGTCCTGTGCCTCCCTCATCCATCGGCTTCCAGCCATCCACAACAGCGCTGTCGCCGGTCCCCATTCCGGAATTTTCTGCCCAAACAGCTGTCGGTTCTCCGCGCTATGTGCCCTGCTTGTCGTACTTTAACCGGTTATGTCGGTTACTTTGGTTCTCTTGCGGATCTTCTCATTTTTGATTCGATCACACAGGAAAACTTCCAACATAGCTCTCTTCAATGTCCCAGAGTGACCATGAGCTTTCTGAGTAGACCCATAGGTCAGGCTACAACATAGCTCTCTCCATTGCCCTTGAGTGACCATGAGCCTTCTGAGTGATCATGAGCCTTCTGAGTAGGCCCATAGGTCAGGCTACAACATAGGTCTCTCCATTGCCCTCTGAGTAACCATGAGCCTTCTGAGCAGGCCCATAGGTCAGGCTACAACATAGCCCTCACCATTGCCCTTTGAGTGACCATGATTCTGAGTACAGTAAAAGTTCCTAATTCACGGTTTCTTTATTCGCGTTTTCATTATTCGCGGGTAAAAAAATTGCAACCCAGTTTCTGTATTCGCGGCTAAAAATTTCACTATTCGCGGATGCAATCGGTACCTAAACAGAAACGGATTCGGTTTCGTTTATAGTGTCGGCGTTCTTTGAGTACTGCCGGCACGCGCCGCATCGGCGTTTACAAAGGACATAACCGAGTGCCTTACTGCGACTAAATAAAAGCCATTCTTGAATGCCACCGTCACTATTTCTATTTCTATCTTTTGATAAACGCCGACTTTGGCACGATTGCTGTTGTACATTATGTAGTTTCAAATCGTCATTTGATGCAAATATTTTCAATAAGTAACACGCGACTTCTTCTTTGTAATTAATTAGACTAATACGTAGGGCAAATGATCTTTGTGATTTCTTCGTGAATATTGATCCATCTATGGAAAGGAGCCTTATTTTTAAACGGCAAAATATGGATGCTACAGCTCAATATCAATAAGAATTTAATGACCTCTTAAAAGTAGCAAAGCAAGAAAAAATTACTAAATTATTTAAACCCTTGCCTAAATCTGACGAAAATGATTTATTTTAATTTAGAATTTAGCAATAAATTTATATTATTTTCATACATATTGGTTTCATTTTGGTACCTTGGAACGTATCCCCTATAATTCCATACTAATTACCATTCCATATTCGCGGTTTCTGTATTCGCGGCATATTTACGAACCGTATACCCCGCGAATAAGGAGCTTTTACTGTATACCCAAGTTTTGTTTTTTTTTATCATATCTTGATGTTATATATAGCCTATAGCATTTCTCGATAAATGGTCTATCCAAAACTGAAAACTAAATTCAATTCGAAGAAGTAGTTCCTGAGATTAGCGCATTCAAACAAACAAACAAACTCTTCAGCTTTATATAAATTAAATCTCAATTACCAATGAATTAGATCTCAGCTTACCTATATTAAAATTTAAGACTATGCTAAAAAATATAATCTCTCAGACACAATTTGTAAATATATTTTTGTATATATATTTTTTATTAGTTTGTTTTTATTTCTTATTTTCAAATTATTCAAAATTAATTGTTAATAGGATATTATAATATTATTTTTAATTGGTGTTGTTGTTGTGTTATCATATTTAAAGGATTTAATTTAAAGTTTTCATGTAGATTTCAAATTTTAATTTAATTTTTTTAATTTTTATATTGCCAATGTTTGTTTTTATTTTAGTTTGTCATTATTTTAGTTTGTTTTTTATATTCGCATGCTGTGGTTTCCTGTAATTGAAGGAATACACGCCATGATTCTGTAATTTTAAAATTGATTTCTGATGTATGTATTGCCTTTGTTGGAGACCCATAATAAATAAATAAATAAATAAATATAATAGTATAGATATAGATAATTAATCTGTCATTTGGCGCTAAAACTATTAAGCTATTGAGAGAAATTACTCGTGAGCAAGCAACATAAAACATGCAGTTCATGAGAGAAGCTAAGTTTCATACTAACTGTAATCCCCTATTTTATCGCCTTGGGGGTAGAATTTATCAAAGTCCTTTCTAAGGGGGTACCAATGTCATAATATCTTTATGCATGCAAAGTCTCAGCCCGATCGGTTTGGAACTGACAGAGTTTCATACTAACTGTAATCCCCTATTTTATCGCCTTGGGGGTAGAATTTATCAAAGTCCTTTCTAAGGGTGTACCAACGTCATAGTAACTATATGCCTGCAAAGTCTCAGCCCGATCGTATTGAAACTGACTAAGTTTCATACAAACTTTCATCACCTATTTTATCCCCTTGGGGGTAGAAATTATCAAAGTCCTTCCTAAGTGGGTGCCAACGTCATAATATCTATATGCATGCAAAGTCTCAGCCCGATTGGTTTGAAACTGACAAAGTTTCATACAAACTTTCATCGCCTATTTTATCCCCTTGGGGGTAGAATTTATCAGAGTCCTTTCTAAGGAGTACCAATGTCATAGTAACTATATGCATGCAAAGTCTCAGCCCGATCGAATTGAAACTGACAGAGTTTCATACTAACTTTCATCCCCTATTTTATGCCCTTGGGGGTAGAATTTATCAAAGTCGTTTCTAAGGGGGTGCCAACGTCATAATATCTTTATGCATGCAAAGTCTCAGCCCGATCGGTTTGGAACTGACAGAGTTTCATACTAACTGTAATCCCCTATTTTATCGCCTTGGGGGTAGAATTTATCAAAGTCCTTTCTAAGGGTGTACCAAAGTCATAGTAACATATGCCTGCAAAGTCTCAGCCCGATCGTATTGAAACTGACAAAGTTTCATACAAACTTTCATCACCTATTTTATCCCCTTGGGGGTAGAAATTATCAAAGTCCTTCCTAAGTGGGTGCCAACGTCATAATATCTATATGCATGCAAAGTCTCAGCCCGATTGGTTTGAAACTGACAAAGTTTCATACAAACTTTCATCGCCTATTTTATCCCCTTGGGGGTAGAATTTATCAGAGTCCTTTCTAAGAGGGTGCCTATGTCATAGTAGCTATATGCTTGCAAAGTCACAGCCCGATCGGTTTGAAACTGACAAAGTTTCATACTAACTTTAATCCCCTATTTTATCCCCTTGGGGGTGGAATTCATCAAAATCCTTTCTTAGTGGATGCCTACGTTATTACATCTACCTGCATGCCAAATTTCAGCTAGATTTCTCCAGCGGTTTGGGCTGTGCGTTGATAGATCACTATGTCAGTCACCTTTGAGTTTTATATATATATAGATAGAAGATAGATATAGCATTCTTTAAAACTTAATAACTTACAACCTTCTTTTCTTTTATACAGATGATGTAACCAACGTAGCAGTGCTAGTCCTCAACACATTGTACTTCAAAGGTAGTTGGCGCCATCAATTTGCACCAAACGCGACCAAGACAGGCCAGTTCTTCGTCACACCAAAAGTATTGAAGGATGTCCCCTTTATGAATGTAAACGACAAGTTTTATTATGCTGAATCTGCCAAATTCGACGGAAAGATCTTGAGGATGCCTTATCGGGTAAGATAAATATAATTGACTGCCTCGCGGTATAATACTACAAATTATTGCACTGAGCCTGAACGTTCATTAGTGTTCGTTAAATGTGTGTGTACCTATGTAAAAATCCCCGTGACCGACACAAGGCTTGATTAGTACTTAGTGAAGGAGTAGATTTCAAATAAAAAAAATAGGCTGCTTGAAGCACATTGATTTGATTTGAGTGTTTGTGAACACGACTTATCATTCGGTTTTACTTATACAATATCTAGTGTGAAGTTTGAAAGGAAAACAATGTCCGAATACAAAGTTACCGTTTAGTATATTTGCTTGCCTAATCGCTAAATCGAAACCTGCCATAATGAAACATTGCTTGCATCTGTTTTAATATGCTTGTTTTCGGGACGTTTCCATACACTACTACAAAAGGAAATTGTAGTTTCTCTAAGTATAACATAGAGATCAGTAAAATTCAATTTAAGTATGTACATATTAAGTGCGCTGACAGATAACTACGACTAGTTTAGACCAATGTGAGCGCAAATACAGCAAATTACCTATTATACGAAAATTATCTTAGAGAGATTTTTGCATTTGTAGTAGTGTTCGTATATGTACACGGATTCAAAATTTGAAATTTGAATTCCACTATACGGTCAGCAAATAAGGTCTGTCACATTTTTATTATTTAAGTTTAATTTATTTATTTTGTGTAATATTTTTCGATCAATATTTTATTATTTTAACATTGTTAAATAAAAGTTTAGATTTATGCCCGAGGTAAACTTTGGCATCGTATGGTAAAATTAGTTTCGAGAGATTTTTGCAGCTGTAGTAGTATTTGTTTATGTTTATTAACAAGGATTCTAAATTTAAGATTTGAATTTCATTGTACGACCAAAAAAAGGTAAATTAAAGAAGAAAATAAGGAAAAAGAAATATTAAGGAATAAGAAATATTAAGGAATTAAATATTATGGTAATGATTGTTAACTATTTTAGTCTCTAGCTTATCATTGTTTAATGTTATTTGATGCAGTTGGTGTAACTGACTATAAAAAGTATAAAAAATATAAAAGTTCTCAATTATTTATTTCCTTATGTGCTGGCCGTACACAACTACAAATGCAAAAATCTCTCTAAGATAATTTACCTATACTTAAGTATTCATATGGATATCTATAGCCAGTGTTGCTACTATGGTTACAAAAAATACTAAAATGTTTCTAATACATAATTTTTCATCTTTTGTTCGCAGGGCAACAAATACGCAATGTACATCATTGTACCCAATGCATTAACGGGTCTGCCTCGTGTTATGGAGAACATGAATGCCTTAAAGTCTGAGTTAGACAATCTACGGGAGTATTACGTTGATGTGACGTTGCCTAAGTTCAAGTTTGATTGCACTTCTCAACTAGATGGGATCTTGAGAGATGTAAGTTGAATGTTATTTTGTATTGTCTATTTAAGTGTATTAGTGATTGGTGATTCTGGCAAGTTACTTTCCCCATCTCATCCCATGGGTGTCGTAAAAAAATAAATTGAAAATAAAATTTCACGGCATGACAGAGCCGAGGCCAATGCGCCGTGATATTTAGGTTTTGTTAGAGATAATTTGTGTGCAAACTCTTCTTTCGTAAGTTTTCATGACACCCATGGAATGAGATGGGGTGGTGACACCATTTGTTCCCACTCTATTTCAAATGGGAGAACTGTACTTTGAATAATTATTAAGTATAGATAAGTACTTACTATTGTATTATAAACTCTACGCTATGTCTGCTAATGTTTGTATGGTTATTTATTTTGAAATTCGGCACAAGAACCAGTTTAACAGAACAATTTATTTATGACAGTTTAATTAATGCGTAATTATAATATCTAAAATATTAATAATTGTATCCAGCAATTATTATTATACTACTCTGTCAAGAAAGTACCGGGAAAAGATCAATAATACACAAAATGTTTGTTATTCATCCAAATTTATTTTATCACCTTCAAAGTATGCTCCTTCAGAAACTATACACTTACGCCAGCGAATAATCCATTCATCAAAACATTTTTTAAACGCTGCTTCCGGAATTGAGTTCAGTTCTCGCCGCGAATTCTCCTTTATGTCTTCTACCGATTGAAAACGGGTGCCACGAAGTGGTAATTTGAGTTTAGGAAAAAGAAAGAAGTCGGCTGGAGCCATATCTGGTGAATATGGTGGTTGCTCGATGGTATTTGTTGAGTGTTTGGTCAAAAATTCGTTCACAATGATGGCCTTGTGCGAAGGCGCATTATCGTGGTGCAAAATCCAAGAATTTTCTTTCCACAAATCTGGCCTTTTTCGTCGAATTTGCTCTCTTAAACGCCGCATAACTCTCACATAATATTCTTTATTTACCGTTAGATCTTCTGGTAAGAATTCAGAGTGCACAACACCGCGATAGTCAAAGAAAACAGTCAACATGACTTTGACTTTTGATCGACTTTGGCGTTGTTTTTTCGGTTTCGGTTCAGTTGGAAGGCGCCACTCTGAAGCTTGTTGACTAGTTTGCATGTCAAACTCGTAAACCCACGTCTCGTCACCAGTAACAATGCGTTTCATGAATGTTGGGTCGGATTTGACTCGTTCTAGCATGTCCTCAGCGACTCTCATGCGATTAACTTTTTGGAGAAAATTCAGATCTTTTGGGACTAGCCGAGCGGCAACATGTTTCATACCCAAATGATTAGTTAAAATGGTACGGATCGACTCGTGAGATACAGAAAGTTCGGCGGCTATCTCTCTCAAAGTTGAATGAGGATTTTCAGTCACTATTTCCTTCACTTTTGCGATGTTAACTTCAGTTGCAGACGTTGATGGCCTACCAGAGCGAGGCAAATCTTCCATCACATCTCGACCGCTTTTGAACGCTTTGTACCACTCATAAGCACGTGTTTTTGATAAAGTCGATTCACCGTAAGCCTTCTGTAACATTTTCAGGGAGTCCGAACACGAAATTCCATTGGCGATGCAAAATTTAAGACAAACTCTTTGTTCGATATTTTTGTCCATTCTGAAATTCGCAATACACACTAGATATGATATTACTAAAACCAGCACTGTATTTAATATAAATAACAGAAGCTACTCAAACTCCGCGCCAAAATGGAAAACAGTTGTGCCAATCTAACAACAACAAAAAAAACAAAAATTTGAATTTGGAACCATAAACAAATCTTCCATTCCCGATACTTTTTTGACTGAATGTATATCAAATTGTTTGTTACTATAACCGCAAACTATAAAATAAATATTAAATTGTCTTTTTCCTTTTAAGTAGTCATTTACCTACGCATTTATAATAATATTATTATACACACCTATCATATAAACCGGTATTAGCAAAAAGCTGGACAAAACTAAAGCTATTATTTTTCCAAACATAAAACTTTAATAATTGTTGAGGTATAATTATTTTATCAAAATCATTGAAAAAAAGTTAAAAAAATTACATATAATTTTTACCTATAAAGCTTAGGTATAACTAGAAAAATCCGAAAAGAAGAAAGACAATGGAAAAAATTGGTACTCGATGCGGGGTTCGAGTCCCGCATCGAGCACCCATTTTTTCCATTGTCTTTCTTCTTTTCGAAAGTTAAAAAAAGTACCTACAATGAAATAAATGCCTTTGTTGCCATCGACCACCTTTGGCTTAGGCGGGCAGATGTGTCTAGTTTCAACAGAAAGGTAGAAAACTGCAAATTACCGACATAAATCCACTATGTTCCACTCTTACCAATAAAGGTCCAGGACTGCAAAAACCAGGCCAAAGACGATTGCTAGTACGAAATTGGGCTCAATAACCATCGGACAACAATAAGCATACCTCATTCTATTTTTGTTGTTATTGCAATTAAAATGCCATTGTAATTAATTATCTTCCAACCTGTTTACGCATAATATGCTTAGGGTTATCAATAATTATTTTTAGTATAAACATATAGTAGGTATAATTTGTTAAGTATACAGTATGTCATTATACGTATAATTAGCATATGATTTTGAATAATAATTATTTTTGTGATTGATGTGAATTATTTTATATATGCTTATATTACTAACAACGGGGTTTTCCGATAATTAAATAGACCGTGACCGACCATTTTATAAGAGAAAAAACTTTACCCGTTTTTCTTATATTGATTACAAGATATTTTTGAATGTAATTACTTAGGATTAGACTAATATTTGTGTGCATGGCTGTTTAATTTGATGATGGTTATTTGCATGTGTAATATTTACTAAAGCATACCTATGTTTTTACCTGATATTATAATCACCAACTATTATCGTAATCTTCCGTGTGGTGACGGAGTGATCCGTATGGTGACAGAGTAAGAATACAATATGATACCACCCCATCTCATCCAATGGGCATGGTGTCGTAAAAACCGACTAAGGGAATGTCCGTGAATATTCTCATAACGAAGTAAATAGAAGGTCTTAACTTGAAATGAAACCCTATACCAATCCGTCTGGCCAGCGTGGTATTAGTAGGTCAAGTATACCTCCGTCACGGGAGGAGCCCCGTCCCTGCAATGGGACATTGATGGGCTGTTATGACAATGATGATGATCGTACTCTTCAAAATTCAAATAATCATTACCCAAAAACCGAAATATATGCTCCCATTGCGGTGGATGGTCTGTTCTTCTAGACAAAAATTTGGCTGATTGATATCCCGCTGGTTTGATGGCTTTTATGACACCCTCAACAAGAAATACGATGTATTATAATAACGTTCTATTTAACTTATTTATTCTAGTTGGGTGTACGCGACGCTTTCGAAGAGTCAGCCTCCTTCCCTGGAATAGCTCGAGGACAACTGCTGCATCAGCGTTTAAGAATATCTAAAGTTCTCCAACGATCTGGCATTGAGGTCAACGAACTTGGCAGCATTGCTTATTCTGCTACAGGTGTGTAAAAATGGTGGTTTATTATCATTGTTATCTACAGTATAAGTAATCTATGTTTGCCGGCTCGAAGTCAATCCAATCCAAATGGCTGCGCAAGCGCATATGTCATTTTTGGTACTAAATATGGGAGTGAGTTAGACCGAAAATATATCATAATATTCACATCAAAGGGATACAGAAGCTAAGGTTTAAATACAACAAAAATTATAGATACACGTTCCCAGTGCAGTGTACCATATATGGTACACGTGCATTGTTTTACTATTGTGGTGGAAATGGGTTTTTAAATTGGATTTTTATTTTCGCAGAAATATCGCTGGTGAATAAGTTTGGTGAGGACATCGAGGGTCAAGTAGAAGTGGTCGCCAACAGACCCTTCCTATTCTTCATACAAGACGAGGCGACCAGACAACTGCTGTTCACAGGAAGAGTTTCCGATCCTTTACTAAAAGATGGCTCCTATAAACAATAAATACTTTTTTTTAAATTAATAGTGACGATGAGCCATGAATTAAATTTTTAAGTCTCAAGTTTTATATTGACAGAATTTTGTATGCTGACTTATTTTTTAATTAATATAAGTATTTATTTAGTAGAAATTTTGAATTGGTTTTATTTACCGACTCCATAACTAAGGAAGTTTACTACGTGTATTACAACACCTAACGTTAAGTATCAATTAATTATTATCATAAATGTAGATGATTGCCAAAATATCAAATTAATCCTTGATGATATCATTTATGAAATAAAAAAGAAGGAAAACTTGAAATTAAACCCTATACCAATCCGTCTGGCCAGGAGGAGGCCCGTCCCTGCAGTGGGACATTAATGGCCTGTTATGATGATATCATGTACTTTGTAATTTACATGGAACATATTAGTATGTGTTGCGAAGACTTTTACAATCATTTATTTATGATACACAAATTCGACCAGGTTTAATATAATAATTGAAGGAAAGGTTTTTAACTGATATGATGATGATTACAATGATTTATTAAGCCTGATTTCTTAGCTTTCTATGAGTTTCCGGGTGAGTGATAAGTCCTTTAACTCGTTGCGTAATAACGAGTTAAAGGACTTATCACTCACCCGGTTAAGTTTGTTTCGCCGCTTCTTCTCTACTAGCGCTTTGGAGGCGGTGGTAAAGTTTGCTAAACTTTTAGATGTATTTAAACTTAGATTAAGTAGTTTAAAGGACGTCAAGAAATATATTAATGAGAATTGTATTTATCTTGATTAAAGCGATTTTGACTTTGACTTTGACTTTGAACGATTTGAGCCTCTGATGGTGGTTGGGACTGTCGGTCTAGGTATGGATTTCTCCTAAAGCTCCTCCAAGGTCCTAAAAACACATTAGCAATCATTTACGTTGTCTCATTTGTTTCCTCCTCTAGCTAGCTCAGTTGAGTTGGACTGTAGTTGCTGGCGGGAAGAACTTAGAATAATTTCCGAATACTTCTGGGAAAATTTCTTTAAACCGGAACTATTCAAAATTAATTAAATTAAGATTTTTGTGTTTTATTTGGTAAAAAAATGTATTTTACATTGATCATCGATCGCCGACGCCGCTGCCCTTCTGTGCGCCGGCCACCGCGGCACCCTTTTTCAGAAGTTGTAAATATAGGTTGGACTGTAACAATTCTGGTTTACAAATTCTGTCTAAGATCTAGCGAAGTTGTTATGATGATTTTTACGCTATAAGTTGGTATTCTAGGATAAAATTTCATGGTACTTATTCTAGGATAAATTTCTATGAAGAGCAAAATATATGAAGGAGGTTTAAAGGCTGCTGTAAATTTAATTATCTACCTACCTACTTGTAATTTAATTTAGGGCAAAAAACTAATGTTAAAAACCTTAAAAAAAGGTGATAACTGCACGCTTGAGATAGGGAAGCTAAGTGTTAACGCTTTCCCCCGGGACTCGAACCCGGGACGTTAATGACGTATTCACTGGATGCATTGCAATTTAGATTACGTGCCCTTGTGTATGATTGGACGGGCGGCGGCGACCTGAATAAGGTGGCTACAGTCTACCTGTACGTCTACGTATGATTGAGTATGAAGAGGGAGGTAAAGAATCATGCACGGTTAAAATAATTGGAAGAGGCATAATATCCATGTCACAGAGGACGACTTTTGGCGATATAAAAATAATAAATTAATAATGTTATTAAATAAGATTAAATCCTGTTTCATTGATTAGGTATTATTATAAAAAAACTTACAAAAATATCTAAATTTAACTTACAAAAACTTAATTGATATAATTAGTGTGCTGACGTAGGTAATATAAGAAGTAAGTATTTTGTCTTTCATAACATCAGATGTTAAGCAGCAGATAGACTTCCTCCATAAAATATAGACTGCTGTCACTACGATAACAACGGGGTCTGGTTGTTTGGTCCCATTGGTTAGATATATATTTTATTAATGTAATAGGAGGTAAACGAGCTGGCAGGTCACCTGATGGTAAGTGATCACCGCCGCCCATGGACATCCGCAACACCAGAGGAATCACAGATGCGTTGCCGACCTTTAAAAAGGGAGAACGCTCGTTTCTTGAAGCTCCCCAAGTCGTAACGGTCCGGAAATATAGTCGCAGCGAGCTTGGTTTAATTAAATTAATTTTTATTTTGGTTTTTATCTCAAAAAATATGACGAAAGGAATCATCTAAGTACCTAAATTACTTTCCGTTATAATCGATATTGTTGACGTCTGTGTTTTTAATTAAATAATTACTTATGCAACTACCTAATATTTACATATTTTACAGTTCAAGGCAAAAGATCCTGCATGGAGTATTTAATATCATTGTTTTTTTTATACTGACTCAACAGCAAAGTCAGTTACGGCCAAAGAAATAAATAACAATAGCAACAGCAATAAGAAGTAAGCGTATAAATGGTTTTATCTATACTAATATTTATAGAGGTAAAGTTTGTGTGTTTGTGACGTTGTAGGGGGTAATCTCTGGATTTAAGCGCCGATTACACTACCCTACATGTAGGGCCCTTTTAGGGCATCTTGTAGGGCACTACATAATGTAGGGCTGTCGGGACTCGCCAATCTCCGATATGTAGTGTCCTAACAGCCTACATGTGATTACACTAGACAACATGTAGTGCCCTACAAGATGTAGGGCACTAAATGTAGGGTAGTGTAATCGGCGCTTTACAGAACCGATTATTTATTTTTTTTCTGTGTTGAATAGTCCATTTATCGGAAGAGTATCATAGGCTATATAACATCACGCTATGACTAATAGGAGTGGAGCAGTAATGAAATATGTTTAAAAAAAGGGACGCGATTTTTTTCGCCGCCCACCGAAGGGGGCACGGGTCAGCTAGTTCCTAATAAGGAAAGAATACTAGGTATTACCTTCTTCTTCTAAGAATAAGAGGCTTACAAATACCATGTTGGCAAGACGAGTTGGTATCGGGGTTATTGTTAAATTTTTCTTCTTTGTTAGATATGCCTTCTTTAATATTGACTATGGTTTGGTAGAAGTAATGTAGTATCTTATAGGTACCTAAGTTAACTATTACGAGTAACGTTTAGCCTGTATCGAAAGATTTTTTATTATCAACCCTTACATAAAAGGACAAAATTTAAAATATGGTAAATAAAAGAGTGTGATTTCAGATCAGCACCCTACTCGTCTAAAAGCACCCATCTCGTCTACAAGCACCCTTGTCGTCTAAAAGGAAGTAGCTGTTACAGTCACGAGCATAAATATATTACTATGGGCAGGTTGGCAATAACATCTGACATTTCAATGAGTTCAATAATATCTCTCTGCACGAACGCAGCATAAATATCTGATCACTCATTGGCAACATATAATTCTGACAGGCCACAAAGCAAAAATATGTGACGCGCCACTTTTCTCAAAAATATCTGACATGTCGTCTCGTGCAAATATATCCGACATTTGATATTTTCTGTATTTCTGCAATAATTGGTGTGTTTTCCTAGTAGCGTGCATTAATATCTGACTTAAACATGGCGGCATAAATATCAATTACCTTTCTGTAATTTAAATTTATTTGATATAATTTGAGTATTTACATAAAAATAGTTGGTTTATATTATATTTATTTATTTTAATAATTAAAATGAATATTGTTCCCATTTATTTACTTTAAATAATATTTATTTAAAGTGGTAATAATTTATATAAATTCTAAAATAATAAGTATATTTTATTTGTATAAAGTACGTATATATGTATAAAGTAAGTAAGTATAACAATATATAAATAATAATAACAGGGACGTAATGATACCTTCACTGTTTTCATACATAAGACATTAATATTTGGATACTATTATTATTCGTAAATAACATAATGAAATATTTATATATTTGTTATTGCTCCTATTTATTATTCTTACCTAATTTAAATTTAATTGATATAATTTGAGTATTTACATAAAATAGTTGGTTTATATTTTATTTATTTATTTTAATTATTAAAATGAATATCAAATTATATCAATTAAATTTAAATTAGGTAAGAATAATAAATAGGAGCAATAACAAATATATAAATATATCATTATGTTATTTACGAATAATAATAGTATCCAAATATTAATGTCTTATGTATGAAAACAGTGAAGGTATCATTACGTCCCTGTTATTATTATTTATATATTGTTATACTTACTTACTTTATACATATATACGTACTTTATACAAATAAAATATACTTATTATTTTAGAATTTATATAAATTATTACCACTTTAAATAAATATTATTTAAAGTAAATAAATGGGAACAATATTCATTTTAATTATTAAAATAAATAAATATAATATAAACCAACTATTTTTATGTAAATACTCAAATTATATCAAATAAATTTAAATTACAGAAAGGTAATTGATATTTATGCCGCCATGTTGAAGTCAGATATTAATGCACGCTACTAGGAAAACACACCAATTATTGCAGAAATACAGAAAATATCAAATGATAGATATATTTGCACGAGACGACATGTCAGATATTTTTGAGAAAAGTGGCGCGTCACATATTTTTGCTTTGTGGCCTGTCAGAATTATATGTTGCTAATGAGTGATCAGATGTTTATGCTGAGAGATATTATTGAACTCATTGAAATGTCAGATGTTATTGCCGACCTGCCCATAGTAATATATTTATGCTCGTGACTGTACAACGAATCCAAACAGCAGCACCACATAAATTCACTTTGAAAACGTTTTGTGATGTTACATTACTTTACACGTACTAGGACAATAACACAACTTCGTATTTGCTACCAGACGTTCCAGATGGAGCCGTAGAGTTGTCGGTCCACTTTCTACGAACCCTTTCAAGCTTCAAATCTTCAAAACATATATTTGCAACCGGCCACACAGACAATGTCACGGCAACTAACTGCGAATGCCTCAAACTTCAATGCTCACTTTTGAATGAACTACATACCTTTGAGGCAAAAAAACATTACTTAAATAAATAAAAATTACTATTTTCCTGTTACGTGTTCATTATTATCAATTTCAAAAATAACCAAGACCCAAAGCAAGGATGCAGTTCTTCGTAGATAACATTCTAAGAAATTATAAATATCTACATTAATTATTTTGAGAATCAAAACGTGTTATCGAGTCAAAATTTTATTCATGCCTACAAGTAAATACCCTGTACACAATTTTATTAATATAAAGGCCAAATTAGTCATCAGTTTACTCGCATTGGTCAGTAAGTCTGTTTCTTGTTTTATTCAGTCTGTTTACCTGTTAGCTAGGTGGTGGACGCGTTAAAGCTGTATCTACTGGTTGTGTTGTGATTAAATTATGCAAAAAATTGTTTAAATTCTAACCAAAATGCGTCTGACAATTATTATTGGTGAGTTGTTTAATTTGGAATGTTTTTGTTTAAGAATTTTGTATCAGTACTTAATATTAAGGAAATATTTGTCTTTTTGTGTTTAGATCCAACGTTCAGTGTTGATTTTGTTAAAGATAATGATGAGAGAATGATAAAGATCTGGTATTTAAAAACTAAAAGGTGGAAATATTAAATGTGTTTTCTCATAATTAACATAATAGAAATGACATGCTTGTTCAACGCGTACTTTTAAATGTTTTAAGGCGAAAGTGGTTGCTTTTCCTTTGTTTTAGTTAACGATTTACTTGATTTTGGGCTATGTAAAGTAAAGACTTAACGGTAAAATGATCTTTTTTGCTATTTCTATTTGACAATGTTTGTTTCAATGTGAGCACTTTTATTTTGTAGGTTTATTTTTCTCCTAAAGTTCCCAATGGCTGTCTCCGTCTGTCTTTGGTGTTTGGTGGTTGGTGATGGTTTTAATTTTTAATTACTAGCTTAGATAATGTTCTCAGACTGCCCAGAAGTATTGATAAAGGTTTTAATTTAAAATTTGTACCTATTTTAAGGTTTCCCAATGATATTACGCTAATCCAGCTTTTAATCGACTTTGACAAAAAACGGGACGAAAGGAGTTGGATTATCCATACTAATATTATAAATGGGAAAGTGTGTCTATTGGTCTTTCTTTCACGGCAAAACGGAGCGACGAATTGACGTGATTTTTTTAATGTAGATAGTTGAAGGGATAGAGAGTAACATAGGCTACTTTTTTCTTTTTCTTCTGTGTCCAGGAAAGGGGAACAGTGCCACCCCGAATTTAGCGAGCGAAGCCGCGGGCAAAAGCTTGTTATTTAATAATAATCATCATCATAACAGTGAGAAACGCTGTGTATCTCAGCCCAATTTTTTTTTTTGTAGTCCAGTATAAAATATGCGAACTTTCCCTTAGACGCCTTTTAAATTAACACCATTGCGATAGCTTGGATGAATTTTTAATTTGCCCGCAATGTTTCTAGCAAGATGATCTACTCTGGATCACCCAGACAGAGTACAATCGGATTCCATTTAGGTTGCAGTGACGATGTACATTTACTTCATCTCTGTCCATATGTATTCTTACCCTTACTAATTACATACCTAAAAGTAAGTAAGTATGGATGTTAGCTTGTAACAAACAATCACGTTTAAACGGAGATTTGGCTGAAATTTCGCATTAAGGTAGCTGGCACCCTGAATCATCATATTTAGGCTTCTTTTATCCCGAAAAGGATTAACGCGGGCGGATCCACGAACAAACAATAGTATTATACAGGGTGTTTGGTACATCGTTTGCCAAATTGAAATAGCTAATAGAAGAGGTCATTACCCGTCTTTCCTCACTCACCTAGCCGGTTTTAACCTCAACATATTTTAGATATCGATGTAAAGGTATTTTTTAAGAAAAACCCAATATTTACGATGAAAACTTAAATTAAAAAAAATATGTCTTCCGTGAGTCCTTATAATTATGTTTTATTTTAAAGTTTAATATTAGGAGCATCAAATAAATTCAACATAGCTAGCCAAGAACGCCAACTTTTTCTTTTATTGACTGACAAAACTGTTGATATAAGGAAAATTTAAAGATATGATCAACTTCACAGTACAATAAAAAAATAAATAAAAAAGAGAAAGTTCTTCCATTTTCTGAAAAAATGCCTTACTTTATCTTCTTTCCATTGGTATACAACATGTTATAAAATAGTAAATAGTTTTTCTACAAAACATGTGTAATACATAATTCGAAGTAAAGAAAACACGTTTGATGAATAAGCAAAGGTAAATTTACTAGCTATAATAAAATAAGGACTCACGGAAGACATATTTTTTTTAATTTAAGTTTTCATCGTAAATATTGGGTTTTTCTTAAAAAATACCTTTACATCGATATCTAAAATATGTTGAGGTTAAAACCGGCTAGGTGAGTGAGGAAAGACGGGTAATGACCTCTTCTATTAGCTATTTCAATTTGGCAAACGATGTACCAAACACCCTGTATATAGGTACTCTTGTATTCCTACTTCGTCGCTAAACGAAAAGTGTATTATTAATATAATTATGTGTAGTTATTTGTGGTGTTGTTTATGTGGTTACATTAGTGTGGTTTATATGAAGTCGTGCTACACAATTGTTTTAAAGATTTGTATTAATTGTGTGAAAAACTGGTTTCTAAAACGTGATGAATTTATATCTGACGCGACTAATAATTGATGCATGCATTTTTTGATGTTGTTATTGTATTTTAAATCATCTAAAATCTATTGAATGTACCTCTCTGCTGATATTTTAACTAGGGGTCAGCCCTACTACTTCTCGTAACTGTGGCTACTGTAAGCCTGGATGAATGAATATCCGAGTAATGAAATGAATCAGATGGACATTCAATAGTACAAAAAAGCTAAGCTTATAATCCAAGACGCATTTACCATTTATATTAAACAATTTCCACGTTCAAGATGTAATGTTGATAAATGTTGCCGATATAATGATTAAAAATCACGTAGCCACCGAATACCATATACATCGCGGTTGCGATAGTATTTTACCTTCGTGATCTGATATGAAAACCCTATACTAACCATTATGCTTTATCAAGTTTACTTTTCATCCTATATTTTGAATCACACTCATTCATATTAATTTCAATTTCAGGTATTATTTTCATCAGTATCCAAACCTTGGAATGTCACATCGTTCCAAGTTCCCGGCTGAACTTTTTCGACATCGACCTTTTGAGGTATGCCACCGAAAATAAAAGAGGGAATGTGATGCTATGTCCACCGAGTGTAAAGTCTACATTGGGGATGTTATTGGAAGGAGCTGAGGGTGAAACAGCTTCTGAGATCAAAAGTGCTTTGAGGGTATCGCCTATGAAAGATGATTTCAGGGAAGAATTAAGCGCGTACGTCGAAGCTTTGGAGGTAAGAATATTTTTGTTTTTCCACCGTTGAGAATTGAGATTGCATTCGTTAAGAAAGGGTTCTCACAACTGTATAAGTTCAGTACTGTGACTGTATAAGCCAGGGTGAAAAGCTTGATTTCAAAAAAGCACCTGCACTTCGGTAAAGTCCCCGGAAAAGTGAATCAGTCGAGGAGATCGGAATACAAATCTCCCTACAAGTCTTGCAACAAATACGGTGTGAAAAAATAATTATGTGACTCTGCTGTAGCTTTACCTAGCTATTTTTTTTAGACGCTAATGGGGAACAACTTGATTGGTGTACTGTTATTTTTGTCTAAATTTTTTTATTCAATTCATAGATTTGAGTCTCTCAGTTTCCCAATATGATTAAGCTCCAATCAAGCCCTGCAGTGAGTTTCACTAAGAAATATTGTGTCGAGTGTTTGGTAGTACAAAAATGTAGAAGTTCAAAAATAACTGCGCGGAGATTGCGTAAATTTACTGCCACGCTATTTTTAAGTACAAAAACAGGTTACAAAGTAAGCATTCCAAAAAGTCTGAACCCCAATTAAGACTAACACAGAAACTTGATTATTTAGAATTAATTTATTATACAGAAATTGATTATTATTATAACATAAATATATCTATGTAGTTAATAAGTAACTAAAACACGAAACAAAGCGTCTGAGTTTTTTTAATAATAAACTATTTGTCCTTGAAAGTTGAAACATCTACAAAAAATAATTAAACAAAAATATTATAAAAAACGTCAGTTTTAGATTTCCTTTTAGGTCATGTCAATGTCCACTAATTCTGGTATTTCTGGAATACGTTATTATTGCTGTTGGGAATCGTTTATCGGAAAACAGTCGTTTTATTTATTTAGATTTCGTAGAAACATTTAATCAAACCTGATCCACAATTTGACAGTCCAAAAGTTCCATTTACTTTCTTCTGTAGTCTATTGTGTTTACTGATCTCCTTCCTTCATCTACTTAAACTATATAATAAGGTAATTTTACTGGACCTAACTACAGTAAAATGTCCTTATTATATATCCAATATGATATGTAAAATTACTTAGATACAAAATGTTTTGAATTTCAGGCGGATTCGACGAATTATTTTCTTCGTAACGCAAACGCGTTGTTTCTATCAAAGAAGATGAGATTAAGGAAAGATTATGAAAGAGCAGCAAGAGGTATCTATCACGCTGAAATTGAGAGAACTGATTTTACTGATCCCAAGACTTCTGCAGCTAATATTAACAATTGGGTGTACAGGAACACTGTTGGATTAATTCCGACAATTATTGACGAAAGTAAGTATTATTATTTTTATTACAATACAATTTAAAATAAATAGTTATCGCATGAACTGTAGAGGCTGCTGCCTCGAATTTAGCAGCGGCGGCGAAAGCTCTTTGTTCGCAACGCCCGGTCTATGCTTTGTTTGCCGATTCAATTTGTACCTACATTATGGACTAATAACTAAACTAAATAGTGCTTATACCTCGCATCGAATATGAGTAACAATTGTAGGTGAATCATTAAAAAAATAAATAGGTCAATTGTAGTACTTAGTTTCAAATGAATTTATATTCAAACTTAATAGATAATTACGTATCAAAATGCACATGGTGAATAGATGACCTTGACAAAACATTCGAATTTTTTGGAAAAAGGAAGGCATAAGACCGGTCCAACTTAAATTTGGAAGTGACAAGCAATATAATGCTTAGTCGATTGGCTGTTGCAAAATCCCAAAAATAATAAAATTGGTTTTGGATACGATTATAATGATTCTTCAAAATAAGCATTAGGTAGGTATTTTCTTTGTTGATCGACTGCAAGCAGCTGCGAGAGCTACATAACTGACACATTGTAATAACCCAGTTCTTTGACTATGATGTTTTGAATACATTGTTTTGAATCACCTGTATTCTTCGCTATCTCTAGAAGGTACTTAATTACTACAAAAGTTCCTAAATCAATAAATAATAAGAGAATAAATAAGAGAATAAAAAAAGGTACTTAATTACATCATGTTATTCAATTTGCAGAATTTTTGTCAGATTGTTGATAAATAAATTTATAAAACAATAACTAATTACCCAGGCTATTGCACAGGTTTTCGCAATTAGTGTTGATATACGATAAGTTAGTAAATTGCTTATTAATATTCGTAACCTCTGGCTCTGGATTCAAAGTTAAATATTTATTTAGAAATTAACAAGTACGAAATAAAAATACAGGGTCATTTATTTATAGGCCATTTTGCGGCGACAACAAAACTATAGAGGAGCAAGTTTTCGTGTTGAGCAAGTTGTAATTACCAACCACCCAACAGATGTCACTGTTAAAATGGCGTCATTTTCTGTATCACGATGTTAAGATTCTCCGTCGTTGAGTTAGGTCGGCTCGAAATTAGTTTCGACTTAACTCTGGTTTCTCTTCATAACGCTTAAATCTTTCGCCTTTTACTAAAGATTTCCGTGGAGAGGAACACTCAAATGAGTCTAGAGATGATTTTTGAAAAACTTTGCTTCGGCGAAGGTTATGCTATAATATACTCATTTCACCACCCTACCTGAAAAGCTGGAGTAATACTGTAGCTTTTCAGATTAAAAAAAACATCTAGACTTGTTAGTGTTAAAGTAGACTCTTCAACACTAACTCAATACTTAATTAAGTGAAACGCAAGACAACAAGATTTTTAAATACTTGTTCAAATTGTCGAGCACAATATAATGCAGGAAAGAGGTGGAAGGGGGCCAATCGGTCCACCGTAGATTAGGTATAGATTATTAAATTTTTAACATACATACATACTATACCTGATCGTTATTTGTACTCATTTATAATTTTGCAATTTAAGAACTGGATTTAAATGCGACTTTGATTCTCTAATACTTATTAATACTCGTATCGTAATAAAATTTTGCGCGGATAGGTAATTAAAAGATTTTTGAATTAATAATATAAATTCCAAAAACATATACAGCGCCATCTAGTCGAAACTAAGTAAAGCTTTTACTATGGATACTAGACAAAATTAAACGATACACGTACTTATAATATCCTGATTCATTATTAATTAACGAATTATCGGGATATTTACCATGTTTATAGTTGTTGAGTTTCCGATATTTCGTTAATAGTGAATGTGACCATGACAGTTTAAATAATTATCCTGATTCATTATATAAATACGCATATTTTACAAAGAAAAAATCAAGATCAATGTAAATATTCATTTGGGTATTGAAACCACGACTTATGCGTGGTAATTAAAGACTAACTACTGCGAGAAGTGGTTTGTAACTATTATGATAATAAGAAATGGACTTCCTCTTCGACATTATACGACTTTCTACTCGGGGTTTACTTGCGGTATAATATATAACTAGATACTAATTAAATAGATACCTAAGTATTTCTCCTATTTTTTTCTACCTACATGGATATCATCATAACCGCCTATTAATGTCCCACTGCAGACATGGGCCTCCTCCCGTGACGGAGGGATACTTAGCCACTAATACCACGCTGGCCAGATAGATTTTACGACACGCATGGGATGAGATGGGGTGGTGACATATTGTATTCTTACTCCGTCACCACACGGAGAATGTATATGGATATTATATCTTCTAAAAGAAATTCTTTCTATAATCCACAGGTGACATTTCTCCCTCAACGGAGATGATAGTAGCCAACGCATTATTCTTCAAAGCATCCTGGAAGTATGCCTTCAATTCGAAGACCACCCACAGTGACTGTTTCTACAATAGAGGAGTTTGTACTAATGTCGCCATGATGGATCTGCAAGCTGAACTGAGATATGCGTTCGTTGATGACCTTAGGACTCATGCTTTGGAGTTGCCTTACCAGGTATTGCACATTTAATTTGATGTAACATGTGATAAGTATATGATCGGTATATTACATGGCTGCTACGCAGAGGTCTCGGGTTCGATTCCCGCTCAATGCAAATCTTTGTGTGCATGAACATGATTGTTTGCATTGGTCTGACTGTTTTCTATGTATAATATGTAATATTTATCCGTTGTCTAGTACCCATAGTACAAGCTTTTCTTAGTTTTGCTAAGTTTGCTTAGTTTGGGACTAGATGGCGTTGTGTGAATGTGTGAGGATTATTATTTATTTATTTATTATATCAGTAGGACTATGTCCACCAGTGGATGCCCATTTGCTGATATGATGATGATGCTAGGTAATATTTTATTTCTTATATATTATGCTAATTTGAGAGTATGCTTTTTTATTTGTACTGCCAAGATCCCATTGTAAATTACATCAAGTAATCAGTGATTTTTTAATGAGAAAATTAATTTTATTCACTACATGGTGTTCATTGTAGAAATAGGCCAAGTGAACCGTAAGGCTGAGCGCAGATTGGAACACGATAGTTTTAAGAAAGACTATTGCTTTACAATATGTATGAATATGCGCAAACTTCGCAAGACGTCGTATAGACAAAATTGTCATAAATCTACGAAAACCTCACGGCGACTAGTCTGACTAACGATTGTCTGCTTCCCTTTTGTATCAATGCGGGCGCGCACATTAAAGACAAAACCGTCTACTGTGACACCCCGCACGCACCCTACTCTCTTCCGAGCGTTCAGAAAGTAAACATGGCATCATGTTTACATACGAAGAACTCGTAGAAAAATTAATTGTTGAGGGTGAAAAGAAACCATGTACTTTTTAATAAAATGTGCCAGGAATAAAAAAGTGAAAGTGCACGCGTAATAAGGATGCTTAATACAGTAGTATCTATGAAGTCCATTTTAATATTGATGGTAAATTTTATTGACGGGAGCGTGCGCCGCATTCTATTATGAGACAAAACAGTTTTGTTTTATGTGTGCTACGTATCGTAGTCAAAACAATTTCGTTTTAGTTTTAAGGCAGATTTGTCTATATGAGGCAAGCCGGTCTTGAAACTGTCGAGACTCCAATGTGCGCTCAGCCTAATTTTATCAATGTCTTTAAACGACAATGATCATCTAACGAACTTTTAATTGATTTTGTAACTACACTGTTAATGAATGTGATTTTGTCTGAAGATTGGATAAATGAGTTTTTGAGAATTGTGTTAAATACCTACATGGTATTAATATCCTAACTCGTACCATGAGTATTGTAAAAGCAAAATCAGGAAAAGCTGGCAGATAATATTTCTTTACCTATACATTGATATGATATTTTTGATAGGGAATAACTTTAAATAAAAGTGTGCTAAGTTTGCCAAACTTTTCCAATAGTAAAAATTTAAATATTACCTTTTACCTAGTCAGAAAAAAAACCGTGGTTCGCTGTCAATAGTGAAATATTTATTTTGTAGGAAAGGTATCAAAAAAAAAATTAAGCAAAGATTTTGCTTAAATTGTTGTATGTATTTTTCCAGGGTGGCCGTTACTCCATGTTCCTGTTAGTACCCCAAGATCGTGATGGCGATGATTCCTTAATCCGTGACTTACCATTTATTGGACTGAACCAAATAGAGAAAATGATGTATCCTAATGATGTCATATTGAGTTTGCCGAAGTTCGATATTGAGTACAACGAAGATTTAGCAGTAACTTTGAGGAGAGTAAGTAGTTTAAGCCCCAATTTTTTTGTACGACATAAGTAGTGACCACTAGATCAAGTTCCTTGATATGGTTCCTGCTGGTTCATATATACACAGTATAATATAAAGTCACCTGTTTTTAGTTTTTATGTATTGTTAAATAATTTTAAGCCATGCATGCGGTTTTCACTATTATACGAAAGGTTTTATGAGGAAGAATTAGGTATAATAATTTTATTAAGAATTGTCTAATACAAAAATAAATATGAAAAGTGTGGGAGAAGTTCTTTTAATGGGCGCTGGATTATTGATGACAGAAAAAAATAATTTACAGCAACAGGACATAAACTACGAAAAATATAACTTAAGAAAAAATTAACCACATGTTAGTTCGACTTCTCTGCATTTCGTATTCTAGCATCCCACTATTCAGGTATTTATTATCTAATAAATAAAACTTCAGTCAATAACATAAATTTTCCATTTTCTTTTTCCAGTTGCGAATCACTTCCTTATTCTCTCACAAAGCAAATCTTTCCGGCATTCACGAAGTTGGTAATTACCCGTATTTGAACAGCATGTACCATTCAGTCCACATGAAAGTGGATGAAGAAGGAACCATAGCAGCAGCCGCTACTGCTAGTCTTGTAGTTCCTCTCATCAATAATGAAATACAACTACGCATTGATAGACCGTTCTTATTCTTTATCAAGGATAATAAATATGGTTTGGTACTCTTCGAAGGCAGAATTGATGAACCTACTGAGTTTAATGCTAAAGGTAAATGATTTTTTCTTTTTTGGGTTAGTAAGACATTTTTATTCCGTGTGGTGACGGAGTAAGAATACAATATGTCACCACTCCATCTCATCCCATGGGTGTCGTAAAACCCCCCTCGAGGACTATCCGTCAATATTATCTTTAACAAATAAAAAGAAGGAAAACTTGAAATTAAACCCTATACCAATCCGTCTGGCCAACGTGGTATTAGTAGGCCAAGTATCCCTCCGTCACTGGAGAAGGCCCGTCCTTGCAGTGGGACCTTAAAAGGCTGTTATGATGATAATGAAGACTTTTTTATATGTTTAATGTGGTGGACGAATAAAAGCTCTACCCAATAGTAAGTGGTAATCGCCCTTTATGGATTTGTACAGAAGTTTTGCAGTCTTATAGTCCTTTAGTTTTACTAGCTTCTGTATCCTTTATCCTTGTGAAATGACTTACCTGGTGACGTATGGTCTTTAGCTCAAAGTGTCACCACGATGAACATACGCACGAAAGCAAAGCCATATTGGACTCCTTGATCGAGCATAAAACTACTCACACCGGACTTTGGTATTCTACATGAAACTCCTCTCGAGGTCACAAGAAATCTCGGTTCTATCCCGCAAATGTAGTAAATATACTAGATTAAATTCGATTACTTTACAAATGATTCACGAATTGATATGAAAATTGATACAACGAAAGCGACTCAAGGAGCCGCCTGAGAAAACAATTTTCCTAATTATTATTTTAAATTTCAGAACAATCATCAACTGCTTCAAAGAATAAACAACCTACGCAGCCTCATCTAGACGTAAGAAACCAAGTCCCTGAAAACCAAAACCAGGTTGCTCAAAACCAAGGCACTCAAAACCACTTTATCCAAAATCAAGCGACGCAAAGCCGTCCCACGCAAAACCAAGCAAAGCAAAAATACGTACCACCGCCTGTAGGCACATTTATATTCCCATCTGTTGATAGCAGATCTGACTTTGGTAACGAAGCAGATAGCAAAGAAAGTTCTTCAACTCAAAGTTCCTCAACTCATAGTTCTTCTACTCAAGAAACTAGTGAAAGTCCTCCTGTAACTTCATCAGAGCCTCCAGAACCAACTGCATCGGTAACAACAGAGGAGTCTAAGAAAAGCGGAGGAATAACAGGGTTTTTCAAGAAACTTGGTAGTTATTTTTAAATTTAAGTATTGATGTATTTATTAGTCTTAGAACTTGTGTAATATGGTAATAAACAAATTTGTTTTAAATATAGTAACAAATACAATTTAGAAGTTTTCTTTTTCTTACCTCATTTGGGAATTGGTGAAATGTACAGAAAAATAAATTCAACGCGTTATAACGAATTGACTAAGGTTCGTAGCACATATAACGTAACGTAACCGGATCGGCACAGTATCAACTCGAGCCGTTCAGTATTATTTGTATGAAACTCCTTACTACAACGCACACTAATCGGAATCGTAACGTAATCGGATTTTTGACGTTTGACACCGAGGAAAAAGGCGAGGCGGTGCCGATCCGTTTACGTTACGTTATATGTGCTACGACCCTATTTGTCATAGGCGTAAGAAGCAAACGGTATTTCATAAAGACACTGATGTAAAAGCGAGGCCCCTTAAAACAATAGTTTCTAAACCGCTTATACCTCAGGTTAAGCTGGCTGTATAACCTCACTGCGTTGCTTGGTTACATAACCAGAGAAACCTGTGCCAAAGAGATAACCAAAATTTAGCTTAATACTCGTAGCATAGTCATATTTTTATAGGATGCCAATGTGACTGTATTCTAACGCGAGTATAGTTCAGGATAGGTAAACAGTTCGAATTAGAAAGTATGGTTTCATTACTGGGGGAGACAGGTCTTCTAAAGCTCTCTAGTTAGCGATTTTACAAGCAGCTAACAGCTACCAATGTAGGCTTAACCATTGCAGTAGACAAAAACCTGTACAAAGTAAAGGGAAACACCTATAAAAATATAGGTACATACCGTATCTGATCGTTTATCGATCATTGCAACTATTATATTTTAACTTTGGTGTTATGAATACTAGTTTTTTACACGAACACGTAAACGACTCCTATATTACGAAATAACTACTTAACAATCTATAAGGAGCTTTACATTATTCTTTTTTGTTATTATAAGTAGGAAAATCATGTTTTTGGCTGATAAATTAAATCGAATACTATACTACTAGCTCATCCCTTTGATTCTGATCGAAAATATGATTATACTCGTAGTCATCGGTATTTTAACAAACAAATAAATATAATAATCCAATGACATCATAAGCATAATACAAATTAGTTTAGGTATTACATTTTTAATTTTCGGATTTTAAATTTCGGAAGGATTATTATATATATTTGATACAGGCACTGATAACTATAATTAGGCAATTTTTAAATCTAACCGGACGTTGGCAAAATATAATGTACTGAAATCAGACCAGATATAAAAATAATTACAAACGAAATTACTTATGAAGCCTAAGAATTGAAAAATTTTTGGAAAACATTTGAAAAAAAAAATCTAAATATGAATTCGTAGCATTAAAACCAAGCTTTTTTAATTTAACGAGTTGAAAAGCCTAAAAATTAGGTACTTATGCTAATTTGTCTTAATTCTTAAAACAGATAGGTATTATGGAACGCGAGTATCACGTATTTTTGAAATGATTCTTTCAACGATTTTTAAATTGTTACCCAGGCCTAGATAAAAAGCGCATGGTTCTATAAAGATATACAAGAAAAACATTTCCTACTTAATGCGTCGGAAAAAACACAGCTATAGAATAGATACTTAGTCCTAGTTTTAATTTAACAATTCACTTTATCAAATTTCAACGTAAAAAGAGGACTTATAAAACGCCTTTTGTGATTGTATTCAAAAACTTTTCTGCATATTGACAAATTAAAACTGGTTTTTATCTTTTTTATTTTAACGCCATCAAAATACATTTAAAATTTAGAATGCATCAACTGGCCAATACTTAATTAGTGAAAAGGTGTTTAGCGGCATTGCTAAGATAATTTAGAAATGTCACTGAACAGAACAGTAAAACAACAAGCTTATAATATCACATTATAATCTAGATAATAACGGTGAAAGTTAATAGGTAATTTTGAAACTCAAAAACTTTATTTGAAGTTATTGGTTTTATTTTTATATTTTAAGACAATAAAGTCCGCAATATGAAAAAGTCATTATGTGACGACTTTTACAGAGATATAATTCATGTACACAAAGAATAATAATATCTAGGCCCAGGGTCAATATCTTTTTACTTTTTTTTTTACATATTTGGGAGGCTTACAGCTATAATATAGATGGACTCAAAAATAGTTATAAAACGCCAATTACAAGCTTCCACAGACATACAGATATAATTATAATCTGTTATAATATACCTAACGATGGATTTAGGGAAAAAGTACAGTAGGTAATAAAATTACCTGACTGTGGGACTTCACTTAAAAGCATGATTGTGGTACCCTGACATCCTTAAGCTACCAACTACTTTTATCAGTTAGTTAGGATGCCGTGAAGCGGTAAAATTATAATTGTTATTTATTATTTACTTATACATTAAAAATAAAAACCACTTTATCAACTTTTAAATACCATTAAATCATTTCTAGACTTCTAGATCTATCTATGTAGCCCAGTCAAAATAGACTAAATTATGATTAAAGTTTGCATTAATTCCCAACAAGCTGGATTTTTGTGCAGGCCTTGAATACGTCATTCTAAATGATATGTCAAAAGTCCCCATCGATCCCGCTTGTGCGTTGTTTTTTATTCGAGGTCAAAGGTCACAAATTTGCGTTTTTTGCGTTTATCTCTGAAACAACGAGAGCTATCAAAAAATGGTTCAGACAAAGTTTGTAGACAATAAAATTATCTACCTAAAAAATCTAAATACTTTTCTCCTACAAGGCATCGCTTTCGAGATATCGTGACTTTAGAGCGTAGGAAAGTCGTATTTTCGACTATATGCACACACTTGCTTTTTCCCACGATTTCGCTTGCGTTTATAAGTATTATTAAAAATAAAGCTTATTTCAATATATAGTAGCAATATGCATGCTTGGTCTCAGCCTAATCGGTTTGAAATTGACAAAGTTACATACAAACTTTCATCCCCTATTTTATCCCTTTAGGGGTAAAATTTATCAAAATCCTTTCTTAGCTGTTGCCTACGTTATATTATCTACTTGCATGCCAAAATTCAACCAGATCTGTCCAGTGGTTTGGGCTGTGCGTTGATAGATAACTATGTCAGTCACCTTTGAGTTTTATAAATATAGAAGATTTCCGCACCACCTGGTAGGTGAGGCCAATCTTGCACGAACATTGAATCAAATACAACAGTACATTGAATCAAATACAACAGTACATTGAATCAAATACAACAGTACATTGTATCAAATACAACAGTACATTGAATCAAGTACACGGCGCTTTTTTTAACGTGTTTTTTCTATGTAGTAGGAATACTCCAACCACATAGTGATCTATGAACGCACAGCCCATACCACTGGACAGATCTGGCTGAATTTTGGCATGCAGGTAGATGATATAACGTAGGCATCAGCTAAGAAAAGATTTTGATAAATTTTACCCCTAAAGGGATAAAATAAGGGATGAAATTTTGTATGTAACTTTGTCAATTTCAAACCGATTAGGCTGAGACCAAGCATGCATATTGCTACTATATATTGAAATAAGCTTTAGTTTTAATAATACTTATAAACGCGAGCGAAATCGCGGGAAAAAGCAAGTGTGTGCATATAGTCAAAAATACGACTTTCCTACGCTCTAAAGTCACGATATCTCGAAAGCGATGCCTTGTAGGAGAAAAGTATTGAGATATTTTTTGTAGATAATTTTATTGTCTATAAACTTTGTCTAAACCATTTTTCGATAGCTCTCGTTGTTTTAGAGATATACGCAAAAAACGCAAATTTGTGACCTTTGACCTCGAATAAAAAACAACGCACAAGCGGGATCGATGGGGACTTTTGACATATCATTTGTAATGACGTATTCAAGGCCTGCACAAAAATCCAGCTTGTTGGGAATTAATGCAAACTGGATATCTATTTTGACTGGACTAATGCTCGTGAAAGTAGAATTTTAGCACAAACGTCAATTTAATATTCAATATTTTGATCAGCAAAAAATATTACCTTTGCACACAGTTTGCTTTTAAAAAAGAAATAAAAAACAAATACTATACAGTTATTAATTTATTACGTAGATGTTGTTGTAAAATGGTCTTTATATGGTTGTATTTCTTGTTAGTTTTGTATGTCTTCTTGTGTGAATGCATAAGATTTATAATTTTCAAATAATGATGAAGCGAGTGATATTGGTAATTTTTGTGTCTTTCATCATAATCATAACAGCCCATCAATGTTCCACTGCAGGGACGGGCCTCCTCCACGCTGGCCAGACGGATTGGTACAGGGTTTAATTTCAAGTTTTCCGTCTTTTAATTTCGTTAAGATGATAGTCATTTAGTCGGTTTCTACGACACACATGGGATGAGATGGGGTGGTGACATATTGTATTCTTACTCCGTCACCACACGGAGAGCTTTAAAATACAAGAATTCAGGAACTTTGTTGAAAGAACTTTTGCAAAGATGATATTAGCGGAGGCAAAGAACATTCTACTGTATGTTCTTTGCCTCCGCTAATATCACCTTTGCAAAAGTCGAAATAAATGACTCGAAAACAAGATAGTGATTATATGAATTACACAAATAATTCAGGTCAAATAAGGTTAGCTTAGGCAGGGTACATAGCGTGGAGAACCGACAGCCGTTGGGGCAGAAAGGTTCTGGAATGGCGGCCGCGAACTGGAAAGCGCAGGGTGGGGAGACCCCTTACACGGTGGACCGACGAACTAGTTAGGACGGCGGGAAGCCGATGGATGAGGGAGGCACAGGACCGTACAAGGTGGAAATACTTGGAGGAGGCCTATGTCCAGCAGTGAACGTCGATTGGCTGATATGAAGGTTAGGTCTCTGCTGTTACTGGTTCAGCATGACAGTTCTGCCAGAAGAGTTTACTTTGTCTTTCTCTTAATATCTTAATTAGTTTTTACTTGCGTACATACAAATAAAATAATAAAATGAATAAAATCATGGTAGGTATGTTTATCCATTATTATTTATCATGTTACGCAATAAGGTATGTTTCCACGAAGGTCATAATGGCATAGAAGCTTAAGAATGCAGCTTGTTTTGCAGGTAAACTGACAAACCGTATTTTTAATACGACTCTTTGAGAACACAATTGAACAAACAAAAAATTAAATCTTTGACTAACCGAAGTTCTCAAAGTCATCATCTATACTTCTATACTTACGTTGTTTGTTTGTATGTGAGTTTGTGACGTTGTAGGGGGTAATGTCTGTATTTAATGAACCGATTTTAAAAATTCTTTCTGTGTTGAATAGTCCATTTATCGGGGAGTGTCTTAGGCTATATTATCACGCTATGACTATTAGGAGCGGAGCAGTAATGAAATATGTTTCAAAAAGTGACGCGTTTTTTTCGCCGTCCAACGCAGTGGGCACGGGTCAGCTAGTATTGTGTATTCGTGATGATGATGTATACTTATAATGTGAATGCGATATGTGAATGCAAAATGGTATGTAATGCATGTTTTATGCAGTTGTTTTCGATCATATTCCTCATGTTTTCGGCTTATCGTCCTTGGAAAAACAACAAAGTTAAAAAGAATTTTCAAAAATAAAAAAACTTCTCAGGCATACAAGAACACAAAATAAAAAAAGCTCTTACTAAGGGTAAATAATTCTTAAGCGCTAAATGTTTGACTCACAAACAAAGACGTCCAATGCCTACGCACCGGCGCACAGTGGTCTGAAAATCGAGCTCCCCTTTCATAGAAAGTCAATGTGGGATTTTCATGAAACCAAAATTTGGAACGTGTCAGATATACATTACTTTAATGCCTATTGCAGTATGAATGATTTTAGTTACGCCGCGCCAGAGAAAAAAAATATTTAGTTTTTTTTTGTATGGGAGAAATTACATAAAGTACATACATTTTCTTGCGACTGATTGAAACTGACAGGCTGGTACTCATACGAGCTATTGCCGCTCTTAGGGCGATTAAGTTGACATACCACTTGTGCACCTTTAGGCGCCGCTTCACACGTAGGATTTTTTTGAAATTTCGAATTTTCGATATTGAATTTTTTAAGTATGTGACGCATTTAAATTAAGTTGGTACGAAATTTGGAATAATATATTTATAATATATCGCAAACACGCGCCTAATGTTCAATAACTTTAACTAAAAAAATAAGTTAACGTTAGAAATTTGTTTTTTTTACGAATACTAATTAGGACACTGTAACTAATATCTGTCTTAAATAACGTTTTACAATAGTAACATTATTAGCTAACGCACCCACTTAGCTAATAAGGTTACTATTATGTACTATTAATGAGTTTTACTATAAAGTCAAGCTGTTTAAAGAAGGAATAAAACACAATTTCAATATTTTTTTTATAATTATGTATTTTAAAATTTAACACGATTAAAAACTGTTCTAAAAAAAGTTTTTAAAATAATTTAAGAGCTTACAGATAACTTAATTTGGTTAGAATGTACATTTTTGAAAGATACGTCTTTACAAATGTCTTATTTATCTAGTCTTAACATTAAATCATAATAACATCGATATATTAAAAAAACGCATTAACAATTATCATTAAAATATATTAGTAACCTTATTAGCTAAGTCACCCACTTAGCTAATAGGGTTACTTTTATATACTATTAATGAGTTTTACTACAAAGTTAAGCTGTTTAAAGAAGGAATAAAACACAATTTAAATTTTTTTTTATAACAATGTATTTTAAAATTTAACACGATTGAAAACTGTTCTAAAAAAGTGTTTAAAATAATTTAAGAACTTAATAGCTAAAACTACGTCATATATATTATTCAAACTTAGTTGAATAATACAGATAACTTAATTTGGTTAGTATGTACAGTTCTAAAAGATACGTCTATACAATATAATTAATAGTATATAAAAGTAACCTTATTAGCTAAGTGGGTAACTTAGCTAATAAGGTTACTATTATATTTTAATGATAATTGTTAATGCGTTTTTTCAATATATCGATGTTATTATGATTTAATGTTAAGACTAGATAAATAAGACATTTGTAAAGACGTATCTTTCAAAAATGTACATTCTAACCAAATTAAGTTATCTGTAAGCTCTTAAATTATTTTAAAAACTTTTTTTAGAACAGTTTTTAATCGTGTTAAATTTTAAAATACATAATTATAAGATAAATATTGAAATTGTGTTTTATTCCTTCTTTAAACAGCTTGACTTTATAGTAAAACTCATTAATAGTATATAATAGTAACCTTATTAGCTAAGTGGGTGCGTTAGCTAATAAGGTTACTATTGTAAAACGTTATTTAAGACAGATATTAGTTACAGTGCCCTAATTAGTATTCGTAAAAAAAACAAATTTCTAACGTTAACTTATTTTTTTAGTTAAAGTTATTGAACATTAGGCGCGAGTTTGCGATATATTATAAATATATTATTCCAAATTTCGTACCAACTTAATTTAAATGCGACACATACTTAAAAAATTCAATATCGAAAATTCGAAATTTCAAAAAAATCCTACGTGTGAAGCGGCGCCTAAAGGTGCACAAGTGGTATGTCAACTTAATCGCCCTAAGAGCGGCAATAGCTCGTATGAGTACCAGCCTGTCAGTTTCAATCAGTCGCAAGAAAATGTACTTTATGTAATTTCTCCCATACAAAAAAAAACTAAATATTTTTTTTCTCTGGCGCGGCGTAACTAAAATCATTCATACTCCAATAGGCATTAAAGTAATGTATATCTGACACGTTCCAAATTTTGGTTTCATGAAAATCCCACATTGACTTTCTATGAAAGGGAAGCTCGGTTTTCAGACCGGGTTAGGGGGCAAGTCGTCCACTTCGAAACTGGGACCAGGACGAATCCTACCTTATCTAATTTGATTAATAGACAACTGGGCCCACCTTAATTTAAGTACTGGGACGATTGCACTACTGAATTATACTCTAGGGGTTTATTGGTCACATTAAAGTGATACTACCTGTAGCAAAGGGTAATAAAACATAACTGAAAGTTAGTTGATATCATTTGTTTTATGTAGGTATTAACAACAATTTTTCCATTATAAAAAATGTGGTTCTTAACAAACAAATCAAATAAAAAAATCCCATTACGCTTGATAAGCGATTCTAGCACAATCTTAGTTAATTAATTTATCAATACAATGTCCTAAACTAATTTCATTGTCGATCAGTTCTCGAATAATTTTTGTCAGTCGGTTTTGTGATTTAATGGTTTCCGAGGTTTTTTTTGAAATATATCCGTCATTTTTCAATTTACCAAAGTAATAACTAGAGTCTTTTTGTAGTGTTTTAATAGGAACTACTAAGTTCGGCTTGGGTTTTATCATTTTATTGAGACGTGCATTCCACGCCTCAACTGCATTATTTGTTTTATGTAACTTATTATAAAAACACCATGTATTATTAAAAATTGTATCTTTTCTTAACCAAGTTTTTTCAAAATAGGTATTAAATGAATCAATTTGGGGGTCCTTTTCACTCTCTCCTAAATTGTATAACCACCCATCTTCCACAAAATCTTGAGGTAGATGGGCAAGCGCTTTTGTTATTATTTCAGACTTCTTGGCATTTCTCCACAATGCCCTTGCAAAATGAGTAGTGCAATCGTCCCAGTACTTAAATTAAGGTGGGCCCAGTTGTCTATCAATCAAATTAGATAAGGTAGGATTCGTCCTGGTCCCAGTTTCGAAGTGGACGACTTGCCCCCTAACCCTTCAGACGGTTCAGACCACTGTGCGGCGTATCATGCTTGTCGGCCAAGACTTGTAGGATACTGTTAGCGCTGGTCCTAGATCTACTTAGCAACGAGGCAGTCTTCCTCCTCATGAGCGCATAAAAGTCATCCACCCATGCCTCAGCAAACATGCCCGACGCACTGCAGTATCTAGGCAGCCCCAACAGCAGCCGGAAACCAACTGAATAACTAATTATTTATTTTAATTCTTCATACTTGATTTATGTTTGAAGAAAGTAGAAATAAATATTGCTAATTCGTGTGCATTTATCTTATCAAAGTAAAAGTGGTAGAGATTGACGCAGTTCTAACGACTTTAACCTTAAAATATGCTTATAGAATATATTTGATTTGTGTTTATAATGTTATGCTATTATAATATTCATAAGTCAATTGATTTATTACTTTAAAAGCTTTTAGGTAAAAGGTGCACTCAGTTATCTCAGGAAGGTGACGAATGGTCATCACAACAGCCCATTAATGTCCCACAGCAGGGGCAGGCCTCCTCCCGTGATGGAGTGATACTTATCCTACTAAAAACACGCTGGCCAGACGGATTGGTGTAAGGTTTAATTTCAAGTTTTCCTTTATTCTATGTAAAAGTAATATTTAAAAATAGTCCCTTAGTCGGTTTCTACGACACCCATGGGATGAGATGGGGTGGTGAATATTGTGTTGTATAACTGCAGTGGGACATTAATGGGCTGTTATGATCTGATGACCGGTCATGGCTGGGATGAATGTATATAATCTTTTCATTTGGTCTATTTTCAATTTGAAAAGCAAACCTGGAAATACATCAAGTTTATTTTTATTGATCTGGGCAGTATCTATAGTGGCGCTTATTTCGCTTACCTTTCTACCACTGGCGATTTCTTTTGTTGCATTTATCGGATTCGCGTGCTCGATATCCCGGGACGGACGTAGACTTAACTAAGGTATAGACGTGACACTAACTTTTTTCTAACTTAATGAACATATAAATTTTATTTTGTTTAAATATAAAGATGGAAAATTAAAGTGTAGTCAAGTATAGAAAGTCTATTCCCCACTCTTTCCATCCATATCAGCCTATAGACGCCTACTGACACAGGCCTCCTCAAACTTTACGTTACGTTACGTCCCAACTCTTTATTAGGTTCTAAAACATAATTGTTTTATTACAATGTTCGAATGATAATAATATTAAATTCTCATAACATTTTTTATAGTTCATATAAATGAACTATAAAAAAAGTTATAGTTCAATGTTATGAGAATTTCAGTCAGGCAGTCGTGTTTCAGCTCTTGGATATAAATCCAAGAGCTGAAACACGACTGCTCTTCTATATTACATATTTTCTTTAGCAACTACTTTAATTGCTTATTTTATTTAAGAAAAACATGTTATACATCGTTTATTTGATAAAAACTTGCCAGTATTGTATTATTATGGTAATTTGCCTCTGTCATTAATAAAGCACTATCCCTGTAGAAATACATTAATAAACTTTTTTTACATAGGCTGTTTTCTATAAAACAGGATTTCTCTGGTTTCATCGCTATAAATGATAAACATACCGTAACTAAGCATTAGACATACAGGCCAAAGAAAAAAGTATAAACGAGCTTGACAAAACTCAAACGACATACGCCACTGCCTAGTCTATTTACTCATAAGCCTTTTTCAAACATAACTGTTTAATGTCTAGATATAAACGCATGGAGCCAGCTTCCGGGCACGTCATTCTCAATCGAGCCGGCTCGTAGCCGCACGTTTCCTGTGCCTTTAAAAAAATATTAAAAAAAAACAGTGTATTCTATAATTAAAAATAAGTGGCAGTATAAGTTTGAATGTAAGTTAACTATTTTAAGTACGTTGACATTATGTGGTATGTAGGTCAAATAAACGACTCTTTGTTGTGTCTTGTGAATGGTTTAACGGACCCCGGACCATGTCTTTATGGTTAAGCATTTATCAGTTTCGATTTAAAAAGGTTTTATTTATGCCTGTCACGGATTAGTGGTGATTTAATGGTTTTTATTTTTAGTTCTGTTCTACTTTCTGATCACGATGCAATTAAGTATTTTTTTAACATACTTTTTGATTGGATTTTATCGTTTTGTATGTCTTGTATTTATTTAAATATATTTGTTGATAATAATTAAGAATATGTAAAATGTTTTCTAATTAAATAGAGCAAACTTAATGAAGCTAAACCGAAATAAAATAACGAATATTCGCAATCTTACAGCAAATTCAACAATTTATTTAAAAAAAACAGATTAAAAAGCCGCTTTTTTTCTTCAAAAAAAAACTTTGTTTAATTAGAAAATCGCAATAAGTACATAACAAAATTTTTTTTTTCTTGTTTTCTTTTTCTGTTTTTGCGACTTACAAAGTCACAAATACATGATCAAAATTCAAATCTGTTAGTGACTTTAGATAATATTTGTTTATTATGATTAGGAACGAAGAACGAAAACATCATTTTATTTTTACGACCTCTCGGTATACTCGAGACAGACAGTTACTCAACGCAGTCGGTATACATGAATGATGCGCAGGTCTCGGGTTCGATTCCCGCTCAATCCAAATCTTTGTGTGCATGAACATGATTGTTTGCATTGGTCTGAGTGTTTTCTATGTATAATATGTATGTATTTCCAAAAAAAAGTATTTAAGTATGTTTATCTGTTGTCTAGTACCCATAGTACAAACTTTGCTTATTTTGGGACTAGGTGGCGCTGTGTGAATGTGTGAGGATTATCTATTTTATTATTAAAAGCCATGTGTTTAATAATACAACATATTCAACTATAATGCCTCATAAGCATAGTAGGTACTTATACTGTTTACCTGATAAATGTTCAAGGATATATGCCATCAGCGAATGTCAATAAATCTTGATTTTGTACCGATGTGACCAATTAATAGGACCATAAATAATAACTAATCTTTTATAAAATATGATATTAAACTCTGATTGCAAAGCAATAAGACTATTAAATCTGTAACTAACTTTAGTAGGCTCTATAACGTTTTCCTATTTTATTAACACAAAATTAAAACTTTTGTCCTAACAAAATCGTAATTAAAGAACTGGATATGGATGATAAATTTAAGTTTACTATTAAGACGCTTTAAAAATTTAACTTGAACTTAACTTATAATTTTAACACTTGAGAATTTTTCCCTAGTCATTGTCATATCAAAGTAATACATGGTCACAGACGTACGTACGACAAACATAATATGCAACTACAAAGAGCTCTTGTAAAGCAGAGTAACACACCTATTATAATATTTGTAACGTATTTTGATTCTCTTAAGCAATATAAAAACAAACGATAAAGTTATTTATAGAAACATATTTTTTAATTAACGACTTTAAACATAGCAAAAACATCATCTAAATTTTTGATATCTTGATACAAAAATATCTCCCTAACAATAACTCTACGTATCACGTAGTTAAGGTAATAAAACCACTCGCTAAGATTGATACTTACCCCCTTACTTATAAACGCCTCTTAAATTTAATCACTGTTTAGCAAGATTTTTATAAATAAAATCAACCTTATATCAAACAAAACCGTAAGAATTTGGGCTAATCCATTGACTAAAATTTATGAGGCGTTTATAGGGAGTTAATGTTTTGATTTTTACACAACTTCATGTTACAAATTTTCGTCAGTCTGTAGATCTCACGGACAGCTAGGAAACTCTACAAAAGTTGTATTACTGTGTATTCATAAGTATTCCATTGCATCCATGCACCGCTTAGAATGGTAACCTGGCCTATTACAATTATTGATTGATTGATTGATTATTGATTGGTAAACAATGTTAAGTTAACTCTTAACATTTCTTTGTTTTGTTTTGATGCGGTGATAATATGCGAGCTCTCATTCAGTCATCATTTACGAAATAATGGGAAAAATTGATTGATGACAATTTTCACTTCGTCACTACATGATTTGTTTATTATATTTATTAAAACAATATAAAATTTATTATTTACGCATCAGAATATACGTTTAAAATACATTTGCAAAATTTTGTGAATAGAACATAATGTTTATTCCTTAATTATCTACATCTTGACTTATAATTACATCATAATCACACATACCAGTTACAAGCATGCATTTATTTAAATAATTAAAACGGAGAATAATAATTATAATTATTGTCATACGTAATTATTTATTAATAATTACTTCAGCATGTTTTGAATAACATGAAGTAACTGGAAGTATTCTCCTTAAAGCCCGATTTACACATCGACAAGTACAGTAGCGAGTTAAGTAGTATCTCCATCCTATTTTTTGGCGAGTTAAATTGGCGAGACGCGAGAGAGGGGGCTACTTCGTACTTAACTCGCCAAAAAATAGGATGGAGATTTATTCAAATCAACTTAATCAACAAATTACTACTTAACTATACAATAATTATGAAGTGGTACATCTGAGAAGCATGACTTACCACCAGTGACGCAAATAAATGATTTATTCTAAAGCGAATTTAGCTGGTTACATTTTTGTTTTTTACCATTAAACTTTGCGGATGATTGCAAATAAAACTCTACGTACGTCAGTCAATGCTGTCAAGTTACATCTGCTTTGAGTAGTATAATATACCTATGTATAAATTATAATTATATTATTGGTTATATTTTCGGTTCCCGCTTAATTCAAATCTTTGAGTGCATGAACATGATTGTTTGCATTGGTCTGGGTGTTTTCTATGAATAATATGTATGTATTTACAAAAAAAAGTATTTATGTATGTATATCCGTTGTCTAGTGCCCATAGTACAAGCTCTGCTTAGTTTGAGACTAGATGGCGTTGAGTGAAAGTGTGAGGAATATATGAATATATAAGGAGTGGGGCAAAAGCTGTTATGATATTAAACCATAAGAGTATTATATTATAATTTTCTGTAGTAAGTTTATATTTATTGTATAGTTAGTTGTCGTGCTTAATATCAGTTACTGTCAACTTTACCACTTGACTGTAAAAAATATACGCAAAAAGGTTGACTTAATAATGACATAATATACGTTTATTTATTTTTCTTCTACTTAATGACATAATAAACCTTTATTGAACGTTATATTAATAAGTTGTCTATTATCTTGTTACAGAACAGCTGAAGTGTGACAATGCGTCTTATATTTTTAGGTAAGTGAGTTGTAATTTAGTTCTGTGAGGCATTTCCATAATTACATACCTAGTTTAAAAATGCAGTGTACTTGTCAATTGTTTTTTTTGTTGTTATTTCATCTCAGTTTTATGTTAGTTTTAATAATCTTTTATTCTATATTCTCTCTATATCTATTTATTTATTTTACAGGCTATATTTGTTTCTTACTAGATAAAAACAAAAACAAACCGATTAATTAATTAATCTCGATTTACAATAACTGCTATGCAGCCTTTAAGGCGTTCTCTAGTTTGAGTGTTAATGGCTTTTGGTTTTACGCTAAAGCTAAAGACAAATTTGGATAATGGCTCGGATGGTGATCAAACGCGTCTAAAATATTAACTCAGCGGACGTAGGTTCGGTTTTAGCCCCAAATTTTACCATTGTTTCTAATATTATTTTGATATTATACCAAAACGAGCTTCGGTTTCACCATATCATAACAGCTCATTAATGTCCCACTGCAGGGACAGGCCTCCTCCAGTGACGGAGCCTACTAATACCACTCTTGCCAAACGGATTGGTATAGGGTTTGATTTCAAGTTTTCCTTGTTTTTATTATGTAAAGATAATATTCACACATAGTCCCTTAGTCGGTTTTTACGACACCCATGGGATGAGATGGGGTGGTAACACACTGTATTCTTACTCCGTCACCACACGGAGAATTATAATATACATTCATAGCATTAAAAATAGACAATATTATTAAGTAAAAATAATATAACATGTACCTATTAATTGAAATTGTTGAATAAAAAACAAGATATTTTATTCTATTTCTGTGTCTTGTCTAATGGTGAGGTCATCGTTGCGATTGAAACAGCGATAAACATTGATATAATTGTTTGTCTTAAGGAATGTCGCCTTTGGTATTAAGTAAGCAAAATCCTTTGTCTGAGTGGTGACGAAAGAATACAGAGTGTCCCGGTACAGCTACCTTAACCTAGCCCCAGAATAATTCAAGATGATTTTAAAAAGATTGTAAAAAAAGAGTTTGTAACAGGATACGAATCTGCGTCCTATGAGTAAACGCCTTAGACACCTTTGACTGTTAGGCTACTCCTGCTCTTGTCTGCGTATCTGTATACACCTGCGTATTCAGAGAGCCTTTTTAGCAATTTTACTCAAACGACTCTCAACTCAACGCCATCTAGGAAATTTTGCAGTAAACTTTCAATTAATCTTGCAATTGCACTGAATTTAATACATGGAATCAGTACAAATACATTGAAAAACAAAGAAAGAGAATGTTATTTGGTAATATTTATATTTATTACATGTAATTAGCATTCAATCTGCTTCATTGCTAGGAAACAAGTTTCTTTAAGTCCTCTATTTACTGATCAATAAAATAACTAAGTATGTTTTAATGCCCACACATCGTTTAATAGGCAATTATACATTTGTTCTATACATTTATCCTCCAACAACATTATAATTAGACCATTTCATATAGCATTGCACAATTAACGCGTGCATGCTCTTATTTAACGCACGTTCTGTTGCACAAACTCTATATTTTCTGCTCAGTTAGAGCGATTGACAAGTTTGCTTGCGTAGTCCTGTGCACAACGGACCTATTAGTGCGTTCATACGTGCATAGGTACAAATAAATTCGTCATCATTGTCATCATTATCTCAGCCAATTGATGTCCACTGCTAGACATAGGCCTTTTCCAAATATTGCCATCTTGTGCGGTCCAATAAAAAAAAACATCAATAAAAAAAGATCTAGCTATATTAATATAACTAAGTAGTACATACGTTGCACGAACTTATCTAAGGAATTCAAGGTGTGAATTACTGGTTATCAACTGTCTGTAAAAAGAGCACAAGGTTCCTAATTTTGTTTTATTTTAGCAGTCAATATTAAATTTCTATTAGGAAAGGAAAACTTGATAAAAAACCCGATATTAAACCAAATAGCTAATGTATTAAGTGTTACTCATCTCTATGGAGAAGGGTTGCCCTTGCTATGTTCTTGGGTTGCTTTAATTAAATATATAAGAGTTAGTAAAGTTTCTCGATAAAACCTTTGTATTAAAAAAAAACAATCTCTGTTCAATAGAATAACAAATTTATTATTAACAATCCGATCGGCCTTTTCTCAGAATACAATTAAAATTTCAAACTAATGCATCCGTTCATTTAGTAAAAACATTGACGACGGAGACACATAACAGTTGAGTTAAAAAGTTAAACTAAGCTGTGTTCATTACTCTTTAATCTTAATCTCCAAATTAAGGTGGAGGATTTACACTTATGTTGTATTTTCTTATAATGTTAGTTGGTTCAGATTTCGGAACTCAATCATTTTTTTACCAATAAATAAGATTTTTTTATTAGACATGGCCACAATAATAACTGACTTGTTATAATTTAATTAGATTCGAAGTCCAGGACTGTTCGCTTTGTCTACATTATCAACGCATAAGCAGTGTCTATTTCTTGCTGTGACCAATTTGTATTTAGATTGACTTCTATATCTATCACTGTATTGTGACAATATGGCGGGATTCAGCTTCGACAAGTTGGTGAAGAGTCCGTCTACTAAAAAAAAAGAAGTCCGTTTTGACAAACGACATTCGGCGCGAGTTTCACTTTCTTGTGTTAGGTACTGTTTGTATTTATGTATTTTGTATTGTAAATCTTGTGATAAAATAACGAAACAGTATATTTATTATATATATAACATATATATAACAGTATACTTAGATGCTTACAATTAAAGAGCAATTTATTATTCATTATATTATAGCGTCTTTTCTTATTCCGTAACTACACGAATTAGTTTATTATTTTATGTAGAAGGGCGGGAACCAGAAACAAATACAAATACAAATATTCTTTTTTTAAATGCAGCGATAAAACATGTAAGGCAGCTCTGAGGATTCATAAAATTTTACGAAGGTTTTACTCAAATCGTAAATTATAGGTTCAATATAGAAAATTATGTTCCAAAACTCATTAGAAGTAATTGCGAAGAAAGTAATTACGTATGTAATAACTTAATACATAGAAATATAATAGGTATTCTTACTGTGTTACTATTTACAACAAGGGGATATCCGTTGTCTAGAACCCATAGGACAAGCTTAGCTTAGTTATGGACTAGATGGCGTTTTGTGAATGTGTGAAGAATATATTACGTATGTATCCGCTGTACAAACACAGGACGCTATACAACACATCACATTGTTACAGCTAAGGGCGTGCGAAAAATTATTAAAATATTTTTTACCTGAGAAAAAAATGCACCTTTTTCGACAATGCAATTATAATAATATGAATTAAGGAATCTACACAACTTCCTATACAATACAACAAGCATTGTATTGTTTGTAAAGGTTACGGTGTATATGACAAATATTCGCGAAGGGTATAAGGGTTTTAGAAGAAACTTTTTCAAGATAATCGCAGTTGGCTCATTGTCTAGAAGGAGATACCTTGTTCTTATTGTGAATTTAAGCTGACTATTACTACGCTAGCTAGACGCTTATCGTTTGTTTCGAGTTAACCTTTATTTGCACATCGAATTATCTCTGTCAATCTGGATTATTCGGTTTTACAAACACCCATGGTCAGAGACGTCATCATAACAGCCCATTAATGTCCCATTACAGGGACGGGCCTCCTCCCGTAATGGTGGGATACTTGGCCTACTAATACCACGCTGGCCAGGTATTCTATATATTTCCGGATTGGTATAGGGTTTAATTTAAAGTTTTCCTTCTTTTTATTTCGTAAAGATAATATTCACGGATAGTCCCTTAGTCGTTTTTACGACATCCATGAATTGAGATAGGGTGGTGACATATTGTATTCTTACTCCGTCATCACACGGAGGCATAAGCATATAGACACAAGTATATCTTATAACTATGTACAGTTACTCAAGTATAGAACTATTGTACTAGCACGTTTATAATTTTGTACTCCGTCTATGAGATTACTTTCCCGGGAGGTATGCACTTAGACAACTGAGTACTGATGGCAAAAAAATCTAAAAATATTATATAATGAGTTGCTAAGCAATACACTTGTGAAGGGAAAATTTAGATATGTCTTATGTTCAATATTATTTATGATTATAATAAATTAGGTGTCAATAAATCTTATCTTACTTATATTTAGTTTAATTTAAGAAAAAACAAATCATGGATTAAAGATTTAATTTTCGAATTTGTTTAAATTTGTTTTTAACTTAACGTTTTTAACTTAAAGTTGTACAAAGTTTGATTTTAAAATTTTGATAAATCATTAACAAGGAAATGTATGTAAAGCAAATCTTTCAAATAATTTAATAACTTTGTTTTATATTCTCTAAAAAAAACAACAACTTTCTGTAAGTATAAATAAACTAAAATTTTGAAAACAAATTAGGTAAGTACTTTGAAAACTTAACTTTTCCAAACGTAAAAGTACGTAATGTAACACTTAACTTTTTTTTTACTGTCGGTACACAGAGTACAATAGTGCAGGGTCAACAAAGTGCGTTCACCGCTGCACCGTGCTTTACTTTACCTCACACTGGAGCAATATTGCGCCGGCGCACACTGCGCTTGTACTGTGCGCTTGCCATGCCATTCCCATGAGTTGTATTAGAAGGTGCGATAATTTAACTGTGCTCTTAACGACCTTTGTGGCGTTGTTGTAGCCTATGACTACTACACAGAGGGCTTTGGTTCGAATTCAGCTCAATGCAAATCTTTGTGCATAAATTGTGAATACGTGAATTGGTCTGAGTTAAGGAAGTATTTATAAAAGAAATTGGGAAGTATGTCTATCTGTTATCTAGCCTATAGTCCTCTGGTAAGTTTTGAACTAGATACCCTTGTGTAAATATTATATTATCATAACAGCCTATTAATGTCCCACTGCAGGGACGGGCCTCCTCCCGTAACGGAGAGATACTTGGCCTACTACCACCACGCTGGCCAGACGGATTGGTATAGGGTTTAATTTCAAGTTTTCCTTTTTTTATGCCGTAAAGATAATTTTTACGCAAAGTCCCTTAGTCGGTTTTTACGTTACCCATGGGATGGGATGGGGTGGTGACATATTGTGTTCTTCCTCTGTCACCACACGGATATAATTATATTATATCTGAGGAATATTATATTATTTTTAGGAAGTTGAATTATCGTCTGTAGCATCTCGTCAATGTTATGATCTTACTATAGTTTGTTTGACTTTTGCTCTGCTTATAAGAGTTGCAATTGTCTGTACGACGACGATTGAAAATATAAACACACCCTGTCTGTACAATTGCTCTTGGTCTTACGAAAATTGGAGGTGATTAAAATAGGACAAGTTTTTTGAAATTACCCTCTAAGCTAAGCGAGAAGACTTGAATGCCTCGTTTACAAGAAGTATAGTGTGAAATGTAACTGTGTGTAAGAGTATAATTTCCAATGCAACGTACGTTACCGTTGCATTCATATGCGCCGGCTCATCTCAGCCGTGACTCGTTAGTTCTTACTATCGCCATAATGTATACTCTGATATTATGGGGTATTAGGGATGGCACCAACAAAATGTTGTTTTATTGTTTTATAGTTTTAGTGTTTAAGTTATAGTAACTTAAAAAAAACCATAGAACAAAATATATAAAGTTTAAGTTAACAAAATATTATAAAGAAATTTATTTTTTATTGATTTATAAAATGATTTTTAGGTACTTAAGCAGTACAGTTTTTTTTTGGTAGTAGATTCATTTTAAGATAAATAAAATAATTAATCCCCTTCGGCCGCCATCGCGATCACTTAACAAAAATCCAATCAGAAGTTGCTGCAGTTGTCCCAGTAAATGGTGTCGAATTGTCGCGTGTATCGAATTTTACAGAATACAAAAATTATTGTATGACCTTTGGATATTTTTAAGTGTGATCTCTAGTGCGGGAATTGTGTATAAAAGTTAACACTTCTTCTATTAATATAAATATTTAGAATAGATAAGAAGACAACGTGGTGGCAACCCTACAAACCATTAAAGTACAGCACTCAAAGTATCTTACCATGCAATAATCTAGACTATTATCAGATTTACTTCATAGCTGCAATGAGGTACTTACTTTGGCAATAAAATATGGCATCATTTATTTATTTTGCTTACAAAAATTGGCAAAGTTAAGTCACTTTTTCTCTTATATGTCTCCATTTTTCCATTGATTGCCGTCTACACATAGTAAGAAGAAGACTTCTTACGATGTGTAGCGACGGTCCTAGTTAGATAGTTAGTAGGTCCGATATCGCCATTCCAGAACTTTTTTCGGCCTTAAAGCCATCTCTAGTGAGGAAATCCTATGCGTTATATCCGTTGCTTTGGTTCCTGAAAATCTATATCTCTGTGTCGTGTTGTATTTTATTGTTGTTGCTGTTATGATGAAAGTAAAGTGTATTGTTATAGATGAAAGTCATGGGCACTTACCCATAGATATCTCTGATTTGTGTAAATATTCTAGAAATCCTAAACAATTTACCTACATATTAAAGAAAATCAGTAATAATAAGTCCGTGAGGGACATTAAAGAAGATCATCTTGTATAACCAGTAATATTAGTTATACCGGTATTTTAATATTCATGTTGTGCTTATTCTGTCTAGGTCAACCAAGTTATTTTAACAGGACAATGTTGGTTTTATTTTATCACTATAGGTAACTGTTTTTTCTTTAATTATTTGGATATTTATATCTGTCACCACAAGTGTATTATTCGATAATACTTAATACATAATACATAAATGTAATTACACGATACGATATAATATTCATTTTCAGCAAAATGTCCTTTACACTAATTCACATTTCCAGTATCGAATTGTTATGAATTTAAAATAAGGTTTGTTTTAAACCCACGTCATAAGAGGCGTCTACTTAACATTCGATCTAGCAAAAAAAAATTATTATAAGTGTTACTTACTTTAAGACTAGATGGCGCTGTGCGTAAGACGTATTATTTAAATTTCAAACATAATTGAAAGTATGTAAGGATAATGTTTATATCATGTATTAAAAGCAAAAGTAATTGTTAGAGGTTTCATTGTCTTAACTCAATTACTCTTATACCCCTTCCAGCGTAAGTTTAGCTTTTTGACAGTTCACGTCCATGAAGTTTCGTAATATTTCCGCTTATTTTTCGAACAAATAATATTGTATTTCATGGACGTATCCATGTTTTTTTCAGTTACCATGGTTACTTAGTGATGGACAGTCATAACGATTACCACCATTATGAAACAAATTACAAATAATCGGTAGAAATAAAAGCTATGAATAAACTTGAACTCTTCATAATACGTTTATAAAATGTTGTATGATGTTTTAGATTAGCTATAACCCGCGAATGTGTCACGATAAATTATGTATTTTAAATAATACCCAAGCTAACTATAAATTTATCGTTTTAAGCTATATGCTAATTCTCTTAACATAGATACAGAAAGAAACAATAATAAAATGATAATGTATGTTGATGTAAGGATCCAAATGTGTAAAATAAAGTAATTTGAAAAATCGAAAAATCGCAATCAAATCGTTACAATCGAATGCCATTACATTCGAGATACTGCTGAACGTCACTAACGTCAAGCTGTCAAATGTTGTTAAATATAGTGGAAAGGGTATAGTATATAAACACAGTGTTCACGTGTTCATTTGTGTCTATATTATTTTGTATACAATGTCATTTCCTTAATAAAATTCCTAATGTAATTAACTGCTTTCGTGGTCGCAGTGCAGTAGTCATGCACGAGGTTGGAGATTTGAAACCCATTCGTGGCAATTATTTGTGTGACCCACTTATTATAATTGCTGTAGCCTTTTTGTGACCTTTAAATTTATGTTAGTAAATGGCTACTTCTCCGTGTGGTGACGGAGTAAGAATACAATACGTCACCATCCCATCTCATTCCATGGGTGTCGTAAAAACCGAGTAAGAGACTATCCTGTGCATTAGTAGGCCAAGTATCCCTTCGTCACGGGAGGAGGCCCGTCCCTGCAGTGGGACATTAATGGGCTATTATGATGAATGCCTAGATCAACGTACCATGTTATCAATAGCTCAAGTCTCCCGTCAACACCGAGATACATTTCAGTGACAGTCTTGCGATGGGACGTTCAAGTAAACCCAAGTATTTAGACCGTTAACTTTCTTAACTCTGTACTACAAGTACAGTCACGAGCAATAATATGTACACATTTTCGCATTTTGTAAACCAGTTATCTAAAGTTCTGCCAATCCAAAATTGAAAATTCGAAGATTAATTCAAAACTGTACGGAACCTCTTCTAAATTACGAATTCATTTTGATATTGTAATGTCTAGATAAACGTGCAGATAGTTTAGAAAATTTGAAAATGTGTACATATTATTGCTCGTGACTGTACTTATAACCTACTATACGTCCTGCAAGGAACAGTTAGAAATACATTCGTATACAATGTATGCAATAAGATGCGTTGATACCGCTATAAGATTCGACCTACATTTGAACAAGATGTCTTTGGAACCAGTCTCAATCGATACTGGCAATAAAATAATTTAGTGCATCCTGATTTACAAAGTAAAAGTTGGTATTTCTAAACTTGAATATTTCATAAATATAAGAAAGACGTCTCCGTGTGGTGACGGAGTAAGAATACAATATGTCAACACCCTATCTCATACCACGGGTGTCGTAAAAATCGACTAAGGGACTATCTGTAAATATTATCTTTACGAAATAAAAAGAAAGAAAACTTGAAATTAAACCCTAAGTATACCAATCCGTCTGACCAGCGTGGTATTAGTAGGCCAGGTATCCCTCCGTCATGGGAGGAGGCCCGTCCCTGCAGTGGGACATTAATGGGCTGTTATGATAAGTTAGAACTTTGACTTTAGAAATATTTGAAACATAATGGTGTTTCTAAACATTGAGCGACAGAAGCACGGCAGCAACACAGATTTCTGTCGTGATCGAGTTTGAACTACGGCGACAAATATTTGCGTGATCGTTTAGCGCGGCGGAGAATCCCATTACTGTTTAACACACACACAAAGCAGAGTCAATAATTTGATACTAAATCAGTTCATAAGCATTCCGTTAAGGACGAGCCTCTAATAAAGGAAGCAAAGTGTAACTTCTATAGCAGAGTAATTTTGGCATGGTTACAAATGTAATGTTATACAGCTTGTATGATTACATTTGCTATTATTTATCAAAATAAACCAGAAAACATCTATTTTTTCGTGACGTGAAAGAAGATGAGACCAGTGTACTTATTCCCTCGCTGCTCGTTTAACCACTGCCTAATTATAATGTCTGAGGATTAGATGATTAATTGTATTTTTTCTGTTCTTTTCAGTGTTGATTGTTGCGGGTGTTGCTAGTGCAAGATGGCTGCGCGAATCTCGGAAGAACAGCCCGAAACTAACAAGATTCGTCGGAGATGCTACTAACGAGCTTTCTACGGCAATTTTCCAGGTAAGATCAATCATACGCATAAACATTTTGAAAGCGGTGGGTCTCTTCTGTATACTGTAAGTAGGCACTATCGCTGCGCTTAATTCACCTTTTCAAGCAATAGTGTGTAAATATTACTGTGTTAACCAACATAAGGGTAAAGGGCAAAAAATTTACATGGCGTTTTGTGACTTAAGAGACTGATAAAAGAACTACGAGTAAGGCATTTAAAGTTTTTGTACTAGATCACTAACTTATTTAGTAGACAACTTGAAATTCATCAGTATTTATTTAAGGATTACTTCAAGCCACGAGTATATGTTCAAATTTTAAGACATTTTGTTTTTATTACAGGGGTACATTGATGATGACAGAAACATTGCTTTCTCACCACTCGGCTACTCAGCCATTCTTGCAATTCTTGCTGAAGGTGCCCGGGGAGAGACGAGAGACCAACTAGTGTCTGCACTACACTTGCCTGAAGATGCAGACTTAACAAGACAAACATACAAGTACATAATGGAAAGACTGAAAAACAGCCACGAATACAAATACAATCAACCAGAGCTTAAGAACTATTTCTATATCTACAAGAATTACACAATCAACGATAGTTACAAACAAGTGCTTGAAGATTTCTACATGACTGAAGTCAGATCCGTTGAAAGGTACAACCCTGAACTGCAACATCATGATGAAGATGATGATGATGATGACGACAAGCAAGAATTTGTTGTAGAGATACCTGAGAAGACTGGCGACAACAAGAATGAAGAAATTCCCGAAATGTTGCCTCCTAAGAAATCTGATGAAAAACTCATTTCGTTCGCAGTCGAAGACACTCCTGAGAAAGTTGATGTATCTCAAATTGAATACAAACCAGCAAAGAACATTAAAGAAAAGATTAAGTTAGTTAAAACTGAATCTAAGAAGACTGAGTCTGATGATGATGAGGAGACAATGGTGGCTGTTGAAGCTCGCAACCACGCCAGAAGTCTTAAAGCATTGCATGAGCAACATGATGTTTCTTCCAGTCTTTCTGTGAACAGCGTTGGAAAGAAGTCAAGTAAGTAGACATTAAAAACTGTTTCTTTTTTCAATCTTCTTTGAGCTTAATGACATGCTTAGCGTCGTAGCACATACGAGTATAACGTAACGTAAACGGAACGTCACCGTATCAACCCGAGCCGTTCAGTATTCTTTGTATGAAACTCCTTACTGCACCGCACACTAATCGGATACGTAACGTAATCGGATTTTTGACGTTTGACACTGAGGAAAAAGGCGAGGCGATGCCGATCCGTTTACGTTACGTTATATGTGCTATGACCCTTATCAGGCCATGACTGCCCTAAAATAAAAAGTACTTAATTTATAATCCTATCTTTAAAACAATTATGAATTCTGTCTGTTGGTGTAACGGAGGTACTCGCTACAGAATTTTCTAAAATATTTATCAATATTTTTTTTTCAGCATCGATCGCTGATTCTTTGATGATAATTTTCAACGGCATGTATTTCCGTGGATCATGGAAGCAGCCTTTCGAAGCCGTTGATACTGGCGTGTTCTACAAATCTAACACAGAGAAGAAACAAGTTACACTGATGAAGACAAAGGGCGTCTTCCCGACTGCATCTATTCCCGAACTAGATGCTGAAGCCATTAAATTGTCGTACGATGTAAGTGCTTCAAATTAAAATACTTTTTAGAGCCTACTAATTTCACGCTGGCCAGACGGATTGGACGATAGGGTTTTATTTCAAGTTTTCTTTTTAATTCGTAAAGATAATATTGACGGATAGTCCCTTAGTCGGTTGAGTGAACAAGGTTCATTAGTCGGTTTTTACGACACCCATGGGATGAGATGGGGTGGTGACATATTGTATTCTTACTTCGTCACCACACGGAGAAGGTGGCGGACCGCACAAGGTGACAGTATTTGGAGTAGGCCTATGTCCAGCAGTGGACGTTAATTGGCTGATATGATGATGATGATGATATTTATCTAGTGCTTTGCCTAAGAGCTATAAGCTCTCGAAACTAGCTCTTAAACTAGACAATACCAGCTAGGCTGTTAAGTAGTAAACTATCAATATTGCGATTAAAATGAATTTAGTTGGTAAAGTATTCATTTTGGTATAGCAACATTTGTTTTGTGGATTAAGGTCTGCTGTGGTTGAACTCTGAACACTAGTCTAAGATATTCAATGTAACAATGTTTAAAAAAATTACAATTGATTGAAAACTGTATTTAAAAGAGTGCCTAAAGAGATGAAAGGATAAGTAATGTGTATATTGTTTCAAATGCAATGAATTCTTTTGTATAAATTTTTGATTGTTCTGTTCCAGGGTGGCCGTTACGCTCTCGTGTTAGTAGTACCTCGTGCTCGTGATGGACTTACTCGACTAACTGCTGATCTACCAGCAGCACCCATCTCTGAGATCCTGGACAGCATGAAGGATGAAGAACTACAAGTATCTCTGCCAATGTTCTCTGTGGAAACTACTACCAAGCCTGTTTCAGCTTTGGCCAAGGTAAGGAAGTGCCACAATGGTATCAAGTATTAAAGGACTGATGAAGAAAGCCTTCTCATTTTATAATTGTTGGATGTTTACAATATATGGCTTCGTGCCTATAAGATGGTAAAGATTTGTCAGTGACGGTCACTTAGACCTAATTTATAGTCACGTCATTGCGTACTCAATCGCAGGTCTATTATTTTTGTTTTGTATAAAAAAAAAATTGCATTTTGCGATTTGCCTCTGAAGGAAAATAATTATGTTCACCTTGTACTGTTATTTTTTAGTTTAGCAAGGTATCAAATTTGATAAATATTATTATAATATCCCACAATTACACAACGCCGCCGTATAGTTAAAATACAAGCAGAATATTGTGTATGAGTACTAAGTAAACTATTGGATAAACATATTGATATATTACTTTACTTACTACTACTATTTACTTGTACTATGTTCTTGTTTAAGTATGCATACATTTTATACTTATAACACTTTTTATACACATACACAACACACAAATAATTGACTTGTGTGGGGATCGGAACCGCGAACGCCGCCATAGCAGTCAGTCGCAGATAGATACTGAGACACTATCTTTTATAACAGCCCATTAATGTCCCACTACAGGGACGGGCCTCCTCCCATTACGGAGGGATACTTGGCCTACTAACGCGAGCCAGACGGATTGGTATAGGGTCTAATTTCAAGTTTTCCTTCTTTTTATTTCGTAAAGACAATTTTCACGGATAGTCCCTCAGTCGGTTTTTACGACACCCATGTGATGAGATGGGATGGTGACATATTGTCTTCTTACACCGTCACCACACGGAGATGACACTATCTAGTTGCCAAATAATATTGAGTTACATATTTAATTAAATATAATATGTATTTCCAGTTCGGTGTAAGCTTGATATTCAACCGAGAGGCGGATCTAAGCGGCATATCATCAGATGAGGGTTTGTTCGTGCAAGAACTTGTGCAACATGTATCCGTTCGCGTTGACAATACTGACACCTCCGCTTCTCAATTGTCAGGTAGGTCTATCTCTTGTTATTCAACTATAGATCACTTATTTCAACATTAATGTCAGCAGCACTGCTGGTGTAGTGGTATCATGCAAGATTCCCATTCTTGTGACCCGGGTTCGATTCCCGGGCAGTGCACTTCTTTTGTTGAAATTTTTAGGTACATTTTTTATCTTTTTTTTTCTATTTAATTTTTTTTAAATTTTTCTTTAACGTTACAACTGTCTCAAATTAAACTATAAAAAGTTACTATGGTCCTTTCCTTTCTCTAATTAAGACTATCATAAAACATTTTTACTTTGCAGCTTCTAACACAGTTGCAGAATTGAAGAATCTACCACTTGCAGCATCGAAGTCAGTACGTCAATTCAAAGTGGAACACGCCTTCCTATTCTACATCGTCGATACTCTTGACAACATGGTCGTGGTAGCTGGCAAGGTCATGGATCCCGAAAAACCATTCGCCATGGACGACCCAGTTCCTGTTTAAGAACTTACATTTGACATCTTTTTGAAGTATTTTCCTTACTTCTGACATTAAAAACTTGTTTTACTTGTAGGCTACTTGCCTTCGAAATTTTCGAGAGCCCACCCGTTTTACTAATTTATTGACTATAATGTAGTACTTTATACTATACTGAGAAATTGTACAAGTTTCCCTGAATAAACCAGACGCATTTGATAATGAAAAAGTACATACCCCTAGTTTATAAGTTAATTTTAAGTTATTATTTATTTTTTCTCATGTTGTGATAATGGTTAAGATTAAATTATTTATTTTGGATTGATTGTTTTATTTCTTAGCAATGTTGATCTACCCGCAATTATCTAATAAAATTTATTATTTGGTAAGTGAGGGTAGATTTACATTTATTCAAGTATTAATAATGAAAATATTTTTCGTCAGTAACGGTCATGCTGGTCATGATCGATGGTTGAGTTTCTGTTATCTTTTTACAAATTTGTGCAATATGGAAACGGATAAAGAAAATGTACGTAGAACAAAAATCCCTTTGCCAAGAGAGCCTTTACCTGCATTACCAAAACATTTGTTAAGTGTAAATATGAAACAGAAACAAGGAATAAATAATGTAAGAGTTCCATTACAAACTATAAATAGTCAAGTATGGTCACAAGCAGGGCCAAGTAAAGTGAAAAATAAGCATCATAGGTTCGTAATGAATGTGGATACAAGACATGTTACAATGAGACGAAGGAGTGAAGATTTAGATTGGAGCTACAGTGTTTTCAAAGACAAACAACCTGAGCAGGATTCTAGTGTTATATCAATAAGTGATGATGAAACGTATTTAGATAAAGGAAATCATAAATATCATGACAAGAATATAAAAAAGAATAATCTACATGAAACAGAATCGCCTGCCACTCCTCATCCAAAAGTTTCTTTAGAGCCTAGTAGAATTAGAAATATTAAGAGAAGTCTGAAAAGACCACATAGTCGTGAACTTCAAGGTTTATCTCCTTTAGTAAAAGAACAAAAGCTTGATGATAAAGTTAAACGTCGATTACAGTTCAACGAACGCATGCAAGATAAATTAGATTCAACTGATTTTTGTAAGTATTTCATACTTTATTTAACTACAGATACACACTTAATCTTAAACAGTTTAAAAACCAGAATATAAAGTCAGTCGTAGTGCACTTTTTTATAATTTTTTCATAATATGAAAAACTATATATTTTATAATATTGATTCAAGAATTGAAAACAAGTGGGGCGACATGTTCACAAAGTGAGCAAGTCCTTTCTTTTGTCTACTAAAGATTAAAAAAAAATGGATTTAAAACAATCTTAAAAAGTAAGTCGTAGTAAGTGGTATAGTTTTGTCATAGATGACTATGAATCAAAATATTTTCTTATATTGTTTTAACAAATCTATCAACTAATTAACTATATAGTACTTAATAACTTTTACTTTTACATTAAAAGAAAATTGAAAAACATAGGTAAAGATGCACTTACTATAGGCCGACCGTTTAACTCAGACCCCGCCTGCGGTAATAGGGGTGCGCGGGGGGCGAGGACAAAGGAGAGAGCTATCTCTTGATTTTTTGGCAAAACGGCGCCATCTAGATACTGTGACCCGAACTACATCACATCACAACACAGCTCTAATTTTTAGCTAGCTTATTTTTATGAAATAAAAAGAAGGAAATATTGAAATATACCCTAAACCAATCGAAATACCTGGAGAGGTTTTTTTATTTTTCTGGTCAGGCTTAAAATTGTGTAATAATTTAGATTGCATATTTTCTCTAAGAAAGTACGAGTTTAAATGCCAAGATGACGCCACCATCTTTGAAATTTGTAAATTGTATAGAAGACGGACTAGCTTACTGCACTAGTGTCATACTGACATACTGACTAGGTGTCCGTTATGGTAGTGTGTAAAAATAAAAAAACCTCTTATTATTGTTCTTATTATCTGTAAATATTTTCTAAGAATTATTCTTACAAGTTAAATAGTTTAAATCATACCTGTTTAAATGTATAATATGAGTCATATAATTTCAAAACCCCCTAAAGTGATTTTTCTTAAATGTCGACAATTCATGAAAAACGTCTTAAACTTACTAACAACCTTAATTCTGTACGATTTTTAACATTATATTATTATTGTAATCTAGTAATCCCAACAAACATCTTTTTTTAATAAAAACAATTTGAAAAACGAGGTTATTTGCAAAAATAGATTCGTTTTAGGGGGCTTAGAAGTTAACTTTAGGTTTTAGTGAAATTTGAAAGTAACGGATACCGTTTTAGAGGGTTTTGAAGCAATCACTATTTTGAACTAGGAAGGTGTTATGCAATAAAATTGTAAATAAGACACAAAATAAAAAAGGCAATTATTTTTAAAATTATTTTATTTCAAAAGAAATGTTTTTCATTTTTATGTAATAATGAAATAATAATTATGTAATATTATTGTTATTTTTGAAGTCGGTGTCGCCAACGAAATACGATAATACCTAAGCAAATGGAATGGCGGCCGCGAATTACAGATTATATTATTATATGACTTCGACATTATGACATAAAGTTGTTGATTGTTTATGGATTGGTTTAAAAATTCAACAAATATTAAATAACTATTTTTATCATATTTAAATAAATATATTTTAAAATACCTGTGTCACGTTCAAACGTTTTAATATACCTATTTAGTAACTTATTTAAGCTTTCCATAACTTTGGGCGTTTATATAGGTTGAACCAGCACCGTCAATTGAAAAAAATCGTAATTTGCAAATAGGATCAATAATGCAAAATGTTGTCTACAAAGTCGTCAGAAAAGGCAATAAAGTTCTGTATAACACATTTTGATCACTTTAAATGGTTTTTAATTTTAAGTAATTGTCTTTGATTCGTAGTACTTTCTCATCTTAGTCTTTAGTCTGTGTATAACACGACGCCATATTTCTTTAAATTTTAAGTCAGGAATATAAAATAGAATATAATTATCGTGGCTGACACCGACTCCAAAAATAACAATAATATTACATTATTTGTAATAATTTGATTATATTTTAAAGAATCTACAAATAAATATATTTGTAGACTCTTCAAGAAATATCCTTAACAATACTTTTTACAATAATTAAAAAAACCTAACTATTCTTTAGTTTATAATTAAGTAAAAAGAAAGTCTGATTTAATGTTGCAAAACCAAAATACAACTAATTATTTTTCAATTTTTAGTGCAATTTTAGTCTTTGAAGTCGGTTTTTTTTTGTAAAAACTTATTTTATTTGGCAAAGCATAACTCGATATAGCTCTTGTGTACGCTACCATAACGGACACCGCTACCCCGGCCCCCTCGTCTCTTTCATACCGCAGGCGGGGACTGAGATAAACGGTCGGCCTATAATTAATATGGTAAAATAGTACGGTATTTTAGCAGAAAAACTGTAATATTGTCTAAAAGAAAGTAGAACACTACTCCAATTAATCTCGTTTATCTATATCTATACTTCTATACTAATATTATAAAGAGGTAAAGTTTGTGTGTTTGTTTGTTTGTGTGTTTGTGACGTTGTAGGGGGTAATCTCTGGATCTACTGAACCGATTTTAAAAATTCTTTCTGTGTTTGATAATCCATTTATCGGGGAGTGTCATAGGCTATATAATATCACGCTATGCCTAATAGGAGTAGAGCAGTAATGAAATATGTTTATAAAATGGACGCTTATAACTTTTATTTTGCTTCTACTGCTTAAACGTCTGGAGATATTCTGAAATAATGTATTAGAGAATTGTACCTTTAAAAAAGTTTTACAATTAAGAGACTTAAGATTGTCGTAAAAATGCTAGGGTGTCGTAAAATGATGAAGGGTGTTGTAAAAGATGGAAGGGTGTCGTAAAACTGCAAGGATGTCGTAAAATGATGGAGGGTGTCGTAAAACTGCTAGGGTGTCGTAAAGTTATGGAGGTTGTCGTAAAATGATGGAGGGTGTCGACAAATGATGGAGGGTGTCGTAAAACAGCTAGGGTGTCGTAAAGTTATGGAGGTTGTCGTAAAATGATGGAGGGTGTCGAAAAATGATGGAGGGTGTCGAAAAATGATGGAGGGTGTCGTAAAACTGCAAGGTTGTCGTAAAATGACGGGGGGTGTCGAAAAATGATGGAGGGTGTCGTAAAACTGCAAGGATGTCGTAAAATGATGGAGGGTGTCGTAGAATGGATGGAGGGTGTCGTAAAATAATGAAGGGTGTCGTAAAAGATGGAAGGGTGTTGTTAAACTGCAAGGGTGTATAAAACTGCAAGGGTGTCGTAAAATGATGGAGGGTGTCGTAAAACTGCAAGGTTGTCGTCAAACTGCAAGGGTGTCGTAAAATGATGGAGGGTGGCGTAAAATGATGGAGGGGTGTCGTAAAGAGAGACTAAATGTTCTGCACTTAGTAGACATTGTTTTCTACCCAGACTTAAGATTATATTCTTTTAAAACATAAATACATATATCTATACTTCTATACTTAATATTATAAAGAGGTAAAGTTTGTGTGTTTGTGACGTTGTAGGGGGTAATCTCTAGATCTACTGAACCGATTTTAAAAATTATTTTAGTGTTGAATAGTCTATTTATCGTGGAGTGTCATAGGCTATATAGTATCACGCTATGGCTAACAGAAATAGAGCAGTAATGAAATTTAAAAAAAAAAGTGACACGTTTATTTCGCCGCCCTACGAAGTGGGCACGGGTCAGCTAGTTGATAAATATGTATGTTACTTATATTAGCAAAACTCCACTGTATAATTAATTTAGGGTAAGTGTACGATAGATGCACATGTTTGACCAAGTTTACTATGATGAAAACTAGTCTCTAGAACCTATGTCGCCTCTTACAGCTTCCACAAGCTTGGAAAGGGAGGCAAGTATTTTAAAGCAGTTGCTTTACGGCTAATAAAATTATATTTGTTTTAGGGAGAGTTTCGTATACGAGATGTATTAAAAGGGATTACACAGAGGATATTTATGATTACTTGCTTAATGAAGAGACGAAGCCGGACTTTGTGCCCAACACTTCAAGCATCACTAGAGCCTGTGTTATTAACTGGCTTATGAAAGTCAATGTAAGTACTTCGACACTTTCATATTCCACTTCTTTGGTCAAGTCGATGGTGATATTATTATTGCCTCTCAAATTGACAGCCTATGTCCTGTACCATATTAGTTATCAAGCATGACTACGGATCTTGTAGAAAATGAATAGTAGTAATAAGTTAAGGATTTCCCCACATCAGTTTAAAAGGGACTCCTTTTAAACTGATGTGGGGAAATCCTTGTGTGTGCAGTGACTACTGCAATGTGACCTAAGAGATATAGTATATTGAAAGGCTATATTAAAATGCCAGTATGCACAATAGGACAAATCGTGTTTGAAAAATTCCCCAGTATGTTTTGGCTTAAGTGTTTGGTAGAACTTGTCGTTACGTTGAATTACGACATTTTCTCTAGACAAATGAAGATGCTGGTTATGCATGTCCTAAAATATATGTAATTATAATGTCCGCTTGGAATTGCTGAGCAAAAAAGTAAAGTTCTACTAAACCTTTCGCTATTCGGTAAAGCATTTTCTAGAAATTAAAGAACAACCTAGGACCAACTAAATATATAAATGTTTACAAATATCCAAAACATTCTTTAATTTATACACAAGACGTATCAACTTTCTATTGCAAAAACTTAACAGTTACTGGCGATGACGTAGGTATTGAGATTATTGGGATTCCCTATTTAATAAATTACTTATTATCATATCGCCGAGAGTAAATTTATATTTATTAGGTAATTAAATTTGTTTTTTCCTGTGTTCATGCACGAAGGGATCTGTCTGTTATAAAAATAAAGTAAGGTTTGTATCTTTTTTGGATGAAGTGATGCCATCTTGTCATCATAACAGCCCATTAATGTTCCTCTGAAGGGACGGGCCTCCCCCGTGACGGAGTGTTACTTGGCCTACTAATACCACGCTGGCCAGACGGTTTGGTATAGGGTTTAATTTCAAGTTTTCCTTCTTTTTATTTCGTAAAGATAGTAGTTACCGTTTTTACGATACCCATGGGATGAGATGGGGTGGTTACATATTGTATTCTTACTCCGTCACCACATGGATATCACCACCATCTTGTGTTCAGATGTTTGAATTCCTTCTTATTACGTTCATTACTTCTTAATACGGTAGGTAAGTATTAGTAAAAGTAAAAAAAGCTGGGTTTGACGTCACTGGTTTGAATATCATGCACAACAGGTTAATTTATTTGTACGATCTGATAAGATCACTAAGTATCGCGTTCTATATCGTAGAGATTTAGGCGGACACAGTAGAAGATCCAAATTCCTCCAAAACAGCGAAACAAATCTTCTTAATATAATTAGATTAACTATTTCTGTGGAGTAACTCTAGTTACTGCTCCTCTAAGGATGGTTAAGAGGAAGGTGTTTCATACAGCAAATCTATACTTAATATTATAAAGAGGTAAAGTTTGTGTGTTTGTGACGTTGTAGGGGGTAATCTCTGGATCTACTGAACCGATTTAAAAAAAAAAAACTGTGTTGGATAGTCCATTTATCGGGGAGTGTTTTAGGCTATATAGTTACGCTATGACTAATAGGAGTGGGGCAGTAATAAAATATGCTTAAAAAAGAAACAATATTTTGTCGGCGCTCAACGAAGAAGTGGGCACGGGTCAGCTAGTAACTAATATAATTCTCATATTTTTCAGGGAGCCGACGGTAACCCTTCAATAATACAAACAGCGTGTTGGTACCTAGATTCTATTTTGGGTTCAGGCCATGTTCACTTGAATAAGCTGCAATTAGTAGCAGCTGCTTGCTACTGGATAGCTCAGAAGATTCATGGTCCTGTCACAACTGCTAGTAGGCTCGTTAAATGTGCTAATAAAGCTTTTACTGCTGATAAGCTGGTCGGTGCTGAGAAAATTGTTCTGATGAGATTGGTAAGTCATAAAAAGTCATAAATTTATGATTAATTTGTAACTGCATCAAAATAGACAATCATCTGTTGAAGTGTATAAAAAAACGATTTATTAACGAAATCGAAACGAATGGCTTTGGAATGGGGATTTTCTACTGGACGAAACAGGTTGGGTAGAACTCATACACGGTGGACAGACGACCTAGTTAGGACGACAGGAAACCGATGAATAAGAGAAGCACAAGACCGCGCAGGGTCAAAATATTGATTTGTGGATTACACAAGTAAAAATCTTATTCTTCTTCTTATATACAAAAATCAATCAATTACAATATGTGATGTAGTTAATTCAGTCAACAGGCATTATGTCAAACGAGGTCTGACTCAACCAACAACCGCGGGAAACAAAGACATTGTAAAATGGTTAAAATGATTACTTTCCGATGATTCGGACGATGCCACATGTCTGGGATTTCAAAATGAGATATAAACATGTGGGTTAATATATTTGCTAATTAAGCTAACAAAAACTATAGTAATTGATCAATCTTGAACGATCTTTTAGGTCAAATCGTAAAGAAACTGGAATTTTAATTTGTTATTTTTTTGCCCTTTTTTATGCACGATTATCACATTAAACGGCAAAATACGAAAGATCACGTGTTTTCACTCACGTGTTTCAAAAAGAAGGAATAAAAAGTAAACTTATAAGGGAAGACTCTGAATTAAGCCTGCTGGTACCGGCAATAGCCGATAAGGACGATGGTTAGTAAGATCTTTGAAATGGTCCGTTTGGACACCCATTCTCAATAGCGTGGCTTAATAGTACTCAACAACAGACTGTAAGGACTTGTAATATAATTTTCATCAAAGTTACCATTTGTAAGGGTCTTTTTAAAATACCTCTTGAGGCTCTTTCACGATATCCAACCTCTAAAAAATATTTGTTTAATCACTTTGTATTTGAACAATACCAAAAATTCTTTACCAATTAACACTTCCATTTTACAGAGATTTCCGTCGCAACCAGTTTTAGTGCAAGATTACATAACATATTTGTCTTGGTACTGCGATCAAAGTCAAGGAGGGGATATAGAACCTGCTGCAACCTTCCTCTATATGTGTGGCTTGATGGTCAACAAATGTCTTTGTAATGAATACCCGTCAGTTATCGCTATTGCTGCTGTTAAAGACGCTCTGATCTTGCTAAAGAAAATGCACCTAATTGCGCGCCTTGAAAAGTGTCATATGTAAGTGTTCTAGCTTAATTTGTTGCCCTAACGATCATACAGGTCTACAAGTATTTGTTTTGTTGAAAATGCTTGCATTGGTCTGGTTGTCTTATTGATGTAATGTGTAGGGGTAAATTAGAAGGGACATTTTGTTTCTGGACCTAAATAAATGAAATAACTTTTTATTAAAGTTTAATCTGTAGATACTGGAGATATTTCTTGAAGCTCTGTGTGCAGCAGAAGAATATTTTAGTTTAGTTATTACACATAGGGGTTAGTTTCATATACATACGGTATTGAGTGTCGTATTGGTATCGTCTTAAGAGTCCATTTATATATTACTGCAGATACAGGCTTCCACCAGTGAAGGAAAGATCCTTGGCATACTAATTCTACGTTCTCGAGACAGATTGGTAGGTATACGGATTTATGTCATCATCATAACAGCCCATCAATGTCCCACTGCAGGGACGGGCCTCCTCCAGTGGCGAAAGGATATTTGGCCTACAAATACCACGCTGGCCAGATGGATTGGTACAGGGTTTAATTTCATTTGTTTTATGTCAACTTTTCCTTTTTTGATTATTTAAATAAAACATCTGCATTCTTTTTCTAAATTGTTTTTTACGACATAAATAAAATGAAATTTGTGGTTTCTCAATGATCAGATTTGAATCTATACCTAAACGATTTTTCAATGTTTATAGAAATCTTAGTATTTTTATATGATAATAAAATCAAAACAGGTTATAACAAAAAAAAACGTGATTTCAAACAAATATTTACATAAAGTAGTTTTTCCGGTTTCATTTGTAAATTATAATAGTAATGGCAATAAGCCTTATTATCAAAATCAGTAATTAATTATTATTATGCCTAAACAAGTTCAATTTAAGAATATTAATTAGCGTGCTTGTAATTAGCGTAGATACGAATAATTATTAAGTACAATGCCACTAACATGGAATAATCAGTAGGTTTTATAGCCCAGTCAAAATAGACAAAATTATGATTATAGTTTGCATTAATTCCCAACAAGCTGGATTTTTGTGCAGGCCTTGAATACGTCATTACAAATGATTATGTCAAAAGCCCCCATCGATCCCGCTTGTGCGTTGTTTTTTATTCGAGGTCAAAGGTCACAAATTTGCGTTTTTTGCGTATATCTCTGAAACAACGAGAGCTATCGAAAAATGGTTCAGACAAAGTTTGTAGATCGTAAAATTGTCTACAAAAAATATCTGAACACTTTTCTCCTACAAAGCATCGCTTTTGAGATATCGTGACTTTAGAGCGCAGGAAAGTCGTATTTTTGACTATATGCACACACTAGCTTTTTCCCGCGATTTCGCCCGTATTTATAAGTATTATTAAAAATTAGGCTTATTTCTATATATAGAGTAGCATATGCATGCTTGGTCTCAGTCTAATCGGTTATAAATTGCCAAAGTTATATACAAACTTTCATCCCCTATCTTATCCCTTTAGGGGTCGAATTTATCAAAATCCTTTCATAGCGGATGCCAACGTTATAATATCTACCTGCATGCCAAAATTCAGCCAGATCCCACCAGTGGTTTGGGCTGTGCGTTGATAGATCTCTATGTCAGTCACCTTTAAGTTTTATATAAGTATATATAGAATATACCTTGAATAAAAAACAACGCACAAGCGGGATCGATGGGGACTTTTGACATATCATTTGTAATGACGTATTCAAGGCCTGCACAAAAATCCAGCTTGTTGGGAATTAATGCAAACTGGATTTTTATTTTGACTATAGGTAAAATATACATACATAGTTTTATACGAAGCCTGCATGTCAATTCTCGTTCTTTAAAATCGTTAAAAATAAAGTTAATTTAATTTTTAGTTGTCAAATTGTCACAATTGTATTCTTGTATTTATAATTTAAAATCTTTTTAAAATAATGTAATCGTACTGTAACTAAGCTTAAAAAGGCATTCTGTAATTTTTAAAGTGACAGTTTATGTAATTTTTTTAATTTTCGTGCGCGCGGGAAGCGAAACGAGCTGGGAACACAAGTTAGGCATATCGCATTATTACATTCAAAGACCCTGTATTTCATTTTTATTTCTTAGAATATAAAGGCCTACGCAGACCTGGACGGCATGGCAAGGGATTTTAATTTTTACTTATGGAAATTCAACCGTAATGTTACAGAAATACGACATAAATTGCTATGCTTTAAAATGATGCCGTGGCATTGAAAGGGATTTTATCGCACGGCATCAAAAGACGCGCCACAGGCTCCCGTGGCGGGATGCCGCGGCATACCGCGGTAGGCAACAGGATGCCGTTGCCTACCGCGACCCATGCGCTGACTCACGGCAAAATCCCTTGCCAGGCCGTCCCGCGGCGCGCCGTGGCATGCCGCGGCATCTAAGCGGCCAGTGTGCGCTGAGTCACGACAAAATCCCTTGCCATGCCGTCCCGGTGTGCCCAGGCCTTAAGTTTACGGAACTTATAATATTTTAATTTACCGAAGATAATTTCCTGTAGTTGATTTATATAATATATTAATGTTTTATTTCTGTATATCGATGGGTCCTACGTATAAGGGCAAAACTAACAATTTGACAATTTTGACTTTTTTATGGTAAACGCATCCTATCGATATGATTAATCGTGTGAGCTATTAAAATTAAAGAAAATCTGCACGGAAACACGACTTTTTATTAAAGTATAACGGCATAAGTAGCGTGAATTGAAACGTATAAGGTTCAAAGAGCTATTTTGAGACTTATACGCGGGGAATTTCCGCGCGTTTGTTTACTTTTTGGGTCAATCTGATATTTTCTGTCAAATACTTTTGATTTACAAAAAGTGTTGTTGTCTCGAAGTGGTGATATTAGTCTATTTTATTACAGTCAGAGGTTGAAAGTATATAACTTATCAGTTTTTAGGAACTTAATTGGTACTTGCTCCTTATGGAACGAACAAATTGACGATAAACGAATAACTAATGTAAATAGCGAGCTGTGTTTATAATATATAATTAAATTAAGAAGTCAAGAAGGTTGTAACGACTTCAGATTTTGGTCGGACAACTGCACCGGCCAAAACCGAAACAGGATTATGTTTTAGCTGTGAACGCGACTTCGTCCGCGATTAGATTTGAAAAGAAATAAAATAAAAACTTGTTTAAGTAATTCATAGAAAGTTAATTCATCATCATCATATCAGCCAATCGACGTCAACTGCTGCACATAGGCCTCCTCCAAGTATTGCCACCTTGTGCGGTCCTGTGCCTCCCTCATCTATCGGCTTCCAGCCGTCCACACCAGCGCTTTTCGATACACGGTCACCATTCCAGAATCGTTCTGCCCAAACAGCTGTCGGTTCTCCGCACTATATTGCTGCCCTGCTTGTCTTTCTTTTGCGGATCTCATCATTTTTGATTCGATCACGCAGGGAAACTCCCAACAAAGCTCTCTCCAATGCCCCTGAGTGACCATGAGCCTTCTGAGTAAGCCCATTGGTCAGGCTACAACATAGCTCTCTCCATTGCCCTGTGAGTGACCATGAGCCTTCTGAATAGGCCCATAGGTCAGGCTACAACATCGCACTCTCCATTGCCCTGTGAGTGATCATGAGCCTTCTGAGTAGGCCCATAGGTCAGGCTACAACATAGCTCTCTCCATTGCCCTCTGAGTGACCATGAGCCTTTTGAGTAGGCCCATAGGTCAGGCTACAACATAGGTTTCTCCATTGCCCTCTAAGTGACCATGAACCTTCTGGGTAGGCCCATAGGTCAGGCTACAACATAGGTCTTTCCATTGCCCTCTGAGTGACCATGAACCTTCGTAGTAGGTAGGGCCCATAGGCCCTCTAAATTTGAATTTTTTTATCATAGCGTGATGTTATATAGCCTATAGCCTTCCTCGATAAATGGTCTATCCAAAACTGAAAACTAAATTAAATTCAAAGAAGTAGTTCCTGAGATTAGCGCGTTCAAACAAACAAACAAACTACAACTATAGATACAACCTAACTGAAAACACAGTTACTAGGTTAGCAGATTCTAAAACGTATAAATGTCAATGTGATTTAATTTTCGAAATATCCAAATGTCTTTCATTATAACTAATTAATTATCAACTACTTCAGTTCTAAATTGATTTCTTGAGCAAAAATATTTAAAAATACTTCTTTTTTGCAAATTTTGATTGATACATTGGCCCTTTTATGGTGTTTTTCAATACAAATAATTTAAACAAAAATTAACGTAAAAGGGCCAATATGCAGTAAAAAAAAAACTGCTTAAAATATATATACAATAGTTTAGTATATATAAGTAGGACAATTGTCTCAGTAAACCAGCAAAGTTTCATAAATTTCGGTTTTATCAATCTTAAGTTACAGCAAGTTTAAACTTTGGAAGCCTCTCCTGTAAAGTTGTCATTTTGCATTTTGGCCCTTATACGTAGGACCCATCGATATTATGGTTAGTGTTAGAAAATCTATTAAAATTTACAATCCTTTAAATTGTATCGTAAACTGGCAACTCTGTCATTTAACTTTTTTTGTCATTTAACTTAATTTTAACTTTTACTTTACCGGAAAGGAATACCACTTTGTATTAATTAAAAATAAAATTATAAAAAATAAAAATTAAGTTAGATTAAATAGTATGTTTTGAGAATTGACCTGCTGGTTAAAAAATGACAAGACAGGTTAAGAACGTCATGAGTGCGTTCATTTTATAAATAGATGACCGTTTAGTATCTGTCTACTTTAGAAGACAAATAACAGTAGGCGCCGATGCAGGTATGGCCGAATTTTTCAACTCTCATACTGATTGCCGAATTACTGAACCTAGAATAACGTTACCCCGAAAACATGCAATCACGAATAACGTTACCACGAAATTAGGCAATCACGAATTTTTATCAGATTATCTAACAGCTGATAGAGGAACAGCGTAAAATTTCAACAGCATGCATCTGCATATAAAGACAGGTATTGCTAAGGGGCCGGCATAACAATCGGCAGGTTGTCAGCTAAGACCACGATTTATTTAACAGATTCTCTCTTTTCCAGATTTAAAGTAGCTGAGAAGAAGGTAAAAAATTTGTTATTCATATCTTCGGTACTTCGAAGAGCTGTTTTGACTGTCGCTACTCCTGTGTATGAATACAAAGCACCATTGGAACAATACGATACCCCACCTCATTTTATTGCACATAGAATTATCAAAGCTGCTAATGAATTATATCTGTTAGATCCTGATAGTACTTGATTTCTTACATAGATGTTTAATTTTAATTAACTAAGTTTAATTCAGCAGTTTTCAGCTCAGTTTCTGAAAGATCGTCATCATAATTTCTCGTTTCAAACAGTATAATTGCCATAATTATTATTATTTTGGACAATAATTTGTAGACTTAGGAACCTGAATGGTCTCAGTGTCCTTTATTTTGATGTCTGTAAAAGTTCTTAACATACAGGACACTTTCTTGAAGTAGGTTTTTAAGGGAATTTAATTGGGGTACTACCAACCTCTAATTAAAAATCTTATAGTTAGTAAATGTGTCAGAACTTTAGAAGATCGAAAATCAGACATTCCCGTCAATTTCCTTCTTAATGTTTCACCTGGCAAGTAATATATTATATCTCCCGCAGCTGATCTGCAATGACTATTAAAAAAATTGCTAAAAACTAAAATTGGGAGAAGCAACTACGAACATATAAGAGCCAGGTCTTGTTAAGATCATGACTAGTTATAATGATGAGGCTTTCAGAGACAGAGCTTAGTATTTTAATCAATCATTATTACTTAAATTATTATATCGTGAATTGGTGACTGTGATTGTGATAAGAGTGTATTTTTGAGTGTTATTAAGAAAGTTTTAAAGTTAATTTAGGTATGACAGACAATTGACTGATTTTATAAACATTTTAGACTTTATTTATTCAATTAGGTAGATATGTATGTATCATATTAACAGATTTAACTTTTTTATTTGACTTTAGAACTGAAACACATAGACACTAAAAGAAACCCAAATGACAACATCGAAGACAAATTTAAGCATGACAAATACACAAACATATTTCCAAACATTTAAATGTATTTCATCAAAATCTGATTTTTGTGATTTGATATAATTTAACATCATCTTTCATCAATCACCTTTTGAGATAAAATGCGATACGATTGTAAGAGTAATGAATGACTTGTATATAAATGTAAGAGATAGAAGATAGTTTTAATATCGTTAAGGTGATAGATATGTAAAAATATAGATTTCTAATGTTCCTTTACTTGTTTTATTTCAATGTTAACAGAAATTACCATTGTCTAATCATCCATAACCCGTGGATGCCGAGTAGGCCGACAAAGGAAAGGCACACAGATATTATGTCAATAGAAAACAAAACACTTTAGACACAGCTGAAACTTTGTTTTCCATATTATACCAGGGTTAAAGTTTAAACTAGAATGATAAACAGTGTCGTGATTGATGACATTATTGAGAAAGGGCAAGTGCGAGTTTATCCAGTTATTTAATCGCTAACTAGACTATTACCCCCTTACTCATAAACGCCTCTTTAATTTTAGTCAATTGATTAGCTTAAATTCTTACTGTTTTGTTTGGTACAAGGTTAATAAAAATCTCGCTTAACAGGGATTAAATTTAAGAGGCGTTTATGAGTAAGAGGGTAAATAGCTTGCTATTCTATATTACTAGTGACTATTGTCGCATATATAGCTTTATGTAGAAACTTTTTCTACATTTTCTAATAGCTTACCTTTTCAAAAGACTTCTACTACACAATCCTGTCTTCTTCATTATGAAGATTTCTTTGACGTACCTACTTATTTACCTGCCATTCTAAGCAAGGTGATGCTCAGATGAAAGTCCATTCAGCGGTCACCCATTAATGAAATGGTTGACCAGTGTTATCGTTTATCAATCAGCAATTGAAACTACCTGTGAGCACCTCAATGTATAGTTTAGTAGTAATGTTATTTTTAAGCAAATAAAATAAGTCTCGTTTGTCAAGATCTTTGTTTGTCAAGCAATGATTACTTAAAGAAATAACGGAATTTAGAATTAACATACGTCGAACTTCAATGTCATTAAACTATTGAGGGTTTGTACTCTCATTACAATCCATCATCATTATTATAACAGCACATTAATGTCCCACTGCAGGGACGGACCTCCTCCTGTGACGGAGGGATACTTGGCCTACTAATACTACGCTGGCCAAACGGATCGGTATAGGGTTTAATTTCAAGTTTTCCTTCTTTTTATTTTGTTAAGATAATATTCACGAATCCCTTAGTCGGTTTTTACATCACCCATGGGATGAGAAGGGGTGGTGACATATTGTATTCGTACTCCGTCACCACACGGAGATGACACTATCTAGTCGCCAAATAATATTAAGATATAGGTATATAATAATTAACCCATATCAGTCAACAAAAGAATACTTGGCATCCTAATACATCGCAATAAGGCTGATTAGTGTAGAGTTTTATGTTAAGTTTTTCTTCTTTTGTTTTTGGAAGTGGTAGGGGTAGAGAGAAACCCAGTTTTTTTACTGTGGCTTACATACTTGTGTTATCGTAATTATCCTACATAAAACAACTAATTCCTTTACAAAGTTTAGAAGCTATGCTAGCCTTACTTTAGTCTGTTGTCTTGAATCTTAATGAAACTTGTCTAATCTCATGTCTATCTTTGCAATCAATTATGTAAACAATAAGTAAACAAGCATATTTTTATATCATAGATTTATATTCATTTTCATAAATTTTGTTGAAGATTGTCAAGGATACTAAGCGCGAACCGGTTGTCACGGGAAATCCAGCATGACGTGTGGCGACTTCTCTAGTAAAAAAATAAAAATTAATACAAGCAAATATAAACTTTAATGTCAAGAACTGAAGATACAAAATCTACTGGTTGAAATCTGTTGAACATTTAAACAGTACTTGTTTACAGTCACTCGGTCGTCGCCGTAGTTTGTGCATGTACGTGACCTCTGTGAGAACGCATAATTATTCATTTTATCATAACTGTGACTTAGTTAATAATACGAAAACGTGATTGATACCAAGATAGGTTAAACAATATAATAATTAACTATAGTGATAGTGAAACCACAAGGATGATTTTAATAACAGGTAAGGTTTAAAATCATATTACAAAAATACGAATATCTTGTACAATTTTTAAAAAGATCATTTTATAATTTAGTAAAATTTATACCTGCGTATATTTAATTGTACTTCGCTAAATAACAAGGTTATTAATAAGTTGTGTCACGTCGTTAAAACCTGTTGATGTAATTATGAATGAAATATTACAGCGTCAGAGACAATACACTTATCTTATAAGTATCATCTTTAAGGTATTTTCTTAGTGACAACTCTTATTGGAGTAAACTTGTTTGCAATGAGTGAAAAAAAGTTTAGGATTTATGTGATCTGTTTCTTTATTTACCATAGATACTTGTCATAGTTCTGTCAAAAGAATAATGGCGCGAATATAATTGCATGATTCTTTTTTTTTTAATGTCTTATTTTTAATTCAACATGTAACGCAAATACAGTGTTTTAGTTCTTCTTCTAGTTTTATTACGTTTTAATAAATGAAAGCAAACAAAAAAAAAACAACTTCAAAGTAAAATAAAAGCAGTTGTAACTCAAGATACACCTAGATTTTATGTTTTCGTGTGTGATTGTGGTGTGTGTGTGAGTGTTTGGATATTTGTATGTGTGAAATTTAATCAACCATAACTTCTTTCCTTATATCTCAACTGTATGTTGTAGGTATAGACTGGTATTACTATAGTATTTAAAAGAACAAGTTCAAAACCAGTAAAATATGATACTGGATCGTCATTTTATGTAAATGAAATTAATGGCATGTATGAAATGACTAACGTAGTAACTACTTAATTTATTTCTGATATAAATAAACTTAGCAGGTAAAGAGTCAAATGATTTGCAATCTCATAAAGTAATTCTACAATAAAACCTGCATAAATATTATTCTTTATTTCACTCGATGAATGAATTAAGGAAGCAAAGCTAATGACATTAATTTGAACGAATGATAATAATGGAACATAATTGATATTGTTAATATAATTACACAAGTTTTCATACCACCAATCATTATTTTTGGTTATTAGACGGATTCGTATAGATAAAATTAGAAATGAGTACATTAGAGGAAGTTTGAAAGTTGCGCCAATTATTGAAAGGCTACATACGTGGAAATCGTTTGTCCTGGTTCGGACATGTAATGCGTAGGGATGAAAGTAATATAGTAAGAAAGGCATTAACTATGGAAGTGGATGAGTACAAGGGGAGGGGTAGACCAAAGAAGAGATGAATGGATTGTGTGAGGGCTGATATGGCTAGGAAAGGAGTGAATGTTGAGATGACGGGAAAAAAAGATGAATGGAAAAAGCATACATATTGCGCCAAACCCAAGTGAATATGGGATAAGGGGAGGAGGATGATAGATGGATTCATATAGGGTTTTTAAAAAGTAATCTAAATAAAAAAGAAATGGTTTTTTTCTCGTTAAGATTATATCTACGAATTTTTCTTAGTGAGTTTTCACGGCACTCTTGGGATATTTTACAAATACCTACGATTTCATTTCTGTTATTTGCGACATTTAGGTGGACTAGAATAAAGAATTTTAAGAGCTAAGATTTTAGTAACGAATTCTGTAGGTGTGTGTGAACCGACTTTAACTAATTCACATATCCTTTCAGGTTTCACGTTAACATGTCTAATAATAAGCACAAGATCCCAGAACTTCTACCCACAGAATAATAACCAATATTATTCTCAGTATCAAAATCAAAATCCAGATAATATATATTTTCCCGATAACAGAGTATCTCAATCTCAAGCACAACCGACACCTGATCCAAATGTTCTTAAGCAAATATTTGGTGAGCCAACAAGAACGAGTACTGCGGTAGAAGTAGAAAAGAGTAATGAAATAACTGTTGGTAATAATTCACCATTTGAACAAGTGACTAATAGAGTCCCAACACCTAGTTTGTCACCTAACAGACAAGTGGTACAAGCTAGTGTTGTAAGGCCTGCAGTAGAACAAGCTTCAGTGCCTAATCGAGAAGGGTACAACAATCTTTTGTACTCAGTTACTAATTTTGGTATTCAATTGTTTAAGGTAAGCTTTGTTTTTTATTTTTTTACTGAATAGTGAGATAAGTTGTCTGTAAAAATAGTAAAGTCTTATTAATGTGATACTGATCTGAAACTATCTAGAGAGTTAGTGTTATTGATGGAAATAGAGTTGGCCTATTACGCTACCCAGATGGTTTAAGGGCCTTATCGTGGCAATATAATTATTTAATTGAAAAACATTTTAAGTGTTAAGAGTGTGTTATACAAATACTTTATTGCTTTTTCTCAAGACTTTTTTAACAACATTTTACATTGTGTATCTTGCGAATTATGTTTTTTTTTTCAATTGGCGGCGCTAGTGAGCCCTATAAACGTTCTTAATACAAAGTTGTAGATCAAGTTTCCTAGGTTTTGTTTTCTTTTGAGATACAATCTACAAGATTTCGCTGGCCTTTGAGAAGTATTATTTTACCCCTTCAATAAAACATTGAAAATATTTTTTATTTTTAATAAGAACGATTGCCCGTAGTACCCTTAAGTCGTCCAGTTACGAGACTACGAGATTCATAGATTGAAGAAATGTTGATTTCATTTTACGAGTACTACGATTGTAGATACTGATGTCTAAAATAGAAAGTATTTTCCCGTTTGTGGTGCTTGTGAATACTGCCGATTTTATTTAATTCATGAGTAGGTACATAAAAAAAATCGGAAAAAATACTTCCAATTAAACTTTTTTCTTTAAGTTTATATTTCTGTTTCTCATGCAACACCATATTTTAAGGTTATTATTTTTTTTCTTGGTCTTTGACACAAAATAGCCTCTCAACATTGTAATATGTTTTTACCCTATTCCGTTATCAAGCTGTATGTATTATTTCTAGAACTCCGGGAAATAAATTATTCCTTTTGATATGTACACAGATAGTGTTTTAGGATATTCCCGTTTCCCATTATCTAAGCTTGACATTACTTATTAATAATCAAACTATTCGGCACTTTGTAATTAAAGCAACAAATAAATAAATAACTTGGCTTTATAAAGCGCAAACACAGAAAAGAGGAGGAAATCAGTTAAAAAATGGTTAATTAAGTTCTGTCTAATAGTTTTGTTTCTTTCTTTCTAGGGGAATAAGTAGTAAACTTTCAATGTCTCAATAGAAAATATACTGAAATTGGTTTTCTGAAATGCATTTAAAATGTAATTTTGTGAGAAGAAGAAAATTACAAAAATATTTTAGACTCCCATGTCTTGTGACCGCATAGAGTCCCAGCTAGTAAAATTATGGCAAAAGCAAGTGGCATATAAAATTGGGGCAAATGAAATTCGGGCATATTATTTTCGGGCTAACAATAGATAACCATTTATAATACCTATCATTATTTTAATTTCAGAGAATAGTCTTAGGGAATGCTGGAAATGTAGTTATGTCGCCATATTCCATCACTACTCTCCTCGCTCTGCTGCAGCAGGGAGCTCAAGGACAAACGGCGATGCAACTAGCTACTGCTCTACAAATGAATCCTGCTGCTTCTGCGGACGTATATTCGCAGATTACTTCTGATTTCAAAGTAAGAATGTAAGCTATTAATAATTTGAACATCATAACAGCCCATTAATGTCCCACTGCAGGGAAGGGCCTCCTCCCTTGACGAAGGTATACTTGGCCTACTAATACCACACTGGCCAGACGGGTTGGTATAGGAATTAATTTCAATTTTTCCTTATTTTTATTTCATAAAGATAACATTCACGGATAGTCCTTTGGGGGTGACATATTGTATTCTTACTCCATCCCCACACGGAGAAATATTTTAAACGATTTTCGGTAAACGATAAAAGCTGGTTAAGCCGTTGCTTAACGTCGGTGAAGTCATTCCATAGATTAGTAACCGCTCAAAAAAAAACATTAAATTGTTTCCCATTTTTTTTATTTTTTTTATTTATTAATAGTTTATTTCTTCTCACAAAAATTTAAAGCTTACAACTAGTGACATTTTTATTGAAGAATATTAGTGTGAGAAGCTGGTGTCTGTGATAGGCATGAGATGCCTGTGTTACAAATCACCAGGTCCCCACCCCACGTTATTGATGTAGGTACATATTTTTAGTAATGTCGATATTTAATTATAGACTAATAAAAATTAGGTTGAGGGTACATAAAAAAAAGGATAAAATAATAGCAAAAAAATGTGTGTGGTGTCGAGTGTCAGTGTAATGCATGAGTATGCGTGTTCGTGTGTTGTGTGTATGTATGTACATGTGTGTGTTATTGTGAATGGTACAGGTAACAATATAATATTGAGTTGTGTGTCATTTTGTATGATACAAGATACAAGTAAGAAAGTAGTGATTTTGTATGGTACAAGTAACAAAATAGTGTACAAGTTAAAATTGGTGTAATAATGTTTCTGTGGTACTGTAGTTTAATTTTTGTAACCAGTCCATGGCAGATGACTTACATTTTATTTTTGTTAGCGGATATAATGATAGCACCCGGTTTAACTTGTTATATAGATTAGGACCCTGGTATATGAAGAATCTGTGAGCAAAAGAGGTTTTAAATGTGGACACTGAGCAGACTATGTCTTTACGACGCTTGTGACGTGTTTTTTCTGGGTCGTAGGTTGTGAGACTATGTTGTTTGACCACAGTGTGCAGGATAAACAATTGTCGCACAGTTAGCAACTTCCATTTTATGAAGAGGTCATCAGTTGGGTGGTAGAAAGGCAGCATTAGGCTTACCTTTAGGAGCGCCCTTTGTGCTCTTTTGACTTTAAGGAAGCGAGTTTTACAAGCACCACCCCATGACGTGATGCAGTATGCCAGGAGAGATTGACAGAGCGCGTAGTACACAGTTGTCAAGATAGGTTTAGAGACAATATGTCTTAGGGTTTTAAATATGGTAATTAGTTTGCGGACTCTGATTGCAAGCGCATCAATATGCTCATTAAAGTTTAGATTCCTGTCGATGATCACTCCTAAATATTTGGTGTATCTCGTGTTTTGCAGAGCAGGACATGAGCAGCTTGTTCCGTTTGCTTCAACACAGGAATGTGAAATTATACTCAGTGAAGGCTCGGGCCCGTCATTGGATTTTATTGAAAAATTAATGTAGTTAGTTTTTAAGATATTTAACGTTAGTGTATTTTTGTTAAACCATTGTGTTACTGTATACAGTGTTAAGGGTGCGCAATTGTAAGTACTGATGATTTGAATTTCAATATTATATATTTCAGAACCGCAGATCACGCAACATCCTCAAAACAGCTAACAATGTATTCATAGGCGATGGCTTTACTATTAACAGAGATTTCAAACATGTTGCGCAATCGAAGTTCGATAGTGACATAACAACTGTACCATTTGAAAGAACAGATATTGCAGCTAATCGTATTAACCAATGGGTTGCTTCAAAGACTGAAAACAATATTCAAAACCTTGTTTCAGCAGGTAAAGTAGCATTTTTTTATAGTAATCGGTAAAAGCAAAGGCCAAGTAAAATTAAGCAAAGTGTTGTCTTTTTTATTTAAAGATTTGTATTGCGTATTAACAAAACATAGAAAAAACATTATAAATATTAAACTCTCAAACCAATGCAAACACACTGGAATCTGGACTGGAAATCATAAGCAATAAGTCGTCAACATTCGACTGGAATTGACTATTTTCAATCTATGTTAATTAATACAAATCTAACTTGTTGGTGCCAAATGTGTGTGTAATAGCCCATTGATGCATAATACAATTTGAACTTTCTAGAAGTTCCAAAGATTTCCATTTTTGCTTAAGTTAAGCTCACACTTACAGTATCAAGACTACAGAGTAAGTAAATAATATTCTTTGTACCTTCTCCCTTAGTCAACTTAACGATAGTTTTAATATGGTAAAGGGTCGGTACATTATCACTATACATCTTTCTTCTTAGCTTGTCACTATAAATATAATATTTTTAATGTCATTGCTGAGTGCCTCGCCGTAAAATTACGCAATAAAAATAGGTAGGTATTTTGCATTTTTTGTCGGTTTTTTTGCACTTTTATTACGGTTATTTTGCGCATACGTTTAAAAATAACCTACAACTTCTACCTGATGCATATTTATTTATAACTATATGAGTTTAATGACGCAGGCCAACCTCGTTTAGTTTGACGTAGATATAGCTTTACCTGTATTCTTGAGAATGTCAGTATTATTAGCAAAATTATGTTATACCGATTTTGTTTGGCCTTTACTGATACATTGGTGATTTATAAAGATACGAGTAATAACTTAGGCTACTTAATTTACTTTTATGAAAGTTTAGGGTGTAGAATAACATTTAAGCTACGTACACAGCGCGGGTGAAGCCGTGGGCTATAAGCGCGCTAGTAGTGAATAATTGTAGCGAATAATTAAGATTAGGGCCTGTAACCGAAGATTTCTTCTATACAAGGAGGAGAACTGCTATGTTAAAAGCTGGAAAATTTTTAAGCTGGAATAGATGATGAAAATTGCTTGTAAAATATATAATTAAAATATTCTTGTTTTCAGGTTCATTCAGCCCATCTACGCAAGTAGTCCTTTTAAATGCAGTATACTTCAAAGGTCTTTGGGAACTACCATTCAGAGTTGAATCAACAGTACCCAGAGAATTCCAATTAAGTAATGGCCAAATTAAAGTAACTCAGTTTATGAGAAAACAGATGGCGCTGAAAACTGGTGTCGACCATACCACTAATGCAAGAGTTGTAGTATTGCCTTTTGAGGTGAGGTTATTTAGTTTTTACTCTCCTCACATGAGAACCCTAAATTGGTGAATTGTGTACTTTAATTTGTGAATACACTTATATATTACGTAATTAAAATACACCCAAAATACAATAATTAGAGTTGAATTATGTTGGAGTGCAAACAGATTTGAATTCAGCGAGACCTTTTCCTAGCAGTCATAAGCTAACCACTACAACGGTCATAAATCTATAATTCATTTTATAAGACGCTAGCGACCCACCCCGATTTTGCATGAGTGCAATGCTTATACTCTTTAATATTATGTACCTATATATTATACAAAGGAACCTTGCTCTTGAATCATATCCCTTCAACTTTGGCGGCCATTTTGCGCGTATTGGCAGCAGTCCAAAGATCCGCGTAATTTGATGCCGCGCTCCTAGAGCGCGGTTTACTGTTGAGGGGATATTAAAAACAATTGAAAAGCGTAGTTTTGAATATTTAAGCATATGGGACGGACAGACAGCAAGAGTAACTTTGTTTTAAACTACATAGTGATTTTTTAAATGGTTTTTCATATATTTTCAGAATAAACAATACACATTTATGGTAATATTGCCGTCTGTCCTCGAAGGTATATTCGGAACACTTAACTCACTTACAGACGCAAGATTATTAAGTTACTTAAGTTTTGGCCAACAAGAAATTGAGCTCGAAATACCAAAGTTCACTATAAAATGTGATACTGACTTGGAACCCGTTTTAAAAGATGTAAGTACCTTCTCTCTCTCTCATAAATTTAGTAATCGTTATGAGTGCTCATCAATAAGTGGGTGGTAAACGTACATAAAGTACAATGTTATTTGTTCGAAAAGTTAACGTAAAGAATAGGAAACTTCATAGGCGTGAACTGTCAAAAAAGTGCTCATATTTAGGACAGGGTATAGTTTATTTATTTTAACTTTTAAACCTTACTGCTAAGGTAGGCATCAACGCCATCCGATGCAGGCCGTCAATAAAAGAAAGGTTGTATATCTACGTCACGTGCCTAGGCCCGATAGATGAAACCTTCCAGAATCATGATATGCACTTTGCATATCATGTCAGGGAGGCTAAAAATTGGCCGGAGGATAAACATTCTGGTTGAGTATATCAGGGAATGAACAGGACTAGCCAGCGCTTCGGAGTTTTTCACCTGACAAGACATCGACAAAATATGCTGAGCTGGCTGCCTCACTTCACTAGGTAGAGAAGCACCAAGCAGAAACCTTGCTAAGCTGTCGGTCTTGTTTTGCGAAGTCTATGTACTCCTCCAAATAGGCTTCCAATTGGTTGTAAGAACTTAGAAGGCTGGCTAAACTAGCTTCTGCCTTTTCACCTACCTGTTACATGAATGATCTTCCAATTGTCCCTGTGTCTTGTGTGTAGGTACGTGTAAGAAGGATTTGGTATATCATCATAACAGCCCATTAATGTCCCATTGCAGGGACGGGTCTCCTCCCGTGAAGGAGGGATACATGGCCTACTAATACCACGCCAGACGGATTGGTATAGGGTTTAATTTCAAGTTGTCCTTCTTTTATTTCGTACAGATAACATTCACGGATAGTCCCTTAGTCGGTTTTTCCGACACCCATGCGATAAGATGGGGTGGTGACATTTGCATTCTTACTCCGTCTCCACACGGTTGGATTTGGTATATCTTCGTTTTGTTTAGCGTCAATCATTTTAAGGGGATTTTAAATAACACTCAGACCTTTCGTGCACACAAAGACTTGGATAGAGTGAAAAACGTTACCGAGACCCCTGCGTAGCAGTCATGAGCTATAAATACTACATACTTAAATACTTCAATTTTATATTACCTACACTTATTGAAATTCTTTAATTAAAACATGATGTAACTCCTTTCAGTTGGGCATCAAGAATATCTTTGGAGGAGCTGCCGAGCTCAGTGGATTAGGACATTACCGAACATTTTCGCCACAAATTTCTTCAGCACTTCATTCAGCAGTACTGTCTATTGATGAACAGGGAGGTACTGCATCTGCTGCCACATCTTTTGCAGCAGTAGCTTTATCTTTCGACGGACCTTATACATTAGTCAAAATAAATAGACCTTTTATTGTTGTTCTATGGGATTCTGTGACATCATTACCCATATTTATGGCTAAAATTGAAGACCCTACTCGGTAGACTAGAAATATATTTATAATTTGTGATTTTATAACTATATATTTTATTTTTAATACTCACTGATAGGAATTAAGGACTGGCATACATAGACTATGAAATAAAAAAGTAATTTTAGTTTTAAACAGAATTGGATCTAGTCTAATTTGTTCTTAAGTCTAAAATATACATATTAAAATATTATCTTGACTTTTTAAACTTGTTTATAAACCAATCGTCGGCGAATATTCTAAATTTTCCGTTGTAGAAGTTTTCTATGTCGTGCAACGCTTTTCCTTCTGTTTCTGGCATGAAGAAATACAAATAAACAGTTCCGACATAAGCAAATGCCGCGTAAGTAGCAAATACTCCTGTTAATTTGAAGTTGGCTTCTAAGTCTATTAAAGTCTTGGCTCCAATAAATGTGATCAAGTAGTTCCAAGCGGCAGCAATTCCTTGAGAAGTACCTCGACTCCTGAAACATAAGGAAAGGTGGTTTAAATCGATTCGATCGAAACCAAGGTATGGCAACGGTCTAAAAAAGAAGTTGGGGTGGGGAGGGAAGAAGGAATACTTGATGCAATACCAAATAACAATTCACGTAGGCAATTAAGGGTAACTTATGTTGTTTCACGGTGCATTGGTGCCTCGGCTCTGTCATGCCGTGAAATTTAATTGTTAATAAATAAATGAAGAACCTGACTATATAATGCTTATAGAAGTTAAAGTAGCTTTGAACAATAACCTCGTATTGTTTAAAATACACACATCAAAAAAGTCTAAGCAACATGCATGATATTACAAATTTACCATTTATATTAATTAATTTCTAAGTATTTACTCACTCAAAGTGTATAGGTAAGTAAACTTTTTTGTTATTGATGACATACTGGCTGGTTGTAAAAAAAAAAATTCGATTATGTTGTTTTTTTTCATAAAATTCAAATGACTGCGAATTTGTTTGAATTTGAGTGCATGTTAATTGCTACGTTTTAGTCTTGATTTTATAATTTTACCAACCATTTAAATACAGTTGGCGACAAAATTGAATTGTTAGATATTCTTTACGTCATGGAGCGACGTCATTTGACGGCAGATGAAATGCAAAGAGCTGTAGGGATGTTGCAAGCGGGAAGTAATCAATCTCAGGTATCTCGACATTTTGGTATTCATAGAAGTGTTATTTGTCGTCTTTGGCAGCGCTACAATAATACAGGGGAACCCGCTGAACAGCATCCAGGCCGTAAAAGGAGTACAACCACTCGGCAAGACCGGTACATACAACTGACTGCAAGACGCCAGCCGATGTTAACCGCTCGAGAGATAAGTTTGAGGCTACAAAATTCAAGTGGTGTTGATGTAAGTCCCCAAACTGTGCGAAATCGACTGCATGAGTACGGCCTACGAGCTCGACGCCCTATCAGGTGCCCACCGATACGTCACGGGAGTCGCGCTCGTCGAAATGAATGGTGTAGAGAACGCATAACATGGACCCAGGAACAATGGGATAAAATTATGTTTTCCGATGAGTCGCGATTCGGGTTTAGGCCTGATACAAGAAGGGTGCGAGTGTACCGTCGACCCGGAAATACTGAAAGACTCAGGTGCGTTCAGGAAGTTCATCCATACAGCGGCTCAACAGTTATGGTATGGGCGGGTATTATGAAGAACAGGCGAACTGAGCTCGTTTTTGTAAATGGAAACATGAACGCTGAAAATTACGTTGAGGATATTCTCAGACCTTATGTCCATCCATTTGCACAAACCTTTGGCTCCGATTTTACGTTAATGCATGACAATGCGCGTTCACATACAGCTCGGCGAACCAGTGAATACTTGGCAACGGAGAACATCCAGGTATTGCCCTGGCCTGCACAATCGCCAGACCTCAACCCCATCGAGCACGCATGGGACATGCTCCAGAGACGTGTTTTGAAGGACTTGGACGGAGTGACAACAACCCTACAGCTGAAGGATTTGCTACAATTCCATTGGGAGCGAATACCGCAAGATGACATAAACAGTCTCATTAATTCAATGAATACTCGTTGCCGACAAGTTCTGAATAGCAGAGGAGGCCATACTTTGTATTAAATTGTCCTATTCTTTCACAATAAATTCATTTTCTTAAGAAATTTCAATTTGTAAAAAAAAAGTTTAGTTTCTTATGTACCTGTATATTCTAATATTGTTAATTTCTGTTATTAAAAGAACTGAAGAAAACAGCTGTTATTTTTACATCATAGAACCCTAAAAATATTATTTTAAAAATAAAATACAACGTTATAATTAAAATAAATGGTAAAATAAATTAATATAAATGGTAAATTTGTAATATCATGCATGTTGCTTAGACTTTTTTGATGTGTGTAGTTTGAGGGTATGTGCTAAGAGTACATAGATAATAAACTTTTCTAAAATTCCTGTAAAAGTTGATCGTTTGATGTAAATGGAGTCTGCCCATTACACCGTAACATACCATGACCGTGCTATGAACGTGTCGACAAAAAAATATTCTTTGTATTAAAACGTATTAGACTATGCCCACTAGACCGTTCCGTAGCCGGCCATTACCGTCGTTGTGGTACTTTACGTGCCTGATACGGTCCTAGCAGGTCATGGTATGGTGCGGTGTAGTGAGCATACTCTTTAATACCAAGTTTTCGCCACAGAAGGTGATTTTTAAGATAAGAGTTTTCTTCTTAAAACAACTCATAAAAAAAACTAATCAGTATAAATATACAATCAACTCACCTAAATGGAAATATTTCTCCAAGTAGAATCCATACGACATTCATTGCAGTAAACATTGTAAGTCCAAAGAGAAAGATTAAAGGCGCAACGCTTTTTTCTTTAGGGAAAGTGCTTGGATCATAAGAGAATACTTTATCGTCCAAGTAAAGGTAAGCATGGACACTGAGGCCGGTGCAACAAATGGCTGACCCGAGCATAGCTGATATTCCCACTTTTCGTTTACCAAGGAACTTAATGCACGCTATGACAACAAAACTTCCTATTAACGTTAATACTCCTACCATCACCTGAAACCAAAATTACAAGTTAAATATTCAACTTATAAAAATTCATTTACATTTAGCGTTATTTTTAGAAAACGTCGTCAACAGACATCATCATCATCATCCTCCTGCCCTTATCCCATATTTACTTGGGGTCGGCGCAACATGTATGCTTTTTCCATTCATCTCTGTTTCCTGTCATCTCAACATTCACTCCTTTCCTAGCCATATCTCACACAATCCATCCATCTCTTCTTCAGTCTACCCCTCCCCTTGTACCCATCCACTTCCATAGTTAATGCCTTCTTTACTTTCATCCCTACGCATTACATGTCCGTCGTCAACAAACAAAGATATAATAATATGAAGTAATGTTGAATTTGTAATGATGCAAGAGAGCCACACTCAAAAATGTTTTTGTCCATTAATAACAAAATGCTAGCTGAATATAGTAATTGCCTCGGTGTTAAAGCGGTCGTAAGTGTAAGCGACTGTCATCAGAGGTTATGACAGGGTCCATCCAATCTATCAATTTACCATCTAATCTACTTATGGTTAAGAAAGAAACTGAATTGAAATGAGGTCGCGGGTTTGAATTCCTCGCAGGGCAATTCTTTGTGTGATCCACATATTATTGTCCCGGTTCTGGTTATTCCTTGTGTCAGTTAAATTGATGTTTGTAAAGACTCCGCGTCTTGTACCTAATTCAGGAGTTGTTTTTTTTTGTCTTGAATGTTATCTCGTTTAATAAATTTTACTCTTCACTAAAATTTTAATCTTTATAAACTAATTAAATAAACTTACAATAATATCAACATTATCTGCCATACCCACAGCACCACATATATTGACCATATAAGGTTTAATAGGGTATAAACCACTCATTACGAAGAACGTGAAGTACATAAGGCTGAAGGATAACGGCCTCAAAGTTTCCTTACATAACATCACGATGTTGAACTTTACGAAGAATCTGAAAATATAGTGTAAATGTTAGACCGCTTTGGAAGATGTTATCAATACGTCCGTGAGATAATTAATCTACACTATAATGTTTAAATGATGTACTTAAACAAGTACATTGCTATGTATAGGTACCTACCCAGTAAATAACAATGTAAAGCGCTATGCTGGTTATGATTGCAGAAATATGAATGCTCTTGTCCAATTTCATAGTTGATGACCAGGATGGGAAAATTCTAAATAATGTTATCACTTTCCCATCATCTATTGTTTCGTGTCTAACCTGCCCTACATGTAATTCTCGTTTCTTAAAATGTGTCCTTAAAATTGTCACACAATAGGTAAGACAATTTGACAACTAAAAGTTAGCTTAACCAAATTTTTAACGATATTAAAGAACGAGAATTGACATGCTTTTTAAAGAATATCACCGATTGACTTTTTTAAAGTATTTCTGCTACGGAGCTGCCGATTTATATCACTACTTTAGTACTGCCCTTTTATCAATCATTTCTTATAAAAAATATTCTAACTTACCTTTTTACAAAGTTTATTTTATTGTGTTCACAATCTTTATTCTTCGTAGTACTTTCTGGTTCATTTGTGTTCTCTTCGTTAGTGTCTTTCTGTTCCTTGTAGCATATAACACAAGAGTCTATGGACTTTGAATAATGGACTAGTTCATCAAATTCTTCTCGAACGTTCTCTGGTGTAGTCCAACCACGAAGGTAGCACATTGATTTTAAAGCATCCTTGTCTCTGCCTTGTGATAACAACCATATTGGCGTGTCAGGTACCTGTTGATTAGAATAATGTTATAGTAAACTAGCTGACCCGTGCCCACTTCGTTAGGCAGTGAAAAATAAAACGGGTCACTTTTTTAAGCATATTTTATTAATGCTCCGCTCCTATTAGTCATAGCGTGATACTATATGGCCTATGACACTCCCCGATAAATGGACTATGCAAGACAGTATTTTTTTTTTAAATCGCTTTAGTAGATCCAGAGATTACCCCCTACAACGTCACAAACACATAAACTTTCCCTCTTTATAATATTATAGTATAGATTGGTCTGTGTGAACTAAATCACGAATTAGGTTAATAAAAAAAAAGTTATGTAGAATAGATACAAAAATAATACAGTTACTAAATACGATGATCATTCGAAAAAGTAATGGCTTCTTGTCGCTTAGTATCACTCCGTATTTTTATTCCATTACACATAGTTGAAATTCAATTCAAGGGCAAAAAAGTATTTAGAAATAATTTGTGGTTTCTTGCATTTAAATAACAGCAAGTGCTGCACGTTAAAATGGCAGCTACATTTTTTAAAACCTTAAATACTGTGATAATTATCACGGATAAAAAAAACCCGGGGCGATAAATGTAAAAAAAAATGAAAAATAACAAATTCTTGTAAAATTAAATAGCGTCTTTCATTTAAATACAATGTATGAATGATTTTCCTTATGAAACGATCACTGAGGCCATTATTACCGCCGTTTGAGCAAAATACAGTAAGTGCCTATAGTTTTTAAAACTATAAATTACATACTATGAACTAAATCATAATTTACCTTTTACCTTGATAATACCATTTAGTCTCGAACTACAATGGATCAACTTACTCAAAGAGTAAGAGACATTCGTCTGCTCATTTTGTATGCATAAAGCAAAAGAAAAAAAAGTATATTAAAGGTATGATTATCCGTAATCTAGTTCCGATAGTACAAGTTCTGTGTAAGTTAGGACTTGTTGGAGCTATTATACCTATTTCATCAAGTTGAAAGCCCAAGAGCAATCAAGGCCAATTATACCTTTAACCCGGCGTGAATGTGGTACAATAGGTATAAGTCAAGGATGTGGAGGGTCTTGATGACCCTATATTATTATTGAGGATATTGAAGCATTTACCCACTTTAAAAAAATTATAATGTTAGCTGTTTATGATTTAGCTACTCATTTAGGATTTTTAATAAAAAAACATACCAGATTGTGTAAACATGTTTAATAATATTAATTATACTAAACGTCTTAAAAATAATCAACTTTTTTAAAACTCTTTGTTACAAATCTAAAAAAACAACAAAAGCTTAAATTCTTCTTATTAATTAGTTTTTCTTTGTGAATATTAATGGTAACAAACTATTATAATTGTAAAAATCAGTACTAAATCAGTCTTACACCCTCTTAATCACCTCTTGTATCTGCACATTGTTTACAGAACGGTACAATGTGTTCTTCTTGTTCTCCAGCAATCATAATATTCTGACTGTGCTGATCTTGCCATCAAACTCACGCCAGGTGTTTGTCGGATAATATTTTCAGAACGTGTTCGCACTTGTTGCGTAGGTGCATTCTTGCACCATTGAGTTCCGTCTTTACCATAGTAAAATAAAGTGGGTACCTGACTATTCGACTGCTCAGGCACATTTTCTGTTAATTCCGGATTATTGGTGCTGTTTCGCAACTCACTTAGGGGTATATCGTCGCTATCACTATCACAAGCAGCATCTTGTTCAGTATCACTGCCACTGCGTTCACTTATATGATCTTCATCTTCGCTGCCTTCGGACATAAACTCGTTTTCGCTATCTGTCTCTGCCAGCATTCATTGTATACGCTCTTCGTGGTCCATTGTGTACAAAAATACCTTAAAATACGTATAAATTAATAAAACAATTACAACAACAACTGGCACAAAAGTATTACGTCGAAGTTGTGGAAGGGTCATATTTACCCTATTTGTCTTTACGCACGTCTATCTCCTTGCGCCTGCGGTGGCCGACTAAGCGGCGGTGTACAGAGGGGTGCGGGGTTCAACAGCTACAGCTACTGTGAATTGCGACATCGTACAACAGTAGGATAAAAAATTATAAACGAAATAAAATGTGTGGGGTCAAATTGACCCCGCCACATCCTCGCCGGGTTAATAATAACACCCCCTGATCACATCATTGTCCAAAAGCAAATAAACAATAGATTGGGATTTCTCGGACGCTAGTCTCAAAAAGACGTTTCGATACTGTCTTATATTCTCTTTAAGGCAATAAGACACGAAAAGTGGGCTTAGTCAGTAAGAGTCATACATAACCAGTTCAGCAATAGGCTGTTTGTGGGCTTTGTGGTACTCATGAGAGTTCCCGACTTCCTCTCCTATTAGAGTGCGAGAGGTTTGTTTATGTTAATCATTGTATGATAAAAAAAAATAGATTGTATAATTACTTACAACAAGAGCTGATAGCACCATGTTAATGAGCGGTACCGAGAGGCAGATGAGTGCAGCATTACGCCATTCCACGACAGATCCAAGCAGGTATGTTACTGAGATACCGATAGAAAGAAACAGCTGTGTTACTGTACATAACGCTCCTCGTATTGATGCTTCACTAGAACAATACTTTGTTAATTAAATTTTGACGGCCACGTTACAGGGCTTATATTTTTGATACAATCAGCCTCTACTTCCATACACAAATGGGTTGTAAGAGGCGACATTTTTTTATTATTTTGAGCTCGGTGGTAAGTCAACTAAAGGCTGCCTGAATTCGGACTACTGCATCAATGCAAAGATGAATCCTTGAAATAAACCCTGCCCATACCAATCCATCATGCAACCAGAAAGCTAGAAAAGTTTTCTTCTAACATTGGGGGACCTTGTAGGGAAACATTGGCCGTACATTGTATGAAATGTCTAGTACAAAATGCAACAAAATGGAAGAACCGAATATTCCACAAATTTTTGATAGTAATAATATTATACAATTAGCAAGGAGAGTAGGTATCCCACCTTGACTGTATAAGCTAACTGAATAATTTGTACAGTTTTGCTTGAACCATTGTAATCCTACTAATATTATAAATGCGAAAGTTTGTGCGGGTGTATGGATGGATGGATGTTTGTTACCCTTTCACGGACGAACTACTGGATGGATTTTGATGAAATTTGGAATATAGGTAGTTTAGGGTGTAGAATAACATTTAAGCTACCTATACAACGCGGGAGAAGCCGCGGGCATCAGCTAGTTACAATATATTTTTACCTGATTTCTCCTACGTAAGAAAACAGAGGTGCTTCCATAAAACCAGTCCCTAGTCCCAGCAAAGTATTCGCTAAGAATAACGAGGGTAGATTCCATGAGAAGTACATTAGAATCCAGGCTATCACATGAGGAATATTCACTAGAAATGTCGCTTTCTTCCGTCCAAAGTAGTCCACCACTGGTCCTGACATCAGAGCTCCAAAAGGTTGTGACAGAAATGGGACGCTACCTGAAAAAGATAAACATGAAACATATAAACGGTCTTTTGCTAAATTACTCCTAATATTCGAAAATAAGAAAGACAATGGAAAGAATTGGTACTCGAGGCGGTATTCGAACCCGCGTCTCTGGACCATACGCGTCCAGCGCAATGACCACTACGCCTAGTGCCTGTCATGATCAGATCCATTTTTCCATTGTCTTTCTTCTTTTCGGATTTTTCTAGTTATACTCAAGGGTTATAGGTAAAAAATTATATGTAATTTAATACTCCTAATATTATTTGACAAAACCTTATCGACGTTATAATCATCATCAATAAACATAAGCCTCATCCAAATAATCCCACCTTGTTCGATCCTAGTTCTCCCTCATCGATCAGTTTCTTGACGACCTAACTGGGTTGCTATCCATTGTGTGAAAGTGTGTACCTACATAGCCACTATTCCAGTACCTTTCAGCCCCGGGGGCTATCAGTTTTTCGCATCGCGCTATTTGGTCGCCACTTTAATCGGGCAATATTTAGCACTATGTGGGTCACGTTGGTTCTCATTTGGCATAATAATACCTATATTTGTCATATTTTTTAATGGCAAAGTATAGTTTCTTTTTGTAACCAAAGTTATAATAAAATTTATAAACACCAATGAGGTAATTATTACTCGGCTTAGTACACACAGCAACACATCAAGTTTAACATTTTCATTTGAAATTGTGTCTTATTTCAAGGTATTAAGGTACATGAGTGTCTAGGTTGATTAGTTGCTGTGTGTACCTAACACCTCAGATGTTATATTAAGATATCAATAAGGAAAAATATTTTAGTGGTTTAAAATTACAGGTTCTATCTACGTCTATGTAAACAAGGTTAATTGTTATACGCGGTTAAAATTATACTTTATAGATTTTCTTTTAAATATTTGGTTGACATAATTTGTTTGACATCATATTTATGTATGTTTATCCGTTGTCTAGTACCCATAGTACAAGCTTTGCTAAGTTTGGTACTACATGGCGTTGTGTGAATGTGTGAGGAATTTTTATTTATTTATTTTACATCGGTCAAAAGGCCATATCAATATTTTTACTTTGACCTAACCAGGTGTTTAATGTTCGATTCGGTTTGTTTGTATTCCTCAAGTTTTTGCCATCGGAGGCACGTTAAATAGGTAATCCTAAGCCGTTTGTGGCTCCAGCCACATCGAATCCCCAGTGGCCTTCCTCATTTAGATGGATTACACACGGCACAACCTGGACGCTGTCAGTATAGTTATACTTAGGTCTCTTTATTGCCCTCTATTTCACTGGGTGTTTATAAAGAGCAAAATTATTCAATTAATTTACTGTTCAATCAGTTGTCCATTTTAAATCAATCAAGTAGTATAACATTAAATATAAATTAACGACATCAATCAGGTTATTCCACTTTATATAATGTCGATTTACACGAAGAAACAAAACAGATAAAATCACTAAAATACAAGTACTAAACTCACGTGGTTCGCAACACGTGATTTTTATTCTCTATGGGCTCTTTCAATTTAGCCGTTTCGTGCCGTACGGCTGCCTTGCGGCGAACGCTCGACAATATAAATACTGCCGTACGGCAGTCGCGTCACATTCGTGTCGCCCACGCAGGATACCGCGTTACGAGTACATTAGGTATTTTAACGATATAAGTTATGTAAATGCCTACATACATTTTAACAATAAACGAAAATAAAAAATGATATGAGATTTGTTAATAATATAATAATAAGATTTTAAAATATTAACATTAAAAATACACAAAAATATTGAAATTAAAAGCAGAGTAATTTACGTAAATGGTACAGTAATTTATAATTAAATTAAAAATATAATATAAATTTTATATTACTTATCAAATTACTAATCTGGAAATATATTATTGATGTATTTTGTAAAAACAGAGGATTCCCTTATTCTCCTCTTTTGTTTAAATCAGTTAAAAAGGCCTATATAATTTGACTCTATCATAGGTACTGTATTCTCGTTTGCTTCCGGGACGTGGCATGGCGTCTAAGATGTCATTTATATTCAGATTTAATTAAGTTTTTTTAATAAAACTATAATTTGTACTTAATAAAAAAATCCTTTTCAAAAAATTCTTTATACTTAACTAGGTAGTCGTATTGAGCCAGAAATTATTTACATTTTAAACCTGTTAGTATTTTTGAAAAGCCTACCTATATCTATAAAAAAATTGTTAGTATATGGTAGTATATGGTTTCACAACAGGTTTTTGGAAGGTCTACTTGTAATTAAGATAAAATTATATTTTAATTTATGGACTAATCAAATTAAAAACTGTATACAATCATCATCATCTGAGTACTTTAAAAAGAGATAGAAGATACTATACGAGTATAAGAATAGAAGACCCGTAAGTGCAAGTGAGATAGATATAGAGAAATAGTATAGCCCTAAGACTCAGAAGATAACTCGATTTATAGGTCGTCGGTCCACCATGTGAGGGGTCCCTGTATTAGACTGTATTGATATTTGTACTTACCAAACCACGATGCTTGATGATCGGTGAGAGAAAGGCCTTCTTTAGCGTTAAGAAGATGAGGTATAGCTATAGTGACGAAACTGATAGCTGTACCTATCGCAAATAGGAGAAGATTTGGCGCCATACTTGCAACGAACTGCAACAATAACATTTAACATCATTTTTTTGTCCGTATGTCCTGTTGTATTCCTAATCTTACAAACATTAAGAATGTTTTATTATTCTACAATTCCTAAACGAAGTTTGCTTAAAGTGAACCTTGCGAGGCTGTAGACTTTATTTCTTAATCTATCTCAATCATCAATGGTCCTCTGCTGGACATTAGAATTAGCGTCACTCTATCCGGTACAGGCCCGCCTCATCCAACCACTCATCTCAGGTCATTCGGTCCACCGAACCATACCGTCATATCGCGGTCTCCGGTAGAATCCGTTTTAAATAAGACGGTAATATAACCATTTATACCATATATACCTATACTTATATTTATATCTATTCTATCTATACCACAGAAATCTAAATAAAAGGAGAAGTGGTATGACGGGGTTTTCGTCAAAACGCAATATGATTAGAACGATTATATAGCTAAAAATGGCTGTCACCTAGGTTTAGGTGTGTTTTGACAACGACCGGGATAACATATAAAATGCCGAGTTGTTCAGTGGTTGCCTGTAAAAATAAGAGCAATAAAAAAAACTTTATTAATAATGGAATCACTGACCATATGTTACTATATGTATTTTATTGTATTTACCTTTAAAATCATGAAAAAATAATCTTCGATGTCCTCACTATGTTATTTTCATGTTCGGACAATTAAGTACTATAATATTTTTGTAACATATACATTGATTCTCTTATGTTGTCTAAACTAGTCATTCAATGAATATGAAGCAATGAACTATGCGCTCAACGATATTACGTATGACAAGTGGTTGCTAACCGTGATCGCTCTAACAACCAAACGATAGTGACGACCCGTTCATGACTACGACTATCTATCGTTTTCGATAAAAAGTCGTGTATTGTAGGAATTTTAAATTGTAAAAGATTTATAGTTTAGTAAAAAAAAATTTTTTAAATTTTAAATTATGTTATTTCAATATAAGTATTACAATGTTGAAATAATACCCTAAATCAAAGGTGGAGTAAGTACTCTAGAACATAAAGGTTTAAAATGTTGATTACAGTGGTTTTTAAAGTTTTTTTTAAACGCTCATCTATTTATTAGCACACACATGCTTTTAACTGGTTTTATCAGATTTGCTTTAAATCAGTCTAATGTTCATCTATAAATCCCTACAGTCATGCTATTGTTTTAATCTTATCTAGGCGCAATATTGCTCGTGCATTTTGGCATGCGCTTGCACATGCTTGAATAAATGAACTGTACACCTTATAAATTATCGCTAGCTCTCCCTCACAGAGCCTTAGCTTTGTATGACAACAGTCAAAATGTTACAAACTGCTGCGACAATAAGGACGCAAAAGAAGTATGACGCTTGAGTTCCTTCAATCTGCGATATTACGACATCAGTTCTCGGATTAATTTGTTTCACGACATGTACGATCTTACACACAATGTCGTGAATATTATTTTACAAAAGTATTGTACAATTATATGTTATTATATTATACATATTTATATAAAAGTAATTATTATTTAAGTATATGATAAGTATTTAATTTTTAATAAAATATAAGTCTTGTCTATCGATAAATTTTATTAATTATTTATCGATAAGTTCAACGCCTAGCATAAATGTAATTTTTTTGAATGTAGTAGTTTTAAATTGTAGTAGTTCTTCTATCTAAACTTTTTGAAGTTTGTTTTATTTGTTTAAATATAGTAGCGCTGATTGGTTCGCTGTGACACCGTGTAAGGGAGATATTTCAAGGAAAAACGAGACAGAGTATTGCGTTCATTGATAATCTAGATGTAACTGAGAACAGTAGTCTATTCGTATATTCTATTGCTGTGTGTGTTAATAAAACTGGCGACATTAGGTTTCCATACAAAATGACATTCAGGGCACATCTCCTTTATTCAGATATCTGTGATCTATACTAATATTGTAAAGAGGTAAAGTTTGTGTGTTTGTGACGTTGTAGGGGGTAATTTCTAGATCTACTGAACCAGTTTTAAAAATTATTTCTGTGTTGAATAGTTCTTTTATCGGGGAGTGTCATAGTCTATATAGTATCACGCTATGACTAATAGGAGTGGAGCAGTAATGAAATATGTTTAAAAAAGGGACGCGTTTTATTCCCCGCCTAACGAAGTGGGCACGGGTTAGCTAGTTAGTTATAAAACACGAATACAGCCTGAAATCTAATTCAACAGACGATAGAATCAAACAATTATATTCCGCCAAATTTTGCTAAGTCGAGTTTTCGACATCCAAGATGGGGTGGTGACACCATGCTCTGTAACTATCACCACACAATTAACCAAAATAAAGTTTTTAATGTATTAAAAAAACAGTTAAGTTTAGTAATTTGTATACATGTGTGCCTTTTTCTTCGCATCACGTGAGCAACACGTTTTTTTACACATCAGTCTGTCGATCTTGTGATATAAGTATTAACTGGTTTTGCAACTTTATAATGAACATTGTATTATAATACTTGAGCCTTTACATAATATCCTACCAGTAAATATGATTTTTGGAAAGCTGTGGAAGAATTTAAATTCAAAATGTAAGATAGATATTTAACATTTTGAAATTACATTAGGAATAGAAAAATGCTGGCTTCGTAATCAACTAGTGGTTGAAGCAATCTTCATTCCTTTCTTAAAGTTTTGATAATCCACTCCAGATTATAACAAGTTCGTTGACCTAACAAAGTCTTGCGAAGAGCCGAACAATAGGATTAGCTTCAAGAGTGCGACATCAACTAATCTGTTGAATCCACTAGTCAGTGACAGTCTAGGCTATAGTTGCAAAACTTCTAAATAATACAGAATAATTCCGAAATATACCGATACTGATATACTTTAGGAATGTTTTAAAGGATCGCTGTCACCTGATTCGACCGGCATGATTCGGAATTTTTCCCGCCAGCATGTATAGTCTAGGCCGAGGTTTGAACCCCACAAAGAGTCTAAGGCACGTTTCTTAAATGTCTTGGGTTAAGGACCTTTCTTTCCACCCCAGTCCGTGTAAAGTACTAAAAGTCATAGCCGATCAATTACTTCGACCACAAACAAAACCTATTTAACATGTAGTATAGGTATTGTTTGAGGGCCTGGAACATCGAACAGAAACACCCATAAACGATACGACTACCTATTATAGAAACTACACTAATATAGACAGCATGTTTCGCCGAATCAAGAAACATTGTTCCTCTCCGTGTAATGACGGAGTAAGAATACAATATGTCACCACCCCATCTCATCCCATGAGTGTCGTAAAAATCGACTAACGGACTATCAGTGAATATTATGTTTACGAAATAAAAAGAAGGAAAACTTGAAATTAAACCCTATACCAATCCGTCTGGCCTGCGTGGCATTAGTAGGCCAAGTATCCCTCTGTCACGGGAGGAGGCCCGTCCCTGCAGTGGGACATTAATGGGCTGTTATGATGATGAAGAAACATGGTTTGGTTCGGCGAAACGTGCTATCTACGAATAATAACTTCTATTAGCAGTACTTTTTATTTTTGAAATTTGTATCCCATAATCATGGCAAAATGTGTCTTGGACTTTACTATTATTGTACTTAAATTTCCATCTGTGTATACCACATTTTATGCAAATAAACATTTTCATTTCATTATGTACCTAGTCATATCGTACTAGAATGATCCTGTTTGATGTTTCCCACCCATTATTTACATGTTTATGCATTCAATAAAATATCTTATCATAGTGAATCAAAGACTTGACTATACTAGTGAAATGCATTAAATTTCATGTAGTAAACACAGCAACACATCAAGTTAAACATTTTCATTTGAAATTGTGTCTTATTTCAAGGTATTAAGGTACATGAGTGTCTAGTTTGATAAGTTGCTGTGTGTACATAGAAGCCCTTGTAGTGAATGCATTCATAATTGCATGCAAACTAATAAACTCATATCACATAAGTAACAAAACAACATAATCATTATAAATTATTCTTATTAATCTTTGATCATAATATACAAATTAAATATCAGCAACATTGTTAACAAGTTTCTCATGACAGTAAATACTTTGGTACTGCATAAAATAAAGTAGGTAGTACTTTTTAATGAGTTTTTTTTAGAAACAAAGTTGTACGAGTAAAAAATAAGTTGTAAAAACACGTGATAAAGAAGTGACTATACAAATTGGATGGCGTTTGAGCTAAATTGTTTAGGTTGAAATAGTTTCATTAATTCATTCATTCATTACAGCCAATTAATGTCCCACTGCAGGGACGGGCCTCCTCCCATGACGGAAGGGATACTTGGCCTATTAATACCACGCGCTGGCCAGACGGATTGGTATAGTTGGTTGAAATATGAAGATGATGAAGGTAGCCGCTATTTTCTTGGACCTTAGTTCTGCCTTTGATACAGTACATCATGAGCTGCTTCTGGGCAAACTCGAACATTACGGAGTTAGAGGTATGGTTCTTGATCTTTTTAAGTCGTACTTAAGTAATAGACAGTCGTTTGTAGAAATTAGAGACTTGGATGATGAAAGCCATTACAAAACTTATAGATCCATAAGGCATAAAGTGACAGTAGGTGTTCCGCAGGGATCTATTTTGGGCCCTATTTTGTTTACCGTTTTCATAAATGATCTGTTTTGTTATTCTAAAACATTGAGTTCAAATCCAGAACTTGTAGTATTTGCTGATGATACAAATGCCATCATAAGTGCTAGTAACATAGATGTGCTAAATCAAAAAATTAATAATGCGCTTCATGACTTGCATGAGTGGTTTCAGGCAAATATGTTAAGGATCAATTCTAGTAAAACAAAAGTTATGTTATTTAAGTCGACTGCCAGAAACACTGATAACTTAGTCGTAAAATTATTAGGAGAAAGAATAGAGGTTGTGAATACTGTGAAATTCTTAGGTGTTAATATAGATTCTACAATGAGTTGGAAGACAGAATTAGATGCTTTACAGGAATCCATATCATCTTCTTGTTTTGCGCTCAGAAGTTTGAGAGACGAGGTTAGCATCGATCAGTTAAAGACGGTATACTACGCTTTGGTTGAGTCAAGGCTTAGATACAGTATACAGTTTTGGGGCAATAGTTACAAATATAATTGTGAAAAGGCGTTTGTGATCCAAAAGAGGGCCGTAAGAACTATAGTCCGCATTCCTCAGTGGGAATCGTGTAGAGATCATTTTAAGAATCTGTCCATCCTGACTGTCCCTTGTCTGTACATATTTACTGTTCTAAGCCAATTGTCTAAAAACATTGCTGATTTTGAAACTGCTGACGAAAGAGTAATTAGGGAAAACACAAGGAATCTTAATTTAAAAGGTACCTTTCGGCCATTTTTAAATATTTTTTTAACACTGTGCACGGTATCAGGGCATCAAATTGTTCAACTGTCTGCCAATAGAAATAAAGAAAGAGGTTTATTCTTTACATGTATTTAAGAAAAAACTACGGATTTTTCTTCTAGACAAATTATTTTATTCAGTGGATGAATTTACTGGCATGACTTGTTTTTGATAATATTAGGTAAACTTAAAGACAAAGATGGTATTGTATTTTATTATTGTATTTTTATTTTATTTGTTTGATTATAGTAATTTATTTTAATTTTATTCTAATACTTAATTAATTTAATTTGACATATTGTAATTGTTTTTATTGTTTTATCCTTTTTTTTAATATGTATGATGTGTTTATTAAATTTTTTTTTTTTTTTATATATATTATGTATTTTTTATGTGTATAATTCTTCTTCAAACACAATTGTAAGATATTGTTAATGAATAAATAAATAAAATAAATAAATAAATAGTTTAAAAATAAATATCTATAGCTCATAGTGTGTTGTGGAGGCACAAGAGCCCGCAAGGTGGCCTATGTCCAGCAGTGGGCGTACATAGGCTGATATGGATGGATAGTGTGTACCTATTAGAAATGACTTCGCAGAGGTCTCGGGTTCGATTCCCGCTCAATGCAAATCTTTCTGTGCATGAACATGATTGTTTGCATTGGTCTGAGTGTTTCTATGTATAATATGTACGTAATTAAAAAAATGTCAAGTACCCATAGTACAAGCTCTGCTTAGTCTGGGACTAGATGAGGTTGTGTAAATGTGTGAGGATTATTTATTTATTTAACTGAACTATGACAAACTTATCAAAATTCTACTTATAGACCCTGACCATCTCATGAATTAAATGTAAAAAGGTTTCATAAGCTATTAAGTAGGTAATAGCTTAACCACTTTATTTTAATAATATTTAAATTATTATTTATCCTTTCTGAAAGGATAATTTTAAAGGCTATACCTACATACATGATTTGATAAAATATAGTAAAGAGAAAAGCCTTTATCCTACACTAATAGAGTCCTACCTAGATGATTAATATGCCTTTCTTACGAAAACTATAAGTTCATAACAGCCCATTAATGTCCTACTGCAGGGACGAGCCTCCTCCCGTGACGGAGGGATACTTGGCCTACTAATACCACGTTGGCCAGACGGATTGGTATAGGGTTTAATTTCAAGTTTTTCTTCTTATTACTTTGTAAAGATAATATTCACGAATAGTCCCTTAGTCGGTTTTTACGACACCCATGGGATGAGATGGGGTGGTGACATATTGTATTCTTACTTCGTCACCACACAGATAATTATTATAAAATTATAAATAAATGATTACTGACCTGTGCTGTTATAGATCTTAACCTGCTCACAGGCAAACTACTTTCACGCATTTGTGATATATTGAAAACCATTTTGAAATCACTTTATTACTTAACCAATACTAAATAAAATAATATTTACAATTTAATTTGTATAACACAATACAATATGTAAATACAATAATACTTTTAATATTTAAATAACAAGTTTATTTAATATAATTCTTTGAATAATTTTTGTACTTTTGTCTAGGCAAACACGCCATAACTGGGTAAGATCGCTTAGTCAACTGAATACAAATTAGATAAAAAAGGCGGAGTTAAAAAGTTTCTTTTCAATTTTCAAGCTGAGAAGTGAGGAGTCTGATAGACTCCAAGTAGGTAGTTATGTGACTGAAATAAGAGGTAGGTAACTAAGGATTAACAAAAAAAGTTTTGCCTTGTTATACATATTATTTTTTTAAGATTCTGCCATAATCTTGTCTTAGTGACTGGCACATAATTATTTTAATTTTATCGTAAAACAAATGGCAGTTGAAAATGTGTTACGATTATGTTTTTATTCTCTACCCTACTTTTTAGCAAATTATCTAATATAAACATTTTTATATTTTTTTAATTGTTTGCCAAGGCCACGAAGCAATACAAAAAAAAAGCATTTTTATAAATTTAAGTATTCATTTTTATTATTATTATTATATATTTTTAATTCACTTTTTAATACATATTTACTTTTTATACAAGTTCCTGCAATTAGGACGAAACACATCTCGTGCACGAGATTTAAGTAAAACTAGTTCTACGAGTATATTGTATAATTGTAATACTGTTCTATTCGAAAGTAATGTTTTATACTGCTAACAGCTAAAAAAACACTTATTCACAACTAAGCATTAGTTTGTACACTATCACACATAACTGTTTATGTGTAGCCTCTGTAGGCGAACATACTTATTCTAAACATGTTTATTTCCTTACTATGATAACAAATAATCGGTTTTAAACTTTCGCGATTTGTTTTGTATTATTGCAGAGGGACAGTCCCTCCGCGACCATAGCCTTGGCATGTCAACCGAAATGTCAGAAAAAAACTGAGGTTTTTATATCTTAATTATATTAGTAGGTATATACCGTGAGGTGTGGTGACGGAGACTCTCCGTGTGGTGACGAAGTAAGAATTCAAAATGTCACCACCCCATCTCACCCATGGGTGTCGTAGGAACCGAGTAAGGAGCCAACGTGGTATTAGTAGGCCACTCTTTTGATCGAGTTACCTTAAACGCAATATGTCAATGAAGTGTTATTGCCTAAAAATAAGATAAAACTGTTTGCCTTGAGTGAGTAATGCCGATGAAGCTGCATGTCTGAAATGTAGAGTTAAATAAGAAGCACATTGCCTAAATTTAATTTGACTATAACGCAGTTTCCGTGTGGTGACGGAGTAAGAATACAATATGTCACTACCCCATTTTATCCGATGGGTGTCGTTAAAACCGACTAAGGGACTATCCGTCAATATTATCTTTACGAAATAAAAAGAAGGAAATCTTGAAATTAAACCCTATACCAATCAGTCTGGCCAGCGTGGTATTAGTAGGCCAAGTATCCCTCCGTCATGGGAGGAGGTCCGTCCCTGCAGTGGGACACTAATAGGCTGTTATGATGATAAGGCAGTTTGCCTGAAATACAAGATTACTAAGAGGACTGTTTGCTCTAAACGAGAACTGACAATGAAGCAGCATGGGTAAAATGACTATGAAATGAAATACTATAATAAAGGAGATGGTTTTTTTTGTCCGGCCCACGACAAATTGTGACGTTTACCAGTGAAAATGATAATATTAAAATTAGTTTTTATCCACTTTGTTCAACGAATTGAAACAATTCAACTGATTTTGTCTCATTTGTTCTAAATATTCAACTAGCTGATGCCCGCGGGTTCACCCGTGCCGCAGCTGGTTGATGTTGGCAGTAGGTTTGATTTCCATCTGTCATTGCAGGGTGGCTTTTAAAGGCTGTTGTAAGAGGTATTTCAAATTAATGTGTATTTTAAGGACCTCACGCGGTATTTTTAAAATAAGCTAAATTTTTTGACCACGATTTCGTCAAAGCTGAACCGACTACCTTTTTTAATGCGAATATTCGCCTGGTTCGTCACCATCTAGTTACAGATCTTGTTCATGTATTATTAATTTTACCGGTTTATATTAATGTAACGGGTAAAGTCATTAGTTATTAAATAGATAATAATAAATTAATTTTCAATACTTAGGTAGGTAATCATATAATTATGTTTTTGGTAGAGGGTTTAAGACTTTGCTCATGCGCAATATAGGAATTATGATGATGAATTAATATATTTAAAAAAAAATTGTATGGTTGTATGTGACTCATGTCGCACTTATTGTTTCATTATTAATCATCTAACTCTTAATAAATCGTATTGTTTTGAAGAATTCTTTCTCTTTCATTCAAACATTCTCATCTTCTGTGCATGAAAACAGTACCTAAGTATTTGTCTCCTATTGAATTTCATCTATCTTTGGCGTTTTGTGAATGTATCTCTATCTCTCGCTAGTTGGTCCTTAGTAATAAATAATAATAATAATAAATAATCCTCACACATTCACATGTCGCCACCTAGTCCCAAACTAACTAGACAACTATTTGACTAAGGATCGTGGTTACAGGAATCCTTTAACCTAACGAGTCGTCTCCATTGTTTGCGGTCCAGCATAAAACTCACCACTTGGTAGAAATGGGAGGAGGAGGTGGCCTCATTAAGGTCAGTCTTAGTGGGCGTTCGGCCTCGTGATATTTTGCCTTCCGTAATTTTCTTGTGATTAAATGAATAAATATTAAATCTTTATAAAAAATGTTCCAACTACCCTGCTCTAAAAGCCGTCTTTTCTAAAAGTCAATTATTGGTATGTTATCATAACAGCCCATTAATGTCCCACTGCAGGGACTCAAACTCAAACTCAAATTGGGAGGGCTACTTGCCCTACTAATACCACGCTGACCAGACGGATTGATAAAGGGTTTAATTTCGAGTTTTCCTTCTTTTTATTACGTAAAGATAATATTCACGGATAATCCCGAAGTCGGTTTTTACGACACCCATGGGATGAGATGGGGTGATGGTGACTTATTGTATTCTTACCACACGGAGATACTACACTAATCATTCACATGGAACTTTTAAAATACCAATCAAGAAGATTGGTACGAGGTTTATCGTCTACATTTTATTCTTTTTGTTTTGTTTTTCCAACAAAATTATACCTTCTTTTGACCTAAATATCAGCTGATCATTTTTATTAAAACTTAGAAAAAACATGGCACACATAAAAAAGACTATTTAACTCCAAAAATCACATGTCCCCACTTTAAATGACTTGTACCTACCTAACCACTACAATAGTTTCAAGCCTACCACACCGCCCTTGACTGTAACCTTGGTAGGTACGAGTATCATTACCATGTACTTAATGAGGAACAAGCGTGATGAATCTCCATACCAAGTGATGTGTTATAATTGTTGTTTAACATAAATAATATATTAAAAAATGGAGGTAAAGTAAAATACATATAATTTTTTACCTGTTATGCTTAGGTATAACTAGAAAAATCCGAAAAGAGGAAAGACAATTATGGAAAAAATTGATACTCGAGGCGGGAATCGAACCCGCGTCTCTCGGACATGCGACATAGGTAGACCGAGACCTCTCATGTCTGTTTATTTACTAAGGATAAAACACTGCAAATCCTGCGTATTTGACATTTGTTGCATTTATCCTGCGTATTTGACATTTATTGCATTCATAGTTGATTATGAGTAAGGTAGTATTCTGTACCGTTGACATTTTACTGGTCTTCCCGGAATGCCTCAGAAACCTCTTACCATTTTTACCCTCGGGAACTTCTTCTCTAGGGTAACCTACTTCCGCTCTTTACTCGAAAACCTGTTTCTTCTTCACTTCACCAAACATTTAAAACGGTTCAGGCGTTTGTCGAGTTATGCGCTTGCCAAGATATTTTGCGGTTCATTTTTATATTATAGATGTCTATAAGTTGTTAATAAACCGACACTTAAAAAATTACAATCCTGAGCAGTCCGATGTGACTAACTAAAGACTGGTTTAAAGGGTCGATCTCCAAATCGGGCGTATTCGTGTGATCGCTCTGGTGCTTTTCAGATCTTGATATTTTTTGGTAATTATGTATCTTATTGAAAATAAGGATATTAAAATATTACATTTTTACTATTGGCCTTCATTTTTGACAAATAGTTATGGAAATATTTAAGTTCAAACATTTTCGCGTCCAGAGCAATCATGATAGGCGCTAGAGCGATCATAAATGGTGAAACAAAAATAATAAAATTGTTATATTAGATATAAGGGTTCAATTTTTTCTAAATCGGTACGCTGTCCTAAAAATGAACAAGTTTCCAACTGATGAGCTCTCAAAAAGCTATCCCCTAAACATAAAATCATATAATCTTTAAAAATGACTAAATAAATAATATAACAATTTTATTATTTTTGTTTCACCATTTATGATCGCTCTAGCGCCTATCATGATTGCTCTGGACGCGAAAATGTTTGAACTTAAATATTTCCATAACTATTTGTCAAAAATGAAGGCCAATAGTAAAAATGTAATATTTTAATATCCTTATTTTGTGAGCATCAAGATGGCGGGATCAAGTCTCCAATTCAAAATATAGCACCTGAAGGCTTTTGTACTACATATGTACTAATTGTACCCTAAAGCACACATTTGTACCTCTTAGGGTTAAGGTAGTATGCCTAAACTTACCTGGACCCGCTACTTTGATGTCAAAGTGGCTGGACCTTCTGCAGCGCTGCTCAGAGACTGGAAATTCACACACGAAGGTTTAGTACTGTATATGTACATATATGTACTCAATTTCCAATACAATTGTAAGTGCCAAATAAAAGTTATGCGATTTAAACATTGGTCCCGCCACTTTGATGTTTTATGTTATAGCTGAAAACATATGAAAATCGTTAGATCTTGAGTAAAATCAAATGTGTATGTTTAGTACGACCTGAGTACAAAAACATATATAAATTTCATATGTATAATCTAAGTACTTTAAAAATATCTTTCATTCATCGTTATTTTATTTCCGAATCTCGTTATTTTCATAGAATTGGAGAGGTTTATGCACTAATATTATAAAACAATTTAATTTTTTTTATGTTATTTTTTTTCCAAATCCTAAAAATCAGCTGAAGAAATGATTCAAAATCAAATATTATCATGCCGTGTCTCAGGATGTAATGGAAGTAAAACAATATCTTACTCACTATCATCTACTATATTTTTTGGACTTAACGATTTGAAAAAAACAAACATATTTGAAATTCCGAGAAAAATTAACTTAAAGGGAAAATACTATACTATTTTATCTGTAATAGAGTTCATAGCTCCTCCTACATCTAGCGGCATCGGGCATTATCGTGCTCATATTTCTCGTTTAATTGGTAACTGGGAGTGTTACGATGACTTAAAGACGAAAGTTACGAAGAGTCCAACATACATAGTGCCTAATTGCTTAATATATGTACAATAATAAGTCTTATTAAACTTTATTTTTACATTTAAGTTAGTTTAATCATTATAACACAAAAAGTAGCAGTTATAATTGAAGTTAGATAATATAAATACATAATAATATTTTTGTTGTTTCATTTCTGCATAAAAGTGTTCATTTCAAATATAACGATGAAAGATAGATAACTTTTAAAGTACTTATATTATACATATGAAAATTATATATGTGTTTGTACTTAGGTCGTACTAAACAAACACATTTGATTTTACTCAAGATCTAACGATTTTCATATGTTTTCAGCTATAACATAGAATAACAAAGTGGCGGGACCAATGTTTAAATCGCATAACTTTTATTTGGCACTTACAATTGTATTGGAAATTGAGTACATATATGTACATATACAGTACTAATCCTTCGTGTGTGAATTTCCAGTCTCTGAGCAGCGCTGCAGAAGGTCCAGCCACTTTGACATCAAAGTAGCGGGTCCAGGTAAGTTTAGGCATACTACCTTAACCCTAAGAGGTACAAATGTGTGCTTTAGGGTACAATTAGTACATATGTAGTACAAAAGCCTTCAGGTGCTATATTTTGAATTGGAGACTTGATCCCGCCATCTTGATGCTCACCTTATTTTCAATAAGATACATAATTACCAAAAAATATCAAGATCTGAAAAGCACCAGAGCGATCACACGAATACGCCCGATTTGGAGATCGACCCTTTAAACCAGTCTTTAGTTAGTCACATCGGACTGCTCAGGATTGTAATTTTTTAAGTGTCGGTTTATTAACAACTTATAGACATCTATAATATAAAAATGAACCGCAAAATATCTTGGCAAGCGCATAACTCGACAAACGCCTGAACCGTTTTAAATGTTTGGTGAAGTGAAGAAGAAACAGGTTTTCGAGTAAAGAGCGGAAGTAGGTTACCCTAGAGAAGAAGTTCCCGAGGGTAAAAATGGTAAGAGGTTTCTGAGGCATTCCGGGAAGACCAGTAAAATGTCAACGGTACAGAATACTACCTTACTCATAATCAACTATGAATGCAATAAATGTCAAATACGCAGGATAAATGCAACAAATGTCAAATACGCAGGATTTGCAGTGTTTTATCCTTAGTAAATAAACAGACATGAGAGGTCTCGGTCTACCTATGTCGCATGTCCGAGAGACGCGGGTTCGATTCCCGCCTCGAGTATCAATTTTTTCCATAATTGTCTTTCCTCTTTTCGGATTTTTCTAGTTATACCTAAGCATAACAGGTAAAAAATTATATGTATTTTACTTTACCTCCATTTTTTAATATATTATTTATGTTAAACAACAATTATAACACATCACTTGGTATGGAGATTCATCACGCTTGTTCCTCATTAAGTACATGGTAATGATACTCGTACCTACCAAGGTTACAGTCAAGGGCGGTGTGGTAGGCTTGAAACTATTGTAGTGGTTAGGTAGGTACAAGTCATTTAAAGTGGGGACATGTGATTTTTGGAGTTAAATAGTCTTTTTTATGTGTGCCATGTTTTTTCTAAGTTTTAATAAAAATGATCAGCTGATATTTAGGTCAAAAGAAGGTATAATTTTGTTGGAAAAACAAAACAAAAAGAATAAAATGTAGACGATAAACCTCGTACCAATCTTCTTGATTGGTATTTTAAAAGTTCCATGTGAATGATTAGTGTAGTATCTCCGTGTGGTAAGAATACAATAAGTCACCATCACCCCATCTCATCCCATGGGTGTCGTAAAAACCGACTTCGGGATTATCCGTGAATATTATCTTTACGTAATAAAAAGAAGGAAAACTCGAAATTAAACCCTTTATCAATCCGTCTGGTCAGCGTGGTATTAGTAGGGCAAGTAGCCCTCCCAATTTGAGTTTGAGTTTGAGTCCCTGCAGTGGGACATTAATGGGCTGTTATGATAACATACCAATAATTGACTTTTAGAAAAGACGGCTTTTAGAGCAGGGTAGTTGGAACATTTTTTATAAAGATTTAATATTTATTCATTTAATCACAAGAAAATTACGGAAGGCAAAATATCACGAGGCCGAACGCCCACTAAGACTGACCTTAATGAGGCCACCTCCTCCTCCCATTTCTACCAAGTGGTGAGTTTTATGCTGGACCGCAAACAATGGAGACGACTCGTTAGGTTAAAGGATTCCTGTAACCACGATCCTTAGTCAAATAGTTGTCTAGTTAGTTTGGGACTAGGTGGCGACATGTGAATGTGTGAGGATTATTTATTATTATTATTATTTATTACTAAGGACCAACTAGCGAGAGATAGAGATACATTCACAAAACGCCAAAGATAGATGAAATTCAATAGGAGACAAATACTTAGGTACTGTTTTCATGCACAGAAGATGAGAATGTTTGAATGAAAGAGAAAGAATTCTTCAAAACAATACGATTTATTAAGAGTTAGATGATTAATAATGAAACAATAAGTGCGACATGAGTCACATACAACCATACAATTTTTTTTTAAATATATTAATTCATCATCATAATTCCTATATTGCGCATGAGCAAAGTCTTAAACCCTCTACCAAAAACATAATTATATGATTACCTACCTAAGTATTGAAAATTAATTTATTATTATCTATTTAATAACTAATGACTTTACCCGTTACATTAATATAAACCGGTAAAATTAATAATACATGAACAAGATCTGTAACTAGATGGTGACGAACCAGGCGAATATTCGCATTAAAAAAGGTAGTCGGTTCAGCTTTGACGAAATCGTGGTCAAAAAATTTAGCTTATTTTAAAAATACCGCGTGAGGTCCTTAAAATACACATTAATTTGAAATACCTCTTACAACAGCCTTTAAAAGCCACCCTGCAATGACAGATGGAAATCAAACCTACTGCCAACATCAACCAGCTGCGGCACGGGTGAACCCGCGGGCATCAGCTAGTTGAATATTTAGAACAAATGAGACAAAATCAGTTGAATTGTTTCAATTCGTTGAACAAAGTGGATAAAAACTAATTTTAATATTATCATTTTCACTGGTAAACGTCACAATTTGTCGTGGGCCGGACAAAAAAACCATCTCCTTTATTATAGTATTTCATTTCATAGTCATTTTACCCATGCTGCTTCATTGTCAGTTCTCGTTTAGAGCAAACAGTCCTCTTAGTAATCTTGTATTTCAGGCAAACTGCCTTATCATCATAACAGCCTATTAGTGTCCCACTGCAGGGACGGACCTCCTCCCATGACGGAGGGATACTTGGCCTACTAATACCACGCTGGCCAGACTGATTGGTATAGGGTTTAATTTCAAGATTTCCTTCTTTTTATTTCGTAAAGATAATATTGACGGATAGTCCCTTAGTCGGTTTTAACGACACCCATCGGATAAAATGGGGTAGTGACATATTGTATTCTTACTCCGTCACCACACGGAAACTGCGTTATAGTCAAATTAAATTTAGGCAATGTGCTTCTTATTTAACTCTACATTTCAGACATGCAGCTTCATCGGCATTACTCACTCAAGGCAAACAGTTTTATCTTATTTTTAGGCAATAACACTTCATTGACATATTGCGTTTAAGGTAACTCGATCAAAAGAGTGGCCTACTAATACCACGTTGGCTCCTTACTCGGTTCCTACGACACCCATGGGTGAGATGGGGTGGTGACATTTTGAATTCTTACTTCGTCACCACACGGAGAGTCTCCGTCACCACACCTCACGGTATATACCTACTAATATAATTAAGATATAAAAACCTCAGTTTTTTTCTGACATTTCGGTTGACATGCCAAGGCTATGGTCGCGGAGGGACTGTCCCTCTGCAATAATACAAAACAAATCGCGAAAGTTTAAAACCGATTATTTGTTATCATAGTAAGGAAATAAACATGTTTAGAATAAGTATGTTCGCCTACAGAGGCTACACATAAACAGTTATGTGTGATAGTGTACAAACTAATGCTTAGTTGTGAATAAGTGTTTTTTTAGCTGTTAGCAGTATAAAACATTACTTTCGAATAGAACAGTATTACAATTATACAATATACTCGTAGAACTAGTTTTACTTAAATCTCGTGCACGAGATGTGTTTCGTCCTAATTGCAGGAACTTGTATAAAAAGTAAATATGTATTAAAAAGTGAATTAAAAATATATAATAATAATAATAAAAATGAATACTTAAATTTATAAAAATGCTTTTTTTTTGTATTGCTTCGTGGCCTTGGCAAACTTTTTTTTACCTGTTATGCTTAGGTATAACTAGAAAAATCCGAAAAGAGGAAAGACAATTATGGAAAAAATTGATACTCGAGGCGGGAATCGAACCCGCGTCTCTCGGACATGCGACATAGGTAGACCGAGACCTCTCATGTCTGTTTATTTACTAAGGATAAAACACTGCAAATCCTGCGTATTTGACATTTGTTGCATTTATCCTGCGTATTTGACATTTATTGCATTCATAGTTGATTATGAGTAAGGTAGTATTCTGTACCGTTGACATTTTACTGGTCTTCCCGGAATGCCTCAGAAACCTCTTACCATTTTTACCCTCGGGAACTTCTTCTCTAGGGTAACCTACTTCCGCTCTTTACTCGAAAACCTGTTTCTTCTTCACTTCACCAAACATTTAAAACGGTTCAGGCGTTTGTCGAGTTATGCGCTTGCCAAGATATTTTGCGGTTCATTTTTATATTATAGATGTCTATAAGTTGTTAATAAACCGACACTTAAAAAATTACAATCCTGAGCAGTCCGATGTGACTAACTAAAGACTGGTTTAAAGGGTCGATCTCCAAATCGGGCGTATTCGTGTGATCGCTCTGGTGCTTTTCAGATCTTGATATTTTTTGGTAATTATGTATCTTATTGAAAATAAGGATATTAAAATATTACATTTTTACTATTGGCCTTCATTTTTGACAAATAGTTATGGAAATATTTAAGTTCAAACATTTTCGCGTCCAGAGCAATCATGATAGGCGCTAGAGCGATCATAAATGGTGAAACAAAAATAATAAAATTGTTATATTATTTATTTAGTCATTTTTAAAGATTATATGATTTTATGTTTAGGGGATAGCTTTTTGAGAGCTCATCAGTTGGAAACTTGTTCATTTTTAGGACAGCGTACCGATTTAGAAAAAATTGAACCCTTATATCCTATAAGGGTTCCATTTTTTCAAAATCACTTCGTTGTCCGTCTGTGCGTCTGTCTGTCTGTCTGTCAAGACCATTTTTTTTTTTGGTCAAAAAAAGACAACTCCCGCACTAGGGATCATGCCCTGTGTCGCGGGGACTTTTACAAACATCAATTAACGGACACATTTATCACCCAGACTCAGGACAATAATTTGTGGATCTCACAAATTATTGTCCTGCGTGGGGATCGAACCCACAACCTCATGCGCGGCAGCCGCTGGCTTTACCGGCGCGCCACCGAGGTCATCTCAGGAACGCGTGGAGGTATCAGGCTAAAATTTTCAACAAATATTATTAGTGATGAGACGTGACGTCATCACAATTTGGTGTTGTTATTGTTACTTTGTTGTCCGTCTCTCTGTCGAGACCATTTATCTCAGGAACGCGTAGAGGTATCAAGCTGAAATGTTTACCAAATACTAAGGTCTGTTGTTTTTTAGTGCTGTAAAAAAATCAAACTTCTAATCTAACGATATCAAGACATATAGCCGTTTATGTCGCAAATTTTCGATGAGCAAAGGGCATAAAGCTACAGGGTACTTCCAGTCTACATACAAACTTGAAATTTGGCATGAAGCAAGGTCTTACAGTGCATGTAAAGGAAAACTTCCGAAAACTTGAAATTTTGACTTCCATCATATTATATTTTGATAATTTCGTCATAGTCATACCTAATAATTTTGACAGCTGAGTCACGTGACTAGTGACGCCATAGAATTTTGGTCACGTGACACGTGACGTCCTAGAATTTTGACAGATGAGTCGTGACGTCATAGAATATTGGCGGGAAAATATTTTTGCAGGGGAGTCGTGACGTCATAGAATTTTTGACAGATGAGTCGTGAGCGTGACGTCACAAAAATTTTGACAGCTGAGTCGTAACATTTGTCGTTGTAACAATCTGGTATTATTACTTAAAGTAGTTTTATAACGTACAATTATTGCAAAATATCATCTCTCTGGTCTTTCAGACAGAGCAATCATAGCCATAGCGATCAAAAAAAGTCATAAAAGCATTAATATAGCCCAAAATAAAAACAGTAGAAAGTTCTGTTTACGTCTCATAAAGAACATCGTTACTATCACTTAATTCACTTAATAAGCACATTTACAACCTTACTACTTAATTTAAGAAACATGCCATATCAATCATCAAATTCGAGAACCAAACCCAGATAAATCATAAACTTACCTTCGCAATGTGGGAGCGCGGGAACGTGGAATACACGTATCATCCTCTGAGATTAGACCACTACTGCCACTACCCCGCAGAAGGGGAATAGAGTTTCTATTTCGTAAAACAAGGGATGAGCGCGATGTTTTACTCCAGCGCAGAGCGATGAGATAAAATGCCAGGTCATGACGATAAATTTAAATTGTGCCAAAAATATTGTTAATATAATTTAAAAAAATATATTACAATGAAGATTAACTATTTGTTATGTAATATAAAATAACATTGGACATATGAACCTTCTCAATAAAAAGTTACACAATGTTTTCTCATTCAATCGGAAGTTAGGTCAACCCAGAGCAATCAGGATTTTAGGGTTTATGATTCTTTTTAAAATATTTATAACAATCTAATTCATAATTTCAGCCCTGCACCACATAGATTAGACACCAAACTGTACGTAAAAAAATGTAATGAAAACTTTTATCGATTTCAAAATGGGTTTCTCCAGTCCGACACGATAAAAAATGCCTCTGGAGATCTACCCTAAAATTGAATCCAGAATCTTGAATCAAACTTAATGTAAATATTATTTATAGACATGCCAGTGGTATAAGATTAAATATTAAAAAAAGTATATTAAAATGTTTGAAGAAAATCCAGAAAAACATCGTTTTTGGAAATGAAACAAAATAATTGTAAACATATTTTCTAATCTTAATCATAGCTTAAAACTATCTTTATTCTATAATAAATTACTTTTCCTTTTTTGATCTTTTAAATTTATTAATAAACCAATCGTCAGCAAATATTCTATGTTCTCCATTATAAAATTCTTCTATCTCTTGTAAAGTTTTTCCTTCTGTTTCCGGCATGTATAGATATAGATAGATAGTGCCAAGGTAGGCAAATGCAGCGTAGATAGCGAAAGCTCCTGTTAGCTTGAAATTTTTCTCTATATCGATAAGAGTTTTGGCACCGATGAAAGTCACTATGTAGTTCCAAGCTGCTGCTATGCCTTGGGATGTTGCACGACTCCTGAAGAAGAAAATTGGTTATAGAGAAATATGTTATAGCTTTTCTGAGATTACCTATGAAGCAAGGTTTAATATAACTTAAAGTTTACAAAGGACAAACACCTCTTTCATATTTGCTAAGCAATTGACGAATTTGGATGTTGCTGGGTAACGGTGTTTCCGTTGCCGGATAAAGAATTTTGAAGAATTCCGAAATCTCTCTGCGTTAAAAACTTGTGTTTGTAGGAATTTTTTAAATCTAGGTTGTTCTTGAAACTAAAATATGCTTTTTGTATTATTCTTATTTGCCAAGATCTAAGTAAATAAAATCAGTAACGCATTGGACAGCTTTAAAAATATAATAATAAGATTCATTGACTCACCTGAATGGAAACACTTCACCAAGTAAAACCCAAGACACATTGATGCTCGTAAACAGCGCAAGTCCATAGAAAGCAAGTAATGGAATCAGACTTTTCTCTTTTGGAAAAGTTTTTGGATCATAAGAGAAAACTGTTTCGGGCAAACTCGTTGCAGCATATACACAAAGAACTGTACAACAGATGCCACTAGCAAACATGGCTGGTACTCCAATCATGCGTTTTCCGAGGAATTTGATCCCAATTATGACTATGATACTTGCAACTAAAGTTAAAATGCCCACCATTACCTGAAAATTAAAATACTTTTAATTAAGACGTAATTGAAACCTGGTTCTGTCGTCTCTGCCTACTCCGGACGGGATAAGGCTTGAGTTTATTTATGTATGTTGAAACCATATGAACCTTCACCGTTTTACAAAGCTTTGACCTGGTAATCTGTCAGCCTTTCTGGGTCTTTTGGATACGGTGACGCCATTCCAAAACTTTTCTTCCTCAATGGAAGTTACAGTGAATATCCGATTGAGACTGAATATTTTATCAGCAATAATGATGATGGACTCTCCTGGTGATAGATTCACAATAAATGCTGTCACCGCTTCGTCTTATCACCTAGGTTTCGTTAAAGCCGACAAAGGGAAAGGTGTAGATTAAAACCTAAATGGGATCTTTCGTCAAATTATTCCATCAGACAAACAAGGTATTTTAATATCATGTCGCAAGAAGAGGTCCTTCCTTGATATTGGACTTTCATCATACTAGCCTATTTATGTCCCACTGCAGGGACGGACCTTCTCCCGTAATGGAGGAAAACTTGGCATACTAATACCACGTTGGCCAGACGGATTGGTATAGGGTTTAATTTCAAGTTTTCGTTCTTTTTATTTCGTAAAGATAATATTTACGGATAGTCCCTTAATCGGTTCCTACGACACCCATGGGATGAGATGGGGTGGTGAGATATTGTATTCTTACTCCGTCACCGCACGGAGAACTTGGACTTTACTGGGCTGTTATTTTTAATTATAATATAAAATATTCTTACAGTAATAGTCTTGGGATCCTCAGCCATGCCCATAGCACCGCACACATTCACCATGTAAGGCTTAATAGGGTACAGACCACTCATCACGTAGATCATGAAGTACATCAAGCTAAATACTAATGGCCTCAATGTTTCCTTACATAGCATCACAATGTTGAACTTCATGAAGAATCTGAAACAAAAATTTTTTTGATAATCATCATAATAGCTCATTAATGTCCCACTGCAAGGATGGGCCTCCTCCCGTGACGGAGGGATACTTGGCCTACTGGTCAGACGGATTGATATAGGGTTTAATTTCAAGTTTTCTATCTTTTTATTTCGTAAAGATAATATTCACGGATAGGTGCCTTAGTCGGTTTTTACGACACCCATGGGATGAGATGGGGTGGTGACATATTGTATTCTTACTCCGTCACCACAGGAGTTAAGGATAGTTATTTGATAAACACACTGAGAATAAGCTATACCACAGGTTATAGACCTACCAGTTGCCTTGTTCCCGTTAGCACTCAATAATTAATTTAAAAATTGCTTTAAAAGAAAACCATCCTTATTAGTTAACTATTGTTCTATAGTAACGTAAAACTTTGAATGCTTTATGCGCACGGATAAGATGAAAAAAGAAAAGTGGATGACGATAAAACACGCCATACATAACGCCTGCCTTAAAATTCATAGCAATAATGTTTTAAGTTACAACCTTACTGTAGCTGTTTTTAAGTAAATAATTATGTTCTGTACGTCTAACTTTATGAAAAATTTAAATTTATAAACAAGTAGGTAACTTTTAAGCGTTTTCACATTAATTGTATTTATTTTATTACATACTATTTTTACCCAATATCCAATCTAGAATAATATAAATTGCGATTGGAAATGTAATAAAAATGTAATACTAAAAATAAAATAATTTGTAACCCTAATTTTTACCTGCAAATATTCAGGGATTTTGTCTAGCACCATCACCGAGCTGAGTTAATACAAGATTGAGCAGATACATATTTATTGACTATCCTATTAACGACACATTCTGGACACACTCTGCTTAATATTTTCCTTACTACAACCTTTCATGTACTTAGAATACGCAATGATACTTGATAAATCAATGTCATAAGCAGACTTCCGTATTCCAAACAGGATACTAGACAATAGGACAAATACATTGCGTATTGTAAGTGAGTAACTTCACTCCTCCATTAGACAAAAAAAGAAATGTACACATACCTCTTTACAACATTAATTTTATCATGTTCACATTCAGTCTCAGCTTTTTCTATTTGTTCTTCAACTTTATCCTTATTTTCTTTACTACATAGAACACAACATTCTATTGTTTTAGAATATTTAACAAGTTCATCGAACTCCTCCTGTACATTGTCTGGTGTAGTCCAACCGCGAAGGTAGCAAAGTGATTTCAATGCTTCTTTTTCTTTACCTTGTGATAGTAGCCATACTGGTGTGTCTGGTACCTGAAAATTTTAAAGTATAATAACTAGTTCATTTATTTTTTCACTGTTATGTTACAAAATAACAACTTATTGACGTTGGTTTACAACTACTTAGTCTAAGTTTACATAATAAAAGTTTTTCAAACTTTATCACCGCTTCCTAGGCAGAAGAAGAAGCGGCGTAACAAACTCTAAAGCAGCATTTTTTAGACGTCTCTGTAATTTTACAACAATTTGGTAACTATAATAAAGTGCTGCAACCATTGTATTTATTGTTTAGTTATATGTTTAGTTAGGACGTTAAAGATTAAACCAATTGTTAGAAGTGGCCCGCATATTATGCCTCTTGGTCTTCCAGTTTTCTGCCCTCTGTGCAAGATCTCTTAGATTTACATAATATTACAAGCCAATATACTATTTATACTTATTATTCTATTATTTCGCCCGCGCCCTGAAATACCTAAAGCCAGTAATATTTTTTTTCAATTGGCGGCGCTAGTGAGCCCTATAAAGACTCCAAAGAAAATATCTGCCATATTTTCTTTGTTAAGAGCGAACAACTTTCGCAGAAAAATAGGGATGGCCCCCAATAAGAATGGCCTCTTGGATGGCGTATTATTTTAATTCATATTTCCCTTTTTAAGTATATTTCTTCCTGTAATACCTAAGTAACTGAAAGTAAAACATTTTATCTTCCTGATTACGAAAATCAGGGAAGTCGTTTAATCAATGAGGCAATCGGAATTACCTTGAGTAAAATGTGGTAGAATCTTAAAACATCTCATTGTTACGTTATTATAAGGAAAAACATATTATTCACAAGAGGATTAACGTAGGTATACTAACAAACCAGTCTTGGGCATTATATTTTAAGAATAATATTATTGCGTCCAGTAGACGTAGGTATAACTCTTCATTATTCTTAAAGTCAGTCAGTCCAGCGTGGTATTAGTAGACCAAGTAACCCTCCGTCACGGGAGGAGGCCCGTCCCTGCAGTGAGACATTAATGGGCTGTTATGATTCTTAAAGTCTATCGTGGGTGTCGTAAAAGGCGACTAAGGGATACCACCTAGTATTTCGGGTCAACCTCCTGGTAGATCATCAACAATAAAATACCCAAGGAGGGTTGGCGTCAGGCAGGCGGCCGGCCGTGAAACATAGCCAAAACTTTTAGCAGCATGTGGAAAAAGACATACTGCGCCAAACCCAAAAATAATAGGGATAAGGGCAGGGGAACGATGATGATGGTTCTTAAAATCTATCTTAAACTAGTAAGTAAAAAAGATCAACTAAGGACTAAGGAAATGCAACAATTGTCCGTGTGGTGACGGAGTAAAAATACAATATGTCACCACCCCATCTCATCCCATGGGTGTCGTAAAAACCGACTAAGGGACTAACCGTAAATATTAACCTTACGTAGTAAAAATAAGGAAAACTTGAAATTAAACCCTATACCAATCCGTCTGGCCAGCGTGTTTCTAGTAGGCTAAGTATCCCTCAGTCATGGGAGGAGGCCTGTCCCTGCAGTAGGACATTAATGGGCTGTTATGATGATGAAGGAAATGCAACAAGCGGATCAGCCATCATTACATTTATTATAACATCCTATTAATCTTCTTACTACTACGAGGACAAAGTAGGAATACGTCGTGTTATAAAATAAGGAAGTTTGCAAATGTGGCCAGCGCAGTATTACGAGTGTAAGGACAAGTTTATTTCCGGCATCGGAAAGGCCTGTCCATGTAGTAGGGCTTTTAAGAACTCATTGTGTTTTATTAAACATCTTAAAATTACTACCTACTATATTATATTATTAAAATAATCAATTTGCCAGATTATTAGCTATTTATCACTGATAATATATTTAACAACTTTATTTAAAATTGTTTAATTGCTGCAAAGCAAGCAGTCATTTCTACCTATCACGAGTAGTTTTGGTAGAATAAATGTAACTGACTGATCAGCTTAAGTTATTGGTGTGCAAAAAATTTCACATAAGATATTAACTAAATCTAATAGGGAATATGGCAACAGTTTCATTAGTTTTCTAGACAAAGATCACGCGTTGGTACTTTATTATGTGTTCTGTGCGCTAAGGCTTCGCACTACTGGCTCGTTTAATCACAGAAGACGGAGCTAAGTAGATACTAATAACAGAATCAGGTATATGAGAACTACAATTGCAAAGCTAATTATTGTTATTTCATAATAAGCAGGCAGTTAATGAGCAACTAATATAATGCCTGTACCTTGATTATATGTTGTGATTTCAATGAGTAAGGTATTTGTGAAGTCTGTTCATAAGCTAGCTTGTATTGTCAGCTGAAATTACGCGAACGGGGAGTTGATTTAGTTTATTTATAATAAAGATATCCACCGCACTAGGGATCATGATATGTGTGGCGGAGAGTTAACAAACATTAATTTAACGGACACGAAGAATTACATATAAATTTTTACTTATAAAGCTTAAAGCTTAAGCACAACTAGTCGCGGCTAGATGGCGTTGTACCGTTGAGTTTTAAGTTGCGGCTCTGGCGCCGTAAAGCAATGGATATACTTGGTAGTCGAGACGGATAATCGGGTGGCCTAGTGGTCATGGCGCTGGACGCGTATAGTCCATAGATGCGGGTTCGAGTTCCGCCTCGAGTACCAATTTTTTCCATTGTCTTTCTTCTTTTCGGACACAAAGAACATTTGGATGTGTTTGGACACATGACAATAATTAGTGATTCGCACAATAACTAGTATTGTTCTGCGTGGTATTTGAACCTGCAATCGCGTGCACGGCTACTGCTTCCGCCTAGGCAGTCAAGTTATTCTACCCTTTACCCACTGTTACCACTCTATTACTAATATAATGTTGGAAAGGGTTGTTGACGGCAATTATTATCATATCAGTCAATTGACGTCCACAGACATAAGCTTCCTATACACATTTTCACGTAGCGCGTTTCTGTGCCGTCCTCATTCATCGGCTTTCCACCACCCTAACTAGGTCGTCGGTCCACCGTGTCCCCTTACACTGCGCCTTCCGGTGCGCGGTCAGTTCCTCGCGCTATGTACCACCACTTTGAACGGGTAGGTAATCATCATAACAGCCCAATAATGTCCCACTGCAGGGACTTGACCTACTAATACCACGCTGGCCAGACGGATTGGTATAGGGTTTAATTTCAAGATTTTCTTCTTTTTATTTCGTAAAGATAATATTCACGGGTAGTCCCTTAGTCGGTTTTTATGACACCGATGGGATGAGATGGGGTGGTGACATATTGTATTCTTACTCCGTCACCACACGGAGACGGGTAATGCTTGTACACAATTTGAATTAAATCTAACTTACCACAACAGAAGCTAGTATCATAGTCAGTAGAGGTATAGAGACACATATAAGAGCTGCCGGTCGCCAATTGATCGAAGTTCCCAGAAGATAAACACATGACATACCGACAGACAAGAATATTTGTGTCAGGGTACATAACGCTCCACGTATAGACGGTTCACTGGAAAGTAATAATGAGGTTTTAATTGGATACAATTAATAAAATGTCTTGTAATATGTGGAACAAGATAAGTAGCTTGTTTGTTTTTATTGTTAATATATGTATTAGGTCTTTATCTATGAAATTGCCGTTTTATTTCTGCGCCGTCTTTAGACTCTATATTCTTATAAAACATATACCCCCTTACTCATAAACGCCTCTTAAATTTTAGTCAATTGATTAATTAGCTTAGACTCTTACGTTGTTTGGTATAAGGTTGGTTTTCGTAATAAAAATCTCGCTAAACAGTGATTAAATTTAAGAGGCTTTTATGAGTAAGGGGGATATTGTTTAAATAATTTTTGTTATTTAGGAAATATAGGATATTACCAACATCTAACAATAGATAATAAATATAAAAAAATATTATTTGTATTATAAATACTTAATAAGGTACAAAAAAATAAGACTGGAAATAGTGCGTTAGTCTAGTGCTCTAGTTCCTGTGTTTGGAGATATTTTGATTTCAAAATGAAATCTTTACATAATTGTAGCGTTGTTAAGTTTTAGGAACAGTTCGGGTGTGTTGAGCTATGTACGAAAATGTCACCATAATCTTTAAAACATCATCATCATGGGCTGTTATGATGATATCCATAACTGATAAAGGTGCGGGATCGCAAGTCATAGAAACATTTGAAAGAGTCACACACAGTGGCCGTAACTGATATTGATGATTATGATAAAATTAAATAATTTAAAATTTATTTTTGTTTGTATGAATAGTAAATGATTCATAAATTAAGTGCTTAGTCATAATTATAGTAGCTAATTATTATATTCATTAAGTATAGAATTATCTTTTTATTTAAACGGTGTCATTTAATTATTAAGTAATTTATTAAATTATTTGATATTCTTAAATCCAACTTAGTATAAAAATATTTTTATTAAAAAACCGGTTCCAACTAAAACTTTATTACCAACTAGACATAAAATATCTACTACTTACGTAATTTCGTTTTCATGAATAATTTACAGAAATATAATTAAAATGAGGTAATATTTATCACACAAATTAAAAAGTATATCCTTTTCAACTCGAAAACTTTGTTGCATAATTGTAAAAGTTAGAACTATAGATATAAAAATAACACTAACCTGATTTCACTAACATAGGAACTAATAGGCGCTTCCATGATCCCAGTACCAAGTCCCAAAAGCGCATTAGCCATAAACAAACTGGGTAGATTCCATGAGAAGTACATAAGTATCCAAGCTATCACATGAGGTATGTTTACTAAGAACGTCGCTTTCTTTCTGCCAAAGTAGTCCACAACTGGGCCTGATGCTAGAGCTCCTATAGGCTGCGACAGAAATGGTAAACTACCTGGAATATATAAACGAAAAATTATTTTCTTGATATTAAACATTACTATGCATTTGCAGTAGAATATTTTACGGTTTTCTCACTTGTGAGAAGCGTGGTTTTTCTCTTCTTTTCCTTTCCTTTTTCTTATCTAAAAGGCATCTTCCACTCAAATTCAAAAATACTTTATTTAAAGTTAATACAACTTTCGTTCTATCTTTTTTGACGCCATTTATACTACTTAATCTAAGTTTAAATACATTTCAAAGTTTAGAAAACTAACCAAAGCGCTAGTAGAGGAAAAGCGGCGCAACAAACTCTACTGCTGCATTTTCTTGGCGTAGCGTCAACGACTAGGGATCATGCCCTGAGTCACGGAGACTTTACAAAATACTATTTTTTCAAAAGTTTTTGGATTGCACAAAGAATTTTCCTGCGTGGGGTTCGAACCCTCCAGCTCTTGCAGCGGCGCTACTGAGGCAGTTTAATTTAATCGATGGAGATAAATAAATAAAAATATTCCTCACACATTGACACAACGCCATCTAGTCCCAATCTAAGCAAAGATTGTATTATGGGTACTTAGACTACGGATAAACATACTTAAATTCTTTTTTTTTTGTAAATAAATACATAATATTATACATAGAAAACACCCAGACCAATGCAAACAATCATGTTCATGCATAAGATTTGCATTGAGCGGGAATCGAGCCCAAGACTTCTGCGTAGCATATTTGCATGAAACTCCTTATTGCAACGCACACGTAACCGAGGGAAAAGGCGAGGCGTCCCTATACCATAGTACAAATATATACTGTATTTCGACTTCATAGAAACGGACGAAACGCGAGTTATACCTACACGCTCACGATAGCGGTGGCTTTGCGGAGTGAACAGTCGCGACTCTGCCGCAGTAACGAGCGGGAAAGTAAGTAAATGTAGTTAAAAAGTTGGAGGTGGTCAACCCTATCGCATGTTTACGTACCGCGTAGCCGTAGGCATTATCAATACGTCATTGAACGTCATTTGAGAAGGTCGTGCTACCGGACACCCCAGAGTTTTAATTCGAAAATCCGTGCAAAAAGTGTTTTAATTGTTAAAAGGAGCTTACAAAACTGAACCTAAGTGCTTGTGATATATAGTGACAAACGTGAACTAATGAATATCGTGTTAATTTGCAGACAGTAACGAAAATAAAATCATAACGAACGCTACCATTTTTAAAATTACATATAAAAGTGAACTTTGGTCTCATTAGTGCAATAAAGAATTATTATTGTCGGTAAGGTGGGTACTCCACTTAGCTGTTTTGAAAAAGCTTACGAACACTAATCTGTGTTTCGTCAACTCAACTAGTAGAGGCTTGGCGTAGTTGTAACACAACTGACTGCGAATTGTTGATCCTGAGTTCGATCCCCATACTCAAGAAATTATTTTTGGACATTTTATTATTTATTGAGTATCAACATTCATAAAGATAAATCGTAAAATTTGAAGATAATCATAGAGGGTTAACTAATTCGTTAAATTAAAAAAAAAAAAAAAAAAAAAAAACAAAGAATTGTTAATATTTTGTTATTATTTGTAAAATGAGTAACCACATTTGTCACGGTTGTAAGGCACCCTTGAAACCTTACGAAAGAATAGTTTGCTCCAATACATCTTGTGGCAATAATTATCACTACCTGTGTGTTAATATACCTGCCGAAAGTTCTAAGAAACAGCGTAACTGGAAGTGCCCCGATTGTACTGTGGAGACTCTAAAGGCCCAACGTGGAGATGACAACAGTAATACTCCTGTACGATCACAAAGAGTTGATGATGCTGAATTGGATTGCGATAACAATTCCACCAGGCGCATAACATCTCAGAATGTGGACCTCTCAAGGTACGTGTTGCGTTCTGAAATAGCTAATATTATACGCTCAGAGATACGGACGGCTATCAATCTAGAATTTAAGCCTATTAGACAGGAATTAAAAACTTTTGAAGATTCCTTGAAGTTTTTAAGTTCTCAACATGATGACATAACAGCCTGCCTTAAAGTCTGCTCGGAGGAAGCGAAACAGCTACGTAGTGAAAACGTGACACTTGTTAAGAAAATAAGGGATATGGAGTCACGGTTGGTCCAGGTAGAGCAAGAAGCCAGACAAAATAACCTGGAAATTAACTGTCTTCCTGAATATAAAAATGAAAACCTCTTAAACACAATAGTGCAGCTTGGAAAGGTAGTATCATATCCCGTGTCTGAAAAAGAAATAATTACTTGTACACGTGTGCAAAAGCTCAATCCAACAAGCAAACAGCCTAGAGCCGTGATATGTAGACTCCAAAGTAAATTGACGCGAGACAACTTGTTGGGAGCTGTTCTTATTTACAACCGAGCTAACCCAAAAAACAAGTTGAACACGAAGTTACTTGGATATGGTGACAAGGAAGCTCCAATTTTTGTTGCTGAACATCTCACCCCAGCCAATAAGTTACTTCATGCTGCTACCAGAATTGCTGCTAAGGAGAAGTCCTATAAGTATGTGTGGGTAAGAAATGGTAAGATTTTAATTAGGAAGGATGATTGTTCACAAGCGCAAATAGTCACTAATAGCGACACATTAAAAAACCTTTAGTGTATATTATGTAACCTACTTTTTATTTGTATTTGGTGTTTTTTATGTTTTTGCTTTAAGTGTTATGGTAATATTAATTACAATGTTCGATTGTTTAAGAATTTACTATCAAAATTGTAGAAGCATAAGAGGAAAATTAGTAGATCTTTATACTAATGTACTTAGTGTGACCTATCATATAATAATAATTACAGAGACATGGCTTAATGACAGCATAATGGATGCGGAGATATTGGACAGTCGTTATCAAGTTTTTAGAAGGGATAGACAGTCAGGTACCTTTTCAGCAGGTAAGGAGGGGGGAGGTGTGCTCATTGCAGTATCAAAGCAACTAAATGCTTACAGAAACTACTCGTTCGAATCCAACTGCGAGGACCTATGGGTCACTGTAGATCTAAGTACTGTACATATAAGGAAAGGCAAAAGATTACACCTTTGTGCCACCTATCTCGCTCCCCCGGTTAGGGCTGATGTTCTTGTGCACTACACCGATAAAGTAAGTAGCGTGGTGAGTGGAACTGAATCCGTTGTTGTTGTGGGTGATTTTAATTTGAGTTTTCTTTCGTGGAAAAGTAGCGCTTCAAACTTGGGTACAGAAATCGATCAAGTGTCAAATAATTTGGGTAGGGTTTTCTCAGACTTTTTATACAATAATAATTTGAAACAGTATAACTCTATAGAGAACGACCACGGTAAAATTCTAGACTTAGTAATCTCTAACACGCTCTACGACTTGACTGTGGTGCGAGCTGGGGACATAATTTCTAAAATTGATGGCTATCATCCTCCTTTGGAAATTAGCATTTTATTGCGACAGCCGCGTATGCTCAAACAAAACAAGCAAGTAAAGCTACAATACTACAAAGCGGATTACAATGAAATTAGAAAAAGAATTTCCAACATTAACTGGGACCTAGAGTTAGAAACAGTGTCGTGTGTGGATGTGGCTGTTGAACGTTATCAAACTCTAATAAGTAGTATTATTAACGAATTGGTGCCTAAGAAAACAACGTCTTGTAATACCTATCCTTGCTGGTATACAAAAGGTTTGATAAAGGTATTGAAAGAGAAGGAAAAATGTAGGCGTAATATGAATAAGTATCATACTAAGCGTGATGAATACGAGTATAACATACTTAAGGATAGATCGAAAAAATTGATAAAAACTCTTTACCACAAATACATAGAGGACATACAACGTAATCTCGTAGTAAACCCTAAGTATTTTTGGAGTTTTATAAAAAACAAACGCAATGACCGCTCTATAATGCCCAAGCAAGTAACTTTAAATAACAAGATTGCCAATGACGGACCCGGGATCGCTAATCTGTTTGCGGAAAACTTCTCATCTGTCTATAATCCAGTAACACAAAAGACCTTTTCTGTTACCGATGACATTGAGGAGTGTAGCAACGATCTGCATTGCATTTACATATCGCAATTCAAAATAATGAAGAAGCTACAACAGCTAGATCTGTCAAAGGGACCTGGGAATGATGGTATACCGTCAAAGTTTTATAGAGAATGCTCAGTACAGATTTCCAAACCACTTCATATACTTTACAATAGGTCATTGAGAGAGGGAGTGTTTCCAGAGAAATGGAAGGATACTATTGTTGTACCAATACCAAAAACAGGTGATAGGACTGATGTCAGAAATTATAGACCTATCGCTAAATTGTCAATAGTAGCTAAGATATTTGAATCTTTAGTGTGCCCAATATTGAGCTGGCATATAAAGAGTGTTATCTCCGCTTACCAACACGGTTTCATGAGAAACAGATCAACTTCCTCAAATTTGATAGATTTTGTAGAAAACACTTTGACTAATATTAGCAATGGTAATGAGATTGACGTTATTTATAGCGATTTTAGTAAGGCTTTCGATAAGGTTGATCATCACATATTGCTTCAAAAGCTTTCTCTTATATATAACATCCATGGCTCCCTGTTGGGATGGTTTCGAACATACTTGACCGATCGTAAAACTAGTGTTGTGGTCAATGGGTACACTTCGGATAAATATGTATCAACATCTGGTGTTCCGCAGGGTTCCCATCTCGGTCCAATACTTTTTACTGCATTTATAGATGACATAAAATATTGTTTTCAGAGGTCACAGTTTCAAATGTACGCGGATGACCTGAAAATATATAAGTCGGTAAAAACTACCTCCGATCGTGAGCTTCTGCAAAGAGACATTGACCATCTCTGTAATTGGTGTGAACTCAACGCTATGGAGCTAAATGTCACCAAATGTCATCATATAACATTCTCAAGGAAACGAAATAGCTCTAATAGAAAGTACACCATGAATGGCAAAACAATAAAAAATGTCAAAGAAGTGAGTGATCTGGGTGTGCTAATTGATTCACAAATGAATTTTTCGAAACATATTGATAATGTAGTTGCTAAGTGTACTAGAATGTTGGCTTTCCTGAACCGAAATACTAGACAATTCAAAAATATTAGTGCGTTGAAATCGCTATATTACTCACTTGTACGCAGCAATATAGAATACTGTTCCATTGTGTGGTACCCTATGTATCAAAATAATATTCAGCGCATTGAGAACATTCAAAAGAGATTTGTACGGAGGCTTGCCATTATGTCTGGTGTTAGACGCTCTATTCAAGACTACGAGGATAGACTTCAGTATTTTAAAATGGAATCATTGTACAAGCGTAGAGATTACTTGGGTCTATTGTTTTTGCATAAAATAATAAATGGAGTCGTTGATAGTCCATCACTGTTATCCCAGATTAGTTTTAATGTGCCAAGACCTTCAGCTAGACTGGTTAACTTTAAGCCTTTCTTTATTAAGTCTAGTCGTAATAAATATGGCAGTAATACACCTATGTCATATACACACATCAAAAAAGTCTAAGCAACATGCATGATATTACAAATTTACCATTTATATTAATTTATTTTACCATTTATTTTAATTATAACGTTGTATTTTATTTTTAAAATAATATTTTTAGGGTTCTATGATGTAAAAATAACAGCTGTTTTCTTTATAAGTTCTTTTAATAACAGAAATTAACAATATTAGAATATACAGGTACATAAGAAACTAAACTTTTTTTTTACAAATTGAAATTTCTTAAGAAAATGAATTTATTGTGAAAGAATAGGACAATTTAATACAAAGTATGGCCTCCTCTGCTATTCAGAACTTGTCGGCAACGATTATTCATTGAATTAATGAGACTGTTTATGTCATCTTGCGGTATTCGCTCCCAATGGAATTGTAGCAAATCCTTCAGCTGTTGGGTTGTTGTCACTCCGTCCAAGTCCTTCAAAACACGTCTCTGGAGCATGTCCCATGCGTGCTCGATGGGGTTGAGGTCTGGCGATTGTGCAGGCCAGGGCAATACCTGGATGTTCTCCGTTGCCAAGTATTCACTGGTTCGCCGAGCTGTATGTGAACGCGCATTGTCATGCATTAACGTAAAATCGGAGCCAAAGGTTTGTGCAAATGGATGGACATAAGGTCTGAGAATATCCTCAACGTAATTTTCAGCGTTCATGTTTCCATTTACAAAAACGAGCTCAGTTCGCCTGTTCTTCATAATACCCGCCCATACCATAACTGTTGAGCCGCTGTATGGATGAACTTCCTGAACGCACCTGAGTCTTTCAGTATTTCCGGGTCGACGGTACACTCGCACCCTTCTTGTATCAGGCCTAAACCCGAATCGCGACTCATCGGAAAACATAATTTTATCCCATTGTTCCTGGGTCCATGTTATGCTTTCTCTACACCATTCATTTCGACGAGCGCGATTCCCGTGACGTATCGGTGGGCACCTGATAGGGCGTCGAGCTCGTAGGCCGTACTCATGCAGTCGATTTCGCACAGTTTGGGGACTTACATCAACACCACTTGAATTTTGTAGCCTCAAACTTATCTCTCGAGCGGTTAACATCGGCTGGCGTCTTGCAGTCAGTTGTATGTACCGGTCTTGCCGAGTGGTTGTACTCCTTTTACGGCCTGGATGCTGTTCAGCGGGTTCCCCTGTATTATTGTAGCGCTGCCAAAGACGACAAATAACACTTCTATGAATACCAAAATGTCGAGATACCTGAGATTGATTACTTCCCGCTTGCAACATCCCTACAGCTCTTTGCATTTCATCTGCCGTCAAATGACGTCGCTCCATGACGTAAAGAATATCTAACAATTCAATTTTGTCGCCAACTGTATTTAAATGGTTGGTAAAATTATAAAATCAAGACTAAAACGTAGCAATTAACATGCACTCAAATTCAAACAAATTCGCAGTCATTTGAATTTTATGAAAAAAAACAAAACATAATCGAAATTTTTTTTTTACAACCAGCCGGTATGTCATCAATAACAAAAAAGTTTACTTACCTATACACTTTGAGTGAGTAAATACTTAGAAATTAATTAATATAAATGGTAAATTTGTAATATCATGCATGTTGCTTAGACTTTTTTGATGTGTGTATTTTAAAGAAGTGTAATCAAATATTTTACAAGCTTGATATCGATGTGTTCTCTTCACATATAGAGTCATTTAAAAGAAAATTAAAAAGTGCGGTCACATTAAGTTGAGTAATAAATAAATGTATGTTTAATTTGTATTAAACTTTTGAGATTTTGGATTGTGCCTAATTTATGATTTATGTTTTTTTTTTTTTTTTTTTTGGCCTATTAGCATATTTTGTTGTACCTATATAACTTTACTTTTAACATTACTTTTTACTTTTAAAATTTTTATGGATTAATGGTTGTCGCTGTCCTTGTTGATCTGAATTAAAATAGTGATAATACAAATGTTGTGCTAACCTGTAATTTAAAATCATACATGTATTGTTGTTCTCATATTCTGTAATAGTTGCTTAGTATGTATTTTAGTTGGTAAGCCTTAAATAAATAAATAAATAAATTATAATAAATATTCGGCCCAGATAGACTACTGGTTGTACTGTGCCCATACGTTTTGATACGTGTCTGTTAGTTGTCTCCCTTAGTCTGTTAGCTTCATTTAACCTCCTAAGGCCCAAGTAAATTTTTGCTTAGTTGAGTTTATCACCCAATGTTCTTATACGAGAACACATTGTGCTAACAGGGTAACCGCCCAGACAAAAAAAAGAAAAAAAAACTTAAATGCAGTTTTTTATTCTATGTAGTTTTTATTCCTGATACTACTGTTACGACAGAGAACAGATCTAGGCTACCGAACATGCGAATTATTTTGTTCTTGTCCGAGAACATGGGGCTTCTATGACATAACTAACGTTCTTTCTTATGTTCTTTGTCAAGGACATTGGATGTGAAAGCAATTAAAAAAAATAAGTATGGTTTTTTATAAATTCTTTTATTAATTATTATAGGCACAACAATCAGTCTTTTTTTATTAAGTAATCAAAATAAATGAAACATAAACTTAATTATTATACGTTTACACCATCTTCTACACATATCTGATTCAGTGGCTTCTACAGATGACAGCAAAGTTACTGCTTTGTTGTCATACCACTTAGTAAAAGCTATCTTACCATCTTGCCTAACTAAAACTTGACTACTGCCTCTACCGCGATCTTTCAACTGTCTGTCATCCTCTACATTAGGTCTTGCTGCTCGTGGTATTCTGTTCTTCATAACTGTGCCTGAGCAACCTATTCCTCTCTTAAGAAGTTCGTCAAGCAATTTCTCACTTGTAAAATAACGATCACAATAAAGTACGTGACCAGGTACAAGAGGTTCGGCTAAGGACAACACAGCCTTTTCTCCAAGTCCAAAATGAGATTCTTCGTAGTCAGGATAAGTAGTGCTACCTTCGTATACGTGGAAATTGCAAACGAGACCATCTGGATTAGCTAAAACAAAAACCTTTAGTCCTTCATGATTCGGTTTACCAGGACAATATTGTTTGATTCCGCAAGATCCTGAAAATGGAATTATCATCTCGTCGATGTACAGTTTGTCGCTCTTATTTTGCATCATGCATCCTTCTTGAATCCGTTTTATAAGTGGTCGGACTTTCCACAGCTTGTCTTTATTGCGTACCTCCTGTGCAACATCATCGTCAAAAACTATTTTAATTGCATTTCGTAATTGTGTAAATCTGTTTCGGGACATATTGGATGCAGTTATATCTACCCGCCACTTTGTTTCCCAGTACATCCTCAAGTTGGGGTAATTTATACAGGCCATGATCATTGTTATACCGATGTACAAATAAAATTCATTTAAGGTTAGATTTAGGCTTTTACCATGAAGTTTAACTGCAGTCTGATTAGTCTTTTTGGCAATTAACTTAAGCAAATCATCGTCTATGTACTGGCGGAAGTACTCCATTGGCTGATAGTCATCGGTATTAACTATAAAATAAGAAGGCTCAGACCTTAATGATTCCTTCGGAGCGAAACTGCTGCTAATCCAATTGTTTGCTGGTACTGAAGAGCTGTTTTCACCGGCTGCTAGTATCACCTGGCCAGGTACAACAGCATTTCGAACACGAGCTCGTCCTCTGCCTCGACCACGTCGTATAAAGTTTGCAGCGGGTCTTACAATAGTTGTATCTTCGTCAGAATCAGTGTCACTGGAACTGGAAGACCTGGTCTTTGGTCCTATGATAAAAGGAGGGTCATCTGTGTCTTCGTCGGAAGGCTGAAAATCTTCAAAGTCAGAGTTGTTGAGCAAATTTGTGATATCTTCATTCCCCAATCCTGTGAAAATTAAGAAGTCATTAATACTAACTGTTCTCATACACGAACAAATAATACTGGGTAGTTATTGGAACATCAGCACAGTGTTCTCCCACAAGAACATGTCACAAAGGGCAAATGTTAGCATAACAGACAAATGTTCTTGCACGAGAACACATTGAAAGACAGCCGAATAAAAGTATGTTCCAATTGAGTATTGACAGAAATTTAATCACAAAGACAATATTTATGGTTTTACCATAAATTATCGTACTTTTTTAAATTAAAAAGACACCTGAATGTATATGTAATTAGCGATTTAACTCACCTCTGTTACGCGTGCCTTCCATTTTTCTGTGTGCGGGGACAAAATGGCAGAGTGCTTCCAATTGGTTGTGGTCGAATGAATGCAAACTTTGTCACAAATATATTGAGCAATCAGGTAACAGTGAACAAAACCGCTAAATACCGCGATTTTTTAAATTATCTTGAAATAAATTGTATGTTCTCACGTGAGAACAGTGTGCCACTAGGAGTGCAATCTGCTAATTATGGCTGGGCGGATACCGGTCCTCGGTAAAGTCCTTGTACAAGAACGTTGGGCCTTAGGAGGATAAACATACACAATGCTGAAAACTAGATAGATAATATTAAATCAACCGTAACACTATACTATATTGCAATTTGGAAGCCAGATTACAATTATATCCTGGACAAAAGACCCTGCTGACAATAAAATTTACCGCTATGGTTACCTAGAGGACAATCGTTTATTTACCTATTGAGTAATTTTACTCAAATAAACTATTTACATAGTACAATACTTTTGTAATTAGATTGAATCTAGATAAAAATTGCATCCTTGAACCACACTATACTCAAAAATAATTTTAACCAGCATGTCAATTCTCGTTTCTTAAAATCGTTAAAAATTCGGTTAAGTTAACTTTTAGTTGTCAAATTGTCATACAATAGGTAAGACTAATAAATTAACCGAATTTTTTGCGATTTTAAGAAACGAGAATTGACATGCAGGTATTTTACATTAACAATCGTTTGATGAGCTTCTTATCTAAATCAGGATATTTATTTCTTAATTATAACGATTATACCTACTGAAATTACTTCTCAGAATAAAAAAGTATAACAATAGCATGATTGTCATCTGGCGTAATAAGTATGTAGTTTGATTAGTATTATTTCTTTTTGTATAAATTTGTCTTCTACAAAATTGTAATGCAATTAAAGCGACATTAGGCTTTCCGTGTGGTGACGGAGTAAGAATACAATATGTCACCACCCCATCTCATCCCATGGGTGTCGTAAAAACCGACTAAGGGACTATTCGTAAATATTATCCTTACGAAATAAAAAGAAGGAAAACTTGAAATTAAACCCTATACCAATCCGTCTGGCCAGCGTGGTATTAGTAGGCCACGTATCCCTCTGTGATGGGAGGAGGCCTGTCTCTGCAGTGGGACATTAATGAGCTGTTATGATGAGGCTACACAGCGCACAAAACCAACGGCCGGAACGGGGGGAGAATAGAACTGCAAAGGGAAACACAGGGAGACAAAAAACTGGAAGACATAGGGAAGGCGATACCCCACACAGCATATTTATAATTGGTTTCGTAGGCGGCCGAACGGAATGACTGACTTGGTCAGGGCAGTACGAAACAGATGAATGAGAGAAACACTCATGTATATTTATATTATATCTGTAACTTACTTTGTGTCACCACTCTTTATGAGGGATCCTGGAGATTTGTCACACATGTTTCGAACCTTTTACAAACTCCAGCTCTCACTAAGGAAACGTCTACACTATCTATTTCTAGACCCAAACTATTGTGCTTATCTATTTATAGCAACAAATGATTTATTTATTTATATCAGCATAAAGTAGAGTGTTTTTTTTAAATAAAAATATTTTTATTTAAAAAACACTCTTTGTGTACATACTAGTGTTTTTTTTAAATAAAAATATTTTTATTTAAAAAAACACTCTACTTTAAATAAAAATATTTTTAGGTCCCAAATATAGGCCCACCCAAACAGTTGATATTTCCTTTTGCTAAACCTTCAAATTCAGTCTATCGTCGGCTTTGTTCCCTTCCTTTCTATGATATCGGGTACTTCACACGTAAAGAAGCATTTCGTCAGACTGTCAAAGTGACAGCAACAGAGGAAAATAATTTCATGACAACTACACATTACATTCTTAGACCGTATTCCCACTTTTCCATCATCTATACTAATATTATAAAGAGGTAAAGTTTGTGTGTTTGTGTGTTTTTGACGTTGTAGGGGGTAATCTCTGGATCTACTGAACCGATTTTAAAAATTCTTTCTGTGTTGAATAGTTCATTTATTGGGGAGTGTCATAGGCTATATAGTATCACGCTATGACTAAAAGGAGTCGAGCAGTAATGAAATATTAAAAAAAAAGGGACGTGTTTTTATCGCCGCCTAACTAAGTGGGCACGGGTCAGCTAGTGCTTGATAAAGTATTTGCCGTGTCCTTAACAAAATATTATATTCAAACTTACCAAACCAAGATGCTTGATTGTCATTAAGAGAGAGTCCTTCAGGTGCATTTAGAACTTCAGGTATCACAATAGTTACAAAACTGATTGCCATTCCCAAGTCAAACAGCAGAAGACTTGGTGCTAGACTTGCTACAAACTGAAACAAAGAAATTATTTGTTTTATTAGATAAAATACTTTTATGACTTCACAACTCAAATAAAACAAGCTTCGACGAATAGGTACGATACAATAGGTACACGAAACAGCTTTAGCCATTGAAAAGATCTGTTAAGCTTATAGAAACAGAAACAACACATAAACCTAGGTAGAGACAAAAACTATTTTCTTCCGAAAACTGTGGATCATTTTTTTAATAACTAATATACCAGTATTATACTAATATACTCGTACTAGGGTATGGTATACTTATTAATATTATAAATGGGAAAGTGTGTCTGTCTGTTTGTCTTTCTTTCACGGCAAAACGGAGCGACAAATTAACGTGATTTTTAAGTGGAGATAGTTGAAGGGATGGAGAGTAACATAGGCTACTTTTTGCTACCCCGAATTTAACGCGAGCGAAGCCGCTAGCAAAAGCTAGTTTATAATAAAACTAACTAAGTACTTATATATAATACAAGATCAGTTGACATAGATAATAGATAAATGACAAAGCAGTTCAGAAGCAACTCAGTCGGAATTATTTAGGGGATGGATGGTCTGCTTAGCTGCCGTATTTAATCTAAGCGTCTACGATTTTTAGATTTTATGTTAACCCGAACTCTTCTTAAAGTGAGATCAGTGTTTTATTTAGCTTATAAAATACTTATTTCGTACTGGATATGACCCCATGGCGAGAGAACGTTACATTTTTCATTTAACGCCCACAAAGTCTCTGAAGGAGACGTAAAGGATCGTGACAAGTAACGTTCTGTAGTCTCTGTCTACCCCGGACGGGATAAGGCGTGAGTTTATGTATGTATGTATGTAAAGTCTCTGAAGATGTTATTTGGTCTCCACAAATAATACAAGTTCCGACAATCCCACACATACTTTAATAGCCATTAAGCAACCGTAGCGATGCGATGAAGTCGTTATAGAACCTAACTGCTATGCAGAGGTCTCGGTTTGATTCCCGCTCAATGTAAAAAATTTAATTGTCTTTACAAAATAAATGTATATTCGTTGTCCATTACAAAGTACAAGCTCTGTTTAGTTGGGACTAGATGGCGTTGTGTGTAGTAATGTATGTAATTTTAAAATATATTTTAGTAGAGAGACGAGCCATTTTAAGTTTAGTGACTTTAACAAGTTTTGATACTAAATTGACCACTAATCGTACGATATTTATAAAAAACCTGATATATAAAAATACGAATAACAGGAAAAAGTAACATAAAATCACGACAAAACTGAACAAAGTAAGCAAAAATACACACGAAGATACACTGAGATACACACACACAAACACATAAGTTTTCTTACAAGTACACAACACAAACGAATATAATCTAAATTATTCCAAGGAATTTACTCACATTTTCTGTACTTTTGCTGAAATGTCCCCATCAGTGCAGATTGGGTTTCGTTTAAAAACATTGTTTTAGTATTTTTTAAATTAATAGAATTTTTATCTTCTAGCTTTTAATTTAGCCATAGTAAGAAGAAAGACAATATTTTAATAATCATCATATCAGCCAATGGACATCCACTGCTGGACATCATCATCATAACAGCCCATTAATGTCCCACTGCAAGGACGAGCCTCCTCCCGTGACGGAGGGATACTTGGCGTACTAATACCACGCTGGCCAGACGGATTGGTATAGGGTTTAATTTCAAGTTTTCCTTCTTTTTATTTTGTAAAGATAATATTCACGGATAGTCCCTTAGTCGGTTTTTACAACACCCATGGGGTGAGATGGGGTGGTGACATATTGTATTCTTACTCCGTCACCACACGGAGAACTGACGCATTAACTATCATTATATTTACACATACAGTTGGATCATGTTACTCATTTGTGTCCTACCTCTCTTATATTTCTGTACCTACTGTATTTATGTTTTTCTTTATAACCTAGTCACATTATCTCGAGACCTGGCGTCGATGACGTCACGTCGCGTCGGACGTACCGTACTAATGCGCTCCTGGCGAGCGCGGGGGTTGAAAGGAGAACGGGACGCGAGGTTCGCATTCCAGCGAGGTCTCTGGATAATGTGACTGTGTACTTCTTGTTCTGTTCCTTTGTGATCCTGAATAAATATTTCATTCATTCATTCGTTATCTTTCACGCAAGTTATTTCCGTAAGCTGACGTGAGTTTTTCACGTGACCTTGACCGAATGCAACATGTTCTATCGTTAAAAACTGACACTTTACTAGCAGGTGAATCGGGCTTATAGCGATAAAGTCTAAAATGCATTGACGCAATATATGCACGTACAGTTCAACAGAATACGTAGATAATTAGGCTTTGACTAGGTTGTAGTGATTCTATTGTCGACTCTATTGACAATAGCACACGTGTCTTTTTGTTTGTCACATGTGACAAGATAAGTGCAGTGTACAATTTTAGGTGTCTTCGGCGCAGTAAACGTGTTGTAGATCGTCAAAGCGCGCTTTGTGTACCGTACCTTATGATACTGTATGCATTAATACTTAGTAGAGATTTTAAAATATTTTTTTCAACTAAGGCAAACACAGTAAATTAAATAGGCAGTTGCTTCGAGCGTTTAATGAATTAACATGGTACCATTAGATTTAGGTAACATTAGATACGACCCACTCCTGCTATAGCAAGTATTTTAACCTATTCCCTGTCCTATGCATCATATATGATACATACCCATTGTTTTACTATTGTGTCTACAGGCGGGGCAGGCAACCTGTTAAAGTAAAGTATTTTTGTGACGTGACAATTTTAAGATCATTCATTCTGATCTTGGTTAAGCGAGTCTTGATAAAGACAAATTATAAAATAAATAAATAATCCTCACACATTCACACATCGCCGCCTAGTCCCAAACTAAGCAAAGCTTGTACTATGGGTACTAGGTAGACAACGGATAAACATACTTAAATACTTTAAAATAAATGATAAAGATAAAATTAATCACAGGCGGTATTTGTGGGGCAACGGACCCCAAACACTGTTATAGCCTTTGTTCTGATATCTATGGTTATAATAACAGTTTATAAAACAATTATTTAAAAAAAAATTGTTTAATATAGGATTAGTTCTCATGCAAGAACATCTTATTATATTTACAAAATATTATTAATCATTGTTAATTAAGATTGAATTACTTTGCACTTACATAGGTATATTATTACAGAAGTACTTGTTGATTTTCAAATAAAACAAACACAGTAGGTACTTAATTATAATGGATTTGCAATAACACGTCATTGTCATATTTTAACAAAAGGTTTTTTATTTACCATATTATGTAAAACATATTTTTGTATAACATTATTATGTAAAAATATGCTTAATGTCATTGTAAAAATAAATGAACATTAGATTTGCGTTTGTGGGATGCAATTGCAGTTAAGCCCGATTTACACATCGACAAGTACAGTAGCGAGTTAAGTAGTAAGTTTGTTGATTAAGTTGATTTGAATAGATCTCCATCCTATTTTTTGGAAGTAGCCTCCTCTCTCGCGTCTCGCCAACTTAACTTGCCAAAGAATAGGATGAGATCTATTTAAATCAACTTACTACATAACTCGCTACTGTACTTGTCGATGTGTAAATCGGGCTTTACTGTGTAAGGTTACTAGGTTACTCAGGACGTAAATCGAATCCCACGCAAGGAAATTGCGGAGATCCAGAAATTATTGTCTTGACCATGAATGGTTCTTGTAAAATAATACTGATGTAGACAAATGTCTCTGCGTGTCGCAGAGACATTTGTCTACATCAGTATTATTTTGGTTAGTGAAAAAACGTGAAGAAGGATGATCTCAATTTGGTTGTATAAATGTGCATGCATTTATTTTGCTGATATTATCTGTAGTAACGTCCTTGTGGTGATGGAGTAAGAATACAATAGGTATGTCGCCACCCCATCTCATCCCATGGGTGTCGTAAAAACCGACTAAAGGACTATCCGTGAATATTATCTTTACGAAATAAAAAGAAGGAAAACTTGAAATTAAACCAGTGGGAGCTGATGTGTTAGGTTACACAATCCGTCTGGCCAGCGTGGTATTAGTAGGCCAAGTATCCCTCCGTCACGGGAGGAGGCCCGTCCCTGAAGTGGGACATTAATGGACTGTTTTTATATGTATTTCTATTTATAACGATACATAGGTATATCTAAATTCGCTCCTTGTAGACAATAAACAAAATTCGAAAGATCCGTAAATAATACTTATTTAAACTGTGATCACCTATCCGTCAAAAGCATGTTTTTATTTTCATCACTTTATTTAGACAATATTTTAACAAGTCAAATTAAGTGAAGGCTATAACTTTTAAATCATTTTCCCTATTCCGTATAAAGTTATGAATATTTTTTACCAGATAATATTTGTTCATCTATGACCGTATTACAATCGCCTTCAGTGACAATTATTAGTGTCCTTGTTTTTTTATAACTTAAAAAAAATCCTTAGCGGCTTCAGTGTTTAAATGATGCATTTTCTAGCATCATGGTTTTATAAATCAATCGATTTTGACAACAGCTATTATTTTTACCACAGATATCTGAATAAAGGAGATGTGCCCTGAATGTCATTTTGTATGGAAACCTAATGTCGCCAGTTTTTTTAACACACACAGCTATAGAATATACGAATAGACTACTGTTCTCAGTTACATCTAGATTATCAATGAACGCAATACTCTGTCTCGTTTTTCCTTGAAATACCTATCTCCCTTACTCGGTGTCACAGCGAACCAATCAGTGCTACTATATTTAAACAAATAAAACAAACTTCAAAAAGTTAAGATAGAAGAACTACTACAATTTAAAACTACTACATTCAAAAAAATTACAGTTATGCTAGGCGTTGACCTTATCGATAAATAATAATTAATAAAATTTATCGATAGGCAAGACTTAAACTTAGACTTAGACTTATTAAAAATTAAATACTTATCATATAAATAATATTTACTTTTATATAAATATGTATAATATAATAATATATAATTGTACAATACTTTTGTAAAATAATATTGTGTGTATGATCGTACATGTCGTGAAACAAATTAAAGGCCTACGCAGACCGGGACGGCATGGCAAGGGATTTTAACTTTTACCAATAAAATTTAAAAAATTAAAATCCCTTGCTGTCCCGTTCTGCGTAGGCCTTAATCCGAGAACTGATGTCGTAATATTGCAGATTGAAGGAACTCAAGCGTCATACTTCTTTTTCGTCCTTATTGTCGCACCAGTTTGTAACATTTTGACTGTTGTCATACAAAATTAACGCTCTGTAAGGGAGAGCTAGCGATAATTTATAACTTAGCGTGTACAGTTCATTTATTCAAGCATGAGCATGCGCATGCCAAAATTCACGAGCAATATTGCGCCTAGATAAAATTAAAACAATAGCATGAATGTAGGGATTGATAGATGAACATTTAGACTGCTTTAAAGCAAATCTGATAAAACCAGTTAAAAGCATGTTTGTGCTTAATAAATGGATGAGCGTTTAAAAAAAACTTTCAAAACAACTGTAATCAACATTTTAAACCTTTATGTTCTAGAGTACTTACTCCACCTTTGATTTAGGATATTATTTCAACATTGTAATACTTATATTGAAATTACATAATTTAACGTTTACTAAACTTTATAAATCTTTTACAATTTAAAATTTCTACAATACACGACTTTTTATCGAAAACGATAGATAGTCGTAGTCATGAACGGGTCGTCACTATCGTTTGATTGTTAGAACGATCACGGTTAGCAACCACTTGTCATACGTAATATCGTTGAGCGCATAGTTCATTGCTTCATATATTAATTGAATGACTAGTTTAGACAACATTAGAGAATCAATGTATATGTTACAAAAATATTATAGTACTTAATTGTCCGAACATGAAAATAACATAGTGAGGACATCGAAGATTATTGTTTCATGATTTTAGAGGTAAATACAATAAAATACATGTACTAACATAAATATGGTAAATGATTCCATTATTAATAAAGTTTTTTTTATTGCTCTTATTTGTATGTTTTTTTTTTAAATTATTTATGACTAGCTTTTGCCCGCGGCTTCGCTCGCGTTAAATTCGGGGTGGCAAAAAGTAGCCTATTTAATTCTCCGTCCCTTCAACTATCTCCACTTAAAAAATCACGTCAATTCGTCATTCCGTTTTGCCGTGAAAAAAAAAACAGACAGACACACTTTCCCATTTATAATATTAGTATGGATACTACTTTACTGTAAGCCGATGTGTTAGGGTTCACAAATGTATGATCAGTTTCGCAATAATAAATACTTAGTTACCACCATATAGTGAGGCTAAGGTAATCTACAATTGACGCACAAAAGGCAGATTAAGGATCTTTATTTTCGTTATTTCGACTCTGCCTGTTAAAACTGATGGTGTAAACACAGTTCATTCATTTATTCATAACAGCCCAATAATGTCCCACTGCAGAGACGGGCCTCCTCCCGTGACGGAGGGATACTTGGTCTACTAATACCAAGCTGCCCAGACGGATTGGTATAGGGTTTAATTTCAAGTTTTCCTTCTTTTTATTTCTTAAAGATAATATCCGTTAGGATAGTCCCTTAGTTCCTACGACCGTCACCACACAGAGAATATTATCTTTTGTAATTCTTACTAATTACTACTTGTTTGAAATGTAATTATTGACTGTCTGTGATTGTCTGTTATTTGTTTATTCTGTATTAAAGGGAGAGAACAAAGTTCAGTACTTACCTATCCTTTCACCGTTCCTGACTTGAGTACGAGTATTTACATCTAAGCAGTGATTGTAAAGATAATAAACCATCTAAGTATACTAATATTATAAATGGGAAAGTGTTTCTATTTGTCTTTCTTTCACGGCAAAACGGAGCGACGAATTGACGTGGTTTTTTAGGTGGAGATAGTTGAAGGGATGGAGAGTAACATAGGCTACTTTTTTTTTCTGCTGTGTCCAGGAAAGGGGAACAAAGCTAGTTTATTATATTTCAATTTTAAATTCAAAAATTCAAACGAAAAATATAATTAAATGATCAAACAACCAAATAAGAGTGCTACTTTCATTTACTTGCACATCTACCTATTGTATACCAATATATATCTTTAATGACTAATTCATAAGTTTTAGAGATGATTTACCGCTTAGCTACCTATCTTACCATGTACCTATGATTTATCATTAATATTGCATGCTGGTAACGTCGTCGACTTATAACTTGACGACCTCTGTGGTGTAGTGGTTATATAACATGACTGCTATGCAGAGGTCTCGGGTTCGATTCCCACTCAATGCAAATCTTTGTGTGCATGAACATGATTGTTTGCATTGGTCTGAATGTTTTCTATGTATGAAATGTAGGTATTAACAAAAAAAAAGAATATACAGTTCAACAAATCTAAAAGATACAGTATGACGTTTCATATTTTTCAAACTGAAACAACTTTGTTCATGCGTACATTATTCAGTTTCGAAAGCCTTTTTCGTAAAACCATGAATTTAGAAAGATTTTATTATTGTATCTAAAAATTTACAATTCTTAATATATAAATCTAATTGAATACTTTCAAATAAAGCAAAATAACACATATTTACGTAGTAAATAATATTTAATAGTTCTATTCTTGATCTCATTGCAAAGTCACGTAGTTAGGTCACTGCTCGTAGTGTTGCGACTCTTCGGATACACTTGTATGCAAAAAAATCGTTTACATATACGAAAAATCGTTATTATTGTTAGACACGTAACTAACTATTACTTATAACTATTACTCGACGGGGTCGAAGGTGACGGGAGGCAACTTATTAAGGTCTTAGTAGTGAATGAAAAAAAAATCCTAAATATTACTTTTATTTAATTAATTATAATTAAAATAAAAGTAATGTTTAGAATTATTTTTTATTCTCTAAAAGTACTACATCTAATACTGTTGTTTATTTATTACGACTTGAATATAAAAAAAATTATGTCAAATGGTGAATGGTGAATTTGCAATATGTGGTGTTTTTTTACAAAGTTAATCAAGTAAGGATCAATACCCTTTACTAATAATGAGATTAATTATTAAAGTGTCTTAAAAATCGGAAATTATAGTAATCGATCTCTTAAGTTTCGGATATTATAGTAATCGATTTTTTTATCCCAACCTTATTATTCAATTTGACAGAACTGTCATACCGTACCTATTAGATTTGTTGAACTGTAAGTATGTTTATTCGTTGTCTAGTACCCATAGTACAAGCTTTGCTTAGTTTGGGACTAGGTGGCGTTGTGTAAATGTGTGAGGAATATTTATATTTATATTACAGCGCTATAGTGTCTATTTACACCTTTGGAATATTCAGCGTATTGTGAATGCGTCAATTGAAACGAAACAATGAAATTGTTACTACAGAATTTATTTTTTCTACTTATCGGCTTCATTAATGGAACCAAAATACTCAATACATTGTAATCTAAAGTGCAATTACCACTAGCAAAGCTTACAACTCGAAAACTTTACGTTTTCCAAAGTGTAAAGCATTGCATTAGTAAATTATAACATGAGTTAACTATCGCCATGATAATTCGAGTCGAGCGACGAGAGTTTAACTAGCATATCAATTCTCGTTCCTTAAAATCGCAAAAAAATCGGTTATGTTAACTTTAGTTGTCAAATTGTCTTACCTATTGTGTGACAATTTGACAACTAAAGTTAACTTAACCGAATTTTTAACAATTTTAAGGAACGAGAATTGACATGCAGCTCTACAAACTTTACCAAGCAATAGAAAAAAACACAAAAAATAAAATAAAAATACAACCGAATTGAGAACCTCCTCCTTTTTGAAGTCGGTTGATAAATCACTTGTTACACCGAAATCAGCACTATAAACTTAAAACTTTACGTTCTTTCAAGACGTAATTTATGATCAGTCAATATAATAAAAAAAGTTAAAAATAATCAAAGCCGTAGAGGTCCTTTAAGATAAATTGTATAATTCTGTGTTGGAATATTTAAGTGCACCATATAAATACAGAATATGGTCCGTCATTTCCTCTTATTTATACATCGCAATATAGGTAGCTTAAATGTTATTCTACACCCTAAAATACTCCAAATTTAATCAAAATCCATTCAGTGGTTTTCGCGTGAAAGAGTAACAAACATCCATCCATTCATCCTCACAAACTTTCGCATTTCTAATATTAGTAGGATTGGATAGTAGGATTTTCATAACACCAGAAATATAAAAAGTAAATTGTCATTTTAACTATATACCTACAATGTATTCATGACTAATAAAGTAAACGGTTGAAAGTACTTTAAGACATAACAAATTAACTTTAATTATTCTTTAGTTAATAGAAAGCATGACTGTTTGTTTACTCGTGTTTGTACACAAAGTATGTACCTATGTATACTTAGTCATCTGTTCTGTACATTGTTATTATCACTTTTTCTGTAAAACTTATGATAATGACAATGACAGATAATCTTACACTTCTTACTTTTTATAAAAAGAAACTCATGGCAACTGTTGCCATGAGTTTCTTTGCCAGGTTTCTTCTCATTGGCTCTGTGCCTTTGGAAACTGGAATTTAAGGATTAACACAGACAGACAAGTAGGTTTGAGTAGTAGATTGGTTTTATTCTTCTCCTCTAATATACATTGGACAATACAACGCGGTTTTTTAGTGTTGTGGCGTTTGTCTGAGTCGATCTATAATTTTAATTGTAGTTTTAATTTTAAGTAAACGACGATTTCAAACAATTTGTAATAAATTTTATGAAATAAAGCAAAAAAAATAGAAGATTTTTATGTCGGTACCTACTAAACTTTCACAATAATCTAGAGATCACATAATTTTGACTTAGTTTTGAGTTAAGTGGTTGTTTTAGCCATTAAAAAATTGTCATTAATGTTCTTGGAAACAGTTAAATGATATTATCAATTATTTAATTACTGGGTAATTAAGGAACTGAACGGAATCCCAAATCAGTAAATTGATGTTAACTATAGTATTTAGGCCTAAATAGTACTTATTAACTTAAATCAACATAAGTAACAGTTTACTAAATGAGGTTAACAATTATTAGAAATTGACAAAAGTAAAGATTAGTTTTGTTCCTTACCGACTCGTAGTCACACCAAGGTTGTCACACCAGTGTGACAAACAGTAATCTTTTTCTTGTTAGTCACACTACTGATTTTTCAACATCATGTATAACATAATTGCTAGTGTAGTGCCTACATAGTCAAATCGTTTGCCGACAATTAATAATTACAAGTTACTATATAGATCAAATATAGAACTGACCGGTTGGAAATACATTGATATAAAATATGTGATTTGGTTCTGCCCTTTTTTATACACTACCTAAAGAATGCTTCCTTATGGTTATTAAATTATGTTATTAAATTATATAGTCTTGAAATAGCAGTTAGTTTCGCCGCTTCTTCTCTGCTAGTGCCTTGGAATCGGTGGGAAAGCTTGATAAACTTTGAATATGTAAACTTAGATTAATAGTAGAATAAATGAATCCTGAATAAATGAGAATTTGCAACGAGAACTAAACTCAATTCCGAAAACAGTGTTTAAAAATGTTTGGTTTGGTTTATTATTTGGTGTAAGTAGGTACGAGTAAGTTCGCCGTTTCCAGAAAAGCAGAAGTTGATAGAATTTAATGAATAAAAAACGTTTTGTGTATTATTGGTCTTTTTCTGGCACTTTCTGAACACAGTAGTACCTACATACTTTGATGATTTTAATATAAAAAAACTTAGTACTGTAACATGGACATCACTAGTTTAGAAATAAATACATTAAAAGGTGTGTCAAAATCAGCAGTGTGATAAACAAGAAAAAGATTACTGTTTGTCACACTGGTGTGACAAGCTTGGTGTGACTACGAGTCGGTAAGGGTTTTGTTTACCTTTTTAAAACTACTAGTTAATTTAATTTTATTACCTACGCATTAGAATTAATAGAAAATGGGAATTTAATTATTTTATCTAAGTAATAAGAAAACGACTAATAATGTTTTATAATGAATTCTTTTTTTTAATTTATTTAACAGGCTTTTTTTTTTTTGATAATGAATTCTGTTGTTTTTTGTTTATAAACATTTTACTGTAGTTAATCAAAATTTGTAACCATTATCATGATTAGAAAATGTTACCTCCCTATGATCTCTAACATCCGTTAAGCCCGATTTACACATCGACAAGTACAGTAGCGAGTTAAGTAGTAAGTTGTTGATTAAGTTGGTTTAAATAGATCTCCATCCTATTTTTTGGCGAGTTAAGTTGGCGAGACGCGAGAGAGGGGGCTACTTTGTACTTAACTCGCCAAAAAATAGGATGGAGATCAATTCAAATCAACTTAATCAACAACTTACTACTTAACTCGCTACTGTACTTGTCGATGTGTAAATCAGGCTTTAGGGGATGTTAGGCGATTAACGGTCTTTCAAACCCAAAAGTGGCATAATTGTGATGACCTACCGGGTCCTTTGTAATAAAGTCCAACATATAGGTGTACCTAAACAAAAACAAAATACTTAACACGAATCATTAAAAACTAAATTAGTTTCACCAGCTTTTTTCGCTTACACATTTTTCGGAGTGGTTGATAAAGGAATCACAAAAAACAGTCTAAAGAAAACCTGTTAAGTACATACTTTATAAAATTTGGAATACTTCCTCTTGAATAACCTCATAAAATATTCACAGCTGTTATCAATAATATCTATACTTCTATACTAATATTATAAAGAGTTAAAGTTTGTGAGACGTTGTAGGGCGTAATCTATGGATCTACTGAACCGATTTAAAAAAAATCTTTCTTTTTCCATTTATCGGGGAGTGTCATAGGCAATGTAGTATCACGCTATGACTAATAGGAGTGGAGCAGTAATTAAATATGTTTGAAAAAAGGGACGCGTTTTTTTTGCCGCCCAACGAAGTGGGCACGGGTCTAAAACAAGAAGTGTCTATAGTTTAATCTCTCAAATGTATAAATATTACTGGCATAGTAGTAATTAATTGATCTCCGTTTGGTGACGGAGTTAGAAAACAATATGTCACCACTCCATCTCATCCCATGGGTGTCGTAAAACCGACTAAGGGACTATCCGTAAATACTATCTTTACTAAATAAAAAGAAGTAAAACTTGAAATTAAACCCTTTACCAATCCGTCTGGCCAGCATGATATTAGTAGGCCAAGTATCCCTCCGTCACAGAAGGAGGCCCGTCCCTGCAGTGGGGCATTAATGTGCTGTTATGAATGAGTATTTGATCTAAGTGTCTCTAACAAGTATCCTGTCCTTACAACGGACGTCACCTAGTTTATGAGAAGTGCCTTTGTTGCTTTGGACCCACGCAATGTATCTCTCTCTTAGTATAGGTTTAAGTTTATGAAGGTCACAATAGAATTAGATTCCGTGTACTACGAGTATATGTATATGGGATCATCATAACAGCCCATTAATGACCCACTGCAGGGACGGGGCTCCTCCCGTGACTTAGGGATACTTGGTCTACTAATACCACGCTGGCCAGACAGATTGGTATAGGGTTTAATTTCAAGTTTTCCTTATTTTTATTTCGTAAAGATAATATTAACGGATAGTCTCTTAGTCGGTTTTTACCTCACCCATGGGATGAGATGGGGTGGTGAAATATTGTATTCTTTCTCAATGGGACATTGATGGGCTTTTATGATGATCCTTAGAACATAAAGAGTTTAAAAAAATGTTTAATATACGACAGTGTATTCGATAGATTTCCGATGTGGTTTGATTGATTTATATAAAACATTTTTGTTTCTTGTAAAGTTGGTGAGTATAACAATAATCTATACTAATATTATAAAGAGGTAAAGTTTGTGTGATTGTGTGTTTGTGAGGTTGTAGGGGGTAATCTTTGGATCTAATGAACCGATTTCAAAAAATCCTTATGTGAGGAATAGTCCATTTATCGGGGAGTATCATAGGCTATATAGTATCACGCTATGACTAATAGGAGTGGAGCAGTAATGAAATATGTTTAAAAAAAGAAGTGGGCACGGGTCAGCTAGTATAATAATACGCTATTCGTATAATAATTATAAAAAGTGTTTTAATAACTTAGAAATCTAAACAGAGCGTTTGCCTATACAGTTAGTAGGTTAATGTTATTCATTTTATCAATGTAAGTATAGAAAATTTGTTTATTTTTAGTAACTTTCTTAAGTCTTCGTAGGTGTTAAAATCACAGACACTGTTATTTACTCAGTCAAAGATGCAACAAATATTGTTTACTAAGTAGGAAATAACAATGATTTAAATAAAAGAAAAAATGTTTTAAAATGTTAAAATGTAAAACTTCGTAGAACAAATTTCGATTAAAATAAAATGAAAAAAAAAACTTACTTGTGCTGTTATCGATCTAATTCTGCTAACAGGTATATTCATTTCTTTCATTTCTGATATTTTATACACCATTTTATCACATCAAAATATAACAAAACACCACTAATTTATACCACTAAATTCATCACCATTTATTTAAATACAATTTTATTTAATTTTACTAGTATAATATTATTTTATTTTATTTTTAATAGTATTTTTACGCAAGGTATTTTTCCAGCGTGAGACACGACAGCCTTGTTTGACTAAGTTAACAACAAGTGCATTTGATTCATGACAATGACAGCTGGGTCTACAACACCGGTCGTCAACTAATCTTAGGTAGTTAAGGCTATTTATGTGTCTAAAGATTAAACTCTATAATATTATATGAGTTAACAGTGTAAATAATGAGTTTGTTTTTGTAATTTTCCTTTCATTTAACTATTGACACATTGTTAAATAAATCATTTATTAATGATTTATTAAATGATAAGTGAAAGGACTTATTAGTACAGAAAGGGACATACTGCTCTTTAATTAATGGGCTAGATAAAAATAATATTATTATAAGCACTATCACTACATAGTCTAAAAACAAAGTCGAGGTTACTGTGTGTCCGTTCCTTATATGCTTAAATCTTTAAAAAAAATTATAACAACAAATTAAGCAGTTTTTTTAGGAAATTAAATATGCATAAAATTGTACCCATGCAAAGTCGTGGCCACTTGATAGTGGATTATAACTAACATTATTTTGCAAGAACAAATAAAAACATAAAAAATATCACCAAAAAGTGAAACCGTCCTCTTTTAATGACATTTATAGACTATCGATATTGACACTATGAGTTACACGTGGAGCATCTAACGGAACGACCCTGTAGGTTTAACTTCATTAACAGCAAAATTATAAATTTCATCTACCTATCTCCCGCGATTATTTCGCTATAATTTAGCTGCCTCAGTGGCAAGCAGGTTGTATATATTTTTATTTAGTAAAGGGATATCCTAAGTCGATTTTTACGACACCCATGGGATGAGGTGGGGTGGAGACAGATTGTATTCTTACTTCGTCACCACACGGAGAATCTTTCTACTAGTCTCGTAAAATCCTTTACTGAAACAAAACAAAGAAAACTCGATCTCTACTATTGTTTGGCAAGTATGGTAGTAGTAAAATAATATTATCTTAATTGTAGGTGAGGATATCCCCGCAGTGGGACATTTTAAAAGAGTTTAAGAAGGGCAAAGATAATATTGATATTTTTCATTTTTGTTACTTTTTAATTGTAGGTGAGGATATCTCTGCAGTGGGACATTTTAAAGGAGTGTAAGAAGGGAAAAGATAATATTGATACTTTTCATTTACGTTACTCTGACATAGTACGGGCGGGTATTACCCTGAGTACGTAGTTGAAGAAAAACCAACCACATTACACATAGGATAACAAAGTACATCGTGATCCACCGATATTATGATTAATTAAGTTATACTAAACATAAATAGATACAGAAGTTTAGCTGCATATTATGTGGGTCCGAGCACGAAAACTCAATCAGAAATCCGAGTTCAAAACTTCTGTGGCGTAGTGGTTATATAGCATGACTGCTACGCAGAGGTCTGCAATATTTAATGCAAATATTTGTGTGAATGGACATGATTGTTTGCATTGGTCTGGGTCTATGTATAATATGTAAATATTTTACAAAAAAAAGTATTTGAGTATGTTTATCAGCTGTCTAGTACCCATAATACAAGCTCTGCTTAGCTTGGGACTAGATGGCGTTGTGTGAATGAGTGAAAAAAAAAACAAAGTTCAAAGTTGATTTATTTATTTATTATTTTATAATTGTAGATAATTTAGGAATAATGTGCAATATATTATTATAGATTATTCCTATTTTCTTAAGCCTTTGACTATATCCACCCAGTGCTTCTAGATGGAATAGCCCGGTCTAACAAGTCATTTTCAGAATGCTAATTACGTAGCGTTGCAACGCAAATTCGATCAAAGAATTACTAAATTTAGTAACAAACATTTAAGAAAAGATACACCAAAATTGAGAGATTTCTCTTCTTTTATACGATAATAGATAAGACCTTATCTTAGCATTCCATGGATTCTCCGTGCGGGTGCTGGGTCCATCGCGTGATAGAGGACGGAACACTTGCATACACTGCATAACTGCTTGCAACAGCGTCTGGGGCTTACGCCTCAGATGTAGGTTTAAGGGGGCCCCCTTACAACGAGTTAGCGGTATAATCCAACTGTATCAATCTGCGTATAAAGTGTCATATGAAAGTTGTAAAAATTGGAGTAATTCAATAATATCATTGAATTGTGTCAATTGAATTAACAAGTACCCACTCATAATATTTTACTTGTGAAATAACAACATTATTTGAATGTTTAATCGAATTTTATTGGCAGTAAAAGTAAACGAAAATGTAATTGAAAGCGGAAAATGTCAATAATTGCGTTTTATATAAGATTTTGTTATTTTATTTTCAAGGTTGTCAAGGATTTTTATATTTTTGTGACGGTGGAGTAATATTATACTACTAGCTTTTGCCCGCAGCTTCCCTCGCGTTAAATTCAGGGTAGCACTGTTCCCCTTTCCTGGACACGGAAAAAGAAAAGAAAAAAAAGTAGCCTATGTTACTCTCCATCCCTTCAACTATCTCCACTTTAATTCGTCGCTCCGTTTTGCCGTGAAAGAAAGACAAACAGACAGACACACTTTCCCATTATCCATATTAGTATGAATTATCACCACACGCCACGCAGCCCTGCTCAATTCAAAATATTTAATCTGTGCTGGTACTCATGTAGAGTTTTCGACGTCCTCTCCGTAGTTATCGAAAGATAGCATGGGTAATATGAGAAAAATAGATATTATGCATTCGTTATCTCTGTTAAAAAATATGTAAACTTTTTTAAAATACAAACCATCAAGAAAGCGTTGTATTAGGCCAAGTTTACTTCTACTACAGTGCATTAAGTGTTCCTAAGAAGATTCCATCATCATCATTATCATCATAACAGCCCATTAATGTCCCACTGCAGGGGCGGGCACAGGGGCACCTCCCGTGACGGAGGGATACTTGGCCTACTAATACCACGCTGTCCAGACGGATTGGTATAGGGTTTAATTCCAAGTTTTCCTTCTTTTTATTTCGTAAACATAATATTCACGTATAGTCCTTTAGTCGGTTTTTACGACACCCATGGGATGAGATGGGGTGAATTGAATTCCATGCCGTGAAAGAAATGTATTACAGAGCACGTAACTTCGCTCGTATAGTTTTAAGGAATAATCATTTTTAAGTATGTTTAAGTTTTTGTGAAAGTTTATAAATAGTTATTTTATTGTTTCTTTTTTTATATATTTTATTTTGTAAATATTTTAATATTCCTGTTTTCCTTTAGTTATTTTATCATTTGTTTTTTGTTTTTATAGTGTATTTCTGTAGTGTATGTTAATCTGATTGGTTTGTAAAACCGTGTTAACATAATAAAATAAAATAAATTAATTAATTACTCGCCTACAATTAGATTGGTTGATATTTATGTAGTATAATTCATTACAAAAGTAATAAAAAATATATCTTGTCCTCATTAATAATAATTGTATGTAATACTTACCTTCTTGACTCATTGTTGCAAAAATAACGAATGATGTAACACCTACACCTATTTATAGATAACCACCAACATGGACCTCTGCTTTCAAAGCAAGTGGGCTTAAACAGAGGTCAAGCTGGTTCTTAGGAATAAACAGATAGGGGAGAGGGGGCATAATGGGGACGTTAAGGAAAATACACTAAAACATAATCAACGCAATGTATTTATTAATTAAAACTAATCATAACACTTTGGTTACTTATTAAGCTATCATTTGGTATAAAATTTGGTAATGTAAATAATCATACAACGTCATAATTTTAGTTTTTTTAAACTTTAAGGAAAACCCCATCGTGCCCCAGGGTAGGGGCAGTACCGGGTACGTATTTAGTTTGTCTCACAGTACAAGTAAATGTGGATTTCTTCTGCATTGTTGTCGTCTACATCAGCACAAGCTGTATGAACCCACCGTCCACATAGTTGGAAAGCGTTCTTCTTTAACTTGGGATCATTTGAATTGTAACACTTCTTTGGTTTCTTAAGTTTTTCTCATTTTTCTAACTCCAGTATGAATAACGGGGTACCCCATCGTACCCCGCAACCATGTCCCCGTTATGCCCCAAATCTCACATTATTTAAAATAACAAACAGAATAAAATTACTGACGCTTAGTATTTTTGTCCAAAACATATCAATAAGTAATGTATTTATAAAAACAATATAAATAAATCATAGTACTCACTTAAAAACTTACCTTTTTACGCGTGTATTCGTAGTCACTCAAAATTACATAGAATTATGTTGAAATTTATTTTCTGTTATAAAAAATAAACGTGCGCAGTCTTGTCGCCTGTCATTGCCAGACTTAAGAGACTTATAAAACGGCTACCTATTAGCGAAAACAAAACACATGTAAAGTGTGTAAGTTTTTGTATTTGAGGGTGACCCCGTCGTGCCCCGCGACCCCGTTATGCCCCCCCTTCCCCTAAGGATGTGACACAATCTGCTGTCTTATTTTGGGGCGTGCCTATTTTTCTTCTTATTTAAATACAACGCCCGCCCTAGGGATCATTCCCTGTGTCTCGGGGACTTTTAGAAACATATTGGATTCAAAGAATATCCAAACTCAAAACAACAATTTGTGGATCACAGAAATAATTGACGACTTCTGTGGCGCAGTGGTTATTTAACCCTTTTCTTGACGGTGTGCATTGTTATGCACATATGTAGAAATTAAAATCTGCAGAGTTCATTACTAATGAAATAAGTTTATTTTTTCCTTGTGTATAACATCAGTATTCTACTGATTAAGATAAAAAATATTATGATGTTCGTGGCTAAACTGAATTAGCAGTAGAAAGCAAAATAGTGAACCGACGCCAGGCGCTTGCGCACCGTAAGGTAAATATTATTGTTTTCGCTATGTTTTTTGCATTATTGCCCTAATAACTAGCTATTATAATGTAATATATTATATTGCCTATTCGTTTATGCTATTTTGATATATTTCTATACAATAAATAGAAACTTATGCAACCGTTTTTGTGTATGTATCTTTAAATGCACACTGCCCGGGCGTCATGTCTAATGTTTTTTATGGCTATGTACATTTAAAGATACACTGTCCTTTTACCGCACTAATATTTTCGATACAAAAGTATCTCTGTCTGTTTGTCTTGGACGCTTCCACTAAAAACTGCTAAGCCTATTGTGATGAAACATCGTGTAAAAATAGCTTGAACCCCGGAGAACGATATTATGGGCTTTTTCCGCGGGCATGTTTCCAAATTTCCTTCTCAATGTAGGGTCTCTTTGCATTATCTACCGCATTTATCACGTAAGATTGCTCTGAGGAGTTGTTTTGGACATTGCCCGCAGCTGATCGTCATCACCTTGATGGTTAGCGGTCATCCACTGTGCGAGTTTCGCGAAACTTCCTACCACGAACAACTGTTTTGTGGAACAAGCTCGCTGCGACGATATTTCCGGACGACTTGGGGAGCTTCAAGAAACGAGCGTACTCCCTTTTAAAAGGTCGGCAACGCATCTGTGATTCCTCTGGTGTTGAGGGTGTCCATAGGTAGCATGATTGCTACCTATGGACACCCTCAACACCAGAGGAATCATGTGCCACGCAATCGGTCTGATAGCACTTCAACACCACCGTTTTACCATCTTCCTTTAAAAATCTCCACCTGCTGTGTGATAGTGATACTGAGATAACTACCATTACAAACACAGGTAATCTTAAAGATGCTCCCATCTATCACCATCAACTTCTGCTGCATCCCCGTTGATTCTATCTCAGTATCCATCATTGCTTTGGCAACATCCTACTGAAAACTGTCTGCAGTCACCTAATTCATCTTCATATAATCCAGCTGATAACCTAGTTTCTCCTCTGGCTGTAACCTCTCAATCTGTACTATCTCCGCTAAGTATCAGTATCGTGTGTTCATCCAAATAAATTGTTTTTCTTTCTTTCTTTATCGCCAGTGGCTTCTACATCAAATTTAAAGTTCGTTCTCTTTTAGCCGTTACTCGATCAAAAAGACCAAGGCTAATTATTCATCATTCTCCTGCTCATAACTCAATTTTATTTGAGGTCGGCGCAGTATGGGTTTCTGCCTCTAGGTCTTCTCCCGCTCACTTTACTCGTTATGATCAGCTTTTCCAGGTTATCACCCCTTTTTCTAGCAATGTGCCCAAAAATCTCCAAAATTCTTCGCAGGCAGTGGTGCTGAGTCTCGTCGGTAATCTGTATTCAGTTTCCCAGGTCATAATCTTCAGGGAAATTTATAAATTTATCTCTCGACGAAGTACAATTTTATTATTAATTACATTTATTTTATAATTGATCACCTAATTTTGTTAAATAATGCGAAGTAAAATTATTTTTTTGTTATATTTAACCAAAAACTGATATTTTTTTATTGAATGTGATTATGGCAATGTGTCTTTAAGGATACGCTCAATTTGGAATGTTATATTTTGTCGACTAGGCAATGTGCATTTATGGATACATTAAAAAAAACTTATTTCGAACTGATATGGATGTTTTTTATTATTTTTCTACCCTTCTATAATACCCGTAGAAAACAAATATGCAAAAAAAATAATAAAAATCGAACAAAAAATGTCTTGCCAAGAAAAGGGTTAACATGACTGCTCCGCAGAGGTCTCGGTTCTGATTCCCACCCAATGCAAATCTTTGTGTGCATGAACATGATTGTTTGAATTGGTCTGGGTGTTTTCTATGTATAGCTTGGGACTAGGTGGCGTTGTGTGAAAGTGAGAGGAATGTTAAAAAAAAAAGTCCTGCGTGGGAATCGAACCCGCGACCTCGTGCACGGCAGCCGCTTGCGCTACCGTCGCGCCACCGAGGCAGTCTAAAGTGGTAGTGGTCAAAGTTAATAACTGCTAAGCAAAGTGGAGCGCCTGTTCGTTTTATGATAATGACCAAGCTATATTGATTGCTGTGACTATAACGTCAGGCGCACACCTACATTTTTAGCTGAAATTAAAATAATCTTACGTTTGAAATTACTTGATGCAGAAATAATGAATACTCATAATATGACGAGAATAGGATAAGGTTTTAAATAATTTTAACTGTCTAGTAAAATGACGACAGTAGGAAAAATCAATAGAGAGTTTAAATAATTTTAACTGCTTAGTAGAAAAAAGAAAACGAAAGACTGCTTGTTTTTTATGACTTGTTTCTGTAATAGGCTGTTTACATGTTATTTACTTATCTAAATAATGATGCAAAAGTCAATGCCTGGCATACTATTATGGATTCGTGGTGGAATTCTGGGGATCTGCAGCTAAAAGTAATTTGAAGTTGTTACAAACCACACAAAACAAGTTAATTAAAACATTATTCAGATATGATTACCTAACACCCACTGTAAAAATTTACAAAGAAACTGGACTCATGAACCTTACACAAACATATAAATACAACACCTGCATCTTGATTAGGAAGATTTTGACAAAAGACATTCACACACAAGTGACATTCACGAAAAGGATAGACTGCTACAAACGAATGACTAGGCAGGCAAATAATATTTGTCTGATCCCAGCCAGAACAAATTATGGAAAAAGGAGTATACTGTATGAGGGTGCCCAAATATACAATAAGTTGCCTAAACATATAAAAGAAGCTGAAACAATGTTATCATTTAAAAAAGTACTAAGATGCCACATTTTAAAGGATTTTTCATTGATAGGGTAGGTTTTGAAAAAGTAACAAACTAACATTAGACAATGCTACATACTTACACACATTTAACTACTTTAAACTACCTCTAATTCTACTCAAATATTCTATGCCATACTATACCTTTATAATAATGTGTAATACTATACTACACTATACTACTTCCTGTAATATTTGTGAAATGGTATCTAGATAAATATATAACAATAAATCACATAATTATATATATAATCATAATATTAATTAATAACAAAATCGATGAAACACATTTTGTTATTACCTATATATATATATAAACTATTTATTTGATAGAGTGTTATTATATTTCATTACTACAATTCATTGGGTCATAAATTTATCAAACTATACACAGTTTTAATTATATACATATATTATATACGTACACTACAGAACATTTCTTTAACATTTCTATCACATTTAAATTACCATACATAATAAACTCAAAATATTTTAAAAATTAATTTCTGTAATTATGTTGTATTATGTTAATAAGTCATAAGCCTTAGTAAACAAGTATTGTTTTCTAAGCATACACTTTTAAACTCAAAGTACTGAAATATACCCACAATTTTATTATATTTAGCGTTACTACCCTACTAACTACGCTAGTTGTAAGTAAATATTTCTTTTTGTATTTTCTCGTTAAGTGATTTATGTAATCTTTTGAGAAAATAAATATCTTAACCGTAATTCGTATGAAACTCATAAAAAACAGAGCTGGCATCTTATAAATTATAGTAGAGTCTTTCGTAATTATCAAATTCAAGCAGGATTAGAATAAGACACGTCTTGGTCTACCCGTTAATTATATTGTATTCATCTTATCAGCCCATTAATGTCCCACTGCAGGGACGGGGCTCCTCCCGTGACGGAGAGATACTTGACCTACTAAAACCACGCTGGCCAAACGGATTGGTATAGGGTTAAATTTCAAGTTTTCCTTCTTTTTATTTCGTAAAGATAATATTCACGGATAGCCCCGTAGTCGGTTTTTACGCCACTCATGGGTTGAGATGGGGTGGTGACACACTGTATTCTTACTCCGTCACCATGCGGAGCATTGCATTAGATAACAACTTTTAATTTTCAGAATTGATAATAACATAATATAGACTACAAATAATAAAGACTTAATCCCTAAGTCACATTTTACGACAACAAAGTGATGAAAAAGAGACTAAAAATAAAAAAACTGTCACAAACCGATCTTATTCAGTTGGTGCCTTTGGTAATTTTTGAAGTATAGTTGCTACTGTTACCTTGAAATTTTTATCTAAAACTCTACGTACTTTTACTACAGTTAAATATTTACTTTGTGTACTAAGACTAGATTTATTTGATAGTGTACTGTTTATCTAATTCTTGTGTGCGATAGATTGCAACTATGTATAACATAATTGTTAGCTACTATTATTGTATAATATGTATTATTTACAAAAAAAGTATGTATGTTTATCCGTTGTCTAGTACCCATAGTACAATCTCTGCTTAGTTTGGGACTAGATGGCGTTGTGTGATGTGTGAGGATATTTATATTTATTTATTAATATATTAAAATCTATTTGAATCGGATTCAAAGGAGGCTCAATCATTTTTAGAATTAATTCAATGCTTCTTTAGAGGGAATATGTATCACTGTTCTGTTAAATATATACTAATTCCCAAAGCTGCCAGACGTAACTCATTTTCTGATGGACAAAACGTACACCAGTGGGTAGTAATCGGGTGTACTATGATTGTATGACTAATTGCTAGCTTGGCCATACGGCCACTTTTCAGGAATCCATTAATTAAAGTACATAAAAACACTGCTAACTTCACTTATTTTCTGATGGCTAATTTTAACAAAATATTTTACTGAACGTTAAAAAAATTGTAATCAATGCTCCCAGACACTTGAGGTTGGCGGTTTGGCGCTCTGGCCAAGCAGGAAATTAGTTGTACAATCATAGTAGGTACACCATACCACTACCCATTTATTAGTGTACATTTTGTCCATCACAAAATAAGTTACGTCTGGCAGCTTTAGGATCTTAATACGACTAAATTAACCCATTCATCGATGAATGAATGAATTATGTGGTGACGGAGTAAGAATACAATATGTCACCACCCCATCTCATCCCATGGGTGTGGTAAAAACCGACTGAGGGACAATTCGTGAATTACGAAATAAAAAGAAGGAATACTTGAAATTAAACTCTATACCAATCCGTCTGGCCAGCATGGTATTAGTAGGCCAAGTATCCCTCCGTAAGCATGAGTAACAATTCAATGAGAGATTATATTAAATGCCCCTATTGATGACATCATACTACTTATCTACCAATCAGGGCCAGTTTTAAATCAGTAGTTGGCTATTCAACTACTAAACAATAAAGATTCCATTCAAAAGCTTTCGTCTTTGTTCTCAGACCTTGAAGTTCTGATAAAATAGTTTTGACTATTGGAATTTTGATAAAATATTTTGAAATTTAAAAAAAAAATACGACCATAAACGATGCATAAGATAAACACTCTCAGTTTCATGATAATAAACATACGAAAGAGCTTACTTAAGATTAGTCTTGCGTAGTTCGTTCAACGCTCCTTGTCATTGCGACAAAGTTATTCATTTAAATAATTATAAAAGTATATTGTATGAATATGTATTGTTTTTAAATAAAGAGACTATAAAACTAGTAAATAAACAAAGTGGTTAAAACTCCTTTTATTAAATCTAAAAGAACTTTTGTAATAAATTGTATTCAACTTAAAATTAAAAATAAACAAACTAACATACTACTAAATAAATTTAAAGGTGATTTTTATTAAAATATCATTTAACAGTTATAGATTTTTACATGTGAAAGTAGTGTTTTTATTATTTGGTAACAGTGAGAACAAACTTTATTTGAGATGAAGGAAGTCAATCTTCCTGTAAGCAGAACACGGTCTTTGATAGCACAAGTAAGTAAAATAACTTATTATGCTTAAATGCCTCAAAATTATGCTCATGTATGGAAACTAGACTAATCGATTCAAGACTTTTAATTCCGAGTTTGTCGTTGTTATTCCAATTTAAGCTAGTCTCTGTGTGGTGACGAAGTAAGAATAAGTACTATATTTCACCACCCTATCTCATCCCATGGGTGTCGTAAAAACCGACTAAGGGACTATCCGTGAATATTATCTTTACGAAATAAAAAGAAGAAAATCTCAATGAATCAAGTACCTAAAAGACTGCAAACAAACTTTATTCAAAAATATTGATGACAAGATGTATCATTCATACAACACAAACTCATTCTTCACGCTACGATTCGATTTTAATAATTATAATTCATTTAAACCTGCTTTGCTATATCCACTTAACCCACTTGTTACGAGAAGTGTAATACCTATCGAAATGTTATAATTTTCACAGGAACTTTCAATTGTACATCATAGGTCATATAAAAAATAACAAAAAAAATCTGTGACTTTTGGAAAAGCCGGAAAATGGTATCCCTTTAAAAGGACACTCGTAAAATGTACTACTGTCACTTCGCTGATACTAAAATATTAAGTTTCAGAATGAAATGCGAAAAACTCATTGTATTACACTGGTTTTAATAAAAAAGTAAGTAGCTGGTATTTTACCATGTATTATCATATCTAATTCATGATATATAACAGAAAAATACCACATTTGCCCCGAATGGATGTTCGCAGAACATTTTTGTTACACGACTTCATAACAACTGGTTGTTCGACGTGCATATATCTCTTTTGTTGTTGAGAGAATCGTCTTATTTTGCTAACATGAACTGAACTTTACAAGGATTTGTCGCCACGGTAACGATGGTTATTATTATTATGCTACTTGTTCAACAAAACCACTTCAGCACTTGTAGATCTGTATTGAAACATTCCTCGCTCTAATTTAGGCATATCCTTATTAGAAGGTAAAATACCCTTAGATACACGATTCTCTCTTATGGTACCAGTAGCTTTCATACCTGTTCCTTCTAGTCCATCAATAAGATGAACAGACGTAAAAAAATGTCAAAGAAAAATCGAAACGACGCTTTCTCATCTATTGAACGCAGAATATCAGAAAATGAGAGAATGACACTAGCGCCTAAGACCAGCTTTTTGAAACTTTTAGGAATGTCTGCTCCTTGACCTTGATAAGAATCAAACCATACGACATATCCTAAGCGAGTAGCTCTAACTCAGAATTTGTAGCCCCCATCGAATCGGTTTGCCTCGTATGAATTGTTTATTCGAAAGATTCTAGATTTGGAAGTGGTCTCCTTGCCAATTGTGCTAAATGCTCATCATCGCTATTGCTTAAAGTTGATGCATCATAGCTATAATATGCTATTGCAGAAACTGGTAACTGAGATCCAGAAAGATTTGACATAGAAACTTGATTCTCGTCACCTGAATCTTCGTCAGTTCGTCGCCTGAATGCTTATTTGCTCAACGGACCATTATGACGAATTTCACTTTTTAATGCAATTTTATTAAGGATCAAATTGCGGTTCGATTGGTATATAATACTTGCTGTTTGGACTTAAAATACATTATTTATAAGGAATTTAAGTTTTTGAAAACTAACACAAGAGAATTTAAGCTTAATGCTTAATTGCTCAAAGTCCGTAGAGAAACACCAAACGTGCATCCGAACATCGATTAAGTGCTTAAGTATTCAATCTCCTTACAGGTAACCAATCACGACATCGCATTTTGATGACGCAATACGCCGCCATTATTAATTTATTTTGTGACGAAGCTGGTGCTCGCACGCATTTGAGTTAAAACTAACGCGAAATATAGAAAAAACGTATTAATTTTAATAGAAAACAGTACCTGAAATGTCCGTAACGAAATATAAATCGGAAAATATAGTCACAACTATAGAAAAGAATCGGTAACTTGTATTTTTGTTAACATTTCTTTGCAGATTATCACTGCGTATCGTTAACTTATAGTACAGGATGTTTAAATTTAATTCTTATAATTTCAGATTTAATTAAATCTTTAAATCAAATTGTGACGTATCTATAAATGAACAGATTGTTTCGAACATTTTGTAAGGTTGTAAAATATAACTAATATAATAATAAAAAATATTGCTTTTGTGCGGTGACTGTCAAAATATACCTGCTACTTGCATGTTTGCTAATTGTTAAATGGGTAAATTTCTTAGCATTAAATGGGTAGTTTTGTGTTTACGTATACCTACGCTTTGTGTTCGCAATGATGTTAGATGCTAGATAAGAAGATTAATACTATTTTTTACTCGCCACAGATCCATTGCTCACATTGTAAATCTATTTTTATTATGTCCGTTGCTTTGCATTTTCTTCCCTATTTTGGATGAAAAATTCAGAACGAGTTACGCCGTTGAGGAATGAATAGCCCATAAACTAAAGAATTCCTTATGAAAACATAAAGAATCGTCAAAAAAGGGTTAATTTTCTTAAAAAAAATCCAATCTAAATTGTTTAAATAGTGTCAGTATATTAATTATTTTTTATACGTACCTATAGGTATGATCTTATCACCTTCTTATTTTCAATTTATGTCGTTTTAATTGTACATATTAAAATGAAGAAGTAGAGTCACGGTAATACCATAGTTCCATTTTATGTTGACATTACGTACGATGAATCAAGAATCCGACGAAAGAAGAATACGACGAATAAGGACTAATTCAAATCAGACACTAACCGAAAAGAAAATAAAATATATTAGAAGTACCTACAAAATAAATATATGAAAGCTGACGACAAAGCCTTTATGGAATCTCTAAGGTTTTGACAGGATCAGACAACATAAACAATACCAGGCGAAGTAAACGATCTTGTATCGGTACAAAAACAAAAAATATTGTATTTTTTATTTATACTCGTATTGTATTATGTAATTATGTGTTGGGAATTATTAATAATTACTACTAAAAGTAATAAATTTCGATCGATTAATCACGTTTACCAAAACATGTAATTATTATTAATAATCAAATTTCAAATTTATTTATTTATATAAAAATATTACATAACAATACATTAAGGTAAGTACTTATACTATAATTTATCAATGTTGACTGGTCCCAAACTAAGCAGAGCTTGTACTATGGGTACCAGGCAACAGGCATACATACTTATATTTACAATTATTTATACATACTAATTATAACAATATAATGTATAATATAATAATACATAATATATCAATGCGGACTGGTCCCAAACTAAGCAGAGCTTGTACTATGGGTACCAGACAACAGCCATACATACTTATATTTATAATTATTTATTCCTACAACTTATATAATACGTGACATAATAAATAAAAACATATGAACTTTATAAACACATAAATAACAAATAAATTACGTCACGGCTCGATCAGGTGGCACTTGTCCGCGAAAACGACGGAACACCACGCCCTGCGGCCAAAAGGTTTCCTCCTTGACGAGATGCAGGTAACATGTTGGGACCCGAACCACGAACGCCTTGAAATTAACGTTGCGACGCGACTCCAACAACTGCACTCTCGCCGTGTACTTCAACCTATGGCGAACGTACTCGACGATGTCTTCAGCCTTTGTGGTGTAATGCAGGCGTGAAATGTACACCGGAGTGTTCGGTTTTGCAGCACGGACATTGACACTTGGCTCCCTAGGTGCTGTGCCGCAGCAGTTCTTAATGCTTCGCTGGCGGGGTTTTTTCCTTTGCACAGTCACGAAACCATCATCATTAGTCCGATCTTGCAATGGCTTCTTTAAAACAATGGCCTTGGGTTCATTATCTAAAGGAGCTCGAGAAGGCGGGCAGTGAATAGCCTGCTTAACGGGAGCGGGGCGCGCGTAGCTTCGTGCGACACACTCTGCCTTGTCAGCTGTAGACGGTGTTGACAACAAGACCGCTGACGCGTAACTTGTTGTAGACGATGCACCGTGACGTGCGCTTACACGCGCCGACATCGGTGACACAGATACTTTGACCGAATTACGCAACTCTTCTAGTTCGGTGCGCAACTCTGTCACGTTTCTTTCGGATGTCTCCAACTTCTTTTTGACATCCGCCAGACTTGTCTTCAAGTATACCATGTCCTTTAAAAGACTTGCTACGTCGACGTGGTCTAAAGTAACCAGGGGTAACTTTTTCAAGTCCCTAGCTACAAATCTTGGCACGTCTACGGGATCAGTCGTCTTGAGCAGTGTGAGGATGTCCTGCATACTTTTCATAGGTCCGTCACGTCTACGTGACACCATCTGGTCTTCTTTATTCAGCGATCGAAAAACCAACAACTTGGCAGCCGCGATTTCTTCCTCGCTGAAATTCGAGACACAAATCTGGAGCGCAGATACTTCGCCTATGACGTCTAGCTTCTGTTGTACAAAAGCCAGCACCTCATTCTCCACAAGTTTATCACTCATGGTAAAAATTGACACATGCGTCGGCTCGCGCCGCGCTAAACTATTATTAATTAATTAATAACTATTTACACGACCGACTCACAGCGCTGACGATATATTATATCAACACTACTATAATAATAACAGGTAATTATTAATAATTTTCAATTAATCACATTTACCGTAACATATATATCAGTGTTTTTTTTTAATTCTGTGTTTTTTTTAATAATAAATAGCCAGTTAACTAGTTACTTTTTTTTACCACGATACCCAAACACACTGTATTTGGTTATACGGCACTTAAGTACTAAATATATTCGAATGCAAAATGCTCAACCTCCACTCCAGTAGTGGTCTATCTCCAATTGCATAATTTGTTTTGTGTTTATTTGCTCAACCTCCATAAAAAATTGTGAAAATAAACATAACTCTTTGACTTTTTAATGATTATTTGTAATATATCATTTCATAAACACGTTAACTATTTTTTTAATATAAAACTTTTATAAAATCATATTATTTGCTTAAACTAATCAATAAAACGTCTCTGGTGTAAAATGTTGCAAATGGAGGTTGGACACTTAAGTATTCGTGCGACGAGTTACCTCAGCATTACAGTTATCAGAAGGTTTAATTGTGATATATGACGGTATTTCGTCATCACCATCAACCAGTTTTTGCTTCTCCACAATCTTATGTAAACATTATACTCTGATATGTGATATAAAGGCAAAAAAAGAAAACATTCGTAACGAAACTTTCAAACCGTCATAGTAGGTGATATTACGACTGTCCTTTTAAAAGGACGCCATAATAAACTTGAAATATGGCAACTACAATTGTATTGTACATAGTAATAAATACATTCGAAATATAGGTAAGGGTTATGTTGTTACAGTATTACACGTATTTTGTCGATATTTGGTGACAATTATATTATATTCTAACCATTTACCAGATATATTGTTTTTCTATTAAACTTTTTCGGTTAAAACCACAATAAAATACACTTAAAACAGCCAAGTAATGTATTAAATGACAGATAAACTCCTAAACTCGTAATATTTATCAAAAACTATTTGTTAAAGTAACCTCATATTTTTAATTATTAATTTTTGAGAGGTGGTCTTTTAAAAGGACGCTCGTAACAAGTGAGTTAAATATATACGCGCTTGTCGCCTTAAACATTGTAACTATTATTTTAAAGTTTTTTGGTATTTTCCTTTCTACGTTGGTTACATTCTCTTTATCATTTAACAAATAAAACATTTAATTGTCCGTCAACAATTGCCAACAGCTTTAACTTTTTGTCAAACGTTTATCACTTTGCATAATTAAATACTTAGGCAACTATAATAAGTACTTATATAATTTCATTTCCATCACATCCCATGGGTGTCATAAAAACCGACTAAGGGACTATCCGTGTCGGTTTTTACGACACCCATGCGATGCGGACTGTCCTATATTATCTTTACGAAATAAAAAGAAAGAAAACTTGAAATTAAACCCTATACCAATCCGTCAGGCCAGCGTGGTATTAGTAGACCAAGTATCCTTCCGTCACGGGAGGAGGAGTCCTTCCGTCACGGGAGGAGGAGTCCTCCCGTCTCTGCAGTGGGACATTAATGGGCTGTTATAATATGATGATGATAATTTCATTTTCCATAGAGCAACAAGATCTTACATAATTAGGTAGTGTCATATTTTATTTAATTTCTGCTGTCTACTCTTTATGGTAAGGAATTTATAAACAACACTTGAGTACAAGAACGGTGATTTTATACTTAAGCCCGATTTACACATCGACAAGTACAGTAGCGAGTTACCCCCTTACTCATAAACGACTCTAAAATTTTAGTCAATTGATTAATTATCTTAAACTCTTACGTTGTTTGGTATAAGGTTGGTTTTCGTAATAAAAATCTCGCTAAACAGTGATTAAATTGAACAGGCGTTTATGAGTAGTAAGTTGTTGATTAAGTTGATTTAAATAGATTTCTGTACGAAGTAGCCCCCTCTCTGGCGTGTCGCCAACTTAACTCACCAAAAAATAGAATAGAGATCTATTTAAATCAACTTAATCAACAACTTAGTACTTAACTCGCTACTGTACTTGTCGATGTGTAAATCGGGCTTTATGGCAGAGAAACGTGGACAGTGACGAGTGGAAACATAATTATGAAGGAGGCCATTGTATAAGAGTGGCCGTACATTGGCTTTTATGATGATGATGCTTATAGATAAGATACGATTCATTGAGTAACTACTTTATAGTTATATTCTTGATAATGACATTTTCTGGTTTTATACGTAGTGCGAGTATTGCCAAACTGGTTCTAAAGATATACTAGGTAGGTACCTACTTACTTATTTAAAGGTACTATTAACTTGCAATTTTATAGTGTTGCCAATATTATAGATGAGAGAGACCTCTAAAAGCCTGCAAAAACCCAGTTAGCTAAGATGTTAGTTTTTATATTTTCTACATACACATACCGATACCGGAAATATGAATTAACATAAAGGACATTTTGTCGAAAATGAGTATTATATCGTATGATGTAATTGCATACGTATTATTATCGAGTGTTATAAAAATGTCCTTTACATTAATTCATATTTCCAGTATCGAATACCTCTAATCCAACATTAAGAAGATTGGCCTACGCAGTGGCCTACGTGGGGGACGAATGCGACGCGACGCGATGCTACACGCGACAAGTGTTCTATATGAGTATCTCCTATGTGTGTTTCTTTTACATATTTTAGTTTTAGTTTATATTATACATAAAAGGTATCCAAGCCATTGCAAATATTTATGTACCTAATTGCATACAAAGAATTTGCAATGAGCGGTAAGTACCTACCTGAGATCTCTGCGTAACACAATTTAATGAACTATAACAGACATAACAAGACACCTTGCAGTATTGTTAATAATAATTAAACTAATCGACTTGGCTCGCGAGGTTCTCGACATGTGGAATGTTGATTCGGCGTATATTGTACCGATAGTACTTTAAGTAAATGGACAATCAATCAATCAGAATACAGTACTGCTTGACACGGCACGTATTGTGAGGAGGTTCCTATCTCAGGAGCCCTAGTAGCTAGGTCCCTGTACCCGATTGCTGGTGGGTCTACCTTTTTTATATTTTTAAATGTTATTATTTTTATATTTAAAAATGTTGTGAAAAATGTAAATAAAAAAACTAATAAACTAACTATTTTAATTATTAATTATCACTATGTCGTCTTCGTGTGGTGCCCCATCTCATCCCATGGGTGTCGTAAAAGCCGACTAAGGTACTAACCGTAAAATTATCGTGACGAAATAAAAAGAAGAAAAACTTGAAATTAAACCCTGTACCAATCCGTCTGGCCAGCGTGGTAGGTATATCAAGTATCCCTCCGTCACGGGAGGAGGACCGTCCCTGCAGTGGGACATTAATCGGCTGTTATGATGACTATGTCGTTTATTAACCATGTTTCAGTGCGTAGCAAGTTCCGCATCAAGTCTCCTTCTATTTGACTTGGGTTTGGCTGTCAACTTCGTCACCATAGCATTACCTCATCTGCTCAATGCTAAAGAAGGTCTATCTTTGGATGACAATCAGGCTTCGTGGTTTGGTAAGGACATCACTATCTATACTAATATTATAAAGAGGTAAAGTTTGTGTGTTTGTGACGTTGTAGAGGGTAATCTCTGGATCTAATGAACCGATTTTAAAAATTCTTTCTGTCTTGAATAGTCCATTTATCGCGGAGTGTCATAGGCTATATAATATCTCGCTATGACTAATAGGAGTGGAGCAGTAATGAAATATGTTTAAAAAAGCGTCGCGTTTTTTCGCCGCCTAACGAAGTGGGCACGGGTCAGCTAGTAAATAATAATCATAGAAACATAATGAATATTATTATCTTCTCTTCCCACTGATTATAGTGCGTACGTTATCATCTAAGTATTCCAAAAAGAGATAGAATAAATATATTGAATAGAAAACCGTGAGCCGAAGAGCCGTGTGGTGACGGAGTAAGAATGCAATATGTTACACTACCCCATCTCATCCCATGGGTGTCGTAAAAAACGACTAAGAGATTATCCGTGAATATTATCTTTATGAAATAAAAAGAAGGAAAACTGCAAATTACACCCTACCTATAGTAATCCATAATACTATTTTATACGGGTCTTACTCCGTCTGGCCAGCATGGTATTAGTAGGCCAAGTATCCCTCCGTCACAGGAGGAGGCCCGTCCCAGTGATGAATACAAAGCAATAAGTTCCTCGAGTTCTGTGGCGCGTGTTGGGAGAGGCATAATGTCCAGCAGTAGACTGCGATAGGCTAGTTGACTGATTGATTTGAATAAAAATATTCTAACATTTCCAGGTAGTCTGCCGTTCCTATCACAACCCCTAGGAGCATTAGCATCAGGCCCAGTTGTGGACTACTTTGGCAGAAAGAAAGCAACGTTCTTAGTAAACATACCTCATGTGATAGCTTGGATACTTATGTACTTCTCATGGAATCTACCCAGCTTGTTTATGGCTAATGCGCTTTTGGGACTTGGAACTGGGATCATGGAGGCTCCTCTCAGTGCCTATGTTAGTGAAATAAGGTTAGTGATTTGGTGAACTTATCTTGCATGTTTGTTTAGACAATTTCATATGCTAAGTTTTCTAAAGCATTATAGGATGAGGCCCAATCCTACTCAATGAAAAGTCATGGCTACATCTCCGGCACCGCAAGTAAGTTCTTTAGAGGTTTATTAAGAGACTGAATTACTGGTGAGATCCCTATACTGTAAAAAGTCGATTTTCAAAATATTTCTCTAGAACCTGAGTATGAAAGTTCAATGTGAAAATTTAATCACGAGATCAAACATTTGATTAAGTTCTCTGAAGAGGTTCCACTCGGTTGTATTTTTTAATGTGGAAATACCACTTAACTCAGTCATTGCTTAAACGATTAAAAACAGTTTTTTTGGTTTCTAACTATATACCTAATCTACTCCATGAAAATATTATCAAAATTGGTTATGTTTTTAAATCTAAAAATTAAGGAAATTCCGTAAATCATCCAAATAAACGAAATTTCGTACCTAAGTGTTTTAATGCTCCTGTCGCAGTCAGTATTTTAACTAGAAATGTATTCTACATTTCAGCGAACCTTCAATTCGTGGAGCTTTATACATGGGAACATTACTCTTCTTATCGCTAGGAATGTCAGCGGTTTATCTACTCGGGGCTTTAGTGACGTGGCGAGTAGCAGCTCTCATATGTCTCTCTGTACCTATTCTTACTATGATTCTAGCTACGCTCGTTGTAAGTATTACTTGTTCTCTCAATGTTTAATTATGAGTTATATTTATAAATATGGAGATGATAATTATTATTAGTTATTTATCTTTTAATTTACGTATAGTTTTTTATTTGTGGATAAATGAATGACCCCTGTTTATTACCATAAAACATTAGATACTTAATAAAATTCAGTTGATTTTCAGTTTCTCTACGAGTTTCTTGAAATGTTAAGCGGGTAAAGGGTACTACAACAACTATTTCTATCGAATGAATTGAACGAAACAAAGTTTACAGTAACTAGAAGGCAATAGCTAATAAGTGACACATAGATACATGTCTCCGTGTGGTGTCGTAAAAACCGACTAAGGGACTATCCGTGAATGTTATCTTTTTGAAATAAAAAGAAGAAAAACTTGTAATTAAACCCTATACCAATCCGTCTGGCTCGCGTTAGTAGGCCAAGTATCCCTCCGTAATGGGAGGAGGCCCGTCCCTGTAGTGGGACATTAATGGGCTGTTATAAAAGATAGTGTCTCAGTATCTATCTGCGACTGACTGCTATGGCGGCGTTCGCGGTTTCGATCCCCACACAAGTCAATTATTTGTGTGTTGTGTATGTATAAGTATCAGTCCGTCACGGGAGAAGGCCCGTTCCTGCAGTGGGACATTTATGAGCTGTTATGATGAGATACATGTAGGTACATTTGAATGATGTATACTATTTGTTCTTTCAGTGTCCAGATACACCTATATGGCTATTATCACAAGGCAGGGAGAAAGATGCCTTAAAAGCCCTATGTTATCTTCGCGGATGGACTACACCAGAAAATGTCAGGCCAGAGTTTGATGAACTAGTGAATAATTATAAAAACTTAGATAGCTGCGTTATATGCAGTGAAGAAACAAAAGATTGTGATGAAGTAGTTGAATTGAATGAAATTGGAAATGAGTGTAAACATAATAAGATTAATGTTATAAAAAGGTAAGGCGTTATGCATACTGGTCTTTTACTTGTTGTAACGTAACGTAAACCTAAACTTGATAAAAAGAAATAAAATAGTACATACATACATACATAAAATCACGCCTTATCCCATCCAGGGTAGGCAGAGATTGGGCAATTAGATTGGGCCTCGTCCACATTCATTAAGCGAGTCATACATGCGCGTCGGTTACGTTAAGAGTGCTCTTTATTTGGACCTTCTCCAATATGCAACCTAGATAGGTTGCATATTGACCAGATGGTCAACATATTTATGTTTTCCGGGGCCTAATAAAATAGTGTTTATTAGATAAGATTTGGTAACAGTTCACAGACAATTAATTAGAAGCCACTTGGGACTTTCAAACATTCTTATGCCCGATTTACACATCGACAAGTACAGTAGCGAGTTCAGTAGTAAGTTGCTGATTATGTTGATTTAAATAGATCTCCATCCTATTTTTTGGCAAGTTAAGTTGGCGAGACGCGAGAGAGGGGGCTAATTCGTACTTAACTTACCAAAATATAGGATGGAGATCTATTTAAATCAACTTAATTTTAAAATACTACTTAACTCGCCACTGTACTTGTCGATGTGTAAATCGGGCATTATGTAAGATTCACGACTTCGATGATCGTCAGTTGCAATGTGAACGAAATGACAAAAAAAAATTACAAGACATGAAAATTTCAAGGGAAAATGGGGCCGTACCTATTTATTTTATTATTTTATTTTATTTTTTTCGGAATGCCAACAGCTTAAATATTAACATACACTAATAACTAAATTAAATATCTAAACAGCTATTAACAGGCATTCGCAAATTAATTCTAAATGGAGTACAAAATTATACCTAATATTATAACACATAAAGTTCAAACCATAGAACGATCTTTCTTCATTTTGCACCCGTTTTGTTTATTATCAATTGAGCTTACATGCAACAATATAATAAACTTGTAGTGAAGTGATTGTTATTAACTTAAATTAATAGTAAAATTCGAAAAGAAGCAAGACAATAGAAAAAATAGATACTCGAGGCGGGACTAGAACCTGCGTTTCTGGACTATACGCGTCCAGCGCCATGACTTTCTTCGAGTCGCGCCTCGAGTATCAATTTTTTCTATTGTCTTTCTTCTTTTCGAATTTTTCTAGTTAAGTATACCTAAGCTTTATATAGGTACAAAATTACATATATGTAATTTAATAGTAAAAGTGTTTTCAGATTCTTCATAAAATTCAATATAGTAATGCTATGTAAGGAAACATTGAGGCCATTAGTATTTAGCTTGATGTACTTTATGTTCTATGTGATGAGTGGCCTATATCCTATTAAGCCTTACATGGTGAATGTGTGCGGAGCTATGGGCATGGCTGATGATACCAACACTATTACTGTAAGTAATTTTTTTTTACTTTGACTTTTGATGTCTAAATCTAGAGTTGATATTATTAATCGATAAGTTTTCCGAACAACTTATTTCTTTCAATTACCATAAAATTTTACACCTAAATTTCGTATATAGTGCTGTCTTTAAATGTGTTTTCACCATAACAACCCATTAATGTCCCACTGCAGGGACGGGCCTCCTCCCATGACGGAGAGATAGTTGGCCTACTAATACCACGCTAGCCAGACGAAAGTTTAATTTCAAGTTTTCCTTCTTTTAGTCCCTTAGTCGGTTTTTACGACACCCATGGGATGAGATGGGCTGGTGACATATTGTATTCTTACTCCGTCACCACACGGAGATTAATAAAAGTTTATTTTTTTAACATTGCAGGTAACTGTTGGAGTATTAACCTTCGTTGGAACCATAATAGTTAGCGGTGGTATCAAGTACTTCGGTAAACGCAAGCTTGGAATAACTGGCATGTTAGCCTGTGCTATCTGTTGTACAGTACTAAGTATACATGCAGGAACTCATTTAGACAATCAAGTGTTTTCATATAATCCTGAGACTTATCCAAAGGCAAAGAGTGTTGTACCGTTAGTTGCTTTTTATGGACTTGCTCTCTTTACTAGTATTAATGTCTCTTGGATTTTACTTGGCGAAGTTTTTCCTTTTAGGTGAGTTAATATTGGTTAATTTTAAGGTCATTATGTCTCGGTAGCAATTCGCTGAATCTATAGCGAGATAGTCTTCCCACTATGCGTTTTACATTTTATTAATTTCCTGGTTTCTACTTGGGACTTTGGTTGTATTGTTTTGACGACCTCTGTGGCGTAGTGGTTATTTAACATGACTGCTACGCAGAGGTCTCGGGTTCGATTCCCGCTCAATGCAAATCTTTGTTTGCATGAACTTGATTGTTTGCATTGGTCTGGATGTTTTCTATGTATAATGTATTAACAAAAAAAACAGGATTTTAGTATGTTTTCTAGTAGTCTTGTACCCATAGTACAAGCTCTGCTTAGTTTGGGACTAGATGGCGTTGCGTGAAAGTGTAAATTGTTAAGTAAAAGGCTCTATACTAAGTTTAATTTCATATAAAAATAATTTGACACAGAAAACCTTTTGTATATTTTTTTTGGTCAGTCTACTTGTCAGAGCAAATGCGACCTGAATCATGAATGATTAAAAATGTCGGTCTTTTAATAATTGTATGATACAATCCAACTACGTTTTTCAAACATAATGCAAATTAAGCCTACTTTGAACAAGCTTAGAACGCAATGCTATCACAAGACCTGAACTAGCTAAAAAGTTGTTAATTTTCTTTCAGGAGTCGTGCTACATCTCAAGGTATAGCTGCAGCTTGGAATTACATAATAATATTTATTGGAAGCAAAACGCTTATAGATATAGAGAAAAACTTCAAGCTAACTGGTGCATTTGCTATATACGCAGCCTTTGGATTCATTGGTACAGCATATCTATATCTGTATATGCCAGAAACTGAAGGAAAAACTCTTCATGAAATTGAAGAATTTTATAAAGGTGAACATCGAATATTTGCTGATGATTGGTTCATCAATAGATTAAGAAAGTCTAAGAAGGAAAAGTGATAGATGTAGGAAGTTGTATACCTTTAATTAAATTACAAAATTACTTAGTTACTATTAGTTTTATTTTCTTAAAAATTTGTTTGATATTTAACTATCGAGACAAGCAAAACTTGTCGAGTCGTTAGTATGCTCCATAACAATCCCAAACCCTCAAGCTGCTGTGGTATTAAAATGACAACGTTTCCTCCTTAAGAGGAAGTGTAAATGAGAAACATTCAAACTCAAACTCAAAAATAGTTTATTCAAAATTAATACAACTTTCGTTACCTATTTATTTTTTGACGTCATTTATTCTACAGTATGAGGACATTGATAATATGATTGGTTTTTAAAGAAAGACAGACAACAACAAGGAAGCGAGAAAGTGAGATTATAATTTATTGATGATTTTGAAATTGTATATTATGATGTTAACAATAAGTGCTATATTTTGTTGCACTGCAATGACTTTTTATCGAAGTGCAATGTTTCCGTAACCAGGTAACCAGTGTCTCTTAGTAAGACATGATGAAACATACAATGTCAAATAGAAGTAAGTAGGGATTCAATCTTTTATAATTTCAACCTTATGCCTAACGCCATAAGATACATTTTAATGTGATAATTTTCAAAACTTATGCTAAAATTATTCAGCTATTTTCGGTAATCGGATGTACTTTTCTTACTCATTGATTTGCTGTCTTTCTTTAAAAGCCAATCACATTATCAAAGTCCCCATACTGTACTTAATCTAAGTTTAAATACATTTCAAAGTTTAGAAAACTTTACCACCGCCTCCAAAGTGCTAGTAGAGAAGAAGCGGCGCACAGTGGTATATGTTGTATGGGGCTGCGGAAATAATTGTGTAAATTGCCCATACGTGTAAAATATAATAAAACAAACTATTTTTCATCAATGTTTGCTTATACAGGGTGGTTTTTGAGTCATCGGCAATAATTTAGGAGGTGACTCTGTACGTGATTCTGATCCGAATTATGTAATAAAACTAGGTACTTAATTTTTGACAAAAAAATCCCAAAAATTAACTAAGTGTGGACACGTTCCCGCTGCGCTAAAATATTGTTCAAGACTCGGTGCATTGACCCGCGCCGCGCGTCGTAGGTATGTATCGATCGCTCGCTGCGTCCGCGCGCCGCGCGGTGTCCATGATTAGTAAAATTCATGGCTAAGCTTTACACATCGTTTACTATGTAGTAATTTAATGTTTATTTATTTTGTATTTTTTTTCCTTCTTTAAATAACGTTATCTATCATGCCCTAAAGTATTGCCTATGTCTCACTTTACATGCTGTATAATAATGATTTAATATGTTTTTAAAGGTATTTATGTAAGTATTTTATAAATGTCTAAGTATTTATTTTTTCATGTAACTTTTTTGACTAAGATATAAATACAGATATAAAAAAAATTGTATGTATAAAAAATAAAATATTAAAATAATTCTATGCATAAAAAGTAATATTATATAATAAATTTAGGCTAAACATGGTGGATTACATCCAAGCTTTATTATAGAAAATTAAAAATTTTCTTCACCTAACAAAGCTTTCACATGCTCTGATAGTGGTAGGTATATGCTTTCTGTTACGCTTGGCCCTTAAACTGCTTATATATTGGTCTGAGGAAGCCATGAGCATTTGAAAAACATCTGTGTCCGTTAATTCTCGCGAGCATTTTCGAGAATGACTTAACCGATATTGACGATAGTCTTTGTTCCGAGTTTCTTGGGCTTCCTCAGATAACATTCCCACAGGTAACGCATCGGCTGCTATAATGTGACGTCCATGTATTAAAACTTTATGCACTGTATTTGGCATAGTACCTACTAGGTATACAAGTTAACATACAGATTTGCTGTTTCATCACAATAATTCCCGAACTTTTCTGCATCAACTGAAACTCCAGAGTTAATTGTTTGTAATATCATAGAAAACTGGTGAATCAACTATTCATCTACTCCTGTTAAACCGTTAATACTGTTCGAAACCGTTAAAACATTTGACAGCCACATTAAATTTTTCGCAAATAAGAACTCTCTGTTTCCTGACGCCTCCTTCCACTTCTTTGAGAATTTAGGTAGAAAGGTTTTATTTAAATATGCATTAACTTTTTCCAACACGGACTATGAGACATTCCTGTACTTGTTTTTCAGAAAATCCACGCACATATGTGATGAACGATCACTATTTACTGCAATTTCCACTAAATTGACGTATGAAATGCTAAAATCACCCATATTGTAAGAAAATAAGTATCACTATGTCATTGTAGACAAGTAATGAGACACAAAATAAAATTAGAACCCTTTTATAGCTATTACTAATAATTATTTTAGTTAACTACCCTCATTGAGAAAGTTATCTTAATGTACGAGTTCATTTACTAATATGCCTTAAAAATAAAGGCTAGCAAAAAATCGCAGCTGGAAGTGATTTTTTAATTAACTACATACTCAAGAAGCTCAGTAGTAGATACAAACGATGCAATTTGTAATACTTTTGCCTTATATTTCCAGTCAACTTTTCAAGCCCCCGCCGTATTAAGTCTGTCTTCCCCCTGCACCAGTAGTGATAGGAGCCAGAACTTCTCCTATACGATAGGAGATATTGAAATACTTCCCAGTACAGTTTTAAAGTTACTCCAAACAGTAGACACTTCTAAAGGCGCTGGCCCTGACAATGTACCACCTCTGTTTATCGTTAACTGTGCGGAATCATTAGCTAAGCCACTCCTCATTCTATACAGGCGTTCTATAGAGGAAAGCATAGTGCCAAATATTTGGAAATCCGCATTTATCACCCCTATTCACAAAAAGGGTGATAGGAGTGACATTGCTAATTATAGGCCTATATCTAAATTATGTATTTTTGCAAAGCTATTAGAACGTATTGTATACACCCAAGTTTACAGTACTTTACGCCAGTTTTTTATTCCACAACAACACGGATTTATGAAAAACAAGTCAACCACTACCAATCTACTAACTTTTACCGACTTTACAACATCCAATATGGAAGCGGGTGGGCAGGTTGACTCTATCTACACCGATTATAGTAAAGCCTTCGATCGCATCGATCACCAAATACTTTATCAAAAACTGTTGAGCGCTGGAATACATGGCAACTTGTTCAGATGGTTTCGCTCCTACATTGAGAACAGGTCCCAAGCAGTTGCGGTGAACGGTTGTGTATCTAGATGGCTAAGCGTTCCTTCTGGCGTTCCTCAAGGATCCCTCCTAGGACCGCTTTTGTTTAACATATTTATTAACGATATTAGTTCTTGTTTTTTGCATTCACAATTTCTTTTGTTTGCCGATGACATGAAAATTTACATAAATGTTACTAATTATTCAGATTGTCTATTGTTACAACAAGATCTTCAGCGCTTTGAGAGTTACTGTCTAAGCAACCAACTGGAACTTAACACATCGAAATGTTTTGCAATAACTTTCTCCCGTAAACCCAATATAGTACAATTCGATTACTCATTGAAAGGGACGAAACTAAAACGAGTTAGTGAGATTCGCGACTTGGGTGTAATCCTCGATTCGAAGCTAACTTATGAGAAACACGTTGATAATATAGTCACCAAGGCCAATAAAATGCTAGGCTTTGTAATGAGAACTTGCTCCCAATTCAGTAGCATCAAACCCATAAAAATATTATACTGTGCTTATGTTCGTAGCGTCCTTGAATACTGCTCACAGATATGGAACCCGCAGTACGATGTTCATATAGCGAGGTTGGAAATTGTTCAACGTAAATTTATTAGATATCTACAATTTAAATGTAGAACCTATGATACAAGCTACGAGGCGAGATGTAAAAGACACCACTTGCTACCCCTCTGTGAGCGAAGGAAAATAGCCGATATAACTTTACTGGTGGGTATAGCTCAATCTAGAATTGACTCGCCTCACCTACTTGAGAATATACACGTCCGAGTTCCCACCAGATCTGTGCGTATTCCCTACCCACTTTATGTTCCCCAAAGCACGACGAAATATAGAAGCGGTTCCTTCTTTATAAGATCTGCTAATTCCATTAATAAGGTAGAGGACCCGAGAAACGAACTGGACATATTTAATTCAAGTACCTCAATATATAGACGTACGATTGCTAGCAAGTGGTTTCTCTCCAATTAACCTTCAGTAATATCTACAGGTATACTTGTATAATTTTTGTATAATGTTCAAGTAGTATTTAGTTATAATTTATAGTATATTTTCATATTAGTTTGTAAGTAAGCTCTATGTAAATCGTTTTAAGACTTTTTATCGTGTACTTTTATTTCTCGTATTCAATTTGTAATGCATATGTGAAAACATGTAACTGGTTTTATGTTATATAATTAGTTCTTGTATATAGATGTAAATAACTGTTTGTTTTCCGAATAAAATAAAATAAAATAAAATACATGTACCTATTATATGAACCATATAAGAAACTGGCGCCAAGCAGCGCTAACCTAGTTATGAACGTTTAAACTAAAAAAATTACTTAAAAATACGAGTGTTCATCTCTAATTACCCTTAACTCATTCTAATAACTTTATTAAGAATGTTAATTATCTACAACAATTATTAAGACGTGTAGAATTATAAAAAATAAGTTAAAAACAAAAAGAACTTCCATGTTTGAACATACAACCATTGAACTAAGGGCCTTTTTTCAAGTGAAAACTTAAAATCTTCGAACATCCAACTTCGAGATGCTATTAGTAGTCCAGTCAACATAGATATCCAGTTTGCATTAATTCCCAACAAGCTGGATTTTTGTGCAGAGCTTGAATACGTCATTACAAATGATATGTCAAAAGTCCCCATCGATCCCGCTTGTGCGTTGTTTTTTATTCGAGGTCAAAGGTCACAAATTTTCGTTTTTTGCGTATATCTCTGAAACAACGAGAGCTATCGAAAAATGGTTCAGGCAAAGTTTGTACATCGTAAAATTGTCTACATAAAATATCTCAACACTTTTCTCCTACAAAGCATCGCTTTCGAGATATCGTGACTTTAGAGCGCAGGAAAGTCGTATTTTTGACTATATGCATACACTAGCTTTTTCCCGCGATTTCGCTCGCGTTTATAAATATTATTAAAAATAAGGCTTATTTCAATATATAGTTAGCATATGCATGCTTGGTCTCAGCCTAATCGGTTTGAAATTGACAAAGTTACATACAAACTTTCATCCCCAATCTTATCCCTTTAGGGGTAGAATTTATCAAAATCCTTTCTTAGCAGATGTCTACGTTATATTATCTACCTGCATGCCAAAATTCAGCCAGATCTGTCCAGTGGCTTAGGCTGTGCGTTGATAGATAACTATGTCAGTCAGCATTGAGTTTTATATAAATAGAAGATTTCCGCACCACCTCTGAGGAAGGTAAGGCCAATTTTGCACCAACATTGAACCAAATACAACAGTACCAATGTACCAGTACCAAATTATTCAATAGTCAAGGTACACGGCGCTTTTTTTAACGTGGCCTCTCCAGTAGGCATACTCCTACCACATAGCGATCTATCAACGCACAGCCCAAACTAGGGATGCGCGATCCAGTTCATCGATCCGATTTTAAGGATCGGATCGGATCGTAATGCGTTGATCCGATCCACGAATTGGATCGCATGCCATCGATCCGATCGATGTCAAGAAAATCGATCCGGATCGGATGCAAATAAGTAAGACACAATTATTTTTAGATAGGTAAGCATTTATTAAGTAAATACAATTATGAAAGGTGAGGAAAAAACAACCAGTTATATATAAGTTAAAAGTTCGAGTTGGCATCTTTAGAAATAGTTCTATAGGTACCAATCTTCGAACTCTAAACTTTTGAGAAACAATAATTTAGAGAGACGACATGGATCGAGTCTGTTTCGACATTCGCTTAAAGTTAAGTTTGCCGACGAAAAGAGCCGCTCTGATGGCACCATAATTCAGTTTTATAAAACAAAATGTCCGCACAATGAAGATACTCAATAAAACTAATCAACCGACCATAAACTTTACTCGTTTGTTTACGAACTTACCCACACAAATATTATAAATAAAATGTAATAAGATGCTCGTATACCTACCCGCAAAAGACGCCGCCAAGTTTGGAACATAACGTAACCTAAACAAAAGATCATTTCGTTCCTAACAACATCGTAAGCAGTTAATGTAGGTAGATAAACTGAATTTGAATCCATACGATCCAAACGAATCGATCATTGTAGCTTTGTATCGATCTTACAAAAAATCGTATGGACTCGATCCGATCCAAAAATCGAGAGATCGTATGGCTTCGATCCGATTTTCAACAAGATCGGATCGGATCGGCGCATCCCTAGCCCAAACCACTGGACAGACCTGGCTGAATTTTGGCATGCAGGTAGATGATATAACGTAGGCATCCGCTGAAAAAGGATTTTGATAAATTCTACCCCTAAAGGGATAAGATAGGGGATGAAAGTTTGTATGTAACTTTGTCAATTTCAAACCGATTAGGCTGAGACCAAGCATGCATATGCTAACTATATATTGAAATAAGCCTTATTTTTAATAATATTTATAAACGCGAGCGAAATCGCGGGAAAAAGCTAGTGTACGCATATAGTCAAAAATACGACTTTCCTGCGCTCTAAAGTCACGATATCTCGAAAGCGATGCTTTGTAGGAGAAAAGTGTTGAGATATTTTTTGTAGACAATTTTACGATGTACAAACTTTGTCTGAACCATTTTTCGATAGCTCTCGTTGTTTCAGAGATATACGCAAAAAACGCAAATTTGTGACCTTTGACGTCGAATAAAAAACAACGCACAAGCGGGATCGATGGGGACTTTTGACATATCATTTGTAATGACGTATTCAAGGCCTGCACAAAAATCCAGCTTGTTGGGAATTAATGCAAACTGTAATCATAATTTAGTCTATTTTGACTGGGCTATAGTCTATTAAATTATTCTAATGTAAATGATTTTTTTATGGGTTTTTGTTTAATGAGGCCTGTAGTATCCAATACTGGTATGACATATTTGAATATTCGTACTTAGCAATATTGAATTTTTTCCGCTTATATACCACTGTGCGGCGCAACAAACTCTACTGCTGCCTTTATAATATGTAAACAGGTAGACCCTAATTGAGATCTCCTTCTCGTTTTTGATTCGGATGAAAGGGAAATAAAATTACTTTAGTATTTAGTTAGGTAAATAAAAAGAAAACACGATACATTTTCCTGTAATGTTACATAGGTATTTAATTTAAATAATCGTCACATTACCTGCCATAAACACAAAATTAATTTTATCGTCCATTGAAATAGAGTAGCAGTTATTATAAGTAAGTCAAATTTTTTCAGACATCGTTAACCATTGATAACCGTATTTACCTTGACAAAGCAATTATCTGGTTTGTCATTAGTATAATTATTTGCATTATATTATGATAACAATCCTTGTCAAAATTACCTACTGTAAACGTTTTATGAATATTCGACTTTAATGTAACAATAATAGAAATATAATATAATATAATATAATAATATAATTATATATAATAATAATATAAATATAATAATAATATAATAATATATAATCCTAGATATTATGACAGTACGTTTGTAAGGAGTCAAGGTCGAGAACATGGTTGCAAGAACGATACTGGTAAGTTGTTAAAGACACTAGGCTGTACTAAAGCCAAAGTCGATGTGAAATGTTTAATAACAAGCCTATGCTTAGCAACCATTGACAGGCAAAATAATTAGGGTTGTTCATAATATTATTTATAAGTATTATAAAAAAAAATAGAATTTCCTAATTAACTTTTTTGGGCAAATACGAAACCCCATCACATGCGCCGTAGTTACTTCATGTCCTCTTGATAGCAAATTAAATTATGTCATAAAATACGGAAATACTAATAAAATTCTCATTTTTAAATACAAATGTTTTGGAATGGTGTGATAACCCTCCATGTCAATGACATATGGTTTGTTTACAAAGATTTTACATCGAGTTTGGCTGTAGTATTTTTACATAATCGCTGAAATTCTTGATCAACTAAAACGCCCATCCAACAGCGCTTTCTTTGATAGCGCTGCTACTATTTAATCCTTACCAACCAATGGCGCCGACACGTACGGTTATATTGCGTCCAGGATTACCAATCGGTAAGTATGTTCAGCAGGAGTCCGGGCCGACTAGGTTATGTGTCTCCAATACTTACGGTCTAATTCCACACGGATAAGTCCAGGCTACGGAATACCACATTAAACTATAAAAAACTCACAGATATCTTTACACGGCGCCATTTGTTACCAAACTATAACCGGCTTGTGTTATGGGTAACACAATAACGGATATAAATATTTATATACTTACATTCTTTTTTTGTTGTGAATACATACATATTAAACAAACATACATATCAAGCAAACAATCATGTTCATGCACACAAATATTTGTATTGAGCAGGATACGAACCCAAGACCTCTGCGTAGTAGCAATGAAATATAACCACTACGCCAACAGAGGTCGTCAAAACTCATCATCGTCACTATGGTCATTTAAATCTGTTTTTCTTCTGGCTAGTTATCAATTTAAGATTACCTGTCGATTGAAAATAATGAAAGTGTTTCAAGTATTTTTTTGTAATATTTTCTGACAGATCATCATAACATCCCATCAATGTCCCACTGCAGGGATGGACCTCCTCCCGTGACGGAGGCATACTAAGACTTGGCGTACTAACACCACGATGGCCAAACAGATTGTTATAGGGTTTCATTTTAAGTTTTCCTTCTTTTTATTTCTTAAAGATTATATTGACGGATATTCCCTTAGTCGGTTTTTACGACTTCCATGGGATGAGATGGGGTGATGACATATTTTTTTTTTTTTTTTTTTTTTTAATGGCGATTCTAAGATTACGAAAGAAATTCATATTGTATTCTTACACACGGAACACTTCTGACAGATCAATATTAAATTAATTATCTAGGACAAACTAAGTATACTATTCTTTCTAAGGGTATAGTATTCTTAGATACAGTATGATTAAGGAAAAAGAGTGGATGTATAAAGTAATCTCTTCACAGTAATAAAACTTTAATGATAAATAGGTAATAAAGCTACCTACTGGTTAATGATCATAATAATAAAACAAAACATTTTATATATTAAAAATTATATTTTTTACAGAAAGAATTCCTGCCTATTTCAAATCAATATACTTAAAAACTAATATTTACAACTCCTTAAATTTTACTTATTGCACAAAAAGGAAAAAATACTGTAATTATAGAAAAAACAAATGAGTAAAAGAATGCATAAAAATTTCCTTGCCGACAAGTCACACCAGAGTTATCACACCTTGCCGATTAGGTACTATTATTATGAAACCGTATACATACATAAAATATTCCCAAATTATTAAATAAATTGTTAGAATATGTCAATGCCGATAAACTAATTAAGTTGGACGATGTCAATGGCATTCTAGTTAGTTCACGTCTATATAACTGCAGCGCTTTGGGATTTCCGGGAATTCCTTCCTATGTCAAACCATTCAGTTGTGGAACCAACTTCGGGCTCACGTATTTCCTCCATCGTATGATATTGGGTTCTTCAAACGCAGTGTGAAGAAGCATTTGGCCAAACCGGCAAGATGATGACGACGGATTAAAGTTATTTTTAGACTTCTATCCGTTGGCTTAATTTTTGGACTGTACTCGCGCTTTCCATCAGGTTTAATATAGTCATATTGCCGTGTTTTGTTTAAAAAAATAAACAAAAATCCCCCTATTCAACTCTATTTCTATATTAGATTATACATAAGAATTTACAAAATATGTATCCGAGTATGTTTATCCATAATACAAACTCTCCTTAGTTTGTGACTAGATGGCGTTGTATAAATGTGTGAGAAATATAAAAATACTACATAATTTACACTAATAAACATCAAATTTAGCACTAAATTTAAAAATAATTAACAAAATGAAACAAAAAGTCACTAATTTAATAATTAAAAATACTAATGAAAATAGTCTTCTCATGCTGAATTTAAAATTCAAAAGGTGTAATTAATTTTCACAGAAATTCATACAAAATTATTTCGATAATATTATGTTTTTAAATAAATTAAATATTATCACTTCTCCTTGTTAGATTTTTTGAATTTATTTATAAACCAATCGTCGGCAAAAATTCTGGGTTTTCCGCTATAATACGATTCAATTTCTTGTAATGTTTTCCCTTCAGTTTCCGGCATATAAAAGTATAGGTAAACAGTACCGACGTATGAAAATGCTGCATAAACAGCGAAAACGCCTGTCAATCTAAAGTTCTTTTCTAAATCTATGAGAGTTTTCGCTCCGATGAAAGTCACCACGTAATTCCATGCTGCTACTATGCCTTGTGAGTTGGCTCGACTCCTGCAAAAAGGTTGAACGTAAGAATCTTTATTTAAATTTCTTGCTATTGACGACCTCTGTGGCGTTGTGCATTTATACAAGATAGCTATGCAAAGGATCCGGGTTCCATCACTGTACAATTTAAACATTCGAGTGATGATGGATCATTTCATTATTGCATTTAAAAGATTCACATATTGCTTACTATTTTTTACTATTGCTACTGCTTGCGCAGTTTAACTGTGAGATCGTTGATTCTCTACTATAACAATTAACATTTATAATTTAGTACATGTCAAAGCAGTCGCTTTGTTGCCTTGCACAAAGTCTATGTTACGAATCACAGGCAAGATATCTTTTCGAAAAGAAGAAAGACAATGGAAAAAACTTAATTACTTGAAGCAGGACTCGAACCTACGTCTTCGGACTACACTCGTCCAGTGCCTTGAAGGCTTAGCCAAACGGTATTTCTTCTTTTCTAAATTTTCTAGTTATACCTAAGCTGTATAGTTAAACTTATATGTAAACCAAGCAAGATAATTTTCTCAAATAATTGTCTTAACTTTTCTTTCGATACCGCTGGTAAGATATCGTTAAGAACGATCTGAGGGAACTTGAAGTCAGCAACTGGCAAGAGGTGACCCAGAAGAGTGGCGTTCTCTCGTGTCGCCAGCGGAGTAAGTAAGTAAGGATGTCCTTCATAACCCTTAATTTAATGTCAGTAAAAGTACCTGCGACAAAGGGTCTTTAAAAAAAAATAACGTAAAAAATAAAGGTAATAATGTGCGCTTACCTAAAAGGAAAAACTTCAGCGAACAATATCCAAGCAACAATATTAACACCAGTGAAGAACGTCAATCCATAGAAAGCGATTAAAGGCACCATACTCTTAAACTCTGGATAAGTCTTCGGATCATAAGAGAATACGTTTTCAGGTAAATATGTTGCGGCGTAAACACAAAGAATGTTACAACAAACGCCTGTACCAAACATGGCCGATATTCCTAAACTTCTTTTACCTAAGTACTTTACAGTTAGGATTATTACAAGTGTTGCCACGAATGTTAGGACTCCAACCATTATCTGTAAAAGAAGAATGTTGCTTTAGTTTAGTTGTGAAAGTTGTTACGAGGATATAGGATGCAGTTTGTCTTGGTTATTGCCACACAAGGTGCTGGATTCGGTTTTAAGGCAGGAGAGTAATTTTCTTGATCTATAAATGATTGCACCTAGACATTCTTGCTGCTTTTTGGAATGATTATAGCATATATTTTTCATGGCTGCTCTAACGACGTAGTAGTATATAATTACTAGACAGAGGACGAGTTACGAATTCTAATCCCGCCCAAAAAATTTATTGGTCCAAACTACATTGAATTGGAATGTATTTTGATACGAATTCCTTTATTAGCGAGAATTCTTTCTGAAGTGTGACACAATAATACAAGATTGCTAAAAAGACAGCGTGGAGTACTATATTGTGATAGTAATCATACTTACTGTAATAATTTTGCTGTCATCAGCCATGCCCATAGCATCGCACACATTCACCATGTAAGGCTTAATAGGGTACAGGCCACTCATCACGTAGAACATGAAGTAGAAAAAGCTGAATGTCAACGGTCTCAATGATTCTTTGCTTAACATAACTATGTTGAATTTTATGAAGAATCTGCAATGTATAAAATTAAGAATTTATTGATAATTGTGAAAGAACTGAAAGTTTTGTTGCGAACTATTTGTACAGTACACGGCCGTAAATATTGCTCATCGACTTTTGTAAAGAGACAATCGGCCAATTTCGGCTTCGTAGAGCATCATCTCTGTCGCACGAAATACAAACAGTCTGATATCTATAAGCAACTCAGTTAAGGGAACGCATTCCACAGGCACGAACTTGTGGGCGGCGCCTAAAAGATTGTTGCCGCAAACGTGCACGCTAAAGCTAAAATTGCCCAAAATAACTTTAAGAAAAGGCTAGTACGTACAAAAAATATTAAAATATAAATAAATACTATTTGATAATAAATTATCAAATAAACGAGCAATTAATTTTCTCCGTTTGTATGGAGTTGGGACTGGCATGCGTACCCTTAAAACGAATTATGATTTGATAGTGTGCGACAGAGATGACGCTCTAGGAAGCGGAAATTGACCGATTGTCTCTTTCCACAGGTCGATGTGCAATATTTCCGGCCGTTTACTGTAAGGAGTTTAGTACATTTTATTTCCTGAAAACGCTAACATTTAACGGCTACGATTGAAGACGTCACACTCAAAGAAAAAGAGTTATCCAATCTGTCACTTCTCTTAAATTTTCATTATGTAATATTCGTATGCTAGTATATAAATTAACCAAAGACTAATCAAGAAACAGTAGTTGTATAACTGCTGAAAAACTGTAACACGATGATATTTTAATATTTTTTTTAATGAGATAAAATAATAGAAACTGCCCCTGAATGACCTTGAGCCTTCTGAGTAGGCCCATAGGTCAGACTACAACATAGCTCTCTCCATTGCCCTCTGGAGTGACCATGAGCCTTTTGAGTATGTCCATAGGTCAGGCTACAACATAGCTCTCTCCATTGCCCTCTGAGTGACCATGAGCCTTCTGAGTAGGCCCATATAGGTCAGGCGACAACATAGCTCTCTCCATTGCCCTTTGAGAGACCATGAGCCTTCTGAGTAGGCCCATAGGTCAGGCGAGAACATAGCTCTCTCCATTGCCCTCTGAGAGACCATGAGCCTTCTGAGTAGGCCCATAGGTCAGGCAGGCTACAACATAGCTCTCTCCATTGCCCTCTGAGTGACCATGAGCCCTCTGAGTAGGCCCTTAGGCCCCCTAAATTGGAAAAATTATTTTTGTCCTAGCTTGATGTTATATAGCCTATAGCCTTCTTCGATCAATGGTCTATCCAAAACTGAAAACTAAATTTAATTCGAAGCAGTAGTTCCTGGGATTAGCGCGTTCAAACAAACAAACAAACTCTTCAGCTTTATACCTAGTCTAGCCATAAATATTGTTACGAAGAAAAAACATTTTTTTTTATTGCAAATAATATTTATTACTTTTACAGTGTGTTAGTTTAATACATAAATATAAAACAATTCAAAATATAAAAAGCTTATTCGAAGTGGTCTCCATTGGCTGCAACACAGTCCTTTAAACGTTGAGGCCAGTTATCAATAGAAGCACGCACTCTTTCCATGGGAAAATTCTTCACTGCCAATCGTATGGATTGTTTTAGGGACTCCAAATTATCATGGCGTTTAGAGCAAGCCATACTCTCTAAAACTGACCATAAATCATAATCCAGCGGATTAAGATCGGGACTAGACGACGGCCAGTCTTCAGCTCTGATGAAGTCCGAAACGTTCATTTCCAACCAAGACTGCGTGGACCGAGCTTTATGACCCGGCGCTGAGTCTTGTTGGAAGGACCATACTTGGTTATTGAACATGGTGTTGTTAAGGGGTTTAACTATCTTCTCAAGAATGGTATCTTGATACACTTGTGCCGATGTTTTGATACCTTTTTCACAAAAATATGGCTCAGTCACTCCTTCATAGCTAACACCCCACCAAACCATCACTGAAGTCGGATAATGCCCACGTTGCACTCTGTCGACTAATTGGGAAGCTTCCTTAGAGCTTTGAGCATAAATACGGTCATTTTGTTTGTTAAAATGTTGCTCAACTGTAAAGATTTTCTCATCCGTAAACAAATTTTTTCTGTGACCTCCCTTTGCGTACCGCTTCAGTAGTTGCTTCGATTTTACCACCCTATTCTTTTTTAAATTATCAGTTAAAAAATGACCAGTGCGTCTCTTATAGGCTGCAAGTCCTAAGTCATCTTTTAAAATGCGTGACATGGTTCTGGGTGCTATCTTCATCTCCCGAGATAAAATCTTTTGCTTTCGGACAGGATTTCTTCGAATTCTTTCCCTTACTGCTTTGACCACCATTTTCGTACGAACACTACGTGGACGGCCAGATCTTTTTCTGTCACAAACAGAGAAGGTCTCATTGTACCTATTAATAGCCCGGTACACAAACATTTGACTAATACCAAGCGTATGGAGAGTTTTAAAAATTACATTCGGCTCCATACCAACTTTGTGTAATGCAATCACAGCGATTCGGTTTTCTTTATCACCCCACTCCATTTTAATATAGCAAAATATTGTACAATGTATTGGCGCCAAAATTAGAAAATACAATGAACAATCGTATAAAAATGACAGATTCCAAATTCAAATGTAATATCTTTCTTATTTTTAATTGTAACAGTATTTATGGCCAGACTATGTACACACATCAAAATAGTCTAAGCAACATGCATGATATTACAAATTTACCATTTATATTAATTTATTTTACCATTTATTTTAATTATAACGTTGTATTTTATTTTTAAAATAATATTTTTAGGGTTCTATGATGTAAAAATAACAGCTGTTTTCTTTATAAGTTCTTTTAATAACAGAAATTAACAATATTAGAATATACAGGTACATAAGAAACTAAACTGTTTTTTTACAAAAATTGAAATTTCTTAAGAAAATGAATTTATTGTGAAAGAATAGGACAATTTAATACAAAGTATGGCCTCCTCTGCTATTCAGAACTTGTCGGCAACGATTATTCATTGAATTAATGAGACTGTTTATGTCATCTTGCGGTATTCGCTCCCAATGGAATTGTAGCAAATCCTTCAGCTGTTGGGTTGTTGTCACTCCGTCCAAGTCCTTCAAAACACGTCTCTGGAGCATGTCCCATGCGTGCTCGATGAGGTTGAGGTCTGGCGATTGTGCAGGCCAGGGCAATACCTGGATGTTCTCCGTTGCCAAGTATTCACTGGTTCGCCGAGCTGTATGTGAACGCGCATTGTCATGCATTAACGTAAAATCGGAGCCAAAGGTTTGTGCAAATGGATGGACATAAGGTCTGAGAATATCCTCAACGTAATTTTCAGCGTTCATGTTTCCATTTACAAAAACGAGCTCAGTTCGCCTGTTCTTCATAATACCCGCCCATACCATAACTGTTGAGCCGCTGTATGGATGAACTTCCTGAACGCACCTGAGTCTTTCAGTATTTCCGGGTCGACGGTACACTCGCACCCTTCTTGTATCAGGCCTAAACCCGAATCGCGACTCATCGGAAAACATAATTTTATCCCATTGTTCCTGGGTCCATGTTATGCGTTCTCTACACCATTCATTTCGACGAGCGCGATTCCCGTGACGTATCGGTGGGCACCTGATAGGGCGTCGAGCTCGTAGGCCGTACTCATGCAGTCGATTTCGCACAGTTTGGGGACTTACATCAACACCACTTGAATTTTGTAGCCTCAAACTTATCTCTCGAGCGGTTAACATCGGCTGGCGTCTTGCAGTCAGTTGTATGTACCGGTCTTGCCGAGTGGTTGTACTCCTTTTACGGCCTGGATGCTGTTCAGCGGGTTCCCCTGTATTATTGTAGCGCTGCCAAAGACGACAAATAACACTTCTATGAATACCAAAATGTCGAGATACCTGAGATTGATTACTTCCCGCTTGCAACATCCCTACAGCTCTTTGCATTTCATCTGCCGTCAAATGACGTCGCTCCATGACGTAAAGAATATCTAACAATTCAATTTTGTCGCCAACTGTATTTAAATGGTTGGTAAAATTATAAAATCAAGACTAAAACGTAGCAATTAACATGCACTCAAATTCAAACAAATTCGCAGTCATTTGAATTTTATGAAAAAAAACAAAACATAATCGAAATTTTTTTTTTACAACCAGCCAGTATGTCATCAATAACAAAAAAGTTTACTTACCTATACACTTTGAGTGAGTAAATACTTAGAAATTAATTAATATAAATGGTAAATTTGTAATATCATGCATGTTGCTTAGACTTTTTTGATGTGTGTATAATATTTTAGCTTTAGAGTTTTTAGTTTTTCATTCAAAACATTTTTTTAAAAGCAACTAAATTTTAATCATGACTTTTTTAAACTATTTTAAGAATAATATACTAAGTATGCGATGTAATTGTAGGAATTAGTCTTCCATTCAGAACACAATCTCGTGACTCGCGCTTAAAATTCACTTAATATTAAGTTATATCTCATTTATTTTAAAAATGCTTTATCCATATCATCCATATCAGATGGACGTCCACTGCTGGACATAGGCCTCCTTCAAAATTTTTCACCATGCGCGGTCTTGTCCCTCCCTCATCCATCGGCTTCCCGCCGCCCTAACCAGGTCGTCGGTCCACCGTGTGGGGGGTCTAAAAAATGCTTACCTTTTAACAAAATTAATTTTATTATGTTCACATTGATCATCAATTTTTTCCACTTGTATCTCAGAATTTTTGTTTTCCTCACTGCATATGACACAACAGTTAATAGTTTTGGAATATTCCATAAGTTCATCAAATTCTTCTCGAACATTCTCTGGTGTTGTCCAACCACGTAAAAAGCAGAGGGATTTCAATGCTTCCTTTTCTTTACCTTGCGATAATAGCCATACTGGAGTTTCAGGTACCTAAATAATATTTCATTACTAATAATTATTGTTAACAGGTAGGTGGACTACTGACCTCAAAAAGGTCTCTCGGTCATACTGGATGTACCTACTGTGGCGCGTGTTGAGAGGGAGTCTATGTCCAGCAGAGGAGTGAGATAAGCTTGTTGATGACGATGCATTAATATTTCATCTAAATATAATAAAATGTCACCACTCTGTCCCTTTGAGAATGCCGCAGAGGCTACTAAGTCATGTTGAGAAAGCTTAGGTATATTATTACGAGTATAACAAAAGAGATATAGTCGAAAAAACCGACACAGACATATTAATCCGAGCACGCATAATCTATGGTTGCTACTCAGAGATATCGTGTTTGATTCGCACTCAATGCAAATATGTGTACATGATCATAAATGTTTGCTTTGGTCTGGGTGTATTCAACGTATAATAAAATAATTATTATATAAGAGAAGAAAATTAAAATTAATCAGTTTTCTTGTATCAGTAGTACTTATTTAATTTTAGAGTAGATGATGTTGTGTACTGAAAAAACATAATACCTAATACTTACAACAAGCAAGGTCAGTAACATCGTAAGTATAGGTATGGCGAGGCAGATGAGAGCAGCTACTCGCCAATTAACAATAGCACCCAGAACATATATGGCTGACATGCCAATTGAGAAGAACAGCAACACAGCAGTACATAGTGGTCCACGAATAGATGCTTCACTGGAAAATACAAGTTATTTTAATTCTAATTCAAAACAGCCCATCTCATACTAATGTTGTGTCATCATAACGGCCTATTACTGTCCCACTGCAGGGACGGGCCCCTCCTTCTGTGACAGAGGGATACTTGGCCTACTAATACCACACCGGCCAGACGGATTGGTATAGGGTATAATTTCAAGTTTTCCTTCTTTTTATTTCGTAAAGATAATATTCACAGATAGTCCCTTAGTCGGTTTTCACGACACCCATGGGATAAGATGGGGTGGTTACATACTGTATTCTTACTCCGTCACCACACGGAGAATGGTATATTCAATCAATCAATCAACTAGCCTATTGCAGTCGACTGCTCGACATATGCCTCTCCCAACACGCGCCACACAACTCGGTATATTACAATGGTATATTCGATTATTTGAAAATATTTTTAGCAATGTCAGAAATTGACTTACAATCCGAAACTTATAATCTGGCTGAGCAAAGTTTGGAAATCTGTAGGCTAAGTCACTCTGCATAGGTATGTTTACGTGTACGTGTTCTTTGCACAAGTTTTTACTACTTATTGTCAATTTTTTAAGTTCAGCGAAGTATTCAGTACTTGTATTGTTTTAATTTTCAAATATGCCTAAACAACATTTGTCTTTCATTTAAAGAATCAGTAACACACAGCTATAAGTTTTCTTGGAATAATTTTTCACGGTTGTTATTAATAACAATTAAAATTTAAATATTGATTTATCACAAACAGAACACCTTTTATTCTTAGTATACAAACACGAAACACAACTATCACAACAGCTCTTTAATGTGCCACAGCAAAGACAGGCCTCTTCCACCTAGCAACTTATACCAATCAGACCTTTTGTTTCTAGAGGCCCATAACGTTTGTAATTTTTTTCGGGAGTGTCCGACGGTTACGCCATGTGCTTTTAGCTTACCTTTTTCGCAAAAAAAATTGATAAAACCCTTTTTAAAAAGGCATCCAGGCTATCACCACATTACAATCCTCTCATGTGTAATTTGTTTATATAAGTAAATGTTTTTCTTTCTTTCTTTCATATTTTTTTTATACGGGATTTACCGAACATTTACATCCTTTGTTTTCAAAATCAAAAAAAGTTGTATTACATATTCATTTAATTTTCTTACCTTATTTCTCCAGTGTAGCTACTAATAGGTGCTTCCATAAGTCCTGCTCCAAGACCCAACAGTGCGTTTGCCACGAACAAGCTGGGCAAGTTCCACGCAAAGTACATGAGCAACCAAGCGATCATATGAGGGATGTTCACCAGGAACGCGCCTTTCCTTCTGCCTAAGTAGTCAACTATTGGCCCTGATGCAAATGCTCCAAATGGTTGCGCCAGAAATGGTATACTGCCTGAAATTGGAGATTATTAAATATTACTTTATTAAGGGCTTATTAATGCCCTGCCTCTTCCAAAGATGAAGGGAAATCATAATCATAAATGATCTACTAATAACAGGCTAGCGTCAGGGACTGCAAAGGAGAATTTAGGATTTAATCATAAGTTTAAATGTAATGCAAGTAATATAAAATTTCTGTTGTGGGTTTAGTCTGAAATGCACATAATGGTTGTCAGTGTAATCACTGACAGATGTAAGGGTCGTGACCATCAATCTTAACACCGATCGGATGTCCTTTTAAGATGGGATTGGGATTATTGGTTGCCCTAATTGCTGGGATGCAAAAGTACTTAGGTGTCGTACTCCTCTTTGTCAGAACCTATTTTAACTATACCTACATTTATATTTAACAACTTATTAAACCTTTATCATTGAATAATCCTTGGTTATATGGTTATGTATGGTATACAATGGTTGCAGCGCCTAATTACAGTTATCTCCTATGTAAAAAATTATGACGTCAAGAAAATGCAGCAGTAGAGTTTGTTGCGTCGCTTCTTCTCTACTAGCGCTTTGAAGGCGGTGGTAAAGTTTTCTAAACTTTGAAATGTATTTAAACTTAGATTAAGTAGTGTTAGATGACGTCAAAAAGATACAATATTATTGTACTACTTTGAATAAATGAATGAAACTGAAACTTTAACTGCGTTATGTTATTTAGAGGATTGTTTTGACAAAATATTTAAGAGTCCTTACCAAACCATGATGCCTGATTATCATTAAGAGACAGTCCCTCTGGCTTATTGAGTACATCTGGAAGCACGATGGTAGCGAAGCTTACTGCTATACCATAACCAAACACCAGCAGACTTGGCGACGATGCTGCTACTAACTGAAACAAAAAAAAATATTTGAGCAAAGGAAATCGTATGTTGGTAGCATGTACAGTCACGAGCAATAATATGTACACATTTTCAAATTTTCTAAACTATCTGCACGTTTATCTAGACATTACAATATCAAAATGAATTCGTAATTTAGAAGAGGTTCCGTACAGTTTTGAATTAATCTTCGAATTTTCAATTTTGGATTGGCAGAACTTTAGATAACTGGTTTACAAAATGCGAAAATGTGTACATATTATTGCTCGTGACTGTACATGCTACCAACATATTATGATTTCCTATATAATGTACTAGCTGACCCGTGCCCACTTCGTTCGGGCGGCGAAAAAAACGCGTCCGTTTTTTAAACATATTTCATTACTGCTCCACTCCTATTAGTCATAGCGTGATACTATATATGTCTATGACAGTCCCCGATAAATGGACTATTCAACACAGAAATAATTTTTGAAATCGGTTCAGTAGATCCAGAGATTACCTCTTACAACGTCACAAACATACAAATACACAAACTTTACCTCTTTATAATATTAAAGTATAGATTACACGGTCACATTATCTTAAGACCTCGCTGGAATGCGAATTTCCGCCCCCGTTGTTTTCACCTCCCCGCGTTCGCCACAGCGCTTCAGCTGGTCTACTCTTGAATTTAATTCCGATCGATCGGGATTGGAATTATTCTCTGTCCATTCGTTTATTTTCTTTTTGACACATTGAGAAATTTTGACATTAGTGACGCCCTCACACGTTTTCGATTCGGTTTGAATTAATTATCGATTTTATTTAAGAATAACTTTTAATCGATTTACACATACATATTATTAGTACAAATATTAATTATTCGTGTAACAGAGGACTCAACTGATGATTCTAGTGAAAATTATGACTGATGAATCACAATAATAAAAAAAGTATTAATATTTTACTTGTTTCATTTGTATACTCAATTACCTAGCTAGTTTTGTTAAATTAATAAGTAAGTACCTATGTGATTTTCTAAGTATAGCCTGACCAGAAAAATAAAAAACCTCTCCATATTGCGGATTTTTTAAGAACTTATTTTCGTCATACAATTTGATAGAAGATTGACAATTAAACTCAAAAGCGACCTCCTGTCATGTTTTTTATATTTCTGGTCAGGCTTTAGGTACTTTTGTTTATAACTCTTGATTTAAACTGGACATAGACTTTATTCACCACGCCTTTTAAAGTTAAATTTCACTAACGCTTGCATAGTTATAATCTAAAGCAGCTAACATAAGAAGAGAAAATATCAATGGACAACGTTATTGTTCTTCATATCTCACTCCATTCGTACAAAATTCCAGGTTTTCGACTTAATTTCTTGCAAATGCAGCAAATGAAGAACTATATATGAAGTCATAGACAGTATTTTTATTTTCTATTTTAAAACAAAATTTACAGAAACGTAACTTACATAAAGGCGATTTATTATTGTAGGTATATGATCGATTTATCTTATTTTAACACCTGTTTTATAGTCTGTGGTTGTTTGTTATGTAAAGGGCACTTCACTAAAGGGGCGTTACCCGTCATTAAAGTAGGATATTACTGTAGTACATTATAACGAAAATAAAACCGGTAATTCATAGACATGAGCTGTCAAAAAGAAAATAAACGAATGGACAGAGTTTATGACGTTTACCGCTATTTCATACTGTTGAAATCAACACTAGCGCCAAATTGTTTTCAAATTAGGTGTCTATTTGTTGAACTACATGAAATTGTGATTGAATTAAAAATGGTACTCTTGAATTCATTTTGACAGCTGCGTATTGCGTTGAAATTGTGTTCGGATTGCTTGTAAATTGGTATTATTCCAATAGCAAATAAGTAACTTTTTACATATTGTTTTGTGTTTTATGTCGACTTGCGAATATTAATACATCTTTAATATGACTTATTAGTAAAGATATCATTTATTCTACTTAAAAAAACGTAGATTGGGCTTTAAAAGAAAGGCAAACTAAACCTCTATTGCGCTTTGTGTGTTGTATCTATGTACCAAATAAAATATGGCGCCCAATGATAACGAACAGTGTGCATTACCCCAGCAGAATCTTGTCGAAATTTGTAACTTTTTTTTATCAGATTTTTAGATTTCTAGCTCCTGTAAATGTCTGTGTAGTTTTTGGAATTAGTTCAGTCCTAATTTTAAAGATATTTGACAAAAACAGATTCTGCTGCGGTAACGTTACCGCAGCAGAATCTTTTTTGAAATAATGGGATTATTGAAAAAATCTTTAGGTACATTTTTAGATTGCTGGACGAAGTAAATGTTTCGATATAATTTGAATTTTTACGTTTCATGGTTTCGGAGATATTCAAGATGCTGCTGGCGTAACGTTTGCGTGTTTGCTGGATCTCCGAAACGGTACAGCGTAATTTGCTAATTTTTTATACAGAGCTTCGTCTTAATTAGTCTGAATTAGTTCACGAATAGAAAAGTAATAATAATGCACCGTTTGCAAGTTATTTTTAATTATATAAATACCCCTTTTTGGGCCCTTACTCCTAAGATATGTACTCTGGAGACTTGTTTAAAACGTCATTTTATAGTTTATAGTTAGTTACAGGTCTGTGTGAAGTTTCATTAGTGTACAGTAAGTAATTAAAAAGTTATCACACAATTTAGTTCATTTTGGCCAGCGATGTGCAACGGGTTAATTTAACTATCTAATATATATACTACTACTATATATATCGTATCGATTTACTTGCTGAATTCTGTATAAACAATTAGACTTTTGTGTCAACTTTATACCATGAAATTTTGAGCGTAATCCACTCAATAATTACAGAGATAAGCGAAAAAGAGTCATTACGTTATGCATGCAATAATGTCGGTACAGACGCGTACACAATTAATTTTAATGGCGCTAGTGAGCTGCGTTAACGCTCTTGAAACTAAATTAAATTCGTTTAAAATAAAAAAGCCGTTTTTGTTTTAAATGCATTACTTCGCTAATTTAAAAGCATCATAAGTGTTGATAGTGTGTTATACAAATATTTTATTGTTGTCAACACTTTAAATGTTATTAAATTTGCATTTAAAATTAAAACTGCCTTTTTTGTTTTAAATGCAATATCTAGCTAATTTAAAAGCATCCAAAGTGCTGACAGTGCGTTACACAAATAAGTACTTACTTTATTATCTTGTGTAAATACTGAGTTGATTTTTTTTCAATTGGCAGCGCCATTGTGCCGCGTAAACGCTTTTGAACGATTGCCGTAATGCATGTTATACACAAAGTAAATACATACTCATAAAAAAATTCTCTTAACATAGAAATCCTTTACAAAAAATATGATATCTTGGCTAACATAGAATTTCAACCCCCCCTTAGCTCAGAAGGGATAGGGCATTATAAAGCTCATTGCTTTAGATCCCTAAACGAAAAATACCAATGTTAAGATGACCTGAATCGTAAAATTCAAAAAAGTAATACTTATTTAGTACCACATGCACTAATTTATACATTAAAAAATGTATAAATTAGTCCATGTGGTACTAAATAAGTATTACTTTTTTTAGTTTTATACATAATTTAAATAAGTATTTATTATTTAATTATTTTTTAAATAAGTATTACCTTAATTTGATTATATTTGATTTATAAAGATTTAGTTAAGAACATTTTCCATTAGTGATCCTATTTGTGATTTATTTTTGTTTTTTAATTGGCCGCGCAGTGTAAAACATTTATTTTACTTACAGAACTATTTTATGTGCTTATTGAATTTACTGTGTTTTTTTTAGGCCAAAGTGTAAGACAGTAAATATTATAAAATAACTCTGTGCGATAATTGATTTTTCATTTGTTTTTTTTGAAAAAAAAAAATTGTAAACAATGTTGACTGATAAAATTATATTCTATTGTCAATAATTTTATATTATGACAATTTAAATGTTATCGTAATTAAATGTTGAGGTTTTGTTTTATTTATCTGTGATTTTTAAATTAAACAATCTTTAGCGTAATGGTTATTTAGTTATAAATGAAGAATTACTGTGATTTTATAAATTAAGTTAAAAAAGTAAATTTTTATATACCTACTTAATTTTACTTATTTTAAGATTTTTAGACAATAGCTTTATTTTTAAAAGACAGTTATTCAATGACAATCAATACTTATGTTAAATATTAATTGCCATTTAAATAGTGTAATTGCTAAGCAATTGTTATTAAACTGTGATTTTACAACAAGGTATTTTGATCGTTTTAATATTTTTATCCTGTGCATAAAAGTTTTCAAATAAACTTCTGTTTTATTTTACCACTTGTTTACAAAACTGTACCAAAAAGCAAATATAAATTTTATTATCCTTTACATGTTAGTAGGTCAGAGTTATGTACTACACTGACGTTTTTTTGTGACCATCTATACATGGTCAGGTTACCACAGTCATTCATACGTAATGACTTTTTTTCGCTTATCTCTGTAATTATTGAGTGGATTACGCTCAAAATTTCATGGTATAAAGTTGACACAAAATTCTAATTGTTTATACAGAATTCAGCAAGTAAATCGATACGAAACTCAATTAATAGGCAGTTAAATTAACCCGTTGCACATCGCTGGCCAAAATGAACTAAATTGTGTGATAACTTTTTAATTACTTACTGTACACTAATGAAACTTCACACAGACCTGTAACTAACTATAAACTATAAAATGACGTTTTAAACAAGTCTCCAGAGTACATATCTTAGGAGTAAGGGCCCAAAAAGGGGTATTTATATAATTTAAAATAACTTGCAAACGGTGCATTATTATTACTTTTTTATTCGTGAACTAATTCAGACTAATTAAGACGAAGCTCTGTATAAAAAATTAGCAAATTACGCTGTACCGTTTCGGAGATCCAGCAAACACGCAAACGTTACGCCAGCAGCATCTTGAATATCTCCGAAACCATGAAACGTAAAAATTCAAATTATATCGAAACATTTACTTCGTCCAGCGATCTAAAAATGTACCTAAAGATTTTTTCAATAATCCCATTATTTCAAAAAAGATTCTGCTGCGGTAACGTTACCGCAGCAGAATCTGTTTTTGTCAAATATCTTTAAAATTAGGACTGAACTAATTCCAAAAACTACACAGACATTTACAGGAGCTAGAAATCTAAAAACCTGATAAAAAAAAAATACAAATTTCGACAAGATTCTGCTGGGGTAATGCACTCTAACGAACACTGTTTGACAACACAAATAATTTATTTGTTAAATACACACCTCAACAAAGTCTAGGGATATTTGGTATTTACTCAATTAACTTCAAAATTATTGAAGATAGCATACCAGATGTTTATATTTTTATAAAGACAATTTATCAGGCTACAATCCAGAATTAAATAAAATAATTATTTTTGCATAAATAATTTTTTATTCAAATAAATAAAAAACTTGGAAAATTAGTAAAACTAACAATGAATGTGTTTCTTAAGCAAAAGTGAAAATAAGCAAAAATTAATCTGTTTTTAACTTTTATGTGAGAAATCAGTAGTCAGCACATTAAAAAAACCGTAAATAACGGTCCTGCAATGGTTTTTCAAGCTTTTATTATGTTATCCAGGTCTTGGTGCTGTATATTGTTCCAGGTCCGGCTAGGGTGCAAAAAAAGTTGCACTTCCATCGCAATTTTATGCGGGAAAAATCACCAAAACCCTTCTTTTGAACATGTCCTACGCATATTTTATGGTTTTGAGGATAGGGGATTGACTGGTTCAGCATAAAATCGATACGTCGTGCTCCTGCAACCAGCTCGTCATCACTCTCGCTTTATGCGAACGGGTGTTATTGTCCATAAACTTGAACATTTGGCCCAATTGTAGTCTACGGGGGTAGATTATTAGTACTAGCACCTCGTTAAATTATTTTTCAGCGGTCATGGTGTTTCTGATCAAAACGCGCTCTGTTCTTCGACCGATACAAATTCCCGTCCAAACCATAATTTGTTCTATCGTGGTATGAATAGATTTCCTGTGGATGTTGTAGACGGCTATCACAACCAGGAACTCGCCAAGCACGTTCTCTACGTGAATCCGAGTGGAAACCGAACCGGGACTCATGTGTAAACACTACTACAGATCACAGGTTTTCTTTGCAGAGCAAATGTTCACGAGCCCAGTCTAGTCGTCGTGCGCGATTCGCTCGGCGTAGTGCTGGAGTATAAAGCGGTATGCGAGCATAAAGGTGGGCTTCATGCCGACTTCTTCTGACAGTTTGGTCACCCGCAAGAGGCTCCACCAAGAGCTGGAGCCTCTACACCAGCTGCATGGTAGTAACATTTGGGTGTCTTTTCGCGGGAACTTGCAAAAATCGATCATGTCGTTAAGTGGTGATAGACTTTTTGCTGTGGTATCTTTCAGCAACTTCACCAGCAGCACGATAACGTGACCATAACCCTGATTTCATATTTTGTATTGTTCTAATCTCTTCAGCAATACTCCGCTTAGTACCCGCTGCTGGGAGCATGCCAGCCGCCCATAACATTTTCTATCTGATGAAATGGCGCCGCTGCTTGATGCACACAATATCATTCATTCAAAATAAACGTTTAAATTGTTATAAAACTTAAATTTTACACAAAAAAACAGTCAAAACTTACTATTGTAAATGACATTTTCGAACTTGACTACCTTTAAGCCGCGGAAATCTTTTATTTTTAATTTTATTTTTCAAATTCGAATTTAGAAATGTTGAAAAAGGTTAACAAAGTAAGTTTTCATCAAAAGAATTTAAAAAAAAACAAAATTACAAACCAAATTTTTTGAGTTTCAGAACTTTATACAAAATATCCCTAGACTTTGTTGAGGTGTGTATATATTATTATGATAAATATTCAAGCTTTACTTGGTCACAAAGCCACACAAAGCTTTTTAAACTAGAAACACTAATATAGAATTAATAGAATTATTCTAGAATATATCGCACCCTCAGTAATATAAGGGGCCAAGTCAAAATTTTAGTAAACTGAGATTTTAAATGCTAAGGGCATAAAATGGAATTCTTTACCTGTCGTTATTGTCCCTAAAGGACAATAACGACTCGGTAAATATATTTGTGTCCCTCTCACACTCTCCCAGCCCGGCGCCCGCTCTTACTGCTAGAAGGTTATGGTTAACAACTAAACAGTGACAGGGATTTAAATAATACATAGGTTCAATTTTAAATAGTCCTAGTATTTCTTTGATATTTTTGTATTATAAAGGCCTAACTTGAATGCACGTTTTTCAATTACTTGTAATTTATAGAATTAATGCAAATTTATTGTTTTCTCTTATTGCTATTTATAGTGCATTTACCAAAGAACAAATCTGCCAAATTTCACATTTATAACTTAAATAATAAACAAGTAATTTGAAAAAATAGGTGAAATATAGGAACCCAGAATCTTAAATCGTGATTTCCCAAAAATCAACTTTTTTGGATTGTGCCCTTATAATACTGAGGGTGCGATATTTACTTTTTTACAAGTAAGGGGAACCATTTCTATTACAGACTTGTCTTTGACCCGTCTCATTCAGCCACAAGCAACACAAAATTTTTGAAACGCTAATTTCTCGATCCGAATAATCATAAATAATTAAAAAACGTATATTACAATAATATTTTCCATAACTTGTATTTATTACTATTGTTAATAAGCAGATATCGACCTTAGTAATAATATTTTCTCAATTTAGTATGTAGTTGAACATCACTTCTCCAATGTCATGTGTTGCTAACTTCACACTTTAAAGTATAATCGTGAACCAATCCCAATTTCAATCCAATGTTGACGAAATTGTTTTCAAGAGTACGAAATCACGTGACTTTGACATCGACATTGTAATTGGATTGGTATTAGATTGAAATAAAAAATATTTATTTTATTTTATTTTGAAAATAAAACTTGGCTATCTCTAAAGTTGTTCGTTGGTTTGACATTAATAACTTGCTCCTTAATAGCCGCAAAACCAAATGTGTTAAATTTATAACGCCGAATGTACAAGAAGTAAAATCCACAATAAGAGTTAAGGAGGATCAGGTAGACCTTGTGGACACTACAAAATTTCTTGGTATAACACTAGACTCTAAGCTTCAGTGGGGCCCACATATTAGGACATTGGTAAAGAGACTAAGTTCTGCAGCTTATGCCGTTAGGAAAATTCGAGAACTGACAGACATAGAAACTGCTAGATTAGTAGGTATATTTTAGTTATTTTCACAGCATAATGTCATACGGTATTTTACTATGGGGACATGCTGCCGACATTCATTCTATCTTTGTGCTGCAGAAGAGAGCTATTCGTGCAATTTATAATTTAGGTAGGAGACAATCACTTCAAGAAAAATTTAAAGAAATCAATATATTAACTGTAGCAAGTCAATACATTTATGAAAACATAATTTATGTTCATAAAAATAAAGACCAATTTGTCAAAAGAAGTGATGTCCATAGTATAAATACTAGAAATAAAGATAGACTTATTCATCCGTATTCTAGGCTCCAAAAAATACATAGTTCATTTCAGGGTCAATGTGTCCGATTTTATAATAAAATTCCGAAAGATATTCAAGATCTAAGTTTTAATAAATTTAAGAATGTAGTCAAACAAAAACTTATCGTAAAGGGATATTATACTATCCTAGACTACACGAAAGACAAAAAGGCTTGGGATTAACTGCTTCTGTTCCCCAGGCTGTCTCAAATAATGCAAGTTTATGCACTTTTTTTTATTTATGTGTGCTACTTGTGCTAATTGTTTTATCTCTAAGTTCTTATTGTATTATTGTATCCTTTCTATCTTTTTTTCTGTCTTCCTTGTTCTCATGCTTGTCTTCTATTTTTCTTTTCTTTGATTATTATTTTTTATGATGTATAAATGGTGTATTATCCTGTCTGGTACTGTCAAATATTTTGATTGGGTATATGATTTATGTAAAAAAAAAATGTAAACACAACTGAATTTTAAAAGAGTTGCCATGAGTTTCTTTGCCAGATTTCTTCTCATTGGCCCTACCATTTGGAAACTGGAATTTATAGATCAACACAGACAGACAAGTAGATTCGAGTAGTAGATTGGTTTTATTTTTCTCCTTTAATTTACATTTGACAATACAACGCGGCTTTTTTAGTGCTGTAGCGTTTGTCTGTGTCGATCTATAATTTTAATTGTAGCTTTAATTTTAAGTAAACGACGATTTCAAACAATTTGTAATAAATTTTATGAAATAAAGTATTTTGAAATTTGAAAAAATTTGAATTTGAAATTTATGTTCAAGAGTAAGCCTACAGTACAGTACGGCCGGCTCGACGTGACGTCATCGATGCTAGGTCTCGAGATAATGTGACCGGGTAGTACATAGAAACATTAATTTTTTATTGTTTTCTACAATACAAAGAGAAATTTTGCCAAAACCGTATTTAAACTAAAATGACGTAGACTCTCTAAAAAAAGAAAAAAACAAGGTAAAATAGAAGATCATCAATACATCTGTAGTATATATTTCAATTTCTAAGATGACAGAGACGAGCGATGAACAAAATTGATTCAGAAAATATCTGTATGCTTTTAGACAATATTTTTTATGCAAATCAGTGAAACCGGCTTTTAACTTCAAAGGTGAACGAACTTAGAGACAGCGTCTTATCCTTCAAAGTATCAGTCGTCTAACGCTTATTGGCAGTTATAATTTCATTTCATTTCATAAGCGAATAAAATGTAACCCGAGTGTATCGGGCCGTTGTGGCTCATGTTGTATGAGAATAAATTCTCCGTGTGGTGACGGAGTAAGATTACAATAATATGTCACCACCCCATCTCATCCTATGGGTGTCGTAAAAACCAACTATGGGAATAGTCCCATAGTCGGTTAAGATGATAGCATCTTAACGAAATTATAGAAAGGAAAACTTGAAATTAAACCCTGTACCAATCCGTCTGGCCAGCGTGGTATTAGTAGGCCAAATATCCCTCCGTCACGGGAGGAGCCCCGCTCCTGCAGTGGGACATTAATGGGCTGTTATGAGAAACTAAGCAAGTAGGTATACAATATTATGTGCATGATCATCAATGATCGGTAGTGTACTGTAAATCATATGTGTTTACTTAAAAGCAATACCAAACCTATGCTTGGTGTAGTTTCATTTAGAAATTATCCTGTAAGTATGTATTAAGAAAAAACGTATGCTTATCAGTTTTGTAGTGCGTATTGTTCAAGCTCTGCTTAGTTTGGAATTAGAATGCATTAAGTAAATGCGTGAATGTTCATAATCATATTGATTGTGAACATTGAGCAGATTAATCTGATTTGCCATTTTAGTATAGATCTTACCCAATAATACATGATTGTGAATACGTATATCGAAAAGATATTGCAATGTAGTTTCGTAATAATTAAACAAAAAAACTGTTTCTGATATCATAACTTATTTCAAATTATCAAAATCTAACAGGACTAAATGGCTTTTACTCCGTGTGATGACGGAGTAAAAATACAATATGTCACCACCCCATCTCATCCCATGGGTGTCGTAAAAACCGACTAAGGGACTTTCCGTAAATATTATCTTTACGAAGTAAAAAGAAGGATAGCATAAAATTAAACCCTATACCAATTTGTCTGGCCAGCGTGGTATTAGTAGGCCAAGTATCCCTCCGTCCCGGGAGGAGGCCCGTCTCGGGAGTAGGACATTAATGTTATGATGAAATTACTTTTTATGTTAATAACCTACCATTTAATATGATATTTATACTGCCTAATTGTCATTTATTATAATGAAACATAAATAACCCAAGTGACTTTACGCCCACTATTTGGATTTTGCCAAATACATACATATATTTAGAAATTACGCTTAATATCAGTTTTTATAATCACATATAAAAATATCTATTTTATTTTATTATGGCACTATCTGACGGGACTGAGTTTTAACATACAATAAGAAGTATGTAGACGCTCAGATGAAATACCTCTGAGCGGTCACTTAACTATTAAATCAACTTGCCTACTTTCCTTATCCAGTGTTATCGTCAATATAATTAATCAGTAATTGCTACAGGGTTTCGGCGTCTCTAGATACAGGTAATATTTAGAGTAGGCATTATAATAATAGATCTTTACCTATGAAATTGCCGTTGCGCAGTCTCTAGACTCTATTTTCTTTTAAAACATTTATTGTTTAAATTACTTTTGTTATTTAGGAAATATATGATATTACCAACATCTAAAAAAGATAATAAATTAAAAAAAAATGTTATTTGTATTATTAGTAAGTCTGTGAACATGGGTTCAATTATAACAGCGGATTTTTCCATTTGTTTAATTGTAACTTCTTCCCTCATTCTTTTTTTTCTTTATTTTAAACACAATAGTTAGCTTAAATGTGGGCTGTTACGAATAAAAATTATTGAAAAATATAAGAAAACGTTAGTATGAAAAATCAAACTTCTGATAAAATCTTCATACAAAACGGCAATTTCATAGGTAATAATATAATTAATTATATTTAGATTGCAGCTAATCCCTTTCGTTTTTAATCTTAATGTCAAGTGAAAATCTTGTAAAGTGTAGATTTAGCAAAATGTAAGCTACAAAATTAGGTTATCTGCGCAAGGTTATTTTTATTATTGCTTTATAAACCTACTTAGAATTATATTAAACTAAACTCTTATAATCTCCATGTAGTGACGGAGTAAGAATACAGTATGTCACCACCCCATCTCATCCCATAGGTGTCCTAAAAACCGACTAAAGGACTATCCGTGAATATTATGATTGTGACTCTATACTAGACTCTATAATAGACCATGGCTCTAAACGGGAGTCTCAAAAATAATAAAATGATTCGAGGGGAAGAAGTTCACACGTTGCTATAATAAGCCGTACCTATTGTTAAAAATACAGTATGTACTCAATGTACTTCATACACTTTAACCTCAATCTATCAATGTATAAAATAACATACAGTAATATATATTTTATGCCATAGGATATAAAATATTTTTCCTTATAACAATCTTAAAGGCAAGAATAGGTATACTTACTTAGGTATGCCAGCCAATATGAATGTGTTCGTTGAAATAGAAATGTGCAATTATTAAGAATTAACTCCGTGTGGTGACGGAGTAGGAATACAATATGTCAACACCCCATCTCATCCCATGGGTGTCGTAAAAATCGACTAAGGGACTATCCGTCAATATTATCTTAATTCACATTTAATATAATCATTGTAAATCATCTTCTGAATGTTTAATGCTTTTTTTTGTTATGTAAAACTAGAATATAGTATTATTATATTCTAGCCTTTGGTCACCATACTGACCTAACCTAACCAACTATTTTTGACTTTTACCTTAATATGTATTAAAAGATCTGTTTTCAATGAGTTTTGACTAACATCGATGGTCAAAACCACTTTTGACTGCAAAAAACAGTCAATAGTGGTTTTGACTAAGGACGTCGGTCAAAACCACTATTGACTGATTTTTTCAGTCAAAAGTGGTTTTGAACGGTTATGAGTTTTGACTATAACATATATAATATATTTTAGCAAGCAAAAAAGTTTATGAATGACTAAGTTCTGTGGTGACAAACTGAAAAATAAACACATATTTTGAGAACTTCCAACTCGTTTTGAAGTCATATTAAAACAAGTATCAGGTAAGTTATAAAAGATATTGATGTGTGTATGTATGTGTATGAGTGTGTCTTAGTATGTATATAAATGTATGAAGTTTAGATGTCATAAATTATATAATTAATAAATGTCTTTTTGTTTTTCATTAAAATTAAATTTTGCCAATAAGTATTTATTTTATCTTGAAGTTTACACTTTTAGATCCCTACAAAACAGCTCAACAGCTTAACGTCAATTAGGATCATGAATCATGTAGGTAACAAACTTTTGTCATAAGACACTGTAACGTGATCCTCTTTTACTCCACTATAAATGTTCCTTCTTTTCCTAGGTATACTCCATTTGTTTAGGTATTTAATTAAAGGTAAAAAAAAAAATTACAAATAACAAGTCACAGATGGCGTCTGTCTGTGGAAACCCATATCATGCAAGCTTACTTTTCAATTTAGTCAATTTCCCAGCTATTGTTTACCTTTAGTTAAATACCTAAACAAATGGAGTACAGACCTATCCCCAGCAGTACTTACTAATAAAGTCATATTAGTCCCACAGCTGCAGGTTGGAGGTATGAATACCACACAGGAAAATTCTTTATGCGATTCACAAATTAATGCCTTGAATTTAGCTGTTCTTCCTCCTTTGGTTGTACTTACAGGTACATTAGTTTTCTGCTAGATATATCGTGTATTTTTTATATGATGCGAGGCAAACGAGCCAGCAGGTCACCTGATGGTAAGTAATCACCACCGCCCATGGACAGCCGGAACACCAGATAAATCACAGATGCGTTGCTGAACTTTATGAAGGGAGTACACTCGTTTCTTAAAGCTCCTCAAGTCGTAACGGTCCGGAAATATCGCCCCATCGTGCTTGTTCCACAAAACAGATGTTCGCGGTAGCAAGCTTCGCGAAAATCGCACAGTGGATGACCGCCAACCATCGAGGTGATGACGATGGTAGGGCAGTCAATTGCGAGTAGTTCTGTGGAGAAATTCAGCTGCGGGCAATGTCCAGAACAGCTCTTCAGAGCACATGCCGTGATAAGTGCGGTAGAGAATGCAAAGAGACCCTCCCTACAACTTGTGTATGCAAAACATATGTAAGTATAAGTTTGTATTCATTTAGATAAATAAAAAAACAGTTTTCAAGTAGGTATTATACTAAGAACGTGCAGGAAATAACTAAGTATGTAAGATTAAGTGTCTTTTGTTATGTATTTTGGTGTAATAAAAGTTATGAACACCTTATCGAATCTCACTTAGTCATGTATTACAACAATACAGAAAACATTGTAATTATCTTAAAAGATACCAAAATGAGGAGGAGGTTATTAACCAGTATAAAAATATTTTAGTCAGTCTCATAGACATGTACTTACCTATAGGGACCGTGTTCTGTGGCGCGTTTTGGGAGAGGCCTATATATCCAGCAGTGGATTGCGATTTATTGATTCATCATCATCATAGCAGCCCATTAATGTCCCACTGCAGAGACGGGCCTCCTGTGACGGAGGGATACTTGGCCTACTAGTATCAGGCTGGCCAAACGGATTGGTATAGGATTCAATTTCAAGTTTTCCTTCTTTTTATTACGTAAAGAATATTATTATCGCGGATAGTACCTAAGTCGGTTTTTACGACACTTATGGGATAAGATGGGGTTGATGACACACTGTATTCTTACTCCATCACCACACGGATAATTGATTGATTGATAGAATTATGATCAAAATAATTACTTGTAAACTATCGAGTTTCATTATTATAACCATTATCGGAAATCAGCTTGCGACCACCGACAGTGTAACCTGTGCCGAAACGTCAAGCAATATAAAGGTATGCTACATTGATTTATAAAAAACCCAAGATGCACATTTTCAAACAAAACTAACAGCCAAAAGTGTCACCAAATTAAACATACGCAATAAATACGTATAGTAATATCGTAAACATTTTTTTTTTTCAAATTCAATCTTACACGCATGACATAAAGTTGTATTTAAAAGTAATGCACATAAAGCAATAAAATTTTATGATTGACGTTTGTCGGTAGAACAACGCGATACTAATTTTAAAAAAGTGCACAATGCGCCTATTTGTTGCGGACGTTTTTGGGAAGTGGAGTGTGTATCTTTGGTTTTTTTGTAAATCAATGGTATGCTATGTTTATCTCGCGTTTATATATTACTATCTGATGCCCGCAGCTTCACCCGCGTTGTATAGGTAATACACACATCAAAAAAGTCTAAGCAACATGCATGATATTACAAATTTACCATTTATATTAATTAATTTCTAAGTATTTACTCACTCAAAGTGTATATAGTCTACTCACTCAAAGTGTATAAAAAAAAAATTTCGATGATGTTTTGTTTTTTTTTAATAAAATTCAAATGACTGCGAATTTGTTTGAATTTGAGTGCATGTTAATTGCTACGTTTTAGTCTTGATTTTATAATTTTACCAACCATTTAAATACAGTTGGCGACAAAATTGAATTGTTAGATATTCTTTACGTCATGGAGCGACGTCATTTGACGGCAGATGAAATGCAAAGAGCTGTAGGGATGTTGCAAGCGGGAAGTAATCAATCTCAGGTATCTCGACATTTTGGTATTCATAGAAGTGTTATTTGTCGTCTTTGGCAGCGCTACAATAATACAGGGGAACCCGCTGAACAGCATCCAGGCCGTAAAAGGAGTACAACCACTCGGCAAGACCGGTACATACAACTGACTGCAAGACGCCAGCCGATGTTAACCGCTCGAGAGATAAGTTTGAGGCTACAAAATTCAAGTGGTGTTGATGTAAGTCCCCAAACTGTGCGAAATCAACTGCATGAGTACGGCCTACGAGCTCGACGCCCTATCAGGTGCCCACCGATACGTCACGGGAATCGCGCTCGTCGAAATGAATGGTGTAGAGAACGCATAACATGGACCCAGGAACAATGGGATAAAATTATGTTTTCCGATGAGTCGCGATTCGGGTTTAGGCCTGATACAAGAAGGGTGCGAGTGTACCGTCGACCCGGAAATACTGAAAGACTCAGGTGCGTTCAGGAAGTTCATCCATACAGCGGCTCAACAGTTATGGTATGGGCGGGTATTATGAAGAACAGGCGAACTGAGCTCGTTTTTGTAAATGGAAACATGAACGCTGAAAATTACGTTGAGGATATTCTCAGACCTTATGTCCATCCATTTGCACAAACCTTTGGCTCCGATTTTACGTTAATGCATGACAATGCGCGTTCACATACAGCTCGGCGAACCAGTGAATACTTGGCAACGGAGAACATCCAGGTATTGCCCTGGCCTGCACAATCGCCAGACCTCAACCCCATCGAGCACGCATGGGACATGCTCCAGAGACGTGTTTTGAAGGACTTGGACGGAGTGACAACAACCCAACAGCTGAAGGATTTGCTACAATTCCATTGGGAGCGAATACCGCAAGATGACATAAACAGTCTCATTAATTCAATGAATAATCGTTGCCGACAAGTTCTGAATAGCAGAGGAGGCCATACTTTGTATTAAATTGTCCTATTCTTTCACAATAAATTCATTTTCTTAAGAAATTTCAATTTGTACAAAAAAAGTTTAGTTTCTTATGTACCTGTATATTCTAATATTGTTAATTTCTGTTATTAAAAGAACTTATAAAGAAAACAGCTGTTATTTTTACATCATAGAACCCTAAAAATATTATTTTAAAAATAAAATACAACGTTATAATTAAAATAAATGGTAAAATAAATTAATATAAATGGTAAATTTGTAATATCATGCATGTTGCTTAGACTTTTTTGATGTGTGTAGTAATAGTACGCGTTTATAAAATTAGTAGGATTTATTTTCAAAATTGTTTTAATAATTTAGTTCTTATCTCTAAAACGCTCTTATTTCGGCGTCGGTTTTATAATTAGAGTTAATTTTTAATTCGCCAAAACACGAATATTATAACAATATTTTGTCTACTTTGTATTATTTGTCTGTAAAAACTGAAAAGCCTTGAATATTTTATGTATGTAGTAACAAGAAAATTGAGCAAAAAATTAATCTACACACCTCAACAAAGTCTAGGGATATTTAGTATAAAGTTGTGAAACTTAAAAAATTTGGTTTGTAATTTTGTTTTTTTTTTAATTCTTTTGATGAAAACTTACTTTTTTAACCTTTTTCAACCATTCTAAATTTGAATTTAAAAAATAAAATTAAAAATAAAAGATTTAAGTACGCGGCTTTAACGTAGTCAAGTTCGAACAGTAAGTTTACCAACAGTAAGTTTTGACTGCTTTTTTGTGTAAAAATTAAATTTTATAACAATTTAAGCGTTTATTTCGAATAATTGATATTGTGTGCATTAAGCAGCGGCGCCATTTCATCATAAAGGAAATGTTAAGAGCAGTAGGCATGCTCCCAGCAGCGCGTACTAAGCGGAGTATGGCTGAAGAGATTGGAACAATACAAAACATGAAATCAAGGTTATGGTCACGTTATCGTGCTTCTGGTGAAGTGGCTGAAAGATACCACAGCAAAAAGTCTATCATCACTCAATGACATGATCGATTTTTGCAAGTTCCCGCGAAAAGACAGCGAAATGTTACTACCATACAGCTGGTTTAGAGGCTCCAGTTCTTGGTGGAGACTCTTGCGGGTGACCAAACTGTCAGAAGAAGTCGGCATGACGCCCACCTTTATGTTTGCATACCGCTGTGTACTCCAGCACTACGCCGAGCGAATCGCGCACGACGACTAGAGTGGGCTCGTGAACATTTGCACTGCAAAGATATCCTGTTATCTGTAGTGGTGTTTACGCATGAGTCCCGGTTCGGTTTCCACTCGGATTCACGTAGAGAACGTGCTTGGCGAGTTCCTGGTTGTGATAGCCGTCTACTACATCCTCAGGAAATCTATTCATACCACGATGGAACAATTATGGTTTGGATGGGAATTCGTGTCCGTCGAAGAACAGAGCGCGTTTAAATTAGAAACACCATAACGGCTGAAAAATAATTTAACGAGGTGCTAGTACTAATAATCTACCCCCGTAGACTACAATTGGGCCAAATGTTCAAGTTCATGGACGATATCACCCGTCTGCATAAAGCGAGAGTGATGACGAGCAGGTTGCAGGAGCACGACGTATCGATTTTATGCTGAACCACTCAATCCCCTATCCTCAAAACCATGAAATACGCGTAGGACATGTTCAAAAGAATGGCTTTGATCATTTTTCTTGCATAAAATTGCGATGGAAGGGCAACTTTTTTTGCATCCTAGTCGGACCTGGAACAATATACCGCACCAAGACCTAGATAACATAATGAAGGCTTGAAAAACCATTGCAGGACCGTTATTTACGGTTTTTTTAATGTGCTGACTATTGATTACTCACATAACAGTTAAAAACAAATAAATTTTTGCTTATTTTCACTTTTGCTTAAGAAACACATTCATTATTAGTTTTACTAATTTTCCAATTTTTTTATTTATTTGAATAAAAAAATATTTATGCAAAAAAAATACTTTTTTTTAATTCTGGATTGTAGCCTGATAAATTGTCTTTGTAAAAATATAATCATGTTGTATGCTATCTTCAATAATTTTGAAGTTAATTGAGTAAATACCAAATATCCCTAGACTTTGTTGAGGTGTGTACATGTTTATTACAATGGATAATAGAGCAACCATTAACCAAAGTAATTATCTGTATGAGTTTTTAAAAAACTATACTTCTTTGGGAGCTTATAATGACATCGCCACGGCAACGTACTACAGGATGGAGTCGCACAACTTACACACGACTTCGCAATCCTTGCTTTGATGAAAAAGTGCATGCCAAAACAGCGACAATCGTCGTCAACGTCTGAAACTACCGCGGAATCAGGCACCAAATAAGTACTTATTGCAGCATCCAGATATTGCAAGTTGCAGCTTTCGCACACGCACACCTCATAATACTATTTAATTAAAAGTAATATACCTTTTTGAAACCGATAACAATACACATTTGATCCAGTTTAAATGGATTCTATAGTTATATTTTTAAGGAGAGTTATTAAAATAAGTAAGAGGCTATTAAGTATAATTAATAGCCTCTGTACGTTCAAGTTATGGCGAGACAAACTTTCGAATATATTGTTATTCAACGTAGTAACGAGACAAACAAGTTGGTTACCTGATAATAAATTCAAAGCATGTCTAACACAAAAAGAGCTTAGCTTTGCAAATAAGCATAGAATGTATTCGCACTGGAATTGTCACGCTAAGATAAAAAAAACTCTAGCTTCTAAACCATTCCACCTTACACTCAGTAAAATATAATATTCCTCTCACAACGCTATCTATTCTCAAACTAAGCAGAGCCTGTTTTATGGGTACTATATAGCGGATAAAGATTAACTTATATCAATTTTTTTTCCTAATAAAAACGCACATAGAAACCAACCACCCATAACCCATGGGGGGATTGTCCCGATATAGCACGGTCCCAGCATAATAACCTAGTAAAACACGTTGCAAAAAGTTCCAATAAGGTACCCTCAGTTTCTGATATTTTTATAAAGAAAATTTTACGATGTGTTAAGAAATATAGTTCAGGCACACAAAATTTGTGTTAAAACTTAAATATTTAATATTTGTATTGACTTGAAATCGAACCTCTGTGCAACAGTACTATAAACCATTACGGCACAGAGGTCGCGGAGAGGTGTCTCAAATAAACCCAATTTAAAACGTGTTTTCCTCTTACCGGTGGAAACCCAATAACAAGTGCTATTGATAATATGGAAAACACATTGAAATGAGCCTTGAATGTAAACACACAAAAAAGGTACATTAAAGTGGAGCCTTTTAAAACTAATGTATTAGTAAATTGATTATAGTAGTATTTTTTTCTATTTTATAAGCATCCCAGTATAGTGTCAGTGCGACTATGTAGGGAAAATCAAATGAGACAAAATATTATCAGCAACCCTTAAGCAGACCACGATACTCAGACATGAAATGCCGACTTTAGAGAGAGGGGGAGAATATAATGACGTTGCATTTTTTATTTATTTATTTGTATCTTGCGATCAGTCATATTGCGACTATAAACAAATGTGGTGTAGGCACTGTTGGGGTTCAGGACGTCGCCCCCAATGTAGCTTACCCTATTTTTTGCCTGGATTTTAAAATCCTCTAGGCGTCAAGTATATCACGCCGCTTTTTGAGCCGACACGTATGATTTCACAATTTTAAATCATTATTATTTTATCAATAATATTAGTAACTTAATTATTAACCCATAATGTAGATTGATAATCAGTTAAGCAGTACACGTTAGAACTAATTACTAAGCATGATGTGATCTCGCATAATTGATGGTACAGTCACGAGCAATAATATGTATACATTTTCAAATTTTCTAAACTATCTGCACGTTTATCTAGACATTACAATATCAAAATGAATTCGTAATTTAGAAGAGGTTCCGTACAGTTTTGAATTAATCTTCGAATTTTCAATTTTGGATTGGCAGAACTTTAGATAACTGGTTTACAAAATGCGAAAATGTGTACATATTTATTGCTCGTGACTGTACACTAAGATCCTTGCGATGAGATTGTAACTAATTATACATAATATAATGTAATCGTTTCGTATAATTCACTCACGTTGGATATAAATAAATAAATAAATAACATTATCCTTATTGCAAAAAAAAAATTACTTAACATTCATAATAACAACCCATTAATGTCCCACTGCAGGGACGGGCCTCCTCTCGTGATGGAAGGATACTTGGCTTACTAATACCACGCTGGCCAGACGGATTGGTATACGGTTTAATTACAAGTTTTCCTTCTTTTTATTTCGCTAAAGATAACATTCACGGATAGTCCCTTAGTCGGATTTTACCGCACTCATAGGGTGAGATGGGGTGGTGACATATTGTATTCCTACTCCGTCACCACACGGAGATTGCAAAAAAGTTATCCATACTGCAAAAAAGTTATTTTTCATTACTATCAATATAAGCAAAAACAATAAATAAATGTACTCACTTGCGCTGTCACAGATCGTATCCTGTTCACAGGTACTTTTATTTCCTTCATTTCAGTGATTTTATGCACGATTTTTAAACTTTTTATTTAACTTACTTATGAAATCATTAATAAAGAAAATTATCACTTAATTTTGAAAGTAAACAGGATGTTTTAAACCACTTAAACAAAGCAGGATGTAACAATCACTTTATTTTCGTACCCATGTCGTGTCGAGACGACAGTCTTGTACAACGAAGGTGGCTATTTTAATAAAAACAATGGTTGAGAGCGTCTCAAACTAATGTTACGTTCTAAACCATGTCCGTAACTTAACAATTTTGATAATGACAGGTTTATGTGATTGCTTTGCTAATATGTAAGCAGTTTGTGTGAGATTTTGATTTAACTACTTGGTACTAAGGAGTTTTAAGTAGACAAAAGATATTTTATTTTATATTTTATTTATACGCGAATCAAATATAAAAATATATGAAATATAAAAAAAATTGTGTGTTTTCAAATAAAACTATGCTATTATAACATAACCTGTTTCATGGAAATTTATATTAAGTTGCATTTAATGGATGCAAAAGAAATTAATTATAATCATTAAAAAATAATATGTGAATTGCTTAAATAAACGTCCTGCTTGGATTTCGAAATCACGACCTCGTGTAAGACTAACATAGCGACAACACATTTGATATAAATCTATATAAGTATATGGAAATATATAAATTGTAAAGTGTGTCTGTCTGTTTGTCTTTCTTTCACGGCAAAACGAAGTGACGAATTGACGTGATTTTTAAGTAGAGATAGTTGAAGGGATGGAGTGTAACATTGGCTACTTTTTTTCTTTTTTTTTCTGTGTCCAGGAAAGGGGAAAAGTGCTACCCCGAATTTAATGCAAGCGAAGCCGCGGTCAAAAGCTAGTTATTAAATAATTAGGTTAAACTGGATTAATATTAATTGTCTCAACTAATACCCTACATAGATAAAGTCATGCCTTGTTCCCATCAAACAAAAGCGATGTAGAGGTATCGATTTCCAAATTCCATTTTCTAAGGCCTTTGTAGACCTGTTCTGCTTCATCTCAACTGATATATAGGTTTGTCATACAGGGTATACACATTATAATACTAGCTTTTGCCCGTGGCTTCGCTCGCGTTCAATTCGGGGTAGAACTGTTCCCCTTTCCTGGACACAGAATAAAGACAGAAAAAAGTAGCCTATGTTACTCTCCATCCCTTCAACTATCTCCACTTAAAAAATCACGTCGATTCGTCGCTCCGTTTTGCCGTGAAAGAAAGACAAACAGACAGACACACTTTCTCATTTATAATATTAGTATGGATATAATACGTCATACACGGCCGTCGACTTCATGTAGTACGCAACTGTCCTATTTGAAGGATGTTGCCAATTACATTACCATTTTATTTCTAGGGCGTTTGATACTTACGTTTTATCTCTTTTTAACTGTCGCCAAATCGAGGTGTAGGGTTATATATTCCCTTGCATTTGTTTTATGTTTCTTAGCTAGGAAATATAGCTTTAAAGGCGGTTATTCCCTAGTTATATCCGTGGGATGACGGATTAAGAATACAAATACCGACTATTATTATCTTTACGACATAAAAAGAAGGAAACTTGAAATTAAACCCTATATGAATCCGTCTGGCCAGCAGCGTGGTGTTAGTAGGCCAAGTATCCCTCCGTCACAAGAGGAGGCCCGTCCCTGCAGTAGGACATTAATAGTCTGTTATGAATGATTCCCTAGTTAAAACGTAATCAAAATTAGTTATGTGGTTTTATCTGTGTTATCTAATCTAATATTGGTTTTTATTCTCTATTTTTAGGTCCCTCAAAAATCACCGAACTAAAGGAAATTGCTGATTTACAATCGATATCTCGGTTTGGGAGTCAGTTTTTTAATTAGAACAGTGAAATATAACTAAGTATTATGAACTAAGTATATCATGTGAATATGATAGCGTCAAAGTATGGTTCGGTAAAGACGACTAAAGCCCGATTTACACATCGACAAGTACAGTAGCGAGTTAAGTAGTAAGTTGTTGATTAAGTTGATTTAAATAGATCTCCATCCTATTTTTTGGCGAGTTAAATACGAAGTAGCCCCCTCTCTCGCGTCTCGCCAACTTAACTCGTCAAAAAATAGGATGGAGATCTATTTAAATCAACTTAATCAACAACTTACTACTTAACTCGCTACTGTACTTGTCGATGTGTAAATCGGGCTTAAGGGACAATTCGCAAATAAGTAGTATCTCTACAAAAAGAAGAAGCAGGAAAACTTGACAAAAACGACAAATACACACATCAAAAAAGTCTAAGCAACATGCATGATATTACAAATTTACCATTTATATTAATTTATTTTACCATTTATTTTAATTATAACGTTGTATTTTATTTTTAAAATAATATTTTTAGGGTTCTATGATGTAAAAATAACAGCTGTTTTCTTTATAAGTTCTTTTAATAACAGAAATTAACAATATTAGAATATACAGGTACATAAGAAACTAAACTTTTTTTTTACAAATTGAAATTTCTTAAGAAAATGAATTTATTGTGAAAGAATAGGACAATTTAATACAAAGTATGGCCTCCTCTGCTATTCAGAACTTGTCGGCAACGATTATTCATTGAATTAATGAGACTGTTTATGTCATCTTGCGGTATTCGCTCCCAATGGAATTGTAGCAAATCCTTCAGCTGTTGGGTTGTTGTCACTCCGTCCAAGTCCTTCAAAACACGTCTCTGGAGCATGTCCCATGCGTGCTCGATGGGGTTGAGGTCTGGCGATTGTGCAGGCCAGGGCAATACCTGGATGTTCTCCGTTGCCAAGTATTCACTGGTTCGCCGAGCTGTATGTGAACGCGCATTGTCATGCATTAACGTAAAATCGGAGCCAAAGGTTTGTGCAAATGGATGGACATAAGGTCTGAGAATATCCTCAACGTAATTTTCAGCGTTCATGTTTCCATTTACAAAAACGAGCTCAGTTCGCCTGTTCTTCATAATACCCGCCCATACCATAACTGTTGAGCCGCTGTATGGATGAACTTCCTGAACGCACCTGAGTCTTTCAGTATTTCCGGGTCGACGGTACACTCGCACCCTTCTTGTATCAGGCCTAAACCCGAATCGCGACTCATCGGAAAACATAATTTTATCCCATTGTTCCTGGGTCCATGTTATGCGTTCTCTACACCATTCATTTCGACGAGCGCGATTCCCGTGACGTATCGGTGGGCACCTGATAGGGCGTCGAGCTCGTAGGCCGTACTCATGCAGTCGATTTCGCACAGTTTGGGGACTTACATCAACACCACTTGAATTTTGTAGCCTCAAACTTATCTCTCGAGCGGTTAACATCGGCTGGCGTCTTGCAGTCAGTTGTATGTACCGGTCTTGCCGAGTGGTTGTACTCCTTTTACGGCCTGGATGCTGTTCAGCGGGTTCCCCTGTATTATTGTAGCGCTGCCAAAGACGACAAATAACACTTCTATGAATACCAAAATGTCGAGATACCTGAGATTGATTACTTCCCGCTTGCAACATCCCTACAGCTCTTTGCATTTCATCTGCCGTCAAATGACGTCGCTCCATGACGTAAAGAATATCTAACAATTCAATTTTGTCGCCAACTGTATTTAAATGGTTGGTAAAATTATAAAATCAAGACTAAAACGTAGCAATTAACATGCACTCAAATTCAAACAAATTCGCAGTCATTTGAATTTTATGAAAAAAAACAAAACATAATCGAAATTTTTTTTTTATACACTTTGAGTGAGTAGACTATATACACTTTGAGTTAGTAAATACTTAGAAATTAATTAATATAAATGGTAAATTTGTAATATCATGCATGTTGCTTAGACTTTTTTGATGTGTGTATTAAGTTGCCAGTGTGATATTTGTAGGCCAAGTTTTCTAAATAATGCTATTTTTGCTACGTATAACACTAATGTTAAGTTTATTGACATTACAGTTACCTAATACCCTTTAAATATTTATAATATACCTTTCTAAAGATTAATAAAAACGGTTAACTTGTTTTTGAATTAATGTCGGAATGTCCCTCAAATAATTTGATATATTTTCCAAACTAACAGTGATTTTGTGAATATTTATTTCCTACTTTCTTTATTATTTTGTTACTTATTCTACGAGCCCTCTTAGAGAGGGCAGAAATGAATATTCAAAATAATTTAAAACAAAAAGTATTTAAGTATGTTTATCCGTTGTCTAAGTACCCATAATACAAGCTTTGCTTAGTTTGGGACTAAGTGGCGATGTGTGAATATGTGAGGATTATATTTATTATTTATTTATTTTATATACTTCATTTACTCTTTAATTTTCGGTTTAATATTTGACATGGTCATTAACGGAAACATTTTTAATTGTTTTTATTAATATTTTCTAGAATTGAATAATATATTTCAAGAGGTATTATTAAAACAAAAGACAATCAAGTCCTACTAATATTATAAATGCGAAAGTTTATTGGATGGATGGATGTACGGATGTTTGTTACTCTTTCACGCAAAAGCTACTGAATGGATTTTGATGAAATTTGGAATATTATAATAATTTGTAGATAGTTAAGGGTGTAGAATGACATTTAAGCTACTTATACAACGCGACTCCGCGTGTTGACGGAGTAAGAATACAATATGTCACCACCCCATCGCATCCCATGGGTGTCGTAAGAACCGACATAAGGGACTATCCGTGAATATTATTTTTACGAAATATGAAGAAGAAAATCTTGAAATCAAACCCTATACCAATCCTGGCCAGCGTGGTTTCTTAGTAGGCCAAGTATCCCTCCGTCACGGGAGGAGGCCCGTCCCTGCAGTGGGACATTAATGACCTGTTATTACAAAATATCAAGATCAGTAGTTGAAAATTGAAATAAAGACATTTTGATAAAGGGTACAACTTTATTTATATTTTATAGTTATTGTTTCTATGAAAAGTAATAAATTTTCGATTGCTTCAAGAATAATCTTAAACGTGGTAGCGTTGGTTTCTAAGTAACCTGAAGTCATGATTCTTGGTTAAAATGTTTATACTATTTTTATTGGGTGAGTCATCATAATCTTCTTAACGGATATTGAATGTTAGACTCCGGAAACAAGTTTGTTTTAGTAAAGAATGAAAATATATTTTCTATTTATTTCTAATTTACTAAACAAAATGCTGTAAAAGGGTACTAATTCAGCCTGTCTTTTAAAAGGGAACTTAATGCATGCAGTTGGTATATATTCACGTCCTTACGTATCTTTTTGACCAACATTATATTTATCAGAGAAAAAAGATTTTCATTCTCCGGATAACAATTTTTAGATAGCACACTACCCACAGGACACAGGCTTGTCTAGTGTGGGGCCAAAGGATACTGTACAATTTGTTTTATTTCTTTTTTGTTAATAAACGCTTTTTACTTTTTTTTTTACTTTACACTATTGGATTCTGACGCCAGACACATAGAACATTAGATAAACTTTAAAACATTATTTAATTTCATAGATATTATTATTACTAATTATGATTTTCTTTTGTTTCAGTTCTAACGTCAGTGCCTTGGACACATCAGCATTTGTCTTTTGTAATTCTATTTAATTAATTAATATTATTAAGCTAAGATAATATCACCTTTATAGTAAGAAACTTCACATTTTTGGTAAAAGATAAGTACCACTAAATAAAGAGATGTTTGTAAAAGTCCGAATGACACAAATACGTACCTGTATAAGCTAAAGAAGAAATAAGTACGAGACAAAAAAGCATATGCCAAATCATCGAGCTACTGGCTATATTACCGGCGCGGGTAGTAATTGAAAGCCATGTTTGCTTTCATAACTGGGCACAGCCTTTTAGAGAAATTAAGAATAAAATTAATGTCCATAATCATCGGTTTTGTTGTTGGTACCAGGCTGGCTTTGAAGGAAAAATGTGCAGGACACTTGCATCTCCTAAATATGTTACAACAATTGCCCATTTTTGACAATTTACGTCTACCATCTTGGTTTTTGTTGACGTCACTAGTCTTTAATTTCCTAGGTAGAAATACACGTGTCGTTTTGACATTCCTCGTATGTACTTCGATGTCCGCCAACCCGTTTAGGCTATGGAAAGTCACAATGGAATGAGCTTTCATCATCATCATCATTTCAGCCAATTGACGTCCACTGCTGGACATAGGCCTCCTCTAACTATTGCCACCTTGTGCGGTCCTGCGCCTCCCTCATCCATCGGCTTCCCGCCGTCCTTATGAGCATTCATACTCACACAAAAGTATATATTTCGAATTATAAGGTGCTAAAACATTACCCTTCCTCTGGATCGATTAGGTCAAAATCACTCGCTGAAATAAAGGTTTACCAACATAGAAACTTTAGTTTGAGCTGCTTCGGCTTATTCGCTATCGAGAGTTGATTTTGTTTATAGTATTTTTCTTAGACAAAGTGAATCTGCTTTCTCTCTAACCAAAGTCTGCATTTCGACTAGAAATTAGGTTAAAATAGTTGGTCTAAAGGTATATGGTAGATTGTCAAAGTTGTAGACTGTACATACGAAAAACAATTTTAAATTAATCTGGTCAAGGTTCATATTGACCGGAAGGTCTTGTGACCTCTGTGAGTTATTGTTATTGTCCTTCCTCGTTAAAAAGCCGAGGGAGATCAAAACTGTCGCACGATAATAATTTTAATAGTAGTGTGGTTACTACCATTAGCTATTGTCTTAAGTCTTCATGTTAAAAATTTACTCTTTTTCTAAGACTACCTTGTGGTCCATCAAAAAACCAGGCCATCAATGTCCCACTGCAGGCACGGGTCTCCTCCCATGACGGAGGAATAATTGGCCTACTAATACCACGCTGGGCAGACGGATTGGTAAAGGGTTTAATTTCAAGTTTTCTTTCTTTTTATTTCGTAAAAATAATATTCACGGATAGTCCCATAATCGGTTTTTACGACACCCTTGGGATGAGATGGGGTGTTGCCATATTGTATTCTTACTCCGTCACTACACGGACACCACAAAGGAAATTACTGTAGAGCTCGCTTTTAATTACTGTAATTACTATACCTACTCAAGGTCATAATCTAAGACTTTAATACTCGTACTAGAACATCTGTATTTACACTGATTTATAGAGGCTTGTTGTCTGTGTGGAGAAAGAATAAAATAAGTCACCACCCCATCTCATTTCATCGGTGGTCGTAGGAACCGACTAAGGGACTATCTGTGATTATCACCTTTACATATAAAAAAAAAAATTTAATAAAACTAAGTATAATTTTTTTGTCAACAGCCAGTAAATTACTGTGACCTCGCAAAGGTTTGTGTCCATGACAATCGGATGATATGTGCTGTCTCGGAAAACGGTTGTAGTCGTCGATCATTTCTTGATCAATGCGATATGTATGAATATAATTGCGATTATAACGCTGGTAAGTACAGAATTATAAAAGACAATTAAAGTATGACTGCTTATATCCTATTCGCGTTTAGAATGCAGTGAGTTGTAATTTTTCCCCGAATTAGCCCCGCCATCTAACCAATCAAATGTTTTAAAATTCATTAAATTTGAATTTTAAAAGATTTGATTGGTTAGTGAACTGACAACTCACTGCATTCTAAACGCGAATAGGATATAGTGATATTAATAGCAGACAATTTGTAAATATTGTCTGCTATTAGTATCACTAAATTAACGTAATAATAAACTAATTAGTAATTGACTCCTTCGTCTCGACCCGTATTGTTTTCGCATAAAACGCGTTAATTTTACAGTATTTAAAAGCGAGCTACACAGTAATTTGGATAATGGGATATTTATAGATTGGCACAAAACGACTGCTAAGAGTATTACTAGTTATACTGCTATAATTGATTAGTTTAATTAGAGTAATTATTACACAGTATTTAGGAAAGCATTAGCATAGGATTTTTTTTCTATGGTTTTTTTTTATGTGTGAAGTAATTATATTTTAACAAAACATAACCATTTTAAAATTTCACAATTAATTTTATATTATTTTTGTCTCTCATAGTTATTACAAAAACGATTTATTTCGCTTAAACTTTTACATTGTCAGGAAATTTCAAGTACCTACTAAGACATTGCATTTTAATTTAAACTAGCTGACCCGTTCGTTAGGCGGCGAAAAAAATGCGTCCCTTTTTTAAACATATTTCATTACTGCTCCACCCCTTTTAGTCATAGCGAGATACTATATAGCCTATGACACCCCCTGATAAATGGACTATTCAACACAGAAAGAATTTTTAAAATCGGTTAATTAGATCCAGAGATTACCTCCTACAACGACACAAAGACACAAACTTTACCTCTTTATAATATTAAAGTATAGATAGTAAGTGTAGAAGTATAGATAACTAATATAAATACGATAAAATAGATGTGCATTTTTTGTCAGATGACGATGTCATTTTATAAAACTGAATAAAATACCCATTATAACAAAACCAAAATTTCGTTGACATGGATAATACAGAAATTCCACATATTTTTAAATAAAAAAACTATTCTTTAAACAATTATGATAAAATATCTAGGAAACTATAATTTAGAACTACCTACACCCTTTTGAAAACTTGTAACAAATATAAAAAAAAACGGCAAACTTCCTCTTCGTTTAGGAGTGGGTCAAAAAACTTCGCAGTTTATGTTGTCTGGAAATACCCCAATAGTTATTAACTGCCAAGATTAATTATGTAGACACTGAGCTTCAAAGTGGAATTGACCATACTCTCAGATTTTAACTGCAGATAATACCTGTGATGGTTATTGTAATCAAACATTTCTATGTAATAGGATACATCTGTAAGATATTTATGGCATCACGCGATAGCCTTAGTTTTTTTGAAATAATAGGTCTTTACCTATGAAATTGCTGTTTTTTTTTTCTGCGCAATCTTTAGCCTCTTTATTCTTTTCAAACATATATAGCTCAAATTATTTTTGTTATTTAGGAAATATAGGATATTACGAACATCTAACAAAAGATAACAAATGAAAATAATTATTATTCATCTTAATAATAAGCCTGTGAACATGGGTCCAATTTAAAACAGCGGATTTTCCCATTGTTTAATTGTAACTTCTTTCCTGATACTTTTTTTTCTGTGATTTAAATACTATAGTTAGCTTAAATGTGCGCCATTACGTGTACCATGTTTAATTCTTTTAAGTTAAATAAATAATGAAAAAACTAAGAAATACTAACGAGTATGAAAAATCAAACTTCTGATAAAATTTTCATACAAAACGGTAATTTCATAGGTAAAGACCTAATATTAACTATATTACAGTAAAAAAATAGATGTAACTAAACATAAACTGCTATCGCGATGCATTATTGTCTCTTAAGCTGTTATTTACCATGATGAGCAATACTTCAAGTCACCAAAGAGAGATTCACAGTTAATTATAATAAGTATTGCTAGAGAAATAAACCTCGACATAAACCTTAAAATAATTTGCTTGGTCAATATGGTAATGGAATCCAAATTATCTTTATTTAGGAAAGATGGTACTTTTGTCCCGAATATCCCTGTATTGAATAATATAAGATTAGATAGGTCACATTATCTAGAGACCTCGCTGAAATGCAAACCTCGCGTCCCGTTCACCTTTCAACCCCCGCGCTCGCCTGGGGCGCATCAGTGATTCGTCCGACGCGACGTGACGTCATGGACGCCTAGTCTCGAGATAATGTGACCGGGTAGTAGATTAAGACAATGACTGAGCGGTTTTAGACGGTATTTTCTTTTAGTAAAGTAAGATATTTTTTCTAGAGTAAGTTGGAGTAAAACTGCAGATAAAACCGGATTTTATTAAGTAAACTAACCTTGTTTTATCTGTTCGTTTCAGATTTCAGAAAGCAATCAGAACGACGGGCCCCTCCTTGCACGAGTGGTCCTACAGATTTCCAATGTTAATCTATTCGGAGATGTAAATTAATAAAATATTTCAAAAGATTGCAGTTTTACTCCAATATCTCATACTTTATTTAAGGACTAACTTTCTGACTGTCATACTGATTTCCAAATTACTAAACCCAGAATAACGTTACCACGAAAACACGCAATCACGAATAACGTTACCACGAAAATCTGCAATCACTAATTTTTATTCATTGTCATCGTTCTATCTAACCTAATCGAATTATTCGATAATTTGTAAAACGATGTGAAAATGAAAATTCGTCATTGCAAGATTTCGTGGTAACGTTATTCGTGATTGCATGTTTTCGTGGTAACGTTATTCTGGGTTTAGAAATTCGGAAATCAGTATGAGAGACGAACTTTCTACCATCTGACTTCCCCTTAAGGAACCAAACTTCTTAACATAATACATGTTTAATAGCTGTAGTGGCTGTGACATTTACCTAATAGCATTTATGGACCACAATCCTTAGGTCCGATGAATTATTGGGCAGTACGATACAGACCCGAAAAGTAGTGGTTACTCTTTTCTTGACCAGTAACTAAATATGGCAGTGATAATGCTCTAATATCAGTCAATTAAAGGAGATGTATTAGTGGTAAATTATTTATTTATTAGAAGTGAGCTACTTATACAAGGCCGTAGTTTATTTTGATCGAAACAAAATAAGTTATTTTAAAACTAGCCAAGAAAAATTATATAAAGTTGAAACTAGGTAATTTTTTTTACCAGCAACACATACCTACAGTAATAAAAGTCTTGAGCAAATTACCAAAAAAAAACTAAAAACCAAAGTCTGGTAGTATTTTTAAAACTGTAGAATTATTTTATTTAATTTTATTTCTCGCTTTTCATGACCTTGTGGTAAGAACAAGGCTTCTATTTTGATAGAGAGAACCTTGAATGTCTTGCCATTGAATTAGTTTAGAGTACTAATTTGTTCTGTAGGGTAATTTTCGTAATTTCGTTCTCCGTGTGGTGACGACGGAGTAAGGATACAATATGTCACCACCCCATCTCATCCCATGGGTGTCGTAAAAACCAACTAAAGGACTAACCGTAAATATTATCTTTACGAAGTAAAAAGAAGGAAACCTTAAAATTAAACCCTATGCCAATCCGTCTGGCCAGCGTGGTATTAGTAGGCCAAGTATCCCTCCGTCACGGGAGGAGGCCCGTCCCTGCAGTGGGACATCAATGGGCTGTTATGATGATTTTCGTAATTATATTAGTGTATAATCTCAACTCAATGTCAGTTAGTCAACTTCAAATGTCACTTATGTCAAATTTGACACTTTATTAACCAATGAGTCAGCGCCAAAGGCTGATTATAATCTGTACAGTTATCACTTGGAGTTAACCAAAATGTAATTATAATAAAAAACATAATATAAGAAAATTTGCCTTCTGACATCTTTGATTGGTTCTACCTAACAACGCCATCTATCGAACAAAGACAAAAACATTTCAGAAATTCAATAATTGCTAATTATATTGCTGTGAATTATATTTCTACATCGAACACACTTATTTATTATATGTATAATCCTTTTACGACTTAATGCTTATAGCACACCAGATGGTTTATTAGTATATAATGAATAATTACTCTGACTCATATCTTAGTTTATCTTAATCTGTGTACAAAAGCGATAAAAGAAATACTGGACTGTAAACCCTATACTGGATCCGTCTTTCCAGCAGTAGTGGTTATTAATAACCCAATGCAAGGGCTTTATTAGGAAATTATTAACAAATCATTTGTTGTTCGTGAAGTGACCCCCTAGTACCTAATACCTTATTCATTCACCACCCTATTTAATAATTTCGTAATATTAATATCATTACTAAAGAAGGAAAACTCACAACAAACATTATACCAAACGACAAGAAAGTTTTCAAATATGCTGGGCAATGTACAGGTCGTAACATAAAACAATAAAAAGGTAAAAGTGATAGTTCAAAACTAGCCTATATTATTAAGTAACCCCTCTGAGGTATAATTTATCTACTAGGTACTTCCCTAATGAAATTACGTTATTATCATAACAGCCCATCAATTATTAGATATTTGGCCTACTAATATCACGCTGGCCGGACGGATTGGTACAGGGTTTAATTTCAAGTTTTCCTTCTTTTTATTTTGTTAAGATGATAGTCCCATAGTCTTAGGATGACATGGGGTGGTGACATTTGTATTCTTACTCCGTTAATACACGAAGATTACGTTATGCGATATAAAAAGAATATAGAAATTACAATACATTAAGGGTGTAAAACACACGATAATGACCCTTATCGTTATTTCAGGTTATCGCCAAACCTATTCATTACATTGTCTTAGTTCAGATCTGGTAGAGAAAGACCAAATTTATTCAACAAGTAGACCAGCAGGAAATTGTAACAGTGTTACCGACAGCACATGTAGACCAACGTGTAATAATCATGAAAGTACTACGGAACCTGGTTGTTGTTACCCTAAAGGCTTCTTCTCATACCAAACAACTATGACTACGAAAAAGGAAGCTTGTTATCCAATATGCTACTCTTTTTCTGAAACAACTACAACAATGCAAACAAATTCTGAAAGTATTAGCACTTCATTTGTACCTTCTCAACCCACTACATACCCAACCACAACTTCTATAACATACCCAAGATCAACAACTGTAACATACCCAAAATCAACAACTGTAACATACCCAACATCAACAACTTTTACATACCCTAAAACAACAACTGTAACATATCCTAAATCAACATGTTTTGAATATGTACCACCTACTCCTTGTCCAGTACAACAAATAACACAGATCTGTTCATGTCCTCCAGTAGAGTTACCTACTTTTCCTACAACAATAAGATCCACTTACTATCATAATAGTCCAGTCACTCAAACACAAGCATATTTCACACAATCCTCAATGACAACAACGACTGCAACCTCTACTCTAACTTCAACTTCTAGGATCCCAATTACGACTACTACTAGAGCCCCAAGTGAAATTACTTCTAGAGTACCAAGTACAACTACTTCTACAGTCCCAAGTACGACTCGTTTTTGGGTCCCAACTACAACTACCTCTAGAGCACCAAGATTAATTACTTCTAGGGTCGCGAACCCTACTTCTTCTAGAGTCCCGAGCACAATGAAAACAACGTACAGAGTTCCAACTCAAACATTTCCGACAACAAAGATAACCTATTCTTCTTCGTTACTATTTACATCTGATTTAACTACAAAGGGTTGGTTTTATCCAAGAATTTGCCATAATAATGATTGCATAAACCCTATCACCTGGATTACCACACAAAAAACTAAAATACCTTATAGGTACCGGGGACACAATAACCAATATTAAATTAATATATGTGAGAATTTTGAAAGCAATGGCGATTATAAATAAAATAAGTTTGTAGAATTTGTTTTAAGTTGTTTTAGTTTTTCAACGTATAAGTACTTTATAAAATTTTCAATAAATAGTCTTTACTTTCGTAAAGTAGAATTGTTATTGTTTGATTTTATCCTTATTAAAACTCCTATTTATTGATTTTGTGCTACAAACAAATTTGAAAGCAGTTTATACATTTATCGTTGGTTGTGATGTGGCTATAATATTATTTATTACCTGAAGAACATTAAAAGGCGTTGCTTATTAATTATTATACGGTTTCTATTTATTACAAAATTAAAACTTTACATTTTTGCTGACGATATCGTCAAACAATGATGAAACTCTCAATTCTCATTTTCAAACGATTTGCCACTGTACAATTTCATAACCTTCATTGTCAACCATTTATGTGTCGTTATTTACTTTAAGCGTTTAATTTATCTTAATAAAGTACAAAATGATTAAAAATATACGTTGGTGTTTTGTAATTTAAAATATTTAATTACTTTATAAAATGAAATATCTACGAATATAGCGATGGCACATAACACCAAGGTGACATTACATTAAATTGTTTGATAGCACTTATTATAATGGTGACTCTGTTATTACCAAGTCATATTATATACACGATATCATAATGGTTGGTGCTTATTATAACAATGACATTCCCACGATCAGTAACTTCCAAAAGACTAGAAATTTAATTTGTAACATTTATGATCATACTTTGAATGTAGCTAATTTAAACACAAAATTTTAAAAGTAACAGTAGAATTAATTTTTACTTACAGTGTACCTGGTAGTGTGTGCGTGTGTGTATGTATAACTAAAAATAAACCTTGAGTAAAAAATATCACTTTAAATAATGCCAAATAATGCTTTTATAGTGTTAATAGTGGAATATCTAAGTGACTATTTTACCTTCTTAATTAAATTAAAGTATTTCTGTTAGGGAAGGTAACTGATTTCTTTAAAAAAAAAACAAGAAAATTATAGTAGAAACGAAGATAAAACTAATAAACATACTTTATCAAAACAACACTCCTTACATTTTAGCTATAGTTATTTAGTATGTATTAAGTGATCAATTGTCAAAACGTCTGACATGGACATAATGTAAAATGTAAATAAGCTTATTTTAAAGCAATAATATTGTTTTCAATTTTAAAATGTTATTTAAAGTGTACTGAGTACTTAAATGTTAGTAATTAGTCAAACGAAAAACATACTTTCTTTAATATTCTAATCTAACATTATTTTACAAATAAAAAGTAGCTAATAAAATATTTCAAAATTAAATTATAATATTCACACACAAATAAAAGAAACAATTACGTAGAATTAAAACATTCTAATATTTCAGGTTTTCGTCAAATCTATACTTTGTATTGTTTCGGTTCAAATCTGGTGCTACAGAATGCTATTTTACACCCAACAACAAGCAGAACAATTATAACATGTCCTGCTTATGCTGTTACTCGAACTATACCTTATTATATAACTAAACAAGATAAGTATCCAAATAATTGTGATTGTATTTATACTCAAACTACAAGATACTTTTACCCCGTCTTGTACACTAGTCCTACTACACCTATATAATATTGTCAATGTTCTTCTTTTAGCCCCGCAAATACAATATTTACAATAGCTCATCCCTCTATCGTTACTTATATTACAACAGTTCCTTCCGCAACAACAACTGTTTTTCGGCCTACCAGGACTTCCATGTGTCCTTCTGAAGTAACTTCAACCACCATTTTAACACCTACAAGAACCAGTATAAAAACTGTACCATCTCCTTCTTCACAGAAAACTACTACTACTATTATAAGCACAGAGCCTTGTGCAACGACAACTTTACTTTGCCCTACCAGGACTTCTACACAAACAATTGTCTATCCTACAAGTGCAACTACTAAATTAATTCCAACTAGGACATCAATAACTACGTATGCTACACCTACAAGAACCAGCATAAAAACCGTATTATCTACTACAAAAACTACTAAACATATCACAAGTTCAACCACTAAAATATCTCCATCCACCAGCACAAAAACCGTATCATCTACTACAGGAACTACTAAACATATTTCAAGTTCAACCACTAAAACATCTCCATCAAGTACAAAGATAACAACTAAATTGACAAGTAAATTTATACCAAAAACATCTACAACGACTATGTCAACAACTAAATTTGTTTCTTCACGTTTCAGTCTAACTCCGAGTACAACAAGAACAATTTCTTCTTCTCCAACATGTAAAAGCGAATGTAGTTGTACCTCTTGTTTTTCATGGGTGATTTCAAGCTCAACAAGTCAAATCAAAACTAGTGCAACTCCAACGACTAGTAGTTCACGTAATACAGTTATAACTAGTTCTAGTACATAAAAGACTCCACTAATTACTACTACTTCTTCACCCACAACAACGACTACACGTTCTTCTCCAACTTCTACTAGAGAAAGTGAAGAGTGTTATCCTTGTTTCTCATGGGTCCTTTCTAGCCCAACAACTCAAACTACTACAACTAAAACTCCAATCACAAGTACCTCTAGAGCTACTAAATTATCAAGTATTATTACTAGTAAAGTTGCAACAATTCCAACGACTACTTCTATAAAATTATCAACTATAATTACTAGCAAAACTACAACAGTTCCAACAACGACTTCTGTTAAATTATCAAGTATTATTACAAGCAGAATTTCAACAATTCCAACAATCACTACTACTACTCCATCTTCAACAACAACAAGACTTTCTATAACTACTGAGAGTGAAGAATGTTATCCTTGTTTCTCGTGGGTACTTACTAGTCCAACAACTGAAACAACAACAAAAACACTTCCAATAACTAGTAGTTCTAGTAAAACGCCAATAATGTCAACAATTACAACCACTACTCCATTTTCAACAAGAACTATTCCTTCAACTACTACTAGACCTACAACTTCTACTAAGCCTACTATTTCTAGTACTACTACTACTACTACAAAAACTACTTCTACGACTACTACAAGACCAACAACAACTACTACGAGACCTGCTACTACTACGACTACTACAAAACCGATTACTACTACTACAAGACCTACTACGACTACTACAACAGCTACTACTACCACTACTACGACTACGAAACCGACAACTACCACTACAAAACTGACTACTACAACTACTAGACCTATTACAAGTACTACTTCTACAAAAACTACTACTACTTCTACAACTACTACAACAAGACCGACCACTACTACTACAAGACCTACCACTACTACTACAAGACCTACTACTACTACAAGACCTACTACTACACAACCGACTACTACTTCTACAAGAGCTAGACCTTCAACATTCACTATGTTCTTCCCAAATAAACCTACATTGCCTACTCATAAAACTACTACTACCTCAACTCCCAAGCTAGAAAGCTATTATTACTCGTACATTACTACAACTAAACAAAGACTAACTCCAACAAAATATGTACCCGTATCATATATTACAAGGACCACACCAGGTTTTAAAACAACATATTACTTTAAACCTGCTACCTACGACCATTTGTGGTATCCAAGAATTTGTAAAGACCAAGAATATGATTGTGATAGACCTGCAACTTGGCTCACAACGACGAGAAGAACGGTTCAAACGAGCCGGCGCCGTGGATATCGTGGCTATGATTAGTATCGTTAGACTAAAAAACAAACATATTGATGAAATCTATGTCTTTTGTATATTTTTATAGAGTTAATTATTACATTAAATTGTATTGTATGAAATTAAAAACTTTTTGGTAATTGGCAAGGCCTTGCATGTAGTTTCATAAAATTTGTATGTTTATGTAAAGTATGTTTACAAACATGTACAAAGCCTTGATCTAAAATAAAAAAGATAATAAGAACTTAGCCTGGTTTCTTTTTATCCTGCCTATTCCATCCTTGTCTTGTTGAAAGTTTTTGTTCTCTCTTTTCGTCAAAAAAATGTTCTTAAAACTCAGTTTTTCTTAAAGACCGACTTTAACTTCCTTGCTGACATAATGCCTTGTCAATTGGTATAACACTTTAACTATATTCGTAGGTTATGGCAATCTTGTATTTTAGATTCAGGTAAAAATAGTTTTAAATTTTATTAGATACTTTACTTACCATGATATTATTTTCTTCAAAAAACAGTTATTACTAAATATATTTTTTTCTAAAACTATTGCTACTCTAGCCAAAATCAACATTGACTCCAAACAAACCATAGAAAAGTTCCTCAAACTTAGTGATTATTTTATTATTTTGTAATTCCAGATTACGAAGAAACCTATACTCTGTTCTGTTATGGCTCAAGTCTTGACGTTTTATCTCCTTCTTTAAATCCAACAACAAGTAGGACCACTTTTAATTGTCCAGGTGCTCAATTAAACCATTATAATCCTGGTCTTCGAAACAGAATAACTCCGTACTTCAGACGTTTTTATCATCACACTACTTCTGTTCATTCAGAAATCAATGAAGTTAATAATGATCGTGGTTGTTGTGGAAGTGGTAAATGTCAATGTAGCCATGCTGATAGACCTCATACATGGATTTCTACAACAAGTACATTTACAAGCTTTCGTAAAGTGTATGATTTAGGAACAGAGAGAAGAATGTATCATCCTATGCAACACAGATTATCAGCAAATAGAAGATCAGGAGGATTCAGTGAAAATGAAATAAGGAACGATGACTTAGATTATAATGTCTTGGAAGATGTACACGAAAATATTTTAGAAAAGATATCAAACGAATTGGAGTCGAGTGATAGTTATTTGGAATAACTTAATCTTGATGAACACATTTGGGCAATTTTAAATTGATTGCGTATCGAGTTAATTTTCTGTAATGTTATAAAGCATTATTTATAACTAATTACGTAACTATTGTAACGTAGCTTAAAATTTGAAATATTAACGTTTTATCTATGTAAATTAAATGATTTATCTATAACCGGTGTGTTTTAGTTTATGTATTGAAAATAGTAAATAATCAACAAAAACAGTTTGGTATGTCATAGAACGCATCATTAAAGTTAACACAATTAATAGAATCATCAATGACTCATTAAACTTATTAAACAACACTAAATATAATTAACAGATTTAAAATTTATCAAACACACCGTAAATAAATCTCTAACGCCCGAATACTCAAACGTCACTTAAATCGTCTAACAATAAACGGCATCCTAAACGTTTGGATCCTTAAATTTTTTTCGGTATACACAAACGCCACTTAAGTCATTCATATCTTTCATTAGCTAAACAGCCGATAAATGTTTGCGTACTGGTAACATTCACCTCATAAAGTATGTTTTCAATTACAAATTTAATTACCCTATGCTGTGTTTTCGTTTTACGCAGAAAATGGAAAAGAATAATCAGTTGTGTGCTGCATACTACGATTGTAATTGAATATTCACTTGGAAATTTTCAGACATAAGTATTACAATTTCAATAAACAAACTGAATTACACCATTCTTTATTTTTAAATATCCCTATAATATGTTATTATCTTTATCTATGATTGACACGATCATTGCACAAAGAACGAAACGTTTACTCAGTGACACTGACACAACACGACAAAGCGCGAGTTTTCATCAGCTTGAAAATTTTTAAAAAGAATCTTTTACTTTCGAAAAGAGATGAAATCATTTAGAAATAATTAAAAAGTGAGTGAAATGTGAACGTAATACGAAAATGAGACAATTTAATGTAAACACATTTCAACATACTTCTTATTAAATTGCAAGTTTGTGATTCAATTCAATTAACAATGACTTTCCAGATATCAAAATATTGTAGAAAATAAGGAAATAAACGGCTACATGATAAGAAGCGAGAGACCTGGGAATTTGTGTGTCAGCACTGTAATGCCGTTGCTGTGAGTGGCTTCAGATCATGGCAACAACTGCGACACTTTTACGAGAAACACAAACAGAAGAAGTCAAAAAATAATAAAAACAGAATGGAAATCAATAAGTACAGAATAGAAATAGAAATGGAAAAATTGAAAATAATAATCTTGTATAATTATGTTGTATATAAATAAAACTACTTATAATTAAAAAAGTGTGTATTTATTAAAGTAGTCCTATAAAATGTTGATTAGTATAAAGGCTTCTAGGCTGTGGTACCTACAGGTTTTTCTTTTACGGTAGAAAGTGAATCCTCTTCTAAGATCCCATTTCACCTACGCAGCGCTATGTTGTGTAACAAAGCGCATCCCACAATAACTAGTGGAATAATATTAATTTTTAAACCCATTCTATGTTGAAGACAGGGAAATCTCCTTTTTAGTACACCAAAAAGCCTCTATAGGATTTCTGGTGCTTATTTGGGCTCTATTGTAAGCTTATTTTGTTGGTGTCCGTGGATTTTATAATGGGGTTAGCAGGTACGGTCGACACAGATAACCGCTATAACCAAGTAGAGTCTCATGGCTTGAAAATCTCCACGCTCTAACTGTGCACATAGAGGAAAGTCATTTAAAATTGTGCTATCATGTTCGGAACCTAGCCATCTTGCAATAACATTTGTAATGCAAAGTTTTGGCTGTCATTTAATGTACAATTCGGTGAATGAATACACTTCTTTGATTATTAAAGCGATAATCGTCAGCTGTAGGGACGAGAGGGGTTGTTAAGTCCATTAAATTAAAGTGAAAATATTTATATAACGCCTGATGATTTTTTATAGCAATATTAGATTGTAAACATCATGACCTATTTTTAGGCGTAAAATACTTTTCTCAATCGAATCCGATTGACGTTGAAGCCGCCTTAACTGCATATTGCTGACGATTATTTTGATTATAAATGTGTTTAAAACTGAGGTTTTCCAGAGATTTTCTAATGACTTTAACAGCCTGTATACTTTTACTCTACCGCTAGTGCGGCAACTGACGCTTACTTTACTGATTTCCAGACATTGAACCACTGTTTGAATCATCATAATCACTTGTTTATTAACTTTTTGGAGATTTAAGAGACCTTGCGACCACTCTCAAGTTTTTAAGCTACTTTAATCAATTTGGCAGGTCATTTGACAGCTAAATAAGTTAAGTAACGTTTGAGTATACGAATTTATTACTAAGTCGGCGTTTAAGTACAAATAAATTTAAGATAAATCGTTGCTTAAAATTGTGGTTTGTGTATAGGATAAGAGCTACTTTGTAGCTAAGAAACCGATAAATATTTAACTAGCGTTTGAGTATTCGGGCATAACCTAATCCAGTAAATATCTATTGCACTTGGCTACTGTATTGATTAGGTAAACTTAGTAAATACATTTATTATTCAATATTTTATAGTCAGCCATGCTATAAATAACTTTTATTGCCTTTAGTAAAACTGCTTAAGCTGGTCTTGGCTGGACCCTGCTGGTCTTCGCTTGGATTTATTTTGTAACCTTACCAAACTTTTGTATTGAAACTTAATTTTTAGAAATAAGTGATTACATAGTTAACCGTTCCTAATGCCTACTACTTAACAGTATTCTTTTCACATCAGTCATTGATGATGCTGTGTGTAAAGTGAAAGACAATAAAAGTTGCTGAATAAAGAGCTATTTACTACATGCTTAATACAGGACAATGAAGATAAATAACTACAGGGTTTCACATCTGATTATGATTCATCCATAATAATTTTACTATAATATTATAATGGTTTACTTAGAATTCAATTTTGTTTTAGCTTGCATAGAATCACCTTGCGTAGTTCAGTTTTTCTATTGGAGTCCGTTAGAACAGAACCACAACCAATTACTACTTGCTGCAGCAAAGCCACCACAACAAACTGTGTCGCAAATAGCAACAACTGTGTCGCAGATAGCAACAACTGTGTCGCAAATAGCAACAACTGAAACAACACCATGTCCAAGTACAATACGCGTACAAAACACGGAGGAGAGTATAAACACTGCAAGTACAATAATAAACACTGTAAGTGCAATAATTATTAATCTGGATCAAAACACAAATAATGATAAATGTGAAAGACCTTGCACTTGGAAAACAACAGTGAAGAGAGCAATTACAAATGCCTTAAAAAATTAAATTACTTGAGTTGAATAAAACAATAATACAATCAGAATTGTTTATGTAAAGTTGATTAAGTAGACTGATACAAGAGAAAGAAAATTAATACCGACTACAGGCTTTAACATACGAGCTTGCGAAAGTGTTTTATTTTATTTATCGCAAGAACCTATTGGTGATATATCAACAGGAGTGTTGAATCCCTAAAATAATTGGTCTACATAAAATCCACAATGTGATCGACAATGGAAATCGTATCATTGATACTGTGCTAGGGAGATTAGAGAGAATTTCCGCTACTTTTTAGTCCTCAACTTCTTCTTCACTAGCCTTTGTTATTGTAGTGTCGTCAGCAAAGCTGTTACAATTACGTAATCAAAACAAAAATATTTTAAAAAATTTATTACACAAACAGTGAGCAAACTGTAACAAAAGTCACTACTATCATAATTAACTTATTTACAATACTCTTACACAAAAAATAACAAACCTAATCAACCTAACCAAAATTTTCCACGACAATTTACAATTAAAACTAATGAAGTTTACGTAAGTACTTTGCAAATTGTTAATATTAAAAATACTCAAGAATGAAAAACTCTTATGCACTTCGGTACAACGTGACACTCGTAAAAATTTTGCAACGATAGTTACAAAGTAGTTACTATGTACATACAAAGGCTTTATACCTCACTAGATTAAGGGGTTAAATAGTCCGAGCTGATCAATAACAAAAAGCTTTCATTCAAATAAGTCTGTATTTATAATATGTTTGTATATGACTTAATAATCTTATGGTAATGTCTATTTAACATAATTATAAAAAAGATAGTCTTTATTATAATTTATATTCTTTTGTGCTCTTTGATCTTTTGAATTTGTTTATGAACCAATCATCAGCAAATATTCTATGTCCTCCATTATAAAATGATTCAATCTCTTGCAAAGTTTTACCCTCCGTTTCTGGCATATAGAAATATAAGTATATGGTACCGACAAATGAAAAGGCGGCGTATATAGCGAATACACCGGTTAATTTAAAGTTATTTTCTAAGTCTATTAGAGTTTTGGCTCCAATAAAAGTGACTACGTAATTCCAAGCAGCAGCAATTCCTTGTGATGAACCACGGCTCCTGTAAAAAAAAACATAAAAAGAGAGTAAAATTTTATGGTAAGTATTCATCACAACTTTGAGATCCTGAAAATGGCGGGATAATAGAGTACGCCTAACGGCGCTTGTACCTGGCCTACGCAAGAAGTCGTGTCGTTTCTAAGCACGACCTGTGTACACTGCGCCGGCGATGAATAAGAAAAAAATCTTGTCTGCGCAAGACAAGACACGGCGACCGTTGTTGAGGAGCGGCGGGGAGCGGTGAAATAGGGTATCATACTATATTGCTTTCTAGTTAACATTTTTACTAAAGGAAACTTGCACTGATTATCACACTTGTTATTACTTACTCGCCCTACGCCCGTCTGACGACTGCACGAAAAAAAACCTGTCGTGTACACGTTTCGATTGGTCTTGTCTGCGGAAGATACGATAAGTTTTCGTGTGTGGAACAGACAAAATTCTTAACGTCTACACGAAGATTTTGTCTTGTCTGTCGCAGGCACGGTAAATTTTCTTAGCGTGTACAAGCGCCCTAACTTTTAAAAACGTTAAAATACATATACACAAACACACACACACACACACTATATTTTCTACTCTATCTCTACGTAAACTACCTACACTTGCACATGACATAACTTTGTTGATGAAAGGGGGGCCTGGAGTTCTAAGATACAGGCCTAGGCTTAGTTTAGACTCCAGATCTCACACAGATTACAAACTATTTTACTAACGGCTCTTGTCAATAGAATATGTACTTATTGTAATTTGTGGAGATAAATAAAGATTTTTTATGTTTATGTTTATGTTAATCTGCGTCAATACTGTTTCGGGGGCAACACAAACGAATGTACCTTGAAGGCGCATTATTTCATTACCTAAACTCTCGGCTAACTATCTAAGAATACAAAAGATTTTTACATCTGTACTTTACATACATTTTTACATGCTATAGTACATTATGTATGTTTGTACCAAAAGTTTTTCATTGCAACATTGCAAAAGTAATTCAATTTCGAGTTTTTGCGATAAATTTTCCTCTTTAAACCGTACCCATTTTTCACAAGCACATGACTTATTAACAAAATGCATCTAGGCCGGTGCAACAAGTCTGCCGGTGTGCCGTGGCCGTTGACCAGTGCCAGTTAAAGTAAGTAATAATCCAGGAAAGAGAAACAATATACCAAAATACTATAAAATCACTCACCTGAACGGAAAAACTTCGCCCAACAAAATCCAAGAAATAATATGAACGCCAGTAAATAAAGTAAGAGCGTAAAAAAATATTAAAGGCAGCATGCTTTTTTCTTTAGGATACGTTTTAGGATCATATGAATAAACGTTGTCGTCTAAATGAGTTGCAGCATATACACTCAACACTGTGCAACAAATTCCTGAACCAAGTATGGCCGTGATACCAAGTTTACGCTTTCCCAAATATTTAATAGTTCCAATGACTATGAAGCCTCCAACGAATGTCAAAACGCCTACCACAATCTGTAAAAAAAACAAGATTTTTTTTTTTTTAATAGGTGTAAATAGGTTTAATTGGTTAAATATTAAATAGGAGTAATCAAAGCCGAGTAAGAGAAATTCGATAACGAGACGGAAAACTCGAAACAAGCTTGGTTGTAGGCTGTAAAGCTTTGAGACAGTTGACAAAATCAAAGTTATCCGCATAAAGTATATAATCTGATCCGCATAACTGAATACTTACTGTGATAGTTTTCCCATCATTTGCCATTCCCATAGCACCACATATATTCACCATGTATGGCTTCATAGGATACAGGCCACTCATTACATAGAACATGAAGTATGACAAAGTAAATGACAATGGTCTTAAGGTTTCTTTGCATAACATTACGATATTGAACTTCACAAAGAACCTGAAAAAGATAATGGAATATGAGTTATGTTATTACTAATAAAAAAGACACGTGTCTTTACATGAGACTTAAAAGACCATCAGAGCATTATAGTAAGTAGAAAATATCTAAAATTCAACTAATACTCAACAAATAATATGTATTAACAAAGTTGCTTTGTGAACAAAGTGTCATAATAGCTGCCTACCAAAAGTTAGAAATACTTTTAGCATCTATTAGTCAACTTTTTGCGAAATGTCAATAATTAAGGATTTTGTTTTATACATTCAGACCAGACAATAAAAATGCATTTTTTTATAAAATAATTTATATGCTTACCTTTTAATGAAACACATCTTATTATGTTCACATTCACTCTCTGCCTTCGCGATTGTACTTTCATCCTTATCTTTATTTTCTTCGTTACAAATAACACAGCTCTCTAAAGTTTTGGAATATTCGACTAATTCATCGAACTCTTCACGAACATTCTCTGGTGTTGTCCAACCACGGAGGTAGCAGAGTGATTTCAATGCTTCTTTCTCTTTACCTCTAGATAACAACCATATTGGTGTATCTGGAACCTAAGAAACAAGTGTTTTAATCTGCATGTCAATTCTCGTACCTAAAATTCGGTTAAGTTAACTTTTAGTTGACATGTTTTTGCTATTGCAATTGTAACCTTTTGTGGTCGTGTTAAAGTTTTATTTAGAGTGGGACAATTTGACAACTAAAAGTTAACTTAACCGAATTTTAGGAACGAGAATTGACATAATTAATAAGTCTTTGAACTGTGTAGCTCTATTTATTCGTTAGTTAATCATAATTCATCTACTCATAGCTTTAAGTTATTGGTAATGATTCGTCTAGATTTTATATAAATACTTTGTTTATTACATTTGTTTTGCTAGTTACATACATTATTGAGTTACAATCTAGATCATATCTCTGTATCTTTTGTTGTGTATTGTTTTAATTGTAATTTGTCGTGTGTAATATACAAATAAATAAATAAATAGACATGCTGATAGTAATTCATTTTAACTTTCGAAAGACGTCAGAAATATCACTGTGAAGTCCGGCAAAGTATGATTTTGCCTTTTAAAACATGTAAGGAAAAACAAAGGTTTCCTTTAGCAGAGGAAGAAATACACTTAAAAACAAATTGAGTCACCATCACATTTCATCTCAAAGTTTTTGTACAACACGACTAAGAAACTGTACTCAGAAATTATTTCTTCCAGAACAAAAGAAAGATAGCTTGCTATTTGTCAGTTCAGCATGGTATTAGTTGACTAAATACTCCATCACGATATTATTCGCGGTTTTGACGATAAAAATGACCTGAGTATCATAATAATATAATTTATAATAACAAAAGAACGAAAACGTCTTTAGTAAGTAAGAGAACCTTTAATACAAAATTAAATCTTACTTACCACTACTGAAGCTAGGAACATGGTCAACAGACGTATAGTGAGACATATGAGCGCTGCTACTCGCCACGTCACTAAAGCTCCTAATAAATATATCACAGACATTCCAATGGAGAAGAATAACAGTGCTGTCGTACATAAAGCTCCACGAATAGATGGCTCACTGAAATAGAAAGGAAAGAACTTTTTAGAATATTTTGACGACCTTTGTCACAAAGAGATTTTAATATTTTAGCTGCTAGCCAGATGTTTCGACTTTGATTTTGTGTTTGAACTGAGGGACCCACTTAAAGCAATATATCTTTTGAATGAAGTCTTTACAAACTCTGCTATTCGTTTAACAACTTTTACTATGCACTATTGTTAATTAAACTGCAAAAAGCCGCAGAAAAAAGAATGGGCCCTCAGTCCACACATACATAACTTATCGTATAAAAAAACCCAGCGAGTTATTCACTGGCATGCGTAGTAAAGAGTAAGTATTAATTAGTATTAACGTTTTAATTGGTTTAAGGTTTGTTCCGAGTTTTTCTTTTCTGGCAACCTATACTTTACCAAATCTCAAAATAACGAGAAAGCAGTGATGAGATTTTGTATACTAGGTCCATCACCACATATTTAAAACGGAGTTTACATTTCTACTAACCTGATTTCACTGACATAGGAACTAAGAGGTGCTTCCATAAGTCCCGTACCAAGACCCAACAGAGCATTAGCTGTGAACAAGCTAGGTAGATCCCATGCATAATACATTAGTATCCACGCCACAACATGAGGTATATTGACTAGAAATGTTGCTTTCTTTCTGCCGAAATAATCAACAACCGGCCCTGATGCTAGTGCACCAAATGGTTGTGATAAAAATGGAAGACTGCCTGCAAAGTATTAGTATTTTCGATTAATAATCACATTCTCCGTGTGGTGACGGAGTAAGAATACAATATGTCACCACCCCATCTCATCCCATAGGTGTCGTAAAAACCGACTAAGATAATATTATCATAACCGATAATATTATCTTTACGAAATAAATAGAAGGAAAATTGAAGATAAACGTAAACCCTATACTAATCCGTCTGGCCAGCGTGATATTAGTAGGCCGTATCCCTCCGTCATAGGAGGAGGCCGATCCCTGCAGTGGGACATAAATGGGCTTATGATGACGATGATGATAAAGCTTAGTTTTTGAATGCTGGTGAATAGTAATTATGTGTGTGTATATATTAGTTTATGTCATCGCGTTGTAACTATTACTATAACACTTATTACTCAAATAACATTCAAAATTACAAATTAATTCGAGACTTACCAAACCAAGATGCTTCATTATCAGTTAGTGATAGTCCTTCAGGTGCATTGAGAAGTGGCGGTATCGCTACTGTAACGAAGCTTACTGCCATCCCCAGGCCAAACACCAGAAAACTGGGTGCTAAACTTGCTATGCACTGAAACAGTAATTATCGAGCATTTTAGACAAGTTTGTATTTACTTTTATTAACAGTAACACTTATTAATTTTAATATGATTTGGTTGTTGGTTGGAATCTAAATAAGAAAATGTTTAACATTCAAGGTCCCTACAACTTTTTTTTTTAATCATTTAGGACAATTTTCGGCAAACCAGGATTAGGTACCTACAATATATTTTTTTAAATTATGTTACTTGATATAAAACCGAGACCGAGAGGCAATATTAACGACTGGACACAATACCAATTAATAATAAAAAATACAGATTCTACAGAGTGCTCAAAATAATAATTTGCATTGCAAAAAAGTAGCTATTGTAGCAAAAAACTAAAATTAAATGACATCATAATTTAATAAACTTTCAGCAAGTTAACTGACATAATACAAGATGGGAAATCATTTTTTCTTGTTCACGAACTAAATAAAAAGCGTCACGGACTGCTTGTCATCTTCGTTTGGCCTCATAATTACTGAGCCGTCAAAAATTACTATGAAACAAACATTAATCATAATGGTGTATTATAAAATCTAATATCACATATAATTTTTTTATCAATGCTTGTTTAACGTGAATACATATTAAAGATACAAAATACAGGTACAAAAGTTAAAGAGCGCTCGACCTATGCACACACACACACTGCTTTTACTCGTATATTCGATTCTCTTTTCTTTTCACCCGTGGACCGTTCTTTATAATGACCCACTTTAGGGTTGAACGCCTTCTTCAGTTACGGAGCAAAACTTAGACTGTAAAATATGTAGTATGTCAATTTATACTTCATTTATTTTCGTACAGTGTAATTTTACCCTTAATGAACTATGCATAATTTATTGTTCTTAAATTTCTTATACAAGTGTAACAAAAACAACAAAATTTTACTGCAATTTGGTTGGCCTAATACGTCTAGGTATACCTATACCAGACCAAGATCGATGTTACAATTAAATTGTTGGCGCTAAGAATGGTATTTGACACCCTAGTTTCATATTGATAATATTATACACGATTAAGCGAGTGTAATACGGAATGTCGACGCACAAAATATCGATAAATGCTAATACGATGCTACAAAATTGCGATGCACGTCACGGCGAACAATTATTGTCTCTGCGAAGCCACTGCACTTCGATGCACGTTCACGCGATAGATCTTCACTGCGATACTACTTGACTTCGAAGCACGTTACGCACTTTCGCCGTAACGTGTATCGCAATTTTGTAGCATTCTATTAGCGTTTAACGATATTTTGTCCGTCGACATTCCGTATTACACTCCGATTAAGCGGATGGAGAAGTAAATCAAAATTTAGATTGTAAAGTACTGTTTATCCTCTAACATCAAATTGCTCTCACGAAGGTCGTCCTCCAATACAGTAACTTTATTAGGTAGGTACATCATTATTGTAATGTTACTACATATATAGTTACTTTGTCATTGTCATGGGCACGGACTCATTGTATTCTATGTTAAAACGCTAGTAATACAATTATTTCTGTCTATTGTGTTTTCATTGTAAGACATTTTTAATGGCAATTTTGTTTTTATTTCAGAATTATCGCTAATGTTGTTATAAATTAGTGGTTTGCTGTCAAAATACTATTTATGTTAGCTGGCTTATTTTATTGTTTACAATAGGAAGTTATTATATTGTCACAAGTATTTTTTTTTGTTTATGCAGATGAGATGAAATAAGTCATTAATTTATTGAAATCCTATGTATCTTTATATAATTATTATATTTATATTTATTTTTTCTATGTATAATATTATGTATGTATTTACAAAATAGAAAAAGTATTTATGTATGTTCATCCGTTGTCCAGTACCCATAGTACAAGCTGAACTTAGTTTGGGACTAGAGGGCGTTGTGTGAATGTGTGAGGATTATATATTATGTATGTATATTATTGATCTTGATGTGATATTACGTAAAGGTAACTAGTATGCAATTCAAACCATTTGTTTAAATTCCGTAATACTCGGCCATAACCAAATTATAGCCTGCCTTGAGAGATCTTCTGTTGAATTTGAACATGTCTTATCAATCAGAAAACGCTGCCGCGGGAAAGTGTATTCCAGACCTTAAAAGTACGAAGGAAAAAGGGATGCTGGAAACAAATTGGACAGCATGAGATCAATCCCAATAAAGATAAAATCAAACCACTTGGTAATGGAAATGTAATGAAAGTAATTTCAAACAACTCTTCAAGGTTCTTCCCGCAAAGAGTAGATCAAGATGGTTGCAGTAAAATCCGGCTAACACAGAGTGAGCTAAAGTCCCTCTAATACAACATACAATTTGATTAACACGTGAGATCGAGTTGTAGGCAACTTATCTACTCACGTTTTCTTAATTAGGTACATTAACATTTATAACATTAGTTAATATTTCTAAAAGTAATTAAGTTTTACATTTTTTATAATTTTACTTATTTATGTGTCCGCGTCGTGCCTTTATCATACGTTTGTTTGCGTGAAATTATGATTTTTGTAATTAATGCCCGATTTACACATCGACAAGTACAGTAAGTAGTTAGTTGTTGATTAAGTTGATTTAAATAGATCTCCATCCTATTTTTTAGCGAGTTAAGTACGAAGTAGCCCCCTCTTTCGCGTCTCGCCTACTTAACTCGCTAAAAAATAGGATGGAGATCTATTTAAATCAACTTAGTCAACAACTTACTACTTAACTCGCTACTGTACTTGCCGATGTGTAAATCGGGCTTAAGTGACAATGACATGTTTCATTTGTTAGTAATTAAAAAGAAAAGTACTTTATGTAGCAGAAATATTATTTTAGGTAATTTTTTTGCGGAACATACTGGTTTACGCCACAACCTGATTTGATTTGGCTATAAGGAAAAGCATAAATTCCTATGTGCCCAAAATAAATGTTTGCAAACTAAGCATTTAAGTATATATGAATGTAGAATTATTTTGAAACTGTAGTTAAAATCATTAAATTCATTGGGATGGACTAGCATACAGATTTTTCGCTTCGAGTCAGTGGTTTCTGATAAGCGTTCAACCACACAAACAAAAAATCTACTACAATCTACAAATAATACCACTACAAATAAACATATTATAATATTCGATGATGATGATGATGATGATGATTATAATATTAAAAGTATAATTTTCTTTTTCTAATTTAAGCAGTAAAAACCTCAAATTAAATAGCAATTAACGTAAATCACAAATTAAAACTAAAATGACCAGCTCAATCGTCATAACTTCAATACTCACTTGCGCTGTAATGGACCTTAATCTGCTCACAGGAACATTAACTTCCGTCATTTCTGATATTTTGTAAACCATTTTGAAAACAACCAATATATTAATATAACAACAAAAGAAATATTAATCACAATATACACTAAATACTGAATTATTTACTAAATATTCATTATATTAACGTTAATTTTATTCTATGTTTACTGGCACGCCATTCTTGTTCAAATGAGGAGAATATAATCCGTGTTATTCGTAAGCAGCGTCCAAGATTTACAATTACCTATGTATGTTTAAAGTCGCCTCTTAATACTTTTTTATGAGTTTAAAATGTTAATAGCTCTCTTCATATTTTGTACTTCAAGGTTAAACTTAATTCAAACCTGAAATGTGTGCAGACATTTTAATTTTGTTTAGTGAAGATTTAAAGTTGTTACTCTTTTTACATTTTGTTATTTCAGACCAAAATGTTAAACTTAAAATTCAACTCTACTTTCATCATTACAGCCCATTAATGTCCAACTGCAGGGACGGGCCTCCTCCAGTGACAGAGGGATACTTGGCCTTCTAATACCACGCTGGTCAAACGGATTGGTATAGGGTTTAATTTAAAGTATTCCTTCTTTTTATTACGTAAAGATAATATTCGCGGATAGTCCCTTAGTCGGATTTTACGACACCCATGGGATGAGATGGGGTGGTGACACACTGTATTTTTATCTCGACTCTACTTTACTTCAGGTCAAAAAAAGATTTTAGTGCTTGTCACGGGGTCTGAAATAAAATTGGGTCCTTGAGAAAAAAAATTGCAGGAATGTTACATTTAGAGACCTATATTGAGTTAATTAAAAGTTTCAAAAAACACTCTAAATATGCCAATATAGGCATTATAAATATACATAAGAAATAAGTATTTATATCTTTACAAAAATATAATATAATAATTAAGAAACGTTTTATTATGCAATATTTAAATAAATTCCCGCGCAAATTAGACCACATTTAATTAAAAAACTTGATTATTGAATGTCAGTGTCACAAATAATAAAAACTAAATGCGCATTAATCAGACACCTTTTTTATTCGATTATTGCAAAAAAGTGTCAAGAGCCAAATTTTAGTTCTTGAAAACGATAGTTGAAAAGAGTTATGACACTTGATTAGTTGATTTTTACTTGATCAGACATTCGGAAACCGAGGGTTACCCCCGGTTTCTGAAACGCATGTCAAATAAAAAATCAAATAATTAAATGCCAAAACTCTTGTCAACTATCATTTGAGTTGCCGAAACTTCGATTATCTCCTTTGATTTGATCAGCATGTTAGTTGCCAGGGCAACTATCAAATCAGTAACATTCGTAGGTTAAACTCCATTTTGGGTTTCCGAAATGCAGATTACGACATGATCATTGATTATGCGCATGTCAAATCGTTTGTCAAGTAATTGGTGTATATCCTCAAATTAAGTGTTATGATGAGACAATTTCTGCTGTAAAAAGGCACTATAGGGTAAAGAGAGGATATGTATAGTAGTAGGTATAGGTTTATTCGAAATAATTCCTTGGAACTTGTCATTAGAGGTCGTCGTGTATCATCATAACAACCCATTAATGTCCCACTGCAAGGACGGGCCTCCTCCCGTGACAGAGGGATACTTGGCCTACTAATACCACTCTGGCCAGACGGATTCATATAGGGTTTAATTTCAAGTTTTCCTTCTTTTTATTACGTAAAGGTAATATTCACGAATAGTCCCTTAGTCGGTTTTAACGACACCCATGGGATGAGATGGGGTGGTGACATATTATTATATTCTTACTCCGTCACTACACGAATATATAGTTATTTTGAAAAAATATTTCTTGTACAGAATTGACTTTTCTACAGATTTATTATGTATATATAGAATAGATAACATAAAGATCGTTAAAAATCAGTAGTCGATACTCTCAAACACGTGTGTTGATTTACCTACCAGATGTTTTACCTAACACACGCTTCAAAGCTCTGAAAAAATCGTTTACATTTTTTAAATTTCTAACGCCTACGGAATACAAAAACGCCTGATGCAATTTTAATATCAATGTTCATTGCAATATTTATAACTTTACGTAGGTATATAAATTTTATAAGGGGTAAAACATTTTTTTATCAATAATTTTTTTCAGGTCTTTCAAACGATGATTTTTCTTTCTTGATTTCTATTTAACCTACCTAACAAAATAACTTACGTTAGACGTCCTAGCTAAATAGCTACCTTAAACTTAAAAACGCTAATTTCTCCCGTTTTACCAACATTTTCCTACACTGCTCTGCTCCTATTGATCGTAGCGTGATGAAAAGTATACAATAACCTGACCAGGAGTATGGAGAATAATTGTACCAAAGGTAAACGGGCTTTTTGTTTGGACATATGACCCATGGCGTACACGAACGAAATATGTCTAGGTATGTAGTTAAATATACCTATTACTAACTGGTATAGGTCCCACTGTTGTGGGGTATGGGAGAACGGAGAAAAATGAATTTTTTTTTTATTGTTTTAAGGCATTCAACAAAGCACTCTTCAAAATATTTTTGTAACCGATTGGGCTTATTTAAATAATACTTGAAACAGTAGTCTGTTTAATACAACACAGATCACACTATTACGTTTTTACCCAAAAAGGATAGAAGTAAAATCCTGTTCTACAAAAATGTTTTTTTATTACCTGGATACCTATACTTACTCTTATTCACAATCATCTACTCAATTGCACACAATAGAATCCACTATCAATATTTTAGTCATGCAGTTTCGTTACAGATTGTACACAACACATATTACTCCTAGCAATTTTGCATCTAACTACTATTATTGTTTTAAATTATCATATCCTTTTCTCTCAAGTATATCTTTTTGCTTATTGTTTGCTAGTTTGATCAATTACTGCTGAATTGCTAGCCGTGAAAATCTACATCAGACACCAGTCTCTCACATAGGTTGTATCTACTTCTGTAGTATCTGATGTTAAACTATTGTAAGACCTATTGTGAAGAGAAAGAAAATGACTTATTTATTATTATATATTTATTATCATAACACAAAAGCAGTTTAGCAGCAGATATTCATCACACAGTGTCAAGTTTTAAATTATTTTATACATTTGTTTCAGTAAAGTTATTTTCTTATAAATTGTTTTGAGCACTTGCATCTTTCACTAGTAATACTATCACAAATCTTTTTTTTTATTCACCAACACAAGAGCAATGGGTAAGGTGGTAGTACAATGAATCATATAATATATTATATAATGGCTTCATGAACTATGTTCATACGCAAGTTTACACATATAAAGAAACAACATTAAAAAGTCGATGCTTCACTTTTTATTTTCGTCCAGAAGAACTTCACGAGGCAGAATCAGCGTGACCTCGCCACCAGTCATCAACCACTTGCATATTTCATCATATTTAAGTATCTAATGACGACGAACTTGCAAAACTAAACCGCATCTCTTCTACATCACAAAATCTTCTAAAAATTAATTTGTAGAATATATAAATGACATTTCAACCTTTCGCCATAGCTTCCAGTCATATTCTCCAATTATAATAATCTTATATCTTATTAAAATTATTCATTTTAATATTATTATTATGTATGTAACGTAAACAACAATTTGTTGCTTAGAAACGACAGGATTTTTGACACTTGAGAACGAATTATTGAATGATTAGAGAGCCGCTCTGTACAATGTGTCCATACACAGAATAAAAATCTATGACAGCTGTAAATGATCATAGATTACTTAATTTATCTCTGACAAACGTTCCAGAAACTCGATTTGATTTGACAGAGCTGGTATATTGACCTACGTGTTATTTAAACAAAGATTTGACATGCGTTTCAGAAACCGGGGGTAAGTCTCATTGAAATTATACTTTGAATTGTATTTAAAAAGGATAAGAGTAGTTTTGTCTATTTCAGGGTGAGGTTCGCGCTCATAGATATACTCGTATGTACAACATGGTCACATTATGTAAAGACCTCGCTGGAATGCGAATCTCGCGTCCCGTTCTCCTTTCAACCCCCGCGCTCGCCCCGGCGCCTCAGTGATTCGTCCGCGACATGACGTCATCGACGCCAGGTCTCGAGATAATGTGACCGGGTAGTAAGTACCTATATATGCACAACAGTCGTTATCATTTTCGCTTCGCCTTTCGGTTTCAAAGCGCACTAAACTTTTATTTTTGTAAAGTAAAGTTTAATGTTTACCTCAGACCAAAGACCTAGGTAGGTAGATATTCTGAGAATCTGGTATAGCTAAATCTGGATTATAAGCATATGGGAAACAAAAAATACTATTTGAAAATTTGGTTTTAGTGCATCTGGAAATCGATTCATCTGGGAAATTAAAAACGGAATTTTAAAAAGTTGTCATTAATTACATCTGTCTTTTAAAAGTTCTACCAACTGTTTTCTGGGTTTTAAGATTCGGGTAACAGAAATTCGAGGTTTCAATAGGTTACCCATTATTGCAACTCGAATTAAACTCTATACCAATCTAAAGGCTCATGGACTAACATAACACACATGACTAACTACATACTTAAGCGGCTAAAATACGGAGAAACCTTAATTTTATGTTGGACACTATTTAAAGGATTTCAAAACAGTCAATTACAGAAAGCGCCATCTAACTCGGCCGGGTTGAAGTTGTTGCCATTGACTGGGCAGATGGCAGTTTTTGAATTAAATGGCGAAATAGTTAAGGGGCGGTTATTTTATTTGTTCCTGTACATGCATGACCTCTCTGATAGTCGGCGCGACAAATATAAATACATAATTACACGATCTCTACGTCAATTCATAACAGCTCATTAATGTCCCACTGCAGAGACGGGCCTCCTCCCGTGACGAAGGGATACTTGGCCTACTAATACCACGCTGCCCAGAAGGATTGGTATAGGGTTTAATTTCAAGTTTTCCTTCTTTTTATTTCGTAAAGATAATATTTACGGATAGTCCCTTAGCCGGTCTGTACGACACCCAAGGGATGAGATGGGGTGTTGACATATTGTATTCATACTCTGTCACCACACGGAGACGTCAATTGTAGAGAATTCATTAATGTTTATGATAACAGCTATTTAAGTTGTTATCTAAACATAAATTAATTTACCTTGACCTAATTATTTAAGTGTATAAACAACCTTCTTAAGGTTAATAAAACCTTAATCTTTTTAATCTTTTTACGATGTGACATTAAAATACTTACTTACTTTTTTGCTGTTTCACTCATCAGATACAATTCGGGAGTGGACTTTATTAGCAGTATAAAATATGCACAGTGCAAAGTGTGCAAAATGTGCAATTTGCACTGTGCATATTTTACAATGCCATTTTTTTAATATATCTCCCGCACTTTTGATCATGCCCTGTGTAGCAGGGACTTCACTAAAATCAATTTGGAATTTTTTTGAATTTTTTTACAACAACAAGTGTTTTCTTGTTGCAGGACTCTTCCACAAGTAAACACTTGTTGTTGTAAGTGTTCACCTAGTTAATGTTGTAGTGGTAGAACCCCTTCTTTTCGTATAGTTGAATGCTTCATAGTTGTCGAAGGTTCATGTAGTTAATGTTGATGTGTTGAATACCTTCTTGTTGTAGGCTTCATCCACAGGTAGAACGCTTCTAGTTGTCGAAGGTTCATGTAGTTAATGTTGATGTGTTGAATACCTTCTTGATGTAGGCTTCATCCACAGGTAGAACGCTTCTAGTTATCGAAGGTTCATGTAGTTAATGTTGATGTGTTGAAGACCTTCTTGTTGAAGGCTTCATCCACAGGTAGAACGCTTCTAGTTATCGAAGGTTCATGTAGTTAATGTTGATGTGTGAATACCTTCTTGTTGTAGGCTTCATCCACAGGTAGAACGCTTCTTGTTGTTGAAGGTTCACGATAATAATGTTGTTGTGTTGAATACCTTCTTGTTGTAGGTTTCATCCACAGGTAGAACGCTTCTTGTTGTTGAAGGTTCATGTAGTTAATGTTGATGTGTTGAATACCTTCTTGTTGTAGGCTTCATCCACAGGTAGAACGCTTCTAGTTGTCGAAGGTTCATGTAGTTAATGTAGATGTGTTGAATACCTTCTTGTTGTAGGCTTCATCCACAGGTAGAACGCTTCTAGTTGTCGAAGGTTCATGTAGTTAATGTAGATGTGTTGAATACCTTCTTGTTGTAGGCTTCATCCACAGGTAGAACGCTTCTAGTTGTCGAAGGTTCTCGTTGTTGTAGTTAGTGATAGCTCTTCTAGTAAAGCTGCTGGTAATGTATGTCTATACTCTTTATAGGTATGGCACCTTCTCAATACACCTGGGGCGACCCGCTTGTGGGAGACCAGTTGACCGATTCGGTACCTTACCAAGAGACACAGACACACAGCAGATGCTCGAAGGACCAAAATGTACGGACTTGTAAGGTACCATACATCTTGGATGATGTTAAGTTGAAACACGTCACACACTTCAGTAAAGTTTATTAAGTAACGTGGATAGAACCACAGCTACAAATGGTCTACAATTAAAATGTTTATTATTATCTTATTTATACACAATTATTTGGTTAGTAATTACGTGTTGTATGTTAGTAATGTCTATGTGTGAGTAGGGTGAAATGATGTCACCGACTCAGCAGAATAATGTACGGTGATGAAACCGTACACATACAGTACCCTTAAACTCAGTACAATAATTTATGGCTCGTAAAAATGGAAGTAGAATCCACGACCATGTCAAGCACGACAGCCGCATTAAGAACTGCTTTGCCTCCAATGCATTTATTTGCTTTTTTACTTCAAATGTTGATTAGGCCATTCCTAGTCCAAACCCTGCGTTTGGACTAGGAATTAAAAAAAGGTAAATAAATTATTTTATTTTAACAACAAAATTTTGTTTTATTTATATTAACAACAAAACAATGTAATTTTATACAATTTTATCGTTCGAGATTTACAGGTTTCTTTAATTTTGTATAAAATTCAAAATGCACATTTACAAAGCAAACATACAATTACTCTCGCAACGAATTGAGTTATAAAAAGTAATTAACTTTTATAACTAAGGGTATTATTTAAAAATACACACTCTATTCTTAAATAAAAAGTATTTAAAAGAACTCTACAATGGCACTGCATAAACAAATAAAATCCTTTAAACTCAGAGACAATACCAGTATAAAGAGTAAATAACATAGTGTAATCCAAATGGAAAACAAAACAGAAGACTTAAGTACCTACATACGAAAACTTGCACTTTATCCCCGTAATGGATAACCAGATAACTGAGAGCGGCAAGTACTATTCTTACAAACCGCCACTCTACAACCCGTTGTATTATTATATAATATAAGTAAACTTCATCTTCATTCATAACAGCCCATTATGTCCCACTGCAGGGACAGGCCTCCTCCCGTGACGGAGGGATACTTGGCCTACTAATACCACGCTGGCCAGACTGATTGGTATAGGGCTTAATCTCAAGTTTTCCATTTTTTTCTATTTCGTACATATAACATTCTCACGAATAGTCTCTTACTCGGTTTTTACAACACCCATAGGATGACATGGGGTGGTGACATATTGTATTCTTACTCCGTCATCACACGGATATTATTACTTAAGTAAACTGCCATGTTGTAATTTTTTTTAGCCTTCTGTTAGTCAGTACTTACGGCAAATATACTATCAAAACATCATAATAACTTTACTAAATAACATAATTACTTCAAACTATCTTTTAATAATTCAACTTACAATTAATATGGCAACCACAAATAACAATAAATAACTAATAATTACGAAACAACCATCAACTTCTTCGTCTCACGCGTAGTGTCACCATCATTTTTTCTAAATGCATTTAAAAAGCAATCTTCAGCAAATATTGTTCTGTTCCCTGTATATAACGCCTCAATTTCAGCAAGAGATTTATTCTCAGTCTCAGGTAGAAAAAAGTAAAGATATATAGTTCCCAAGAAACCGAAGCCTGCGTAGAAGGCAAATGTGCCGCTGAGATGGAAACTGTATTCGATGTTATAGTTCGTTTTGGTTGCTAAAAAGAATATACTGTAGCTGAAAGCAGCTGCCAATGATGTGGCGATACCACGACTTCTGTAATTGAATAAAAGAGTAGATGATGGAGTAAGGATAGTTTGTTTGTTTTTGTTTTTTTTTAATACATTCAGATAAAGCGTGTGACGAGCATGCGATCAACACGCATTTAAAGAAATTACATTTATTTTAAAATACTATTAACAAGTGATAATCGAAATTAAACCGTATATCAAAGTGATAAGTGTTAACTTTGCAGTTAATTAAAGTGTACTTAAGACCTTTCGTTGCCGAGTTGTTTACAACTTAACTCGACGTCTAACAAAAGAATCCTGCGCCGGAGTAAGTACCTGCCTACTTATATTTATGCGGTTTGTTTTGAAAGTATTATAACAAACTACGATACTTATTGACATAATTTTTGCACATCTATTATTGCTGAAGAAAATGAGTCTCATGCGTTCTCCAAACAAGACTAGTGGTGGGTCACAACCCGACTTGTCAAAGTTAAGCGAAATAAAAGGCAGCTCATCTGTAAACCCCTTAAAAACTCAAAGAAAACGTGCAGAGCCAGAACGGGACTATGCTACCAAAAATGACTTCGATAGTCTTCGAGAAGAGATGAGAACATTCATGACGACGTTTGGCAATATGTTGAATGAAAACTCTAGCAGAATGCGACAAGACATGCTAGAAATCAAGGAACAACTGAATGGCATGCAAACTTCTACTGAAGCCTTGGCTATGGAGCAGAAAGAGATGAAAAGTGAACTGGAGTGCCTTAAATCACTATGCGCTACTCATGAGACTGATATTAAATCTTTGCAAACAGAAATTAACATACATCTTCGTCTAGCACCACACCTTTCTTATGTGAAGACGTTCTTAAAGAGTCCCAGGAGCGTTCCCAAAGACGTAAGAACATAATTATCTCAGGAATACAGGAACCAAAAGTAAATCATCTCAGCCAAAACAATAACGAAGAATATACATCTGATAGGCAGGAAGTCCTGAAAATCATCAACGCTGTTGTTAGTAACTGCCCAGAGCCGATTAAGTTGTTTCGATTGGGCAAGTATAACAATGAAAAAACCCGGTTGATCAAGGTATGCTTCCAATCAGAGGACATAGCCATCAATGTATTACGCAAAAGAAATAACAACACCAATACTATTAAGATATATCCGGTTGATCAAGGTATGCTTCCAATCAGAGGACATAGCCATCAATGTATTACGCAAAAGAAATAACAACACCAATACTATTAAGATATATCCAGATCAGACTCCGAACCAGCGTAATTATCAACAACAGCTAAGAAAAGAACTATTGCATCGTCATCGAAAATGGTAAAGAAAATTTGGCCATAAAGTACATAAAGGGAACACCACGAATTGTTCAGAAGACAAAAAACTAGTATCCGCCTTGGCACACCAACCTCACTTTAATACAAACATCCAAAACAATCAAGAAACTGGTAATATTAAACCCGCCATATTGGACTGTTATCAACTGTTATCAATACCTGCGCTACAAAATTCATTAAACTTATTTTATGCTAATGTGCGTAGTATAGTAGCCCCCGGTAAATTCGATGAGCTGCAGTGTATTATAAAATCTATACCAAAAACTACGCACGTAATATTCCACACGAAACCTGGATTAAATCTGACAATGAAGCAGCACTAATTCAACCACCAGGTTACAGCCACTACTACAATATTAGAACTGACAGTAAAGGAGGTGGGGTTTCAATATTTATACACAACAAATTTACTCATACATTATCTGACGCAGAATATACTGGAGGTAACAACTTCCTCTGGATCACGCTTGATAACATAGCCCTTAACATTGGTGTTGTATATAAACCGGACAGCACAAATTTCAGGGAATTCATCACATCTTTTGAACCCCTTTTTTTTTTTTTTTTTTTCATTCTCCCTCTGGGTCTCTTCGCAGGGGCCCCGGGTATGCACCGTTAAGCATCGACCCCAGGGTCCCCTGCAGACCTCGGCCGCCCTATTACGGCCCCGTCCCTATGTGGGAGAGGATCCCCAGTCCTCTCTACCGGGGGGGGGGGGGGGCGTGTGTGGGGGGGAGCACCTACACACGCCAACGTCTTGGCCTGCTTCTGCACGGGGCAACGGGCAGCCCATCCGTCTCGTTACCCCCAGGCCCCCCGTCATGGAGGTCGGAGATCGTTGGCATAATGCCTCCTCCGACGCCCAGGACGCGCGGCGACATGCGGGAATGAGGGATCTCTCTCCCGCAAGCCCTCCGCCGCTTCCTTCGCTAGCATTACATGCTCGCAAAAGGTGGCGACGGCCTGCCACGCGCTCTCGCTGGAGACCATGGCCTGAACCATTGTCTCCAGCGAGAGAAATGCCACTCCTAGACCCACAACGAGGTCCTGCCGTTGCCGTGCCCACGCCGGGCACTCCACCAGTGTGTGGAGCGAGGAGTCCTCGCTGCAGTTCCGGCAACTGTGGCATTCGGGCGTTGGCTCCCGGCGAATACGGTGCAGATACTTACCGAAGCATCCATGCCCGGTAAGCATCTGCGACATCCGGTAAGAGAGGCTGCCATGCCGCCTCTCGAGCCAATCCTCCATGACCGGACTTACCGCCCTGATAAGGGCGTGCCCGTACCTCGGTTGCCCAAGTCGCTGTCTCCATTCCTCCATGAGATCGTCATGGAGCAAGGACCGCTGCGCCTCGACTTCGCGAGGGGCAGGTATATGTCCCTGCTCCAGAGCCTCCCTGTGCCACCGATACAGTGACGCGAGAGCTCTCGCCTCCAGATCCCATGGAGGAGTTCCGGCTAGGAGACTCGCCGCCTCACAGGAGATCGTACGATATCCCCTGATGATTCTGACGGCCAGCATCCTCAGCGGACTCTGAAGAATAGTCGCTGTGCTGGCCGTCAGGTGCTCCGCCCATACAGGCGCGCCGTATAGCGCCATCGATCGTACGATCCCCACGTAGAGTCTCCTACACGGGGTGTTAGGTCCCCTCATGTTGGGCATAAGCCGCGACAGTGCAGCCGCGGCGCCCTTAATTTTGGGGACGATGCTTCGGACATGTGGTCCGAAGCCCCATCGGCTATCGAGGGTGATCCCAAGATACCTCATCGAGGGCTCGATGCCGATGCTAACACCATCCACCGTGACACTGGAGCCTGGAGGGGGCGCCCGTCTGGGTCCGTGAAAACACAGGGCCTCAGATTTGTTGAGCGCCACCTCCAGCCCCAGCCGCCGGATTCGGGCCTGGGCAACCCCTACCGTGGCCGCTTGGGCTGCGTCTTGGAACGTGCTGTCACGAGGGTGTCGTCGGCGTAACAAAACACCGCGACACCTCTGGGGAACGAACCACGCAGCACCCAGTCGTATCCGATGTTCCACAGGAGCGGGCCAAGCACCGATCCCTGTGGAACACCGCACGACACATCTCGCCGACCTGGCCCTAGCCAACTAGGGTAAATCTTTTGAACCCCTACTAGAGAAACATAAGCGTTCCATCGTGTGTGGCGATTTCAACATTGATCTGTTGGCAAACAACTCAACAGTATCACAATACAACAGTATTACTGTCGAAGCCGGATATCGCATCCTTAATCGTATAGAAAATACATACTGCACCAGAGAAACCTCAACATGTAAATCAATATTAGACCATGTCTTGACAAATCTGCTTGAAGACTCTTTCAACTTGTCTCTTATTGACTCTGCTATGGCTGATCATAAACATATGTATTTACAGTTACTGAAGAGAAAGCCAAGATTCAAATTAAAGATAAATTATTCAGCTATAAATTACAGTAATTTGTATGAAAATATGGAAGCACTAAACTTATCAGATACAGAAAATAATTATACCACTTTAGAAGAGAATATTCAAAAAGCTGTCAAGAAAAGCACAATAATTAAAACCAAAATACTAAATAAACCAAAAGAAGATTGGATTAATAACAATATAATAACCGGAATAAAATCAAGAAATATCTTATGGCAAAAACTAAAAAGACTACCGAATGACAAAGAGATTTTAAAGAAGTTTAAGAACGAAAGAAATAGACTTACAACACAAATCAACAATACAAAAAAGAAATATTACTACGATGAATTTAAAAAATGCAATAATAAACCTAAGAGAATGTGGAGCCTTATAAATACATTATCGAAAAACAAGTTTAAATCTAACTATATACCGACAAAATTAAAACATAATTCCAAAGTAGTTACGGACCTATCTGAAATTTGTGAATGTTTTAATAGTTACTTCACAACTGTGGGTATTCAGCTTGCTAACGCTATTCCATTACAATACCATTCTGTCAATACTATGCATAAACAGCCCTGTTACCCAAAAAATAACTTACAACACCTACAACCGGCAACAGTCACAGAAGTTTCAAAAGTAATAGACAACTTATCCACCAATGTGGGCGCTGGTATTGACGGTATTACCTCTAAAAGCTTAAAATGTATTAAGCCTTTAACTATTGAACAGCTCACAAATAGCTTTAACAAATGCATGGAAGAAGGTACTTTTCCCAATTCACTTAAACTAGCTAAAGTCACGCCATATATACATCTGGCAGCAAAGCTGAACTTGAGAACTATCGTCCAATATCTGTTTTGCCAACCATATCTAAAGTGTTTGAGAGACTCATTTATACTCGACTATACACTTACTTTGACTCAATTGATTTCTTGTTTGCTAGACAATATGGCTTCCGTCCTCTCAGTAACACCTTATCAGCTACCATAGACTTGGTTACAAAAATAAAACTCAATTTAGACTCTAAAAATATAGCACTTGGCATATTCATCGATCTAAAAAAGGCGTTTGATACCGTCAGTCATAGAATATTGCTCGATAAACTAAAACAAATTGGTGTTGTAGGCACTGCACTAAAGGTTTTTGAGTCATACCTACAAGACCGATGTCAGATTGTCAAAATAGATAAATTAGAAAGTAAACCCTTATGTTTAACTTGCGGTGTGCCTCAGGGATCAATCCTGGGTCCTTTACTCTTTCTTATTTATATAAATAACTTACATGAAATAGGTCTCCATGGTCACTTAATTCTGTACGCTGATGACACCTGTCTGTTTTATTTTGGACGTTCGCTTACCGAACTTAAACAAAAAGCACAACATGACTTAGACATACTATTTGACCGGTTTCAATCTAATCTGTTAACAATTAATACATCAAAAACAAGCTATATTACATTCACAACAAAGAATAAAATACTAAATGATAATAATCTTTTACATATAAATAATGAAGCTATTCAGAAAAAAGGAACAGGAGAGGTACCTAGGGTTGATCCTTGATAGCAAACTTACCTGGAAAGCTCATATAAATAGCATTAAACCTAAAATTACAGCATTAACTGGGGCCCTGCGTAAAATAGTAAATTGCCTTCCTCTAAAAATTTGGACAAATATCTACTATAGCCTTGTAAAACCTCATTTGGACTATTTAGTAGAAGTGTGGGGACACGCAGCACCATCTAACCTTAAAGATCTTCAGACTGCTCAAAACAAAGTAATTAAAGTTTTGTTCAATTACGACTATCTGACATCAACAAAAAAACTGTACAAAGAAACAAAATTAATGAACATAAAGCAAACATATACCTTTAAAATCTGTCTACTGATACACAAAATTATACAGGGTGAAATTAAATCTGACCTGACCTTTATTAAAAACAGTGAATTACAAACTAAATTCCTTAGGAATGCTGAGAACATTAATCTTCCAAACACTAGAACCCTCCACGGTATTAAAAACATAATGTACGAAGGAGTCAAACTCTATAACAAATTACCTAAATCTTTGAAAATTATCAAGTCAACAGGTATATTTAAAAAATCCCTTAGATTTTATATAATAGAAAATACCCCCTTAGATTAAATTAAGTACCTACCTAAATTCATTTGTAATAAGTTAACACCTTATTATTAAATATAAAATTAGTTATTAGTTATATATTATATACTTACTCTGATATAGACATCATTAGAATTATATAAAATATAGTATAGTGCATGCTCGCAGCACCATAATTATATTATATTTAGCTCATAAGTTGTCTTGTAAAGTGAAATTTTTATAATTTCTTAAGACAATAAAGAATCTTTAAACCTAAACCTAATACATTCCCTAGTGCGTTCCACGATCTGTGTTGCTAGGACTTTTAAATATCAATTTAACGGACAAAAAGAAAATCTAGACTCAGGACCATAATTAGTGGATCCCACAAATAATTGACTAGACTCAGAAAATTTCAGGTACAGCAATTAGATTCTCGACGAACTTATCTTGACTTGGTGTGTTTCTACAAAGTTGTACATTCTATCATTGATTCACCAGCACTACTTTCCACAATTAATTTCAACATTAAATTTAGTCCCCGTAGATCAAACCAAATTAACCTATTCGCTCTCCAGATTTTTAAAAATAATATTTCCTATTATAACCCTATTACTAGGATGGCACGTCAATACAACGACCGCGCTAAGAAAAATAATAACATCGATATTTTTGACCACAATTTTAAAAGATTCGCGGCTACAGTTAAAGACATCTTCCATGGTTCGTTGGGCTTGGCTGGCTGAGCCGCTGTGAGTAGTCGCTGAGTCAGTCATGTGTCACCTGAGTTGGTATTATCTAGATTATAAGAAACCGTTTTGCTACTATTCCCTTTCTTGTGTATACATATTGTTATGTTATAATCCAGATCTACACCATTGTTTTTCTTTTAAAGTATATTTATGATTGTAATGTGTTTTGTGTACCTAAATAAATAAAAACAAAAATAATAATAATTGTACTGCGTGGAAATCGGGCTCCACCGATGCAGTGCATAATGTGTTGTAAAAGGCACGATAGAAAAAAAAACTGGAGGATTATATTTTTCTCAAAGAAATTGTAGCAAAAAAGCAATTGTATTGGTATGTTAATGTATTTATAATTATTTTAAACAATACCTGAAAGAAAATACTTCGGACAGCAGTACCCAAGGTACACCAAGAGCATTGAAGCATGTTAACAGCAAGAACAGCACAACTGGTAACATCTCCTTCTCATCAGTAAAAGTATCCGTTTCATATGAAAATACGCTTGAAGGTAACTTGTTGGAAGCATATATGGAGATAGCCAGACATGATCCAGCAGTCGCTAATAATGATCCTAAGATTAGTTTTCTTTTACCTATGATTTTTATTATAAATGCGGATATAATGCTCATCAATATAAATAATGCTCCAACTAATACCTGAAACAAAAGTACATAATAATTATTTAGTCATCAGCTGACTAACTTTTACAGCACTTCCACCTGCTGACCCGGGTGAGTAGATCCCTCGGAGTCCCGAAAGGATAAAAGACATTGACCCCAGGCGTATACTTCTCCGCGTGACCAAGCCGTGTTAGTTACCCTTTACTACAGCCCTTTACAGCTGCAAACTGGGCAGAGTTTACTGTCTGCTGAAGGCAATTAACTATTGTACCAGAAAAGCGAAGGAAACGGAGTGAGGTCGTTACGTCCTGATGTCTGTTACTTTAATTTCAGATTTTGTTACGAGCATCCCATCAGGTACGGTACGGTCATTTTGCCGTATGTTAAATATGTATAATATTGACAAAAATACACTTCTCATCAAAAAAATCGAAACACTCTGCAAGTTTGTGTTTTGTAAGGATTATGAGAAAAATGTGTATATTTAGGAACATGTGTTATATGTCATTTTAAAGGTAATTTAATGAGGTTTTCAAATAATAATGTTAATGTTCTAAATTCAAATTTTTATTTTCATAGATTTTATGTTTTGTTTATCAAGTCGTTTTTACCGTGTACGTAGTGTGACGGAAATTGATAAAATTACGCACGTAAATGAAAAACAAAAGCTAGGAAACGTTTATTTAATAACTCGTATACCCTTCCCGAGCTCACATTACTGCTTCTGTACGGTTCTTCATCGATCGGATGAGAGTCACGATCAAATATAGTGGCGTTCTATACAATTCCTCTTGGATTGCATTTTACAGCTAGCTAAGTGTTTTTGATGCATGATTTCTTACACTACTTCGTCTTTTTTATTCATCCCATAGATGTTTAATAGAATTTCATGTCCTGGCTTCTTGCTGGCCAATCAATAATAGAGATATCGACTTCGGTAGCATACTCTCATATGACGCTCGCGGTGTTTGCTCTAGCAACTTCGTGCATAATGTCAAACCGGTGTCAATAAAATGTGGATAGGGGATTACATGAGGTTCAAGACACTGTACGATGTACCTATGACTGTTAAGTAAGGGCAGACGTGACCCAAACACAAAGACAAACTCTGTCTTGTCGTTGCCACTAATTTCTCCTCAAACAGTCCACGAACTACCAACATGGATAACCTTTTCTTTTAATCCAGCATGGTGCAAAGCGTTCTTCGTCTCTTCTGTAGACCTTAGTCCTTCCACCGTTACCACACATTATAATTTTACACTCATCATAAAGGAGGAATTTGTTCCAGTAGATGTATGACCAATTTAGGTAATAACGTGAAAAGTTAAGGCGCGCTTTTCAGTGATCTGCAGTTACTTTCTCCCTAATTGATGGCTTGTACGGTACTAGTCCACGTTTCTTCAACCTTCTTCTAATTGTAGAGTCACTTACAGCCGCCATAGGTTCAACATGAAGCAGCTGCTACGATTGAAGAACATTTAGGCGTAGATTTTGTAAGGAAGTTGTTACTATAAATCGACCTACTTGGTCAGAAATTACCTGTTTTCTGCCAGATCTCTGACGGCGCGTGAACAAACCAGCCCCTTGATAGCGTTTGTAGATTCTATGAAAAGACGAAAGGCTTCGATGCAATATTTCAGCCGTAACACGCTGACTAAGTCCAGAATTCAGCAATGCCACCAATGGGTGGTTTTTGAGGGTAAAAATCGCATGGACGCAGTAATAAGAGGAGCAAGTAACTCTGGGAGCGCGAGACGAATTATTAAATAAACGTTTCCTTCCTTTTTTTTTCATTAACGTGCGTAATTTTATCAATTTCCGTATACATCACATATCACACATATCATTATAGATTTCGTATTTTGTTTAACAAGTCGTTTTTACCCTGTACGTAGTTTGCTACGTACAGGGTAAAAACGACTTGTTAAACAAAATACGAAATCTATGAAAATTAAATTTGAATTTGGAACATTAACATAATTATTTGAAAACCTTATTTAATTCCCTATTAAATGACATATAACACATATTCCTAAATATACACATTTTTCACATAATCCTTACAAAACACAAACTTGCAGCGTGTTTCGATTTTTTTGATGAGAAGTGTACTATCACTGACAAAGAAAAACTACTTAAGGTAAAAGTACCAGTGGCTGACACGTATGTACCCAATGAATGACTTTTTTGCAGTTAACATAAAATAATAGGGAAACAAATAATACTATTACTTAAAAAAAGTTAAATAGACTACTACTGTAAGAATATTTTATTTTATAAGTAAAAATAACAGCCCAGTAAAAATTTATATCAAAATAACAGTCCAAGTTCCAAGTTCTCTGTGTGGTGACGGAGTAAGAATACAATATGTCACCACCCCATCTCATCCCATGGGTGTCGTAGAAACCGACTAAGGGACTATCCGCGAATATTATCTTTACGAAATAAAAAGAAGGAAAACTTGAAATTAAACCCTATACCAATCCGTCTGGTCAACGTGGTATTAGTAGGCCAAGTATCCCTCCATTACGGGAAGAGGTCCGTCCCTGCAGTGGGACATTAATAGACTGGTATGTTGCAAGTCCAATAGTAAGGAATTACTTCTTCCTGCGACATGATATTCAAATACCTTGCTAGTCTGATGAAATAAGTTGACGTAAGACCCCATTTAGGTTTTAATCTACATCTTTCTCTTTGTCGGCTTTAACGAAACCTAGAAGATAAGACGAAGCGGTGACAGCATATATTGTGAATAAATCACCAGGAAAGTCCGTCATCATTATTGCTGATAAAATATTCAGTCTGAATCGGATATTCATTCTAACTTCCATTGGGGAAGAAAAGTTTTGGAATTTCATCCTCGTATCTGTAGCGTCATCTAGCGACTTACTCAAGCGAACACCTACACTATCTCAGTACCCCCCACCATCAACAGATGTCAGATACATTTTGAACCGCGATATCAAGATTCGCACAGCGATTCCGCATATATACAACGTCCAACGAACAACTGTTGGGCAGTTGGCCCGCCAGGCACGATTACCCTCGCCTGGTCGGAGGATCCTCCCTTTTCGTTGGAAGCGTGGTGCTGTTACGTCACCGCAACCTCCATAGTATCAATAAAAGTTAACACAATTAATATAATCATCAATAACACATTAAACTTTTTAAACAATACATTTATTAAATACACCGTAAACAGTTCTCTAACCTAATGCAGTAAATATTTATTGCACTTGGCTACTGTATTGATTAGGTAAATTAAATATTTTATAGTCATCATAACATTTATTGTCTTTAATAAAACTGCTTAAGCTGGTCTTGGCTGGATGGATAGTTCAAGGTCTTCGCTTCAATTTATTTTTTAAAGTAACCAACTTTTGCCTTAAAACTGATCTTCAAAAAATAAGTGAATAATATGTTGGTAACCGTATCCACTGCTTCCTTCTAGCATTCTTTGTCTCAGCAGTTAATTACGCTATCGTATGTTAAGTGAAAGACAGTTAAAGTTGCTGAATAAAGAACTGAAATTTATTACATGCTTAGAATAGGACAGTGAAATTAAATAGCTACAGGGTTTCACATCTGATTATGATTCCTCCATAAAAAAATTATTATAATATATAATGGTTTACTTTTAAACATTCAATTTTGTTTTAGCTTGCATAGAATCACTTTGCGTAGTTCAGTTTTTCTATTGGAGTCCGTTAGAACAGAACCACTTACTACTTACAACAGCAACGCCACCACAACAAACTGTGTCGCAAATACCAACAACTGAAACAACACCATGTCCAAGTACTGCAAGTGCAATAATTGTTAATCTAGATCAAACACCTGCGAAAGTGTTTTATTTTATTTATCGCAAGAACCTATTGGTGATATCAGCAGGAGTGTTAAATCCCTGAAATAATTGGTCTACATAAAATCCACAATGTGATCGACAATGGAGATCGTATCGTGGATACTGTGCTAGGGAGATGCGAGAGAATTTCCGCTACCTTTTAGTCCTCAACTTCTTCTTCACTTGCGTTTGTTATTGTAATGTCGTCAACAAAGATGTTACAATTACGTAATCAAAACAAAAATATATTAAGAAATTTATTTCACAAACAGTGAGCAAACTGTGACAAAGGTGACTACTACCATAATTAACTTATCTACAATACTCTTACACAAAATAACAAACCTAATCAACCTAACCAAAATTTTCACGACAATTTACAATTTAAAACTAATGAAGTTTACGTAAGTACTTTCCAAATTGTTAAAATTAAAAATACTCAAGAATGAAAAACTCTTTAAGCACTCCGGTACAACGTGACACTTGTAAAAAAAATGCAACATTAGTAACAAAGTAGTTACTATGTATAAAGGCTTTACCTCACTAGACCAAGGGGCTAAGTAGTCCGAGCTGATCAATAACAAAAAGCTGCCTTACAAATAAGTCTGTATTCACAATGTGTTTGTATTACGACTTATTAACCTTATGGTAATGTCTACTTAACATAATTATAAAAAAAGATAGTCTTTATTATAATTTATATGCTTTTGTGCTTTTTGATCTTTTGAATTTGTTAATGAACCAATCATCGGCAAATATTCTATGTCCTCCATTATAAAATGATTCAATCTCTTGCAAAGTTTTACCCCCAGTTTCTGGCATATAGAAATATAAGTATATGGTACCGACAAATGAAACGACGGCGTATATAGCGAATACACCAGTTAACTTAAAGTTATTTTCTAAATCTTTATGAGTTTTGGCTCCAATAAAAGTGACTACGTAATTCCAAGCAGCAGCAATTCCTTGTGATGAACCACGGCTCCTGAGAAAATAGAATTATTTCATTAGATGTTGCAATATTATAAACACCAAAGAGAGTTTAAAATTTTATAGTAAGTATTCGTCATAACTTTGAGATCCTAAAAATGTTGAAAAAATACGAAATAGGGTACGGCTTACTTTTAAAATAATAACCTGCGCCAATTCTGTTTTGGGTGTTTTACAAACAAATATACCTTGAGGGCGCATTATTTCATTACTTAAACTCTCGGCTAACTATCTAATACAAAGAAAGTCACCACACCATGAGGTCTCGAAGGTGGCGTAAAAGATTTTTACGGTTATGCTATAGTACATTATGCATGTTTGTACCAAAGATTTTTCATTGCAACATTGCAAAAGTAATACTATTTCGAGTCTTGGCGATAAATTTTCCTCTTTAAACCGTACGCATTTTTCACAAGCACACATGACTTATTAAGGTAAAAGCGGCGGTAGTCAAAATCGCTTCCTATTACGGAGGTATTTCTATTTTCGTGTTTTATTCCGGTTTTATTCAGTTTACGTACAACAAAACACAAAACTGCAATGGTATAACTTTCCGCCAGTAGTTTCAGAAATAATAGCGAAGTACTATAGCAAACTCAAATTTGTAATTGCAACGAAGGACGGACATACAAAGCCCCTTAACTACAACTACGGGCCTGTTCCAGGGTTGCTGCTTATTCCCTATAGTATTTAACACAGTAATCAATTCTAATAGATAGCATAACAATAGATGAAAAAAGGACATAAAAAACGCGAAAATCATGTATGGGTTGATAGAACACTTCAAACTATGATATCAAACATAGATGAATTATATCGCTGTTGGAAATCTGATCCTACAAATAACAGCAAGAGATTACAATATACAAAACACAGAAATAAAACAAATAAGCTCATAAATAACGCCAAAAATAACCACAGGCATGACCTAATACAAAATTGTAAAGGGGATATACGTAAAATATGGAGCTTTATTAGTAATTGGTTAGGTACTAAGAAACCGTCTACGCGTCTGTTGATGAATGAACCGTTATCAAATATTTGTAATAATTTTTGTAATACATTTACGCGCGAGGTTGATAGTATAAAACATAGGGGAGGTGGGCCTAAAACGGGTACCCCGCCTAAAGCGGGTACGCTTTTAAATTTGCCCGCCGTAAGTAAAGTTTTAAATGTGTGAGTGCAGTGATGTGTCTCAAGCATCAACCAATCACATCCAATCGGCTCGCTACAGTGGTACAAGCGCTTTCAAGGCAATATAAAAAAATGTTTTTTTGCTATTCCCACTAAAAAATATTGGTTTGGAATAGTTGTCTTCACTTAAAAATTGTGTATGATAATATGTTTTCAAAAGTTTTATGTTATGCTTTTGCCAGTGTTGTGCTATTCTATCTTCGAAAACTTGTGGCTGCATTTGCTTAAATTTTAAGGTTATGAAGTATAAAAACTAAATCGTGCTCTTGGGCAGAACGGGTAGGGGTAAATCGGGTACCTGCTTGCTTTGCCTTTGGTAGAGGTTCCTATTACTTTGACAGCTGTCTGAAATAATTTTAATTTTATAGTTAATAACTGAGATGTTGAAGTTGATTTATGATGAATGATAATATTAATAGTAATAATGTAGAATTAGTTAATTAACAGAATTTCATGGTCCCATGAAATTCATCATTCAGTCAGATATTAATGCACGCTACTTGAAAACACACCAATTCTTGCAGAAATACAGAAACTATCAAATGTCAGATAAATTTGCACGAGACGACATGTCAGATATTTTTGAGAAAAGTGGCGCGTCACATATTTTTGCATGGTAGCCTGTCAGAATTATATGTTGCCAATGAGTGATCAGATGTTTATGCTACGTTCATGCAGAGAGATATTATTGAACTCATTGAAATGTCAGATGTTATTGCCAACCTGCCCATAGTAATATATTTATGCTCGTGACTGTAATGTCCATTGATCTCGATAATTTCTCTATACCCGTTTTGCCCAAACGCCGTACCCGTTTTAGGCACCCCCCCAGGGCAAAACGGTCAGTTTAAAGGTTTTTTTTGTTTTATGTTTTTGTTGAAATTATGAAGACAATGTTTATGTTTGTTCTTATTTTAGGTTCTTTAGTAATAACATATTTGAAAAGTATAAACCGAAGTTTAAATTTTTTTTCTAAGACTTTTTTATTGTATTTCTCCCTTAGCGTACCCGTTTTAGGCCCACCTCCCCTAAATGTTGTAACAAGTTTTTAAATAGAGAAGATTATGATGAATATGAGAAAGATAACCTACGCCTCAGAGGCGCCTTCGATTCACGTTCCCTGTCCCATGGGACTCATGAGCCATATATGGTACATGTGCATTGTTTTACTATTGTGTCTGCTGGCGGAACTGTGAAAGGGTTAATGAAAGCGCTGTCTCTTTCAAATGAGCGCTCATAGTTAGCCATCTTTTTTTGTCAGCTCAGTTGCATGTGTGGAGCATCGTGGGACGACTGTTGCTACGCGGTAAGTACCGTAGTTTTATAGTTACTACTAGGTGATGCGCTTCGGAGACGCAAGGTTATCTTTTGTGTAACTTTTAGTAAAACAAATATTTGTTTATATTTACATAAATTGTTTATTATTAGTGTTTTTTGGTTGTTTTAGCATGAAATTATTACAGCTTCACCATGACAAGCCGAAGAATGTTGTCCGATAATGCAATAAGCAGATCCATGGCTGAAGAACGAACATGGTGGGTACAGACCAGTGACAGCGAGATGGAGGATCACCTTAGCGACGATGAGGTAAAAAGCGACAATGAAGACGAGTTTATAGACGACGCGGTGCCCGAAGAATTGGATGACACACAAAACGTAGAGAATATAACTCCGACTATATCTTCAGAGCCCAGTGAAAATTTAAAAACATCTCGTGGTTACTGATGGGATGTCTGACTTTAGTGTCTTACAAGCCGAAGCCTTCTAGGATGGTTTACCTTTTATCATCTTGTCATAATGTATATTGAAAAAATGAAAAGCCCCTAAATAGGGGAGAATGTTTAAAAAGGGTAAGCATCCAATTGTCCGAACCATGGATGACATCTAGACTTGAGGCGCCAACTTTGACAAAGCGTTTGCGAGATAGTATTACTAGTATCGTGTCAAAACCGGTTGTGCATAGACCTACAGAGGATGAAAATAAACCTCCAAACAAGAAAAGGCGATATTGCAGCTTTTGCTCGAGTAAAAAAAAGAGAATGTCGAAGATGACATTCTACTAATGTAACAAAACTGTTTGCGGAGAACATAAAAAAGATATTTGCATTGATTGCTAAACCAAATTTTTAAGCAAATAATGATTTTCCAGACGGATTTTTTTTATCTATACATACACACATCAAAAAGTCTAAGCAACATGCATGATATTACAAATTTACCATTTATATTAATTTATTTTACCATTTATTTTAATTATAACGTTGTATTTTATTTTTAAAATAATATTTTTAGGGTTCTATGATGTAAAAATAACAGCTGTTTTCTTTATAAGTTCTTTTAATAACAGAAATTAACAATATTAGAATATACAGGTACATAAGAAACTAAACTTTTTTTTTACAAATTGAAATTTCTTAAGAAAATGAATTTATTGTGAAAGAATAGGACAATTTAATACAAAGTATGGCCTCCTCTGCTATTCAGAACTTGTCGGCAACGATTATTCATTGAATTAATGAGACTGTTTATGTCATCTTGCGGTATTCGCTCCCAATGGAATTGTAGCAAATCCTTCAGCTGTTGGGTTGTTGTCACTCCGTCCAAGTCCTTCAAAACACGTCTCTGGAGCATGTCCCATGCGTGCTCGATGGGGTTGAGGTCTGGCGATTGTGCAGGCCAGGGCAATACCTGGATGTTCTCCGTTGCCAAGTATTCACTGGTTCGCCGAGCTGTATGTGAACGCGCATTGTCATGCATTAACGTAAAATCGGAGCCAAAGGTTTGTGCAAATGGATGGACATAAGGTCTGAGAATATCCTCAACGTAATTTTCAGCGTTCATGTTTCCATTTACAAAAACGAGCTCAGTTCGCCTGTTCTTCATAATACCCGCCCATACCATAACTGTTGAGCCGCTGTATGGATGAACTTCCTGAACGCACCTGAGTCTTTCAGTATTTCCGGGTCGACGGTACACTCGCACCCTTCTTGTATCAGGCCTAAACCCGAATCGCGACTCATCGGAAAACATAATTTTATCCCATTGTTCCTGGGTCCATGTTATGCGTTCTCTACACCATTCATTTCGACGAGCGCGATTCCCGTGACGTATCGGTGGGCACCTGATAGGGCGTCGAGCTCGTAGGCCGTACTCATGCAGTCGATTTCGCACAGTTTGGGGACTTACATCAACACCACTTGAATTTTGTAGCCTCAAACTTATCTCTCGAGCGGTTAACATCGGCTGGCGTCTTGCAGTCAGTTGTATGTACCGGTCTTGCCGAGTGGTTGTACTCCTTTTACGGCCTGGATGCTGTTCAGCGGGTTCCCCTGTATTATTGTAGCGCTGCCAAAGACGACAAATAACACTTCTATGAATACCAAAATGTCGAGATACCTGAGATTGATTACTTCCCGCTTGCAACATCCCTACAGCTCTTTGCATTTCATCTGCCGTCAAATGACGTCGCTCCATGACGTAAAGAATATCTAACAATTCAATTTTGTCGCCAACTGTATTTAAATGGTTGGTAAAATTATAAAATCAAGACTAAAACGTAGCAATTAACATGCACTCAAATTCAAACAAATTCGCAGTCATTTGAATTTTATTAAAAAAAACAAAACATAATCGAAATTTTTTTTTTACAACCAGCCAGTATGTCATCAATACCAAAAATGTTTACTTACCTATACACTTTGAGTGAGTAAATACTTAGAAATTAATTAATATAAATGGTAAATTTGTAATATCATGCATGTTGCTTAGGCTTTTTTTATGGGTGTATATACTAATATTATAAAGAGGTAAAATTTATGTGTTTGTAAGTTTGTGACGTTGTAGGGGTTAATCCCTGGAGCTACAGAACCGATTTTTAAAATTCTTATTGTGTTAAATAGGCCATTTATCGAGGAGTGGCATATGCTACATAGTATCACGTTATGACTAATAGGAGTAGAGCAGTAATGAAATATGTTTAAAAAAGTGACGCGTTTTTTTCGCCGCCCTACGAAGTGGGCACGGGTCAGCTAGAAGAACATAAAATTACAAGTTTTAGGGTACCGTGATTATTGATTCTTAGAATAGAGTTGTTATGTGATACGTTGGGCAGAGGCAATCGAGAGTAAAGGGGAGGCTTTAGCCGTTAGCCTTGACTTAGCGAAAGCCTTCGATAGGGTCTGGCACAGGGCTCTACTTTCAAAACTTCCAGCTTACGGGCTTCCCGAGAAATTGTGCACGTGGGTTACCAGCTTTCTTTCCGGACATAGCATTCGACCCGTAGTCGACGGATCATGCTCTGACCTCAAACCGGTGAACGCTGGTGTCCCTCAGGGGTGTGTGCTGTCTCCCACTCTGTTTCTTCTGCACATCATGGACATGTTGTTTAACCACAGCATTCATTGTTATGCGGATGACAGTACGGGGGATTCATTGTATCTCGGTCGTGCAAATATTTCATCGGCAAACGTCAATGAGAACCGGAACAAACTTGTGTCTGATATCGAAAACATGCTTAGTCATGTTTCGAATTGGGGTCGGCTAAATCTAGTCCGATTCAACCCTTCAAAGACACAGGTTTGCGCGTTTACCGCTAAAAAATCTCCCTTCGTCGTGAGTATTGACTTCGAAGGCGCTCCCCTTGTTGCCAAGCCGTTTATTGAAATCCTGGGTATCAGCTTTTCGAGCGAAGTTCAGTTTCGCGATCATTTGGACGGTAAAGCTAAATTAACTTCGCAAAAGCTGGATGTGCTCAATAGAGCGGGTCAGTATTTTATGCCGAACCATCGCCTACAACTCTACAAGGCTCAGGTTCGACCACATATGGAATACTGTTCCTATCTCTGGGCTGGAGCACCCCAGTATCAACTCTTTCCATTTGACCGCATACAACGAAGAGCGGCTCGAATTGTTGACGATCAGCTGCTCTCTAGTCGGCTCGATTCTTTAGCTTTGCGGAGAGATGTAGGGTCTCTTTGCATTCTCTACCGCATTTAACACGGGGAGTGCTCTGAGGAGTTGCTCTGGACATTGCCCGCAGCTGAATTTCTCCACAGAACCACTCGCAATCGACTGTCCTACCATCGTCATCACCTTGATGGTTGGCGGTCATCCACTGTGCGATTTTCGCGAAACTTCCTACCGCGAACAACTGTTTTATGGAACAAGCTCGCTGCGGCGATACTTCCGGACCGTTACGACTTGAGGAGCTTCAAGAAACGAGCGTACTCCCTTTTTAAAGGTCGGCAACGCATCTGTGATTCCTCTGGTGTTGCGGGTGTCCATGGGCGGCGGTGATCACTTACCATCAAGTGACCTGCTGCATCGTTTGCCAAAAATATTATAAAATGACTCACCTAAACGGAAACACTTCACCCAATAAAATCCAAGAAATAATATGAACGCCAGTAAATAAAGTAAGAGCGTAAAAAAATATTAATGGCAGCATACTTTTTTCTTTAGGATACGTTTTAGGATCATATGAATAAACGTTGTCATCTAAATGAGTTGCAGCATATACACTCAACACTGTGCAACATATTCCTGAACCAAGAATGGCTGTGATGCCAAGTTTACGCTTTCCCAAATATTTAATAGTTCCAATGACTATGAAGCCTCCAAGGAATGTCAAAACGCCTACCACAATCTGTAAAATAAGTAAAGAAAATATTTTATAAAATAGGTGGATGTCGTAAAAGGTAAATAAGGGAAATTCGACAAATATATAATTCAAAGAGACGAAAAACTCGAAACAAGCCAGGTACTTAGTAGGCTGTAAAGCTTTTAGACATTGGTCTGTATCAAAGTTAAAATACACAAATACCAAAATACTATCAGTCAGTCCTTTTCCTGCAACAGCTTCTTGTAAGTCAGCGGATAACCATATAGAGTATATACCCAAGTCTGAAAATCTGAATACTTACTATGATAGTCTTCCCATCATTTGCCATTCCCATAGCACCGCATATATTGACCATATACGGCTTCGTAGGATACAGGCCACTCATTACATAGAACATGAAATATGACAAAGTAAATGACAATGGTCTCAAGGTTTCTTTGCATAACATTACGATATTGAACTTCACAAAGAATCTGAAAAAGATAAGGAATATGAGTCGTGTTTACTGACACTAAAGACACGTGGCTTATTTTGGATTCTGTCTGGTCTACTTTTTGACATTCGGACAAAATTCAGACGGCATAATCAATAACAAGATAACTTAATATCTGCAGAGCGATAATTTGGGTATATTAATGCAAAAAGTCATCTCATGAACGCCAAAAGTCAACAAATTAAAGGTTTTATTTTATAAAAAATCAGTTCTTCCAGTTTTAATAAAATAAATAAAACAATTACCTTTTAATAAAACACATTTTATTATGTTCGCATTCACTCTTTGCTTTCGCGAGAGTACTTTCATCCTTATCTTTGTTTTCTTCGTTACAAATAACACAGCTCTCTAAAGTTTTTGAATATTCAACTAATTCATCGAACTCTTGACGAACATTCTCTGGTGTTGTCCAACCACGGATGTAGCAGAGTGATTTCAATGCTTCTTTCTCTTTATATCTAGATAACAGCCATATTGGTGTGTCTGGAACCTATAATACAAGGAGCTTATTAGGGCTGTATATGAATGTATTCGTCTGTGGAAATAACGAATTAGTCCTTATTCGTCGTATTCTTCTTTCGTCGGATTCTTGTTTGGTCGGATTCTTTCTTGTAGGTTTAGACTAGAGATAAAAGTTTTTACTTTGGTTTGAGCCTCTCGTATGGCATCATGCTTCAGATTGATTGATAACCTCGGTGGCGCGACGGTAGCGCAAGCGGCTGCCGTGCAAGAGGTTGTGGGTTCGATCCCCACGCAGGACAATAATTTGTGAGATCCACAAATTATTGTCCTGGTCTGGGTGTTCTTTGTGTCCGTTAATTGATGTTTGTAAAAGATCCCCGCGACACAGGGCATGATCCCTAGTGCGGGAGTTGTCTTTTTTATGAAAAAAATGAAAATGAGATTACACTTATTAACTATTTGGTTGTATATGATAGGAAGTATTAGTAAATGAGTCAGTGGATAATTTAAACACCCTTGAATTGAGCATATTTTTGTATTCAATAGAATTTAAAACTATTTTGTGTAAGTGAAAAGTTGCTTTTTTGTATATAGAGTTGTCGAACACTAAGCAAGGCAGCCTCTTTATAAGTTCTGTGGTTGGGTACCTAATAGGCTTTCTTAGCATGAATTTAATGACCGACCTCTGAGCTCTCCCTAGAGTTATTAAATGTGATGTTGATGCGCCACCCCAGACACCAATACAATATGTGAGCACAGACTGACATAGAGCGAGATATATGTTCTTCATAAGATCCAAGTCTGTGACATCTCTCAGCTCTCTAAAGATGTATATAAGTTTTCTTGTTTTAGCTGATAATGAAGTAATATGATCTTTGAAAGTCAGTTTCTCATCAATTATTATTTACAAATATTTCACAGACTTGGATCTTTGCATCAAGTTAAAGTCACAGTTAATGGTGCTTTCTGTAGAGTAGGATCTGTTGCATGTGTGAACACAAATGCTTCGGCTAAGTTGAGGGGATGAAGCGATGGTTTTATGAAAGCACACATATTTCGACGGGCCCCAAGAACAAAATCTTATGGAAAAATAAGACGAAATGTATTTTATTGTATAATCGTATTCTACACACTAAAAACTATACGACACTGTTTTTATTTTTTTTATATTCTCTTGCATATTGAAATAACCAATCGAACATTGTCGTATCAGAAATTATACTTCCACAAACAAACATGTATATATGTTACGGGCAACGTGATTAACTGGGCATTATTAATAAGCACCGGTCTTTATTAATAATGCCCAATAACGATGGGCAAACTGATAAATTTATCACTTTGACCGGCCCTTATTAATAATGGCCGATGACCCGTGGTCCATGTAATAAGTTAGTGTTTGAGATAGCTTAAAAAAAAGCTAAAACCTAAAATTAAGCCAAAAGTCAGAAACAGTTGGTTAGGTTAGGTTAGTATGGCGACCACAACGCGCACGAGCCGAGCGAGCGAAGCGAGCGGGCCGCGGCAGCGGCCGGCGAGTGCCAGAAACATTTAAGTAAAATGTTTATTTTTTAACTGCTATGTCCAATAGTTTATTTTTTGTTAACTTTTCATGAAAATTTTGTAAGTTTAATTTCATTTAATAAACAAAAACACTACAGTTCACCTATTTTATTACTTTGCCCAAGATAGGGTGGGCCTTATTCATAATGGCCGGGAAAAGTGATTAATTATGCTGTATTAATCACATTGCCCAATTGAGACGGGCATTATTAATACAGACCGGTCATTATTAATAGTGCCCGGATTTATCAAATTGCCCGTAACATATACACATGTCTCAATTGGGCAATGTGATTAATACAGCATAATTAATCACTTTTCCCGGCCATTATGAATAAGGCTATATAGGAGCATGTTCCTTGGAACCTATGCCGCATTTGTAGCGACTTAAAGTCATTTACGTGTTTGTACTCGTCAAAGTCAGGTGCGTTATTTATTATCGTTTGTGCATATACTATATTGTTCTACAAAAATCTAAAGACAAGATATTTAAATTTATAATTAATTCACATGAAACATAATAATTTTAGTTTTATAATTAGTTTAATATACAATAAGACTTTATTTAGAAAAAGATGTTGATTTTTAATCAATTATTTTCATTTTTTATTCACCTTAAGTCTATGTTCGACAAAACTGAATTCCAAGTCACTTAACGGTTGCGCTGATACGATTTTGTTTTACGAAATTTTTAAGGAAAAAATATGTCGTAGGTAAAGATGCGATTTTGTTCTCTGTAAAGTATTTTATCATCCGTGTTTGTTCAATACAAAAGTGTCCGATTTGATGTTTTTTTAGTAAATTAGCATGATTTTCTTGTTTTTCAATAAGCGTTTAGCTATAAATTCCACTTTGACATATACCATCCTTTTGCTTTCTGTTAGAAACTGGCTGTCAAAATTACAGTAACGTTTCTCCGCTACCACCTGTAGCTGAAAATATTGATGTTGTTTTATCTTTGGAGAGGCTTTATCTACTAATAGATAGCTTAACAATAGACGAAAAAAGGTGGGGATATCGGCTTTAGTCCAATGTCAAATATACAGAATCCATTCTAGCATTCGCAGACGACGCGACCTAGCGATACTTACTCGAAATCCAAAGCAGTGCTAAGAACTACTGCGAAAGGATGATAAATTCTGTATGTAGACTGATGGAATGAAAGTGGATACGACATATGCTTCATATGGCCCCGGGCTTATTATAGGCGGAGAAAACGTTTAAATAATATCAGAAACCGTGCCTTTTAAATTGCTTGGTAGAAAGATAAACGATAAAGATCGCTCTCTAGTACTAGAAGATGTATTCAATAGTTTCATAAATGACATTGAAAAGGTAGATCAACAACCGATAAATAACGTGAAAAAAGTCTGGATATACGACCACTAAAATCCATCCCAACTGATAAAAATACATCTGCGTTCGAGTTACGGTTACAATTTCACAAAAAGTTCATGATAGGCGCTCAAACTATTAGAGCAGGTTTTAGAAACACGGAAAGATAATCAGACAAAGAAATTACAAAATCTTTCATAAACTAAGATGAGAATCATGATAGCTACAGAGTGCACGCAATGAACCTAGAAATGCATAATGAATGTTCTACTCTAGGTGACTGCTGTATACTTTTAGTTTTGAAGTTGCGCACTTTAATGTATGACTGTTTAGCAGCCTTACTTAAATTCTACCTCAACGCCTTTCGATTGACTCTGAACGATCAAAGTAATCTTGTAAGATTGAAAAAGCGACAGACAAAAATGCACGGAATGTGGCAAAGAAATTGGCAGGACTAGACACATATTGGTAGGTTTCAAAGTGATTTTGGATAGGAGTCATTACTGCAACGTCTTGACAGAGCTCTAGGAATTATACATGAGGCAGTCAGTCTATCGATTGCTAGAGCTGAAAGGCAAAATATTTAATTTGTCCTGAGTTCGGCAGACGATTGGGCAATACTGGTGGACACACAACATCCCGGAGGATATCTGGTCGCCGTTGAGACCTATAGCTGCGAGGGGTACTCCCGCTGAATCCCTCTACAACTTGATAACCACTCGTCTGGCCAAGGCGCCGTAAATCGGCGCCTAAAAAAAACGTCCATCTGGCCAAACGCCGTAAATCGGCGTTTTGACAAGGTCAAAACATCGTATTACTTTCTTGCCATTTAGAAAATATTTCTTATTTGTTCTAGTCCTTACTCATTACAAATCGTCTATGCATGATATTTCTAGTCCTCTCATATAAAAATCATTTAATCTATGGAACAAAAGCTATGACAGATTTATTTTTGAATCTGTCAGTCATTTGTTTACGTTAAGCGAGTCGTGTTACGCGTTATATAAACATTGAAGTTTAAATTGTATTTGTGCTTTGTTTGTGATTGTGAGTGGTGTTATGTGAAGTTTAATAAGTGTTCATTGTTATTGTGTTACAACAATGTAATAAAACATTCGTAAGTGGTTTATTTTTCATAACACGGAAGAGCAATTTTTTTGCAAGGTATGATTTTTGCAAGGTAAAGTTCATATTTTTTTATTTATTATCAAGAATCTTATTAGATTTATACAAATTTCCATTTAGAATGGGAGATAATCGGCTTATAAGAATCTTATTGGACTTATACTAAATTCCAATTAGATTTAAAGAAAATCTGCTTTTTCAAACATTGGTCAGCTTAAAACCCCTGACTGGCAAAACGCCGAAAATTGGTTGGCCAGATGTGCAATTTTCCGCCATTTTGTCTTGCCAGACGAGTGGTTAAAAGGATTAGGACTGCCGAGAACTCCAGTAAGCTCTCTACTATCACAAATGTCCAAAACTACATTTTTAGACTCCTACCAAAAGTGAATAGGCAGAGGACGGAACATAGCAGATAGTAAAGGTGACCGCTAACGCGTTGTAAGGGGGCCTCCTTAAGCCTACATCTAGGTCGTAAGTCCTAGATGCTATTATCCAAGGGTTCCTTCCTATAACGATGGACATAACGACACCCGTTATGTTACTTTATAAACAAAAAAACCTTCGATAAAAATGTTCTGTATATCGACAAAATCATTTTATAGTAATTGTTTTTTTATGAATCAAAACATTACAGATAACGTATTTTAAGACAGCAAAACAAGACATCAATTCCTTAGAATAAAGTCGTATGTTAAGATATATACTAGATCATTCCGAAAAACAAAGTCATATATTAATATAATTATGTGCTAGATCGTTACAGGGAACAAAACCTTATTGTATTATAAGAATTCAATTTATTCGAAATAATAATTAAACTCTTTTAAAAAAACATGATAATAAAGATATTAACCACTTCATTAGCTTTTGCCAAGATTTTTTGCAATAAGTTTATATTTGCGTTAGTAAAAAATGATCATGCGTACACAGAATTTCAAACGCTCATACTCGAAATCGATAATATTGCAGATACGCTTTTGTTCTTGGGGCCCGTCGATTTGGTCTTGTTCGTATTAAGCGTCATCTAGTTACATCGGAGCCATTTAGCTATTGTTGCCATTCCAATTTCAGCTTTCATAAAACAATCGCTCCAGGTATCATCATTAAATATTACCGCTGTGTCATTCGCATAACAAACAATTTTAGTATTAGGCAGATTCAATCTAGTTAATTCGTCGATATATAGCAAGAATATTATTGTCCGTGTGGTGACGGAGTAAGAATACAATATGTCACCACCCCATCTCATCCCATGGGTGTCGTAAAAACCGACTAAGGGACTAATATTATCTTTACGAAGTAAAAAGAAGGAAAACTTGAAATTAAACCTTATACCAATCCGTCTGCCCAGCGTGGTATTAGTAGGCCAAGTATCCCTCCGTCACGGGAGGCCCGTCCCTGCAGTGGGACATTAATCGGCTGCTATGATAGCAAGACTAGTGTCGGTCCTAACACACTCCCCTGAGGCACACCAAAAGAGAGTGTCTGCAAAGAACTACGCCAGGAATTCACCCTAACACACTGCTGGCGACCAGTTAAGTAGCTCTGACACCAATCCAGGGCTACACCCCGTATGCCAATGCGGGGAAAATAATCTGAGGAAAGTCCTCAGATATTATTTCTACGAAAAGAAAAGAAAGATAACATCGCACTCCCAGTTTTAATCCATCACTAAAAAGATCCGAGGATAGGTATCAAATCATTAAAAAAAAAATTTGACTTACCGCTACTGAAGCTAGGAACATTGTCAATAGAGGTATAGTGAGACATATGAGCGCTGCCACTCTCCACGTCACTAAAGCTCCCAATAAATATATCACAGACATTCCGATGGAGAAGAACAATAGTGCTGTGGTACACAAAGCTCCACGAATAGATGGCTCACTAAAATATAAACACGAATACATTAGGTATAAGAATATTTATACGATCTCTTTGATGAAGATATTTTGGTCTGTGGCTGCTACGGAAAAGTTTCGGTTTTGATTTCCGAGTATCCTTTTTAATGTTATTTGGCAACTTACATAGAAAAGATTGTAGCACATCAAGGAAGCGATTTGTTTATGTCGTCAAATATCGTATTAAAAAAAAACTTCACACATTTAGCGGCTTACGCGGTGTCCTACGTGGGCGACGAGAGGGACGCGACGCGACGCTACACGCGACAAGTGTTCTACATGATTACGTCGCGTCTCGGCGCAGACGGTCACATAGGACACAAGTAGGGTACGCCCACAGATCTGTGGGTACGCCGTTGATTTGATCGCGTACCTACGTGGCGTTCGTCGCCCACGTAGGACACCAGGTTAGTCGCAATTGAAACGATGTATTCAGGAAGGTAGATTATGTAGTATGTAATCAAAAGGATAGTATATGGTTTGTTTTGAGTTATCTGAATCTAATAACGTATGTATTTTTTAAGGTTGAATTCACTATGATACTTAGTTTACTACACGCTAAAAACTGAGTACAAAATTATACTAACCTGATTTCACTGATATAGGAACTAAGAGGTGCCATAAGTCCTGTACCAAGACCCAACAGAACATTTGCAATGAACAGGCTAGGCAGATCCCATGCATAATACATTAGTATCCAAGCCACAACATGGGGTATATTGACTAAAAATGTTGCTTTCTTTCTGCCGAAGTAATCAACTACCGGCCCTGATGCTAGTGCACCAAAGAGTTGTGATAGAAATGGAAGGCTACCTGCAGAATATTAATATTTTCAATAATAATTTTATTTCACCGTGTGATCCGATGGACAAGGGAGTCGGAATAGCCGACTATAGAAACGTAAGCAAATATATTCATTCTTAAATGTATTTGTTATAAAGCCCTATTATAAACCAATCTGTTATAAACTGTTGTTTGTAAATCGAACCTGAGACCTTTTGAAAAGTATTCGACTCTACAGCCATCAGGTCACTAAGGACATGGACGGTGGTTCTTAGGTATCTTAAAATTACAGCCCCGATAAAAACCATCTGGCCTGCGTGATCTATGGCTAATAAAGGCCGATCCTTACTATATCTTATCATTGTTATGTATTTTAAAGACACTATGACTCAGATGGTATCAATAAAATAACACCAAACATTATTAATTAATATCTAGACTAACCAAACCAAGATGCTTCATTATCAGTCAGAGAAAGTCCCTCTGGTGCATTAAGAAGTGGCGGTATTGCAACAGTGACGAAGCTGACAGCCATTCCCGAGCCCAACACAAGAAAACTCGGTGCTAAACTTGCTATGCACTGAAACAATGGTTATAAAGCAATTATTGATGACATTTTTTTTTAGTTTTTTTTTTCTTATAAAACACATAAATTTAAACAAAAAGTCATGTTTTTCTATTTTTATTTTATTTATTAACGTCTGCCAACAGATTTTACATCATAATCTTACCTAAAATGTGTTTACAATAAATAACGTTTACAGAATGTAAATCCAATACTAGGCAAACAACACATTAACACAGTACAAAAATCGGCTACTCATGTGATACTCTTTACATAGCATTCATATGCTAAACAAAATCAAAACAAAATTAAACCAAAACAAAATTAAACCAAAACAAAATAAAACAAAATCTGAAATAAATAAATCTCAACTGCATTGGCTTTTTTTTTCTATAAATGATTCAATTCAACTTTTAGTAGACTTAAAATATACAATTATTTTTTTTAAATCGATAATGACCATGAAATCCAATATTTGTTTTGTAAAATGGAAGGAAATTTTGTAGTCTTTGGCCAGGACTACTTACTACACTAACTACAGGTACTTTAAACTGATTTTTTTGCAATAATAGTGGGCAATTAAGATAACCGTTTAAAATTTTAAATAGTATTATTTGATCTGCAACCCAACGACAAACTTCTAAAGAATTCGTTTAAAAAAAATTGAGTCTCTCATTGTAAGTATGCAGTGAATGTACTTTTTTGGAATGAAGTGTCAAGAAAAACAAAAATCGTTTTTTGAACTTTTTCAATTTGATTGATGTGGCATTGGTAGTGAGTATTCCAAGTACTACAACAATATTCTAATATGGTCCACACAAGCGCATTATCAATCATAACAAGTGCACGTCGACCTTTAAAAGATTTACAATTACGCCATAACATTTTAAATGATCTACTGACAATATGATCAATATGCACAATAATAGAAAACTTGGAATCAATAATAACTCCAAGATCCCTGATCTAATCAACTTAATTGAGCTTGATATTATCAATGGTGTAAAAAGTTTATTTTACGGTAAATTTTATATGTATGTCGGAGCGTCAGTGTTATGGCCTCTTTAGGAAGCGTCAAGTAAATACTACTTGGGTGAAGCCGATACAACCATAGAGACTGTAATGTTACAGAGAACGTGGAATTAAACAATTGGAATTAAAAATAATATGGCAGGGTAAGAAACAGGGGTTCAAAGAGAGGATTATGGAAATGAACCGGTTGGACGATGGTTCCCTGGTTGTATCTATATTGATACTTCGTATATTTTGTGTTACTATGGTTAATGGATTAGTAATTGAAGCTATAAGTTGTTGACTTACCTCGACCTCACAATTTTTCGACTCAGACACAGAAAAGTTCCAATTCGTTAATAAAATTGCAAATCATACTTATTTATAATTACTAGACAAATAAAAGTAAAAAGTAAGGTTGTGTAAAAGTCCAAAAGAAAAAAAACCTAACCAACGACGCTCTTAAGCGCCTCCATAGTCAATGGTATTTATGTAGCGTTGTTCTGCCATTAATTTTGCAGGGCATTCAGAGGCTCCAGTGGCGTGATTATGGGGTTTCTTAAATTTAAAACATGTTGCACACTTTGGCTCCTGCTCTTTCTTTGTACATTCTTGTATAGCATGCCCTATATTTCCGAAGTGACCGCACGTGTTGGTTTTCTCCCTACATGACTTAGCCGGATGACCGTATTGCTGGCATTTATAGCACCGGGTTACTAGCGTAAAGTCTCTTACGTAGATATCCAGTTCACAAAGACTCTCTCTGATTTAATAAGAGCTTTACGTATGTTGGCCGGTACTTCTATAACATAATTACAGGTCTCCGCATCCCTTTTCCCTGTCTTATGGCTAAGTTTGGATGTTTCCAGAAATAGTTCAAGGCTGGAGTCTTGTATTTTCTCGGCTAAGTTTTGATGGTATAGGCAGGCGGGTACGTCGGTTTCCTTCATACTTGAGGGCACACCAATAATGACAACCTTTGGCTTCTTTTTCTGAGGTTCACCTACTATAAGGCCAGATCTCGTAAGCTGTACTGAGCTCTTCAGATTTTCTATATCATCATTGGAGTCAGTGCTGATAATGACACCTCCGTTCCTTGTTTTGCGAAGGCCCCTCACGTGTAGCTTCATTTGCTCAGGGTTAATTATTGTTTGCACAAGACTCTTGGTTTCCTTGCTGGACTTAAGTTTATCATTCGGATAAATTGCCAGAGTGCTAACATTACTGGGTTGGATAAATTTATTTCTACCTTTCTTGACCATATCAGCAAATGAAAAAGAAGGAGCTGGAGCTGGTTTTGCATTCTCCTGAATAGACGCTTTTAAGTCCTGTAGGCGTTGCGAGACATCAATTTGTTCTAGAAATGCCTGAATTTTGTAATGAGCTTGCATGGCTTTAGCTTTAAGGGATTGGTACTGCACTATGAGGTGAGAGGTACCAGACCCTACTTTCCTGCACAAGTTACTGACGCGCAACTTCTGTTCGGAGTTCATTTTGTTTGCCTTCCGACACTATAGAGCATACTTTATTTAGGTATTGCTCTACCGTTGTCATCCAGCTATGGATCTCAGATGTTGAGATCACTTCCATAGGACATTCATGAGGTCGGGGTGTTGGTGCTGATGTCGGTTTGGATACCTCGGCGGGGGAAGAAGGCGGCGGAGTACGTGCCGTTATTCCACTCCTATTAAAAGGACTATTCTCCATGTTGTATTAAGTATTTGTATTGTTATTAACACTAGTATTTGCTAACAAAGCTATTTTTAATTTACACTACACAATGTACTAAACGAGGTCACAATTTATTTGTCGATTTATTGTTAAACTAGCTGTGCCCGCGACTTCGTTCGCGTGGTGGATGTTATTACTTCGCAATTCGATTTTATACTGAAAAATCGTTTTTTAAACCTTATAACGAACGAATATACTACAAACGAATTAGAATATTAACGAACGAACCAAAACCTTTTTAAAAACAGACCTTTACAAAGACAGATCTGTAAAGACTGCGTCAAAACTCATACTGACAGACATGAGCGAACCTCATTCTTGCAAGGAAAATCTTAACACCGCGATACTGAAAATGACGTCACAGGCACAACGCCATCTGTTGTCAAATTTGTAAGTTAGAATAAATGACATCGCTTATTTCATCATAACAGCCCATTAATGTCCCACTGCAAGGACGGGCCTCCTCCCGTGACGGAGGGATACTTGGCCTACTAATACCACGCTAGCCAGTCGGATTGATATAGGGTTTAATTTCAAGTTCATTTTTATTTCGTAAAGATAATATTCACCGATAGTCCCTTAGTCGGTTTTACGCCACCCATGGGATGAGATAGGGAGGTGACATATTGTATTCTTACTCCGTCACCACACGGATAATCGCTAATTTATTATGAACTAGCTGACCCGTGCCCACTTCGTTGGGCGGCGAAAAAAACGCTTCCCTTTTTTAAACATATTTCATTACTGCTCCTCTCTTATTAGTCATAGCGTGATAATATATAGCCTATGGCACTCCCGGATAAATGGCCTATTTAACACAAAAAGAATTTTAAAAATCGGTTCTGTAGATCCAGGGATAACCCCCTACAACGTCACAAACTTACAAACACATAAATTTTACCTCTTTATAATATTAGTATAGAGTATTATCGATGTAACGATGGATTAAGATTACATGGTATTAATAAATAAACCAATAATTAGCCTATCGCAGTCCACAGCTGGACAAAATGCCTCTACCAACAAACGCCACAGAGCAGGGTCCTCCGCCCTCCGAATTTAGTCCGACCAAGCGATCTTTTTGAGGTACTTATTTAAAATTAAAATAAAAATCTTACTCCAACCAAAATGTTGATACTAAGAAAATTCATCCGCGTTAGACAGATATTTTACGTTATTCGCGCTATATTTTAAAACTGAGATATCTTTCAAACTAATAATCGAATCTCATCGCTGTAAAGGTCAATTTTATTTATTTATTTATTGCTTTATTGTACACCAAAATAAAATACAACAGGTAAGTACACAAATTATCTTAAAAACTAGGTGACACAAATGGCGGTCTTATCACTCGAAGTGATTTCTTCCAGACAACCTTTGGATGGAAAATGTGTAATATGATTTTTATGTTGTGTGGTGTACTGAATAGTATAATTATAGTAATTATATATTCCTATAATAGTAGAAACGGAAAAGAAAATTATAAAGATAAGGTAATAAAAATAGTAATATTAATACTTACTCATACTGAAAGGAAATCAAATAATAATATATAGAAAGATAAAATAGGATACGGTTTAGTGACGAATTTAACAATAAATAATGATACATAAACATATAGCAAACCAGATACTATAAAAATGTAGTAAGCTATCAATTTTGGAAAGAATTAGCTATGTGGGTGAGAAAATGCTCCTTTACACGGTTTTTGAATGTCTGCTGTGTTTGGGATCGTCTTATTGTTTCAGGCAAATTGTTCCAGAGTCGTACAGCTTGCACTGAAAAGGATTTGTCGACAAATCGTGTTGTGTGTGAAGGCATTTTTAATTTTAGATTCTCTGATGACCGCAGGGCCCTCGAATGTGTATTGTGAAGAAATTCAAAACGATTTTTAAGGTAAGGAGGAGTATGAGGATTAAAAAGAATATTATAGAGTAGAGATAGAATATGAGTATCCCGACGAAGACGAATGGGAAGCCACTTGAGTTTTTGACGAAATTCTGAGATATGGTCATATTTACGAAGTCCAAATATGAACCTGATGCAAATATTTTGGAGTCTCTCAAGTTTGTTAAGTTGGTTTTCAGTAAGATCGAGGTAGCTGGCATCAGCATAGTCAAGGATGGGAAGTAGAAGGGACTGAGCCAGTGCAATTTTCGTAGTTGTTGGCAAAAAGTTGCGCAGCCTTCTCAACGAACCTAGACAGGCAAACATTTTGCGGCTGACCTCCTGCAATTGAGGAACCCAAGATAAAGTTTGATCCATATATATACCTAAGTTTTTTACTTTTTCAGAGAATGGAACTATCTCTCCATCACAATGAATACTTGGAAGTTGGTCCCATTTAATTCTCGATATCATTTTTGAGCTGCCTATTACAATTAGTTGCGTTTTGGAAGGATTGACACTTAGTCCAAATGATTTACTCCAGTCACAAATATTCATAAAATCTTTATTTATCCTGTCTATGGCATCTGATAGGTTTAATGCAGGAGCTTGCGTATAAATTTGTAAATCATCTGCGTAAAGATGGTAGGAAGAGAGTAATTTATTTGTGATAGAGTTAATAAAAACTGCGAAGAGTAATGGAGACAAAACGCCGCCCTGCGGGACGCCAGCAGTTTTTAATTAAATAAAATAATTTGTTTAAAATTAAATAAATATAATGATTAACGTATTTATTTTGATAAGGGTCAATACCATATACACAAAATACCTTTACAAACAATGCATTTCTTTAAATCAATTTTGAATATTATTAAAAAGGTACGTGTGAGTCAACCTTAGAAGATAGATATAATGCTATCGTTGACTTAATTGTAAAACTTTTTTTAAGGTACAATTCTCTAAATAATACATTTTTTCAGTATATCTCCAGACGTTTAAGCAGTAGAAGCAAAATAAACGTTTTTAAGCGTCCCTTTTATAAACATATTTCATTACTGCTCTACTCCTATTAGGCATAGCGTGATACTATATAGCCTATGACACTCCCCTATAAAAGGACTATCAAACACAGAAAGAATTTTTTAAATCGGCTCAGTAGATCCAGAGAAACACACAAACTTTACCTCTTTATAATATTAGTATAGATAGAAGATAGATAACGTGGTTTATTTTATTAAAATTTAAAAGGAATAACTTATAATTAATAGCACTTAATAATAAAATAGTTATAGATTATTTACAAACTCATTTATGAGTATGATTACTACTGGTAACGCCAACTCGTGAACACAAGAAACGAAATTTAAATTCATTCAACATTGAACCAAAACCATTTTACATGACCCCTGATTTGTATTGGACTGTTCTAATAAAGAGATCAAGCGATATCTCGAGTAATACTTATCCGATTTTGATGAAACATACCTCAGTTTAAGCCTAATAAAAAAGGCTACAATACAATGTATTGGTCTTAAGATTATATTAATTCGTTTTAAAGATGTGCGGTAACAAACAGACAGACAGACAGACAGACATTAATTCTAAAAATTGTGGTTTCGTGCTTTTTGACTTTTTTCTAGATTTTGTAGATAATTTTTATCTGAATTTTCGAAAAGAACAGACATTTCGACCTCTACAGTTTTATTATAGTATAGATGAATACATTTGCACGCCACGTTATGGTGCGGCAGAATTACCTGCCTCGGCGGCGCGGCGGTCGCATTACCTGGCTGGCGTGCATGAGGTCGCGGGTTCGATTCCCATTGAGGACAATTTCTGTGATGTTATTTGTGTCCGTTAAATTGATATTTTTAAAGGCCCCCGCTAGTGTGGGAATTGTCTTTTGTAAAAAAAAAATGCTGAAATAAATTTATTGTACCTAACACCTTTTTACCATATTCTAGCAAAAAATATTTGATTAAACTTAGACTGGACTATATTATTATCTATAGATAAACTGCGTGCAGTATTTTTGAAATATTTAATAAAATAAACACAAACACATTGAACAATAATTTAATGTTTTGTGATTGTATTTCCATATTTTATTGTCAGTTTTGTATTTTTTCAATGTTGACAAATAGCAATAATGTGTAAAATGATTTTATAAAGAAAAAAACGTGTTACTTATTATGTTGTCTGCTATATACCTATATATTATTTATTAAATAATTACATAAGTGTGTTATAATTACAGTTATAATAAGATTGTGAGAAAAGGAATGTTATTTAAATTCAATTTATTGTTAGGATTGTATATAGTTTAACTTTAAAAATTGATGTTTGTACGCCAGTATTGGCAAAACAGGGAAAGACTATTTATTTTTGTAACATGTTTTGTACCTGTGATTAACGAATAAAGGTTATTTGTATTTGTATTTATTTACATTTCAAAATACAGCACGCAGTCTGTTGATGTAGTCCAGTCTAAGTTCGAAAGATGGCGCTGTTTAATATTAATTAATTAAATTCAAATATTTTTTAATAGACGGAACCGATTGCAATGAAACAAAAACTAAATGTAACTTCAAGTTACGCTTAATCGTTGTGTATAAAAATCATCTACATTGCTTTCGTACTATTTACGTGATGCTGAAGAAATTTTAGAACACAGATAAACAGACAAACAGACAAAAATTCCAAAAATGCTAGAAATGGGTTCTATTGGTTGTCTTTTAATACCCTGGCTATTTTTTTTGGATTTATTTTTAATGTACAAAAACGACTTTTCTACAGTTTTATTATAATAGATATTTATCATATTAAAGACGTCTGTTCTCAATGAAAGGCTAAGATCTTTTTGAAGTGTGGTAATAATGATGGAAAATTGCAGCTACTGTTTGTGCAAGAAAATAGGAATGTTCTAACGCTTATTAATGTTTTCTGACGGAGCTAAGACTCATTTAATTTTGAAATCGGATGAAAACCCTTTGGTGAGAATGTTCCTTTTTTTAATATTTAGAGCAAAGTGCTCACAGTTTGAAATTTTAACGGATAATATTACCAGTACACTGACGTAGTACTGTGTAATAAGAATGGTTTCATTATGGTTAAACCCTATGAAGGTTTCGTTTTTAGTTTTGATTTTGACTAATGTTGATATTGACGTTTAACCCTTGATTATCCTTTTACATGTTGGCTATTACTTGTGACTAGGATATTTTGATAGGATGTTTTCAGCTTTAAATTTGAAATTGATGACAATGAAACTTAATTGGTAATGATGATGATTATGGCGAATAACGTTGTTGAGTAAAAATAAGGTAAGGTTGAGAACAGAGAATAGTTGATGTCCAATATTATTATGTCTGTAAGTACTATATTGTTACATGTGCTATACTAAATTACAAGTCTGTTGGGTTGTGTGTACCTCTGCTAAAAGCTGATATTTAGCATTATTTTATTGTTGAGTTAAATAATACATGATTCAATTGTATTATTGAATCGTAAGGCATTATTGATTAACTAAGTCAAAGTTACACCTTGTTTGGAAGGTGCGAGTCATGTGTTAATGGATTGGGCATCGTGAGGGTGACCTGAGTCCTGTGTTGATGGATCGGGCTCCGGTAGGGTGGCCCGAGTCCTGTGTTGATGGATCGGGCACCGTGAGGGTGGCATGAGTCCTGTGTTGATGGATCGGGCACCGTGAGGGTGGCCCAAGTCCTATGTTGATGGATCAGGCACCGTGAGGGTGGCATGAGTCCTGTGTCTGTCTTTCGTTTTATGCTCTGCGACAACTATTAATGATAGAACAAAATTATGTTCTACAATATCAAAGAGCATATCAAAATCTACTACTTTTTATAATTTAAAATATGCCGAACAAAGGTTAAAACTTTATCCAAATAATTAATATTGTTATCAAGACTAGTTCAGTATATATAAATTATTTTTTAAATTGTTCAAATCGGGTAATCCATTCAAAAGATATTAAGAATTCAATCTTATTCATAGAAATAGAAAAAATAAACGCTAACTCGCGTATTTGATGTTCACAAAATCTGATTCCAACTTTCACAATATATTTGAAATGTTCACTAAATATTAAGCATGTTTTCAAAGGATTTTGAGAAAGTGGCCCTCAGAGCACATGCACATGTTTTTATAATGGATATGGTTTTGATAACATAAAGAAACGAAAGCGATCTCATAGAATATTATAACTTTCATTTAAATATTCTAATGAATTTAATGTTATGAATGAGGTTGAAAAATCTCCAAAATCAAAGCCATAATAAAAAAGACGCTGTGTTTCTTGCTATGAAAAGGCAAGAATGTAATAAAACTTTTTGTATACCATGTTTTAATGACAAACATTGATTTTAATTTGAGCAAGCTGTGAAAACCGTTCTATCGATATTCTTAAAATTTCTGTTCATTGTCATCAATATTTATTTATCAACATTTAACATTACGAGATCTAAATGAACTCGTATAAATTTTCCAAATAAGGCATTTACGAGATTCTATAGTTCTCGTTAATTTCTTTGGAAAGATTATCAATTAAATATTTCTCCAAACTCTGGGCGGGTCCGCATACTAAAAGATACATTCATTATTTACCTGCTAAAACAAAACAAATACTAATTTAATAAATTATGGAAATATTAAGGTTTAAAAAGAATCCCTCGAACGAGACCTAAAGAGTCTCGTTGCGTTATTACGAAAGAACCAATACGAATACTTTTCGGTCTCGTAACGCTCGTAAGGCTTAGATCCAGGAAGTGCCAGAAATCACTCATTTTCTAATGCACCAAATATACACGAATGGGTAGTGGTGGGATGTACTATCATCGTATGACTAATAGCTAACTTGCCCAGACGGCCACTTTTCTGGTATCCGTTAATGAAAGTACAAAAAAACAGTGGTAACTTCACTCATTTTCTAATGGGTGGTTTTAACATATATTATACACAAGATTGTTAAGAATACATAATCGAAACTGCCAGACACTTTGCATTGGCCGTTTTGCGTAACAGACACTTCAAAGTTCTGAACAAAATTCAGGTAACTTATTTTCTGATGGTTGATTTTAACATAATTGAAACTGCCAGACACTTTGCGACGGCCGTTTTGCGTAACAGACACTTCAAAGTTCCGAAAAAAAAATCATTAATGTCACTCATTTTCTAATGGCTGATTTAAAAACATATTATACACAAGATCGTTAAGAATCCATAATCAAAACTGCCAGACACTTTGCGTCGGACGTTTTGCGTAACAGACACTTCAAAGTTCTGAACAAAATCCAGGTATCTTATTATCTGATGGCTGATTTCAACACATATTATACACAAGATCGTGAAGAACCCATAATCGAAACTGGCAGACACTTTGCGTCGGCCATTTTGTGTAACAAACACTTCAAAGTTCTGAACAAAATTCTGGTAACTTCTTTTCTGATGGCTAATTTTTACACATATTATACACAAAATTGTTAAGAATCCATAATCGAAACTGCCAGACACTTTGCGTCGGCCGTTTTGCGTAACAGACACTTCAAAGTTCTGAACAAAATCAAGGGTGTAATATCCAGTTGTGGAATACTGTCCCAAGTCCTGCTAAGATTGAAGAAAAGCTGGTTTTCATGCACAATATCTTTAAGGAAATTCCTAAGAGCTCCTCTCTGAAGCATATCCCAGGCATGTTCAATAGGATTTAAGTCAGGGGATAGTGCAGACCAGTCTAAAGCTTGGATATCATGCTGTTGTTGTAACCAACTTGTAACGATACGCGCCGTATGTGGACGGGCATTGTCGTGCATTAGCTGGAAATTATGTCCTATTTGCTGTCTGTAGGGCAAGATTAAGGGCTCCAGCTCATCTCGGTATTTTAGAGCAGTCATATTGCCTTGTATCTAAACGAGGTCCGTTCTACAGCCGAAACGAATTCCTGCCCAAACCATAATCGTGCCACCTTGATATGCATGAACTTGTTGTTTGTGCTGCAGTCGATTCCGTCGTCCAGGTTCTCTCCAAACGCGTACTCTTCGCGAATCAGGATAAAATCCAAACCTGGATTCATCAGTGAAAAGCATAAATGACCATTGAGAATGGTTCCAGTTTTCGTGTGCATTAGCCCATTGTAATCTTCTTCCTCGATTGCCTCTCCTTAGAGCTGGTACCAGAAGTGGCCTACGAGCACGGAGTTTGACTTCATGCAGTCGTCTTCTCAAAGTTTGATCGCTTACCAGCAAACCATACTCTCTCTGTAGCCTTTGAACCAATTGCATCGCCGTTACAATTGGTTGACCTCGTGCAGCATTTTGTATGAATCGGTCCTGTACATGTGTTGTAATGCGTTGAGGTCCTCGGTGCCGTTCCACCACTTCTCCCGTGATACGATAACGTGACCAAAGCCTGGACATAACGCCTCTGACTGGTCCTCATGGCTTCTGAAACCGCAATTTGGGTAGCGCCAGCTTGAATCATGCCCACTGCTCTTAACATTTCGTTCCTGGTCAATTGTCTACGTGACATGATCAAATGAACACCGTAGATGCGTTTGACAAAGATTTATATAAATTTATGGAGTTTTAATCAAGTTAGAAGTTCGTGAAGATTTAATTCTTTGGAAGAAATTCAATAAATGCGACTTTCATCTTAAAACAAAACCTTTTATATACAAATTTTAATTTAAAAAACGAACTTAATAATGTTTTTATAATCTGTCATCAATAGTTTTTTTGTAAGGCCAGTACTTTTTAAATTATTTAAAAAAGTTTTAAATATCCCTAGACCATGTTGATGTGTGTATATCATGTTTGTTCAGATACCGATATTGCAGCGATAATGTTGGGAAATATGCATCAATTGAAGAATCATGATTCACATGTGTAAATGTTAACACGTTCAGGACGGGGCCCGATTATGGTTACATATCATTAGGGTTTGCAAGACCTGTTGGTGAACTTCAGTTATGGCCGGCATCAGGTGGAAAGGACCTGTGACACCTTTTGACATTAAAGTCAAATATGTCATCCAGTCGAAAACTTATTTAATTTTTTTTTCCAGAAATGCATTGTTATTTAGTCACTGCATAACAACATTAAACCCGTTTTTGAAAGAATAATAATTAAAGGAGGTAAAATTAGTAATAAAATTATAGGATCTTATACACCTGATCCCGGCTCTAGTGTATGTGATTGCTAGTGATGTCAAGTAAAACAACGATATAATTAAAAAAAAACTTTTTTTTTTAACATCAAAAACAGTAAGCGGTTTATTATAACAATCATGACAATATGTTTGTGTACATTGGGCACAATGAGTCAACACTTTTTTGCTTTTTTGGCAGCTCCTTTACACTAAGTGTTCTTTTTAGTTTATTGTAGCACCCAAAACAACTCCTTCTTTTTGAACCTTTTGTCAAGGAATGCTTATTGGCTTGATCTTCATCCTCGCTTGCATTATCATTAGTTTAGGTTATAGAATATCGCAACGTTTAATTACTATGCACATCACTAGTTAGCTGACCTCTCAGCAAGGGCCGGCTATCGGGTTGTGATGTGGACACAAGGGAGTTATATAAAAACAACTTCAACCATGCTGAGAGTAGATATATCTATCTGTTTATTGAATCATTCTCACTATTTATACAATATTAGGACGTGATATAATAAAATCTTACGTATCTAATACATTATCAATTAACTTAGTTTATCTATAACTATGCTGTCTAATCTACATCTAAAAGGTCTTATACGTTAATGTACGTGATTCTTTGATATCACACTACATCACCCCTCTAAAAGAAAAAAAAAATGGAATTAAATACATTTTACAAGTTACATTTTTTTTTTTATATAAAATTTTAAATAAAATTTTAAGTACATGTTTATAACTTATCTAGAAATATTAGTCTTTGAGTATTACAGTATAACTTAGTCCTGTTTTTATGGACTACGTCTATTTTATTGTTATATCTAATTCTAACATTTGGCGATTCGTCCTTTTCTACTTGAAACGGTCCGTCGTATATACAGTCCAATTTACTGCCCGTTTCGTTTCTTACTAAAATTAAATCGCCTTCTTTATACGTAACAGGATTAATATTTTTGTCATAACAATTTTTCCTATTTATCTTACTCGCTACCAAATTTTCTTTAGCGTCAGCTTGAGCCCTTTTTAATCTTAATCAATCCCTTTTTAATCTCAATTTTTTTTTTTTATATCATAAGTTACAATTAAAATTTTATATAATTGATACAAAAAATAATATATTATAATTCTAAGCACAATAAAAAAAGGTTCTAGAAAAAAAAATCTTGTAAAAATTCGTGACATCACACTCTAACACCAATTCATAGTATTGAGAAGAGGTGGAACTCATTACATAAAAGTTAGTACTTCAAAGTACTATTGAAGGTCATATTTTTATACTTACATTAATATTTTTCATCATAGTCAAATTCCTGCAACTCTTTCACAAATTCGGCTCGCGAAATTTGCAATAAAGAAGATACATAATTATTTAACATAAATCTTTTCATATCATTTTAGTAGTGGCCGGTCCACTACTTTCTTTTGGTTTACCATTTTAATATTTTTTATAATATTTATTCATTATAATTTTCTCATTACATTTCAATATTCATTTTACATTTCAAAATGCACAAGTTCACTCAAATATTCGGCTCGCGATATATTCGATCGTAAATCATGGCATGTAATTCTTTTAAATTACTTTTATTTTTATATTATTTAATTCTCATCTTTTGTCTAACACCACAAGTCTCTAAATTATAGGTAAGATAACGATTTCCACAGGCAGCGGGTGATCAGTCCGATTGTCCTAGGAAATGGTTATTTAACTTACAGTTCCATTTTTTTTTAACACAAAATAACGTTATTAGCTACACATTTTCTAGCAATATGTTAAAATTGTATTCGCATTGCAGCGTAACAATCAAGTCTTATTTGGATGTGAACCAACGCAAGTCGCTTGGCATCCTATTCTTTAGCTACCAACTATCAAAAACATCTCAAAAATATTCATCACTTTACAATATTTTGTTTATAAATTCTCCATATTATTATTAAAAAACGCAACAACGCACAAAACTCACAATTATTTTATTACAATATTTTACTTTTTCTCACTACATTGAGCACAAAATTTCAAAATTATTTCGATCTTTAAATTATTAAGTTCACAATAAAGTCACATTACAAGTCTACAATCAACTTGTGTACAAATTCTTTGCCTTATATGGTTGACAATCTAAACAATACCATCACCACTAAGTTCGAATGTATGTATCGTTGCTAAGTATACCTATATGGAATGGAATGTTATCACATTTCAATTAGGTACACAAAAATATCGTCCAAGCCATAATATAAGTTTATTAGGTATTTATGTCATAATTAATCCATACAATAATATATTATAGTCACTCACATTTTTATGTAATGTGTGGACTGAGGGCCCATTTTTTTTTTGCGGTTTTTTGCAGATTAATCAACAAAAGTGCATAGTTAAAGTTGTTAAAGAGTTTGATAAACGATTATCAGAGTTTGTTAAGACTTCATTCAAAAGATATATCGATTTAAGTGGGTTCCTCAGTTCAAACACAAAATCTCCCATAATTAGATAGGTAATGAATTAAACAACAATTTTTTGGTAAAAATCCTTAGTTAAACATTTGTATAAAAGTATAAAAAGCATTGAAAAGCCTAATATGAGTAGCTAATAAAAAATAACAAACGTTTTAAAAGGTCCCCGAGGGCCCACTTGAATTTATCTCATAATTAATCAATTATAGCATGAACATTAAATATTCCTAAGCCAAACATTTGTTAAAAGGGCAAGGATAAATTTAAAATTAAAGAAAGATCACAAACAGTGATAATTATTGTTATTTTTAAGTTTTTAAGTGGTCCCTCAGTCCACACACTATACAAATGCTAATTGTTAAATATATAATTAAATACAACAATTACGAAAATGGGGAGCCTTTCAGTGCATAGTTAATTTTGTATTTTATCGATCTGTATTTATCTTGTGTCTGGTTTATTTATATTTTTTGTCATTTTAACTGTTTTATTAATTTTCATACTAAGTCTGGTGTGGGGTGTCCACGTTTTAAGAAAACGGCTGTATATTTGTTTTTAATGTCATTTATTATTAATTTAGATATTTATTTATTTATAATTAGGATAACCCACGAAACATACACAAAGTCAATCAAAAATAATACAATATTTAAGTAGCTCAAGCAACAGTGCTGATTCCATTACAAGTTGCCACGGCAAGCAAAACATTACACAATATTAATATTAATCAATTAAATCTAAATTGCAACCTTTTTTTAAATGTAAAAAATAAAACAATAAAATTTGCAATACAGTAAAATTAAAATGTAATAAAATTTTAAGTTTTAGACAAGTGACAGGTTATATTATTAATTAGCTACAATCGTAATACATATCTGTATGTCTATACATATAAATAAAATTGGAGTGTCTGTTTGCAACACGAAATCCACAGTTTTTAAGGTTCCGTACTCAAAGGGTAAAAACGGAACCCCAATTACTAAAGCTCCGCTGTCCGTCCGTCCATCTGTATGTCACGAGGCTGTATCTCCTGAACCATGGCAGTTAGAAAGTTGAAACTTTCACAGATTATGTATTTTAGTTCCCGTTATAGCAACAAATACTAAAAACAAAATAAAATAAATATTTAAGGGTTATTTATTTTATATTGGAAAAATAATTTTTGACAGCTAAGTCACGTCGTAAAATTTTTAAAAGATGAGTCGTGAAGTCATCGCATTCTGGCGCGAAAATAAATAATAATATGGGTAGAATAATAATACATTTTTATTTTATTTTAATTTAAAATTAATACTCGTAACTGAACGAATTCACGATAATCAACAAGCTGACAGTTTACCACAGATTTGAGAGTTCTACTTTCTTTTATATGGTTCTTGTTTTTATGGATTTGAGAGTTACTATATAAATAAATAATTTAGAATAAAACTGTCAATATTTACTGCTATTATAAGAGGTCAGAGTGAAAGTAAAATAAAAAAAATATTTCAAAAGTTATGTAGACTAAATTATTATGTTTTTTAACATTTTTATCAATTTATTATTAACTGCAATACGGGACCATAAGAATTCTATGTCATAATTTTGGAAAATTTAAAGATTAGGTACTTCGTAATATATATTTTTTTAAATCATTAATTTAACAGTAACATGTATTTTTTATTGTTTGTTTACGTTTGCATCAAATAGCACTCAATTCGGTCCGCATACGGCCCAACACAATTACAACTATTTACTTTTATCTCACACTTTATGACTATGCAGAAACTTTAAAACGTAATGTAACATCATTAATGTATGTAATGGTTCTTGATTATCTCTTGACTGCATGGACACTCTACTTGTACGAAAAACATATTTTGTAAATTTTTCGTAAAAGAATTATAAAACCAGTGATAAGATAAATACAGATCGATAAAATACAAAATTAACTATGCACGGAAAGGCTTCCCATTTTCGTAATTGTTGTATTTAATTATATATTTAACAATTAGCATTTGCATAGTGTGTGGACTGAGGGACCACTTAAAAACTTAAAAATAACAATAATTATCACTGTTTGTGATCTTTCTTTAATTTTAAATTTATCCTTGCCCTTTTAACAAATGTTTGGCTTAGGAATATTTAATGTTCATGCTATAATTGATTAATTATGAGATAAATTCAAGTGGGCCCTCGGGGACCTTTTAAAACGTTTGTTATTTTTTATTAGCTACTCATATTAGGCTTTTCAATGCTTTTTATACTTTTATACATGTTTAACTTAGGATTTTTACCAAAAAATTGTTGTTTAATTCATTAGGTACCTATCTAATTATGGGAGATTTTGTGTTTGAACTGAGGGACCCACTTAAAGCGATATATCTTTTGAATGAAGTCTTAACAAACTCTGATAATCGTTTAACAAACTCTTTAACAACTTTAACTATGCACTTTTGTTGATTAATCTACAAAAAGCCGCAGAAAAAAAAATGGGCCCTCAGTCCACACATACATACATTTTTAATTAATTACTTGATAACTAACCACTAAAATAATCCAATTTTGAAATATGTAAAAAAAACTTAAAATAAAATAATATTCACGTTCTAAAACATACTAATTATAACACTAAAATAACACAGAATTTCCTTCTGATATCCAAGTTTATCAATATAACTTGATAAATTCGCACTTGTTATCCGATGCCTTGCGGATCCATTTTTGGCAGGGTCGCCATGTGATGTGGACACAAGGGAGTTATATAAAAACAACTTCAACCATGCTGAGAGTAGATATATCTATCTGTTTATTGAATCATTCTCACTATTTATACAATATTAGGACGTGATATAATAAAATCTTACGTATCTAATACATTATCAATTAACTTAGTTTATCTATAACTATGCTGTCTAATCTACATCTAAAAGGTCTTATCTTATACGTTAATGTACGTGATTCTTTGATATCACACTACAGGGTAATCAAGGAATCAAGGAGGAATCAAGAATCAATCAAGGAAAAACTTTCTTTGCAGGCCGTATCAGGTCTTTAAGACCCGATACAATATTTTTCCTATTATTGCTACTATTTGGCGTCAGAATACTAGGAAAAATATCTATCACACTCTTACTTCAATAAATCCCAAAGAAAACTACCCCGGCCCATGCGATAGCAATAGAAATATCTCCCCGGCCTGCGCGAATAGTTCACTACAGGTGTTTTCGACCCGATGCCGTACTGAACGTGTTAACTGGCACTGGTAACAATCAGAGATATCTGGATATTAGCAGTATCTACAAAAAGTTAAGACCATCATTATGTCTCGAAGTTTACCAGGGTTTCATGCATTTACTGGTTGTGATTATAACCCCGCATTTTTCAAAAAGGGAAAACAAAGGCCGTTAACCATCCTTAAAAAAAATGAAGAATACCAGCAAGCGTTTCTCACTTTTGGCACGTTGATCGATGATATTTAGACGAAGAAGAACGTGTATGTAAAAAAGTGAAGGAATTTATAAGCGATGTTTACAACGTTCCTGGAGTAACTGATGTAAACGCTGCCAGATTTCAACTATTTATTAATAGATATACGTAACGTCAATGAAAAATTTATCCAAAAAAATATGAAAAATTTCGATGCTACCAATTTGCCACCTTGTAAAAGAGAACTTTGGCAACAGTTTCGACGAGCTAATTATATTGCTAGTATTTGGAATAATTCAAGTTCAAAAAATATTAATATTCTGAGCCCCGAAAATAGTGGCTGGAAATTAGAAGATAATAAATATCATTATCCTTGGTTTCATGGAGATCAATTGCTGGATTTTGTCAGTCAGTCGCTGGAGGAAGAATTAGGTAATTTATTTTAGCTTATGATTTTGATGTCTTTTTAGTTTTTAGAGTTTAAAATTTCAAATAATTTAATTTATTTGGTATAACATCGTTATAGCTTATTGACGTTTATATTTTACTTACTTGACCTAAGTTTGTATACATTTATTTGGAAGTTTAGTTTACTTAACCATTGCTGCACTTCCCACTGCTGCATTTCCCAGATGTCAATGTGCATATCATAAGTGATTTATTTTTTTACAATGGAAAACCCTAAAGAAAGTTCTGATGAACAAGATTTGTATATTCAATATCAAGACTGGCTCGATGACGAATTACCTGACTTCAACGACGATGACAACAAAGACTAGAAATTAGTCGAATACTTGCAAATTGTGAAAAAAAATATATAAATATTTGTCATCCCTCAAGTGTACATGCTAAACTTTAACTTTATTAAAATAGTAATAAATTGATCATTAAATTTACGTTTTTTATTTCCATACAATTTTTTTTTCAAAACTTTGAAGTGTATGTTACGCAAAACGGCCGAAGCAAAGTGTCTTGCAGTTTCGATTATGGATTCTTAACGATCTTTTGTAAAATATGTGTTAAAATTAGCCATCAGAAAATAAGTTACCTGAATTTTGTATAAAACTTTGAAGTGTCTGTTACGCAAAACGGCTGACGCAAAGTGACAGGCAGTTTCGATTATGGATTCTTAACGATCTTGTGTATAATATGTGTTAAAATCAGCCATCAGAAAATAAGTTACCTGAATTTTGTTCAGACCTTTGTAGAGTCTGTTACGCAAAACGGCCGACGCAAAGTGTCTGGCAGTTTCGATTATGTATTCTTAACGATCTTGTGTATAATATGTGTTAAAATTAGCCATCAGAAAATAAATTACCTGAATTTTGTTCAGAACTTTGAAGTGTCTGTTACGCAAAACGGCCGACGCAAAGTGTCTTGCTGTTTTGATTATGGATTCTTAACTATCTTGTGTATAATATATGTTAAAACCAGCCATTAGAAAATGAGTGAAGTTACCTTTGTTTTTTTGTACTTTCATTAACGTTTACCAGAAAAGTGGCCGTCTGGGCAAGTTAGCTATTAGTCACACGATGATAGTACATCCCACCACTACCCATTCGTGTATATTTGATGCATTAGAAAATGAGTGACGTCTGGGACTTCCTGGATCTAAGCCTATAGAGACAAGTACTATTCTTCCTTTCCTATCCAAAGTCCTAGAAGCATGTGTACACAAACAGCTTTCCTTTTTTGTCCAGCAAAATAATCTTTTAAGCCCCTTTCAATCTGGTTTCAGACCAGGACATAGTACTGTCTCGGCACTTTTAAAAGTAATCGAGGATATTAGACAGGGTATGGAGGATACAAAAGTCACTGTTTTAATATTCATTGATTTCTGCAACGTGTTTAATACAATTAATCACGACATCCTGCTTGCTATACTCTCCTACAGCATGATCTCCTCAGAAGCACTGGAATGGTTTTCAAGTTATCTTCAGGGACGTCAGCAGTCGGTGCGCAACGATAAATCTCTTTCATGTTGGTGTGACATCGACTCTGGTGTTCCTGAAGGCGGTATTCTTTCACCTTTGCTGTTTTCAATTTTTATTAACCTCATTACCCCTAATCTTCAATGTTCGTATCACCTGTATGCCGATGATCTGCATATTTACGCACAGACTGACGTTGATTCTTTACCATCTGCAGTCAACAAGATTAACCTTGACCTCGAACACATACAAAACTGGTCACAGGAGTATGGATTATCTGTTGTGGATTAAGTGTCAGGCCATTGTTGTCGGAAGTCAGCGCATGTTGGCCAGAACTGACGTATCGTCTCTACCGCCCATTAAATTAAATGGAACAGTAATAGAGCGATGTGCTTCTGTAAAAGATCTTGGATTGTACATCGACACGACTCTGAGTTGGCACACTCAAGTAACGAACCTGTGTAGAAAAGTCACTGGTATCCTGCGAGCCTTTTACCGCTTAAAAAACTTTCTTCCCACGCAAACCAAGGTAATGCTTGTGCAGTCTTTGATTTTCCCTATTATTGACTATGGTGATGTGTGCTACTATGACCTGAATGCAGATCTTCTCAACAAACTCGACCGGCTTCTCAATAACTGCATTCGTTTCATATACAATCTTCGTAAGTACGACCATGTGTCTGCTTCGCGCTCTGAGCTGCAATGGTTACCCATTCGTCAGAGACACAGCTTGCGTGCCCTCACTACTCTCTACTCTTTTCTTACTTCTCCTACTCCCCCGGCCTATTTAACTAACTACTTTCAGTACCTCTGTTCTACTCACCACCGTAATCTGCGATCTTCTAATAATCTTGTTCTATTATGTCCCTCTCACAACACTGACTTCACTCATTCTTCTTTCCCTATCCAATCTATTCTTCTTTGGAATGCCCTGCCTATCGATATCAGGATGTCCACAAGTAGGCAAGTATTTAAGAATAAAGTTCGTCAACTTTTATTAAACAAACCATAGCAAAATTATTGATCAGCTAGTATGTCATTGGACTCTATTTATCTATATATGTATTTATCATTTAAGTATTTGCATATATATATATATATATATAAATATATATATTTATAAGTTATTTATTTGTGTACGTTTATGTTATGTATGTTTATAGTTTATATATTATAAGTAAGATTTACTATGTTTATATTACATTATACTTCATTTTTATATTTCTTTCCTTAATCTGTTTTAACACCTACTACATCTATCTCTGCATCACCCAAGGTTGACTGGAAGAAAATGCCTTAGGCATTAAGTCCGCCTTTATACAAATGTATTTAAAGTGTTAAATAAAAATAAATAAATAACAAGTACTAACAATTTGCTTCCGCAGTGAACGTGTTATTATTTTTTTTTTTTCACAATTACAGAAATCTTTTATTTAATTCCATTAAATAATTAAATAGTTTAGTGAGTAAAAAAAAACAATTAAGAATATAATAAGTAGATTTATATTTTGGTACATTCAAATTATGGGTACGTCACACCCTGCCTCATTCTTGATGTAACTTTTTTTTACATTATGCTCGCCGGGTTAAATTGCTCTACTGAAGGTCGTCCTCCAATACTTTAACTTTATTAGGTACATCATTATTGTACTGCTACTATATAGTTACTTTGTCATTGTCATGGGCGAGGAGTCATTGTGTTCTATGTTAAAACGCTAGTAAGTACAATTAGGGCTATCTATTGTATTGTCATTATAAGACATTTTCAATGGTATTTTATTTTTTATTAGGAATATTGCTAATGTTGTTTACACTATTTTTGTGAGATTGCTAATTTTATTGTTTACCAGTAGGAAGTTATTATTTGTTGTCACAAGCGTTTTTTTTATGTTTATGCAGATGAGATGAAATTACCCAGTTGTTACCACTTGCATTAAAATAGAATCGAATCGAACCACTTAATAAAAGAAAATGAGAGCATAATTTCAAACAACTCTTTTAAAGTTCTTACCGTAAAGAGTCGATCAAGATGGGTCCTTCTTATGCAACAAACATACAGATCAGGTTGTAGGCAACTTATATACTCACGTTTTCTTAATTAGGTACATTAACACATGAACATTAATAACATTAGTTAATATTTTAAAAAGTACCTAATTAAGTTTTATCTCTTTTATTATTATATTTATGTGCCAGTGACTTCGTATGCGTGAAATTGTGATTTGTTAAAAAGTATTTTAAAGTACCTAGGTACTTAATTTTTAATTTGTTTTTGCGATTTCTGGTTTTTGCCGCAGCCTGATGTGATAAGGCTTTAAGGAAAATCTATTGATTTCACGTGTTTAAATGTTTTCAAACGATACTTTAATTATTTTAAAATGGAAAGGTAAATTTTGGAAACATTGAAATCCATTGGAATGGACTAACAACAAAAGTTTTCGATTGGAATCAGTGGTTTTTGAGATTAGCGTTCAAACGAAAACAAAAATATAATACTACTACTGTTCAATCTAAAGATTAGTATAAGTTGGTTGTTATGTTATATTATGCAGTATAATCCGGCCGTTCAGAGAATGCGTTCCTGACACTTATCAGTTAGTCACGACTAGTGATGGACACAACATTATACCGAGTTCGTTACCGTTACTCCAAAATGAACCGCCGCGTTATTTTTATGATTAGATTTAGACCGTTTTAAATTGGCGGAATCATTTAAAATTTATATTTTAGTTCTTTACGTGGAAACAATAAAAGGGAATATTAATATAATAAAATTGTTTTATTTATTATTTTTTACAAAGTTACAATCTGTATTTCTATGGAATAAAGTACATTGAACTAAATGTGCGTACAGAATATTAATCAGACTCCGATTCGCTTGAGGAGGTGGTGTCTTCATCATCATCTTCGCCTACATGTATAATTATATTATTATCAATTACAGAATCAATCCTGATATCTCGGTCAAAATGTTCCATAATCAGGTTTTTAGTCTTTTCGACAACCTTTGCCCAGTCATCTCTTGTGACTTTCCCGCAGGCTTCTTTTAACAGGGTCATCATCTTTTTCGTGCTGAATGGCGGGGAAGTATTGTGGCGGGCGGCGTAACCTTTTATTTGAGCCCAGATTAGCTCAATCGCGTTATATTGGCAATGATACGGTGGAATTCTTAGAACGCGATGACCGTACTCCAAAGCCATTTCATCGATTTCGTATCGCACATTTGCCGCTTTATTTTCTTTCACTAACTTAATTAGCTCTGCTTTTAGCATCTGCATATTTGCGTCAATGCCTTTTGCTTGTAACCAAGCAACCATTTCTTCTTTTTTATTAGCTTGGGTAGGTGGTTTCTGTATTTGAAACGAGTGATAGGAGGCATTATCCATCAATATTACAGAAGGCTCTGGTAGGCTGGGCAAAAGCACGTTCTGGAACCACTCTTTAAATGTACTGGCATTCATTTCCTCGTGGTAGTCATTTGTGGTTTTTGATTGAAATGCCAGTAAAGCGTTCTCCACAAAGCCGTATTTTGCAGTACCTGCGTGGCATATTATCAGACGAGCCCCCTTACCCATTGGTACTTTCGACGTCGACGCTTGTGTATCATCCGTCCAAGAACGGGAAACCGTGTGATTGGCGTTTAGCCATGTCTCGTCAATGAACACGACATTATCCCAGTTATCAATTTTTTTTGCTTCTCTCAAGAAACTTATCCGTTTCAAAATGATGTCGTATCGTTCTAATAAAATTTTTCTTTTGTCTGTTTTTTTATACGAAAAACCAATATCTTTTAAGATTTTCGTTAAAGCAGTTTTACCCCCGCTAAACAGTCCAGCTTCTCTTAACGACGCCAAAAGCTTCATCCTGTTGAGATATTCATTTCTGGAATAGTAACCATATATATGATTTCTGATTGCATCGGCGTCAAAGGTATCAATATCTGTCACGGGTTTAGTTCTACGTTTCTTCTTCGGAGTACGTAAAATATTATCTTCCATGCCAGTAGAGCCGAACTTTTCTTTATTAATATTTGTAATCGTTCGTTTGCTAACTCCAAGCGCCTGAGAGACGCGTTCTTGTACTTTTTCGACAGGAACCAGGGGTCCGCCATTTTGCCGCTCCCGCTCAAAGTAATCTTGCAGCTTGATAATTAACTCACGGGCTCCAGTTTTCAATGTTTGTCCACGTTTAGGCATTATTATGCACCAAAAGTAAAAAGAACGCAATATAAGACACAATCAAAGTCAAATAACAACAGATCGCAAACACTTGAAGAACGTGGTCTATGCGCACGAAACGACAACAGACGACTGTTTCAGCGTCACAAAATGGCGGCCCATAACGCCATTTGGGGTTACCATTTTCAACCTAAATATAAAAATGCTACTTTGTATTGAATGTACTTTTATTTTTATATTTAATAAAAGTTATTCTAAAGTCCATTATTTTCAAATTCTTGAAAAGAAAAACAAAACGTATTATTTTATAAAGTATAACTGTATCGATAAGAACAGATTACGATACTATTATTCACTGTTATTGTTGGCACAGCACTACAAATATAAAGCGCTGACATAACCTTGTAATAGCGCAGTGTAGATTTAGAAAAATATTGTTTACCAAGTTATTTGACACTCAGTTTGACACAACATTATAACATTCATTAATTATTGATATAATAATGTTGTTTTAATGCTCATCAATAGTTAAAACGATAAACAACCAGCAAAAATATTTTTATCGTAACTGCAACGCCATTACAAAGTTACTGCGTCAGTTCAATCGCGACGTGTCAGGAACGCATTCTCTGAACGGCCGAAGTTTAGCAATATATGTAGATTATTATATGTAGTTTTTATGACAAGATTTATATACAGTACACTAATGTTGATGGAACCCACTAGTACCGTTTTTTGATTAGAACCATGTTTAGCAATGGTGGGCGGTCATCTTATTGTATTTTTTCGTTTGTTCAGCTTTATGGTTATTGGTTATGGACATTCTGTCCATGGTGGGCGGAATGTTCAATGCCCCTTTTGCACGTCACTTAAATGTCTTTGGTTGAGGGCCATCCGCCCCACCACAGCCCGCGTAAAGTAGTAACGGTCGTCTGAGACAAACTACTAGTCCTCAACAAAAAAAAAAAAAAAAAACTAAAAACATTTTTGTCCTCGCTGGGTATGCGTGTTTTATTCATATCCCTTACGGCGATTTTTGGGACTGCGGTCCAACTACAAATATACATATAATATTATAAGTATGAATTTTTGTTATAACTTTAACAACAAATTAAACCTCAAATTAAATAACAATTAACTATCTTAGTTAATGCACAAATTAATAGTAAAATGACCAGCGATCACCATATTATACTCACTTGCGCTGTAATAGACCGTAATCTGCCCACAGGAACATTAACTTCCCTTATTTCTGATATTTTGTAAACCATTTTCAAAACAACCAATTTATCAATAAAACAAAAGAAAAGCAAATCACAATACACACTAAAGACTGAATTATTTACTAAATATTACTTAATTATTTTAACGTTAATTTTATTATATGTTTACTGACGCCATTCTTGTTTAAATGAGGAGAATCTAATCCGTCTTATTCGTAAGCAACGTCCAAGATTTACAATTACCTATGTATGCTTAAAAACAGTCGCCTTTTAATACTTTTTTATGAGTTTAAAATGTTAATATGACTCTTCATATTTTGTACTTCAATGCTAAACTTAATAAAAACCTGAAATGTGTGAATTTGTTTAGAAATTTTAATTTTGTTTAGTTAAACAGTTTTACTTTACTTTAGGTCAAAAAAGATTTCAGTCCTTCTGACACAGAGGGTCTAAAATAAAATTAGGTCCTTGAGAAACGTTTATTTACAGGAATATTACATTTAGAGACCTATATTGAGTTAAGTAAAACTTTCTAAAAAATACTAAACATGCCAATATTGGCATTATAAATGTCCATAAGAAATAAGGATTTATGTGTATAAAAATGTAATATAGTTAAGAAACGTAAATGGCTAAAAAAAATGGTAAAAAAAAATAAACGTAACGGCTCGGTTGGAACTATTATATGTATATTATTATATTATTTGTTTATTATGGCGTCATGAACATAGTTACATATTTGCCAGTGTCAAGTGAAATAAGGAATCGGCAGCCAGAGGATCGAAAAAAACCAAAGTTAATTTTAACTACTTTAATTACTTAATACTAAAAATTACAATAAGTGAAGCCTATTCGATGCAAGAATATGGAATGACAATATTAATTTTATATCACATTATTATAACGAATTTGCTGAATCGGCGACTCGTGCGAGAATTGACGTCAATTGCGTTGTGCAATTTGCTGCGTCGCTGATCGGATGTTTTTCTATTACTTATTTCTTATAATTTTGAAATAGCTGCGTCGGTGATATCCCTTTTGATAATTTCAGGGGTTGGCCTTTTATCTCATTGTTATCATTGATGATAGTGAACTCCTCAGTTTTCATGTAGCAATCTATGGTGATGAGATAACTTCCTTGTAGAGTGTTGTAGTTCTTTCTACCGCAGTTTAACTGTACTTTAGTGAGTTTAGGCAATGACAGCACGTAGTGTTGGTCATCCAGTTTTTCTATTGCTTCTCTTGAGAGTGAAATCTTCGTGTGACATGTATCCTGATGACATGTATCCTGCAGATCTTGATTAATGATAAGTTCTTGTATGCAGTCAGGTTCTGTACGGACATGATAGCTTATTTTTCTTTCACAGAGATATATGGTACTGTACTTCAGGCATTCAGCCTCTATGAACACGAATTGTTTCTCATTTGTTGCTATATAGGGAGTGGGAGGAATGCAATATGGGAGCAAGTTGTTTTTCGTTAGGTACAATTGATAGTCTATATAAATCATATAAGTCTCTAGAAACTATTGGAAAGCTATAAATAATTACTATTCTATTTTCGATAAAATAAAATCCTGGTTTGATTAAGTTATAATATTCTCGCAATTCTAAATCTAAGATGTTATCCTTACCCATTATACAGGGTGTCCCAAAACTCGACGTTAATTCGAAACCGGGTGATAAGGCAACTCACGCTGGTTATCAGAAAAATATAAAAAAAAATCTAAGTCGCATGGTTGTAAAGTTATAGGCATTTGAAAAAAAACGCAAAAATTCCCACTTTGTGACAGTCTTTGCCCTCCTGTTGTCACAAATCTTAACTTTTTCCAACTTTTTTTACTGCTGTGTTACCCTGAATAGTGCCTCTTTAAACTCTAATAAATAATTTAAAACCAGCTGGTCTAGTTTTCATATCAATAGGACTTATTTCTTAGAATAAAATTTATAATGAAAAAAATGTCCAGTTTGAACTGACTGTAGTGAAAAAAAAATGTACTACGCGAGTTTGGCAAGTTACGCCAAAAGTTGGCGCATTTAGTAAGGATTCGAAAATGGTATAATACTTGGTAAATTGTCGCTGCTATCATGGACAAAAAAATGCTTTTTAGTAAAATTTAGGAGCCGATTCCAATGCTGAATAAGTACAACCGCTAAGTAGTTGAACCGGAAGGAGTCACCATATCAAGTGAAAAGTAGTAGAAACCGTGGTATTAGTTGAAAGTGTCAAAAAATACCATACCCATCGTATTTTAAAAACACACGAATTTCTCCCGTACCACGTTAGTACTGCGAGTACAATCGTTAGTATCCGGAGACTACCAACATCGAGTAATTTTTCCCGGACAATATTGAAGAGGTATTGAAATAACTCGCTTTTAAAAAACACAGTTTTAGCCTAATAATTTAACATTAAAAAAGACAGCAACATGAACATGCATAATTTGCATGAATGTAATGAGTGTAATTCGTGACTTTTTAAAATTGCGATGGGCTGTGCTTTTTGGCACTTTCAACTAATACCACAGTTTCTACTACTTTTCACTTGATTTGGTGACTCCTTCTGGCTCAACTGCTTAGCCGTTTAACTTATACAGCATTGGAATCGGCTCCGAAATTTTACTAAAAAGCATTTTTTTGTCCATGGTAGCAGCGACAATTTACAAAGTATTATACCATTTTCGAATCCTTACTAAATGCGCCAACTTTTGGCGTAATTTGCCAAACTCGCGTAGTACATTTTTTTTTCACTACAGTCAGTTCAAACTGGCCATTTTTTTCATTATAAATTTTATTCTAAGAAATAAGTCCTATTGATATGAAAACTAGACCAGCTGGTTTTAAATTATTTATTAGAGTTTAAAGAGGCACTATTCAGGGTAACACAGCAGAAAAAAAAGTTGGTAAAAGTTAAGATTTGTGACAACAGGAGGGAAAAGACTGTCACAAAGTGGGAATTTTTGCGTTTTTTTTCAAATGCCTATAACTTTACAACCATGCGACTTGGATTTCTTTATATATTTTTCTGATGACCAGCGTGAGTTGCCTTATCACCCGGTTTCGAATTAACGTCGAGTTTTGGGACACCCTGTATACATTTTCACTTAATTATCATAGAATTTAAAACTTCTATATCGATCATTGAATGATAAGTACTCGACGCTCGAATAAAAGCCATTATATTTTATAATCTAATTATTTCTAACATTAAATCTTCTACGTTATCTATACTATAATAAAACTGTAGAGGTCGAAATGTCTGTTCTTTTCGAAAAATCAGATAAAAATTGCAGTACAAAATCTAGAAATAGTCAAAAAGCACGAAACCTCAATTTTTTGAATTAATGTCTGTCTGTCTGTCTGTGTGTTACCGCACATCTTTAAAACGAATTAATATAATCTTAAGACCAATACATTTAATTGTAGCCTTTTTTATTAGGCTAAAACTGAGGTATGTTTCATCAAAATAGGATAAGTATTACTCGAGATATCGCTTGATCTCTTTATTAGAACAGTCCAATACAAATCAGGGGTCATAAAAAATGGTTTTTGTTCAATGTTGAATGAATTTAAATTTCGTTTCTTATGTTCACGAGATGGCGTTACCAGTATAAAACAAATTAATATAATCTTAAGACCAATACATTGTATTGTAGCCCTTTTTATTGGGCTTAAACTGAGGTATGTTTCATCAAAATCGGATAAGTATTACTCGAGATATCGCTTGATCTCTTTATTAGAACAGTCCAATACAAATCAGGGGTCATGAAAAATGGTTTTGGTTCAATGTTTAATGAATTGAAATTTCGTAGATGATTTTTATAAGTACACAACGATTGAGCGTAACTTGAAGTTACATTTAGTTTTTGTTTCATTGCAATCGGTTCCGTCTATTAAAAGATATTTGAATTTAATTAATTAATATTAAACAGCGCCATCTTTCGAACTTAGACTGGACTACATCAAGAGTTAAGCTGCGTGCTGTATTTTTAAATATAAATAAAGACAAATACTAATAACCCTTATTTGTTAATCACAGGTACAAAACATGTTACAAAAATAATTTTGTCAATACTGGCGTACAAACATCAATTTTTAAAGTTAAACTATATACTTAATCATAAAAATAAATTGAATATAAATAACATTCCTTTTCTCACAATCTTATTATAACTGTAATTATAACACACTTTTTTAATTATTTAATAAATAATAATTATAGGTATATAACAGACAACATAATAAGTAACACGTTTTTTTTATAAAACCATTTTACACATTATTGCTATTTGTCAACATTGAAAAAATACAAAACTGACAATAAAATATAGAAATACAATCACAAAACATTAAATAATTGTTCAATGTGTTTGTGTTTATTTTATTAAGTAATTCAAAAATACTGCACGCAATTTATCTATAGATAAAAATATAGTTCAGTCTAAGTTTAATCAAATATTTTTTGCTAAGTAGAATATGGTAAAAAGGTGTTAGGTACAATAAAGATCTTTCAGCATTTTTTTTTACAAAAGACAAATCCTACACTAGCCTTTAAAAATATCAATTTAACGGACACAAAGAACATCCAGACTAAGGACAATAGTTTGTGGATCACAATTGTCCTCCATGGGAATCGAACGCGCGACCTCATACACGCCAGCCAGGTAATGCGACCGCCGCGCCATCGAGGCAGGAAATTCTGCCGCATCATAACATGGCGTGCAAATGTATTTATTCATAATAAATTAGCTATTATCCGTGTGTGGTGACGGAGTAAGAATACAATATGTCACCTTCCCATCTCATCCCATGGGTGGCGTAAAACCGAATAAGAGACTATCGGTGAATATTATCTTTAAGAAATAAAAATGAAGGAAAACTTGAAATTAAACCCTATACCAATCCGACTGGCCAGCGTGGTATTAGTAGGCCAAGTACTCCTCCGTCACGGGAGGAGGCCCGTCCTTGCAGTGGGACATAATGGGCTGTTATAATGAAATAAGCGATGTCATTTATTCTAACTTACAAATTTGACAACAGATGGCGTTGTGCCTGTGACGTCATGTTCAGTATCACGGTGTTAAGATTTTCCTTGAAAGAATGATGTTCGCTCATGTCTGTCAGTATGAGTTTTGACGCAGTCTTTATAGATCTGTCTTTGTAAAGGTCTGTTTTTAAAACAGTTTTTGATTCGTTCGTTAATATTCTAATTCGTTCGTTATAAGGTTTAAAAAACGATTTTTCTGTACATAATCGAATTGCGAAGGAAGTAACATCCACCACGCGAACGAAGTCGCGGGCACAGCTAGTTAGTAATAATTCCTATTATCTGAGCAAATTTAGCAAATTTAATTAAACTGTAACTTTTGTGAGATTCTGTTTGAATAAGTAATTCTAAAGTAGAATTTATAATTTTCTGGTTGGTAGTTAATTGCTCTAAAACAGTGTTATGTTGGGACATCCATTCTTTACTTAGACTTAAATGATTATTATATTCTAAAGCTAACTTATTATCATTACTTTCTAACGTTCTAATAGCTTCGTCATATTTTAAGGAGTGCGTTACCCTAGCAAGAAAGTATCTTGTAGAGTGATGAGAGTGGTACGTATCGTTCTTGCTAGGTCTACTGAAGATGTGCACGAAATTTGACATTTGTGCGTCCTGGCGTTTTCGAGAAAAATGGAAAAAACGATTCCTGCTAGGGTAACGTTACTCCAGCAAGAAAGTATCTCGTGGAGTGATTTGAGTGGTACCTATCTTTCTTGCTAGGTGTACTGAAGATGTGCACGAAATATGACCTTTGTGCGCCATCAGGTTATTGAGATATTGCATTTCCTGCTGGGGTAACGTTTTGATATATCGTGTTTCTCGATAACCATTATGTGTGCGCCAATATAAAAAATATGCCCATGTACCTCTTAATTTGTGCGTATTTATGGCAGAAAAATAAATGAGTAAATATTAACAGTTTTTGAGTAATTACACTTTGAAAAAAAAACGAAAAACGCTCATAACTCGTAAATGAGTAAACGTATAAGTTCACTGACAACTGTTATTGGTACTTCTTAATGTCTATAAAAACCATACAAAGTCTGCAAAAACGCATGGTTCAGCAATTTCACGCACAATCAAAAAACTGTGTCATAACTTTGACGTAAATGTGCAGAAAAACGGCTCAACCCAAGAAGTTCTGGTATAAACCAATACTTAGAGCATACAGTGAACTATCTAAGTGAAAATTTTCAGCTTGGCAAATTTTATATTTAAGAAGATACAACCAAATATCTAAACACGTAAATAACGCTCGTCTATCCGACTAAATAGGGTTGTATACAAAAAAGCGGCCGATACATACATATTGATGACCTTCTTAACATGAACGTATTAAACGTTAATTGTCATGGTACAGTCAAGTTCAAAACGTTTCTTAGCACTTTCAAGTACATATGCTAATTTTATTATTATTTAAACAATTTGGGGGCTAACTAAAATATAATCGTAAAAACACAGGAATGTTAAATAAAAGAAGTTGATTTGAAAATTATTATAATATTCACTCTAGGTTAAATTATGGCAAGAAATCACAAATCAAATTATCTAACTGAAAACTAGAACACAAATAGTTTAATTGTATTTTTTACTAACATAAAATAACAATAATATAGATAACGAAAAATAAACCTTCAGAAACCAAAACCGACTATCACTGATCAATTTTAACACAATTCAATCAATTTTTCAATTCAATCATTTTTTCAATTTTATCATTTTTCGAGAAACACGATATATCAAAACGTTACCCCAGCAGGAAATGCAATATCTCAATAACCTGATGGCGCACAAAGGTCATATTTCGTGCACATCTTCAGTAGACCTAGCAAGAAAGATAGGTACCACTCAAATCACTCCACGAGATACTTTCTTGCTGGAGTAACGTTACCCTAGCAGGAATCGTTTTTTCAAAAACGCCAGGACGCACAAATGTCAAATTTCGTGCACATCTTCAGTAGACCTAGCAAGAACGATACGTACCACTCTCATCACTCTACGAGATACTTTCTTGCTAGGGTAACGCACTCTATTTTAAGGTATCTTGATAATCTAAATTGCCAGTAATGCTAAGTAAATGCTAAAGGTCAGTAATTACTGACCCAAGGCTATCAATTAATCTAATAGGTTCCAAAGATTTTATTCTATTTGATACTTTAATAAGTTTTTTAGATAGGTAATCAATCTTATATTCATAAAGTATATAAGTTTCATTAGTGAGTTTAGTCTTAAAAGTTTTAAGTTGGGCTTGTACTGAATCTATCTTATCCTCAATATCGGACAATTGTATATATTGTATAAAGGAGTGGTAGTGTGTGGTAAGTCTAGTCGGTCCTAGTTTACCTATATGATGGTCCAGGTCCATCAGCTAAAGCCTCAAGTCTTATCTCTTGAGGGTGCGTCGCGTGGAGTATCAGTAGCAGCAGGATTATATGTATCATCTCTGGTTCCTTAAAGTGAATCTATGTCTTGATTCTCCACTCCATAATTTTGAAATAGCTGCGTCGGTGATATCGCTTAGGGATCCGTATTTAACAAGTGAAATACATTACATTCAGTAAGTAAGAGTATAAGTTTACACATACAAAAAAAAACAACATTAAAAAGTCGATGCTTCACTTTTCATTGTCGTCCAGGAGAACTTCAAGGGAACGCGTATGATGGAGACAGGAACAGCATGATCACGACCCCGCACCAGCTAATTACCTATCACTTGCATATTTAATCATATTTATTTACTGACTATTTACTGACGACGAACAAAACCGCATCTTTTCTGCATCACAAAATCTTCGAAAAATCAATTTGTAAAATACACTTCTCATCAAAAAAATCGAAACAGTTGCAAGTTTGTGTTTTATAAGGATTATCTGAAAAATGTGTATATTTAGGAATATGTGTTATATATAATTTAATAGGGAATTTAATGAGGTTTTCAAATAATGATGTTAATGTTCTAAATTCAAATTCAATTTTCATAGATTTCGTATTTTGTTATCAAGTCGTATTTGCCCTGTACGTAGTTTGACGGAAAATGATAAAATTAGGCACGCAAATGAAAAAAAAGGCTAGAATACGTTTATTTAATAACCCGTATCGCGCACCCAGAGTTCCTCGCTCCTCTTATTACTGCGTCTATGCGATGTTTACCCGCAAAAACCGCCAAGTGGTGGCATTGCTGAATTTTGGACTTAGTCAGGTTATTACGGCTGAAAGATTGCATCTTAGCCTCTCGTCTTTTCATAGAATCTGCAAACGCGATCAAGAGACTGATTTGTTTACGCGCCGTTAGAGATCTGGCAGAAAACAGGTAACTTCTGACCGAGTAGATCGATTTATAGTAACACCTTTCTTACAAAGTCTACGCCTTGATGTCTTTCAACCGCAGCAGCAGCTTCATGATGAACCTATGGTGGCTTTAAGTGACTCTACAATTAGAAGAAGGTTGAAGAAACGTGGACTTGTACCGTACAACCCAGCAAATAGGGGGGAAATACCTGCAGATCATCGAAAAGCGCGCCTTAACTTTTTACGTAATTACCTAAATTGGTCATACATCTAGTGGAGCAAGTTCCTCCTTTCTGATGAGTGCAAAATTGTATTGTATGGTAACGATGGAAGGACTAAGATCTACAGAAGTGATGGAGAACGCTTTGCACCATGCAGGATTAAAAGAAAAGGCCATCCATGGTGGCGGTTTATGGACTGTTTGAGGAGAAATTAGTGGCAACGACAAGACCGAGTTTGTCTTTGTGTTTGGGTCCCGTCTGCCCTTTTTAACAGTCATAGGTACATCGAACAGTATCTTGAACCTCTTGTGATGCCCTATGCACATTTATTTGACCCCGGTTTAGCATTTATGTACGAGGATGCTAGGACAAACACCGCGAGCGTCGTATGAGATTATGTTACTGAAGTCGATATCTCTATTATTGATCGGCCAGCAAGAAGCCCGGACATGAATCCGATTAAACATCTATGGGATGAATAAAAAAGACGATTAGTGTAAAATCATGCCTCAAAAACACTTAGCTAGCTTTAAAATGCAATCCAAGAGGAATGGAATAGAGCGCCACTATTTTTGATCGTGACTCTCATCCGATCGATGAAAAACCGTACAGAAGCAGTAATGAAAGGTCGGGAATGGTATCCGAGTTATTAAATAAACGTTTCCTAGCTTTTTTTTTCATTTACGTGCCTAATTTTATCAATTTCCGTCAAACTACGTATAGGGCAAATACGACTTGTTAAATAAAATACGAAATCAATGAAAATTGAATTTGAATTTAGAACATTAACATCATTGTTTGAAAACCTCATTAAATTCCCTATTAAATGATATATAACACATATTCCTAAATACACACATTTTTCAGATAAACCTTATAAAACACAAACTTGCAACTGTTTCGATTTTTTTGATGAGAAGTGTATAATATACTCGTAAATGACAGCTCAACCTCTCGTCCAGTTGTTTCTTTCTTTAATTCTCCCGGTTGAAACTAATTTAAAATTTAAATAAATTCCCGCGCAAATGAGACCACTTTCATTACAAACTTGATTATTGAATATCAGTGTCACAAATAAAAAAAATTAAATTAAAAATGCACATTTACAATGCAAACGACATAATGTGGCGTAGTGGTTATATAACATGACTGTTACGCAGGTCTCGGGTTCGATTCCTGCTCAATGCAAATCTTTGTGTGCAGGAACATGATTGTTTGCATTGGTCTGGGTGTTTTCTATGTATAATTATGTATGTATTTACAAAAAAAAGTATTTATGTATGTTTATCCGTTGTCTAGTACCCATGGTACAAGCTTTGGGACTAGAGGGTGTTGTGTGAATGTGTGGGGAATGGAATATGTGAGGAATATAAATAAATAATTACTTACTCTCTCAACTCATTAAGTTATAAAAAGTGATTAACTCTTATAACTATGGGCATTACTTAGAAAAACAAAATTTAATTCTTAAATAAAAAAATATTAAATTATTATTAAAAATAACTTGACAATGGCACTTTGTTAAAAACAGACAACATTCTTTAAACTCACAGACAATACCAGTAAAGACCGAGTAAATAACAATTAATAACATTTTATAATTTAAATGAAAACTTAACATACCTAAAACTCAAGCAGACTACAATAATACTATAATTTAAATAAATTATTTCTTTACTAATAAGCAAGTTATAGTTTTATAATAGTTATATTATAAATATGAATAATTTCTGTGATGAAATGCACAATTTTAAAAAAATGTAAAGAGCTTTATTACGAAACAAGTAACATAGTTTAGATATAAATTGGTTCGATAATGACCGTAATTGTTAAAACTGTGGAAACCCCATTAAGTATTTTGACTTATTGATTGATTTGCTTATTTATTATAACTAATATGGCAACAACAAATAACATTAAATAACAATAAATAAATAACTAAAAATTACGAAACAACCATCAACTTCTTCGTCTCACGCGTAGTGCCACCATCATTTCTTCTAAATGCATTTACAAAGCAATCATCGGCAAATATCGTTCTATTCCCTTTATATAACGCCTCAATTTCAGCAAGAGATTTATTCTCAGTCTCAGGCAAAAAAAAGTAGAGATAAATAGTTCCAAGGAAACCGAAGCCTGCGTAGAAGGCAAATGTACCGCTGAGATGGAAACTGTATTCGATGTTGTAGTTCGTTTTGGTTGCTAAGAAGAATATACTGTAGCTGAAAGCAGCTGCCAGTGATGTGGCGATACCGCGACTTCTGTAATCAAAAATAATTAAGTTAGAAATCATTCTCTGTCGTTTTAGAAGCTAGCTAGAAGAAAGTTCGCAGATGCTATTCTACGACATTAAAAGGAGAGAAACTTGATATAAACTTTACAAACCTTTTTTGGTAAAAGTGCTAATTTCAGTCGAAATTATCCCCTGTCACTCAAGGGATCCCTTAAACTAAACTATTCATTCAAAAGACATTGTAAAAAGCTACGAAAGTCTACATGTTTACAAAACTTGAGACTTAATTCTAACCAGGCAGTGCCAGGTGTTTACGCCTGGCAGTAGAACCACCATGGGCTGATGATGAATCTTTTATTTTTTTTCTGTAATATTGTTTATCTATTATCAAGAAAAAGGTCATCTACCTACATTTTTGTGAAATAGTCACTTTTTGTATAAATAGACAATTTTGCATTGATATTTCATAGTGTTAATATTTATAAGTTAATACATACCTGAACGGAAATACTTCGGACAGCAGTACCCAAGGAACACCAAGAGCATTGAAGCATATTAACAGCAAGAACAGCACAACTGGTAAAATCTCCTTCTGATCAGTAAAAGTATCCGTTTCATATGAAAACACACTTGAAGGTAGCTCATTGGAAGCATATATAGAGATAGACAGACATGACCCAGCAGTCGCTAATAATGATCCTAAGATTAATTTTCTTTTACCGATGATTTTGATTATAAATGCCGAGATAATGCTCATTAATATAAATAATGCTCCAACTATAACCTAAAACATAATGAATAACTACTTAGTCAGTTTCTTTTAAAGCACGTCGACCCATTAACCTGGCAGAGCAGGTATTTTCGAGTTCCAAAAAGATAGTAGTTCGGTGTAAGGTCTGCTAACCACGATGTTTATTTGTAACTAGCTGAAGCCCGCGGCTTCGCTCGCATTAAGAAGTACTATTATAAATTAGGCTTATTTTAGTATACACCTTTGAGTTCTATATATAGATAGATGTACCATAAGGATGAGAAGCGAAGGATTATAAGTGAATGATGGTCATGTAATCAGGGCTTGCTAACTGACCAGATTAACTTTTAAAGCCTTCTATCTTTCCTCTTTAGGCCTCAACTGTAACTAACTCCAAAAAGACGGGCAGCGAGAATCGCGGGCGAAGGGGTAAGAACGCGACGCGAGCAATGTGCCCCCGCGCTGTAAAACGAGGCAGAGTTCACTGTCCACCGAAGGCAACGTAGTACGGTGGTTACGTCCTAGTATCAGCTCCTTATGTTCCAGATTTTATTACGAGCACTCCATCAGGTAAGATATGAATACAATATTGCAAATTATTTTAGCACTGACAAAAAAATACTATAAGTACTTACCACTATATTTTTAGGGTCATACTTCATCTGTAAAGCCTTGCACACATTCACCATATTCGGCCGAAATGGCATCACACCACTCATAGTATGAAAAAAGAAATACGCCATAACCAGAATAAAAGGCTTAACAGTCTCCTTAACAAGCAAGATGTGTTTTATCTTCATTAGAGTTCTTTGATAATAACTCTTATTTTCATGCAGACAAGGTTTATTTTCTTTACCCTCAGTCACGCATAGTACACATTGGTGTATTTCTTCGTTATACTGAAGAAGTTCATTAAATTCCTTTTTGACGTCATCTGGTTTTGCCCAACCTCGGAGGCGACAAAGAGAAGATAGAGCTTCTTTCTGACGACCTTTTGAAAGCAGCCATATTGGAGTTTCTGGTACCTGTAACGCAAAAGCGACAACTCAATACAAAATAATGCTTTTTGTTTTGAGATAAATAGACATTTGTCATACATTTCCTTATTTATTTGTTGAGGTACACGACAAATTTTATACTGACTCGCGATCTAACATAATAAAACAATATACATACTTATAATATTCTTCACCTTTTCACAAAACGCCATCTAATCCTTAGGTACCTATTTATTCAATCAATCAATCAACTACCTACTTACTATCTTTCATTAATTTCCATGTAATTTATTTTATATTAAAAAGCCCTTATCAATAATTTTATTTTCTTTCTATAAGTCAACGCGCCTTATCTCATTGACTAAATAATTTTTTCTAAGCAAATTTTTGTTACATTTTTCACAGGCGCTCTAAAACATTTTTTTTGTGTTTTTTACCTGAGATATGTAAATAAAAAAGGAGTAATTAGCAAGTCAAATGCTCTACACGAGACTGAGACTAGACAAACATGCTGCAACACCGACACGTCCCTAAAATTAGCCACATATCTTGGAAAAAAACACGGTACTTTTTTGCTTATTCTTGTATTAAAAACTATGGTATCTCATTTGGTAAAGTGACCTGGCCTACGTAACATTTATAAAAGTACAATGACGTATTTGACATACTTAGTTACCGTGTCTGGAATCTGTTCAAAGTTACTCGTTTCCTTAACTGTCTATATAATATGTAAATAAATCATAATATATACTCACTAAAAGAACTAGCACCATAGTTGCAAGAGGTATACTGAGTGCCACTAAAGCTGCTTGACGCCACGGTAAGATCATCCCAAGAAAATATGCTGCAAACATCCCGGCGGACGTAAAGCCGTTGGTCAAGGTAGTCAGAATACCACGCACAGATGGGTCACTGAAATTGAAATTTTAGGGTTTGGTAATTTCTAATAATTGCAAAAATTATTAAAATATTTTGTTGTATTTTTAAATAAACATCCGATCCAATGTAACCTGTTATGGACTATCTATCTAGCCTGACTATCCACCCGTCGATCTAGCCTGCGGGTAGGTGTGTTGTATTCCCAAAAGTAGCTCCTTTTGGGAGTTCAACACAGACTGGCTGATCTACTAACTAAAGCCCAGGGGGTTTCTTTTCCACCTATTTGTCGGGGAAACGAAGGGCAGTTCCATTACCCGACAGGTGCTGGCTAGGTGCAAGCTCCAAAAAGAAAAATTGGACCACTGGATACTGTACCACTTTGGTCTAACTGATTAGTAAAGGGTTTTATTTTCGAGTTTTTCCTGTTCTTAATAGACCCTTTCTCTACACGATATGTGATGAGGTGGTGATGACCTATTTGAAAATAAAACAATTACTCAATACTCAACCCACCTGATTTCACCCACATAAGTAACCGAAGGTGCTTCCATGACACCTGTTCCAATACCCAGCAAAGCGTTTGCGATGAACAGAGACGGCACATCCCAGGCATAATACATTAGTAACCAAGCTATGACATGAGGTATGTTGACTATGAACAATGCCTTCTTTCGTCCAAAGTAGTCCAGCAATGGTCCTGAGAATATACTGCCGAGAGGCTGGCAAAGAAACGCCATGCTACCTGAAATTGAGAAACAGTATCTTTATTGTTTTGGGTGTCATGTTTGATTTTAGTGCTGAACATTATGGCAACTACAAATAACAAAAATAAATAACTAATAATTACGAAATAACCATCAACTTCTTTGTCTCACGCGTAGTGCCAACATAATTTTTTCTAAAGGCATTTATAAGGCAATCATCAGCAAATATTGTTCTATTTCCTTTATATAACGCCTCAATTTCAGCAAGAGATTTATTCTCAGTCTCAGGTGATATTTTGAGAGAAAAAAAGATAATAAGAAAAAAGTTGTCTCGTTTTCCCGAAAGAACAATAAAATATGTTCGATTTAAAAATAATTGGTATCTGCCTGGATGGCTTCACTAGCATGTTTTAGTTCGAAACGTTGCCTTATCAATAAGGTAAGGCAACGTTTCAACTCCTCCTTTTGCATAACTTCAACTAAGATACGCATTATATTAGGTACAACGTCAACCTTGGTTGTCGTTGAAAACTGAGCGATGCTCTTGTTACGGAGTTATCTGGCATTTATACTGGTAATGCGCTTCATTTTTTTACTTTTCAGCGCACTACTTAATATAACTAATATGGATGGGTCTAACTGATTTCCTTAGTCAGCAACATCCTCAATGCGATGCCCACCGTAGGATACTGTTGCGACGACCGTTTGCAAGAAAACTCATATTTGTGACAGACTCCGAATTTATTTTTGCTGAAGGTAACTTCAACGTTTATCTAAGGCACTAAAATAAGCATAGTTTAAGGATTGATTTAATTTAATTTATTTTTGTTTTAACTTCTTTTCTTCATACTCGTATCTAGGTGAAAGTGTTACCATAAATCTATTAATAGATTGCATTCAGATTACTATGTTATCAAATGCATTTATTGCATTATAACATTATAAGTTATCTGATAAAACGGTAATCGTATAGATATAAACGCAATAAAGGATTATAGACAAGGCCAAGTTTTGTATCGAGTTTAACTTCGTAGTTACATAGTTCAGCACGTGGCTTGGCTAAGCGCGTCTTGTACTTTGAACTTGGGGAGGTCAAGGCTGTACTGTACTCAAGCAAAGAGGGCAGTTCCAAAGATGTTTTCAAAAGGTACTTTAAATGAAAATCATTGACATTAATCCATCAAAGGACTCTAGGCTGTCACACGATTGAAGAATTTTTTATGAATTCTTTGCTTACAAGAACCACTCTACTTTTGGCTTTATTAATATCAAAATTTGCAAAAAACTTACTTCTGAATGTTATAATAAATACATGAAAAATGTTGAAGACAGTATTATTGACAATCCGAAGTATTTTTGGTCGTATATTAAATCACTGAGAGGAGGTACAAGTAAGTACCCTCCTACAATGACTGATGGATTGAATACATCTTCAGAAGGTGATAAAATTTGCGATCTATTCGGGAAGTGCTTTGCTACTGTTTACAGAGAAAATGATCGGATTCTGTTTGGAGAAGACATCGTCGATAGAGGTTCAGATAATAATACAGCTGATTATTTTGGAATCGTAACAGTCAGTAGCAGTTTATTGTTGAAAAAACTAAAAAGCTTAGATATTAACAAAGGTGCTGGCTCTGATAACATTCCGCCAATTTTTATAGTTAAGTGTGCTTTAAATCTATTAGAACCCATTAAGAGTATTTTTGTTAAGTCTTTAGATACCGGTACTTTTCCTATACAATGGAAGTTAGCAAAGGTAGTTCCTATCCATAAGGCTAACGAAAAGCAAGATGTTAGAAATTATAGACCAGTTTCTATACTCCCGGTTATAGGCAAAGTTTTGGAATCAATAGTTTGTGAAAATATGCAAAGTTACTTTAAGAAATACATAACAAACGAACAACATGGTTTTGTAAGAGGTAGGTCTACGTGCACAAATTTAGTAAGTTTTACAGAATACTTGAGGGAAGCAGTCGATAGCAACAAAGAAGTAGACGTAGTTTATACAGATTATAGCAAAGCATTTGATAGGCTCCCTCATAATGTTCTTCTCAGAAAGTTAAATTTTTATGGTTTCACTGGAGTTATTCTGAAATGGATGGAGTCGTATCTTACTGACAGGCTGTTCTATGTTGTTGTTAACGGCTATCAATCTGGATCATATCCGATTTCTTCTGGTGCCCAGGGATCTCACTTAGGACCCATTTTATTTAACATCTTCATTAACGATCTGCCATTATGCTTGCAATATTCAACACCATTTCTTTTTGCCGACGATCTAAAGCTCGTCCGTATAATAAACACTGAAAAAGATATTCAGTGCTTACAAACGGATCTGAACTCATTGCTTTCCTGGAGCGTACATAACGGTCTTGATTTAAATGTAGAAAAGTGTGCACATATAAAATTTTCCAGAAAGCATAATAAGACACCTTCGTCATACGTGTTAGGAACTACCATTTTATCAGAAATGGAAACTATAAGGGATTTAGGGGTAATAATGGATAGCAGACTTACATTTGTTCCTCACATTGAGATGGTAATGAAGAAGTCTTTCAAAATGCTAGGATTTTTAATAAGAAGCAGTAAAAGCTTTCGGAACGCAAAGTCTAAAATAATTTTATTCAACTGCCTAGTCAGAAGTGTTTTGGAGTATGCTGCCGTTGTTTGGCAACCTCATTTTGCAATTCACTCTCTCAGAATAGAGCGCATTCAAAAGAGATTCGTTCGGCACTTATCGTATTCGGTAGGGATGGGTAAGCAGCACGTGAAATATGACATTAGGTTGGATCATTTTAAAATGAAGGAGCTTTGTAAAAGGAGAGATGTAATTGCCTTAATATTTTTATATAAGTTATTAAGAAATATGATCGATTGCCCGGAATTGTTACAAAGGATACGTTTTAGAGTGCCGGTTCACATACCACGTAAGCCAATCACAATGTTGGTGCCTCCATTGCACAGAACAGTGCTGGGCTCAAACTCACCTCTTTGCCGAATGTCCAAATTGTATAATAAATGTAGTCATAATGCGGATATCCACCACGACTCATTAGTATTGTATAATAAAAATATCTGTAGTTGTTTATAAGTTTAATTTAGTGGCACATTACTAAATAAAAATAATTGTGTATGAGCTTATTATGCGTGTGTGTATTTATGTATGTATATATGTGTGTGTATGTATGTATATGTGTTTATGTGTGGGTGTATATATTTATATATACATTATGTATGTTGTGTGTGTGTGTGTGTGTGTATACATTTGTGAAAGTTTGCGTTTTAATATAACTCTGTACCTAATATGTAACACATAGCTCATAATTAGTAGGAATGTGGTGTTTACCTATAAGTAACTAAACATTTAGATTTAAGCTGTTAATTTTTGTGTTTCCTTTATAAAGATTTAATGTATTAGTTGTTGGTAAACCTAATAAATAAAATAAAATAAAATTTAAAAATGCAGCTGCTTATTCAAATAGACAGAGCTGAATAAGTAATAATGATACTTACCAAACCAAGATGCTTCTTTTTTGGTAATAGACAAGCCCTCTTTAGCATCCATAACTTCAGGTAATACCATGGTCACGAAACTTATAGACATGCCTAACCCGATTAGTAGAAAATCCAATGCGAGGCATGCTAGCACCTGAAGATAAAAAGAAAATCAAATTAATTTTATTCTAGACTTAAAACCATATTTACTGAAAATAGCTTTGTGTGTTAAATAAATTTAAAAATTGAAAATTGTAAACTTTGGCTTATGTGTAAAAAATACCACTCGTTTTATATTGTTTGATTTATTTTTAAGAATGAAAATAGCAGAATAGAAGTACAAACCAATGCATAATTTATTTTATTTTAGAAAGAAAGAAAAAAAATTTTTGTTTTGTTGCACACCAGAAAAACATACAATAAATGAATTTAAATATAAAACATAACTGTACACAAAACAGGACCTAACTCAGCTAATTGCTGTAGCGTCATGCGCCATGGACACTACGTACGACAGACACTACTGCGCTGGCCCATAGATTAGGCCCATACATACATTTTACACTCATCAAAGAAAATAAAATGACTCTCTCGCTATGTTCCCAACCGTTACAAGATATTATCGTGTCAGTAATCAGTGTCTATGTTTCCCTTAGTGCACTGAGGCTAGACTTTATAATATAGAAGTACTTATCTCTATTTAGGAATACATAAGTAAAACATAAAAAACCAATAAACTTACCTGAGACAAAATCACTCGTGCACGACTAATAGATCTTTCTTCTATCTTAGCCATTTTAAATGAACAATGATTTAGTTCACAATGAGTACAAAATGTAACGATACTACAGTTTTACTGTAATATTATTTACACTTACTATGTAATATTTGTAATGGATTTATTATTGCATTGTGATAATAATTCTGTAAGTACTGTAATTTCATTGTTAATTTTAAGCAATCCTAGTCGTTACTTTAGTATAACTAACTTTTTGTCTTTTTTATGTAAATGTAGGACACAGCAAAATTACTGTATCGAGTCTGATAGAGATCGCGAATGCAGTCCAGAAATTAAGGCAATGGCTTCACTCCCTCGCCATCACTTTCCTAATCTGACCATACATACCTGTGTACCATATTTATCATGTACACTGGCTGATCCCCAATCAATCAATCAACTAGCCTATTGCAGTCCACTGCTAGACAGGCCTCTCACAGCACGCGCCAAAGAACTCAGTATCTCAAAAGAAGAGAGAGTGTCATTGTGCTATATAAACTAATCAATGAAGAATGACATTCGCCTACATAAATAGTTTATCACTTAAAAACTGACTTTATTTGTTTATTAAGTGTTATATTATGTAAAAAGCTTTATAATAATAATGTATAGTTTCCGTATGAGCTTACAATGTCAATGTTAATGTTATTATTATGAAATAACTTTGATTTTCGTAGGTAACCTTAATTCAATAGTAGTTAGTTTAAAATATGGTTAATGTTTGTTTAATTAATAATGTAATTAAGAATAAGAATAACATGGTTTTAAAGCTTATTGCGCCATATAGGTTATTCTTGTGTAATTTTATAAACACCTGTGGAAGTTTTTCAAGTATTTTCGGACGGGCCTCCTCCCGTGACGGATACTTGGCCTACTAATACCACGCTGGCCAGACGGATTGGTAAAGGGTTTAATTTCAAGTTTTCCTTCTATTTATTTCGCAAAGATAATATTTACGGATAGTCCTTTAGTCGGTTTTTACGACACCCATGGGATGAGATGGGGTGGCGACATATTGTATTCTTACTCCGTCATCACACGGAGAATTGGCTAATATGATGATGAAATAAGAAATCTTCTTAACTAAGCATTGGCTTTTAATATTTTAGTATTTAACCAAATCTTTTTAAAATAAATAATGTAAGTTACAATGTCATGGCACTGAGATAAAATTAAACCAGTATTTTTAAATTCATATAAACTATGTTTATTTATTGATACAGCCTTACGTACCTATATATAATGTGGTTTGTAATGTGATATAGCGGAAGTTGTGTGATATTATATACCGTGGAAAATTTAGTTAGAAAGTGGAAACATGGAGGCCTGAGGTGTAGATAATTTTCTATTATAAATTATTGATTTTAATTGATTTGAAGCAAACATCTAATATTTTAGGAATCAAGTCTTTTGTGAAAAAAACTTCGACAAACATGTACACAATAAACTTTAAGGCTCGAGAAAATATAACTTCGTACTTATAAATAACTAGCTGACCCGTACCCACTTCGTTGGGCAGCGAAAAAAACGCGTCCCTTTTTAAACATATTTCATTACTGCTCCACTCCTATTAGTTATAGCGTGATACTATATGACACTACCACAGCCTATGACACTCCCCGATAAATGGACAATTTAACACAGAAAGAATTTTTAAAATCGGTTTATTAGATCCAGAGATTACCCCCTACAACGTCACAAACTCACAAACACTCAAACTTTACCTCTTTATAATGTAAGGGCCAGATTCAGAGACCGCACTTTGTCTTTACTTTAGTAAAGTCTAGTTATTATCTCTGAATTTGAACAACATTAAAGTAATTTTTCGCATGAAAAAGTTTACTTTCATTATTTATTACTACAAAGTAAACTTTTCATGCGAAAAGATTACTTTAATGTTGTTCAAATTCAGAGATAATAACTAGACTTTGCTAAAGTAAAGTCAAAGTGCGGTCTCTGAATCTGGCCCTTAGTGTAGATTGGCTTGAGGGGAATTAATATCCTTATTTTTGTATGCCTGGTATAGCTACGAGTACCTTCTAGTACCTACTTAAAAGAAGAAAGTCGGGGTATCCTATAAGTACACAGCTTAGACTAGTAATGTTCGTTAAAACTTTGGAACTTACACTTTCGACGAGAAATTCTCTACACTAGTATAAATAAATAAATAATCCCTACACATTCACACAACGTCATCTTATCCCAAACTAAGCAGAGCTTGTACTATGGGTACTAGACAACGGATAAACATACTTCAATACTTTTTTTTTGTAAATACATACATAATATTATAGATAGAAACACTCAAACCAATGCAAACAATCGTGTTCATGCACACAAAGATTTGCATTGAGCGGGAATCAAACCCGAGACCTCTGCGTAGCAGTCATAGTATATAACCACTACTTAGGTACGCCACAGAGGTCTTTAGTACTATTACTATTACTTTTTAGGAACCGTGAGAATAGGTAAACTAGCACAACTCCTCACTAAAAATATTTTCTTACATTATGGAAAAAGTTTATAGGCCGTTTAACTGCCTTTGGCCCACTACCGTTGATCAATGACCCGTTTTCCACTATGAACTGTAAAGTGCCGGAAACGCCTAAACTAAGCATTAGGTACTCAAGCTGTCCTGACTAAAATATACAAGTACTTACAATTTTTATTATATAAACACAATAATAAATCCTTCACAACACAGAAATTATAATTAAAAACACTATTTTCATGTATAATTACATTGTCAACGTGCAAGATTATTACGCCGGTCAATGCCGGGTAACACGATCGATCGAATGGAATGAATCTATAAGACTATAATCTATAACGCACATTTGACCACATTATAATATACATACAAGTCTATCTGATTACTATGCATCCATAAAAATAGTCGTTCACCTCAATTTTTATTATTTAAAAAAGGCCTTAGACGTGTTAAGTCTTAATTTGTTATAGTTTCTTTAGTTCATCGTAATAACTGTTAAATTATGTCCATATGTGTCGTAATAGGCGACTAAGGGTCAGATTCGAAATAAAATGGTACACTTACCTGATTGGCCAACGTGGTATAGTAGGTAAAAACTTCCCAACAAAATTGCACCACAACGTCACAAGAAGTCTCCGATCACTCCGCTATTCCTGGTGGCAGACAAGGTAACTCCAAAGAGTATTTGGGAGTAGCCTGGCTTTCATAAAAAACGGCCCTTGACCCTAACAATACTTACGTTCATACGCTGTGAACAGACGAGAAGATTAAAAAAAAAGACTCCCACAATAATGATCGCCTTTGTCACGAGACTTTACAACTTTACACAAGGCAATAATTTGTGAATCGCACATAGACTGGACGTGTTGGGAGAGGCCTATGTCCAGCAGTGGACTGCAATAGGCCAGTTGATTGATTGATTGATTGATTGATTGATTGATTGATTGATTGACGTAGAATTGTCCTGAGATAGTCTGCGATCTAATGTAAGGCAGCCGGTTCTGCGACCCCCGCACCACGGAGGCAGCTAAATTAATGTAAGGATTTAATATTGTAGCCATCTATATAATATTATGTAAATTATAGTATGTAGACTTGTTGTAATTTAGATGTAAGCAAACATTCGCACACAATTTGTAATTGTTTTTGAAATAAATAAATGAAATGAAATGAATTAAGGAGCTGAAAAATGATGATGATGATGATGATTTAAATCATATTGCAGTTTTATACAATAGCTTACATTACGTCGCTTATACAACTACCGCGGAAGTCAAAAATTGGCCATAATGACCTTTTATATGTCATTGGATAGATCTTTTTGTCGCGCACCTGCATGAAAAATGCCGTGCGATAAAATCCCTTTCAATGCCACGGCATCATTTTAAAGCATAACAATTTATGTCGTATTTCTGTAACAGTACGGTTGAATTTCCATTAGTAAAAATTAAAATCCCTTGCCATGCCGTCCCGGTCTGCGTAGGCCTTAAGCAGGAACGAAATAATCATCAACCAATAGCCATTCGTTAAAATGAATGTGCCATCCTCATCACTGATATCAAACAACCTTATAAAGAGGGCGAAGCTATCAATTTAGATGTATTTTCAATTATATTGATACTTCAGAATTATGTCTCTGATATTATGTCTAGGTATGTTATAACTTTTCTTTAAAATGTTTTTTTTTTATATTTTGTATAAATATTTTGTTATGTACTGTCCATTTTTCAATACCTACTTGATTATCTTTGTAAACAAACACCACATTTTGAAAATTCACTAGTCTTTACATCAATCGCACACTTTAATTTGGATTTAAACTGAAAAGTAGCATTAGACATAGGTATGCAATAGAAAACACATAAAATACTTTGATTGAACCACAATCTTACTTACTTAGATTTTAATAAAAAAAACAATTTTATAATGTACACATCCCACTGCTGGGCAAAGGATTTTCCCCTGTATTGCACATTATGTTTCAATCCATGCCCAGTGATGGCCAGCATTTTTGCGCCCTGTCTCTCATCTCGCCACCACTTACGTGGTCTGCTGCGATGAAGATTTGCTGGTTCTTGACCCACAGCTCGTCAGGCAAACAAAATAAAAATAAATTCGTCATAAAATTCTTTATTGCTATAAACATACCTATTACACATTACATAAGAACTCCTATTTCCTGCGCTAGTAAGAACGGTGTTACAGGAGTTAGTAGTGTCCTCCACTAAGTAACTAATAAACACAAGCTACATGTTTCTAAACTAAAACCACACAAGTTAGATTAACAAATGACAAAAAAAGAAAAAAATATATAATAAAAAGTACATAATGAATAAGAATTACATAACAGCTGTTGTTTATGCTACAGTATAATATACGTTTATATAAAACGTAATAGTACCCATATTAGTTATACGGTGTAAAACAAAGAAAAGGAAAAATATAACACCAAAAAGGGAAAAAATCTCTCCTACAATTTTCAGGTACCGAAGTATTTCCATAACATGAAAGCTTCGAAAAATTATTAAATACATTTGTCATATTATGCGAGTATAATATTATGTCTGTTAATTTGTCATTTTCTTCTGCATTGCCAAGAATAGAATTAAATTTTGTTAAATTAAAAGTTTTCAACTTGTCTAAATAAGCTGTCATATTAAAATTATTGTTGCCACGACGGACACAAATTAGGTAAAAAATAACAGAGTATTTCTAAAATATTTCGCCTATAATTTTTAGGTACCGAAGTATTTCCTTGCCATGAAAGCTGGGAAAAATTATTAAATACATTTGTCATATTATACGAGTATAATATGTCTGTTAATTTGCGAATTTCTTCTTCATTGCCAAGAGTAGAATTAAATTTTGTTAAATTAAAAGTTTTCAACTTGTCTAAATAAGCTGTCATATTGACATTACTGTCGCCATCTTGTTTGTCATTTAGCTTCAACAGTTTGTTTACGAACTCAGTCATTGTAACATTATCTAAACACATTGCCTGGGATATAACTGAAAATAAATAAATGTATTAAATAAAGAAACGTGGTTTTCACACATTGAGAGAATGGATGATCGGAGACTAACAAAATAAGTAGTGCGAATGTGTTAGGTAACGTGCGTCGTTGGTAGGAGACGAGCTAGAAAGGCATACAAGGACATAATATTATGAAAATATTATTATTTGTCCGTGTGGTGACGGAGTAAGAATACAATTTGTCACTACCCCATCTCACCCTATGGGTGTCGTAGAAACCGACTAAGGGACTATCTGTGAATATTACCTTTACTTAGAAAGAAGGAAAACCTGAAATTAAACCCTATAGCAATCCGTCTGGCCAGCGTGGTAATAGTAGGCCAAGTATCCCTCCGCCACGGGAGGAGGCCCGTCCCTGCAGTGGGACATTAATGGGCTGTTATGATGATTATTATTTCATGAACTAAACTGTCATTTTCTTGTCAGTCCGGGCTATTAGTTGACCTACCACCAAGCTCATAAGATGAAAAATGACCTCTAGAATCTCGGTCAGTATTTTGGGAGGCCGGCGCTTCACGGCTAGCAATAGTAAATGTAAAATTATACTTATTAAAAAGTGTAATTCACACACATTTAAAATGCACTTGCTAGGTATAAGCTTGAAATAATAGATCGAACGTAAGAAAGGGTTTATTGATAAAGTGGTTTGTTCAAATTTCGTATTGTCATAACCAGCCAGAATAGAAATAGAAGCCCGCTAGGCTCAATCGTATTATCTTAGCAGCTGGTTAAGTACGCATGACTTTATCGATGTCAATCAAATGTTAATTTTCACGTCGCATTACAGTAACGTTTTTATGTAAGTATCTGTAAATGTATGCATTTCAACCATTAGGTATTTTAATACGACACCATTTTAAACGTATGATTATTTATATTTTTTGGTAAGTATTTTGAGTGTAGGTGAAACAAACATTACGTATTTTAATTTATGGTATTTTAAACGAAGGTGTTTTAATTTTAGGTATTTAGATACGTACACGTTTAGGAGATAATATGAGCAGTTAAATTTTTAATTATTTAATCCTAATTTTTTGTCATAAACCGCATTGGAGAAAACACATGAAAAAACATCGAAATATAAAAAATATCTGCAAGTTATACTTACAAGCCATAATCAGGACGTACGCGAACATTCTCCTGTCTGTTACTTTAGATACAGACAAGTTGAATTAGTGATTACTACTGGCTGTCACCGCAGTATGTATTTACCTACATTAAAAATATTACTAAGTCAACACTTTTGTTAACTAATTATAGATTTAATGTCAAATTAATTAAGAAAGGAATGAGTAATTAATCAAATGAATGCTATAAACATAATTAATTAGTATTGTATTTTATGAGATTATTCAATTTAATTTACAAATTAGACTTTTAATTTTGTTTTTATAGGGAAATTATTAATAGCACATCAAATAAATAATCTCTCATTAATTAATTTTTAACAGTTATCCTTTTTACATCAAATAATTTTTTACATCAAAAAAGCCACTTTTACTGATAATAATGTACTATAGTGTGACCACAGGAGCTGTGCACCTCCTGAGGTATGCGCGCGGCGAGAGGGGGGTGGACATATAGAGTACATCTTATATACTGGTATAGAATAAACAGTCTGTGATGTAGCTACTAGCGACATCTGACGCAATATACTTAAGTTATTTGGCTGGTACGGGTCGCTGCACGAGCGGCTGTAGCAGTTTTCTATTAAAACACAGTCATTTTTAAAACTCCAAGATAGTATTTACATATAGTAACTTTTAAACTATCGCGTTTCATTATTATAAATATTATATAAACGGGATATTAACGCGCATTTAATTTACCTTTATTTTACTTGACGTTTCGGCACAGGTTGCACTGGCCGTGGTCGCAAGCTGACTGGTGATGCAACGTCACAGCTTCGTCTTCGTGATAGATAATATATTATTATCATCTACCCTCGCATCTTGAGATGTTAATCTAAAGTCCCCCTACACACAACACTGACCGTATCGCTGTTCTGTACGTTAACCGACCGTTCAAAATTCAAAAGGTTATCCATATTCCATATCACATAGTGTTTACCGTAAACCTACACACACGGACAGGTATTTACACGCAACGTCTCATCATCACCCGCGACACCTTCAATCTGTGATAACATCATTAAAGAACAGAGCATATTATGATCTCTGTGACCCTGAGCACCTGGGGCGAGAGCTAGACCATGTTCAGGAGGTACTTACGAACAATGGATTTAAGGTTAATACGCGAGAGAGACCAATAAAAAGAGAGAGACATCCTGGAGTGAACAGGCAACCTGCGTACCTACCTTATCTGAAAGGCGTGACAGATAAGATTGGCTCGGTGTTGAGAAACTACTCAATACACACCATTTTCACCCCGGAGGCCAAGGTTAATAGCATAGTACGCTCGCCAAAGGATGTCCTACCTCTGCAATGTCCTGGCGTGTACAAGATTGACTGTAGCTGTGGCAGTTCTTATATTGGGCAAACAAAGCGGACCATTGCTGAAAGGCTCAAAGAGCACATAGCTGCTGTGAAGAACCGACAGACCAACAAGTCAGCTATCGCCGAACACTTGGTGAACGCTGGCGCTAATCACTGGATCGAGTTTCATAAGCCACGGGTAATCTCCACCGATCGCCACCATTACTCAAGACTTGTGCGCGAGGCCATTGAAATCAAAAAGTTCCCTAAAAACTTTAACCGGGATGACGGTTTCAAGTTGTCAGCAACATGGAATCCAGTGATGTCGAAAACAATACCTCCCTTTTTTGAACGGTCGGTTAACGTACAGAACAGCGATACGGTCAGTGTTGTGTGTAGGGGGACTTTAGATTAACATCTCAAGATGCGAGGGTAGATGATAATAATATATTATCTATCACGAAGACGAAGCTGTGACGTTGCATCACCAGTCAGCTTGCGACCACGGCCAGTGCAACCTGTGCCGAAACGTCAAGTAAAATAAAGGTAAATTAAATGCGCGTTAATATCCCGTTTATATAATATTTATAGTATTTACATATAGTTATAGTATATAGTATATTTGACTATATATATAGTTTAGTATATTTGACGACCTCGGTGGCGCGCCGGTAAAGCCAGCGGCTGCCGCGCATGAGGTTGTGGGTTCGATCCCCACGCAGGACAATAATTTGTGAGATCCACAAATTATTGTCCTGAGTCTGGGTGTTGTTATATGTGTCCGTTAATTGATGTTTGTAAAAGTCCCCGCGACACAGGGCATGATCCCTAGTGCGGGAGTTGTCTTTTTTAAAAATAAATAATAAAAAAATAGTTTTAAGCGTAAATAGGAACATTATTTGAGTATTTATAATGTAACTTTGAGAAAAATGACATCTAGCGGAATGTATCAAATACTCTAAGAACATGAAATTCTTAAAGAAAAATATAATGTTCGAATTGTTATGACACTGCCGTCAAAACTCGTGACGGCAGGTAGGTGTTCGTTATGGTAGCATACACAAGAGCTATATCGAGTTGGTTACTATGCCAAAAATTTCTGCATAAATAAAAAAAATAAAAAATCCAATTATTAAGATTAATGATGAGGAATTAGAAATCGTTAACACTACAGTATTCCTTGGAATTACTTTATACAGATTACCCCCTTACTCATAAACGACTCTTAAATTTTAGTTAATTGATTACCTTAAATTCTTACGGTTTTGTTAGGTATAATTTTGATTTTACAAATAATAATCTCGCTAAACAGTGATTAAATTTAAGAGACATTTATGAGTAAGGGGTGAGTTCTTATTTATCACCTGCATATTTTTAATAAAATATGAGTATATTTGGGTTACATTGTGATCAACTAAGTGTAATATTATATTACTGATATGTCTATAAAGTCGTCAAGTTGGTAATTTTTATTAGTTCATTAATCTACATTAAACTAATACTGACTTACGAAGAACAATGTAAACAATGAGTAAAGTAAATCAAAGTGGCACAATTTTTAAAGTTATGGGCGAACTGCAACTTTGATGGGTATGTAATCGTGTTACTGTTTTTCGTAATCTGTCTTAAGTAATAAATTCACTCCATTTGAGATCTAGAGACCTAAAACAGGCATTGTGTACATAGCACATTTTTAGGTTAGATATTCATTGTAAGTAAGAAAAATCGTAGTACGACCATTTCTGTTGATACATTATCAGTTTCATTAGTATAATTCAGTCAAGATTTATCCCAATTTTAATTTGAATTAATTGCTTTATGTCTATATTACGGTTGATATTGATAACTAAACTATGTCACTTTCGCATCGACTGGTCTGTCTACAAAAAATAATTAATTGCAATATTTTATTAAATTTTATATCATTTAGCTCTTAGTAAATCCATGTTAAATGATATCTTGTTGGTTAATATTTAACACTGAATTTTTAGTTAGGTATTGTAGTTATTCTTTACATTCCATTAGAATTATTAAATTTAAAAATAACAGATTTAAAAATAATGAAAAGCTTGAAACTCCTGGTAAACACATGCAAGGCCGGCCAAAGAAAGAAATGTATGTTTCTATATTTCTGCTCTCCCCCACAAAAAACAATTATGTTGTACAGTAAAAAAGAGGTAAAAAACATTTTTCTTCTTTTACCTGTATTTTGTTTCTAGTTATGCCTAAATTTATATTTGTAGGTATAATCATATGTTCAATTTACATAACTTTTGTAAAATTTCGAGTTCCAACCCTCAGAAAATTGCAGATGATAGCTAGAACTGAGATGGATTTTAATTGTAGTGTTGAAGTTCTACGCAAAACTTTAAATGCACCAGGCTTACCTACAAGAAATGCCCTAGTTTTATAAGTGCTCTAATAGTGTAGTTTTATTTGAACATAATTGTTTTGAAAACTATTTTGTCAGACTAAATAGGATTGCTACGTGTAGCACAGTAGCACCCTATTTTGTTTGTCAGGACTTTATAGACAGACTGTACCTACATTTAAAAAAAATAGTTGTTGTAGTTTTAATATTATAGCGTAATGAAATAACTCCAGCCCGGCCCCTAAGAACCACTAATATCTCCGATAATATTAAATCTTGTATTGAAATAAAGTGTTACACAGGCGTTACTTCAGGGTTACATTTCTACTGTATTAACAGAATTACTGTACCTATGTTTTGTAGTTCTCGAGATATTCAAATCACTTGTGAGCATATTATCTGTACCAGTACTATGAATATAAATTAACATGGATTTTTGACATATTCCACTGTGAATTCGCATAAAGCATTTACCTACACTAATTCAGTCAGAATTTCACGCATTATTTTTACGTAAAGAATTTATCAAAAGAAAAGTTCCCTTTCTATCAGAACTATCACGTGTACGCTACCATAACGGACACCTATTTTTTCTTCGTCCCCCACCTCGCCGCGCATACCGCAGGGGGTGCACAGCTCCTGTGGTCACACTATAATAACATTCATCTAAGAACATTTTTTGCTTAAATTCACCATTTTTGAGATATTAGCGAAAAACCTAAAATTGAGACCTTTGCCTCACCCTCCCCCCACCGCCTCACCTCCTAGAGGTCGGGGACTTTTAATATGTTATCTCTCTGAGTACCCTGAATAAGTTTCTGTAGAAATCACTTAGGTTCCCGCTCACGCACTCTATACCCCCTTTGAGTCATTCGTTGACTGGACTATAATATTCCAGTTTCTAGCCCATTCTGAAATTGAATTAGAATTGTTTAAATTCCTTAAAGTTCAAGACTGGTTGGTATATTGTTGTAGAAAAATTGGACTGCAAGTGTATGTTTTTGGTTTGTTTTTTAACAAGTAAAAAACATATTTATACCCAACATATTTACAAAGTAACTCCCGCACTAGCCGTCAAGCCGTGTGTCGCGGGGACTTTTACAAACATGAAATAAACAGACGCAAGTACATTCAAACTGATAAGTTACGGATCGCAGAAATAATTGTTATGCGTAGGAGATTCGAACCCACGACTTTATGCAGCTACGTAACGTGGTTTCCCTTCTAACAAGTATATTCAAATTATTATTCTTCAATGTATTAATTATGTATTTTAAAAAAGTAGGTTCAACAAAAAATACTCTTTTTAGCTAAGTGAATTACTGTTGATTTCAATTGGTTCAGTAGTTAATAACAAAATAATGTCCCGATATAGTTGAAATTTTTGGTTTGAAGACAAATCATATTTGTGCATTTTTGTTTATGTGGCTCCTTCTCGGTACCAACCCTTTGCATCCTTAAAAACACTTTGCCGCTCATTATAAATTCTAAAGAAAGGAAACTTTATAAGCGCCATCTATATATCATCATAATAAGCAACTAGTTAGCGTCACTAGATTGTTGGTGATAGAGTTTTGCTACTCGACGAGAGATGGCGCGTTGTGTAATTATTAATTTGTCAACACGGCCTTATTCTAAATTTTGGCAATACCTAGTAAAAAAGATTAAATGTACGAAAAAGAAATTGTTTTTATCCAGGATTGCCATCCTATCCATTCCCAAGATTAGGAGAACTGCTTCGGACTAAGTGCAGCAAAACCCCAATGACAAGTAACAATTAGATATTGACTCATAATTCAGTATTTCGGTTATTTTAATAACTTTCTGAGTGCTATTCCAGAGATTTGACAGATTATTAGGAATGTTACGAATTTTCCTTCCGTATACTATATAGCAATGTGACACGAGTTCTAAATCTCTTCACTTTGTAATGTATTCACACGTTTGTACACAACGCCATCTAGTCCCAAACTAATCAGAGCTTGTACTATGGGTACTAGACAACGGATAAACATACTTAAATACTTTTTTTATGTAAATACATAAATATTATTATATTACGACCTCGGTGGCGCGACGGTAGCGCAAGCGGCTGCCGTGCAAGAGGTTGTGGGTTCGATCCCCACGCAGGACAATAATTTGTGAGATCCACAAATTATTGTCTTGGTCTGGGTGTCCTTTGTGTCCGTTAATTGATGTTTGTAAAAAGGTCCCCGCGACACAGGGCATGATCCCTGGAGTGCGGTGCGGTGCGGTGCGGGAGTTGTCTTTTATATAAAATAAAGAAATAAAAAAAGAAAATTATACCTACATAGAAAACACACAGACCAATGCAAATAATCATGTTCATGCACACAAAGATTTCCATTGAGCGGGAATCAAACCCGAGACCTCAGCGTAGCAGTCATGTTAAATAACCACTAAACCAGAGAAGTCGTCAAAATGCGCATAGAAAAGTAAAATTTTGATCTTGACCCTCTGTCTTGAAGGTTTGACTTAGGTTTTGCATCAAGTATAGTTGCTCACACTGACCTGCTGAAATTCTCTCGCCGAAGGGTTTGATGTTTTCCACATTTATGTGTTAAAATACAGTTAATAAGGATAAAAAGAAAACCAAGTAAATTCAAGAGACTAGTGTATTTTTCAAAATTCTTATTATCTAAGTAAACCACAAAAGCCAAGACTGTTAAGCGTTACATTATATTATTATTACTTATATAAACAAATACAGACGGAGTCTTGTGCAATAAATTAAAAATAACAATTTAAATTAATACTCGCTGAAGAAGTTTATCAAAATTTCCTTCCTCCATTTTAGTAAGTAGTCTTTATTACATAGGCAAAACTTTTAAATTACAATCAGCAAATTTTGGCCTTACAACTTTAGAAAATATCCGTAACAACCGATTCAAATGTTTCTGCCCTACTTTTAAATATCTGCATGTCAATTCTCGTACCTAATAATTCGGTTAACTTAACTTTTAGTTGTCACGTTGCAATTCAATTGTAATCTTCTGTAGTCGTGTTAAAGTTTTATTTAGAGTGTGACAATTTGACAACTAAAAGTTAACTTAACCAAATTTTTAGGTAGGAGAACATGCAGGTTACGCTTACATTATTTCTACACATACATGCGCTTTAAATTTATTCATATAAAAGGTATTATTAGGATAGACGGTGCCTAAAAAAGTGCAGACCTCAAAGAAACCATGCATACATACCATGACGATGAAACTATTGTGTGACGTTGTTCACAAAGAGGAGTGGTCAAATGACCCCTAATATCCCCTTTCAAGTGTATGGGGATAATGCATTTTTGCTTGTTTGAGGTCTATCTTTGAAATAAATAATTATACAATATTATTGTTAGAAAGCAAGTACTTTAAAGCTTAAATAAATAAAAGCTATTTAAATTAATTCTTACATTAAAGGTCATTTTACTTACTAAACAATTGAACAAAGGCAGTGCTTTAATTTTGTTATAATTACCCATTTTAAATATTAACCCCCTTACTTATAAAAAGTCTTTAAAATTTAATCACTGTTTAGCGAGTTTTTTGTTAGCAAAACCAACCTTATGCCAAACAAAACCGTAAAAAATTAAGGTAATCAATTAACTAAAATTTAAGTTGCGTTTATGAGTAAGGGGGAAAGAGTTTAAAGTAAATTATTTCAGCTTTAAGATACAAAATTTTAAATGAAGATGTATATTTATAAATTTATTTTTCAGTCAATCATTAGACATACACAAAGGGCAAATTCATCCACAATAATAATTCATACAATGATAACATTTTTTGCCTCTAATACTTATAGAAATATTTTGTGATAACAACACTGAAATCAGTATAATACGTACGAGTACATTTAAAATGAACACAGTAATTGGTAGATCTGTGCTTTATTGATCATCTAATAACTATTAAATGCAATCTAAAATAAGGCCTATTTATTTATACATTACAAAATTTAATCAATAACTGGACCAAGTAGTAAAGTTTCTGCTATTCGCCGTAAGATGGCAATGATCTAACAAAACGAAATTAGTACAAAGCAACGCTATTGATACAAGTGGTCTAGAATAAATAGATTATAATGAAATTGCATTTTTATATTCGATATTTGATAGTTACAATTAAAATCATGTCTCGAGCAGAAATAGTGTTTGACTAGAAAATTTTCAATAAGAAATTCTTAATCAGAAGTTTTTCTGTATTGAAAGTAGAGTAATTGAACATCATTTTAACATAAAAATTATTGTAAATGAAGAAGGTACCGTTCCAGATAAAAACCAGAGCGATCTTTATTTCTGATTTTAAAGTGTGTTTTACAATAAAAGGATCTTTAATCAACTTTGCTAAACACACAACATTCATAAATTATTCCTTGACAAAATAATATTTACACTAAACATACTTGATCCAGTATTGTGTACAAGTACAAGAGTTTAGAGTACAAGTACTTTTTATTAAAAAAATATTAAGTAAGTAAACTATTTATTTTTAATGTCAAAAATTTAGAAAAAAAAACTGCATCATACAATGTCCCATTCGTTTGGTATTTAGCATTCCAATTATAAATTTATGCACAGAAAGTTATAAAGGCGGACATAATGCCACACGCATTCTCTACCTGTCAACCGATACGCGGAGACTGAGAAAACAAATGAGGTGAAATTAAAAAGAATAACTGGTGCATACTATATAGACAAAAGAATATTTTTCGCAATTATGAAAAATAAAAAGTTTAAATATTAGAACTCACGAAAAAATTTATGTAGGCTTATAGACGCCTCTTTGCTTTTACTATTATATAGAGAGAATTATAGAGGTATCATTTGGTTAAAGTACTTGAACTCATTCCTAAGAATAATTAATTATGATTAAAAATATCTTAAAACTACAAGAAAATTACTAAATCTTAATTCAGAGTATTACATATTTTACCATTCTTCTCGGATCTTCGTACCATTAGCAATCAGTTTTTATTTTTTTTTATTATTAAAACAATATATCAAATCACAATTATATAGGTTTGTGCATCTTCTGAGCTAGAAAGAGATCGTTATAAAAAAAATAAAATCTAGATTTCGACGAAGCATCAAATATAAAGTGTTAATTTTTTTTTCTTTAATTTTTGCTCAGGCAATATTAATATGCATGCTTCCAATTTTGATCAGTCTAAATTCGAAGTCAACTCATGGGCGTAAAACAAAGTTAGGCACAGAAATCAATCTAGGTATCTACTTAACCGCTCAAGCAGACATAGGCTTTGTTACTATACTAACTACAGCGAGCGGCGATCGTTCTTATTAAAATGAAGTGCATGAATGGCATTGAATTCTATACCTACCTGTTTTACGGTACCTACGTTAGGAGAGTTCCAAAAAATGTTTATTCATCAAATTTACATAAAGCTCTTTTTTGACATTTACCTAAACACGTTACTAAGATCCCTACCGAATAAGCTTTTTAAATAGCACTTCTCCACCCAATCTTAGTAAATTTTAAAATACTTTTCATTAAAACCTTAACCCTAATAATCTACAAATTTTAATCCAAATAAAAATCTGGTACGAAGAATGCTACCTAATACATAAACAGCCTCTTACTTACAACCTCTTTATAGCTTACTTCTATCACAATAAGAAGTTATTATTAGGGGGCCGGACCCGTGCTCCACCTAGGATCTCCACCTGGGTGAAGCACGGGACCTTACAAGGTCCCGTGCTCCAACTGATGACTTTATTGTACAGTGAATGAGTAAATTGTTTTACATATTAAAAAGATCTAAAACAATTCTGTAAGAGGAGTGAATTTATATGTAGAATAATAAGTATAATGTTATTTTTATTTTAATAAAACTGTTTTTAGCTTATGTGATGCACAGAGTAGTTTGAGTATTTATACCTTATACAATCCTTTTTAGTGCATAAAATAACGAAAACTAAATTTTTCGTACCAGTTTCGGTTCAGTTTGGTTTAATAAAAAGGTGTTACAATCTTGGCATCAAAACCAAAATTTACACACGCATTGTACGACTATGTACCAACCTACCTCTAGTGCCCCATGATCGTATTGCAGAAGGATGGCAATATATTTTGTCAAAAAAGAAATATTTCTCAAAATGCGAAGATGAGGAAATTTATGCAATATTTTGAAAAAAAATATATGAGTAAAAAGGTAGTCCCTTTCTTCTCCGAATATCGATCGTCCGAAAATCATAATCCCAAACAAGTTTACTATAATCATCACTTTCCATAATGTTCGCGTATACGAAATCGTATATTACCTAATCGTCTTTACCTATAATACTTGTGTGTCATAAAATGGGGTTCTATAATTATTACATATCCTATTTTATCTTGCTATAAAGTCACATGTCCTAAAAAAAATATTAGGGCAAAAGTCAGAAACAGTTGGTTAGGTTAGGTTAGTATGGTGACCACAACGCGAAGAAGAAACCATCAGAAACATTTTTTTTATGTAAAAAAAATATAGTATTTATGTTTTTTAAATATTATAAATTGTGATGGTTATAGCAAAAAAAAATAGGTTATGTTATGTTTAGGGATTTAGGTTTTCGGACAAGTGTTATTATAAGACATGAATTTAGGGCTAGCTACCATTCGCACACATGATGATTCGGACACAAAATGTTATGACACCTTAGATTATGGATAAAAAAATTATGAGACAAAATAGAGAACCAAGTAAAAATGTAGATGAGTGGTGTGTATTCAACTAGAGGCACCTTACCAATGAGTTAAAACTTCAAGCATAATAAAGAGTTCAAAAAACCTTTTGTTACTTTGAATAAACTGTTAACAGTAATATCGCAAAATACAGATTCTTTAGGCTCATCGGTAACGAAACGACGCAAAGAATACTGCGAAAAAGACTTTTTTATTTTAAATGCGCAAAAGCAATTGATTCACAATGAAATTTCGTTCCCCCTTTTTTTTAGAAAAAATGTGTTAAATTAAATCGAGTCCGGACCCGTGCTCCACCTAGGTTCTCCACCTGGGTGAAGCACGGCACCTTACTAGGTCCCGTGCTCCAACTGATGATAAGTACAGTCAAGTAATTAAGAAAAATACACAATATAGGTAATCAATATGATTTAATTTAACACATTTTTTCTAAAAAAAAGGGGGAACGAAATTTCATTGTGAATCAATTGCTTTTGCGCATTTAAAATAAAAAAGTCTTTTTCGCAGTATTCTTTGCGTCGTTTCGTTACCGATGAGCCTAAAGAATCTGTATTTTGCGATATTACTGTTAACAGTTTATTCAAAGTAACAAAAGGTTTTTTGAACTCTTTATTATGCTTGAAGTTTTAACTCATTGGTAAGGTGCCTCTAGTTGAATACACACCACTCATCTACATTTTTACTTGGTTCTCTATTTTGTCTCATAATTTTTTTATCCATAATCTAAGGTGTCATAACATTTTGTGTCCGAATCATCATGTGTGCGAATGGTAGCTAGCCCTAAATTCATGTCTTATAATAACACTTGTCCGAAAACCTAAATCCCTAAACATAACATAACCTATTTTTTTTTGCTATAACCATCACAATTTATAATATTTAAAAAACATAAATACTATATTTTTTTTACATAAAAAAAATGTTTCTGATGGTTTCTTCTTCGCGTTGTGGTCACCATACTAACCTAACCTAACCAACTGTTTCTGACTTTTGCCCTAATATTTTTTTTAGGACATGTGACTTTATAGCAAGATAAAATAGGATATGTAATAATTATAGAACCCCATTTTATGACACACAAGTATTATAGGTAAAGACGATTAGGTAATATACGATTTCGTATACGCGAACATTATGGAAAGTGATGATTATAGTAAACTTGTTTGGGATTATGATTTTCGGACGATCGATATTCGGAGAAGAAAGGGACTACCTTTTTACTCATATATTTTTTTTCAAAATATTGCATAAATTTCCTCATCTTCGCATTTTGAGAAATATTTCTTTTTTGACAAAATATATTGCCATCCTTCTGCAATACGATCATGGGGCACTAGAGGTAGGTTGGTACATAGTCGTACAATGCGTGTGTAAATTTTGGTTTTGATGCCAAGATTGTAACACCTTTTTATTAAACCAAACTGAACCGAAACTGGTACGAAAAATTTAGTTTTCGTTATTTTATGCACTAAAAAGGATTGTATAAGGTATAAATACTCAAACTACTCTGTGCATCACATAAGCTAAAAACAGTTTTATTAAAATAAAAATAACATTATACTTATTATTCTACATATAAATTCACTCCTCTTACAGAATTGTTTTAGATCTTTTTAATATGTAAAACAATTTACTCATTCACTGTACAATAAAGTCATCAGTTGGAGCACGGGACCTTGTAAGGTCCCGTGCTTCACCCAGGTGGAGATCCTAGGTGGAGCACGGGTCCGGCCCCATTAAAGGGGTAAATCATATTGATTACCTATATTGTGTATTTTTCTTAATTACTTGACTGTACTTATCATCAGTTGGAGCACGGGACCTAGTAAGGTGCCGTGCTTCACCCAGGTGGAGAACCTAGGTGGAGCACGGGTCCGGACTCATTATTAGCCACAACATATTTACTTAAGACACTGCATTATTCATTATTGCTGTCCAGAAGTGAAAATTATCTACTAAAAAGACTTACAAAAGCAACAACAGTATAGACACGAAGTATTCCTATTAGTATCAAGTTCTTTTCTAATGAATACTCCTAAATAATTTGATCACAATATTCATAATGTCTTATGAAATTACTTTCTCACTGGTCTATAATATACAGACATCTAAGTAAAGATAAAAAGCTAAATAACAACTGACATGTTTTTTAAGTAAAACACGGTCATACAATGTTTCGAATACAGACACTTAAATAGCATAACAACATCATTCATTCACTCATTTATGTTCACGAAGATTCAAAAAAGTATTTATGCTGTAGGTTCCACTTTTATAGGTGTGATATTTTCTGTGTTCGGAATTTGAATTTGTGGCGTATGTAGCCGAACATGTTCAATATAGCGTTTTCTATTCTCTGGGTTGTTCATGATGGCTGCCACAAACTCTGATGTTTCTTTTTTTAATGCAATGATCTTTTGTTGAATCAGTCTGTTCTTTTGCATTAATGCTACCGTTTTCCATGCTAATTCTAATATCACCCTGTTTTGGGCAATTTTGTCCACCGTTGGAGGACTTGGGGCTCTGTTGTTCTCCTCACTCGCTGCTCGCGCTAAACGTTGGAGTCTCTCCAAACGTCTCGCTTCCCGCAGACGAGTTAGCTGAGATCCTGTAAAGAAAGAAAATACTAATAAAACAGTGTACGGTATATTATTTGTATCTTATCTTAATATTCTTATTTTCGGGTGAAGTCGGATGCTTCAAGTAGCCAGAAAGTAGTTTCAGAATTTATTCAAGTTTACAATTTTGCTAGAGACTAGCCTACTAATACCACGCTTGCCAAACGGGTTAGTAACGAGATTTGTGTTAGAGATAACGTTGCCTTGGTTAGATTTTAACTACACCGATAGCATGAGACACCATGCCACGCATGCAATTTTATTTACGGGAGGGTACACATAAGACAAGTAATTCTATTATTCTATATTTAAACAGTAAGTAAATCATAAACTAATCCAAAAAATTAACGTTTTTCTAACGAATTCCTAAGCATTCAATATTCAAACAATGTATGATTATTCAAACGTCGAAGTGCACAAATAGTTTGAATGTAATGCGTGGCTGTACAGGATGAAGTCGAGTGCCTTGACCTACTCGGTCGAATAAACTTATACACGTCGTCGTCGCTCGGTTCAATAGCTAAGTAAAGATTTATAACTACAAAATCTAAGTTATTTTAAAATATTTTGAAACGAAATATAATATTAATAATTTGATTATTCTTGCTTGTAAATAAGTTTAAAAAATGTATAAGTTCTTACTTTGTCTGACATGCTGCAACCTTTTTACCGCAATAGAGTATTCATTAACATAATTAATTATTTAATTTGAAACCATTTCCCGATATTAAGATGCTTAGCCAAATAAACAAACTCTCCCTCCGTGTAACATTATTTCTATTTCATAATAAAAATGGCTGAATCCAAGTTTACAATTTCCTTTGACACGTGCTGTGAAGCCTCAACAAAACGTCATGGGATCCCCTTTTTATACCTCTTGGTTTCCCCATAGCGATGTGTGACATACACCCTCTCTGGCGTAATCTTTGTTACTCGAGATTTCGGGTTTGATTCCCGCTAAATAAAAGGCTTGTATAGGTAAAAATTAATGCTTTTTCGGTCTGGTTGATTTCTATGTATAAAATGTATTTCCAAAAGTTGTACATAAGTATGTTTATTAGTTAGTGGTAGTCAAATAGGTACCCGTAGTTAAACTCTGCTTAGTTTGGGACTGGATAGCGTTGTGTGTGTATCTATGTATTCACGTTTGTTATACTCGTGTATTTTCAGAACTCATTGATATAAAAAGGCGACTAATAGAAAGTTTGTACTTAGTTAGATATTATCGCTACAAAAACAGTCTGTTGGCTTTCACTTATGCCCATAGGATGAAAAAGAGTTACGACACTATGTCGTATTCTTACTCAGACTAGACACAAAAAAGAGTTTTCACATTTATTCAAATATACTTATACATATAATAATTTAACATTATTAAGTACTTATTTAAATACCGAAAATGAATAATTCAATATCATTGATAACAATTATTACCGAAAACAGCTGTCACAAAGAAATCTATATAAATAATACCAGCTAAACTAATATTATCCAACATGAAAAAAAAATCGACTGAACGAACTTCACTTGCAGTAAGTCACGTTACTATTCAGCGTGCGTTCAAAAAAAAATACAACCGAATTGAGAACCTCCTCTTTTTTGAAGTCGGTTGAAAACCCGCCAACAAAAACAGATCCGCGTGCAATGTCCACGTGACCCGTGCGCCCGTGGATGAGAACCAATTTTAATATTGCACATCGAAATTGGAATGCACTTTTAAGGGCTTACAACGGGCATGTAAAATTGAGATTGAATATTTTGTTTTTGAATTTGTTTATTTGATGTTACGTCATTCTTTGTGGTGTTGGATTAATATTACGTAATGACACCACCCCTTCTCATTAGATAAGTAGGTACCTTTTACAAAAACCGGCTAAAACATGTGGGTATAGGTACTTAAAGACAAAATTCCTATGATAAAAAATCCTGTCATGATCCGTTTGGCCAGGCAGGGCCAGGGTGGTATTATGTACTAAGCCAAACTTGCTTAAAAAGAGGGGCATCTCTACAATTGGACTTTTAAAGTCTATTATGCTGACTAATAATAAAACAATAAACTTATGTGGTAACAGAGTAAAATTACAAAATTTTAGTTCTGTGCCTAGTCTTTGAGTGTGTGTTTTAAACGGTCAATAAATAAAGGCTAAGCAGATTTTGATCTTCTAAAATATAGAGTTTGTTGAAACTAGAATCCAATGTGGCCAGCATTTTTATAGGTATTAAATCAAGCTATCTACCTACGAAAAAGGTTTCAGCAATGATAATAATAAGAAGAAGAAATACCGATGACAAATAAAACCTCTTTGAGTCACGTTTACAGGCTGTGTGAGTTTTCAATAATTTGCATTATTTAATAAAAAATAGAACTTTGTGAATTAACTGCGGAATTAATTAAATTTTGTTGACGATGATTTGAATAACTAAATATGTTGTTTTTCCGTGTAATCTTATAAAATTTCAACGAAAACAAAATACGAGCCACCACTAGAACGAACTTACTTTGGATTCGGAATTTGAATTTTTAAAGAGCTATGATTATAAATATGGCGCTGATGAAACAGATTTATTTTTTATTAACCTAAAACATGATACTAAATAAGAGTGCTAAAGTCCTCTATTTTACTCTGCCCTACTGATACCTTAAAACTAAACCATTTTATATTAAATAGACATACAATGCATGTAGGACATTGAGGCAGGTACTTAAATAATAACAACTTGGAATTTACCCAACCGGTTCGGGACCATAAAGCTTTTTAGTTTATTTTCTTACTCTTTTTATTCATTGTAACTTACCTACATTAATTCAAATAATATTTCTATGCATCGAATGCATTATGTTCATAATTATTGAAGTAAATATAAACTCTGCTTTGATAACGGTTGGCATTCAACAGAATGCGGCGACACCACGTGACACTAAGATGACGTAATCACAATACGGGTTAACGAACTTTCCATCCGCGCGGCAATGCTTGCCAATAATAGCAAACGCACTATTGGATTATACGCTTTATTACAGTTACTATTAAAGTATATAATTGTATGTAGTAAGTTCGTAGTAAACGTTAGGATAGGTTGTACAATAGAATTATGGGTATTATTTGACATCAATAATATAAATTACGTAGGTATTTACATTGGTAATTCTTATCAGTAAGTCCTTATCACTAAATTACCTATGTTCGAAGTATATTTATGCATGAAGAGTAGAGAGAAAATAGATTTTTAAGGTTTGATTAAAGTACATAGAGGCCTGTAAGCGTGGCTGGTGTGAAGAAGTTAGTAGAAACCGTAGAGATGGAAACAGATTGACGTTATTCCTTGACTATCATTCATTGTCTTCATTCCTTTTCCTTATTTTTTATATTTTTTTATTTTATTCAAACAAGTTAATTTGCATGCCATGCCGTGGCAGCTTTAATTAAGGCAACACTATTGTTATGTGCTGTATTTATGTTAAGTGAATCATGTATGAATCCTGTGTATGTCTTGTTGGTTGTCTTTAAATAAATAAATAATAATAATTCCTGAGTTTCACATTAATTTAGATCCAGTCATTTTACCTGTCATAGTTACGCATGTATGTTAGTCAATTATTAATACTAAGTACCTACACGAGATTTGTAGGTTTGATGACCTTTTGTCTCATTTTCCTGTTACAGCAAGGACAATCAACTGGATGAGATAACTATAACATTATTTTATTGTTGACCACGTTATTGTCATACAAATAAACCTCTTTAAATCAAAGGATTGTGATATCATAAACTTTATAATAGGTAACTATTTTGTTTCCATTCAGCCCTTCAGTTGCTATCCACCCTGTTGGACATTACCTACTTAATATATGTATATAAACATCCCCCTTGAATGTACCTACTTAGTCTTAATAAATATTTTGTCTTCGAAGTCCGGGGGCAAATAGAAATGCTTCGTCCGACTTTCGTCCACACGTTTTTGTCTTATCAGACATCGTCTGTCTGGCTTACTCATAGATAAAAGACATATATCATAGAGTATGGCTTTTTATGTAAAAGGGGGACATTAAATATAATAATTAGCATACACGTGTAAGAGATTATGTGTCAAAAACTATGAGAGAGTGGCACATAACGGCATTTTGACAAATTAATCTTTTTGTGAAATTAACACGTTCCTAGTGCAGTGTACCTGTTTTACTGTGCATTGTTTTACTATTGTGTCTGCTGGCGGCACTGTGAAAGGGTTAATTAACTAAAAATACGTTTAAAAAATTAAGTGTTTAAGAAAATATAATAAGTATAGTTATTTTATAACTAAAATACGTTTAATTTGCAGGTACCTGTTCTAGGTTGTCTTTGCCAAAACCTGCGTTTAATGACTAAGGCGGGCAATTCCATAAAAAAACTTAATATAGAATTAGTATTAAATAAAATGTAAAGAAAATATAACTAAGGTCCATACATTTTTTGTTTAATAATTTGAAATAAATCATGCTTGCAGATGATTCCATTTAAATATAAAATAATCTTTTTAAAAAGGAATTACAACTGTGAATTGAATGTACCTACTTAGTCTTAATAAATATTTTGTCTTCGAAGTCCGGGGGCAAATAGAAATGCTTCGTCCGACTTTCGTCCACACGTTTTTGTCTTATCAGACATCGTCTGTCTGGCTTACTCATAGATAAAAGACATATATCATAGAGTATGGCTTTTTATGTAAAAGGGGGACATTAAATATAATAATTAGCATACACGTGTAAGAGATTATGTGTCAAAAACTATGAGAGAGTGGCACATAACGGCATTTTGACAAATTAATCTTTTTGTGAAATTAACACGTTCCTAGTGCAGTGTACCTGTTTTACTGTGCATTGTTTTACTATTGTGTCTGCTGGCGGCACTGTGAAAGGGTTAATTAACTAAAAATACGTTTAAAAAATTAAGTGTTTAAGAAAATATAATAAGTATAGTTATTTTATAACTAAAATACGTTTAATTTGCAGGTACCTGTTCTAGGTTGTCTTTGCCAAAACCTGCGTTTAATGACTAAGGCGGGCAATTCCATAAAAAAACTTAATATAGAATTAGTATTAAATAAAATGTAAAGAAAATATAACTAAGGTCCATACATTTTTTGTTTAATAATTTGAAATAAATCATGCTTGCAGATGATTCCATTTAAATATAAAATAATCTTTTTAAAAAGGAATTACAACTGTGAATTGAAAGCATTTTTATCAAGCTTTTTAGCTAAGTATAGTATGTTTTTAAATATCTTATATAAAATTAAGAGATATTAACAAGATCATTACCATAATCCGCTAATGGACATCCATTAACTGATATAAGAAAATGGAAAGCTTATGGATAGAAGACAGCTCAGGCAAATTACCACCTAAATAAAAAAATATTTAAAACAAATAAGCTTCAAATTACTGTCCTATTATTTTCCTAATAGAAACAAATAAATATGCTAGATTAATAAAACCACAAGCCTTATTTGGCAAAAAAAATAAAGACGCCATTTTTTATCAGATTTCATCATCTTAACTTTCATCTTAAAAATAAATATATATGGCCAGTTATTTATCAGATTTTTACTAATCTTATCTTACATCTTATCTCATCCAAGCGTCTATAACCTAGAGTATATTGCTCTCTATGCAAATCTTTGCTACTATTAATACTAGTTTAACAACTTAGATACACGTGTAAGAAATGAATGAGAATTTGTTCCGAAAAAGTCACGAGAGTAGGCCAACAATCGCGTAATTTTTATAAATTTGCATACGTTTATTTTTATTTTGATTAATTAATTATAATCTTAGTTATTTTTCTTTTGTTTGAATAACTTAACTAACTTGGGAAATGTATTTATAATAAATTTTCCTCGCTGCAAATTATCTCTATTATAACAGAAAATTGACATAAACCTATCCGTCCGGCCAGTATCGTTAGTAGACAGTTTTCCTACAGTATGTTTGTCATTGCGTTAATACTTCGTCGCACGAATACTTAAGTGTCCAACCTCCATTTGCAACATTTTACACCAGAGACGTTTTATTGATTAGTTTAAGCAAATAATATGATTTTATAAAAGTTTTATATTAAAAAAATAGTTAACGTGTTTATGAAATGATATATTACAAATAATCATTAAAAAGTCAAAGAGTTATGTTTATTTTCACAATTTTTTATGGAGGTTGAGCAAATAAACACAAAACAAATTATGCAATTGGAGATAGACCACTACTGGAGTGGAGGTTGAGCATTTTGCATTCGAATATATTTAGTACTTAAGTGCCCTATAACCAAATACAGTGTGTTTGGCTATCGTGGTAAAAAAAAGTAACTAGTTAACTGGCTATTTATTATTAAAAAAAACACAGAATTAAAAAAAAACACTGATATATATGTTACGGTAAATGTGATTAATTGAAAATTATTAATAATTACCTGTTATTATTAATAATAATTACATGTTTTGGTAAACGTGATTAATCGATCGAAATTTATTACTTTTAGTAGTAATTATTAATAATTCCCAACACATAATTACATAATACAATACGAGTATAAATAAAAAATACAATATTTTTTGTTTTTGTACCGATACAAGATCGTTTACTTCGCCTGGTATTGTTTATGTTGTCTGATCCTGTCAAAACCTTAGAGATTCCATAAAGGCTTTGTCGTCAGCTTTCATATATTTGTAGGTACTTCTAATATATTTTATTTTCTTTTCGGTTAGTGTCTGATTTGAATTAGTCCTTATTCGTCGTATTCTTCTTTCGTCGGATTCTTGATTCATCGTACGTAATGTCAACATAAAAAGGAACTATGGTATTACCGTGACTCTACTTCTTCATTTCAATATGTACAATTAAAACGACATAAATTGAAAATAAGAAGGTGATAAGATCATACCTATACGTATAAAAAATAATTAATATACTGACACTATTTAAACAATTTAGATTGGATTTTTTTTAAGAAAATGAACCCTTTTTTGACGATTCTTTATGTTTTCATAAGGAATTCTTTAGTTTATGGGCTATTCATTCCTCAACGGCGTAATTAGTTCTGAATTTCTCATCCAAAATAGGGAAGAAAATGCAAAGCAACGGACATAATAAAAATAGATTTACAATGTGAGCAATGGATCTGTGGCGAGTAAAAAATAGTATTAATCTTCTTATCTAGCATCTAACATCATTGCGAACACAAAGCGTAGGTATACGTAAACACAAAACTACCCATTTAATGCTAAGAAATTTACCCATTTAACAATTAGCAAACATGCAAGTAGCAGGTATATTTTGACAGTCACCGCACAAAAGCAATATTTTTTATTATTATATTAGTTATATTTTACAACCTTACGAAATGTTCGAAACAATCTGTTCATTTATAGATACGTCACAATTTGATTTAAAGATTTAATTAAATCTGAAATTATAAGAATTAAATTTAAACATCCTGTACTATAAGTTAACGATACGCAGTGATAATCTGCAAAGAAATGTTAACAAAAATACAAGTTACCGATTCTTTTCTATAGTTGTGACTATATTTTCCGATTTATATTTCGTCACGGACATTTCAGGTACTGTTTTCTATTAAAATTAATACGTTTTTTCTATATTTCGCGTTAGTTTTAACTCAAATGCGTGCGAGCACCAGCTTCGTCACAAAATAAATTAATAATGGCGGCGTATTGCGTCATCAAAATGCGATGTCGTGATTGGTTACCTGTAAGGAGATTGAATACTTAAGCACTTAATCGATGTTCGGATGCACGTTTGGTGTTTCTCTACGGACTTTGAGCAATTAAGCATTAAGCTTAAATTCTCTTGTGTTAGTTTTCAAAAACTTAAATTCCTTATAAATAATGTATGTTAAGTCCAAACAGCAAGTATTATATACCAATCGAACCGCAATTTGATCCTTAATAAAATTGCATTAAAAAGTGAAATTCGTCAAAATGGTCCGTTGAGCAAATAAGCATTCAGGCGACGACTTGTTATAATTTAATAAACGATTTACTCTATTAAACGAGCATTAACATAAAAAAGGACAACTAAGTACTGAGCCAATTACTATAGGAACATTACTTAGAATAAGATAAGACGATTTTGACTGTTTACGTTACTTACAAAGACAGACATTATTAATGGAAAAAAAATATGTTGCGTTTTTTTTCTTGTCTGACTTATTTCTCTGATGCATGTTCGAAGCTTTTACACATGTTTATTATATATTGCTGTTTTAATAAATTATTTATAATAAATACAAGTTCCTTACACGTGGAGGAAGAAATCGTGTTCCGAAAACGATAAAGTCACGAGAGTAAGTAGGACAATAATCGCGTAACATTAAGACATTTACATATTTGTTTAATTTTACTTTAATGAATATTTAATTTTTACATTTGAATAAATAGTTTTTATTTTAGAAAATGTAAACAAAAAAGTTATTTTAAAGAAAAGCCGCCTTTTTGTAGGATTGAATTCGTATCAAGCTTTTCTTTTTCCAGCCGTAGGTACTTTGCATGCAATGGTGTAATATGGGTTCTAGCCAGTTATGTAAATAGCACATTTTAGATATATTCCAATACATAAACAACTATTTATTTATACTTGGTTAATAATGATTCATACTCTAACTGTACCTAAATTTAAATTAAGTAGGTACGCAATTTATTTTGTCTGCGTCCTTCATTTGTTTTTTCTTTTGTTCAATATAAAAATAAACATTGTATCTATTCACCAATAATGCTGCGTGTTTAAAACGATCTAAAACGTGACTTCGAAAAAAGCACCAAGTACAACACGTGGTAAGCCCTTGGAAGAAACAAATCTGTCTTCCAAAAACCCGCAATACAATCAGAAGAATTATTAGAAAATACATCAACAGGCAATGCAATGCATATCTCAACTGCAAACAAAAATGAGACAAAATGAAACGTTGTTTTCACAACAATATTCTCATAGCGGTAACACACGGTAGATTGTTTCTTAAATTGTTTGTAAATAGGGCGTGGGAAATTCTTAAGAACGTGGTTTGGAATTAGGATTACAATGGAAATTCTTTGTATTTACTTAGAAATATAATTACTCGTGTTTTTTTTTAATATACCGTTATTCTAACAAACCTCTTTAGTAAGATCATTGATTTAAACAAGAAAACTTTTTATTTTTTTAAAAGCCTCATACAGAGACTAGCTATGCCAGTGTTTGCACTTATTTAAATTTCGAATTAAGTCCTAACCCTTCGCCAAATAGCGTCCCAAATTTTAGGGGTGATGTTTTTTTATTCTATGCAATCTCCCCTTGTCGACTTTTATAGATGAAGGGTGTGACATTTTTTTTTATTTTTCTACGGTGGAAATTAGTTTACTTTCAATGTGAATCATAGATCGATCTCTACCTACTCTTTGGGCATAGAGTTTGCTTATGTATGGATATATGAAAAATACAACCGAATTGAGAACCTCCTCTTTTTTTTGAAGTCGGTTAAAAATAAGCTTTGACTAGTGATTTCAAAGACTAAGTACTATACATTTGAATAGCATAGCACGTGGTAATATTATAATGTGTTTTTAAATTTATTAATATGAATGGGAAAACGTGTGGTTGATAAACTTTAAAATTAAGACGAAATCAAGTCATTACATTATCGTAATGAATCTGGGATAACCTTGTCTTCAGAAATTTCTCTGAATTATATTTTTTATCTTTTGTTCTTAATTCAAATGTTATTGTAGTTAAAACAAAGAACTTTAATTACTGAAAAAGTTTTATTATCGGCTTTATTTTAGTTAAACCTAAAAAGTAAAGAAGTTTTATTTGCTATGGGAACATTAAAACCTTCATAGTGAGAAAAGAATAACTTGGAGTAAGTTTTAATTGAAACGGTCGGTCTGTCTTATGTCATTTTTGTCAATTCTTGGTGTGATTCTTGTCTTATTATGATATTTTAATTTGAATCATTTATTTCTTTGCCAAAGTACTTATCTGTTTTATTGATTTTTATTGGTTTGGCACAAAGGCTTGGTAAGCGGCAGCATTTTGTTAACTGTATCAGCCCAATTTTGATTTCATCTTAACAAAAGAATTTATGTTGTTTTCATATTACCAATACTGTGAAATTACATCTTGAGGGTGTCGTTAAAGACGACTAAGGGTCTTACAACCACTAATAAAAAATAAAAAAAAACTCGATACCAACTATAAGCGAAGTTTCCCTATGATTGTATTCGAAGAAGGAAAGTCTCTGCAGTAAGGCGTTAATAGCTTCCTATGATAGACACCATGTCATGATATGTTATAATTATTATACAATTACTTACAAGAAACATCTTCTACATAAACGTTTCTCAGAAATATCACTAATAGTCCCACCACAGTTATTATTATCTAGGTCAGTTACGTTACGTAACGAAACGTGACTATTTCTACATAGCTAATAATGTATAAACAATGCAAATTATTATATATAGGTAGGTATATATTATGTATAGTTATTTACGAGTATATACATATAATATGTATATAATATACCTAAGTATAATTATAATGTAGTAGTCGTAGAATATGAAGGTAACGGTAAATGTTCACATTGCCTGTAAAAACATAAGCTAAGTAGCACTGGTGCCGAGGTCATTCTTTAGATTGTTGACCGTTTATTGCTGTTTTAATATCAGTGTCTCCGTGCCTTAGCGGTTTCGTGAAGTCAAAGTTATTTTGTGTAAGTAGGTTTTTCTATGTACTTATTTAAGTACATAGAAAAAACAATATTGTTCACACATAATATTTATTATGTGTGAACAATATTCATATGTATGTTTATTTGTTGTTGTTAGTACAAGCACTGCTTAGTTTATGACAAAACGTGGTTTAGTTAGGTTCTATTGTCAGCAACATTTTTTTTTACTTTCATTTCTTAGTATAACATATTAGAGACTACAAGTAAACATAGTCCCCCCCCCCCCTTTCTTTTAATTATATTTTTTTTATGGTTAAATAAAGTATGTCCGATAAATGATTTCCTAAAGGAAAGGCCGCTCTCATGGTAATAACTGACGGATATTGCATTTGTAAGGGGGGAAATCCAATTAAATTGGAATATCATATTCTCGGACCAAAATATCCTCTCTCCAACGATGACGTGCTGGGAAACTTTGTCTACTAATAATACACTAGCCAGATAAAAATATGTAAGGTGCAGTGATTATAGTCCATGTTTGTAACGCAAAGGTCTTGGGTTCTACTCCCGCTCAATGCTTATGTGTGTTGATGCGATTATAAAAATCAAACAGTGGTAATGTCAAGTACAATTCCTTCCTTTTCTAAACTTGAATAATATGCAGAAAGAAACGGGCCTCTAACTGGTCAACCAACAACCTAAGTATTCGGATCTCAAGTTCTCTGGATATTATTGTTATTGAAATGTCTTTAGTTTTCAACTTAAAAATAAACATCTTTTATTCAAAATAACAATAATAAAAAAAGGTTTTATCTGTCAAAGTACCTATGGCAACACTGCATGCCCTATGCTTCACCCAAACAAGATCAAGTTAACATTTAAAAAAGAATGAGAAATCAACAAACCTTTTTTGATCTTTCTTGTCCTTTTTTCACACATCTTGTCAAACACAGTATTTTATCACTGTAATAACACGAAATGTCAATGTATCAAACAATTTCCAAACGAACGAACAGTGCGTTTATGAACGAAGGCAAGCGCGTGCGGTACAATCGAGTTTCAGACGTGGAATGAATGTCTGAGTCGCTCGAAAATCGAATACAGCTCGATGTAGCGTGCGTCGCGTCGGCGTAGACACGTTGCGTAGAAAGAGACAAAACTAATGTTGTAGTGCTACGGGTTATTATTACCCATAATAGTTTAATTTAAATATTTAATTTAGTAGATTTTTTTTAAATTAACACTCCTTGTTATGATGCGATCTAATGCTTGCGGATTACGTGAATGTGGTTGTTAACAGCTGTACTTTGACTTGCATTATATAGCGTGAAATATCTTCTTTAAAAAAAAACTGTTTAATTCTACCTACCTCAGCTTTGAATAGTCTACCAAAACCAAAACCAAAATCTGCTTACCAAAATGGTTTAAGAGTATTAACTAATACAGATACTTAATTATTTCCTGCAAAAGTCAAACAGCATAGAGGCGTAGAGGACATTTTAAATGTGATTGTGAGATATACAGTTCACATTACATACCTATGTATGCAATTATTTACTAGGTGACATAAATCTGTGAAGAAATGACATAAATCGGAACATTGTACGTTATTGTGTATATTGTGTACGTTATATATTAATTATTTATCATTGATTCTTTTATTAGCTACATACGAGTATAATGTGCTTCATTTCACGTCACATCACAATGCACAATTGATATAAAATTATATTTGTCTTATCAGCGTCTGTGCTATAGACTGTGATAACAAAAGTAACAAAGTTCATGGTAAATATATACTGAACTTTGTTTATATGATGTTGTATATTTTACTTGACTTGACTTTCAGTTGACGTGGTCAGCTTGCTACCACGGCCAGTACAACGCAATAGTTTAAAAGTTATAGTAGTCGTATTTGGGTATTATGATTTTACAATCACCATTATACTCTTGGTCATAGTTCTACTATTGGTCATAGTAGGTAGTCCAGTAGTAGAACTGTATTACCTGAATATCAAATTCATGGCCAGTGCCGTGCCTTCCTCATCCATATTATCATATGACATTTACCTTATTAATTTAGTGAAAAAGTAATTTTAAACACTGCTTGTGTTTAAAAATAATATAATAAATTATTGGAATTGGCAGAACATTTAACTATTTTAGATTAGAAACGTCAATGGTTCAAGGGACTGATTTTTTAATTGCATCTTTTCTTTTAATAGTAATAATACTTAGGACACAACCTAAAGTATGGGTGATTGACCTAACGGAGATCTATCCTTATTATCATAAGCAGTGCTAAGACATATTTAACAATATTACCATAATTATATTTTCCCTGTTTCAGGGTAAATGTTATAATAGTGTAATGACAACCCTCTGCATGAGTCTCACCTCGCATTATACAACACGTGCTCAGTATGTTTTGGGAGAGGGTTCTGTTGTCTGTGCGACGAGGATGTACTTAAAACTACATTTACGTTAATATACTATTAATCAATCAATATCTCTATGAATAGGATGTGCTACCTTAAAATTTAGGTATTTGGCTATTAATAGCTTATGTTAATCTCAGTATGTACTCTTACTAAAAATGGTTATTGCGTAAATACATATTTACTATTTCAAATATTATAGGTATCTGTTTTCCAATCAGCAGCTTCCAGTTTAGAGCAGAGACCTATTACAAATTAATTCATGGGCAATCAACGAAGTTAAATGAAGAAATTAGGGTCAAAAGACAAACACAAAAATTGGAATCCTTGGTATCGATGCGTACCACAACTTCCCATTAGTATTGCAAAAATAAAATAGTACTTAACCACATCCATTAATTTCTTAACTTCATGTACCACGCACGTTGTTGATGACGTATGTCATAGACGGCGCTCGCGCAACGTGGGTGCGCTTGTGACTCATACAACGCACGTTGAGTTTTACACACACGTACAAACACACATACATACACATACAAATGTCCATACATACACAACATGTGCGAGACGCTCGTTTTATATTAATGCTTATCTATTGTCTACGATGCCAAAAACAAACTTACACCTGCAATACGGACTACGGACATAAATGGCGGATTAACCTTTTAGTTTTAATAATAATTTACGTGTCCATCGCTGAGTTAGAAAAAGTATGGATTTATCGTAACTAATAAACAAAGCAATATACAATTTCGTTTATGTTATATTATAGTCATTATTCATCCATGAGGTCGTCTAGCTTCTCTTTACTATAGTTGCTGGCGGGAAAAATTCCTAATCATTGCTGTCGAATACTTCGGTTACACAATTCGGAAGGTACGAATTGTTACCTACGTGAAACTTTGATTTTCAATCGAATCAGACAAGGGGTCCGGCTGGATATACGGACACAAAGGTATTGCACAAATATTTCAACTTTGTACAGAAGTATTGCAGAAAGTCTCATTTACTTACTCTCAAATGGTTCAATTGCTACATACCAAACACGTGAAAACTTTCAACGTTTCACAATTTTATTTTTATTTATACTTACAGAAATTTCTAGCAATGAAGTTACGACATTTATTTGTTCCTAGCACCTGTTTCTTTTTTAAACATTTAAATTGATATTATTATGATTACCTACTTAATAACGAGTGTGGTGACGGAGTAGAATGCAATATGTCATCCTTAAGACGCTACTTTGAAAATTTTCGAGTTGAATTCGGCCGTGGCCAGAGGGGCGCGCCCCTCGGCGCGCGAATGAGACGGATATACTCTCGCTCACGCGCCGCCGCGCCGTGTGCGCCGTCGCCGTCGTCGTCCCGCCGGCCCTCAAGGACACGTTATCGCTCTGTGCCATAGTACAAATATATACAGTATTTCAACTTCATAGAAACGGACGACGAAACGTGAGTTTATACCTACACGCTCACGATCGCTGAGGGAACAGTCGCTACTGTGCCGCAGTAACGAGCGGACTGTGTGTTATAATTTGAAACTAAATATATTATTCATATGTCAATTTCAAACAAACATGGCTGATATAAATACCTACCTTACTAAATGACTTAGGTATTTAATATTATAATAGTATTTTGTGTATATCACGAAAGCGGTTTGTTGTACTTAGGTCAATAATAATGAAAATTTAGCCCCCCTTTATGTAATCCCCCATGCGTGTCTTTCACTTTGATCTAGGTAAATTTAAGCAATGACATCGATGTCATTTTTTGAATGGATTGGTGAAGTGACCTCGATGCCTTTATTTTGACGTTAAATAGATCTAATAGACCTGTTTAAAGTTTGGTTTTGGTTATCGATAAATTCAATTTCAAACAAACATGGCCAATATAATAAACACAGTACCCGGCCGTAAATATTACACATCGACTTTTTCTCTGACGCTCTACGAAGCCGAAATTGACCGATTGTATTTTTCTATAGGTTGATATGCAATATAAACGGCCCGGTACTGTACCTACTTTACCGAATGACTTGTTAAGTACCTTCTTAATATTATAATTTAGTATTTTATTTATATCACAAACATGGTGGATATAAATACAAACATATACATGTTTCTTTAAATTAAATGTATCAATCATAAAACAACACGTTTTTTACAGAACACTTGTTATTTATTTAAATATAAAATAGAAAAATAAAAAGTATTAATTTACAATTACAAAACTAAATGGAAACACAAAGTAGATCGCATGTTTACTATTGTTTACGTACCGCGCACCCGTAGGCATTTATAATAAATATTCGGCCCAGTTTGACTACTGGTTATACTGTGACGTCAGTCCGCGGTAGGTTACAGAAACAGTGTGATCCACAAACAACTGTCCTGAGTCTGGACGTTCTTTGTGTTCGTTTGTTTCATGTTTGTAAACGTTCCCGCAGTGGACTGCATGAGAGTTCAAATCTCACGTAAGAATTTTTTTTGTGTGATCCACAAACAACTGTCCTGAGTCTGGACGTTCTTTGTGTTCGTTTGTTTCATGTTTGTAAACGTTCCCGCGGTGGAGTGCGTGAGAGTTCAAATCTCACGTAATAAATTTTTTTGTGTGATCCACAAACAACTGTCCTGAGTCTGGACGTTCTTTGTGTTCGTTTGTTTCATGTTTGTAAACGTTCCCGCAGTGGACTGCATGAGAGTTCAAATCTCACGTAAGATAATTTTTTTGTGTGATCCACAAACAACTGTCCTGAGTCTGGACGTTCTTTGTGTTCGTTTGTTTCATGTTTGTAAACGTTCCCGCGGTGGAGTGCATGAGAGTTCAAATCTCACGTAAGATAATTTTTTTGTGTGATCCACAAACAACTGTCCTGAGTCTGGACGTTCTTTGTGTTCGTTTGTTTCATGTTTGTAAAAGTTCCCGCGAAAGTAAAAAGTATTATTTAGATCTTATCAGTAAGTACCTACCTACCTAAGCTTGCAAATAAAATAGGTACGTAATATTATAGTACGTTTCAATTACGTGATCTTGACGAAAACGGTTATAAAACTTATAACACTTGAGCATATAGTCTAAAATCGCTTATATAAACAAACGCTTGCATTATCAAAAGGGTCAACAGTAACTAGGTACTTAGTTGAGTTATGGCGAACTTTACCTAAGTTTTATAAAAGACATAACTACAAAAATATTTTACGATACAATGTTATCGAAATAACTATTATAAAATAATACTATTATTTACTGATAAAAGAGAACAAAGTATTAATAAAAACTTAGGTATAAATATTTTAAACCTAACCTATATATTTTACCTACGATATAAAATTACGCGATAAAATTCAGTACGAACGGTGAGTCGACATGCACAGGTCCGGCGTCGAAGAGGGCCATCGCCCGACTGAATCGTCGACCGTACTCATTCTGTATCGATCGTTAACTTATCGGTATAAGGTCTGAAATTGCGATGCGCCCGCAACGATCCGGAGCGCTTAGAAATTGCTAAAATCTTATTTGATTCATTAAAAATTATTGGTTGTAGTTATGTAATGATATTCTACAGTAATACTAATATTGATGTTACGAATGTATTTGAGTAATTCCTAAGCATAATGATAGTGTACTTTCCGTGTAATATGTAAAAAACTGTTTTTGTAGAGGTGTTTTCAAAAATAAATATGATCGAGCCAAAATCAAGCTATCGCGTTTTGGTAATTACAAAAACCTAGTTAAAGGTATCAATTTACCTATATTAAAATTCTAGATCAATAGGTCTTTTCATATTCCTGTAGTAGTTGATGAAAGATAGTGCATTTTATCAATGTATCATCTTAACACCTCATCTTATCCCATGGGTGTCGTAAAACCGACTAAAGGACTATCCATGAATGTTGTCTTTAACGAAATAAAAAGAAGGAAAACTTGAAATTAAACCCTATACCAATCCGTCTGACCAGCGTGGTATTAGTAGGCCAAGTATCCCTCCGTCATGGGAGGAGGCCCGTCCCTGCAGTGGGACATTAATAGGCTGTTATGATAATGATGAATTACGAGTAAGTATAGTATTTACTTTAACGAGAGATTAGATATTTTGATGATTTTTGAAACTTTTACGAAACTCATGACCATTATATTACGATCTTATTAACACCATGTAGGTATTCTATTTCTAACTAAACCATCACATAGAGAAATAGACATAGGTATGATGTATTCTATAATTATTTTTATCACATACTAAGTTTAGTATTCAATAATAATGATGTGAAAAAAGAAAATCCTTGTTAGGACGGCGAGAAGCCGATGCATAAGGGCAGCACAGGGAGGCAATAGTTGGAGCAGGCATCAGACGCCAGCATAATAATATGATAATGCCTGTGTATTGTTATACTTAATTTAAAAAAAAAAACACACGTGTGCTAAAATAAAACAAAATAATAAAATATTTATATTTAATTTTTTAAACACAAAATGTGCAACTGATCATGGTACATTAACGTGATTTGACAAAATCACGTTAATGTTACTAAACATTTCGTTCACAAACGTACGTATAGACACGTGAAAAGATAATGAAATCCAGATTTAATGGGATAATGATAAAATGTTTTATCTGTGACGCTAGTCATAACATTTTATTACAAAAAAAAACATATCACGCGCACGTTTTGTTCTATTGTGTTAGAATGATAATATTTTAACACTAAATCGTTATTGAAATTTTCCTAGCAACTTTAATGCCTAATCAATCAAATTAGAGAGTCTCTTAGAGATAAATTTAAAATAATTAAGATTATGACTGTGCATTGCCAGTATATATTTGATAATTTAATGTACCTACGTACACAAAAATATTAACAAATATCAAAAAATGAGTGATATACATAATGTTAACACTAGAAATAAAAATAAACTTGCTGTTCTCCACACTAGGCTTCATGAAATAAGTAATTCTTTCGCTGGTAATGGTATTCGTTTTTATAATAAGCTCCCTGGGGAGTTAAAGAATTTTCAGTCAATAAATTTAAATCTTTTATTAAACTTAAGTTAATATCGAAATCATATTTAAGTATAGTGTTTGGATTACTTAAACGATAAAAATGCTTGGATCTGAATTGTCCTGTTTACTAAATAAAATAATATTTGTGAAGTGATCACCAAAAGAGCGATAGGAACCCAGCAGAGTTTCTTGTGGGTGTCTTCTCTGACATGGTCGTGTTCCGAAATCCGAACCCTCAGTAAACTTAGCCGTTAAGTTAGACGAGCATATTATGTGATCACTATAAAACGACTTTCACAAGCGGTATTGTTATATCTTACGTGAATAAATGATTTTTTCTTTCTTTCTTTCTATATTAACTGGCCTATGATCGTAGCCCTCTGATGGACATAGGCCTTAATGACTGGACTTTAATGCCCACGCTGTCTAGAAATGATTATTACAATACTGGTTCGTCTTTATTCCCTTAACTATACTGTATAATAGGAAAAGTTCTCGTGAGTGAAGTCAAAATCCGTAGTGCGGGCAAATCGTTATCGAAGTTATGTTAGTAATCCTTAAATGTTGTACCATAGAACTTCACTTTGATCTAGTAGTGATAGATCGAATAATAACTTATTATATTATCATGTTTGCCAGACAGGATCGTGACAAGTGGTGTTCTGTCGTCTCTGCCTACCCTGAACGGAATAAGGCGTAAGTTTATGTATGTATATTATCAGGCTTCACAGGAATGTATATAATATAATATTCCTTACTTAGTTACTGAGCTCTACCTAGTCCCATAGGTATATAAATCAGAGATTGAACGGACGCTCTGTCCTCCGATCTGGAAAGGCTTGTCATAGCTCAGATCATTTAGGTTTTCCCCTAAGCTCATGCTCTCGCTATGACCATGATAATCATGCATTTCTTTTCTTAGGGAAAACCAAATAGGCGTCCCTTTAAGACGACGCTTTGAAAATTTTCGAGTTGAATTCGGCCGTGGCCAGAGGGGCGCGCCCCTCGGCGCGCGAATGAGACGGATATACTCGCTCACGCGCCGCCGCGCCGTGTGCGCCGTCGTCGTCCCGCCGGCCCTCAAGGACACGTTATCGCTCTGTGCCATAGTACAAATATATACAGTATTTCAATTTCATAGAAACGGACGAAACGTGAGTTTATACCTACAAGCTCACGATCGCGGAGGGAACAGTCGCTACTGTGCCGCAGTAACGAGCGGACTGTGTGTTATAATTTGAAACTAAAAATATTATTCATATATCAATTTCAAACAAACATGGCTGATATAAATACCTACCTTACTAAATGACTTAGGTATTTATTTAATACTATAATATAGTATTTTGTGTATATTACGAAAACGGTTTGTTGTACTTAGGTCAATAACAATGAAAATTTAGCCCCCCTTTATGAAATCCCCCATGCGTGTCTTTCACTTTGATCTAGGTAAATTTAAGCAATGACATCGATGTCATTTTTTGATTGGATTGGTCACCCATCCATAAAGTGACCTCGATGCCTTTATTTTGACATTAAATAGATCTAATAGACCTGTTTAAAGTTTGGTTTTGGTTATCGATAAATTCAATTTCAAACAAACATGGCCAATACAATAAATAAGTACAGTACCCGGCCGTAAATATTACACATCGTCTTTTTCTCTGACGCTCTACGAAGCCGAAATTGACCGATTGTATTTTTCTACAGGTTACGAAACGGCCCGGTACTGTACCTACTTTACTGAATGACTTGTTAAGTACCTTCTTAATATTATAATTTAGTATTTTATTTATATCACAAACATGGTGGATATAAATACAAACATATACATGTTTCTTTAAATTAAATGTATCAATCATAAAACAACACGTTTTTTACAGAACACTTCCTATTTATTTAAATATAAAATAGAAAAATGAAAAGTATTAATTTACAATTACAAAACTAAATGGAAACACAAAGTAGATCGCATGTATACTATTGTTTACGTACTGCGCACCCGTAGGCATTTATAATAAATATTCGGCCCAGTTAGACTACTGGTTATACTGTGACGTCAGTCCGCGGTAGGTAACAGAAAATTCTGTTACAGAAAAACCTACTATCTACCGGTCTATTATGTCTCTATACAAGCAGCCCCCATTTTTTTAAAATTTACTCCCGCACAAGGTATTATGAAGGCACAAAGCACATCCAGATTCAGGACAATAATTTGGGGATCACAAAAATAGTTTGACCGCCTCGGGGTAGCGGTCGCAGTGCACGAGGTCGCGGGTTTGAATCTCACGCAAAATAATAGAACTTTAAAAAAAATACAATAGCCTCACTATGTATTGTCCTGTGTCGCGGGGTACAAACATTTACTTAGCTGACACAAAGAACACTTAGACTCAGGACAATAATTAGTGGATCGCACAAATAAAATTGTCTTACGTGAGATTTGAACTCTAGGGTGATTTTCCACCAGAGGGGCGAGACGAGGCAAAAATTGAAATCTTTATGTAAAAATGAACCGTATTGCTTAGGAAATAGAGTATATATTAACTTTGTAACAAAAACAAAGTTGTTTGTTGCTACGTTTTGTTTGTGTAAAAATGAACCGTATTATTTCTCGTATAGAGTTCAAAATACATTAACATGAAACACGCATGACGCGATATCAATTTTTGGTTCTGGGCTGAGTCTGGACTTTCTTTGTGTACGTTTCTTTCATGTCTGTAAACGTTCCCGCGGTGGAGTGCATGAGAGTTCAAATCTCACTTATGACATTTTTTTTGTGTAATCCACAAATAACTGTTCTGAGTCTGGATGTTCTTTGTGCCTGCTAAATTGATGTTATGTTCGTTTATTTCATGTCTGTAAAAGTTCCCGCGAAAGTAAAAAGTATTATTTAGATCTTATTAGTAAGTACCTACCTAAGGTAGGTACTTATTTTTTTGAGTTTCACTCAACTCCTAGGTATTGTCGCGGAGACTTTTACAAAAAACATCCGAACTTAGGACAGTAATTTGTGGATCGCTCAAACAACTTTGTTGGATTCGAGCCCGCAACCTCGTGCACGCAAGCCACTACCGCGACCGCGTCACACTGCCCGCGCCACTGAGGCCGTTTCAATTACGTGATCTTGACGAAAACGGTAATAAAACTTATTACACTTGAGCATATAGTCTAAAATCGCTTATAAACAAACGCTTGCATTATCAAAAGGGTCAACAGTAACTAGGTAGTTGAGTTAGGCGAACTTTACCTAAGTTTTGTAAATGACATAACTACGAAAATATTTTACGAAACAATGTTATAAAATAATACTATTTTATTTATTTATAAAAGAGAACAAAGTGTTAATAAAAACTTAGGTATAAATATTTTAAATCTAACCTATAATATTATATACCTACGATTAAAAAATACGCGATAATATTTAGTACGAACGTTGAGTCGACATGCACAGGTCCGACGTCGAAGAGGGCCATCGCCCGACTGATTCGTCGACCGTATTCATTCTGTATCGATCGTTAACTAATCGGTATAAGGTCTAAAATTACGATGCGCCCGCAACGATCCAGAGCGCTTTGATATTGCTAAAATCTTATTTTCTTAATTAAGGTTGTAAGGTTGTAGTTATGTAAATGATATTCTACAGTAAGACTAATATTGATGTTACGAATGTATTTGAGTAATTCCTAAGCATAATGATAGTGTACTTTCCGTGTTATATGTAAAAAGCTGTTTTTTTAGAGGTGTTTTCAAAATTAAATATGATCGAGCCAAAATCAAGCTATCGCGTTTTCGTAACTACAAAAGGCTAGTTAAAGGTATCAATTTACCTATATCAAAATTCTAGATTAATAGGTCTTTTCATATTTCTGTAGTAGTTGATGAAAGATAGTGCATTTTGTCAATGAGTCCTCTTAATGGGGACGACGCTTATTCAACACCTCTTCCCGGACCCCAACTCTAGGGAAAACGTTTCGATACGCTTAGTAGCCCCAGCCTTGGTTATACGCGGCACGGCACATAACCGGCTAGGCTAGGCTTCTCTCAGTGTACTCTATGCAGGGTTTCCGCCACCCCTATTAGGCACCAAAGGTTTCCTGGGGTTTTCAGCCCAGGCGTACGTCATTTGTGGCGTAAAAAAAAACTATTGTTATATAGTTATCCCCTTTTTCCATCGGCTTATTTATCTGCGTTCAATAGACTTAAGGTTGTAGGTTTTATATTGGACTGTAATGCACCATGGCATGTACTACTATTATTCTCAACACAAAGACCGAGGACACGGTCATACGCATGTGATATATAAAGGAGGCACGTAAGCTGTTACCACGTGACAGTAAAGTACAACAGTGTTATGTTGAATCAGCTAGAAGCGTTTCCACAAAGTTGGCAAATAGTGTAAACATGTCTCGTCGTACTGGAGATAAGGAATGCACTCACGTTGCTTAAATTATCATGGGAAAGTTGAATGGAAAGATAAATTAAAGTAAGTACATAAATTGAAAACTATTTTATTCAAAAATAGTACAACTTTCGTTCTATCTTTTATGACGTCGTTTATACTACTTAATCTAAGTTTAAATACATTTCAAAGTTTAGAAAAAATTACCACCGCCTCCAAAACGCTAGTAGAGAAGAAGCGGCGGCGGCGCAACAAACTCTACTGCTGCATTTTCTTGACGTCATAAATTTTTATTTTAACATTGTAGATAACTGTAATTAGGAGTTACAACCATTGTATACCATACATAACCATATAACCAAGGATTATTCAATGATAGAGGTAGCGAAAAAATGATAGAGGTAAGGAAAGAATAGAGGTGTGTGGGAAACAGGTGTTAAGAATTAATACTATATAATAAAGGGATCTTTCCTATTTTATTCTGATAACGGATTCCTCGGACGCCTCAACACGTTTTAGTAGCCAAGATTGCCAGGTGTAACTTAGTACTTAGAGGCTTTTAACTAAGTAAATGGTAAAATGTAAATCATAAATTTATCATATATATTTATGAAAATGCGACCCTAATTCTCTTAATTTATTGAAAAATAAGATGTATTCTCAGCTAATAAGTATTCTGCTTAGTTTTGAATTACTTACCTGGCGCGCAATAATGAACAGCAGTTATGAATTAAGAAACAAAGGTGAAAAAACAAAGTTAACTAAAATACTCCATAGTTAAAAACAACAAACTTTTACTATAGCATTAGTTTATATAAAAGGTATATAATTACAAATACCTATACTTCACTACGACACACGACATTGTAATGTAGGAGTCATTAAAAATTGCCGATAAGGCACGAGGTTGAGGTAGGTCCGTGCACGTTTACAACACGTTGGCATAGGTATACAAACATGTGAAAAATTATGTTAGATACTAATACATTGAAGGTTATGTAATGGTTTTTTTGTAGGGCTTTAATTAACCTACCTTAAAAAACCTACATGGTTATTATGCTGAAGTCTCGAATTTGATTGCCGCTCAATTCAAATCTTTTTGTGCATTAACATGCTTGTTTGTTACATAATATGGAAACGTGTCCTAGAGTGGAGACAGCGACTCGGCAAACGTAGTATAGGACGCCGCCCAGCTAGGTGGACCGACACGACCTCATAAAGATCTCTGGGTCAGACTGGCTGCGGAAGGCGCAGGACCGAGTTCTGTGGCGCGTGTTGGGAGAGGCCTATGTCTAGTGGACTGCGATAGGCTAGTTGATTGATTGATTGATTGATTTGTTACATAATATATTATACAAATAAGAAAAAAAACATCCGCGGACGTTTACAACACGTTGATATAGGTATTCAAACATGTGTAAAATTATGTTAGATACAAATACATTGAAGGTTATGTAACAGGTTTTTTTAGTAGGGTTTAATTCTAGCTATCTCTCTGGTGTAGTATTATGGCTGTTACACAGAGGTATCGGGTTCAATTCCAATGCAATTCTTTGAGTGAATGGGTGTTTTCTATATTATGTATGTATTTAGAAGAAATAAAAGTATGTATATGAAGAGGCATATGTCTAGCAGTTGACGTCAGCTGGCTGATATGATAATTAAATAAATAATAAATATTCACGGACATCTCTACACACGGGCTCTCCAAGTAGTCTCTAGACTCTGCGTAACCTTTGTCTCTACCTACAGGAAAAGGTAGAAGAAATTATTATAAAAAGAAACAGTAGTCCCTTTGCAAACTAGGTTTTTTTTTTTAATCTTTATTTAATCTTTATCAAACTAGGTTTATAAATAGAAGATAAATGCCTACAAACACATAAGTATATTGTTTTAAATTATGTTCACGTGACTGTACGCAACGCACATTGCAATCCTTGGAGCTTATAATAAACAGATAAGAGTGGATAAGACATTGTAGATTGTACTCAGAATCATTTAGGTACTTTTAGGGCTGCAGTCGTACGGCACGAAACGGCTAAATTAAATAAATAAATATTCACGGACATCTCTACACCGTGCCAACTGTTCTCAAAGTAAGCTAGGCTTAACCTGCTTGTGTAAACAGAACAACGGATATTAGTACTTATATACTTACTTTTGTTTCGTAAATACATATGTACACAATATACATAGAAATACTCAGACCAATGCAAATAATCATGTTCATGTACACAAATATTTGCATTGAGTGGGAAATGTAATGCGGGTAATAAAAGAAAGCTAAATTTGAAACAGTGGCTAGTAAGTAACCCATATTACAGAACTTTAAAAAAAGTATCTTAAGTTTATCCTTAATTGGGAAACAGGGAATATTTACAAGTCGTCAGCTCGACGATTCTACAACAGAACCAAGCAGGTCGAGCTTTAGCCACTGTTCATCATTTACTCATGAGTTAGAATAAAAGGAAGCAACATGACCATGACGAGTAGGCACAGGGGTCCAATATTAAGGGACGAATGGGTACTGAGCTACTGACCCTATATTGCCCCAACATGACATTGAAGCAGGGCCACACCCTTTCCGAAGAGAGGTGCGGTCACTACACGAACGTGCCATATTCTCAATTAATGTTACCACTATTCAGGGTAGAATTATTGAACAATTTGACGTCAAACAAGCAAGAGGTATCAACATCATAAGATAATTACGTCGTATATTCGTCACGTTAGACTCAACGATACACGAACTACGTCGTAAGAATACGTACAGTTGAAGTATAAACGTACAATGCTATTGTATGATGCGATTGAATATTGTTGTTACGTAATCTTAAAGTGGAAATGTGTTGCTTAGGGGTATTAACTTTTATTACAGCACGCAGACCTGATATCAAATGGACAGAAAGAAAGGACCACCGCGGAGTAAGACGTAGAGTTTGCAGACCCCTTACCCAATAGGTAATAGTTATACTACTTTCATTTGTTTTGGAATAATACTACTTCAATATAATATGGCTCATGCAGTGAAATTTAATTTTTAATAATAAATTCGTCTGGTAACCGTTTGAGGGATCTCTATAATGAAATTTAATGTCATATGGGTATATAATAATATAACAAGGAATAAAACTTCAGGTACATTTTCTGCTTCGTTCGGTTGTAGTTTACTGCAATTGCATTAGGATTTAGGAAGTATTATTTCTACAATATTTCTAGAGTATTTTTACGGTAAAATTTAAAGTCTACAAATAAAAAAATACATACAATTGAATAACAAATTGCGTTAGACAATGACATTGACAGTTATTATAATATACACAACATGTTTTAAAACGTGAATGGCTTGTCATAATGCAACTTTGTTGCGATGCATACTAACTGCAACGTGTTACAAATACTATTGTTCAATAAGACCATATAAAAAGACACTTAACACCACAAAGGGCTGGAGTTTTATTTTATACTAGCGACCTGCTATGGCTTCGCACGGATGCATCACGGATGATCCTCTGGAATCACTCTATCTATTACTAGCTGACCCGTGCCTACTTCGTTGGGTGGCGAAAAAAACGCGTCCGTTTTTTAAACATATTTCATTACTGCTCCACTCCTATTAGTCATAGTGTGCGTGATACTATATAGCCTAGGCATTCCCCGATAAATGGTCTATTTAACACAAAAAGAATTTTTAAAATCGGTTCAGTAGATCCAGAGATTACCTCCTACAACGTCACAAACACACAAACTTTACCTCTTTATAATATTAGTATAGAAGTATAGATAACAAACCGCTTGAAAATCAAGTGCGTAGTTTTAAAGATTTAAGCCTATAGAGCTGGACAGACAGCGACTTAGTTTAATACTTTGTAATGATAATGTACGTAAGAAAACATGTAGGAAGGTAACGTGGAGGTCTACTTACAATGGTTTCCTTTACTTACTGTGTTGCAGATTATTCACCTCTAAGCAAACACGTTGCGACAGATCCATGGGAGTAAACGTGACCGGATTAAGTTAGTACCTATATACATTTGCCCCCTTACTCATAAACGCCTCTTAAATTTTAGTCAATTGATTAGCTTAAATTCTTACGTTTTTTGTTTGGTATAAGGTTGGTTCTGCTAATGAAAATCTCGCTAAGCAGTGATTAAATTTAAGAAGCGTTTATGAGTAACGGGGTTCGTTTGTATTTAGTACCGGTAAAGCTGGTATTAATACTAACTTAACTGTTTGGTACCGATGGATGAGAGAGGTACAAGACCGCACAGGAAGGCACACGACGTTTGGAGGAGGCTATGTCCAGCAGTGGACGTCCATGGGCTAATATGATAGGTATGTTAGTACCGGTACTTAAATATGATAATTATGTTAGTACCGGTACAGTTATGCTAATTGGCCACTTAATTCAATATGTGTAAAGGTTAAAATGTGCGAATATATTTATTTTTAATACTGTATTGTCTGGCTGTTGGTGATGAATAATGTTTTGTTTATCATTTTAATGTCTACATGTGACTTTTATTTATTACTAGCTGTTGCGTGACCTTCGTCCACGAAAACAATTTAATAAGTACATGCATTCACCTTTTTTTTGTTTTTATGGAACCATTAAATCCCTTTGACGTGACTTAATGACGATCTCACTCCGAAGTACGGAGATGTTCAAATAAAATACCACTGACTCTTTGGAATGACCTCGCTAAAGTTGCTTAACCATCGTTATCGTTTCTAAATCTGTGATCGCAACGGGCTGTAAGTGGCCTCTGGTTACAACTCTAATTCTCATAGCAAACCTAAAAGTAAAAATTACAAAATACAGCTAGCTAAATTCGAGACAGCAGCGACCTAACTCAAACATTTAATCCAGTGACATCTATTCTGTTAATCTATTCCTACAATTACACCTGTAGTCATAATAATCATTATAAAGTTCGCACAGGTTGTTCAAGTACCTATTAGGAATTAACACGTGCCGACATATAAGGAAGGAAATCAAACAGACACTAGAACGTTTACTAAATCAATAACAATAAGCTTTGGACTCCGATCCGTGGAAGTAAAAGAGGTCTTAATATGGAGATCTAGGGTTGCATTTGCAAATGACGACCTATGTGGCGTAGTGATTATATAACATGACTGCTAGACAGAGGTCTCGGCTTCGATTTCCGCTCAATGCAAATCTTTATGTGCATGAACATGATTGTTTGCATTGGTTTCAGTGTTTTCTATGTATAATATTTATGTACCTATGTACAAAAAAAAGTACTTACTCTAGTACTCATAGTACAAGCTCTGCTTAGTTTGGGACTAGATAGCGTTGTGTGAATGTGTAAGGAATATTTTATATTTATAATGTGACATGGGTGTCGTAAAAGCCATCTAAGAGCAACATTTCCAGATTAAAATATTTGCGAATATACCTAGATTCAAATAAAGGAAAACTTGAATGAAAACCCTATTCCAATTTGTCTGGCTAGCAGTGGTATTTATTAGTAAACCAAATCGCCTTCCATTTCTGGGAGAAGCCCATCCCTGGAGCTGGACATTAAAGGATGCTCTAGATTGTTTAAAAACGAACTTCTCCAAGTACTGGTTTTTATCGGTCGTTGTGGGAGTGAACGAAATAGGTATGTATCTTCTTCTAAGATACTCGTACTTTTAAAAATATTCAGTTTAAATAAAAAACAAACATAAAAAAAAGGAAAAAAAAAAGCAATATCAAACATACAGTCACATTATACATTTTGATTCTCAACAAAGCTCACATGCGGTAACACACGTTATAACATTAAATATATCGATCAAAACATGCACACACCACTATAAAAAATGTGTTACAAAATGGCGTCTGTCACGTTGCCACTACTATTCGGAAGTGCACATGGTCGACCACGATTCACGTTATAAAGACGCTTTCACAATGGCCGACAAGGCGTGTTTTATACAAAGCATCATTGTTTAAACATTTTATGCTTACTTTATAACTTTTCATCATGTAATATTTCAAAGGGTTATTTTGTAAACGTGACTTTGTATGTATGGGTTCTTGGTGTGTATGGTAATGGTTTGGTATAAGTACGTATTTGTGTGAAGTTGTTTGCTAGAGATACTGACTGTTAAAATTGCTAAGCTTGTGTCTATGTATCAGGGAAATGGGCGCAGAGTAGAGCCACACTGAACTTCATTGTTGTAAAGCACCGAGTTCGTTTGTGAAAACTATGCAGACGCGTAACTGATCTGGTCACCAATTTGTAATGTTAAAAAAAAATTGACCTAAAATACACCAACAACGAATAATGACGTAATTTGTAGGCCAGATGATGGCCTTACGTAATCCGTTTAGTAGTAAAAGTAATTAACACTTGGTAACTTAGAGTTCACGAACCCAATAATTGGATATTACAGTGAACTCTACTCTGGGTCATCGACATAACCGGCAGGTTAAACTATTTGTCAAACATTACAAATGATGCTAATCCATACGTTTTATTTAAGTACGTAACTGACTCTTTCCGGTAATTACGGCCTAGAGTTCTGCATAAGTAGCTACACAAAGCAGTAGTTACCTTTTCTGCAGAGTTAACTCTAGTGACTGCTGGTGAGTCCAAATCCTACGGAGCTGAATTATTTATATGGTTCTCTAAATTAAGTTGTCCCGTACCAGGATTCATTAGAGTCATTTGTTGAAATATTTTAGCGAATAAATAAAAACATGCTATATGTAAGCGCCGGACAAAATATGAATGTCCCGATTGGAGAGACAACAGGTCCCCTCCTGTGACGTAGAAAACTCTTAGCTTACTAATAATGTAAAAACGTATAAAAATAATACAATATCAAGAGAGATACATACTCAATGTAAAGAGAGCTTAAGAAACATTCGTCAATACAAATCACATTGAAGCGAATACATTGTTACAATTTTCAATATCAAAATAACTTCTTGGCTCAGTGATTCAATGAATAAATTGATGTACTTACTAATAGATATCAATATCAATGATAATGCACGGGCATTCATCATCATCATGATAAATATTATGTTATATTATATTATATTTTTTATATTTTAATGAAGTAAATATAAATATTACTGTTTCATTGTTTTTATGTTTGGGAAGGAAAGCGACTAAGGATAAACCCAATTATTATTTGTACGATTATAAAAGAAGAAAAATTGCACATTCAAGACAAACTCTTTACCAATTTCTTAGTCAGTGTACCTATTAAAAGAAAACTAAGTTTACCTCGTAACACTGCCTAATAGATGGCTGAAGAAGACCGGTATTTAAAGGGATTCTTACACATCTGCCGAGTCTGGGTGAACGGCCTACAAAAAGGTTACCTACATTAAAGGTAAACCAAGTATCTTGCTATAAATAAATAATCCTGATACATTAACTCAACGCCATCTAGTCCCAAATTAAGCCGAACTTTTACTATGGCTACTAGACAACGGATAAACGAACTTAAATACTCTTTGTTTGTAAATACATGCATATTATACATAGAAAACACCCAGCACAATGCCAACAATCATCTTCATGCACACAAAGATTTGTGTTGAGCAGGAATCGAACCCGAGACCTCTACGCAGCAGCCATATAAAGTACCTAACGATGACGCCACAGAGGTCGTCGCAATATTTATACATATAATGCATGCAAAATACTATCTCTCAAACTATACAGAGGCAAATACAATCCTATTCTAAGATCTCAGTCGAGCTAGGCTACCCACGAGCTTGGATACACGGAGCACGGACCGTTCTGCCAACAAAACTAGGTCGTCATACACGTGTTTGTAAAGACGAAGCACGTGCTTAGGCAATGACATCAAAATACTGCGCAAACTGCCACGGTTACTGTCATTTATTTACCTGTTTAATAGTTAACACTTAATAGAGTTCTAGTTTAACTACCTAGTTTGCTTATTAGTTTGGCTATAGTTTATTTTTACGAAGTAGGTATTATTTATATAATAATATATTGAAATGCTTAGGTTTAATTGGTTAGTAAGTATTTAGTAGAGTCCATGGGTGACCATCATAACAGTAAGTATCGAAATAGTTAAGTTCAAAACCAGACAAAAACTAAAAGAAAGTTTTTCAATTTATTTTGGTAAACAACAGCGAATCTAACTTTAAAGGTAATTTCTTCTTATAATAAGGAGGTAAATTTTGTGAGTTTGTGACGTTATAGGGGGTAATCTCTGAATCTTCTGAACCGATTTTAAAAATTATGACTGTGTTAAATAGTCCATTTATTGGGGAGTGTCATAGATAGCCTATGACACTCCATAGTATCACGCTATGACTAATAGGAGTAGAGCAGTAATGAAATATGTTTAAAAAAAGGTACGCGTTTTTTTCGCCACACAACGAAGTGGGCACGGGTCAGCTAGTTAATAATTAATTAGTAATATCAATAATGGCAATATGGTGCTCTTTCCTATAGTTGATCTCGGAAGATGCTTTTTGTAATCTACTTTTTGATGAACCCATAATTGCAAGAAGAACAAAATACTTACGTGCACTGTTGTCGTTCCATATCCGGGCTCACAGTCGAACGGAAGATTAACTTTGTGATGGTCGCCGTCATCGAAAACGATGAGGAGGACTATATATATATATATATAATTATATATATATATATATATGTCGTTCCATATATAAAATAAAACAACAATAAAATACAATCCTTAAACTTGAAAACATTTAAAATACATAACAAGTTATGTTCCACGTGGTCTTACACAATACTAGCTAATTCGATGCAATCAATGCTACCTCACGTTGAAAATGTGTAACCATGAACAAGTTTAAATATAATAATATACAACCTACTTGTTACTAACCTTTAAAGTAAAAGACTTTCGTTTTTGTAAACAAAATAAATAAATAAATATTCCTCACACATTCACACAACGCCATCTAGTCCCAAACTAAGCAGAGCTTGTACTATGGGTACTAGACAACGGATAAACATACTTAAATACTTTTTTTTTTGTAAATACATAAATATTATACATAGAAAACACCCAGACCAATGCAAACAATCATGTTCATGCACACAAAGATTTGCATTGACCGGGAATCGAACCCGAGACCTCTGCGTAGAAAAAATAAATAAATAAAAATAAAACACGTAAATATAAATAGAACACTTATTAAAAATAATTATTACGCAAAGTTAGGAAATATTTCTTACAACTTAAACTTTTTTTTGACCTTTAGATTTTAAACATTTAGGTAAATGTCAGAATGGCTTCGTAACACAAAGTTCACGCCACCACGTGACTTTTATGAGTTTATATTTATTATTTTCTTTTATTTCCTGAGGCAAATAGACAACAGAGAAAATTAAAAGAGTAGAGATAGAGATGTAAAGTATTTTCATCTTGTATAAAAACTTTAATTTGCATTCTTTAGGAAAATGAATTTAAACATCGATTTTGTAACTAAAATTGAAATGCAACTTTAACTTCAAAAGCATGCACAAATACCTAATATTATTGTAATTTATAAAATAAACACAATAAAAATGACATTATTATTATAAATGGCCACTTATACTTTAGAAAATACAATCTTTATTTATTAAAAGTTTTGTCAAAAAACTTAAATAACGCACAATCATATAAGTAGTAAAAATACACTTTTAATAAAATCATTGCTCGCATTTGACGCATTGTCGATGTGTCAATTGTAACTCGCTGTGAGCACCCATGGTTCGTGTGGTTTAATAATAAACAGATACACGATGTTAGAACCTATCTCATCTCCTGGTGTCGTAATCATAACAGCCCATTAATGTCCCACTGCAGGAACGGGCCTCCTTCAGTGACGGAGGGATACTTGGCCTACTAATACCACGCTAGCCAAACGGATTAGTATAGGGTTTAATTTCAAGTTTTCCTTCTTTTTGTTACGTAAAGATAATATTCACGGATAGTCCCGTTCGGTTTCTATTCGGTTTTTAGGACACCTATGGGATGAGATGGGCCGGTGACACATTATATTCTTACTCCGTCACCACACGAAGAAATATAATGAGATATTATCACTACGCAAAGAAAGAAGAAAACCTTGATAGAGACGAGATTTCTGAAGAATCTGTAGCTAATCATGACACAAGTTGAAGTCATGTTCGGGTCCTGCTTTCTCAGACCATTTCATGGGTGAAATGGGCAAACACTGTAAAATTCTTACAGTAAACCATTCTTCCACCTTTTTCCCAGTTGCCTGGGCCATTTTCTTTTCGGTGTTGGGTGTACGAGTTTTAAAAAAAAAACAAAAATTGTTAGGGTCGCGGTCGTTGAAAAAACAAAGATGATTTTGAAACATGAATCGAGAGAAATCAAAAGATTATTTATTTGTCAACAAACAAAATATTACGTAACAACCTAGCATTTAAAAACTTTGTAAAAGTAGCTTACACGTGCTAAAGTATTTGGGAAACCTACTTAAAGAGAAATCAGTTTATAAAACAAATACAAACTTTATCATTCTATCATGCCATTGGTCGGTCGTTGACACCACGCTCGTAATCGACCTACATCAAAAATAGTCATTGTTATTGTGAGCGGATTTTACACAACACAAGGCTAAATTAATACAAATTTAATTAAAACAAATTTTACGTTAGTGGATGAAAATCATAGGAAAACCATCCTATAATATTCTTATCTTGTAATATTCTTAAAAGTATGTTTGTTGCTCATTCAGGTAAAGTATAGATTGGATTCTAATAAATCTTTACAATACTAAAGCTTAGAATTAGGCTAGAAGAAGGCTAGAATAACACATAGGCTACTATGTAGGTATGAAGTGGCAAGCAGCAGCTATTTAGAGATAAATAAGCGTCATTCTTTGTGTGATCCACAAACTCCACTTAATTGTCCTCAAAACTCAGTGTGCTTAGTATCAGTTAAATTGTTGTCTGTCGAAGTTCCCGAAACACAGAGCAAGATTCAAGTGCTGGAGATGTTAATAAAACAATATGTAGCATAATCGCATTTTAATATATTGTGTAAGAACACACTGGCAAAGAACACAAAATGTCCAAATTTCCTTAATTCCTTTTGAAGATTATGTAAGAATCGACTTGTAGTCGGCTACAAGTCGATATGGCCTCGGGGCCGTATCGCCGAAAGGAGAAACTGAAACAAAAGAGTAATGCTTTTGTTTAAATTTCTTTTGTCCATGTGTTTGACCCGTAACTTGCCTTGCCATTTTCCTTTTAACACTGAAAAATAATTAACGTAAGAACCCAAAGAGAGTTTGATTTAACAATAATATAATTAATAACAAAGGAAACCTTATGAATCTTGATTTTTTTTTATTAATTTTCACGCAACTTGTCGCTAAAATGTAATCCTTTTTTTTATAATTATTATTCTAGGAAGACTAACAGGTCACAGTCTTGACTTCGTATAATAAATTAACAGATAGCCACTAATAAAATAGGCCCCTTGTCAATAGCACTGGAATTGTAATTTTTTGATATGTTGTCTTTTGTTTATTTATTTTTATAAATAGTTATAGTTTTTTGATAATATATAATAATACAACACCCATACTAAAAATAAATAAAATACAGTACAACAACTTTTGCTATCATTAATCACACCGGTTCGCAACGAGAACCGTCCACGTGATAACATCAACGTGCGTGTTACGCTTGACTGACAATATGTTTTTAATTATTTATTTTATGTACTTTTATACTTATTTTAATTAATGAATAATAGAACTACCTAATTTTACATGTTAATAATTTATTTACAGCTTTCATATAATACAGAAGGCACAAGACCGCAAATAGTATAAATATTTGGAAGAGGCTTATGTTCAGCAATGGAGGTAAATTGGCTGATGATGACCTTGACCGCGGCAACTGGTACGTGCTTAACGGAGCCATGACGTGACGAGTGGTTTTAGAGCGTTGGCAGTTCAGGCAAGAACGTGCCCACTCGCGGCAGTCCCTCATTACACCAGGCCATACGTATCTACTTGCTATTAACTTTGCTGATGCCTTAGTGCCAGGATGGCTAAGTGAATGCAGGCTATTGAAAATAGTAGTTCGCAAAGCTTTAGGTACGTATGGTCTGGAGGTGCCGTTACTGACGTCACAGTATAGGTACTGCTTAGATCCTGGTATACTTACCTTTTCCAGTTTTAACGAATTGTCTTCAGCCAGGAGTTGTTTGAGCTCGGGGTCTTCGCGCTGAGCTTCAGCAATCTTTTCAGCTGGTACAGGTTGAGTAATCTCCTCTACGCGCGAGAGTGCGTCAGCCACGACATTGTTCTTACCGGAAATATGCCGGATGTCTGTGGTGAATTGGGCTATCAAATTGAGATGCCTGAACTGGCGAGGTGAACAATTGTCTTTACGAGAGTGGAAAGCGAAGGTGATAGGCTTGTGGTCTGTGTATATGACAAAGTCACGAGCCTCCAGCATGTGACGAAAATATTTCACACTCTCGTAAATGGCGAGCAGTTCTCGATCGTAAGGAGAGTACTTGACCTGCGTTGTCGTTAACTTACGTGAGAAGAAGGCTAGGGGCTCCCATGCCCCAGCGCGCAGCTGCTGCAGAACTGCACCAATCGCCTTGTCTGACGCATCCGTGACCAACGCTAACTGTGCGCTGCAATCAGGATGAGCCAGGAGTGCTGCTTTGCAAAGGCTGTCCTTGCAGTTCTGAAAAGCCTGGTCTTCATCAGAAGAAAAATTGACAGGATGTGAACCCTTGACCGAACCAGTGAGGAGAGCGTTTAAAGGTGCCTGGTCGTTTGCTGAGCTGGGAATAAACCTACGGTAAAAATTGAGCATCCCCAGAAACCTACGCAACTCTTTCACGGTTTTAGGTGTTGGAAAATTGCGGATGGCTTCCACCTTGGCTGGTAGCGGTTTACTACCTTTGGCAGAAATGTGGTAGCCTAGGAAATTTACTTCCGACACACCGAAGACACACTTGGACGTGTTGATGACCATACCGTATTCCCTCAGTCTCGTAAAAAGTTGACGTAGATGCTGTTCGTGGGTTTCCTGGTCTTTCGAGTAGACCAAAAAATCGTCCAAGTAGGCGTACGTGAAGTCCAGACCCCTAAGCATCCCATCCACGAAGCGTTGAAACGTCTGTCCGGCATTTCGAAGACCGAACGTCATGTACGGAAATTCGAAAAGACCGAACGGCGTGGTGATGGCTGTCTTCGAAATGTCCTCGGGGTGCACAGGGATCTGGTTGTATGCTTTGACCAAATCGATTTGAGAGTACACGGTACAGCCAGACAAGCTGTGAGCGAAATCTTGAATGTGTCGGATGGGGTACTGGTCAGCGATGGTGCGCGCATTTAGCATGCGGTAATCGCCACAGGGTCGCCAACCGTCGCCCTTCTTAGGAGTCAAGTGAAGAGGTGATGACCAAGGTGACTCGGATGGACGGCAGGTGCCACACTGCAACATGGAATTAAATTCGTCCTTTGCGATTTTTAATTTGTCAGGGGCCAACCTGCGTGGTGAACATGATACTGGTGGCCCTGGTGTGGTACGAATGTGATGTACGGTATTATGTTTTGGTGTGCGGTGTATACCTGGTGGACGAGTGATGTCGGGAAATTCCCGTAGTATGTGTGTGTATGCAGAATTACCAAGACTCACTCTCACCGAAGAAATGCCGTCAGAACGAGTGGCAGGCGATGCCGGGGTGGTGAGTGTTGTATGATTGTCTATAAGGCGTTGGTTCCTGCAATCAACAATCAAATTATAAAACGACAAAAAATCCACTCCTATTATCGCCTTTGTTACGTCGGCTACAATAAATCGCCAGGCATAGTCACGGCGCAAGCCTAAGTTTAAACTTAATTGAATACAACCGTATGTTTTAATGGAAGTTCCGTTGGCCGCACACAGTTCGTAATTTGTCTTTTCTAGTCGTATTGAGATCGCCGAACGAGGATAGACACAGAGGTCGCTGCCAGTGTCGACCAAAAACTGCACCTTCGACCTGCGGTCGGTGACAAATAAGCGACCAGCACTTGGACAATCGTCGGCCGCCATCACTGATTGTCCCGCTCGTTTCCCGAGGTGTTATTGTGGTAGTCGCACGGTTTGTTGCACTTCTTCGCTCGCCTGCCAAATGTTCGGTGGTACCAGCACTGCGGGAAGTTTTCGGTGTCGGTCTCTGAACGCACTGAGGATTGTGAACGATGTCGCGCGCGACTAAGAGACCGTCCTCTGGGACGAGTATTGCGGGACAGTCGCTCGACCTTCTCCGCTAGCTTCTCCATCTGCTTGGTCAGAGCAGCAATCTCGCTGATGTGTGCGCCACCTCCACTGGTAATGGTAGATGTAGAAGCTGGTACCTGTGAGCCTACAACGTCGTGGATTCGATCTGCGAGCTCAGCGAGATCAGGCAGTTCCAATGATGACTGTGATGCGACGATAGCCTGGGTATTTGCAGGTAAACGACTGGTCCAAATCGTCCTGAGGAAGTCCGCCGGTACACCTGGGCTGTTTGCCGCCGATTGTGCGACATCTTCCGATTCCGACATCGTGTTCGTTTCGGGGTCACCAAATATAGGTTGTTGTGTCGAGGGTGAAGAAAGAAAACATGTAATTTGAAGAGCAAAGATTTGTAATGTTTTTAGTTCACAGAGACACGGAGATTTATACAATATACACAGAGGAGTGAGGAAGAGAAGTATAGCACAGTTTGATAGCACAGAGTTTATAGCGAAGAGTAGTAGTAGTAGCACTGAGAGTTCATATCTTGTTCATATATGGTTGGGATAATATACCAAATAAAATCATAAAACAGTTCAGACACATATTTGTACCGCCTTTGACCTACATTTTCCGTATTTGTTTAAATAAAGGGATATTCCCTAAGTGTTTAAAAAAGGCTATAGTGATTCCAGTTCACAAAACTGGTAGCAAAGAACAGTTAACAAACTATCGCCCTATCTCTTTACTACCAGCTATGGCAAAAGTACTAGAAAAAATTATTAACTCCAGTTTAATGAGGTATTTAGAGAATAAACATATTTTATCCAGAACCCAGTATGGTTTTCGCCCAAAATTATCTACAGACAATGCCGTGCAAAATCTAACAAACTACGTTGTACAAGAACTCGACAAAGGTAAGTACACATTAGGAGTCTTCCTAGACCTTGCCAAAGCATATGACTCGGTGTCTATTTCTATCCTGTTGCGCAAGCTTGAAGACATAGGTATAAGAGGAACGCAACTAAATTTATTTAAAAGTTACCTCGAAGACCGCACGCAATGCGTAAGGATTGGCAGTTTCATTAGTAAAGAACAACAAAACACAAATTTTGGTATACCTCAAGGCAGCGTATTAGGAAGTACCCTTTTCATCATATACGTAAATGATCTTTGCAAGTTACAATTAGATCAGGGTTTAATAATATCATATGCTGATGACACTGCCCTCCTTTTTTCTGCTGACTCAGAACAACAAGTTTTCAAGCACGCGCAATGTGGACTCAATATTGTAAATAACTGGCTACAGCAAAATTTACTAACACTTAATGTGACAAAAACAAACTATGTTAAATTTAACATGCGCAAATCACTAACGGAGCAATTTACACCAATATTATTGTCCCATAACTGCAAAGTCCCTTTTAATAACCTACAATGTGACTGCCTTGAGATTAAACCTATTAATAAAATTAAATATTTAGGAATAATCATAGATGAAACATTATCTTTTAAATATCACATAGAAAATTTAGCCGGTAGAGTACGTAAGTTAATTTTTGTATTTAAGAAACTGCGATATATAGCAGACATAAATGTTGTTAAAAAAGTTTATTTTGCATTATGTCAATCGGTGATAACCTATTGCATATCATACTGGGGTGGAGCGGGAAAAACAATATTACTACCGCTGGAAAGAGCTCAAAGAGCGATACTCAAAGTATCTACCTTTCGCACATACTTATTTCCCACTAACCTTCTTTATAGCTCTTGCAAAGTATTAACAGTACGACAACTATTTATTATGAGTATTATACTAAAACGGCACAAGGCGTTAACATACTGTACTGACCATACTAACAAAAGGCGCAAAGATATTGTGTGCTCACATATACAAACTAAACATGCTTTCGCAACCAAATTTTATATTTTTCTGGGCACACTGTTATACAATAGAATAAATGCAATAGAAAATATATTTTCACTAAATTACCACAACTGTAAAAATGTTATTAAAAATTACCTTCTAGACATGAGTTACGAGGATACAGAAAAGTTACTCATTGTAACAAAATAATATTAATGATATGATGTAATGTAGTAGGTGTATATGTTAGTAATAATTATGTAAATAATGATCTATATATTAGTAACTTTGACATTATGTATAATTGTTAATTAATTAAATAAATAGTTTTAAGTTTTTAGGTTAATTCCATTAGTTTAAATAAGCTATTAGATAACTATTTGTATTTAGTAAAATTGTATTTATCAAATCAGCAAAAATTGAATTGTTAAATAAAGAAAATATAATCGCTAGGCATCTTAGCCTGAAACACAGGATTACCTAGTTCAGGCATTAAATTATACTTGATTTGTTTTTAATAATATGTCAAAATTGTATAGTTAAGGTTTATTATGACAAATAAATGATTTTTATTTTTTATTTATTTTATTATATACACATAGAATAAGAAAACACTAAACACGTAATTTTACTTAAGACTTAAGCGTATGCGCGGGCGCTGGGCGGTTAGAACGCAGTCCAACTCAAGCGGTGATCTACCTGAGACTGGAGACTGGGGTGCATGTGCGTGAGCAGGAACGCAAGCGCTTCCCATAGCGCTGTCTCGTTCGCGCAAGATCAGTAGTGAAGACCGGTTGCCGATACACAATAGACTCGGCGACCGGTGCTTAGGAATTTGTCTAATATTATGATATATTTGTTTGTACTGTTTGTTTGTTGAAGTTTTTATTTATTTTATTAATTTACTTTTTAATTATAATGTTTTAGGTTAAGTTAGATTAAATATTTAAATGTATTATAATAATGTAGGAGTTAACAATTAACAATAATATGTAGGGCACTACAATATATTAGGTGAAATTTAATTGTTTATGGTAGGAAAAGACTTCATAAAAACCATCTGATTGTGAATAAAAAGGGTTGTTTATGTCTAGTGACGTAAACAACAGCAAAAATTACAAAGAACGTACAAAGGCCTTATTGAACTAAATTACATAAAAAGTACGCGCGCTATGTATGACTCCCTAATCATCCACATCTTTCTATTAGAAACCATAATGCCCATCGATTGTCATATGCCCCGCCCACAGCAATTTAATCAGGCTCTCTTTATTCATAGTAATAAAATAACATAGCTTAAAACTCCTTGTGACATAGCTTACACAGCTAACAGTCTCAGTGAGCAACATTAAAACATACTTAAAACTTTTTTTCCATACCTTACTTTTCATTATACACGGACAACGTTTTTTACCCTCCGTTTCATTTCCTCGCCTTCCAAATTCAAAATCAAAAATAATTCACTAATAAGTCATCCATTAAAAAGTACTGCCAGCAATATATTGATACATGTGGAGTAAAGCGCGTGCTATCATTGATCGCAGTAACTGTGTCAGGGCTGTCAACGAGACGCGCTAACACGTGATGTCGGCAACGTGCATACGTGTGGGTTAGAACCGCTGGTGTACTTTGTAATTTGGATGAAAATTATCTTAAATACGTACATAAAATGAATTTAAATTTAGAATTTAGTTGTACCTCATGCAATACTTTCTAATCACAATACTAACTAAATTCAGTTGCTTTTTATATTCCATAAAATTTTAAAACCGGTTTCGTTTTTACTTATACTCTATATATATTTTATCTCTTATTTAAATGTATACAGCCTTTAGTTCCTAAAGTATTGGTCGTAGAGCAAAAAAATCTAAAATAAGTTGTAGGAAAAATGTAGAAACTTTGATCAGAAGTAATCACAATGCATTTTGTACTACGATACGACATAAAACCAAAAATCTGAAAAAAAATGCAGCACATCCTTAAGGTCATTTAGTATTTTTTTCTAGATATCCCAAGGTATAATTGTATTTTTTTTTAAAACTATACGAATTATTTCCCCTGATTTTATTTATTTGCTTGGACTATATAGTGATCCGCCATTCTGACAGACATGCTGTCGACAACGTGCATACTGGCTGTCGTGTTTTTAACTGTACTTAACGTTTGCATATCTATTATCGTGCACGCGTATTTATAAGAGAAGTTTAACCTCATTGTTCAACTATTGTTACAAACTTTTTTGTTAGGTTTCCTGATTTTTTCTTTTCTGTTTCGAAATTTAAATACGTTTTTGTTTTTATGGAGAGAAACGTGTTGATCTTTCTTCTGTTTTGTAGATGTTCTACAATCAACGAATAAAATAAATGTTACGGGTAATGTAGAAGATTAAGTAAGCCTAGGTTTACCCGAGTTCACTTAGTATTACCCAAGATTCTTGAGTAAAGTCCGGATAATAAGTAAAAAACCTTTTAATTCGGGGTTTACCCATGCTTACCTAGTTCGACCCAACTTTGGCTGGCCAGTATACATAATCATAGGTTGCCGTTTTAAAAGAAATACCTTTTAACCGTATGATAAAGCTGTTGAAATAATTTTGCTGATGAATGCCAATTTGGAACTGTTTGTAATTTAACTTGGTCAGGGAAAATGTCTTAAAACTAAGAAAATTGCAGTATTTAATAATGATTTTAAATGTAAGTATGTATCAATATCCTTGTTTCTTCCATTAGCAAATGGAGTGAAAGTTGGCCTTCTAATACCACAATATTGGCACAAGTCACTTTGATTCATTCTACACACTTCATTATGATTCTTGATTTTCCACCCGTGAGACGAGAGGACATATCATATTTTCAGTCCCATCTTCTTGATGCCCACTTCGATGTTATTAATCGAAGTTATTATAAAAAAAATCTACACTGTGTCCGACTTATAAATTGTGCCAGACATAAGTAGTTAACAACACGTTATCATAATTGAAGATAAGATAAGATCATCAGTCAACAACAAAACAAATTATTACATCTATATATACTATAGTACGGGAACCTGGGGACACTTGATCCCCCCTTTTGTTTTTTATCCCTAATTTCCTTAGTGACTATCCATTTTAAAAGATATTGGTACCGTAATACGTGAAATTCATTTACCTATAATTGATGTAAGGCCCAAAGATATAAGTGCCTAAATTTAATAGTTATTTGACTAAAAGTAAAAATAGGGAATGGTACCAAGTGTCCCGTATATACGGGAGACTTGATCCAGGGCATCAAGTCTCCTATATCTAGGTTCACATGATACTATTACTAAGGAAATAAATAAAAAATGTTTTTAGAATATGGTAATCTTTTTTATCTTGTTTTCAAAATCACATAACATAGGCATATCACACCGTCTCCATACATAAATCAATTGCTAAATTTGAAACTTCCGTTTCGTATTAAAAAAACAAAAACAAACTCAAAATAAAATTATATCTTGCTCTCTCTTACTCTTCATCGATTGGTACTCTTTTTCTGACACCTTCTCTTGTTTTGTATACTCTGGGCATATCGGTAATCTGAAATTAATTGAAAAATAAAAGTTATAATAGCTAAGTGTACCAAGTGTACCCTGAGCAGTTTGAGGTTATAAACAAGAATATTTTCAAACGTCTATTAGATTACCACTTTTCTACGCTACAAATCGCTACTTATATAGATAACGCCTCGAATTTAATTCATGCACACCTAAAAGCCATATTTACATTAATGTTTAATCAAAATGTTAACTTACGGAAATTTTCTCTTGGCAACAACAAACACTCGGTCGTCCGCCATTTACAAACGCGTCATATTTGACAGGTGTACTTACTTTAGAAAGTTAGCGGGTACCATAGACAACCGATATTGCCATTATAAAATTTAATATTACCCATACAAGTTCTGAAAATCTCGTGTACCTAGTCTCCCCTAAGGATCAAGTGTCCCCAGGTTCCCCTACTACTATATACATCGCTACGAGGTTATAAATGATATACCTAAGTACACTTAAATTACCTATGCTGCTGTGCTTGGAAACAAGTTCTAGAATGGTGGCTAATTAGTACAAAATAGTGGCTGGGTAGGTCCCTCAACTAAACCAACGTCTTCATAACAGCCCGTTGATGGTTATACTGCAGGGACGGGCCTCCTCCAGAGACGGAGGGATACTTGGCCTACTAATACCACGCTGGCCAAACGGATTCATATAGGGTTTAATATCAAGTTTTCCTTCTTTTTATTACGTAAAGATAATATACACGGATAGTCCCTTAGTCGGTTTTTACGACACCCATGGGATGAGATGGGGTGGTGACATATTCTATTCTTACTCCGTCACCACAGGAAGACCAACGTATTAGTAAGTGTTGTAAAACCGAAATAACATTAACATCTGAAAATGTTAACCACATATTTGGAAGTTTTTATGGCGATAGTTATTGAAACTTCATGTAACACCAAAACTGCATTATTTATTTTTGAATTTAAAATCTAATAATCTGAGTAATTTGTTTAAGGATTCATTAATTTTCTAAATTAATTTAATAGTTACTGAATATAGGAAAAGTGTTAATTAAATTAAATTGCAAAATGTCGCACATTTAGTTTAACAAAATATTACAAAATATTATGCCGTACGTGTAATTTTTATTTAGTATGTTTTCCTGTCTATTTGCGTCATAACTCGTATTAATTTTCACGAATCTAAAATTATTTATTATAGAATTTCCTTTTACGAACTCATAAATAAGCATTAAATTGTCTAAATTAACAAGAAATACATGACAATTGTTTGATAGAATTATGTTTTGTTCACGTGTATAGTGGTTCACGTGTGCTTAGTATAAAACATGTAATGTATACATAAGGAACTTGTTTCTTTGCCTTCTATAAGTAAATTGTTCCATTGCTTGCTCTCACCGAACATCGAACTTTAATATGCTCAGCGTCATTCCCTGTAAGACAATTCCTACAAATTTTAACTAACTAAGTAAATCGTATTTTTGGTTTTTTTTTCATGTTACGATACCCTACTTACCCCGAAATATTATATTTACAAAATAAAAAGAAGGAAAACTTGAAATTAAACCCTGTACCAATCCGTCTGGCCAGCGTGGTATTAGTAGGCCAAGTATCCCTCCGTCACGGGAGGAGGCCCGTCCCTGAAGTGGGACATTAATGGGCTGTTAAGATGATATATTTAACATAACCCATTTGCCCAAGTTGTACCACAAAGCTACCCAAGCTTTCACCCAGGCCTGAGTATTTATTTTTACTAAGCAAATGTAAGGAAATCGATAAGCAAAGTACGTTTACTTAATTATTAAAAAAGTATTAACTGACCTTACTAAATAATAACTTTATTAATTTCAAACCAAGGCTCAAAATAATCGGGTAACATCTGTATTTCTTCTACAAAGATACGACAAAAAAACTGATTGTACATATATATAGTTATTTTTAACAAATAATATTTATTTTTTGATAATAATCTCATTACGTCAAGGTATCATAAATATTATTTTTATAATCGATATTAATAAATAAGTGCATGCCTTAAAGGCGTGTGGTGATCCAAGGACACAGAACATTCTCTCTGCGATCAACAAAATATGATTATTATAATCCTGGATGCTGTATTTATCCAAAAACAGATCATCTTACCTTGAGGATGTCGTAAAGGGGAGAAAGAATAAAGCATCACCATTAAGAATAAATCTGCCTAAGGCCTAAATGTTCAACTACATCAAACGGCTCGCATCGAAACGAATTTTACAATCTTTAAACGAAATTAAATCTTGTATACAGTGTTTTAAGTTTATATTACCAAGTCAAGGGTAAATCCTATTTGGAACATTTGCATGTGATTCAAGATGGTTTACCTTTTCCTAAATGTTCCTTCTAAAACTCTGTAAAAGTCCCAAGGCACACAATTAGATGTTTAAACGTAATTGCCTTTTTAAAAATAAAACTAAAAATAAAACATCAACGTGCTACAACAAAAATAGCATTTCCATACATTATGCTATATTACTTAATACCTCAATAATCACGTGTTTTGCAGCGTGCTAATTAAAAACATGTTTTGTTAAGAAAGTAAAGCAAAGTTTCAAACTTTTTCGAAGAAGTCATACTTTTTTTGGCATCTGTGAGGTATTTGTTTTGTACGAAACATTTTGTAATGCCGAATTAGTTGAAATGAGGCACGTGTTATTGTAACTTATTATTCATAACTTTACGGGTATTAACACGATTTAGGGTCGTAGCACATTATAACGTAACGTAAACGGATCGGCACCGTATCAACTCGAGCCGTTCAGTATTATTTGTATGAAACTCCTTACTGCAACCAACGCACACTAATCGGATTTTAGACGTTTGACACCGAGGAAACGGGCGAGGCGGTGCCGATCCGTTTACGCTACGTTATTGTGCTACGACCCTTATTGTGTTTTATTGCTGTATCACATGCATCAGCAATGCCAGAGTACAGTCAAGCCTTATGATCAAGTCCTTTTCTATCATAAACATATGGTTATTAACAGGTAGGTCTAAGACTTAATGACATTTACCATAACGTCTTTTAACCCTTCCCTACAGAATTAGTTTCAGAAGAGAGATCTGATCTCTAGAAATAATATCATCATATCATATATTATAAATGCGAAAGTAACTCTGTCTGTCTGTCTGTCTGTTACTCTTTCACGCCTAAACGGCTGAACGGATTTCGATGAAATTTGGTACAGACAATCTTTAGACCCTGAGAAAGAACATAGGCTACTTTTTATTAGCAATCATATTATATTTTGATTTCATAGAATTTTAGGGGGGAAATATATTTTGACAGCTGAGCCGTGACGTTTTTGAATTTTTGACAGAGGAGTCGTGACATCACAGAATTTTTGACAGATGATTTGTGACGTCATATTATTTTGGCGGGAAAATATTTGATACCTCTGTCACTTTTGACAGCTGTCACTTTTGACAGCTGTCAATTTTGACAGATAGGCGTGACGTCATAGAATTTTTGACAGATGAGTCGTGACGTCACAGAATTTTGGCAGGAAAATATATTTTGACAGCTAAGTCGTGACGTCATTGAATTTTGGCGGGAAAAATAGTGTTTAAACAGCTGAATCCTGAAGTTATCACAATTTGGCGGGAAAATAAATAGGTTTGTACAGGACCCTCGGTGCGCGAGTCAGACTCGCACTTGACCGGTTTTTAAGCTGTGGGTCTGATATATCTAGAGAGCTTAAATTCGTAATTGTCAACTTATTTCATCATAACAGCCCATTAATGTCCCACTACAGGGACGGGCCTCCTTCCTTGACGGAGGGATACTTGGCCTACTAATACCACGCTTGCAGACGGATTGGTATAGGGTTTAATTTCAAGTTTTCCTACTTTTTATTTAGTGAAGATAATATTCACCTTATTTGTTAGGCACTAAAGTGACACACCTTTGCTTATCCTATCCTACTAATATTATAAATGCAAAAGTTTGTGAGGATGGATGGATGTTTTTACTTACCCCTTCATGCAAAAACTACTAAATGGATTTTGATGAAATTTGGAATATAGGTAGTTTATGGTGTAAAATAACAATTAAGCGGGTAATACCGCGGGCATCAGCTAGGTAATCTCTGGATCTACTGAACTGATTTTAAAAATTCTTTCTGTGTTGAATAGTCCATTTATCGTGGTCGAGTGTCATAGGCATATACTTATAGTATCACGCTATGACTAATAAGAGTGGAGCAGGAATGAAATATGTTTAAAAAAGTGACGCGTTTTTTTCGCCGCCTAACGAAGTGGGCACGGGTCAGCTAGTAATATCATATTTTCTTCTTTTACATCACCAATCATCGAGGATGTCACACAAAGATAAACAAAGAATCACAGAGATAGTGGCAAACAGGCATACTATCTACCTGGTGGTATGTGTTTACCGTAGCCTATGGAACCCCACAACACTACAGTCATCACAGGCACATTGCGCACCCTTTAAAAAGCATCATGCTAACAATATAACACGAAAATAGCATTTCCATACATTATGCTATATTACTTAATACCTCAACAATCACGTGTTTTGCAGCGTGCTAATTAAAAACATGTTTTAGAAAGTTTCAAACTTTTTCGAAGAAGTCATAAGTCAAGTTAAGAGTTAAGACCGAAATAAGTACCTTCGCAACTGGAGTCAAAGTTCATCTTAAAATTTTAATATACAGGGTGGCTCATTCAAAAGGGTCAGTATGGGAAAGTCTTAAACTATAAGTCACACGAAGATTTGTTCTTAGGAACCATGACACCGATTTTGATAAAAAGAAAAACTGCATTCATACATTTGAAAAAGATACTGTACCCAGCTGGGGAATCGAACCCGGTTGTTTTGCAAAAATAAACTTATACTTTTTCTATTTAAATATCGATTCCGTAGGTCTTAAGCAGTAAATATCTCTATGAAACGTGTCATGGTTCCTAAGAACAAATCTTCGTATGACTTATAGTTTTAGAATTTCCCATACTGACCCTTTTAGATGAGCCACCCTGTATACTACGAGTACATATGTAATATACTAAAGAAGTAAAGTTTGTGTGTTTGTGACGTTGTAGGGGGTAATCTCTGGAACTACTGAACCGATTTTAAGAATTCTTTCTGTGTTGAATAAGCCATTTATCGGGGAATGTCATAGGCTATATAGTATCACGCCTTGACTAATAGGAGTGGAGCAGTAATGAAATATGTTTAAAAAATGGACGCGCTTTTTTCGCCGTCCAACGAAGTCAGCTACTTAGTCTAAAATAAAATAAAAACAATAATGCTACAAACTAATTAATCTATCACGAAAATAGCATTTCTATACATTATGCTATATTACTTAATACCTCATTAATCACGTGTTTCGCAGCGTGGTAATTAAAAACATGTTTAACTAAGAAAGTAAAGCAAAGTTTCAAACATTTCTGAGAAGAAGTCATACTATTTTTGGCACCCATTTGTACGATATATATTTATTTTGTACGAAACTTTTTGTAATGCCGAATTCGTTGATATGAAGTCACGTGTACGACCACGCGCGTACAATTTAATTAATTAATTTACGTAGATCAATAACTCGAGCGAATGAAAATGGTGGGCGACCTTTCGTCCCATTAGTAGAATATTGTTGTATCATCACAAGTAACAAAAATGATTTTATTGTAAATTCGTTATCATAATGACGTAAGCTATCTAATGATATATTTTTTTTATAACTTTTGTTCTATATTTTAAAAGTTATGAAGTTCGAATAAAGTTTTTGCCGCGCGGCATACGTAGAATAACGTCTCACGACCACTTAAAGCGCGCTCCCGGCTCCGTGCGTCGCGTTTCTTCATTACAACGCACATTGTTCGACGGAGTCGGCAAGAGTGAGGTGTTGTAACAATGGAAACCGACAGTGGCGATCAAAATGGTCAGAAATCGGTCAGAAATCAATTAAATTATTGTTATTTTGTTTACATACACAACGTTGTTCATTACCATTGAGAATTAAACGTTTAAATTAGTAATAAGAAAATTATTTACAAAATAGAATATACGTAAAATACATATTTCATGGATTTTTATAAAATTTATACAACATCCATAAATTTAAATTATATTTCATGGAAAATAAACAATTTTAGTATGTTAATTACATTGTTTTAGGTGTATTACACAAAATTATTGACATTACCACAAAGACAGTATTTAAAATCACATAAAACATTTTTCTACCAAGTTGCCGCATCTTTTTAAAATTAAGTGTAATCCACTAAAATACTTTACTGATAAGTTTCTTAACATGTTAATATACAATGAAGCTTGTCTTATTTGTTTTTCTAATTTTGTAGTTACTTATGCACATATTATATTTTACTACGCATAATTGTATCTTCTTTTCGTCGGTATGTAAACATGAAACATTATTCGACCAAATTATATTTTAAAGTGTGCGTCGTAAGCACTTAAGCTACTTTTTTCTGTTAATTAGTTTCTTGTAAAACATTATTCGAAATCTAAAAGTGTTATAAAATTATTAAATACAGTATTAATTGTACACAGCTATTCTTAATATCTAATTTTCGGCTAACTCTACATAAAAACCAACAAATTTTACAATTATATTGGTGTTTCAAAAAAAATCTAGGTCTAACTTCATAGTACACACATCCGTGTGTACTACATATAAACAGTCTAAGCTGGCCGAGCGATGGTTTCATAATATGTACAACCAAATGCGAGATCAGCTTACACTGATTCTGTATAGGTTGAACGGTAGCAGTGTGTACAATTGTAAACGTCGTTCTACTTGTCGTGATGGACCAGCGGATCCATCGACTCTTACTGAACTGCGTCCTGTAACTCCGTTCCAAATTCAATCTGCATCCAGTTATGAAGCATCATTGTTATCAGTATAGCAGCGATTTTAAGTATAGTATCGAAGATTTGTATACCTACGCCTATGCTATCACCACTTCCGTATCAGACAAAGTGTTATAGTGATTTTTGTCTGATATATTCAGATCAGTCAATTGAATCTGACTTGAGTTATGATAAAATTACATTTCCCAGCAGTCGACTAAAAAAGCGCCACTTGCCAGTCAAACATTCAAGACAAAAAACGTATTTAAATAGTATTCGTAAAAAGTACTGGATAAAACTGCAAGGTATTGAAGAATATTTTTCAGAAGAACATCATGATCCATTCAATTCAGTGAAGCAACCGAATGCACCCATAGCTAAATCTTACTCAAGTCAGTTCAACACTGAATGTAACGTGATGGCATTACGTGCACTTTCTGATCAAAGTCAATCGCTTTATGGATCGCTCTGTTTCTAATACTGTCATATCACTTTAATCACAAGTGCAAGCTATCGAAGAACGTTCTTCAGAAGGTCCTAATTAGTCTAATTCTATGAAGCAACACTAGCTCCCAAATTGCTCAATCTTGCCCAACTCGGTCAAACACTGAAAGTACTGTGATGGCATCTCCCGCTCCCTCAGCTCAAAGTCAATCATTTTATGGTACAAATAGCTCTGTTTCTGAACTTGCGATACCACGCCAATATGTCGCGATAATTGGACTGATCTAGGAAGGAAACGACAACCTTGGACAGGAGCATTTTACTAAAGCTGGGAACGTATTTAATACAAAACAAATCTATCAAGTGCTTTGATATTAGTTACGTACAAAGCTTAGATATATTTAAATAGTTTTAGGAGTTTTGTGACTGAAAAAAGCAATGAGAGTATGTGTTAAAGTACACAACTAAGAGGTCATGTTGTGCGTACGTGACGTGTTTGGCCAGTTCCTAGATGTGATAGCTGTCTACAATATCCTCAGGAAATCTATTCATACGACGATGGAAAAATTACGGTTTGGACGGGAATTCGTGTGGGTCTTAAAACAGACTTAAGTACGTTTTGATCAGAAGCACCATGACGGCTGAAAAATAGCTTAACGAGGTTGTTTGAGCTTCTAGTTCCAATAATCTACCCCCGTATACTACATTTTGACCAAATGTTTAAGCTCATGGACGATAACACCCATCCGTTTAAAATGAAAGTGTTATCCAGATAGTTGCAGGAGCACGACATATCGGTCTTATCCTGAATCACTCAATCACCTGGACTAAAAACCATAAAACACACGTAGGAAATGTTCCAAAGAAGTGCTTTGATGAATTTTCCTGCAAAAATTGCGATTGAAGAGCACCTTTTTTGCATCCTAGTCGGACATGGAACAATATACCGCACCAAGACCTGGATAACTTAATCCAAGCATGAAAAACCGTTATTTACGTTTTTTGGATGTACTGACTAGTACTAAGTTAAAAACAGATTAATAATCGCTTTTTGTTCAGTTAAGTTTTTAATTTATTTGAATAAAACATTATTTACGCTAAAATAATATCTAGATTGTAGCTATATGCCATTTATATGGCTACAATCTAGAATTAAATAAAATTTTAGTGTATAAAAATATTAACGTATTGAATGTTAGCTTCAATAATTTTTGAGTTAATTGAGTAAATACCAAATATCCCTAGACAAAGTTGATGTGTGTATTTAGTCTATAAAAGCCGGATCTCAAATTTAACCAGCACATATTCATGTGATCAATAATTATTATAATTACGTGTACCTTCTTTATAGTCGTAATCATAAAAATTCGGCTTAGTTAACTTTTAGTTATCTGTGTGGTAACGGAGTAGGAATACAATATGTCACCACCCCATCTCATCCCATGGGTGTCCTAAAAATCGAAGGGACTATCCGTGAATATTATATTTACGAAATAAAAGAAGGAAAACTTGAAATTAAACCCTATAGCAATCCGTCTGGTCAGCGTGGTATTAGTAGGCCAAGTAACCCTCCGTCACGGGAGGAGGCCCGTCCCTGCAGTGTGTGTGCAAGTGCATTCAATACTTGGAAATTCACATCATTACTTACGTTAAGACGCTACTTTGAAAATTTTCGAGTTGAATTCGGCCGTGGCCAGAGGGGCGCGCCCCTCGGCGCGCGAATGAGACGGATATACTCTCGCTCACGCGCCGCCGCGCCGTGTGCGCCGTGTCGTCGTCCCGCCGGCCCCCAAGGACACGTTATCGCTCTGTGCCATAGTACAAATATATACAGTATTTCAACTTCATAGAAACGGACGACGAAACGTGAGTTTATACCTACACGCTCACGATCGCTGAGGGAACAGTCGCTACTGTGCCGCAGTAACGAGCGGACTGTGTGTTATAATTTGAAACTAAATATATTATTCATATGTCAATTTCAAACAAACATGGCTGATATAAATACCTACCTTACTAAATGACTTAGGTATTTAATATTATAATAGTATTTTGTGTATATCACGAAAACGGTTTGTTGTACTTAGGTCAATAATAATGAAAATTTAGCCCCCCTTTATGTAATCCCCCATGCGTGTCTTTCACTTTGATCTAGGTAAATTTAAGCAATGACATCGATGTCATTTTTTGAATGGATTGGTGAAGTGACCTCGATGCCTTTATTTTGACGTTAAATAGATCTAATAGACCTGTTTAAAGTTTGGTTTTGGTTATCGATAAATTCAATTTCAAACAAACATGGCCAATATAATAAACACAGTACCCGGCCGTAAATATTACACATCGACTTTTTCTCTGACGCTCTACGAAGCCGAAATTGACCGATTGTATTTTTCTATAGGTTGATATGCAATATAAACGGCCCGGTACTGTACCTACTTTACCGAATGACTTGTTAAGTACCTTCTTAATATTATAATTTAGTATTTTATTTATATCACAAACATGGTGGATATAAATACAAACATATACATGTTTCTTTAAATTAAATGTATCAATCATAAAACAACACGTTTTTTACAGAACACTTGTTATTTATTTAAATATAAAATAGAAAAATAAAAAGTATTAATTTACAATTACAAAACTAAATGGAAACACAAAGTAGATCGCATGTTTACTATTGTTTACGTACCGCGCACCCGTAGGCATTTATAATAAATATTCGGCCCAGTTTGACTACTGGTTATACTGTGACGTCAGTCCGCGGTAGGTTACAGAAAATTCTGTTACAGAAAAACCTACTATCTACCGGTCTATTATGTATATACATGTAGCCCCTATTTTTTTTTTAATTTACACCCGCGCAAGGTATTATGAAGGCACAAAACACATCCAGATTTAGAACAATAATTTGGGGATCACAAAAATAATTTGACCGCCTCGGGGTATCGGTCGCAGTGCACGAGGTCGCGGGTTTGAATCTCACGCAAAATAATAGAACTTTAAAAAAAATACAATAGCCCCACTATGTATTGTCCTGTGTCGCGGGGTATTTACAAACATTTACTTAGCTGACACAAAGAACATCCAGACTCAGGACAATAATTTGTGGATCGCACAAATAAAATTGTCTTACGTGAGATTTGAACTCTAGGTGATTTTCCACCTGAGGGGCGAGACGAGGCAAAATTTGAAATCTTTATGTAAAAATGAACCGTATTGCTTAGGAAATAGAGTATATATTAACTTTGTAACAAAAACACTCGCTTCTCGCGATAGGCCTATTGTTGTTTGTTGCTACTTTTTGTTTGTGTAAAAATGAACCGTATTATTTCTCATGTAGAGTTCAAAATACATTAACAAGAAACACGCATGTCGCGATGTCAATTTTTGGTGGAAACAGTTCGGTGTGATTTTAATTCTCGTCTCGTCTCGCCCTTTTGGTGGACTCTTCATGCTGACTTACGATTACCGATTACTGCGCCCGCCACTGCCTAAGGCAGACAGTTTTTTTGTGTGATCCACAAACAACAGTCCTGAGTCTGAACGTTCTTTATGTTCGTTTGTTTCATGTTTGTAAACGTTCCCGCGGTGGAGTGCGTGAGAGTTCAAATCTCACGTAAGAAATTTTTTTGTGTGATCCACAAACAACTGTCCTGAGTCTGGACGTTCTTTGTGTTCGTTTGTTTCATGTTTGTAAACGTTCCCGCAGTGGACTGCATGAGAGTTCAAATCTCACGTAAGAATTTTTTTTGTGTGATCCACAAACAACTGTCCTGAGTCTGGACGTTCTTTGTGTTCGTTTGTTTCATGTTTGTAAACGTTCCCGCGGTGGAGTGCGTGAGAGTTCAAATCTCACGTAATAAAATTTTTTGTGTGATCCACAAACAACTGTCCTGAGTCTGGACGTTCTTTGTGTTCGTTTGTTTCATGTTTGTAAACGTTCCCGCAGTGGACTGCATGAGAGTTCAAATCTCACGTAAGATAATTTTTTTGTGTGATCCACAAACAACTGTCCTGAGTCTGGACGTTCTTTGTGTTCGTTTGTTTCATGTTTGTAAACGTTCCCGCGGTGGAGTGCATGAGAGTTCAAATCTCACGTAAGATAATTTTTTTGTGTGATCCACAAACAACTGTCCTGAGTCTGGACGTTCTTTGTGTTCGTTTGTTTCATGTTTGTAAAAGTTCCCGCGAAAGTAAAAAGTATTATTTAGATCTTATCAGTAAGTACCTACCTACCTAAGCTTGCAAATAAAATAGGTACGTAATATTATAGTACGTTTCAATTACGTGATCTTGACGAAAACGGTTATAAAACTTATAACACTTGAGCATATAGTCTAAAATCGCTTATATAAACAAACGCTTGCATTATCAAAAGGGTCAACAGTAACTAGGTACTTAGTTGAGTTATGGCGAACTTTACCTAAGTTTTATAAAAGACATAACTACAAAAATATTTTACGATACAATGTTATCGAAATAACTATTATAAAATAATACTATTATTTACTGATAAAAGAGAACAAAGTATTAATAAAAACTTAGGTATAAATATTTTAAACCTAACCTATATATTTTACCTACGATATAAAATTACGCGATAAAATTCAGTACGAACGGTGAGTCGACATGCACAGGTCCGGCGTCGAAGAGGGCCATCGCCCGACTGAATCGTCGACCGTACTCATTCTGTATCGATCGTTAACTTATCGGTATAAGGTCTGAAATTGCGATGCGCCCGCAACGATCCGGAGCGCTTAGAAATTGCTAAAATCTTATTTGATTCATTAAAAATTATTGGTTGTAGTTATGTAATGATATTCTACAGTAATACTAATATTGATGTTACGAATGTATTTGAGTAATTCCTAAGCATAATGATAGTGTACTTTCCGTGTAATATGTAAAAAACTGTTTTTGTAGAGGTGTTTTCAAAAATAAATATGATCGAGCCAAAATCAAGCTATCGCGTTTTGGTAATTACAAAAACCTAGTTAAAGGTATCAATTTACCTATATTAAAATTCTAGATCAATAGGTCTTTTCATATTCCTGTAGTAGTTGATGAAAGATAGTGCATTTTATCAATGTATCATCTTAAGGTTTAATCATATACTTATGTTCACTGTTCTGAGGTATATGTAGACACTAAAACCAATGTACAAAAACAATGACGTGTATAATCTCAGATTAATAACGACGTTTTGCGACCGGCTCTTTTTAAACAAAGTGATAGGTCGAGTGCGTTGTGCTGTGCATAAGAAGCTCGTGATGTAGAAAATGCCAGTGGATCTCGTATCGTCGTATTGTGTTCGATCGTACCAGAGGTCGTGGTTGGGAAAGACCTTAGTGTGAGGTCAGTCGGTGATCCACACGGGCGATCCACATGACCTAGTTTAGAAATCTTAATTTAGTTATTATTAGTAGTGTTTTGATTTGCTTTGGTTTAGTAATGCTAAGAGTAATGATTTGCATTAAATGTAGTATTGTAGGAAATACAAGCAAGTCTATGGTCTATAGGCAGGATAGTTTAATAGAATTCTACCCCTAGTTAGTTCTAAAAGAATTAAGCCGGGAACGACCGGTTTGTACTTTGTTCTATTTTATCTTTCACCTTTATCTAATATAACATTTAATCTCGGGATAGGCACACGAAGATTTGTTTAGCGCAGAGTCGGAAGTAGGTAGTACAAATATGCACATGACCATGTGCGTCGATAAATACCATAGCATACCATACCGAGGCCTAAGGGCATATGACGACGTCGTCGGAGGATGTCCGTGACGGCGTCGGAGGATGTTGAAACGCTCCCGCCCAGATCAAATCATGCATCATGAATTGATGAATAATTCTGATACTTTGACCTTATGCTCCAACACTGTTCTGCAGATTCCTGTACGCTCACAGCTGGTTTGTACATTCAGACTCGACACATAGGAAGACTACTTTGAAATGCACACAGAACAAGACAATTTGCAATTCTGGGTAACTATAGCAACTACAGACACTTCTAATTTGTCGGGTATTTCTCATTAAGTCTCCTACATTTTATGTCTATACCCTATTTATCGAGTATAAAGAAATTTGTACTTGGTAATTATTTGTATAATGCTGAACGGAGATGTGCCACCCTGACCACACCCATGTGGGTTGGTTAAGGGGACGCATCATACCCGTCCGCGTTATCGTGTGTTATGTTGATAAGATAAGACGATACAAGTCGTCCGAGCCAGACGTTTTATTAATGCTGGCTTGTCCGTGTGGTTGAGACGAAATATGTCGTCCGAGTCAACCCTGGGGGTCGCTTGTCTAAAGACGAAATGAGTCGTCCGAGTTAGACCCTAGGGTTCGCTTGTCCATACAGTTGAGACGAAATATGTCGTCCGAGTCAACCATGGGGGTCGCTTGTCTAAGACGAAATGAGTCGTCCGAGTTAGACCCTAGGGTTCGCTTGTCCATACAGTTAAGACGAAAAGGGTCGTCCGAGTTAGACCCTAGGGCTCGCTTGTCCAAGACGAAATGTATCGTCCGAGTTAGACCCTAGGGTTCGCTTGTCGATACAGTTAAGACGAAAAGGGTCGTCCGAGTTAGACCCTAGGGCTCGCTTGTCCAAGACGAAATGTGTCGTCCGAGTTAGGCCCTAGGGTTCGCTTGTCCATACCGCTAAGACGAAAATATGTCGTCCGGGCCACATCCTATCAAGGATTGGCTTGTCTAGCGCTTCTCCATACCGCTAAGACGAAAATATATCGTCCGGGCCACATCCTATCAAGGATTGGCTTGTCTAGCGCTTCTCCATACCGCTAAGACGAAAATATGTCGTCCGGGTCACATCCTATCAAGGATTTGCTTGTCTAGCGTTTACAACTCTAAGTACTGTTACCTTAGAGTCAGGATGAACGAACGAAATTGTGAAATGACGATAGCTTAGTCCTTATTAGATTAATCGCCCGAGGACGGTCGAATGTCAGTCCGGCCGTGACGGCGCTTCTGCTTCCGCGTATTACCGGAAATAGTCAAAGTCAATTTAAGAGGGACAGCAGCTGTCACTGTCCCTCTAGCGGAGCGTCGTATCGATGTTAGCGTGGCGGCCATCTCGTTTTCGACATTGTTCGTACGGGAGCCGCAGGCGCAACACGTGTTCGACGAATCGCTTTATATTCGGCTGATCAGTGCGCGTTACGTTATAATTAGCTATTATAAGAAGTCTTGCGACTGCGTGCTATATGCTAGAACATTTATTTCATTGCCATTGTATTATCGCGAGTAATTAAAACGGTTGTATAAAGGTATCGCTATCTTTAAGTTGATGTCGATTCCGTGTGCGGCCACGCCCTCCGTGATGAGCACTTCTTGAGGAGGTCGTATCATACTAAATGTATGTTTGTTTGTTTTTTTTGGGGAGGAAATGCTTTATTTTTAGACATCCTCGCCTGGGGTTTTGGACTCCCGTCCCCAGCCCGGCCTACTGACTAAAACCTGCACGGTTACCATCTTCGGAGTACATTCGGAGTCACGGGAACTAGAAAATCATGAATGAACCAATGCAAACAATTTATGTTTATTAGGTTATCCTAATCGAATACAAGTCCGCTTCTACTCCTCCTTTTCCTATTTGAGGATATTGTAAAAGCTGATTATGGACCTGGGAGCCAACCACAAGCTCTTATAGCAATATTATTGTAATCTTACTTAGCCTTTTCTTACCACGAAGTGCTTAAAACACGCTTATAATAATATTGAAACAATATTGTTTTTTAATGAAACAATATAGCAATTGAAACAATATTGTTTTTTATTGAAACAATATAGCAATTGAAACAATATTGTTTCAATATTATTATAAGCTTGTTTTAAGCACTTCGTCGTAAGAAAAGGCTAAGTAAGATAATAAATAAAAAATAAAATAAAAATGTGTTTATTATCAAAAAGTTTACAATACAATATGCTAGATTACAATAATATTGCTATAAGAGCTTGTGGTTGGCTCCCTGTTACTAACTTCTTCTTTAATTAATGCCATTCTCTGATGAGCAAGCTAGGCAAAGTTGCTCAATTACTAGAGAAGATCTTTGCAGTAGGACTTCATTGGGTATAACTTTTTAACACAATAATAAATCAATAATACTTAAAAATTAAATTAACCTAATAAACCTAAAAGAGAACGAAGGATAATAAGCATTTTCCTTCAATTATTGTTGCGTATTATTATATTATGTCGAGTTACCATGAGTTACGCATAAATAAAATCAGAACTGTAATAATATTTAGACAATAACAAAATATAGGTATCTAACAAAGACTATAAAAGTAAATTAATGTGTAAATTAAAAATAAAAGGATCCGTGTGGTGACGGAGTAAGAATACAATATGTCACCACCCCATCTCATCCCATGGGTGTCGTAAAAACCGACTAAGGGACTATTCGTGAACATTACCTTTACGATATTAATAGAAGGAAAACTTGAAATTAAACCCTATACCAATCCGTCTGGCCAGCGTGGTATTAGTAGGCCAAGTATTTCTTCGTCAAGGGAGGAGGCCCGTCCTTGCAGCGGGACATTAATGGGCTGTTATGATAACATCATAACAGCCCATTAATGTCCCGCTATTTAAACATTTATATGTTTAAATAGTGCGAGAATCGAATTCACGACCGGCTCTCGAAGAATTAGAAAAGTTTAAAACAATTGGGTATTGCTCGAGTTTCAGAAATGAGATTCTAAACACCTATTTAAATAGAGATATAATGTTTGAAATGATAAAATAAACCTTTTTTTATTTGAAAGAGTCAAAAAATTTTAGCTTATTTTTATCGGTAAGTACTTATTAATGTTCTGATACTAGAGTCTGTTTATTAATTAGAACATTATATATAAAGTTACAATTTTAAGGAAAAACGTCTAACAAATACTTAAACTTATGGATACCCTATTACGTAAATGTGTTAGATATTATTTAAGGATAAATGTAAAATTAATTAAAGCTGCATAGTCTAGTAAATAAAATAATATTAAACTTGTCTGCCAAAACCATAAAATTAATAAAAAATCAAGACAATAGCTATTTGCATGGAATACCTTATCACGAGAACCGCGCAATATTTGAAGGAGGGCAAGGTCCAACAGTGGGCATCTGTTGGATGCTATGATGACATACCACGTAATCGTTTGTCGTGTAATGATTGTTAACTTCAATTTATTATTTGTTATAGTTTTATGTTTATTTTGTTCGTTTGCTTCTAGCGACACCTCTGGTAAGTTATATTTTTATTTACTTATTCACCTTATTTTTCCGTGTGGTGACGGAGTAAGAATACAATAAGTCACCACCCTCATCTCATCCCATGGGTGTCGTAAAAAAAACTAAGGGACTATCCGTCTTATTAAACCCTATACCAATCAGTTTGGCCAGCGTGGTATTAGTAGGCCAAGTATCTCTTCGTCTCTGGAGGCCCGTCCCTGCAGTGGGATATTAATGGGCTGTTATGATGATTCACCTTATTTCCTGCGTTACTCTTCTTTCAACATCATCATCAATTTTACAATATTTGGCGAAAATACTTCTTAGCCATACAAATTCAAAGGCTCCGCTACATGACGTTTTGTAATAAGCGGTAACATCGCTGTGCTCCGTTGGTATCTTTCTTCTCCAAGCATACACTGCTTGGAGAAGAATGACCAACTTTTTCCAAATGTTATTGGAAGGGTGAAATTTAAGAGCTAAATTGAATGACTTTATTCGGGTCCGTAAAACGGGCTTAGATCTTTAGTAGATACAGTTTAATTTAATAATTAATGAAAGATTCTTTTGATATTTCAGATACACAAGAAGTGAGAGTAAAATATGGCGAAAATCCAAAATCATTCGGAGTTTTCATAAACAAACCATTAAATATTATATTTGTAAATTTTAATTTTACCGACATTATGTAAGAACTATTTTATACTGTATTATTATATCTATTATTTTAAAACATTCACGGACTGTGAAAGGTTCTGGATAGGCGACCGCTTACCGTATGATGCAGGGTGACCTCTCACATGTGGACCGACGAACCAGTAAGAACGGCGGGAAAGTAATGAATGAGGCAGGGACTGGACCGCACAAGGTGGAAATATTTGGCGGAGCCTTATATTTTATTTTATTTTATTTTATTGGGGAAAACAAACAATTGTACAATGTATCTTATAACTAGTTATATAATAAAAATAGATTAAGACGCTACTTTGAAAATTTTCGAGTTGAATTCGGCCGTGGCCAGAGGGGCGCGCCCCTCGGCGCGCGAATGAGACGGATATACTCTCGCTCACGCGCCGCCGCGCCGTGTGCGCCGTGTCGTCGTCCCGCCGGCCCTCAAGGACACGTTATCGCTCTGTGCCATAGTACAAATATATACAGTATTTCAACTTCATAGAAACGGACGACGAAACGTGAGTTTATACCTACACGCTCACGATCGCTGAGGGAACAGTCGCTACTGTGCCGCAGTAACGAGCGGACTGTGTGTTATAATTTGAAACTAAATATATTATTCATATGTCAATTTCAAACAAACATGGCTGATATAAATACCTACCTTACTAAATGACTTAGGTATTTAATATTATAATAGTATTTTGTGTATATCACGAAAACGGTTTGTTGTACTTAGGTCAATAATAATGAAAATTTAGCCCCCCTTTATGTAATCCCCCATGCGTGTCTTTCACTTTGATCTAGGTAAATTTAAGCAATGACATCGATGTCATTTTTTGAATGGATTGGTGAAGTGACCTCGATGCCTTTATTTTGACGTTAAATAGATCTAATAGACCTGTTTAAAGTTTGGTTTTGGTTATCGATAAATTCAATTTCAAACAAACATGGCCAATATAATAAACACAGTACCCGGCCGTAAATATTACACATCGACTTTTTCTCTGACGCTCTACGAAGCCGAAATTGACCGATTGTATTTTTCTATAGGTTGATATGCAATATAAACGGCCCGGTACTGTACCTACTTTACCGAATGACTTGTTAAGTACCTTCTTAATATTATAATTTAGTATTTTATTTATATCACAAACATGGTGGATATAAATACAAACATATACATGTTTCTTTAAATTAAATGTATCAATCATAAAACAACACGTTTTTTACAGAACACTTGTTATTTATTTAAATATAAAATAGAAAAATAAAAAGTATTAATTTACAATTACAAAACTAAATGGAAACACAAAGTAGATCGCATGTTTACTATTGTTTACGTACCGCGCACCCGTAGGCATTTATAATAAATATTCGGCCCAGTTTGACTACTGGTTATACTGTGACGTCAGTCCGCGGTAGGTTACAGAAAATTCTGTTACAGAAAAACCTACTATCTACCGGTCTATTATGTATATACATGTAGCCCCTATTTTTTTTTTAATTTACACCCGCGCAAGGTATTATGAAGGCACAAAACACATCCAGATTTAGAACAATAATTTGGGGATCACAAAAATAATTTGACCGCCTCGGGGTATCGGTCGCAGTGCACGAGGTCGCGGGTTTGAATCTCACGCAAAATAATAGAACTTTAAAAAAAATACAATAGCCCCACTATGTATTGTCCTGTGTCGCGGGGTATTTACAAACATTTACTTAGCTGACACAAAGAACATCCAGACTCAGGACAATAATTTGTGGATCGCACAAATAAAATTGTCTTACGTGAGATTTGAACTCTAGGTGATTTTCCACCTGAGGGGCGAGACGAGGCAAAATTTGAAATCTTTATGTAAAAATGAACCGTATTGCTTAGGAAATAGAGTATATATTAACTTTGTAACAAAAACACTCGCTTCTCGCGATAGGCCTATTGTTGTTTGTTGCTACTTTTTGTTTGTGTAAAAATGAACCGTATTATTTCTCATGTAGAGTTCAAAATACATTAACAAGAAACACGCATGTCGCGATGTCAATTTTTGGTGGAAACAGTTCGGTGTGATTTTAATTCTCGTCTCGTCTCGCCCTTTTGGTGGACTCTTCATGCTGACTTACGATTACCGATTACTGCGCCCGCCACTGCCTAAGGCAGACAGTTTTTTTGTGTGATCCACAAACAACAGTCCTGAGTCTGAACGTTCTTTATGTTCGTTTGTTTCATGTTTGTAAACGTTCCCGCGGTGGAGTGCGTGAGAGTTCAAATCTCACGTAAGAAATTTTTTTGTGTGATCCACAAACAACTGTCCTGAGTCTGGACGTTCTTTGTGTTCGTTTGTTTCATGTTTGTAAACGTTCCCGCAGTGGACTGCATGAGAGTTCAAATCTCACGTAAGAATTTTTTTTGTGTGATCCACAAACAACTGTCCTGAGTCTGGACGTTCTTTGTGTTCGTTTGTTTCATGTTTGTAAACGTTCCCGCGGTGGAGTGCGTGAGAGTTCAAATCTCACGTAATAAAATTTTTTGTGTGATCCACAAACAACTGTCCTGAGTCTGGACGTTCTTTGTGTTCGTTTGTTTCATGTTTGTAAACGTTCCCGCAGTGGACTGCATGAGAGTTCAAATCTCACGTAAGATAATTTTTTTGTGTGATCCACAAACAACTGTCCTGAGTCTGGACGTTCTTTGTGTTCGTTTGTTTCATGTTTGTAAACGTTCCCGCGGTGGAGTGCATGAGAGTTCAAATCTCACGTAAGATAATTTTTTTGTGTGATCCACAAACAACTGTCCTGAGTCTGGACGTTCTTTGTGTTCGTTTGTTTCATGTTTGTAAAAGTTCCCGCGAAAGTAAAAAATATTATTTAGATCTTATCAGTAAGTACCTACCTACCTAAGCTTGCAAATAAAATAGGTACGTAATATTATAGTACGTTTCAATTACGTGATCTTGACGAAAACGGTTATAAAACTTATAACACTTGAGCATATAGTCTAAAATCGCTTATATAAACAAACGCTTGCATTATCAAAAGGGTCAACAGTAACTAGGTACTTAGTTGAGTTATGGCGAACTTTACCTAAGTTTTATAAAAGACATAACTACAAAAATATTTTACGATACAATGTTATCGAAATAACTATTATAAAATAATACTATTATTTACTGATAAAAGAGAACAAAGTATTAATAAAAACTTAGGTATAAATATTTTAAACCTAACCTATATATTTTACCTACGATATAAAATTACGCGATAAAATTCAGTACGAACGGTGAGTCGACATGCACAGGTCCGGCGTCGAAGAGGGCCATCGCCCGACTGAATCGTCGACCGTACTCATTCTGTATCGATCGTTAACTTATCGGTATAAGGTCTGAAATTGCGATGCGCCCGCAACGATCCGGAGCGCTTAGAAATTGCTAAAATCTTATTTGATTCATTAAAAATTATTGGTTGTAGTTATGTAATGATATTCTACAGTAATACTAATATTGATGTTACGAATGTATTTGAGTAATTCCTAAGCATAATGATAGTGTACTTTCCGTGTAATATGTAAAAAACTGTTTTTGTAGAGGTGTTTTCAAAAATAAATATGATCGAGCCAAAATCAAGCTATCGCGTTTTGGTAATTACAAAAACCTAGTTAAAGGTATCAATTTACCTATATTAAAATTCTAGATCAATAGGTCTTTTCATATTCCTGTAGTAGTTGATGAAAGATAGTGCATTTTATCAATGTATCATCTTAATTCTTAAGACGGGCGGAGCCGGCCGACAAACTAGTATTATATAAAACATCTTCTCGAAAAACATTGAGATAATTTTAGGATTTCGTAAAATATTGTTTCACCTGCACATACAACGTGATTAATTTGGTCAAATAAAGTTGCATGTGTTCAAGAGACAGCTCCTGAACTGTTTTCGTTGGCAGTACAATGTTATGTATGCACATGCGACACACTATCTACGCACAGGAATAGTTTTTAGACTAAATAATTATATCATTAATAGCTGTATTTATATCTATGTACACTGTAAAAATATTACATGGCTAAAGTCTTCCGTAAAAAAGTTATAAGCAAAAAATGCTAGCGCAAAACTTCAAATCGCTCTACTGAAAAGTAGACATTTTGTAGATACAACATTGTTCTACTAATGGGACGCTTTGTGTCTTTGTGTATTATGTCATAATATAGATAGTTTTTAGTGTATTGAGGATATGAAAACTTACTTTATTTATCTAGAGATAATTCTTTGTCTACGAGTAGTTAGGTGAGATATAGCGATTGACGACCTCTGTGGGGTAGTGGTTATATAACATGACTGCTACGCAGAGGTCTCGGGTTCGATTTCAGCTCAATGCAAATCTTTGTGTGCATGAACATGGTAAACAACCTTGTACTATAACACTAGACAACGGATAAACATAATTAAGTAAGTACTTATTTTTTTTTGCAAATACATACATATTTTATACATAGACACACTGAGACCAATTCAAACAATCATGGTTATGTACACAAATATTTGCATTGAGCGGGAATCGAACCCGAGACCTGTGCGTAGCAGTCATGTTATATAACCACTACGCCAGAGAGGTCGTTATGTTTATGTAATGTATATTATGAAAATAAAAAAATAAAAAAAATAAAAATACAACCGAATTGAGACCCTCGTCCTTTTTGAAGTCGGTTGAAAAGACATGCTGATATTAAAATAATTATTGTTATAAAATCATTGTTTTCTTAGCATTATTCAAGTCACATTGTTTAATTATTTGCTGACTGTACAATTTAAGAGGAACAGACGTGTTTAACGGTGGTCTCCTGTTGTTATCATCGGTCAGAATATTGTGTAAAGATCGGCGGATAATACAATAATAGTTATTATTGTCATTAAATTTAATATTTTATTTGTGGTGAATTAGCGACCCGCCCCGGCTTCGCACGTGTTTAATGCCTATACTCTACAATATAAAGCATGTTTTATATGCATTCTTATTAAAAAAACTTCTTTTATATAAACATACATACATATACCAACATAAAATCACGCTTTATCCCGTCCGGGTTAAGCAGAGACGACATAGAGATATATACGATTTTTTTTATATAAACCTTCTTCTAATAATAGACAGAGTGAATAATGGTGGGCATACACGATCCTTCCTATCGTCGGTAGCCTCATGCCCCATGCCGATTGGACGATAGGAAGGATCGTGTATGCCTACCTTAAACTCTGTCTATTCAAAGACTGTTTGATAATCCATTGCGTAGTTTTAAAGTTAGGGACGGACTGACAGCGACTTTGTTTTATACTTGTAGTCATCTTCATCACAACAGCCCATTAATGACTTACTGCAGGGACGGGCCTCATCACATGACGGATGGATGCTTGGCCTTCTAATACCACGCTGGCCAGACGGATTGGTATAGGGTTTAATTTCAAGTTTTCCTTCTTTTTATTTCGTAAAGATAATATAATTACGGATGTAGTAATATCATGTTTTTTCTCAGCATGTCCAAGTCACATTGTCAAGTTATTTGCTGATCGTACAACACAAACAAACAGACGTGTCTACAATGTAGCTAATAACACAAATGTCCCACATGTGAGTGCACGTGACTTTAAAAACGTTTTTGATGATCATAAACAAATTTAGCACAACGTGAGACATTGTTTATTTAGTGACATGATGGCTCGTGGGATTGTATTGTACCACTGGATCTTGTCACGTGGATATAAGATAGCATTCATCACAAAAGCCCATTAATGTCCCACTGCAGGGACGGGCCTCCTCCCGTGACGTTGGGATACTTGGCCTACTAATACCACGTTGGCCAGACGGATTAGTATAGGGTTTAATTTCAAGTTTTTCTTCTTTCTATGTAAAGCTAATATTCACAGATAGTCCCTTAGTCGGTTTTTACGACACCCATAGGATGAGATGGGGTGGTGACATATAATGTATTCTAACTCAGTCACCATACGGTTAAGATAGCATTAGTTAAAGAAATTCATGAAGTAAAGAGGAATATGTACTCTACTCTCAAACACACCCCTCGTTCAAGAAATCGTATATCTTTTTTGTTAGCATTGGTTAAAGAAATATAAAAAATAAACCTGCCTTTCTTCCTTGGGGGGGCGGCTATTTTACACCTACAGCTGACGTGATAGTCGCGAGTTTGAGCTTCAGGCAGGAAAAAAGCAAAAGAGTAAATATTTATTTGTATCTACTAGCCCTAAAGGAGGTCAAGTTAAAGTTAAGTCCTTTTGATAATATGTTAATCAGCATTATAAATAAGCTCTAGTTATCTTCGTTTTCAAAACAAAGTTCAACAATATCTCGTGACAGTTTTTTTAATTTTTTATCTCTGTTATACTAGTTATTATGGTCAGAGTTCTTAGATAAAGAGATAATTATAGTAACAATCTAACGGCAAGTAATTAAAGTAATACATTGTATTCTAAAATACAACAATTAGTTAGAATTTTTTTAAAAATTTTTGCGCATTTTATAATCAAAAGTTAATAATTTCGCTGGATGAAAAAAATCTTCTTTGTACGTAACTAGTTTCGTAGCAAGATAAAAAAAAACTTCACATGTAACTGGTTTCGTAGGCGGCCGAAGCGGTACAACACAGACTTGCTGGAAAGGGCGAAATCAGTTCTTGAATGAAAAAGGAATGCGTACGTGGTGCATAAAGTCTATTCCTACTGTACTAGCTTTTGTCCGCGGCTTCAGTCGCGTCTTTCCCATTTTTGGGAAGTGGGGGGGTTAGAAAGAGGCAAAAAGTAGCCTGTGTTACTCTCCATCCCTTCAACTACTTCCACTTAAAAAATCACGTCAATTCGTCGCTACGTTTTGCTGTGAAAGAAAGACAAACCGACAGACACTTTTTCCTTTTTATTATATCAATATGGATAAGTATTTTAACTTCAGAGAAAATTATTTTGACTTTAATGGAGGTAGAGTTCCAGTAAGGAAAAACCCGACGAATGCTTGCGCACACGTGCGTCGGGTCTTTCTTTTGGAGTGAAAGGCAGTCTTAATGCAGCAGCTTACAGCAGGTATTATTACTCTATCACCACATGGTGAACACTAGCTGCTATGTTTTAAATTAACCTAACATTATCAATACTTCCTGATAACTAAGATTTACGGAGGATTATTAGAGTAATCTTAGTTTAAGAGTGTTTACAGGGCTCACTAGCGTCGCCAGTTGAAAAAAAATCTTAATTCGCAAATAGGATAAATAATGTAAAATGTTTTTCAATTAAATAAATATTACATTATAAACAAAAACTGCCGTTTTTTTTTCAAATACAAAATTAACTAATTTAAAAACATTTAAAGTGTTGAGAGTATGCTAGACAAATACTTTATTGCCTTTTTCTCACGACTTTGTTATCAAACATTTTACATTTTATCCTATTTGCGAATTATGTTTTTTTTTCTATAAGCTGCGCTAGTGCCCACGTAAAGGTCCTTAAGAGGTAGATGTCTATCCAATTCTTTAAACCATATTTATGCAGTTCTGTTGATTATAAAAGCAGATTGCTTTATTAAATCAATAAGGTCAATTGACTGAACCCTCCTACTTATTTAACAGCAAGGAGGTGTTGTATATTCGTCACTTTAACTCGTCACGTTTTATTTCACGTGTGTATGACTATTTGGTGTTAATGAATAGTTTTTTGTACTCGATAGATAAAACTGCATGTTGCCATTGAAAAATAAACCTTATTGCAACGTAGTTAGGTGGTGTAGGTTAAAACGTGGGCTGTTTACAATATTGCGAGCGCGTGTCAGAGATAACTAAGTAGGTTTAAAGTTAGTTTAAAGTTATATAAATATATTTGTAGTGTAAATAAAAAGGAGATAATATTAAATGTATTTGATTATAATATTTATTATTATTACTGTTTTATTTTTAGATGATCTATGTTTATCTTTACTTTTGTATCTCTATCTATGTTTTAGTTTAAAAATAAAGTAATTATGAAGTTTAAAAATAAGTGAATTTTGATTACAGATTTTTGTAAACTAATATTTGTACATTGAGCTGCTTTTTTAAACCAACAACTCTACTAGATCAAGGTCATCTCTTTCCACTTTTCGTGGTCTTCTGCTTCTCTTATGCATCGGTTTACTTCCGCCCTAGCTACCGTGTTTGTATGTGGGTCACTGTCTGTCTGGTCTATAAGATTCTGTTTTTTCATCTTCCCTTTGTCTTAAACGACACCAACGATCAAGTATGTCACAAGGAGATAGAGCTGCCAGATGAAGAATAAGAGATAACATTAATAATAATTTTTATGGCCGAGTAAATATTTAATGACATAAAATTCAAATCACGTGTTTATATTTTTACAGAGTCATATAAAGATTCGTTTTCATAATTGTGTAGGTAACGCGAGGTCTATGTTTACATGACCGTAAATCGCGACTTTTAACATAAAGTAATGGCATCTCGATAAAGGTGATTATCCGTGTGGTGACGGAGGATCCATCTCATCCCACGGGTGTCTTAGAAACCGACTAAGAGACTATCCGTCAATATTATCTTTACGAAATAAAAAGAAGGAAAACTTGAAATTTAACCCTATACCAATCCGTCTGGCCAGCGTGGTATTAGTAGGCCAAGTATCCCTCCGTCCCGGGTGGAGGCCCGTCCTTGCAGTGGGACATTAATGGTGGGATGAGATGGGGAGGTGACATATTGTATTCTTACTCCATCATCATACGGATAAATCACATTATACTATTGAACATATAACCGAAAGTACATATGTGACGTAGAGTACACCATTATCAAATAGCTATAGCCGACACGTGCTTTGTAACGTGTGTACTTTGACATAATATACTCAATACTCATTGTTATAGTGACGTCACTCATGGTAGAGTATTGGGGAGCTAATTGCAGTCTGTGTAGGTAATTCTCGTGACTAAATTAGTTTAAAATCTCAACTCAATCTCAGTCAATCAACTTCAAATGTCACTTATGTCAAACTAGTTGATGCCCACGGCTTCACCCGCTTTGTATAGGTAGCTTAAATGTTGTTCTACACTCTAAACTACCTATATTCCAAATTTCATCTAAATCCATTCAATAGTTTTTACGTGAAAGAGTAACAAACATCCATCCTCACAAACTTTCGCATTTATAATATTGAAAGGTGAATAGCATTGCGCGTTAATATCCCGTTTATATAATATTTATACAGAATATATTATTGACATCGTAAACAATTACCTAAATAACATAACGCTACTGGACATATAACCGAAAGTATGTGACGTAGAGTTCACTATTATCAAATAGCTGTAGCCGACACGTGCTTTGTAACGTGTGTACTTTGACATAATATGTGTACTCATTCTTAATGTGACGTCACTTGTAGAGTACTTGTGAGGTATTCTAGCAATGCTTTGGGCCCTAGTCTCAAAAACATACATATGAATGTATGCATGAGGTGGGCAGAATCTACACCATATACCTACTACGCTATCCTTACAAGCTTCATAAGTAAAACTCCACATAAAATGTGAGCGTCAAGATGAAGGGACCAAGTCTCCTATGTCTGTCATACATAATTATGTAAATGTATGTCCTACACCAAGACGTGTGTTAAGTGTACTTTAGTCAGTCAAATTCCTTTTTACTATAGCTGGCGAAGGCCAGTCTATGCAATGACAAATGAATAGGATAATATATAATAAACTGTTTCTTAATTTTTTAAATTAATAATGTCTTTATTTCTTTTTTTTTTTTTTTTTTTTTTGTTTTGAAAAGACAACTCCCGCACTAGGGATCATGCCCTGTGTCGCGGGGACTTTTACAAACATAAATTAACGGACACATAGAACACCCAGACTCAGGACAATAATTTGTGGATCTCACAAATTATTGTCCTGCGTGGGGATCGAACCCACAACCTCATGCGCGGCAGCCGCTGGCTCTACCGGCGCGCCACCGAGGTCGTCAATGTTGTTCTATTGTTACTACTTTTCTTTGTCTTTGACACGCCTTTATAGGCACGTGGACGCCTCCGTTTTATTACGCGACAGTTGGATTATTATTATAAGGCGTTTTGTTTTGAAACTTTTCTTATATAACGTTTTGAAACTAATTATACTTATCTTTTGAAAACAAGGTTCAAAGGAGACGGTTTTTTTGTTCGGCGAATAGGCCCAGTCACAAATTGTGCGAGTTTAGGAATGAAATGCATACAGTTTATTCCTTATAATCTCTAGATAGACAGTCTGCATATATTAAAACTCCCTCAAGAGAGAATACTCTGAAATAGGACAATCAAAACATGACTCTAGTGACAACCTTAAATCTCACAAGAGCGATAGTCTAATGAATATCATTGAGGTAATATGTACTACGTACTAGAGAAGACACCCCGAAGAAAATGTGTGCTCCAATTTTCAAGCTACATTGCACAATACAAGTTTTGCACGACGTTTTAACCCTTAACTGGTATTGGGGTCTAAATTGACCCCAAGAGCTTTTGATTTTATTCATAACTATGCAGTTTAAGTACCTACACTCTCGCGCATCAAGCAAGGTAGTCCCATGTGGTCGCGGGGTGCGGCGAGTGACGGACGCTCGTAACTTACTTCCTACTAGGTATGTACGTATCATGTTGGGGTCAAAATTGACCCCGATACCAAAAGTGTGTATTTTATTTTATGAATTGTCTTGGTATATTTTATTACATTTACAGGACACAATTATCAACTCAATTATGATGATTAAAACTCTCTCCTTCTAGCTGATGAAGACAATGAATGGGACTCCGAAATTGTAAATGATGCCACAACAGCTGCGTGTGACCAAGAAATTATCAGTGATTGTAAGAAGCTGAAGTACTTAGCTGTTCTGTTATAGCCGAGGAAGCTAATTCTTCGAGTACAATCAGTGAAGGGAAAAAGGATGTCAGATTATATGAAATTTTTAAAATTTTTTTTCATATGATATGATTTAAGTTTTCAAATTTGTATTTACATGTGATCTCAGAAGAAGTTTCTTATTTTTATTTTATTATTTAAAGAAAACGATTTTAATATAGAACAGAAAGTTATTTTTAGTTTTTATATTAATATCAATACCTAAAGTAGGGTCAAAGAAAAAAAATAGATGTTAGCCATTTTATAAATAAAAACGTGATTTCTTGTTAAAATTAGTTAAAAATTTATCTTATGTTTATAATAAAAGTGCTATTTTCCTAAATAAAAGTAAAGTTTTATCTATATAAATGTTTTTTAATATTTATATACACATAATATGTCACTCACCTCATCGGGGTCACTTTTGACCCGATACCACTTACGTTGCACTTACTTTTTAACGATACCAGCTAAGGGTTAAACGTCGTGCATTCATTTCATATCATTTTGCACAATATAGACTAACTAAATAGCTGTTAACAGAACGGACACATATAGATTTGTGCCTAATTCAATACGTATAAATTAATAGTTTTTTGTTTTTTTTTTCATTACAAGTGGGAATTCACCCAAGTAAATTAAGTGTGATTTTTGTTCAATTTCTTTAAATTATTCTATAAAATATGTATTATAATACAATAATAAAAGGAACTTATATAGTTCTTTTATATTATATTGACTAACTTTTAAGATGAACGAAAAATGTATTCTGACAATATAATAGCATAATGAGTTATTATAAATATTTTTAATATAATGAAAGTACAATACAGATTAGGTACAATAGTAAAAGATCTGTCTGTGGATGTTTATTTTGTTGATCTATGGTAAATATGTCTTCTCGCTACTAGGTTCAAATGTCGACTGAGACAACTGAGGTGTATGCACCTTAGTTAATGGAGCAAAAATTTTGTTCGGGATGTCATCTCTAGTACGTAGTACATATTACCTCAATGATGAATATACACTAATAAGACAACCAAGACCTCTCGAAATAACGCAGGTTTTGCTGGCTATTGCTTGTAGATATCTAAAATAATAAGGTAGTTAAAGAGAAACAATACACTATATATATGACACAAGAAATATTTATTACTGTTCACAATTATAATTAACACAGTCATCTCTTAAAGCAGTATTTCATCTTAAATAGACGCAGGTGGCTCAAGCTCACCTAAAAGCAGAGCCCAAGATAAAAACCACACTTTACATATCACAATGCACAGCAGCTAACAGTGACTGTGCCTGTGCTCAATAAGCAATAACAACAGTATCCAGCAAGAGCAGCTTTAGTGTGTATTATGCACTCTATCTAAAGATGCCATTTTTATAAAATATAAAAGTACAAATAAATCATGCATTTATCTAATAAAATCTGAAACAATAACAACGTTGTCATGACAGTGTCAAACTGATTGAAACTATACTACAGAGTATCTTCTATTGGCTGTTATTTACGTTTCGTTCTACGTTTTTTTTTAAAGTACGTTACTTGATAATTTGTATTAACCATTAAAATAAACCTAAGAAAGTTCCAAAACAAGCATTTTGAGGTGTAATCCTTTTTTATTATTATTTCATTATTCCCTCTTTGTTTAAGTATAATTTGTGTTCGGTTAACTATATTAAGATAATAACTATTTTTGTGAGTAATATGAATAATAAACATTACTGTTTAGGGTGGTGCGAAAAAAAACCGTCTCTTTTGTTTTTTCTATTATGGTGGCAAGCGGCCCACCTGATGTAAAGTGATAACCACCGCTCATATATATCAGAGAAAACCCCAAATTACCTAACCTATAACATAAATCCCTATGAGGCTTATATACCTTATACCCCTTCAAACAGCTGTTAAAAAAAGAAAAAAAATGAAGTTCTGTGAAACGAACATTAAAAAATGCAACCAGTATTATGAGGTTATAACCGACTTTAAGTATCAATGCTGGAGATTGAGCGGCCTGCCAGTCAAAGTTGACCTGATAAAGAAGCAGATTCAAAACCAACCTCGAACTTTTCGATTGTTTTTCTATGTTATCGCATTAGGTTATACACCTCTAAAGATAGTAAAATTATAATAATTATTTCATAAACATTCACATAAGGTCATCTAGTTCCAAATATAGTTGCAAACCTTCTGAATAATACGGAATAATTCCGGCATACTTCTGGAAAAGTTTCCTAAAATCGGGATTATTCAAAATTGATTTAATTAATATTTTTATGTTTTATTCGCTGAAAAATTTTTTTTGCAACGATCGTCGATCGCAGCTGCCGCTGTCGATCGACTTACGAGTCGTTCGACAGCGGTGCCGCCGGGTGCGGTAAGAGGGGACATGTTCCGCGGAGGAGCTACCCTCCGCGAGTATATCATATTCCGTAATCGAGTTTTTCGGTCTAATATTTCGCCCGAACAGTTTAATGGAAATAAATGTGTTTGCTATATAATATTTATACCTACTAATTATAATTATACACATAATAAATAAAAACATAATAATATAAACTTCATAACACATAAATATAAATGAATCACCTCACAGTGCGATCAATTGAAAAGTTCCCAAAGTTACTGTATTATTCGGAATTATTCCGTATTATTCAACAGGAATGATTCGGAATCTTCACGCAGGCATCTATAGTCCCAAACTAGGCAGAGTTTGTTACTATGGTACTAGATAACATTCTCACAAAATGGACGGTCTGGTAAAAGTTTTGGGCAACCAATGGATAAGGGAGGCACAGGAAGGACAGAGGAATATGGTGATGTTTCTACGAGGCCTATGTCCAGCAGTCGACGTCTTTCGTCTGAGATGATGATTGTAAAGGAATAAATCCTCTTTTATCGGCTAACATATAAACAACCTCCATAATATTACTTATTACTGTACCTTCTACTTTTAAATACCTATTTTGAAAAGTATTTTTCTTGATTATTATTTTATTTTTATTGAGGTTGGTCAATCTTATAGTAAATAAATTACAGTGAGCGAGGAAACACCGACCTCGTGGTCACGTGCGCATGTGTCTGTCTAACCGGCAGGGCTACCATACGATTACCAACGTGCACACATACTGAACATTCACATGTAGGTACCTATTTTATAAAATTAAATATAGCTTTATTGTTGAGCTGTTTTATTACTATTTTCCGCGTGGTGACGTGTCCTCGTGGTGGCGGAGTAAGGATACAATATGTCACCCCATCTCATACCAGTGTCGTAAAAACCGACTAAGGGACTAACCGTAAATACTATCCTTACGAAGTAAATAGAAGGAAAACTTGAAATTAAACCCTCTACCAATCCGTCTGGCCAGCGTGGTATTTAGTAGGCCAAGTATCCCTCCGTCACGGGAGGAGGTTCGTCCCTACAGTGGGACATTAATGAGCCGTTATGATGATTACTATTTTGGAATTCTAGAATTAAATTAAATTTTGGAATTAAATTAAGATTAAGGAGTAAAGAACAAAATTCTGTGAGAATTACGTCGAAATCTTGTTAGGAATTTTTATTTGGCCGAGTATGTCAAAATCTAAAATGTAATTGTAGCTTAGTGTCAATTTTATTCGGTAGTCCGAATAAAATTTCGGCTGTTGGATATAACCCGGATAAACCTCGAGCACCATAGTTATCTAAGTTAAAACAAAGATAATAGAAATTATAAAATTTATAAAGCCAACTTTTTGCAGTAAACGCATTTGGTTGATATGAACGAACAAATTACCTACATCGAAGAACAAGAAGAAAAATCCTAATTAAGCGGGATAACCCCCGGTTTCCGAATGACTGATCAAGTAAAAATCAACTAATCAAGTGTCAAAACTGTCATTTTAGTTTCTGAAAATGATAGTTTTGACACTTGATTAGTCGATAAGTGGTAAAAGAAAATTATTTCAATTCCTAACAGACGAAGTCCCTGTGCAAATGAGGTTTTTATATAGAAGTAAAGTGCCTACATACACATGACATATATTATTTTTAATGTATGTTCACGTGACTCTACGCAACGCACATTGCAATCCTTGGAGCCTATAGTAAACAGATAAGAGTGGATAAGACGTTGTAGAACATACTAAGGGCGGCTTGCGTAACATACGATTTAAATAGCTGCTTAATAAAATTAGTTAAATACGTTTAACCCCTTATACATGTTTATCTTAAATACATTTAAGTGTCTCTTGCACGAGGTTGTTTCTTTGTCGATGTAACTAATCATATTTAACGAGAACATAGAGGCGTTTTTGCGTTATATTTTATGGTAAAACCGAGATGTGTTTAAAATTATGCGAAGTAAATAATAATAATTAAGTACAATTTGTGTAAAATGCATATTTCTACAGTTTTGACAATCTGTGTTCGAATTTTTCAGTGACAGTTCCTAAATGCGTTTAGCGGCGCTAAATACCCGATTTTGGCCATTTAACTTTGACAGCTCGCTATTATTATTTGTTTAAGCCTTAAGGCTGACCGCACATTGGAGACTAGACTGTCTCAAGACTGACTTGTCTCATAGAGACAAGTCTGTCTTAAAACTAAAACGAAACAGTTTTGACTACGATACGTCGCACACATAAAACAAAACTGTTTTGTCTCATAATCAGTGATGGGATTATACTCGGCATACATGACCACGTGTTCAGTGATGGAATTATAATCGGATAAAAACTCATTTTTGAGTAAATACTCATAAACACTCGTTCCTACCCGAGTATTTATCCAAATCTTGGGATAAAAACTCTGATGCATTTTCCTATCAAAATATTTAGTTTTTTTTAATATTATAACTGGTTTTGACTATCTTTGCAATACTTTGCATCAACCTGGAAATTTACCTTCGAAAGTTACTATATTTTTAACCGACTTCAAAACAAAGAAGGAAGTTTCTTTTCTTTGATTTGTGACCATGATATAATTATTTACTTTTATAATATAATATTATTGGTAAGTAGTTATTATAATCAAGTTTGTCGTTGAAGTCCGTTTTTAATTAGAAAATTATTTTTTTTAATTCATTTTATCTTGGTTTCATTACGTAGAATACTATATTTTACCCCTCTCGAATAAATACTTGTTTATAACTAAATTCAAATATATTATTTTACTATACTTTTATTTATTTTTTAAACATATTAATATATAAGTTTTTTATTGTAATATACTTGGAACACGACAGTCTTAAGACAGACTATTGCTTTACAATATGTATGAATATGCGCACACTTGGAACAAAACGTCTAATAGACAATATTGTATCAGATAGACTAATACCGCACGGCGACTAGTCTGACTAACGATTGTCGGCTTCCCTTTTGTATCAATGCGGGCGCGCACATTAAAGACAAAACTGTCTACCGTCACACCCCGCACGCACCCCACTCTCGTCCGAGCGTTCAGAAAGTAAACACGTGCAGTGATGGGCAGTTGGATAAATACTCAAATGATAAAAACTCAGTAAATATCCAAAAGTGAGTAAATACTCGTAAATATCCGAATTCTTGGATAAATACTCAAAAAGTTCGGATAAATACTCGGCTGCATTCATGTATCTAATGTTTTGGATTTTTTAATTGTTTTTTTAACAAATTTTCATGTTATTGTTTATCTGCAGGTGTTTTATGGTTTAAAATATTAGTTGTACTACATTAATAAATGTTTGCGGCTTTATTTGTTGCTATTACACGTAAATACCAATATATAGATACATTCTTTGCGAGTAATATAGGATATATAAAACATTACGTTAAATTTAAGCGGAGCATATACGAAAAATGTTGCAAAAACGGGGGTAAATTACTACTTTTGTAAGCTTACATTGCGTGCGCTGTGTACTTATATGGTTACTTATAGTTACACATAAATATGTACTTGCTACGGAATAATTGAAGAATTGTTCTTTAAAAGTATTCAAAATAGTCCATTCATTTGTTTAATGTCAGCCCTAAGTAACTATTCCACGCGGACGAAGTCGCGGATAGCAGCTAGTTTGGTTAATAACACTTTTACATTCATAAAAAAGTTTTTTTAATCCTACACATAGGTACTAATAACAAATACACGAACTCACAAAAGGAGACAAAACATGTAAAAATTATTTAAAAAACCAACTACTTTGATACAAAAATGCAGTAAACTATTTATTCGACTTGAATACTTAAGGACCCTGATAATATAAAAATAGTTTTAGTTTATAATTAAAAAAAAAAACATTTGATACACTACGAGTTCTTCGTCTGTAAACATGATGTCACGTGTTTACTTTCTGAATGCTCGGACGAGAGTGGGGTGCGTGCGGGGTGAGGGGTGTGACGGTAGACAGTTTTGTCTTTAGTGTGCGCGCCCGCATTGATACAAAAGGGAAGCCGACAATCGTTAGTCAGACTTGTCGCCGTGCGGTATTCGTCTATCTGAGACAATATTGTCTCTACGACGTTTTGTTCCAAGTGTGCGCATATTCATACATATTGTAAAGCAATAGTCTGTCTTAAGACTGTCGTGTTGCAAGTCTGCGCTCAGCCTAAAAATGTTTTTTGTTCGACTTAAATCAAATTAAGATATGTTATGCAAGCCGAAAGTCTATTAGCTTTTACTTAAGGGCCTTTACGCGGCTCACTAGCGCCGCCAATAGAAAAAAAATCATAATTCGCAAATAGGTTAGATAATGTATAATGTTGTTATCAAAGTCTTGAGAAATGGCAATAAAGTATTTATATGACACACTCTCAACACTTTAAATGTTTATCAATTAGTTAAATTTCGCATTCGAAAAAAAAACAGCCGTTTTTGTTTATAATGCAATATTTATTTAATTGAAAAACATTTAAAGTGTTGAGAGTATGATAAACAAATACTTTGTTACCTTTTCTCAAGACTTTGTTATTAACATTATAAATTATTTATCCTATTTGCAAATTATGATTTTATTTCAATTGGCGGCGCTAGTGAGCCCTATAAACGCTCTTATGCGATTGTTTCTTATAGATTTTAAAAGCAACAGCTCTTTAATTAATCATTAAACTCGTAATAAAATTTGCAGTAAAATTGACAGCAGTTTCAATAGTTTCAGCAGTAGTCAGATTTTTTTATTACCTACTGTAAATAGTAATCGTAAAGACATTTATTGGCGAACTGCGACAAATGGTATAAAGCTCGGAATCATCATAACAGCCCATTAATGTCCCATTGCAGGGACGGGCCTCCTCCCGTGACGGAGGGATACTTGGCCTACTAATACCACGCTGGCCAAACGGATTAGTATAGGGTTTACTTTCAAGTTATCCTTCTTTTTATTGCGTAAAGATAATATTCACGGATAGTCCCTTAGTCCGTTTTTACGACACCCATGGGATGAGATCGGGTGGTGCTGGTGACACACTGTATTCTTACTCCGTCAAGCTCGTAAAGCAACTCCATAAATGCATAAAACTATTAGTCCAGGTTCCCGGTCCGGGATTCGTGCGTTGGTACAGGCGTCGCGACAAGCTTCGGAACAGCCGGCGTGAGGAGTGACAGTATAGGCGTCGTGGAAGGCGTCGTAACGAGCATCGTACGAGCTTCGATATAGGCGTCGCAGCGGTTGATAGTACAAGCGTTGCGACGGGTAAATGCATATAAATTATTTTTTACGTAAATCTTGTGACGTCGTGCTTCGTCCTCTCGCCTCACGGCAGCGGCGCGAGCGCGCCGTGGTGGGGGCTACCCAGCGGCCGCTTTAAAAAGAATTCCCTTCTTGTTCCGGCTTACTGAAGATAAGTGTCTGCCTTTCTATAGGGCAGCCTTCGAACCTCGTGCTTTCAAATCCCCTAAAAATCCTTCTGATTAGACCGGCTTGCTTATTTTATCTATTATTGTTAACGTAGTGATTTCTAAATTATAAAACTAGTAATATTGTATAGACTCAATTATTTACGGAATAATACTATATTGTCGTACTTGAGTTGTTTGCATTTATCTCCCTATACCACCCCCCTACGTCACAGTGGCCCCACGTTGGGCGTCACTGTGACGTAGTGGGGTGGTATAGGGAGATAAATGCAAACAACTCAAGTACGTCGTCACAATCTTCATGAATTGCATCAGCAACGTAACTAATCTTTATTCTAAGTGACCATAGAAAAGTAGGTAGTCCATTTTTTATCAAGCCTGCAGGCTAATCTTTATTTTCCCTAACATTCCAGATCCTTCTGATTCATCATCATCATCATCACAGCCCATTAATGTCCCACTGCAGAGATGGAGGCATACTTGGCCTACTAATTCCACGCTGGCCAGACGGATTAGTATAGGGTTTAATTTCAAGTTTTCCTTCTTTTTACTTCGTAAAGATAATATTCACGGATAGTCCTTTAGTGGGTTTTTACGACACCCATGGGATGAGATGGGGTGGTGACATATTGTATTCTTACTCCGTCACCACACGGAGATTGCCGATAATTAACCCGTTCCTCGTTTTCCTTATAGAAGTACAACAGCACTCCTCAGTGTTAACGCACTCGCACGTGCCTTTTATAGCACGTGAGCATCCACGACAAATTGCTCACCGCGGGCTCATTGCTCACGTGAAGTCATTGTCTCTTACATGGTAACCGTGAATTATTGGATTAAAAATCAGGACTTTTTTTTAGTTTCAAAGAAAATACAATTTTCTTCCAATAGCTCTGTCTATAGGTTAGTCTTGTGGCCTGAGCTACGGTCATAATTATTATTCATGCTCAGCTAGAGACAGGCAGTTTTTTTTTCAGAAATAGATAAACCTTCATTGTTTTTTATAAAAAAGTCCATTTTGTTTTCTATCTATAAAAACTATTCCATAAAACAGCTAGTTATAATCTCCTTTGAGTATAAGTGTTCTGTGGTTATAATACGCCAACTTTCAGTGAAGGCTCGTTTCGTTATGTAAGAAATTGCTCGTTGTTGGGGCTGAAAGGAAGGACCATCGGCTGTACAGGTGTAGAACGATAGTCTTTTAAGGAGTAGTATCCTAAAACATTCCACGTAACATACAAAATTAAGAATACCCTAGCCAGGGTAACAATGTGGTGATTTGCGTGCGAATGACTTGAATAATAATACATATATGGTACGTAACGTAACATTGACGCCAGTTGAATTGTTAATAGTTGGCAAATTGTTGATAACAATTTTGGCAAGAAACGTGATATCGATATCACGAGTTATACCATGTTTTTGTTAAGTCATAACTTGAATTGTTATAAAGTTTACATGTGACATTACGGTAATACGGGGCTCACGAAGCCGATCAATGTTTAATAAACGATGGTTAAGTAACGTCGCCTACGTCATTCCATAGATGGGTGACTTGGCGGTTTGTGGTGTTTCTTCTGAGCTTCTTTGTGCTTTGGAAAGCATGTTACAAGACTGTTCCGGCTGTAGTCGTAGTGACACAGACAGAGGCCTATTGTGGTTTGAACCACTAGGCTTGGCCACTTACAACGTTTGGTTGTGGTGTACAAACTGTATAAAACCTTTATTTATTCTATTATGAGCGTTTATAGGGCTCAAAATTTAACTTATTGAAAAAAACATTTAAAGTGTTGAGAGTGTGTTATACATATACTTTAATGCCTTTTCTCAAGACTTTGTTATCAACATTTTACATTATTTATCCTATTTGCGAATTATGATTTTTTTTCTATTGGCGGCGCTAGTGAGCCACAGGTCATACACAGTTTGTTTCAAGTTTTTCTCCCTTGTAAAATAAGCAGCTTTTTTTATTTTCCGCTAGGATAGTTATCATTTGACCCTTATGATTCTGTCTTCCACTCCACCTTGCTCTCATTGCTCTTTTTACTTAAAGACTGCCAATTGGAACCAATTTTTTGGATCTTCAGCAATAAGGTGTGTCCCTGCACCCGCTTATATTATTTATACCACTTTATCAACAGGTATAAGTATATTTTCGATGGTGATAGACTAAAAATACATGTCACTATCAGATCTAACCCTGAGTATCTTTATCAATAAAGAAAGACTTGAGTTACCTTACTTGAGTTATACATGGTTTTGTGGGACTCAGATTGTAAACTAGCATTAAGATACTGTTTTAATATAATAAATAAATAAAAAAATACCAACCTGTCTTACCAGCGTAACGTCTTTTGCCAAGCTTTCCTTTTGTAAGCAGCGGAGATTCATCCCTACAATTAAAAAAATAATAAAAAAATACAACCGAATAGTTATAAATTCGGTTGTATTTTTTTTTTCCTCCTTTTTTTGAAGTCGGTTGAAAACATACACGATATTACTACAACAATATTACAATTACTCTACACATTGCATAACTAATTACATCTTAAACCAATACATTTTATTACTCCACCCGTACACATAATAAGCTATAGATTTTTAAGGTTTCTATGTGCTTAACAATTAGTTGAACAATAAACAATAATTATTGTTATACGGTATAATTACACGCCTTCCTTGTGTTGGTACTAAAAGTGTGCCGAAGACTGGTTGATAAACTGATTGCTAGATTTTGTTGGCTTAGAATGTTGTGGTGATTTTCGGTCTTTATGAAGTTGACAGAGTTAGGTTTGGAGTAAGTTGTTGCCACTTATGGTAAGAAAATTTTGGTGTAGTGGTTAAAAATACACAGTATAAATATACAATCCAAAACGTCGCGGGTTCGAATTCCACGCAAGATATAATTTTTCCCCAGACACAGGGCTCATTCCTCAATGCTTCAGCTGTATTTTTAAATAGAAAAAGAAATTCACAGATACTATCTTTACTCAAAAAAAGAAGGATAATTTATTTTGACATATGCCTCTATACATAATTATACCAATCCTACGGGCAACGTGGTGACACCATCGACCACTGGCCACTAACAATCAACTGCAAAATTGAACAAGTTCGGCTAATAGTCACATCACTAGTACTTATCAACAACAAAATAATGCTTACACAATAGTAATGGTAGTAAATAATGACTTCATTACAATTTCGTACGCGTACGTTATGGCAACGTGCTTGTTTGAAGGCTGATAACTGCTTTCGTTTTGTTGTACTAAACTACGTCAAATAGTTTTCTGTAAGAAGAATTCTATCACAAACATTGAATATTTACGCTCAGTACAATAATTTAATTAGGATTAAGTACACAAAGAATTTTCCCGCGAGGTATCCCTACGGAAATTGTTGTTACGCTAAGACCACTAACCCAGAAAAAAGAGAAAATTAACTCTTTTTTTTAATAATAGAAAAAAAGCCCAACGCAATATTTCTTTTACGTCGATACTAAAATAACAAATTCACGTAAAATCAGACAGACAAACAATAACTTTTTAAATGTGATTTTTGGCATAGATGTCGCGATTCGTCTGTACATTAGTAAAAAATAGTGTAGTTGATGTTACAAACAGACACTCCAATTTCATTTATATGAATAGACAGACAGGCAGCCTATAATCTCAAGCACTAAGTAAAATCAATAAACGATTAGATATGTCTGCAAAGTCTACAGTAGCTACACATCACGTTGCTATGCATCGTGCCAATGTACGGAAGTAGTGCAATGCACTGACCTTAGAACAAGGTCTTTCTATGCGCTCTTGTTGTCATTATAAACACTGACATTGAACATTGTTATTAGAATTTGTTTACTAAGTAGTGTTAATTACTATATTATGTGTAATTCATAGTAATTCATAGTGTCAATATTATTACGTTATAGGGCCCGGGCACACAGCTTGCAGAACAGATGGTAGCTTGTATAAAATGGTTCTGAAAAGACTGACTTGGTTAAGAAGGTGACGGGAAACCGCTAGACGAGGAGGCAAAGAACGTTAAGTCGATTTTTTTAGAGGAGACCTGTGTTCAGCAGATCGATGATGCTAATAATGTCGGACACGTTATATTGACCGCCAATAGGCAGACACAATAGAAAATCTATAGTAACTGATATGTACCTATAAAATAATGGCAATAGAATCTAGCCTCCTTGTTCCATACCTAAAAGCAGGATGAATAAATTCCTTTTTTAAATTGGTTGAATCCTATTCACGCCTACCACACTTCGGTTACCATTCGGTAATATTCGGAACACGTGTTCGATACACGTGATTGCGCTCACGCATTACGTTTGGTACTTACTAAGTTTGAATACGAAAATAATACATTGAGTCACACACATAATATAATAAAAAAGTTTCCTTACTACCTAATTTAATTAATGGATTGTTTTCAAGAGACTATACTACGAGGAACAGTCATTATCGTCTTTAAATATTTAGCTAATTAGGGTGTATTTAAGGCCTGAACAGCTAAGGTAGAAAGCTAGTAAAGCAGGAAATGTTGATAATAAGTTGATGGTATTAACCCAAGTTCCGCTCCGGTTTTAGATTAGGTCTGTTTCTACAGTAGAATAATAATGGACTGTTATAGTAGGTCAGGGCATACCTACATACTAACAAAAACTTTGTTAAAACTTTGGTCTTTAAATTTAAAATCAATTACGTTACCTTGCTGAAAGCTTGTTTAATACTAAAGAATAATAATTACTTCCAGAGAATAATAATATGGTAAGAAGCCTTATTCTTCAAGCTTTTGGAACAGTAATGGTAAGACAAGTCATTCTTTATATAAATACAGCTTTCCCAAAGTAGTCATGCCTCAGAATAAACTGTAGGTATACAAACGCATAAAAACCTGACACAGGTGGCACTCTAGATAAATCACTACAGGTTATATGATCAAAGACATCGTGTAAAAATAACAGGAAAAACTTTATAGTATTCTTTAAATTACCTGAAGTATGCACACAGCTGTATTTTACTAATATATTTAGGTAATTAAATCAGTAATTATATTTAGCTTGGGGCTTTGATACATTCCACTCTTTTTTTATAGTACCTACCTAATGTTAGAAGACGGAAAAATTTCCTCTAGGGATGGTTTCTGAAAAAATAAAATAAAAATTGCAGTACATTTTTCTTGTAGTTGAGGAAATTCATTTTCGCATTCAGTTCAGCTGCATTCGGGTTATATAGTTTTTTTAAGATAAAGCATAATCAATGAAGTCGGACACGTGTGTGAAAAACACCCATTATTATTCTTCATAATAATCGCTTAGTAATTTTAAGCTTATGTCTGCCATCTGTTGTTTTAAATTTGTACTATTGATAATAGTCTTGCTATTCGATAACAGGTGGCTTACAACATGATAGCATTACGAATTTAAATATATTATTATATTCAATACCTAATTACGTATGTGAAAATTTAATATTGAATACAAAAAAGTTAATAGCTTTATTAAAATTATTTTTAAAAAAGAATCCCTTTTTAAGGGTAAAATTGATTATTATTTGGCATAGTCTTGGGCTTAATCGGACATCTGTAAGTTCGCACTGTACTAGTACGATTGCGATAAAGTACTAGTACAAGGGGTACTTGGTAGGTAGGTAGGTAGGTACTTGGTACGTTTAGTACTAATAGTACAGTTGTCTCACCGTGTCACTGTAAGTGTAGAACGCCTTCATACAAACCGTTGGACATCGTTACTTCTTTAAAGATCACCAGACCAAATGGAGTCAACGTAGAGACTTCAAATTTTAACTGTATATTATTAAAAGGATGATTGAGGAGCTCCAAAACAAACGATGATGCACATCGTCGAAGAATGTCCCCGACGTCGTTTCTCTGGGGGAATACGTGACCTCCACAACCTTACTCCGGCCGCAAAAGATTGGCTTCTCCAGCTGGATATAGACGTAGTGTTCAAAGCAGAATCCATACGCAATAATAATAATAATTAAAGAGGAATCTTCTTAATTTTTAAAAAAAATTATTAAAAATAATGGAGACGTTCCATTTGCCCATTCATTCTGGGCCCAGGCAAGTACTTACACGAAACCATGTGTGTTTTGAAGTTATATTACCACCGTATAGGCCTGTGTATTTTTTTTACAGTTAAGCTTCGAGGATGTGAGATATATGGTATTTAAATTGGAATTATATCATACTCCAAATAGCACAAAATACGATTTTCACATAACATGTTACCTAATTATTAATATTTGAATGTTTAAAATAAAACCTACATATAATCCATAATCAAAAGCGAATTAATATTCAATAATAATCTGCAATAAATCAAAACATTCACAATACGTAATATCAACACGAATCACAAAGTACATTGACACAAATGGGGTGACAGATGTTAAATATGTTGCAAGGATTTAAAAAAAATTGTATTCAATTTTTCATTAAAATGAAGACAACATAATATTGTGTAACAATAGTAGGTATTGCATACAAGTTCTATTTTTTTAACGATTAAAATATAATGTATTAAAGATTCAAATAATTGTTTGTGATTATTATACTTAATGAATAAAATATATATTATCCCTGATATTAATTTTTACCTACATAATATTATTTTATTTTCAAGGGTGGCAAACATAAAAGATATCCGCCATTAGTTCAACCAATGATTGAATTAAAATCCTGTTTACAACCATTTAAAACTAAAATCTTTCCCCCAAGTTCTACGGAGAAATGGAAAAAACTAATTGATTTTTTAAATTTAATTTTAATTATTTGAAACATTCTGTTTGCTCTGGGCCCCCAATGAAACATCTCCTTTGACAAACTAATAAAAAATTCTGAAATACCTGTACCTACCAATATTTTAAAGACGTTTATTTTGAAATAATAGATATATCGCATACTAGTTTCGTTTAATTTTATACAATAAATACAAAACAACTCAATATTATCATGTTTTAAACTAAAAAACAAAGTGAGTTTTTATTTTTTGAAGACCAAACTGGAAGAAAGTAAAAGTAATGTATTAATGAGATCTAAGTGACATATCGATCTGAAGAACTAGGTGAAATACTTTTCGGTAATAAAGCCAATACTTTTTCGATTGCACTTTTACGATCTGTAAAATAATTTTTCAATAATACGTACAAATCTCTACAGGTTTTAATATTTTCCATTTAAAAAAAATAAAAGTTAAATTAACCTAATCGAAATCGTATTGAAAATATATTTATCTACACTACGTAAATTTTTATAAATTGTTCTCGCCTCAATAGTTAGTTAGTGCCTGATAAATTTTTAACACTGCAAGTAGCGATTTGCGTTCAGAAATTAAACAGGGGTTAAACTTAATTTCGTATTCATATGCCTCTTTAAAGTTCCCAAGGAGCCGATTTTAGTGCTTAATTTCGTAGAGCAATAATTGCAGGTTGCTTCGTTTACACCCTCCATAAAGTGCATCCACAGAAGAAATCGTTTTCTTCAAATCGGAGTCATTAAAAAAAAATAATGTAACCGTTTAATTGTTAAAACGAACGGAATATCTTTATAAGTACTATTCAAATAAATACAAACCAAAAATAAATCCAAAAACCAAGTTAGTAGCTGAATTCGTAACAGCATAAAGTTGATCAATAACAATTAGAAATAAACAAAATATTTGTACAACAAATCAACAAAGAAAATAAAATCTAAAATCATACCAACACCAGACAAAAAATACAACTAATATTCACAAAACAAATCACACAACATAAGTTTTCAACATGCAGATCCTTTTTCACCTTAAAAATAATAAAGAAAACAACAGACGGCACAACTCACAAAACAAAATAGACAATCTAAATCTATACCTACCAATAATACAATTTATTAAACTTAGAAAGAATAAGAATCCCACTAAAATTTTATTATTAGTTAAGTACTGTTTATGTTTACCGCAGTTTTCAATCATACAAGTACCACAGACTACAAATTAATTAACATTTGTAGCATAATTTTTACTTCGTAACGGAACACACAGGACTTATCACTCTTTACACATAATATCACTCTCTCGCTCTTAGATTAAAACCTAGTCGTACGCGTACTACGTAATCCACCATCCCTCTTACTATCGCATGCGTGCATCAGTGCTAAAGTGCGATGCGGGCGCAGTGTGCTAATAGCGCAATTGTCCGATTAAGAGTTTCGATCGGGTAACGGTACTCGAAGTAAAGTGACGGGTAACGTTACCTAATAGTACATCGTACGCCGTACGCGTACTACACAAGACTATTTGGCACTAGTGTCGATGACACTGACAGAAAACATGTGTGAGTGAGCCATAATCTGTTCGTGGTTTGTTTTGGTCTCAGATTAAGAACGAACTAGATGGATCCCTTTTTTGACATTCGTTGCCAGAATAAGATAAGTAAATTTAAAAGCCCGTGTGAAAGAAAGAGAGCATAGACAAATTTTTGTCTTTGTCACCGTGGCCTTTTTTCATTGTTTGTCAAGATCGGAGTTGTGACAAACAAACTTGTGCATTTCGATTTATCGGTGTTTTAGTGATAATTTAGCAGTTTTGAGATAAGGGCTCGTTGAACTTCAATAAAATTAGTGTAAGTGCAATGGTGGGTTGTGGTATTTTAGGCTGTAAAAGCCGAAGTGAGCGAAAAATTGATGGAGTAACTTTTCACTCGTAAGTAGACGAAAATGTTTGTCAGCCTACAATAAGTAATAAATTACAATGTTAGTAATGGAATTTAATGCTTTCAAATTCGAAAATATCAATTTTTGTCCATGTTTTTAGTACTTAATAAAAAATAAAATAACATAAAACTAAGAAAGATACAGTGTCGCTATTATATGAATTTCCTTTACTTACCCCGAATTTATGTTTATAAAATTATTGTTAGCTCAGCAAGCTGTATTTTACATTTTAGGTTTCCGTCTGACACTGAAACAAAAATAAAGTGGCTGGAGGCTACTGGTCGACAAGACTGGCAACCTACAAAATATTCAAAAATTTGTTCTATCCATTTTGATCATGAGTCGTTTATCTTTAAAGAAAAAAGGGTACAATTGAAACCACTTACAGTTCCTACGAAACATATACATGTAAGTATTAAAATGTTTTATATGGATTCTGGAAAATAATTTTACTCAAATTAATATGATGTTGTTTTACAATCTTATAGGATAAGAGTCTTGCAGAAGTGGCTACAACTAGTTATCATGACGATGCTTTGTTGGCAATTCCCTCAACAAGTCGACATGACCACACCTTGGTTTGTACTAAATACACACTATAAGATCTAGTTCGCTATCAAATATGGAATATATGTCTAATTAACTTTTTAAAATTACAGCTTACAAGTTTAGTAGACCAGACTTTGATAACAGAGGAGGAAAATGTTGAAAAGCCAATAAGTTGTGAGGAAATCGATAAGCCTGGTACATCTTGTAATAAAAGGAAAAAGGTTTTACAAGAAGTACAAAATATTCAGCCAAAGAAGCTTTGTTTGGTAAGCATACATACTGCATTTAATTATTACCCTGGATATCAAAATTATAGCAATTGTTATCTCTACTTTAACAATACATATTTATTTTTGTGTTTGAATAATCTAAACTTCTCTATTTTTCTATTTCAGACTGCTTCTGGTAATTTAAATGAACCAGCAAGAAAGGAAAAACAGCTTAAAAAACTGTTGCAGAAAGAGCAGAAAAAATCTGTAAATCGACTCAGAAAATTACGTGCTGTGCGCGAGTCCAAACGCAGATTATTAAAAAAGACCGCTAATTTTGAGAACATTATAGCGGATTTAAGATGTAAAATGCAAATGAAATCTGAAGAACTAGATTTGTTATCTAGTATAGAAACTAAAAATGCAGATTTTCTTAAACGATTCCTTAATAATGGAAATTGCCCTAAAAAGTACTCAGCATCGTTAAGAAAATTTGCGTTATGTTTACATTTTATAAGCCCTAAGGGGTATGCCTTTGTAAGAAAGCAATTCAATACTTGCCTGCCCCATCCTAAAACATTATATAGGTGGTATAGGTGTGTCGATTGTGAACCAGGTTTCACAAATGAAGCTTTTGAGGCTATTAAATTAATTAAAAGTAAATCATCAAAAAAATTACTTTGATGTGTTAGTCTGGATGAAATGTCAATCCGCCAACACCTTCAGTGGAATGGGAAACAAACTATTGGGTATGTGAATGTAGGAGATAATTTGAACTCGGATAATGTACGGTCGGGGTATTTGCCGCTCGACCACCCTTAGGCGAGAATCGCTTGGCACGCGGCGCATGCGATACGTGGCACGCCCACGTATCGCATGCGCCGCGTGCCAAGCGATTCTCGCCTAAGGGTGGTCGAGCGGCAAATACCCCGACTGTACCCTTAGCTAAAGACGCTTTAGTATTCATGGTCACAGCATTAAACGACAATTGGAAAATACCTGTAGGATATTTCTTAACGTCTGGCGTCAACGGAGAGCAACGCAGTGCATTGTTACAAACTTGCATTAGTTTATTGCATGAATGTGGGCTAGAAATTGTATCAGTCACGTTTGACGGATGCCCTGCTAACTTTGCCATGGCGAAAAACTTAGGCGCTCAATTTCATGACATTAACAATATAAACCCGGAAATAAGTGTCGAAGGTCACAATATTGTCATAATACCAGATGCCTGCCATATGTTGAAGTTGGTGAGAAATACATTAGCCGATAAAAATAAGATTTTAAATGCTGAAAACGAAATTATTTCATGGGATTACTTTATTAAATTAAATAATTTACAACAAAATGAAGGTTTACATTTAGCAAATAAATTAAGAAATGCTCATATAACTTTTAAAAAACAAATAATGAAAGTACGTCTTGCTGCGCAAACGTTCAGTCATTCGGTCGCAGAGGCTCTTTTGTTCTGCAAAACTAATTTGGCTATAGAGGACTTTCTACACTCTGGTGCTACTATAGAATTTATCAAATATTTTAATGATATCTTTGATATATTAAATAGCCGCAGGTTATGTTCATATGGGTTTAAAAAACCAGTATCTATAAATACTTTCCAGTCAATCAATGTAAAATTAAAAGCCTTTGAAACATATGTAAAGACCCTCAAGTTTGTTAATGGCGATTTTGTAATTAACTCCGGCCGAAAGACTGGTTTTTTAGGGTTTTTGATTTGTGTCAAGTCACTACGAATAATTTTTAAGAAGTACATACAAATCGAAAATTTACCCTTCGTTATTTATGTACTTATAAAATGAGCCAAGACCACCTGGAGATTTTTTTTAGTGCGATACGTTCAAAGGGTGGTTTCAATAATAATCCCACCGCATTACAATTTATGTCGGCTTATAGGCGATTGTTAATTCATGGTGAATTGAAAAATATTTCAGCAGGTAATTGCATACCATTAGAAAGTGTGAATATTTTAACATGCAATTCAACAGCAATTTGTAAGAAAATGAATAGCAGAAGAGAAAGGTTGCTGACAATGACTGAATGTCTTGATGCAGAAGACCAATTTATTGATTTACCTCAAAGCCATGATTATATAGGGAATTGTGAATTGAGTGAGTTTTCAAAACAAGCTACAATTTATATTGCAGGGTACATTATTCGAGGCATGAAAAAAATCATAAAATGTGATGATTGTTTATGTGCAATTGTTTCTCACGAAAAATTTCCGAGTTTTATTTTTCATAAGGATGTTGGTGGTTTACATTATCCATCGCAAGACGTTATTAAAATTTGTATATATGCAGAAAAAATTTTAAGGCAAACTATAATTCAGTATGGCAACGCATATTTTTCGAAACAAAATAGTGTACCCAAAATGATTTGCAGTATCCTAAAAAAGTTCATTAACGTAAATGTATTTTCAGACCTATGTGATCATATAAATGAACAAAGCCCGTTAGATAATCACATCGCTCTGTTAATCAAAGCCATATCTTTAAGATATTTAGAAGTCAGGATTCATTTTATTATGACTTCATTATCTGGACGAGAAGAAAGAATAAGAAATATGCATACAAAAATAGTGTTATTTAAGGGGCAGTAGGTGTGTAATAATAAATTTTTATAAAATTTTGAATTTCGTTCTTTTATTTTATTTCATACTAGCGGCGTGTCCCGGCTTCGCACGGATAATAAATATAGCCTATGTTCACCTGGGAGTGTGCGTTACGCCAGCAAAATGTTGTCGAAATTTGACACCCCTGCCTATCAGATAATTAGTTCGCCAGCTCCTGCAAATGTCTATGTAGTTCCCGGAACCAGCTCGGTCCCAACTTTAAAGATACCTGATAAAAACAGTTTCTGCTGGCGCAACGTTACCCCAGCAAAATGTCTCTCCAAAATAAGAGATTTTTGAAAAAAAAACTTCATTTACATAATTAGTTCGCCGATCGAAGCAAATGTTTCGATATACTTAAATTGAATTATTACGTTTTAAGGTTTCGGAGATATTCAAGATTCTGCTGGTATTTATACAATTTGAAATAACTTGCAAACGGTGCATTATTATTATTTTTTTATTCGTGAAGTAATTCAAACTAATTAAGGCAAAGCTCTGTATAAAAAAATAGGAAATTACGCTGTACCGTTTCGGAGATCCAGCAAACACGCAAACGTTACGCCAGCAGAATCTTGAATATCTTCGAAACCCCAAAACGCAAAAATTCAAGTTATATCGAAACATCTACTTATCTATTATTGACAGGTATCATTTCAGTAATGGTGCTCCCACATTGCCGCTAGATTATTTTTCTAAACATTTACTAACAAATGCTGTCAATTGTTACATTTTGTTAGGAACTGTTACATGTTATAAGTGCTCCTACACTAATAGAAAATGTTTAGTAACATTTTATAACATTTAAATCTGGTATTGGCTCGCAGTTTTCGTTGCGTTCTGAGATCATATACACGAAAATGGAAGATGATTTGCTCATTGGAATAGCTTTCATTTTTTGCTAAAAAAGAAGAAAAAGCACACTTTATGATGCGTCAAACGCTAAAAGCTAGAGGAAAATTTGGTGCCATAGACTATATTGTTATAATTTGTTATACCCTTTCCACTATTATTTAACGATATTTGACAGATTGACGTTAGTGACGTTCAGTAATATCTCGAATGTAATGCCATTCGATTGTAAGCGATTTCGCGATTTTTCAAATTACTTTATTTTACACATTTGGATCCTTACATCAACTTACATTATCATTTTATTAGTGTTTCTTTCTTCTATGTTAAGAGAATTAGCCTATAGCTCAAAATGATAAAATTATAGTTAGCTTAGGTATTATTTAAAATACATAATTTATGGTGACACCTTCGCGGGTTATAGCTAATCTAAAATATCATATTACATTTTATAAACGTATTATGAAGAGTTTAGGTTTATTCATAGCATTTATTTTTACCGATTATTTGTAATTTGTTTCATAATGGTGGTAATCGTTATGAGTGTCCATCACTAAGTAACCATGGTAACTGAAAAAAACATGGGTACGTCCATGAAATACAATATAATTTGTGCGAAAAATAAGCGGAAGTATTACGAAACTTCATGGACGTGAACTGTCAAAAAGCTAAACTTACGCTGGAAGGGGCATAACTAACGTTACCAAATACTATCTAACATGAAAACATTTTTTATCATTTGTGATGAAATATTTGCTAACAAATGTTTACTAACGTTAATAAACATTTCTAACGGCAATGTGAAAGCACCTTAAAATTTGATTTGACAGAGCTGATCACATTAACATACGAACAATGATTTGACAAGCGTTTCAGAAATCGGGGGTAAGGGCCAGATTCAGAGACCGCACTTTGTCTTTACTTTAGCAAAGTCTAGTTATAATCTCTGAATTTGAACAACATTAAAGTAATTTTTCGCATGAAAAAGTTTACTTTCATTATTTATTACTACAAAGTAAACTTTTCATGCGAAAAGATTACTTTAATGTTGTTCAAATTCAGAGATAATAACTAGACTTTGCTAAAGTAAAGTCAAAGTGCGGTCTCTGAATCTGGCCCTTAGTCTATGTTTCCACCACAGATAAGGGGAAATTTTACCCACATGGCAACACATAAAAAAACTATTGCTGTTTCATGTGCGGCCACGCCACGGCTCTATCTAGTTCGTTCTTGGATTCTCGCCATAGTGTGTCTTTGGTTAGCACGTGTGTGTAGAATTTTTATTATAATTTTGTTTTTTTTTTAGTGCAATTACTTGTGAAACTTGTTGTTATTTGTTATTGTGTCTGTTTGTGTGCCGTCTTGTATAAGTATCAGGTTCGTAGTTATATACTTACTTAGTTTAAAATGAATAATAACAAACCGCCGGATCCCCCTGACATCCACATCCCCACTCCTTCCTCACCTGCCCTTTCTCGTCCTCCATCGCTCCCTTCTATTGCAAACTCACCAAATCCCCTTTCACAATTTGCAGACGTGGTATGCAGTTTATCTGAGCATACTCCCCAGAACTCCAGAAAACGTCCGGTTAGAGATATTTCTCCTCCCAAGCCCTCTAAGCAGTCTAGAATACAAATAGCTAGATCTACTTACAATAACAACGACAAAGGTCCATTTATAGTCCGTGTCAACAAAACAGAAACTTCACCAGGAACCACCTTGCACCCCATCTCATTTGGTCTATTCCTGATGAAGCAGAGTATACCTAACATAACTAAGGATGGTATAAAAAGGGTAGGCAGGAATCGCGTCAGCATCGAGTTTGCAACCCCTCAGGATGCAAACTCATTCCTACTTAATAGCGCTTTAACCAACCACAAATATACAGCCTCTATACCCTCGTTTAATGTCACACGGTTGGGAGTGGTCTCCGGTGTACCTGTAGACATGACGGAAGAAGAAGCTATGTCTTGCATTACAGTTCCCCAGGGTTGTGGGCCTATACTGAAAATCAGACGCATTAACAGAAAAGTTTGGAAAGACGATGTAATCGAATGGAAACCCACCGAAACCTGCGTCATCACATTTGATGGACAAGTGTTGCCAAACAGGATTTTCTGTTGCTATTCCTCTCTCCCAGTGGAACAATATGTGTTCCCAACGATACAATGCCGTAACTGCTGCAGATTTGGCCACGTTGAGTCCATATGTAGGTCAAAGCCTCGATGCCTTAAATGCGGCAAAGACCATTCTTCGAAGGAATGTGACTCCCCCTTAGATCAAACCTTTTGTGTGCTGTGCTCCGGTAACCACTTTGCCAATAGCAGAGAGTGTCCGGAATATAGCAGACAAAGAAACATAAAAACGATTATGGCAGACAAATCGATATCATACATGGAGGCTAGCAAGGCAGTTTCAGCCATTTCACAAAGTTATGCTACCATAACAAAATCCCCCGGCCCATCTACAACAACTTCTTACCGCAAAACTATATTTCTAAAGCCCAAAACTCATGCCCCCCTATCCCCAACTTATGACAAAGCTTCCCACAATCTTATTACTAACACCCCACAATCCTCTCAAACTAATGGTTCCAACCTTAATAACCCTCATAAAACCTCAAACAGTATTGCCACAGTCCTTGATCTTATAATCCAGTTACTTTCCTCAATTGTTTCCGATACCCAATATTCCTTACCGTCCAACGTTGCTGAAAAACTTGTTTACCTACTTAATATATTTAAAAATGGCTCCGCCAACAACATTTCTACAGTGGAATGTGCGTAGCATATTCCACAAAAAACATGAACTTTTATATCTGATTAATAAACATAAACCTATTGCTTGTGCCATCGCAGAGACTTGGCTTACCCCAAGCCTTAACTTTTATATACCCCATTACCAAGCACTCAGATGTGATAGATCTGATGGCTATGGTGGTTGTGCCCTCTTAATAAAAAATAGCCTTCTTGTTTCCCCAGTCACTCTTCCAGCCCTTAATGAGGCTGTGAATATTGTCGCAGGTGTGGTGGAGGGTATCACAATAATTTCTTTATATATTTCCCACCCTCAGCTTTCACTCTTAACAAATTTAAGAACTGTATTGGAGAATATAAAAGGCCCAATGTTAATTATGGGAGATTTTAACTGTCATCACTACAGATGGGGATCGGAGCGATGTGACCCCTTTGGTATGGGTCTGGTTGATATTATTGATGACCTTAATTTGTGTGTGCTCAATAATGGCTGCTCGACGCGTAGAACTCTTCCAGGCCAACATAAAAGCTGCATAGACATCTCCATCTGCTCTCAGGCTTTAGCAGCATCTTCCCAATGGCATTGTCTAGATCTTACCCATAGTAGTGATCATTTCCCTATAATTATCTCCATGATTGATAAAACATTTTTAGAAAAATCTTCCCCCCCTCTCCTCAAATTCAATTTATCCAATCCCGATTGGAATAAATATGCATCATGCTTAGAAGCCAAAATCCACTCACTTCCAACCTTAAATAACATCTCCACGGATCAACTCAGCTTCAATCAGGCCTCGATCTGCTGCCAAAATTTTACCAAGGCAGTTATCTCAGCCGCTGAGGAATGCTTTCCAATAAAAAATTCTTCCAAGGGGATAATCCCATCTCCTCCCTGGTGGGATTCAGATTGCACCGCAGCAATCAAAAAAAGAAAGGAAGCAGAGAAAAACTACAACCTCAATATGAATGATCAAAATTTTATTATTTATAAACATATGGCAGCTAAGACCAGACGCCTTTTAAGACAAAAGAAACGTTTGGGTTGGTCCAGGTTCTGCTCTTCATTGTCCCCCTCTACTCCTGCATCAATAGTTTGGAAACATATCAACAGGTACAGATCAGGCTGCTCCCCTTCGACCTCGTCCCTGATGCACCATGATACAGCCGAAGCGTTCTTTGATCGCGTTGCCCCACCATATGTACCAACAAAAGAGGAATGCAGTCAGCCAATACCTCATCATATCAACCAGGAATCCCCCTATGATTCTGCATTTTCAATGGATGAGCTCGACATGGTTCTCAGACATGTTCGGGACTCAGCTCCTGGTATTGACGGTATACCGTACTCATTCATTGCAAATGCCGACAAAAAAGCTAAGCAATACCTTTTAGATATCTTTAACTTTTGCTTTGCCAATGGCTGGATCTTTGAAGACTGGAAAACCCAAATCATTATTCCAATATTAAAACCAAATAAAAAGAATAATGATCCAAATGGGTTCAGGCCTATAGCTCTGTCTTCGGCTTTAGTAAAGGTTTTAGAACATTTACTGAAAGGTAGGCTGGAATGGATTGTGGAATCCAGAGACCTTTTGCCTGTTTCTCAGTTTGGGTTTAGGAGAGGGCGTGGTACTATGGACAGTGTAGGACTTCTTATTACAGATATTCGTTTATCCCTATCACAGAATGATTCAGTTGTAGCAGCATTCCTGGATGTTACCTCAGCATATGATAATGTTCTCCTTCCCAATCTCAGGCATAAATTGCTAGAGCTGAGACTCCCGGATAGGATGATTCAGTGCATGTGCGAGATGCTGTGGTCGAGACTGCTACTGCTTAGAGTCCACGGGGAAAACTTAACCAAAAGAAGGACATGGAGAGGCCTTCCACAAGGTTCTGTCCTAAGTCCGCTCCTATATAATCTGTACACCTCAGACATAGGCTCCTGTCTAAATAACAACTGCCAACTGTTACAATATGCTGATGATTTGGCCTTATATGTGAGTAGTAGTTCCATCCTGGACGGCGCTTCATCCCTTTCCGTCTCTTTGAACTCACTGAACGACTGGCTTCTCAATCGTGGTTTATCCATCTCTGCCCCCAAAAGCTCCGCCATAATATTTACACGTAGAAGACACATCCCTCCTACTGTTGTCAGTGTACAAGACCAACAATTGCCAATCTCAAATAAAGCCAAATTTCTTGGAGTCTTCCTGGATACGAGATTGACAGGCTGTGATCATATAAATTACATTATCCAGAGGTGTGAACGGATCATAAACATGCTCAAAGCCCTTGCTGGTGTCTGGTGGGGTGCCCATCCATACACCATGAAACTTTTATACAATGCTTTCATCCGCAGCAAAATGGATTATGGTTTGTTCATACTCTCTCCATGTAATAAGGGATCGCTGGCTAATTTAGACAGAGTTCAGTTTAAGTGCCTACGCATAATCTCTGGCTGCATGAAATCATCTCCCACCAATGCTTTGCAGGTTGAATGTGCTGAGCCTCCACTAGCTCTTAGAAGATCATACCTAGCAAATAGATTCATGCTAAAGATCATGGTCAACAAAGTACATCCACTGAATGCCAAAACTAGTGAACTAGAGATAGCCAGCAGATCATCGAGGTACTTGTCCAACAGGGAACTCCCATTAACTGTCATTGCTTTTAGAAATTATCAAAATTTAGAATACCCTATTAGCTGTTGGGATAAAACACCTCTTTTTAATTTTGAATATGAGGTTTTGATTTTTAAACCTGATATTATATTTGACACAGGCATCTCTAAACAAACCCCATCAGCTGGTGTGGCTTTTGAGGTGTTGTTGAATGAGCATTGGAGTGACTTCAATAGGTTTTTTACAGATGCATCAAAATTGTCACCTGATAGTTATACTGGTATAGCAGTATACTTCCAAAATTCCAGAATTGCCATTTCCTTCAGAAGCCCTAAAGAGTCATCAGTTTTCACTGGTGAATGCATTGCTATTTTAGAGGCTTGTAACTTTATTGATGCTCATAATATCAAAAAGAGTGTTATATTTTCAGATTCTCTTAGCTGCTTACAATCCTTGTCCCAAAATCCTTTTAAAAGTAAATTAAATAGTCCCCTCATACTAGAAATTAAAAAAACTATTCTCTCCTGCCATAGGAAACAATGTATTGTACAGTTGGTATGGGTTCCTAGCCACTGTGGCATCGGTGGAAATGAGTATGTAGACAGGCTTGCAAAAAGCGCTGTCTCCTCCCAGTTTTCAGACTCTAAACACCTTTGTCACCAAGGATACGACCTGCTATCCCTTCCTCAAAAGGATCTCCTAACTTCGTGGCAGTCAGAGTGGGATTCAACTGGTAGAACAAAGGGCAAATATTATCACGCTATTCAACCAGTCATTACCCCTAAACCATGGTTTTTTAAATATAAAAAGGTTGCAAAATCTGTAATTTCCGTTTTGTGCAGACTTCGGTTAGGTCACTGTTGCTCTCCTGTATTCCTCAACAAAATTCACATTCGGGACTCGTCTGTGTGTGAGTGTGGATTAGATGAAGGTTCTCTTGATCACATCTTCTTCAGCTGTCAGTTAAGAGGCCAAAGTTATGACTTGTATAAACAGCTGTGTAACCTAAAGATTCCCACTCCTATTAGCTTTTCTTCCTTACTAACTTGTCCTTCCCCCAAACTTATGGAATCGCTTATGAAATTTATCAGACTCAATAACATAAAATTATAATATTGTATAGATATATTGTCAAAGCTCTCCCATGGTTACTAAGCAATACGTTATGTCAAATTAATTCTATGTTTTACGTTTGTGTTTCGTTTCATGTAATAATATGTAAATATCTTTTGTGTCCTGTCCATGTTATCAATGTTTTGTGTTGTTTTGTTTCAGTGTTATTAATATTAATAAACAAGATCCACAATTGCTGTTAATTTTATGTCAGTTTTATCAGAGCTCTAAGCAATACACACGAATCTCCAAAACTACTGTTATTGGCAGAATTGTCGACATCGGCAGTAGTCGCCATTTCATAGAAGAAAAAAAAAAAAAAAAAATAGTTCGTTCTTAATCTGAGGTTTTGGTGATTTCCATACATATAATATAGAAAACTGTTAAAATTAACTAATAAGGTATTTTAGGATAATTTAAGTGTAATATAAATCAAAACTGATAAAATGAAAGCATTAATACAACGCGTTATGAACGCGAAAGTTACTGGTAAGTGCATAGGTTAGATTAAAGCCGAACATTGTTAATTTTATAAATAAAAACAAAATAGGTAAGGTTTAAAATAGGGTGCGTGCGGTCGATAGATTTAAAACCCTTACGTCACAATACTCACAATACTTTTCTCTTATCTGTTTAATATTCTGTTAAAATCGTCGAAAGGTATTTTTGAAACTACTCAGAAATTATTTTGAATTAGGTACCATTGCCTGTACCTACCAATTTAAACCACCTTTTACAAAGTAATTATTTCCTAATGATCACTACTATTAGTAAAGTCCATTAGTATTTTATAAATATACTGTAGGTACCTAACAGCTTTTCATGAAAAATATAAAACAAATTACCTAATTTTATCTTTACAGTAAATGGTGAAGTAATAAGCAGTATTGAACAAGGGATTTGTGTATTCATTGGCATAAATAGCAATGACACTAAAAAGGATATGGAATACATGTAAGTTTCATCTTTATAATTATCCCATCACATTAATATCCTTATGCAGGGACTGGCCCCTTGAGTAATGCAGGAAAACTTGGCTAGCTTCTCTGAAAAACTAAGAGAAAACTTTGAACACACCAACTTGTACAACCGTCAAACTTGTATGAAAGTCAAATGATGAAAACTGGCAAGATGATGACAATAGATTGAAGTTAATTTTAGACTTCTATCAGTTGGCTTCATTTGTGGACTGTACTCGCGCTTTCCACCAGTTCAATATAGTCATATTACCGTGTTTTGTATAAAAAAAAATGGCCTTTCATTTATTATGATTGTTTTCTTACAGTGTAAGAAAAATATTAAACATAAAGCTGTTTGATGATGAATCTAATAAAAGATGGAAGAAGAGTATACTAGATAAACAATTAGAAGTTTTGTGTGTCAGTCAGTTCACATTATACAATACATGGAAAGTAAGTATTGTTGTGTTTTACTACCTCACACATTTCATGAATATTATAAAATGCAGCAAAAAAATTATATCTCAAGATAATAAACCCAAAATATCCCTGGGGGATTTGTAGAAATCATTGTGGTGACAGAGTAAGAATACAATATACTATCACCATTCCATCTCATCCCATGCATGTCGTAAAAACTGGCTAAGGGACTACTGTAAATATTATCTTTACAAAATAATAAAAACCGGTCAAGTGCGAGTCTGACTCGCGCACCGAGGCGAGGGTTCCGTACAAACCTATTTGCCAAATTGTAATAACGTCAGGACTCAGCTGTTTAAATACTATTTTTCCCGCCAAAATTCAATGACGGCACGACTCAGCTCTATTAAAAAATATTTTCCCGCCAAAATACTATGACGTCACAACTCATCTGTCAAACATTATGTGACGTCACGTCCCATCTGTGACAGATGTCAAAAGTGACAGCTGTCAAAGTGACGGGTGTCTAAAATATTTTCTCTCCAAAATAATATGACGTCACAACTCATCTGTCAAAAATTCTGTGACGTCACGATTTATCTGTCAAAAATTCAATGACGTCACGACACAACTGTCAACAAAAGTTTTCCCGCCAAAATTCTGTGACGTCACAACTCATCTGTCAAAATTCTATGACGTCACTGGTCACGTGACTCAGCTTTCCCGCCAAAATTCTAAGAAATCAAAATATAATGTGATTGAAGTAAAAATTTAAGGTTTTCGGAATTTTCCCATTACATGTACTACAAGACCTTGCTTCATGCCAAATTTCAAGTTTGTAGGTAGACTGGAAGTACCCTGTAGGTTTTTGCTCTTACCCCTCTAAATTTTGCGACAAAAACGGCTATATCTCTTGATTGCGTTGGATTAGCAGTTTGATTTTTGTACAGCACTAAGAAGCAACAAGCCTTAGTATTTGGTGAAAATTTCAGCTTGATACCTTCACGCGTTCCTGAGATAAATGGTCTTGACAGACAGACGGACGGACGGACGGACGGACAACAAAGTGATTCTATAAGGGTTCCGTTTTTTCAAAACTGGTACGGAACCCTAAAAATGAAGGAAAACTTGAAATTAAACCCTATACCAATCTGTCTGGGCAGCATGGTGTTAGTAGGCCAAGTATCCCTTCGTCACAGGAGGAGGCCCGTCCTTGCAGTGGGACATTAATGGGCTGTTATGATGATGATGATTTGTAGAATGCCCTGGATCGAGTTGTGTGGATTGCTGAGTTTTAGCATTTGAATATCTACTTTCGTTTATCTAAACTGAACATAAACAAAGTTTTGTATGACTACAGAAATCAGTTGCACTTCTATAACACAACTAAAGCATATGTGGACGACCATAGACGAGACCGAAAACCAGTTTGCTGCTTGTCATCAGACTGCTCAAGCACAGTTTGTTTTATAAACACTTACCTATACATATTTTTATTATGTTACAGGGAAACAAACCTGATTTCCACAATGCAATGCCAGGTGAAAAATCAAAAGAATTTTATGAAACTTTTCTTCAAATGTTGAAGAATGCTTATAAACCAGACAAAATTAAAGGTAAGTAATTAAAGCTACTCTTTTGGTAAATATCGTGAGGGTGTCTACGCCTAAGCCAAATTAGGTAAAATAATCTAAAGCTCAGTACTTACTTACATTTGGTTTTACTCGATCGAGCAAACACATTGAGTTAAATCTGCGTCCACACATTCAGCATTCATCTATTGAGTGTATTGCTAGAGTATGTGGAAAGGAAATTACTTTTTATATAAATCCATCAAGCTGGCTTGATTTGTTTTTTTTTTTTTTTCTTTTTTTTTTGCCTTCGAGTTGTTGTTTTGTGGTCCACACCTTAAGGTTTACTTGGTTTGGAGTAAAACTATCTAGTAATATTGTATGTGAGTACTGAGCTTTACTCTATTAGTTCTACTTTTTTAAGTAGAACTAATAGAGTAAAGCTCAGTACTATAGGCCGACCGTTTAACTCAGACCCCGCCTGCGGTAATAGGGGTGCGCGGGGGGCGAGGACAAAGGAGAGAGCTATCTCTTGATTTTTTGGCAAAACGGCGCCATCTAGATACTGTGACCCGTACTACATCACATCACAACACAGCTCTAATTCTTAGCTAGCTTATTTTTATGAAATAAAAAGAAGGAAATATTGAAATTATACCCTAAACCAATCGAAATACCTGGCGAGGATTTTTTAATTTTCTTGTCAGGCTTTAAATTGTGTAATAATTTAGATTGCATATTTTCTCTAAGAAAGTACGAGTTTTAATGGCAAGATGACGCCACCATCTTTGAAATTTGTAAATTGTATAGAAGACGGACTAGCTTACTGCACTAGTGTCATACTGACATACTGACTAGGTGTCCGTTATGGTAGTGTGTAAAAATAAAAAAAGCTCTAATTATAGTTCTTATTATCTGTAAATATTTTCTAAGATTGATTCTTACAAATTAATATGTTTAAATCATACCTGTTTTAATGTGTATGTTACAGCCAAAGTAATAAATATGAATATTGTACATAATAACTAGCCATTATGTATAATGGCTACTCAATTTAGATAAAGCGATAAATGTCGCAGAATTAATCACATTAACTAGTCATTATATATGTTATAGTACTGGCTTTTCACTCCTGTTGCCACAAATCTTAACTTTAAATTAGGTCCTACTCTTAACTGAAAATTTCTATAAAGAGGTTTTAGCGGGTTTTGAAAATACACCAATTATAAGATGAGGCGCGTATCAGTATAGTCATTATATTCGTGATTTTTTTTTTTAGATTTTGTTAATCTCATAAAACTAATATTATGAAAAACTGCAGGTAAAACAGTTGGCTAGGTTAGGTTAGTATAGTGACCAAAGGACGCAAGAAACATTTTTTTAAGTAAAACTAGAATAATATAGTATATTACTATATTATAATTATGTCCTTTGGTCACTATGCTAACCTAACCTAACCAACTGTTTCTGACTTTTGCCTTAATATTGTATATTTGCCATATATAATGGCTAGTTAATGTGATTAATTCTTTGACATTTATCACTTTATCAAAATTGAGTAGCCCTTATACATAATGGCTAGTTATTATGTATAATATTCATATTTATTACTTTGGCTGTAACATATATATGAGTCATATAATTTCAAAACCCCCAAAAGTGCTTTTTCTTAAATTTCGACATTTCATGAAAAACGTCTTAAACTTACTAACAACCTTAATTCTGTACGATTTTTAACATTATATTATTATTGTAATCTAGCAATCCCAACAAACATCTTTCTTTTAATAAAAACAATTTGAAAAACGAGGTTATTTGCAAAAATAGATTCGTTTTAGGGGAGTTAGAAGTTAACTTCAGGTTTTAGTGAAATTTGAAAGTAACCGATACCGTTTTAGAGGGTTTTGAAGCAATCACTATTTTGAACTAGGAAGGCGTTATGCAATAAAATTGTAAATAAGACACAAAATAAAAAAGGCAATTATTTTTAAAATTATTTTATTTCAAAAGAAATGGTTTTTCATTTTTATGTAATAATGAAATAATAATTATGTAATATTATTGTTATTATTGGAGTCGGTGTCAGCCAACGAAATACGATAATACTTAAGCAAATGGAATGGCGGCCACGAATTACAGATTATATTATTAGATGACTTCGACATTATGACATAAAGTTTTTGATTGTTTATGGATTGGTTTAAAAATTAAACAAATATTAAATAACTATTTTTATCATATTTAAATAAATATATTTTAAAATACCTGTGTCACGTTCAAACGTTTTAATATACCTATTTAGTAACTGATTAAAGCTTTCCATAACTTTGGGCGTTTATATAGGTTTAACCAGCACCGTCAATTGAAAAAAATCGTAATTCGCAAATAGGATCAATAATGCAAAATGTTGTCTACAAAGTCGTTAGAAAAGGCAATAACGTTTTGTATAACACATTCTGATCACTTTAAATGGTTTTTAATTTTAAGTAATTGTCTTTGATTCGTAGTACTTTCTCATCTTAGTCTTTAGCCTGTGTATAACACGACGCCATATTTCTTTAAATTTTAAGTCAGGAATATAAAATAGAATATAATTATCGTGGTTGACACCGATTCCAAAAATAATAATATTATTATATTATTCATTAATAATTTGATTATATTTTAAAGAATCTACAAATAAATATATTTGTAGTCTCTTCAAGAAATATCCTTAACAATACTTTTTACAATAATTAAAAGAACCTATTCTTTAGATTATAATTAAGTAAAAAGAATGTCTGATTTAATGTTGCAAAACCAAAATACAACTAGTTATTTATTAATTTTTAGTGCAATTTTTGTCTTTGAAGTCGGTTTTTTTTTTGTAAAAACTTATTTTATTGGGCATAACAACCAACTCGATATAGCTCTTGTGTACGCTACCATAACGGACACCACTACCCCGCCCCCTCGTCCCTTTCATACCGCAGGCGGGGACTGAGATAAACGGTCGGCCTATAGTAGTCTTTCGTAGTCTGACTACTCTGCCTAGCCTAGTAATCAGTAGAGTCCATTAAACGACCGTCATATCATTAGTAATAATTCGAGACATAATATGTTGGGCTCACAATGATGATCCAGGATCGTATGAAGACATTTTACCAAACCAAAGAAGAGACCTTCACCGAGTGCTAAACTGCATTGTTCTTTTAATTATAGGTAGATTCATCATAACAGCCCATTATCTAATGTCCTACTGCAAGGACGGATCTCCTCCCGTGACGGAGGGATACTTGGCCTACTAATACCACGCTGGCCAGACGGATTGGTATTGAGTTTAATTTCAAGTTTTCGTTCATCTTTTATTTCGTAAAGATAATATTGAGGGATAGTCCCTTAGTCGGTTTTTACGACACCCATGGGATGAGACGGGGAGGTGACATATTGTATTCTTACTCCGTCACCACACTGATATTTCTAGAGATTACATAGTGTAACTTCCGCCCACGTGTAGTTTTTGGATAGGAAGGAAGAGGGTTGGTTTGTTTAAAGGTAATATACCGATACCGGTCCTATGCTATAAAATTAATACTTAGCTTGCTGATTATGACCTCAGACCAAATAAAAAATAAAGACGTAGCGCTGTCAACAGAAAAATAAAGCAGGTTTTGTAAACATGTGTGCATTTAAGGAGTGCTGCCATGCAGTGAAAACTAATTACCCTAATATTTGTCTAAGTACTGGCAGACTGATTGAGTTCATAGATAAGTTTAATTTTAAAATTGTATATAGGTATTTTCCTTTTAAGTGGTGGTGTAATAGTATGTTTATTCCGACAAGATAGGGTAAAAATAAAACAATTATTATTCCAAAATCATTTAATTAATGGATAATCACAACAAATCGTATGTTAGTAACTGGAGTGTTTCCGTGACCTGGGTGTCATCAACTATGCGGAACGCATGTCGCTGCAGTCGGTCTAGGGTTTCTATGAGATACTTGGCAGAGCCATCCCAAAGATGCGAACAGTACTCCATGCTGCTCCGAACCTGCGTTTTGTAGAGCAGGTACCGCTGCTCCGGAGTGAAGTATCGCTGCACTTTGTTCAGGATGCCAAGTTTACGTGAGACTGTGGTGATCACTCCTTCGACATAGTCACGATTGTTTAAATCATGTCGATTGTGATTGTTTAATGAAATAATCAATAATAGACATATTGGAAATAACCTTTGGATATCCATGTTTAAGCACACTACGAAGTCCGTTTTGTGTATATAAGTCACCATTATCGAAATGTGTCGAACAAACTACGCTGCGCGCCTTAGGATTCCATGATTCATCATTCCGGCTAAGTCGAATGACTTCAATCCACTTCTCTGCTACAATCTTATTTCGACTAAGAAACTTTAAAAATGTACATGTTCTCTTTAAACAACTCCCGCTTTTAGATCAATTCTTGATGGTACCGATTTTGGTAACAATCCTAATCCCAGCACAAGCAAAACGAACCTTTTTCTTTTACTTAGTTTTATTCTAAAACAAGAGACTCTGACATGAGGCTTGTCAAATACGACAATAGATTTTCTTGTAAATATTTTATTATGATAAAAGAGAATATAAAAGAAAATGCATTGCCATATTTTCTTTTATTTTTATTTATAAATATACCTAATGTTACTTTTCCATTACTTACAAGTACTTACCCCATAAACGGGGAAAATTCTGACGCTTACTAGTGCCAACATTTGTTGAGGTTTTGTGTTCCAGGCCGTCATCATAAGTCAATAATATTAATAGGTAATTAAAATTATGAGTTTTTATATTTACTTACGTATGATATGTGATTCCGTCTGGCTTTTTATTTTTTGAAGATTGATTTTTGCACCCTTTTACGACACAATTAGGCATTTTCCAGAATAAATAATGAAAAATGTTTATATGTCAGACTCTATTGACAAACTAGCGCCAACTGACTGATAAGGCGTAGTTTGGGTAGTAAATGTGTGCGTATGACTTGTATGTATAGAGCGAGGCGTAGTTTTGAATACTTCAATCGAGTGTTCGCAGCGCTACGTCTTTATTTTTTATTTGGTCTGAGATTATGACATGATTATGATCTACGTTACCACATTGGTATAACATCTCAAGTCTGGCAAGTCCAAGTCCGGTTATTATTGGGTTGTTATTATATTCCTCAGTAGTTTTAGCCTTAGGGCTCTTTCAATTTAGCCGTTTCGTGCCGTAGGGCCGCCGTGCATTTTTCGGACGGCAAAAGCAACGTTCGTTTGTTTTCATATAACTCTTGCCGTACGGCTGCCGTTTTGTGCCGTACGGCAGTATTTATAGTGTCGAGCGTTTGCCGCACTGCAATGGTTGTATGAAAACAAATGAACGTGAGTTTGCCGTTCGAAAAACGCTCGGCAGCCGTACGGCACAAAACGGCTAAATTAAAAGAGCCCTAAGTCACATACTTAAGTCTTCTTCTTCTTTTTGTTTATGGCTCCATCGTTTATCGATGATTCTACCAACGACAGGATGAACCCCGAAGTCACAGATAAGGTGGTAACAGCCTATGTGACTTTGTCACAAAACGAACAAATCTACTGGAACTTTGAAGTGTCTGTTACGCAAAACGGCCGACGCAAAGTATCTGGCAGTTTCGATTATGGATTCTTAACGATTTTGTTTATAATATATGTTAAAGCCAGCCATTAGAAAATAAGTTACATGAATTTCGTTCAGAACTTTGAAGTGTCTGTTACGCAAAACGGCCGACGCAAAGTGTCTGGCAGTATCGGTTATGGATTCTTAACGATCTTTTTTATAACATATTTATGTTAAACCCAGCCATTAGAAAATGAGTGAAGTTACCTCTGTTTTTTTGTACTTTCATCAACGGATACCAGAAAAGTGGCCGTCTGGGCAAGTTAGCTATTAGTCATACGATGATAGTTCTCCCCACCACTACCCATTCGTGTATATTTGGTTCATTAGAAAATAAGTGATGTCTGACACTTCCTAGATCTTGGAATATTAGAGCTGTCATTGCACTTCGGTAAAAAGTCGTTGCAGTCCAACAAAATATAGCACTTATTGTCAACGTTATAAAATATAATTTCAAAATCATCAATAAATTATAATCTCACTTTCTCGCTTTCTCATTGTTGTCTGTCTTTCTTTAAAAGCCAATCATATTATCAATGTCCCCGTACTGTACATATTTTTTATTTTTATTTTAGATGGCCAGTTCGCAGCGTACATGCAAGTTAGTATACAAAACGATGGTCCAGTTACTTTTCAAATAGAGTCGCCTGCTAATCTACCCAGTAAAGAAAGACGAAACATTGACAAACAAGGCGACGAGTGCAATAAACATACTGAAGAAGTGGAAGTAACGTAGATATGAATATTAATAAATTTAATTTATTTTAAATTATCATTTTTCATTTTGTGCAAATGAAATAATAATCTCCTTAGAATATACTTTACTTATATCCTGACGGAGATCCACTGGTTTACAAAAGATTTAAGATGTATGCCTTCCTGCTCTCAGAAAGCGTCATCTAGAGGAAAAGGAAAGAAAGAGGGCTTGGTAAACCCAGTTATGACTAGGATTACCAGCAAGTTACAGAACATCATACATGTTAAAATTACGCGATTGTCGTGATATCAATTCGGAAGTGTTTTGTTTGCTTGGTTAAATACAGTCATCACAGGAACTACTTGTAAAATTAAGAAAAAAATTCAAAGACGGGCTGGTTTTCTAAAATCTTTTCATTAATAGGCTTCCCGCAACAACTCGCTATTACAAAGATAAATAAAAAACTCTTTATATTAATAAAAAACTTTATTTTGAAATAATGGTTATTATCTATTAACATTTGTTACATTAGGCCAGTGATTATGCGAATCCTTGTTAGATTATATTAAAACTTTTTACACGGATGATATGCCTACGCTAATTCTAAGAAAATGTTAATTCTATGCATAGATACATCACCTTATTTAATAAGTTAAATCTAAAATTGATGATCATTCAATATTGTTAACAGATAATCTACCAAAATATCAAATTATACATTCTCAATTTTAATTTAAAAAACGAGTAGAAAATAAACTAAAAAATAAAATTAAAAAAAACTCGTATAAAAAGTTAAAATAAATGCATTCTATAAATCCCTCTATTTATAAGAAAAAAATATATTAAGAAAAAAACATTAATGAAATTCAACAAATGAGATTAGAAATATTTTATGCAGTGTCTATGATACGATTAATTTTTTTTTGTATCTTTTAGCAAGTGCCGGATGATTATTATTTCTATACCGCGAAATATAGACATATAATCATTTATTCTTCACGCATACTTTACGCTTACACATAGTTACAATTCTCTAAGAATTCTTCATCATTCAAGGCACTATTTGTTTTGGTATATTGCTGATACGATTCCTCACTCCTAATTCACAATATCAATGGATAAACATATTCGTACTAGTGAAAGAGTACAAGATATTATAGATAAATTAATGTGAAACATTCTTTTTATAACAAACATAACATAACAATATTATTACGTATAGTTTAGTTATAATAATAATGTTTCACGAAGCGAATTTATCAAATTTACAATAATAACTATCGAATATTACTATTACAAAAATATTTATTATCTATTCTAAATTATTAAAATGAAACTGGGATAGGCTAAGGATTTTAATTAACAACATATACCCTCTTAATGGACGTTGCAATTTACGTGTGCATAATGTATCTTACTAATTAAGACCTCTTTAGGATAACTACCCGAATTTTGTTAAGAAATTATAGGTAAGTGAAATAAATGCATTTAAGTATATGCTTCAAAACCAATGAGTCGATTAGGTACTTAGATATTTGCTTCGTCCAAACTAAATTCAGAATTGGTTCCCAAAGGCTATTTTGTCGAGTTTGGCATATTTTGAAGCGGTGCCGGTGTTTTGAGGCGTTTTTAGTGGAAGATTCTCGACTCTTTTTTTTGTTATGTAGGTGGATTGAAGTAGTGTAATGCCTACCAGAGTCCGGAGGAATGCCCACCGGGTGGCACACGGTAGTTAAGGAACAGGTGGTTTTTGCCGTTAACTGACGTCACAGTGTTGATCTGGCCGTTCATTGATTTGTAGCCGTCACCGGTGATTGGGTTGCCTTCTGAAAACACAATAGTTTTATGTTAATATTTCATTTTTTATTTAAAGTCTATAACAATGATACCTACGCAAAAATGTTCTAAAGGAAGTATTTTAAATGAATTTAATTTAAATCTACTTGTCTTTGAAAATGTTTTTTAAGAACATGCAGAATAGTGAATAAAACCTAACTACGAAACAGTTAAGTACCTACAAAAATACAACTGTTCGATAAGAAGGTTGAATATCTAATTAAAAGAGTTTTTTATAGATCGACTCTACCTACAATACTGAAATATATAATATGAAAGCTTTTAAACAAACACTTAATACAGTACAATGATTACTAAGTACCTAAGTTTTACAGAATAGTATACGTTTACGTGCTTTAGAGAAGTCTAGTAACGAACGTAGCTATTTCAAATATGGTAAATACAATAGGTACACATAATCATACATTAAATACTGAATAAAACAACAAGCAGGACATAGTAATAAGCGCTATTACTTCCACGGGTAGAGACTAGTACAACGATCAAGCTACACCGTAAGAGCAAATAATAAAACGACAATGGGTGCTCAATTTAAAAACCAACACGAAGGAATCATCTTATAAGTTAAACTGTACAGCAAACTAAAATATTTTAAAGCTTCAATGATGATAATTTCATCGAGTAGTGAGAAAATTTCATCACGATACAAATTGGTGCAGTAAAATAATATTCCTTCAGTGTAAACTGAGCACCCACCCATTTCTCTTCGGCGAACATAGTCTACATAGTACGTCTTAGGTCTGAAGTCTTCTGCATGCCGATTGCGATCAAAAAGATAGCCTGGGACGTGTTTGTGGAACTTGGGCGGGAAACCGGTCAATGTGTATGGACCAGGAGTTTGAGGCGTATTTATCAGGGACACATCTGGTATCGGTCCATCCCTTTCGTATTTAAATAGTGTGGGAGGAGGATCTGCATTTGCTATCAAAAATGGATCTATCTGGCCACCCAATGCTGGTACGGGATCATACTTGTAATCTAACGTTGGTCTTTTGCCAAGAGCTGAATGCATGCCAACGAAGGCGTAAGGAGGTAAAGGATGATATGGAATCTTATGTTCCTTTGGTTCTAAGTAATGTTGTGCCGGGAACGGCGGCCAATGTTTGTCGAGAGCTAATTGCGGGGAGAATGAATCGGGGTCTATGATAGGATGAGATCTTTCTGGGTCATCGGTTTCTAGACCGAGCAATGTGTAGGGTGTTGGTCTGATGCGTGCGCTTGGTTTTGTTGCGGAGTCGACGTAATAATCAGCAGGTTTGGGTGGCCATTCTCTTGTGTAGTATCTGTGTGTGGGTTGTGGTTCAAGGAGTCGGTAGTATGGGTCGTCAGGGAGTAGGTCGGCACCTCGCAGGCTGGAGGCCGGGTGGCGGCGTCGCTGCTGCGGCACAATCACGCCGTCGCCCGTCACCGGATTCCTCTTCGGTGGTCCGTATGAAACTGACCATTCACAGAACAAACAATTTTCATTCGAACTACTGGAGAAGACCTAACAATCTACTTATTTTCTCCCTAATACTTTTCGCTTAACACCGACACTACTACCTGGTACATTTTTTTATAGGAATTAGTTAAAATCTTAGTTATTTGAAATGTTTTAGCTAATAAACATGTCAAGTTCAATAATTATGTTAATTACCTATAATTTAATAACTTATTTAAAATGGTTCAATCATGCCTTAACGCCAAATTATACCTAAGTATAAATTTAGTATTAATGATTATCAGTGATTATTCTGTTAGGGATCCAGCACCGAATACCTAGGTAGTTAATAAGGTTAGATATATAATGTTTATTTATATAGATATTGTTGTAAGTATAATTATAATGAAGCATAAGTCATAGTCATAGCGTGCACGAGTGTTAAATCTTTGGAATTGACAACGTTCGCATTATTTCGATATAAGTTTCCTTAAACACGATAAAATTTACCAAAAGAATAGTGTTTTTTATTGTTATTTCATCATCCGCCATACAGGTCTAGAACCTAGTTCAGACTCCAGCTCTGATAAAGGTTTAATCTTAAGCTGTTAAATAAGTATATTTGTACCCACCTTTTTGAGAGAAATAAATTATTTAAAAATTTTGAAAAAGTATAATAATTAGTTTTATAGTAGTTTTTATAAATTCTTTCTACCGTTCCTTTTACAGTCTTATTTATTTACATTTAGCCAAACCCGTTATGTGATGAGAAGTCATTTTCACGACTGTCTTTATTACTGGTTCGATACAGCCGATATAGACGTCACGTTTGAAAAAATAATAAAGGTTCTGTATTTAATTTTCTTTTTTGTATCTCTTACAATGGCAACTTTTTAATCACCAAAATCAAACTAGCTAAAGATTTTTAGCTGCCCGAGTAGTTCTGTGCCTACAATGATTGGCCGGAGCCGGGCACAATATTTTTTTTATCAAAACATTTAAATTATCAACATCTTGCGATTGAGACAAAACATTTTATCCAACGACTTTCACAGTACTATTAAATCACATAGCATGGCTATGCAATTATTTTTTAATAAATATTTACATTCAAATACTATTTAATTAACGACCGTAACATTCTTTTTGGAATAACGGTCAAAGTAATAACATTGAGCAATAAAAATAGAGATTTCAAGTGCAAATTGCACATATTATCTTGAACCACGTAATTGAGAAAAAGTTTGTACTTTTTTGTACTATTACAACTCAATATTCCGTATTATTCGAATCGTGTAAATTTTATTGAGGCAATCAACGTAAATAATTGAAATATCTTTCATTTCCTTAGATTTTCATGGTTTCACTTTTGTCTAAATTTACTTTAGAAATGGACTGTATAAGATTTTTATGTCTCTATTTCATCAGTTTTCCAAAGGTTTTTTTATTTGATCTATCCTTACCTTTCAGTTTTTTCTTATTTTGTACCTTTAAGGTCCAAGTTTAGTTAAAAGACTATTTTAGCTAGCCATAAAATTGTTTTTAGAGCAACGTGGCTTTGAGCTGATAATCTTTTAAACTATTTATTTTTAGTACCTACATTCTCTACCTTGATTTATTACAATAATTATTTTTAACATGTCATAACGAACCTTATACCTTAAAATGTTAGTAAATATACAAAACATGTAATCAAAAGCATTAGTAAGTATAAGTGCTACCGTGTCAATTCCCCTGAGCGGTTACTAGCAGTGCTCAATCGTGCCTACAAATGAATAGACTCACACTGTCCAGCGAGGGCCGGCTCACCTCGGCTGGGGGTAGACGAGGCGCTCCCGTTGGTAAGCTTCGTTGGTGAAGGTGATGGGGAACCGCCTTTGCCTTCCGAGTCACCGAAGTGGATGTTGCTGCGGATCGTGTCCGTGACCATTGGTGAGACTGGGGCGTTTGCTGTCTGAAATTTTTAATATTTTTTCTTTAATACGGGTACAATGTTATATGGTTGTGGTTAAGGAGTAGGTAAGGATACGTAATATCAAAAGGTAATCATAATTTCTCCGACTCTTTGAACCTTGAAATGTACTTATGCTAATAATCATCATAACAGCCCACTAATGGCCCACTGTAGGGACGGGCCTCCCCCTGTGACGGAGGCATACTTGGCCTACTATTACCACGCTGGCCAGACGGATTGGTATAGGGTTAAGTTCTTTTTATTTCGTAAGTTAATATTCAAAGATAGTCCCTTAGTCGGTTTTTACGACACCGGTTACGGGTAGTGACATATTGTATACTTACTCCGTAACCACACGGAAATCATTCTAATAATGAACTTAGCAAAACTCGAAACAAGCTGTATCCGTCTGGTCAGAGTAGCTTTAGTAAATTTTTTTTTCTGTTCTGTTCTGCCGCATTGTGGTCACTTGAATAGAAACTTGGTATACTGTAAGAGGTAGAAGGAATCGAAGAACAAGCCCAAAGAAGTCTGAGCTTAATAGCTACGTCATACCTACTATGCCACCAAATTATTTACAAAGGAAACCGCAGTAATTTTTTTGCACAGATGACGAATTCAGTATGTAAGTTACCTACGTTTATTATTTTATGAATCATGGCATAAAGCACTTAGTACATACTTACAAGACAAAACAACAGGTCATTGCACTTGCTGACAAATGCAATTCGACCCTGACACACAACTTCAGCAAGCTAATTACATTTTGTTGTAAAAGAATTTGTTTCTTTGTTTTTCAGCGACTGCCTGGTTTTATATCTTTGTTTTTTTTACCAGCGATATAGATCAGGGCCTTTAACGGGTGTTTTATAGTATTTCTATCTAATAACTCAGTCTGGTAGCTGTCGCGATAAGGGGCTGCTGTCCTTGAAGTCGCAGGTTTGAACCTTGAATTAACGATATCAAAACACAGGCTCACTCAATTCCATGGCCGCCATACAATGTAGGTATACTTCATAACAGCCCATCAATGTCCCACTGCAGGGACGGGCCTCCTCCTATATATTTGGCCTACTAATACTACGCTGGCCAGACGGATTGGTACAGGGTTTAATTTCAAGTTTTCCTTCTTTTTATTTCGTTAAGATGATAGGCCCTTAGTCGGTTTTTAGGACACCAGATGGGGTGGTGACATATTGTATTCTTACTCCGTCAAAACACGGTGCAGGTATACTTAATCGTACAGATATACCCAACCCATGCCTCCGAATGTGCAGGCAGACAGAAGCGTATCTTTTGCAGTTCATCTAACATTTTGAAATTAGGACCTTACCCTTCCGGATTCTATGTTATAGGGGGATATAACATACCCTCAGAAGGTAACTAGAACTTTCTTCTCTTTATTTACTTTATTTAGATAACATTTTCAGGCTGCACAGTCGATTCGCCAGATATTTTCTTGCAAAAAATGTTGATGATGTTTCCTTAGGACAAGCCAGGAAACGCGGAGTAGCGTGCAACAGCTAGTAGAGTACATAAACTGTACTACTTACCCTAAGTTGTCCAAAAAGTCGTGAATGCGTATCACGGGGACGCGTCGGCGTGTCGCGTACTACGCGAGTACGAGTCGCTCCATTCTTGACCAGCCCGCCGTCCGTCTGGTCCGCATTGAAGATCTCCGCGATGGAGCTCTTTGGCGCATTTGGGACCCTGGTGACAAACAAACGTTTTACATTAGTATGGTTGAGTTAAACAGAGAACGCTACTATATAAAAATAAGTCGGGTTTTCCTTCCTGTCGCTATAACTCCAGAACGCACAAACCGATTTCCACGGTTTTGCATTCGTTGGAAAGGTATCGGGCTTCGTGAGGTTTATAGCAAAGAAAATTCAGGAAAAATTTCAACAGAAAAGCGGGAAAATATTTTTTCACATTACATAAAACGCAGCCATCTGGTGGCGAAACGGAGTTCGCTGGGTTAGCTAGTTTTATATAGAATAGTATTTTACACGTTATGATATGTGACTATATGATTATAAAGCCATTCAAAAAATTACCGATCAAAGGGAACAAGAAGACTCCATCTAGAGACGAAAATAAGACATCTCATACTTAAACGATAAACCAAATTAATTATAAAGTTATTTCACGTGTGATAAAGTCACGTAGTAATTATGTGATAAAGTGGCGCTGACCCAATCAATATGCTTCTTTTGTGCTAAGTCAGCAAGGCTCACCTGCCTATTAATCCTAAGCACAATTAGTTGAATAAGACATACCTACATATTAAGGTTTAGCTAAACTTTCTCACGCCTTAAAATAAACAGGATGTTAAATATACAAAGAAACAAATAAAACAGTTTCTAAAACTATTACGAAAATTGATAGTAAACAATGAAGCAAACAAAAAGTTTTTTTAACATTATCGTCCATTATATCTGGTTACAATAGTATTACTCCCTCTCCCTCGGCCATTCATTTAATCGAAATTCGATACACAAATGCACGTACGGTCGGGGTATTTGCCGCTCGACCACCCTTAGGCGAGAATCGCTTGGCACGCGGCGCATGCGATACGTGGCACGCCCACGTATCGCATGCGCCGCGTGCCAAGCGATTCTCGCCTAAGGGTTGGTCGAGCGGCAAATACCCCGACTGTACATATAATTACCCTTTGATACTGGACACGGGTGGACCTGCGGCTACCTGGTTAGGGGAAACGTTTCCGATGAGGGGGAGCGCGCATTCAATTTCCTGATCAAAAAGCAATATTACTGTCCTCTTTGATGGACACAATTAAGTATGCATATGTGAATATATAAGTAATAGGTAGGCATTATTGTGTGCCTAATTATATTCAGAGCAGATACAAACGTAACAGAAGTAGGATTATTCCGTCTTTCTCTACAATTATTTCTAGTGCTTTATTTACTTAAAGATATAACAAATGTAACATTAAATTAACTTAGTATCTACCCACGCCTAAGTAATAATAGTAAATGATACACAAGCTTTACTTAGAGTTATAGTTTAACATTAACTTTGAGCTAAGATGTCTTTATAACCACGTTCGCTGACTGTCTGCAGTAACTGAAACAATTATTGCAACCCAACGTTTTAACTTATTTAGGAGACATGTAATATAAAGGTGGAGAAGTTTAGAGAAGGCCTATGTCCAACAGTGGACGACCGTTGGCTGATATGATGATGCTGATGATAGCTATCATCTTATATCTAAATTCAGCCGATAATTAGCACAATATAAAGTGGATTTCTTTGATATAGAATAAACGTGATTGACTGTGCTAGTTTCAAGAATATTACAGACTGTCGCCTTCCAACTGACGAGACTAGCTAGTTGAAAATTTAAAGACATAGTACATACATAGGCCACATTTAATAGCCATAACTAATATGAAACCAGGCGGAGACAGAGACGGAAGCTAGTTAGACATAAAGACCAAGCTCTAGCATTTATCAGTCCATAATATTACAAATAACGAGCTAGAAAATATACAATTACAATCTCATTCGGGCGAGCTATAGTTAGACGGTCATAAACGCTTAACAGCAACAGCAAATCGTAGATAATTAATCCAACATGGACTGTTAGTAAACCGCACTTTTCATCTGTGTCTGTATAATAATATAGTTATTACCTATCTGTCCGTACAGGAAATAATGACTATATGGACTGAAAATACAGTATGTTTTCCATTTTGATGCTTCATACCAGCCCATTAATATTCTACTGCAGGGACGGACATCCTCCCGTAATATACTTGCCCTACTAATACCACGCTGGCCAGACGGATTGGTATAGGGTTTAATTTCAAGTTTTCCTTATTTTTATTCTGTAAAGATAATTTCACGGATAGTCCCTTAGTGGGTTCCTACGACACCCGTGGGATGAGATGGGGTGGTGACATATTGTATTCTTAGTCTGTCACCACACGGAGATGTTGATGCTTGATCCGCACAAAGACAGAGGCCTTAAGATAGGTACCTATTATCTACTAATCTTAGGAAGATGAAGGTATAAACTTTTTATTAAACTGCTTTTATGAAATAGCTATCTATCTGTACTTAAGGTAACAAGGGAAGACAAAATAGTACCAGCGACCTAATTCAACACAATACCTTTTGAAATGGGTCATGTCAAACACCAACCCTTTTGTATATGATAAAGTTTTGACATTATCAACTACACATGGGAAACTTACGACAATGCGTAATAGTTTGAAATGAGCTAGGAATAAATACTTACTGAAAGAGATAAACCCATTGTTACTTAGAAAATATGTTAAATTTCTAACAATCAGTTGCTAGAAATTTATTGTTGAAAACGACAAGCTGAACCAACGAATTAAGACGACCTCATTTGCAACATAGTCAAAAGGCAGCAAGTTTGTTGCTAATCGCATAAAGCTTTCAATGCTTAGTAGTCATAAAGGCTATGAATTCAGATGCAAAACATTAGTGTCCACATAAATCTGATTATGTAGAGAATATAATCTTTACAAAGATATAACTGCTTAGGGATGTCCTTTAATATGTATTTGTATTTGTATTAATAACAACGTATTTCTAAATAAAGATATAAGAGGGCTTTTTCAAGCGTCGCATATTTTTTCCAGTTGCCAATATGTCATGCGAGCTTGTTAGTCATCAAGCGAGTGAAAATCAGCGCACTATTGACGGCACTAGTATCTGCATTGCATCAAGCTCTTTTGTTGTGCAGATTTCTAAAGAATTGAAGAATCTAACTTTGATAAGCCTATTCTCATTGATAGAGAATGAATACTCGAAATAGACCTCAATAACTCAGCTATAGCAAACGTGTTTCTAATTATGGACCTCTTCACTGGAAAGAAAATTAAATTAATAAACTATGCGAGAAAAGCTAGTGTAAAATAATAATAAACAACATGACTGATGAAAAATAAACACGGTGACAAATATGACATCGTTAGTCATTTAACATAGGCACACTAATATTTGTATACAATATAGAATAAAAGCACTTCCTTCACACAAAACAAGAATTATTGCAGCACATTGTGTTTGGCCATCACACAGACTATCTCTCCTTTACACTCCTATTACAATATCTATGTTCAAATTGAAATCATATTTTAGCATTATTGCTTGTATTCTCCATGGCTTTACATTTGACTATTGTCGCCGGTCATTTTATAGCAGTCATTCGTTATGCGAAGTGTTTTATTGTATGCTTTTACAAACATGTTTATATACTTCGTTGAAATGAAAATGTTTTTTCATTATGAATAATAAGATATGAAACCAAGTTTCTTTGTTACGCTTTCTAGATTAAATAGTACAAACTGATTTTACTGTATTCTGCTATAAGATAAATAGTGATTGTAGAGGATTTGCTTGTCCATTAATTATGCTCAATCTTGTAATGTAATGTTTGTAAAAATGGCCGCTACTAAGGACTTAAAATTACTTAAGTAAAACTTGTCTTTTAAAAAATAAGATTTGTTTCAAGTTTTCCTTTTCTAGAAACTGTATTGTATTACATTTGGCGATTTTCTCTTAGTAGAATTTTGCGACACGGACGAGATAAAAAGTATGACATAGTGTATTCATAGTCCATCACAACATAAACAGAAGGAATGTACTATATCTCAATGGCAAATGATAGATCTAGCTAATACATCTGCACTTACATAGAACTGGTATAGGTACGTACCCTAAGGCGTAATGTACGATTTCCAATGAGCGGAGTGCGTAGGAGAGCATTTCACTATGACCAAAGGAAACTGAACTTTGTATCAATACCTACAGTTCTTAAATTTCATTTTTACATGGAGGAAAATATGCCACCGTAGCTGGACGGCTATGCTCGGTTGTCACGCAAAAATGAATTTTAATTTTTGTATACAAGGCTCAATTTCGTTTGGTAAACGTGTAATGCTCTTCGACGCGAAAAATCGTACCTACATAAGGCATCCCGTGCGCGCGTGCCCATATCCCCAGGCTACATCACATTGCGTGTATTACGTATCATCACAACGCGTGCGATCTACACGCCCTGGCAACTGATAACACTGATTGAATACAACCTGCTTGCTGTTAACTTGGCTTCGGGGAACTAAAGTTATTCGTTGCGTTTCGATGTAGAAATGGGAATTTGGATTCACCTTTGTTTATTTGATAAGAACAGATGAAAGAGTAAACATTTTTAAAGAGTTACATAAGTATATTGGAAGTGCTTATTAGATTGAGTAGTTACATGTACAAAGTTGTGCGAAAAAGAAGTCGCAATTCGTTAATATTATTTAAATTAGAATCAGTTTAATCAACATAAAAACTTGAAAACGTAATTGATAAAAAAAACGTGGTATCACATTTAATACAAATTTTACAGGCTTTCCATCAACATCATATTTAGAGGAGTATAAAAGTAACTAATTATAACTAAGATGTCGCTTAATGTTTTCCCCATATATTCCCCTTGACAGCTATTCATTTTCGTAACAGTATTCTGTCAGCCATCTTTCTTTCTGTTGCGTGTTGTTGTAAGTCAAACAGCAGCTGGACAAGCTATGTGTATAACAACTAAACAATTTACTCTCACACACTTTCTTACGAACTAATTATAGAGATTGTTTTGGTATTTTAATTACGACTGTCTTGAGATAGCTACTGTTTAATGCATTATTCGTATGGGTTAAAGCCACCCAACTATACAATCGCTTGTTGCTGTGTTTTTTATTGACTTATCCCAAACGCTTTGCTGCGTCTGATTAAATTGAAGTTGTAAAGAACATCTGCGACCAAAAATCGATTAAAAAAAGTCCTAGATAAAACTGATAAGTAATACAAGTATAACATAAAATTGGCACAAAACATATGATAAGAAGATTCCCAATCCAAAACACATCTAAATTAACTTCACACAGCCAGAGTTTATCAACTTTACTGAATAACAGTATAAGATATAACAGCTCGTTCAACGTATGTCCGAGCATCTTACATTCGCAATTATTACTGTAATCGTGTAATAACCGACACAGGGATGTGAGATGATACGATAGCGTCATAGCTTAAACGAAACATTACTCTCAATGGTATAAGATATCAAAAGGTAGTTGCCTGTTTCATTAAACAGGCAACTACCTTTTACCTTTAATGAGTTTACGCCTCTGCAGAGATTTTGCTCTACAAACGTTAGAGTAATGAGACTATGTTAAGGCGAGGTTTTCTGATTTATACAGCAAGGTGTGTAAGAGAGATAAATACGTACCTACTTGTTTATATTCTGGTATTACTCATATGATAGGAACCGGGCACAATAACCATTACGAATATCAAGTGAAGAAATAGCAAAATACAATTTTCTAAAAAAACGTGGTTCCGCGCTTAGCAGCCTAAATAGTCATCTTACAACCCAGGCAAATAGTTAATAGCCTTTTCAAGCTACTACAATCATCTGGTGAAAATTTTTATTTACTATATCACTGCAAAGCAAAGTAAACTATATCCATTATTATCGATTTCAATCCTTTAAACTTCCTGACTAAAAACAAATTAAATTAATTTCTTGATTAAAATTTAGTTTCTTTTGTTGTAAAGAAATTAGTAAGTATGTCGTAATTAGTTAGTCAAGTTTACCACACAAATTAAAATCTGTGTTTCATACATTCCCCTTAATGCTATCAGAGATAATGAGAGCACAAGGTAACTTTATCATAAAATATGCAAAACTACGAAGACAGGAGAAACCGTTCTTCGTTTTCAAATGAAAGGCAATGCGTCACGTTAGGGGCAGTTGAAAAACAAACGATTTTCAACTTTCACGCAGAATGTAAATAGCCAATAATAAAATTAAAGTACATCGTTTTATTTTTTGTCATAATTGATAATTAAAAAAAAAAGAAATTATGACGATTCTAAAATGAGTAAAAAGTTCGGTTACCACTTGGGTCTTTTAAATTTTTCTTATGAAGGTTTTTATAGAAGGTATACAGTGGCATGGCCATGACCTGGCATTGCTAGGGTCCATGAGCGTAGGTTACATACCATCAGGTTGCTTGCTCGTTTGATGCCATAAGACAAAAAGAAATCTCGCTCCAGGGTCTTCTCCAGTGAGAGAGACTTGACCTATTAATAGCTGAATATAGCTCAATAGCTCTTTTATACTACCTTGGGTTACCGTAATCTTAGTAAGTTAGGTTTCTCAACGGCACTAAAGGAGGCTCGTCTCTGCATTTATTAACTGCCTGTTATGACTTCTATTCAATAAGAATTAACTATGTAAAACATATTGTTATCTATCCTTCTAACATGAACAAAGTCGATCAATTTTAGTTCGTGAACAGACACACACTTCAGTTGGTAGCATTCGTGAATAAAGAATAAGGCAATTTGCATTCGTGATTTATAGGACAAGTCGTCTTTATACTGAGTTGGATAGTTCAGGTGTCTTTGTGCATGCAAATCTTGGTGTGTATGTGCATGGTGTTTTTATTGGTTTAGAAAATGTAGAAAAATGTTTATAAGTTAGATAGAAATCTTAATGAAAGACTTCTTTACAATTTTTTTAATACAAAAAACGGTATGTTAATGTCTAGAACCCATTATTTTTAACAAATTTAATAAAAAAAATTGACAAGGTCTAGAGTTTTCTAGTAACTTGTAAGGATGTGACGTTAGGGGGAGACAAATGATACACACGAGTTACGTTATAAGACTCCTTATTAATAACAGTGCATATTATACTTATTATTGTACATGCGCACATACACCACTACAAACTAATATGTAATTTTTTTTATAAATTGTCTAGTACCTATAATGTACGATTTTTTTTTACAATTTATGAAGAAAATGGTATGGTCTAGCACGCATAATACAAGATCATGTTTAACAATTTTTACCAATAATTAACAATAGTGTTTTAGCGTATATAAACAAGGTAAAGAAAAAGTTCGAAAAGAAAAAAGACAATGGAAAAATTGATACTCGAGGCGGGAATCGAACCCGCGTTTCTGGACTATACGCGTCCAGTTGTCCTATATCAGCTTTATAGGTAAAAAAATATATGTAAAGAAAAAGTTTAGGTACAACCGCGTAGAATATAGTAAATAGGTTCCAAACAATAGTCTATATATCTAGGTAAGTAGTTAACATAGGATTTATGGTTACCCTTTATCTGTACTCCATACTATTGCAGTGCTAACAATGCTAGAATGTTTCTTCAGATGTTGTCGTTTGTTGTGCGTGTTGAAATAACTTAGTAACTGCGCTATTTCGTATTTAAATGCCTTTGAATCAGGGGCACTAATAATATCTTTAATTTAACTAGATGTAGAGTTTAATTTTAATTTCTTTGCCCTTGCGTATCCTTTACTCCTACGTTATTTACCTAGGTTTTTTTTGGAAATAATCAGATATCCTAAATTTGTTTAGTATTTTCCACAAAATGTAAATAAATTACGTAATTCAATGGTAAAAAGTAAATTTACATTCTCAATTAACAAGCCGCTGGATAATTTATGTACCAAAAGGTAAACAATTACTTAAGCTTCAAAGCCTTTGAATTAAATTAAATTTTAATTGCAACAATTCCTAAACAAATCTCAACGTTTAGAAATGTACACACGCTTGTCCGCTTGTCCTACTCTAACGTTTAATCTGTTACTGGTCGCTTCTGTTAGTTTCACGTTCAATTTGTCGCAGTGTCACACGTTTTAAGTTTCCTTCTACTAATTAATTACAACTGGATACAAATCCAGTTGGCTAGTTGACAGCTTTTGCATTTAATTAGTCTTATAGGTAAGCAGTAGTGTTTTGTAGCACATTGAGGGTCGTAGCACACGTATCAAAACGTAAAGGGATCGACACCGCTTTGCCCTTTTCTTCGATATCAGAAATCCGATTACGTTACGATTCCGATTAGTGTGCGTTGCAGTATGGAGTTTCATATAAATAATACTTACAAAACGGCTTGAATTGATACCGTGCCGATCCCTTTACGTTTTGATATATGTGCTTCGACCCTGATCAGTTACGGAACCCTAACGATATTATTATAAAATATCCTTGAAAAAAAAGATGCGAAGCTCATCTTATCGTCGTAGTGTCTCAACAAAACTGAACAATACCAAGACTACAGTATTAAGACTAAGAAACAAAAAAAAAATACTAGCTGTTGAGCCATCGCGATAATATGGCGGCCAATTTTTTTTACTATTTAGGAAAAATGTAGTTACCTAGTAGCGATTAATTATTCATATTATTGTTATAAGATCTTGTAAATTGTCGCGACAGAACTCATGATCTGGAGTGCTCTAGTTTTCTTTTTAAACCGAGAAAACAAATAAAAATATTTTCCATTGTCCACATTTCACTCGCGCACGTAAAGCGCTAGCAATTATTTTATAATCGGTTAGTTTCTAACAATCTCACCTTTCAATGTGGCCGGATTCTAGATACTTAACGCCTTCTATACGTACTATTAAAAAAAAATTAAATTGGATAAAATTACACATTCTCCGAGAGGCGAGCTCAAATTACTCCTACTTAGACGTTCTTTCACCTCTTTAGATACATTTCACATGTCCATTGTACACCGCAACTTATAACAAGACACTCGATAATAACGTATCGCTAACATTTTCTATACAGTACTTTATTTGTCGAGTGTAACGTAGGCTTGGTGTAACATAGACCATTAACTGGTAGTTTCGTGACAGTAATAAATCTAACTCAGTTCTAATTTGGGTCGTTATTATACATATTTTTTTAGTTGGAATGTTATTGTTCTTACTTCACTTTCTATTTAACGTAATAAAGAGAGACGGGAACAATGGTAGTGTTTGACTATAAAAGGAAAATACTGCTTTTGAAAATGTTTTAATGAATATTTGAGCCAGAATTAGCGAGATTCAAGGTCGCGAAGACAAAGACGGTCGCCATTTTAGGGCACGTATACGTTACCCTTGTTAGCAGTTCTACCATCTGTTGAGTAAATACGAAATTGTTTTTTGTTGCGAATGTGTGTTTTTTATTTAACACTTATCTTGCAGGATACAAAGTACATGCTAAGGAACGAAAAAAAATAAAGAAAAGAAAACCCAAAATGTTTCTTGTTTGTTAATCGAATCCAAAAAGAAAATGAGGTTCTCAGATTGGTTATTTTTTTAAATGTTTCTTACCTGAGAAAATATTAACTTAAACCCTTGAACCAACCCAGAATCGTCAAGCCAGTGTATGTAACTAGTAGACTTAATTTTCCTCCTTTATTGGTAGGGTGTACTAAAGGACTGTCATTAAAAAATAAACTCTTAACACAAATTAGCTCGTACAAAAGTCCAAAATAAAAACAGAAAAACCAACAACGATATTATGATTCAGATAATAGACACCACATTTACATATAATAGAAATTAGAATAGTATGAGATATTAGAATGGTAATGTAAGATATAAGTAGGTACTTTATTAGATAATTTATTATGATAGGGAATTGCTCTCGTGTAATAGGTAGGTATACAAGTAAATGCCAGCTAGTTCCCTGGAGATAGTTATCTTGGCATAACATTGTCGGTCTACGTACCTGTCAAAAGATTATAACATAGACAATGTAGATGTAGCGATTTATGAAACCTTTTCTAAAGAGGTTTTAGTTTAGCAATCAGAGAGGTTGAATATGACGTCATAGGTAAAGGTGAAAAGCACTTGTTTATGGCAATTGCTTTATTAACAGGTTGACTGGCTCGCCAATAGACAGAAAAGTAAAACAATGCGAATGTAACATATTTACGTTACACGGGACAAAAAAAAGGTTATAACAGCAACTTTAAATTTGTCAAATAATTTGTCACATGAATGCATTGATTTATAAAAAACCCTAGATGCACATTTTCAAACAAAACTAACAGCCAAAAGTGTCACCAAATTAAACATACGCAATAAATACGTATAGTAATATCGTAAACATATTTCTTTTTTCAAATTCAATCTTACACGCATGACATAAAGTTGTATTTAAAAAGTAATGCACATAAAGCAATAAAATTTAATGATTGACGTATGCCGGTAGAACAACGCGATACTAATTTGAAAAGAGTGCACAATGCGCCCATTTGTTGCGGACGGTTTTGGGAAGTGGAGTGTGTATCTTTGGTTTTTTGTAAATCAATGCATGAATGTAATTTTATTTCGTAATATTTTTAATGTGAGGGAGTAACTACAGAAATGATCAACGCCTATTATATTGCTGAAGGTGTCGTAAAAGCCCGCTAAGTGTCATCGACAAAACAAACATTATTTCAGGTTTTATTTAACTTGACACATAATAATAATATCCATATACCAACCCAAATGTCCAGCGTGATATTTATATCATAGCACGTATTAAATACATACTAATATGCAAGTATCCAATTTACTATTTATAAATTTAGGAAATAATTGTATTTATAAGATAAAACAATGCATTAAAGAGTTAAAAACTCAACACAAACAAGAAGGATATCAATGCAACAGGAAGCAATTAGGTACCAGGAGATTAGATTAAACTAGGAGGTTAAATTAGATACATACGACATGAATACATAATAAAGAGGATGGACTTTAACAAGTAGTAAAAGGGCTCTCTTAAAGATAGTAAATGCAATTTGCTATAATAGCTTCTTTATTATCTGCTCTCCTGGTATCTCGTTTGCATAAGTAGAAAATAATGTATGTACGTCAAGGACCTGTGTATGACAAGATAAAATTGAATATTAATTTCTAATGATCGGCACATTTCTAGGAGGATGATTTATTTTTTATCTGCGAAATATCAGACTTCACTTGTTTCTTTTATTTTAATATGGCGGTGTCACTTTGAAAAATAAATCAGTGGATGTGATATGGGGGTTTTTGTTGGTGACCGAGTAACTTCTTATACATTCGAGATATTATCTTGATCAAAAAGGAACAAATGCTCGTAAAACCATTACCAGTCAGTTTAGCCAGTAAAGTATATGTAGGTCAAGTGTCTCTCCATCACTGAATTTAGACGGTCCTTGCAGTATGACATTGGGATGTTATGCCAAGTAACATGCTACGATTGAGTTCATATGTGACAGTTATTTTAAAAGATAATTTATCTTCATACTTTACTGTTGAAAATTAAAGAAAATAAATGAATCGTTGCCCAAAATCCAAAATGAGAACATAATTACAATAGGTGCCTATTTTATTTACTACCTACTAAAAATGTAAGCACAAATGAAAAAAATCGAGACATATTAAAGCAAAACTTAAGGTACCAAGAAAAATAATACGGAGGTAAAATAGATTTATACAAGAAAATGAGCTACATTTTCAATGCACAAAATATAAGGAATGCTTTTCAGCCAAGCTCAGTTAATAACAACTCTCATAACTTCAACGCGGCGTATAGCACTTTGAACATTTCCATACGACGACGATGTTGTGAAATTATAAAGAATATGTCGTATAAAACTGTTTGTAAAGAAAGAAATTAAAGCTTAACTTTTAGCTTTAGAAATGTTGCGTCGTATAATAATTATTAAGGCTGGCTTACAGCTAATATACTGATGTAAGTAAGACAGGTTTTATTAAAGATATTTCAGTTGCTAAGACTCTTATAAAATTATGCGTTTTTATGGTACAGTCTTATAGTGGTTAAGCAGTTTAATTCGTGAAGAATATATAAAAGCATTCATTTCGAATTCTTACTAATACATATTACAAATGCGATGCGCGTTTGGATTTTTGTTACTCTTTCTCTTTCTCTCTTTCATTGCACAAGCTTTGTTAAAATATTATTACACATAAGCTATAAATTGTCACTATGACCGACATTTACGAACAAAGCCGCGGATAGTCTAGAATTTGTTTCTATAACCGATATCCTCAAAAAAAGCTTTGGCTTAAAAGCAGCCACGAATAAAATTAAGGTCAAACTAAATCTTTTCTACATTTTACTTGAACAAGCACTAAGTTCAGTCGCCTCTGTCCAATTTCCACCCCCTTACTTCGCGTGGGGGTCAAGTTACAATGGTCAATGGCGGCTGTATTCGAGGTTATTACCAACCCTCGGTTAATAGGTACAGAAACATAGTTGTAGCCGTTATTTTTAGTTTTATGTACCGTTAGTAATGTAAGTTTTTTATTTGTTTTTAATTTACGTATTTATTTGGTTTAAGAAACAAACGTATTTAGTTTTTTTTTGATAGAGTAGGAGAGTTCGTTGCTTTTTATTTAAGAGTTGTTTGTCTTACCAGTCCTTTAATGTTCCACTGCAGATCTTCTAACTCAATAATACCATGCTAGACTGTTTGTTAAGATTTTATTTCAACCTTTACCCTACAATCATGTTTGTCGAATTTACTTTACTTTTACGATACCTACAAACCAACCAGGGGCTGTAACATGACGAGACTGCCGCACAACGCGGCTAAAAACCCAATTCAACATAAGTACTACTATGAGAACCTTGAGCCATTTCTACATCTCTACTTATATCTGAATCAAGTGTAAGTAAGTCAAAAACCATATTTTTTTCACAAAACTATCAATCTCCAAAAAGACAGAAAAAAAAAAATGTGCCTACCGTACTCACGATTCGTATTAAGTACTCTTTTGTATAATCACGATTCCCTTGTCAGCTTAACACTATATTCAATCGAAACATCTAGAATCTAGATATAGTACGGGCACGAAAACGGGTCATTGAACTTAACACCGCCGTCTGCAAAGCGTCTAGAACCCCACCTTGACTTTTAAAACACAATTTTTTTTCGTAACACAGTGTACTACATCCATTGACTATTGAATATGGAATGTGTATAATTGCATTGTGTTCGAACGAGTAATGTATGCGAGTGTTTGTAATGGTGTTGTGTTGGTAAAGCGTGGGTAGTAATGTTTATAACATTGAATGTTTGTTGTGTACACTCATAAAACGATTAATGAACGATAGGATGATTTATCTTTCGTATTTTAATTCCCGCTCTAGAGATCAATCTTTCACAGGAATACATTTAAATATAAGACAGGGCTGAGGAAAATAATTTTCCAATCATTTTTACACATTCACACAACCCCATCTTTTGCCTAAAATAAGCAGCCTAAATCATACATAGAGAGCACTTTCTCTTATAAATAGCGGAGTGATGTATCAAGTTTCCTATCTTTGCTAGTGATTCTAATTAGTTACAGCCTTCATCATCATCATCATAACAGCCCATTAATGTCCCACTGCAGGGACGGACCTCCTCACGTGACGGAGGGATACTTGGCCTAATGCCACGCAGGCCAAACGGTTTGGTATATGGTTTCATTTCAAGTTTTCATAATTTTTATTTTGTAAAGATAATATTGACGGATATACAGACAGCCTTGCAAAGAGATAAAGTAGTAACACACAGTAAACTTTATTTTAGTTCCCCTGTATTTTATAATACTAGCACTTTTTTATTTTAATCAATTAAAACTAGTTCTAGTGCTACTTACATTCGCGTGCTAAGACTTAAGTACCTAATTAATTAATTAAATCATTTAATCAGAATTAACTTCCTTTTAATATAAATTGCTTTTTAATTGCGGAAACTGTTAAACTTTTGCTTATGGAGAGCTTTTCCATTTTACTTTTCCTTTTCATTACATAAAGCACTTAGTGATTTTATTAGATAGATATTAAATTTGCAGCAAGAAGTTATCTTAATTATAAGAAAAGTAATAATGTTTAACAAGCTAGCGTAGCCACAGTTGGGCAAAATGTCTTGTAAGCCATGTACCAAGATCATCGTAATCCATCTCCAAGGAGTTGTGAGAAAATGTTACAAATGTAGACGGAGGAAGGGTACCTTAACTAGTGAAAAGTCTTAACAACTTTTGTCTAACCGGAAACAGAAACTTTGAAGAAGGAAATACTTCTGGCCCTGTGTTAGGCGAAAAGGCAATTTCAGACTCATGAATCGGGCTATTGACTAAAACCTCTACGGTGGCCTTCTCACCTCGCCTTAACAGTGTCCAGGCATTGCCTACATCCATACCACATACATCGAGTGGACTTCTTGTTCGTCTCGTTAAGTTGTGACCACGTATCGGAAGATACAAGTCATAACAAATGAATAATAAACATCTGCATTTAATGAATGTACATTATTTAATGAGTGTATCTTAATCACATGATTCAGATGAATGAGATATTCACATCATATTCATAATCAATAACATGCAATACATATTATGATAATCGTACTTCTTATTTTGTCTCTTGTAATATAAATAAACAGCGTTTTGCTACAAGTACATATTACGAAGATAATAATATTTGGAATATTTGGTGTTCGAATTTTCAATTTTGCAATTCCTTTTTTTTATATTTTTAAATGTTTTTATTTTTTATATCTACTTATATTTAAAAATGTAATTAAATGTGATTAATGTAAATAAAGAGTATAATAAAATATATTTATAATTATTTTCTTCATCCTTATGATACGGTTATTTTCCGTAGTCCCATTGGTCGTCCCATCGATGGGACGACGGAAAATAACAATTAACCGTAGTCCCATTATCTAATGGGACTATGGAAAATAGTTTTTACTTCACGATCACTTTTCCGTGATCCCATTAATAGAGATGTAACCATATGAAAAAAAATATGATTTAAATCTAACCTGTACGAGTCGTGGTACTCTCGAGTCAGGATGTTGAACATAATGATAATGATGATAATGTTTTATTGATAATGTTTTATTGAATCTCTCACAATTTTTTCTTACTTAGTAGGTATATATCTTAGCATAAAGAGTTACAGAAAAATTGCGGGAGACTGATGCCTAAACGGGGCGCAAACCTGTATTTCAGGACATCAGGTCTCCCCTTCGGACAGTTAAAGTATGCTATGGATTTGTTTGTATTTTTACAAAAAGAAAAATCTGAGTGTGTCTGTAAGAGAGTATAAGGTGTGTGGTGTGTGTGTGAGTGAGCGTGTGAGTGTATTCGTGTGTGTGTGCATGTGTGTGTGTGTGCGTGCTTGTGTTTATGTGTGTGTCAGTGTATGTGCGTTTGCTGGGATGTATGATGTATATATGAATGGTCGAATTAAATTTGGTTTTATTTAAGGGGTTTTAAAAGGGCTTCAGTCTTGTCGTAGTCAAGAGTAAGGAGGAAGTCTATAATTTTCTTTTTCGCTTGGAATTTAGTAAGTGCGTAAATGTCCAGATATTTATTGAGATGATTGTAGAGGTAGCTACCTAGCCGAAAAACCTTTGAGCAAAGCTGGTCGACAAAGGCGTTAATTGGCGGGGAGCAGGGTTGAAGCGTCTGGTAACTATAATATCAGGTTTGGGAATGAAATTAAGGAGACGATGTTGTTTAAGGACGGTATATAGTATAAACAGCTGGCGAACTGTGACGATTTTAGTGGTCTAAAATTGTCACAGTTCGCCAGCGAGTGAGTAATGAGAAAATACTGTTGTGTGGGTACATGGTGTCTGTGATAAAACTATGTAAATAAAACCACAACAATTACTCATTTGTAATATTTCATCATAAACCGATACTTACAATATACGTTACAGAAACACATACTTATATTAAGTATCATCATAACAGCCCATTAATGTCCCACACCAGGGACGGGCCTCCTCCCGTGACGGAGGGATACTTGGCCTACTAATACCACGCTGGCCAGACGGATTGGTATAGGGTTTAATTTCAAGTTTTCCTTCTTTTTTCTCGTAAAGACAATATTTAATATTTACGGTTAGTCCCTTAGTCGGTTTATACGACACCCATGGGATGAGATGGGGTGGTGACATATTGTAGTCTTACTTCGTCACCACACGGATATACTCCGTCACCACACGGATATTAAGTATGCAACTTGCAATTACTTAATTTCAAGCGAAAGATGACATAAACATGACACATTTTAAATGATATAAAAATAATCACAATCCCGTAAAGAGATTTCATAACTTATTTAATAATCAAAAAGTATGTAAAGTAACAACAGAAATAGTATCAGTGTTATGGCGATCCTGCACAACTCTATTGTTTAATGGGATCACAGAAAAGCGATCGTGAAGTAAAAACTATTTTCCGTAGTCCCATTAGATAATGGGACTACGGTTAATGGTTATTTTCCGTCGTCCCATCGATGGGACGACCGATGGGACTACGGAAAATAACTCTTATGATATCGTATCGTTCGAAAGTAGAAGTGAAGAACGTGTGGAAGGATCTTTTGATCGGCAAGTTGTTGATAACGGAGTCGAGCTGTTTTTTGACAGCCATCCATATTGACCTCATTTCTGATTGTATTCGCTATATCTGTCAGGTTCGGTGCAGTCATATTGCTGTCTTCACAAAAAAAAACAAACTAACATTGTTTTCAAACTAATTCCTTACTACCAAAAAGGTTGAAGTCATTAGAAAAAGATGAACCAAGAAGCTGCACTTAAAAGAGTACATTGAACGACGTTGTTTTATTTAGTTCTATGCCTGTCGATACTAGAAACTAAGGCCACACATCAATCACTGTCCAAAAAGAATGAGGGCAATCATTGTATTCAGTTCATTTTTTGGCCATAACAGGAATTTAATATACGCTATTGAATTTTTTTTAACAGTTAGCTACAATCAGCAAGGAGTTTTTAATTAATCTTAGACCTCTTTAGTTGATTGAACAGAAGTTCGTTAGGATGTTGTTAGTGTTTCTTTTATATTGGATATAATAACATAGCTAATGGAATCCATGTAGCCTTGAGCTCTATAGAATGTTGTGTCCTAGTCACCATAATAAAGTTTTGAAACTGAATAACTACTAGTAAAATGGAAATTGGTTTTCAAGTAATCTTTCTTTCATATCATCATAACAGCCCTTTAATGTCCCACCCACTGCAGGGACATGCCTCCTCCCGTGACGGAGGGTTACTTGGTCTACTAATACCACATTGGCCAGACGGATTGGTATAGGGTTTAATTTCAAGTTTGCCTTCTTTTTATTTCGTAAAGATAATATTTACGGTTAGTCCCTTAGTCAGTTTTTACGACACCCATAGGATGAGATTGGGTTGGTGACATATTGTATTCTTACTCCGTCACTACACGGAGATTTCATATTATGTCGCGAAGTTATTACCGCTTTGCCAAATCTATGAACGATCCATTTGTCAACATTTGCGACACCTTTAGTTTGATGAACCAAACGCGTTTATATCAATCAACGATTAAAGACAAAGCATTATAACGTTTTATATTGCACCTACAGCAAACCCATCAAAGCGCTGATCCACCATTAACTTATAAAAATGTATTATAGCTACAAAAATCTTCAATATCCTTTTAGATATTACAACTTCCTATACAAAATTGCGGCGTTTTCCATTCTATTGTTAACTGTGCTCTAGTTTCTATGTTAAACTAATACAGTGAGCTGACAAAATATACCTCCCATTCAAATCAAAGTATACTTGGCACAACGCTCTACAGAATTACACCTGGTTAACGTGCCATTACACATAATCCGTGTGGTGACGGAGTAAGAATATAATATGTCACCACCCCATCACATCCCATGGGTATCGTAAAAACCGACTAACGGACTAACCGTAATATCTTTACGAAATGAAAAGAAGGAAAACTTGAAATTTAACCCTATACCAATCCGTCTGGCCAGAGTGGTAATAGTAGCCTAAGTGTTCCTCCGTCATGGAAGAAGGCCTGTCACTGCAGTGGGACAGTAACGGGCTGTTATGATGAAATAAATATCTTAAAAAACAGAAAGAATTTTAAATATCTCAAAAAACAGTCTATTACATAATTTTACTTTATGTTAATCCAAATTTTAAAACTTTCTAGGTTAACCCTATTCAAATATTTCAAATTCAAAGAAACTATCAATAGTGAAGCACTTGAACTTTGTGCTCACCAAAATGCAGACAACTCTGAGTACAATTATAATTTATGTGAATACAACTGCTTGAGGTTAATGCGGGTGACCTTCTTGAGTGTTTCGTTCAACACTTTAGTACACACAGCAACACATCAAGTTAAACATTTTCATTTGAAATTGTGTCTTATTTCAAGGTATTAAGGTACATGAGTGTCTAGCTTGATTAGTTGCTGTGTGTACATTAATATATCGTTAATATAGTCGTGATTACGACTAACATCTATGACCCTTTTAACACTTTTACCATTCATGTTGTCAAAGAGTTTTAACATTAGCACCGATAACTTTATAATGCGTTATTAATTTATCTGTTGATCTTTTGTAAAGAATTGTATGTGTTTCTTTCAATAGAAAACTTATTTTTTAGACCATGGTGGTCTTTAAAAATTTAATAATACTCAACAATTTTGTAAGAAAGCTTAAGATTGAAGTTTTCTTCTGAAGAGGGCGAGTTTCCATCAGTAATAAGAAAAAAACAATAAGCTGGCCAGAAAGGTTGCTACAGTGTTCCTTTCAAACTTCTTTCTCTTCAATGCCTATAAATTTAAAGTCCCTTAGTCTGTTTTTATAACCTTACTATATAGATATACCATAACAAGTAATGAAATAGAAGGACACCCTACACATTTTATTGTCACAATAATTATACAACTACCTCATTTATAGTACAAACTCTTTCAAGTAATAAATTCATTTAATATGTAATCAGGAACTAGCGCCGGTCATGTTCCCCGTGGTTCCGTATTGTGTCAGACCGTCATCAATCAATAATCCGCATGGAGCTGGCCATCTGCCAACTTATCGTGTAGGAAGAGGGGTTCGAGGACCGCACTCGCTGTTAAGCGCCTAATTTATATCAATTGAGAAGGGCAGAAATCACGAAGTTATAAAGCTATGTTTTTTGTAGATATTAGTAATAGTCGAATTAATAATGAAGTGAGAAAACATTACGATATTAATGTGTATAGACGTAAGAGTATCGGAAAAGCCATCCAAGGAAATGTTTTCAAACATCATCTCTAAGTGAAACTCTATATACAGCTGTCTGTTCAGCGTGGTATGACTAAGGTATTTTGTCTTTGTCATTAGAGGAACTCCATCCAGAGAGGCATTAAGTAATGGTCCGTTATAATAACCTAAAATTAATGCTCTTCTTGGTATAGTTAATGTGTAACTGTGTAATTTAATCGAAGCAGAAGGCGCATTTTCTTAATCTCTAGACCATTAAGTCATTAAAGTACATTCTGTATTCTAAGTCCGTCACTACGTTTTAAAATAAGCAACTCTCCAATAAAAAAACTAGAATATAAGAAAACAACTACTAGCACAAAAACACTATTGTCAAAAGTTACAACAGGAAAACATGAATTAGCCGGAGCTCTAGTTTAACAGTACAGCAATAAATACAAGATTACGTGGAATAAGACCATTAATTCAATCCAGTGGTAAACGCCTCCGTGTAATCGTCCGTCGCTAGCATTGAAAACCGTCTTATACCGAATACTTACACGAAAAAGGCAATACGATTCAATTGAACCGAACAAACAAAGATATAAACTGTCCTAAATCGTTCTACATCAAACATTGAAACGCAATGTAAATAACAAATAATTACACTTATTGTCTTACGAATCGATTTTAATGATCGCGTGGGCATACCGATAATCACGACTTATGGCCATCGGTCAATCGCTTTTAATCGATTACTCGCTCAGTTGTGACACTAATTGATATGCTTGTTTCATTAAACGCACTTAATTAATTCAGAATGGCCTCGTCGGACGTCCGATGATCATAAAAAATATTAAGTGACAACAGCTTACGTAGTGTCAAAACGATATTTTAATAGAAAGGCTGTTGTTCGAGCATATCTTGTTTAATTAGGCGATATTTTATCAAACCGCTTCCGCTGACAATCCCCTACTAGTTTCTAGGTGCGAGAGAAATATACCGATCGAGATACGTTAGATTTATGATGTGGAGAACTGGTACTTACCAGTGTTCGAAAGTAACAAAGCATGGCCACGCTTCTTTATTAATGAAAGTAATTAGCCCGGTCGAAAATGATCAATAAGTAACTCGTAAAGTTATGCAATTTTCTATGTAAGAAGTAATCTGTCTACCTACGTAATGTGAAAGCTCATCACTATCTAAAATGAACTAAATCGTCGGTGAACGGCTCTTTAGATGTTCCGGATGCTTTTAGGGACTAATTTTATGGTATTTTATTGTACCAATAAAATTGATATCGCTCGCCGCCCGCCGTTTTCAAAACAAATAACGGAAATGCATTCATTTCGCGAACTGTTATAAAAACAGTTATGAATAATAAAATGCTTATTTAATCCGTAAAGGTGCAAAATATTATTACTTTATTAATTTGATGTCAATAAAATAATATTTCGCTAGATATTTGAGTAGTTTCGGAAGTAATTAATACATTTTTTAAACTATGAAGCTGTTTATGAATTTAAAAAGAATCTTGTTCAAAAATGCAGGTTTTATTAGGCATTCTCGTTTTAACTCGATTAAATGGTGATCGAGAAGTTTAAATCGAGATCTTATCTCGTCGAGAGATATAGAAATGCCGTGTGGCATTTATGTTGCACTAACCGCTGCGTGCTACTGAAATCACTTGACCATAAAATGGATAAGGAAATTAATTAAAATGATAAAATAATTCAGATAAAATTGATTAAGTGGTTAACATACATTTTAGATAATAAATGAAAGTATAAAATATATAGAATGCAGTTAAATATAATGAATTTAGTAAATAAAGAAGTGGAGAATTTGTTTGTGTCTAAGAATAGTAGGTACTAAGAACAGACAAAAATTGTCATCAACCCCATCTCGTGCCGAGATTTAAAACAAGTTTATGCAATAAATTAAATTAATCTAAGTATTTATTATCTAAAACCAAATTCGATACACAAAGAAAGTCTGAAATTGGTACTTTTACGACGAAAAGGAATGAAAATTATACCGCAAAAAAAGATGGCAATAAATAAAATTTGATTTTCCGCATTCTTGCAAAGAAATTATTCATATCTCTTATAATATTTCCGTTCTATTTCAATAAACACGAGCTCAAACGCTTCATTTCAAATTACCATACATTAATGAGCATAATTAATTAATGTTTAAGCCCTGTTAATCTTAGAATTGATCTCATTAAAGTTATCTATGACCATTTTTTATTTCTTGCAAATATTTTAAAACCAACAAACAGGAAACGGATCCAATCTTTGATTTCTTTCTATTTGACATCATACCGTTTTATTAAGAAGGAAATGGTATCCTTCTTTTACTTTATTATTTAAATAATTATAATTAAATGAGATTAGGTCATAAATTCCTTTCTCAATACCTATTCTTTTATTTTATTAGCTTGTAACTCAAAGTTAAGTTCTTTACCTCAAATGGCATAATAATGAAATGCAATGATTGTATTTCATTATTAATTTCACTTTATTACATCTGGAAAACTTTAACTCATTTATCCATGAACTCTACTAGAATTGAACGACCATTGTCAGCAGTAGACTTTAGTTGAGAGGAATGTTATTTTACTTCTTTTTATAGGAGCTGGAGTACAAGTAAATCAATAAATTGGTAGAGTCATGACACTCTTAGGAATCGACATCTTTTAGGAACTCTTAAATTTTTCTCGATATCTGAAATCTACTTTTCTAAGGAAGCTTAACTTTAGAATGTAGAGTTATACTTTTTTTGTTAACGTCAATAAAGATTTCTCGTCTGACAATGATTGGGAATTCGAGCGGCATGTATAAATTTATTGAGGTCTTATCGTGAGAAACTTAATTATGTATGTGTACAGTAGTCAACTTAATTTAAATATTTTGACGTATGGTAATGCGTGTGTGAGTTATAGCGTTCGGTATATGCTATGTCATGTTTGTTTTTTTGATGAGCGATTCTAATTCAACTGTAAGCCCTTACTTTTATTAATAAACAACTTAACTTTTCTCTTCTTATCTGATAATCAGCTGATGCTTATCTATAATGCATAGTAAAATATCCTACAGCTGGCCTTCATGGTTTTAAGACTCTTCAAATATAAATAAACCGGTCAAGTGCGAGTCTGACTCGCGCACCGAGGGTTCCGTACAAACCTATTTATTTTCCCGCCAAATTGTGATAACGTCAGGATTCAGCTGTTTAAATACTATTTTTCCCGCCAAAATTCAATGACGGCACGACTAAGCTGTCAATAAATATTTTCCCGCCAAAATACTATGACGTCAAAACTGATCCGTCAAAAATTATGTGACGTCACGACTCATCTGTCAAAAATTCAATGACGTCACGACTTAGCTGTCAAAATATATTTTCCCGCCAAAATTCTGTGACGTCACGACTCATCTGTCAAAAATTCTATGACGTCACGACTCAACTGTCAAAAATTTTAAAACGTCACGGCTCAGCTGTAAAAATATATTTTCTCGCTAAAATTCTGTGACGTCACGAATCGTCTGTTAAAAATTCTGTGACGTCACGACTCATCTGTCAAAAATTCTAAAACGTCACGGCTCAGCTATCAAAATATATTTTACCGCCAAAATTATGTGACGTCACGAATCATATGTCGAAAATTCTGTGACGTCACGACTCATCTGTCAAAAATTTATAAACGTCACAGCTCAACTGTCAAAAAATATTTTCCCGCCAAAATTCTGTGACGTCACGACTCATCTGTCAAAATTCTATGACGTCACGGGTCACGTGACCAAAATTCTATGACGTCACAGGTCACGTGACTCAGCTTTCCCGCCAAAATTCAATGAAATCAAAATATAATATGACTGAAGTAAAAATTTAAGGTTTTCGGAATTTTCCCATTACATGTACAATAAGACCTTGCTTCATGCCAAATTTCAAGTTTGTAGAACTACTAGGTAGACTGGAACTACCCTGTAGGTTTTTGCCTTTACCCCTCTAAATTTGCGACAAAAACGGCTATATCTCTTGATTGCGTTGGATTAGCAGTTTGATTTTTTTACGGCACTAAGAAGCAACAAGCCTTAGTATTTGGTGAAAATTTCAACTTGATACCTTCACGCGTTCCTGAGATAAATGGTCTTGACAGACAGACGGACGGACGGACGGACGGACAGACGGACGGACGGACAACAAAGTGATCCTATAAGGGTTCCGTTTTTTTCAAAACTGGTACGGAACCCTAAAAAGGGTTTTTGCCTATTTGAGGCTTTTTGTAATCATAATTTTAATACGGCAATCTATTGGGCATGCGTCGTAAGTTTCCCTTTACTTGCAATATTAATAATAATTAATATACTTAGTACTAGTAGTTAGTTAGTGATAGTACTTTCGGTTAATGGACTTATTCCAAAGAGTCTCTATCAACATCTAAGGAGACTCGACCTTGGCAGTTGGATCATAGGTCTGATGCAGAAGGCAGTACTGCTTGACACCGCACGTATTGTGAGGAGGTTCCTATCTCTGGAGCCCTAACCACCGGTAGCTTGGTCCCTGTACCCGATGCCGGTGGGTCTACCTTTTTTTTATATTTTTAAATGTATTTATTTTTATATTTATATTTAAAAATGTAATAAATTGTGAAAAATGTAAATAAAGAGATTAATGTACTTATAAGACAATCACGCGATGATCTAATCAAAGTTAGCTAAGGTTGTAGTTTTAAGAATCTAAGTTCAACCAACGCCTTAATAATTCCCGAACCAAACTTAAACATAGTCTTACTTCCACGCCGCGTATAATACCATAGCATAATATACAATTCCCAGTTGAACTCTTGGTACGAGTATGAAAATGCTCAATATTTGTGAATAAATTATGTTATCTAATGCGCGTTGTTTGTCGGACAGCCGGCGCGTTTGTGAGCCACCTTTAGCCTTAATTATGATTAACACCTTCAAGCACCCATACAAATGGACAACTACAAGTATTTCTACTTTATTCTTTTTGTTTTCCGGTCTCTGACGCAGTCGGTATATTACAGGGCTGCTACGCAGAGGTCTCGGGTTCGATTCCCGCTCAATACAAATCTTTGTGTGTATGAACATGATTGCTTGCATTGGTATGAGTGTTTTCTATGTAAGTATAATATGCATATATTTACAAAAAAATGTACTTAAGTATGTTTATCCGTTGTCTAGTACCCATAGTACAAGCTAAGCTTAGTTTGGGACTAGATGGCGATGTGTGAATGTGCGAGGAATATTTATTTATTTTTGTTTAGGAAGACAATTCCCTTACTGACAAAAACCTAGATCGCAGGCACTTTTACAAACCTTAAAGTACCGACACAAAACTATCTGATCTTTAGCATCAAAACAATAACTGTCCTGGGGTTTTAACCAGCGTCCTCATGAATATCATGCACATACCGCGACCAAAGTAGTTTAGGTACTATCTGAACTACATAATTAAAGCGTAAGTCAAGTGTGATTCAAAAGTAAGTTAAAGTCAAAAATGCTTTTATCACATACAGCCCATTAATGGCCCACTGCAGGGACGGGCTTCCTCCCGTGAAGGAGGGATACTTGGCCTACTAATACCACGCTGGAATTAGAATAGGGATTAAGTTCATGTTTTCCTTCTTTTTACTTCGAAAAGATAATATTTACGGTTAGTCCCTTAGTCGGATTTTACGACACCCATGTGATGAGATGGGGTGGTGACATATTGTATTCTTACTCAGTCACCAAACGGATTTATCACATTAATAGAGTATTATAATGATAAACCTATTAAAATATCAACCACTTATACAGCTTCTATCAAAAACATTCAAGCTAGAATCAGATTTACAAAATTACGTTGGAGAGATGCATTCGCGGCGTTAATGTGCAATCTCATAATATGCAGGTGTACGTGGGAACGTGTCCCAGTACTGTGGGATTACTCGCAAATTGCAAATTACAAGCCTACTTGTTATAATATATTATAGAAATACGGATACGTAAGTATTTACGGTACATATCTAGACGTGGCTGACCTATGACTGGACCGACGTGCCTTCGAGAAAGTTGAAAACGTGGTTACAAAATGCTCTGAGAAACACCTTCGAGTTGTTTTTCTTCTTTTTTTTTTGTTGATAAAACCTCTTTGGGACTGGCGACTTGTAATGGATTGAAAGACAGCGTGTGTGATGTACGAGCTTTTAAGGTATAAGGTTCAACGATAAATTTGAATGTACCTACATAGGTACAGAAAATCGTAATGAGTAAAAGTGCAGGCTGTGTACTTTGTCATGTTTTTGTAAAAAAAATTTTTTTGGTAAGATGTTTTTTTAATCAACGATTCTCTTTACATATATCTTAAGTAATAATAAATTCCTTTTGGCGCTTCAGGTAAGAATAAAACAAAAAGAAAACGATCAACTAAGAAGAAAGCACAGAGTTTCGGTTGAGCCGACTAAGTCGCGGTGAAAAGAAAAATCGAGAATTACCAAGAGTTCCTAAACTACTGAATGCCTGATATTCAGCACAACACACAAAAACATCAAAGAAAAAACCATCAAATCCCTAAATAGAAAACAAAAGACTAGTAAAACTTCAATAAACCAGCTATAATCTGACAAAGTAATGCCACCACAAAAACAATATGACGACACGCGAAATATCATCACACGATTCCGTAAAACTGGTTCACTTTCGCATGTCACTAAGTCATAATACAAGAATGACATGATTGACATTGTTATGATGCCGACCATCATATGACATTTGAACGAACTGTGTATGACTATGATGCATATAATTCGGTTTCTGGTATTGTGCAGATGACAGTTTTGAATATGCAAAATGGCTTTGCGGTTATTTGAAAGCTTTGGTTGAAAAATTGTTTAATGTTACAATGGTTTTGGTGGTAAAACAAATGATTTTATTTAATACTATTGGATGTATAGGTATTTGAAAGTTAGTAAGCAGTGAATGGTTGAGCAAACAGGTAAACAGCTATGAGCACTGTATATTTGTGCATAAGCTATTTACTACTAAAAAGGTTTTATCTAAAAGCTCATTTTCAGTGGTTCGCATAAAAAAGGGTATTTCTGACAAGGATTCCATTCGATCATGCCCTTTATACAACTTTTCTTTTGGAACGTCAAAACATATTATGTCGTCCACGCATGATGTATGATTAACTAACCCCGTCCAAAGGATAACTAATCAAAGTAAACAAAATATATAAAAACTTGACATTAAACCCTATCTGTCTGGCCAACGTGGTATTAGTAGACTAACCCCGGTTTCCAAATGATTAATCATGTAAAAATCAGGAACTAAAATGATACTTAGTTGACGAGAGTTTTGACACTTGATTAGTTAATTTTTACTTGATCAGTCATTCAGAAACCGGGGGTAGGTTTAACCGCGTGTAGCCTATAACCCTTCGTTAATGGACTGTTAGCATGAGGACATAGAACCATCTAGAAACAACTCTAGTCTAAAATTAACTTTGCCTTAGAAAAGCTTAAACACTGTTGTTCTAAAGTTTTATTAGATAGGCTGTATGCAATCAATTGCGACGCGTTGCCATTATGCAACTATGTTGCAGTGTTATTTTGTTAAATGAAGCTAGAAACTTCATGTTCTGCTGTGAAATTGAGAATGATATACCTATTGCAGAGAATGTAACAACTATGTGATTGTTAAGTAAAATAAATAGTATCAAAATGAGCAGTATAATAAAAAATCTACCCGATTAAAAAACAGTGTTTCAAACCAGTAGTATTTATAACCTAATTGACCTCTTCTCGAGAACTCAGATAAAAAAACTTTAAAAAAATACCAAATAGATAGTTTCCGGTGTACAAACAAATTAAAGTACCTAAATAAAAATTTCGCAAATGTAAAATGTTTTTCGAATCACAATCTGTCTTAATTAATCTGTCACGACAAGGATATATGCTTCTATTAAATATTTAATTAATTGTCAAGTCAGTCACAAAACTGTAAGAAATTAAATTTAAATACGGTGCTCAATCAATTTAATCGTATGCGTATACAAAATAAACAAATTAAACTTAGCGAAAAAAAACGATTCTCAACACGTAAAAAATACTTAAAACACATTAAAAAAAATGATTCTCAACACATAAAAAAAAATTACTTAAACTTAATAAACGTTTAAATATTCAAATCAATTAATATGATAACTGTAAAAGTTATTTACTTGAAAGAAAAAAAATTTGCAAGAGAAAGTGTTGAAGCCAATTAGTCACTTTAAGTTTTATTAATGTTCATTATGATAATAAATTAACCGGTGCTTTAAGCAATATGTTAAGGCTCTCGTGACTAGATGAGTGGGACCTTTAGACCTTACGATATTTACGACTTACAAAGGACCCACTACTGTGCTATCGCAAATTGTATGCCACACCGGCTAATTTACGATAGAGTAATGGCAGCGGGCTGTTCTATAATAGCCGCAGGACACGTGTTCCACTCCCACGAGTCGTCGACGCTTGATATAGCGATACCATTATAGATAAGATACTCTCTTACTTACTGTATTGATTCCCTATTACAGGTTTTAGGTACTTTAGGCTGTAGAAACAATTTGTACATACCTGAAACAATAAAATAAAGAAAGTTAGATAAAAATAAACATTTTTCAATTTAGAAACAACACTTTTCTTTAGTTACTAATACATTTTATGACCTGTTAACGTATGATTAAAGCTTATAATATCAGTCAAAACACCTTCACTGCTGGACATAGCGCCACCTCTAAACTTAACCACAGCTTCCGATTATGTGCTTTATATACCCAACGATCTCCCGCTTTCTTTATAAGGTTAAGTTCACGTTTTTTTTCATGCACGGTCTCATTTCAGAATGCATGTTTTATCGGCTATTGGTTTTGCATACTGTGTGCGTGGGAATGGGTAGACCAATGCCGCAAGCAATGCCAAGAAAAACACCCAGCAAAACTCTATCCATTATAATGTTTCTTTTGATTAATATGATTTGCTGTACCATCAACAATCTTACATTTATCAAACGTGTTATTTCGGGTATTTATGAAACGCTAACTAGAAATTCCGCAAATCTTAAACATCATAATTTAAAAAATAACACGGCATTAGTGACACTAAATTTTGATAGCTTGATACAGATAAGCAACAATATACCATGAATAGATTTTCTTTCGCCTTTTTTCGCATTCACTACGAACCGCTATAGCCTTTTTATTAACGACAACACATTGTCCATTGAAATGTGAGCATGAAAAGAAAACATTAATTATTCTGTCACTTTTTATAAAAGTAAGATAATCAAATGGTTGTTAAGACTAATTTGACCGACAAATAAATGGTGATAACAGATTTATAACTTCATTATGTGGCATTTTAGTGGTCATTTGTATGCGTGAAGATGAATATATAAAGAGATTTGTATGCCTGTCACATGTTTAAATGCTTTATCGTCGTAGTGTTTATCGATGATCGTTTGAAATAAGGAAAAATAATTATGATACCATGGTGAAAAACGGTTTTATTTTTAGCGGTATTTATGTTTTCATATTTACCAATTAGTAAGTACTTATATTACTGTTGTTAAGAATAAAATCGAGGACTCATATTATTTCACTTAAACTATAAAACAAGCACAATTTATGTGACCCATAATTTTTTTATGACTCCTACAGAATAACGAACATCGAAGCTAATGATAAAAATATTTAAACCACACAAGCAATCGATTTGCATAGGATTCAAAACCTCAAACAGAGCTCTCCAGATACTGCTATTGCCACGCTACCAAAGTATACCTACATTATTTTGTCACTCTCGTCATCGCAAAGAAAATTACGCGTTTTCTCAACTTTAAATAGGTAGCTACAAAATGCAATCACAAGATACCAACCGCGCGTACCCTAATAATTTTCGCGCATATAAAGTTCCGTTTACCTAAACACAGTGCAGAGAGCGGTCGCGTGGTCAATTACAATAAAGTGATTATGCACTTTCCGGTCGGTCGGAGTCGGCTTATCATTAGTGAGTAGCCAGTGAGCAACACAAGAAACAGTACGGTACAGACGTCTTGCTCTGATTGCGATGAAACGGCAAAAAATATTAAGCCGATGACCGGAGCTTTTTAATAAGAAGCTGAAATTAACCAAAGGTTTTAAGTTTGTGAATATTCAATTCTATAGAACACCCTGTATGGCTGCTTTGCTGGAAGTGCATTTTCATCTCATAAAGAAATGGGAAAACGCGAGAGTAATTGTATTATAAAAATAGTTTGAACACCAGTTTATCTCCAGTTTATTGGATTCTCCTAAGGAGATAGGAAGTTTTAAGTATTACTTACAATATATTTATTATCATTTAAAATTTGATAATAATGTTAATGTAATGAAATGACAATTGATTACTTAACTACTCATTAAAATAAATAACATAAAAACAACTAAACTTTAAATATTCATTACTTGTGAATGTGTAAGCATACTTTAAAGTGCTTTTTAATAATCTTCATTAAATTCAAAACTCTCTAGCCAGTTATAAAAGTAAAAATAAATACATTTATGTAAAAAAACCTTCACATAATAAACCCATATAATTTCACCAATAAAACAAGTGAGAGTTTACATTACGAATTCTCTCTCAAAGACCAACCAAGAGAATCAACGCGGAATCAAATAGAAATGCTCGCTTTATATAGAGCAATGCTTCTTATCCATACTTATGCAGTCAAGATCAAACCACGATAAGAAAATCACAGATCTCTCTATCGTGTATTGTAAAATACAAACGAAATCTTATACTACGGTACAAAGGCCCATTGTTTGGAAAACGAGATGCCATACTTGTATAGACAGAGTTTGCATTACAGAATCTTGCAAAAAACAAACGAAGTGCATCCGAGTGGCAAGACTCAATATTGAGTCCGCGTCAGATTGGAAGGTATTGGTCGCTTAGAAACAGTCACAGATTACGATGCTCTTATTTTAAATGAGAAAGTGTGAAATAATTAAGTATTGGAACTCGATGAGCGTAACCGATTCTTTTGCAATCTAAGATGTTGTATAGTTTCTTCAGTATTAACTGTAATGATTATGCAGGCCGTAGTATTGCTTTAATTATATTTAATACCTTTTATGATCAATACATGAGGTACGGGCTTTGGGAATCCCACGCAAGCCACAAATCATTGTCTTTATTCTGCATCTTATACGTGGCCATTTTAGTTTAAAAACTGACAATCTCTTACTTAAACAAGGCTAAATACTTCATAACGACACTAGATTTATCGCAAAGAAAACAAAAAAGTTTATTACATGCTGATTAACATTCAGAGCAAAAATTTAACCCGATTATTTTTTTTCCATCCATCTAAACAGCTATGCCAGCACCGTAACAGCTACATTAAGAGCCAGTTAATATTAAAAGAAATGATAAAATTGCAAGAAAATTATATTTTTATCTATGGTCGTATTTGAATGAAATCATTAGCGAGAACTTAATGCAAGACGAATAAAAAATGAATGTACATACTATCAGTTCTTAGGACGTGCGACATACCGACACGTTGCTTTGCGGTACAGTGGTATAACCACAGGGTTCCGTGTCGAAGGAAAAGTGTATGTATATAATTATATATAAAGAATAGTCTAGCATGCTTGGATCTATTCAGATCCTTATTTCTCGAAGATGACCTGAACTGAATTGGATGAGTATCCAACTATACAGTTGGATACAATAACAATTACAACAAGCAGTGACTTATATTTTTGATCAATTGAGTCATGGCCTGTAACGGTAATAGGAAGAACAGATTTTACGAACGAATTTTTTATGCGGTCTTTTTTTTTTATTTATTTACATACACATAACACATTACAATCACTCTCTATTTGAGTTTACCTCTATTTGAGTAGACCTACAAGTTTTGATCTAGATTGCAACATAGCAAACATGTGTACACAACAAATCAATGATACCTAAACAGATACAACTAACATTAGCATAAATTTAAGTATGAAATTATATTTCATAATATTATAAACACAGTTACACTTATGTATATACTTACAATAATTCTACAAATAATTGATCCTGATTTTGGTCGCTGTTGAGATGAAGTCCCCGCGATGAACCAATAGCAGTCAAGTTGGTTTCTGCGACACCCTCGGTTAGTCACTTCTTATTATCTGAATTCGTCACTACTTTCTTTCCTTAGACTAAATAAATGTCCAACGTTATCTTATTCAGATTCCCGAAATAGGAAGCAAATAGATCTCTGTGATATGTCGACTGACAACCTGCTTTACATCTGTCAACACTATGACGCCATTGATTACCCAAAATTTACTGCATCGTATTGATGAATAGACACAACCCAGTTAACTCTATATAAATTGTTACATCAGTCGAAAACTAATTTGTTTTATTGAGTTTCTTGAATTTCTATTTTAAAGTTTTCGTGTTTTCTTTTTAATCTGCAGGCCAATTCTCAAAACATAGTATTTAATTTAACTTAATTTTGAATTTTTTTAAATTTTATTTTTAATTAATCCAAAGTGGTATTCTTGTCCGGTAAAGAAAAAGTTAAAATTAAGTTAAATGGCAAAAAAGAGATAAATAAAAGATTGGAAATTTTAATAGATTTTCTAAGACTCCATATACAGAAATAAAACATTAATATATAAATCAACTACAGGAAATTATCTTCGGTAAATTAAAATATTATAAGTTCCGTAAACTTCTATTCTAAGAAAAAAATATATGAAAGTCTTTGAATGTAATAATGCGATATCCCCATTGATTTACAAAAAACCCAAGATGCACATTTTCAAACAAAACTAACAGCCAAAAGTGTCGCCAAATTATACATACGCAATAAATACGTATAGTAATATCGTAAACATATTTTTTTTTTTAATTCAATCTTACACGCATGACTAGTTGTATTTAAAAAGTAATGCACATAAAGCAATAAAATTTAATTATTGACGTTTGCCGGTAGAACAACCCGATACTAATTTAAAAAAAGTGCACAATGCGCCTATTTGTTGCGGACGGTTTTGGGAAATGGAGTGTGTATCTTTGGTTTTTTATAAATCAATGGATATCCCTAACTTGTTTTTCCCGCTCGTTACGCTTCCCTCGCGCATGCGCACTGCCGCTCCTAAAATAAACGCAAAGGTTTTGACGTTTAATAATGACAAGACAAAAATACTCATTTTAGAGCGAAAATTACAAGATTTTAAAAAGATTTTAAATTATAAATACAAGAATACCTATTGTGTCACAATTTGACAACTAAAAGTTAAATTAACTTTATTTTTAACGTTTTTAAGGAACGAGAATTGACATTCCTTCCTTATATATACGTCTAGATTAGAAGTCTTCTTAGGGTGAAATACGGTGATCACGCTTTGTAATCTTAGTCCGTCACCACACGGACTATTAAGTAAGGAGTGCCCAGTAGTTGGGACTACTTCTCGCTCAACAAAATTTCCTCTAAACATTTCCACTATATTATTATCATGTCAATATTATTCAAATTAATAAACATAACTACCGTAATAGCAAACATAAATAAAACTATAATAGTAGTAATCAAAAACCCATAGCCAAGATTTATTGTCTATACTTACTGTGAAAGCAATTTTTTTTTTGCCAAATCGATTCATAGACAATTGATTTCGTGATCGATTCGTTCAATCAATTTCGTGACATAACTCATGTTTCCTTCTTATTGCTTTGCATTATATCTAAATCAATGGTCAGTTTACTTTCTACATTAAACAATTTAACTGTTTACATAATATAGAGTTTTTGTTTCATTCAAAATAATCAAAGTCTTATGAAAGTATGTATTTTGTGACCAAATAAAAATGTATGTAACGTGTTATCGCGTAGGGCTACCGTGATATCGCGAGGTTAGTATCCGAAACCTGCTCATTTATTTGGACTAAGTATATACAAATTATTGGCTTAAGAATCGAATCCCCTCCAAGTAGGTTACATGGTGTATTCTTAGTCTATCACAACTTAGTCTATTAAAGAAATGCTTATCATACATTCCACATAACAATGCAAATTTAACGATTTAAGTTGAATGGTAGGTAGATGCATTAAGCGAATCTGAGCTGCATTTAAAAGTCCTTTATTTTGTTAAATTACTAAACTCATTTCCCTAAATGACATGACGACTGGTTTCCTTAAACGGTATTCTTAAGTGTTCATTGCTTGGTTTCTAACTGTTGACTGCCAATAAACGACGATTTACTGCAGTAACAGTTTTGCAACAAAACTAAAATAAGGTTACGAGCTAAAAAACGGCGTAACTTTTTTTCAGAATAGACCATTATAAAGTTTTAGTTACCACCGGTATAGCTTTGTATTGGAACTTGAAACGAATCTAAATATTTTTTATACCACCATAGTTATGAATGGTTTATAAAGATTCAATTTGATTTTCCATTGAATATAGGAATCTCAAACCTAGCCTACTATCACTTTGCTGGCCAGATCGATAGACAGTAAAGCTCTTACAATGACAATTTCAGCAATATAATTCATATTACGACGAAAAGAGTTAGCGAAATTTCGTCCCAAGTATTCTAAATCTTTTGTAAATAAATTTGCAGTTAGTATAGTTAACTAGGTAAAGAAAACTTGAAAATAACCAGTAGATACATGAATAACCCAAATGTGTCCCGAGCATGATAACAATGATAAACCCATATCGATAAAACGCGTGTCGCGAGGGCGAGGCCCGATATTCCACAAAGGCCGTACCATCCCCGATGTACGCCATCCGAAAAAAAATGTGAAAAATCACGAAACCCTTTGCATGAGCATCAAGTCACGATATCTCCTCAAACATTCATAGTAAATTACGTTTATAAAACAAATGTAGGCAACAACCTTGAATTATATATTGTGGGTGAAGTATGAATCAGGTTTAACTCGAGGTTAGAGTCACCATTTTCACCAAATCACTTGCGTAAGGTGGCATATTCAAAGGTTAGTACTAGTTTTAGGAAAGGGGTTAGCTCTACTTTACCTGAACAGCCAGTTTTTGTAATGCCTTTTTGAAGCTTCTATTTGAAATACAAAGCATCAGATTGTCTAGGGTTAAAGAATCTCAATTGCTTTCGTCGGTTTGACCTAAACGAGGGAAGCTTATAAATGGTTCGCGACGTTATTATCATTAAAACTAACAAGAAACCCAACACAACCTCTGTTCCTCTTTTACCTTAGAAGCCACTCCAACTCACAAAACATTTATTTCAAGTAACATTAACATACCAAACACAATTTCAACATGAAATTGTTTTCCAATGCATTCGTGAGCAAACATTAAATTCCATAAAAATGTAAAGCGTGTCAGCTGGCATTCAAAACCTTTATACTAAACTACTTTTCCACTATAACACATAATGTAATGTTAGTAAAAATTTAACGAATAAAAAATTCAAATTTAACATAATAACAGAACTGAAAATTTTCAAAATAGATTTTGGCGTTTGAGTCGAGTCAGAAAAATGTAGAAAGTGATATTAATTTTTAAAAATTGGTGATTTTTATCATATTTTTTCATGAAAGTCAGGAACTTAAAACATTGCACTATTTTTAGTTAGGAAATTATACTCAAATTACTTGGAATCAGTCTGTTCTAAGTAGTCAGCATCGCTTCAGATGATGAGATTCGCATTGCTGCTTGCACAGTCAGGATAGACTTTTGGTAATAATGATATAAACTTAAGTGTTGTTTCAGAAGCTATTCATTCCACTACTGCTAAGGTATAAGACATTTCTCGAAACATGTGTAAGTAAAATAAAATCCCGGAATAGATTCTTTTGAACTTGTGAGATGCATATCATAACAAAAGAGATATTAACAGTAAAATATTTATAGATACAACACCATAGCACGTAGTTTTAACACAAACATTTGGTTAAAACCTCCATTCCCATTAAAATGATACGGTTACGTTCAACAACATCCCCTCACGTTAATTCATGTCGGCGCTCTATAAATAGTCGCCTCTCTGTGTCTATTCCCCGTCTATTTTCGAACGTGTTGACGACCCCGACGCATGCGCAACGCATATGGTGTAATATGGACACTTTTCCGCCAACGTTACACTGTTTACCAAATAAGAACGATATTGAATGTTTCAGTAAAATGCGCCAGCGTATTGGATACTACATTTGTTTAATTTTCTTTGTTTGGTATTCAGACACGTGCATATATTTTGTTTTAATAGCCCTGTCTAAGTTAGGCAGCAATAACAAGACAAAAACTTTTTAATTGACAACATTGTTGTTACTATTCATACCGATGGTGAATTGAAAGAATCATCAAATTAAAACTAAACTACGCGTGAAGGAAAAGAAAGCGTACAAGTCGTGTGGGGTATAAAACTCAAACTAAGTGAAATCGCAGGAAATAAAGTTTAAGTACCTACATCGTCCACAAATGTTTATTTTTCATCTAAAGTCGTGGAACGAAAGTTATCATAAACTACTTCACTGCGAGCAGAGCATTACAAGCGAGTTCTGCCATAGAGAAAAACCTGTCAGATGTTTGTGCCTCCTCATTGCATATTTACATGACACATACTAGAATAACCCTTTCAATTGACTTTCTACTATTGTGATATAAACAGACAAGTACGTAGCAATGTAATAGAAAAAAAACCAAAAACATCTCACTGGTAACCTGACCGACCCCAACACTAAACTTTCACATCACTCGAGCACAATAGACACTCGAAATTAGGCCTTTTACATCGCCAAACATTCATTTGTTCGAAAAAAAAAAGTTATGAATATTAATTTCGCGCCATTAACTAGAATTCACGTCTCCATTATCACGTTCCGTTCTATGCAAAATGTCGCGTCATACCATCACGTAGTCAAATCGAACATAATAATGAAACAAGTTATTTTATTAAAAGACCTTTGTTGCAAACAAAACAACGAGAAAGTTTTTAAAAATTTCAAAGAGTGTAATTAGACATCTTCTAACACTCGTAGAATTAATTACACATTACAGTATTGTACTAGTTTTTAATCGTGACTTTGAATGCATTAATGGCTTTCTAGCCACGGTTATTGTGCACCGGAACGTAAATGCGCGAATCGTGATTATTTTATATTATAACAAACAGTGAAAGTTATCTTTCATATTTCTTTTTTAGGCATAAATAAAATTTAAGATGTTAATAACACGATGTGAGTAACTATTTTTAATTTTAAAGCTTTATCTATAGCCGTATCTTAATGGAGTAGTTCGAACAAAAGGAGGACACGTATTGGCAAATTAGATGTTATGACCTTTAGTATTAAGCACAACACTAATCTTACTTAGTCGTTAGTAAATTATTAATTGCAGTAGATAAAATAATAATCTAACTGTACCATCACGTAAAAACAAATAATAATAAATAGAATAGATATCCAGTGTTACTCTCCCTCTTATTAAAACCTATTTTTTTTTAATATTTTGACAGTATGACATACAGGCAGTCAGAACGTGGATTCCGGCATTAAGTGGCCTGACAAGCAAAGCAACGAATCCGTCGACAGATTTACTTATTAACTGTCACTTGTGTCAACAGATTGTTAGAAACATAGAAATGGTTATTTTTATTTTTTATTTTAATCTGTGTCTTCATTTAGCTTGACGGGGTCTTTTTCTATAACTTTACTAAAAAAATATAGAAACCCTTGGATATTTATGGTTCACTTTCATGTTTAGCTGCGAATTAAAAACTTATTTTGATCTTTCGTGTTGGATTAAAAAAGCTTCTCATATGAATGTTTATTATTCAACATCAAAGAAACTTACAACTTATTTTCTAGAGACTTTATATTTTAGACAAGATTATAACGCTTAGTCGTAATTTTGAAATCTTACCATAGCCACGGATGGTTAAATACGAATGTTGATAACGTATACGTGAAAAAAGAAGATAAAATACACACACAGATTCACAAAATTAGCAAAGATTCCATTAAATACAATGAAAACGAAACCTAAAATTTCGTAACATGCAAACAATACAATACTGGCTGCAAACAATTATCTATGGTTCCAAGCCCCGTTGCGCAAGGTCCGTCTCCTTTCACCTCGGTTGCATCAAGCTTCATGCGGGAATCAGTGATGCATGATGCCTCCATGACAATTAATGGACACCGGCCTCAAGACACAGAAGATGGCGGCACGATGCCATTTGTTACCAACGACAATAATTCAAGCTTTCGCAGACGGTAGCTTAGGAATCAATTACGTTTTGCAATTAGATACAGCCACAGTCATACGTCCTACCCGTATAAGGTTAGGAGTCATTTGTTACAAATATCAAATTTAATTTTATTGCTAGGAAAATTGAAACTATTAAATTAATGATAGAATAACCGCAGACTCGTTCTCAAAAAGTTTTGTTAATAAAATAACATTAATATTTACCAAATATAGAAAATACTTAATATTTGACTTTTGATCAGTCAAATCAAAAAATAGTTAAGTATTTTAATGTGTATTTTTGTGACCTTAATCGATACAACAACATTATAGTCTTATTTTAATTTGAGGCAGCCACTACTCTACCCACAATGCAGAAGCTTACGTAAAGCAATCGAAACATGTAATTCACAATACTTTCATATCTAAAAACGACATTATAGCAAATTTTTTGAACTGCAGTAATAGATTTAAATCACATCAATCGCCTATGTAATATAATTTTCACACGCAGCATATACTCGTAGCTTCCTGAGGCGCACAGAGAGTGGTCCCCGTGAGAATTGCACCCATTTTGTTTAGCGCGCGCATCACGCCGTGTCCACATCATATAGTGTGCGGTAACGGACCGACACTGACAGTTATTGTGCTAATGCATTTCCGTGTCTCCCGCAATGCTAATCACATTGAATAGAAAATCAGAAGCTTTTCAACTACGGAATCGATTATACTTACTCGATTTCATACTAGGTTTATCGATAAGAGAAATATCTTTGCTTTATATTTCAAGCTTAAGCTACAAATATAAACTTCAATTTTCATGTACCAAAATAAATCAGTTAGTTTGTACCATTTGAATTTATAGTGTATTCAAATTGGTTTCAAGATAAGATTGCTTGTCTGAGATAAGGGCGCCTTCAAATTTGCCGCTAAGTGTCGCGCGGAGGCAGCGCGACTGCAGCGCTGCGGTCGCGCTGTTTTGTAAATTCATAGAGATAAAAAACGCGCGACTGCAGCGCTACGCCCGCGCTGCGTCCCCGCATTCGTTCATCGATCGACTAGTGTTGTTTAGAAAACTTTTTCTTTTTAATAGTAACACTAAGAGCAGTGTATTTTCGTCTGAGTCCATCGTAAAACTAAAACACAACACTACCATTCTCAAACCTAGCGACGGCAGCGCGACCGCAGCGCTGCAGTCGCGCTGCCTCCGCGCGACACTTAGCGGCAAATTTGAAGGCGCCCTAAGTCCTACAAGATAATTTATTCCCGCTTTCCAGAAGTTCAAATGTAAATGTTGACTAAAATCAAAAGTAAGGTTTCATACGACACAAACCCCGGAAACGAATTAACTGAGAAGAACTTTGATTACTGGAATAATAGCAAAAGAAACAAAACGGTATAAGAGTAAATTCCATCTTTGATGGGTTCTGAATAATGCATCAGGGTATATTCCATATGAAAGTAACAAAGAACCAAAATATTAGTACAAGCTGTCGCAGGCGGTAAATCAATCAACGTAGTAACAGATGTTTGTCAGACATTTCTCCTATAAATCGTTCAATTTTCTATGCGGCCAACCGCAGAGAACTCGAGCGCATTGCCACCGGGACATAGATAAGCGTTTTAATTAACTTTTCGTAATTTATATCTTTATTAGAAGCCTGGCTAATGGTGGAGCGTGATTGGCAATAAGCGTTGAGTATCGAATGATCGTTGCAGCCGTGGTGGTTAAGTCCGTTCTCTTTAAAGTATCGCAATAAAATGATCACGTTTGTTGTGAGAGTCAAGTAAAATCAGAAGTTCTTTTCTATTTCGTCGAAAACCAAGTGTCATCGAGTTTCCTAACGATTTTTTCGAAGCTCTGTTACTGACATTATCCGAAGCAATTTTGAATTGACAGTTCAATATCTCAACCAAGTTTAGGATGTCTTGTCTGTAACAAATAATGTATTAGATTAAGGAATAGGCAAAAAGCGTTTACAGAATATTAACAGAATTTAGCTCTCTGTTTTTTACGACGTCTATGAACAAATTTTGGTGCATCCATTAATTACTTGGCATAGTTTCCGAAATCGTTAGGGGTCCGCTAGTTTCCCATTTTTTTAATTACATAACTTAACTCTCATCGAATATGATGGAACAAGTAGCGTTTCTGTAAAATGTGTAACTGCCTTAATGCATTAGTAAAGAGAAGTGATTAACGTATCAAGGAAGCGCCTCGGTGACCCATACTTGATAATACTGATGCAATAAAACAAAGCGTAATTCAATTATGCAATTGCTTTTAATTGGCTCTATTGATCTTTGCCAATTGACGTTATATCGAATAATTGTTGTCTTGGCGTTTATTTTATCTTGTACCTCATAGGTATTCTCAAATCTGATAATTATGTACGGTGGTGACACAATTTACATTACCATTTGAAGCCGAATATTTTATTTTACAGTGAAGAATTTACGTCATTTTAGAAATCTCTTCGTAAAATTGCTTTAATATGCATAATTACTTCTTTTAGTTACTCTTTGTAAGACAATACTGATGACAATGATGTAATTATTTTGTACAACAATTTGGGTTTTAATCTATTCCAAAATCTTTCAACCCCCAAGAATAAATGCAAAATAAATACATCAACTTTCTTCTCTACCTCTCCAAGAAACTCTAATGCATTTTAACAAAGATTTTTAAAAATCTGTTAATTACAACACCGTTTAAGGCAAAAACGTGTTTTTCGTTATTAAAAACTTCTTAATAAGGCGAACCCATAATTGAGATATTTATAGGCAGCTATAGTATTTTATTATAACCATTTAAGTAAAGAATATTATTTTAATAATAATATTTTAGTGTACTTAAAAAGGAAAAACGAATTAGATAATAGTCAGTCATCAGTTGTTATGGCAGTCTTTTATTACGAGCCTTTCGTTTGATAGTGCAATTGTGGTTGTTATTAGAAAACTGCGTAATGTACCTAGTAGATTGCGTAGTATGTCTCAATAAAATCAATTCCCATAATAACAAGCGGTGTATGGATAATCGTCGGAAGTCGATGAATTAAGTGCACGCCGATCTTGTGGTATAATTACAGTGATGGAATCGAATCGTGAGATTCAATTTATGTATTGATGTCGTGCGACGAGACGCTGTAACTACGGCATAGCGCATGCAGGCTAGCGCCGGCGACCAAGTGGACATTACCCGTTTACACGGTAATGTTAAAATTACATGTTAACCAGACTACATCTTTTTTTTTTAATCTTTATTTTGAAGGGGGTTTACTCCTAAGTATGAGTATGTCACCCGGACTACATCCTTACTCGATGAGAACTGTATGCCTTATTCGTAGAGGTTGTTTTTTGTTTTAAGATAAGACTCAATTTAGGGAAAATCAATGTTGATGTTTTCCAATGGACGCCAATAGGGAACTAATAATAGAGACCAAATAATTAATTTGATTTTATGAGTAACTCCGGCGAACAGTACTTTTGTTATTCAAATGCGCCTACAAAACTTAATGTACCCTGGATTCGAGTATACTAAATAATGTTCTTAGTTTTTGTCATTTCAAGCGTGTATAATCCTAACTATTAAATGGACAGGGTTGGAGTTTATTATGTTATTTATGCCTAATAAACCTTTTAATCACTGTGTGGCCCAAAACAATACACTACGTCAGAAAAAAATATAAAAGCCAATGACACACAAGCGATAGTCGAGTGAAATGTTCGATGTGATGTCGAAATATTCTTCAATTCATTGAACTAAATCGAGTGGGGTTCTGAACAAAGGCTGTATCGATGACAGACAAACACACAGGTTAACGCACCGTTACCCAACTACCTATGAACATCCATCAAGATTAATGTCATTGTCAATACTGCATACTTATTATTAGTATTTTGTAGAGAAGAGCGGAAATGCAAAGCGATGTAACGACATTTTAAAACGTTTTCATGTTAATTTTGGATTCGTTGCATAGCATAGTCTATCATTACTGTAATTAAGCATATTGTAATTATTTATAATTATTCCTTTCCTCTATTTATCAAACCATAGTTAAAAGCATTCGACAGCATCATTAGTGGACAACAGGTAGCTGCTAAACGCTAGAGCGAACCACAAATTGTTTCGTTGTATATTAACTGTTGCTCCATTCATTGTAGAGTTTTCAGAAAACTGGAATTTATTTAAAAATCTCCGAGTTAGTCTATCAGTTCCAAGTAATTGTCCTAGTGATGATGTAGGTCCTAAGAATTAAAATGTCAACAAAGAGATTGTCAAGTTGCAATGTAATTAATTATCGGAGAGGAAACGCGAAACAAACCCTGTACCATTTCGCTTGGCATGCAATTACTAGATCAAGTTCCTCTTCACCCGGAGACCTGTATCTGGATTCAAAGGCAAATAAGGTGTCAATTTTCACAAACGTCTTTCTAAAGTTCTTCAATTTATTAGCTATTTTAATACCTATATTAACTTCTTTATTGGTGTTTTCTATGTACAATATGTATGTATTTACAAAAAAAAAGTAATTAAGTATGATTATCAGTTGTCTAGTAACCATAGTACAAGCTTTGCTTAGTTTGGGACTAGATGGCGTTGTATGAATGTGTGAGGAATATCATATTATTATTCTTTATATACAATTAATTTCGTTTAATATTTTAAGATTGTACAAGGAAATTTAATCCTTGTGATGATTAACTAAAATTACGTAACTATCCTAAATGAGTTACATACACTTATGACTTTTGTATAGAAATAATTATAAATTAAATACATAGAATATTTTTATACCAAACTTATTTATAGAATTATCCTTAAACCACTAACTGTTTAACCGCATTAGGAAGTTGTAGTCAGAAGCAATACAAGTAATTCTATTTATAAGTATACGTTGGTATAACTTTATAAATATAAGGGGTTTATTATAATGACGGTGACGGAGTACACATACAATATGTCACCACCCTATCTCATCCCATAAGTGACGTAAAAACCGACTAACGGACTAACCGTAAATATTATCTTTGCGAAATGAATCCGTCTGACCAGCGGGGTTTTAGTAGGCCAAGTATCCCTCCATCACGGGAGGAGGCCTGTCCCTGCAGTGGGACAACCATATGATTATGATGATGATTATAATAATGTCTGATGGAATATTTAATATCTCACTCCTGTAGTCTATTTCTGCTGAGTTTTGTTTGAATTCATAAGCCTTATTTTTGGTAGTCTTATTTCTCTTAATATATTTGTGCTAATTTCCCTTGGCTTGTTAGAATTAATTTTAGGAGGCTGAATTTTTTAACATTAGTAAGTTACAGGATACATGATACCCTAGCTGCAAATTCCTCAATAAGGCGACCTCTTTGCCCTAAATTGTTACAAGAAATATTATCATGATCCGCATAAATAAAATTGGTGACCAAAATATCAACACGAAATAAGGACAGCAATAAATTTATAAATAACCTATAAACGTCCCGTTATTTCTTGTAAAGGATGCAATATATACGTGACCGAATTATGAATGTATTCGTTTTAGTACCATACTCATTCATTCGTTATTAGAACAACAGGTCTATTGTATTCATAGGGCATATAATTCCCTGTAGATGGGTTATTTAACCGTTCGAAAGTGCAATCATTTGGGATGCAAATATTTTGAAAGAACAATGCTCAAAACGTCCCCAGCTTGTAGCACTTTAAAACCTATGTTAATTGAGAGGCCTTAGTATTTTGATCATTTTATTGTATGACAGCAAATCTCAAATGTGTATCCGAAAAAAGTTATATCGCCTTAAAGAAACCGCAATCAGCCACAATTATGTTGCTGTTTATTGTACTTTTTCGAAATTATAGCCAATAAAATACATAGTTAACAGTGTAGAATATAAGAAAAATATAAAAGATTATTTATTTATTTATTATTACGCGCCGTATATGCCCAATGACCCGATTTTTTCTTTTTTGTGGGCACGAGTAAGTAGTTTGTCTCTTTGGACATTTACTACTTTAGGCTGGGTGTGGGGTGGATGGCCCTCAACCTAAGACATTTAAGTGTCATGCCTCAGGGGCACCTTCTGTGGGGCACGAACCTCGGCCTGGACCGTCACTGACTAACAGGATGTGCGGAAGGCACGCTCTCTAGGAGCAAACGCGGCGCGTACTCCTACCTTGGCTTGAGGACGGAACCGCGGACGTGTTGTTGTGGCTTCGCGAGCCGTATGAGCTCTACTTTGAGCGATCGCGATCCTATCACCCGGGTCTTCGAGAGCATGACGTACCCGGATGCCTCAACCACTAGTTGGTTGGGGTGAGTGGCAGCGACGGGACCACGGGAACAGAGTTTCATGTGTTGCTGGATGGTCAGCAACTCGAAGTCGATGTGGAGATCCTCGTTACGCGTAACCCGCGGTGCTCCCGTCGCTTTGCGCATGAACCTTTTCTGAATTGTTTGTAACTTATGGATCCTGCTATGTGGCCTAAGGTGTACAAAAACTACGCACGCGTACGTCATGATTGGCCTAATACAAGTCTCATGTATCCTAACTTAGAAGGAGTAAGTGCAGCCGTCTCATCACAAACGAGCCCCGCTTGCGAACCATGTTTAGGTTGGGACGGAGATTTAATCGTCGAGTATAACTCCAAGGTTTTTGGCTTCCCTCGCCCAAGGGATCGGGAAGCCGAACTTTTTGACTTTTGGTGTCTCTGCCGAGAGAGTTTTGTGGCTCCTTTTCTTGTGAAAATTCAACGCTTGGCTCTTTTCGGGGTTGACTGTTATCCTCCATTTTTAGAACCACTCGCTGAGGGCGTTGGACTCAGATTCACGAATGAAGAACCAAATAAATCCCATCTAGTAACAATTTGTCCGTTGGGTCATTGATGCCATAAACGGGACATTTAAACGTGATTTTAAAATGTTCAGGAATGTAGTATTCAAATTATTGAATGAAGAGATGAGGAAGTGTATTAACACTTTCTTATCTCTTCACAGACTACCGAATTGCTGGTGCGCTTCTCAATACATCCAGGGAGTCTATATTGTCTATAGACAATGTCATGAAAAAGCAAAGACTTCGTTGAACGAATTTATCGCAGAATTCACATCAACAATGACTTGGGTAACTACCTTACAGGTAGCGGGCTACGTTCAGAACATTAACTGATGAGTCCATAAATATACCGTTCCCTGAATTGTCAAACGAGGATACTATTTTGTTTAGTTTGGGGACATATCACACTTAAAACTAACAGCTTCCTATGTTAGCGAACATTTACGAGGCGGCGTCTGCAACATAGAAGTTGGTGCAACTCCAAGCCCAATTATGAACCAATACGGTATAAACACGGCAGATTGCACTCTTTTGGGGGGTCGAATTTTATCCAAACATAAGTCAAATGCGACCTATTACAGGTATTTGGTTTTAAATAACGCACAGGATATAAACGCCATTCAGGCATATGATTGTTCGTGCTTAACTGCTATGAGAACAGTTGGTGCCTGCGCGCATGTCGTCAGTATCGTGTGGTACTTTGGTATTGGAAGGCATTTAGACTATTTCAGACCTAGATACGCTCTCAAAGAGCCGGGTGATAGGATCGCGATCGCTCAACGTAGAGCTCATACGGCTCGCGAAGCCACAACAACACGTCCGCGGTTCCGTCCTCGCCGCCAAGGCAGGAATACGCGCCGCGTTCGCTCCTAGAGAGCGTGCCTTCCGCACATCCTGTTAGTCGGTGACGGTCCAGGCCGAGGTTCGTGCCCCACAGGGGGTGCCCCTGAGGCATGATACTTAAATGTCTTAGGTTGAGGGCCATCCACCCCACACCCAGCCTAAAGTAGTAAATGTCCAAAGAGACAAACTACTTACTCGTGCCCACAAAAAAGAAAAAATTGGGTCATTGGGCATATACGGCGCGTAATAATAAATAAATAAATAATCTTTTATATTTTTCTTATATTCTACACTGTTAATTATGTATTTTATTGGCTATAATTTCGAAAAAGTACAATAAACAGCAACATAATTGTGACTGATTTCGGTTTCTTTAAGGCGATATAACTTTTTTCGGATACACATTTGAGCTTTGCTGTCATACAATAAAATGGAGAGATGACTAATACCTTTCGATTAACATATATCTTAAAGTGCTACAAAGTGGGGACGGTGTCCATACATTTTTGAGCATTGTTCTTTATTCAATTGCACAATGCACAGAAAGCTCGTTTTGAGTACTGAATATCGAACGGATTTTCTTCGTGCATTAAATAATAAATAATTATACGCTATGACAACGAAAAATATTAAGATTTCCTGCCAATTCTTTTCGAATCAACTTCGAATTTGTGGTATTACTTAACATTTATGATCTTAAACCATGCGTATTTTAAAAACTTACCGGGAATAACTTAGCTAATATTATATTGAAAAAAAAAACGTGCCATAAAAGTCCATAACAATCTTTCTGGCAACCGTAGTTTTAGTAGACAAGGTATAAGTAATTAATGAGCTTTATTAAAGATTTATTAATGTTGTTGAATTTTATTGAAAAATGAAAGAAACAAAAGACCTCACATGTATGTATTAAATATAATTGCGTTATACAAGTACCCTCAGAACATTGCGCCTGACTGATGCTTTGTGTTAATGGTATTATGTTGAAGCCCTACTTTTGAAGTCCTATTGTATTCCCTTTAAATTCAACACAAATCTCTTTTTGCAATAAACCCCTAAACACTACACGAACAATACGATTTTAAAAACTGGTTTGTCCATCCCGAATATCGAACCATAGGGTACGTTCTAGTAACGCTACACGTTGGCATCGTGCTAATTCATTGTGGATGATAGAAAATCACCAAGATTAACAGTCGATAAGCAGAAAATGATTGCTAGACCTAATAAATTGATTGATTTAGGGAAGAACTACAAAAAGTTTTGAACGATAAAAATGCGATAAAAACAATAAGATTAACAGTCGATAAGCAGAAAATGGTTGCCTAGACTGATTTCGGGAAGAACTACAAAAAGTTTTCAACGAAAATAAACTATCGATGAAAGTAATGCTGTGCCTTCCTCTGACTTATAGATAAATACCGTTCATTTTAGATGGTATCCTAACGTAGAGTCCCTAAATGAATTAGCCAAAAATGATTTTCGACTTTAAAAAAATATATCAACAAGATCAGTAATCATTTTAATTTCATTTCAGATAATAAATTCTTAGTACATAAGTACTAAGAATTTTATTGATCACATTACTTACTACAATTTTATGATCAATAAATTATCTTAACATAGGTATCTAGATACTTTATTAAAATAATAAAACCGAACATCAAATAAGTCAGACTTATCTTCTAATGCAAATAGTTGCCAGCAGCATCTGCGGCACGTGTAATAAAATTCTAGATCTCGAATAATTACGTGTAGACGCGCCAGGAAGTCCCTAATGTGTTTGCTGTATGCATATTTATGTAAAGGGACGTCCTATAGCAAACGCCTACGATTTATTTTAATACGCGTACGCTTTTGAAAATGTAAATAGGTGCGTATATTTGCATTAACGCCTATAAGTGTTATTCTACTCGTAGTTATCGAGTGGTTAATCAGAAATATGAAGCTCGTTCGAAAGTTGAGATATAAATACTCAAACCATATGGTCATTTTAAAAATGGAACGTCATCGTAGCGTTGTATTGCAAATACAAAAAAATCTTGGCATAGTTTTATGAAGTGAGTTTATACACAATGAGTGCGATGAAATTATCTAGGTGGTTATGACTAGTGAAATTAATTATTTCTTCAATGATGCTAATACTTTATGATTTGCATATTGTCATTCTGATTTTTTTATATGCAATTTGAATTAAACTACAACTTTTTTTTTACAAACAAACATTTCGTCTCATGATACTGTCTTAACGTGTCATTGGAATGGTCTTGGGCGAATTTTTACATGACTTTTCTTTTGCACGGCCAAACCATGACTGCAGTTGACAAATAACCTTAATTCCATTATAAAACTCTTATAGCCCATTCTCCTTTTAAAGTCAATAACAATTAAAAAGGCTAAGACATAAAAGTTTTTCACCAACTAATCAAGAATGATTGAATATAATAAACTTTATAGCCGTGCTGTCACTTTTATTAAGCCATAGACACGACAATGGCGCTTATTATCATGTTAACGTTCCACAAACGTCACCTCACAACACCCATGGGTATGCAAAACAACTTGATGTACTATACAAAATCAACATTTACTATACAAAATAACTTGATTCTCTATACAAAATCGACAAGTCACGTAGAGTCACGCCGTCTTATCTGATCGTCTGTCAATCTAGAGGATTACCATTGATGCGATAATAAACATATTATTATTACTTATGCGTATAATTCTGATACCGGTCCGATATCGCAGTATCGTATCAATCGATACTCGTATTGGAAAATTATATCGATACCTGAATTAAGATTTTATTCCTAGCTGTTTATATTTATATGTTACAAGAAGTGAGGGGATACGAATACAAAATGAAAACATCTCTTCTCGATCTATGCTTGTCCCTCTTTGGAGATACAAAAGTACGCGGTGCCTTATAATATAATATGAAGGTTTGTTTTAACTTCTATTAGGGTATCAGAGGAGCTAACAAATAACTTGAAGATAAGTTGTAGCTTAGATGGACGGATGGATGTAGCTAAGTTGTAGCTGGATGGATTAGTAACACGTGCCCTGTATTAATGGAAATAGAAGGCTAACTACTCACAGAGTTGTAACAGTAACATTTACACGCAGCTTAATATTAGCATAGCGGTGGTACCATTATAAGCATCCTTATATCGAAGAATCCTACCACCTTATCATGGTAGGTATTCATTCATTCATCTCAGCCAATTGACGTCCCCTTCTGGACATAGGCCTCCTCCAAATATTGCCACCTTGTGCGGTCCTGCGCCTCCCTCATCCATCGGCTTCCCGCCGTCCTTACGAACGCGAGGTCATCATGGTAGGTATAAAAAGAAAATATTATCAAATCACGAGTTTATACGTACTGACGTTTAACAGCTGCCAGTATTACAACAAACGTTATTTAAAACCTCTTTAAACTTAATACCACTTAATCTCTCTCTTCATCAATAAAATAAATATTAATTACCATAACAAATACTTAGTAACGGCGGTGTTGATAAGATGATGACTGGCATGCAAAATAATATCAATAATAATACATATAATAATTCTTCATTGACATTAAAAACTTAACAGTTAATATTCGGCATATAAAGTGTGTAAGGACTTGTGTTAATCTTTATTAGAGTTAGGGGCTACGATATAATTATTATCAATAGTAAGAGCTAAGCCCTAAAACTGTTCTAATGTAGTATCCCTAACATATTATCCGTGTGGTGACGGAGTAAGAATTCAAAATGTCACCATCCCATCTCATCCCATGGGTGTCGTAAAAACCGACTAAGGGATTATCCGTCAATATTATCTTTACGAAATAAAAAGAAGGAAAACTTGAAATTAAACCCTATACCAATCCGCCTGGCCAGCGTGGTAGTATTAGTAGGCCAAGTATCCCTCCGTCAAGGGAGGAGGCTCGTCCGTGCAGTGGGACATTAATGGGCTATTATGATGATGGAAGCGACAAGGAAAAAAACAACAGTCAAATATTCTATACCAATCAATCTAACCAGCGTACTTTTTCTCTTACTACGTCTGCCCTACAGTAGTACACATTAATAACAAAACTTAAGATATCTCATCATAGAAATGGAACATTAATATATAATTTCCTACATCAAGTACTCAAAGAGTATAATGTAAGGATTATCGGCAGTGAATTAAGCTCTACCCACGCCACGTCCATAGAGAAAGCAGATCCATTCGATAACATTTACCGATGAGACGTGTGAAGGCTCCGGTCTCTATTCCATATTGATATTCAGCCAGCTGTTAACTAAATACCTTCTTCGTGTATTGTTTTAATCATGTTATGGGATGATTGATTTTTGTTTGAATATCGTAGTCTTGGTTGTAAAGTTAGTGTGTATGCCAACTGTACGCGAAGTCGAGGATTCGAATTTCATACAAGATAATTCAAACTCAAACTTCTTCAAACTTCAAAATACTTTATTTCATAAAATTTATTACAAATTGTTTGAAATCGTCGTTTACTTAAAATTGAAGCTACATTTAAAATTATAGATCGACACAGACAAACGCTACAGCACTAAGAAAATTATTTGTATGGTCCACAAATGATGGAAAACTTGCCGTATAGGTCTTGTGTTTCTATCTCGTTTTTGTTCTTAGCTAGCTTGTCTATTACGCAGAGATTTGTCTCGGGTTCGATTACCGCTTTAATGTGATCTTTGTGTGTATGACCAGTAATTTTGGCATTGAGTTTTTTTTTCAGGTATTATTATTCATTTTCTAGAATTCATAGTACAAATTCTCCTTAATTTAGAACAAGATGATATTGTGTCAATGTAAACAAAAATCTTTTAAAAAACATTAGAAAATTAAAACGTCCGAGTATTAAATTTTGTCCAAAAGACATAAAATTAGTACTTACCTACATACAATATCCGAAATAAAACTGTACGTCCATTACGTTCATTGAACCCGCTAAAGATTCGACGAGGGAACCACTTAAAGTGGCAAGCCATCCGTATGTAGCCAATCAAAGCTCACTACTCATTCACTTATCATTTTTGCTGGATTCGAAACATCGCGTGTCAGAAACAAAGAGTTTGTAACTGTAGAACTCATTGTTAAGGCAAAAGTTTAAATTCGTATTCCAAAAAAAATAACAAAAAACTGTTTAATGTGCGGCATAGATAATACATTATTGTGTATAGAATTATAGTGGCCAAAGATAGGGCAAAGTGATGTTTCGTCGTGTCAGAGACCAGGACAATTTTTGAGGGACCCAATCTGTTGGGAGACTAAGCCCAGCAGTGGAACAAACAAGTTATAAGGGTTAGAAACAAATATTCAATAGTTTTTTTGGTAGCGATTTTTTCGTACCAAAAAAGAAAGAATTAACGATTTGAATAAAAATCTTTGTCTTGATTTAAATCGTTAATTCTTTATTCTAACAAATTCCCTATTGAAAGTTACAGTTAAACCTGTCTATTCATTTCGTGCATATGTAAAGGCAATAAATTAACATTTAAAATCAATACAATTTAAAGTTAAAACCTCTTTGAAACAAACGTCGCAGTTTAAACTGCGATTTTATACCAAAATAATAAATATTAACAGTATTGAATAGATTTATTTTCTCTTACGATACATTGAGGAGCATTCATGTCCAGTCACTTCGAATAACTTACCTGTAAAGAGAAAACAAGAATTAAATAAAACATATAAAAAACATAGATATAAATTCTATTGTAAGTAGGTATAATTATAGAAAAGAGCTCACAAACATAAACATTTATTTTTATAGCGTTGCTACTGACAATGCAACTGATGTTAAGCACGATTGTAGCCTATGAACGGTATAGACGAACGTAAAAAAAATCTTCTTTCAAAAAAATTGCCAGTGGTTAGGAATCCAATGTTTTTTAAAAAAAGAATTTTCCAGAAATTCGTATGAAAATACATACGAAACAGGAATTTAAGAAATTATAGCAAACCTTAACCTTAGAAGGCCGTGATCTGTGGTTGGGTGAAGCCAATGTCCAGCAGTGGATTCCAATCCACTTAATGGATAAAAGGCTAATTGATAGTTTAGCTTAATATATTTATAAACAAAGCATTTTGCATTAGCATTTTAATTCATCAATCTAACGTTTACACTAACAGTTTAAACTAAACGGTAACTGCTAAAGCAAACAAGTAATAGCCATCATCCGCTTGATGCAATCTTGCACCGTTTTATGTATCTACTGAACAAAGAATCAACAAAACTTTGGTGGAAATAATTTAGGGCTTTCACGCCTCCAGCGAACCGTGTGTTTTTGATACAACGCCTTGTAAACACAAATTGGTTATTACAGAGGGAAAAATGTATCTCGTTTTGTAACAGAAAAATTATGAATCTGTGACCCGAATCGTAAATAGCGATGGAGATAAAAGCTATTGTCATATTTTGTCTATGATGGATGAGCATGGTAATAAAATGTCTAATAAAGCTGCCTAAAATTTCCGTTTGAAATTGTACAAATTATTTCTACGAAAAAAAGTAAGAAAATTCTGAAAGATATGGGTAAGTACTAATCTCCGTGTGGTAGAGGAGTAAGAATACAATATGTCACCATCATCCCATGGCTGTCGTAAAAACCGACTAACTAATCTTTACGAAATAAAAAGAAAGTAAAACTTGAAATTAAACCCTATACCAATCCGTCTGGCCAGCGTGGTATTAGTAGGCCAAGTATCCCTCCGTTACTAGAACTCATAACTGAGCTGATATTATAACAATACAAAACGAAAACATTAGCAATTTCTACCTTGATTGCTAATTTTATGCAATTCAATTTTCCGCCATTCAAACTTGGTTAACAACATTTGAAACATGTTCATAGCATAGAATTTCATAGTAACCTCGCCATTCAACACATTAAGATGATTGCACAGTGGGCGTAATGTTATCATACTAAATACTAAATTCACAGCACAACCCTATTGTATTTAGGACGACTACATACTGAAGTGCTGCTAGGATTTTGTGCGACAGTGTGGGCGTCTCCATTCATTGCTTAGTCTGAATAGTGCCATAAAGGCAAATTGCAGGGCTGACAGACTAGGGATCTTAGAAACAGTCTGTGGTGTTGCGTGCATTGTGCTTTGGCTAGACGTTGCGTGATAAGGGAACGCGTTCATTGTCGAGATTCAGTCTGGTTGTATGTGTAATGTACCGACAACTTTTAACAAGGAACAAAAAAGAGAGCAAAAAGAGAAATAAGAAAATATAATGATTATATTATTATGTAATAAATTATTAATTTCATGCTTTTTGCTGCCTCGTAAGATTTTAAAATTTTCTTTTTTAACTGAATCAAGTTAATGTAGACAATTAAAAGAAAATCTTTGATGTGAAATGATAAAATTGCAATTACGAGCATAAAGTAATTAGCTGTAATTACCTACTATAATACAATATTTATTATAAACTCTACAAAGGAAAAGCACTACAATAAATACATCTTTGCCATAATTAAGTATAATAACAGTTTTAAAATAAACTATTGAAACATTAAAATGCTAGGAAATAGAAATTACTTCAAACGTTTTCAATAAAATCTGTACTGGGCTGCAAAATTACGAGCCATAAAGTAGTACGTCCCCCGAACATCTGTACCGCGTTTCCTCTCTTATATTAGTGTTCGGCTTATTATTTCGTTGTGGTATTATTATTTATAGAAATTATCACAAAGTTATGTGCGGTTTAGATGTACAGTCGGGGTATTTGCCGCTCGACCACCCTTAGGCGAGAATCGCTTGGCACGCGGCGCATGCGATACGTGGGCGTGCCACGTATCGCATGCGCCGCGTGCCAAGCGATTCTCGCCTAAGGGTGGTCGAGCGGCAAATACCCCGACCGTACATGTGCGTTGCTTTGTTTAATAATTAGGAGATAATGTGACTAATGTTGTGCGCTACGATTTCGAGCATGTGTATATGACTAGAATGTTTTTTTTTTCGAATAATCCTACTAATATTATAAATGCGAAAGTTTGTGATTTTTAATGGCTTAGAAAAGCACTAAATATCAAAACTATTCACACAGTCTTTAATTTGTTAAAATGGCAACCAAAGTAGGATATTTAGCAATAATTTACTATCATGATATTATAATATTATCATGAAGCTTAGACGTCCATTACATCGCCATAACTTAAGCGCATGTTTATGATATCAAATAAATTGATGCGCATAAACATTACAAACACTTCCTCAAACTATAGGCTAAATAAATGGAATTTCCTTATTACATATTATACTTATTTTGTTAAATAAAACTTGGTTTAAATTAAAGGAAGTTTCCTGGAAATCGATGTAGCTTGGATTGATTTCATTGTGGCTTGATAACTCTTTTATCCAGCAAGTATAAATTATCAAATGTAACGAAGCAGAAGTTGTACTTTAATTTTTTGGAAAACTCATGAATGTTTAAAGATTTTTCAACACATACCTACTCTTACATGTTATACATACTCAAGCATAGACACACTACAATTGTGCGCTATTGGAACACACTACAACTGATCTACAATGAATTAAATTGGTAGATGTTTGTTTTTATTTATTTTTAATTCTTATATTTCTAGCCGCAACTCTATAGCGCATTTACTTTGCATCCGATGTGATAGCGCCCTATTACTACCGAATTAATTAAATCGATTAATTGTAACCGAAATATAATCGAACGAAATGACTAAAGCAATTTTAAACAAATTGACTGTCCGCAATTACATCTGTAATCAATTTTATAAATGTTTGTATTTACACAAACGGTAAATCATTTTGGTGCCAATTAATTAGTTTACAACGGGATCAATTAATTAATCGGTATTAGAGTTTCTCTAAGTTTAATTATTTTGAGTAAATTACCAGGCGAAAGAAAGTGATTATCTTTCTTCGAGATCAGATCCTTCTCGCGTTGACTCACTCTACGCTATTAACGAAAGCATTTGGTTAGGCAAAAAGATGCCGACCACTAGCGAAATAAATTTCATATTTTCTATGATTTTTATGACTATTATTATATATATTACTAACTTACGCGTATGGGTTTTTTTGGTAAACACGTTAATAATTTACCTTATTTACGCTCGACGTTTAGTTAGTTTATGACTACACTGCAAAACTCGGGGGCAAAATACGTGCTCATAAGTTCACGGTAAGAGAAGTCTTGGTTGACAAAACTTGCAGGTGAAATAATGGCAGCAGCAGACGAGCTATTTGACTATTGCATGCTCAACTTGTATGATTAAGGAAGAAACAAAACAGAAAAAAAAAAGAATTATGTTCCAAATGGCAAACCAAATTATATAATCCTATAAACTTTTGATAAATATTCATAATACGCGATGTAATTTATTCTCAGTACATAAAGGGACCGATAAAGATTTTTATATTAGGCAACATTATTATCTCCGCATATTGGCTGTCGTCCAAAACTGAGAATAATATAGTAAGAGGAAGTAAAGTATACCTAATAAAATATGTCATTCATCATAACATCAAATTAATGTCCCACTGCAGGGACGGGCCTCCTCCCGTGACGGAGGGATACTTGGCCTACTAATACCACGCTGGCCAGACGGATTGGTATAGGGTTTAATTACAAGCTTTCCTTCTTTTTATTTCGTAAAGATAATATTTACGGATAGTCCCTTAATCGGTTTTTATGACACCCATGGGAGGAGATGGGGTGGTGACATATTGTATTCTTACTCCGTCACCACACGGAAATATGTCATTATTTGTAACCAAATCATTAAAAGAATAGCAGCAAATAATCCTTATTAATATTATAAACGCGAAACTTTGAAAGTATGGATGAATGATTGTTACTCAATTATGCTTAAACAGTTAAACCGAGTTGGGTGAGTTTTCGTATGAAGGTAGCTGGCATCCTGGATCAACATACATACATTTTTTTTCCCTCGAGATGGCGAACGTACTTTCTAACAGACGAGAGTCCATACATACTTTCTATCCCGAAAACTATATTAGCGTAGCGTCTAAGCAAATTGTAACCGTTAGGTATATTCAGTTCGTCATCACTAGTTTCTAGAATAAATACGTAAAGAACTACTGCCTATAATCACAGAGCTATTAAAAATAGCTGTTGTATCCGACTATAATTAAGTATAAAATGGTAGTTAAACACCCTATTTTTCTCTGATCAATCCGTCTTAGAAGAATGAAAGAAAGAAAGTGGGTTTATAATAAAAAAAACATACACTATGACAAGACAAAATTTTTCATGACTTTATAATATAATTCTGCTATAAAATTTAGATTTGTATTCAAAGAATACGTTTTAAAGCAAATGACGTGACCATTTTAGCTTTAATGAAATTAAACAATATGAGTTTTACTTTTGTAGATACACATTATTGACTTATAATGAGATTTCTGCTACCAAGTTACGAAAGTTCCTCCTTTACTAGTTTTTGTTTGTATATAAAACTTTACTTGATACGAATCGTCATTATTATATCGTTATGTCACATCACAGGCACGAGCGAAAGAGTTTATTCGATTACTGTGATGGGTCGTACAGGTCGCGAAACTATTTTAATTTCTAGAATACCTTCTATCATCCCTTAGAAGAAAATATGGTTAGGGATAAATCCGCGTGGTGACGTTGTAAGAATATATCACCACCCCAATATGTCACCACCCCATCTCATCTCATGGGTGTCGTAAAAACCGCCTAAGGGACTATCCGTGAATGTTATCTTCACGAAATAAAAAGAAGAAAAACTTGGAATTAAACCCTATACCAATCCGTCTGGCCAGCGTGGTATTAATAGGCCAAGTATCCCTCCGTCTAGGGAGGAGGCCCGTCCCTGCAGTGAGACATTAATGGGCTATTATGATGAAATGCCGATAAGGAAGACATCCAGATACTGTATAATCATCTAATTCAAAAACCGACCGGATAATGCAAGAATGTCTTACCGAAGGATGAGAGACGCACGAAAATGCCATATCTAACAGTAGTTTTTTAACCTGTGGAAATCCCGAACAAACTTCATGACATGACATTGATATGCTCATTTTTAAACTGTGATGAAGATGATTGATCAATACGTATACATTAGAAGACTCAATATCAAGGCAGTGTGTCATCGGTAATGCCCGATTTACACATCGACAAGTACAGTGGCGAGTTAAGTAGTATTTTAAGATTAAGTTGATTTAAATAGATCTCCATCCTATTTTTTGGCGAGTTAAGTACGAAGTAGCCCCCTCTCTCGCGTCTCGCCAACTTAACTTGCCAAAAAATAGGATGGAGATCTATTTAAATCAATTTAATCAACAACTTACTACTTAACTCGCTACTGTACTTGTCGATGTGTAAATCGGGCTTATGTGCGATAAAAAATCTCGAAAGAATGTGTAATTCACACGATGGTAATGAAGAACTAACTGTTAAAAAAGTGCAAGTTGTATAATACCGTTAATTTGTGAATGTTATTCATACAATCTTGTTTAAAGTGGGTAATAATAAAACGTACAAAGTAAATACTTTGAACATTACTTGCTACTGTACAACATTCTTAAATTGTCTGTATAAACATCTTTACCTGTTATTCAAGTAGCTATTTGATGTGTTATTTACAGTCATTTGTTTTTTGTCGTCATTGCTCTACCAATGCTCTTCATGTATTAAAGATACCTCTATAATACGAATTTGTGAATACGAAAACTGTTTTAGATAATCGTCTGCACTTTTAAAAATTATAATGGGCACTAGGCAACAGATATACCTACCTAAATTAATTTATGTTTTTAATTATTTGAATATATGGTATTATGAATAAACAAAAAAAATGTCTGTTTTACAAGAACAACCAACCTTAGTGAAAGTATATTTCAGCTAAGCCGTTCGTTAATTAAAATGATCATGCAACGCTAAATAGAATAACTTCAAAATTTGACTAGGTACACCAAGAAACCAATGAACTATAAATGATATAAGTAGGACAATTAATGTAACATTTGAAAAGATGGTAACAAGAATCACACAATATCAATATACACATCAATTAAAACGTCAACAGTAATTCCAACATGGCCGCGTCGCCGTCGTTGTTCGGGAGCAATCGAGTTTCAATTACATAGCTATCATATTCCATATGGCGTATACTATAGAGCTAGATATATCAATGAAAGTGAAACTTAACTATTGTTCGATTAATGAACGGTAGTTTTACCGCAAAATATATCCAATCATAACGGGATGTGGGTATTTTATTGAGATAAGTTTACTTTGAAAAATTATGTCAATATCAACAGACGTTTTCTTTCAATATCAGGTAGAGACACTTGATATTGAAATTCGTTGCGTGACTATGTTATTTGATATCATTATGTTTATACGATTGTGTAAATAATGAGTAAATTCTTATTTGTCTACCGAATGTCTCGTGTTTTGTACTATGTGAAGAACTGTTCTTGATTGTCTTCAAATAAGACAAAATTTTCCAACTAGACATTTAATGCTATTACGCAACACGGGACGACGAGTTGTAGGAATCGTAATAAGGTATCAAACCTTATCAGGTAGTGGCGTTTTCTATTATCTTTTTAGTCGATATGCCTAAAAGCATCTTCTAGTGCACCGGTAAAAAGTTTCAGATATATCAATACTAATATTATAAATAGTAAAGTCGTATATAATAATATCCATACTAATATTATAAATGGGAAAGAGTGTCTGTCTGTTTGTCTTTCTTTCACGGCAAAACGCAGCGACGAATTGACGAGATTTTTTAAGTGGAGATAGTTGAAGGGATGGAGACTAACATAACATAGGCTCCTAGTTTTTTCGCCTGTGTCCAGGGAAGGGGAATAGTGCTACCCCGAATTTAACGCGAGCGAAGCCTCCGGCAAAAGTATTATATAAGTATTAGCTAGTATTATATATATATCTTCCCTTTGCTAAAACACCTCGCTGAAACTCGATAAGCTTTTAAAACTAATCGGATTAACATAGTGTCGTTTCCTTAAGCGTTTGAAAAAAGCCTATGTCTAATAGTAAACATCATGTAACGATGAATGCATAACATTTATAAACAATAATGACATGACACGAATGAAAGCGTGCGATTAAAAGTTACAAAACAAAATTAGTTCGCACTTAATTAAACAATTACTGTTCGTTATCGTTTTTGTTATTAACCAATTACTAATAACTACTGCCTCATATGAATGGTATGCGTACGCTGTATAATTATTTTACATTACGTTAATTTTAATTGCTATGTAGGTAACCAATAAGAGTAACTGTAATTAATAACACATTTCTTTGAATGGATCAATATAATTTTTATCTCATCAATACATAGCGTTTTTTGTGACAACTTGACGAGTTATGTCTGGCGTAGGTAAAATATGTGATTGCTTCAAAATTTGAAGTCTCAGGTGGTTTGTATCCAAATCAATTCGAATGCTTGTGGCCATGATGATCATGGACTTTAGCATGTCATCAGTGTGGATTGATTTTAACATGTTTAACAAAAAAATATAAATGCATTATTTGTGTCCAAAAGTTCATATCTAGAACATGGTATATTCAAACATTACGACTGTGATTAATAGGTCTCATCGCTTTTAAATAAGGTAGAAACTTATGATAGACAACCTTGAATAAAACCACAGGCATTACGAAAACGATGACATCATTTGTTAACCCCTCTCATCGAACCCCTATGAATGAGATCATTTTATCTCCCCTACATCCACCGCCATGTCTTTAACACTTTTATAACTAAGTACAGCTAATTTATTTCAGTCTTAGTTGCCATAGATACAACACTAAATTTCCTATAGTCTGTCATTTTTAAGGTTATATACACATGAATGACCGCTAAATTAACGTTAAAATATTCATAAAATTAAAATCTTATTTATATTAAAACCCCATATATCACGATTCAGACTGACAGATCGAAAACATATTTTTTGCTATCCCCGAAATAAAACACAATGAATCCTACATTATTTAATTAAAATTTTACGACCTTTTTTAGCATATAAAAAGGCCCACGAGATAATTAATCCGTAAAATTCGAAAGTAAGAATGTATTCAAAATTTTAAAACGTAAAAAAAGCAATTAAATACGAAATGGTGGAGCATCTCTCGCGTACATTACAATCACGGCTCAATAGTTATTACAATAATAGTATATTGTAACATCACACAAAGACTGACGTGCATCATTCACAATAATTCGGGAACATTCGATTGGAAACAACACGCATTGTGCCATTCAACGTCCATTGATTAATCTATGATCCGTAAAATCAAAATTTTATCAAATTGCCATCGAGATATTTGCATGAACAATATGATCTTAAAACAATTGAAGGACAAGGATTACAATAATGACTAAATAAATCATAGTTAATCGTAAATGTGCACGGAAATATCGTATCTATTTCTCACATGAATAGAGACTGTAACCGAGTAGAGAAATTTGATTGGCATTCCAATAGTTGGCATCTACGTTGTCATATCCGTTACAGGCGCCGTAGACCGTGTCCAAGGAGGCTATTGAATGTAAGTATTGATTACAAAACATCGGAGTATGTTCGTGTAGTTATTACTCGAGGTAATCTTATACATTACTTACTAATCACTCAATATTAGCGCGCTAAAGGAAACCGGTACCCTAAATTATTGGCACGTAAACCTACCTTATAGAAAATAATGAAAGCAGCAAGATAGCAACTTAACACATCGGTTTATAATTAAGTTTTGTAATTGAGTAGTAGAGACTGTTGTATGAAACTTAATATTATAATTTAATTTTACATCTATAGGTAGTAAGTGAAAGGGAGTACCTACAACAGCGTCTTGATTATTATTTTAACTATAAATTAGGTAGCTTAGGACAAATAATAAAAAGGAATGTTTTATTTTTTAATCTTTTTTTATTCGAATGTTAAGTATGCTTGAATATGGAAAGAGTAATTGCCACCATAATTTTAATAAAATATGTGTAAAATATTTTTTGCAGTAATGTTACTTTCTTGGCTAAATTATTAATATTTTATAATTTTATGGAGGTAAGTATATATTTGATTCTTAGCTGTTACCTGTCATTACACACATCTAACAACGGCAATATCAAGCCTCGTTAATGACAAACCGAAAAAAAAATACAAAATCATATAATTACACATCCCGGTAACAACACGGCAATCAAGAGCCTAAACAAGTCTAATCAACAAAGAACATATTAGATCTTCAACAATGGCAAAATTGCCAAAAAGAATCCCATAAATCTTAGTGACTCATTTAAAAACGATCAAATAATTACAGTTACAATAAAACCACGTAAAACTAGTACTAAAAAAAAGGCTAAATTGTTTAATGGTACGCAATTTACCAATTGTAAAAATGTCTTCCTTGATCATGTTTTAACTTTTCGTAGAACAAGAGTGACTAAGACAAAAATGACTAACGACTAAATGAACGCTTAATTTAGAAAATAAAAAGAAAAAAGAAACGTTTTGTATGTCAACGGTACAGTAAGGCGGTAATGACCACAAATTATTTATTTATTCTCTTTCAAAATGTTATGAAAGTTGCAACCCAACTTTCGACTAATCGCTTTAATCTCATTTTTCATCTTTACAAAAGAGTTATTAGCTCTTAAACAGTTACTTTTTACTAGTTTGTCTATCGTTTTTGTACTGCTTATTATAAGAAATCTTGCCGTCACTATGCAGCTTCAAGATAAAAAAAAATATGTGTTCAGAATTTAAACAAACATACTTTTATGTAAACATACTTTTAAAAGCTCCGTCGTAGCAACCTTTGGGTGAAAAAGGGAAATTTAATCTATGAATATATAAGCAAAACGAAGTCGTATAAAATTTTATAAAGACCCCTCATTCTTTGACAGGGAATTCATCTGTACTGTTGACCTTAACCTCACCTAAGAATAACTAGAATAACAAACTAAATCATAGAAACATTTTTAAAAGGTACGATATGTGACACTATAGTTCTAGTCATAGCAGCCACACTACAGTTAAACCGTCTTAAGAAAAATACTAGTCTCATTTAACTACATCAAAGCTTACATTCGTAACACAATAAACTAGAGAGTACATCAATCCGCTTGTCGAGAAGATTTACGTGACAGATGTACCAGTCTCAACAATTGTAATAAGCCGGTGCTATCTCGATGTAGATCATTTCGTGGCGCACCTGTAAATTTAGACGTGGCATGGGCACGCGCCGGTCACGACCGCACTTCCCGTTAGGTCACATTCACACAAACACTTTCCCCGTTTGCGTCAATTCTATTCTTTTGACATGGCAATTTTGATTGTGTTTTAATTTTGATTATTTTAATTTAAGTATGTACATAGTTATCAAAACTTTTTGTTTTCACTGCGGATTGTAGGTTGCATATTTTTTTAAATATCTAGATATTATTTATTGATCTTATTAGTATTCAATGTATTGTTTGTAATTTAAGAATCATTGTCAGTTTTATTGTGCATGCGGTGTGGCTATTATAGCTTGCATTTAAGTAATTATAATCATTGTCACAATATGTTATGTTTTTTAAACAGTAATGTAAATGATTATTGTTAGCTAATATTCAAATAAAAAAATAAATTAATGATATCTCCACTTTATCGCTTGATTTCTTCTACAATATTTTTTCTTAATTGACCGGTAGTAGGTACGTTTATTTTCGTCTACTCTATGTCAATAATTAACGAGCAATTGACTGCCTACGAGTTAAGTAAAGACCATTTAACTGAGGAGTGTTTAAACACTCCGACTTTTACGTTGTGAAGGGATCTGTTTTTTAAATAAACAACTGCCGGAATAGAGCTTATGCCCAGAGTGCAATGGGGGATATCTCGAGAAACATTAAAAATGTCTACAGCAACTTATCCCACATTTACAATTTGTGTATTAGTAAACATCCTTTGATGTTCTCCCATGATTGTTTAATCGATACAGTTATTCTTTATTAATCAATCTTGAGTATGAGTAAGTATTTAAACAATTATGTAGGTACTTACATAAACCTACCTGTATGCACCGTACCCCAGTAATACTAAGTTGACCAGACGGATTGGTATGGGGGTTTATGTCAGCTCTTTCTACTATTGTTTTAGTAGAGTAATAGTTTTATTTGTAAACCTTCCTTTTGTCACACAACCACACACAAAACTAAACCTAAAGTTTTTTGTGATATAGTTGTCTTTGTTTTATAACGTGTATATTTACCCTACACATGTGTAGATAGATATATTTGTAAATATATTAATAATTGCATCAATATTAAAGACAATTAGTTTTCTAATTAACACCGCACTAAAACTCTGATAAAGATTAATGTTTTAACAGTTTATTAAAAGCAATAAAAGATGTACAACTACAGAAGTACGTACTACAGAAACGTTTAAAGATTCGTTACAAAACGAATGCATTTATAAAAATTAGGCAACATTGTAACAAGTGCAATGATGTGTGAAACGAGAACCATTTAAAGTACCGATATTCGAATATTATAAGAGTTAAACCGTTTTAATTCGTAGCAGTGTGAAGAGTACCTTATAACGATCGTTGCCTTTAAATCATCGGCTTCCCACTGGTATGGTCTGCAACTTAAGTATTTAATTTTATAAACAGACTTGTCTTGATTTTTCATAAATTTAAGTCAATCTATTGATGATCTCAAATAACATTTTTTATTTCAAATTGAATACCTATTCAAAATATGAAATGTGTTTTCTCCAGAATGATATTTAGTCTAAGTGAAGTTATTGCATTGGTAACAACTATATAGCAGATTATAATTAAGTATAATTAGTTTTGCATATTATGGTCTAGGATGTCATTTTATAACCATGCATCGGAATAAAAGTATATTCAAAGCTAGAGCTAATTCAAATGTAGCTTGTCATGTCCTAATCGTTTAAACTAAGACCACATAATTTAAATTTTATTGATTAAAAAATCTTTTTTTGTCGACGGTATCAATAGACCCTTTGATATTTTGTATCTCAACATCTTTATTGTCCTATATAAATCACAGTGAGGAATACTGATTGGGCGTTCGATAAAAATATATTGCATGTCATTTGTTGTTATAATATTTTATTATTAATGTAAATACCACACTTTCTACTGAAATAAATCATTAAAATTAATGTTTAATTTAATTGCAAAAGCTAGATGGACGTTACTAAAATGATCACATTAATATGCTATTAATGTATAACAGTTTTAAAAAAACAGTTAAAATCACAAGTCGTATAATTGAACTTTCAAGTTTTTATTTCGATCATTTGTCACGCAGCGTTGAGTTTCTTCGACGAATTGATATATCGCGAATACTTTGTCACTGTTCTACGTACTGTAGAGCATAAAAAAAAGTTTCGATTAATATTTTTTATGAAGTTTGAATATGGTCATCTAAATGACAATGATTACGTTCATGATAATATCTAAATGGCACTACATATTTGCACGCAAGTGTATAATTGAAACTAAATATGCAACAAATTGAAAGGCTTTGTATGTGCTCAACGAAATGCAGTATATTTCACGCTTTTACAAATCGCACTCATTGGTAGCTTTTTAAATTAGCGTCATGTATAACACCTTTTTTATTGTAATCATACGAAGATATTTTGACAGTTTTACATTATTGCATGTCATTGTCGGGTTGACTATGTTTTATTGAATTAAACATAAATTTTTATTTTTCAAAGTTATTGCCACAGGTATACGTTTGTTTAACACTAAATGGTACAAAGATGGACTCACTTCACGCCACAGGCATTTCCTATTAGTTAACCGTAAGTTGTGGGGAGAGAAAATAAATTAGATGCAAGAAATGGTGTTACGAGAAGTTGGAAAATAACAAAGTATCATCTACCAGTCAAGCTCACACATTTAACAGCAGAGATAAATTTCAAACTAAAAGGCAGCGTCCGTTGAGAAAAACAATTTAGAAGCAACAAAGAAATTAAAAAATAACAAAGATTAATGTGTTCAAAGAGTTAATTACTCATAAATCTGTTTGAAGTTAACTATATGAATAAAAAAAATATTAATCTACTAAATTAGTCCAGTTCCTTAATTAGGGCGTCACTTAGATATGAATCAAATCAACTAAAACACGCACCCTTCCGATGCGAACTACAAACGAACATATATATTTCGCTAGATCAAGCAATATTTTTTCTTTAGTGTGATTACAGAAGCAACAAAGTAACATGATTTTTATAAACGTAGTTGTGTATGGTACCACAGCTTCTGGTATACATAAACTTATGCATTTTACCAATTTAATTAAGCCAATAATAAATGCTAATTTATAGGTAAACGATTGTAGAATTGAAGTATTGTTTACAAAGAAGAGTTTGACAAGTCTTAATGAAATAGCTACCAGAATATCGTAGATTGTCAAATTCTTTTCATTTGATATTATTTTCGTACATTCTAAAGCATCTGGAGACAACATAGAAAGACCACAAACCACTAACAATAAACAAAATTAAACAATTTACAATTTTTGTTAAAAATAATATTACTTACACGAAATATAACAGCAAAGATAAATACGTAATGAAAGGCGGCACTCCATCTGGAGTGTCCAACCGATTTGTAACATTTATCTCACAATGGCTCATTATACTGAAAACGCTTCTATTCTGTCTACAAACGGGTTCTTAAAGCTTTCGCCTTATTTACCTTTAGACGTTTGAAACTTTTCAAGAATGCCTTCGATTCGAGGGATTTGTTATCGCGCGATTTGATCTGCTTTTATACTGTTCGAGTTAGTATTGTTAATTGACGGTGATAATGCAAATACCCGTTTGAATGTTACGTTTGTAGTGACACAAGAGTCGACAGCTTTAAGATTAGCAGTAATGGGTATCCTAACCAGTGCTAGAGGCATTGATAAGGAATTCAGACATTGATATTTAATCGAAATGCATGGTTCCGTTTCCACCGTTCGTACCTAGGTTAACAAAAGATAAAGGATATAATCTTATTCTGAAAGCTTAGAAGAGGTTACACAATACAAAAAGGTAAATCTAATTGACTCAAAATGAACTGCTATTACTTTTAGCACAGTAAAATCTAACCCAGAAGCTCAAATGATGATAAATACGAAAAAGAATACTCTGCAAATACAACTAAAAGAAGGAATGACAAGTTACGTGTTCCAAGATTAATAGTTTCACTTGCGTGGTATTTTATGTCTAACTGAAAAACGAGACACGGCAAAGGTACAGTCACGAGCAATAATATGTACACATTTTCAAATTTTCTAAACTATCTGCACGTTTATCTAGACATTACAATATCAAAATGAATTCGTAATTTAGAAGAGGTTCCGTACAGTTTTGAATTAATCTTCGAATTTTCAATTTTGGATTGGCAGAACTTTAGATAACTGGTTTACAAAATGCGAAAATGTGTACATATTATTGCTCGTGACTGTACCGCATCAAATCAAATAAAAGTTAAGAAACTCATGGCTTATGCTTAATTACGTCAATAAAATCGGTTAGTCCTAACTAAAATTGAGGTTTATTCATAATAACAATAAAGCCCTGACAGAACTCATTTTAAAGGTACCTAAATGGAAATTGCCGTCTCAATTAGCAATGCTAGGTTTAAAGCTGAGCCAATAAGACATTCTTTCATCATAAGAAACCGTGACATTATTTATTTTTTAAATGTGATTTTCGAGGAGTCTATAAATCTTGAGAGTCTAATTCATGAGTATAGTAGAATAATAAAGCATCTAAATTTTAGTCAAATGAAGACATAGGCAAATGTAATTTAACTTAAAGTATACCTACTACAATATTATACGTACTACGAATACATACGTACGTACCATACATGTATAAACATTACTATCGTGAGAAGAGTCATTTTTGGTTCCTTTGTATGAAGGTCTAAGAATTATTTAACAATGAGGTGACCAAACTCACATTAACGTAGCGTGCTTTGAGAAAAATAGCACTAATGGACCAATTATTTATTAAATTCATAATCGTGTTTTTTAAGCTGGGGAAAATCAAAGGATGGATGGATATTTCAATAGACATTTGACAATATTATGTACTTTATGAAAGACATAAAGCCCGATTTACACATCGACAAGTACAGTAGCGAGTTAAGTAGCAAGTTGTCGAATAAGTTGATTTGAATAGATCTCCATCCTATTTTGTTCTTGCCGATGTGTAAATCGGGTTTAATGGACAAAAGAAAGAAACACAGGAAACACCAGTTGATGCAATATAAAAGCAATCATAACGTTACTTGACATTACTAAAAGAAACCAACTACCGATAAAATGAGAAAAAGTATAACAAACATAAAAAGAAAGTCATCAAAATAATTACATACTATAATACGAGGCAATTTGCAAGAAAACAAACAAACAATAAAATATTTGACATACGACTAATATGTAGTAACATGATCCGTACTTCGACACGCGATTGTAAAACATATTAAAACACCAATAAAACGTCAAGACTATTAATAGCTTGTAATATTATTTATAGCTTGTTTCTCTAATGAATAAAGCTTACGCTTGTATAGAACACATTGATTGTCTGTCCCACCCACAGCTTGTGTGTTGTGTTTTGTATGTAACTTTATAGTCCAAAAGTTCCAGGATGATACCATACGGGCTTCCTCTAGTGATAAAAGGATACTTGATACAGGATTGGTGAAATCTCATTCAATCATTTTTTAGAAGAGTCTGCCAAAATATCCTTAGCCTTCTTTTAATGCCCCCGGAAGAAAAACAAAACTTCAAGATCTTGTGCATTACTGGAAAAGTTGGCGTAACTTCGTGTTAGGACCCCCAAGTGATTAAATGATCGCCCATTTCGATGCAAACTATTTTCTTTAATACAGGCAAACTTTTCAAATGACAGTCGTTTTAAGATTCAATTAAGAATCAGACAAGAAAGCTGACTCAATTAAACAACTCTCGGGCAACGTATTGGAACGTCGAATATGTGAAAAAGAAAAGAAACCGTCAACCACACGATTCTAATTGCAAAGAAAAAGTAAACAATCTCAGTTACGCACAATCATCGACATAGTTGAAGTAACTTAACAATTAACATATCGAGGAATTCATATAAAAACACTTCCCCTACACATACAAATAGTTGCAATTAATAAAACAATCAGTGGTAATAATGAAGTAGTATTAGCAATATTATTTTCAGCATGAGTGGGTCGGTTCTATAAGAACAGTCACTGTCACTCAAGTTTCTTTATGTTTCGCTGAGCTTACCACGCTTCTGAACTAGTCAGCCATATCCAATTCCAATATTTTACTTCTAACCATAAATCTGAAACATTCTACTACAAAAGGAGCTTTCTTTAGAGATGATGTAATGATTCTAGCCATCCTAATATCACGTTGTTTAAGTGGGTTGGTCCGTCATTTACGTCCGATACAAAATTCAAATTAATACCTAAGGCACTTAAACAGCACTATGGTATGGGATAATGTAATGTAGAGGCTTAACTCTAGCCCCTAACTACACGGACAATCAGCGATCAAATAAGGTGACTCACATACTCATCTTCCATAAAAAAATCATTACACAACAACAATTTACATAAGATACACGATAAGTGCAGTGTGGAAAGATAGCAACAGTAATTACCTATCTACAAGTTCATAATCACAATGGAAGACTGTAATTAATCTCGGAACAGAATTCCAGTGTTTTCCTAGCAGGCGAGTGCGCAAATTGTGCGCGTGCGGTGGTCTAACGGGCCGGCGATAATCGCACCGCGATAAAAAACGAAGCAAGCGCATAACGGATCGCGCGATGCGCTTCGGCCGTCATCGCGATCGAGCTGAGAGCGCGAGCACTTTTATTTTGTGATTACTTGTTACACGAGTACATTTTGATTTATTCGTTTTTCTTTCAAAGAAATCTTAGTTTTTTACTTGGAAGCCTCGGATTTTATGTAACAATCTGTTAGGTAATCGACAGCATGGAACTGTTGTACGACAAAATATAAAAATAAAATTTAAAACGTTTAGTTAAAAACAAAAGCTAAACATTTCCATTGGGTGCACAGACTTTCGTAATTTTTCAAGATATAATTTAACTATTGTTTTTCAGCCAATTCCACAACAATCTTCACGCAAATTGATTCTGTTGTTAAACGCGAAAGCTGTGTACAGCTCACAACTTTATTAGTAAGAAATAGGACAAGATAATAAAATTCGCAGGAATCTTAAGAATCATCATTAAAAGGCCCATCACAATAATGGAATTACTAATGATGTGCATTCCAAACCTGATGAAGCAGCGAAACAGTTGCAAAGCGTTTATGCATACCAGGCATAAACCCACTAAAGATAAAGCTAATGGGTCAACTGTATTGACATTAAGTGAATGATGATATTAAGATAATGTGAATCATTATGAATTCGTGCTTTCACAATAAAAAATATCAGGTAATTTCATTCAATTTTCAAGCTTGCAACATTAACATTTTTCGTACAGATTAAATTAAATATAGTGTCGGGGAGTGCTGCTTAATTTGTTAAAATACTTTCCTCTACAAAAATAACTGTTTTGTTAAAAGCTTAAGTGTCTAAATGTTGAAATTAACGGTTTAATATATTTTGATAATTGTCTTGAAACTATAGAAAGTCTTAATTATGTAATACAGACAAAAATATCCTTCGACGTGTTGGTCTTCGTTTAAGACACCTTTTTATAACATCATTTTATCAAATCAAGAAACGGGCCATCTGATTAAAAACTCTTTTATTTTTACTGAATAAATTCGTCGCGAATACGTTTTACTCATAGCTCTTGTTATGCTCAGAGCTTTTGACAATATAACTCGATCAAGTTAATTTTATCATTGTCTTTGCAATCTGACATGAAATAGATAAATTCGCAATCGTTATCATCAGTTAAAGTATTTCGAAAAACAAATACTTGTCATAATTTCCATTAAGTTTACTTAACGTACAGCTAAACTATATTTTACAACGACCAATGTTTATTTAAATGTCATAAAACCACATAGTTACAGAGCACTTTCTTGGCCTATTACTACACATACACAAGTAATCAGGAGAATGTTCGATAGCGAAGCAAAAACTAGAGATCAGCCTAATGGGTTAGATACATAAAATGGTCAATATCAAACTGCATTCAAGAGTTTAACGATCACGGTAGGGCTTGCAACCGTAAATAATATACTAACACGAGCATAATGGAGGAACAGCTTAAAGCCCGCTTATATTTTGTAATGAAAACTTAAAGGTCTCTTTGTAACGTCCAGAGTATGATTGATGCGAAGTAACAGTACTTTGAAATGGATTTAGGTACCTTGCGGCATTCTGAGTCACACGCTTCTTATATGTTAAAATTATGGTTGAAAAATGATTTTGTGAGATATTTAAATACGAGAATATATTTATAATAATAATATATTATTTATACGCTTGAAATAAATATAAAAATGTATATTATTATTAAAAGTTATTAAAGTGACACCAGAGTGATTATTTTGTAAATTCGACTATGCATGATCAGTAAAGCTACTATGTTAAACAGTTAATTTATACTAATGTATATGTTATAGTCAAAACTCATAACCGGTCAAAACCACTTTTGACCGAAAAAATCAGTCAATATAGGTTTTGACCGACGTGCTTAGTCAAAACCCTTATTGACTGTTTTTTGCAGTCAAAAGTGGTTTTGACCATCGATGTTAGTCAAAACTCATTGAAAATTGATCTTTAATACATATTAAGGTAAAAGTCCGAAACAGTTGGTTAGGTTAGGTTAGTATGGTGACCAAAGGACTAGAAACATTTTTTTTAATGTAAAACTAGAATATAGTATTATTATATTCTAGCACTCGCCGGCCGCTGCCGCGGCACGCTCGCTTCGCTCGCTCGGCTCGTGCGTCCTTTGGTCACCATACTAACCTAACCTAACCAACTGTTTCGGACTTTTACCTTAATATGTATTAAAGATCAATTTTCAATGAGTTTTGACTAACATCGATGGTCAAAACCACTTTTGACTGCAAAAAACAGTCAATAAGGGTTTTGACTAAGCACGTCGGTCAAAACCTATATTGACTGTTTTATTCAGTTAAAAAGGGTTTTGACCGGCAATGAGTTTTGACTGTAACATATATAATAATTTGTTAGTTTTCTCGGTAGAAATTTTGCCCAGTAGCATTTAGGTCCGATTCAAATATTTATAAAAGAAAAGTAATTTTACTTAACGGAGTTTTAGCAAAAAAAGGAATTAGGTACCCTTAATACTATATAAGTAGGTACCCGTTAGGGCAGAGTTTCTGTCAATTAAAAGAAAATCATAAAAAACAAATGTGAATAAAAATCCAGCAATCATATTTTAACCAACATGATGTTATACAGCCGGATTTTCAAATAAGTTATTACGTTAAGTTAACAAATACTTAACAGATTACTTATAGCAGATGCTTAGCGTTGTTGGTAGTAAGTACACATAAAAAAACGTTTGCATTTTGATGTAGAGAGTAACTTCTACGTTTAAGCGTAAAAAGCGCCATAAAGACAAGGATCTCAGTAATAAAATATTTAAATCATTTCCAAGATTCTTACAATAAGATAGGTATCCCGTTAGCAATAAGTTTTCTTGCGGTAAAACATTCTGAGTAACTGCAAGAGAATGTAACATGTTAGTAACTACAAACGTAATGAAACCAAATGAATTAATAGGCAAATTAATTACTAATACCGATAAAACTTAAATCAGTAATTGATTTGCTATTTAATTAGAAGATATTATTTAAAACATTGTAGCTGGTCATAGACATTTTTAATACCTTAAAATAATACTATTAATAATGTAAGTGTATTAAGGAAGACAGAACTTATTGCAATAAGTAGTTCGTAGGCACAATGCAGGTTGCAGATTAGGAACATAATTTATCGGAATTAAATAGAGTTAACGCGATTATATTGTTCAGAAATAGATATTCATTTTTATCTCACATATCAGTAAATTAATATTACTATTAAAATACTTAATGTAATATCATATTATAATTCATTTTTTACTAAAAAGAAAAAAGATACTTAAGGAGATAAACCGTAAATACCATAAGAAGATCGTATTGACGCACTGCGTAGAAGATCGAAAGTGGGAACGTACCCTTTACTTACTCATCCTCAGAGGATTACTCTCACTCTGATTAACAGTGTAACTATTCATAAAAACGTCTGCATCAAAAGAGGATTTAATAACTTTATCCTGGGTAATTTTATTCTTATATAAAAGCTCTCTCAGATGAAAAGCTTACTAAGTTGTAGGTACAAAGACTTTCTGAGTGCATAATACAGTGTTAGTTTGCTATTGTGTTTGCCATTGTCATAAATATGCACATTTTCTCCCTACATAACTTCAACATTGTTGGTAATATTGACAATAGCTGTGTAAACATATAAATATAAATATGTATTCGTAATACTTATACAGCTATCTAGTCTTGACTTAATACAAGACCCACGCCCTTAATATTGTACCTGCTCAAAATATCAACCGTTTGTGTATTCATAAGAAGCTTATAGTGTTTTTGGGACAAGATTATCTAACAAGAATTTTCCCGGTGTGACTGCCTCAAATAATATAAAGGTACGCTGTTGCCGTACGAAGGCTTATAAAAAGGGATTTGTTGACTTAATAGAGCCACTTAAGCAGTGATTATTCATTAAAGATTAGTCATTTAATCTGCCTAAATTGCTGATTTTACATTTTAATTATTTTAAAAATACTTTAATTATCAAACGGAAGTATACTAAGCAAGAAAAAAAGGATTTTATTTACCAAATAGGACACATTATTAAGTTACCATACCTACATAAACAAAAACTGTGACACAAAACGACTTAACCTCTGCAGTAAAGTTGCCACACGGAATTAATTATTAACGTCACAGCAGCTCTGAAATTCAGGCAGTGCCTATGGAATAAAACTGTTATAAATTTGAAAGATTTATTTACCGTAGCCTCATGAGACAAATGGGTTACTATCACAAACAAAAACCTAGCTCTAGTACAAAGAAATTAACTGTAATTCCTATTTTATAACGTGAGAAATCTTTGAAAGGTCGTCCATCCTCCCTCGGCTAAGGAAAGCAGGTATGTCGAAATCCCGAAAGATGGAAAACATGAATTATCCTATAACCCACAGTGTTCCTTCGCATTGCTACGGTAAATGCGTTTAGAAATAAGCTCATCATAACAGCCCATTAATGTCCCACTGCAGAGACGGGCCTCCTCCAGTGACGGAGGGATACTTGGCCTACTAATACCACGCTGTCCAAACGGATTGGTATAGGGTTTAATTTCAAGTTTTCCTTCTTTTTATTTCGTACAGATAACATTTACGGATAGTCCCTTAGTCGGTTTTTACGACACCCATGGGCTAAGCTAGTTAGGAATATATTACACTTCACAAATCTGTTAAAATTCATCAAATAGGAATACTATCAGATACAAGTTGTCACTGATGCAACCATGTTAGACGAATCACGGCGATAACTATACATTTTCCCAGAGCTGTAAGCTTCTTAAGCATGACATTGTTAAACTTTATCCTCACTTCTCGTGGTAGTCAATCATTCAGTGACATTTTGTACTGTTCCGCGAAACGTCACGATCATTGCGACAATAAAACTCCGACCAAGTTATATTTACGTACTGTACGAAATAAATATGAAACAGACACGCAATGGTAAAGGCATACAATTTATCGATGACATGAACTAAGTTAGGAGATAATAAAATGGTTGTTACTAAAGCAAAATTTGGTATTTATAAGTTTTTATTTTTTTGTGTAAGTTATTAAGTTAACTGTCTTGGTGACAATATGGTGATCGCTCTACATGGCTAACAATTGTTATGCGATCCAAAAAGATTATCCTGAGCATGGATATTCTTTGTGCTTGTTGAATTGGTTTTTCTGTAAACTAAAGTCTATCCCCCGGTTTCTGAATGACTGATCAAGTCATGATTTTGACTAATCAAGTGTCAAAACTGTCATTTTATTTATTTATTTATATATTTTAGTTCCTGAAAATGATAGTTTTGACACTTGATTAGCTGATTTTAACTTGACCAGCCATTCGGAAACCGGGGTTAGTATATTAAAGAAATTGAAAACATTAAAATGTAATGATTAGGCAAACATTGGCTTTTGATTCTGTCAGCTACCTGTCTATGAAATATGTCAAAATTAAAAAGTAAAGCAGGAATTTAGTTCAAAGCAAATGTATCTACGCATTTACTTTAAAGCTGAAGTGATGGAGTAAAGTTGTTCTTAGTTTTGAAGAAGACGCATTATTTGCTATTAATATTTTATACTTAATATTTTACCAGTTAAAATAATAAGTACCTTTAAATACTACCGGTAAATACAATGTGATTCTAATCGATATCTTTAATTATATTCATCCTGAGATCGATCTATTAGTCGGCAAGTTAAAAAGCAAAATCATAAGTGAGAGAAAGGTCTTTTTAAAAAATTGTTAGTATAAATTAATAACTAAAGGATATTTTCTATTAACATTTGTAACAGCATAATGACGTTGTTTTAGCTAAATACAGCTCTTTATGATTTGACTTGCTTTCGCTTACGTCCACCAAGTTAATAGGTGCTCAAAATGTACAAAAAAATTGCATGTCTAGTTTATAGGTTCTTATTCTACATTTCATGTAGGATCCGCTACCCAGGGTCTACACCATGACCTCGTAAAAAAAAAAAGGATGGTTCATGGCAAAAAGTTCACTGGGAAAATAATAAAACGTCTCAGGGCACGAAATGAAACTAATGACAAAAAATGGAAGTCTTAGATGAAGTAAACTGGAAATTAAAATTGTAAGACAACATCAAACTACTTTTATATTCAATCACAAACATTAATAAAGAGTTATGTCACTATTTTGCTTACTCCAAACCTGTCATTTCTATTCCATTCTTCTGTCAAATTATAAAACAGCAATCAAACTACGAGCTATAAGAAATAAAAAACTAAGCACTTAAAATTGGAACACCATCGACATTTTTTTTTAGGTAAAACGACTTTATTGTGTGCCTTTTTTCTTTATTAAAATATCATTAGTCTACAACGTACGACTCGACAACATGACGTGTGTCGAACGCTACGATCTAGAAACGTACACAACACTGCTTTTTATCAATACATCGATTATCGTTTAAAGCTGTCGCACTCAGCTCTATCTAGGTTTTTGTCAGTATGCTATTTATGTTTAAACACAATATACAGAGTAAAATAAGTTGTGCATTTATCTTTTAAATTAAAATGTGCTCTATGTTGGTTGGATTTCTACAATATTGGTAAATAAAGATTATTATTGATAGTAAATAAAGCCGACAGGAATGGAATCATAATTTCGGGCCACTGTGACGCTTAACTTACTAATGTGGCAGGAGACCGATGAATAAGCAAGGCACAAAATCGCGCGCAGTGGAAACTTTTATTGTTTGGAAGAGGCCTGTGTGGAGTAGTGAACCGTCTTTTGGGTGAAATGCTACTGATTATAATGCGATATAATGTAACAACATGTAATATTTTTTAATCTTCAATACTAAGCAGGTATAGTTGTCAAGTAACTAATCAACATAATTATATTTTTAATGCATACATATTACACATAGACACGCCGACACTCAATCAATCAGACATGTTCATGCATACAAACATAGTAATGTGCAGGACCACGGCTGATTATAGCGCGGTTTGAAGTAGCCGCACTGACTCCAGCGTGATAAGCGGATACACTACACCATCGCCAATTGGTAACCATATTGATCTTGTTATAGTTAAAATACATTTCCGCGACAAGTACTCAGAGAAAATATTTTATTTCTAAACATTTCAATTATTTATCAGTAGTCAAACTTAATTAAGTTGATTTTAAATTTGAGACAACGGCCAGTGTAACCTGTGCCGAAACGTCAAGCAAACTAAAGGTGTAAATAGCATGCCGTGCTAATCTCCCGTTTTACGTTAATATTTATTTATTTTCTTTGTGTGGTGACCGAGTAAGAATACAATATGTAAAAACCGACTAAGGTACTATCCGTGAATATTATCTAAGTATACAAAATAAAAAAAATTAAAACTTGAAATTAAACCCTATACCAATCCGCCTGGGACATTAATGGGATGTTATGATTTACTTATTTATAGTACTGTGTACTTGAAATTATTTTCCGGTTTTCACGCGAATAATACAGGGATAAATTACTTTATTTAACACAAAGATAAACAGCTGTTGTGGTGTAATTTCAATATTTTTTATCCTTCCTGTTACAGTGTGGAATTATTTTACACATTTGAAAATGTACGCGTATTACAATGACTGGGGCTCGTAGAGAGAATGAACGATAGATTATGATTAATAAAGGAAATTCACTGAGTCAAAGTAGTAGGTAAGATCAAAATTATAGCAGTCGCAGTCGACTGCTGGAAAAAGGCCTCTCCCAACACGCGCCACAGTACTCGGTAATCAATCAATAATTACAGGCGCATAATTAGTTACATCCTGTAGAAAGGGCAAGTGCGTAGGTAGCGTTCGGAAACAAACGGGCGGGAATTAAGGTATGTATGAATTTAAGCTCGGAGTCGTCTCTGCTTACCTCTTTTGCGAACGGAATTTGAAGTGCGAATGGGACGAAGTGCACATGGCCCCAGGGAAACAAGGTGCAAATTGAATAATATAATCTCAGGCAAAAGTCCATGTAGTCTGAAAAGTAGGCAAGGAAAATATTTGTCACGACCACATCCCGTGAACGAAAATGAATAACAAAAATACACAACTCAATTTATAATAATAAAAAGACGCTTTACTAACACCCACAAAAACGATACCTGCGCTATCCCTTTACCATCGCTTCAAAATTAAATCCCTGACGTAAATTCAAATGAGGTTAATCCACAAATAAAAATAGGACCAACAAGGTCGAAAGGTAAACTACCAACCTAAAAAAAATACACCACAATATAAAAGTGGCATTGTGCGTCTGTCTGTCCATAGCGAGTAATCACACACTTCCTATCATATGCTAATGTTGGTAGCGGGCACGCGATACTGACCACCCCGTAGCCTTCGCCTACATTGCCAGTATTATTTTGAAACAGTCGAGCCTAATTTTAGAGAAGGTTTTATTTAATAAATTCAATTTGTCGCGGTGTTAAAGACCGAGAAAAATTGCTTTAGAAATTTAATATACCCTAAACTCTTGCTTACGAAATGTACGCGCCGTTCATTGATCCGTATGTATGTACAAATAAATTTAACTACACGTACAATTATGTTAGAACTCTGGCATTTTATAAAAGGGCATTAGAATAAACAGAGCCATTAAGCGGTATAGAGTAATTAATGTTTTAAAACATTTCATAACATTGTTAGAACATATAATTACATATTACGTAGTTTAGAATATAAACTTGTTTATTTTGTAAGTAATGTACCTTTTGTTTCTTAATGTGAGAAACCATTTACAAGTCGTGTTTTTGAGCCCAGATTCGAAAGGCCCTGTTTAGTCTTGGGAATTCATAGTTCCAAAAATATGGATGATACATTTTCTTTTACCCATTATACGTCAGGACAATGAGAGAAACAGCAGCTAAGCCGACCGGGTAGATTATTATCTATAGAAAGTTATTTTAATGTCATTTGTTTGACAAATTCATCCCATGGGTGAAGTAGAAACCGACTAAGGGACTATCTGTGAATATTACTTTTACATAAAACGAAGGAAAACTTGAAATTAAACCCTATACCAATTTATTTTTTTATTAGTAGGTCAAGTATCCCTCCGTCACGGGAGGAAGCTCGTCCTTGCAGTGGTACATTAATGGGCTGTTATGATGATATATTATTGCGACACCTACTAATTTTATTAGTAGACATAATATTTTCTACACACGGTACTTTTAGACAAGACTTAATTATCAAAACAGAAGTATTAGAAAATATGAACATGGCAGGCTACTTATTCCAGGTTTAGGTTACAACTAGATATAACATATTCGCAAAACCATGTATTAGCTTCAAAACTTTACGTGTTATCTAAAGCAGCAAATTACACAGGTAAAAGAGCAGTCGGCAATAAATCATATTGAAGAACTTAAATCAATCTAGACAGTATGAGCAGCAGCCGGCTTAAATTAAGAACCAATCAATTATATTTAATCTGTGGTCTACGATAATACGTTGCTCAACACTTGAAATCATAGCGATTTTGATATACTGTTCCGTGCTTGAAGATAGTTTGGTTTGGCCTGATTGTTTCAATAAGTTTTAAATTTGTTTCCGTAAAAATATATTGGGTAAGTATTGCTATTATTTGACCAGTACCTATAGTAACTCAGCTTATTTTGGGACAAGCTGGCGTTGTGTGAATATGTATGGAATAGGTTAAATGTATAGGACTTCCAAATTATATGCATAAACTTGCCCTAATACCATTAGAACCAATAGAATATTGTAAGTAGTTTTTTTTTTTTATTTGAACTTCTAATCTTGACAAGTTGACCGAATACAATAGTATTCGGAATCATTTATATTTTGAACTGAGAACTATTCTTATTCCAAACAAATTTTAGGATTTTAATTTATTTCGGGTCGTATAAAACTCGAAAGCAAGTAAACGCAGACGTAAGCCCGGTAGTAGCGTATAAACGTTTACGGCTATGTGAAAATAAACAACGGGAAATAAGCTGCAAAAGTTGGTAAAATAATAAAAAACTCCGTTATTCTTCTTCTGTTTACACATGCAAATGGTTTTAATTAAATCATTTTTTAAATCACTGAGTACGTCCTAAATAGTACCTTCTTAGTGGTAATGTAAGGCCATTTGCCATCCGATAAGAAAAAAATGTTGTGAGCACAGACAATGTGCAAAAAAGGTGAAAATAAAGACGATCTCCTTCCTTTATTTGCACCAGTAACACTACTTTAGTGATAAAAAAAAATAATGGATGTTAAACCGGTAGGGCTTCCGTAAGTAAGAAAATAAAACTTGAAGGTATTTAAATCGATTCTAACATTAGATGTGTAGAATTGAATTAAGTCTATAGTCTTACACAGCCGACATATTTTTGAGGCTTTTCTTCTTACTAGAAAACTTGACTTAACATGAAAACGATTTTTCATTGACTCTACAGTCAGTTTATAGGAGTTTTATTTTACAAACATAATACTTTTAAACTTGCTGTATTGAGCTGGATATTTATTGCAATATGAATATTTTAATAAATAAGTGTTCGTTACCCATAGCTCTACTTAGTTAGGGACAAGTTCACTCTCCGTAAACATTATTATTAAAAAAAAACAACTACTTATAAAGCACTACTTTTCTAGAGTTGTCAGTTTATTATACAGCATTTTAAATGTATACAAAGTGTGAATCCAACAACAATTTATTTTATTATCTACCCTAAAGTCTAGCCTGATACGTAATCAACCCATTTTAGTAACCTTGTACGCAGACCAACGCAGAGCCATTACTGGTCACTTTAGCCATTAACAAAATCTAGGTGAAATTATTAGACACGCATTGTAATACTTGCGTGTTTTAACACCTCGCATGTCTAACAAAATGTTTTATTGTAATTATGTCATAGAGTTATCATATTATAATTGCCGATAAAAAGATTTCGTAAAGAAATATTCTAGAAATTTAGTACGATTGGCGCAACGTTGTATTTCCGGTTGGTAGAAGCTGAAATTAAATTTTAATATACAACTGAGTAGTTTTAAATTATTTTTCTTAGCTAATTCTAATTTCTCAGCTAAAAATACATAAGTATTTGAGAAAACTGTTTTTTCAAATATATATTTTTAAAACTTTTTTCAATAACGATATTTACTTATTTTACATTTTGTGCATTATCAAAAGCTAACATATTTTTCTATAGAACACGTAATATTTTGACTAAAGTACCAACATTTTAAACTAAAACAGGTCACAAATTTATTTTTGATCACAAGACAAATTATCCAAAAGTATAAAAAATTGCTACCATTAGTCTTTTCGCACTAAGGCATTAATTCCATTTAAACAGTTAACAGCTCGCATAAACAAAATATTATGTATGTTCAAAGATGCACTCAGATTATGTTCTAAATAACACTAACTAACACAAACTGAATACTCGATTAGGTTACGATTTAAGCATACTACGTTCTCGATATCATTAATATTACCAACTCAAAAGATTTTTTTTTCTCTAAAAAGACATCCACACCTTCCCCTAAACAAATTTAAGCCTATATGGTAAATTGATTAATAGACCTCTACCATGAATAAAATAAAACTAAGAATATGCACACGACATTTTCTATATTTACTCAAATTTTCCAACATTGGAAAATTCAAATAGCTTAGTGAAATAGGTATAACACTGAAAACAGACGTTCATTCAAACATTTCTTAGTTTTATTAACCAAAAATTGCCTAAAGTTCAATCATATGAGTAAGTAATAAACTATGTAAACTATTGTAAAATTTAACGATATTATGACAACAAATAGATTTTTGTCGCCCTCCGCATTACAGCAAGAGTTCAATGCACCTCACTAGCCGAAACTTAACATTTTCCGACGCAGTCAAAAAAATATAAACGAATGAATATTATGATTTGTAATAATGACAGCCTCAACGATAATGTATAAAGAAAATTTATTCAAGTAACTAGGTAGGGGGATGGTTTTAAGTTACCTGTTTATTACAATATTTCACCTTATTTTTTTTGGTTTTGGTGACTTTAAAATATAAACGATGGTTTTTTTTAAATAGATTAATTCAAACATATCAATTAAGACGCTTTACACAAATAAAATGGTAAAATTTTTATACATAGTTTACGTATTTTACGTGATTTAAAAGTATCGATAAAACCTAGTATAAAATGTGCTTAAATTATAATAGTATAGCTACTTACAAATTTTTAAATTAAAGTCATAATTATCAAAATATTTTTACAACCCTTGACCTTTCGAACAAAGATAAATCTGAAAATGTTTCATGCAGCATCCTATCTGCAACAGCTGAAAGACTCACCTGTTCTTTCCGTGCCCGATCTTGTAGAGCTCTACGTGCTTGAACTGAGCGTAGGTGGCCATAGTAGATAGTATAAAACACGAGGGGTATGTATTATCACACGAGAGTGCGGTCACTGCGCGATACCGGTGCGTTTATGCGTGGAGATGAGCGTGCGTGCGCGACGGAGTTCGTCAGCTGACTGGCGCGCGCGGGCCGGGACCCTCGTTTAAGTCGATGTTGCCACCCTCCGCCCGCGCGAACAGAACTACGAAACCGCGCATGCGCGACCCGCCACTTCCGCATTTTGTTTTGTTTTTTTTTCCCGATCCCCGTGTCATATGGTTCTGCCAGATGATTGTCAACAGACGGCATATGGTAGAACAGGTTTGGTTCAAAGGTAAGATGCAGACGAATGATAGGAAACAGTTATCTTAGAAAGTGTTATCTTTTTATAAGTCGTTGTTGATTTTGTGATGACATGACATAGAGGAGATATGAGAGGGTTAGACGTCTGTTGACTGTTCGAATCATTTTGATTAGCAGCTACTTTCGCTGTTCTTATCTTAATAAGCAGCTCTATTATAAACAAGCAAGGCGCATCTATCATTACAAACATCAACGCGGAATCTGCGAGACCATTTACTCTACACGATCTGTGTTAGAGAGACGAAACTATATTTAGACAAAAATTGCAGTCCACTTTTAATAGCATAAAATCGTTTGTAGCACTAATCAGACTCTACGGAAATTTTACTTGTATTTATGTTTTATGTTTATTATGATAGGTGTATGTAGGTGGCGGTGTCTCGTGTGGAAAAAAAACAAAGAATGAAATATTTCTCTTAATCATAGAATTGCAACAAATTTTCTGCACTTTAAGATTGTATTTTGTGTGCTATTGTTGATCTCAAGTATAGGATCACAATTATTAGAAACAGTAGGTAAATAAACAAGTAGTAGTCAGTTTTGATAAAGTATTATTATTTTTACACTATGAGAAATCAAACGGTAGCAAGCATATAATTACCGTTGATTAATATATCTATAAGTAGACATTATAGGATATAATCCTCATGAGTACTGGCTTATTAATCAATGATTCAAAGAGGTTTAATATTGTTGATGCTATAAGTGAAAGCGGAACCGATGATTATATTTTTTTAATCTCAGAGGGCGCCGAACAGCAATGACCGGTAGGAAATGGAAGTTTGTAATAATCTATACCTACTAATATTATAAAGAGGTAAAGTTTGTGTGTTTGCAAGTATGTGACGTTGTAGGGGGGTAATCTCTGGATCTACTGAACCGATTTTAATTTTTTTTCTGTGTTGAATAGTCCATTTATCGGAGGGTATCATAGGCTATATAGTATCACGCTATGACTAATAGGAGTGGAGCAGTAACGAAATATGTTTAAAAAAGGGACGCGTTTTTTTGTTACCCAATGCAACGGGTCAACTAGTGCTATATAATATTATATTCTCATAATCATACACGCCTCACCTCACACGGTGGACTGATGACCTGGATAGAGCTAAAGGATCCGATGGATGAGGCAGGCACAGGACCACGTAGTAATATTTGTAGCAAGCCTATGTTTGTACTATTTATGATGATGTCATAGGGACAAGCTAACAGCCACCTTATTTAGAACTTAGGTTAACTTTTCTAAAGGATAGAAAAACACTACACCACCTGCAGTAGGACGAGTGCTGTTTTGATGTAAAACAAAACGTCTATTAAATAGATCACTCTAAATTTACCTTGTAGCGAGAAAAACCCAAATACTATAAGAGAAACAGTTATTATTTAATCGTAAACTAATAAATTAATCTAGTGGACGTTATCTATCAATAAAATCTTGACATCCGTGACAATGAAGCATCTGTTTGATCAACTGTTTCTTGTCATACTTCTTTATAGGGATGGGACAGAGCTCTTTTATGTACGGACATACGGATGTCCTTCGGATGTTTGTTACGGATTCGAATCCGTAACAAAACCGAATTTAAATTATACTTACTTTAAAGTTTTAGTATAACATAAATGTGCGCTGTCATTATAGTGCCTCCACCATGACATTTTGCATTCCTATGCCTTAGGGGCCGTTCAAGTATTACGTAAGCACTATAGGGGGGTGGGGGGGGGGCTTTGTTTTGCTTATTTTGGATGACATGGGGGGTAGGGGAGTCCAGATGATGATTACGTCATCGATAGTTATTTACTTTTTTACACGAATGGCAACCATCACATTGTCTATGCTTGAAAACGAAACGCATTTTCGGGAATTCCCGCAAATATACACGCATACGTTTAGGCACTCGCTTTAGAATCGATTCGGGGAATTACCGTGCGCTGTTCACTTGTCTAAACTTCTTCTGTTAGTGTATTGTTTTGTTCGGATAATATAGCGAGTAGACGTATTGTAAGCATAGCAAAGCAATTCAACATTTGTGTTGCCGTTGATTCCATTAGCCAAAGTTTAACGTTTAAATAAGATGTCGTTTCAAATAGACAAATCCAAGTTATACCAAAAATTGTTTGAAAGTTTAAAAAAATCTCATACAAGTACGAAAGTACAAAATGTACAAAAGTTAGTTAACGAAGTGTGGCGAAATTGGCGAATTACAAGCAAAGTCCGACAAGGAACGAAAAGGAAGTGTAGCGTCATCTACCGACAACTCAAGCGAACACCTACACTACATCCTGAATCGCGATATCAACATTCGCACAGCGATTCCGCATATATACAACGTCCAACGAACAACTGTTGGGCAGTTGGCCCGCCAGGCGCGATCACCTTCGCCTGGTCGGAGGATCCTCCCTTTTCGTTGGAGGCGTGGTGCTGTTACGTCACCGCGACCTCCACAGTGGTGACCCCGACGTGATGAAACCAACCTTCTCGGAGCGCACCAGCACCTTCGGTCTGAACAGGACTACTCCATATGCTCGCCGTCATGACAAGCCTGGGGAAGCCTGCGACCTCATCACCCATCATCCGACTCACTGGACACACCCCGACTCACTGGGGAAAATGGGGAAGGTGGACACCGCGGTCCGACTCACTGGACCGGCATTTCAGTTCCGACTCACTGGGACTCTGGCATCAGCTCCACAAGAAGTCACATCAGCAAGTTCGACCTCCGGTCTTCCGGGGGGAGTGGTGTAGCGTCATCTACCGACAACTCAAGCGAACACCTACACTACATCCTGAATCGGGATATCAACATTCGCACAGCGAATCCGCATATATACAACGTCCAACGAACAACTGTTGGGCAGTTGGCCCGCCAGGCGCGATCACCTTCGCCTGGTCGGAGGATCCTCCCTTTTCGTTGGAGGCGTGGTGCTGTTACGTCACCGCGACCTCCACAGGATCACTGTATCTAAGAGAATTGAAGAAGAATTGCAAGCGGCGACTAAGAATAAATACACCAAACCACGACGTAGACATTCCAAAATCGGATGAAAGTGAGCAGACTCACAACACTGAGCAGCAATCCAAGCAATCCAATGTCATCGAAAACTTAGAATCATGGATTCGGGTTTCATGGACTGAAGACTGTTAATTTGAATTTAATATGTGTATGTGCATTTAAAATAAGTTTGTTATGTTCGTAAGATTATAATATTTTTGTCCCTTACTCTAATGTTGATTACTGCATCAGTAAAATCTCATCTCTATTCTAAATCAATTTTCTTATTTTTAAAATTATAATTCGGTATGTAAAGTAAAAGTTTACCTATGTTGAATCCAAGACCATTTAGAGATTTTAGATCGATAAGTAATAAAATCATATTTTTAGCGCAAAAAAACGCAAGATTTTGTTTATTTTTACAATTATTACATAAATTACTTTGTCTTTCATTTGACGTCTAAATGACATCATGTCGCCCGGTTCAACAAAAGTTTGTTTCTGCTTTCATTGCTCAATAACTAAAACAACTAATTTGAGTACTTTTGCCCTCCCACCTACAGTTTATTTGCAGTAAACAGCCAAAGTAAGTAATTCGACCGCATGTATGACGTCATAGATTCGGTCGAATTACTCACTTTAACTGTTTACCACAAATAAACCACAAGTAGGAAAGCAAAAATACTCAAATTAGTTGTTTATAATTTAATAATCCTTTAAAATAAAAATATAAAAAAAAATACCAAAAAAAAACTTTACATACCGAATTATAACATTATAATTATAATATAAAAAAAAAAAATTTTTAATTGAAAAATGTTTACGTAAGCATGGGGGGAGGGGGTAAAAGCTTTGCTTACTTTTGCTGACAAGGGGGATGGGAGGGTAAATAATTGTAATAAATCTGCTTACGTAATATTTGAACGGCCCCTTACTAGAAATATAAAATGTCGCATAATAAATCTCCATCCTGGGTGTCCCAATTATCGACTTTAGGAGAATTGGTTAACATACAGGTTAAGGAAGTGGTGATATTTATTTTAATATTAATTACATTTTATTATTTCAAGTGGCGTTCTGTCGTCTCTGCCTACCTCGGCCGGGATAAGGCGTGAGTTATTGTATGTATGTATGTATGTACATTAAACGAATTAGTTAAACATAACAGCCACGTACGTACACGATATTACCTAATAATTATCTATGTTTTGTACAGATATAATTTTCTTAAGATCCTTACGACAGATCTATTTCTACAGAGAAGTTGAAGTAAAAGAAATCATCGGTCTATGGGCCAAGAAATCAGGAATTCATGACCAAAAACAAATTGACCCACATCCGTAAAGATATCCGAATCGGATATAAATAGATCAAAATCATCACATCTACTTAAAAAATCTTTTCCCATCCCTAAGTAATACGATCCAGCCAATGTATTGCAGCATCGTTTACAAATATATGAAAGCGTGTGCCCTTTCATCGTTTCCACAAAGCCGTGTATGTTTAGTTCAAGCTTCCTGCATTTGTGTAGATAACTCGGAACACCGAGCTACTCATTCAACATGTCTATATTTAGTACAAGAAAAACTTACGCAGTATGTAAACAAAGCTAAGGAATTAAACAAGTATGTTTATATTAAGACATGGTGGAACTTGAAATGCGTAGAGAATTTTTTCAAGTAGAAACTGTGCCTACTTTATAACAGTCCATTAATGTCCCACTGCAGAGACGGGCCTCCTCCAGCGACGGAGGGATACTTGGCCTACTAATACCACGCTAGCCAAACCGATTGGTATAGGGTTTAATTTCAAGTTTTCCTTCTCTATATTACGTAAAGATAATATTCACGGATAGTCCCTTAGTCGGTTTTTACTACGGGTGTCCCATGGGATTAGATGCGGTGGTGACACACTGTATTCTTACTCCGTCACTACACGGGGAGTGTGCCTACTTAGTTAAAGACTATTCCCTTTAGCTGAGTAAGTCATAGGCGTTCTATTACTGCGTAGGTACTATTCCACTGTGGTAAAAGGACTTATCCATTATAATTATTAATGGGAAACTTAGCCTACATATTAAACGCTAGCTGGACAGGTTGGTATCGGGTTTTTGATAACTTATTCTTCTGTGTTAAAAATATTCTTTTGTTATTTAAATTGTTTTGTAGTAACGCCTTAGCCCCATTTTACGACACCCTCTGGATTAGTATAGGTAATTAAAATCTGTTTTTTTTCGGAAGGTAAGTATTTCAATTATTTGGTACAAGTGAAGGTACAAATAACAATTCATGGACCAATAAGGTACAAATAACGGAATCGGTCTTAACTGCCTCAGTGCTGTTGTTTGGCGCTCGCGGCATGCTAAGTGGCAGTTCGAATCCCACGCTGGAAATTTATTTAGTAACCACGTAATACAATCCACGAATAGTTTTACTTGACCTGGAACTATTAATTAAATTGTACCCGTTAATTGCATATATTTAAAAATCCCCAAAATTTGGTTGAATATTCAAAAATAAATATCTAAATAATTTAATCAAATTGTTATAAATACATATTTAGAATTTCAATCGAATTAAAACCAAAAGAAATGTGCAATATTCGAATCAATTTCCTAAAATAGATGTTTGTAAACCTTACCACGAGCTTGTCTTAAAACAAAAATATTAGGAAACAAAAGTTCATCGAAAGAACCACAATCAAAGCTATTTTTTAGTAAATCTAAATAATAAAATAGTTTATGATATTGTGACGATTAAATATACTTACATATTATCACACTAAGTAGAAGTAGAAGGGAATTGATAAAAATACATTACTGATAATGGTATTCAAAGAAATATTAAGACAAAATTAAAGTTATTGAACACAAATGTTTCACATGTCCGGGAATCCTACCGTGGACCTCCAATATGGTAGATAGGTACACTAACCACTGAGCTATTTTGACGACCTCTGTGGCGTTGTGGTTATATAACATGACTGCTAAGCAGAGGTCTCGGGTTCGATTCCCGCTCAATGCAAATCTTTGCGTGCATGAACATGATTGGTCTGGGTGTTTTCTATGTATAATATGTATGTATATACAAAAAAAAGTATTTATGTATGTATATCCGTTGTCTAGTACCCATAGAACAAGCTCTGTTTAGTTTGGGACTAGATGGCGTTGTGTGAAAGTGTGAGGAATATATTTATTTAAATGACATGTTATAAGCAATTACCCTCAAAGCATTTTCCATTCACAATTTGACTAATACCAATAATCGAGTCATCTTCTTAATTAGGCATTGATTAATTTAATTTACGATAATTTTAAAACAATAATGTGACAATATGGTATTATCAATGCATTTCCCACGGCTCAAGTACCTACTACAAGATACAGATGTATCAAAACTACACGAGCAACGCATACGAACTTTAAGATTTAATCTTCACTCGTGACCACGAATGAAAATCGAGCATTACAGCACTGACGACAGAAATTCCATCAACAAGTAGATCGTAGTATCTAAAATCAGTGAACAGTCTTCTACATTAGTCCCACTGCCAAACAATGACCTCTTCCTATGATTAAAATATGCCTAATTTGATACGTAGTTTGTATACGTTTCATAGTAAACTAACTCAATTGGATCAATTTGTTTAACAGGTATTCAAATTAACGACTTGATTTCGGAAGTAGAGCATGAATAAATGCAGCATAACAGAGCACTGCAATTTGCTAATTTAAAAAAAAAATATATTTAAATAAGTTAGTTTTTGCATTATTTTAAACTTTGTATATTTCTTATCATTTGATAATTATTAAAACTGGGTAAAGAAACTTTACTGCCACTAATTTATCTCTATTCAAATGCATCATCTAACAAAAACAAAAGAATATTTAACTACGAATGAACAAACATTCAGAAAAAAAAACTAAGATCATTAACTTAAAGTTAAAATATATAATTCCTGTTTAAGTTCAACCATTTGAAAAAGTATATTTCATAACATTCATTACAAAGACAAATGCGGTTCCAACAAAAAATTTCTATAGCTTTTAAGCTCCTAACTTTGTTCTAAGACATAACAAACCTTTTTAGTTTACGTGAAAGTATAGTCTCAACCTCTTTTTATCGCGGTATGATTAATACTGTCAAGTTGATCGGTGACGTTTCGTTCCCATGACAACACTGTCGCGATGTGTCAAGTTGGAAGGACGTTCCATTTTTAAACACGACAGAGAAACAATGGCCATATTTGAATAGGACTCTCACTCGAATTCAATCAACAATACTCTGCTTTGTAAAGTAAATATAGTACATATTATACTGTAGAATAACCATACGTTATAATTATAATACCGATATAATAATTTACCATGGATACCAGACATAAAAATCTTAGAAGGCTTAGCTTCTGTTTGAAGATTTTTTACAAATTATTACGTTTACAAATTAGATTTTTTTTTAAGTTAACAAAGTGTGTTGTTGGTACTTTGCACTGTCACACTGACCCATTCAATAATATTTTAACGATACTTTAATTTGAGTTTTAAAGGAGGAGCATTTTGACTGTTGAACTTGACTAGCACAAATTAATCGCTTGATCTCATCGTATATGCCGAGATAATGAATTTCATTTACGATAATATTAATAGAATTATTTTCTTATTAAAAATACTTCTTTTAATGACACTGCGTCCTTTAAAGCGGACCAAATCAATTAAAGGGTTAAGGGCAAATTATGTGTCAATATTTAACAAGCGGTTGGCAAGCGGAGAAGTAAAAGCAATTTCATTAGTATATTCAAAGGTAATGAATTCATTGACAAATTATACGTAGTATAATATAAGACTAGATACAGTTAACGTCTAGATTGGTATACTTAGTGGTTCTAGATGTCGTCTAGCGTATATTACGGAGCGCTCATGCTTATGTATAACAAATAAATATAGCAAATTATTTTCTTAAATCTACTATATAAAAATAAGTCGGGTTTTCCTTCCTGACGCTATAACTCCAGAACGCACGAACCGATTTCCACGGTTTTGCATTCGTTGGAAAGGTCTCGGGCTCCGTAAGGTTTATAGCAAAGAAAATTTCAACAGAAAAACGGGGAAATAATGCCCGTGCGAAGCCGGGATGGGCCGCTAGTTATGAATAAATAGTAGTACTTTTAGAGCGTTGATACTAGTTTATAAAGACTATTAGTAGTTAATTTAAAATAGAAACGACCAATCAATAAGACGTAAACTTAGAACGATAAAAAAAATTAATAAAAGGACAAAACTGAAAAAAAAAAATGAAAAGAAAATTCAAAACTGGGCTTGAAGTCCTAATGCTGCCAAAACTAGAGTAGATGTTCTATGTTATATGATGTAATAAAGACGGAAAAGGATAAGTTAATAAAGAGGTGCGTACCTACCAGATTGAAGCAATATAAAACAATTAAAATAATTACTAACGAAATAAAATATTCCAACAATGTCCGCGATCCGAGAATAGTTTGGTGGCCCTATTTCATTACAAGCTGTGAGAAAATTTGAAACCTCATGAGCATACCTAATGGCCGTATTTGAGTAAAGTATAATGAGAAGACAGGTTAATAGTCAGAGCTATTAAAAAAGTATGGCAGACTTCTATTCAGATGTCCTTCGTTCATTGAAGAGAATAATATTTGATGGAAGGCATACATTGCGTTGATGTTATCACAATACTGTTTCTCACTACAAAGGTAATAAGCTAGTAGTATGAAAGCTGACTATATAATTTTGATTTGAATCTTTATAAATTGATACTTCCGAATATTTTGTATAACAACTAATGGCATATTTTGTATTTAATATTCTGGCTTCCTTCAGTAATTAAGAATTACTTAAATTACTTTAGAAAAAAAACTAAAACAAAAAACTTAAACTTTGACATAAACTGAAAATGCCATGATGCCTTTACAAACAAGACTCAGTTGCTTATATGCTTCAATAAACTCCTTTACCAATATAGCCGGAAGAAGACTACCTGCAATGCAAGGAAGATACTGCGTGCTTTCCCCTGGCTAAACTCCTGGCATGCCACGAGTCAAGGCATAGTACTAGATGGTTTTAAGGAATTGACAAGATTCGATTTTTATATATCGATTGGATATAGCAACTTTTACTACATACTCGGCCAATCCATCAAGCGAAGATTTAGACTCAGTTTATATATGGTAAGAGTGAGTGGGAAGATTAAAAGCATTCCTTATTTAATTACCATAATAAAATATAATATAATATCCATCAGTATTAAAATAAATAACTATATCAATCAAATATTATCAGTTATTTGGGATTATTTCTGACCACGCTACTATACTCGTTAACTGGGTTAGCAAAGGTTTACTAATATGTTGTTATAGGCCCACTTTAATAATGAACAAAAATATGAGGGTCTAACTGAAAGAACCTCACAATTGTTGCGAAATGACCCAAGAACGAGGCCACCATCTTTTTTCTCGCACTTCGATCTTTCCTCACTTTAGTTGGTAACTTCTCGAAAGGAAACACCCACTGAGTGGATTGTCTTTTGGTTTCAGGATCGTAACAGTAAATACAACTTTCGTCACCTCTTAGTATGTCGAACACAGCATTTGAGTTACCTCCGTTAAATCATTCAATTATTTTACGGCACCAATCCACAAGACTTTTTTGACATTTTTGAGCCTCAGTCAAATTGTGAGGTATCCACCGGGCGCAAAGCTTCCTGATCGCTAAATGTTTCCTAGATAATCGACTTACGGCTTTTAGTGGTAATATTATTTTATCGATATCCGTTATATGGTAGTCCCATTCGTCCACATGCAATTTTTTTTTTAAATTATTTACATCAGGAAAAATATTCATAACTTAACAAATGAACGGAACAATATAACTTTTTATCACCGTATCATCTGAGTTATAAAATAACATTACCACTAAAAGCCATTACAGTCGATTCTTAACTATTAATTTCACAATGTAAACCATTGACACGCTTTCTGGACTATTGTTTTATTCGGTACAAGCAACGGAAGTACCGATATTCAATCAAAGAAAATCGATTGTTGACACCTCGTCGCAAGAGTTCATTACAAATTGAAATAGCTCTGCGATTTCGACTGTGACCAGACGAAATGTGAAATTTTAATTATAACTAGCCTTTACAATCTAGGTCGATTGCGTAGAATGGATTCGTCCTGATCTCGCTTTTAAAATCATAACTTTTACCTTTTTCAGAACCTACTGAACTACATCCACTAAATTATTTCATGCTAAAATAAGCGCTTACAGCTTTAGATTATAGCAATTATTATCATTTTTTATTTTTTATGGATCTAGCCTTGTGTCATGGGAGCTTTTACTGAGACGAAATTAACTGAATCAAAGGTGGGATTCTAAATAGCGACTTCGGCAATAGGAGACGCGTATACGACCGTTTTGCCAAAGAGGCAGTTGATATAAGACTGTCTTCTTTACCTAACTACATACATACACTGTATTTTGTTCTGAAGAGAGAAAACTTTTGCTACTATCTTAGCTACTAATTAATAAGATCGGCACATACTAGTTTCATCTTGTCATCAAGTACATCTAAAGTGTTAGACAGTTGGGACCGCAACCATAATGACCGATATAAACGCATTAAAACCTTTACAGTTTCACCAAGGCATTTATGTGATCAATAAATGTTTAATTAATTTGATCGTTAAACTGTTTTAACTTTGATTTAAGCGAACACTCTTCTTTTATAGGATCACGTTAATTTATAACGTCAAAACACTAATGAGTTATTTAACGAGGAAGTCTGTACTAGATATTTACTTGTAAAATTTGTTTTGATGACACTATTTCGATGTGTCATTAATATGGTAATTCATTTATATTCCGAGTTGCGTAAGACATGGAGTGAAACCCATCCAAAAATTATAAGATGGTGGTAAAGATGGCTCCTGCTGACTATAAATCTTCTGTTGGACACAAAATAGCTGCTTGCACGGATTCTGAAGGTTACCTCTGACGAAGAGAGTGAAAATGAATTGTGCTGTGGATTTCCTGGGAAATTGTGTGCTCATCTTACAAAGATTTTTTCTCGAACTTTTAACTCTGCAACGGAAGATTTGACAGCACTTCCACCTATTCGGTAAAGTTTGTGCCTACGTCAAGACGTTATTTTTTCATCGTCATTAATTGAATGATGACAGTCGTAATGTTAGCCCGTCATCACATCACAGATAAAATAATATGTCACTTATATAATAGTAAAAGATTTCATCTTCTCATTCTTGGATAAGTAAACAATACAAATAAGTGTAAAATAATAACGCATTATGTTTCTCACACTATTTAGATAACCGTGGGAGCGACCCGGTTAAGGGAAAAACATTAACGAGAATTGGATAATGGAGAAGCAAACTAGGTTTGTATAAATATTGTTTTATCTGAATCTCTAGGACAATGCACGTCACACAAGTAGCTGATGGGACAGAAAAGATCTGGAACTAAGTACCTACCGTATAATGCAGAGAAGACAGATCTCTCACTCAGTGCAATGAGAAACTTATAAACATGACAAGAAATTGTGAAATTCCTTATAAATAAGCAGGACACAAAATTGCCTATGGTGAAAGCTTTTCGAAAAGGCATTTTCAGCAGTACATTTGGCTTATAGGCCTATGTGTCCAGCAGTGGACGTCGATTGGCTGATATGATGATGATGATTTGGCTTATACAATAATGACTAATGTCCAATGAAGACTATTATTTTATAGACAAAATTTTAAAGTCTTTAGCGTCTGCAACATATTATTAAGATTTCTTATAGAAATATTGCTGCTAGAAGCAGCGGGAGTCTAATATTATTATTTTTCGTACCATTTTTGATATTGCGTTTATATCTTATGAACGTCAAATAAAACAATCCTTATGTAACGAAACCTTCATTAAAAACAAGTTCAAGGGTCCTTAAGCTCCCTCACTCCACAATGCATCAAAACAAAATTATTCCACGTCTATCCACCAACCTTTCATAATTTCATTACATTAAGTATTCAATGGCCATTTCTCATCAACATTTGATAGCGTATCTCTACAATAAGTGACTTTCAAACCTAGAATTACCAACACTATGAACGAAAGTTCATATTCAATTTGACCCTCTCTCTCTATTTTATAGCACGCACCTGATTATCAGAGTACTCCAAAAAGAGATGGAAGATATTTCATAAAAATAGAAGACCCATAAGTGCGAGCGAGATAGATATATAGAAATGACATGGCTTTAAGACTCAGATGATAACGCGATATCTATAGTGAAATTCACATAATATTTCTTAAAGAAACCGTAATTTTCCCTATGCAACCGCATAACCACTAACTACCGACGGATACGAAGTAAAAAGCGGTGGTAACGACCAGGCAATAAGCACGGTGCTTGCTACCGGTAAATAAATATATCTCGTTATAAACTTATTGAAATCTTAGTTCTATATTCAATAATAAAATAATCCATTTATATAAAAAAGGTGATTATACAAACTACAGCTTAAGGGTCGTAGCACACAATATATCAAAACGGAAAGGGATCATCAGCGCCTCGCTTTTCTCGTCGGCGTTTTTTGTTGGCGTTCCAATTACGTTACGATTCCGATTAATGTACGTTGCAGTAAGGAGTTGCATACAAATAATACTAAACGGCCCGAGTTGATACGGTGGCGATCCCTTTCCGTTTTGATACGTGTGCTACGACCCTAAATCATAAGAAACAAAAATATTTGAGAGTTGACTCATTCTTTTTTGATGAAGTTCGTTGCATGTTTTAAAAACTTAAAAGCATGTACCGGCCGTAAATATTACACATCGTCTTTTGTAAAGAGACAATCGGCCAATTTCGGCTTCGTCCGAAATTTCATCATCCTATTTTTCGATTGTCTCTAAATAAAACTAAAACATTACTTGCAGAGCTAATAAGATTTAACACACCATTATATTAATTACAAAGTGGTTAGCCCAATCTTCATGAATTAAATGGTGTTTATTTAAACTGTACGAATTATTTATTTCATCCCGTTCTGTTCAGTAATTATCCAAAGATAAGAAACGTAAACTATCATAAAGTAACAACTAGTGATGTAGAATCTTGTTAATTATTTTACAGGATACAGGCAGTTTATACAAATAAGATAGTTGCTAATTAACTTTAGTGATAATGTAATGACAAATTTTAATGTGTTTTTTAACAACTGCCTATGATTATAAATGTTATGGAAATAAGCTTTTTACTACGTATAGGCGGAGAGTAACATTAGTCGATTAAAGTGCGGAAAAGAAAAATAAGTGAGCGTCGTCAATTGAAAGGAGGTATGTATGATAAGTAAGGGCGCCTTCAAATTTGCCGCTAAGTGTCGCGCGGAGGCAGCGCGACTGCAGCGCTGCGGTCGCGCTGTTTTGTAAATTCATAGAGATAAAAAACGCGCGACTGCAGCGCGACTGCAGCGCTACGCCCGCGCTGCGTCTCCGCATTCGTTCATCGATCGACTAGTGTTGTTTAGAATACTTTTTCTTTTTAATAGTAACACTACGAGCAGTGTATTTTCGTCTGAGTCCATCGTAAAACTAAAACACAACACTACCATTCTCAAACCTAGCGACTGCAGCGCGACCGCAGCGCTGCAGTCGCGCTGCCTCCGCGCGACACTTAGCGGCAAATTTGAAGGCGCCCTTAGAGATGAAGTAAGATAAAATATAGTTATAATCCCAAGTCGTAATGGTTATCGTTGACGACCTCTGTGGCGCAGTCGGTATATTACATGGCTGTTACGCAGAGGTCTCGGGTTCGATTCCCGATTCAAAATCTTAGTGTGCATGAACATGATTGTTTGCATTGGTCTGAGTGTTTTCTATGTATTTACAGAAAAAAAAATGTATTAAAGTATGTTTATCCGTTGTCTAGTACCCATAGTACAAGCTTTGCTTAGTTTAGGACTAGGTGGCGATTTGTGAATGTGTGACGATTATTTATTTAGTATAGTAAAATACGACTAAAGGAAGTTTATGATTTTAGAATTTATGATTTGGTATTTCAGATATTATCAGTATGAAAGCAAAATCAGAAAATCGGGACATAAAGCTATGTAGTGTTTTTTTGTTGAGGACGAGTAGTTGTCTCCTGGGACATTTAATACTTTACGTGGGCTGTGGTGGGGCGGATGGATCTCAACCGAAGTCGAAATTGGCCGATTGTCTCTGTACAAAAGTCCTTGTGCAATATTTACGGCCGGGTACTGTACCTACCACTTCTTCTGACCAGGGCGGTATTGACGCCTGGCCTGAGTAAGTGTACAAACCCTGTATCAAAACGCTTGAGCATAGGTAAAGGTTGATGTCCCAAGTGCAGGAACAGACATGATACCTTTTTATTGTGCCAAATAAATACTGGTTAACCTAGACCTGATTATTATTAGGTATTAATTTAACCTAGATACTTTTATTTCCCTAAGTTATAATTTATAACTTAATAAGTAAAATAATTAATATTATATTATTATGTACAAAATCAAACTGGCCTCTTAATAATATGGAAACCATAACAATATAAAACAATTTATAATTTTGTATATCGTTCCGCGTCTGTTTTAAGATGATCTTAAAACAATCACACACCCGAATTTCATTTCAATAGCCATTATGATGTAATTCTCTCATTGTTCTGAAGAAACAAGACTTGTCGGCACACCTTACGACGTACCTCCTTTGTATATATAACACGGTTACATTATCTAGAGACCTCGCTGGAATGCGAACCTCGCGTCCCGTTCTCCTTTCAACCCCCGCGCTCGTCACGGGCGCATCAGTGATTCGTTCGACGCAACGTGACGTCATCGACGCCAGGTCTCGAGTTAATGTGACCGGGTAGTAGTTTCTACCGCTTCTGCTTTGGAACCTAATTTTGGAACACATAATTTGTGTCCTAGAATTTTAATTTTAATCGTGCAGTAACCATAAGTAAGTAAGTAAGTTGAGGTAGTAATAAAGAAAAATATATTTTGATTCAGATACCTATTACATTAATTACAATAAAATAATCATAAGAAATAGACACTTCTTCTACAAAAGTTATGTAAAGCACAGCGTCACAGCGCTGGTTTTAAGATGCATGCCTACGTTCTGAGTACAGCCAGTTTCTGCTTTTCATTTTTTCTAAGGCAACACGGAAAATTACACAATGTATTAGCCATTACAGTTAAAATTTTGCAAAATTTTTAAACAACTCATAAACCACATTGACAAAACACAAAAAAAATATCACGAGTAAGAAATTGAAGCTGGCAGTAACTTAGGTTTTGTTTGAGTTACATTAGACATATCCGTGTGGTGACGGAGTAAGAATACAATATGTCACCACCCCAGCTCATCCCATGGGTGTCGTAGAAAACGACTAAGGGACTATCTGTGAATTTTACCTTTACATAGAAAACTTGAAATTAAACCCTATACCAATCCGTCTGGCCAGCGTGCTATTAGTAGGCCAAGTATCCCTCCGTCACTAGAGGAGGTCCGTCCCTGCAATAGGACATTAATGGGCTGATATGATGACATTAGACATGGGGTCATAACGCCATGTACTTTAATCTATCACTACACCACATTTAGCATCTATAACTAAAACACAAATACTAAACGACGTATGCCCTCTCTACATTCACTCGACAGAGTTCTAATCTAACGTATTCTGCTGAACATTGTGTTACGCCCTTGTAATTGTGCTGATAATTATCATCTCAGCAATTTATAGCCGTTATTATTTTCTTAACCATTAGCCGCATTTTAATGGAGCGTAAAACATCTACATCTTTGCGTTATCTTATTATATTGGTTATAATATCAAATATGCAGTGAAATTGAATATAATTAATTGGAACGATGTTTATTAGATATATTTCTGCGTTAACCTTTATTAGAATTAAATGAAAGTTGTTGAGTTATGATTAAGGTAGCTTGATAAATCATTGCATAAATCATTCTAATGACATACGTATTGTTATTTGCCTGTGCAGTTTTCGACCACTGTGTTTGGTGCGTACATGTACCTTCCATGTATTTATGATGACGAGAGGGTGACATAGTGACACCATACCTTTTGATTCCCCCGAGGGATGATGTAAAAGGCGTTGTAATAATCCAATTTTCATTTGTTATTGGAGAATCCCCGCGGGGTCTGTGATAATTACTTCTAAACATAGTAATAAATTTAGTACATCATACAAAATACAGAAGTTTAGGGATCTGTAACAATTCATTTAAAATACCTTTAATAGATGGTAACAATAAATTGGTCAAGTATAGCCCTAATCTACAAGACAAGAAATAGTTTCAGGTGTAGTGGGCCGTCCCAAATACGAGTACACGTAGATAAACGCGGGCGATACAAATTAACAACAATAATTGAGCTCAACAAGCCGCAGAAACAACTACAGAAAGCTTGTGTTTTGTACACTCAACGAGTCAAGTGCCTGCTAGGTATAATTTTGGTGAAATTTGTTGCCTCTGTCTAAGCAATGACTTTTTTAGACATCTGTATTAAAAATGTATGAATGTATAAGTGATTGATGCAAAAACTCTTAGTGCAATGAGGCATTCTGTATCCATAATAAAGTATGATAGTAATTAATGACTCCTGCTGGCATAAATAAGAGGCTCTAAATTAAGAAAAAAAACATGAAAAGACAGACGCCGTAGTTGTAAGCTTTGAGGCCAAACGTCAGTAATGCAGAAAACTCCATCGGCTGTCAATAAAGCTCGCCTGATGAATCTCATTGTAGGCTGACACCATCGAAGAGTGCACCTCGCAAATCCGATAATCCCAGTTAAATTAGATATTTTACAGAAGCAGTCCTAATACCGCAACGCAACGCAATTCCACAACAGCCCGTCGACATAATCCTTCCAAACTCCATAATACAATTATTCTCTAGGTAAGCCTCTTTCACCAGCGTTAAGTTATTCAACCCTTCCAAAGTAATAGCTGCTTATTTTTTATTTTATTTACAACACATAAATAATAAACAACTTTTGACTTCTATTAATAATAATTATTGGTTTGGTTGGTTACATTATCTTCTACGTTCAATTATTACTTTTAAAGTCACAATATTTCAAAATAGAACAATAGTTGCCTTTAAAATGTTTTAGGATGACTTTAAGGGACCCGGAGGTCCCTACGTGTTCGGAAACCGCTTTACTTTTCTGTAAAGTATTTCTTTCCATTAAATAAACAATCATACGTCTGTAACTCTCCAACTGCCAACGGTAAAAAACTGAGATTAAATTTCTAAGAAATACGTATGTAACTACATGGACATATATGTCGATAAGTCAGTGAGAGTGACTAATTAGATGGCCATCAGCACATTAATGTGAACATTTACACACTAATGCCGTATCACTAATCAACGATTAAGAGCCTCGTAAATATAACATTGGTTAGAGGTATTTTAGACAGTAGTTTTAATATTGTATCTTTTGTTTACAATCTATTACACCAGTTATTTATTGTAAATTCTCTTTGGGTAGCCTTATGTCCAGTAGTATAGTAGATATCCGTTTGGTTATATTATCTTTTTCTTAGTTAACTCTATATAGAAAAAAAACTAAAAATAAAATAAAATAAAAATAATATAATAAACTGTTAATTAAAAATGTTTTCATAATATTTTTATAAAATTATTTTCACAAATAATACGACACCCTAACGGCGCTTGTACACGGTAATAATTCGTGTCGTTTCTAAGCACGACATGTGTACACAGCGCCGGCGATGCATAAGAAAATTTTCTTGTCTGCGCAAGACAAGACACGGCGAACGTTGTTGCGGAGGGGCGGGGAGCGGTGTAGTAGGGTATCATACTTGTTTGCTTTCTATCTAACATTTTTACTAAAGGAAACTCACACTGATTATAATTATCACACTTGTTATGACTTGCGCGCCCTACGCCCGTCTGACGACTGTACGAAAAAAATCCTTTCCGAATTGTCTTGTCTGCGGAAGACAAGAAAAGTTTTCGTGTACGAAAAAGACAAAATTCTTGACGTCTACACGAAGAAATGTCTTGTCTGGCGTAGACACGGCGATTTTTCTTACCGTGTACAAGCGCCGTAAGAGGGCGCAGTCTTACCATGTTTTCTTACTACGTTATGAAAAAGGAGGGGTTAGTGAACACTAATACATTAAGCATTGAGCTTAATGTATTAGTGTTCACTAACCCCTCCTAGCCAGCTAGTATCAACCAACCCTTATAAAATTGTTAATTAAGTAAAACTACGTATTCTGTAATTAAGTGTACACAAGAAACAAGCAGCTAAGATAGCAGCATAGTACAACAACAAATGTGCTCCTCACACGCAACTTCTATCTAGATGTTGGAGAACAAATCTAAGAGATCTATTTGTTCCTATTATATTCTCGCACGTAATAATGTTTAAGGAACTAAGTAATGCACTGTCTTTCAAGGTACTATGTGTATTACTTTTAGAAATATCTTACAGATTAACCAGCGTGGTATTAGTAGGCCAACTATCCCTTCGTCATGTGAGGAGGCCTGTCCCTGCAGTGGGACATTAATGGGCTGTTATGATGATGATGACTAGCCAGAAAATAAAGAACCTTTTAGGCTAATCACCGAAATGAATCAAAATAAAATGCAGAGCAGCGAAACTAAACGTCTGGGACGTAACGTAACGTATTCTTTCGTCAAAGAATTGACATGTCAAGAAAATTCTACAAGTGCGGTAAGTAAAGATCTATTACACCACAAAAGTTCCAGGCAGATCTCCAACCCGGCTTAGGTTAAAAACTTTATTGCTAATGGTTTATTTAATAGTAAAAGCAATGAAATTTACTTATACCTAGTATGAATAAAGTTTAATCATAGAAACTCGTATTCCATCTATTTCAAATACGTATTTATGAATGTTAGCAAAAGCACTTATTAGCTAGATTCACACAAATAACTCACAAGTCATTGCCTGTCATCTTTAAACATAATCAGAACGGCAAGCTTTATTCACTTTCAATATTATTATTTGTCTGACGGCTTTCAATGCTCTCCTTTACGGAGGTGAACACAATTAGTTCAATTAAAACCAAACTATGCAAGCAACTATAACCTTTACTGCTTACCAAATAAGGCTTACAGTGCCTAGCTTTCAAAAATTTAACTAGCTGTTAATAATTGCGTGATGACTTAACGTTTAGTTCTGCTTACTGGTTTAGGAAAGTGACGCGAAAATCTTCACTGATGCAGTCAACCTCTTTGCATAGCTGACTCTTTGACATTTGAATGAATGCTCTATGTCACAGTAAAAGTGTTGGTAACATGATCCAGTTTCTATTTAATTCAATTTGTATTAATTGGACTATATTATACACCAGTCCCAATAACGAGTTAGTCTATACAGGGTGGCTCATTCAAAGGGGTCAGTATGGGAAAGTCTTAAACTATAAGTCATACGATGTTTTGTTCTTAGGAACCATGACACCGATTTTGATAAAAAGAAAAACTGCATTCATACATTTGAAAAAGATACTGTACCCAGCCGGGAATCGAACCCGTTTTTTTGCAAAAATAAACTTTTACTTTTTCTATTTAAATACCGATTCTGTAGATCATAAGCAGTAAATGTCTCTAAGAAACATTATGTCTAAAATGAATAAAATGCATTGTTTTCACATACTTTAATTTATCATAGTAGGTGTTCAAAGTGGACACCGTTTTTTTTTTTTCAATACAATATTCAACACGTTTCGGTAACGATCATGTCATTGCATTTTGTATCTTTATGTGGTGTGGTGCGTTAAAATTGATTTTATGGCGGACCTAAATGGTCTTCAAAGTTATCATAGCTTGTTTTGTACACTTCATCCTTAACGTAATCCCACAAGAAATAGTCTAGAGGCGACCTCGAACGACGCACGGTGGCCACATCGAACACCTACTATTATAAATGTAAGTATGTAAAAACAATGCATTTTATTCTTTTTAGACATAATGTTTTTTAGAGTTATTTACTGCTTATGACCTACAGAATCGATATTTAAATAAAAAAAAGTATAAGTTTATTTTTGGAAAACAACCGGGTTCGATTCCCGGCTGGGTACAGTATCTTTTTAAATGTATGAATGCAGTTTTTCTTTTTATCAAAATCGGTGTCATGGTTCCTAAGAACAAAACATCGTATGACTTATAGTTTAAGACTTTCCCATACTGACCCCTTTAAATGAGCCACCCTGTATATTTACTTTAGGTATAGGAAAATGGTAATTAAAATTTGACAATTATGATGACGCCAATATAAACTTTTTTTTAACTGTAAAATATAATATTTACATTAATTCATATTTACGTTTAATTAATAATATATTTTATGATTATTAAATGTTAAATGTATGCCAAATCTGTATCATTGTTTGAAGGTAATACAATAAAGAGGTAAAATGAATACATAAATACTGCCGTTATACTCCAGTAAAATAAGCATTCAACCTCGGAATGGAAGCGAATAAGCTGTAAATTTGCATAAACCTTTGTTTTGGTGTACTAATGACTTGTAGAAAAGTCTCATATGATCTACCTCATACATCTACCTGCATGCCAAAATTCAGCCAGATCTGTCCAGTGGTTTGGGCTGTGCGTTGATAGATCACTATGTGGTAGGAGTATTCCTACTGGAGAAACCACGTTAATAAAAACCGCCAAGCTTTTTTTTGTGCTTGATTCAATGTACTGTTGTATTTGATTTAATGTTGGTGCAAGATTGGCCTTATCTACCTCAGAGGTGGTGCGGAAATCTTCTACGTATTTATATAAAACTCAAAGCTGACTGACATAGTTATCTATCAACGCACAGCCCAAACCACTGGACAGATCTGGCTGAATTTTGGCATGCAGGTAGATGATATAACGTAGGCACCCGCTAAGAAAGGATTTTGATAAATTCTACCCCTAAAGGGATAAGATAGGGGATGGAAGTTTGTATGTAACCTTGTCAATTTCAAACCGATTAGGCTGAGACCAAGCATGCATATGCTACTATATATTGAAATAAGCCTTATTTTTCATAATATTTATAAACGCGAGCGAAATCACGGGAAAAAGCTAGTGTGTGCATATAGTCGAAAATACGACTTTCCTGCGCTCTAAAGTCACGATATCTCGAAAGCGGTGCTTTTTAGGAGAAAAGTGTTGAGATATTTTTTGTAGACAATTTTATGATCTACAATATTTATATTGACGTTAAATGCGTATTTCCCATAGAAAACGAGATAATGGGAAAAAACTGATTTTTGTGACCTTTGACCTTGAATAACTTATGACGCAGACACGTGATCATATGAGACTTTTCTACAAGTCATTAGTACACCAAAACAAAGGTTTATGCAAATTTACAGCTTATTCGCTTCCGTTCCGAGGTTTGCCCCTATTTAAGCCTTATTTGACTGTACTATTAAATAAATTATTACTCTCTCTGTTAATGTTGGCTATAGAGTACACAAGCCTTGAGTGCTAGTGACAAGTAATTGCTTATAAGCCACAAAACCTTCTAAACCAGGCTTCTAATTAGCTACGTTTGTCCTACGGCCACAATATCATACAGTCTTGACATTAACAGATGCACAATATGACGACAAAGCCAGTGATTTTCCGCACGAATAAATAAAATTTTCAAAAGAGACAATTAAATACCTGTTTATACCATTTTTGCTGTAAAATTGAATGTTCTGCTGTAAAAAAAGCTAAAACCAAAAAGTCCGGGACATTACCTTCTTTGTAGCATTGCAATAAAAAACAAAATAAGTCACAAAATAGGTACCATTGTCTCAGGTATAAAAAAAAACTCATCGGCCCCAGTATTTACAGTCTATTTAACCTCTTAGCAGTCGTTCATAAAAAGAAAGCTACATTGCGAGTTAACTACGGGAAATTCGTCCAAATTACTGTTTAACAACGTTTTACTCTAATTGCGCGGATTCATCAAAATATACAGCATTGAGGGCGAACGTCCGCCATGACAGCGTCATCACTGTAATGCTTGGGATACATGAAGCTAGGATTCCAAGCAAGGATAGCAAGACAATTCTTCTGGCTTGTTGATCTGGCTCCCAAGATGCTTAGATCTGTTTACATGACCCATAACTACAATTTTAAACTAACACTTCAAAAATTTAATATATTTGTTGGGTTTTAGAGGTTTTCGGCAAAAGCAGTGGAGGGCAATAGCAAAGCTAGGTCAAAAAAATAACTAAGAAATAGAGTCTGGCATAAAAATCTTCTACCGTAAAACGTCTTTATTAACAAATTATCTCATAGAATCTTAGTCAAATGCATCCAATCAAAATTTCGGAATTGTATCCACAATGTTCGGCACTTTAGAGAGCATAAAATCCAATGTATATTTTGGTATTGTTCACTGCAATTCGTGACCACAATTTTTTAGAAACGCGCTATTATGATCCCTCTGAAATCGTTTTTCTGTCATTAAATACATCATACTCAAAACTCTTGAATAAAATCTAAATAATAAGCATTGAGTGAATTCAGAAAGCATAACGTTCATAGTATCTTCCACTTACGATCAACATAGCTTTAAATATAACAATAATATGTCTGTTAGAAACGGGAAATGTAATAGTGTATTAACAGATTTTGATTAGTTTTGTTGAACTCCTTACAATGTTGCGAATAATGAAGCAGATTATTATAACTTCATTATACAAATGTAGCAATTCGCTTTGAGCTATTAATACGAGAGTTAAATGCTAGATTGAAATATCTCTCCAATTTATTTTCCTATTTTAGTGTAAGATATCTAATTTTGCTAATTAAATATTTCATCATAGCAGTCAGGGAACACCCTCTTCTGGACACAGGCCAAATATTAGTAGCTTATGTGCACCTGCGCTTTTCTCACACACATCAGAGTCCTGCCTCCCTTGCCAATAACAGCGTGAGTATACCCAGATATAGAGATATAGAGTACTACCCAGCTTTTAGGGTACGCGGTCAGTTCTTCGACAATAGGATTACTTGTAGCTTGGCAAGCGCTCCCTATTTGCATTTCCGATTAAACGAGTGACGTAAACCTCCAAGTAGAGTTTACAAATCTGAGCTAAATTGTAACAGTCGAAAATTAGTGTAGAGCATTTATTACTGTCTATGCATGATATTCGTTTTTGGAAAGCAGAAGAACGAATCTATATAATTCAATGCAAATTTATGGGACCGAAACCTAAAGAGCTCTTAAATGAAAAACTGTACATCGAATTTAATTATGTAGGAATCAAACAAAGTACTATAAAGAGCCTACACCGACTAATAAAACCTATTTTATAACTATAGCAAAAACGTTACTGTTAACGTTAACTGTTTTGTTACAGTTTTTATACTGATTTCAAACTATTTTCTAGTTTAATATGTCTCTATACTAAAGTACAACTTTATACATAAATAACATCGTTTAGTATTTTACTCTTTATTATCACAATTCTGTGGCCTTAATGAAAGAATAGTTTAGTAGTCTGATTTGCGAGCCATCATCAATATTCGCAGTTAGGTTCAACAGCGCAATTTTATTCACACACAGAATGTAGAAGCGAGCAAATCTAACGGTTCGGGAGCTGACCCAAAAATGATAGTTAATGATAGCTACTGAACTTAAATAATGATATGAAATATAATGATAAAATTGGTCGCTGTCGTCGGTCGCGCCGGTGCTAATGATGACAGTGTGAGCTATTGTGTTGCATTTATAATACGACATTTTACTATCACTTTTTAGAGATCAGTTACTAATTGTAATACTGTGAAATTCTTTCATGATATTTTGCGATCGTGAGACTATCCTGATAGGACAAGAGAGGAGAGAGGAATATTAAATAAAAGAGTAGTCTAAGGATCCTTAAAATTGGGGACAGAAAAAATCTTTTTTCAAATACGCTTCAAAACGAATACGAAATTGGATTCAAACTCGCAAGGATTTTGTGTGGCTGAAGACGTCTGAAGTGCCTTGCCAATTAGATAAACCGTACGCTTTCTTTTGGTATTCAAATGTTTTTACAGCTTTTCAAGTATTGAGGTATAATACTACCTTGAATTTCAACCACTAATCGCCATTTATGATATTTTAGCAGTAATCATTATATCAGCAAACACTACTTAACAATCAATATATTATAGCAAAAAATAAAAATACTTCACTGTACGTTTCCTATTGATACCTTTCATCACTTTCGGAGGCCATTGGTTTACCATAATCACCACGACACCCTTTAGATGGGATAGGGTGCACACATTGCAAAGAAAACGATAAGTACCTAGTTACTCGTAAACACAGCAAGTAAATAAACACATTCCTGAACTTTATTTTACCTACGTCACAACATTCCTATACAACATAATTGCTTTTTCTACTTTGACATTCCATAAACGTTTGATGCATAAACAGGAAAATATTGTGTCGGAACAATTCCTTCCTGGTGGTTCACCACATGGTAATTAATGAAACAATACATAAATGTATTTGATTAATACATACGTCAAAGTAGTAACATATAGTAAGCAAGGTAGTACTAAATTAGCCCCCTTACTTATAAACATCTCTTAAATTAAATCACTGTTTAGCGAGATTTTTATAAGAAAACCAACCTTACTTATACCAAGCAAAACCGTAAGAATTTAAGCTAATCAATTGACTAAAATTTAAGAGGCGTTTATGAGTAAGGGGGTAAAAGTTTATAGATTTTACTCCCAACTCTACCTGCGTGTATTAGTTATCGCGACAAACAGCCTATGTGTCATTCTGATATCAAACCGATATTCCTTAAAAAAATCAGGCAAACCCGTTAAGTAAATTTCTTGTTAAGAGGTAACAATATTTCATACTTTACGGGCTTCTAGAAACAAAATAATTTTCTAATTAAAAAACCGACTTCAACAGGAGTCGGTTAAAATGATAACAATTTCTTGCTCCATGCTGATAACAATTTCTAAGATTAGTATTAAATAAATTTCTGCAGTCGTCTTCATCATAAGATCATGTTTGTGTAAAGTTTTCATTAATACGAATAAAATAAGCCCAAACACTAGGTAGCTGCTATATACCGTTGAGAAGTTTCCTCGACCCTCAGTCGTCTTCATCATCAGATCATGTTTGTGTAAAGTTGTGTAAAGTTTCCATCAATACAATTAAAATAAGCCCAAACACAAGGTAGCTGCGATATGTCGTTGAGGTGTTCCCTCGACTCTCGGTGGTCTCCAGGATCTGACCAGTTCTAACTCTTGATTATTTGGTAGTGACGTCAGAGATGCACATGTATGACAAGATTTTACACAATGCGTCCCTACAATTTTCAAGAGATGCCCTCGATTTCTCTGGGATCCTGTCATCCAGATCCAGATCTGGTGACAATGGGACCAAATGGGAAGCATACCCATACGAACAAAAAAAAAATTTTTCAAATCGGTCTAGCCGTTTTCGAGAAATCAGGTAACAAACACAAAAAATAAAAATAAAAAAAATAAAAAAAAAAAAAAAAATACAACCGAATTGAGAACCTCCTCTTTTTTGAAGTCGGTTGAAAAACAGCTATGTAAGTACCAAAAGTCAGGCTTACCTACTCATTTACCTAATTAATGTTAGTTCCTTTACACTCTTATTACGTTTGAAAAAAAATATTCAGGCGCTTTGGTGTTAAATATTAAGACAGGACCCAACTATTAAAAACCACCGATCGCTCATGATATTTTGACAAGAGATACTTTTCATAAACGCTTCTAACATGCCGTACAATGACCCACATAGAAGCAAATCGCAGCTACTTTCCAATGTAGGTAACTATAAATTACACATATTTTATTACAATTCGTGTCATCCGGCTACACAGACTATAATAGCGAATTATATCTGTCTGCTTAAATATTTTTTATCTATATAATACACATAAAACCTCTTTCTCATATGGCCAGTCACGCATTCAGATTACTTGGCTATTATTTTCACTATTCGTCGAATGAAAAAGAAATAATCATTTTAATAATCATACAAGAAATTTGCTATTAAAGAAATTTCAATAGTTAATTAACTATAAAATGAAGCAACTGGCAAATTTATACTTAATGGTTAAGTCACACCAAAAGCGTAGTCGTTGCGTCAATCTTAAATAGAAAATTCTTAAAGTACGAAAGACATAGAGAACGAAGCTAGTCAAATAGGACAGGAAACGTGATGCGTAATAAGGATGGCTTTAGACACACTCATTTGAAATCTAGAAATAATTCAGAATATCCTAATAAAATAAAAATAACACAAAATCACCGTCCGTTCAGTTCAGTTCGAGTCAAGCTACTTAATTTTAGATAAACAGTTAATTGCATAACGTTTGGCACTATTTATGGTCCATACTCAGGGTGCCACACAGTTCTACCAGTTTAGTTAATATAGAAAAATATTTTTTTAAAACAGATACTCTAACGCAGCTCATAAGTAAACATTATGTGCGTGTTAGGTGTGCGTTTGCCTTTATTAATGTACGTCAAATTTCTTCAACAACTTCGCAATCTTTAGACAGCGAAATAATAAGAAAATAAATTGGTGATTACGCAAGCCAGTATTATCTGCAAAGAGGTGAAACTTAATAAAAATCTAATCCCGAATCGTGGTATAGAACAAAAGATACGTTCCGATTACTTTCACTACCGAGTCTTTCATTAATCAAACTGAATTAATCTAAATAAGCGTCGGTACTCAGTTTATGTACATTATTATTATTAAGTTCCAGTTGTAATCCGATTATTTTCTCAGGCGATGGAATCGGAAGCGATTGCGAAGCGTCAATTAAAACCGGAACGGTTGCGACTTGGTGGAACAACTGTCATTCTGTTGCGATACTATGTAACTGTTGTTTAATTTCGATGTAGATTTGGATACAGTTTAAGCACAGGAAAAAATGTTTTGTTAGCACGAATGATTAATAGTTCTTATAGCGAAAGGTGTTCTTATTTACCTGTATAATGCACTTGCAGATTAAATCTTTGACAGACTTTTGTATTTTAGAGAAAATAATTCAGTCGTGAAACATTACTCTTAAATTAGAAGTTTCCGTTGAGTAGAATTCGCGTTAGTGCAATTTGTAACTTTAACCGTAATATTAATTTATAAAAACGTGGATCTTTTACAACTTGGTTTATAGGTATAAGAACAGTGAATTTTTCAGAGTTATGTTTAAACCCTGTGATCTATTCATAAATCAATAGAAACCACAGCGACTGAAATCGGATAGAAGCACAGATGTTACAGTAAGAAAAATAACAATAGACGCTACCAATTTTCAACAGTAATAAATAGCAAAGACAACAAAGCAGCAATTGGGGAAGAGTTACAATATTGTAAAAAAGAAAATTAGAACAAACTAAACTGAATCAAAAACCTAAAAACTTAGACGCTCTCAATAGCAAGAAATCGACTGAATTGACAAAAAGGGACAGTTTATATAAAACATTTCACCTGTCGTATCAATCCAATACTGCTGTCAAACTGTATGCTTTGGTCGTCCATTTGCAATATAATCCTATCTAGATCTTAAGCCGCCATCAGACATATGCAGTTGCTAACAAAGTAATAGCAACTTTCCTGATCTCCAATGTTGATAAAAATGACATGCTGTTAAATACGATCTTGTTCGACTCGCGGTAGGTAGCATGAAAAGCATATGAAAAGGCTTATAGCAGAAGGTGATTGTCATAATTTAAAGCAAATTGAAATATGGCGTGTTACTGCGCCAAAATTTAATATTCATATGCCAAGAAAATGTTATCATCGTATCAGCCAAGACGACTATTCACTGCTGGACATAGGCCTTCTAATAGTGCACCCCTCAACCATCAACCTCTCGCTACCTGTTGACAGTTGAGTCAATGATAAGTAGGATCTTCCTACAGAGATGGTCATTGTCTTAGAGCCTCAACATTATATCGCAGTTCTATGCTACCGACATTTAGCTGCAAAAAAAAAAACTAGAATACCCTGATGGTAATGAGATCCAATATAAAACGAATAATTATCCTGAGTCTAAATGTCTACTGTATCCGTAAAAGAACCAAGCCATGACTTACGAGAAATAAAATATAGTCTTGAAATAAGTATTTAATAAACACAGCATTTTATCTAGAAGAATACAAAAAATGCTTTAGAACACTTATTAAATTCTTCGCTCCGCGCGCTTTAAACTTCATCGAGTATTTATTCGTGTTTGTTCATCGGACAGCTATGTTCAGTACGGAGTTTTTATTTTATTTCCTAATAAAAACAACACTTGTCTACTTTTGAGTGAGGTATTTTTAGCACAAGTTTGATACAAGATGGGGTAATGACAGTAAGTAATCATTACCAGTCACTGCTCAAAATCTAATGCTGTGTTATAGTCTTGCCATTTCTAATTAATAATAAATGCTATTTGATTATCAATTAATAATCAGTTGCGATGTATCGAAATGTCAGTACGTTGTCTTATTGTAAATTTAATAGTTGCAGTGCAATGTATTTCTATTGGGAGCATGTACTCGTACATTGCCAGTTGCTCGGAGGCATATGCAGTTATTGCTGTACTAATGTCTGCTCTACAAGTACTAAGCATTATGCTGGGTAATGATTTATAATCAATGGAATTGCTAACCAATCGGTTCAATGAAAATACTAGCTTCCTTACAACGGAGAAAGAATTCTGAGGATAGCAAACAGCGTGACAGAAGTAAATGTGGTCACCACAACTGCTTGAAAAATTCTCGACACCAGATTTTCAATAACCAAATATTAGAGAAAGAAACCTCTATGATTATCTATTTTTAAGTAAGAAACCTTAATAGAAGAACGTTATCGTCGACTTGCCTAAGCACGTTAAAGTATGCGTCGTTTAAGCCCGATTTAGACATCGACAAGTACAGTAGCGAGTTAAGTAGTAAGTTGCTCATTAAGTTGATTTAAATAGATCTACATCCTATTTTTTGGCGAGTTAACTTGGCAAGGCGGGAGAGAAGGGGCTACTTTGTACTTAACACGCCAAAAAATAGGATGGAGATCTATTCAAATCAACAACTTACTACTTAACTCGCTACTGTACTTGTCGATGTTTTAATCGGGCTTTATTCTTTGTAGAAGCCGGTATACCAACAAAAACTTACTATGTTTCTCTTCCTCTCTCCTGGTTTACTAGCTAGGGTCTTGTACTTGTTGAACCGACTGCTAAGTATTGGCTCACTAAGCAAACTAAATAATCACAGCGTACCCTAGATTCTGAAATAAAAGTAACTAAGAAAATCAAGGTTAAGACCGCAACATTAACTCAAAAATATACTTTCAAACGACTCTCTCCGAGATTAAAAATGAAAATTAATATAATTCACCTATAACGTATTAACTACATGAGTGACATTTATTAAATTATACCCTTTCATACGGACAACCATTGGTTAACTATAAATGGGTAAAGTTAAGACCCTTGCAGACTTTTCTACTAATGTTTTAATTTATTTATTTTTATTTTTGTAAACCTTTATGTACTCATTCAAAAATACTAAATTTATTTTCTAAGGTGTGCAAAAATTTAAATGAGAATCAAATTTTATTTGTGTCGCTCTCTATATCCTGGATGAACTTCACATTAATTTTATATTCGTAAGTCTCTATTCTTTCCTCACACGGTTGACCGACGACCTGGTTAGGGCGGCGGGAAGGTGAAAACGTTTGGAGGAGGACTATGTCCAGCAGTAGGCGTCTAAAGGCTGATATGGATAGATGGATGGAAGTCTCTATGGCACGGGGCTTAAAAGACTGTTTTTTTCATATATCTAATCGTTCATGTCCTGGTTAATTCCGCTATTCCTCCGAAAGCCCAGTTCCCGATTTACTACTTTTACAGACTTCTTCTCCTGCACTTGACACGATCTTCAGCACCCTCTACATTGAAACCAATGTCCTAATACACCGTAAAATACATATAGCAAACCTTATCAAGCCCAACTTTCGCATGCACATATGAAAACGCAGCGAAATCGTCTTGGTCCGTAGTAATAGTACCTCGTAAATTATCATACGTCATGCCGGCTATCACTTATTTATTATTTCTAGTTACATTTGTTACTCGCGGTATAATATCTTCTAAGCCCAAAAGACGTCCACCGCTGGGCGTAGGCCTCCATTAGACAAGCGTGTCCTGAATACAGAGCCCAGGATCCGCTTATATACTTTTTCCTTTTTCCATGATACTTAGGCATCGTCTGTAGGAAGACTATTGTCCTAATAGACCATTGATTTACAAAAAACTAAAGATACACACTCCACTTCCCAAAAACGTCCGCAACAAATAGGCGCATTGTGCACTTTTTTTAAATTAGTATCGCGCTGTTCTACCGGCAAACGTCAATCATTAAATTTTATTGCTTTATGTGCATTACTTTTTAAATACAACTTTATGTCATGCGTGTAAGATTGAATTTGAAAAAAAAATATGTTTACGATATTACTATACGTATTTATTGCGTATGTTTAATTTGGTGACACTTTTGGGTGTTAGTTTTGTTTGAAAATGTGCATCTAGGGTTTTTTATAAATCAATGTAATAGACTAAGATATAACTAACAGTATCAAACCGCGTTTTCGCATGCACATATGAAAACGCAGCGAAATCGTCTTGGTCCGTAGTAATAGTAACGCGTAAATTATCATACGTCATGCGGACTATGACTTATCGCGCATTAATTGTCTGTAACATGACCATTGAGCGGTTGATTAATGTTGCGATTGTGGGTAGAACACTACCTTACGTTAGTATTAAATTCGAGAAGCCGTTCCTATATCTACGATTGTGAATCATGTATACCAGCAAGCTAATGCAGACGATTAACTATGAGATGTTGATAAAAGATAATAATCTATTTGGTTTTTCTGGGATTATTTGAAATCACGTCACAGGTAATGGAATAAAGTTTATGGAATTGTATTTTATTTTAACAATAAAGTACCGAAATCTTATAAAATAAAATTTAATTAAAATAAATATATAAAAGATAGGAAATGAATAATTAACTTCATATGACAAAGATGATATACATGGTGACACAGCGCTGTTTCATCCCCCGACGATAACGTAAAATCTGCCTAAAAAAAGTTCGGAGACTCTATGGTCGGTCTACGAAAGGAAAAAAAAAAATCCGTCTGGCCAGTACGGCATTAGTGATGAATCTATGATGAAACAACTCAACGATATACTGAAAATCTTAAATCGCGTAATAGAATAAGAACCGAGTCAACAGGTTGATGTATTTATTCCAATCGCGTAGAAGCTAATGAGATTGTAGCACGAACGCGTAACCAGCTTAGCCTTTGGATGCTAACAACGTTATTTCATCATCTGTATTAAATAGGAATAGCAACGTACGTGGAGACGTAAATATCAACAAGGCCTAAGTATACCCTTAGTGTTTTAGTCAACAATGATCATTACAATACTGCACCTAACAAACTTCTTATGTTTGTATTTCTTTATAGGATAACTAATTCATGTAGGCGCTTTGGCACATTTTCTTGGCTACGCTAAGATGTTAGGTACAAAGATGACAGCAATAAGATTACAAAAGATTCTGAGCCAGTGGCATGTTATAATATCGGTGGAGGAAGTTATTCGCCTTGAAATCTGAATCTGAATGAATACATTTTTTTAGAAACAACTTCTTAACATCACTGTTAACCCCTTTCCAAGACATCCCCAAAATTGTGTAACTACTTACATATTCTAAAACCATCACTTCCTCAATCACTCATAAGCAATGCATATATTAAGTAATATACACTTCATTTTGTTTTTTACTCCAACGGTAATTGTTCACGAACACATCATAGAGGCACAACGAGAAGCAATTTCTATAATTTTCTATTCGTTCGATCTACAATAAGATACAATAACAAAGTGAACGGCTACATGGAAGCATGGCTAATGCCTATGCATTACTTTTTTATGTTCGGTCAACTAGAACCAAATGTAAGACAAGTTGCGTAACTTCGACGTCTCGATAGAGCTTGTAATGGATGTTGCGCTTGTTACGTGCGGGAACATTGTAAATGTAGAACGTAAAACTTACGATTTTTCATAATATGACATAATAGAATACTCTAAATTAAATTGGAATACAATTTGAGAAAAAACTTTACGTACCAGCTCCATACATCGCATCGAAGGAGGATGTCTTTATGCCTGCTTTTCGTTTTTGGTTATAACCAAAATCAAAGTCTAAATAATGGCTTAGGTTCAGATTGACTACTTTTTCTCATAACGTCAACTTTGCATAATGACCACTTTTTCAAAATGACTGCTTCCCATAATTATACTAATAAATATTATTATTCATCATAACAGCTCATCAATGTCCCACTGTAGGGACGGGCCTCCTCCCGTGACGGAGGGATTTTTTTTAGGGGGAAGGATTAATTTGGGTTACTAATACCACGCTGGTCAGACGGATTGGTTCAGGGTTTAATTTCAAGTTTTCCTTCTTTTTATTTCGTAAAGATAATTTACGGATAGTCCCTTAGTCGGTTTTTACGACATGGGATGAGATGGGGTGGTGAAAGATTGTATACTTACTCCGTCACCACACGGAGACGGGAGTAATATTATTATAATTATATAGTTCTCCCTGTTAGCTGTCTTATCAGTCAATTAACATCTTGACCCAATAACGTCACGCTGCCTGACCAGCTGGATAGAACTGATCCTTTGGTCTTCCAAACAAACTTTCCATTTCATGAAGGTTGTTGGCGCCATGTCGCTACACAGAGATTTGTTAGCTGTTCTAATACTAATTTTTTTTTTTTAACTAACTACGTCTAAAAATTATGTAATTTCCTGAATATATACCACGAATTACTTTTACTACATATTTCACAAGAAATAGAGCTCGCTTTACACTGAGTACATTGTACTCAACGCCAGTACGAAGAATAGAGTAGGCAACATTACAGAGAACAAGTAAACATAGAGAATACCCTATTACTCGTAGACCTTTACAGTATAAAAGGCACATGAAATTCTAAAATGTTTTTCGTCGGAACGTACGACATACAAATTTTGTTTTCTTTTAATTGATGAAGTTACCTCTTTCTTGGCATAAGACAGCTTTCGAATTAAATATAACTTCGTAATTAATAAGAAACTGATTTTTAGTAGTGTATATAGTCAAATAAAAAAGTTGAATAATTAAAAATCCAAATAAAATTAAAGTTAGTAACAAAATTGTCTTTCAAAAGTATATTTTTATTATTTTCTGATGATTCCTAGCAAAAGATTAAGATCTTAGTTGGCTAGATGGCATTGTGTGAATGTGTGAAGAATATATTAATATTATAAGATGATTATTTGCAAAATTATTTTGTATGAGCTATTGAGCGGTCATGGTAAAAATTATTTCTCGAGTAGGTGATTACACCTTGTAATTAACCTATTAAGGTTAATTACAAATATGACCTCAAGAGAGTCGAGTCTTGTTGTATATAAATTATGATTCGGATTGAATTTTTATTGACAGGGTTCTATGTTAATTCTTTTGAGCTGTCAACACACGATGATGGTGAAAGCATTAGAATAATGACTGTATTCTCAGTTTACAGATGTAAAATAATATATTAACTTAACAGTCTATAAATTTTTACTAGACGTGTCAAGTTATAGAGATAATAAAAAAAAATCAGGTTTTTATATTTACTTACAAAGAATATTTTAATTGTCTTTCTTTTAATTATATTTACACACAACCTTTCCTTTTTATGAGCTCTCGACAGTTTTGAAAGGCGATTAACAAAAACAAATCGATCAAAAGCAAATTATGCAACCTTATATTTACTTATATTATTATAATAACTGTACAAAAGTACATTAATACACGAACTAGGTACACTTTCCTACAACAGAATAGATAAGGTAAAACGTCGCAACTTAACCTTTAGACAACAACAAAACTTTCTGATGTTCCCTTACAGATAAATAATGTAGAGTTTCATTTTAATGTCGTTATCAAAAACTACAAACTGACAGATCTGTGTGGAACAGCGCGCGGTGTAAAGCTGAACCCACATTTCGCGTCAGCGTTTCTCCGGCGTCAACGCCGCGATCGTGTTGCGTGTATGCGACGCTCACGTGACGCTTAGCTTGACAAATATTTTTAGAGATCATGCGGTGACTGAAAAACTTAGGGTGGGGAGACCCCTCACACGACGACCTAATAAGGACGGCGGGAAACCAATGGATGAGGGAGGCACAGGACCGCACAAGGTGGCAATATTTGAAGGAGGCCTATGTCCCAGCAGAGGACGTCAGTGATCATGATGATGCTGTAATTGAGCGAAAAAGCGGGCAATGTGAGGGCGGTCAAAAGAGTAAGATTGCGACACTATTGCGGCGTCGACGCCCGAGACACGCCGACGCCAAATGTGGGAAAGGCTTTATGCCCTTTATTAAAATCAACCTACATTAGCAAACGAACCAATGTTACATTTGAAATGCGCTGAGTATTCATTGCGTAACAAAACGCTTAATAATTTTCATAACATGCAACTTTTTAATAACAGGTCGATCTCGGGTCAAGCCGTGAATTCAATGATTGCGAACAACATTTTATTTGTGATTGTTCGAGCACGATGAATCGAATCCTGACTGATGATTTCACAAGGTCTGTAAAAATAGTTGCAATCTTTAGTTTTATGAGAAAACTTGACAGAAAAATCACTTGAAAAAGCGGGAATCGAACCCGAGACCTTTGCGTAGCAGTCATGTTTTAAAACCACTACGCCACAGAGGTCGTCATTTGGTCTCATTCACAAAACTTTATTGAGTCTCAAATCAAGCAAAACTTGTACTATGAGTAATCGACAACGTTTAAACAAACATACCTCTTTTTCTAAACATACATATTTTACATAGAAAAACACTCAGATCAACAACAAAATGAATATTCATTCCATTCAACGATTTGCTCTGCGTAATATAGAATAAAGAAAACAGTAAACGTATATAACTTTAAACCGACAAAACGATTCAAAGCAAAACGTTTAATTAAAGATAATAAAAGCCTAATAAACGTTTCGCATAACTACATCGTTTCGTACTTAAAACTACAAGTATATACTGACTCGTCGATTTCACGAAAACCATTAAATAGTTTGCGGTATGTATTGATTTTTATCTAAATGGATTATATGAAAACAAGCCTCGAGAGATTGCGCTCAATATAATATTATAGATTCAAATCTATGCGCGCGGTTAATCTTCATTCTAGAAACTTACGTTATCTTGTAATATGAAAAAAAAATCAGCGCTTTCTGTCAAGGATAAATATATTTTCTACTATCCATCTCAGGTCAGGTCTATGTCTGACAGTGGTTCCATGTACCCCAAGTTCCCATTACTTATTGATATCATACGCGATCTTATTCATTCCCAGCAAACCTCCTCACGTCGATAGTCCAGCAGCCAGAGGACCATTACTGTTACTATATTTAACAATTTGTACGGCACTAGTTTACTAAATAATCGTTTTTTTTATCAAACCATTTACGTTGCGGACTCAGTATACTGGGTATCAGTATCCTATCTCAACCTGATCTTGTAGTAAAATGCAACTTTACTACAAATCACAAGCGAAGAATGAAACCAAACCTCAAAGCTCATCTGGTCAGCATAAAAGCCCCATTTCCTTAATTTACAGAGAAAGCCTGCTATAAATACAGATAAATACAAATAGCCAGTAGTAAAAATTCCATGTAAGTAAACTCATAACGAAACTAATGACCATCAATCAAACGATAGACATATATTACAAGAAAGTGTATAAAATTACAAGTACACACAATAATTATGTGTTAGGCCCTGCGCAGACGACAGACTATCCGTGACGCACTTTTTAGTCTGTGAAAATAGAACCTATGCAATTATAAGCAGTAACGCACAGGACGCGCAAAAAGTCCAGCGCACAAAAGACTCAAACATATTATGCTATGTATGGCAGACTTTTTGTGCGCCGCAGACTCGATCGCACAAAAAGTGTGCCGTCTGCGCAGGGCCTAAACCATATTTACCTACGGAAATATAAACATACATTTTGCACACTCTCCCCTTTTTAAATTTTACGATCGCGTTAGTTAAAGATAATAGATATAATTATGTTTTAATAGCTACATCTTAATCTTTATAGTACATTTATGTATGACTATTAAATTTTGTTTATTACATTATTATTGGCAGGTACATGGGTATTAGTTAGTTTTAATATTTATTGTGTATTTTATTATATTTTGTTATCTTACGGAAAGTAGTATGACAGGATTCGATAGACTCTAGCGAATTGTAATATGGGAACAGAATTGTAGAATACATGGAAAAAATGTTCATATTATAATAATATTATAATATGAACATTTTTTCCGATATTATCGGAGTTAAAATGACACAAGTTGTAGTCTAGGGTTGGGTGTCCGAAATCTATTGGGAGATTTCAGATAACAAAGAAGACACTTCAGATAACAAACGATTACTCCATTTTAAACAAATAGTTTTGAATTTAAGATGGAGATTAGTGTAAGGTTATTTAAAAATGAGATATTACATTGCGACTATCTAGTACTCAAAATAGAGTATTCATCACATTAGCAATAAGAAGAAAGACATAAAATCAATAATGTAGATAAATATAACCATTCTACCTGCCATCATTATTACAAAGCCAATAAACGGACAGAGTCTAGAAACGTATGAGATAAAAGGCAATAAGATCTCTACTACACAGGAGATAAACGGCAATAAGCTTTCTACTGCGTGGGAAATAAGCTTCGCAAGCAAAATGTATAGGTATATGTTTCATGATCACTTAACTTGGTAAAATAACAGTATTAGTATATTTTACGAGCCGTCAAAGAGTTCTGAAATGGAACAAATAATGATTACCAGTAAAAGTGGGGATTTGAATAAACATGGAGAACTCAAAAGCACGGATAGCTGTATAGCAACTAAAAATTAAATTTTAATAAAATAATAGATCTAGTAGTTATAATATTTTTTTATGTACGTATAATGTGTGTAACTATATATACGAGTATTTACAAGAAAAAAATATAGTTAAATAAGTATGTTTATCCGTTATTTAGTGTTCATAGCGCAAGACTCTGCTTAGCTGAGTACCGGATAGCGTTGTGTAAATATGAGCGGAACATTATAAAATATTAATTATTAAATTTTTATAATCTCCTAAGGGTAATAAAAGTGTTATTAGTTAAACAGTGAAAACCTAAACTTTTACTTGGAAAGTAAATACAGGAATCTACGAAGGTACGCTTGGTCAACAATTAAACACGATTACATTAGATTTGTGAAGGTTTCTAACTTTTTATATGCAAAGTCCACTCTCGAGTGCGTGTGGTTTTAATTACAACAGTCTATGCCTTGTAATTGCAGAAATCTCGAGCTTCACAAAGTTGATAATGACCTTACTCTGCTTGTTAAGATTTATATGGACCTACCCCACGTATTACTTTACCTAAATAAGTAACTATAATATTGTTGTCAGTATTTTCGATGTATAAGAAAAAAAAAGTAGTTAATTAATTTACTTACAACGATCCCGTTATCTTATCAATTAAGAAATAATTATAAAGTGAGTACGAGTTCTCATATTTCTGGGCTACAACTGTGTTGCATGAACCATAAATGTAAATTTTAGTCGAATTTTACGACTTACTCTACATTTCTCGGGAGAGCTACCGTAACGGCAAGCATTATTAGTCTCTCAAAACTGAGTAATGATAAACCCATCGAACGACTAAAAAAAATATATTAGGTACTGTCCCATCCATATTTAGATATAGATGACAATTTACGAAGATTTATTTAAAACCATTATTAAAACCCTTATTAACGATCGGGTTAACCTTATAAATTTAGCAACAATGTTACTGTAAATAATGTAACATTCAGAAAATAAATATTAAATGAAGAGATTGATAGTATTTTATACGCGACAAGAATTTAATACAAAGATAACTTTAAAAAAATATTTGTTTTCATCCTTGGACTTTATTTGCGCTTTCCATAAGGTTTGATGTGTCTAAGTTTCTATATTGTTATAAAAAATAATTTAAACATAGTTATCAATTTAATTTGTGATTGAAAACTCTACACATCGCTTTGTATTCTACGAATATTATTATAGGATATTCCACGTACTTCAATGAAATTTATGATACCAGGTTGTATTATCAAAAAATAAAAAAAACTTAATGCGGCCTCACAATCCGAACACCAGAATTTATAATCCTCAGAAAACTATCACAAGAAGAACATTTGCAAACATTGATAATGTCCTATAGTAGAAAGTGCAAGTAAATTAGTTTTTAAATGCTATAAAAAGAGGCTTCGTGTTGAATGAGTAAGCAAGCACGATAGTTCCGTACTTATAAAGCAATCTAACACCGTATGACATTAGGAGCCATTTCCTTATTTCCTGTGATTACATCTTAATATTTGACTACCGGTATCGAGTACCCTTTTCTAATTACAACAAATACTTATTTTAGGTTATGTTCGACTTTTACAACAACCAGGGGATGAGAAGGGGAGATGAGATTTTTTTTAATGAAGCATTCGGTCAAGCTATTTTCTCAACAAGACTTACCCCCGGTTTCCGAATGACTGATCAAGTAAAAAACAACTAATCAAGTGTCAAAACTCTTGTCAAGTATGATTTTCAGAAACTAAAATGAAAGTTGACACGAATTTTGACACTTGATTAGTTGATTTTTACTTGATCAGTCATTCGGAAACCGGGGGTAAATTACATATAATTTTTACCTATAAAGCTTAGGTATAACTAGAAAAATCCGAAAAGAAGAAAGACAATGGAAAAAATTGGTACTCGATGCGGGACTCGAACCCGCGTCTCTGGACTATACGCGTCCAGCGCCATGACCACTAGGCCAACCGAGTAACCGTCTCGACTACCAAATTTAACCATTGCTTTATACGGCACTGGGCCGCAACTTAGAACTCAACTGTACGACGCCATCAAGCGCGCGGGTTCGAGTCCCGCATCGAGTACCAATTTTGTTTCCATTGTCTTTCTTCTTTTCGAACCGGGGGTAAGTCTAGCTGCTGATTTTGTGACTTGTAAGTATGGGTTCAGTAGGTATATATTGGGCATTCAAAAACAGTTTAACACGACTCCTCGCTCACTACGTTCGCGGTCTCGTTAAACTGTTTTTGAATGCCCAATTTGTAATATAAAATTAGAACGGATTGTCTCATGTCTCACCACAAAATTCAAATTTTAATTTAAATCAGTAATTTAAAGTTCAGAACAGATTGTCTCATGTCTCTCCACGTACTTAGATATTAGGAAAATCCCTTTCCGTGTCCAGATTGGCTCGAGGACACCTGAACTATAAGATACTGCATTTAACTTAATTTTAGAACAGATTGTCTCATGTCTCACCACAAAATTCAAATTTAAATCAGTAATTTAAAGTTCAGAACAGATTGTCTCATGTCTCTCCACGTACTCAGGTATTAGGAAAATCCCTTTCCGTGTCCAGATTGGCTCGAGGACACCTGAACTATAAGATACTGCATTTAACTTAATTTAGAACAGATTGTCTCATGTCTCACCACAAATTCAAATTTAAATCAGTAATTTAAAGTTCAGAACAGATTGTCTCATGTCTCTCCACGTACTTAGGTATTAGGAAAATCCCTTTCCGTGTCCAGATTGGCTCGAGGACACTTGAACTATAAGATACTGCATTTAACTTAATTTAGAACAGATTGTCTCATGTCTCACCACAAAATTCAAATTTAAATTTAAATCAGTAATTTAAAGTTCAGAACAGATTGTCTCATGTCTCTCCACGTACTTAGGTATTAGGAAAATCCCTTTCCGTGTCCAGATTGGCTCGAGGACACCTGAACTATAAGATACTGCATTTAACTTAATTTTAGAACAGATTGTCTCATGTCTCTCTACAAAATTCCAAATTCAAATTTTAATTTTAATCAGTATTGTAGCTTTGTATTATACTATAGCAAAATAAAGTATCATTTCATTTCATTTTATTCATTTCATTTCGTTACTTTTATTTCATTTCATTTAAGTATTTCAGTTCATTCATTTCATTTCAGTAATTCAAAGTTCAGGACAGATTGTCTCGTGTCTCTCCACGTACTTAGGTATTACGTTAACACATATACCATTTCCGTGACCTGATTGGCTCGAGAACACCTGAACTGTGTATTTGATTCTCTCGATTTTTGCTGAAAACCAGTAACTGGGCAATGGTAGTGAACCATATATTATATCAGCACGAGAGAATGATTGCTAACCAAAATGTATTTGCTTATAAGCTAACAGTGAAGTAATACCCTGCAAATTAAAAATTGATCGTATTCAATGTAAACCTATGTGATTGACACTACTTTATGTCGGGTATGTATTATCGTACTTACAAAACATAAAAATGATGACTAGGGAAACTAAGCATTTACCCGTGTAAGTTTATTGCTAAAATTGCGCAATGTAAATTGATATGGCGCAAAATGTTTTTTGTCAACAAAGTCAATTAAAAGAACTTTATAAATTTCGCAACTTAACACTAACATGTCCGTTCACATGGATTTGTTTGTGTTTGTATTAAGAAATAGTATTCTGTATGTCGAGATAAAAAACAGCATAACTGTGTCCATCCAGTTCCCCAACTGTCTACATACTATTTATTATTATCTTATTTATTTATTACCATCATACATTATTTTTACAGGGTATTCCCTGATACAATAATATAGCTACTTATATACATATTAAATACTAAGCTCCATCGCAATCGATTTAGAAGTTTTTGCCTGAAAAAGTAAGCAACATTTATAGTAAGTAGTAAGATAAGATGAGTTGTTACATTAAATAAAAATAAATATTTCTTACACATTCACACAACGCCATCTGGTCCCAAACTAAGCAGAGTTTGTACTATGGACACTAGACAACGGATAAACATACATAAAGGTTTTTTTCCTTTTTGTAAATACATACAATATTAAATATAAACATAATCATGTTCACGATTGCACGATTGAGCGGGAATCAAACCCGAGACCTCTGCGTAGCAGCCATGTTATATAACGACAACAATATTAGTATACTTATTTATTTAATACATTATTAAATAAATAAGTATTTTATAGATATATGTGGTGTGATAGTTTCCGTGTGGAGACGGGGTAAGAATACAATGTCACCACCCCATTGCATCCCATGGGTGTCGTAAAATCGACTAAGGGACTATCTGTGAATATTATCTTACGAAATAAAATGAAGGAAAACTTGAAATTAAACCTATACCAATCCGTCTGGTCAGCGTGGTATTAGTAACCCATGTATCTCTCTGTCACGGGAGGAGGTCCGTCCCTGCAGTGGAACATTAATGGGTTGTTATGGTGATTATAGATAGTTGCATAAAAAACTAAAAAATGAGCAAAGTCGCAGGCATCGGATAGTATTAGAATTAATAAAGTTATTTCGCAATACGTACCTACGTAAATGAGGCATCAGATTACTTTCTTGCAACATTACCAAAGTGCTTATACAGAATTTCGCAACATATTCGTCACATCGTACGATATTTTTGATGTTATAAATATAATAATTGTAATAATACAGTGGTCGTAAACTTAATTGTTGCATATAAAATAATGTTTGTTCTCTAGTGCGGGACTTTTAAAACATTATACAAAAAAAAAAAATGTTTTCAACCTCAGAAAAGAAAACTAAATATTGTTAATATTTTTTAAATTTATTAAATCCATTCCGCGCCACCACCTCTTACTAGCTGCAAGTACCTAGTTCTTCCCTGTGAGATAGTTCATCAGTGTTGCTGCACCCCATCGTCCGCTCGTTGATATCAATCGCAGCCGCTAGCCTGCTGCTTCTGTTCTGCTCTACACCTCGAAAATCATCTCATATAAGTAATAATGTTCGTAAGTTTTTTTACTTTATTTTATACAACATTATATTTTAATTACCTAGTTGTTTTTGATTCATAGATATAGGGTTCTGTAATCAACGAAGTGCGGGGCCTATGTTGTTCTTTATTCTGTGTACCCTTCGTAAGGGGTACCATTGAAAAAATGAAAAACCTTGTACAATTGTAATCATATTCTTTTGACACTTTTTAAATTTAGAAATAGTTTGCAAATTAATCTGTTCAGTGCTAATTTTAGTCAGGTGTAATTTGGTTGTAGATATGTAGGTATATTAACTGTTCAATTCGTATTTAATTACAGGTCGGACTCCGAGTATTCAGAATGCTATACTAAACGTACTGCCAAAGCGAGCAGGACAGCAAGGGATTCTGACTTCGAAGAGATACCCATTTCGAAAACAAAGTATGTATTTAATTTGTTTATTCACCACTTAGTAACTACTGTTTTTACTAAAGTTAGTAACTACATCTTATACTAAAGTATAACAGCGCTAGCTCGGTGTGGAGACCAGCGGTCAGCTGTGCAGAGGGTCACGGGTTTGAACCCACGTCGCGCACGTTAAGACGTATGCAACTAGAACTTAAACGCTGTGGTGATATATTTATAAGTATTATTTATCTATAATTACAGGTCTAAAAACATTGACAATAAGAAGCTTAAGCGAAAGTCGACATCGGCCAAAACTCCTGCAACCAAAAAGCACCGCCCAGGAACATCGCAAGGAGGTAAAGCGTGGGAACTGTCTGACAGTGACGAAGAGGTGAACACGACTCGTGCTCCGGTTCTGCAGTCAGCGTTGACGAGACGTGTTGCCAACGGGGTGGTGCACCGCACTGCAAACTTCGACGGTGACGTATACGTTGAAATTAAAATATTTAACACGAAGGATATTCTTCAACTAGATCCCAAGGATCGTTGGAAACGAGCGATTGTATCTCTGAAGTATCAGGGACAGTCGGACTGTCCTGAATTAGAGCCATTGAAAACGGTGATTAGAGAGTGTCGGAGCCATTTTGGTAATGAGGGCACATTTTACGCCGACAAAAAATTTTAAACTTGTTTATTTTTTATTCTCCGTCACTCTCTGATTACCTATTAGATTATCTGTCTTCATAATATGTGTCACTTTTTATATTTTTAAAACTAATATTTATTATTAAAACACGTAACATCAATCAATAAACAATTATAAGGGAATGGTGTAATTTAGATTTTTAGGTTGATAGTTTTGAGTAAGTATTAATTATTTTGCAGATTAACTTTATTTTTTCTATTTTAATTACTACTTTTATATAGCAATGGTCAAACGAACAGTATATTGTACAGATTGTAGTCTATCTATTAATAGTAGTGTATTTGCATCTCATTTACGAAGTAATATACATAAAAATAATAATTCTATTACATTAATTGCTGGCATTGATAAAATAAGCAGTGCATTTAAGAATCGCATTGTATCATACAGAGTGCACAATTTAGGAAAGACTGAAAGCGATGAAAGTATTCCGCCGACCAAATTTTTGATGAGTTTAGCCAATCGTGTGAAACAGTTACTCTCAGCACTTCAAACTACACATCATTCTATCAAAGTTAACTTTGAACTTTTTGCAGAATTCACGTTACCAAAAAATGATACTTGTGAAATAAAATCATTTGGAACGAAAAATATATTATTTTTTAAAAATTACGATTTTAATAAATTATTTTCATACGCAGTTAACAGTATTACAACAAAGATCGATGAATTTGAAGAAAAAGATAGTGGCTGGGCTTTTCTACGAAATTTATACTTAGAAGTCAATATTAATAAATATAATCCTTTAAGAGCTTCACGATTTATTGAATTGCCTAAATGGATCAAATCTAAACACGCATGTATAAATATACAAAATAACGATGCGTTCTGTTTTTTATGGAGTATCGTAGCAGCATTATTTCCCGCTAAACACAATGCTCATAGAACTTCTTCATATCCTCATTTTGAAAATATACTAAACACTCAGGAGATGACATTTCCAGTAGAATTTTCAGACATTAAAATATTTGAAAAAAATAACAAAAATATAAGTGTTAATGTCTATGCTCTTGGTAATAAAGCAAGCATTGTTGGACCCTTATACAAAACAGACTTTAGAAAAAAACATCATGTAAATTTGTTAATAATAGAAAAAAATGACTCAAGTCATTATTGTTTAATAAAACATATGAGTAGATTGCTTAGAAGTCAGCTTACAAAACATCATGATAAGATATATTTTTGTGACGAGTGTATGATATTTTTTCATGACGAAGATAAATTAAGTAGTCATATTTGTGGTGGTATTAGAACTGTTCTACCAGACCCAGGCGCTGTAATCCAATTTAAGCATTACGAAAGAATGCAGGATATGCCTTTCGTCATCTATGCTGATTTTGAATCTTTATTACAACCCACATCGAATAATGCTCAAATTAATTTCAAATATACAACTGTATTACAAAAACATTTACCAGCCGCGTTTGGTTATTATATTGTGTGCTCTTATGATAGTTCTCTCAACAGATATGTAACATACCGTGGTCAAGATTGTGTTGAATTATTTATAAAATATTTGCATGAAGATGTTACTAAAATATATAATATTTTAAAAAAATCTGTTCCTATGATTAAGTTATCTAGGGAAGAGCAAAATATTGTTGACACCTCGAAAAACTGTTATATTTGTGATAGATTACTGTTCGATGACCGTGTAAAAGACCATTGCCACCTAACGGGGCGTTTTCGCGGGGTTTGCCATAATTTCTGCAATATTCAATTTCAATTACCGAAATTTGTTCCCATATTTTTCCATAATCTATCAGGATATGACAGCCACTTATTTATACGACAGTTAGGAGAAACACCAGGCAGAATCAAAGTTATATCAAAAAATAAGGAAAATTATGTGACATTTACAAAATTTTTCGAGGTAGGTCATCAAGAATATATACCAGTTCGTTTTGTTGATTCTTTTAAATTTCTATGCACTAGCTTGGAAAAATTATCTGAAAATCTAAATAGGGAAGATTTTATTCACTTATCTTACTTTTATCCTAAAAATGATCATATTGATTTATTAAGGCGCAAAGGAGTATATCCTTATGAATACATGAGAAATTGGAATAGTTACAACGAGGATCGATTACCACCTAGACATAGCTTTTATAATACATTAACTGATAACATTATCTCTGAGTCAGAATATTTACATGCACAACGTATCTGGAAAGCATTTCACATAAAAAATTTAGGAGAATATACAGATCTTTATCTTAAAACTGATGTCATTTTATTAACAGATATTTTTGAAAATTTCCGCCGCACATGCAAAATTAATTATAGATTAGATCCTGCATTTTATGTAACTGCTCCTAGCTTAAGTTTTGACGCAATGTTACTTAAAACGAAAGTACAATTACAACTTATAGACGACTTGGAGATAATACGCATGATTCAAAGTGGCATTCGTGGTGGCGTATGCCTTTGCTCTAATAGGTACTCTAAAGCAAATAACAAGTATCTACCAAATTATAATTCATCAATCCCTGATAATTATTTATTGTATATTGATTGTAATAATTTGTATGGTTTTGCAATGTGTTCATATTTACCTTATTCTGATTTCAAATTGATTACTCAAGCTGAAATAGAAAAGCTAAATATTTTTAAGATTCCTCATAACTCTGAGTATGGTTATATTTTAGAAGTAGACTTAATGTATCCAGAAAATTTACATGAATCTCACAACGATCTACCCTTTTGTCCAGAAAAATTTGCGCCTTGTGGTTCTAAAAATCCAAAATTAATTCCAAATTTATATGATAAATTTAGATATGTAATTCATTATGTTCACTTACAAACGTGCTTACGACATGGTTTGCAATTAAAAAAAGTTCATAGAGTAATTAAATTCAAACAACAACCCTTTTTGAAGGAGTACATAGATTTAAATACAAAATTACGTCAGAAAGCTAAGTCTACGTTTGAACAGGATTTCTTTAAATTATTGAATAACAGTATTTTTGGAAAAACATTGGAAAACACTGAAAACAGACTCAATGTTCATTTAGTGAATCAGTGGACTGATACTAGAAATAAAACTAAAAAGTATTACACTGCTGAACAATTAATATCACGATTAAATTATCAAAGTTCCACTATTTTTACGGAAAACTTTGTAGCTATTCAAATGAAATCAGAATTAGTGGTTCTAGATAAACCCATTTATATAGGGTTCACTGTTCTAGAAATAGCTAAAAATCATATGTATGATTTTCATTATTCTATCATGAAACCGTTCTATGGGTCTAGATTAAAACTATGTTATACTGATACTGATAGTTTGTTATATTCTATAGAAACATTAGATGTCTATAAAGATATTAAGTACAATTTTATATCTTACTTCGACACCAGCAACTATAAGGAACATAATGAATATAATATTATTCGTCAAAACAACAAGATACCTGGTCTATTTAAAGATGAGCTAGGAGGGCAAATTATGGTTGAGTTTGTAGGATTGAGATCTAAACTATACTGTGTAAAAACTCAAGGTAAAGAACTAAAAAAGGCAAAAGGAGTTGTGAGATCTGTTATAAATAAAATTGATTTTAATGATTATAGCAAAGTATTGATGCATAATATATCTTTGCGAAAAAAGAATGTTATATTCCGATCTTTGAAACACGAAATATTTACTCAAGTTGTAAACAAAATTGCTTTATCTTCCAATGATGACAAACGTATTGTACTAAAAGATAATATATCTACATTGTCATGGGGACATAAGTCATTTTTGTACTAATTTTACTGAGTGTTATAATAATTGTTGGCAGTAAATATACTATGATACCTTAAAGTTTTATATAATTAAATAATAAGAATATATTGTACTTATTAGAATATAATTATAAGAAGAATATTGTATTAGAAAAAGTGAAAGTGAAATAAAAACATTTGTAATATAAATGTGTTTGTATTATTTTGATATACCTAATAATAAACAATTATCCTTATTACTTATTGAATTTCAATGTTTTCCTCCTACCTAGCGGTCGTAAACGCGACAGCTGAGAACGAGGTTGCGGGTTCGAGTCCCACATAGATAACTATTTGTGCGATCCACAAACAGTTGTTCTGGATGTACTTTGTTTCCGTCAATTATATGCTTGTAAAGTCCCCCAGCGGCACAAGGTTTGTTCCTTACTACGTGAGTTGTCTTTTAAAAATAAATAAAATTGAAGTGAGCGAAGTCATGAGCAAACGCTTGTAAATTTCAAATAGAATGAATGTAACATGATCCTAACCAGGTGTTTGGTCATTATGGAAATGCTGATGTTACAAAAATTATATACTATGTTTGCTCCCAACAATACTTGATAATTATATAATTAATAATATAATTTATCTATTATTTTCATTGAATTAAACGTGAAGACACCAAACAATAAATTAAAGATAGCAAAACATTGTGTTTGTATCAATTCGGGTCAGTAATTCCTAAACCTAATAAATGCAAACAAACAATCACATCTTTACTCTTTATATATAGTTGTTAAATTTGCTGACTTGAAATATATTATATGTTACTTGCCAAACACACATTCTATTTCATTATTTAAATAATTATCGCAGTAAATAGATTACTGATTTGTTTACATAATTTAATATAATATAATTAAATCTAAATCATCATGTCAATGGTAAGTAAACTTCATGTACTTCTATATTATTATAATATACATTTAATGTATTTTATTTCATATCATAAATAACTTTAATTTGTTTCAGAACTCTGATACCGAGATTTTGTTCTCTCAATACGCTCAGGATCCATATGAGGATTATAACCAAATGATCAAGGAGACTGAGCACTGTAAAGAAGCTGCAGAGCAAATTCCAAAACGTCGTTGTCTCTCTCTGCGTCGTCGAGCAGCAAAAAGAAAAGCAGTGTCAAAATCCTTCGTCATGAGTCGTCTGCAGCAACGAGCAATAAAATTAATAAAAATTTCTGTGATAGACCTCAACAATAGTGATAACACATGTGACAGTGAAAGTGAAAATATAATATTAAACGCACAATATATAGTAAAAGACTCTATGGACAGTGTTATGGACGAAACTGAAGCGTTAGTTAGGAAAATATCTAAGACTCTGGTTGAAAGTGATTATTAAAAAGTTTAGCAGTACTAGTATTGTTAAAATGTTATGTATAACTAATTAATAAGTATAGTATTATAGTATAGTAATTTGTTAAAGATATTAAGAAAAATATTTAACTGGGTAATAAATAAAATAATTATAAATACTTTGTTATTTTCATTTGGTTTCAATGGTTTTGGTTTTGGTTAGGTATTTGAAATAATAATAATAATAGTTGAGTTTAAAAATACTCTTTATTAAAGTAATACTAAAATAAATTTACATTATTTTCTAAACACCATTTTTTAATACATAAAACATTCCTTAATGCACAATATTTATTATGAAAAATACAATTAAACAAAAAATTATCTTTACAATAAAGATCATTAAGACTTTTTAAGTTAGGTACACTACTTTCACAATTACTTATGTCTCTAACACTTATATTGTCACATAACTCTTGAACCCACTTCACCTTCTCACATCCTTTAACATAAACATTTTTCTTTTTTAAATACAATTTAATAATTCTATGGAATTCCCTATAGTCGATATAACCTTCACTCCACCTATAACCTCTATTCTTTTCTATCCACCAAATGTGTCTTCTTTCTTCAACATTTAGTGAATAGAAGGGGTAGGGGGGTTTTATTAAAAATATGTGAGTATGTTCTACCGTTGCTATAGCCACTTCTTTTACAATAAAGTCATTATTTTTATTTTTAAATCCTTGAAGATCTAATATTATAGTATTTGAATTCATGATACTTTTTTTACAGTATTGCTTAATGGTTTATACTCGATTATGCAATCGTTTAATATTAAACAGTATGCAGAAGTTTGATCTGGTATGTCCGAATCACTTTCAATTTCCACTCTCACATCCACAACAGGACCGCCTTTGAGATTATCTGCTTGTCTTGAACAGTCGATAACAAATAGTGGTGCTAAGTCTTTAAATTGTTTTTCACTTAATAAAGGCTCTGAACGACGTCCGTAATACGACTGCTGAAATCTGGTGTACTGCTCGTATAATAAAGCTATTCTATTATTAGCAAAGTTCACGTTTAGATTTTCATAAGGGAAATAAGTTGAATTGAGATACACCCTTACATCACGTATGTAGCAATGATCAAACTGAGACATGTCAGCACTTGCATTGTTCTTTCTGTTTGTTTGCAAACCAATAATGACATATCTAGGTTTCTCAATTTGCGAAGAAGTTTTAATAGACCAAGTGTGCTTTGTACTTGTAGGTAAAGCAGGATATTCATACAGGTCCCAATTTCTAAAAACCATCTGCAGGGCTCGATCTTTTTCTAACATTTTTAATAAACAAATTTTTTCTCTATCCGATACTTTAACATGCGGTACACGCCATATAATTTTATTTATTAAAACATCTTCAATAATTTCCCCGGTATTGAGTTTTAAAGCATTAAGATTAGTATTGCTTCGTAATAATATTAGTTCATGTCTACTATTTAACACAACTTTTTTAAAGTCTTCTGCAAATCCAAGGATATTACAAAGAGGGATAGAAGCACAGAAACTACCCCCGTGAATGTTTTTTATACCATCAATGTTCCAACCCCATGCATTAGATATCTTTGACTCACTCTCGTTCATTGATATTAACGATTTCATCGTAGTAGTTACACCTGCATTTTTTATTTTATCAATTTCCACTCCATTTAACTCATACCTAATTTCTTGGAAGAGGTAGAGTAACGCATTATTTGTGAAATGAACTATGTTAGTCTTTTCTTTAGGGTCCAATTTTTTAACGATAACACTTCCTTCCAAATACAAGGTGCTAGCTGAAGGCAGTATATATAGATCCTGTTGGTTAATAGGTATACGGATTTCATCGTTTCTATTGAAACTTGTTACGTATGGTCTGTAAGAATGAAATTCGATTCCTTCAACAGTGTTGTCGTAAGTAGGGGTGCTTGAAACATCTAAGATATTCATTTTAGTAACCCAATTGCTTTAAGAAATGTCTTATTTTCTTTTGTTAATTTTTTTTTCTTTAAATGACTTCTATTTTGTATGATAGCTTGTGTATGACTGATATTTTTAGTTTGTGAGTCGATATATTTATTGTAGTCAATCATTTTTTCTTCTAAGATGTAAATATAATTGAATTTCTTCACCACGTAGATTTATTAAACGATTGTTTATATCTAATAATCTTATATGTATACAGCTTATGTTATTTTGGTTAATTGGAAAATAAATTACGTTTTTCGGGATTTCTATTATTCGATAACCAGGTGGAACGTTCAGTGCAAATTCGTGTACAATGTGACTAGGTTGACCATTTATGTATGATCCGCTCACAATATCACATTCAATCCTGATCACGGTTGTGGGTATAATGTTGACAGGGTGCTCTGATACATGCCATTTATTTGATTTCAATATCTCATTATTGAACCCTAATAAACTTTTAAATGTATCTTCTTTACTAAAATTAATATTTTTCGTACATAATATAGTAGTTTTTAGTGTATTGTTGTTGCACTGTAGTTTGATTGTAGCATCATTTATCTTAGACTTTAAATAATCCTCAATATCTTGCAATTCATAGGTGCCTTCAGGTATTTCAATAACTTCGTCAGAACCATAGTAAAACTTATTATTTCTTTTATCAATGTTTGGAATAGAATTAAAAGTGGAAAAATGCAGCAAAGCACATTCATATTGTCCATTTAATTGTAAACTATTAGAATAGTACGTAGATAAATCTGATGAATTTCCAGTTATCGATAAAGTGAGCGACATCTTGCAAATGAATCAAATGAAACAGTAAACATAATATTTATATCATTTATTAAAAAAATTCCTTAAATATTCTAGACATAAATGACCACAATTTACTGTATTGAATTTTTGATATCTTGTATAGTTATAAAAAACTTTACAACCTTTAAAATACTGCATCAGTTGCAATGGAGGTTTTAAATCACCAAAGCTATCAAAATATTCACAACAATTATTTACTTTAACATACGCTACCCAATGCGTTCCATCATTTTTTGAATCGTCTAAGTTAACGATAGCACATTCAATCCTTTTAGGTTTTCTTGGCAATTGATCTTTCATGTAGACCCCACGAAAGTGAGGGATATTATGCGCATACTTCTTAATATCTAAATCAGTTAACGGACGATTAGGTAGCTTATTCAGTTTTTTGCATAGTCTATATACAAGCCACTACCTTTTTTATGCGGTTTAATGTATAAACCTTTGCCTAATGCCATAGTCTCCATTGTCTTATTATGTCGTTTGGTTTCTTGTAATTCCTTTTGAACTGCTTTGTAATCGTTAACAGTTTTTGCAATACCTGCAGCTCCGCCAGCTAAAGTTCCTAATGCTGATAAACCAGCAAAAATTGGAATTAAAGGTAGAATTCCCCCAGTTTTTGGTAATGGTATAACTCGAGGTATTCGTATCTTTGGGATACATGGAAATAGTTTCTTTGCGGCTGAGTAGGCAATGTTTATTAAAGTTTTATTATTCTTGGGTTTCAATTTCTTAATTATGTAGATTTTATTTTTGTTATAAAATTATTGAACGTTTTAACACCTGCACCAGATTTTAATTTAGCTTTCATAACTTTGCTCACCAACCATGAGCTGAGCTTTTCTCCTTTTCCCGAGTCCTTTGATTTAAGTCTTTGTTTAGCCATATCTAATAGTTTTAAATCAGCTTTGTGACGATTAGGTAAGTCTTTATAGTTATCGTATGCAATATCGTGTTGCATACAAGCTTCATCTAGTTTATTTATGCCTCGATCACCTCGCAATAATCTTTGTTGAAGTTTTGTTCCTGGCCCACAATAGTTATAACCAGGCAAGTGAAGTTCAAACGGTAGACTATCAATAAGAGTGTTAACTAGCCCACCTCCTTGCATTGCTCAAAGTAAAGTGAATAAAATCAAGCAAAGATTAATATCTTATAATTTTTTACTTTAATCCGTTACTGCAGTTTCATCAATCCAACTGTTTTCTTCGTTGCTTAATCCCAACCATTTTACGAATAATTTCTTTCCTTTCCTTTTCAATACCTTTTCAATCAAATAAACACCAGGATTTTGAGATTTTTGAAGTTCTTGTTCATAAAAGGTACCTAATATTGGTTGTTTTCGCTGATCTTCAATATTATATGTTGTTGGTATCGTGTTATTGGTGTTTTTTATAGTAAATAACTCAGTAGACCAATTAGGAGTATAACCTTTTTCAAAGATATGTTTGTATTTACTAATGCGTACATTATCACCAACTTTAAATTTAGGTTTAGAGTGAACAGATAAATGTTTATGTGTTTTATTAATGTTATCTGTTATTAATAACTCATTCAATTTATTTACATCACAAGGTTTACATTGAATAGTGCGATGTTTTGTATTGTTATATGTATTTAATATATTTGTTAGTACAAATCCTAACCACCTATAGTTTCCATTTAAACTAAAACATTTATATAATTTATTTTTAAAGGTTTTTATTAGTCTCTCTACGATCGATGCTTTCTTGGTAGAAAATGTTGAATAGTGATTAATATTATACCTCTTCATAAGACTTTTGAAAGCTGTGTTATAAAACTCCTTTCCAAAATCAGTTTGTAAATTGTTTGGTTTGCGAGGGCTACTACCTAATATTTTATCAAAAGCATGTGTAACATCAACTTTACTTTTAGATTTCAATGGTTCAGCCCAAGCGTATAATTAATATAAAATATAATTATATCCTTTATTACTTTTTCTCAAAGACTGCATATCTATCAGATCAGCTTGCCATAAATCATCGATTCCTTTCAATATTACAGGTCGTCGAAGAAAGTTTTTTCGTGCTGCTTTGTGTATTTCATTAACAATTTGTTGCTTTGTCATTATGATTTTATTGATTGAATTAACTTGTCCACAATGGTTTTTGTATAAAATTTGTCTTCTAAATGAAGCAAAGTATTTGTAAACTTTGTATTTAAAATACTTTGAACGTGTAGCGATTTATTAATTTCTTGTATAATTTCTGCTTTAATTTTATCTACGTATTCCTTATTTACCACATCATCAGCTTCCTCAGGCAGTCTAATTCCTCTTAGTCGTGATGTTTTCAAATCAAAGTCACCATTTTCAGATTTAAATAAAGTGTTATTATTAATCTCGAACAACTCTGATAAACGCATTCGTTTATGAATATAATGACCGAATTTGTCTACATTCATGCTTAAAGTGTGTTGTATTGCAAGGTTGAAAATAAAATGAACTGAATATTTTTGAAATCAATTATTTATTGATAATTTTATCCCTCCGGCGCCAGGGGTCTACTTCTCAAACTGTCTATTTCTCATTTTGACTACTTTTCGTGGAGACAACTTCGCAAATCGCCTACTTATCAAACAGTCTATTTCGCATTCCGCCTACTCTCAAAGAGACCACTTCGCAAACTGCCTACTTGTCAAAGAACGAACTAAGTACTGATAAATAGAAAATTGTTCGTTACGTTTTGTATTATATTATTTTTATTAACCAAACAAACTTAAAATGAAATTAAACTTAAATTGTAATGTAATAACAAAGAAAAACTTAAAAACACTAATAAACCTTCAATCGCATGCAAACAAAGAAAAACTTAAAAACACTAATTAAATTTTAATCGCATATAAACAGTTTTTTGTAAATATTCTATAATTGTTATTTCGGTAGCTTCTAATTGGCACACGTGTTTTTCTAATTTTTGATCAAATTGTATATCACAGTTCTTGCGGTTTTATTTCAAAGGGTGGTACAAACATCTTTGAATTTCAAAATTGAAATGTTTTCCCTCTTTGCGCAGTTTATGAACAAATGAGAAGAAAGTTGGCTTTTTAGGTATCCTGGCATTTAGACGCCTATGTCAACCTTCTAGAACATTTGTTGTACGATGCAATTGGTGTGCACAACTCAGGATCTCCGCAGAAACTTTTCTCAGCCACTGGGATTCAAAGTAAATTTTGAACTCCATAATCGGATTAGTAAGCTCTGGGACATTATTCAAAATAACCCTCCACCCTTCTTCGATTAAATGTGACGGCAATAAAGGCAAGTGTGTGGTCCATCTTACCATTTTTCGTCCACCATGGCCTTGTATTTTTAATTGCTTATACTTTCTCCAAATGGCTTTTTGAAAATGATAGTAGCATCCTGTTACCTTACATTGTGGATAAACAGTCTGCACAGCGTTTATAACCGCACTTTCAAAATCACATTTGAAATCTGTCATCTCAACCTTTAATTTTTCTTTTAGGATCTCAAAAAAGCGTGTATATGTTATTTCACTTTTGTTAGGTAACATCGCATAAATAATTGGTTTCACGTTAACACTTTCAATCGTGGAACCCAAATCAAAATGGATAGTGTATAATTGATAGAACGGTGACGGTACACAACGGAACGTGACATCACCATAAAATCTGCCAGGTTTTCCCTTTATCTGTTTTTTCGCCAAGGGTGTAGAGAAAACTAATTTTTTTTCTATATCACCGTCTTCACAAATTAAAAAATTCTTCGCCAAACCGCTAGGAACGTAAACTTCCTGGATGTTTGAAAATATTAAACGATCGGTATTTAGAAATTTTTTTCTGGCTCTATATAACGTATCTTTTACTGACAAAAATGATGGAACACAGCAATCAAGTTTTAAATGTTCAATGTTACTTTCATAAATTTTTTGGATTGGATCAAAATAATCACAGACATCGCTTTTTGTTTTTTCTATAGCCAATAGAATTCTGTTTCTGTTTAGATCGGGAGAACACGTATGAGGGTTCTTGTCGCTTGATCTGAGGACTTTAGTTTTGGATTGGTCTAATGTAATGGTACTACTGCAGCAACTACGATTGGCACAGCGCCACAGTGTACTGCCAGACTTGTTTGTTTTTTCAAAATTGTACCTGTAGCCTTCTTGTAACAAGGAAAGACGACCGACTTGGTTCTTAGTAAATTGCAAATCCATTACGTACACAGTAAAAATACTATTCCCTTTTAATAAACTAACGCACTGAATACACAATGACATTGATATGACATTATTTCATCTTATTTGTCATTAAAGGAAAATAAATGAAGGATATATCAAAAATAAAGTGGCCAGTAATTTCCTCTAGCAAGGAGGTAACGAATGTGCATTCTATTGCTATTATGTTATTAACTGTCCGAAGATGACATTAAAGAAAAAAGTAGTCAGTTTGCGAAGTAGTTCAATTGAAAAGTAGGCGGAATGCGAAACAGGCTGTTTGCTAAGTAGGCAGTTAGCGAAGTAGTCAAACAGAGAAGTGGGTAATGATGCGAAATAGACAGTTTGAGAAGTAGACCCCTGGCGCCGGAGGGAATTTTATTTTCACGTAATTCCTCAATGATTGATATAATTTCATTATCTAAACCTGTGTTACCAGCATCTCGAGAAGCTATTAACAACTTCAATCTATCCACTAATTCATTTGGATCATCCCAATATATAAAATCTACATTTTTTTTCCACATTTTTTTCAATGACAATCCTTTACCTTTTAATGGTTTGTCTCTAATTGTATTTTGTAGTGAGAAAAGTGGTTTAATAACTTGTAAATATTTTTGTCCTTTATTACTTTTTATTGGTTTATTTGGTTGGAAGTCTCTACGATGTGCGTTTGTATCGAGCAGCATCGCCTTATAATCCTGCATGTCACTCTCAGTAACTATTCTTAAATCTACATCTTTTTTTAATAACAATTGCTTCAAACCAGGAGTACTTCGATATTTACGATTAGCTACTATTATAAATTCTTCGCCTACTATTATGTTAGCTGACCCTAACATAAATTTCCCTTGATCTTCTCGAACACCAAACGGGATGTCGCGCAGTGCTTCAGATGATAACGACCAAGATGATGTTTCATGTTCCTTGTTATTATCAATCAATGATTGAAAAGAACTATCACTGTCACTATCAGATTCAACACTATCAGCTTCACTTTTCGTATTTTCATTCAATAAAGTTCTTTTAGGATCGTTAATTTGATTATTACTGTTGGAGAGCAGGTTAAGAGATTCTGTAACAGGCTTAAAAACTGTTTCCAGAGCTTGTTTATTGTTCATCTCAGCATCTCTCATGTTTCGTACTTTTTTCTTTACAGCTTCTGCAGCATCGACAATTTGTCTTTTTAATGATTTATCCATGTTTCATATCGATTGAAAGTCGGATGAAGAATAATGATAATACGAACATATCAACCTTAAATATTCAGTCTTTGTAAATTATTATTTTAATCAAACATTACAAAGGTATCAAATTTACTTCTGTAACACCCATTATTTTTGGAGCAATCCTTATTAATTACAACATAGTTAAAGGGTTCATTCCATATCTTGGAACACATTTCACGGAATTCAAGCCAAGTCATGTCTGTGTTAACATGCTCTTCATAAACATGCTTCAAATTAATTTCATCTTGTTTAAAAAGTATAATTAAATTTGCATTATCTCTTATTAACTGCTTAGGAATTTTACTGTATGTTTGGTTCAGATAAAAACTATCGATGTATTTATGTCTACCCATTGCAAAGTAATCACGCATGTTGTTTTGGTTTTCACAAGCAACGTCATCAAATATAATCACTGAATTGGATTTCGCATCCTGAACTCTTAAAACTTCCTCATGTCCTTGATATTTTTGAAACGTAATATCCGGCACACGTTGCAAAACTTTTTCTAAAAACATATATTTAGGTTGGTACAAAGTCTTTGAGTACACATAAACGTTTTGAAATTTTAAACCGTTTTCGTGTATCAGAAGACCAATCAATAAATTTGTTTTACCACAATTAGATGGTCCGCAAATGATACATCTTAATGAGTTAGGTAATAATTCTCCATGACGGGAAACAGTTCTAGAAACGTCTTCACAGATTGTGTTTACCTGTAATGTTTGCGGTTGTTTCACAAACTTCATGATTAGCCCCTGATATGGTTTGATAAACAATGAGCTAATGTATTAATTACATTTTAATATATAATGTTGTCACCTAAGCTTGCACGCATGTATTTTTTTTTTTTTTTTTAAATATTGGGCATTCAAGAACAGTTTAACGAGACCGCGAACGTAGTGAGCGAGGAGTCGTGTTAAACTGTTTTTGAATGCCCAATATATACCTACTGGGTTCGAATTTTACGGAAATATTTTCCGTTATATTTTTATTTTCGTTAAACAAATGTTACCCCAAAAAAGAGGAATGATAAATGATTTTTGAACAAGACAAGTACCGTGAAAGTCGACTTTTACTACATGTATACGAAAAATGTGTTAATAACATTAAGTTCACTCCACACACCACAATAAAAAAACACTTCACCACATGGCAAGTTACATAAACAGTTAGTGTTGCACTCTATCAAATAAAAATCTAAGGTTAAAGGCCACCTTTTGTTCACTCGTACCTACACTAAAAAACTAATTCAATCAAACCGAGAGCCATGTACTTGTGAACATTCGATTCAACAACAGATATCATTCAAGCAAAAACATTAACACCTCCCGGTGTTTTAAATAATCACAACATAAATATCAGTGCGTCCGTATTTCATTATTACTTTCAATTTTACCACTCAATTTTAAGAAATACTAGCTGACCCGTGCCCACTTCGTTAGGCCGCGAAAAAACGCGTCACTTTTTTAAACATGTTTAATTACTGCTCCACTCCTATTAGCCATAGCGTGATACTATATAGCCTATGACACACCCCGATAAATGGACTATTCAACACAGAAATATTTTTTTAAATCGTTTCAGTAGATCCAGAGATTACCCGCTACAACGTCATAAACACACAAACACACAAACTTTACCTTTTTATAATATTAGTACATAATACTCGTAGATAAGCCCGAGGCATAAGTGTATTTGTAGAAGCTACAAGAGCATTTTGGTAGATTTCGTTTGATGACATATAAAGATAAGTTGGTGAGGTAGAACTAGAATGTTTTCGGATTCCAGTAACACACACACCTCTCACTTCAGTATTGACGTGGAGTTTCGCCTTGCAGATTTAAGTCTCACCTGGAGAATTTTGAACTTTTTACATGCTATGGTAGGTATATGGTTGGCAAGGCATCTGCCATTCTTTTCCTGTTAGTATGAGCTGTCTTTTCATAAAAGGCATTTACCAGTCAGAATTATCATAAAAGCCCATTAATGTCCCACTGCAGGGACATTAATGGGGAATACTTGGCCTACTAATACCACGCTGGCCAGACGGATTGGTATAGGGTTTAATTTCAAGTTTTCCTTCTTTTTATTTGGTAAAGATAATACTCACGGATAGTCTCTTAGTCGGTTTTTACGACACCCATGGGATAAGATGGGGTGGTTCCATCACCACACGAAGAGTCACACTACAGTCAGGCCACAGTCAGAATTGATTTTCTCATAATAATTTGAATGTGGACAATATGCCATTGTCAAAGGATTTTGTACATAACGGTAAGAGCAGTTTCAAAATACTCATTCTCTGCTAAACCCTTAATGTTCATCATTAAATCTAGTCTAATATGAAAATAATAGTTTACCTATTGTGTTATTAAGTACTAATGAAAACTTGGTTCAAATTATCTATCAGCCTATATCATTCGAGATTCATTAAATAGTAGCGATACTATTCATCAGACGTAACATTGATTGACGACCTAAAGGTCGGAACTACTATCGTAACTTCATCAATATACAAGTACCTACTGTAGAAATTCGTATAATATCAATTATGATACTAATGATTTTAAAGTACCATTTCGAGGTTTTTTCATAAGCACTTAATTAAAAACAAAATCCATAGTCGAGGAGTGACCATAATTATAAAATGCAATTTTGTTTACTTGGTTGAGTCAGTAATAATAATAACATATTATATTGCAGATTTTTAGATTAAAACCAATCAATTAAACAAATTTTGATGAAATAACAAACAAAAAGGTAATTTTTAGACCTTTTATAATAAGATATAAAAAATTACTCAACCTAAACTTGATCTATTTATTAATTACTCCCGAGTGTAAAATTACTTTTAAATTCTACCTCAGAGGGAAAACAACCAAGAACATATCAATACAAAAAACGGACTTGTGAATAAAAATGCTAGCAGTGAGAAAGTAAATAATTGTCCTACTATTAAATAGTTAAGCACTAGCCCACGTAAGCACGACCGCATTGGGAGCGTGTGAGAATTTCAAGCAATTCGTGTGGAAGGACGACCCGTCAATGATACAGTACATCGATACAACTACATTAAATTAACGACCTCTGTGCCGTAGTGGTTAGGACATGACTATTACAAAGATGTCTTGGGTTATGAGGTCTGTATTATCATCTCTAGTGTAACAATCGTAAGAATTATCTTAGTTAGTTGAAGATTGTTAGAAGCATGCGATTTAGAATTTTCCTGAATGTGAAATAGAAAATTTATGGAATAGCGTAAACTAAAGCCCACAACATCGCTCGATCACCGCCTCTTCATCAGTTCTTCTTGCCCAAGCAGGAAGCTCAACATACCTCCAATACACAAAAATGTCAAAACAAAATAACACAATAAATAAACAAAGATGTTATTTCCCAAGAATATTAAATAGCTTTCCAAAATATTCAATATTTATTATTAAATTAAATAAACAAAAATATGACATTAAATAAGTCAGTAGAACAGTTAGCTATTATTTATGTTACCATATTAAAATAGAAATCGATGGTAAATTTTAAACCAATAAAATAATGCTGGCACTAATTAATCGATATTTTATTATAGGTATTCGATAATAATTAACAATCGAAACATTTTCCTCTCGGTCCCTCGGAATGTGATATAATCGGACGAAATATTTCTTATTACAATATCAGTGTTCCGGATATTTAGTTTTTTTTAATCGCATTCTCGATGCAGAGGCCCTACTTTCGAATGTATCCGTGAAACGCGACACAATAGAAGATCGTGAGCGAGACTCGCGCGCCAACACGCGGTGCGTCCAAATGTTTACTCGATTAGATAACATCGATAAGATGCTATTGCTTACGTTCAATTGATTGTAATCGATTAAACAATTGACGAAATATAAATAAGTGTAGCAGTAGCTAAATGAATGAGATACATTAAGGTTGACTATTCGGCTACAACATGTACATTATTGTTATGTAACATTGTTCACACATTCACGCAACGCATTATAGGCCCTAAATAAAACTGTTGTTTTATAGGTACTATTGGGGAACTAAAACGTTACGCGTACCTAGTCTGTACTGTAATAGCCAGTAACAGAAATAGTTATTTTCTTCTATTTATTAATCTATGCTATTTTTCCTGTTAGTCTTATTTTACGCTACCTTAAGGGATCATTATTTTTGTCAAAGCACAAAAATTGTATGGAATTAGAAAAAAATAATGATCGGATAATGATGAGCCGTAAAATTTCAAGATTTACTAGAATTCCCGCAAGGCCAATCATGGCCGTAGGTTATCTGTCATCTATCGAAGTCCTGTCGCATTGACACAGTCGTGGTTAAAAGTGTGAAAAATAAACCTAAATCAGAATTATTCGCCATAGAATTATCCATTAATTTTAAATTAACAACTACAATAAACCTTCCAACCTGTCATTTAATTTATCCTTTCTACACCATTCAAATATAATCGTAAACAATTACAACACCTAATACCAAAGCAATCACACCTCGATACTCCACAATCGTCGCTACCCGTAAACATGTCAAACAAGAGCTAGCCATTACGAGGCACTCTAAACGCGTACAACTGTTTGTACTATCCAATACATTTCGCTATCACGCTCGTAATGGATACCATCACAGTCTATCACGAATCTAAAGCACGACCAGTGCAGCCGTGGACATCATAAGATAACTCTTTCGTTACTGGCTGTTAACTGCACATTTAGTTTTAAAAAGTTATCTAGAGAGTATAAAAGGTTGTCTATGTAGTCTTATAATACCCTGCTTATACAGATTGGACATAAATTTACTAAAAAGAAACAAGACAATTTATCGAAAAATACTCATCCTTTTAAAAGATAATTATGACCATTTCAATTGTCAATCGTTTTAACCTTTATAACTCTTAAGCTATTTTGGTGTTTTCTTTTTTTAAATAAGTCATCACCTGCACTTAGAATAAGTATTATGACCTGTACCGTTGAGAACTTTAACCCTCACAAATAATACCAATTTTAATCTTTTGTGGATCACACAAACAATTAATTTAGCTCGAGATTCGATCCTGCGACCTAGTGCATGGTGGCTGCCTACCGATAACTCGATACAGAAGCATTTCATTTGTTATAAAATTTTATGTAACTGATAACTATTTTTAATGTACTTAGTATGTCAACAAAAAAATAGAACTATGATTACTTGTGTTCATGAAATTGAATATTTTCACTTTCTATTTTTTATTACGTAAAAAATCTGTCTTACTTTTTATCTGTTACATATTACCTAACTCCGAAAGTAATGGAGTAAGTATTCAAGAAGTCATACTATTCGACTAAATCCGAAATGAGGATATCCCAGGCAGCAACAAAATACTATACTTGCAAAGTTATTATAGTCCAGTCAAAATAGATATCCAGTTTGCATTAATTCCCAACAAGCTGGATTTTGTGCAGGCCTTGAATACGTCATTACAAATGATATGTCGAAAGTCCCCATCGATCCCGCTTGTGCGTTGTTTTTTATTCGAGGTCAAAGGTCACAAATTTGCGTTTTTTGCGTATATCTTTGAAACAACGAGAGCTATCGAAAAATAGTTTAGACAAAGTTTGTAGATCGTAAAATTGTCTACAAAAAATACCTGAACACTTTTCTCCTACAAAGCATCGCTTTCAAGATATCGTGACTTTAGAGCACAGGAAAGTCGCATTTTTGACTATATGCACACACTAGCTTTTTCCCGTGATTTCGCTCGCGTTTATTAATATCATTAAAAATAAGGCTTATTTCAATATATAGTAGCATATGCATGCTTGGTCTCAGCCTAATCGGTTTGAAATTGACAAAGTTACCTACAAACTTTCATCCCCTATCTTATCCCTTTAGGGGTAGAATTTATCAAAATCCTTTCATAGCGGATGTCTACGTTATATCATCTACCTGCATGCCAAAATTCAGCCAGATCCCACCAGTGGTTTGGGCTGTGTGTTGATAGATCACTTTGTGGTAGAAATATTCCTTCTGGAGAAGCCACGTTAAAAATAAAGCGCCGTGTACTTGATTCAATGTACGTATTTGATTCAATGTACGATTGTATTTGATTCAATATTGGTGCAAGATTGGCCTTACCTACCTCAGAGGTGGTGCGAAAATCTTCTATATATTATATAAAACTTAAAGGTGACTGACATAGTGACCTATCAACGCACAGCCCAAACCACTGGTGGGATCTGGCTGAATTTTGGCATGCAGGTAGATGATATAACGTAGACATCCGCTATGAAAGGATTTTGATAAATTCTACCCCTAAAGGGATAAGATAGGGGATGAAAGTTTGTAGGTAACTTTGTCAATTTCAAACCGATTAGGCTGAGACCAAGCATGCATATGCTACTATACAGGGTGTATTTTGAGTCAACGGCAATGATTAAGGAGGTGACTCTGTACGTGATTCTGATCCGAATTATGTAATAAAATTAGGTACTTAATTTTTGACGAAAAAATCCCAAAAATTAACTAAGTGTGGACAGTTCCCGCTGCGCTTAAATATTGCTTACGACTCGGTGCATTGACCCGCGCCGCGCGTCGCCCGGCCGGCATAGTAGGCACACTAGTACAAAGTAGGTACCGCGCCGCGCGCGGCCGGCACTCATTGCCTACTTCTTTGAATGCACCCGCCGCACCGCGCCGCGCCGCGCCGCTCAGTCAGTGCGCGAGCGCCGTCGATGACGTTGTAAACCCGTTTGGCCTCCCTCCGGCGCGCCATAAAACCGGAATTTTTAATCCGTCGTGTGTGTAAATTAGGTATGGCTTATCAATACACAAACGAGGAGTACCTGGACATGGTTAGTGTGTATGCACGTACTAACGGTAGTTTGCCAGGTGCAAATGTGGATTAAACAATGCTGGTTTATAAGGATCGTATTAGTAAAAATGCGTCAGTTTACGTATTTATGTAATCACTTCAGTTTTGTATTTATTAGAATAGAAATTTGAGTATTAGTATTTAAACAAACTCATTCACTTCATTCGTCGTCGTGTAGACGTAACATGTAGGTATGTATCTAAATCAGCTGGCGAACCTAGCGTTGAGTTCGATCGCTCGCTGTGTCCGCGCGCCGCGCGGTGTCCATGATTAGTGAAATTCATAGCTAAGCTTTACACGTCGTTTACTATGTAGTAATTTAATGTTAATTTATTTTGTATTTTTTTTCCTTCATTAAATAACGTTATCTATCACGCCCTAGAATATTGCCTATGTCTCACTTTACACCCTGTATATTGAAATAAGCCTTATTTTTAATGATATTAATAAACGCGAGCGAAATCGCGGGAAAAAGCTAGTGTGTAATATAGTCGAAAATACGACTTTCCTGTGCTCTAAAGTCACGATATCTCGAAAGCGATGCTTTATAGGAGAAAAGTGTTCAGGTATTTTTTGTAGACAATTTTACGATCTACAAACTTTGTCTGGACCATTTTTCGATAGCTCTCGTTGTTTCAGAGATATACGCAAAAAATGTAAATTTGTGACCTTTGACCTCGAATAAAAAACAACGCACAAGTGGGATCGATGGGGACTTTTGACATATAATTTGAAATGACGTATTTAAGGCCTGCACAAAAATCCAGCTTGTTGGGAATTAATGCAAACTTTAATCATAATTATGTCTATTTTGACTGGGCTATTAGTCGTTTTACTGAATTTTAAAACAAAAAATATTCCACGAAAAAAAGTGAAACAAACTCAACTGAAAACCTTAATAGACACATAAAAACCTTTTAGCTATATATCGGCTTCTTTGCGTTCTGTTGGCAATAAGTTAGGCCACATCAAACCGTCTGCAGTGCAGAGACCTGACGCATTTGCTTAAAGGGCGTAATTTTTGCATGATTTGGAATAAAGTCCGAAATTCGTATTTACCACACCACGTTACGCATAAAGTAGCAAAAGGTAACCTAAGATGAGACTATTGTCCCAAGAAAACATAATGTCTTACTTTCAAGCAAAATTAAACTCAGTCTTTCAAAACTTAGGTGAAAAACGCACATAAACTTTGCCTAACAAAGCGTTGAAGTAACCAAAGTAATTAGATATTTTAAAACAACGCTCGGCGTAAACGTTTTGATTTCCTAGTTCAAGTAATAAGTTAAAAGGTAAACGATCTACGAATAAATCCGGAGATTACAATCGACATAGATAAGATTACAATATTCCCAACAAAGTGAGAGCGCTTTTCACGAACCATTTTTACGAGCTTTACTGGAAGACAAACTGTGCTAAAGTCACGACTTAAATGACTTTTCTTTATTGTTATTTCGAATGTAAGTTGTTAAAATAATATCAAGATTTAATGATTATTTGTGACGGACTAACCCCTGACCGTATTAAAATGTTACATACGTATCGTTGTAGGCAAATTAAATCAAATTTATTTAAATACCTGTGTTATTGTAATTTATTCTGATGAAAAACAGCTTTCTTAACTTACCTGAAACAAAAAAAACAAATAAATTTACATTTTAACATAAAATTAGTAACGTAAATGGCTATGTCAGTAGGCAGGGCTAATAGATCGGAGAACCACGTCCGCTGGGGCTGAAAGGTTCGTCTGCAAGCGCAGGGTGAGTAGACCTCGCACTGGTGGAGCGACGACTTGGAAAAGGTTAATGAGGAAGGCTAGAACATATGGTGACAATACACGGTAACATTTATAATAGGTATGTAATAGGTATAGGGTATTTAAGCTGAGATTTTGTATTTTAACGTAGTCATTATAATGTAATATCACAGTAGAACATTAAAAGAATACTTAGAAAAAAATGTAAATGTAGATAAGGCAAAGCGTGTATGCTATGATTGTAGTACATTCCTATCCCAAATGAATTAGGAACAACGCATAAATATATGTATGTAGATAACCAACAAAAACACTTATCATAAACAAATATCTACCAACATACTAGCTACTACAAATCGTCACCTTAGTAATCTATATCACGATCGATTTCCCTGTTACGTGGTCGAGATATAGCCTCATAACGGAAGGGTACGTCGACTCAACACAGTTATGTCATAGGAATGCCATTGTGGCGCATCAATCAACGTGACTTCAGTTAGATATTCACTTGTATGAAGTTTCTTAAGGCCGTGACCATATTACTTACGTACGAACGATCGTCCAATTTGAAACAGATGATTACATTTCTAATCGGTAATTTAACAAGACGGCCAATCAGTAATTCTTTGAATCTATGCTTAGGTACAAGTGTATATTGGCAGCTATCTTTTAAATTGTATTAAAATAATAATTTTGCAGAATTTAAACACAACAAAGATGAAAGAAGCAAGCAAGGTATCCTTTATAGAACTCAGTCTACACTTAATTTAGCGAATTAGGCCCTGCGCAGACGACAGACTATCCGTGACGCACTTTTTAATCTGTGAAAATAGAACCTATGCAATTGTACCTAAGCAGTAACGCACATGACGCGCGAAAAGTCTGGCGCACAAAAGACTCAAACATATGCCATTTATGGCAGACTTTTTGTGCGCCGCAGACTAGATCGCACAAAAAGTGTGCCGTTTGCGCAGGGCCTTAGGCAAAATCTACTGGGAATTAAATTAGGGTCTAATTATTATTTTAAGGCTTCATAATAAGGAATAATGAGATAATTACGTCTATTGTTATTCAAGAAACGTAGAGACGTTTAAAGGAGGCTTTTATATCTGCAACAGTGGACGTCTTTCAATTGAGATGAAGTTCTATTATGTTATGATTGTCTACTTTACTTGAAATTGTTTGTATATGTCATCGAAGATCATTAAGGCCCTTTAGGACCCACGATATTGAATTCTCAAAATTTTGCATTCTCAAAATGGGTCACTAAGACTATCCTATATACGGTTAACCCAGAAGAACACCTTTTACTTTTAGCCGAATCCAAGATGCCCTGAATCCTGACAGCCTTCATAAAGTCCGTTCAGGATGTTCACTTGTTAAAAAAAAACTACAGACTAAACTTCAACCGCAAAAGCAACAGTGTTATGTTATTGAAATGTAATAGAAAAATATCCGCTAACTCTCAGCATAGTGATCGCATGCTAAAACGAAATGGATTTCTGAGCCCAACGCGAGTGAAGGCTATTTTAGCGTAACTGTAGATATAACCGATGCGGCAGTTAGCGCACTTCATAGGTATGTGAAAGCTCTCCCTTGTCAAATTGTTTTCATGGTCCATTATGTAATAAGAATAATATAGCATCGGTTTCACTTATACATAACAACCAATAAATGACCCAGTACAGGGACGTGCCTTCTCCCAAGACGTAAGGAAATTTGGCCGTCGATTAATAGATTTAATTACTTACATTTTTTATATCTTAAAACTTTTCGTTAATGAGCTGTTACGACAAATTTGATGAGGTCCCCTAACCTCATGGTAACACACATAACATTAATTGGAACTTCTATATTTTCTCCAACCAGAGCTTTGATGTCGATTATAATATGCAAATTTTGTTCGCACAATAATTCTGAATTTTTGAGATAAGTACAATCTTTCATTAATTATCCTTTCATTTCAGATTAAAATTTACTTATGTAACCAATTTTGATTAAATTTAAGTGAGACAATCTTGAATTTACCCTTTCATACAAAGAAATGACATTTTGTTGTGCGGTTTTCCGCCTCCCTGATCTATCAGCCATTTAATCCATTGCATGAGAAACTTACCTACCCTGCAAGTTCGAATTAACAATAACTTATAAATGGCAACAGTTTATTACCTATCGTTTATCAGATTGCTCGTGAATATAAAGGTTAAGCAATCAATTGCGTTACATGAAAATGTGCGTTAAACTAATATTAATATTATGTGAAAGTAGGGTTCAAAGTTCTATTATAGTTATCAAATATAGCTCATACTGTCCTTCATAAATGAAGAATTTATTGTATAACAACCCTATGTACCGAAAGACGCAGAGTGGGGAGACCCCTTACACGGTGGACCGACGACTTTGTTCAAGGCGGGATACCGATTGGATGAGGGAGGCACAGGATTGCGCGAGGTGTAGATATCTGGAGGAGACCTATGTCCATCAGTGGTCGTCCAGCGGCCGATGGAAACCCTATGCCAAAACCAATTAAGTAAAATAAAAATTAATTTTAGTGGCCACACTTCCACTCTTTAAAGTTTGCTTTACATGACCATAAATGTGCTTTTACCTATGTACTACATCTTTTTAAAACTTAATAAACGAATAATGATGTGCAATAAACGAATTGAGTAAGCAATTATAAAAGTGCCGCGTGACTAATAGAAGCAAAATTGTCACATAAATCTGTGCCAATACATTCAGTCACATAGGTATATAGTTCAGTAAGTGCACCTTGTATAGCTGATGGTGGCTGCGCATGGTAGGGAGACCCCTCACACGGTGGACCGACGACCTAGTTAGGGTGGCGGGAAGCCGATGGATGAGGGAGGCACAGGACCGCACAAGGTGGCAATACTTGGAGGAGGCCTATGGCCAGCAGTGGACGTAGATTGGCTGATATGATGATGATGAAGTGCACCTTAATGATGAAATGGTGGGATACCATGTTTTATTATCATTTACCACTGACAATATTTAAGAACTCTGTACGTACTTTCTTGCGTTATTAACGCCCACACGTGCTATCTATATCAACTTCACTTGTCTCGTTAGTCGCCAAACTGTCTAGCATACCTCGTGTAGGTGTAATTCGATGAAATGAGTAACTTGTTAAAAACTCTCACTATGGTATTGTTATCTACAATTCTGTATTATTTGACCTCTACTGAAATGCCTAGTAGCAGTTACAATAGTTAAATTTTAATTAATATTATTTATATAATATTATAAGGCGATGGATCTACCCTGCATTTATCAATAATTTTAGAACCGCACTTTTTTGTGTAGGTTCGATGTAAACTGAAGGACACGAACGGAAATTGAACTTCTCGCTCAGCTTACAATTAATTGTGTCCAGTTCGACCGCGCGGCCATAGCGTTTTTTTTTAAAAAAAACCATGTCAATTTTTTGTAAAAATTTGTAGAAGTTGATTCCCAAAACCATAAATTTGTCAAAGATACGGTTAAAAAGTTATAAGGGTTTAAACATGGCCGCGCCATTGAAACGCGGCGAACCGCGCGGCCACTGAGATCTTTAAAACTAAGCCTTGTAGAGACCTGAAATTTACGCAAATGCAAGATTTAATTTGTAAAAAATTTGTAAAAATATTAAAAAAATACTCAGGTTTATAGTTTAAGAGCTATAACACTAAAACCGAATGGCCGCGCCATTGAAACGGTGGAGAAAACGCTATCGCCTGTATCTCGCTGAAAAAAAATCGCAGAGGTGTGTAGTTTATTGTAATTACCCAGATTTGAATTTGTCGAAACTAGGAAAAATACAACAAAAATTCCTAGGTTTATATTTCAGGAGCTATAAGACTAAAACGATATGGCCACGCCATCGAAACGGTGAATAAAACGTTATTTCGCCTGTATCTCGCTGAAAAAGCATCGCAGAGGTCTGGAGTTTTTTGTAATACCTAGATTTTAATTTGTCAAAACTAGTAAAAATACAATAAAAATTCTTAAGGTTATATTTCAGAAGCTGTAGAACATTATCAGTATGTGGTGCGATAGGGTGACCATGTCTTATTGTTTACAAAATACTTTCTACTTATTGTTACAGAAATTATTTTATTTATTTTAATGGTGTATTTTTAAATTGTAATACAACAAACAATAATAATATTGTACTTCTGGTTTTGTAAAAAATAATGAGTGAGAGGAAAAGGAAGAGAGATTTTACCAGTGGAGTTACAAAAAAAAACTGGGGAAGTACGAGTCGGACTCGCCCATGAAGTGTTCCGTAGTAACAAGCAAAGTTTTGCTCTTAACTTTGTTTTTCATAGTGTTTGTATGAATTACAAAGTAACGTGTGCGGTTTTTGAAATTGTGCTATATCTCAAAAACTTATGATTGTATCTTGTTCAAACCAGTTTTCATTGAAAGTTTTTATTGACATTTACATCAATTTTTTTTTCCAACTTAATTATTTCAAAAGTTAGAGGCGGGGGGGGGGGGGCTCATTTTACGACTTTGGAAGTGTATATCTTTCAAATGATTGACTTTAGTTTTTTTAGTAATTTTTCCATTCATATAATATTACGCTTAAAGTAAAAACATATATCTACATCCCTGCTAGTTATGATTGTACTTATTTAAAAATGTGGAATCAAAATGATTTACAATCATTTCAAATGTTCTAAGTTAAGTTCTAATTACCTATATGATTTAATAAAACATTAAATAATAATAATCCAGCCTATTATTGTCCCACTGCAGGGCAAACATTATATATTATTATTATTTTTGTTAGTTATTAGATAGTTTTTAGTATTTCATATAAGTTCATATACATAAGATTGTAAATATTTCATAGTAAAATATCTTAACTACACGGTCATCCATACAAATATTCTGTAAACAATAAGACATGGTCACCCTATCGCACCACATACTGATAATGTTCTACAGCTTCTGAAATATAACCTTAAGAATTTTTATTGTATTTTTACTAGTTTTGACAAATTAAAATCTAGGTATTACAAAAAACTCCAGACCTCTGCGATGCTTTTTCAGCGAGATACAGGCGAAATAACGTTTTATTCACCGTTTCGATGGCGTGGCCATATCGTTTTAGTCTTATAGCTCCTGAAATATAAACCTAGGAATTTTTGTTGTATTTTTCCTAGTTTCGACAAATTCAAATCTGGGTAATTACAATAAACTACACACCTCTGCGATTTTTTTTCAGCGAGATACAGGCGATAGCGTTTTCTCCACCGTTTCAATGGCGCGGCCATTCGGTTTTAGTGTTATAGCTCTTAAACTATAAACCTGAGTATTTTTTTAATATTTTTACAAATTTTTTACAAATTAAATCTTGCATTTGCGTAAATTTCAGGTCTCTACAAGGCTTAGTTTTAAAGATCTCAGTGGCCGCGCGGTTCGCCGCGTTTCAATGGCGCGGCCATGTTTAAACCCTTATAACTTTTTAACCGTATCTTTGACAAATTTATGGTTTTGGGAATCAACTTCTACAAATTTTTACAAAAAATTGACATGGTTTTTTTTAAAAAAAAACGCTGTGGCCGCGCGGTCGAACTGGACACAATTAATTGAAACGGGTATTGTTATCGTTGTCATAATTCTATATACCAGAAATTTTGTTTATTGTGACGAAAAAAGGCTAAAACATAGGCTCATTGTAAAAAAATGTGCTTAAAAAATAACTAACTATAATGTATTGTTCCTAATTGAAATAAGAAACAAACAAATAAACCAAAAAACGAGAACCTCCTATCCCAAGAGTCTGTTTAAAATCAAACAGGTACGAGTAACTTAAGCACAATAATAAAAACTAATAGTCGATAAGTTCTCCAAGCACGTACAAAATCATCGTCATCAACCGCGTCTCGCCAGCCATCCCACGGGCGGGCGTCAATTAATCAAACGGTACAAAATTATCGATAAAAATCACGACACTTCATTTAGAACTTACTGGTAGTTGCCGTGCAGCAAAGATCGATAAGACTTTCTAACGCCTCGGTGCTGCCATCTATGTGGGAACAGAGTAAAGGTCGATTATTCGCACCCGTACATGGCGAATACGTCTTATCATATTGATGTTAACGCATTAGTGGCAGATAAGGATGTCAACAACTAAATTGGTAGAAAGAATTTATAGTTAAACTGCAAAGGGTAATAGAGACATGTTTGCTATTACAACTAATAAACTTATTTAAGAAATAAAATACTTTAAAATTATACGCCTATTAGGCCGTCCTTCGGCAGTGGAGTATGGATGGTTCTTGAGCGACACAAACTGAGCTGCAGGTCACGGAAATGATTATGTTGCTCTGTATGTGCGGACTGACACGTTGGACCTCGTACTAAAATCTTTTAGTATTTTTTTTTTTGCTTACTGTCAACTCCTGCACTAGAGATCACCCCTTTTATCGCTGGGACTTTTACAACAAGCGACCTAGTGCACGTGCCACCATGGCAGCTATTTATTACCTACCATACTACGAAATCGGCTGTTAGTCGTCGCGCCTAGACGGTACTACAAGATAAGACAGGTGTAGAAACGTCTGTGTGGTTAGTCCATAGATATATCGTTGATTTATTGGCTTTTACAGTACGCGCCGCATATCCGTGTGGTGACGGAGTAAGAATAAAATATGTCACCACCCCATCTCATCCCATGGGTGTCGTAAAAACCGACTACTCGTGAATATTATCGTTACGAAATAAAAAGAAGGAAAACTTGAAATTAAACACTGTACCAATCCGTCTGGCCAGCGTGGTATTAGTAGGCAAAGTATCCCTCACTCACGGGAGGAGGCCCGTCCCTGCAGTGGGACATTAGAACGCGCCACCTTTGTTGGCCGGTCTGAAGTTAGCTATCAGAGATGTTCGCACATGTAAAGAAACAAAGATAACCCTTGTTTGTTGGCCTGTATGTGGGCGTCAAGAGCTTCGCAAGGCACGTAAGGAGGCTATAGCAGTTGACGTAGGCAGTCGTTGAGCCATGTCAATGGCTGGGTAGCTCCAAAAATTGTAGATACACGATAGTAATAACTATTTTTAACTTCTGGACGTCTATAACGAAAATTTATTAGGAAATCCAGAAAGTAGTACGATATAAACCAGTGAAAACTAAATGTCAATCGAAATTATTAACGAAATGTCTGAAAATACACGCTAAGGATGTTACTTAAAACACAAAGATCATTTGACTTTTGTTCTTGGTTTACTATAAAAAAGTTGTAAAAGTAGAAAAGTCTGTATTTAGAGTTCAATTACACGTCATTGTGCGGAGATGAAAAGCTCGCTGGTAGGAAGCTCCACGCTTTTCCATTACAGATGAAGCAGAACTCTCTGTATTATAAATACGAAGCAGGCCAAATCCCTAGTGAGAAAAAAGTCTTTTTAAAAGAGTTAAAAAAGAACTTGTAGCAGCCCTAGCAATAATTAAGACAAACGCGACCAAGAAGACCAAAGAAATGATCTCGTTACCAACTCAACAATAAATTTCAATTAATCGATAACATTATTCACAATCACAACTCCCTAATTTATAAACATAGTTATAATACGATTAATCGAATCGATACAACATTGAACAGACATGCGTTGACGAGAGATCGATTACACGTTCGGAACATTCGGTTATTAGGTTCGTTGCGGGTAGCCGTTAATAACTGTTGCATCAGAGAGTGGCGCGGCGCATCCGAGACGTGCCTCGTAAAGTTACGAAACGCGACGTAAACAGAAATAAACTGAGCAACAAAGGGCCGAACTTAAATAGGCCGCTGCACTTCCTAGTGAGGTCGGGACGCGAGACGCCCTAAAATTAAACGTCGAAGCATTTCCACGAGCGACCATTTTAAAATGGCACACTCTATTAGTCAAATTCTTATTTAATGTATCTCGCATATCTATGTTGTCATACTAGGTAGTTGGGTAGAGATTTAACTATTTCTTGTTTTCCTGCTCTTGCATTAGTATTATCTGGTAGGTCGCATGCCTTGAAATAAATAAGTACCAAATTTTTATTTTTTGTCTATACTTATAAGCATACCTACATAAAAACTTTGGTTTCATGCACACGAATGTTTGACTCGTTAGAGGATCGCTTCCACAATCTTTGCTTAGCGAGCTATATTAATACATATTAGTGTTTTCATAGATAAAATTAAATATCAAATTACCTATAACTTCTGTCCTAGCGATGAAAAGTTTTCAACACGATATCTCACCCCGTGGTTGTCGTACGAACCGACTAAGGGGCAACTCTACAAAAAGTTCTTAAAATCCTGACATGAGCCCCGTATTATTAGGAGATCCCTTTATTTCGGAAGGAGGCCAGGCACTTCAGTTGAACATTAATAGCCTAACTAGTTATCATATTAGCCAATAACGTGAATAACACAATCATCTTTATCTGCCTTTAAATAATTACGAAATTTTTAAAGTAGCAAAATTACGAAAGAAAATCACTTAGTATATTTTCCAATCAAATAGCAGTTATTTATTTACTACACAAAACACTGCAATATGTTATCTGTTATATTTTTACACGTATGAAAAAAGCATGAACGTAAAATGTACAATGATTTATTGAAACTCATCTAAAGAGGTTTAGGGTGCCCATAAATTTTAAAAACAAACTGAAATCCAACACTCAGAAACATAACATTTTAGAGCAAGGAGTATTAAACGAAATGGCCCATTTCTTTAAACTATAAGAATGTTGTTCGGTGTTGCCAGAAGTTAATTATAGCTAATTTAAATATGTCAACTTTTGGTGATGGGCTAACGATCGTTTTAGTGTCAAGAATTTTTAGGTTGGAGAAAGGTATAGATTATTATGCAATATTTTAAGCTGATAACAGAAACTGTTACTTTCAGCACATTTAAATCATTAATTAAAATGATTTATACTATTAATGTATGCACAGTAGCACGTCAAGCTGCGTGACGTAAAGTGACCACACCTGTGGCGTAGTGGTTACAGTTACAGTACATGATTGTTTTTAAGATCTTGAATTCGAAACTCGCGCAAGTCAAGCAATTGTCTGGGTGTTGTCTATGTATTTTTAAAAAACAATAATTTTTTTACTTACCTAATATCCCTGCCTAATCTACTACAAACTACTTTAAACAATATCCCACAGTAAAACCAACAGAAGCATATTTAACCTACAGTGCGTACAAGCAGCATTTCATTGCACACATATCGTTCCGATACGCGCATACGATTGCGATTAATCATCTCTGTTAGAAACGCATAGATACAACACTACTTGACCGACTTTGTAATGTTCAAAAGAAAATCATTTGCATACATCGTAATGCCGGCCGTTTCATCTTGTCCGTCTATAAAAAAAACAAATCTAAAATGCTAATAGGGCTGTAGCGAATAATGTATGTATTCTTTGTCGTATATAAATATTAATATTTTATTTAACATGTTCAGTCAATGTAAAATTTTGTTGTTCGTGCAATTAGTGCCATATTTTCTTTTTTCTGTTTTTAATTAATTAAGTTTGGGGAATTTTTAATTGCACCTCTATTTAAAATTTAAGCAAACAACAATTATCCACTAATAATGTACCAGCATATCAAATAAATGACTGTTTATCAAATTAAATAATTGTATAACTAAATGTGTAGCATAAGAAAAGGTCTAAAATATATCAAAGTTAGCGACTTTTTTTATCTAATTTTACTACGAAAATCTTGCTAAAACCACAGATATAAGCACTGTAAAACAAAATTACTCGCCATATAACAAAAATACTGATTTGCACACTAAATTATCCAATATTACCACCGAATTACTAAAATCATTATCTAAAATTGCATAACAGAGAATGCATGTTTTAGGTTATCTAATGACTACACTAATTTGCTACTTGTTGAACTAATATCGCTTTAACACAACTATATTTTTCTTTGTTCAACTGTTTTGTTGACACTTAAAAAATTTTGACCGATTTTGAACTTTTCGATCAAAATATCATTTGGTTAGGTTATGTTAGAACTGTGACAACCAACGCGCGAAGGCGAGCGAGCGCAGCGAGCGGGCCGCGGTAGCGGCCGCCGAGCGCCACATTCTTAATTTACGAAAAAAAAAATTTTTCATTCTCGAAAATTTTACAAGTCCTGGCTCCATTATGTCACACCACCTGCAGAAGCTAAAAACATACCTATCAGGATAAAGCGAAAACGCGGACGACCAACAAAAGCAAGACCTGCCCTGATTATAGTAAAAATATATATTTTTTTAATATTTTAATTAATTTGTTAAAAAAGTCTGAGTAGTCTTACCGTTGTGCCATAATTAGTGATTATGATGATAACACTTATTTGATCTTTTGAGAACTATAATTTAATAAACATGACTGATTAAATGGTGTTTTATTTAGAATAACTCATGTTCTTTAAAATTTAGTAGGTGACGTATTCCAAAAAAACAGATTAAATGTTTCGTTGCACTGAAAGGATAATTAGATTTACTATATTATATCAGATAGTAAACTAGTAAAATAGTTTAGCTTTAAACATCAAACAGTGTAGTACATTTGATTTATTTGATGAACAAATTTAGTGTGCAATTCAGTATTTTTTTTAGCAATTTCGAATACTTTGATAGAAAAATGTGGATTTACAGTTGTAAGATTAAATACTACCCATTAAGTTTATGTTTTAGTTAAAGGATTTATGTATATATAGAGTTTATATATAGAGTAGCAAGCGTTAATTAATAATTTAAAACCTTTTTTATTATACTCACTTACTCTTGTAAGTATTTTCTTGTGAATCATTTCTCAGAATGTAGTAATGATAAATATGAGTTCATTATCAGCAAATTCAACTTTACGAGTAAAATCTGTAATTGACCTTATAATACCTAAGCGAAATTTCAAGATAGGTGTCTACCAAAATAAATAACTTAACGTAAAACCTTATATGAAGAAGCAAAGCAAGTTTGTAAAGATCGCATAAATATCCCCCGGGAAACAGCAATGAAAAAAGCAAATATAAAAAACATGTAACATTCATTTAAAAACTACAATTACTCCACAGCACACTTCGATAAGAATTGAATCTAAAATATGTCATCTATACTTCTATACTAATATTATAAAGAGGTAAAGTTTGTGTGATTGTGTGTTTGTGTGATTTTGTATTTGTGTGTTTTTTTGACGTTGTAGGGGGTAATCTCTGGAATTAATTAACCGATTTTAAAAATTCTTTCTGTGTTGAATAGTCCATTTATCGGGGAGTGTCATAGTATCAAGCTATGACTAATAGGAGTGGAGCAGTAATGAAATATGTTTAAAAAACGGTCGCGTTTTTTTCGCCGCCCAACGAAGTGGGCACGGGTCAGCTAGTTATAGATATTTATTTAAATATTTAAAAAAAAAACTAAACTTTTTTTAAACATTTTGTGTCCACCGCAAGTCTGCTCACTCGAAAAAAAAATAGGTCCACGAAATAAACTTTCGTTTGATTTATGTGCCTTTAGTAGACCGTCTGTCATTTAGATAATATCTAAGCTATAATAAATCTGTAGAGAATTGCTATCATTTTATTAATAACGTTAAAAAGTTACTTTATTTTTTATTAAGAATACTTCCAGGTGTTGTTCTAGTTAGTCGATTACTTATGATTTACTGCTAAGCACTAATTTACTTTTTTATTACTTTGACTATAAATAATAATAAACTACATCGCGACACAGTGTATGCCTCCCGCGGGTAGAGCAGGTAGAGGTTTATGAGGGAAGAGAGAGAATAGGATCCCGAGAGAAAAGAAGGAAGGTTCCAATGGTAGATGAAGGGGTTCCCGCGGTAAGAGGGAGAAGGGTGTTCCCGAGGGAAGATGGGGGAGAGCTAAGGGTCATGAGAGAGAGCCCGAAGGCCCTGGTAAGTGGAAAGTGGCCGTATTATGAAAGTGATCATTTTAACAAAGTTGAGGAATCCTTCATCACATTACACAAAAAATAAACAATACTTATTAATCCAGAACAGAACCAAGCCACTCAATGAGTTTACATCATAATTTACCCTATTAAAATAATACCAAAAATCTAACAACTAAGTCACAAAAGTGATTTGCGGTAAGCTTCTGAATACATCGTTGCCGACTCTCTCCCACAGTCTAAATATAATGGAGCGAATACGAGTGGTAGTGCAATAAATCTATAAGGTTAGTTACGCAAGGACATTAGCCCCTGGCTACACAGGAGTAGGTAGTACTACATACATATATTATTATGATTTGTGACCGGTAGCCATTCGCCTTTAATACGCCAACAGATCATCCTCTATTTTATTATCTGTATTTAAGTCGTTGGTCTTCTTTTCTCATTTAAAGGAGGCTTGCTTTCTTCACGTTTGTGGTATTGAAATATTGTAATATATTTGCCACTGAGCTTTCTACTTTAATATTGATTTTTACTTTTTTCATTTTCATTTCAACAATAGTTTATTTTCATTTATAAACTATTGTACTCCTTCAGCATCCTATTGTGACATTATGAAACAAGTAAGTAATCATAATTTTGTGAAGGATGATAATTTAGTTATTTTAATAGGGGATAGGGGAAGTGTAACAAAACAGGAGCTCATAAAATACTGTGAATCATTAAGTAATTTAAATGTAAATAAGATTGTTTTGTATACACTGCCCTATTGCAACAACTTGCCAGATGCGGAAAACAAAATTAGATATAATTTGAATTTAACACTACATACTATTGCATGCTATAATGATAAAATTAATATAATTGATATTAATTCTATTTTTAAAAACAATTATTATCTGACAAAAGGTAAGCATAGGCTTTCCAACTATTACAAAAGACAAGTAGCATCCTCGCTACATTATTGTATTGACATTTCAGCCAAGAACTTGGCTACTCAAACTGCTTTATTTGAGCAGTCTAATAACAGTATGAGTGAATCTAGTCAGGATAGTCTATATCCAAATAATTTAAATTAGATTATAAGACAAAAGAGGCAATCTCTTGCATTGACACATTTACATTTAATAATTTTAATTCAGATCATAATAATTATATTAATTATCCCTCTGTCATTCAAAATAATATAAATTTACAAAATAAAGATATTAGTCAACAATTGATTGCTTTATCGAGGGAATCTAATCATAGAGCTTACAACAGTAACTGCCCCTTAAGAAATAAAACCAATACAAAAGGTAATATTAACCTAGTGCATCAGAATATATATAATCTAACGGAGGGCAAAATACTAACACTAGAATTGTATATGAACATGGAAAATATTGATATCATATGCCTAACCGAACACCATCTTAGGGCACAGCAGCTCATGTTCAATTTTAGTAACCACCAAGTTGGTAGCGCATTCTGCAGGGTAAATAGGACTAAAGGAGGCTCTCTGATACTTATAAATAAAAAGTTAAAGTATAAAGTAAGAAATGATGTTGTATCTATGTCTGTGGAATGTGTAACTGAAATAGCCTGTATAGAACTAGAGCAATTTATAGTAGCAAGTGTGTACAGACGGCCTGTAGAGAGGAATTTTGATTATTTTTTGCAGATTCTGGATGAAATGTTAACAAAATTAACTAAGTCAAAAAAGCAGCTATTGGTCTGCGGAGATTTTAATGTAAATATACTAAAGGTAAATGCTTGTACAACTAGACTTCTGAATCTGTATAAGTCACACAATTTGTCTCCCTTGTTTCTAGAGCCAACTAGAATAACAGAAACTTCTGCAACATGTATAGATAATATCTTTGTTACCGATAACATAACACCAATTAACAAATCCATGATCAGTAAGTTAGAATCTGACCACTGCGGTCAATTGGTCAATTTTACTATTGAAAATACACCAACACCCCGAAGGAGGATATCGTATGTACCAGTAACATCTAACCGTATTGAAAAGTTGAAAGATAACTTAACAAACATCTTGCCATTTCTTCCTTCTGACAAGGACCCAAATGTACTATACGATAACTTCTTTAAGGTTTTAAATGACCAATTTCAATCTATATTTACATCTAGATCTTTGATGGTATCTAACAAACGAGAGTTTGCTGACTGGGCAACGGTTGGAATTAATCTAAGTAGAATAAAACTATATGAATTATATGCACAGAAGCAGAGTAATACTTCAGAAGAGTTTCATAGGTATGTTAGGAATTATTCAAAGATTTTTAAAAAAGTGTGCATTCAGGCAAAATCTTTTTATATTAGGTCGAAGATAACATCAAGTCATAACAAAATCAAAGCAACTTGGAATGTTATCAATGCTGAAACAGGAAGACTCCGCTCCAAGGTTACTGAATTTAAACTGAGCATTGGTGGAAATATAATTACAAAGGAACCAGAGGTAGCACACCAATTTGAGACCTTCTTTACTAGTGCTCCAATTCTCTTGACAAAAACACTTGGTTCTTCTACCTCCCTATCAGAAAATTTGTTGAAAGCAAATGTAGCTAGATTTGATGAAGTATTTATATTTAGGCATGTTAGCGCACAAGATATTCGTAGAGTGCTTAAAGAAATCAATCCCAAGAAAACTAAAGACATTTGGGGGATTTCTGTACCTATTGTTAAATCTATAATTGAAGTTATTATACCTCAGCTTGTTGTTATATTTAATAGTTGTTTAGATTGTGGAGTGTTTCCTGATTTAATGAAAATTAGTAAAGTGATTCCTTTGTTTAAATCAGGTAGTTCATTAGATCCCTCCAATTTTAGGCCAATATCTGTTCTACCAATATTAAGTAAAGTGTTTGAAAAACTTATTTTAAATCAACTACTCAAACACTTTCATGATAGCAATCTGTTACATAACAAACAATTCGGTTTCACTAAAAGCCGATCGACAACTGATGCGGGTGTAGCCCTGATAGAAAACATATTTGAAGCCTGGGAGGAGTCGCATGATGCGTACGGCGTATTTTGTGACTTATCCAAGGCGTTTGATTGCGTTTTACATAACACATTAATAATGAAACTTTACCACTACGGTGTAAGGGATGTGGCACTCAATTTAATTTCATCCTACCTTAGTGGCCGGGTGCATAGTGTAGATATAAATGGAATACGTTCCCCTGGATCAATTGTAGACATAGGGGTACCCCAGTGATCCATATTAGGGCCTTTTTTATTTTTGGTTTACATAAATGACTTACCATATATGGTAAGGGACAATCATGGTATAGTATTGTTTGCAGATGACACATCCTTAATATTTAAGGTTAAGAGACAGCAATCTAATATTGACGATGTGAACAATGCTCTTGATAGAATAGTCAATTGGTTTAGTACAAACAATTTGCTACTTAATAGATTAAAAACAAAGTTAGTTAGATTTACACTTCCCAATGTAAGGCAGGCTAAAACTATAGTTAAAGTAAACAATGAGGAAATTGAATTAGTAGATAAGACAGTATTTCTGGGCATAACTTTAGACGCTAAGCTTCAATGGGGCCCACATGTGGAAGCTCTGTCCAACAAACTTAGTTCTGCCGCCTACGCGGTTAAGAAAATTCGCGCATATACGGACGTTGAGACTGCCCGCCTAGTCTACTTCAGCTATTTTCACAGTATAATGTCTTATGGCATACTATTGTGGGGATGTGCTGCTGATATTGAGACCATCTTTATATTGCAGAAAAGAGCTGTCAGAGCTATTTACAAAATGGGACCCAGAGAATCACTTAGGGAGAAATTTAAAGAAATAGGTATTTTAACTGTCTATGCACAATATATTTACGAAAATCTGCTTTATGTTCATAAAAATCGTGATAAATTTCATAAAAATAGCGATTTTCATAATCTTAATTTGAGAAATAAAGATGACTTAGCTGTGCCCAGCAGCAGACTCCGAAAAATAGGTAGGTCGTTCTGTAGCACGTGTGTACGCTTTTATAATAAACTACCAAAAGATGTTTGTAACATGTCCATTAATAAGTTCAAGAATTATATCAAGCCTAAATTGTGCAAAAAAGCTTACTATGATACATCTAGTTACCTTAATGATAAGAACCCATGGATATGATGATGCTCCTAGTCGTAAGATTACAATATAAGTTTTAGAGTAATATAATGTACCTCTAAAAATAATGTACCTTTATGAATTAAGACTCGCGGAAAATTACTTTGGTCGATGTTAAATGGAGGCGTCCCTCTGCCATTTTTATCTTATTTCTTTTTTGTTGATATTATTGTCAGGACTCGTCATGCTCACTAAAATGTCATTGCTTGTGGTGGCGTGGGGGCCGGGTCAATCCCTTCCCTACAATATGGCGAGGGGGTTGATGGCTGACCTCTGTGTTTATACTCGTGAACGGGTGCTACTTGGGGTGACTGGTCGACCTTGACATTAATCAATTTACATTTTGGTTCACTTCTAATAATTTACCTAAAGGGTTATTTGGCTGAGCGACGTCTTTATTACTGAATTGTTTATGGATGTGATTTGGTGCTCCCACTTTTATGTACTACCTGCATGACGCTACCTTTATCATTTTATAATAAAATCCTTCGTTGTATGGATATGTATGGTATACAATGGTTGCAGCGCCTGATTACAGTTATCTACAATGTAAAAAAATTGACGTCAAGAAAATGCAGCAGTAGAGTTTGTTTCGCCGCTTCTTCTCTACTAGCGCTTTGGAGGCGGTGGTAAAGTTTGCTAAACTTTTACATGTATTTAAACTTAGATTAAGTAGTTTAAAGGACGTCAAGAAATATATAATGAGAATTGTATTTATCTTGATTAAAGCGTTTTTGACTTTGACTTTGACTTTATTTAATTTGTATGACACCTTTTGTCAATATTGGAAGATATTAAGACTTAGATTATACATGTTTTGGAACCCAACCCTATAGGTAACGTACCTACTATAACTTTAGGAATAGTTGTATATCATGAAACATTATCATCATTTTCACTAAACTCTGCCGACTCTTGATCCGGACTTCCGGATCTTGTGGCTTCAGCAGTTAACTAAGCTATTCCCAGAATACGATATGCAGCTGCAAACCATTTGGGGTCTTTTCGCTCGAGTATATGATGGTCGTTCTGTAAATCTGTACGTTCGCAACTTTAACCGACAGTAGTTTTTCGATATATTATTATCTAGTATAAATTTATCCTTAGCGGAGGGAGTTTTCCCAAATAGATTAAAACTCTCTATTGTAAAACCCCTCTACAAGAGTAAGAGTAGGCTAGAATTATGTAACTATAGACCTATAACATTAATATCTATATTTTCCAAAATTTATGAAAAAATTATGCTTAATAAATTTCTTAGAAAAATACAATTTAATAAATCAGGAACAAAACGGTTTTCGAAAGGGGAAATCTACTGCGCTGGCTACTTACTCTTTAATTAAATCAGTAACAGATAGTATTGATAATAAATGTCCCGTTACAGCTGTCTTTCTAGACATGAGCAAAGCATTTGACCTAGTAAACCATAAAATACTTCTAGACAAATGCGAACGGTACGGTATTCGAGGTCCTGGCTTACAATGGCTAGAAACATATCTGACCAATAGAGAGCAGTACGTAGAGACTTTACACGTAGATGATACCCTCGTGATTACAGCAGCAAAGTCCTTAACAATGCAGAATATAACGGGAGTGCCCCAAGGAAGTATCCTAGGGCCACTTCTATTCCTTATTTATATTAATGATTTATCCAAATGTCAGAAGAGCGTTCTTTTCGCAGATGACGTATCCGTTATTATACCAGAGAAAAAAGGTTTTAATCACAATGACGAAGTAAATAACACAATAGAGCAAGTTATTGATTGGTTAGAGACTAACTCTCTTAAAATTAATATTAAAAAAACTAAATACATACAATTTTGTAACTACAAACAGACTCCACAAAAAATAAATATTATCTGTAAGGGTGAAGAAGTTATAAAAGAATATAACGTAAAATTTCTAGGATTAGAACTTGATAAGAACTGTAATTGGAAAGTACAAATAAATAATTTATGTAATAAAGTAAACAGATTTGTCTATGCTCTAAGACAATTACGAAAAACAGCAAATCAAGAGACTGCCTTATGCGCATACCATGGTTATGTAGGCTCACTTCTGAGATACGGCATACTATTATGGGGCAACTCTACACACATACAAAAGGCTTTCATAACTCAAAAAAAGTGTATCAGGGCAATTACTGGGGTCTCCCCTTTAACTAGCTGCAGGCCTATATTTAAGCACCTTAAAATTATGACACTGACATCAATATATATAATAGAATCTGGTATGTTTATCAAAAATAATGCACACTTATTTAGTAAAGTAAGCGATGACAGTAGATTTAAGAAAAGGGATCCTACTAGGTTAAAAGTTGAGTTGTGTAAAGGTAGTCTTCGTTACAGAAATAGTCATGCAATGTCAATAAAGATTTATAACCATATTCCTCAGGTGATAAGAGAGTTACCATTATCACAATTTAAAACAAAATTAAAGTCATTGTTAATTGAGAAATGTTTTTACACCCTAGACGAATATTTTAATTGTAAGTTTTAACTTCTCTTTACTTAATTCATTTTATTGTTAAAAGTAGTTTTAGTTATTAATTTTTAGTTTTAAGTATAACATTCGCATGCCTGTCAAGGGCGAATATGTCGGACTCCTATTGAAAATGTTAACATCAAGATGTAACCATGTTCTATAGCGAATAAATTTCTTTCTTTCTTTCTTTCTTCTTTCTTTCTAGATTTGTAGGCATACTTCTAATATACAGGGTGGCTCATTCAAAAACACATAATGTTTCATAGAGATATTTACTGCTAAGACCTACAGAATCGATATTTAAATAGAAAAAGTATAAGTTTATTTTTGCAAAACAACCGGGTTCGATTCCCCAGCTGGGTACAGTATCTTTTTCAAATGTATGAATGCAGTTTTTCTTTTTATCAAAATCTTTTTTTAAAAAAAAGGTGACATGGTTCCTAAGAACAAATCTTCGTATGACTTATAGTTTAAGACTTTCCCATACTGACCCTTTTGAATGAGCCACCCTGTATATGACATAAAGAACAAGTAAGCACAAGTCAAATGTATTAAAGAAACTACTTTTTTATAATATGAGGCCAAGCACTTTATGTTACACCAAATCGATGTTAGCAACTACTAAGACCACGCGATCTATCAATTGTTCGTAATATAAAATAATATTTACGTAAGTGTTACGCCTGCCTCCGTGTTTTAAAATAATTAATTGACCGTTTTCGCGCCAAACTATGACGCAATTTGACAGTTGTTCAAATGTCACGTAGAAATGTCAGTAATTGACAGCCGCAACTAAAATCAGATCGTTTAGAAATAATAATAACAAATCTACAGACACATTATGTAAGTAATAAATTTACTTATCAATAAAAATTAATAGCTATGTGCTATGTGGTTATGAAATAATAATTTAAAAGCGTGAAGTTCTGTCAATTTATCAAAACAAACAACTATAATAAACTCCATAATCAATATCGTGTTGACAGGAGGAAATTAAAACTCAGAATGCATTACTAAAGTTCATTTGGTCATAACATTAATAAACATCTCAACTGAGGTAGTAGAGTACCAAACTGACTAACTGACCAGCGCATAATTTTCTAATAAAAAAACCGACTTCAAATAGAAACTTGTTATAAATTTTATATATTTTTTAGATAAAAACTAAATTACTACACTTATTTTGATGAAATATCGGTTCATAAATAAAGAATAGTCGGCGAACATGATTACATAAAAAAACATAAATACGGTCGAGTTGAGCAATCTCCTCCTTTTTTGAAGTCTGTTAAAATAGAAAGATTTTCTTCAACATCGTCACTAATGGAAACTTCAATATGCTAATTTAGAAACCCTGTCGGCCAGTTCACTTTCTTTAACACTTTTAATGTTTAAATGTAGTGTTTCAGTGGACTGCAACAATGAGCGATTGTTCGCTAGCTTCGTCGAGTAGCGGGGTGCAGGGATGAGAGAGGTCAGTGACCTCATTACAAGCTCATTGTTTCGCGGATGCATCTCTGATCTGTCGGTAGTCACGAAAGTTGATGCGCACGTATCTAATCATATCACTTTTAGATCCAGATGTTATTTTGAGTGGAACTTTCTAAATTGGTATAAACACAAATCAAGACTGACTTCAGCAGAGCAATCAGCAATTGAAAATGAATGTAGGTTTGAGTTACAATCAAAATATTAGTAACTTTATGGCAAACCAACATTACCAGTTCAAAATTGTATAATGTAAAAAAAGAAGTGTTATGTTAAAAATTTTAAAATGTCAGTTTTGAAAAGACAAATCGATCTAGGAATCAAACTTAGTGTAACCCAAAAAACTACCAGACTCAAGCCAATTCATTGCGAATAACACTTACAATCTTGCGTAAGATTTCAATCTGCGTCCTAGCGCACGCCAACCGCATACACGATAGCTTTGTCACTGAGTCAGTAGGAATCTTACAGTTCAATGCTTAGAAAAGTTAATTCCTGCATTTAAAATAAAATGCAGATGGCAGATAAATTGGGTAAAATACTTTGACGTCGTGGGGTAACATTGATCGCTCAATTTTCTTTATTAAAGAAGTGTTATTTTCATGCAAATGAATACATGGGACGATCTAGATAAGGGCTAATACTACAAAACGGTCATCCTTCTCTTAGCACATTCAGAGAAAAATGAGTGATCAATGTAGCCACTGCTTATTAAAGTAACCACATTCCACGGTACTTCTTGATTCATGTCATGATCGGTGTCTAATTGAACATACTTTTGATCAGGGTACAACCGTCTCTTGACCCATAAAGTGCAGCGGTCAATATAATTTGCGACAGTTGCCCACTAAAGCAATTTATAATTAAACTGACGCTTTCTTGTATCGTTCGCACATCACGACTTCAATTTGCTATTAATCAAAAATTGGTCTCACTTTTGAAAGTTGATTTACAGATCAAAATAATAAAATGAGGAAAAACTTATATTCCAAGATCTAGGGAGTGCCAGACATCACTTATTTTCTAACGAACCAAATATACACGAATGGATAGTGGTGGGGTGTACTATCATCGTATGACTTATAGCTAACTTGCCCCGACGGCCACTTTTCTGGTATCCGTTGATGAAAGTACAAAAAAACAGAGGTAACTTCGCTCATTTTCTAATGGCTGGTTTTAACATACACAAGATTGTTAAGAATCCATAATCGAAACTGCCAGTCACTTTGCGTCGGCCGTTTTGCGTAACAGACACTTCAAAGTTCCGAAAAAAAATCATTATACCCCTTCCAGCGTAAGTTTAGCTTTTTGACAGTTCACGTCCATGAAGTTTCGTAATGCTTCCGCTTATTTTTCGAACAAATAATATTGTATTTCATGAACGTACCCATGTTTTTTTCAGTTACCATGGTTACTTAGTGATGGACACTCATAACGATTACCACCATTATGAAACAAATTACAAATAATCGGTAGAAATAAATGCTATGAATAAACCTGAACTCTTCATAATACGTTTATAAAATGTAATATGATATTTTAGATTAGCTATAACCCGCGAATGTGTCACGATAAATTATGTATTTTAAATAATACCTAAGCTAACTATAATTTTATCATTTCAAGCTATAGGCTAATTCTCTTAACAGAGATAAAGAAAGAAACAATAATAAAATGATAATGTAAGTTGATGTAAGGAGCCAAATGTGTAAAATAAAGTAATTTGAAAAATCGCGAAATCGCTTACAATCGAATGGCATTACATTCGAGATACTGCTGAACGTCACTAACGTCAAGCTGTCAAATGTCGTTAAATATAGTGGAAAGGGTATAATGTCACTCATTTTCTAATGGCTGGTTTTAACATACACAAGATTGTTAAGAATCCATAATCGAAACTGCCAGACACTTTGCGTCGGCCGTTTTGCGTAACAGACACTTCAAAGTTCTGAACGAAATTCAGGTAACTTATTTTCTAATGGCTGGTTTTAACATATAAACAAGATCGTTAAGAATCCATAATCGAAACTGCCAGACACTTTGCGTCGGCCGTTTTGCGTAACAGACACTTCAAAGTTCTGAACGAAATTCAGGTAACTTATTTTCTAACGGCTGGTTTTAACATATAAACAAGATCGTTAAGAATCCATAATCGAAACTGCCAGACACTTTGCGTCGGCCGTTTTGCGTAACAGACACTTCAAAGTTCTGTACGAAATTCAGGTAACTTATTTTCTAAGGGCTGGTTTTAACATATATTATACACAAGAACGTTAAGAATCCATAATCGAAACTGCCAGACACTTTGCGTCGGCCGTTTTGCGTAACAGACACTTCAAAGTTCCGAAAAAAAATCATTAATGTCACTCATTTTCTAATAGCGTATTTTAACATATATTATACACAAGATTGTTAAGAATCCATAATCGAAACTGCCAGACACTTTGCGTCGGCCGTTTTGCGTAACAGACACTTCAAAGTTCTGAACGAAATTCAGGTAACTTATTTTCTAATGGCTGGTTTTAACATATATTATAAACAAGATCGTTAAGAATCCATAATCGAAACTGCCATACACTTTGCGTCGGCCGTTTTGCGTAACAGACACTTCAAATTTCCGAAAAAAAATCATTCATGTCACTCATTTTCTAATGGCTGATTTTAACATATATTATAAACAAGAACGTTAAGAATCCATAATCGAAACTGCCAGACACTTTGCGTCGGCCGTTTTGCGTAACAGACACTTCAAAGTTCCGAAAAAAAATCATTAATGTCACTCATTTTCTAATGGCTGATTTTAACATATATTATACACAAGATTGTTAAGAATCCATAATCGAAACTGCCAGACACTTTGCGTCGGCCGTTTTGCGTAACAGACACTTCAAAGTTCTTAACGAAATTCAGGTAACTTATTTTCTAATGGCTGGTTTTAACATATATATTATACACAAGAACGTTAAGAATCCATAATCGAAACTGCCAGACACTTTGCGTCGGCCGTTTTGCGTAACTGAACGAAATTAAGGTAACTTATTTTATAATGGCTGGTTTTAACATATATTAGAAACAAGATCGTTAAGAATCCATAATCGACACTGCCAGACACTTTGTGACATAGAGAGATGATTTAAAATAAGAGCGTTATTGCTCACTTTTTTTTCTCTTTTTTGATTTACTCTTAGAGCCTGTTCACATTATCGACTTTTCCGGCGATTCTTCTGCGATTTCACGACGAGGTTAGATCGCGGTGTGCACGCGGAGCGCATGCTGTGAGTTGTTTGCTGCTAAAAAGTGAGCAATAATGCTCTTATTTTAAATCATCTCTCTATGGTTTTATATCTAAGGTTCGTTACCAATAAATCATCATGTAAAAAGTTGCCGTCATTTAACCCACTATCACTCACTCGGGGTGCTGTAGACACAGAACCCAAAGTGTCTGGCAGTGTCGATTATGGATTCTTAACGATCTTGTTTATAATATACAGGGTGGCTCATTCAAAAGGGTCAGTATGGGAAAGTCTTAAACTATAAGTCATACGAAGATTTGTTCTTAGGAACCATGTCACCTTTTTTTAAAAAAAGATTTTGATAAAAAGAAAAACTGCATTCATACATTTGAAAAAGATACTGTACCCAGCTGGGGAATCGAACCCGGTTGTTTTCCAAAAATAAACTTATACTTTTTCTATTTAAATATCGATTCTGTAGGTCTTAAACAGTAAATATCTCTATGAAACATTATGTCTCAAATGAATAAAATGCATTTTTTTCACATACTTAAATTTATTATAGTAGGTGTTCGAAGTACGCAAAACGGCCGACGCAAAGTGTCTGGCAGTTTCGATTATGGATTCTTAACAATCTTGTGTATAATATATGTTAAAACCAGCCATTAGAAAATAAGTTACCTGAATTTCGTTCAGAACTTTGAAGTGCCTGTTACGCAAAACGGCCGACGCAAAGTGTCTGGCAGTTTCGATTATGGATTCTTAACAATCTTGTGTATAATTTAAGTTAAAATCAGCCATTAGAAAATGAGTGACATTAATGATTTTTTTTCGGAACTTTGAAGTGTCTGTTACGCAAAACGGCCGACGCAAAGTGTCTGGCAGTTTCGATTATGGATTCTTAACGTTCTTGTTTATAATATATGTTAAAACCAGCCATTAGAAAATGAGTGAAGTTACCTCTGTTTTTTTGTACTTTCATCAACGGATACCAGAAAAGTGGCCGTCGGGGCAAGTTAGCTATTAGTCATACGATGATAGTACACCCCACCACTATCCATTCGTGTATATTTGGTTCGTTAGAAAATAAGTGATGTCTGGCACTCCCTAGATCTTGGAATATTAACATTGTTTACAACCACATTCGTGTAGTGACTGACTTAAAATACAAAATGTCTTTTCCTGCGTGTTGGTACTTTTAATTAACTTGGCGATTTAAATGAACTGAAAAATAAAAATAAATGAAATATAAAAATAATAGGAAAAATATTTAAAGCTCGAGATTAGGTATGACTGGTAAGAATCACTAAAATATTATGATTATATGCTATTTATATATGTCCCCCAGAGTAAAAGCTCTGGTTAGGGATAAGGTAGCACTGCAGAAAAGAGAACTGAGGTAATCTCCGCCGAAGATCTCGTAATGTCCTACTGGACTCACCGGACACCCTGTCCTCCGATCTGGAAAGGCTTGTCATAGCTCAGATCCCTTAGAGACCGGAGGTAGTCTAGGCGTATTTTACAGCCCAGGCGTATGTCATTCGTGGCGTAAAAAAAAAGAAAAAAAACTCCTCCCCTTATCTCTACACATTATGCACACAATCCATAAACCTTTATGACAATCAGATTCCTCATTTCTTATCATATGGCACACAAAAATCTCCCTACAGCTACTTCCATTTCTTACTGCCTGACATTCTGACTAGTATTTCATTTAAGTAATCAAATTGTAAAACGGAAAACCTATTAGAGAGCGGAATGCTTTTACAATACGTGCCGGCGACATCGAACCAGTTACGTTTGTGTCACAGAAACAAACCAAATAGTGAGTCGAGCCCTTCGGCACGTAGCAAATAATGAACGGTTGTCATTCTGTAATCACGTGTGTAAATTGTAGGGCTATTTACGTAAGTACAGTCGACTGCAACGTTTGTTTTGTCAATACAATCAAGTCCTGTACCATTAAAACGAGCTTTTTCATACGTTTAAATTAGAATCCATTTAATATTTTCAATTACAGTTTTATAAAATAGTTTTTTCAGATAATCGTAAAAAATAGAATTATATTCTGAAAAAAATAATAGGATGGGTTGGAATTTGAATAAGCCTATTAATTTCTAGTTCTTTTGTGTATTTCAATTTATTAGTGTTGATTTCACGAGGTGAATACTTTATTCAAACGTATAATATAATACCTATATATAAATATGGTCCCATCAATGTTAGTGCTGTATATTGTCCACCAAAGCACAAACCGAAACAACACATGTTCGACCGCTACTTTCAGAGTTTGGGAAACAGATATATAAGTGGTGGGGACTGGAACTGTAAGCACACCCATTGGGGATCAAGATTGACGAACAGTAAAGGACGTGAATTAAAAAAATGCGTCGATAAACACAACCTAACAACACTAGGAACAGGAAAACCAACTTACTGGCCAACTGACGTCAACAGAATGCCTGATCTAGTCGACTTCTTTGTTGTGAAGGGACTGTCCGACGTGTATTTCGACGTGGCATCATCGCTCGATGGTGACTCTGACCACACCCCTGTCATAGCTACATTTAGCGTTTCGGCCATACACAAAGCACAGAGACCAGCGCTATACAATCATAAAACAGACTGGGGCGCATTTGCTGAATACTTGGAGGATGAGGTTAACTTAAAAGTTAGGCTTAAAACAGAAGAAGATATAGATGAGGCAACATTCTACATCACAAACCTCATACAAGTTGCTGCGTGGTGTGCTACTCCGACGCTGAACTCTCCCAATCAAGTGGATAACATACCACTAGAAATACGCAATAAACTGGAAGAGAAACGGAGACAAAGGAGGCGATTACACTCCAGCAGATCAAATGTCGACAGGTCGGAATTTAACAGAATATCCAGGGAGCTAAAAGAGCTAATCAAAGAAAATCAGAACTCGACCTTTCAAGAAAAACTCCGCACGCTCTCAGCTCACAAGAAGGATAATTATTCCCTCTGGAAAATAACTAAGAGCTTTAAAAGACCACACAACCATACGCCACCTATAAGGATATCCTCTAACGATCCATGGGCCAGAAGCGAAAATGAAAAAGCGGAACTTTTCGCTAAACACCTAAGCGAAGTTTTCACACCAAACCAATCATCCATGACAGAGTTTGAGGAAGACGTGGATATTATGATCAATAGTGACCAGCAATTATCATTACCACTAAAACTTGTTACTCCGCGGGAACTAACTCGAACAATTGGCTACCTGGAAAACAAAAAAGCTCCTGGCTTCGACCTAATAACGGCAGAAATTCTTAAGAAACTGCCTAGAAAAGCGATAGTGTTTCTAACAATGCTGTTCAATGGTATCTTTAGAATACAGTACTACCCAAAGCTGTGGAAGATATCGCAAATAATTATGATTGCAAAACCCGGCAAACCACCAACGGAACCCAGCTCATACAGGCCTATAAGTCTTCTCCCCTTAATATCCAAACTTTTCGAAAAAACATTTCTGATGAGACTAAAACCAGTTCTCGATCAAAATAAAGTTATACCAGACCACCAATTTGGGTTTCGGGAGAAACATGCTACTGTAGAACAAGTACATCGAGTGGTTCACAAAATAAGACAATCGTTAGAGAAGAAGGAGTATTGCTCTGCAGTATTTATAGATATACAACAGGCATTCGATAAAGTTTGGCACAAGGGGTTGTTGTACAAACTGAAAACCCTCCTACCGAACTCATTCTATATGATCCTAAAATCTTACCTAGATCAAAGAAGATTCCAAGTAAAGTATGGGGAAGAGCTTTCAAGGCTGTATTACGTCACTGCTTCAGTTCCACAGGGATCAGTGCTTGGTCCAGTTCTTTACTCAATATATACAGCGGATCTACCTGAAACGGAAAATGTTGTAACAGCAACATACGCGGATGACACCGCATGCCTTGCAAGCGATGTGAACCCACTCAGTGCATCACTGAAATTACAAGAACAGCTGAACAAAATTAACGAGTGGCTGCAGAAGTGGAGAATTAAGCCCAGCATATCTAAATCCATCCACGTCACCTTTACACTACGAAAGGGCGATTGCCCGCCTGTGCGTATGGATGACAAACCGTTACCGAGTAGTAACAGCGTTAAATATCTTGGCCTCCACCTGGATAGAAGACTTACCTGGGCTAACCATATAAAAGCTAAGAAAACAGAAGCAACCTTGAAATTCAAAGAACTATCTTGGCTCCTAGGGCGGCAATCCAGATTGACACTCAGTAACAAATTGCTTGTTTACAAGGCCATCATACAACCGATCTGGACATATGGAATAGAACTCTGGGGCTGTGCTTGCAACTCCAACATTGAAATCCTCCAGAGATTTCAAAACGTTGCACTGAGAACAATTGCAAGTGCACACTGGTTTGTCAGAAACAAGGAAATACATGAATATCTGGAGATTCCGACCGTAAAGGAGGTAGTCCGCAGGAACAGCATGAGATACAGGAAAAGGTTGAATAAACACACAAATGAACTGGCTAAGGATCTGCTGACTCCACGAGATGATGTTACTCGCCTGAAAAGGTGGCAAATACTGGAACTAGACAAGAGACACTAAGCTTATACAAAACTAGCCTCCACCATTATTTACGGTGCCATTCGATGGAATGGCGCTCTATCAAGTTTAACACATAAAATATCTGATTATGGCTGATAGCCGATTGCAGATCAAGTAGAACAAAAAAAAAAAAAAAAAAAAAAAAATATATAAATACTACCTAACGTATAATGAAATACCTTATTCCAACGTATAATATTGAAAATACATTTTAACTTATTTCTCAAAGATTCTTTTACGTAAAAATTACTAAATATACTTTAATGAAACTTAAGAATAATAAAACTGATTCATCAGAAATAACACAGGCTACAATTTATAAAGATATTGTACTTATTTATAAAGTAAGCTACTTAAGTAAAGTTACTATAAAGCAAGTTACTTATCCTGCGCAGACGACGAAATCGCGGGCACCACCTACTAAATAACACTTTTGCAATCGTCTGTACCGCGAGCAGGAAACGCTTTGAGTAGAGAGAATAAAAATATGAGCGTGCAGCTGTAATTGGTCTTACGAAATAACATTGGCATGGGTGGCAACGTGTTTTGCTCCATTAAGCGTTGTTTACTACCTTTAAAATATGCTTCCTTAGGGAGTGTTAGTACTACTGAACTAATAGAAAATTAACCTTTGTCGGGTTTTACAAGTTAATGGAGTTAATTATTTTGGTGATTTGTTTAGGTTGATTGTTTAAAGTTTAATATATGTTTTAGGAAAAAGGGAATGTTAATATAAATTACGATTATTGTCTGAATATTTTTATATAATATGTAAAAACTGACTGACTACGACCCACTACAGACAGTCATACGAGCGAAATTTCCAAGTAACTAATCTACTTAAGCAAGCAAGAAGCACCTTTTGCAGAAAGCCTGATCCCTTATGATAAAAATGTTGTCGCAATTGCTACTCAACCCGGTCCATGGTGCCGACATGCCCACGTATAGTATATGACAAATAAGATGCCAAAAAACTGTCAATATGGTATAGCTGTCAAATGAGGTATAGCTCAAAAGGTTGCGTAGATTAAATCAAATTTGACATCAAAAACGCATAAAACGGCAAGGCTTATTAATGGAGTAGCGGATAATATCAACGCCACGATCACAAGCAAATAACTGGCAACGAGGTGTCTTTATTAAAATCTAGGACAAATAAAACTTAAATAAGCTGTTCATATGAAAATAGTAACATTATTCTGATATGTTTATGATGCAGTAAAGAACTAACCGGAACTTTGTTATAGCCCAGTATATATTTTAGTTTCGTTATACTTGTAGTCGGAGTATGTTTACAGATGGTTAAATCAGGCGTAATCTTATTTGTTAGAAGGCAGATGTCATCGGATCTTTTTTTATCAGTAATTACTTTAGTTAAATTAAAACATTAAAACGGACATGCTTGGAAAAAGGTGTTGGGGCGTCTCGGGCAGGGAATCGCAGCGACTGTAGGGACTAGGGACGAGCGTCGGGACAGGTAGGTGTCGGGACAGGCGTCCGGACGAGCGTTTGATAAGCTTCAGGACAGGCGTCGTAACGGGCTTCAAGACGAGCGTCGCATCGTGACGGACGTCGGCATAATTTTTTACAGAAGTTCTTATTTTTTCGGAAAAAAAGACTGCAATCAATTAACTGTCCCCTAATTATATTAAAACTTCAGGACTAAACAAATAATAGAAAGTTTCACACTAACTACAAAACAATGGCCCTGTTATCACCTATTGTGATCTGAATGTCTATAATCAGCTGCTTCGGCCAAGATGTCAATCTCTAATCGGTTTAGAATAGAAACTGTTGTGGATTGACATGATCTGTAGACAAGGCAAGATAAAAGGGGGAAGTAAAAGTGTTGACGTTATCACATCTGTAGTGAGACTAAAGATTAGGCGCGGGACACACAGAACAGACGTAAGACAAGGACGCGTCACGGACCCGTTGCAGACATCGCGCCATCCAATAGAGAGCGGACGTGTAACGTCGTCGTCGGCACGTCCCGTCTTTTCAGTATGTTTTACGTCGCGAAGGCTGCATACATTTTGTATGAAAGTAGATTAAACGGGCGTCGCGACTGCGACGGGTCCGTGTCTTACGTCTGTTCTGTGTGTCCCGTGCCTTAAAGCAAAGAAATATTATTACACGGTAAGTTAATTTTAGCCTGTATTATCCCAATGGTGGGCAAAAGCTCTTTTGACATACCTAACTGACATATGATAATACACGGGCAAGTCTCTTTTTAAATAGACAAATCCCGCACTGTGTCGCAGGAACGTGGAAAGAGGAGAGGGAGAAAACAGGATCTAACTGACTCTATCTCGATTTAAAGAACTCTTTTAATACAAAGTACAGATACGATAGATAACGCTGAAGCCCAATTTACACATCGACAAGGACAGTAGCGAGTTAAGTAGTAATGTTGTTGATGAAGTTGATTTAAATAGATCTCCATCCTATTTTTTTGTTGAAGTTTTGTTCCTGGCCCACAATAGTTATAACCAGGCAAGTGAAGTTCAAACGGTAGACTATCAATAAGAGTGTTAACTAGCCCACCTCCTTGCATTGCTCAAAGTAAAGTGAATAAAATCAAGCAAAGATTAATATCTTATAATTTTTTACTTTAATCCGTTACTGCAGTTTCATCAATCCAACTGTTTTCTTCGTTGCTTAATCCCAACCATTTTACGAATAATTTCTTTCCTTTCCTTTTCAATACCTTTTCAATCAAATAAACACCAGGATTTTGAGATTTTTGAAGTTCTTGTTCATAAAAGGTACCTAATATTGGTTGTTTTCGCTGATCTTCAATATTATATGTTGTTGGTATCGTGTTATTGGTGTTTTTTATAGTAAATAACTCAGTAGACCAATTAGGAGTATAACCTTTTTCAAAGATATGTTTGTATTTACTAATGCGTACATTATCACCAACTTTAAATTTAGGTTTAGAGTGAACAGATAAATGTTTATGTGTTTTATTAATGTTATCTGTTATTAATAACTCATTCAATTTATTTACATCACAAGGTTTACATTGAATAGTGCGATGTTTTGTATTGTTATATGTATTTAATATATTTGTTAGTACAAATCCTAACCACCTATAGTTTCCATTTAAACTAAAACATTTATATAATTTATTTTTAAAGGTTTTTATTAGTCTCTCTACGATCGATGCTTTCTTGGTAGAAAATGTTGAATAGTGATTAATATTATACCTCTTCATAAGACTTTTGAAAGCTGTGTTATAAAACTCCTTTCCAAAATCAGTTTGTAAATTGTTTGGTTTGCGAGGGCTACTACCTAATATTTTATCAAAAGCATGTGTAACATCAACTTTACTTTTAGATTTCAATGGTTCAGCCCAAGCGTATAATTAATATAAAATATAATTATATCCTTTATTACTTTTTCTCAAAGACTGCATATCTATCAGATCAGCTTGCCATAAATCATCGATTCCTTTCAATATTACAGGTCGTCGAAGAAAGTTTTTTCGTGCTGCTTTGTGTATTTCATTAACAATTTGTTGCTTTGTCATTATGATTTTATTGATTGAATTAACTTGTCCACAATGGTTTTTGTATAAAATTTGTCTTCTAAATGAAGCAAAGTATTTGTAAACTTTGTATTTAAAATACTTTGAACGTGTAGCGATTTATTAATTTCTTGTATAATTTCTGCTTTAATTTTATCTACGTATTCCTTATTTACCACATCATCAGCTTCCTCAGGCAGTCTAATTCCTCTTAGTCGTGATGTTTTCAAATCAAAGTCACCATTTTCAGATTTAAATAAAGTGTTATTATTAATCTCGAACAACTCTGATAAACGCATTCGTTTATGAATATAATGACCGAATTTGTCTACATTCATGCTTAAAGTGTGTTGTATTGCAAGGTTGAAAATAAAATGAACTGAATATTTTTGAAATCAATTATTTATTGATAATTTTATCCCTCCGGCGCCAGGGGTCTACTTCTCAAACTGTCTATTTCTCATTTTGACTACTTTTCGTGGAGACAACTTCGCAAATCGCCTACTTATCAAACAGTCTATTTCGCATTCCGCCTACTCTCAAAGAGACCACTACGCAAACTGCCTACTTGTCAAAGAACGAACTAAGTACTGATAAATAGAAAATTGTTCGTTACGTTTTGTATTATATTATTTTTATTAACCAAACAAACTTAAAATGAAATTAAACTTAAATTGTAATGTAATAACAAAGAAAAACTTAAAAACACTAATAAACCTTCAATCGCATGCAAACAAAGAAAAACTTAAAAACACTAATTAAATTTTAATCGCATATAAACAGTTTTTTGTAAATATTCTATAATTGTTATTTCGGTAGCTTCTAATTGGCACACGTGTTTTTCTAATTTTTGATCAAATTGTATATCACAGTTCTTGCGGTTTTATTTCAAAGGGTGGTACAAACATCTTTGAATTTCAAAATTGAAATGTTTTCCCTCTTTGCGCAGTTTATGAACAAATGAGAAGAAAGTTGGCTTTTTAGGTATCCTGGCATTTAGACGCCTATGTCAACCTTCTAGAACATTTGTTGTACGATGCAATTGGTGTGCACAACTCAGGATCTCCGCAGAAACTTTTCTCAGCCACTGGGATTCAAAGTAAATTTTGAACTCCATAATCGGATTAGTAAGCTCTGGGACATTATTCAAAATAACCCTCCACCCTTCTTCGATTAAATGTGACGGCAATAAAGGCAAGTGTGTGGTCCATCTTACCATTTTTCGTCCACCATGGCCTTGTATTTTTAATTGCTTATACTTTCTCCAAATGGCTTTTTGAAAATGATAGTAGCATCCTGTTACCTTACATTGTGGATAAACAGTCTGCACAGCGTTTATAACCGCACTTTCAAAATCACATTTGAAATCTGTCATCTCAACCTTTAATTTTTCTTTTAGGATCTCAAAAAAGCGTGTATATGTTATTTCACTTTTGTTAGGTAACATCGCATAAATAATTGGTTTCACGTTAACACTTTCAATCGTGGAACCCAAATCAAAATGGATAGTGTATAATTGATAGAACGGTGACGGTACACAACGGAACGTGACATCACCATAAAATCTGCCAGGTTTTCCCTTTATCTGTTTTTTCGCCAAGGGTGTAGAGAAAACTAATTTTTTTTCTATATCACCGTCTTCACAAATTAAAAAATTCTTCGCCAAACCGCTAGGAACGTAAACTTCCTGGATGTTTGAAAATATTAAACGATCGGTATTTAGAAATTTTTTTCTGGCTCTATATAACGTATCTTTTACTGACAAAAATGATGGAACACAGCAATCAAGTTTTAAATGTTCAATGTTACTTTCATAAATTTTTTGGATTGGATCAAAATAATCACAGACATCGCTTTTTGTTTTTTCTATAGCCAATAGAATTCTGTTTCTGTTTAGATCGGGAGAACACGTATGAGGGTTCTTGTCGCTTGATCTGAGGACTTTAGTTTTGGATTGGTCTAATGTAATGGTACTACTGCAGCAACTACGATTGGCACAGCGCCACAGAGTACTGCCAGACTTGTTTGTTTTTTCAAAATTGTACCTGTAGCCTTCTTGTAACAAGGAAAGACGACCGACTTGGTTCTTAGTAAATTGCAAATCCATTACGTACACAGTAAAAATACTATTCCCTTTTAATAAACTAACGCACTGAATACACAATGACATTGATATGACATTATTTCATCTTATTTGTCATTAAAGGAAAATAAATGAAGGATATATCAAAAATAAAGTGGCCAGTAATTTCCTCTAGCAAGGAGGTAACGAATGTGCATTCTATTGCTATTATGTTATTAACTGTCCGAAGATGACATTAAAGAAAAAAGTAGTCAGTTTGCGAAGTAGTTCAATTGAAAAGTAGGCGGAATGCGAAACAGGCTGTTTGCTAAGTAGGCAGTTAGCGAAGTAGTCAAACAGAGAAGTGGGTAATGATGCGAAATAGACAGTTTGAGAAGTAGACCCCTGGCGCCGGAGGGAATTTTATTTTCACGTAATTCCTCAATGATTGATATAATTTCATTATCTAAACCTGTGTTACCAGCATCTCGAGAAGCTATTAACAACTTCAATCTATCCACTAATTCATTTGGATCATCCCAATATATAAAATCTACATTTTTTTTCCACATTTTTTTCAATGACAATCCTTTACCTTTTAATGGTTTGTCTCTAATTGTATTTTGTAGTGAGAAAAGTGGTTTAATAACTTGTAAATATTTTTGTCCTTTATTACTTTTTATTGGTTTATTTGGTTGGAAGTCTCTACGATGTGCGTTTGTATCGAGCAGCATCGCCTTATAATCCTGCATGTCACTCTCAGTAACTATTCTTAAATCTACATCTTTTTTTAATAACAATTGCTTCAAACCAGGAGTACTTCGATATTTACGATTAGCTACTATTATAAATTCTTCGCCTACTATTATGTTAGCTGACCCTAACATAAATTTCCCTTGATCTTCTCGAACACCAAACGGGATGTCGCGCAGTGCTTCAGATGATAACGACCAAGATGATGTTTCATGTTCCTTGTTATTATCAATCAATGATTGAAAAGAACTATCACTGTCACTATCAGATTCAACACTATCAGCTTCACTTTTCGTATTTTCATTCAATAAAGTTCTTTTAGGATCGTTAATTTGATTATTACTGTTGGAGAGCAGGTTAAGAGATTCTGTAACAGGCTTAAAAACTGTTTCCAGAGCTTGTTTATTGTTCATCTCAGCATCTCTCATGTTTCGTACTTTTTTCTTTACAGCTTCTGCAGCATCGACAATTTGTCTTTTTAATGATTTATCCATGTTTCATATCGATTGAAAGTCGGATGAAGAATAATGATAATACGAACATATCAACCTTAAATATTCAGTCTTTGTAAATTATTATTTTAATCAAACATTACAAAGGTATCAAATTTACTTCTGTAACACCCATTATTTTTGGAGCAATCCTTATTAATTACAACATAGTTAAAGGGTTCATTCCATATCTTGGAACACATTTCACGGAATTCAAGCCAAGTCATGTCTGTGTTAACATGCTCTTCATAAACATGCTTCAAATTAATTTCATCTTGTTTAAAAAGTATAATTAAATTTGCATTATCTCTTATTAACTGCTTAGGAATTTTACTGTATGTTTGGTTCAGATAAAAACTATCGATGTATTTATGTCTACCCATTGCAAAGTAATCACGCATGTTGTTTTGGTTTTCACAAGCAACGTCATCAAATATAATCACTGAATTGGATTTCGCATCCTGAACTCTTAAAACTTCCTCATGTCCTTGATATTTTTGAAACGTAATATCCGGCACACGTTGCAAAACTTTTTCTAAAAACATATATTTAGGTTGGTACAAAGTCTTTGAGTACACATAAACGTTTTGAAATTTTAAACCGTTTTCGTGTATCAGAAGACCAATCAATAAATTTGTTTTACCACAATTAGATGGTCCGCAAATGATACATCTTAATGAGTTAGGTAATAATTCTCCATGACGGGAAACAGTTCTAGAAACGTCTTCACAGATTGTGTTTACCTGTAATGTTTGCGGTTGTTTCACAAACTTCATGATTAGCCCCTGATATGGTTTGATAAACAATGAGCTAATGTATTAATTACATTTTAATATATAATGTTGTCACCTAAGCTTGCACGCATGTATTTTTTTTTTTTTTTTTTAATATTGGGCATTCAAGAACAGTTTAACGAGACCGCGAACGTAGTGAGCGAGGAGTCGTGTTAAACTGTTTTTGAATGCCCAATATATACCTACTGGGTTCGAATTTTACGGAAATATTTTCCGTTATATTTTTATTTTCGTTAAACAAATGTTACCCCAAAAAAGAGGAATGATAAATGATTTTTGAACAAGACAAGTACCGTGAAAGTCGACTTTTACTACATGTATACGAAAAATGTGTTAATAACATTAAGTTCACTCCACACACCACAATAAAAAAACACTTCACCACATGGCAAGTTACATAAACAGTTAGTGTTGCACTCTATCAAATAAAAATCTAAGGTTAAAGGCCACCTTTTGTTCACTCGTACCTACACTAAAAAACTAATTCAATCAAACCGAGAGCCATGTACTTGTGAACATTCGATTCAACAACAGATATCATTCAAGCAAAAACATTAACACCTCCCGGTGTTTTAAATAATCACAACATAAATATCAGTGCGTCCGTATTTCATTATTACTTTCAATTTTACCACTCAATTTTAAGAAATACTAGCTGACCCGTGCCCACTTCGTTAGGCCGCGAAAAAACGCGTCACTTTTTTAAACATGTTTAATTACTGCTCCACTCCTATTAGCCATAGCGTGATACTATATAGCCTATGACACACCCCGATAAATGGACTATTCAACACAGAAATATTTTTTTAAATCGTTTCAGTAGATCCAGAGATTACCCGCTACAACGTCATAAACACACAAACACACAAACTTTACCTTTTTATAATATTAGTACATAATACTCGTAGATAAGCCCGAGGCATAAGTGTATTTGTAGAAGCTACAAGAGCATTTTGGTAGATTTCGTTTGATGACATATAAAGATAAGTTGGTGAGGTAGAACTAGAATGTTTTCGGATTCCAGTAACACACACACCTCTCACTTCAGTATTGACGTGGAGTTTCGCCTTGCAGATTTAAGTCTCACCTGGAGAATTTTGAACTTTTTACATGCTATGGTAGGTATATGGTTGGCAAGGCATCTGCCATTCTTTTCCTGTTAGTATGAGCTGTCTTTTCATAAAAGGCATTTACCAGTCAGAATTATCATAAAAGCCCATTAATGTCCCACTGCAGGGACATTAATGGGGAATACTTGGCCTACTAATACCACGCTGGCCAGACGGATTGGTATAGGGTTTAATTTCAAGTTTTCCTTCTTTTTATTTGGTAAAGATAATACTCACGGATAGTCTCTTAGTCGGTTTTTACGACACCCATGGGATAAGATGGGGTGGTTCCATCACCACACGAAGAGTCACACTACAGTCAGGCCACAGTCAGAATTGATTTTCTCATAATAATTTGAATGTGGACAATATGCCATTGTCAAAGGATTTTGTACATAACGGTAAGAGCAGTTTCAAAATACTCATTCTCTGCTAAACCCTTAATGTTCATCATTAAATCTAGTCTAATATGAAAATAATAGTTTACCTATTGTGTTATTAAGTACTAATGAAAACTTGGTTCAAATTATCTATCAGCCTATATCATTCGAGATTCATTAAATAGTAGCGATACTATTCATCAGACGTAACATTGATTGACGACCTAAAGGTCGGAACTACTATCGTAACTTCATCAATATACAAGTACCTACTGTAGAAATTCGTATAATATCAATTATGATACTAATGATTTTAAAGTACCATTTCGAGGTTTTTTCATAAGCACTTAATTAAAAACAAAATCCATAGTCGAGGAGTGACCATAATTATAAAATGCAATTTTGTTTACTTGGTTGAGTCAGTAATAATAATAACATATTATATTGCAGATTTTTAGATTAAAACCAATCAATTAAACAAATTTTGATGAAATAACAAACAAAAAGGTAATTTTTAGACCTTTTATAATAAGATATAAAAAATTACTCAACCTAAACTTGATCTATTTATTAATTACTCCCGAGTGTAAAATTACTTTTAAATTCTACCTCAGAGGGAAAACAACCAAGAACATATCAATACAAAAAACGGACTTGTGAATAAAAATGCTAGCAGTGAGAAAGTAAATAATTGTCCTACTATTAAATAGTTAAGCACTAGCCCACGTAAGCACGACCGCATTGGGAGCGTGTGAGAATTTCAAGCAATTCGTGTGGAAGGACGACCCGTCAATGATACAGTACATCGATACAACTACATTAAATTAACGACCTCTGTGCCGTAGTGGTTAGGACATGACTATTACAAAGATGTCTTGGGTTATGAGGTCTGTATTATCATCTCTAGTGTAACAATCGTAAGAATTATCTTAGTTAGTTGAAGATTGTTAGAAGCATGCGATTTAGAATTTTCCTGAATGTGAAATAGAAAATTTATGGAATAGCGTAAACTAAAGCCCACAACATCGCTCGATCACCGCCTCTTCATCAGTTCTTCTTGCCCAAGCAGGAAGCTCAACATACCTCCAATACACAAAAATGTCAAAACAAAATAACACAATAAATAAACAAAGATGTTATTTCCCAAGAATATTAAATAGCTTTCCAAAATATTCAATATTTATTATTAAATTAAATAAACAAAAATATGACATTAAATAAGTCAGTAGAACAGTTAGCTATTATTTATGTTACCATATTAAAATAGAAATCGATGGTAAATTTTAAACCAATAAAATAATGCTGGCACTAATTAATCGATATTTTATTATAGGTATTCGATAATAATTAACAATCGAAACATTTTCCTCTCGGTCCCTCGGAATGTGATATAATCGGACGAAATATTTCTTATTACAATATCAGTGTTCCGGATATTTAGTTTTTTTTAATCGCATTCTCGATGCAGAGGCCCTACTTTCGAATGTATCCGTGAAACGCGACACAATAGAAGATCGTGAGCGAGACTCGCGCGCCAACACGCGGTGCGTCCAAATGTTTACTCGATTAGATAACATCGATAAGATGCTATTGCTTACGTTCAATTGATTGTAATCGATTAAACAATTGACGAAATATAAATAAGTGTAGCAGTAGCTAAATGAATGAGATACATTAAGGTTGACTATTCGGCTACAACATGTACATTATTGTTATGTAACATTGTTCACACATTCACGCAACGCATTATAGGCCCTAAATAAAACTGTTGTTTTATAGGTACTATTGGGGAACTAAAACGTTACGCGTACCTAGTCTGTACTGTAATAGCCAGTAACAGAAATAGTTATTTTCTTCTATTTATTAATCTATGCTATTTTTCCTGTTAGTCTTATTTTACGCTACCTTAAGGGATCATTATTTTTGTCAAAGCACAAAAATTGTATGGAATTAGAAAAAAATAATGATCGGATAATGATGAGCCGTAAAATTTCAAGATTTACTAGAATTCCCGCAAGGCCAATCATGGCCGTAGGTTATCTGTCATCTATCGAAGTCCTGTCGCATTGACACAGTCGTGGTTAAAAGTGTGAAAAATAAACCTAAATCAGAATTATTCGCCATAGAATTATCCATTAATTTTAAATTAACAACTACAATAAACCTTCCAACCTGTCATTTAATTTATCCTTTCTACACCATTCAAATATAATCGTAAACAATTACAACACCTAATACCAAAGCAATCACACCTCGATACTCCACAATCGTCGCTACCCGTAAACATGTCAAACAAGAGCTAGCCATTACGAGGCACTCTAAACGCGTACAACTGTTTGTACTATCCAATACATTTCGCTATCACGCTCGTAATGGATACCATCACAGTCTATCACGAATCTAAAGCACGACCAGTGCAGCCGTGGACATCATAAGATAACTCTTTCGTTACTGGCTGTTAACTGCACATTTAGTTTTAAAAAGTTATCTAGAGAGTATAAAAGGTTGTCTATGTAGTCTTATAATACCCTGCTTATACAGATTGGACATAAATTTACTAAAAAGAAACAAGACAATTTATCGAAAAATACTCATCCTTTTAAAAGATAATTATGACCATTTCAATTGTCAATCGTTTTAACCTTTATAACTCTTAAGCTATTTTGGTGTTTTCTTTTTTTAAATAAGTCATCACCTGCACTTAGAATAAGTATTATGACCTGTACCGTTGAGAACTTTAACCCTCACAAATAATACCAATTTTAATCTTTTGTGGATCACACAAACAATTAATTTAGCTCGAGATTCGATCCTGCGACCTAGTGCATGGTGGCTGCCTACCGATAACTCGATACAGAAGCATTTCATTTGTTATAAAATTTTATGTAACTGATAACTATTTTTAATGTACTTAGTATGTCAACAAAAAAATAGAACTATGATTACTTGTGTTCATGAAATTGAATATTTTCACTTTCTATTTTTTATTACGTAAAAAATCTGTCTTACTTTTTATCTGTTACATATTACCTAACTCCGAAAGTAATGGAGTAAGTATTCAAGAAGTCATACTATTCGACTAAATCCGAAATGAGGATATCCCAGGCAGCAACAAAATACTATACTTGCAAAGTTATTATAGTCCAGTCAAAATAGATATCCAGTTTGCATTAATTCCCAACAAGCTGGATTTTGTGCAGGCCTTGAATACGTCATTACAAATGATATGTCGAAAGTCCCCATCGATCCCGCTTGTGCGTTGTTTTTTATTCGAGGTCAAAGGTCACAAATTTGCGTTTTTTGCGTATATCTTTGAAACAACGAGAGCTATCGAAAAATAGTTTAGACAAAGTTTGTAGATCGTAAAATTGTCTACAAAAAATACCTGAACACTTTTCTCCTACAAAGCATCGCTTTCAAGATATCGTGACTTTAGAGCACAGGAAAGTCGCATTTTTGACTATATGCACACACTAGCTTTTTCCCGTGATTTCGCTCGCGTTTATTAATATCATTAAAAATAAGGCTTATTTCAATATATAGTAGCATATGCATGCTTGGTCTCAGCCTAATCGGTTTGAAATTGACAAAGTTACCTACAAACTTTCATCCCCTATCTTATCCCTTTAGGGGTAGAATTTATCAAAATCCTTTCATAGCGGATGTCTACGTTATATCATCTACCTGCATGCCAAAATTCAGCCAGATCCCACCAGTGGTTTGGGCTGTGTGTTGATAGATCACTTTGTGGTAGAAATATTCCTTCTGGAGAAGCCACGTTAAAAATAAAGCGCCGTGTACTTGATTCAATGTACGTATTTGATTCAATGTACGATTGTATTTGATTCAATATTGGTGCAAGATTGGCCTTACCTACCTCAGAGGTGGTGCGAAAATCTTCTATATATTATATAAAACTTAAAGGTGACTGACATAGTGACCTATCAACGCACAGCCCAAACCACTGGTGGGATCTGGCTGAATTTTGGCATGCAGGTAGATGATATAACGTAGACATCCGCTATGAAAGGATTTTGATAAATTCTACCCCTAAAGGGATAAGATAGGGGATGAAAGTTTGTAGGTAACTTTGTCAATTTCAAACCGATTAGGCTGAGACCAAGCATGCATATGCTACTATACAGGGTGTATTTTGAGTCAACGGCAATGATTAAGGAGGTGACTCTGTACGTGATTCTGATCCGAATTATGTAATAAAATTAGGTACTTAATTTTTGACGAAAAAATCCCAAAAATTAACTAAGTGTGGACAGTTCCCGCTGCGCTTAAATATTGCTTACGACTCGGTGCATTGACCCGCGCCGCGCGTCGCCCGGCCGGCATAGTAGGCACACTAGTACAAAGTAGGTACCGCGCCGCGCGCGGCCGGCACTCATTGCCTACTTCTTTGAATGCACCCGCCGCACCGCGCCGCGCCGCGCCGCTCAGTCAGTGCGCGAGCGCCGTCGATGACGTTGTAAACCCGTTTGGCCTCCCTCCGGCGCGCCATAAAACCGGAATTTTTAATCCGTCGTGTGTGTAAATTAGGTATGGCTTATCAATACACAAACGAGGAGTACCTGGACATGGTTAGTGTGTATGCACGTACTAACGGTAGTTTGCCAGGTGCAAATGTGGATTAAACAATGCTGGTTTATAAGGATCGTATTAGTAAAAATGCGTCAGTTTACGTATTTATGTAATCACTTCAGTTTTGTATTTATTAGAATAGAAATTTGAGTATTAGTATTTAAACAAACTCATTCACTTCATTCGTCGTCGTGTAGACGTAACATGTAGGTATGTATCTAAATCAGCTGGCGAACCTAGCGTTGAGTTCGATCGCTCGCTGTGTCCGCGCGCCGCGCGGTGTCCATGATTAGTGAAATTCATAGCTAAGCTTTACACGTCGTTTACTATGTAGTAATTTAATGTTAATTTATTTTGTATTTTTTTTCCTTCATTAAATAACGTTATCTATCACGCCCTAGAATATTGCCTATGTCTCACTTTACACCCTGTATATTGAAATAAGCCTTATTTTTAATGATATTAATAAACGCGAGCGAAATCGCGGGAAAAAGCTAGTGTGTAATATAGTCGAAAATACGACTTTCCTGTGCTCTAAAGTCACGATATCTCGAAAGCGATGCTTTATAGGAGAAAAGTGTTCAGGTATTTTTTGTAGACAATTTTACGATCTACAAACTTTGTCTGGACCATTTTTCGATAGCTCTCGTTGTTTCAGAGATATACGCAAAAAATGTAAATTTGTGACCTTTGACCTCGAATAAAAAACAACGCACAAGTGGGATCGATGGGGACTTTTGACATATAATTTGAAATGACGTATTTAAGGCCTGCACAAAAATCCAGCTTGTTGGGAATTAATGCAAACTTTAATCATAATTATGTCTATTTTGACTGGGCTATTAGTCGTTTTACTGAATTTTAAAACAAAAAATATTCCACGAAAAAAAGTGAAACAAACTCAACTGAAAACCTTAATAGACACATAAAAACCTTTTAGCTATATATCGGCTTCTTTGCGTTCTGTTGGCAATAAGTTAGGCCACATCAAACCGTCTGCAGTGCAGAGACCTGACGCATTTGCTTAAAGGGCGTAATTTTTGCATGATTTGGAATAAAGTCCGAAATTCGTATTTACCACACCACGTTACGCATAAAGTAGCAAAAGGTAACCTAAGATGAGACTATTGTCCCAAGAAAACATAATGTCTTACTTTCAAGCAAAATTAAACTCAGTCTTTCAAAACTTAGGTGAAAAACGCACATAAACTTTGCCTAACAAAGCGTTGAAGTAACCAAAGTAATTAGATATTTTAAAACAACGCTCGGCGTAAACGTTTTGATTTCCTAGTTCAAGTAATAAGTTAAAAGGTAAACGATCTACGAATAAATCCGGAGATTACAATCGACATAGATAAGATTACAATATTCCCAACAAAGTGAGAGCGCTTTTCACGAACCATTTTTACGAGCTTTACTGGAAGACAAACTGTGCTAAAGTCACGACTTAAATGACTTTTCTTTATTGTTATTTCGAATGTAAGTTGTTAAAATAATATCAAGATTTAATGATTATTTGTGACGGACTAACCCCTGACCGTATTAAAATGTTACATACGTATCGTTGTAGGCAAATTAAATCAAATTTATTTAAATACCTGTGTTATTGTAATTTATTCTGATGAAAAACAGCTTTCTTAACTTACCTGAAACAAAAAAAACAAATAAATTTACATTTTAACATAAAATTAGTAACGTAAATGGCTATGTCAGTAGGCAGGGCTAATAGATCGGAGAACCACGTCCGCTGGGGCTGAAAGGTTCGTCTGCAAGCGCAGGGTGAGTAGACCTCGCACTGGTGGAGCGACGACTTGGAAAAGGTTAATGAGGAAGGCTAGAACATATGGTGACAATACACGGTAACATTTATAATAGGTATGTAATAGGTATAGGGTATTTAAGCTGAGATTTTGTATTTTAACGTAGTCATTATAATGTAATATCACAGTAGAACATTAAAAGAATACTTAGAAAAAAATGTAAATGTAGATAAGGCAAAGCGTGTATGCTATGATTGTAGTACATTCCTATCCCAAATGAATTAGGAACAACGCATAAATATATGTATGTAGATAACCAACAAAAACACTTATCATAAACAAATATCTACCAACATACTAGCTACTACAAATCGTCACCTTAGTAATCTATATCACGATCGATTTCCCTGTTACGTGGTCGAGATATAGCCTCATAACGGAAGGGTACGTCGACTCAACACAGTTATGTCATAGGAATGCCATTGTGGCGCATCAATCAACGTGACTTCAGTTAGATATTCACTTGTATGAAGTTTCTTAAGGCCGTGACCATATTACTTACGTACGAACGATCGTCCAATTTGAAACAGATGATTACATTTCTAATCGGTAATTTAACAAGACGGCCAATCAGTAATTCTTTGAATCTATGCTTAGGTACAAGTGTATATTGGCAGCTATCTTTTAAATTGTATTAAAATAATAATTTTGCAGAATTTAAACACAACAAAGATGAAAGAAGCAAGCAAGGTATCCTTTATAGAACTCAGTCTACACTTAATTTAGCGAATTAGGCCCTGCGCAGACGACAGACTATCCGTGACGCACTTTTTAATCTGTGAAAATAGAACCTATGCAATTGTACCTAAGCAGTAACGCACATGACGCGCGAAAAGTCTGGCGCACAAAAGACTCAAACATATGCCATTTATGGCAGACTTTTTGTGCGCCGCAGACTAGATCGCACAAAAAGTGTGCCGTTTGCGCAGGGCCTTAGGCAAAATCTACTGGGAATTAAATTAGGGTCTAATTATTATTTTAAGGCTTCATAATAAGGAATAATGAGATAATTACGTCTATTGTTATTCAAGAAACGTAGAGACGTTTAAAGGAGGCTTTTATATCTGCAACAGTGGACGTCTTTCAATTGAGATGAAGTTCTATTATGTTATGATTGTCTACTTTACTTGAAATTGTTTGTATATGTCATCGAAGATCATTAAGGCCCTTTAGGACCCACGATATTGAATTCTCAAAATTTTGCATTCTCAAAATGGGTCACTAAGACTATCCTATATACGGTTAACCCAGAAGAACACCTTTTACTTTTAGCCGAATCCAAGATGCCCTGAATCCTGACAGCCTTCATAAAGTCCGTTCAGGATGTTCACTTGTTAAAAAAAAACTACAGACTAAACTTCAACCGCAAAAGCAACAGTGTTATGTTATTGAAATGTAATAGAAAAATATCCGCTAACTCTCAGCATAGTGATCGCATGCTAAAACGAAATGGATTTCTGAGCCCAACGCGAGTGAAGGCTATTTTAGCGTAACTGTAGATATAACCGATGCGGCAGTTAGCGCACTTCATAGGTATGTGAAAGCTCTCCCTTGTCAAATTGTTTTCATGGTCCATTATGTAATAAGAATAATATAGCATCGGTTTCACTTATACATAACAACCAATAAATGACCCAGTACAGGGACGTGCCTTCTCCCAAGACGTAAGGAAATTTGGCCGTCGATTAATAGATTTAATTACTTACATTTTTTATATCTTAAAACTTTTCGTTAATGAGCTGTTACGACAAATTTGATGAGGTCCCCTAACCTCATGGTAACACACATAACATTAATTGGAACTTCTATATTTTCTCCAACCAGAGCTTTGATGTCGATTATAATATGCAAATTTTGTTCGCACAATAATTCTGAATTTTTGAGATAAGTACAATCTTTCATTAATTATCCTTTCATTTCAGATTAAAATTTACTTATGTAACCAATTTTGATTAAATTTAAGTGAGACAATCTTGAATTTACCCTTTCATACAAAGAAATGACATTTTGTTGTGCGGTTTTCCGCCTCCCTGATCTATCAGCCATTTAATCCATTGCATGAGAAACTTACCTACCCTGCAAGTTCGAATTAACAATAACTTATAAATGGCAACAGTTTATTACCTATCGTTTATCAGATTGCTCGTGAATATAAAGGTTAAGCAATCAATTGCGTTACATGAAAATGTGCGTTAAACTAATATTAATATTATGTGAAAGTAGGGTTCAAAGTTCTATTATAGTTATCAAATATAGCTCATACTGTCCTTCATAAATGAAGAATTTATTGTATAACAACCCTATGTACCGAAAGACGCAGAGTGGGGAGACCCCTTACACGGTGGACCGACGACTTTGTTCAAGGCGGGATACCGATTGGATGAGGGAGGCACAGGATTGCGCGAGGTGTAGATATCTGGAGGAGACCTATGTCCATCAGTGGTCGTCCAGCGGCCGATGGAAACCCTATGCCAAAACCAATTAAGTAAAATAAAAATTAATTTTAGTGGCCACACTTCCACTCTTTAAAGTTTGCTTTACATGACCATAAATGTGCTTTTACCTATGTACTACATCTTTTTAAAACTTAATAAACGAATAATGATGTGCAATAAACGAATTGAGTAAGCAATTATAAAAGTGCCGCGTGACTAATAGAAGCAAAATTGTCACATAAATCTGTGCCAATACATTCAGTCACATAGGTATATAGTTCAGTAAGTGCACCTTGTATAGCTGATGGTGGCTGCGCATGGTAGGGAGACCCCTCACACGGTGGACCGACGACCTAGTTAGGGTGGCGGGAAGCCGATGGATGAGGGAGGCACAGGACCGCACAAGGTGGCAATACTTGGAGGAGGCCTATGGCCAGCAGTGGACGTAGATTGGCTGATATGATGATGATGAAGTGCACCTTAATGATGAAATGGTGGGATACCATGTTTTATTATCATTTACCACTGACAATATTTAAGAACTCTGTACGTACTTTCTTGCGTTATTAACGCCCACACGTGCTATCTATATCAACTTCACTTGTCTCGTTAGTCGCCAAACTGTCTAGCATACCTCGTGTAGGTGTAATTCGATGAAATGAGTAACTTGTTAAAAACTCTCACTATGGTATTGTTATCTACAATTCTGTATTATTTGACCTCTACTGAAATGCCTAGTAGCAGTTACAATAGTTAAATTTTAATTAATATTATTTATATAATATTATAAGGCGATGGATCTACCCTGCATTTATCAATAATTTTAGAACCGCACTTTTTTGTGTAGGTTCGATGTAAACTGAAGGACACGAACGGAAATTGAACTTCTCGCTCAGCTTACAATTAATTGAAACGGGTATTGTTATCGTTGTCATAATTCTATATACCAGAAATTTTGTTTATTGTGACGAAAAAAGGCTAAAACATAGGCTCATTGTAAAAAAATGTGCTTAAAAAATAACTAACTATAATGTATTGTTCCTAATTGAAATAAGAAACAAACAAATAAACCAAAAAACGAGAACCTCCTATCCCAAGAGTCTGTTTAAAATCAAACAGGTACGAGTAACTTAAGCACAATAATAAAAACTAATAGTCGATAAGTTCTCCAAGCACGTACAAAATCATCGTCATCAACCGCGTCTCGCCAGCCATCCCACGGGCGGGCGTCAATTAATCAAACGGTACAAAATTATCGATAAAAATCACGACACTTCATTTAGAACTTACTGGTAGTTGCCGTGCAGCAAAGATCGATAAGACTTTCTAACGCCTCGGTGCTGCCATCTATGTGGGAACAGAGTAAAGGTCGATTATTCGCACCCGTACATGGCGAATACGTCTTATCATATTGATGTTAACGCATTAGTGGCAGATAAGGATGTCAACAACTAAATTGGTAGAAAGAATTTATAGTTAAACTGCAAAGGGTAATAGAGACATGTTTGCTATTACAACTAATAAACTTATTTAAGAAATAAAATACTTTAAAATTATACGCCTATTAGGCCGTCCTTCGGCAGTGGAGTATGGATGGTTCTTGAGCGACACAAACTGAGCTGCAGGTCACGGAAATGATTATGTTGCTCTGTATGTGCGGACTGACACGTTGGACCTCGTACTAAAATCTTTTAGTATTTTTTTTTTTGCTTACTGTCAACTCCTGCACTAGAGATCACCCCTTTTATCGCTGGGACTTTTACAACAAGCGACCTAGTGCACGTGCCACCATGGCAGCTATTTATTACCTACCATACTACGAAATCGGCTGTTAGTCGTCGCGCCTAGACGGTACTACAAGATAAGACAGGTGTAGAAACGTCTGTGTGGTTAGTCCATAGATATATCGTTGATTTATTGGCTTTTACAGTACGCGCCGCATATCCGTGTGGTGACGGAGTAAGAATAAAATATGTCACCACCCCATCTCATCCCATGGGTGTCGTAAAAACCGACTACTCGTGAATATTATCGTTACGAAATAAAAAGAAGGAAAACTTGAAATTAAACACTGTACCAATCCGTCTGGCCAGCGTGGTATTAGTAGGCAAAGTATCCCTCACTCACGGGAGGAGGCCCGTCCCTGCAGTGGGACATTAGAACGCGCCACCTTTGTTGGCCGGTCTGAAGTTAGCTATCAGAGATGTTCGCACATGTAAAGAAACAAAGATAACCCTTGTTTGTTGGCCTGTATGTGGGCGTCAAGAGCTTCGCAAGGCACGTAAGGAGGCTATAGCAGTTGACGTAGGCAGTCGTTGAGCCATGTCAATGGCTGGGTAGCTCCAAAAATTGTAGATACACGATAGTAATAACTATTTTTAACTTCTGGACGTCTATAACGAAAATTTATTAGGAAATCCAGAAAGTAGTACGATATAAACCAGTGAAAACTAAATGTCAATCGAAATTATTAACGAAATGTCTGAAAATACACGCTAAGGATGTTACTTAAAACACAAAGATCATTTGACTTTTGTTCTTGGTTTACTATAAAAAAGTTGTAAAAGTAGAAAAGTCTGTATTTAGAGTTCAATTACACGTCATTGTGCGGAGATGAAAAGCTCGCTGGTAGGAAGCTCCACGCTTTTCCATTACAGATGAAGCAGAACTCTCTGTATTATAAATACGAAGCAGGCCAAATCCCTAGTGAGAAAAAAGTCTTTTTAAAAGAGTTAAAAAAGAACTTGTAGCAGCCCTAGCAATAATTAAGACAAACGCGACCAAGAAGACCAAAGAAATGATCTCGTTACCAACTCAACAATAAATTTCAATTAATCGATAACATTATTCACAATCACAACTCCCTAATTTATAAACATAGTTATAATACGATTAATCGAATCGATACAACATTGAACAGACATGCGTTGACGAGAGATCGATTACACGTTCGGAACATTCGGTTATTAGGTTCGTTGCGGGTAGCCGTTAATAACTGTTGCATCAGAGAGTGGCGCGGCGCATCCGAGACGTGCCTCGTAAAGTTACGAAACGCGACGTAAACAGAAATAAACTGAGCAACAAAGGGCCGAACTTAAATAGGCCGCTGCACTTCCTAGTGAGGTCGGGACGCGAGACGCCCTAAAATTAAACGTCGAAGCATTTCCACGAGCGACCATTTTAAAATGGCACACTCTATTAGTCAAATTCTTATTTAATGTATCTCGCATATCTATGTTGTCATACTAGGTAGTTGGGTAGAGATTTAACTATTTCTTGTTTTCCTGCTCTTGCATTAGTATTATCTGGTAGGTCGCATGCCTTGAAATAAATAAGTACCAAATTTTTATTTTTTGTCTATACTTATAAGCATACCTACATAAAAACTTTGGTTTCATGCACACGAATGTTTGACTCGTTAGAGGATCGCTTCCACAATCTTTGCTTAGCGAGCTATATTAATACATATTAGTGTTTTCATAGATAAAATTAAATATCAAATTACCTATAACTTCTGTCCTAGCGATGAAAAGTTTTCAACACGATATCTCACCCCGTGGTTGTCGTACGAACCGACTAAGGGGCAACTCTACAAAAAGTTCTTAAAATCCTGACATGAGCCCCGTATTATTAGGAGATCCCTTTATTTCGGAAGGAGGCCAGGCACTTCAGTTGAACATTAATAGCCTAACTAGTTATCATATTAGCCAATAACGTGAATAACACAATCATCTTTATCTGCCTTTAAATAATTACGAAATTTTTAAAGTAGCAAAATTACGAAAGAAAATCACTTAGTATATTTTCCAATCAAATAGCAGTTATTTATTTACTACACAAAACACTGCAATATGTTATCTGTTATATTTTTACACGTATGAAAAAAGCATGAACGTAAAATGTACAATGATTTATTGAAACTCATCTAAAGAGGTTTAGGGTGCCCATAAATTTTAAAAACAAACTGAAATCCAACACTCAGAAACATAACATTTTAGAGCAAGGAGTATTAAACGAAATGGCCCATTTCTTTAAACTATAAGAATGTTGTTCGGTGTTGCCAGAAGTTAATTATAGCTAATTTAAATATGTCAACTTTTGGTGATGGGCTAACGATCGTTTTAGTGTCAAGAATTTTTAGGTTGGAGAAAGGTATAGATTATTATGCAATATTTTAAGCTGATAACAGAAACTGTTACTTTCAGCACATTTAAATCATTAATTAAAATGATTTATACTATTAATGTATGCACAGTAGCACGTCAAGCTGCGTGACGTAAAGTGACCACACCTGTGGCGTAGTGGTTACAGTTACAGTACATGATTGTTTTTAAGATCTTGAATTCGAAACTCGCGCAAGTCAAGCAATTGTCTGGGTGTTGTCTATGTATTTTTAAAAAACAATAATTTTTTTACTTACCTAATATCCCTGCCTAATCTACTACAAACTACTTTAAACAATATCCCACAGTAAAACCAACAGAAGCATATTTAACCTACAGTGCGTACAAGCAGCATTTCATTGCACACATATCGTTCCGATACGCGCATACGATTGCGATTAATCATCTCTGTTAGAAACGCATAGATACAACACTACTTGACCGACTTTGTAATGTTCAAAAGAAAATCATTTGCATACATCGTAATGCCGGCCGTTTCATCTTGTCCGTCTATAAAAAAAACAAATCTAAAATGCTAATAGGGCTGTAGCGAATAATGTATGTATTCTTTGTCGTATATAAATATTAATATTTTATTTAACATGTTCAGTCAATGTAAAATTTTGTTGTTCGTGCAATTAGTGCCATATTTTCTTTTTTCTGTTTTTAATTAATTAAGTTTGGGGAATTTTTAATTGCACCTCTATTTAAAATTTAAGCAAACAACAATTATCCACTAATAATGTACCAGCATATCAAATAAATGACTGTTTATCAAATTAAATAATTGTATAACTAAATGTGTAGCATAAGAAAAGGTCTAAAATATATCAAAGTTAGCGACTTTTTTTATCTAATTTTACTACGAAAATCTTGCTAAAACCACAGATATAAGCACTGTAAAACAAAATTACTCGCCATATAACAAAAATACTGATTTGCACACTAAATTATCCAATATTACCACCGAATTACTAAAATCATTATCTAAAATTGCATAACAGAGAATGCATGTTTTAGGTTATCTAATGACTACACTAATTTGCTACTTGTTGAACTAATATCGCTTTAACACAACTATATTTTTCTTTGTTCAACTGTTTTGTTGACACTTAAAAAATTTTGACCGATTTTGAACTTTTCGATCAAAATATCATTTGGTTAGGTTATGTTAGAACTGTGACAACCAACGCGCGAAGGCGAGCGAGCGCAGCGAGCGGGCCGCGGTAGCGGCCGCCGAGCGCCACATTCTTAATTTACGAAAAAAAAAATTTTTCATTCTCGAAAATTTTACAAGTCCTGGCTCCATTATGTCACACCACCTGCAGAAGCTAAAAACATACCTATCAGGATAAAGCGAAAACGCGGACGACCAACAAAAGCAAGACCTGCCCTGATTATAGTAAAAATATATATTTTTTTAATATTTTAATTAATTTGTTAAAAAAGTCTGAGTAGTCTTACCGTTGTGCCATAATTAGTGATTATGATGATAACACTTATTTGATCTTTTGAGAACTATAATTTAATAAACATGACTGATTAAATGGTGTTTTATTTAGAATAACTCATGTTCTTTAAAATTTAGTAGGTGACGTATTCCAAAAAAACAGATTAAATGTTTCGTTGCACTGAAAGGATAATTAGATTTACTATATTATATCAGATAGTAAACTAGTAAAATAGTTTAGCTTTAAACATCAAACAGTGTAGTACATTTGATTTATTTGATGAACAAATTTAGTGTGCAATTCAGTATTTTTTTTAGCAATTTCGAATACTTTGATAGAAAAATGTGGATTTACAGTTGTAAGATTAAATACTACCCATTAAGTTTATGTTTTAGTTAAAGGATTTATGTATATATAGAGTTTATATATAGAGTAGCAAGCGTTAATTAATAATTTAAAACCTTTTTTATTATACTCACTTACTCTTGTAAGTATTTTCTTGTGAATCATTTCTCAGAATGTAGTAATGATAAATATGAGTTCATTATCAGCAAATTCAACTTTACGAGTAAAATCTGTAATTGACCTTATAATACCTAAGCGAAATTTCAAGATAGGTGTCTACCAAAATAAATAACTTAACGTAAAACCTTATATGAAGAAGCAAAGCAAGTTTGTAAAGATCGCATAAATATCCCCCGGGAAACAGCAATGAAAAAAGCAAATATAAAAAACATGTAACATTCATTTAAAAACTACAATTACTCCACAGCACACTTCGATAAGAATTGAATCTAAAATATGTCATCTATACTTCTATACTAATATTATAAAGAGGTAAAGTTTGTGTGATTGTGTGTTTGTGTGATTTTGTATTTGTGTGTTTTTTTGACGTTGTAGGGGGTAATCTCTGGAATTAATTAACCGATTTTAAAAATTCTTTCTGTGTTGAATAGTCCATTTATCGGGGAGTGTCATAGTATCAAGCTATGACTAATAGGAGTGGAGCAGTAATGAAATATGTTTAAAAAACGGTCGCGTTTTTTTCGCCGCCCAACGAAGTGGGCACGGGTCAGCTAGTTATAGATATTTATTTAAATATTTAAAAAAAAAACTAAACTTTTTTTAAACATTTTGTGTCCACCGCAAGTCTGCTCACTCGAAAAAAAAATAGGTCCACGAAATAAACTTTCGTTTGATTTATGTGCCTTTAGTAGACCGTCTGTCATTTAGATAATATCTAAGCTATAATAAATCTGTAGAGAATTGCTATCATTTTATTAATAACGTTAAAAAGTTACTTTATTTTTTATTAAGAATACTTCCAGGTGTTGTTCTAGTTAGTCGATTACTTATGATTTACTGCTAAGCACTAATTTACTTTTTTATTACTTTGACTATAAATAATAATAAACTACATCGCGACACAGTGTATGCCTCCCGCGGGTAGAGCAGGTAGAGGTTTATGAGGGAAGAGAGAGAATAGGATCCCGAGAGAAAAGAAGGAAGGTTCCAATGGTAGATGAAGGGGTTCCCGCGGTAAGAGGGAGAAGGGTGTTCCCGAGGGAAGATGGGGGAGAGCTAAGGGTCATGAGAGAGAGCCCGAAGGCCCTGGTAAGTGGAAAGTGGCCGTATTATGAAAGTGATCATTTTAACAAAGTTGAGGAATCCTTCATCACATTACACAAAAAATAAACAATACTTATTAATCCAGAACAGAACCAAGCCACTCAATGAGTTTACATCATAATTTACCCTATTAAAATAATACCAAAAATCTAACAACTAAGTCACAAAAGTGATTTGCGGTAAGCTTCTGAATACATCGTTGCCGACTCTCTCCCACAGTCTAAATATAATGGAGCGAATACGAGTGGTAGTGCAATAAATCTATAAGGTTAGTTACGCAAGGACATTAGCCCCTGGCTACACAGGAGTAGGTAGTACTACATACATATATTATTATGATTTGTGACCGGTAGCCATTCGCCTTTAATACGCCAACAGATCATCCTCTATTTTATTATCTGTATTTAAGTCGTTGGTCTTCTTTTCTCATTTAAAGGAGGCTTGCTTTCTTCACGTTTGTGGTATTGAAATATTGTAATATATTTGCCACTGAGCTTTCTACTTTAATATTGATTTTTACTTTTTTCATTTTCATTTCAACAATAGTTTATTTTCATTTATAAACTATTGTACTCCTTCAGCATCCTATTGTGACATTATGAAACAAGTAAGTAATCATAATTTTGTGAAGGATGATAATTTAGTTATTTTAATAGGGGATAGGGGAAGTGTAACAAAACAGGAGCTCATAAAATACTGTGAATCATTAAGTAATTTAAATGTAAATAAGATTGTTTTGTATACACTGCCCTATTGCAACAACTTGCCAGATGCGGAAAACAAAATTAGATATAATTTGAATTTAACACTACATACTATTGCATGCTATAATGATAAAATTAATATAATTGATATTAATTCTATTTTTAAAAACAATTATTATCTGACAAAAGGTAAGCATAGGCTTTCCAACTATTACAAAAGACAAGTAGCATCCTCGCTACATTATTGTATTGACATTTCAGCCAAGAACTTGGCTACTCAAACTGCTTTATTTGAGCAGTCTAATAACAGTATGAGTGAATCTAGTCAGGATAGTCTATATCCAAATAATTTAAATTAGATTATAAGACAAAAGAGGCAATCTCTTGCATTGACACATTTACATTTAATAATTTTAATTCAGATCATAATAATTATATTAATTATCCCTCTGTCATTCAAAATAATATAAATTTACAAAATAAAGATATTAGTCAACAATTGATTGCTTTATCGAGGGAATCTAATCATAGAGCTTACAACAGTAACTGCCCCTTAAGAAATAAAACCAATACAAAAGGTAATATTAACCTAGTGCATCAGAATATATATAATCTAACGGAGGGCAAAATACTAACACTAGAATTGTATATGAACATGGAAAATATTGATATCATATGCCTAACCGAACACCATCTTAGGGCACAGCAGCTCATGTTCAATTTTAGTAACCACCAAGTTGGTAGCGCATTCTGCAGGGTAAATAGGACTAAAGGAGGCTCTCTGATACTTATAAATAAAAAGTTAAAGTATAAAGTAAGAAATGATGTTGTATCTATGTCTGTGGAATGTGTAACTGAAATAGCCTGTATAGAACTAGAGCAATTTATAGTAGCAAGTGTGTACAGACGGCCTGTAGAGAGGAATTTTGATTATTTTTTGCAGATTCTGGATGAAATGTTAACAAAATTAACTAAGTCAAAAAAGCAGCTATTGGTCTGCGGAGATTTTAATGTAAATATACTAAAGGTAAATGCTTGTACAACTAGACTTCTGAATCTGTATAAGTCACACAATTTGTCTCCCTTGTTTCTAGAGCCAACTAGAATAACAGAAACTTCTGCAACATGTATAGATAATATCTTTGTTACCGATAACATAACACCAATTAACAAATCCATGATCAGTAAGTTAGAATCTGACCACTGCGGTCAATTGGTCAATTTTACTATTGAAAATACACCAACACCCCGAAGGAGGATATCGTATGTACCAGTAACATCTAACCGTATTGAAAAGTTGAAAGATAACTTAACAAACATCTTGCCATTTCTTCCTTCTGACAAGGACCCAAATGTACTATACGATAACTTCTTTAAGGTTTTAAATGACCAATTTCAATCTATATTTACATCTAGATCTTTGATGGTATCTAACAAACGAGAGTTTGCTGACTGGGCAACGGTTGGAATTAATCTAAGTAGAATAAAACTATATGAATTATATGCACAGAAGCAGAGTAATACTTCAGAAGAGTTTCATAGGTATGTTAGGAATTATTCAAAGATTTTTAAAAAAGTGTGCATTCAGGCAAAATCTTTTTATATTAGGTCGAAGATAACATCAAGTCATAACAAAATCAAAGCAACTTGGAATGTTATCAATGCTGAAACAGGAAGACTCCGCTCCAAGGTTACTGAATTTAAACTGAGCATTGGTGGAAATATAATTACAAAGGAACCAGAGGTAGCACACCAATTTGAGACCTTCTTTACTAGTGCTCCAATTCTCTTGACAAAAACACTTGGTTCTTCTACCTCCCTATCAGAAAATTTGTTGAAAGCAAATGTAGCTAGATTTGATGAAGTATTTATATTTAGGCATGTTAGCGCACAAGATATTCGTAGAGTGCTTAAAGAAATCAATCCCAAGAAAACTAAAGACATTTGGGGGATTTCTGTACCTATTGTTAAATCTATAATTGAAGTTATTATACCTCAGCTTGTTGTTATATTTAATAGTTGTTTAGATTGTGGAGTGTTTCCTGATTTAATGAAAATTAGTAAAGTGATTCCTTTGTTTAAATCAGGTAGTTCATTAGATCCCTCCAATTTTAGGCCAATATCTGTTCTACCAATATTAAGTAAAGTGTTTGAAAAACTTATTTTAAATCAACTACTCAAACACTTTCATGATAGCAATCTGTTACATAACAAACAATTCGGTTTCACTAAAAGCCGATCGACAACTGATGCGGGTGTAGCCCTGATAGAAAACATATTTGAAGCCTGGGAGGAGTCGCATGATGCGTACGGCGTATTTTGTGACTTATCCAAGGCGTTTGATTGCGTTTTACATAACACATTAATAATGAAACTTTACCACTACGGTGTAAGGGATGTGGCACTCAATTTAATTTCATCCTACCTTAGTGGCCGGGTGCATAGTGTAGATATAAATGGAATACGTTCCCCTGGATCAATTGTAGACATAGGGGTACCCCAGTGATCCATATTAGGGCCTTTTTTATTTTTGGTTTACATAAATGACTTACCATATATGGTAAGGGACAATCATGGTATAGTATTGTTTGCAGATGACACATCCTTAATATTTAAGGTTAAGAGACAGCAATCTAATATTGACGATGTGAACAATGCTCTTGATAGAATAGTCAATTGGTTTAGTACAAACAATTTGCTACTTAATAGATTAAAAACAAAGTTAGTTAGATTTACACTTCCCAATGTAAGGCAGGCTAAAACTATAGTTAAAGTAAACAATGAGGAAATTGAATTAGTAGATAAGACAGTATTTCTGGGCATAACTTTAGACGCTAAGCTTCAATGGGGCCCACATGTGGAAGCTCTGTCCAACAAACTTAGTTCTGCCGCCTACGCGGTTAAGAAAATTCGCGCATATACGGACGTTGAGACTGCCCGCCTAGTCTACTTCAGCTATTTTCACAGTATAATGTCTTATGGCATACTATTGTGGGGATGTGCTGCTGATATTGAGACCATCTTTATATTGCAGAAAAGAGCTGTCAGAGCTATTTACAAAATGGGACCCAGAGAATCACTTAGGGAGAAATTTAAAGAAATAGGTATTTTAACTGTCTATGCACAATATATTTACGAAAATCTGCTTTATGTTCATAAAAATCGTGATAAATTTCATAAAAATAGCGATTTTCATAATCTTAATTTGAGAAATAAAGATGACTTAGCTGTGCCCAGCAGCAGACTCCGAAAAATAGGTAGGTCGTTCTGTAGCACGTGTGTACGCTTTTATAATAAACTACCAAAAGATGTTTGTAACATGTCCATTAATAAGTTCAAGAATTATATCAAGCCTAAATTGTGCAAAAAAGCTTACTATGATACATCTAGTTACCTTAATGATAAGAACCCATGGATATGATGATGCTCCTAGTCGTAAGATTACAATATAAGTTTTAGAGTAATATAATGTACCTCTAAAAATAATGTACCTTTATGAATTAAGACTCGCGGAAAATTACTTTGGTCGATGTTAAATGGAGGCGTCCCTCTGCCATTTTTATCTTATTTCTTTTTTGTTGATATTATTGTCAGGACTCGTCATGCTCACTAAAATGTCATTGCTTGTGGTGGCGTGGGGGCCGGGTCAATCCCTTCCCTACAATATGGCGAGGGGGTTGATGGCTGACCTCTGTGTTTATACTCGTGAACGGGTGCTACTTGGGGTGACTGGTCGACCTTGACATTAATCAATTTACATTTTGGTTCACTTCTAATAATTTACCTAAAGGGTTATTTGGCTGAGCGACGTCTTTATTACTGAATTGTTTATGGATGTGATTTGGTGCTCCCACTTTTATGTACTACCTGCATGACGCTACCTTTATCATTTTATAATAAAATCCTTCGTTGTATGGATATGTATGGTATACAATGGTTGCAGCGCCTGATTACAGTTATCTACAATGTAAAAAAATTGACGTCAAGAAAATGCAGCAGTAGAGTTTGTTTCGCCGCTTCTTCTCTACTAGCGCTTTGGAGGCGGTGGTAAAGTTTGCTAAACTTTTACATGTATTTAAACTTAGATTAAGTAGTTTAAAGGACGTCAAGAAATATATAATGAGAATTGTATTTATCTTGATTAAAGCGTTTTTGACTTTGACTTTGACTTTATTTAATTTGTATGACACCTTTTGTCAATATTGGAAGATATTAAGACTTAGATTATACATGTTTTGGAACCCAACCCTATAGGTAACGTACCTACTATAACTTTAGGAATAGTTGTATATCATGAAACATTATCATCATTTTCACTAAACTCTGCCGACTCTTGATCCGGACTTCCGGATCTTGTGGCTTCAGCAGTTAACTAAGCTATTCCCAGAATACGATATGCAGCTGCAAACCATTTGGGGTCTTTTCGCTCGAGTATATGATGGTCGTTCTGTAAATCTGTACGTTCGCAACTTTAACCGACAGTAGTTTTTCGATATATTATTATCTAGTATAAATTTATCCTTAGCGGAGGGAGTTTTCCCAAATAGATTAAAACTCTCTATTGTAAAACCCCTCTACAAGAGTAAGAGTAGGCTAGAATTATGTAACTATAGACCTATAACATTAATATCTATATTTTCCAAAATTTATGAAAAAATTATGCTTAATAAATTTCTTAGAAAAATACAATTTAATAAATCAGGAACAAAACGGTTTTCGAAAGGGGAAATCTACTGCGCTGGCTACTTACTCTTTAATTAAATCAGTAACAGATAGTATTGATAATAAATGTCCCGTTACAGCTGTCTTTCTAGACATGAGCAAAGCATTTGACCTAGTAAACCATAAAATACTTCTAGACAAATGCGAACGGTACGGTATTCGAGGTCCTGGCTTACAATGGCTAGAAACATATCTGACCAATAGAGAGCAGTACGTAGAGACTTTACACGTAGATGATACCCTCGTGATTACAGCAGCAAAGTCCTTAACAATGCAGAATATAACGGGAGTGCCCCAAGGAAGTATCCTAGGGCCACTTCTATTCCTTATTTATATTAATGATTTATCCAAATGTCAGAAGAGCGTTCTTTTCGCAGATGACGTATCCGTTATTATACCAGAGAAAAAAGGTTTTAATCACAATGACGAAGTAAATAACACAATAGAGCAAGTTATTGATTGGTTAGAGACTAACTCTCTTAAAATTAATATTAAAAAAACTAAATACATACAATTTTGTAACTACAAACAGACTCCACAAAAAATAAATATTATCTGTAAGGGTGAAGAAGTTATAAAAGAATATAACGTAAAATTTCTAGGATTAGAACTTGATAAGAACTGTAATTGGAAAGTACAAATAAATAATTTATGTAATAAAGTAAACAGATTTGTCTATGCTCTAAGACAATTACGAAAAACAGCAAATCAAGAGACTGCCTTATGCGCATACCATGGTTATGTAGGCTCACTTCTGAGATACGGCATACTATTATGGGGCAACTCTACACACATACAAAAGGCTTTCATAACTCAAAAAAAGTGTATCAGGGCAATTACTGGGGTCTCCCCTTTAACTAGCTGCAGGCCTATATTTAAGCACCTTAAAATTATGACACTGACATCAATATATATAATAGAATCTGGTATGTTTATCAAAAATAATGCACACTTATTTAGTAAAGTAAGCGATGACAGTAGATTTAAGAAAAGGGATCCTACTAGGTTAAAAGTTGAGTTGTGTAAAGGTAGTCTTCGTTACAGAAATAGTCATGCAATGTCAATAAAGATTTATAACCATATTCCTCAGGTGATAAGAGAGTTACCATTATCACAATTTAAAACAAAATTAAAGTCATTGTTAATTGAGAAATGTTTTTACACCCTAGACGAATATTTTAATTGTAAGTTTTAACTTCTCTTTACTTAATTCATTTTATTGTTAAAAGTAGTTTTAGTTATTAATTTTTAGTTTTAAGTATAACATTCGCATGCCTGTCAAGGGCGAATATGTCGGACTCCTATTGAAAATGTTAACATCAAGATGTAACCATGTTCTATAGCGAATAAATTTCTTTCTTTCTTTCTTTCTTCTTTCTTTCTAGATTTGTAGGCATACTTCTAATATACAGGGTGGCTCATTCAAAAACACATAATGTTTCATAGAGATATTTACTGCTAAGACCTACAGAATCGATATTTAAATAGAAAAAGTATAAGTTTATTTTTGCAAAACAACCGGGTTCGATTCCCCAGCTGGGTACAGTATCTTTTTCAAATGTATGAATGCAGTTTTTCTTTTTATCAAAATCTTTTTTTAAAAAAAAGGTGACATGGTTCCTAAGAACAAATCTTCGTATGACTTATAGTTTAAGACTTTCCCATACTGACCCTTTTGAATGAGCCACCCTGTATATGACATAAAGAACAAGTAAGCACAAGTCAAATGTATTAAAGAAACTACTTTTTTATAATATGAGGCCAAGCACTTTATGTTACACCAAATCGATGTTAGCAACTACTAAGACCACGCGATCTATCAATTGTTCGTAATATAAAATAATATTTACGTAAGTGTTACGCCTGCCTCCGTGTTTTAAAATAATTAATTGACCGTTTTCGCGCCAAACTATGACGCAATTTGACAGTTGTTCAAATGTCACGTAGAAATGTCAGTAATTGACAGCCGCAACTAAAATCAGATCGTTTAGAAATAATAATAACAAATCTACAGACACATTATGTAAGTAATAAATTTACTTATCAATAAAAATTAATAGCTATGTGCTATGTGGTTATGAAATAATAATTTAAAAGCGTGAAGTTCTGTCAATTTATCAAAACAAACAACTATAATAAACTCCATAATCAATATCGTGTTGACAGGAGGAAATTAAAACTCAGAATGCATTACTAAAGTTCATTTGGTCATAACATTAATAAACATCTCAACTGAGGTAGTAGAGTACCAAACTGACTAACTGACCAGCGCATAATTTTCTAATAAAAAAACCGACTTCAAATAGAAACTTGTTATAAATTTTATATATTTTTTAGATAAAAACTAAATTACTACACTTATTTTGATGAAATATCGGTTCATAAATAAAGAATAGTCGGCGAACATGATTACATAAAAAAACATAAATACGGTCGAGTTGAGCAATCTCCTCCTTTTTTGAAGTCTGTTAAAATAGAAAGATTTTCTTCAACATCGTCACTAATGGAAACTTCAATATGCTAATTTAGAAACCCTGTCGGCCAGTTCACTTTCTTTAACACTTTTAATGTTTAAATGTAGTGTTTCAGTGGACTGCAACAATGAGCGATTGTTCGCTAGCTTCGTCGAGTAGCGGGGTGCAGGGATGAGAGAGGTCAGTGACCTCATTACAAGCTCATTGTTTCGCGGATGCATCTCTGATCTGTCGGTAGTCACGAAAGTTGATGCGCACGTATCTAATCATATCACTTTTAGATCCAGATGTTATTTTGAGTGGAACTTTCTAAATTGGTATAAACACAAATCAAGACTGACTTCAGCAGAGCAATCAGCAATTGAAAATGAATGTAGGTTTGAGTTACAATCAAAATATTAGTAACTTTATGGCAAACCAACATTACCAGTTCAAAATTGTATAATGTAAAAAAAGAAGTGTTATGTTAAAAATTTTAAAATGTCAGTTTTGAAAAGACAAATCGATCTAGGAATCAAACTTAGTGTAACCCAAAAAACTACCAGACTCAAGCCAATTCATTGCGAATAACACTTACAATCTTGCGTAAGATTTCAATCTGCGTCCTAGCGCACGCCAACCGCATACACGATAGCTTTGTCACTGAGTCAGTAGGAATCTTACAGTTCAATGCTTAGAAAAGTTAATTCCTGCATTTAAAATAAAATGCAGATGGCAGATAAATTGGGTAAAATACTTTGACGTCGTGGGGTAACATTGATCGCTCAATTTTCTTTATTAAAGAAGTGTTATTTTCATGCAAATGAATACATGGGACGATCTAGATAAGGGCTAATACTACAAAACGGTCATCCTTCTCTTAGCACATTCAGAGAAAAATGAGTGATCAATGTAGCCACTGCTTATTAAAGTAACCACATTCCACGGTACTTCTTGATTCATGTCATGATCGGTGTCTAATTGAACATACTTTTGATCAGGGTACAACCGTCTCTTGACCCATAAAGTGCAGCGGTCAATATAATTTGCGACAGTTGCCCACTAAAGCAATTTATAATTAAACTGACGCTTTCTTGTATCGTTCGCACATCACGACTTCAATTTGCTATTAATCAAAAATTGGTCTCACTTTTGAAAGTTGATTTACAGATCAAAATAATAAAATGAGGAAAAACTTATATTCCAAGATCTAGGGAGTGCCAGACATCACTTATTTTCTAACGAACCAAATATACACGAATGGATAGTGGTGGGGTGTACTATCATCGTATGACTTATAGCTAACTTGCCCCGACGGCCACTTTTCTGGTATCCGTTGATGAAAGTACAAAAAAACAGAGGTAACTTCGCTCATTTTCTAATGGCTGGTTTTAACATACACAAGATTGTTAAGAATCCATAATCGAAACTGCCAGTCACTTTGCGTCGGCCGTTTTGCGTAACAGACACTTCAAAGTTCCGAAAAAAAATCATTATACCCCTTCCAGCGTAAGTTTAGCTTTTTGACAGTTCACGTCCATGAAGTTTCGTAATGCTTCCGCTTATTTTTCGAACAAATAATATTGTATTTCATGAACGTACCCATGTTTTTTTCAGTTACCATGGTTACTTAGTGATGGACACTCATAACGATTACCACCATTATGAAACAAATTACAAATAATCGGTAGAAATAAATGCTATGAATAAACCTGAACTCTTCATAATACGTTTATAAAATGTAATATGATATTTTAGATTAGCTATAACCCGCGAATGTGTCACGATAAATTATGTATTTTAAATAATACCTAAGCTAACTATAATTTTATCATTTCAAGCTATAGGCTAATTCTCTTAACAGAGATAAAGAAAGAAACAATAATAAAATGATAATGTAAGTTGATGTAAGGAGCCAAATGTGTAAAATAAAGTAATTTGAAAAATCGCGAAATCGCTTACAATCGAATGGCATTACATTCGAGATACTGCTGAACGTCACTAACGTCAAGCTGTCAAATGTCGTTAAATATAGTGGAAAGGGTATAATGTCACTCATTTTCTAATGGCTGGTTTTAACATACACAAGATTGTTAAGAATCCATAATCGAAACTGCCAGACACTTTGCGTCGGCCGTTTTGCGTAACAGACACTTCAAAGTTCTGAACGAAATTCAGGTAACTTATTTTCTAATGGCTGGTTTTAACATATAAACAAGATCGTTAAGAATCCATAATCGAAACTGCCAGACACTTTGCGTCGGCCGTTTTGCGTAACAGACACTTCAAAGTTCTGAACGAAATTCAGGTAACTTATTTTCTAACGGCTGGTTTTAACATATAAACAAGATCGTTAAGAATCCATAATCGAAACTGCCAGACACTTTGCGTCGGCCGTTTTGCGTAACAGACACTTCAAAGTTCTGTACGAAATTCAGGTAACTTATTTTCTAAGGGCTGGTTTTAACATATATTATACACAAGAACGTTAAGAATCCATAATCGAAACTGCCAGACACTTTGCGTCGGCCGTTTTGCGTAACAGACACTTCAAAGTTCCGAAAAAAAATCATTAATGTCACTCATTTTCTAATAGCGTATTTTAACATATATTATACACAAGATTGTTAAGAATCCATAATCGAAACTGCCAGACACTTTGCGTCGGCCGTTTTGCGTAACAGACACTTCAAAGTTCTGAACGAAATTCAGGTAACTTATTTTCTAATGGCTGGTTTTAACATATATTATAAACAAGATCGTTAAGAATCCATAATCGAAACTGCCATACACTTTGCGTCGGCCGTTTTGCGTAACAGACACTTCAAATTTCCGAAAAAAAATCATTCATGTCACTCATTTTCTAATGGCTGATTTTAACATATATTATAAACAAGAACGTTAAGAATCCATAATCGAAACTGCCAGACACTTTGCGTCGGCCGTTTTGCGTAACAGACACTTCAAAGTTCCGAAAAAAAATCATTAATGTCACTCATTTTCTAATGGCTGATTTTAACATATATTATACACAAGATTGTTAAGAATCCATAATCGAAACTGCCAGACACTTTGCGTCGGCCGTTTTGCGTAACAGACACTTCAAAGTTCTTAACGAAATTCAGGTAACTTATTTTCTAATGGCTGGTTTTAACATATATATTATACACAAGAACGTTAAGAATCCATAATCGAAACTGCCAGACACTTTGCGTCGGCCGTTTTGCGTAACTGAACGAAATTAAGGTAACTTATTTTATAATGGCTGGTTTTAACATATATTAGAAACAAGATCGTTAAGAATCCATAATCGACACTGCCAGACACTTTGTGACATAGAGAGATGATTTAAAATAAGAGCGTTATTGCTCACTTTTTTTTCTCTTTTTTGATTTACTCTTAGAGCCTGTTCACATTATCGACTTTTCCGGCGATTCTTCTGCGATTTCACGACGAGGTTAGATCGCGGTGTGCACGCGGAGCGCATGCTGTGAGTTGTTTGCTGCTAAAAAGTGAGCAATAATGCTCTTATTTTAAATCATCTCTCTATGGTTTTATATCTAAGGTTCGTTACCAATAAATCATCATGTAAAAAGTTGCCGTCATTTAACCCACTATCACTCACTCGGGGTGCTGTAGACACAGAACCCAAAGTGTCTGGCAGTGTCGATTATGGATTCTTAACGATCTTGTTTATAATATACAGGGTGGCTCATTCAAAAGGGTCAGTATGGGAAAGTCTTAAACTATAAGTCATACGAAGATTTGTTCTTAGGAACCATGTCACCTTTTTTTAAAAAAAGATTTTGATAAAAAGAAAAACTGCATTCATACATTTGAAAAAGATACTGTACCCAGCTGGGGAATCGAACCCGGTTGTTTTCCAAAAATAAACTTATACTTTTTCTATTTAAATATCGATTCTGTAGGTCTTAAACAGTAAATATCTCTATGAAACATTATGTCTCAAATGAATAAAATGCATTTTTTTCACATACTTAAATTTATTATAGTAGGTGTTCGAAGTACGCAAAACGGCCGACGCAAAGTGTCTGGCAGTTTCGATTATGGATTCTTAACAATCTTGTGTATAATATATGTTAAAACCAGCCATTAGAAAATAAGTTACCTGAATTTCGTTCAGAACTTTGAAGTGCCTGTTACGCAAAACGGCCGACGCAAAGTGTCTGGCAGTTTCGATTATGGATTCTTAACAATCTTGTGTATAATATATGTTAAAATCAGCCATTAGAAAATGAGTGACATTAATGATTTTTTTTCGGAACTTTGAAGTGTCTGTTACGCAAAACGGCCGACGCAAAGTGTCTGGCAGTTTCGATTATGGATTCTTAACGTTCTTGTTTATAATATATGTTAAAACCAGCCATTAGAAAATGAGTGAAGTTACCTCTGTTTTTTTGTACTTTCATCAACGGATACCAGAAAAGTGGCCGTCGGGGCAAGTTAGCTATTAGTCATACGATGATAGTACACCCCACCACTATCCATTCGTGTATATTTGGTTCGTTAGAAAATAAGTGATGTCTGGCACTCCCTAGATCTTGGAATATTAACATTGTTTACAACCACATTCGTGTAGTGACTGACTTAAAATACAAAATGTCTTTTCCTGCGTGTTGGTACTTTTAATTAACTTGGCGATTTAAATGAACTGAAAAATAAAAATAAATGAAATATAAAAATAATAGGAAAAATATTTAAAGCTCGAGATTAGGTATGACTGGTAAGAATCACTAAAATATTATGATTATATGCTATTTATATATGTCCCCCAGAGTAAAAGCTCTGGTTAGGGATAAGGTAGCACTGCAGAAAAGAGAACTGAGGTAATCTCCGCCGAAGATCTCGTAATGTCCTACTGGACTCACCGGACACCCTGTCCTCCGATCTGGAAAGGCTTGTCATAGCTCAGATCCCTTAGAGACCGGAGGTAGTCTAGGCGTATTTTACAGCCCAGGCGTATGTCATTCGTGGCGTAAAAAAAAAGAAAAAAAACTCCTCCCCTTATCTCTACACATTATGCACACAATCCATAAACCTTTATGACAATCAGATTCCTCATTTCTTATCATATGGCACACAAAAATCTCCCTACAGCTACTTCCATTTCTTACTGCCTGACATTCTGACTAGTATTTCATTTAAGTAATCAAATTGTAAAACGGAAAACCTATTAGAGAGCGGAATGCTTTTACAATACGTGCCGGCGACATCGAACCAGTTACGTTTGTGTCACAGAAACAAACCAAATAGTGAGTCGAGCCCTTCGGCACGTAGCAAATAATGAACGGTTGTCATTCTGTAATCACGTGTGTAAATTGTAGGGCTATTTACGTAAGTACAGTCGACTGCAACGTTTGTTTTGTCAATACAATCAAGTCCTGTACCATTAAAACGAGCTTTTTCATACGTTTAAATTAGAATCCATTTAATATTTTCAATTACAGTTTTATAAAATAGTTTTTTCAGATAATCGTAAAAAATAGAATTATATTCTGAAAAAAATAATAGGATGGGTTGGAATTTGAATAAGCCTATTAATTTCTAGTTCTTTTGTGTATTTCAATTTATTAGTGTTGATTTCACGAGGTGAATACTTTATTCAAACGTATAATATAATACCTATATATAAATATGGTCCCATCAATGTTAGTGCTGTATATTGTCCACCAAAGCACAAACCGAAACAACACATGTTCGACCGCTACTTTCAGAGTTTGGGAAACAGATATATAAGTGGTGGGGACTGGAACTGTAAGCACACCCATTGGGGATCAAGATTGACGAACAGTAAAGGACGTGAATTAAAAAAATGCGTCGATAAACACAACCTAACAACACTAGGAACAGGAAAACCAACTTACTGGCCAACTGACGTCAACAGAATGCCTGATCTAGTCGACTTCTTTGTTGTGAAGGGACTGTCCGACGTGTATTTCGACGTGGCATCATCGCTCGATGGTGACTCTGACCACACCCCTGTCATAGCTACATTTAGCGTTTCGGCCATACACAAAGCACAGAGACCAGCGCTATACAATCATAAAACAGACTGGGGCGCATTTGCTGAATACTTGGAGGATGAGGTTAACTTAAAAGTTAGGCTTAAAACAGAAGAAGATATAGATGAGGCAACATTCTACATCACAAACCTCATACAAGTTGCTGCGTGGTGTGCTACTCCGACGCTGAACTCTCCCAATCAAGTGGATAACATACCACTAGAAATACGCAATAAACTGGAAGAGAAACGGAGACAAAGGAGGCGATTACACTCCAGCAGATCAAATGTCGACAGGTCGGAATTTAACAGAATATCCAGGGAGCTAAAAGAGCTAATCAAAGAAAATCAGAACTCGACCTTTCAAGAAAAACTCCGCACGCTCTCAGCTCACAAGAAGGATAATTATTCCCTCTGGAAAATAACTAAGAGCTTTAAAAGACCACACAACCATACGCCACCTATAAGGATATCCTCTAACGATCCATGGGCCAGAAGCGAAAATGAAAAAGCGGAACTTTTCGCTAAACACCTAAGCGAAGTTTTCACACCAAACCAATCATCCATGACAGAGTTTGAGGAAGACGTGGATATTATGATCAATAGTGACCAGCAATTATCATTACCACTAAAACTTGTTACTCCGCGGGAACTAACTCGAACAATTGGCTACCTGGAAAACAAAAAAGCTCCTGGCTTCGACCTAATAACGGCAGAAATTCTTAAGAAACTGCCTAGAAAAGCGATAGTGTTTCTAACAATGCTGTTCAATGGTATCTTTAGAATACAGTACTACCCAAAGCTGTGGAAGATATCGCAAATAATTATGATTGCAAAACCCGGCAAACCACCAACGGAACCCAGCTCATACAGGCCTATAAGTCTTCTCCCCTTAATATCCAAACTTTTCGAAAAAACATTTCTGATGAGACTAAAACCAGTTCTCGATCAAAATAAAGTTATACCAGACCACCAATTTGGGTTTCGGGAGAAACATGCTACTGTAGAACAAGTACATCGAGTGGTTCACAAAATAAGACAATCGTTAGAGAAGAAGGAGTATTGCTCTGCAGTATTTATAGATATACAACAGGCATTCGATAAAGTTTGGCACAAGGGGTTGTTGTACAAACTGAAAACCCTCCTACCGAACTCATTCTATATGATCCTAAAATCTTACCTAGATCAAAGAAGATTCCAAGTAAAGTATGGGGAAGAGCTTTCAAGGCTGTATTACGTCACTGCTTCAGTTCCACAGGGATCAGTGCTTGGTCCAGTTCTTTACTCAATATATACAGCGGATCTACCTGAAACGGAAAATGTTGTAACAGCAACATACGCGGATGACACCGCATGCCTTGCAAGCGATGTGAACCCACTCAGTGCATCACTGAAATTACAAGAACAGCTGAACAAAATTAACGAGTGGCTGCAGAAGTGGAGAATTAAGCCCAGCATATCTAAATCCATCCACGTCACCTTTACACTACGAAAGGGCGATTGCCCGCCTGTGCGTATGGATGACAAACCGTTACCGAGTAGTAACAGCGTTAAATATCTTGGCCTCCACCTGGATAGAAGACTTACCTGGGCTAACCATATAAAAGCTAAGAAAACAGAAGCAACCTTGAAATTCAAAGAACTATCTTGGCTCCTAGGGCGGCAATCCAGATTGACACTCAGTAACAAATTGCTTGTTTACAAGGCCATCATACAACCGATCTGGACATATGGAATAGAACTCTGGGGCTGTGCTTGCAACTCCAACATTGAAATCCTCCAGAGATTTCAAAACGTTGCACTGAGAACAATTGCAAGTGCACACTGGTTTGTCAGAAACAAGGAAATACATGAATATCTGGAGATTCCGACCGTAAAGGAGGTAGTCCGCAGGAACAGCATGAGATACAGGAAAAGGTTGAATAAACACACAAATGAACTGGCTAAGGATCTGCTGACTCCACGAGATGATGTTACTCGCCTGAAAAGGTGGCAAATACTGGAACTAGACAAGAGACACTAAGCTTATACAAAACTAGCCTCCACCATTATTTACGGTGCCATTCGATGGAATGGCGCTCTATCAAGTTTAACACATAAAATATCTGATTATGGCTGATAGCCGATTGCAGATCAAGTAGAACAAAAAAAAAAAAAAAAAAAAAAAAATATATAAATACTACCTAACGTATAATGAAATACCTTATTCCAACGTATAATATTGAAAATACATTTTAACTTATTTCTCAAAGATTCTTTTACGTAAAAATTACTAAATATACTTTAATGAAACTTAAGAATAATAAAACTGATTCATCAGAAATAACACAGGCTACAATTTATAAAGATATTGTACTTATTTATAAAGTAAGCTACTTAAGTAAAGTTACTATAAAGCAAGTTACTTATCCTGCGCAGACGACGAAATCGCGGGCACCACCTACTAAATAACACTTTTGCAATCGTCTGTACCGCGAGCAGGAAACGCTTTGAGTAGAGAGAATAAAAATATGAGCGTGCAGCTGTAATTGGTCTTACGAAATAACATTGGCATGGGTGGCAACGTGTTTTGCTCCATTAAGCGTTGTTTACTACCTTTAAAATATGCTTCCTTAGGGAGTGTTAGTACTACTGAACTAATAGAAAATTAACCTTTGTCGGGTTTTACAAGTTAATGGAGTTAATTATTTTGGTGATTTGTTTAGGTTGATTGTTTAAAGTTTAATATATGTTTTAGGAAAAAGGGAATGTTAATATAAATTACGATTATTGTCTGAATATTTTTATATAATATGTAAAAACTGACTGACTACGACCCACTACAGACAGTCATACGAGCGAAATTTCCAAGTAACTAATCTACTTAAGCAAGCAAGAAGCACCTTTTGCAGAAAGCCTGATCCCTTATGATAAAAATGTTGTCGCAATTGCTACTCAACCCGGTCCATGGTGCCGACATGCCCACGTATAGTATATGACAAATAAGATGCCAAAAAACTGTCAATATGGTATAGCTGTCAAATGAGGTATAGCTCAAAAGGTTGCGTAGATTAAATCAAATTTGACATCAAAAACGCATAAAACGGCAAGGCTTATTAATGGAGTAGCGGATAATATCAACGCCACGATCACAAGCAAATAACTGGCAACGAGGTGTCTTTATTAAAATCTAGGACAAATAAAACTTAAATAAGCTGTTCATATGAAAATAGTAACATTATTCTGATATGTTTATGATGCAGTAAAGAACTAACCGGAACTTTGTTATAGCCCAGTATATATTTTAGTTTCGTTATACTTGTAGTCGGAGTATGTTTACAGATGGTTAAATCAGGCGTAATCTTATTTGTTAGAAGGCAGATGTCATCGGATCTTTTTTTATCAGTAATTACTTTAGTTAAATTAAAACATTAAAACGGACATGCTTGGAAAAAGGTGTTGGGGCGTCTCGGGCAGGGAATCGCAGCGACTGTAGGGACTAGGGACGAGCGTCGGGACAGGTAGGTGTCGGGACAGGCGTCCGGACGAGCGTTTGATAAGCTTCAGGACAGGCGTCGTAACGGGCTTCAAGACGAGCGTCGCATCGTGACGGACGTCGGCATAATTTTTTACAGAAGTTCTTATTTTTTCGGAAAAAAAGACTGCAATCAATTAACTGTCCCCTTAATTATATTAAAACTTCAGGACTAAACAAATAATAGAAAGTTTCACACTAACTACAAAACAATGGCCCTGTTATCACCTATTGTGATCTGAATGTCTATAATCAGCTGCTTCGGCCAAGATGTCAATCTCTAATCGGTTTAGAATAGAAACTGTTGTGGATTGACATGATCTGTAGACAAGGCAAGATAAAAGGGGGAAGTAAAAGTGTTGACGTTATCACATCTGTAGTGAGACTAAAGATTAGGCGCGGGACACACAGAACAGACGTAAGACAAGGACGCGTCGCGGACCCGTTGCAGACATCGCGCCATCCAATAGAGAGCGGACGTGTAACGTCGTCGTCGGCACGTCCCGTCTTTTCAGTATGTTTTACGTCGCGACGGCTGCATACATTTTGTATGAAAGTAGATTAAACGGGCGTCGCGACTGCGACGGGTCCGTGTCTTACGTCTGTTCTGTGTGTCCCGTGCCTTAAAGCAAAGAAATATTATTACACGGTAAGTTAATTTTAGCCTGTATTATCCCAATGGTGGGCAAAAGCTCTTTTGACATACCTAACTGACATATGATAATACACGGGCAAGTCTCTTTTTAAATAGACAAATCCCGCACTGTGTCGCAGGAACGTGGAAAGAGGAGAGGGAGAAAACAGGATCTAACTGACTCTATCTCGATTTAAAGAACTCTTTTAATACAAAGTACAGATACGATAGATAACGCTGAAGCCCAATTTACACATCGACAAGGACAGTAGCGAGTTAAGTAGTAATGTTGTTGATGAAGTTGATTTAAATAGATCTCCATCCTATTTTTTGGCGAGTTAAGTACGAAGTAGCCTCTCTTGCGTCTCGCCAACTTAACTACTTAAAAAATAGGATGGAGAACTACTCAAACACACACTCACATTCACACATAAATACTTACCCTATATCATTACTAGTTGTAGAACACACAGTATACTTATGAAAATTAAAAATTATTATTGTTAAACGTCATGATAATGACCGGGTTACACATTATCCGTGTGCCCTGCCTGTCAAGAGTGAGGAGAGGCTGGTAATCTGTCATACAGGATTTCCTAGTACAGATACCAGTCTCTCACACAGACTCATATAAATTAATTGTATATATCCTAGTTTAGTTTTCTTAACTTGTATTGCTTATATTCTGTGTGAGAGAGAATAATAAATTTCATTTCAAATTTCATTTCATTACTTAAATCAACAACTTACTACTTAACTCGCTACTGTACAATAGGAGCACAAGGAAAGGTCTTCGAAGTCATAGTCTATATGGGCTCTCCGATTTTGTTTTGCACTTAAAGGTTCGGAATCATTTCCTATGCCGAACCATTAAATTGTGGATCAATCTATCGGCACATTATGTTCCCTGCTATGATTAATTATACATAGAAAACAACAAGACCAAAGCAAACAATCGTGTTCACGCACACAAAGATTTGTTTTGAGCAGGAATGGAACCTTAAACCTCAGCGCAGAAGCCATGCATATATCAATTACTTCATAGAGTCGCGGCGACCGCGGCCTGTGTAACCTGTGCCGAAACGTCATCTTTACTAATATTATAACGAGGTAGAGTTTGTGTGTTTGTGAGTTTGGGATGTTGTAGGGGGTAATCTCTGCATCTACTAAACCGATTTTAAAAATTCTTTCTGTAATGAATAGTTCATATATCAAGGAGTGTCATAGGCTATAGTATCACGCTATGACTAATAGGAGTGAGCAGTAATGAAATATGTTTAATAAAGGGACGCGTTTTTTTCGCCGCCCAACGAAGTGGGCACGGGTCAGTTAGTGCAAAGTATAGGTAAATAGCATGCCACGTTAATCTCCCGTTTATACATAATATTTATATTAATGAAACGCTATAGTTTACTCCGTAGTGGTCTTCAAATGTGTATAGTTAATTATGATTGTCGTTAATTATGATTGTCGTTAATAATGATGGCTTGCAATAATTACTAACTAATCGTAATAATGTTTTATGCTAGTCATTAACTAATAGTCATTTAGTCCAAATGAGCATTGTGCTCATTGTATGAAAGTTTGTGAAAACGCAGCTGTGTAAATTCTTCTCTTAAGTCTTCTCATAAAGTTATAACAATTAAGTTTTAACCCTAAAACGATATAAACCAACATAAATGTTAACTTTACCTATTTGAGTGTGATAATAATAATACCAATTGTTGTTTCCACTTAAAACTCCAAGTTCAATTTTAATTTTTTAATGAACGCTACAATTTTATAGCTATGTAAGTAAAGTGCAATTAATTTTATTAATCATGTCATCGTAAACAGAATTGCGCTCAAGTTGAGTAATAAATTACTAATTATCGTACATAGCGGAGATGTCATGCATATTTACAATTTATTACTCTACGATACAACGTTTTATATCATTAATATAATTAAGAATGAACTGAAAAAAGACGTAGTCACGAGAATCGAGGGTAGTTCCTGGCTTGATTGAACTGACACATTGAGAGAATAAGTCATAGTCATAACAGCCCATTAATGTCCCACTGCAAGGACGGGCCTCCTCTAGTAACGGAGGGATACTTGACCTACTAATACCACGCTTGCCAGACGGATTGGTATAGGGTTTAATTTCAAGTTTTCCTTCTTTTTATTTCGTAAAGATAATATTCACGGATAGTCCCTTAGTCGGTTTTTACGACACCCAAGGGATGAGATGGAGTGGTGACATATTGTATTGTTACTCCGTCACCACACGGAGAAGAGAATAAATAATAGAAGATTAACAAGGGAAATTTCCAAAGCGATTCTAGTAGAGTAGGTAGCTTCCGTACGGGACGCCTTAGAAATACTTAAAGGGATGTAATTGATAAAAAACTGGTGACAATCTGCGGAATTAGGATTTGGAACAGTCAGAAGTGTATGAAGAGAAGCTAGGTATGAATGTAAACGAAGCAGCAGCATTGTAAGAACATCAGATATAGGTAAATGGCGTAGAGCAAGGATTTTCTTTTTTTTGTTTTTGTTGAGAACGAGTAGTTTGCCTCATTGGATATTTACTAATTTACGCGGGCTGTGGTGAGGCGGATGGCCCTCAACCAATTAGAGCAAGGAAAAAATTTAATTAGGCATGTGTGTAATAACATTATTTTTTTACCCTCTTTGATTTCTCGTTGTCCCTGTTTAACTTCTAGTTTCTTTTATACATTTTCATTTTTTAATGGTAGCCTTAGGTATTTTTTTTTAATAAAACAAATGGCTTGTCCGTCAGTAGTGGCGCTTACGGTTTACGCCTTCTACTGACGTCGACTAAATTATTTTGATTTTTATTTCTGTTTGAATTGGGTCTTTTTATTGAGCAAAATAATTGATACTCTTTGAATAACTTTGCCGATCATAAGTATAGAGCTTCATATTCGTAAAACAACATTTCTAAATTTGTTATAAATTATTCAATAAAGAGGTTTTCCATTTAAAACGAGTAGAAGTAAAACATTAATATCCATTACACGGCAAGGAGGTATGCTCCAGCTGCGGTAAATAAAATGTCTCCATAAAGATATAATGTCAAAAGGAACTCGTTTAATGTAGAGGAACAACTTAAGATCCTTATATAAATGATCGCTAGAGGTTAACATCCCACCTGTGACTCGGGAAATATTTCTTATCCGCCGTTAGAGTTTAAACTAGTTAAAGCCTATAGCTTTGCTTGCAGATAATAAATGATAACTCATGCCGTAAGATACTGCCCTGTATTGCGAGAACTTTTACAAATATCATTTTAAATGATAATTAAAATTTAACAGACTCAAAGAAATCCAGAACATACTAACAATAATTTGAAAATGGCATATAAATAGATAACCGGTACCGTTTGGTGACGGAGTAAGAATACAATATGTCACCACCCCATCTCATCCCATGGGTGTCGTAAAACCGACTAAGAGACTATCCGTGAATATTATCTTTACGAAATAAAAAGAAGACAAACTTTAAACTAAACCAATCCGTCTGCCAGCGTGGTTTTAGTAGGCCAATTATTCCTCCGTCATGGGATGAGACCCGTCCCTGCAGCGGTACATTAATGAGTTGTTTTGATATAAATAGAAATACATAAACAAACAAATATGTAGTAGGCACATGATCCTGTTGATCTTGTCAATCAGTCAATTAGTATGTTTTGAGCCCTTTAATAATTAAATAATAAAACCGGTCAAGTGCGAGTCTGACTCGCGCACCGAGGGTTCCGTACAAACCTATTTGCCAAATTGTGATAACGTCAGGATTTAGCTGTTTAAATACAATTTTTCCCGCCAAAATTCAATGACGGCACGACTCAGCTCTATTAATAAATATTTTCCCGCCAAAATACTATGACGTCACAACTCATCTGTCAAAAATTCTGTGACGTCACGACTTATCTGTCAAAAATTCAATGACGTCACGACACAACTGTCAAAAAATGTTTTCCCGCCAAAATATTGTGACGTCACGACTCACCTGTCAAAAATTATATAACGTCACGTCCCATCTGTGACAGATGTCAAAAGTGACAGCTGTCAAAGTGACGGGTGTCTAAAATATTTTCCCGCCAAAATAATATGACATCACTACTCATCTGTCAAAAATTCTGTTACGTCACGATTTATCTGTCAAAAATTCAATGACGTCACGACACAACTGTCAAAAAATGTTTTCCCGCCAAAATTCCGTGACGTCACAACTCATCTGTCAATAATTGTGTAACGTCACGTCCCACCTGTGACAGACGTCAAAAGTGACAGCTGTCAAAGTGACGGGTGTCTAAAATATTTTCCCGCCAAAATAATATGACGTCACAACTCATATGTCAAAAATTCTGTTACGTCACGATTTATCTGTCAAAAATTCAATGACGTCACGACACAACTGTCAAAAAATGTTTTCCCGCCAAAATTCTGTGACGTCACAACTCATCTGTCAAAAATTCTATGACGTCACGTCCCATCTGTCAAAAGTGACAGCTGTCAAAATTCTATGACGTCACTGGTCACGTGACTCAGCTTTCCCGCCAAAATTCTATGAAATCAAAATATAATGTGATTGATGTAAAAATTTAAGGTTTTCGGAATTTTCCCATTACATGTACTACAAGACCTTGCTCCATGCCAAATTTCAAGTTTGTAGGTAGACTGGAAGTACCCTGTAGGTTTTTGCCCTTACCCCTCTAAATTTTGCGACAAAAACGGCTATATCTCTTGTTTGCGTTGGATTAGCACTTTGAATTTTTTACAGCACTAAGAGGCAACAAGCCTTAGTATTTGGTGAAAATTTCAGCTTGATACCTTCACGCGTTCCTGAGATAAATGGTCTTGACAGACAGACGGACAGACGGACAACAAAGTGATCCTATAAGGGTTCCGTTTTTTCAAAACTGGTACGGAACCCTAAAAGTAAGTATTATACAGCGACGCACGATTTAACTGCAACCAACCTGAAGTTAAGCATAAATGCTGTCTAAGAATGATGATAACTAAGGGAGAATAAAGTTCAACCGGCGTCGTAACCATAGCTACCGCATATTTCTTAAAGACCCGGAAGGCGTAAACACATATGCAGGAAGTTTGTTCCACATTTTTATTGATCGGCATAGAAATGAGGTGCCAAACTTTTTTGTTTGTGACGGTATGGCAACGAGCTTCTTACTCTGCCAACTGTCTTCCAATTGATTAGAGGCGGCAAAAATAGGATGTTTAGTATACAAAACTTATTTTTTATCGACTCTACACAGAGAAGGGGGTTCTAAATTGTTATATTTCATTTAATGTTTTAGTGACTACGGGAATGAGATGTTGGCTTAGTAATTTGTTAATATTTTAAAAATATATATAATTTCTGTGGGCATCCATTATCTATGTAAGCGGAATTGCATGAGTATTTGGTCGGATTTTAAAGTCGGATTTATTTGAATATAATTCAAAATTAACTATTTGAAGGCTAAGCCGAACCGAGCCTTATACAAGAGCACTACAAAACCACACATCAGTGTCACATGTCAATATTTCGGTCATACAAAATTATAACTTAGACATCTATCTTAAAGGTAAACTATTCGTCTCCAGGCAATCGTGACGTCACGCTCACAGCGAAAAACAAGTGAGCTGGACAACACTAAACAGTTTGTAAATCATCCCTTCGGGGCTACGAGCAAAACAGATCAAATATTTCAAAACAATCCATAGCAACATCTGCATAAGAAATAGAAAAGAATGTCAATACTAAACCAGCAATGGACAACTAACAGATTAAGACAAACGCAAAAATCAAAGGTCGTTTGTTGCACTCTAGCTGCTTTAAGTGAGGCTAAGGTTTGTTTTCGAGGCTTCGACCAACACGTGCATGGTACAAGTAACGATCAAAGACCAAAATAAGAATAAAATACACTACAAAACTATTGCTAGAAGCTATAATATCACAGTGGCAATCTTACCACCTGTGGCTAGTGCATAGTAACACTAAATATGTACGTCCGCTACTACACAAATTACTTTGAATTATTAAGATTACACCTAGCCAACGACGCAGCTATGAACATAAGTAATTTTATGGAAAGTTATGTTGTTTGAAATTATGTGAGTGCTTTACATTATCGCTGTAAAATTTCATTGTCGATATGGGAAAATAACTACAGGCAATTAATGATGTCTCAGTGCAGAGACAAGCGTCAAATAATGGATGCAAACTTTGCCTAATATTAAGAAATATAACTAACGTTGGGTATCCAGATTGATATTAGGTTTGTATTTATAAGATTCTCTTGCTAAATCTTTACTTGTCTATCTATAGGTACAGTCAGCCCCAAAAGTCACTGAACACATTATAAAATCCAAAACTGCTGAACACTAAAAATGTCATAAGTCAGTGTCGCAACAAGGGCACAGAATAAGCTTTACATACGAAACGACCATAACACGCTTAACACGGTTATTACAAAAGTAGCTGAACCCTAGTATTTTTAAAAGTAACTGAACGCCTAAGATTCCAAAAATAGCTGTACATACGCGTCAATTCGTATTAAAACCTACTTTTTGGGTATTATACTATAAGCATCTTTAAAAAAATAAAAACTTTTAGAACAGATAAGTTTTGTCCAAAGAGGTTTAATTACAACGTTTTTTTATCTTGGTTATAGCCTAGGTATAGCTATAATATTTAACCTGTTATAAATGTTTTTACTAACGCGCAAAAATTTACAAAGCATGATTCCTAGAGCGAAAAAATATTAAAAAAAAGGAATTCAGGAAATTTGGAGGTGTAATTGTAGTTTGAATTCAATTAAAAGAAACTCATTCCGGAACTAATGCCTGTAATAAGACATTTTTATTGTTTCATATTATTGTAAAATTGTAATTATTAATTAAGCTTTAAAACATTTGTCAAATTATTTTACATGTCAAAGGACCAAAATTCGCTTTACATCAAGAACACCAAAAGTATATTGACAGGCAATAACATTGAAAATATGATTTGTTAACCTACTTTCGTATTTAATGATGTTCAGCTACTTTTGGAATACTAGTGTTCAAATACTTTTGGGAATACTAGTGTTCAGTTACTTTTAAAAATACTAGGGTCCAGCTACTTTTGTAATAACCGTGTTCAGCGAGTTATGGTCGTTTAGTATGTAAAGCTTGTTCTGTACTCTTGTTGCGACACTGACTTATGACATTTTTAGTGTTCAGCAGTTTTGGAATTTAAAATGTGTTCAGCGACTTTTGGGGCTGACTGTACATAGTATAAAATGAAGTCGCTTTTTCTGTCCCTCTCTGTCCCTTTGTATGCTTAAATCTTTAAAACTACGCAACGGATTTTGATGTGGTTTTTTTAATAGATAGACTGATTTAAGAGGAAGGTTTATATGTATAGCACATGAATAATACAGGATAGAAACCTATATAAATTTAGAGATTTCTAATGAAGCTGTATTGAAACGAAGGACATTCTGTAGTAGGTGCCCGTGCGGAGCCGGGGCAGGTCGCTATTTTATTATACTTTTCATTTCTTACATACCTTAACTTAGCGTTTGTACAAATAATCATCTGTATTAGAGTAGTAATACAACCAATATTATATTCTTAAGTATTTTTATCTCTTTTAGGTTTATACGAGACCCAAAAGAGACCAAAAGGGGTACTCTATTATATTTTCTTACTCTAACGCCTGCGCTGTTAATAACTAGCAGACAACTACAAGTGTTCCCTTAATAACCAAATATCCGCAAGTCTTAGTTCCTCAATAATCAATACCGCTCTGGATCTAATTGACTTTTACTCTCGACAATTATGTTCCACTTCATAATGGTACAGGATGTCATTATTCAAATTAACTACAGCTGCTACAAATAACTGATAATTTTTACCTTGTTTTACTGCTGGGATTGATAAGTGTTATCCGTGACATTACTACTTAGCTACTCAATTAAGTTCAAAATAGAGTCTTAAGAAAAGGAAGAAAAGTAAAGAAAAAGAAATTAATTCGGAAAACATATTATGGCGATGCGACTTAACAGCTTATATGTCCCAATGTAAACATTGCAAAGATTCTCTAAGCTTTATATTAATTCAGTAAGTCTGAATTTTTTAAGTGCGTACAAATGAGGTTAGGGTAAGGTTGCGACTATTGGACCACTTAATTTTAAACAAACCTGGTAGCTAAAATTGAGCGTGAAATAAAACAAAATCTGTATAAATGAGTAGTCTGTATATTAAATTATTGGTAACTAACATAACTAAGTTAATTTTATTATATATACTGTAGAAGATAGAAGCGAAGCGGAAGAGTGGGGGAACGTTAATAAAAGGCGGCGCACCGCCACGCCCGGCCCTTTTTCCGCTCCAGCATTTTGAAACGATAGGTCGTTACTCTGTCCGTGCACAACTTAGTGTCTTTTTATTGTTATAATTATTAAATTGTTTAGAAGTCGTTTTTATTTGATTTTGTTTTAGTAATTTAATTTTAGTCTTTAAATTGAGTTTGTTGTTTTGTTTCCTAGGTACTTTTATTTGTGTTGAATCTATGTAGAATTTGTTCTTTTATTAAATTAATATTAAAAATTGTTTGTAAAAATCATTTTTGGTCTTATTTCTGAGATCAGAAGTGGGATTCATTCTCAAATTGCCCACTGTTTAAATTCGTGTTAGAGTAGTGATATTTGCGGTTTAATTATTAGCCTACCCTACACACAGGTAAGTGATTTTGATTGGTTTGTTTTAATTTTGTTAATCTAATTAGTCATGTCGAATAGAGGCCGTGATTATTGTGAGAATCGTCGTAATAGTCGTTATTCTGATCGTCTTAGTAAAGATAGGCGAGGTAGTAGGAATCTTGAGCGATCACCTGATGAAAATTTTAAGTTGCGGGCTACCCTTCAGGCTGTAATGACTCGTTTGAAAACTTTAGAGGACAGATCTAGACAGGCTTCACCTTTGCCACGGCAAAATACAAGTCGCGCTAGGTCACTATCGCTACGACGTGATCGAGAAAGACATTTACCCAACCGCGATGTTTTACAATCGCCGGAACGTTACACACCGTCATCGCCCGTGTCTCTGCAGGGTCGTGTACGAAAATTACAGTCACCAGTAAGACATACAAATAGGCGATCACGTGATCGACTTGTTTCACCTGTACGTAGCTGCTACCGGCGCCGGCGTGAGCTTCATCGATCTAGGTCTAGATCATTACGTCGTGTTTCATCAAGTCCACTAGAACATAATTCAGTGACTGACCGTATTGTAGACGCGATTCGTTCTATTAATTACGCGGGTAGATCTAATCAACATTTTTATATTTCTAGTTTCGATCCAAACATACACAATATCGACGATTGGTGTGCAGAGGTAGATCGGGCTAAATCTATCAATAATTGGAATGATCATGAGTGTCTCTCGCGTATCGGGAATTGTCTCAAAGGTGATGCTCGCTCATGGTTAAACGAGTGGGTATCAAATGATCGTACGTGGACGAATTTCAAGAAGGAGTTTAGACCGTTGTGTCCAAGAACGCCAGATGTAGCAAGTATTTTAGCGGACGTAATGAATACGAACTCTGACAATTACCCCACATACGCAGATTATGCGCGTCGATCTTTACTTCGTTTACGAATAGTGCGGGGACTTAGCGATGAATTAATTTCGGCAATAATAGTAAGAGGTATTACTGATCCTAATATTAGAGCGTCTGCAACAAACGCAAAATTATTACCAAACGATTTGATTGAATTTTTTTCAATTTATGTGAAATCGGTTAGTTCCTCGCGTCCCGTTTCGATTAATAGTAACAAAGGGAAACACATTACTGACTCCTCGAGGAAAAGGGCTAGTACTTCCGGTATTAAGTGTTTTTCGTGTGGTCAGTTAGGGCATAAGCAAGCTTTGTGTAGTAAGCACACTAGGTTAAATCAAATGACGAATAGTCCTCGATTTCCTGCGGGTTCTGCTACTTCTAAACCTGTATTTGTTGCAAATAAATCTGAACCTTGTACATTTTGTAAGAAAGTAGGTCATAAGGTCGAAAATTGTTTTGCAAAACGTAGGACTGAAGCGGTAGACAAGGAAACTGTTAATTTTTGTAATGTTTTAGTAGCTTCGACTAATAGTGATGTCGTAGTGGCGGTCATTCAAGATATACCAGTAGATGTTTTGATCGACAGCGGTTCTACTATTTCTTTAATATCTTCCTCTTTATTAAATCATTTTAATTGTTCGCGTAAACCAGCTTATCGTATTTTAAAGGGTTTAGGCAGTCAGGAAGTAGAAAGCACGGCTTTTGTTACATTACCTATTGAGTTTGATGGTTTGACTCTCGATGTAGATTTATTTGTAGTATCTTCGCAGTACATGAATATTCCGGTTATAGTAGGGACAGATGTTTTAAATAGAAAGGGTGTTAAGTACGTTCGTACTAAGGATTGCCAGTCACTTACCAGGATTGATAGTAGTTTTGCGAATAGAGTAATGACTGTTCAATCTGAGGTTTCTATTTCAGTCAACACTCCTCTTGTTGGTGATCAACTACAAGAACTATTAAGTATCATTGATATGTTTTCAAATTTTTTTATATCTGGCACCGCCATTTCAACAGTAAATACCGGGTATATGGCAATCAAACTTAATTCAAACACGCCTGTAAACTATCGCCCATACAGACTTTCTTTTGCAGAGACATTGCGTGTTCGGGACATTATTAGGGACCTCTTAGATAAAGGCATAATTGAAGAATCAGAGTCTGATTATGCCAGTCCTATCCTACTTGTAAAAAAGAAAGACGGGTCTGATAGGATGTGTGTTGACTATCGTAAGCTTAATGATTTAACGATTAAAGATCGCTTTCCACTACCCCGAATAGATGATCACATAGATCGTTTAGGACATTATAAGTACTTTAGTAGCCTTGACATGGCAACGGGTTTTCATCAAATTCCATTAGATTGTAACTCTGTACCGCTTACAGGGTTTGTCACGCCGGAGGGCCATTATCAATTTTTGAAAATGCCTTACGGATTGGCAAACGCGCCGGTTGTATACCAGCGAATCATTACGAAAACACTTTGCGAGTTCATTACATCAGGTGACGTCCTCGTCTATATCGACGATGTATTAATACTTAGTAAAACAATTGGCCAGGGCCTTAGCTTGCTGAGTAGAGTTCTTGATACTTTGACTAAAGCCGGTTTTTCAATTAACTTGAAAAAGTGTTCGTTCTTAGCTACCGAAATTGAGTACTTGGGGCGGACTATTAGTGAAAATCAGGTTGGGCCGAGTCATGATAAAGTTAAAGCTTTGGTTGACTCAGCTCAACCACAAAATGTAAAACAAGTTCGCCAGTTCTTGGGCTTAGCCAGCTACTTTAGACGTTACATAGCTGACTTTGCACAGAAAACTGCTTGTATAGCCGCTTTAACAAAAAAAGGGGTTCCTTTCAATTGGGGTTTAGAACAACAGGCTGCTCGAAAGTATATCGTAGAATGTTTAACAAGTGAGCCAGTGCTGGCTATCTACGATCCTTCATTGCCAATCGAGGTCCACACAGATGCGAGCTCTATTGGTTATGGAGCTGTCATGATGCAGTTACACGAAGGCAATCGCAAGCGTGTGGTATCTTATTTCAGCAAACTTACTCAGGGGGCCGAAAGTAGATACCACTCTTATGAGTTAGAGACGCTTGCGGTTGTCAAAGCTCTTCAGCATTTTCGACATTATCTTGTGGGGGTACGCTTTACCGTAGTTACCGATTGCAACGCATTAAAACTCACTCAGCGTAAGAAAGACCTATTGCCTAGGGTGGCTCGGTGGTGGGTATACCTACAGGATTTTGATTTCAGCCTAGAGTACCGGAAGGGCTCTCTTTTATCACATGCTGACTATCTTAGTCGCAACCCTGTTAATGTCATTTCCGTTCAGAAACCCTTAAATTGGGCTCAGATAGCTCAAGCTTCAGATGAAGAGACTCGATCTCTTATTCAGAGATTATCCGATGGTCAGTTGGATTCTTCTCGTTATATCGTTAAAAACGACCTTCTGTACCACAAGTACACACCTACTGGTGAAGATCCTAAATTACTATGTTTCATTCCTAAAGGTCATCGACTTAGCCTTCTACGTATTTTTCATGATGAACATGATCATCCCGGTGTAGATAAGACAGTCGATCTAATAAGTAAACATTTCTGGTTCCCGGGCTTGAGATCATTTGTACTTAAATACGTGACACACTGCTTAATTTGCCTTTCCCAAAAAAAAGTTGCCCGTGCCCCACTTCAACCTATTAACTCTTGGCAAAAACCAGATGCTCCTTTCGAAACCATCCATATGGATGCTTTGGGTCCTCTACCTGAAGCTGATGGGTACCGATATGTTCTTATTGCAGTCGATGCATTTACAAAATTTTCCCTTCTATATCCTATGTATCGCCAAGACGCTAATGAATTAAAACGTAACTTTACCAATCTAATTTCGCTATTTGGCACACCAAAGCTAATTGTAGCGGACAGAGGCAGAATGTTTCAAAATACTGAATTTCTAAACTGGGTTACGGATATGGGCTGCGAGACACACCTCATAACACCTGAGATGCATCAGTCCAACGGACAGGTGGAACGCTATTGTCGCACGGTACTTAACATGGTACGTATCGAATGCAACCATCGACAACAGAAGTGGCCGACTGTTATGTGGAAGCTCCAGTTGGTTCTAAACATAACGAAGCATAGAACAACCCAACAGTCAGCTCTTAACCTACTCATTGGCATCGAGGCGGCAACACCACTTATCCGAAGTTTGGTACGTGACGTGGCTATTGAGGGTTCCAGTCCGAACAGGGAAGCTATTCGCGAGATGCGGCGACAGAGGACGTCTGAACGTCTTCGATTAAATCGCGAGGCTCAAAATAGTTACGTTAATCAAGGACGTAAGGAGCCCCGCGCCTTTGAACTAAATTCTTTAGTTTATGTTAGAAAACAGGCACAGTCTACTGGGAAGCTGGATTCCTGTATGCGAGGGCCATACCGTGTGGTGAAAGTTCTGCCGTATGGTCGCTACGAGCTTCAGCTCTTGGCCGGTTCATATGGGAAATTGACGCAGGCAGCCGCGGAATACATGATTCCGTGGCGCGGAGAGTGGACACCCGACGTGTGTGCTGAATTTTTCCTAGGTAAGCGGTCAAAACCATTTAATTATTTCATTAGATAAAGTTTTGTAGATATGCCTGAGCGCCTAGTGAATTTTTAGAGTGAGCGCCTAGTGAATTTCTAGAGTTTGTGTAATCTGCTATACCGTATTTAGAGACGGAAGATTTATGATCCTTATATGGGATGTGCCTTGGTTGGATGGTTGTATTGGTTCTATTTGGACAACCAATAGCGTCCCGCAGGTTGTATTTGGACATGTGATCCGTGCGGTGTTTGTACACGCAAGGTCATGTCAAAAGGTTGACCTCTGACGAGTCGTGGTGACCTGGTGTAAGACTTGTTTATAAGGCCAATATATGTTATGTGTTCTGTAGCTAGTAGATACTTTAGGTAGAAACATGCTTTTATGTGAATCGATTGCACACGCAAAGTTATGTCTCACGTAAGTCCGCGTAGACCCCTAGCGAGTCGTGAGGTGGCACTCCCCCGACGGGAACTGCCCCGGGTAATCGATACAGATATTTGTTTGTTTGGTTTTTTTTTTTTACTTTCTATTTAAAGAGATAGCTACCTAAATTCTGAAAAATAAAATGTGTCATTTAGTAAATAGGTACATGAGGTTTCTCAGCCCACAAATAAATAAGTTATGTTTGGAAAATAGATTTTGTGCTTTGAATTTCGTTGTTACAGATTCAGAAAATGATAATGAGGGGATGTCTACTGCTCCAAGCGTCGCCCAGTCTTCCGGAATCGAAATACCTGAAGATACTGTGCCTCAACCTCACACCAGCATCTCACCCGATGACGTAAACCCTAAGACTGATTGCCAGACTTTGAAGGAGCCCGAGGACGGACTCGTGTCAGGAGAGGCCGTGTAGAAGATAGAAGCGAAGCGGAAGAGTGGGGGAACGTTAATAAAAGGCGGCGCACCGCCACGCCCGGCCCTTTTTCCGCTCCAGCATTTTGAAACGATAGGTCGTTACTCTGTCCGTGCACAACTTAGTGTCTTTTTATTGTTATAATTATTAAATTGTTTAGAAGTCGTTTTTATTTGATTTTGTTTTAGTAATTTAATTTTAGTCTTTAAATTGAGTTTGTTGTTTTGTTTCCTAGGTACTTTTATTTGTGTTGAATCTATGTAGAATTTGTTCTTTTATTAAATTAATATTAAAAATTGTTTGTAAAAATCATTTTTGGTCTTATTTCTGAGAATACAGTGTGTAAAAAAAACCCTGTCCGATCCGTAACGGGGGCATTGTATACCTGACAAACATTCTAAAAATAATTTTAAAAATGAAAAATACTTAAAAAAAAATTTTTTTTATACATTTTCCCCTGCAAAATTTACCCTGAAATTGGGAAATTTTCTTGAGCCATGAACACTTAGGTCAAAGGCGGTTTCTTTGACTTTGAATAAAGGTAATAAATAATGCACCGACAAATTTAATCCGTGCCGACAAAGGACACCGCTTTCACTGTGCTCACACCAATGCACCGCCCTAGTGACGTAGCTATGACAAACACGTTGAACCAAAAAAAATATCGATTTTTTAAAATAACCTACTTACTTTATCTTGTAGTGGTGTATGTGTGCATGTACAATATAAGTACATGCACTGTTATTAATAAAGGAGTCTTATAACTGCACTCGCGTCTATCACTTGTCTCTCCCCTAATCCCATCCTTACATGGCGACCCTGCCAGGATGGATCCGCAAGGTATCGGATAGCGAGTGCGTGAATTCGGCATGTTATTATTGATAATTTTGAACATTATTTTTTGAAATTCCAATCGTTTGAATTTTATAGTTATATAAGAAGAAAAGTGTTTTAAAAAGTGTTTACATTTAAAAACGTAAAATGAAAAAAAAAGTGGACAAATCACAAAACCGTGTGCATAAATGTTCCCATTGAAAGTGTCACCGCTATGGTGGAGCGGTGTAGTGCTATTGCACGAAGGATGGAGGACAGGAGAGGACTGTCGACAATTATTGGATCGACAGGATTAAGATGGGCTGAACTGGAGTAGGCATGGCGCCCCTCTGTAGGGTGCGTGCCATCGCGAAAGTGGCAATCGTCATATCCAAAAGACATTCGTGAAAAACATAAAAATGTAGTGTTAAACTAGCATAAATATATTAAAATAAAAAGTTTATTTTTCATATAACCATAATGTTTATGTATTTTGTTTTATTAAAAATAGGTATTTACTTAGAAATTGGTTAATCATAAATCGTTTTTTTAGTTAAGATTAATTTAGTTAATACGTATAATAATTGATTATAATAATTGTTATTACTGTAACGATTTAATACGTTTTAGAAAATGATTTGATTTTTTTATTTTTTTAATGTAATTAAATATAAGTTTTTGTAATTCAAAAAAAAAATCAATCAAAAATCATTTAATTCATCTCCACAAATTACTTAACACAGTATGTATGTATACATTATTAAATATTAATAACGATGATAACATGGTTTCCAAGTGTGGAAGTGTAATTTGTGGGAGATCTGGGGTCTAAACTAAGCCTAGACTTGTATTTTAGAGCCCCAGGCCCCACATACATAGTTTTCATTAAACATTTTTGTGTGCCTTTCTGTTGTAAGTGGTTAGTGGATATATTATTTGTTTCTGTTTTAATGTGTTTGTGTGCGAGTCTATGACTGCGAATATATATATATATATATATATATATATATATATATATATATGTGTGTGTGTGTGTATGTGTGTGTGTGCGCGTGTGTGTGAGTGTATGTGTGCGCATGTGTGTGGGTGTATGTGTGCGTGTGTGCGCGCGTGTGTGTGGGTGTATGTGTGTGTTGTGTGTATGTACACTTGTGTGTCAGTTTCGTGCCCAGTTTTGTTTGTGTATTCGTTATTTCATATGTCATATATTCACTTTATTATTTTTAGAATTTCTTCTGTTTCCTTGTAATTAAGGTTAATTAGGAGCTCTTTAATTTTTGTTTTGGACTCCCTTTTGCTACAGTTTGCAATAGAAATCATTCTATTTAATTTATTAAATAACATTCCGCCACGATACGGGTAAAACCTTTGCGCAAAGGTTGTATTTGTCGAGGTTTTCTCACATACTGCATAATGTCGCCTGCTAGATGCAATACGTTGTCTTCTTTCGTCGGGTAAGTTGGAGTGTTTTTTTAAAACAGTTGACATTATATACAGTTGACGTACTGTCAGTACTTGGGCCTCGTCATAGAGTTGTTCGGTGGGAAATAGACGCGGTTTCGATAGACCTTATAAAAAAATAATTTTAAAAAATATTACAAGTTTCAATTTGTAATAACTATTATTTTATGCTTTAGTCATTATATACGTAATTATTAAATTTATGTTATAGCCTGGATACTACTTTGTGAAATTGAGATGTGATAACATTCCATTCCATATTGGTATAGGTACTTAGCAACAAAACATACCTTTGAACTGGTGATGGTATTGTTAAGATATGTCAACCATATAAGGTAAAGAATTTGTACACAAGTTGATTGTAGACTTGTAATGTGACTTTATTATGAACTTAATAATTTAAATAGATCGAAATAATTTTAAAATGTTGTGCTCAATGTAGTGAGAAAAAGTAAAATATTGACATAAAATAATTATGAGTTTTGTGCGTTGTTGCGTTTTTTTAATAATAATAATAGGAGAAAATTTATAAACAAAATATTGTAATAATGAATTTTATTGAGATGTTTTAATTTACTGATGTTTGGTTTAGTAGATAAAGGATAGGATGTCAAGTGACGTGCGTTGGTTCGAATCCAAATAAGACTTAGATGTTACGCTAAAATGCGAATAACTATTTTAACATTTTGTTAGAAAATGTGTACCTAATAATGTTACATTGTGTTGAAAAAAATGAATCTGTAAGTTATATAACCATTCCCTAGGACAATCGGACTGATCACCCGCTGCCTGTGGAAATCGTTATCTAGCTACGGGTATAATTACGAGACTTGTTGTGTTAGACAGAAGAAGTGAAATAAATAATGTAAAAAAAAAAGTAATTTAAAAGAATTACATGCCATGTTTTACGATCGAATATATCGCGAGCCGAATATTTGAGTGAACTTGTGCATTTTGAAATGTAAAATGAATAAAAATAATGATAAAATGATAATGAATAAAAATTATAAAAAATATTATAATGGTTAACCAAAAAGAAAGTAGATAGAATTAGTGGACCGGCCACTACTTAAATGAAATGAATAGATCGATGTTAAATATTATGTATCTTCTTCATCGCAAATCTCGCGAGCCGAATTTGTGAAAGAGTTACAAGAATTTTTATTATCAAATGGTAAAAATAAATATGATAAATAAATGAAAATGAATTATAAGTAAAAAATAATTATGACATTCAATAGTACTTTGAGGTACTAACTATTTATTTATTGAGTTCCACCTCTTCCCAATACTTTAAATTGGTGTTAGAGTGTGATGTCACGAATTATGACAAATATTTTTTTTAGAACCTTTATTTTAGTGCTAAGAATAAACATGACTTATTATGTTTTGTAATGTTATTACTTACTTACTTTTATTAAACTTAAGTTATAGCTTATAATATTTTAATTTTGTATAATCAAATACTTACTGTTTTTTACATTAGTTGTTGTGTATGTAATATGTAATGAAAAAAAAAAAAACTATGTAATTTGTTTTTTTTTCGTGCAATTGAATTATGACTAATGTTATGATAATTTAGATTTAGCATGTTTATTTTTGTGATAAGAAAAATGAAAAATATTTTATAATGTTATTACTATTATTAAACTAAAGGCTATGGTATATTAAAATATTTTTTTCGTGTTTAATCAAATACTGCTTTTTATATTAATTGTTGTGTATGTTATGCAAAAAAAAACAATTATGTAATTTGTTTTTTTTTTGTGCACCCCCGGAGGTGTAGTGGTGTATGTGTGCATGTACAATATAAGTACATGCACTGTTATTAATAAAGGAGTCTTATAACTGCACTCGCGTCTATCACTTGTCTCTCCCCTAATCCCATCCTTACAATCTACAATTTCTTTTCCTATTAAACTTTCCTATATTTAGGAAAGGCTACATACGTACAGTACGATATTTAGAAATGTGTACTATTCTCATAAAAATTTTACTTGAAACTGCAAATTTGTTCGTCAGTTACTCAGTTTCAGTTTCAGTTTCTTTATTTTTCAACATAATGTTACAAAATAACAGCTTATTGACGTCAGTTTAAAACTACTTAGTCTAAGTTTACATATTAAAAGTTTTCCAAACTTTACCACCGCTTCCAAGGCGCTAGTAGAGAAGAAGCGGCGTAACAAACTCTAAAGCAGCATTTTTTAGACGTCTCTATAATTTTACAACAATTTTGTAACTGTAACAAAGCGCTGCAACCATTGTATACCATATAAAAACTAAGGATTGCACTAAAGGATCAATATACATTTTTAAATATCTTAAACTAGAAGATTCGTCCTGTAGGTAGTACACAAAAGTGGGAGCACCAAATCACATTTACAAAGTTTTCTAGTAATAAAAACGTCGCTCAACTAAATTATCCCCTAATAAATAAGTGGTGTACCAAAAATTAAAATTACTTAATGTCAGGGTCGACCAGTCACCCCAAGTAGCACCCGTTCACGAGTATAACGCAAAGGCCAGCCATCAACCCCCTCGCCATATCGTAGGGAAGGGATTGACCCGGCCTCCACGCCACCACAAACAATGACATTATAGTGAGCATGACAAGTCCTGACAATAGTAATGGAAGAAAAATAAATACAATTTGGGGAAACACAAATAGCAGAGGGACGCCCTTACCTAACATCGACCAAAGTAAATTTTTGCGAGTCCTAACTCTTAAATCAAATGTGGACGAGTGTACATTTGTTTGTGTAAAATTAAAATAAGTATATAAACAAAACATTAAGTTAAAATATCATACGAAAAAAAAACGTATTGTAATGTACCTAATACAACTTATGCCATTATTATTAATGGCACATTATCGGAGACCTGCACCAAGCCAAACACTCTTATCTTTAAGGTAATCGTCTGTCCTGTAGTATGCTTTTTTACATAAAGTGGTCTTAACATAGGTTTTAAATTTATTGTCAGGCATACCAAGGACCGACTCAGGCAGCTTATTATAAAAGCGTATACAGTCGCCTTTAAAAGAATCACTAACCTTACTAAGTCGATAGCTCGGAAGGAGCAGTTTATTTTTATTACGCAAATTTCTGTCTGTGATATCACTTACTTTTGTGAATTTATTTATATTCTTTCTGACATACAGTATGTTTTCTAATATATATTGAGACGCTACGGTTAAAATATTTATGTCTTTAAAACGTTCCCTGAGAGAGTCTTTCCTGCCTAAACAATAAATAGCACGTATTGCCCTTTTCTGTAATATAAAAATTGTTTCTAAATCTGCTGCATTACCCCAAAGTAGTATACCATAGGACATCATACTATGGAAGTAACTAAAGTATACCAACCTTGCTGTTTCTACATCTGTCAACTGCCTAATCCGTCTAACAGCAAAAGCAGCAGAGCTAAGCTTATTGGCTAAACCAGTGATATGATCACCCCATTGCAATTTACAATCTATTGTAATTCCTAGAAAATTAGTACTTTGTACAAATTCCAACCTTTGCCCCTCCAGCATGACATCAACATGTGCTTGCCTTACATTAGGCAGTGTAAACCTTATACATTTGGTCTTTCCAGCATTCAACAATAGATTGTTTGCAGAAAACCAATTTGAAATGGCATTCAGAATATTGTTAACTTTATCTGCATTTGCAGTACGCCTAGCCACTTTGAAAATTATCGATGTATCATCGGCAAACAAAACGATGCCAGCTTGTGCTTCTATCATATAAGGTAAGTCATTGACATAAACTAAGAAGAGAAAAGGCCCTAGAATTGATCCTTGCGGTACGCCTATTTTTACGTTTGACCCATTTGATTTAATGCCTTTTACATCTACCGTTTGAAGCCTATCTGTTATGTATGATTTTAGCAATTCTATTGATTTTTGGTCAAAACCATAACGACGTAGCTTGAGCAAAAGTGTTTGATGGTCAACACAATCAAATGCCTTAGAAAGATCACAGAATACTCCAATAGCATCCTGCGAACCCTCCCAAGCGTCGTAAACCAGGCTAACTAGAGCCACTCCCGCATCGGTGGTAGATTTCCCGCCAGTAAAGCCATATTGTTGGCTATGGAAAAGATTATTGGTCTTAAAGTGCAGTAGCATTTGATTGAGCATCACTCTTTCAAACACCTTACTCAAAGCTGGCAAAATAGAGATGGGGCGGTAATTTCCAAGTTCTGCCTTAGATCCCTTCTTAAATAATGGTATAAGTCTACTATGTTTCATTAAGTCAGGAAAAGTACCATTGTCTATACATTCGTTAAATATGAGTGCCAAATCAGGTGCAATGATATCAATAACATGACTAAGTAAGCTAACTGACATGCCCCAGTAATCCTCAGACTTCTTCATTTTAAGATGTTTATATGCTCCTAGGATGTCACCAAAATCTATATGTTTAAAGTTAAATTTAGAAGCAGAACTAATATTATTCTCTAGAAGAGCTACAGCACTGTGAGCGCAAGAGTTGATTGAAGAAGTCAGTTTAAAAGGAATATTGGCAAAATAATCTTCAAAAGCATTTACAATATCTTTAGGAGAGGTAATACTCTTATTTTCTAATTTAATTCGAGTAACACTATCCCTCATTTTACATTTACCAGACTCTTTATTAATAACTTTCCAAGTCTCCTTCATTTTATTAGGGGCTCTAATTATTTTCCTTTTGATGTGAATGGCCTTTGCCTGCTCACATACTTTCCTAAATATCCTAGAGTAATTCCTAACGTATTCACTAAAACCACTATCTAATCTGTACTGTTTCTGTGCATATAAGTCAAACAGCTTTCGCCTACTTTTATAAATACCTACAGTAGCCCATTCACTGAATCTAGATTTAGTGTTATGCTTTTGATATTGTTGTTTGAATGTATTTGAAAAAGCATTTGATATTGTACTAAACAAACAATTATAGTGGACTTCAGGATCATTACCTGTATAATCTATAGCTTTAAGTTTATCCTCTAATTGGTATTTGAATTTTTTTATTTTATTAGAGGTTATGGGTCTACACATTATTTTCTCCTCAGGTTTATATTTATTACCATTTGAAAAAGACACTATTTGTCCACAGTGATCTGAGGGCAAGCAACTAATTAAGGACTTGCTTAAGTATCCACTATCAGTAAAAACATTATCCAGGCAATTAGCAGCCGTAGCAGTAGTTCTAGTTGGTTCACAAAATATATTCTTAAGATTATAACTTTTAAATATGTTAAGAAATTGAGTGGTTTTCCTGCACTGTTCTAAGATATTTACATTAAAGTCCCCGCATACTATTAAACTTTTCCTATTACATGATAAAACTCCAAGAACTTGGTCCATGACCTGAATAAAAGACTCAAAGTCACTATTAGGTGGACTGTATACGCAAACTATTACACAATTGTCAAGCTCAGCACAGGTCACCTCAGCACATCGCTCAACAGAAAGTCTAACAATGTCAACCCGCTCTTTGCTGCGGAGACCATTTTTAATTAAGACCATGGAGCCACCTCTAATAGCAGACTTTCTGTTAAAGCAACTTACAATATTGTAGTTGTTTAAACTGAACATCATCTCACTCTCTTTGAGCCAATGCTCAGTCAAACACAAAATATCCACATTTGAATCTTCAAGGAATAATTCAATAACTAATTCCTTGCCAGGAAGCCCTTGTATGTTCTGATGAGCTATCTTTAGCTCTGGCATTCCTGTTGTCTGAACATTTAGTTTAAATTAGTATTACTATTAATACTATTACTTAAATCTAAATAACTATTATTACAAGTACAGTCACGAGCAATAATATGTACACATTGTAAAATTTTCTAAACTATCTGCACGTTTACCTGGACATTAGAATACCAATATTATTTCGTAATTTAGAAGAGGTTCCGTACAGTTTTGAACTATTCTTCAAATATTCAATTTTGGATTGGCAGAACTTTAGATAACTGTTTTACAAAATGTGAAAATGTGTACATATTATTGCACGTGACTGTACCTAGCAAAACTGTAGGTAATGAGTTAATATTAATTTGTTTACAATGTAAACTCGTCCAAAACTTAATATTATTTGCTAACAATGTAGCAATTGTATATCTGTCTGACTTAGTAAGATAGCAATAACTATCCTTGGTCTTAAAACAATATTTACTAATAAAATTATTAGTGTCGAAAAAAGTAAAAGTGTCACTATGACGACATGTCAAGGTATGAATGAAATTATTCAAATAGTGAATGTTTTTATTGTATGATGTAGACTGGCAACACACATATGGGAATGCACATAATATTATTTTAAAAACTTTTAGTCTGCTTAGGCAGTCTATACAGTACATTAATTCTTTTTTTCCTATATTATTACTCTCACCCACCAGTAATACAATAGTAGAATTACTAGTATACTTAGAAGACACAATTTTGTCAATAATTTGGGTGTATGTTGCATTGGGCAGGGAATAGTGAATACAGTTCTGCAAATAATTACAGAACATGTATCCCATATTGCGCCCCACACTGTCAGAAAAGACCATTGTATTACTGGTCAGCTCTATGTTGTTGGAAGGTTCACATGCTGTAGTCTCAAGAATACTGTCACAAGTAGAAGTAAGTACTGTAAAAACAAACTAATAAAACTGTCAAATTAAAATAGCTAATTAATGTTAACAGATTTTATCATTGTATTGTTGTATTTAAATAATTATTGGTTGTCATGCACTCACTATCGATATTAATGAAAATGTTACTTCAACAAAGTTTCGGCCACATCCCTATTCCTTTAAAAACCTACTTCATAGTTCTTTGCCTAATATTTTGAATGAGACTATTTATTATTTATTTGTCGGTGCAGTCTCGCGAAATAACTTCAACAGTTTAGACGTTCCGGGATTGTGATTGTGCATAATGCGTGTATTACGTTACGATTATGTCCGTGCCATATTCAAATGTTGATGTGTTTAGGTAAAAGTGAGTGCAGCTGCACGTAGGGAGTATGAGGAAAGGTTCTCTATTCCTCAAGGTTTGTCTGTACCATCAGTGCGTGCCTTTCAGAGGCTACACCGCGTGTAGGTACACCACCGGCAGTGTCAGTGAGGTGGTAGGCCATTGCATTGCGGGAGACCCCGCCGCGCCGCCGCCCGCAACGATAACAGATCGCCAACTCTCGACTCCGTTAGACTTTTTTTGAGGGGCCCCACGTAAAACAAATAATCTAAACAATAATTGTGAAACGGAACTGGAAATGCGAAATCGAATAGTGAGTGCTTTTGAAGCTATAAGGGCAAAGCCTACTGTGTTATTATGTGTTCGCGAAAACTTAAAAAAAAGGTGCCTTACGTGGTGTAACAAAGGGAATGTGCCTATGTGGAGCATGATCTACAGACCCTACAACAGCAAGTTGATATTTTTATCAACTAAAGGTATGTAACTTAGGCATAAGATATGATAAGTAATTTTATTTAAAATATCTACTCATAAACGTATTAAAAATTATACCAATTTATTGTGCATAGCGTTATTATTATGAATTTGTTATCTTTAAAGAATAAGTTCAAAATAAATCTAATAAATCTTTAGCAAGTAGTTAGGTTCAACGGCCGCGCGTGCTGGCGGCTTTTTATCAAAGGGATTAGGCAAAAGTGTCTCGCGCGTCGGCATTCTATTGAATATCTATCTAGGTATTGATGTACTACCAGCCGGTGTGCCTAGTGGTAACTGTTACGATTTCCCTATAGCTCACGAAATATTGTAAAAATTTTTTTTAATTAATTTCCATAAAATAACACTGCCAACCTGACCACCTTCCGATACTGTATCACCCCTTCACGGATCGGACAGGGTTTTTTTTACACACTGTATAGTCATAAAAGAAGAAAATAAAACTTTGTGATGGTTTCCTTGTTTGAACCACCGCACCGTCTCTTTCATCGGACCACTTAGTTGCTATAATTGGACTTAGGGCATTATAGGTGGCTGGTTCATTCAAGGTGCATGTAAAAAAATTAATAAAGTAATATATTTTTTTTATCAAATTCTTTTATTTTCCAAAATAAATAGATAGTTACATTAATTAGTCGACCCTAATTATATTTCTTCTGGGTTCAAATATGAATAGATCGCGAAATATTGAAGTGGTCCAAACAAAGCGCTAGTCCAATGATCGCAACCTTACCCTAATAAGTTCCAAAAAGTTTACTAATATTAAAGGTTTTAATTGAGACAATATCGACACCAAAGAGGTCACACTATTGGGGTCATAACACAAAATAGAATGCAATCAAAACTGTGCCACATACTCTTACTAGGTCAACCTCATTAATCTGGCGAAAATAATCAGGCTATACATTTACACCAAGAGCCCGTTTGAAAAGCAACAATGGGTGTTCGAATTTCGGATATCATCCATCACCTGAACAATATTTGTTATATCGATCGGTTAAGTCCGTAAAATTATTGGTGCCAGGCACGGAAGGGACCATCCAGGACTTTTACTACTCAAAGGTAGGTTACGCAATATTATATAAACTAGATACATAATTTTTGGGACAGCAATGCGCAGATCGTTTAGTTAACATGCAATGTCAAACATAGGATATAACTGTCTGCAAATTGTAGTAACAATTTATGCGAATTAGTTAACTTAAAAGGCTAATGAGTCACTCCATTCACAGGATAATCCTTGCAAAGTTAACCAAACTCAAAAAGGCTCGTATTTTTTCGAAATAAAAAGGACCTTTCGCTACACCACTTTAAAGTAAAGCGCAAATCTCGCGTAAATTTAAAAAAAATGCCTAACATCAATTTTTATATAGTTAGTTTAAGATAAAGTTTTGGTAACTAAACTAAAAATTTTCATTAATATTTAGACGACTTCCGTCACTTCTGTCTATGACATGCCATTTTCGGTACCTAACAGACCTAATTAGGTAAGAACCTCAATTAGGTCTGTTCCAGAAAATGACAATATTATATTCGTTTCAATATACTTTTCACCTTTATATATTTTTATTACAGAAGTTTATAGTTATAACTTTCCGTATATCAAACACAGAATATAAATTAACTGAACTTCTATCAAAATGAATTGCCCTTTATGTATATTATGTGATAATACGACTATAACGCCTTCTCAAATAACATAATATTTAATAATCATAAAGATGATTTGAATTAAATTTATATAGTACATATAATATTTTATTGGCTATATACGCTAGTGAATTCATAACCGTACTAAGAGAAACGATCATATCACGACCCATAGAGCTATAAAGAACGTATGGCATAGGAAATGTTAAAATCCCGTTTAACTCTTGATTAATTTGATGACCACCTCTGTGGTGTAGAGGTTATAGTCTAGGCCCTAGGGCTGTGCTATGCAGAGGTCTTGTGTTTAATTCCTGCTTAATGGAAATATTTGTGTGTATGTACGAGAATGTTTACATTGGTCTGGGTGTTTTCTATGTATTATGTAGGTATGTCTAAAATAAAACCGTATAAATTACGTTGCCTAGACCTATATTACAAGAGCAACTTAGTTTTGAAGTAGATGGCGTTGCGTGAAAGTGCGAAAACATTATTATTATTCAATCTGATAGTGAGATCATTAGACAATAAATAGCGGTCAAGTGCGAGTCTGACTCGCGCACCGAGGGTTCCGTACAAACCTATTTGCCAAATTGTGATAACGTCAGGTTGTTAAAATACTATTTTTCCCGCCAAAATTCAATGACGGCACGACTCAGCTCTGTTAAAAAATATTTTCCCGCCAAAATACTATGACGTCACAACTCATCTGTCAAAAATTATGTGACATCACGACTCATCTGTCAAAAATTTAATGACGTCACGACTTAGCTGTCATAATATATTTTCCCGCCAAAATTCTGTGACGTCATCATTCATCTGTCAAAAATTCTATGACGTTACGATATATATGCCCATCTGTCAAAATTGACAGCTGTCAAAGTGACGGGTGTCTAAAATATTTTCCCGCCAAAACAATATGACGACACAGTTCATCTGTCAAAAATTGCTGTCACTTTGACAGCTGTCAAAATTCTATGACGTCACTGGTCACGTGACTCAGCTTTCCCGCCAAAAACCATAAAATCAAAATATAATATGATTGAAGTAAAAATTTGAGGTTTTCGGAATTTTCCCATTACATGAACTATAAGACCTTGCTCCGTGCCAAATTTCAAGTTTGTAGGAAGACTGGAAGTACCCTGTAGGTTTTTGCCCTTAATCCTCTAAATTTTGCAAAAAAACGGCTATATCTCTTGATTGCGTTGAATTAGCACTTTGAAATTTTACAGCACTAAGAGGCAACAAGCCTTAGTATTTGGTGAAAATTTCAGCTTGATACCTTCACGTGTTCCTGAGATAAATGGTCTTGACAGACAGACGGACAGACGGACAACAAAGTGATCCTGTAAGGGTTCCGTTTTTTCAAAACTGGTACGGAACCCTAAAAAACACAAACCACACCGGGCATGTGTACGACAACTGACCGATTACTCTAACCGTTGTTCATACGTGATGCGGGCTCTGTTTATATTGGCCTCAACGCAAAATCCGTCCTAGATTGCCCATCTCGTCAATACGGCATTTATGGCTGAATTAAAACACTACTGTAATATCACTCAGTACAATATCAACTATTCATTACTATTGACCTACAGAATATAGGCCACGTAACACTTGCATATTCTTAGTTCACCATTCAATATCGGCCATGATAATAAACTCAATCATATTATTACAATGCGTGACTATCAATGTTCCAATCGAGAAACATTTCATACATTTCGATATACACCATCACTCTATATAAGATATGGAGCGGAATGACAACGAATTTCTTTAAAACTTTAACATTAAGTACTTAGGAGCTTGCCTGTCCCGCTAGTAGACACAATAGTAAAACAATGTATCATACACGAGACAGAAAAATGGTTTTATGTCTGTTTCCATTGATATGAAATCTTTTAAAAAGTGTTTCTCATGCATGACAAGGTTTACACTTTTTTTTTTTTTGTTGAGGACAAGTAGTTGGTCTCTGACGACCGCTACTACTTTACACGGGCTATGGTGGCGCGGATGGCCCTCAACCAAAAAGTTTTACATATTGTATGTCTTTTACTTTGTAGTTCAGATCTTAAGCGCTCGGTATCAGTTCTAATCACTGATTTATAAACGATAACGCTGGTTAAATAATATCGGCGGGATGACCGCTCAGTGGTATTTTATCTGAGCGTGCGTCGCCGTGCTTCTAAGGGGACCTAAAAAGACAGTCTCGCCTTCGTAGTAACACAGTCTTTAGGCCTCATCAGAGCTCTATGTGCGGAATAAACAAATCTCGACACCAGGTTGGCTACTAACCAAACGTTAAAGAATAATCGTAGTTATCAAAAGGAAGAACAGACACATATTCCTTTGATTTAACTTTTGTTTGAAAAGTGAGAAATTTTATTATCTTTTTTGTTTGAAAGGTTAAAGTCTTATAAAGTGCTACTTTACGTCAATAATGGACTTACCCTTTAGTAACGAAAGACGGCTGGACATCAACACCAGCGAGACTCAGCAAGCTGACGCTCCGAGTGCACAACGCGTCCGCTTTTATACATTTCCTACAGGAAGAGCAAGGATATAGGTTAGGAATTGTGTTAGTAGGAAAAAGAGAATAGGTAGGTATTATGTATACAAAAAGAAAATGTTAAAAATGAACGGAATACAGAAAACAGGACGGAATCAAAGTATACAGCCAAATGTGAATATCCAGAGACAAACTAAAATCGATGAAAAGTGGAAAAGATGTAATACTAAAGGATAATATGGTATGGTGCAAGTGAAGCAAAATAAGGAGATAGAAAGCTCAGGGATCTTTTACAATAACTGTCTGGGATAACAGTATTTCCGCTCTAACGACAAATCTCTCCATGTCGTCGCATGAATGCTTAAGTGTCCAACCTCCATTTGCAACATTTTACACCAGAGTGTGGTGACGGAGTAAGAATACAATATGTCACCACCCCATCTCATGGGTGTCGTAAGAATCGACTAAGGGAGTAATCGTAGATATTATGTTTACGAAATAAAAAGAAGGAAAACTTGAAATGAAACCCTATACCAATCCGTCTGGCCAGCGTGGTATTAGTAGGCCAATTATCCCTCCGTCATGGGAGGAGGCTCGTCCCTGCAGTGGGACATTAATGGGCTGCTATGACACCAGACAGGTTTAATTGATTAGATTAGATTGATTTTATAAAAGTATTATATTAAAAAAATTGTTAATGTGTTGTCATTAACTATTTTTTAATATACTTAATACTTTTATAAAATCATATTATTTGCTTAATCTAATCAATTAAACGTCTCTGGTGTAAAATGTTGCAAATGGAGGTTGGACACTTAAGCATTCGTGCGACGATGTGGTGACGGAGTAAGAATACAAGATGTCACCACCCCATCTCATCCCATGGGTGTCGTAAACACCGACTAAGGGACTATACGTGAATATCTTTACGAAATAAAAAGAAGCAAAACTTTAAATTAAACCCTATACCAATCCGTCTGGCCAGTGTGGTAGTAGGTCAAGTACCCTCAGTCACGGTAGGCCCGTCCCTGCAGTAGGATATTATTGATCTGTTATGATGATGACAAGTCTCTAAGAAAATTCATGTTATAAATATTTTTATATACTTCTCACGTTCTCGCAGTTTCCTTTACAAACATCAATTTGACAAACATTAGCATATCAGGGCTGCAGTTAATTGCCACTATATAAAAAACTTAAGAAGCTACATTAAGGTCTAAAGCCTGGTATACACTATGTTGGCGAACATCTTGCGCTTCACGTAGTAAATCAGTCGGCTCCGCAGTTGCAGGAGCGTGGAGCGCAAGATGTTCGCGAACGTAGTGGATACCTGGCTTAATAACGCTAATATCTAATGCGTCAATATTACGATTTTGTTTAATTAAGTAGAGGAGAAAACACGGCGGACATTGAAAAAAAATGCTAACGCGTCGATAGGCCTCCTTAATAAAAACCCTGTACACAACGCTATCTACTCTCGAGGTAAGCAGAGCTCTTATTTTAGGTAAACGTATCTACTTTATACTTATTTAGAAATACAGACATAAACATCTAGCTAAAGCAAACATAAATGTTCATGCACACAAAGGTATTGAGTAGATCAGGAATCGAATCTAAGACCAATGAAATCCATTCTAAGAAACAGGTTTAATTCAACAAACCAGTTAACATTTTGCAAGGTATAAGTTTACGCCTGTCACTTACTTATAAACATAAATTCTAATAAGTATATAATTTCATTACACCTTTTTATTGCCGTGAATAATCGCACATGTCACGTGACTAGTTATTGCCGACACCTTCCACTAGTTATATAGTTGACTTGTTATTAGATATGATAATCAAAGTACTTTTCTTTAGATATCTAGCTAAGATTAACGTACCTACTACTAAGGTAAACGGTATTATGACTTAACTATAAAAAGAAAAAACTTTAACTTATAGCCTTCCTTGTTAAATGGACTGTGGATAAACATACTCTTCTAGCTTTTTGATGAGTATTTATCATACGTGATTAAAACTAAAAAATCCTCATAATTTAAAAATACCTATGTATTGATACATAAAGCCGTTTTAGTTTTGGAAACCAAAGGATCTAATCTCGATTGTTGCCTATTGTCCTTGTGACAATCGGGAATGATATTTTGTCCTGTAAAATTACAGAGACGACATAACACTTAAGCCCGATTTACACATTGGCGAGTTAAGTTGGCGAGACGCGAGAGAGGGGGCTACTTCGTACTTAACTCGCCAAAAAATAGGATAGAGATCTTAATTAACAACTTACTACTTAGGTAACTCGCTACTGTACTTGTCGATGTGTAAATCGGGCTTTTGCGATGACCTATCAGTAGAACGATGTTGCTGACGTTGCTATGACCCTTACAAACCAAATTTCAACTTCACAATTGCACTCTGTCAACAATGTTTATTGTAAAGAGTAGGTGAGCAATAGTTACTTAAAAAAATATAGTTCAATCTAAAACGTATTGTCTAAACACATAATTCCATCAGCAAACATAGAAAACTATTTGTAAGCCATAAAATGTCTAATTTGATAGCTTCACACAATTTGTTCCCGGGGTTTCGACCGAAAATAAACACAAAGGGAGGAACGTTGCCACTAATTGACACTATCTTAGTTTATAACCATCATATCGAACCCTTAATTAACAGACACCGTAACAGCGACCAAGGTAAATAATAAACAATCAAAAGAACATTTTCTCCGGATGGAGTTATACAATTAAATGAAGTACGTAATAAGTTAAATAAACATTAATAGGAAGTTGGAAATAAAAACTTGGGGCTCATTTGGACTGGTTGTTATTCCTGATTCGAATAGCTGTGAAAAAGAAAACGGCCAAGCCGTTTTGACCAACTCCATTTCTCAACAAAAATATAAAACGCTGCTCACATGCTGCATAAAAATACGCCCTAAAGTGAGGCTGCCTTGGAGGAAACAGGATTAAAGATTGCTTTGGAGATGTGGTATTGAAGTGAATGTAGCAAACTTCAACAGCATCGCCCTAAAAATGAAAGCATTCCTAATAAGCACACTATAACAACAAGTACCTACACTCTAATTCTGCAATATTTTGAACTCATCAATTGTAGGAAGCTTATAGTACAAAAAGCCGCTCATTCACCTATTGGTCAGATATTACAATTTAAATTTTAATTTACTAGGCTTTAAATAGTTAATTTTTTGGTTGCAAAGACACAATTAATTAATAATTCAACATTAGTCACAAAGTCTATATAGTGAGTACCTAGACGCTCGAAAGTATACATAATACAAGCCAGTCACAACACTTATTAAATCATCCAGATTTGGTGTCTAATAAATAAAGACAGAACTGCCCCAAATGTCATCTATCGACGTTGTCGGAAAATGTCTACATTCCGTCACTTGTTCACGCCAAACTTGTCATATTGCTACAAGAAAACGACTTGATACGTCAATGATGTTCCAGAAATGACACCATACTGTCTCAGGGCGTCATATTAACCGAGAAATGTCAAGATTGAGACAAGCTTAGGATGTAGGCATATTGATAAAACATTTTAGCTACAAAAAGTTTGTTTCGAGAGTTTATTTGTTGTTGGTAATGAAAACAAGCATTGCATAACCACGTTGCTTCAAATCTCTCTTAGTTGTAAGCAGTCTACTGCTGGACAAAGGGATCCATTATTTTGTGCCACTATTGCAGTCATTTATTTATCATGAACCGGTCCTTACTTCTAAATGATTTACTACCAACCCCATACCGAGTTCGATTTTATCTAAAGCATCGTCTTTAGACATATATTTTATACATAGAATTCGATCACGCAGTTAATAATAAGTGCGCCTTATTCATTATTTAAATTATTAATGTTGCTTCATTAAAACTGTATCTGAATAAAGTTACAAACATACAAAGACACTTTAAGTCTTAATTACTTTTGCGCTACCTGTGTATCAACCCTTTATTCTCAAAATACCAGATTCGCAAAATACCAGATTCTCAAAATACCAGATTCTCAATATACCAGATTCTCAATATAGTATATTTCGTACATTCGAAAACAAAATTGTTATTACTTTATTCACTTACTAGCAGCTCCGCGCGGTTATACAAATAAAGGTTATTATTACTTTTCCTGCAAATAGATTGCATGCGCTTTTTGCAATAAAATACTGTCTGGTTTTCCTTTAGGATTGTCTCTATATATTATTGACACTGTCATTATTGACACAGTCATTGCTGCTTAAAAGCGAGTGTAATAATTTTATAAAAATAAAACAAAATGAAATTTATATTAAGCCAGAAAGGTAAACCAGCATTACTACATGCAGGATACAGGTACAATTTATCTGTTAAAAATAAATCTGGAACAACGAATTGGCGCTGTTTCAGACAAAGGGAATGCAATGCCTCGATCCTTTTAGATTCCCATAAACAAATTTTAAGAGACGCGAATCACAGATGTTCACCGGACAATATTCGGAACCTAATAGACGGCTGCATGGACGATTGTAAAAAAGACCTACGTGTAAATTTTAAATCGGTTCAAAACGTTTTTGAAAACCGATTTTTGGACGGTAACAAATTCAAAAATTTGGAGCATGTAATACCCGAATTTAGATCTAAAAAGGACACGTTATACAGGGCTCGAAACAAATATTTAAATGTAGTCCGATCATCTTGTTCAAATTCAAAGGACGTGAGATTACCTCAACACATTGTCAATGATTTTTTTTTGTATGATGATTATGACATTGATACAGATGACAGAATTTTGATTTTTGGGACTTTAATGACGAAAGAACTTCGCGAGTTTTTAATGTCTGTTGATACTATTTTCGGTGACGGCACATTTAAAGTGTCGCCAAAACCATTCTATCAACTGTACACATTTCATGTGGACTTAGCACGCAGTGACGATACAATTAGTTTTGTACCATTAATTTATGCGTTGCTCCCTAATAAAAGTCAACGCACGTACAAACGACTATTTTCTATTCTAAAAATACAATTTGGGATGGAGTTCTCAGTATATAAATGTGACTATGAAGTTGCCGTCATACAGGCAATGAAGGAAGTGTATCCGAATGTAAAAATCAAAGGTTGCTATTATCATTTCTGGAAAGCCGTCGAGAGGATGAGCGATAAATTGAATTTCAGTGAATCCCAAGAAGGTCGCGAGATAACACACCTTTGTTTACAATTAGCATTGCTTCCTCCAGTTATTATTCCCGAAGCGTACCTCGCTATAAGTGAAATTGCCCCAAAAAATGAGATAACAACGAAATTTCTAGGCTATTTTAATACCCAATGGATACAGAAAATCACGAATGAAGTGTTTAGTTGTTACGGAGAAAAAAACAGAACAACCAATGCTGTAGAAGGTTGGCACCGAAGAATTAACGCCTTAATTCCACCCAATCCTTCGCTATTTCAGTTTATACAGAAAATGAAATCTGAAGCACAAAAGAATAGAATTAAAATAAGAAGAAATGCTCTCTACTGTCCAGATAAAAAAAGAAGGGCAAAAGACATGGCAAAAGACAAAAAAATTCAAAACATTATTTCTGATTGTATGAGTAACAAAATTACAGTTACCGGTTGTATAAATCTCTTAGCCACAATAACGCGATTTTGAAGAAACCGTTTCTCACTTGTAGTTGTGTGTCCCGGAGTATATTTACGAGTATAAAAGATACTTTTAGTTGTTCTGTATAAGTACTTTTATTTTGTTTTTGGTATTAGGTACAATTAAATAAAATACATTCAATTTTGTTCCTTCTCTTTTCTTGCTTGTAGTTATGCATTTAAGTGTACTTCTGCTATATTGAGAATCTGGTATATTGAGAATCTGGTATTTTGAGAATCTGGTATTTTGCGAATCTGGTATTTTGAGAATAAAGGGTATCAACGTCCATGGATAATTTAGCTTAAAATAATTTGTTAATGAAACATTTACAATATCAGGTTTTTTTTTTAAAGAAGCACCTTGAGTGTGTTGCAAGGAAAAGGACACACAACGCTATCTAGTCCCAAACTAAGCATATCTTGTATAATGGGTCCTAGACAACGAAAAAAAATAAACGTGCTATTTATACTAATACCACCAGACCAAAGCAAATATTCATTTTTAGGCCTACACAAATTTGCAACAAGCGAGAATCAAGCAATGCCTAGAATCGAAAGACCACTGCGCCACTAAGGATATCAGCATATTAATTTACTATAACCAGTATGTACATGCCCTTACTTGTACCCTTATACGTCAAGGTGTCAGTAGACCACCAAGGCGATAATAAAACACTTTTCTAATTTATGTGAACGCTATCGGTGTAAACAGAGTTATCAATCGGCGATGACTTATTCTCCTTGCAATGGTTTTGAATTCGATGTGGGCATAGAGCTTGTCATGTAGTAAAAAAAATGCTTACTAAGACCTCTCAGTAGAGATAGATATATTGGCTGGATGGATAGTTTCGTTTGTATCGAAACTTTCTTATCTAGAAATTACAATATACTTGTCAACCTCTACAATACCGCAGGGTTGGCTGGGGCTAGTTGAGTGTGTAGGGGTAAATTTTGTTATTCCTAATCATTTTATTTTATTAATATATTTTTTTTCCCCTGTGCATACATATATGTTGTATAAGTTTTATAAAATATATATTATATTTTGAGTTGTCTCGATGTACGTGAGTCATACAAGGGCTCAGTTGAAAACCAGCGCCAGGCTTTATCTGGTGATCAGATTCTGTTCTGGCTATATGCTGAACTGAGTCCGTTTCATACACTGCAGTGGAGCGTTCAGTGACTACAGGTACCCATTTCTTGTACTATTTGTTGTTTTAATTATTGTATTTGTTTATTTTCAGTGTTATCTCTTTCCATCTATTTTATGTTATGTACCTATTTGTCTCTGTACCTCTATTTGTGTGTGAATAAATAAATTTTCTTTCTTTCTTTCTTTCTAAATTTTAACCTAAGACGAAGAGGTTATCAATTCTGCCGTATTATTTTAATATTTCTTTAATTAATAATTATTTTGAAGACAAAGACACTAATCCTGTACGCCATCTGGTCGTCCAATTCCTACGACATGGTAGTCGTTAAATTTTACCATAAAAGACAAATGATTATATTCCATTTATAATCTTCTGTGAATATATAATATCTTAAGTATGTTTATCCATTGTCTAGTAGCCATACTTCGAGGTCAGCTTTCGTTAAAGGTCTAAGTTGGCATTGTATATAAATATGATAAATATTATTTACTATATCATTATCAGAAAACATTCGAGCAAGCGGCAGAGTGCGCGGGAGTAGCGGAGCATGTAATGTCGATGGCGCAGCTTCCGCGCGGGTGTGTCCGCCATTGTTACAAGACCATCTCGTGCGTGACTGTCGTGAAGCCACCATAGACACTAGAAGCTTCCATTTGCGAAGTTTTAATAGCATTAACGATTATATTTTCATACTTATTATTTTATTCGTCTGTGTATTTTAAACAATTCAAACCATATCTTTATAAATTGTAGCCTATATGTGTTATTCTGAATTACTTACGCATAGTCGATAGGAAGACCTATTAGTGAGAAAGCAGATGTACTTTGTCTAAAGATACTAAGTAAGTACTATCAGTGCTCGATAGTAATTAAGCCAAAGCAGAACGAATTAAAGTTTCTATGTTGATATACCTACCTACCGACAACGGAAGGAAAGGTTTCAAAAGGCGAAGGACCTTGTTTTGTGGCGCTTGTAGGAAGATGGACATAGGTCCAGCAGTGGACTAAGATAAAAAGGCTGATTGATTGATTGACACCACCAAAGTGACTGTCGACTGGACCTTAAGTAGAGATGGGTTTATGTTATACTATTTCTTGATGAGGTAACTTCTCCATGTATACGCGCTTCATTTCATCATTCATTCATTTCATTCATTCGCGCTTCATTCATTTTTTTTATAACCACGAGCAGGCTAAACTGTTATTATGTGCTAGGACGATAGAGTCACGATGACAGGTAACAGCCCGGAGATGGTTCTTAGGTAGATCCAGTTGCCAGAAGAGGGTTATTATAGACCAGAAGAGGGTTATTATAGACCAGAAGTGATAGTGATAGTAGATTCAGAATTTTGAAGCAAAATTCGTTCTATTACTAGAGCATTTTTAGTGTCTAATATTGAGTAAGTAAAAGAAGGCAATATTTAGAAGGAGGTCTACGTCCAGCAGTGAACGTCAATCTGATGATGATGATGATGAAAAGATTATTCGGCTCTTACGATGTGCGTGTGATGTGGTGTAAAAAATAAGATTTAGTGAAAAAAGTTTAAGTATCCCAGAGGTAGAGGTTTAAAAAAATGATTTAGGAGCTTAGAGCCGACTTTCGCACTTTGCCAACTTTTGTAATACTCAATGCATGAAATAGCGGAGTGCCAACATTTAAAATTTTTTATATATTTGTTTGCTGATTACTTATACTTATACTTTCGCGTAGTGTCGATTTTTGTTATGTTCACACAATCAGTAGCATTTTACAGACTAATAAATTATGTCATGTATTTCTTCGCAGTCTGTCAATTTTAAGTACAGTCAAAAACGTAAAAAATAATCTGGCAATTAAACTAAATTAAACGTTATTTTACAAATCGCACTTTGATGAGTGAGTCTCATCAGTCTTTACATCGATCCTAGTTGTTAATTCGCAACAACAGACTGCTCGTCTACTGAATGCAAGTAGGACCATTAAAAGAATCGATTAGCTCTAAGTAGTTTTTAAGATACAATCTATTCTTCATACAATACTATTTCTATACTAATATTATAAAGAGGTAAAGTTTGTGTTTGTGAGTTTGTGACGTTGTAGGGGGTAATATCTACTAAACTGATTTTAAAAATTCTAATAACCAAGCCACTTGTAGATACAAAAAAGTCTTTTTCCATCCTTACATATAAAGCAGGACTTAATAAAGGGAAACAAGGAAGCTTAAGAAACTTTAAAGGGATACCATACTCGAGTAAGGAAACTGACGAGTTAGGAAAACTGACTAATTAAAGAAACTGACGAGTGGTGCCCTAACTCCTATTATGTAAATCGATTTTTAGAAAACAATAGTAATTATACGTTTCCTCAATTGTTCACTGAACTTCTACAAAACTACCACCAACTTGGCTACAGTATGTCCCTAGAAACCTATTTTTGTTAGTGGCTAGCATGAAGTAACAATTGAAATTGGTAGATGATTATAACGTTGTAATCGCAATAAACACTTTCGTCTTTCAGTATTTTTATTATAGGATAAATATGTGGTTTCTTAGATACAACAATCTCATTTAATCTGGAATGCCATCCTTCTACCACATTTGTGGTTCGATGAGGTCTTCCATAACCGCTCATAATTGGCAGTATATCATATCAAACTATCATTCATTCTATATAAACTGATGCAACGGTTACAACCCCCAACATTTTTTAACTTAATTGTACCACAGTCGGTATCGTGCTTTCAGAAGTAAAGAAGTTTATAAAAGTAGGCAAAGCACTTATATAATACTAAAAATTTTAAAAGGTCGGCATTCAGCTAACAAATATATAGGAATATTCAAATGTTGGCACTCCGCTACTACATACATTGAATATTGTAAAAGTCGGCAAAGTGCGAAAGTCGGCACTAAGCTCCAAAATCAAAAAAATGTGTCTACTTTCTAGCTACGTATCAAACTAACTAATTACTACTAAAGTTTAGTAAATAACTGAACTACATAGGTAAGCCAAAACACGATTCGTTTTTTTTTCTAAACACTTTACATCTTTAGAAAAATGCACACTTATTGCTTCTGCAATCCGCAGATTATTATTCTGAGCTTGGATTCTCTTTGATCTAAATCTAATTTGATTGTTACACTAAATAAGAATGCTCCTTAAAAAGGAGGACCCTTAGTTTCAAACATAGAATATTAATAAGAACTCACTCTTTAAATGTCTCTCGAACAGACAAGGTTTCAATAACTTCTTTTTTTTCTGAATTATCAGCTGTCGATTGAGTAGCCATATTGTTAATCTTAAATAAGGTTTTCGATTTCCAACCTGCGTGTTAAAAATAGAAACAATAAATATAAAGCTAAGAAGAAACCTTTCTTATTTCATTTATCTCCAATTTGATTTAAAAAAGTAGTTCCATAAATATATAAAGGAAGGAAGGGTCTAAAACTAGTTTGAGCTTACATTACTTGTTCCACAATTAAAATATCATTAAAATACTGGCATACGTAATATTTAAATGTCATATTATTCTTTAAATTTTGAATAAAAGACAAAAAGTATCAATTGCAATGAATTAACTTCCAAACAATACAAAGGGGTAGGTGAGAATGCGACAGTTCATTGTAACCAAGTCGTCTGAAAGGCTTCCCTAATAGCCAGGTGCAGACAGCTATCCTGTTACCAAGTCCCGTAACGTTAAACCATGTATAATCCTATTAGTATAAAACTTCGAACAGGTTGGTTTTCACAAAAGCTGGGTATAGCATTTCATAATTTTCTAATGAAATAACCAGAGCGTTGCCATTTAAGTACATACCTACACATATATTAAATTAAATCTGGCAATTAATAAATCCTTATTTTAGAAAAAAAGGACATCTTTGACCTGATTGATTAGAATGGACACGGCTATACCTAACATTAAGCAAATTGTAAGACAGAAAGCAAAACAGATTATAACACATTTAACTTAATAATACGCTTACAATAACAGAACTAAATTACAGTTGAAACATTTAAATCAATTCTATTGTTTTCTATAGTCCTAACTATAGCGCGAGGTGAATTATCAAAGACAACAGATATTAGTACAACGGCTAATACTATAGGACATAATAACACAACCTGAACACCTAGAACTGCTGTGCCTTTAAAGGGAATCTCGAACAATAAACAGTACCTACGTGAGGTACTTTGCAAGATAATCTTTTGTCTAAGCAAGTAATTCAGACTCAAAACAGTTATGCAGCTGTTGATCTGATGTCTTTAACTCGCCTATAATAATATCTACTTTGGTTTCAGGAGATATGGAACAGCAATCCGCGATACCCAATACGTAAGGACCTGAACCTACATTTGTTCAATATGCCATGGGTCAGAAAGCATCTTCAACAATTGTACGTAGAAATGTCACAAATATGAGATTCAGATGGATCGGTAATCTAAGATGCCAATACGTGACTCACATGAGGTAATTCAGATGGCCTCAACGGCTACTAAAAATCTAACACAAGGCTTAGACCATTAGAAAATAAAAAAATCGTTGAATAAATGTCATCCAAATCAGTAATATCTGAATTATGCGTCAAAAAACTAAAAATATTTCACAATATCTATTTCAAAATAACAGAAAAATATCCGTTTAATAAGCAATGGCAAAGCATGAAATCTGAGGAAAAGAAGAGCTATTTTAGATAATTCAAGAGTAGAAAGCTTGGGCTTGCATCAAGGAGAGTGTCTAGGTGGTAGTCCAGGGTCGAATGCTACACAAACTCTTTATGAGTGCATTATCTTAACAATTATAGTATAGGAATCCTTTTATTCACCTCTCTAACCGATTTACTGACCTTGTTTAAAGTCAAACATTTCTCTTTAATGATCTTTGCAAAAATTGAAGTATACCATACACGGAGATTGCTCTAATAAATATGCTAATCATGTACGATTTTTTTTTTAACCGACTTATACGGCTTTATATAGAGCAGTAATAAAGTTACACAACAAAACCTAATTTGTACAAATAAACCATTAAAACACGAACATGCTTGTTCACCATAATTGGAAGACAAGGCAACGCGAAATCGCCCACGCTGAGTAATATTGTTCTAGAACTGCCTACAAGTTCAATTAAAACGCAACAGGTAGCTACCACTTTAGTATTAGCTTATATATAAGCCCACACACATTATAAACCATTAAAAACAACATTTGACATTAAAAAATCTAATTTTAAAAGGCGCCTGTCAATTTTTTGGGTGCAAGAAAGTCATTGCAAAGCTTAGGTGGTGATTGCTTTTAAAGTAAGTACTTGAATTTTTCGCAGTGTATCACTATTCTTGACGCGAATCGAAACATCGAATAAAATGTAGAAGTAGTGATAATAAATGCAGATAGAATCAATATTATTATAAATAAGACAGGTAGGTAAATGACCCGCGTTATATCGTCTGCGTTATTAGTAAGTAGTGCAGTGATTAGGTTAAGAATAATTACAATTTTACTGTTTTTTTTTTAATTTCAATGTACCTACTTAACTTTCTTCGATAGAATTTTCGTCAAAAATGCCTTGGTAATTTTATTTGATACCTCAAAAAATACATATTTTTTGACGCAATTTCGTTGCAATTACATAATTGCAGCGAAATTGCGTAGGTACGTATTTTAATCTGAAATTATGAATAAAGTTTATAATAGCAAATATAATGAAGAACACAATGCATAACACCATCCTCATCATTGACACCATTCGGTAATACAACCTATTTATAAACTTTATTTAATTAATTTTGAGCTAGCCCAATTTTTACAATACTGCCAGTATTGTCTATTATATTTATAAAAGAGTATTTTATTAGGTAATTGTAACACAAAATTTGACTCTACTGACATCTGATACTATCGAAGACAGTATCATTGCCTACATCACACAATGGGAAACAGTCTCAATTATGCTTTAGTAATAAGCTCGTTTCTACTAGTAAGAAGAAAGAACAGAAGAAGTATGGTAACTTATCAAGCTTTAGAAGGGATCTTTAAAACTGAGTTTTATTCCTATTTCTTCTTCTCCCCTCCATGATGGCCTCTTATTAGAAATACAAAAACGTCAACATGTATGTGATATAAAGCAATTCCTCTGGGCCAGTACCACAACGACATACAACCAATTATAAGAAATCGTGTCCGTAAACATAAAACATACATACATATTTTACCAAATTAAGTAGAACGAACCAAATTCATAAATTATTTGTTATTTTAGTCTAAAATAAGATTAAGTAGATTTACTTACTTTGAGATGGACCGCTTTGCGTCCTCGGGTAGGCCAACGAAAACAACAGTGGAGGACATTGAGGACTTCACAAAACACTTAAAATTTCAGGTGAAATAATAAACATAAATTTATAATAACTTTATCTAGTAATTACAACAGAAAAACTAACATCTTTGAATTGACGTAAAATGCCAAATGAATTGTTTATTGTTATAAAAAAAAATTGAACAAGCCAGTGTCAACGAGTCGATAGCACATACTGTCGTATTGCATCTGTTTTATGACAAAGTATCAAAAGTGGATGTTGTGGGTTGAAGTGTAGGTGGATACCGACCTCGACTCCTGCATATTTACTGTAATAATAACATATCCTTTCACAGATGAATGATCTCAGAGTTGATTTATTTTGATACTGCTTTTTTTAACGACATGGTTATGAAACAAACAAGGCGCTAGCCTGATAGTAATCTGTTCTGGGCGCTTGTCAATACAAGATCTATTGAAATAAAGGTCAAATTGGCTCCGCATGCTCTCGGCACAATGACACACAGTAGGTTTAAGTAATATCTCATAGCCCTGTAATTTTATCAGCTACTGTATTTTTATCTTGAGAAGTAGAGCCATGCTGCTTACAGCATAAAAGGGCCGACCCGACCGAGGCAGCTTGCACCGAACGTGAAGCGGCAGTTTCTATTAGGTACTCCTGCGTTTCGCTCAGTGTTGAGTAATGAATGACACAACTATATCCTTCACAATCCTCCTCTTTTCTCTTGGGAAAGGTAGAGAGAATGTGAAGGTGCAGGGAAGGGTGCAAGAAAGGCAGCAGCCTGGCAGGCTATACCTGGTATTGCTGGAGTCCATGAGCGAAGATTACCACTTGCCATCAGACCGGCCGTTAGCTCGCCTTTAGGGTCGGTTCATATCTGACGGATGATGCGTCGAGCGTATGACCGGCAATACGTTAATTGGACGGCGTATTACCGGTTGTGTGAACGGTCTAGGGTTTTTCTATACATTTGTCAGTTCTGGCGTTACGCGACCGATAATACGCGACGCATATTTCCTTAGATATGAACCGACCCTTAAGCAATAAAAAACACCCTACACAATAACATTTGCACACTGCCGGCCCACTTACGGTATGTACCTATATGTCACACCAGCTCATTAACACTCACGGAACTCTTCCAGCGATGTAGACAAACTTAGCTTTAATATACGTCGCTTGTGTGATAAGTTTATAGTAAGCTTTTCTGTTAAGCTCTCCTTCTCTCGCGATAATAATTTACTTTGTAAATAGACTTTACGTTTAATAGAACGATATCAAGGGATGAAATGATGTAATTTTAATAATGTATTCTTAATCAGTCTAGTAAATAACAGCTATATAGTTTGTATACCTCGGTGGCCAGCGGTTGTGGACGCGGCTTTTGTGCATGAGGTGACGGGTTCGATTCTTAGTCAAGATAAATTTTTATTTGTGTGATTCACCAATTGTCGTCCTTGATTGTGAATTTTCTTTGTGTAGATACCTACGTTAATTCGCCCCGCGAGCCAGGGTTTGTTTCCTAGAGTGGGAGTTTTAAAATATATAAATTGAATAATATCTTCTACTCAAAAGCTAGAGGTAAAAGTTAATTAAATTTGGGCATGTAAGTCATACAGGCACAGCTCGTATTTGTATAATAAGTAAAAATAATGTGTAGAGTTCTCCCAGAGAGTACTTACACTTATTGCCTGTGCAGATAAGGGAGTTTTATCCTCGGACTTTTTCACCGTTAAAATAGATCGCTTACAACTCAATCAAGTATCGCAAACGGAAGATAAAAAGTACTACCAACTTAGAATCCCTCTCGATATGCTGAGACTCTCTTCGTCGTATATATTGCAAACCGCATGGAAGATGCTTATTAAGAAATGGATGTCAAATTTCTTAACTACCTTGATTTACGTGTAAGTACGTGTTTCTCCTTCATACAGATTTTCACACGCAAGAATTTCAGTTATGTTCCGGTTTTAAGTTATCCACGTGCTTTTAAATGAGCACGTGATTTTTCGATTAGGTATGCTGTTTAAAGATAAATCAAGAATGTTATTTAAATTATAATAATTATATACTTAGGCTCGTCTGGCTGTTCATAAGGGAGTGCTAGCACCAACCTTAATGTATGGTAGCGAGAGTTGGGTATGGCAGAAGAAGCATGAAAATAGAATTAATGCGGTAGAAATGCGTTCACTGAGAAGTATATGTGGATTAAGACTGATAGATAGAGTAAGGAATGATGAGATAAGAATACGTTGCGGCATGAAAGATGATATAGTGACCAAAATCGAGAAAGGAATGTTGCGTTGGTTTGGTCACATTGAGAGAATGAATGATGAGCGTTTGACGAAACAAGTATACAAGGCTAGTGTGAAAGGGCGAGTCGGTGCCGGTAGGCCACGGAAAACATATGGTGACCAGATAGGTTGCATATTGGAGAAGGGCCAAATAAAGAGCACTCGTAACCGACGCGCATGTATGACTCGCTTAATGAATGTGGACGAGGCCGAATCTGTTTGCCAGGATCGTGACAAGTGGCGTTCTGTCGTCTCTGCCTACCCCGGCCGGGATAAGGCGTGAGTTTATGTATGTATGTATACTTAAGGATGTTTTTTAATGCGTAATAAATCTTTATTTTTTCAGTGACACTTGTGCAACAAAAAAATTCACCATTTTCATTTTAAAAATCTTTTACGCTTAATAGGCATCCTAATCTGAATTATACAATAAACTATGATTTATAAAGCAATAACGCTTTTTTAATGGTATTATTTAATGATATTTTATGAATTTGATTAATTTATAAGGACTATACTAAAAGGTGAAAGCTTTTAAAATAATAATGAAAAACTAGACTAAACACAAGCTCAATTTGCAAGTGGCCAATCCAAGTTTGTATCTTTTAAAATGGAACGGAACGTTCGTACGTCGTTCGGTTTCTAAACGTAAAATGATGCTTGACGGGACGGCTGTTGAATGCAGCGGAATAGACTTGTGATTCGGTTTGAAAGTGTTAAAAACATTTTTCTTGAATTTTAAATATGAAAATAGTGCTCAGTCTTCAACCATGTTGAATCAGACGTCCAACGAAGCGGTGCTATCTGCGACATACGTTGAAAATTACTTAGATTGTGTAGAAAATCTTCCAAATGACCTGCAAAGACATTTATCGCGTATGCGAGAGCTTGATGTTACATACAGAGGTGATTTTATGATTTGTGATTGTTCTTCTTATCGTAAATCCCATATACACGGTTGTGTTATTTAAAAATAATTCATAAAACAACTTTTAATTCGATTGTTGACGTTCGCCTTTCAACTTTACTACGTATGCATACCTATCTATAGATTAGGAGAGTTTATTACAAGCGGACCAAAATAACACGTAAATTGTGAGATTACTCGTAAAGCATCACATTTTATTGCATATTTATAAATAACTGAACTTAAAAAGATCGTTCATTTAGGTTACCTATTACTTAGTGAGTGATTTTCAACGTTCTAGAATGTCTTCGTGAAGCTGAGAAGCATTTAGCAGTGTGTATCGGGCCTAGTACAGAAGAACGACGACGCAGCCGAGCTGCAGTACGCCTTCAGACTGTTCTGGTGGCTGCCCAAGAGATAGGAGATGAAAAACTACAAGTTGTGCAAGTTCTACAAGATCTCATAGACAACAAACAAAGGTCACTTGATGCTGATCATAAAAAGCTATGTGAGTTAATCTATATACTTTTTAAATTACTTTACTAGATGGTGTTTTGTTTAATAACATAACACTAATCTGAAGTGTAGATGGGACTAATTCAAGATAATTAAATAGTGAATTAGCATGAATATTGAGAAAAACCTAATTTAATCCTACAGGAGTGTATAAGCAGGCTAGTAGTTGGGCAAATTGTTATATATTCATTATGTATAACATATACTTAGCTTAAATTAGAAGCTTACAATTAACATAACAAACTAGAATAATGGTATAATAAATAAAGTGTAAGCTTCATAATAACAAGGTTTACACAAACTAAAAAGAAAAAAACTTTAATTTTAACTAATTGTACCTACTAATGTAGTAGCATAGGAAAGCATGTAATTTTTGTATAAACTTATTTTAGTTTTATGATTATTTTATTTTACAAAAAGTTACTAGACCAACTTGATGCATCAATTATTTTAATACTAAAGGTATGATCATCACAGGCCATAATGGTGTATTCTTCCTTCCCTGCAAGGATAAATACACCAACATCATATCACCCAATCCCCTCCTGGACATAAGCATCTACCAAATATTCTACCTTATGCAGTCCTGACAAGACAAGAGGCACAGGACTGACCAGGGAGGAAGGCTATGTCCAACAGTATACGTCCATAGGCTGACATGATGCAGTCCTGTGCCTTTCTCACCCAACTGTTTTCCGCCTATAAGCTGATTTTAATAAATACAAGTATTATTACTGCCGACTTAATCTATATGATGTATGGCTATTTTTAAATAAATGAGATTAAAAAAAAAAAAAAAAGTATTATTACTAATAAATTCACAGTTTATAATTATAATTTTCTCACACAGTATCTTGCCTTGATATAAACACAAATGGAGCAGCAAAAGAAGAGCCAGCACCCGCACAAGAAACTCCGCGTGCTGTTGAGAAGGAACCTCCACCTCCAGTAGTAACGCCTCAACATGTACCACCTCCACCACCCCCAGAACGTACAGCAGAAAAGGAGAAAGAAAAAGTTGAAAGGGATAAGTCAGGAGGTAAGATGAAATTATTGAACAATTCTATATGTATTTTTAAAGTCAGTAATTTATGCCATTTATTTATTACAATGTGAAAAACACTGTCCGTGTGGTGACTGAGTAAGAATACATGTCACCGACTAAGGGACTATCCGTGAATATTATCTTTACGAAATAAAAAAAAGGAAAACTTGAAATTAAACCCTATACCAATCCGTCTGGCAGGATGGTATAAGTATGCCAAGTATCCCTCCGTCACGGGAGGAGGCCCGTCCCTGCAGTGGGACATTAATGGGCTGTTATGATGATTCATTACAATTAATTATGTTTCTTTGAAAAAAGATATCTCCTAAATCACCATTTTAACTAATTTGGTTGCAAAGTGGTTGTGTTGCTAACCTTCATCAAGAACAACCACTTGTTTGATTATGTTCTTATCATTCTGCCCTAAAAAGCAACAGGTGCTTCTCCTTTTGGAGTCCAAACATAAAATGATTTATACACAAAATTTAATTTATCAAGAGTGTCACAGAGAGATTCCATACATTATACACCTTGTTCCCTCAGAATATGTAGAGCAAGACTATATTCACTAACACCTTCATACATGCACATCGCTTTCTTGTAATAAGTGTCTGCTTACAAGAAATAAAATATGACAAAAATAACTTTAATCATAACAGTCCATTAATGTCTAACTGCAGGGACGGGCCTCCTCCCGTGACGGAGGGATACTTGGCCTACTAATACCACACTGGCCAGACGGATTGGTATAGGGTTTAAATTCAAGTTTTCCTTCTTTTTATTTCGTAAAGATATTGTTCACGGTTAGTCCCTTAGTCGGTTTTTACGACACCCATAGGATGAGATGGAGTGGTGACATATAAACAAATAAAAATAACTTATTTGGAAAAACAATTTTTTTCTAAAATAACTTCTTTCTGTATAGGAGAAAGATGGTCAAAACGTGCGAGACGTTCGAGAACAACAGCGGGTGCTGCGACAGATGGCGCTGATTCCAGTGAACGGGATAGTGAGAGGCATACACACAACACTACCCACAAGAAAGGTATAGCATCTAACATAATATTTTTCGTAAAGCCCTTTTAATAAGTAAACTATTAAAATATTGTATAATGTGTGCAACCTTAACAGGATTTAGGACATTTAAAAGGACACTTGCTTTCAACACATAAACAGTCATGTTTACTATCTGCCATTATCCACACTCTACCTATTAAAATTTGTTATACCCCTTCCAGCGTAAGTTTAGCTTTTTGACAGTTCACGTCCATGAAGTTTCGTAACACTTCTGCTTATTTTTCAAACAAATAATATCGTATTTCATGGACGTACCCATGTTTTTTTCAGTTACCATGGTTACTTAGTGATGGACACTTATAACGATTACCACCATTATGAAACAAATTACAAATAATCGGTAGAAATAAATGCTATGAATAAACCTGAACTCTTCATAATACGTTTATAAAATGTAATATGATATTTTAGATTAGCTATAACCCGCGAATGTGTCACGATAAATTATGTATTTTAAATAATACCTAAGCTAACTATAATTTTATCATTTTAAGCTATAGGCTAATTCTCTTAACATAGATAAAGAAAGAAACAGTCATAAAATGATAAAGTAAATTGATTTAAGGACCAAATGTGTAAAATAAAGTAATTTGAAAAATCGCTAAATCGCTTACAATCGAATGGCATTACATTCGAGATACTGCTGAACGTCACTAACGTCAACCTGTCAAATGTTGTTAAATATAGTGGAAAGGGTATAGGATACGTACAACTCCACCATAATATCCAAGAAAAATGTTTAAAAAAATATTAAGCTTTTAATGGTTTTCTTCTAGGTATAGGTAAAAAGAAAAAACGCAAAGCAAGACAAGCGGCACAACGTTCGGAAACTCCTCCAGAAGAGACAGACGCTATCGACCCAGACGAGCCGCGCTATTGTCTCTGTGATCAAATATCATTCGGTGAAATGATCCTATGCGACAATGATCTCTGTCCTATCGAGTGGTTCCATTTCTCATGCGTCTCTCTCACGACGAAGCCTAAAGGCAAATGGTTCTGTCCTAAATGCCGTGGCGATAGGCCTAACGTAATGAAACCTAAAGGACAATTTTTAAAAGAATTAGAACGGTATAACAGGGAGAAAGAAGAAAAAGCATAGGGTTAATAAAACACTAGCTTTAAGGTTTATATAGACTTGAAATAAGTGAATACATTGAATTCTTACTCTTCGAATTAAAGTTTGTCTTGCCTTTATTTAGCAATAATCATGTAACGAATAAAATAACATTTATTCAAATACATGCAGGTTATTATAATTGTATAATAGTTCTTATATCTTGCCTGTTAAGTCCAAGGTAGCAGTTTTAAATTTCCGCAACGTTTGTGTGGACAAACATAGCAATCTACCCATTTCTAGCCACATATAACTCTTTTTGTGGTATGTAAAAAAATATGCATAATAAAATTGTCATGAACGCAAACTGTTAATCAATTGATTAATTTTTTGAAGATGGAGATCGAAAGAGAGAATGAAATTATTACAGCACTCATTCTAATATTGCGCTTTTACTAAGTGCATTGACCACCTTTTAGTGAAATATTAGGGTTAAACTATACCCAAAAATGCCGCCTATTTCTCACCAATCACGGTAGTACTATACAATCTATTTCAAAGTATCCACTTATTTCTAGTCTATATATTAGACTGTTGCCACTTGTCGAGTTTTGAATCCGGCTTGTACCGTTTAATTAAGAAAAACTGAGAGGCTTTTGCAAATTAATAATCTATGTCAGCGATAATTTTAAAAAAATATAAATTTTGTACTGGGTTCTATATTCGTCAAGTGGAAACTGGCTATTAGGCAAAGCGATTGCCGACACTTTCAGAGTATTGAAATGTGATTTAAATTTTACGATTTGTCTTTATTTGACAAAGTAACAAATAGTTGCAAAATTATTTTTATGATTAGGTTGAATCTCTAAACAGCACACATTTAATGTTGAAAGTCATTGAGTTTGTTGTTTTATTTCAGCGATTTGACAAGATGGTTGTAAATATTTATAATAATTTTATTGTGTCAAATACGCAAGCTCTAAAGTACATAATTACAGCATAACTTATGTTACGAATTATAAGGCATCTATTGTATAGGAAGAATATCTATAAAATAGTTTGTTTTGAACAGAATTAATTTCTTACAATTGAATAAGTTATATTTAATATAAGAATTAATAAAATTGTGTTGTTTTATTGCCTCTTTTTATTTTTATAACGTATTACAGACACTTGCTATCCACTTTCAAGTTAACAAAGTATTACAAAATTCATAATTTTTACACTTCATATAAAGTCACGTTTAAGCTAGTACTTGTCAGAATCGTTATAGTTGGTCTCAGTCGATATTTTTATCGTAAAACTCAACTGACCCTACGTTCTTAGAACGACGTGGATGACCATTGATCATACCTAATTCGATACACCAATATACCTACGCATACACCATTTTTTTAAATATACCTTATATAAAAATTAACCCTAATCCTCATAGTACTTTCACTCCTAAGCCCTATTGGTCACCCGAGCTTTCAAAATTAGTAGCAGAGCGGCGACTGGCTCTTAAGAAATTTCGCGGTACGCGTGTCAAAAATAAGCGCTGGTTCGCTAACTTGAGCGCTGACTTAATAGGTAATATATAACGCAAATATAAACCTAATGAACAACGTGTTAAAATATAATTATAATTGCCAGAACTGCTAAAACCGCCATCTATAGACGACGGCGGAATTAACTCGAAAATTTAATCTATTAAGATTACAAAACGTCTTAGAATTCTTTCTGCGCTACAGCAAAATAATTTCTATATAGTGTATGAAGGTTCACTCCCAGATGTAGGATCAGCTACATACGTTATTTTTTTGTTAGTAGTTTATTTGTGGAAATTTGGCGACAGCGGTTCCCATAGTGAATTAGTTGTACTTATTGCATTTCCTCTTGATTGTTCTTCCGTGCTGCTTACCATATACTACTTACTGTCACAGAAAGATGCCATGTCCTAACGCCCCTAATTTCAGTTACCTTTAACTACATTATAAATGTAATAGGTATATTCTAACATGTTCAAGGCTACATGGAAGCTCCTGAAGATTCCAGCCCATGGAATGATTCATATACGAAAGGAACTTTTTACTTGAGCATATCTTAAGCAAAAAAGTTAATTACCCGTTCAAACATTTCCATCGTAAAGGGGACGGAACAAAAATCAAGTGGAGTGCAATACAACTAATTCACTATGGGAACCGCTGTCGCCAAAAAACAAATAAACTATTTACAAAAAAATAACGTAAGTAGCTGAATTAACATGTGGGACCCACAGTGGGAGTGAACCTTCATAAACTATCATCATACCAGCCCATTAATGTCCCACTGCAGGGACGTACCTCCTCCCATAGGAGACATTCATAAACTATAAATAGAAGTTATATTGTTGTCGCGCAGAAATAATTATATTATGACCAGTAATCTAAAAAGATTCAATGTTCGAGTTAATTCCATAGATGGCGGTTTTCGTAGTTCTCAAAATTTTTAACTTTAACATGTCACGTTATGTATTACTAGCGAAAAGTTTTGCGTACCGTCGCATATTAGTGACACGCGTACCAGGCCTACTTAGCACTTCCACTTGATTTTTGTTCCGTGGCATGAATTGTAAAAAGGGTCAAAGGCAGTGAAGGTTACAAAAACACAAGTTTCAATATACAATATTTCCTTTATTTCATATATGAATATAATATACACAGATCATCTAATTACAATTAGTAACCACGCAATAAAAATATAATCATTCTAATATTATATTTAATACAAATCATAAATGGAAACACCACATAATTCAGGTTATCCAATATTTTATTTAATAATCTATTTAAAATAATTTGTTTAGTTTCATAAATGCCGTTCAAATGCTTCTAAAATCAAAATTTATATTGGTTTTATAAAATATTGCAATGGCTTATACTTTCGACTAGATTTTATTATTATAATTAAGTATTTCTATATTGCAGTTTAATCATGCATGTACTTTTATAACATAATATTGATATTGTTAGATATGAAGTACTAAATCTTAAAATTATTACAGCTATTATACGAAACTAGATTAGTTCAGTATCGTACAGTTTAGTAATTTATCAGGTGGTACATCTCTTCACCAAAAGTAGTTTGAAAATGTTACTGTGTTCAGGTGGGACAGTACATGGCAACTACATAACAGTGTTAATAATTCGCAATATATTTGCAAGAAACGACACAGGTAAAATCCAGCTTTGTAAAATAGCTGTTAATAAAAGTGATAATAATAAATTTTTATTGGTAAATAAAAGGGTATACATCCACGCACAGCGCCGATATAATACTTAGAATTCTGTCCAACTCTTTACTCTATTATCCTACAGTAAGCACCACCTAACTCGACCGGCCAGAAGTTAGCTATTAGAGAAGTTTGCAGGAACATTTAGTTCGAACGCTGACATCTGCGCACCCAACTGCAATAGCTTCAGGCCGGTCAAGATTTTTAGCAAGTACTGTAGATGGCGCTCATCAACTCGATAACAATCCTAAACGAAAGTCAACTCTTCACAAACCGCTAAACTACGTGTTATAGGAATAATTAAAAACCTTAGAAATATATTGCCAGAGTAAAAAAATGCTTTGTTAATAGTGTTCACACAAATAAAAACACACACACATAATAATATACCAACTATCAAAAACTTACGGCAAGATAATGGATAATACTTTTAGTGTTAAATAAAAATATCGTATCGATATTTTTTATTACACTTTTCCTGTTTCATATTCCTTTACAAATAAAAATAAATTGTGACACAATAATATTATAAATATGACACTAATTTGAACACATAACTAATATTATAACGCTACCATAAAAGAGAAGGAAAAGTTCTCGATTATTTATTTGTTCGCAAATTCAGCTTCAGTACCTCAATGGCAATGAGTCTATGGTAAGAAAATTTTACTTTTTAGATTTTGACTGAATTAGCATTCAATCGATGATTCTGCCAATTTAATGTCTGAGAGAAACACTCTTAGAGTAAATAGAATCAAAGGTGACCTTGACATTTTATCAATATTTTGTACCCTTGACGAATTTAGACATTTATGATAAATAGCAAAGACTGAAATGAAACAGACTGTTTTGGAACAAATAAATTAAGGAAAACTGCCCTTCAGATATAAGTACCACAAGTAATATTCGTGCGTATAATATAAGCACTACATTAGAAGGTTTTTGAAATAAACACTCAACGAAAACAATTTAGCTAGAGAAAAATATAACTTTAAATTAGTTAAATCGGTAGAGAATAGATTGTTAAAGCCGCCTAGAGTTCCTGAGCTGCCTTATGTCCTGCTTTCTAGGACAATAACCGGGTCCAATACTAGCAAAATAATATTTTAACTATTTCTGTTTTCAATAATTAATGAATATAAAAATGTCTAATTCAAAAACCTACCAAACATTACTAAAACTAATTTGATCTAAATATTTTCTTCGCTACTTAAATTAAAGGCTCCGTATATTAGGGGGAACATAAAATGGCAGATCTTATAATAATTGAATACCTCATGTAATATTAGTATTATTATACCCATACTCCGTGAGGATTCTTGTTGGTGGGAGCTGCGTTCTCTAGTTGCCGCGGTGAGCCGATTATTCTACGGGCACTACCCGCTTTGCATAATCCTGGAAATATAAGATCTGATTACATTTTTTTTGTTATAAAATATTATAATATTGTATCATTTTTTTATAAATATAATGAACATAATAAAACGATGAAAAATTGATTATTTTAAACTCAAAAACGACCTTTATCTTTTGCCCAGAAGATACAGGTCCAATTTCTGCCTTGAGTTGAATAAATATGTTAAGTATTTTTAATACTTTTGAGGTTTTTTCAACGAATAAAAGTTTGGCAGAATGTTTAGTACTGCTCTGACTAAAGGAAAATCTGCATCTTTTTCGTCTCAGCAAAAATAGGAAAACTTGATAGACAACCTTCTAGCCAGTATGTAAACCTCTGGCCAGCCTACTATCATTTTAATAAGGGTTCTTTTAGCGAGTAAACTTTAAAAGGTCGTCCACGCATCTTTGGCATATATCCTCTGAACACATCTGTTCGCTGTTTATACATATTATAAGCAATTTTTATTAAAATCCCTTTAATCTATACTAATATTATAAAGAGGTAAAGTTTGTGTGTTTGTGACGTTGCAGGGGGAAATCTCTGAATTTACTGAACCGTTTTAAAAATTCTTTCTGTGTTGAATAGTTGAATTTAGCGGGGAGTGTCATAGGCTATATGTATAGTATCACCCTATGACTAATAGGAGTGGAGCAGTAATTAAATATGTTTAAAAAGGGACGCGTTTTTTTCGCCGCCCAACGAAGTGGGCACGGGTCAGCTAGTCTAAATAGTAATTAAATAAATAATCTTACCATCTAAAGGATGTCTAAGCTCGTCGACACTTCCAGTAAGACTTTGTAAGTTAGCTTCCTTCATCTCTTGTACTAATCGTTCAACTTGACGCTTCTTCTCCATTATGGCATTTTCTAACACACCCACCTGCAATGTAATATTGTGAATCTGTTGAGCATTCGCTCACATTAGATACTCTTGTTTTCAGGTCATAGGTCAGACATAGATGTATGTTAACATGAATATTTTCGTTCCAGCAGCAAAGCAATCAAAGCAACTAACCAAAACTCCGAAAGCTCGTACTTTAAATCTACTCAACTAATTAACAAGATAATCTTTTTCAACAACTACTCATGTAATGTGAAAACAATGGAAAGTTAATTAAGTAAGTAAAGTTTAAATAACATACCTCTCTCTTTAAGTTCTCAGCTGTTAGATTATTTATTTCTGTTGCGTGTTTAGCTTGCTGTATTTGTGTTTGTAGATTTTCCATCTCGGCTAGCATCGAGCGCTCAAGTGCTTGTCTGTAATATTACATTAAATATATTTTATTAATGTTTATTTGATCCGTGTGGTGAAGGAATAAGAATACAATATGTCACCACCCCATCTCATGCCATGGGTGTCGTAGAAACCGACTAAGGGACTATCTGTGAATATTACCTTTACAGAGAAAGAAGGAAAACTTGAAATTAAACCCTATACCAATCCGTCTGGCCAGTGTGGTATTAGTAGGCCAAGTAACCCTTCGTCACGGGAGGAGGCCTGTCCCTGCAGTGGGACATTAATGGGCTGTTATGATGAATGTTTATTTAATATTTGAAAAGTAATCATCAAATGAGCAATGTTAGGAAGCCAAGAAAAAAAGAACAAATAAATATAATTATATAATTTTTTTTGAAGCCAGTAAAATTTCTAGTAGGTATAATATCCAACATGAACATAGAATTCCTTTCTTTCCTTTTGATGAACTCAAACTTATGTTTGGAACTCCTGAGGTTAGCTTTTAGAGCTATTTCTGTACTAAACTAGCTAGATTATTTAACCTTTTACCAAAAAAATCTAGTTTTGTCTACAAGAAGTTAGAAGCAAGAGCTTATAAACTCTAGCTCACTAGCTAGATAAACAAGCCTCGTAACTTGAGCATTAGCTTATTGACCTATAAGTGTTAGGATATAATCCATTTGAAAGTGGAGCACATCAACTTAGACAAACAAATACCTTATACCCATTGTAATAAGGTGTATGACTCACTGGCAAGTTATTTCCTTATTGTAAATAAATACAAAAATTTGCATAGTTTCAATCTTAACACATATTATAAAGGCATATAGAATAACAAACAAAAGTCCAAGGTCTCGGGATTCTCATTCAAAACATTATTTAAAATCAAAACAATTTACTTAAGATTCCCACTGACATATGTTATTAGTGTAAGACAATACAAAATGGAATTTACACAGTGAATTGTGATTATAGAATAAGATAAGATAATTATATAAAAGTTACAATAAGTACTAATGATAACTTGTAAATAAGGTTAACATAAAATGAATAATTATAGCCTTTTTATGTATTTAAAAAAACTAGAATAAGCCAGAATATCTCTACATCTATACTTATATTATAAAGAGGTAAAGTTTGTGTGTTTGTTATTTTTTTTTTATACAAAAACACGGCAATATGACTATATTGAAGCTGATGGAAAGCACGAGTACAGTTCACAAATGAAGCCAACGGATCGTAATCTAAAAATAACTTCAATCCGTCGTCATCATCTTGCCGGTTTGGCCAAATGCTTCTACACACTGCATTTGAAGGACCCAATATCATCAATAGTTGGTTACACAATTTAATGATTTGGCATAGGAAGGAATTTCCGAACCCTTTGGTGCGAGCAGATATCCGACATACCGTCTGAGTATGACACCGCAAACCGGCGCGAGTTTGTGACGTTGTAGGGGGTAATCTCTGGATCTACTGAACCGATTTTAAGAATTCTTTCTGTGTTGAATAGTCCATTTACGATAAATGGACTATTCAAGTGTCAAATTTTAGTTTCTGAAAATGATAGTTGACAAGAGTTTTGACACTTGATTAGTTGATTTTTACTTGATCAGTCATTCGGAAACCGGGGGTTAGTACTTAGTATAAATAACAATAAAATAAGTTTCATAAGAAGACACAATGTACAGACAATGTATACTTTACCTATTTTCTTGCTGACGTGTATTGATAAGCCTCTGCTCGTTATGTATTTCCTCCATAAGTTTACGTATTTTATTCTTACATTGCAGTAATTCTGTCTCACAGTTGGCTAGTTTTGATCTCACCAGTACTATTTCTGATTTTATTGTTTTCTCATTCTGCTTAACTAATTCACTTTCTTCTTCCACATATGTTAATGATTGTACCTGTAGTTATAATTTTAATTTTATTTTAAACATTAGCCGATTTTGGCCCACTGCTAGGAAGAGCTTCTTACAGTGATGAAAGGATTTATTTTATTCCATTTTCTTTCTTTATCAAAGACAACTCCGCCCTAGGGATCGACCCCTATATCGCGGGGATTTTTACAGACATAAAATTAACGGACAGAAAGATCATCCAGGCTTAAGGCAATAATTTGTAGATCATGCAAACAATTATCTTGCATGGGAATCGAACCCACGACCTCATGCGCGGCAATTACCTACGCAACCGCTTTTCCACCGAGGCAGTTTATGAAAGGCAATGACCGCTGCACTAGGTACTAATATACCCATTACATACATCCCACATCCAGATTGAAAGGATTCCAACGAAGATAATAATATATTACGAAACAAGATCAGAAGAAGGGACGAAATGGAAAATTTATTTAGTCAATCACTAATAAGACAATTAAGCAAATAATTGGTATGTTATATTACTTGTTCGGTACTAAGACGTAGTTGATTATCCGCCGAGCTGATTTGCTGCTGTAAAAGTTCCACTTGCCGTTCCTGTTCTCTTCCTTTATTCTCCCAAAATCCTATTTCGGCATCGTACTGTAAGATAAATTAGTTATTTTAACAAACTAACATCTGCTTAGTTGGTGAGCAAATCAAGAAAGCTACTTATTCTTTTTGCCACCATGTCGTATAATAAAATATATCATTCATCCCAACCATTTTCCTACAACAGCGAGTTCTGTAAACCCGAATCAACAGCATGACGTCGCAATAGCACTTGAGTTTGACACTCATTGAAGAAGAAAGAAACAACTACGGACATGGAGAAACTTCTTTATAAAAAATATATCTGCGTAATTTCCCATAGTTAGTGTTTACGGTAGTATGACGGATAAGATGGAGTAATGACCCTATTTATTCTTTCTACATTACAGTTATAGTTAAAGCATAAATATTTAGTTCCATACCTTAATTAAATCCACTTGCTGACTCGAAAGTTTCTCTCTCTGATAGTTAACTAAAGAAACCAGTTCTCTATACTGGCTGTTATAACTAACTGCTTCAGGACTACGGTTCTCTTGTGATTCTTCGGGCAAGTTGACCGGTGACATGTGTGAGGGACGTGTACTTCGCATACGGTTCGGAGACTTGCGGACTGCTTGTGATGGAGGAGGCGGGGAGCGGTATGGAGGTGGTGGTTCTCTGGTAAAAAAATATAATTTTTGTTAGTTGGGTTCGCCTAATAACCACACTGGACAGCCAGATTAGTATCAATAATTTGTCAAGATTTCCTGATTTTTTTTGTTCATAAATATATCTGCTAACTTTTATGGCTACCATGTGTTTTTATTATTACATACCAGAAGCAGAGAACATGATTCAGAATAATACTACATAATACAACAAACAATATGGGAGTATCGAATACTATCCTGATTTCAAAAACAATAATCAATAAACATTAACACTATTTCTTAACTCCTAAGATTATTGGAAGATATTGTGTATAGATATAATAACATTTATATTTATGTAAATTCCAGTAATTAACATTTATTTTAATTTTTCTAGACATGAATCATACATATGAAACTTTGTTTAATATGACTAATGTAATGAATTATTAGAATAAAAAACCTGTTTACATTCACCAAAAACATTCTGATAGCTTCAGCATTGCATCAGCAAAGCTGTAGTGACTCATTTTTGTTTCTGAACCCTTTCTATTAATTTATCCTATATGCCAAAATCTTAGAAAGCCAAAACCAATTTAGATATTATTTCATGACTGGGGCAGCGTTACAGACTATTAAATGATTTGTATAAAAAATAAATACAATACAGTTATAAAAAAATTATGCAATGCTGCAATGCAACTATGATGAAATATCCAGAAGCATTATCTTAATTATTAAGAAATTGTTATTGTTTCAAGAAAACATTCACATTAACATCATAATAAATTATACTTTATCCACATTGTCTACCGAATGTAACAAAATAAAACGTTACCTGTAAGGTGGGACATCCTTCATAACCGGACTGTCCGACTCTAGTGTTTTAGCTTGCTGCACTCCCTTAACCACCCCAACAGGATTACCAGGAGATGTGTTATTGATATTATTATTGGTATAAGTTGGAGTCATATTCATTCGACTGGGAGAATTTTGTGTTTCCACCATGTTAGGGTTTGAAGTATTATGGCCCCTAAAATATGAGTAATATTAGTAGTATCAATTTATTTACCAAAGCTATGTTAAAGTTTGTATTGAAAGCAAAAGCATTTTATTTGTATCTTCCTCTCCAAGGAACCAATCCTGTGGTTAAAATAAATATTAATTATTACTGCCAGAAGCCATCTTCTTATAAACCTTAACCCTTTCACAGTGCCACCAGCAGACACAATAGTAAAACAATGCATGTATACCATATATGGTACACTGCACTGGGAATGTCTAACAAACACCCATTGCTTTGGTAGAAATATCATAATAGTACTCATATAATTATTAGTAATACAAACCCATTTGCATTTGTTGGTGATCTAGAACTATCTGTTGCTTGTGGAGGTTTCTGATTGTTCCCAGGTTCTGATCTTCTTAATATAAATTGTATATCATTTGAATATTCACCCCATTTCATTAAAATCTGCAATTGCATCATAAGAATAGAGATATTGTAATCATTTACTAATTTATATACTAATTTATATTAAACATTGCATGCATTGGTTTCAAAAGATTTTGTAATAATAAATTATCTATCAATTTGATACAATACCATATATTTACATTCTATAGTTTTAACAATGTATGTTTGTTTATTAGGTTTTGCTTTAAAAGTAATAAAAAGAAAAATAAACTAGAGTAAAATGTGAAATTCAAATACTTTTCTAAGAATATTATACCTTGAGAGGATATTCCTGGGGTGCAAGTAGTCGCTCATTATTCCGCCAGCGCTCAATAAGGGTGAATCTGCCCACTTTGCCAGTGGCATGAGCCAATGCAAAAACTACATCCTGTGAGATTTCATAAAACTATTAATTTCTATCTATTAGTTACAAAAGAACGTATTTTAGAGAAGTATACTAATTACCTGTTACGTCTAATTATATAGATTCATAATATTAGTATATACTATACTGACCTGGCAAGTAGTGGTCTCTGTAACTCCACAAACAATCCTTTGTATTCCCTCGACCCAGACCTTCAGCTCCATTAATTTCAAACTAGGCACAATCACTCACTATAGCATCATCTCAGACGTCATTTTATTGGCAATGTAGCCTAATCAAGACTTTTTTCTCACACAAAGTGAGCTAAAATACAACACAAACATACCAAAAACACAATAAAAAAATAATGCTCCAAGTGGGTTATGTGAAATTTTCGTTCAGAAACACGTCGCTGACATTTCGATTTATTTTATCATGACAGTTTACTCTGTTCATAGACAATTATGTATGATCCACAGATATTGAAATAAAGTGTTGTATTGCCACAAACTTCTGGTTTGTGTAAAAAATAACCCCTTACTCATAAAAAAATTCTTAAATTTTAGTCAATTGATTAATTAGCCTAAGCTCTTACGTTGTTTGGTATAAGGTTGGTTTTCGGAATAAAAAATCTTGCTAAACAGGGATTAAATTTAAGAGGCGTTTATAAGTAAGGGGGTAAGTGTACAGTACTCGGCGTTAAATATTGCACATCGACATTTGTAAAGAGACAATCGAGCGATTTCGGCTTTGTTTTGAGAGCATCATCTCCGTCGCACGAAATACAAACAGTCTGCTATAAAATTAAATTTGTTTAGATTAATTTAGATAATTAATTAATAAAAAGATACGATATGCGAAAGTGTTATGATATTACAGTAGTGTCGCGGACAAGATAAACAGTGGACACTTACGAGGTTGCAGGTTCTAATTACAGAGATATTAAAACAGTAAAAACACTTCTGAAAGAGTAATCGTGTTCTGTGGTTCGTATTCCTACACTAAGTAAGAGTTTGGATGAAACAAAAATCAGTCAATTTAATAACTTTTTGTTACCATAAAGGTTTTATCTGGTAAACAAAATATAATACCACCACACTATACAAATGACAAGGAACCAAACCAAACCAGTCAAATATTACAAAGGTATTCAATAGTTATTAAAAAAACGCGTATTTAATATTATATTTTATTAAATGGCGGCACCTCCAGATGATGATGAAGAGGTATTTTTTATTGCACATATAACGAAAGCATCACTTCATTCATTTTATTGTAGACTACTACATATTTTCCTGTTTTTATTTTTGTTGGCATGCCTTACCAATACCCTCACTCTACAACTGCAGTCCACCTTTACCATGTTATCGGTGTATTTAAAAATTATAGTAATTAATTAGTTTACTTGATTTCAGCTACTTATATTTAACGTAGAAGATGTACAAAAAATTGTACGCGATAACATCGAAATGTGTCTTGGTGGCAATTTATACAGTCATTCTCGCACTCCGCAGTGGATCAACATAATAACTGAGAAAACTTTGGCGAGATTGAGTAAACTTAATAAGCCCTTCAAATATATAGGTAAGTGAGTTATATTTTATATCATAATAAGCAAGTTTATGCGTTAAGTAAATTGCAACAAAGTTCGAAATAAAAGATTCTGACTCCGACTCACTTATGTAAATCATAAAGTTAAAAATGAGATCGGCATTTTCTGGCAAACTTCCTAATACCTTGTTAGTAAGCGTTATTGTCTGACTTACAACAACAGCCTATTAATGTCCCATAGCAGAGACGTGCCTCCTCCCGTGACGGAGGGGTCCTTGGCCTACTAATACCATGCTAGGTAGACGGATTGGTATATGGTTTAATTTTAAGTTTTTGTTTCGTAAAGATAATATTCACGGATAGCCCCTTAGTCGGTTTTTACGACACTCATGGGATGAGATGGGGTGGTGACATATTGTATTCCTACTCCGTCACCACGCGGATCTGACTTACAAATAGCACCTGAATAAAATAAACTTAATCAATTCGAAAGATTATCCCTCATGATTTTCACTTTACTTTGTAGTGATAATTGATTTACATTCATACTTTTTTTATCGCAGTAAGAATTATAATAACGCAGAGGAATGGTTGTGGCTTACACACTGCCGCAGCATATTATTGGGACACATTAACCGACAGCACCTGCACTGTACGTTGGGAGAACAAATACATGTATTGTATTGTCAATGTTTGGGGTCTAGCTCTTCAGCTTTAAATAAATATTAATTTAGAATTAAAAAGTATTTTCACTTAACTCTACCATTTAATTTTGTCCTCGTTAAATTTGGGTTAGTACTTAGTGAAAATTTTTACCTACCCTCTTCCACTCGTACACATAGATAGGTAGTTAATGCTACCGTACGTCTAATTCATCCTGCTTACTATAGATATCGCGTTATCATCTGAGTCTTAGGGTCGTAGCACATATTAACGTAACGTAAAAAAACAAATTATATATTAAACGGATCGGCACCGCCTCGCCTTTTTTCTGGGTGTCAAAGGTCAAAAATCTGATTACGTTACGATTCCGATTAGTGTGCGTTGCAATAAGGAGTTTCATACAAATAATACTGAACGGTTCGAGTTGGTACGTGCCGATCTGTTTACGTTATATGTGCTACGACCCTTATTCGTCAGTTTTTTTTAGATTTCGTTAACTGGTCAGTTTCGCAATTTCGTCAATCTCCCTAGTTCGTCAGTTTCCCTAACTGGTCAGTTTACTTGATTCGTCAGTTAATGTACCTACCTACAAGAGTTAGGGCACCACTCGGAAGAGACTGATTCTCTGATTCGTCAGTTTCCCCAACTAAAAGCTCTTAAAGAGCCTGTGAGAGTTTGAATTCATGGACAGCTAAACCAGGATACCACTCCTTCAAGTCCTTAAGTGTTTAAAGATTGACAGATACTCCTTGTCATGCGGCGACCATCACCGTATAGATATCAGTAGTAATCCAAGTGTAGGTAAATAATGTTGAATAAATGAAACAAAATATAAAGCACATTTTAGTATTTTTATTTTTGGTAAAATTTACCACAATACAAAATAATGATAGAAATAAATAAAGTAATAAAATGTATAGACAGGTCATAGAAACTATGCATTGTAAAAATTGGTGCTTTTAAAGCAATTTCATTATAATTTATAATAACATTAGGCAAAATGGCATTGTGTACATTAAAAATAAAAGCATTATTTCCAACGCAAAATAATATCAAGGGCAGATGCATACACTTAATATGTAACTCAAAATTATACATCACTTGGTGATTTTGGTCTTTTGATTTACTACATTTTACAGGACTAACAAAATGCACATGTACATAATTTAAAGCATTCTCGAGTCATTCAAACAAGTCAATTTATATTACAACTCATATACAATTGATTTAATACGTTCAAAAATGTAAAATTGACGTGTCAAAATGAATATAAAAACAAAAAAAAAATTGATACACCTACTTATACAAGAACTGTTGAGGAAAGACGAAAAGGAAACTCGTGTTAATCTTAATGTCAAAAAAATAAAAACTAAAACTTTAAAAATATTGTGTTAATCTTAATAATCAATATTGATTAAATTTACCTGTACTTTTATTATCATAACTCGATGTAGGCTATAACTTCCACTAACTTTCGTATCAAATGTAAACAAAATATAACAACCTTTTTTATAAAAAAGAATGGCTTCACTGTTATGGCTATGTTCGCATCATAAGAACAGGACAATGATCCTGTACAAATAACTTTTTTTTCGCACTAGTGACTAAAGTCATTTGACGATAACATAGTCATAACAATTATTTACTTACAACAGAATTATATAATTATCAAATACATTGTATTACTTCTGCTCACAAGGCTGTTTGTCTACCTGATGCCAAAATTATTATGCAATTCCAAAACTACTAGATATGTCGACCGAAGACCGAGTAAATGAAATCCATAGACAGGATCAAATTTTTAATTAACAACTAAATAACATTAACGTATTAAGATCAGATCTGATTCACATAATGATTTATCGATCGATATTATGATTTTTAATTCTAATTAGATTACCGAAAGATCGAATCATATAGGTACGAGAAATGACCCTAATATTTCGAAAATAGTGTAATAAATAACAGGACTCATGAAAACTATTATTAATGTCTACTATTTTGTAGACAAACCGCCTATAACAAAAAGGAACACAGGCTCTAATGCACGCAGTCTCATTGATACAACTCAAGCTGATAAAGAATGGTATTAGAAACCGCATTATCTTTGCTTATTTCGGTCACAAAATTTCGTCATCTTACTCTACTCTTACTCAAGAGTATGAGTAAAGAAGGCAATACTGTGCGAGCGATGGGTAAACAATGACAACGTCAATTCTGAATCTATTCCTTATCTGCCCTGAAAGGCATTTCTCGTAATAACATTTCTTCAAAATACAGTTTTAACCTCATGTCATTACAAACGTCATTTATGTCAAATTTGACAGTTTAATAACCAATCAGACAACGCTAAACGCTGACCATAGACATAAGAGTCGTCACTAAAAGCAACCAGCAACTGTACCATAACGAAAAGTTACGTACGAGTATTAGCCTTCTATGTATATTTTCAATAGAACCGCTTAAAACAAGATACCTGTATAACAAATTATCATATTCAATCGTATGTTAAGCACGACATTATTATTACACCAACATTAACCTTAACTATTGTATATTTAGTTCATGATGACACCATACTCGGTTAAACGGAACAATCTTATCCTCTCTGGATCTTGTTCTAACGTATAAATTTCAAAAAGTATTAATGTAATTTTACTTCTTATTTATCAGCCTACTGTTATCTGTCCTATTGAATTTATCTATAAAATACTTGGGGACACATACAAGTTACTTTAATACTGCTATTGTTAGATGCAGCAACAATTATTTCAACATTTATATTTATACTATGGCGTTACATCCAAAAACAAAATACACAATACCCTTGTTACTGCATCTAAGACTATTACTAAAATAATTAAAAAAACATCTGTATATCTGAAGCATTTCTTGTTGTAGCAATTCGACTGATTTTTATTGTGATGTTCGTTTGAATGTGATGTATTAAAATTCAGTCTATAAATGCCTGGAGAAAAATGCTATAAAATTATGTTCGCCAATTAAAACAACACAAAGGCAATCGACTAAAACGTTAAATAGACACTGTAGTTAAATTAAAACCAATTATATTTCGCTGAAGGACTATTAAAGCTAAAAAAAATGTGCATTTTTATACTCGTATCAACCGTGCTTCTTTACTGGGTGATGTTCGTAGGTAAACCGTTCATTATGCGTGATGCGGCCATTGTGTCTGGCCCATTTTCTTCCCCCTTTCCTGCACCTCGCTCAATATAGAGCATATCGCACTCCATATAACTTATTATATACACATTAAAATATACTCTATAAAGTACAACCTACCACTATGACTACAATAAACGATTTGTCGTTTAACTCATTATTATGACAGATAATTCCCTCTTATTTACAATTTTTACTATACAATACACGTTTAAAATTACTAAAAAGTAACATTGTACTTGTAACTTTGCTACCCTTTCTTCGAATGTACTAATTTCATTATAATACGCCTAAGATCCCTCAGTATATGTACACGTACGCGCTATGTTAGTCGAGACTTAACTGATCACAAGTAAATGTAAATGGAACATAATGAGGAACAAATATACACTATCTACGCACTAACCGTTCTCGTACCCGAAAAGCCGGGGCTAAACATATCACATCAATATTAAGTGTAGACACTTAAGCCGTTCGCGAATCATCTAATCGATATTACATAAAAAAAAAACTCAATATAATTAAATATTATTTACAAAATGTATAAACCTATCTCAAAATAAGATTTTTTTCAATTAAAACTAATTCAAAATTATTATAAAATCCAACAACTCTTAACACTGGGCAGATTCAAGGAAGAGATCATATCTAGATTCACTTAGTATTGTAATAGTGTCCAAATAGGGTACGCTCCAGTAATTCTAAATGTCGAGGTGGGAACAACGCGATATGTGAAGTTGACTTATTGTCATAGATAAGTATGTACATTGTAGTAATTGTGCTCGACCCAGTATTACATAATCAAGCATTCAGTCCGCAACGTTACATTCTAAATAGGCTTAGAACTCTCACGAGATCCATCGTTTTAAAATTTTGCATCATACCATAATGTCTGTCGATCAATAATACACGTCACTCACAACGCACGTTATTTACTAGAAAATACAACGTATATGTCTATATCAGTATGTACTTACATAATTATGCTATTCGTTAAGTAAAGCCTGTGTAGGCTAGACAAAATCTGAATAAAAATACTACTAGAAAATCGTAATGTTAACGATGTCCTTATAAAGTATTTTTGTTCGTTTATAAATTAGCTTCATACGTTTGATCAATGATCAACACAAGCGTAATTGACACAATCAAGTCACTCACTCCACTTTTCTTGTTCAGTTCAGATATTTACGACACTTCTTAGCGCCGCATGTGCAGGGTATTTTGACTTCTTCGAATGGGAACTTGTAGTCGTACGTAAGTTCTTCTCCAATGGTGATACGACGTAAGGCGAAGATCAGGATGTGTTTGTGGCCATGGATGTCCACAACACGCGAGTAGCAGTTAGGCTGTAAATGGTTAAAAAAATCATTATTAATATTATGTTAAAAGAAACAAGATACGCATGCGACATCACTCCGAGAAATGCAAATCTCGAAACAAAAAATCTACTTAATACTTTGTTCGTAGAAGTATAACACATAAACAACATCTCTTCGATGTCGTAAAAGGGGACTTGGATGATATCCTGTTGGGCTTGTTTAGTTCAAGTGAAAAACTACCGCGTACTTTTAACAATTACTTGGTCTCCTGAATTTGCTTCTTTATTTCAGTATGTGTTAGATCACTAGACAATGACATTATTTAAAGTCGTCTTTAAAAAAAAAGAGATTTAATAACCTTAAATAGAATGTAGTAGTCGCCATTGGGACGTTAAAGGACTTATCACAGTGAATACTCTGAACTAAATCAATATCTACAAAAACCAAATAACTCACATCACAGGAATGGTTGATGAATCTAGCAGCATTTCCCTTCAACGTAGCATCGACGACGAGGTTGTCGTCAATGCGGAACATGTAACAGCCGCCGACGCCTCGGCGACCGCTCATCGCTTCGTATCGCTTCTCTCGCTGATCGGCCAGTACTGCGCGAATTACTTCGCCAGCGTATTCTATCACCATGTCTCCTAAAAATATGATTTCAATGTTATTAATAAAGCAATTTAAAACATAATCCTGCCTAATTTGTCCCTAAGGACTACAGTGTGGGGTGAATAGGTTTTCAAAGGGTCGGCAAAGCGGGTGTGGCTGCTATGGTGTTGCAGGCGTTTATAGGATACGGTAAACACTTACCGCCAGATGGACCGTGTGCCTGTTTATTACCAACGTGGTATAAAAAATCTGTATGTGTGTTTGTGTTGTTTAAGTGTGTGTAACATTAACATTTGCGTTGGGTTAGCTATAATAAGTAGTATGTATTACAAAAAAGTAACTTTAAGTATGTATTTACAAGAGTAAGTAGTATGCTCTGACTCTAACTAACTCCTGCTTATTTTTAATCTAAATAGCGTTATGTATGTGCAAACAACGAAGGAGAACCGCGTTTAGATGCTCCTAATTAATATTGAAAAAGGCTAACAACCAACATACCTTCTTCAATGTCACGTTTACAGAATAATCCTCGTCCATGAATGTGTGATCTGTATACTCCCACAGACGCTTTCGAAGTCTCTTTCAATTGTCGGAATCTCATTGCCGGTGGTAGTGTTGCTAGACGCCTGTAAAAAACATTACATTTGACACTCGCTCATTGGCAGAAGTCCCTTGGTATAGCATAATCACAATTTGTCACCCCCCTTTCTCTTACAGTGGTAAAGTAAAAGCCGACTATTGTAAATGAAAAATTGGCAGATAGATCTAAGAAAACAAATGAAAAACTTAAAAATAAGACTATGTCTATCTGTCTCACTCGCTTGACTAGTCAAAAGTAATAAACAACCTTGAAATGTGAATTATCTACAAGATGAATAATTTAATATATACCTTGAGATCGAACTTTCTCCTTCTTGTCCCCCAAACGGTGGTGGTTCTTCTCTAAACGGCGACGCCATCCAGCTAAACATGTCATGATTCTGTTTCCTGGCGACAGGACCAGTGCGGGCACTACCCCAAGGGCTCTCTTTGAAACCTTCACTCAGATCCAAGTCGTTGTCCCAGCTGCTTAATGGACGACCTTGCCGCGTCTTGTATTTTGTGCAACGGCTTGCCTGAAAAATGATAGAAAATATAAGAATGCTGGTAATAAAAATAAATTATCGATCAAAATGAGAAGTTATTTTAATAGTAAATATGTTTTTTAAAGATATAATAAAAGGTAAACTTACTCCTGGTAGCTGCTCGATGAGATATCTCAAAGCGTTGTTATTTAGTCCTAAAATATGTGCTCCAGACAAAGCTGATGGTAAATTGTACTGGATCGGTGGTAGTCCTGATTGTTTTCTTGCATTTTGTACAGCCTCAACCACCTTAGCCCAAAGATCCGTCAACGAAGATGAACTGTAGTTAAACCCGTCCTCTGACGTCACTTCGTATATTAATTTGGGACCATCATCTTTCGAAGGATCAGGAACAGACTTCGGTTTGTTCTCTTTTGATAATTTACTTTGCTTCTTTGTAACAACTGTTTCAGTTTCATTTTTCTTGTCTCCAATTGGTCTTTTCATCATTTTTGTAGGAGCACCAGTTGTTTTTGTAGGGACTGGAGCACGATTTACATCTTTCTCTGTTAGCACTTTGGGTGGTTCAACTTCAATCATATCTGTGTCTAGGGTTGGTAAAGACAATTTTGATGTTGCTTCTATAACAGGTTCACTTATTCTTGCAGTTTCAGCTGGTGTTACTGCAGTACTAACTTGTCGGATTTCAGTCGACATTTGTATCGCTTGAGCTGCCTCTCTTTCTTCTTTTTCTTTTTTCACACTCTCTAGTTCCATCATGCGCTTTGATTCCTCAATAGCTTTTTCAAGATCGCTATCAACAGTTTCGTCTTTTATGTTTAAGTCAGGCATGTCATGGCTAACGGGTCTCTGTTTCGGTACCGCCGTAGATTTAGATGACTTAGTAGATGATTTGCTTTGACCATCTCTGTGCAATGGCAATACACGATTCATAGGCCTCATAGACATAGGGTTGACGACGTTGGTAGGTATACCAGATTGTTGATTAGGTGGAGCTTTAGGTAAAGTAATGCTGGAGCTATTCTGTGTAGGCAAGTTAATTGTAGTGTTGTTTGGAACAGGAATGCACATCATGTTGTTAGTGGTAGGCTGATTCTGTAGAATATTTGTGCTAGCTTGAATTGGGAAGTTTATGTCGGTTGCAGTTTTAGAAGCTATTTTTGGATCAACAAGATTGTTCTGAACTGTGATATTCACTGTATTATTGCTTGAGTTTACGTTGATATTCATTGGAGCACTGTTTGGTATCGCTTGGAAGGGTACATTGATCATTGTACTACTGTTGTCATTATTTTGTTGAAATGCTAATGGGTCCGTTGTAATACCGGGCACATTATTATTAGTATTATTTGTAACCACACGTATGTTATGCTGCTGTGCTACGTGCTGGTTTATATTGTTTTCTAGATTAGTATTATTAAGTCTGCTTCTTTCTGGTAAATTTATAACTCTGTTGCTGTTGGGTGGATTCATTTGCATATATCCTATTTGATTACTAACAGATATTGTATGATTTGGCTTGTCATTAACCATATTAACTTTACAATCCTTATTAGGAATATTCGTCATTGGTATATTAGTGCTAGCCGGAGGTCCCATAATGTTTTTGCCACGTAAATTATCTTGTGTAAATTTAGGCGGATCAGGTACGGGCATAGCATTTCTGGTCATTTGGTTTTCCATATTGGTGATGCTTTGACTTTGTGATGTATTATTAGTGGTCATACTACAGCTGTTTATGTTAATTTGCTGGCTGTTGGATACTTGATTGGTAATCAGTTGATTCTGATTGTTGGTGCCGTGACTTTGCGACGAGTTTAATATCATATGGTTAGAGGATCCAGACATTAAATTGTTGACATTGTGATCATTAGTATTAGAGCAACTCATTAATATATCATGTCCAGTCATATTATTTTGAGTGTTTCCTCCATACATGTTACTGTTGCTAACAGGATTCATCATCATATTATTCGACATACTGGAATTATTAACGTTCATACCATGCATCATATTTCCAGCGCTCATGTTCATGTTACTAGCAGACATATTCGAACATATTTCCATAGTATTTTGATTGCTTGGAAACTGTGATGTGCTGTTAGAACAACTGCCACTACATGAACTTTGAATATCATTTTTAATATCAGGAATATTAGGCAAGTGTTGCATCATCGAGTTATTTATAGACTGGTGATTGTTATTTACTATCTGCATCGTGCTGTTCATATTATTGTGGATATTCATGTTATTCATGGAGTTCATTTGATGCTGCATCATTGAAGAATGTTCCATAGAGCTTCTGTTGTTTTGAATTTGATTTAGAGCGTTCATATTTTGCATTGTTATAGAATTGCTGTCATATCTGTTTCCGTGAATGTTTGGCATAGAGCCAGTACTATCCATCTGGTTGCCTAAATTAATATTTGGAGTACTTCCTGACATATGATGCATGTGCATAGTATTATCCATTTGTTGTCTATTATGCATTTGATTAGGAACATGTTGGTGCATGTTCATTAGATTATTATCGACATGCGGACGATTATTTTGAATCTGCATTACATTCGGCATTTGATGTTGATGGTGTAAGCCAACGTTATCCATTTGTCTATTCTGCTGCATGGATAATTGCTGATTAACATGCATGCTATTATCCATTTGTCCTCGATTATTGCTGTTGACATGGTGATTCATCTGCTGCATATTGTGCAACTGTGTGTTATGCAAATTGTCCATCGATCTATTGGAATGCATAGCGTGATTCATATTAGTCATGCTGTGAGACTGCATGCTCTCCATCATCATTCTATTATTCTGCATATTCATGTTTGAGACCTGTTGCTGCATATGCATATGATTCATATCTCCTAACTCTGTTCGTGACATATTGTGATTATTTGATCCTAGGCCATGCATATTCATGGATTGGTTCATGAGATTATTATTGTCTGGAGTACTTCTGTTAGAAAGCATGTTAGTTTGGTTATGGTTTTGCTGAGAATTCATTATATTATCATGGAAAGATCGGATTGATGTTGGTTGATTCAGCTGCAACTGATTATTGTCAGCTTGTCGATTATGTTGAATCTGCCCGTTCATAATATGAATCTGATTTGGTGTTGGTAGTTGATTGTTATCATGTGACAACATCTGCATATTATTGCCATGTGATATATTTGATGAATTCATAGTGCTAGTCATATCATGCTGTTGATTCGACTGCATACCATTATCACTGGACACTGATATATTCAATCTACTGTTCGCATTTTCCTGGCATGACATGTTCACGTTTTGCATAGAATTATTAGCCGAGTTCAATAACTGCACTTGGCCATGAGAAGTGCTGTTCGAAATAGAACACATTTGGTTTTGATTGTTATTAACTGAAATGCTATTTTGATTATTCTGTAATTGCGATCTCATTACATTGTGAGGTATAATGCTGATCGCTGGGGTTGAACTTAAATTGCCTGACATCTGACAATTACCGAGTTTGTGTTGATTGTTAATCTGATTAGAAAGACCATCTGTGTTATGCTTGTTGTCTGTACTTCCCATATTTTGGAATGAATTATCATTTTTCGCATATTGTTGAGAATGAGATGCCATAATCTCTTGCGAGAAGTTCATATGTCCACCTTCAGTTTTTGATAGCGCGTTTATTTTGCTTAATTTCATTGAAGTATCAGAGTCAAAATTGCTGTTCATCACTGATGAAGGAGGATAGATGTTTCCAGCTGTGATTTGAATAACATTATTTGAAGTAGAATGTGATGATGAGTGATGGCTGACATTTAAGCTTTGTTCAAACTGATGAGAGTGCATGTTGACTCCAGACATGGAGTTACTAGGCATTTGCATTAAACAATTTTGATTTACTTTGTCATGGTCGCTATTTAGGTGAGATCTTCCTGAAATATTCATAGACGATGCATTCATATTGGTTTGTTTAACAGTCATATTTTGTAGTTCTAACTTATTATCAACACCAGAATTGTTGGCTGTATTCATTTGTCTCCAAGGTGTAGGCGATTTTATGCTCTGCGTTACACTTATAGTAGGCATACTTGCTGAGTTCGAACTATCTTGTAAATTACCACTGATTTCTATCACATGCGAGTTTTCTATTTTGAGATTATTCTTGTTCGTTGATGGCGCAATTGAACTTGATACTATTGGTTGTGACAGTGGTATCGACTGCATTGGGAATGAAGTCGATGAATTTGGTATTGATTGTGATATAGCCATTACCGGTTGTCCTATGGATGATACTAATGTCACATTTGGAGGCATGGACACAGACATTGACACATTTGGTGGTTTAGACATATTAACTCTTGGTAAACTTTGTGATGTATTTGATATCGTCATGCTATGAATTTGTGATGTTATAGGATTGATTGTTTGTCTCCCAGTTATTATAGTACCATGTTGTGATCCAACTGTTAGAGGCGGTGGATTCATTTGAACAACTTTAGGCGTTTGCCTATTAGTATTCATATTATTCGATGACTTATCTGGTAATGGCTGCAAAGTCAAGTTAGGAACAGACGTCTTAACGTTCTTTATGGATTGCGGTGACGACTGCACTGTTTGAGTGTTGATGACGTTAGGTGTTGACGATACAGCGACAGTTTCTCCTACATTATTAACGACCACATATCCAGTCGGAACTTCAACTATAGGTTCAATTTTACTTGCTTGGAATACTTGTGTGGTAGTAGCTGAGAAACTGCTATTCTGTGCAAGTACTCCTGGCATTGCTGTTGACACAAATTGTTGTGAAGACATTACGGTGTTCTGAACGATTGTTTCTAAGCCATAATAAACAGGTTGTGTTGTAGTTAAGTACATGCAACCAGATGGGTCAGTAACCATTTCTAAAGTCGGTGTTGATCCAAGTAAAACCTGATCGTTACAGAACTGAGGCAGTAAAGTTCCTTGAGGTAATAGAGTAGCTCCAGGGCCAGATGAAATAAGTGTATTGCCTTGTTGTTGTAATGTATTGGGTATGATAGTCGTTTGTCCATTCCCGATACCACTTTGAGGTACAACTGTTGCTCCTGTTTGTATAGTATTATTTGGTAGAAGAGTCTGTGATGTTATATTACCAGGTCCAAGGCCTTGAATTGCCCCTTGTGGAATAATCGTGGTTCCGTTTTGGGTATGTATAGCTTGAGGTAGAATAGTAGGACCATTAGGACCTTGAGATATAATACCTTGTTGAATAGTTCCGTTAGGTAATAAAGTAGCTCCTTGTTGTAAGGCTTGTGGCAATATTCCAACGTTTCCTTGAGGTAACAGTACTGGAATTCCACCACTAGGTACTGCGACTAATCCGCCATTCTCCGTTTGTTGGATTTGGAATGTTTGCGGCATTAAACCACTCTGAGATATAAATTGTGTAGGACCTGTTTTGAAGTCACCTTGAGGTGCTATAGTAGCAATGTACTGCATGTTTTGGTTCTGTTGCTGAGACAAAGCTTCTACATATGCAGACATTATATTCTGATTAGATACTGGCTGAACGATGATTGATGGTTGTCCAGTCTGATTGTTCGTTTGGAGCTGAATCACCGTGTTCCCAGGTCCGATTGGTGTCTGATTTATTGTAGTGAATGTTTTCTCTAATTTAGTTTGTCTTTTTATTGTTGTTGGTTTAGGCATTGGCCGTGCTCGACCTCTATTTGTAGCCTGGAATATAGGTTTAGGTTGCACTTGAGCAGGCTGCTTTTTAGGTGATTTTTGCTGCACTCCTGGCATTATTAACTGTTGCTTATTTTGTGAATTTGGTGATTGTAATCTCTGTGCAGTCATAGCTGGAACCATGATCGTAGGATTTCCCTGAATTTGAGGTCTTATCATCGGTTGAATGTTTTGTATAATTGAAGTGTTAGGCATACCTTGTATAGAATTAACTGGTAAAGCAATTGACGACGCACTTGCCATATTAGGGAAATTAACTTGATTCTTGCCTTGGATCATAGGCGTTAGATTGCCCTGTTGATTCGGTATAGTTAAAACTTGGTTAGAATTTGATGATATAACTTGAATACCACCAGTACCAGAAAGAAATTGAGCCATATCTGCATTACTTTGAATCTGTTGTAGGTTCCCTGGGTTTCCTGGTTTTACACAAATATTATAAGGTAGAATGCTTGGTTGAGTTATTATTTGAGGAGCCATTATCTTTTGTCCACCTGCAGAGCTTGTCTTCGGAGGTAAAAGCATTTGGGGTGTAACGACGATTTGAGGCGATGATAGCACTTGTTGGTTGGCAGACACTTGAACATTCGTAGTTTTACTTTGGTCGAAAATAACTGTTCCTGATTTCATTTGTTCAGTTATTGTCATTGTCATTTCATTTGACGGCCCTGGTGATGGAGTTTCGACTATAGTGCCATTTATCGTTATTTGTCTCGTGTTGATTGACGTTCTTCTAGCAGCAATGCCTTCAGCTTTTACAGTATTCTCTGTACCACTTACTACACCTGCATGAATTATCATCGGTTGAGCAAAAGCACCCTGAAAAGCATTTTGAAGTGTTGTCAAAGTTCTATTTTCAGGCGATTTCGGGTTTTCGCTCTCACTTTCACTTGTGGACATCATATCGCATGATGGGACGTGTCTATCATATGATTCTTTGTTCCTGTATGTGCACTGGCATCTATCACACCGTACTGGTTGTTCCATAGGGTTAGAAGATCCTGATCCATCATCTAAAGGTCTCATTACTAGTTCTGGCTGTCCACTGAGAGAATTCCCAGCAAATGTTACAGTATAGCTCTCGGTACCACTAGCTCGATATAAGAACTGATTAGTTTGCCTTGGCATATCATTTGGATGCATATCTTCAGCGCCGTCTAGTTGTTGTATAGGCGTAAAGTCATCGTCTCGTGGACTGCCTGGTCGTGAACTGCATGTACTCTCAGAACCTGACCAATCTGCTGCACCATCTAATTGAGAGATGGGGCTACACTGTATTTTCGTATAAAAGTCTATAACATCATAATAGCCTTCATTTTTGTCAGTTTTTGCAGTAGTATTTTCCTCTTTTTTAACTGGCGATGTTGTAGGAAAGTTCATCCCAGACATGTGCGGTGCTTCTTCGCAAATAGTGTCAGTAGCACATACTTCAGTTTTAACTTTTTTATCTGAGATGTTATCAGCTTCTTTAATAGTTTCTATTAAATTTTCTGTTAACGTAAGTCTTTGAACGGGACTTAGCTTTCCTGTTACAGTGGAGGATTTACCAATCTTGCATCTTTTAATTGTAGATGATAATAGACTTGTATCGAATTTATTATTCCAACTGCTAGATCTTTGTTGGCCTCTACCAGTCGTTAGAGTTTTAAGATTGTGACTTTGCAAAAGCATTTCAGATTTGCTTCTCTTTAGCTCTTTGTTTCCAGTTTCGAATCTAGAATTAAGTAATTCGTCAATAAAGTCTGTGGATCTGAAATCAGACTTATCATTGCTTTTGTCATCTGACTGTCCCATCGCACAATAAAATTCGTTTTTAAGATCTTGGAATATGTCTTGCATGGATATACCATCTAAAAGATCATGATTCAAGTCTTCAAATATGGCATCTTTTACTTCGGGTGGTAGTAGATCAGCAGTATTTTGTGGTTCTTCTTCATCTTGCTGTTCCTGTTTACATACATTATCCAACAAATGTTCTACAACTTGTTTTACAGCTAGATCTTCCAATGTTACAGTATTACCAAACTTGATGGGTGATTTATCACCTTTTAACATCATCAGGGTTTTGCTTGATCCAGTTTCTATACTCTCATGCCAAGACCCAATTTCTGCCATAACTCTATCAACAACATGTATATCCAAAGTATGGTCCACAGTTATGTTAACTCCAAAGTCAAATCCTGGCAATGGTTCGGCGAGTATTAGTTTTGTCTTGATTGTGTATCTGACTATTTTAGTGGGTTTTTTACAGGACCAAAACAGACGGGTACATGAATAATCAACTGGCATTAGAAACTCTTCATAATCTGACACAGATGGCACAATTTTTCCTAGACTATGGACTGCTAATGACCCTAAAATAAATTGTACTTTATTTATTTCACTGTACCGTTTCTTCTTCTTGTCAAGTTCTACATAAACTGGTCTTGTCAGTTCAAAGTCCGCATCTTTTTGTAAACTTTTTATAGGTACTTCTTTTCCATGAGTTGGACAGAATACCCTTTTGTCATCCAGAAAAGCACAATTCTCCTTCCTTGCACACGCATAATGATAGGTTTCACTGCAGTTTTTAGCACAACAGCCAACACTAGCACCTTTCACTTCACAAGCAGCACATTTTATCATTTTTCCTCTTGATATAGCAGAATGTACATTTTGAAGTGATCCATCAATTTCTTCAAATACTTCTGCTGACCATAGAGCACAGTTTGAATGAATCCAATCATTTTGACCACAATATAGCAATCTGCCTTCCATTGCTGGAGTGCCATCACCAAGACCTTTGCAGAGTACACACACTCTGGAGTCTACAACTGGATAGAATTCGAGGAGATCTTCTTCAAATTTGTCTCCATCAACTTCCAACTTAGGTACTATTTGATCTACTGGTCTCTCTATAGATTGTACTGCTGCTTTAATTTTGTTATCAGCAATGTCAACTTCCTTCAAAGATTCAGTATCCTCATGTTCACCTTCAACTTCTAAATTGGGTTGAAGGCAGTTAGTTTCACAATCAAACCAAGGGAATGTCTCAGAAAATAAGTCCTTGTATATAGACTTCAGATCATCGTTAATTGTTCTTTGAATAACATCTCTCATGTCATGATTGAAATCTTTTAAAGAGACATATCCATCACTGTTCACTCTCTTTTTGATGTCTAAGAGTGAGGGCGATATAACTCTGTCCAAGTCGTCCATATCTACTGACTGTCTTATTACGACTGGACTTAGATCTTGTTCACTTCGAGCTTGAGGGAAAGTTTTCACTGGTTCGTCGTCATCAGATATCGCCTCATATTTGTCATCGTGAACTGTTGTCGGCAGCATCGTAGTTGCCTTTTCTGTTTTAACTTGTGGCGGGTAGTTTTCGTGTACCTCAACACATGGTGATTCGAATTCTGTTTTAGTCCCATACAGGCCAGTTGAGAAACATATTTCTTTATTTTGCATTAATGGTTCTTGTAAGTTGACGACCTTGTGAGATGTGTGTGGAATATCTTCTTTTGCCATTTCTACATCTTGTAGCATAGATGAGCACCACACTTGCGGTGTATTGGAATCATCAAACTTGTTCTGAGGGAAAGTGTTATTTCGCCTTCCTCTTGATGTATTTCTGTATACTTTAGTTTCTGATGTCTTCATGGCGTCATCTGTCACATCAAAGTGTAGTTTTCTTATAGCTTGTGGTGACATTAACCGATAAGGTTTATTTGGTACTGGTGTGTTTTTATGTGGCGTCAACTTGAGTAACGCGCAAGCTTTTTTGTTTTTGGCAAGTAATTTGAGTAGATGAAGTAGTTTGCTCTTTAGGTGTTCTGTTAACATTTTCCTCCATGGTGGATCGTTCGGCATACACTTGCAGCAAATGTACTCAATGGAAGGCGGCAATGCTGATAGTAGTTGGTATCCTTCGCCGGTGAGACCCTCGCAACTTGCATGCACCCATCTGCCACACCAGCCACACTCCATCATCTATAAAGTTTAAGATACAATTTAGGACTTAAGGCGTCAAAACACACACTATAATAATATTTATATAGACAATGTATTATAGGCTAGATTTCAAAATTTTCATGTAACTGTGATATCATTAAGATCTATGCAACCACAGAACATTAAAATACATTAGAAAGGCGAAGTAGGCGGTGCTCGCGCGCCTCAACTGTGAGCAAACGCTCATAGTTTGTTTCGAAAGCGACGCATCCCCGCGCAGTCGTCCGCGGACTTTCATGGAGTGCGTATCAGCGTTAAAAAGTTTAGAAAGCGTCAAAAAATGCCGAGTTGTGCTATTATTACTTGCAAAGCAAGAAGCCAAGTGTGACAAAAGAAGGAATTTCATTCCACCGGTCAGTCTAAATTTCTTGATTTTATGACAATATTTACGAAAAACTGATTTTGGCAACAGAAATCATAATATTGCATTGTTTTTATTCATTGCCGGCATTGTTTGCTATGCAACCTTAGTTTCGCCTATTCGAAAAGCAATGCATAACGCCACGCGCTCTTTCCACTGATACATCCGACCGCAGTGATGTACCTCAACAGCGCTCTTTATCGATAAATTTTATTCATTAAAATTTTTCTGATTATAATTTATTTATGGAACTGATTTTTAGACATGAATTGTTATTGTTGGTTTAAATAACATTTAGTATTGTTATTTTTATTTTCAATTGTTTCAAAGTAATCATTTTATAATGATGTCACGAAATAAATCTTAAATCGTTTTGAAATTAATCTGCATTGTACGATAGACCTACGTGGGCATTGCACTTACGACCTCGTGCACGGCACCCGGCACCCCGCCACAGAGGCGGCTTTTTACGGTAATTTAACTGTTTACGTTTTGGATTATTCTTTATGGATAATATTATGGCATATTATATTATGGCTAATAGCCAGATTTTATGTTGTACTGATGTTATGTTTTTTAGGTTTCCTAAAGCGCCTGATGTAAAGGAAAAATGGATTAATATAACTGGCAGAGAAGATTGGTTTCCTACAAAGACAAGCACCATTTGCTCGAAACATTTTAACGAAGATGATTACGACATAAAAAAAGTCCGGAAATAGATATATAAAAAACTACCAGGCCAAATTTAATATTTTTTTAGGGGACAAAAAAATTACAACTATTCCGCTTCGAATAAAAAAAGTCTCCTATGGGGAAGCTGCCGACATTGTTTTGGTTCATTTCATTTGAGTAAATGTATATCAATTTATTTTTATGGAGAATATTGTTTTATTTAATTACCCTTAAATTCCAAGAACAAAATTTCTTACCTATTAAAATAGTATTTCTTCAAATATTTATTTAATATTCATTTAAAAATTTTACTTTTACTACTGTAATTTACAGTCACTCGTTTTATTACTAAGTACTTACTCTTTATTTTTGTTCGAGTGTATATAATTGACGTAACCTCCTCCTTTTTGAAGTCGGTTAAAACGGTCTTGACTTTTCCATACGAAAATAGATTATTATTAATTTAGTTTCAGATCTACTATTTAAGGAGTTATTTTATTTATAATAAGTTTATTATAAATAAAATAACATAAATATACCGTTGTATATTATGATTAAATAAAAAATATCATTGAAATAAGCATTAGACCCATTTCAGATACAATAAATAAATAACTTTGCAAATTATGAACCTTCTATAATATAATTATCGATACAATTTTATCGTTTGTCAATCACTAGCGTAAATGTAAAATAAATTGCTTTTGCACAGCACATACGTAAGTAAGGTTACGTCTGTGTGAGTGAGCTGTGTGACCAAACATAGCGCTTCGTTTGACGTTGTGCGTGTGTGCGTGACACTCTATTTACTTTCGTTGCTTACGTAGTTGTAGAAATAGTGGGGGCTTACAGTTCAACAAATCTAAAAGATACAGTATGACGTTTCATATTTTTCAAACTGAAACAACTTTGTTCATGCGTACATTATTCAGTTTCGAAAACTTTTTCGTAAAACCATGAATTTAGAAAGATTTTATTATTGTATCTAAAAATGTACAATTCTTAATATATAAATTTAATTGAAAACTTTCAAACAAAGCAAAATAACACATATTTACATAGTAAATAATATCTTATAGTTCCATTCTTGACCTCATTGCAAAGTCACGTAGTTATGTTACTGCTCGTAGTGTTGCGACTCTTCGGATACACATGTATGCAAAAAAATCGTTTACATAACGAAAAATCGTTATTATCCTTGGACACGTAACTAACTATTACTTATAACTAGTACTCGACGTGGTTGAAGGTGACGGGAGGCAACTTATTAAGGTCTTAAGAATAAAAGAAATCCTAAACATTACTTTTATTTAATTAATTATAATTTAAGTAAATAAAAGTAATGTTTGGAATTTTTTTTTATTCTCTAAAAGTACTAGATCTAATACTACTGTTTATTTATTACGTCTTGAATATAAAGGTAAACAACTATGGGGTCGTGTCAACCACAGACTATATTATAGACTTTAGTATTTGACCTTTGAGAAATGGAATCAAAGACAAAATTCTAGAATCTACAAATTATGTCAAATGGTGAAATTTGACGTTGGAAAAATTACATATATTTAAAATTTATGAAAGATAGTGGTTAAATCAAAGTAATTTACTTGTTTTCTATTGCATAAACGTTTAATGCTATTTTCCAGAAATTTTCATCCATATCAAAGTGTGCGATTGATGTAAAAACTAGAGAATTTGCAATATGTGGTGTTTTTTTTACAAAAGGTTCTACCCTTTACTAATAATGAGATTAATTATAAAAGTGTCTTAAAAATCGGATATTATCGTAATCGATCTTTTAAATTTCGGATATTATAGTAATCGATTTTTTTATCCCAACCTTATTATTCAATTTGTCAGAACTGTCATACCGTACCTATTAGATTTGTTGGACTTTAGTGGCTACAGCGGATCCGATGCAAACTGCGCTTGATAACCTTTCTAATGTATTTTAATGTTCTGTGTATGCAACATTAATTTATTTTTAAATACACTATACCAAGGTTTAATTTTTCTTAGCATTTATAGAATTATTTAGAACCTGAAGGGTGCTCTGTATTACGTACTGCAAAATTAATACATTATTTTTTTATTACATTATAATTGTCATACGATTTTTAATTAGTATGTATTACATTAATTTTATTATTACATAGCAAAACAAAGTCGATAATCATTTTACTTACCTTGCTATCAAAGTCATTGTCTCTGTAGCATGCCTGACAGAGCGGGCAGTAGTTCCCTTTCTGTCGTAGTTTGAAGCAAGGCCCGCAGAACGGTAGGCTACCGACGAATTTGCTGACTCGAGTGCTATCGCAACTCTTGCATTTTAGACACGCGCTACAGATCTGTAAAAGGAAATTACAATTTTTTTAGTACGTCCTTTAGATGACGATCCCTTTCTTATCATCTCTCGTAGATTTTTTGTATCATGGTGGTGGCAAACATGCATATGATCTACATATATTATGGTGACAAGTGGTATGTGATGAAAGCCTGCAATACCATAGGAATCACATGTGCATTGCCGCACTTTTTAAAACTTATTCACCCCTCTCGTGAAGGACTACATATCGTAGTCCCTGAAAGGGAGATCATTCCACAAACTTCGATTAACGACCTGTTCACGATTCCGCGCGATGCGTTTTATCTATAGTCTGGCGACTTGTGGCGTGCTTCAAAGATATACTTACTTTGGATGCTTCAAAGATCCACTTGTGGCGTGCTTCAAAGATATACTGTTATACTTTGGATCTTAAGGTCGTGAACGGGCTGTGGGGCAAATTCAAAAAGCGTATCTAACAACTGAACGAAAACTGTGTGGTAGCTACATACCTGCGGCCAGTCGGTGCGATGGTCGGGCGGCGCGGGGCGCAGACAGGCGGCGTGGTGGTGGCGCGCGCACGCTCGACAGCGCAGTCGCGCGGCGGGGCGCGCGCACGCCGCACAGCTCACGCAGCGCGCGCACGTCCAGCCCGCGCCGCCCGCCGCCTCCTCCGCGCACCAGCTGTGGTACCACTCGCAGCACGACGAGCATGACAACATCTGCACATAACAAAACACTGCTCAATATTGTTCCAATAATCTCAGATATATTAGGAGGAGACCTGTATTCATCACTGGACGTTTATTGGCCTTTTACTGACATGCGTGCTACGTCTACATCGTCTCATCCACGTTACGCGTGCTTGTGGGGCGCACGATAATAAAAACATGTCGTAGGCTGATGGCGATGATCCGTTCCGCGAGGTGCATGCAGGCCAAGCACGCGATAATACATGTGACACTAAAAGGTCTCTAAGTTGGGAATCGTCTTGTTTTTTACTACTAGATTTATACTTAGGGAAGAAAGAAAAATTTGACTTTAAGCATGGAGGTAACTAGAGGATTCCATCCCATGTTTCTTAAAAGAAAATAATATTCAAATAAAATATTCACCTTTTCTTTCCCAGCACTTCCACAGAGGAAACATAATCTGGCGACAGTAAAAGACCCAGTTCCAATTAAACCAAATCCAGTGCTGCACACTTCGTCTGGATCATAACTCTCCCAGAAGTCGACACAAATTAGTTCAGGCCTATTTTGACCACATTTCTGTGAACGACTTCGCACCTAGAATAAATTAAAAATTGTATTAGTTATAGTTAAAATAATTCAAAGCTTGCTTAATCATTAAAAGCTTGTAAGAGAATAAACTAATTACATTTGTGATGTTTGTAAGAGGTTTCATGACGGTCTTCTTAGGTACAAGATCCATAACCGTCTCGTCTTCACTGGATTCAGCTTTGGTCTGAACTTTAACTGGTATCAGTTGTTCAACCTTTCGTTTCTTAGTTTCCAACGAAACTTCGACATCACTCTCTTTAGCAACAATAGTTTCAGGAAGTGTAAGCGGAGCTTTGTTCTCCAAATCCATTTCAACATCACAACTGGGTATTTCAGGACTTTCGCTATCCTTTTCAACAACTGGTAATTTAATATCGTCATCAATTTGTAGATTCTTATCCTGCTTCTCTTTCTCGTCTTGTGTAGGGAATGTAGCAATTGGTTGTCCCAAAACAATGGATGCACTTCGACATACATGCTTGACTCTGGGACCTTTAAGTTCCACCTTCTGTCTTTTAGGATCCTCTGTTTGTTTGGCATCACCCTTATCTTTTTTCCTCACTTTTATTTTAGTCAACTGACGTTTTCTACTTGAATTAAATTCTTCATTCGGTTCAGGTATAACTGGACGGTCTTTCTGTGGTTTGTCCTGAAAATATAAAAAAATATTATGTTTATTACAATGACATACAATTGTTTTTAAATACAAAAAAGAGTAATTTAAAATATAAATACCTCAACTACTTTTTCAACTTCTTCAACTTTCTTGGTGGTTGGTTTTACACCAAAGATTTTGTTTTCATTATCAGTGGTAGTAGTAGTAGTAACAGCAAACACCGGTGGAGTTGTAACAGTATTGTTTGTTGTTATCCTCAATGGATTGGCTTGTGTTAGAGAGCTAGATGGTTTAACACCTGTTCTCATGAAGGGCGGCAACATTGCAGTCAAGCCTGCCCTAATGTTAGGTGGTACTTGGAATGCCTTCAGGCACATCTTGAGCCAGCATGCTGGGCAACGTGCCTTGTTTGTGCACCTAAGTAGTTTCCACTGCTGGGAACGTACTATAGGTGGTACATGACAATTACCTTCAAATAAAAAAGAATTATGAAAATCACATCTAATACAGTTAAAATAAAAAGAATACAGAAGAATCATCATCATAAACATAACAGCCCATTAATGGCCCACTGCAGGGACGGGCCTCTTCTCGTGACGGAGGGGAAATAATAAATGAATGAATACAGATGAATAATGATTTATAATGTAAATAATTTTATCAAAAGTCAACAAATCAATCTAGTATTTACAAACACACATACCTTCTCCCTTTAGACACTGCATGACAATAGTTCCAGTCTTTTGAGATAATTTTTCTTTCTTTAACATCTTAGATATAAACTTGCGACAAGATTCACAAGAATATATACCAAACTTTCTTGCTTGCTTTACAAATCTGTAGAATCTTACTGCTCCACACACTCCACAAGTCACTGTTGTTGGTGGGTTCGGAGCTAAAATGATATGATAAAAAAGTTAATATCGCAAACAAATTTTAAATCTAGGGCATTCCAATATCAGAAATTAATCTGCATCTAACTTATTATACTTCTAATTTTATTATATTTGTTATTTTCATTCATCGATTGAGTTAGCTCACATAATTTGAACAGTAAATATATGTTTGTTTACCAAAAGATAAAATATAAATTCAATATGCAAATGAATTTACTTATTAGTTTGAGTTATAAGGTATTAATTTCAAGTCCCATTACAATTTATAAACCTAGTGACTGTTGAATAACACTATTAAAATTGTATAACACTATTATTACCATATACAGCATTGTACAGCAATTATTCTTATAAGTATATTGTTAATACAAATTAGTAAACATGTTACATTATTTTTAAATACTTACAAGATGATTGAGGATGTGTGGAGAAAGGACCATCCAGTGCAGAGGTTGACTGAGCTGGAGAATTTAGTTGCAGTCTTGCTTCCCTCAGTATTATTTTACCTCTGAGAAGTTGTGATGCTGTTGATTTGTCTTTTTCTGGGCTGGCAGGTGGAGGTTTCTCTTCTTCATCTCCACTAGCACCAGGGCTTTCACTATCCCAACTATCCTCAGATTCAGAACCACTACTTGTGCTACTAGAGCTACTTGCATCTGATATATCCATCAGTTTTCTCATAGCATGCCCTGTTCTATCCTCTTTTGATTCTGAGGTTTTAGACTTTTCAAGATTCTCCAAATTTGAATTTTCATCTTGTGTAGGTTCTTTATCATATGAGAATAAGTCATGTAACTTTCGGGTACCACTTAAACTTGAAAACGAATTTGTTGTTTTATCTTTAAATAGATTTGAAGACTTCAATGATTGTAATGGAACATTATCTTGGATTTTATCAATTGGATTTGTTTTGTTCTGGTCTTCTTCATCTGGGGTGTCATCATCATTGACTATGTTGTTGAATACTAATCTCTTTAGTTTTGGTTTCTTAAGAACTTTACCCGCTGATATACAACTAGAAGCAGCACTCTGTCCTTCACCATCAATAAATCTCTTGTTTGGTTTAATCACCCGTGATGAATGTGCACTTCTCATTGGTAAAACAAACTTAGTAGAACCACTACTTTCTTTCTCTACTGGTGATGAATTTCTTGGAGGAGGTGACATACACCGGCTTTCACTAAACTGTGAAAATTTGTTCATTGGTTTTGATAATGGATTTAAGTTCTTTCTTAAGTATCCCTCATGGTGTTCTGAATTTGATTTAGAGCTCAAATCTGTTAATTTGGCAGGCTTAAGTATACTGTTGAAAGTTGAGTATTCTGTCTGTTTAAGGGATGACTTCTTCTTAATGATCGGTATAAGAGGAGCATGGTGCTTGATAGGTACTTTCTTAAGCGGGAAAAATATATCCTCACAACTTTCAACAGTGCCAAATGTAACAGTTTTCTTAACTGGTTTAGGTTTTTCTCCTTTGAGCGGTTCCATTTTATTTTGTGATCGAGTCCTAACTGGCGATTTAGACAAATCACTGCTGTTTTTATCTTGATTTTCTTCCTTGCTCTTTATGTCATTTATTTTGTTTTCATTACAGTTATCTGCTTCATTCTCATTGTTGTTTTCTTTCTTTTCTTCCTCCTGAAAGTTTAACAAACAAATCCATCAGCAATAGTTTAAACCAAGGTACAATCAATTTTAATAATTACCATATCACTGCCCTTTAAAATGTATGATGACTTTGTCACCCTTCTATTCCTACCTCTCAGGTAGGAAGTAGTAAATTTAATTGTCATAGTAATCCTATAGGAGATGTTATATAAACAATTTCAAAAGTATTACCTATACAAAACCCCATTCTGACAATAAGACAAATCTATCGGTAAATTTCAGATAGCCCAGGGTCAGTATATTATTTTATAATGTGTAAATTAACAGACAAATATCTTTTTTTAATATCTCTCTCAACTATAATCTCCCTATTGTAAAAATCTACACTAATTAGAATTGTTCATCATCAAAAAAAAATTAACTATTAGACTATGTTATGTTTCTAGGTTATTTATTATATTCTAGATTGATGTAAGAAACAAAATGATACATTACATTTATCTCTGTTCATTTTTAACAGAAAACCTTGATTACATATGCCTCAGATATGAGTTTTATTCATTGTAAGCTTAACCCCTCACTTAACCTTGATAAACAGATAACACTTTTTACATGTTTTATGTTAGCATACAATATTACTAAACTCTTTGTCACCAATAAACTATAATTTGCTAATAATTTGTCAAATTTGCAAGTCACAGTTTGACACACATCATTATTTAACTATCTGTGTATAGTAAATTTGAGTTAAGAAAAACAAAGATCATAAAACACTTAATTTGTAGCTACCCCTCTTTATTAATACTAAATAAATGTTATCTATCATTTAAACATCATTTGCAAAGCATGTGTGCAGAGAAATTGGACAGAATATGTTAAAACATATCACAATACAATGTAAAGGTTATGTGAAAATATTTGTTAGAGTTACGGTTTGTTTGTAAATACAATAATACTATTGCAATTTACCAGTTCTGCTAAGTTGTTTTTATGTTGATGTACATTTTGTGAACAAAATAGAATTTAGCATCCATACAATTTACAATTTGTTGACATGAAATAGAACACGCAAATGTCAAAGTACATAGATACTTAATCGACTCTACCTATGCGATTATCTTAAATGCTACTGCTAGTTATTACGTAAACACAACATTTATGTATGTTCATATTTTTCTTAAATGTAACATGATAAAGGGTGAAATTATAGCAAATAAAGCTTTACCTCTTGCTCCCCAGTAAAATCATTAGATGTAGAGCCGCGGGCTGGCGGGTGATTCTCTGGAGTAGTCTCATGATAAACAGCTCCCGATAATACACTAATGCGTTTTCTGTTTTGAAATTTAAGTGGTTTGCCTGGGAATCTCGACCTTCCCATTTTGATTTGCACGTAAACGAAGAACACTTAGTGCGTTCCTAACGAATGCGAGGAAACTGGCGCGCATGCTCGGGCCCGCGCGCTCCGCAACGCCATTTCACTCATCTATGCAATGTGTTTAACAAATTACGACGCAATTATCGTCGCATGTACGTTCAAACATAAACACTAACACCACCCTTCACATTATTCACTAAAAACCATCACATTACACTGTTTTGCAAAAGACGACATCATCCATCATTTTTAATGGTCGACTGGTTGTTAACGCCGTAGTCGTATCGCATCCATTCAACAGAGCGTCAGTTTCTAGTGAAACAAAAGAGAATGTTCCGAGACACACGACTCTACAATACTAAGCGTCGCTATCACTGCGTTTAGTTCCATTTGATTATTAATTTACACTAAATAAACAAATTAAATTATTAAAATTGAATCGCTGTAATTTGACAAAGATGGCTGTTCGCCGCGCTTTAACAATAGCGTACACGAGTGATTAACGAGACGAGGCGCGAGGCCGCGGTGTGAACGACACCTGGCTCTCGGAGGCCAGTTATGGATTTTGAACCAATCGCGACGTTAATTCGGACCGGTATGAAAACAAACATGTCGCTCGCTACAGTACACTCGGTACTCTATCTATACATAGAGGCGTTTCACTCACTTTTCATCAATAAAAATGTTATGTTGTACTTATGACTGATCTGTTAAAACTGCGCAAACCGTTTGAGACGCATTGACTCTACATTCAATTTGATTTTAGACACGTATGTATGTTTTGACAATGAAGAATGTCTGGATAATCGTGAATATTATTGTAGCATGTTTTTGTCGTGTATAATGAGAATAGTTTATGTATTAATCTATAAGCTGAGTAGATAAATACGTTGTTTGAAGTATATAATGTAACGCTTTGTAAACAAAGAGTATTTATGATAATATTGTACAAATTTTATTTTATCTTGTAAACTAATCTATTTTACGTTTTGCATTAATATTTAGACGTCGGAATTGGCTTTTTTATGTTCAGACGACTATTTATTGCAAGCTTATAGCATGAGAAAGGTTTAAAAATACGGAAAGTAGAGCAGTAGTAGAGTAGCGTATCAATTACCTGTTATTAATAATGTGTTATAAGGTCAAGGGGGGGAATTCCGGCAGCGGGTTAAGTCCGTCCACGTCTCGTTTGCGCGCTTTTTTAACCACCTATAGCAGTTATAGTGTATGTGGGTAAAACAGTGTCTCTTGCTGGTTCTGCCATCAAATTACAGATGTCGTTACGACTCTCACAGCAGTAAAAAAATAGTTCAAAAATTTTAGTGTCAGTTATGGCGGTAGTCAAGTAAGTGATATCATAAGTTTTAACAAAATTCGGTGTGGAAAACAAGAAATTCACAGGTGTTTTTACGGTAAGTGGCTACATTGTGTTCTAAATTTATAGTTTCATATGTTTTCAAGTGAATATGTGCAATTTTTCGAGAAATATTAGCCGGCAAATAACACTCAACCTCAAAAAGTAATGTTGGGGTAATGGCGTATACTGGTTTAGGGAAATGCCGTCATATGCCGGTATTGCCCCGTTCCAGATATAGTAAACCTTTTGTTGTAGTGTATTTTTTTTCCAGTAGACAACTGTTTGTAGGTATTATTTTACCTACCACTAATCCATAAGTTTGTTTAGTAATATTTGACTAAACATTAACGTTGGTAAGTAAAAAAAAGTCTTTACTAGACTTTTATTACTAGACCTCACTATTTAAGTCTACTTTTCCTTAAGCGGTGAATCAAATGGGTAGTTTGTGGTTGCAGTAACAACCAATTTGATTTACGAGTACTAATATTCTTCATCACTTAGTGTGTTATTTTTATTTTTAGGTAAACATCAAAATGGTGCGGAATTATAAAAGGAAAACCGATAAAGCATTATATCCAAAAGAAAAGCTAGAAGATGCGGTGCGAGCAGTAAGCAATTATATACTCTGTAGTCAATACATTTTGTTAGTTGATTTCAAACGATATCAACAGTTATATGTTTAATTACTTTCGTTTAAATACTTACTGTGATTTTACCGACTACATCAATAAATTGTGCTTATGGATACTTATTCTTAAAGACTGATTCAGTACAAATATTTTAAAATAAACCCATTTAATTATATTAAATATTGTTTTACTTATCTACACATTGACATTCTAACAGCCTTACCTGCCTAGTGGGTAGGTATGTATAATATGTTTACAACCCCTGGCCTAATCAATATGACGGCATTACCCCGTTTTATGATTTTACTGCAATTCAATGGAAATCGTACCTTATATCTAAGATTTGAGAATTTACTTTTGATAAGCATACATTTTTACGTATTCATATCATAAACGTACTCGATAAAACATTAAATTTCACTAAAAAACAACTATATGACGGACTTACCCCAAAAAATCGGGAAAGTTCGTCAACAGACTAAATTTTATAAAATTGTCTTTAATTTCGCAATGGATTATATTAGGGTATTGATGATTAATGGAATTTGTAAAGAAGAATATCCTTTATGACATACGTTACAAAAAAGTAAGTTAGGTTCAATAAGTACTCCTAGACGGTCAAACAAAATTAAAAAAAAATGAAATATGCCGGTATTCCCCCCCTTGACCTTACATAATTTTACTTTGTTTTACAAGTGATGTGGTTTTTTTGTTTTTCGCCGTGTTTCGTTCGATTAAGTTCATTGTTATAGGTATGTATTATGTTCTCTCTATCTACATTTTTTTACATTTCGTATTTTAATACTACTCAAGTAGGTATAGGAGGAATTCCGATATATAAATAGAAAATAAAATGGATAATAATGGTACATATTATTATTTTTTATCGTTGTGTATTTTATAGAGATCTGATTTTAAAAGATAATAAATAATTTTAATTTCTTTTCTTTGAGCAAACACAGGTTATTAAGTACATATTTTTATAGTAATTTAATATTTTATAATAATTTAAAACCTGTCACGATAATCTCGACTCCTATTGTAAGTCCTTTACCTAAGTCCATGACAATTTAATTTTATTAGTAATTAATATTAAATTAATAGTACTTAAATTTAATATTAAATTAAATTTAGTAATATTGTAATTGTACCTATACCTACTTGTTGTATGCTACATAAAAAAAACATACTTTCTTACAGTTAATAAGAAAATTGACATATTTATCACATACTTTTAGTTACGTAGGTACTTATTCATGTTTGCAATAATTAATAGTCAGGATTACTTATTTACCTACTGTTTAAATACATAAAATAATTGGTTACTAATATTTGTTTTCAGTACCTAAATAAACTTTCTGGCTCTATATATACCTAAATGAGTTATTATCACACAAGTACCATGAGTTTTGTCTTGTAGGCATTATCTCAATGCCTACAAGACAAAACTCATAATTTTATTATGACTTTAAACTAACTTAAATTACTTATCAAGTAATACGTATCAAGTTGAATGGCGCATTCTACAAACGTAGTACTACATGCGACTGCTCTGCTATAGTATAAATAGGTAAACATGTGTAGTACCCGCACCCTACGCTACACAGTGAACCCCAAAACTACCGGTCGATCATGCGTAAAGGGCGGAGAAGGGCTGATAAAGAGGGAAGCTTGTCGGTTTTTGAACCCGAGATGCGATACTTATAACTATTAGGCTCAGATTATGACTGATTACATAAAAACTTTTATTTCTTGCGGTTTACTTTATACTGACCTCTAGCGTAAGTTATGAGAACGAAAAGTTCCTTGCTGAAATGCTTCCTGAAATAGGCACATTTAGGACGGGCGGCATTTCCTCGGACTTGGATCGAAGCGAAACAATTCACAGTCACAATTTTGTGTATTATTCACATAAAACCCACTATTTTTCACTTGAATTCTTATTCACTTTATTCATAGTAATAGTTGATGTTTTGAAAATAACAATCCGCGTGTAAATATTATGGTAGGAGTAATATTTACATCACTTTCATTGCGCTGGTGTACGTGCGTGAAACTGTAGTAGCTAGACTGGCGAAGAGACGACGCGCATGTCGCGAGGGACACGCTGTAAATATAAAAATGGACAAACTCCCCTTCTTAGGGGCTCACCGAATGAATCACAGTAAATCACTAATATCACATGTGCACAACACTTTGTTAATGAAATTCTTTCATGATAATGTAGTGTTAAAATGGCACTATAAAACTTTAGAATGTTATTAGGTATATTTAAATTTGAGCGGTAGGGTATTGTAATGCAAACTTCCCTATAGCTTGTAACAAAATATTGATCGACACGACTCCCGTCGTCGTAGGTCGACATTTTAAAAAGCTTTTGAAAAGATAATCGCTGTAGATCACCCGCCTGCTATCCGTATTGTGCCCAAATCTGGCTCTACTTTGTAGCAGGTAGAAGTTTTTTTTGTATTGTTTGGGTCGAATGGTACGGATTTAAGAGTAGGTAGAAAATGAGTCATAAGATGTTTTTTATTTTATGCTAGCTAAAACAGTAAGTTCTCAATAAGAATTTAGTAATAATAACATGCATCTTAATTTTAAAGATACCTATTTTGATATCTGATTCTCTACATACTACATACTTACGTAGTTTCCGTTGATGATTAATCCTCATTGTTAAAAAGAAAATTAGTATTTAACGTGTCCCTCCCTTTTAATAATGTTAATAATAAATTACTAATTTAAATACAGTATATTCAAAACGACAATGCAGACTTTACCTTAATTCGGCAAAGCATATATTCTGCTCTACAATAAAATTAATTGCAGGTGTTGTAAATAATTGCTCGTTGGTACCTATTTATTTTATATTAAATGAACTCAATATTAAGTAAGTATTAAGTTTATTATAAATCTAGTAAAATTGTATTTAGTGCAAAAAAAAATGTTTTTCTTAAAGAAAACGCATTATTTTGTGAAAAGAATAACTACAATACCTATTGACAGTAGCTTTAGTGGAGGTGCTTTTGATTGCTCTAGGTCGTAGGTTCGAATCACTTGTCGACTAATTTTCTTATTGTCCTGCGAACTACACACATCAAAAAAGTCTAAGCAACATGCATGATATTACAAATTTACCATTTATATTAATTTATTTTACCATTTATTTTAATTATAACGTTGTATTTTATTTTTAAAATAATATTTTTAGGGTTCTATGATGTAAAAATAACAGCTGTTTTCTTTATAAGTTCTTTTAATAACAGAAATTAACAATATTAGAATATACAGGTACATAAGAAACTAAACTTTTTTTTTACAAATTGAAATTTCTTAAGAAAATGAATTTATTGTGAAAGAATAGGACAATTTAATACAAAGTATGGCCTCCTCTGCTATTCAGAACTTGTCGGCAACGATTATTCATTGAATTAATGAGACTGTTTATGTCATCTTGCGGTATTCGCTCCCAATGGAATTGTAGCAAATCCTTCAGCTGTTGGGTTGTTGTCACTCCGTCCAAGTCCTTCAAAACACGTCTCTGGAGCATGTCCCATGCGTGCTCGATGGGGTTGAGGTCTGGCGATTGTGCAGGCCAGGGCAATACCTGGATGTTCTCCGTTGCCAAGTATTCACTGGTTCGCCGAGCTGTATGTGAACGCGCATTGTCATGCATTAACGTAAAATCGGAGCCAAAGGTTTGTGCAAATGGATGGACATAAGGTCTGAGAATATCCTCAACGTAATTTTCAGCGTTCATGTTTCCATTTACAAAAACGAGCTCAGTTCGCCTGTTCTTCATAATACCCGCCCATACCATAACTGTTGAGCCGCTGTATGGATGAACTTCCTGAACGCACCTGAGTCTTTCAGTATTTCCGGGTCGACGGTACACTCGCACCCTTCTTGTATCAGGCCTAAACCCGAATCGCGACTCATCGGAAAACATAATTTTATCCCATTGTTCCTGGGTCCATGTTATGCGTTCTCTACACCATTCATTTCGACGAGCGCGATTCCCGTGACGTATCGGTGGGCACCTGATAGGGCGTCGAGCTCGTAGGCCGTACTCATGCAGTCGATTTCGCACAGTTTGGGGACTTACATCAACACCACTTGAATTTTGTAGCCTCAAACTTATCTCTCGAGCGGTTAACATCGGCTGGCGTCTTGCAGTCAGTTGTATGTACCGGTCTTGCCGAGTGGTTGTACTCCTTTTACGGCCTGGATGCTGTTCAGCGGGTTCCCCTGTATTATTGTAGCGCTGCCAAAGACGACAAATAACACTTCTATGAATACCAAAATGTCGAGATACCTGAGATTGATTACTTCCCGCTTGCAACATCCCTACAGCTCTTTGCATTTCATCTGCCGTCAAATGACGTCGCTCCATGACGTAAAGAATATCTAACAATTCAATTTTGTCGCCAACTGTATTTAAATGGTTGGTAAAATTATAAAATCAAGACTAAAACGTAGCAATTAACATGCACTCAAATTCAAACAAATTCGCAGTCATTTGAATTTTATGAAAAAAAACAAAACATAATCGAATTTTTTTTTTTACAACCAGCCAGTATGTCATCAATAACAAAAAAGTTTACTTACCTATACACTTTGAGTGAGTAAATACTTAGAAATTAATTAATATAAATGGTAAATTTGTAATATCATGCATGTTGCTTAGACTTTTTTGATGTGTGTATTTACATTTGTCCTAAGGCTTAATGTTGAATGGATAAATTGTTTAAAAATTAGTAATAAGTAGAGGTAGACAAGACATTATGTTAAGCTTTCGCGCGGGGCCTGTGTTAGTATGAAAGGAGTATAGAAGAGCATAATATAAAGGAAATAAAAAGTTGTCCTTTGGAAAAATATAGTCCGATATAAGTGAGTTAAAAAACTCCCTTGTTATTTTCAGTTTCATATTATTGCCGCTAGATGGCACAGGTATAATTTAGTGTTCTATTTTAATTAAACCTTCTTTTTTTTATTAGGAATTCTTTGTTGTGTTACATGGACAAATTAAAATACTTACTTTATAAAAATCAAACAATATGAAGAACTGCCTCGGTGGTTTGGCGGTCGCGGTGATTTGTCTGCCGTAGACAAGGTCGCGTGTTAGAATCCCACGTCGGACAATTATTTGTGCTATTTACAATTGATTGTCCTGAGCCTTTGTGTTCGGTAATTTAATAATTTGTAAAATCAGGACTTGAGTTTAGTCAGAGTTTAGTCATCGGGCCTTAGTGAGGCAGCAGCAAAAGCCGACAGTAGATACGTAATACCTAAATATAAACATAAAAAAATACAGCATCTGAATCTGCCACTTAAGTGAGTCTCTGTGTGCTTGTAGCATGATAACTTTATTTTTTATTTTTTTTCTTCACTTTATAGCATGATAATTCGATTCACTGAATTGGCAGATTTTGATGCTTTTTTTTTGGAAAATGTGTTGGAGGTTTCCTATTTGTTTGTAGATAATCCTGTTTACTTTGTTCTAAAATTCCAACGATGACCGACTCTACATATTCCTTAAGGTGAGAAGCATAAGGAGCTTTAAGGTAGAAGTACCTGCATAACAAGAGTAAGTTGATTGGATGAGGTTTCAATTTTTAAGTGCAATATTTACCAAGCGAGTATGGGATAAGGGCAGGAGGATGATGATGAATATTTACCGTCACATAATAGCCCAATGTAGAGACGGAACCTCATCTAATACCATGCTGGCCAGAAAGATTGGTTTTTAGCGTATTGTTAACTTCAACTGCATTCATTAGTTACCTTACTCAAATTTTTGCCCTACCTAGTTTATAGAATGAGGTAGGTCACAGTCACATTATCTAGAGACCTCGCTGGAATGCGAACCTCGCGTCCCGTTCTCCTTTCAACCCTCGCGCTCGCCACGGGCGCATCAGTGATACGTCCGACACGACGTGATGTCATCGACGCCAGGTCTCGAGATAATGTGACCGGGTAGTAGGTGCTTACTGTGACTATGACTGCTAACGCATGAAGCGCAGCGCAGCGCAGGGGGCTTTTACAAAAGACAGAGCAAGTAGCTATACCTACGTATTCCATATTATTAGATATAAACTCAATAGAAACCTTCGGCAGTTGAGAATTCAACACTTAGGTATTCAAAACGGATATAAATAAAACAAGTTAATACCTGTGAACTGTGAACAATTTAATATTTTTTTATTGCTTCGAGGTTGAAACAAGTTTATCTTTATTACATGCCTAATTATCATAAAGTGTCACCTTTATAATAACCATACCTACCTGCTATAAACAATTTTGGTAAAAAAATTTAGGTATAATTTTATCTTAAAATCAATATTTACATAAGTATATAAAATAAAATATAAGTAATAGTTTAATCAATCAATCAATCAACTAGCCTATTGCAGTCCACTGCTAGACATAGGCCTCTCCCAACACGCGCCACAGAACACAGTCCTGCGCCTTGCGCATCCAGTCCGACCTAGAAACCTTTTTGAGGTCGTCGGTCCACTTAGCTGGGGGGGAGAGTTAGTTAGTCCTAATAGTTTAATAAAATGTGTAAAATCCAAAAAAATTGCTTTTCATTATCATATCCGCCTAAGTACCCACGACTACTGGACACAGGCCTTTACTAACATATATTCCTAGTGCACGCTATTGAATTTTGTGCTGTCCTAATCAAAATCGTCCACCTTTATCAGGGCGTCAATAGAAAATACATTACTCCTTTCTCTAATATTGTTAAATTGTAACTATTTAACATGTTTGGGTTACTTAACCACGCTAGCCATGGGTTTAATATAGAGTTTATTATCAGATGTTCTTTTTCGAGCAGTGGCTCTTAATTTAGTGGACTTTCACGTCACTCATGTGAAGAATGGGGTGTTAACATGTTGTACATTTAATCCGACACCGCGCGTAGGTAGGTACAGGAACGAGAAGTGGTCACGTGGATGGTGTCCTAAGTCCACCAATAAACGTCTTTGACTTTAAATGATGTTTTAATAAGTACGTGATATGATCAAGGAGCACAACACTATTTTATAAATAGGTATTTATCACCTTCAGAATAAGATCTTTTCATTAATAACTCGGTCTCTCATCTGTTTGTACGACCTAAGCTTTGCCCATGGGAAACAATCGTCTTTTTGGATACATTGTCGTCACTGGAAACACACGAGTCAAAACAATGGTATTCACTTGTTTTCCATAAACTTATTTGTACTAAGTATTATTGTTTGGCATAAGCGTTATTTCTAATGAAATTATGGCAAACATTGGTAAACCCAAAACAATAATACGATAGGATATTTACCGTCATACGTCACCAAATGTAGAGACAGACCTCCTCCGGAGTCATAGGGAAATTCGGCCAACTAAAACATTGCTGTTCAGAAGTATTGGTATAGTGTTTGGTTTCCAGGTTTCCTGCTCTTTTCGCAATGATGAAGTATCTGAATTGACTAACCCTTATTCCGGCTTTTACCGTTTAGGTATTGTTATTCTATATTTACACGAAATAAGCATAAATTGAATAGTAGGCGGTAATGTAAGTGAGTTATAAATATTATGCGAGCTCTTTGTGGAATCTGTTGAAGATCACATCGCTCTTACTAGAAACATAATATAGGTAAATATAACGCTATTGTTCTCAATCATTTCGATAACGATTGGTTTCTGTTTTAATCATGCATTAAAATAACTTGGTCACGTTGTATACAATCTAGTCAAATAGGATTAGGATTTTAACAGGTGGTATCTCTAGTAAATATGAGCTCTACATTTTCGACTTCAATAACTTATAAAATGTACAAGCTAGTTTATTTATTTCCATAAACATTTACACACAGTACAGCAGTTATTAATTATACTTTAACTTTTTCTTTTTCCCCTGGCCAGCTTTTGTTATAGTCAACCAAAGTGTCTCGACTCTGTCTGCTGATTAGAACATTATATGCATGGCAGTATCATTAAATGCAAACAATACATAATACATAATATTTATACAAACTCCTTGTGAAGGACCCGGAACGTAAGAAGAAGAAAAATGCCCGGTGATAGCAAGTTCTAACTTTTTTTTTGCGTGATTGTTTTTTAAAAAGTTCTACGGTAAAGTACATTTCCGGTGTACCTTGTCCGCGATGCTTACTTTACGTAAAGCCGTGAATATTATCTTTACGAAATAAAAAGAAGGTAAACTTGAAATGAAACCCTATACCAATCCGTCTGGCCACCGTGGTATTAATAGGCCAAGTTTCCTTCCGTCATGGGAGGAGGCCTGTTCCTGCAGTGGGACATTAATGGACTGTTATGATGAAAGGCTTCTAAGAGATATTTTTGTATATCTTTCGGGTTGCATGTACCTTACAATGTAGCGTGGTGTCATCAGTATAACAAAAACTACCACCAGAAGTCAACTTTAACATCGAAATACAGAGGGGAAAAAACCGGCCAAGTGCGTGTCGGACTCACGCACAAAAGGTTCCGTACCATTGATTTATGAAATTAAAGCCCTTTTGTTATTTGTATGAAAGATACTACTATTTACGATTTACGAGGTATTAAAAGAAACTACTTACTAGATCTCGTTCAAAACAATTTTCGTTGGTAGTTTTTCTAGTAATATACATTACTTATATGTTTTTATTAGATTTTTCATTTTGTTATTTTAGAAGTTAGAGAGGGGGGGGATAGATATGACGAATCTTTAAGGTGCCGGTTTTTGTATTTGGCTACGGAATCCTAAAAAGTAGGTAAGACAGCACGGAGGCTTTTAGGACACCAGATTTTTTTATAAAGGCAACTTCCATGCTAAGTTCATTTACATTCAAACTCATACGCGGACTTCACAAAGGTCTATCTAATGGACGCAAGAAATATTAAAACTCGGGACAACAAATTGTTGACTGCTCGTGCAGGGAGCCGCATTTAATCATAGAAATGTTAAGTAATAATATACCTAGTGTAATATTCTTCACACAAAATCATCGAGTCCAAAACTGGTAGACAACGTTAAAACATACTTGTAAACTTTTGTGTAAATTCATTTAATTTGATTGCCTAGTTGGGTATAAGTGTTTATTATATTTTATACGCACATATTCGTCACCAGATGGTTGGCAAAACTATAATCCGCAGGCTTGTAAAGGTGTCCAATGCCCAATCCGATTAAATGCCTTAACAATATCCAAACTTACCGCCAAAGTTGATAGAGGTACCAGGGAGGTGCACTTTATACATACACTATAGCCCGTTGAGTGCTTAAACGAAACTCGTATTGTCGTCCCGTTCTTTGTTTGAAAATTGGCAGCCCTTCCGGCAAGGGGCAAAGCAGCTAATTTGTTCAAGAGGCGACAACTAAATAAATATTTATGATCAAATAAACTTGATTCGAAAAGAGTCAAACAGCAGAATTATTATATACCGGCCGTTTTATATGTGGTGCTGGCCGAAAAGGTGAACGCATTATGAGGTAATTCTGCAAATAAAAGTGAACAGGCTACGGTGAAATATTGTTGGCTTGTACATATTTTTTGATAATTAATTATCCTGATCACTTGCTCTATTTCTGAAAAGTAGACCAAGAATTCCAGAATTTTAAAAATAAATGACTGCATAATAAAAATATTCATGATATAACTTCTATCTAGTCTTTTATTTCTACAGCTTACCGCTTTATTACAAAAGAAAATACTACTTACTTACTTTGTTTATTACCATTCATTAGAATATTAGTATTGAGAAGTTAAACATAGCGCTAAACGCATATTTCTTATCATTGTGGGCATAGATAAATAAGTTATGGTTTTAAATATAGGCTCTGTGGTTGGGTTGGCATTTTACCGCCAAATTTGACAAATATAATCTTCTGTCCAGTGTCCAACAAAACAGTTTGCCACTTTGGCCAGATTCAGGACTAACTAACTTTTTCCTAGTTCTTTTATAACGTGCACTTTGTAACTCTAGATTGACAACACAAATTGTCTTGAAAATATCTAAAGATTTTGCGTTATTTGCAACGTGTTATAACACCTCTACTGAAAATGTCGTCTGGATTAGAAACTCTAAAATTTACGCGTCTGACTGAGCATGCTTTTCCTCCTGTGAAGGGATCTGAAAAAGCAGCTGGTTTTGACTTGAAAAGGTAAAATTGATCCAAAAACTATTTCATTGCTTACCGAAAGTATAATTGTTATTAATTATTTTTTAATTTTTATAATTTAGCGCATACGACTACGTGGTGCCAGCTCGTGGTAAAGAGCTGGTAAAAACTGACTTGCAGATTGAATTACCTTCTGGTTGTTATGGAAGAGTAGCTCCACGTTCAGGATTAGCTGTTAAGAACTTTATTGATGTTGGAGGTTAGTAATAACTAATATTATTCACATAATCACAATCCATTTTCATGTGCGTAACTGACATATTCAAACGACTTATCCAGCCAGACATGTGCATTGAAATGCAGTTTATATTGTGAGAATTAGCATGTTGTTATCTATGAATTTAATCTATTTGTGTTATATCTATCACAAGATAATAAAACAACAATGTTGATAATCAAATAATAATAATTTCTTGCTTACATCAAGAATATTTACCTAGTTGTTTTTTTTAAAGTGTAATGTAGAGAGGCTTCATTGCCTAATATTGCTGCTACCTATTACTTATCTGAAGTAGCTAGCTATCTGACCTTGAAAACCAAGTGTGTAATGGCTTATAAAATTGCTAAGTTTATAATAACAATTTATTATATTATATCTATTGATGAAATTATTTTCTTGTAGTAAGTATTAACAATGATTTTAGGCTATTACTACTTGATATAAAACCTTTTCATTTACAAACATTGTGACTTCTTGAGCATCAACATTTTAATTTATACTAACTTTTAATACATAGGTATATTATTAGAAATGTAGGTATACAAAGAACTGATTACTATGATAGTAAAATAATTCTAGAATAGGTTCTGTGAAATATTGAATAAAAAGATCTAGTAGTTTTGTTAACCAGTGTTCACAATGCTGTAGTGTAGATAATTTTAAGCAGCAGACCTTCTGCCAATAGCCCACTCTTAATAGGAATCCTATATTGTATTTTAACTTATGTAGCAATTCTTGAACAAGTATATCAAATTAAAGCAATTATGTAGCAATTATCAGATATACTTTGGGATCCATTTTCTATAGACAGTGGTTCTGATGCATGCTAGTAATGTAAACTATCGTACAAATGTATCATTGAACATGATATTAATTCTATTTTTCTTTTCTAGCTGGTGTCATAGATGAAGACTACAGAGGCAATGTTGGAGTTGTGGTATTTAATCATTCTGACACAGACTTTGTTGTAAACAAAGGTGATAGAATTGCACAACTTATTTGTGAAAGAATTTATTATCCTGTTCTTAAAGAAGTGACAAATCTTACTGAAACAGACCGTGGGGAAGGAGGCTTTGGCTCAACAGGCAAATAAGTTCTCAATTTACTTTCAAAAATAACTTTTATTTTAACTTACATTAAACATTGTATTACAAAATACATTAAGGATAAAAACAACCATTGGAACAATGTTTTGTTAGGATATTGTTGAATTAAGCTTTTTAAATTAAGTCATAGTTATTAATTACATGATACACCTAGCTTTGTGATATACTGTAAGTTTCTTTTTAAGATTATTGTCCAAGGGATACATTTTGATTTATATTACCAATGATGTTTTTATTTACTTATTCCTATTACTATCTTCCTGCAAATTTTACCCAGGTTCACTGTTAAAAAATGCTATGGTATTAAGAATAGAAGAGCTGAAAAATAATATCATAAGAATTAAAGATAATAAATTAACTAAAATTTTAGAGGTGTTTATGAGTAGGGGGTTAGTTGCTATTTACTAGAGCTAAACAGAGATTTGTTGTTCTATTTCTATAGCTGTTTCATCCTCATAATGTAGTTGCTTGAAAGATTTTTCTAAATAATTATAGTTACAAGGTCAATTATTTGGAACTATACTTAGTTCACAATATAAGACAGATTCATAACCTCACCCACGGATATTAAATAAATAACAAGTGAGTTACTTATTTTGTATATGCAGTAACTAATTACAACATTAAAAGCGGAATATCAACACTTCTTCAGGAGTTATAAAAAGTGTCAATTAGTTCAGATAATAAGTAAGGGTATAAACAAGCCTCTGTACTAATCTAATTTAAAAACAAATAATAAATGTGTTCTATGGTAAACATATAATATAACAAAACTTATAGGTAGTAGATATGTATGTGAACAACATACTTTATTAATTTTCAACAATAAAAATATATTTTCAGTAGTAAAACTATATAAAAGTTTCTCACAAAGTCTCACAAGTTTCTTAGGAAAATAGAGATATAACAAAATAAAGGAAGATTTATATTAGACTGCGGCATGCTGTACATGTAAACTACATTTATTGAAACATAACTTAGTTTATTATAAAGTGTATTGTGTACATATCATGATTGTTGCATATTATTATGTGCTGACAAAATGAATAGCCAGTTCAGATGCCTCGGACACTCCAGCCTAATATAATTATTTTCTTAACATAGAGAATACAATAAATTGCATTTTAAATTTTATTAAGTACATACTACAAGTGTTCATATTTTCTTGTATTTTAATCTTCAAAATTATCAAGTACACTATCAATATTTACTTTTTCATATGACAATGATGAATGATTTGTTGACACAGGTGTCTTGTTTCTCATCAGGAAAGGTTTCAAGAAAGTTCTTATTTTATTATCATGGCTTACACCAAAATCTATTTCAGCTTTATCAACTTGTTTTTCAAGCAGATCTACATTGCTATAAAGTTTGGTTATAACATTTACCAATGTTGCTATCTTCTTTGAAAGGATTGTAATTTCACTACGGTATTTACTTATATCTTCAGTTACAGCAGAACTGCAGTCACTGTTCTTCAATTTAATCATTTGCAACACACTAGTCAGTTCTTCAAGCCTAGTAAGCATATTATCCACTACATCCTGAACTGTTTGAAAACCATTGAGAACATTTAACTTTAAATAAGCGGAATAGTCGTTTACCATTTCGTCTAACATCTTGAATTATTATAGTGATGGTTCAGATAAATCTTCAAAATCTGGAAATAAATATTCGATAACACTCACAAGTCTATCAAAAATATCTACCACAAGTTTTGATATCTCTCTTATCGAGGACGGACACAAGCTACAAACTTTAACAATTATCTCCATATTAAATGAGTTGATTCACTAGATGATGTGAAATAACTAAGCTGTAAATTATCCATATTGACAAATGTATTGGGAAAGAGGTAAATATTTTGCCTTGAATTATTTCCCACCTCCACAACAGTCAACAGTACCTACTTCTCCGTGCTCAGCAAATTCGCATTCGTTTCGTAGTTCGCAGTTTCGCAGCACAAATGTAGGAAGCCCTTGACATCAATAAACTAACCCATGAATTTAGATAATTTATGGATCAGTAACATCTTTTAAAACTTAGAGCGGAGTAAAAAAATACTTTTCTAATCGCATAAAATGGCGTTTGACGTAGCGGTAAACAAAATCTTCTACTGTCTATTTAAACGGACTTGCTCTAAATGGTAAACATATAAATATGGCGTCGTGTCAACCGTAGACTAAAGAGTACTGATAGCTAGAGATGTATAACTGATGTGAATGAATGAAATCTTCACTTAAAGTTCTTTTAGTACTGAACTGTTTATGGCAATTTTTTTAGCTACATACATTATACAGTGTAGGTATATAATTACGTAATATTCTAATTACGCAATAGGAATGTGGAGTCGTAAATAATACTAAAAGTATTAAACAAATAATATAGGTACCAATATTTACCACTTTTCAAAATTAAATAAAAAATAATTAAATAATAATAAACAAGTATGTAATTATTAATAAAAATAATTAAATAATTTAATAAATGTAATATCCGTTATTTAAATGAATGGAAAAAGTCCCTGTGACACAGGAATTATTCCTAGTGCGGGAGTGGTCTTTATTAAAAGAAGATAGTTTGACGTTATCTGTTTTATTTTTTTCGTTTTTATTACGTCTGACAAAAGATTTTAGTTCAAAATAATAATCACAGAATAGTCATTTTAGAATCATGTAGATTAACAAAATTATAAATTTACTTACTTAAACAACATTATCTAGTACTTAAATAAATAATTTTTATTTTATATTTTTTTTAACTAGGTGATGCCCGAGGCTTCACCCACGTTGTATGAGTAGCTCAAATGTTATTCTACATCCTAACCTAACCCTATATTCCAAATTTCATCAAAATTCATTCAGTCGTTTTTGCCTGAAAGAGTAATAAACTTCCATCTATACATACATCCTCAAAAAATTTCGCATTTATAATATTAGTAGGATATATTTAAACATTATCATTTTATTCGTATGCCAATCGTTCATTCACTTTTGTTACTCATCCCTACGAATCTATGAAATTTCTAGAATCTACAAATGTCAAATAATGAAATTAATTTTTATCTGTGAAATTTGCCGTTAGAAAATAATACATTTATTTAAAATATAAGAAAAATAGTGGTGAAATCAAAGTAATTTACGTGTTTTCTATTGCATAAACGTATAATGCTACTTTCCAGAAATTTTCATCCATATCAAAGTGTGCGATTGATGTAAAAACTAGTGATTTTGTAATGTGTGGTGTTTGTTTACTAAATAAATCAAGTAAGTATGAATACGGTATACTTTGTTTGTTGTTCATTACAACTTCAATGGCTCCATACAGCAGAATGGCTGGTTGTCTGTGGCGGTGGTATAAGAGAGTTAATTCAAAAAATTCTACTTATTTGATTCTATTTAGTATGTACATATAACAAATAATTGCTACATAATAATATATCAAATAATATAACAAATAATATGTCAAATCCTAGTAATTACCGCCCTATTTCAATACTACCAGTGATGTCAAAAGTTTTTGAAAAAATTCTCTATAAACGTCTTGAACATTTTTTGAATGTGAATAAAATCCTTTCAGCAAATCAGTATGGGTTTAGGCCAAAATCTAATACACTCTCTGCTACGATTGACCTTATCACTAAAATAAAACTCAACATAGACCAAAAGAATATAGGACTAGGTGTGTTCATAGACTTAAAAAAAGCCTTCAATACTGTTAGCCATAGCATCCTCTTACAAAAGTTGAGCGACATAGGTGTAACTGGTTCTGCATACAATATTTTTAAATCATTTCTTTCGAATCGTAACCAAATAGTACAGATTGCTCAGCATGCAAGTCAATCTCAGCCTATATCGTGCGGCGTCCCTCAAGGATCAATTTTAGCACCTCTTCTATTCTTAATATATATCAACGACATACATAATTTAGACCTGGAGGGTGCCGTCACGCTGTACGCCGATGATACCAGCCTCTTTTATTTTGGAAACTCGTTGCCAACAATTATATCGAATGCTCAAAAAGATCTGAACTCACTAAGTGAATGGTTCCAATATAATTTGCTCACCATAAACATCTCGAAAACTAATTACATTATATTTAAAGCAAAAAACAAACAAATTTCAGACTATCTACCCCTTAAAATTCACAACCAAAAAATAAATCAAACCCACAGTGATAAATATCTTGGCTTAATTTTAGATAATAAACTTACATGGCAACCTCATATCGACAAAATAAAATCTAAACTTCTTTCTCTCACAGGAACATTGAGGGGTATCACGGGGTGTATACCAGGTAAAGTGCGTTACCAAATATATAATTCTCTCGCGAAGCCTCATATCGACTACTTAATAGAAGTTTGGGGTACAGCCTGTAAAACAAATCTAAACTCACTTCAAAGATCTCAAAATAAATTAATAAAAGTCCTTTTTAATTTTGACTATTTTACTCCTACTGATAAGGTATATAAAGATACAAAGCTACTAAATATTAATCAGACTTATGTATACTCCACTATATTATTGGTTCATAGAATTTTACATAACGATATACATACAGATATAAAGTTCACGGTAAAAAGAGATGTTCAAAGAATGCCCCTAAGAAGTGCGGCTAATTTAGTTGTAAGACCTCCACGTACAAACTATGGTAAAAAAACCATTATGAATGAAGGTGTTCTTTTATATAATAAACTACCTAAAAACATTAAAGAATCAAAATCAATTACTATTTTTAAAAAGCAGTTAAAAAAATATGTAATAGAGACTATTAACTAAAAAATGTTATTTAACTGTCATTAAACTTAAATTATACAGTATTAAAATAAAAAAAAAATCAATTAAAATAAAAAAAAAAAATTCAATAAAACTAAACAAAATATACTTCTATAATTAAATTATCACATCTAGTCGAGCGCACAACTATTTTACATCTTTGTACTTTAATAACCGTCTACGCTCGCAATTGTATTTAGTGTAGGTAGTATTTAAGAATGTGTGGATGATACAAAATGTTTTAACTATAACTACCTCCGTTTTTGTATGCTCTCAAGTTTTTGTATTTTTCTTTATATTTTATGTTCTCATGTTAAGTGAATTGTAATTAAATTCTTAATGAGAATAAATAATTTAAACCGATATGATATCAGATATGGATCAGAGACGTGGTCGCTCATGGTCACCCAGAGGGCAATGGAGAGAGCTATGTTGGGAGTTTCCCTGCGTGATCGAATCCGAAATTATGCATCGCATTATGGTTTAGCCGACTTTTGAGCACACTGTATTTTTAGATCGTGTTTCGCCGACTTTATAAGTTTTCTCTTAAGAGGTAACGGTTTTGTTTTCTATTATTATAAAAGCTTGTTTTAGTAGCGATTTGTCGAAATAGGTACAGTTGAACATTTATACCAATTGCAACAGTTATGCAACTGCCAAGTCTTTATGCTAATGATTATCATGTGCCTAGATGTCCTTTTTGTCCGTTAAATAATTTCTTTTATTTATTCAAAAGAAAACCTATAGGGCCATCTTGTCCACACTCACGCAGTAGGGATCGTGCCCTGTGTGTAGCCTGGGACTTTACAAACATCAACATCAACAAGACACAAAGAACATCCAGAAACAGGACTTTTTTTAAGTCATTTAAAGAATAGTCCTGCGTTTCAGCATGTACGCTTACACAGGCGTAGCATAGCATACCTACACACCTCAACAAAGTCTAGGGATATTTAGTATCTACTCAATTAACTCCAAAATTATTGAAGATAACATACAACATGTTTATATTTTTATAAAGGTAATTTATCAGGCTACAATCCAGAATTAAATAAAAGTATTATTTTCGGGTAAATCATTTTTTATTCAAATAAATAAAAAATTTGGAAATTTAGTCAATCTAACAATGAATTTGTTTCTTAAGCAAAAGTAAAAATAATCGAAAATTAATCTGTTTTTAACTGTTATGTGAGTAATTAGTAGTCAGTACATTCAAAAAACCGTAAATAACGGTCCTGCAACGGTTTTTCATGCTTGGATTAAGTTATCCAGGTCTTGATGCGGTATAATGATACAGGTCCGACTAGGATACAATAAAAGGTGCTCTTCCATCGCAAGTTTATGCAGGAAAATTCATTAAAGCCCTTCTTTTAAACATGTCCTACGCGTATTTTATGGTTTTGAGGTTAGGCGATTGAGTGGTTCAGCATAAAATTGATACGTCGTGCTCCTGCAACCAGCTCGTCATCACTCTCGCTTTATGCGGACGGGTGTTATCGTCCTTGAGCTTAAACATTTGGCCCAATTGTAGTCTACGGGGGTAGATTATTAGTTCTAGCACCTCGTTAAGTTATTTTTCAGCCGTCATGGTGTATCTGATCAAAACGCGCTCTGTTCTTCGACCGACACAAATTCCCGTCCAAATCATAATTGTTCTATCGTGGTATGAATAGTTTTTCTCAGGATGTTGTAGACGGCTATCACAACCAGGAACTCGCCAAGCACGTTCTCTACGTGAATCCGAGTGGAAACCAAACCGGGACTCATGTGTAAACACCACTACAGATAACAGGTCATCTTTGCAGAGCAAATGTTCACGACCTCACTCTAGTCATCGTGCGCGATTTGCTCAACGTATTGCTGGAGTTCAAAGCGGTATGCGAGCATAAAGGTGGGCTTCATGCCAACTTCTTCTGACAGTTTGGTCACCCGCAAGAGGCTCCACCAAAAGCTGGAGCCTCTAAACCAGCTGTATGGTAGTAACTTTTCGCTGTCTTTTCGCGGAAACTTGCAAAAATCGATCATTTCGTTGAGTGGTGATAGACTTTTTGCCGTGGTATCTTTCAGCCACTTCACCAGTAGCACGATAACGTGACCGTAACCTTGATTTAATATTTTGTATTGTTCCAATCTCTTCAGCAATACTCCGCTTAGTACCCGCAGATGGGAGCATGCCTACTGCCCACAACATTTTGTTTCTGATGAAATGGCGCCGCTGCTTGATGCACACAATATCATTTATTCGAAATAAACGTTTAAATTGTTATAAAACTTAAATTTCACACAAAAATGCAGTCGAAACTTACTGTTGGCAAATGAAATTTTCGAACTTGACTACGTTTAGGCCGCGTAAATCTTTTATTTTTTATTTTATTTTTCAAATTCAAATTTAGGATGGTTAAAAAAGGTTATCAAAGTAAGTTTTCATCAAAAGAATTAAAAACAAACCAATTTTTTTTGAGTTTCACAACTTAATACAAAATATCGTGAAAATATCCCTAGACTTTGTTGAGGTGCGTATACGAAAATATTTCGGCGAGTTCGCTCAAACGGTATTTGTGTTGAAGCAAGTAGTCCCTTTTCTTCTCCGAATATCGATCGTTCGAAATTCATAATCCCTAACACGTTTACTATACCTAATCATCACTTTCCATAATGTTCGCGAATATGAAATCGTATAATATACGATTGTCACAAGTATTGTAAGTAAATACGATTAGGTAATATTATTACCTAAACGTATTTAGTTATAATAAATACATGTGTGTCATAAAATGGGGTTCTATTAGATGTCCGAATTTTTCTTGCCAAAAGTCACTTGTCCTAAGATAAAATTAAGAAGTCAGAAACAGTTGGTTAGGTTAGGTTACCATGGTGATCACAAGACGCACAAGCCGAGCGAGCGGAGCGAGCGTGCCCCGGCGAGTCCCAGATACACTTTTTTATGTAAAACTAGAACAGCAAATAAAATTAGGTCATGTTATATTAATTATGGATTTAGGTTTGATAAATGATATTATGAGATATGAAATTTGGACTAGTTATCATTCGAACATAAAATGCTATGACACCTTAGATTGTGGATAAATAAGTAATGATTTAGACGACCTCGGTGGCGCGACGGTAGCGCAAGCGGCTGCCGTGCAAGAGGTTGTGGGTTCGATCCCCGCGCAGGACAATAATTTGTGAGATCCACAAATTATTGTCCTGGTCTGGGTGTTCTTTGTGTTCGTTAATTGATGTTTGTAAAAGGTCCCCGCGACACAGAGCATGATCCCTAGTGCGGGAGTTGTCTTTTAGAAAGAAAAGATGACACAAAATAGAGAACCCATAAACTCATTTAAAATGCTACAGAAAAGTGATATTTGAAATTAAATTACACATTATACCTTACTTTCACATAATACCTTTGTAGTACGATTATTAATTCGAGTCAGTAAAATGACATTAATAATGACATCTTAACTACTTCTTTTTCTTTCGTTTGCCATATAAAAGAAAGAAGAAGAAGTAGATAAGATGTCATTTTACTGACTCGAATTATTAATCGTACTTTAGTTATGATTACTTTTATATCGGTGCAGTTTTTAAATTAAAATTAAATGCTCCCTTCGCTCTATCTTATCTATCATCAATTGGACAACCCTATCAGTTTGATATATGTACGTTGCCGAGATCATGCTTTATTTTATAAAGCACCATAGTAATAAAATTCCTGTTTTAAAGTCGTTGACATATTATTTTTAGTTTTCCATAATATGATTTTCAAATCTCAATCATGACGTTACAAAAATTATTCACATAATTTCTCACGACCAGATGAATATAGTATAATGGGACATTATTAACAATATTTCTTTTGACGCAGATGTAGCCATTCCAGGTATGTATCAGTTCCTTGGACTGCTCATAAAAAAAAAATGAGAATAGAATGAATGAATGAGTCAGTCGTACTCTGATTGTTGTTTGACTTATATTTGACTGACATGGACTTGACTTTCACTTCATTGATGTTCATATTTCTAGTATTTAGTATTTGTGTGAACATAAAATAACTAAAATAATGCTTCCGTCGACGGGATATTTCAAAGGTATTAGTTGTCCATTTTATGATAATGGTCTTTGTGAGAGGCCTTATTGTCATTTCCGTCACGTAAAAAATTATACTCAGAATTCGACAAATGATAATGAAAGCGGAGCTATATTACAAAAACTAGTGTCAGCCGCAGTGCAAAAAGTTCTTCAACAAACGGAAGGATCTGCCACTACGACAGCACCGCAAACGGATGATTCTAATACTATTATTGCAAGTACCGCCAAAGCAACATACAATCCCACCCCAATATCTGAATTAAATAAAATAAACAACCTAGAAACAGAAGATAATGAAGATGTTACTGAACAAAGAAAAAGACATATACCAGTACCATATACACCCAGAAAACCGGCGAGCTTACCTATACAGAAACCTATTGAGACTGAGGGCAAACCTTTTATATATATTCCTCCACCCGTAAAATACACGCCAGGCAGCAATGAAATTATACAATGTGATAAATATACGCCAATAGGCTCTACAGTATCGTCTGAAAAGTACTTGCCTGGGAACGAAGTTGAGTTACCAGAGTATAATCCAAATGATGGTAGTAAAACTAGCTCTAGTAGAAGAAATTATGTACCATCTGATAAAAGTGTAAGCAAAAAGAAAATATTGGAATATAAACCCATCAAAGTGAATAGTAAAAGTGAAACCCCATTAGTTACTTATCAACCAACCCCTAGAGCGCTTGCGCCTTGTTTTTCTAGTGATGAAGACGAACCAAACGTGAAAAAGAGAAAAGTATCTACAGATCTTAATGGGCTGGATGATTTAGGACCAGAATTTGATATTCTAGACCAAATTTTAGATGAAGAAAAGTCTGAACAGGAAAAAGTTAAAAAGGATAGTTTATGTACGGACTCTAAAAGGTCTAGCTCTAAAAGTAATATAAGTAATAACTATGAGAATAAGAAAGAGAAAAATATTACAGACAATGGTCACAAAACAGATCACAAAAGTTCATCAAGGAAAAGGGAGAAGTCTAAACCTAAAAGTTCGGAATCAGATAAAAATAAAGAAGATAAAAAACATAGGTCAGAGCTTAAATCAAAACATAAAAGTTCAAGTAGAGACAAAGACAGAGAAAGAAAAGAAAAACACTCTGACAAAAAGAAACCTTCTAGTTCTAAAAGTTCTGATTCTAGTTCTAAGCTTTCTAAACATAGTTCATCTAAAAATAATGAATCAAAGAAGCATAATTCTAAACACAAATCTAAAACTAAAGACAAGAGTGATCATAAGAAATCGCACAGAAGTAGCAAAGAATCAAAAACTAAATCTAAGATTGAGGAAAACAGTGCTAACAATAATTCTGATAATGATCATATACCTGATGATGAAATAATGGATGAGGAATTAGATTTAGAGTCTGATGAAGAAGCAATAGCTTTAGAATGTAAAAGAATATTTGATGAATATGTACCTATAGAGAAGCCTAAATTAGTAGAAGAGAATGTAAAATCAGACCAAGTTATTGAAGAGGATTGCATCCCTGGAAAGAAAAGAATATCAAGAGCTGCAGATAAGGATATTAAAGTCATACCAAAAGCACCAATCAAGCCTGATTTTAAAATAAATGCTGCACAACAAATGGCAGAACGGCTAGCAAAAGTACGAGAATTTCATACTAGCAAAAATAATAAAATAGCTGTGAATCCAGAACCAACTCCTATACCAAAAAGTAATTTTGCTCCATCCAGTAGCAGTAATACTAAAATACGAATAGCTCATGTGCCATATGCCTCCACATTAATTAGTGCAAAGAAAACAATATCAACTCCAAATCTAGGAAAAACTGAGCCATCCACAAGCACAACTATTACACAAACTGTAAAGAAGGGTGCTCAAAGGGTAGCTCATGTGCCTAATGAAAAGTTTATTGACAGACCTGGTGTCTTGGAACCACTTGGTTCTAAAATTGCTGCTAATATAAGATCAACATATCTTAACATGATGATAGATGAATGTCTAAAATTATATCTTACTGCAACAGATGCTTATGCTAGAGCCCAACACGAAGAACTGAACACTAGTAAAAAGTGTACTACTGTTCAAATATACAAAAATTCTGCAGTATTAACAGTAAGTAGGTTAAGAAAAGAATTACTAGAGTGTAGAGGTGTAAAGAAATCAGCCTCTGATTGTTCAACATTACAGAAAGTACCAGGGCTTACACCTACAACAAACACTTCATGGAGTATAGTTAGCAATAATAGAAAGAGTATAGATACAAAGGAATTTAGAGGTGCTAAATTATATAATAATATTAAGAAGTGGATGTTAACAGAAGAACAATTAAAAGAAAATGGTTTCCCTAGACCTCACGAAAGTGGGCAAAGAGGCAGAGCTATAATTTATGGACAAAACAAGAAGCCACCTCCTAAAGGATTTACTAGAAATTGTTGTAGGTGTAAGAAAGATTATACAGTAGATAAAAAAGGTTTTGCCACTATTAAGGAAGAATGTATTTACCACCCTAATAATAAGTATAGAATCAGAGGTGAGGTAAAGTATCAGTGCTGTAGCCAAGATGGATCATCAGATGGTTGTTGTGTAGCACCAAGTCATGTTTATGAATATGTTGATTTTGATAATTTAAAAGGATTTGTTAGGACTCTACCTCCAGAAACTACAATGGATGACTATGGAATATATTCTTTAGATTGTGAAATGTGTTACACAACACATGGATTAGATTTAACCAGGGTAACTATTATTAATTCAGATTGTAAAGTAGTTTATGAAACTCTGATAAAGCCTTTACATCCTATCATAGACTATAATACTAGATATTCAGGTATAACAGAAGACCAAATGACTGATATTACAACAACTTTGCTAGATGTTCAAGCTACTCTTCTCACCATGTTTAATAGTAAAACTATATTGATAGGTCACAGTTTAGAATCTGATTTTAAAGTTTTAAAATTAATTCATGACACTGTAGTTGATACAAGTGTTTTGTTCCCACATAAAATGGGACCACCATACAAAAGAGCGCTTAGAAATTTGTCCTCAGAATATTTAAAAAAGATTATCCAGAACTCTGTTGATGGGCATGACAGCGCAGAAGATGCCACTGTTTGTATGGAATTATTACATTATAAATTAAAAGAGGAACTTAAAATAAGATAAGAGTTTATTTAAAAGTTATTTATTTAAAGGGACTTATTTTGCCAAGTATTTTGAAAAAGGTAATTTTATGACTGCATGCATGTATTGATGGAAGTTTTGTGTACTTACAAATCTTTTATGTGTATGAAGTTAAGTATTGTTTCAATTGTGTTATTGCAATAAATGTATAGTATATTATTAAGATATACTTTTGTAAGAACTCTTATAAACAATTTTTTTTATATTTATTACTTTGTTTTATTATACAACATTCTGTTAGGGCTTTTACATGGAAACAAATGAAAAGACAATTTTAAAACCGAAAATAATATTTTACTAGAAGACCATACTTAAATGTCCTTGAAACACAAGACATTTCAAACATTCAGCTTTATTAGAAAATGAGAAAACTGCTACACATTTCAAAAATATTCATTCATTGGGACACTTAGAATAAGTATATACGATTGAGACTACCTAATTTTGTGCAGCAGAATTATGACCTTAGATTAGTATAAAACCTTAGAGTCAATAGATAATAATTTTGAGTATTAAATTGAATCTTGTACTATTTCTAGCAAACATAGTCGATAAAAGCCAAAAACAGACAATAGGGGTTTTTAATTATCAAAATAATTCAGCAATTAATAAAAACATCTATCCTTTAATTCATTGGTATTAAAATATATTCCAAAAGTACATAATATCTAGGCACAATGTAACAACGAAATTGAAAACAATATTGCATGTATTTATTACAAAATTGTTGTCAGTCATACCTAGGATATTGCATTGCAGTTATTGTACAATCAGACAATTACATGGCTAAAAATTTATAATCAAAGTTCTTGCTAGCCTTTTACATTGATCAAATTCACACTGTTATAGCTAAAATGTTACAATTACACAGAAGTCTTTACAATAGCTCACTATACCAGTTACACATGAATAAATATAATTAACAGATAAACTATGAAAGTAATTAGTTCGCAAAATAAAATGAATAGTCTTAACTAAATGAGACTAAAGCTGAGACTACACTTACAGTTACTGGTATGTTATAATGTTAAATATTGTCAAAGATACATAATTAAATTTTACAAATATATATTATATTACCTGTTGACTCAAAATTTTGCTTTCTTATTTGTATTCATAATATTAGTTTACCAAAACCCATCCTTATATTAACCTGCTTAACTTTCACAGCAAGTATTAGCTTGGTGTTGGTCGTACATAATTATAATTTATATGATTGTCCCAATGAAATGTACATGAGGATATTGGCCGGGTTACTTGGCTGTGCAGATAATGTGAACACTGCTTTATTGAGATAATGTCAGTCCCCTGCTAGTCAATAAATGATTGTTCTACACATGCTTTAACACGTTTTTCGTATTCTCGTCGATTTTCTTTATAAAGCTGCGCTGCCATCGAGTTCGCGGGCGAATTGGGATTGGGGTCACTTAGTAAAGACTGAAACCAAGAAAAAAGGTTCTGTATAAAGCAATGTAAAATAAAAATTATAGTATCTCATAATTCAAGTTGAATTAAAATAAATAAAAAGTATTAGCAAATTCATAAATCTGCTTAGCTAGAAAACTAACACTGTGGCTAAATGACCCAAAATATTAAATGAACTCTCATACATTATAAAAATGCAATGATGCTCAATAATAATGAGCTAATAAAAGTATCTCATTCTAGACCATGCTTAGTTTAGTGTACAGAATCATAACATTTTTAAAGAGTAATAATCCTAATTTAAAGGCTATAAATAGAAAGTAAATTGGGACACAGTCTGTGTTCTAATTTACTTTGTGTTAAGCCCTGAGCTAACCAACAAATATTTCTATAAAATTACCATGCTTCAGCATTTTGTAGAAAAGGGTGAATTCTCAATGATTTATTCAACAATATGGATTAAGAGTAATACAAAATATACAATAAACATTATATCCAAGGATTTTCATTATTATGAAGTATATTGAAACTTCCTAGTTTTTTCTACAATATTACAGATTTCAAACTGCCATTGTATAGACCATCCAGTATTTATGGACATATTGCTTTGTCCAAATATTATGTTGTTACATTTTAATGCTTCCTGATTTAAAAGTTGTACAGATGAGTAAAAGCCATTTACAGTTGAGGCTTGACTTGTGCTACTCTGTTTTGGGGACCTTGCTAATCTATTTGATTTTATAGAGGTATAAAACTAAGCAGCTTATAATTATTAATACTTTTTGCCAGATAATAGGTGGTGGTAGGTAATTTTACATGGTCAAAACTATAAATTACAATTTGACAATATTTACCTGTATAGATGTTAAAATAGCTGAGACATCATATGTAGGGCTCCATCTATTCTGCAGAATGTCTAAGCAAATTCCACCATCAGCATAAACATTTGGATGAAACATTTTAGATACAAATCGAACTGTAGGAGGTTTGTTTGGATACTCTTCTGTGAATTCTATTGTAAGTTTGAATGTACCATCTTCAAAAGGTGTGTCATGAGGTCCAAATATCACAGCATTCCAGATCATGATATTGTTGTCAGTAGGAGCACCAGAAACCCCAGTAGGTGGGTCCTCTTGTAAGCTGTGGAAGGTAGAGAAATTATAAATTATTGTGTTCAAGCTGATAAGTAAACTCATGTTATTGAGAGGAATTTTTAGTTATGAAACATAAAAAAAAAACATCAGAGAAGACCAAAGAAGACCATTTTATAAAAGAAGACCAACAGAACCACAGGGGTCTCATCCCTACAGTATTTTTAGGAGATGGTATGATGATTGTTTTATAAGCTTAGCTTATTATTTATTTGGAATAACTATTACCTTATTTACCCTTATGCCATAATTCTATGATTATATTTATGACCTATTGTTTATGTACAAAATATAATATACTATGCATTCTTATTATGTCAATAAAAAAAAAAATTGCAAAAAAAATTCTAGAAAAATTATTGTCCGAAATAAATAGTACTGTGACCTCAGTAGCAGTACAAACAACGTATTATGAGAATCGAGAATGACGTAGCTATGTCTATTAAGGTGTTGTGAGCATTCTACTTTTCAAATTTAATACAAAGGGCTTCCGTATTCATGCATCTCTACATGTTACATTTAGATGTTCAAAATAAAGAACAAAATAGAAATCGATTAAAATGTCTGTGATGTAATTTGATGAATCAGCACTCCACTTTTAAACAAAGAAAATCCAATTGGAAACATTTTTATTCGGAGTCATAATTCATTTTTGCCAAAAGTCATGGCACCCGTTTCACAAAATCTAAGAAATATACTTTACAAACCGTTTGAAATCTCTCATCAGGCGTCTTCTTGCAGGAGTTGACATTTTGGTCTCACGCACTTACGCCACTAATTTTATTTACAGCTTGTATTAGATCTACTTTTATTACAAAAACTTTTCATATAACAAAATCTTTTATTATCTAAATAAGTTTATCTTGTACACAAAAGATCCCGTTTATGTCGTTGTGTAGAAAATTTGTCGTCACGGCCAGCTCGATGGTTGTCAGATGACCATGAAATTAGCAATTTAAAACCCTGCAAGTGGTCATTAAAGAAATGTCAGCCATTGCTTTCGGAGCAACTTCACGCCACTGATATTCTCGTACAAAAGTGTCATTGTTAGGTTAAGTATTCACTATGGATCACAATTTTTGTGTTTTTTTAAATTACCAACCATAAAAAAATTAAGACTGTCAAAATCTAATAACTTGTTAACGTCAAAAGTCAAAACAGAACGTCACATTTAATTATGTCAGAGGATGATAATAATTATGTTGATTGTTGTTGCATTTCTAATTAATTGAATTTATTATACTTATCAAGAAAAAACCCTAACACTTATTTATTTAGTATTAGTTTCTGTAAACCGATTTATTAATACTTATGTATTGTTCCGTATTCCATTAATATGAATGATCAAGGTTCTAAGAAGATATTATTTAATAAGTCTACAGTAAGTATTTAATTTATGTGTTTATGATATAATCAGAATGATAAATTAGCCGATATTTGTGCCTAAGTTGCAACTACTTATAACTTTTTCCTTTTTCTAGTTATTTAATGGTGATAAGATAAGAAGAAAAAGTAATAATTTAGAATCTGTTCATAATTTCTTGTATTGTTTTGTGTATGGTGTAACCAAACATTCATATACCAAGGCTAAACATGTTTTTCTTTATTGCAATGTAATAGACACCTTAGGTCACTTTGCCAGCCAGGGGATCAACAACATTTAATTTGTTTTGTGCAAACACTCCTTAATTATTCTGATGTTATTCTATGCTTATTAAAAGCACATAACTATCTAATGTATTTTTCTAAAACTGCTAAACCGTTGCTTGAAATGCTGTTCATGCATGTCAAAGTTTTATTTATTTGATGTCTTGGTTAGGGTTTCGCAAAAAGGGTCCCGGAAGTTGGGACTTAGAAAAACTTTTGTGACACTTTGATCTATTTCTTTAACTTCAGAGAAGGATTATTTTGTTCTATGATGTAAAACACAAAATACATTTTCAGCTATTTAGTCTAAAAGCAGAACTACTACGGAAGCAAGAGGAAGTAAATGAGAAGAAGCAGCTCTCTAAACATAAAATAGAAAACTTTAAACCTCCACCTGCTAAAGTACAAGATAATGAAAAGAATTCAAATAAAGAATATAAAAAAAGTTTTAAAGACAGTTTAAAAGCAGTTGACACTGAGGAATTGGAAGCTTGTAGGAAATCTAAGTAAGTAATATAACTTGATGTGTGGTTATATAGTTTAGTTCTGCCACTCCTAAAGACTATTAAAACAATCTAAGAGGGAAGGAAAGAAACTATTTTTTTTTGCGGCAGCCTCATGGCAAGATTTGTATGAAAAACCGTATGGCACGAAACAGCTAAATTGAAAGAGCCCTAAGACTCAGATGATAACATGATATCCATATAAACCCATTTTTTTTCTGTCTTATTTACATTCTTCTTATTAGCAATGAACATTCATTATCTTTGCATGGTGTAATCATCTATCTATCTAGTCTTCTCCTAAGTAAACTAATCTTATTATGGTAATGATTACAGATTAGCATTAGAGAAAAAAGCAGAACTCTATGAACATTTAGCGGATCAGGCTGGTAGTTCTGAGTTAGCGGGTAGATTCCTTGTTGACTTTAATACTAAAAAGAAACAGGAAGTACCAAAGGAAGAGGAAGAAATATTACCAATAAAAGATATTGTAATTGACAATGAAGCTACCGATATTAAGAATGATGATGAGTGGTAAGAAATTACTTTTGTTCAGAGATAGGCATCAAAATACTAATAATATAAGTCTCTCTCTCTCTTCCCAGCTATGTATCCCACATGGTGGTGGGGTCAGCTTTCCTTTTGTGGGAAGTCCGTTGCTACGACGGTATCCGGTAGTGGTAGTGGGCCGGTGTGAAACCACTGCTTACTGATTTAAGATACTTTAATATGTTCATACCCGACAAAGTCGATCATGTTTAAGGACATTAAAAATATGATGACTAATGTTGTTGCAATTCCTTATATTTCTCCTCCACTTCGCTCTATCCTCGACATCCTCGTCAGTTACTTCGTATTCCCTGTCCTTTAGCACTACATCCCTCCACCTAGTCTTAGGTCGTCCTCTCGGTCTTCTTCTTTTACTAATAATATAAGGCTAAGAAGTATAAAGGAAAGTACACAAATATTACCTCTGACAAAATAAAACAAAGAAAAATTAATATAAAAATGTACAATGATCCACTTGACCATCTTGGTTTAAGAGCGGCTGCACACTAGCATTTGTCCACCATACGCGGTCGATAAGCGTTTTCGCGGCACAGTTAAGATTAAATGAATACGCTGCAGTGGCGCGCCACGCACCTGCGTGCATTAGTATTCAATTGCCTACAAAAAAAAATGCCTCAACAACAGGACGTCTGTGCTGGGCATACTTTTATCAAACGCCTATGCCAGACAAAAGGTAGGGTGAAGCCGCTCTTAGAACCCAAGTTTCTCTTTGATACTGGAAGGCTACTCCCTCCAGTGAGAGTCTCACTGGAGGGAGTGCCTTCCAGAGACATAATAGTCTTCATATTTTTTTTTTAAATCCGATATATTTTTCAGGACTGAATTCACGGATTGCCTTGGACGTTCTAGAAAATGTCATAAATCTGACATTGACATGTTTATGAAAAGGGATAGTCAACTCATGAGAGTGATAAATAAATCAACTACTTCTGATGTGGATAAGCCTGAAGTAAGTGTAACACTGTTTTTATTTTTAATTTTCGAATACTAACTTGAACTTGTCAAAAGATGGTTTGTAATAGTTTAATGCATTAAGCGGGTATGGAACCCGCAAGAGCATAGTTTAATGAAAGGCTTATGTCAAATTTTCCGTATTTCATTTTCGTAGGGATCTGCGAATGTTTTGTAAGTATATCTATGGTATAAGGGAGATGACACTACGTATTCTTCGCCGGCTTATAAGAGTGCCAGCTTATATTATACACTTTGTAGTTACGCCGTCACTTCCTATTAATATCGTATGCCAACTAAGGATTTTAAATGAGGGCTTGTCATTAGTTATTTATTATATTATTTTGAACGTTGTATTTGTGTATCACAGGAAACCAGTGAACCAGCTAAAGAAAAGCCATTGTTGGTTCAAAAAACCAATGATTACTTGCAGTCATTAAGAGATAAATGGGAACAAAAAGAACAAGAATTATTGGCTAAGGACAAAGACATACATTACCAAGATATCCTCTTTGATGGTTTGTATTATTTTTTGAATGTTTTAGTCGCATTAACTATACATATAGTATATCTATCCAATACAATTTTATTCGGTATGTAAAGTAAAAGTTTACCTATGTCGAATCCAAAACCATTTAGAGATTTTAGATCGATAAGTAATAAAATCATATTTTTAGCGCAAAAAAAAGCAAGATTGTGTTTATTTTTACAATTATTACATAAATTACTTTGTTTTTCATTTGACGTCTAAATGACATCATGTCGCCCGGCTCAACAGAAGTTTGTTTCTGCTTTCATTGCTCAATAACTAAAACAACTAATTTGAGCATTTTTGCCCTCCCACCTATAGCCCATCTACAGTAAACAGCCAAAGTAAGCAATTCGACCGCATCTATGACGTCATACATGCGGTCGAATTGCTTACTTTGGCTTTTTACTACAAATAAACTATAAGTAGGAAAGCAAAATTACTCAAATTAGTTGTTTATAATTAATAAACCTTTAAAATAAAAATATAAAAAAAATACCAAAAAAAATCTTTACATACCGAATTCCGTATGGTTAGATTAACGTTTGGTAAAGTCTTCGCAATATAGGACATAAACTTCAGTGCATTTTTACATTTGTTTACGTTAAAAAGAAAACTGTTTGGTACAGGGTTTTACTTCAAATTTTCCTTCCTACAGATAATATATGCGACGCATTTCTTTAGTCGGGTTTTACGAAACTCATGGGGTATTGACATCGTAGATACTCGTCTACACGGAGAATAGTGTTTGCAAATTAACATCATCGTATCAGCCGTCCACTGGTGGACATAGGTTAATGCAATTAACATAATAATACATATTATGATATTTAACCATATCATTACAGAGGCTCGCATCCATGGCGTCGGCTATTACTCCTTCAGTACGGATGAAACAGAACGTCGTAAGCAAATGGATGACCTTATCAAACGTCGCGATGAAACGTTAAAGGCACAACAGCAAGCTGAGGAAGTTAGGAAGAAGCGTGATGAAATGATGGCGGCTAGAGTCGCAGCGGCAAGGGCTAGGCAAAGGGCACGGGCTGGCTTACCCCCTGAAGAACCTAAAGGTAAGAATGATCTCTTGTTTAAATTTAAAATAAATTGGTTTTTGAAGGGTCGGCTACGCGCGTGTGAGTCTGCTGGTGTTGTAATTGTTCATAGACTCCGCTATCCACTGAACATTAGTTTGCCACCAACATGGTATAAAAAAACTACAGTACGCTCACTCTTAAGTTGACCGACTTGAAGTTGTTGCAAATGGATGCGCAGATGTCATTTTCGGAATTAATTGGCGGGTAGCGGGTGTTTTCTAAGTAACACAACTAAAAGCCTTGTTCTGCGAAGATATTACCTATCTAAAACTGATCCAAATTCAAATACATATATCATCTTATGTATATGTTTGTATTTCTTTCAGAAAACGAGAAGGATTTCACTACGTGCCTCATGGAGTTCTTAACACAACAGAAGAACGAAGCTGATGCTAAAGCAAACGAAGAAGAAAGAAAATTAAAAGAGGAACAAGAAGCAGAAAGACAGAAGTTACGTGAAGCATACGTACGTGAATGGGATATAGGTAAAGATGGCGTCGAAGGTACAGTCAAGAAATTCAGAGAAATGAGTCAAGAAGAATATGTAGAACTACAGAGAAGTAAAAGAATCAAAGAATTCGCTCCACCACAGACTTCTACTTCGGACAATGATAACATATTTGATCTTCAAGGAAGGATGACCAATCCTGATCGTAATCTTATTAGAAACAATAAGAACAGAAAAGATAGAGATGAAGATATTGATTCAAACGAAGTACCGACAGAAACAGTCCAAAAAACTTGGGCAGATGTAAGACCTAGAGTCGAAACACCACCGCCTCCAGACATTGGAGATCTAACTGAGATATCACAAAAAGGTCTTTATTTCACATCAAATAAAAAAGGGAAAAATGTTAAATATAAGAATTTTGTTAATGCTCAAGAAACAACTCCTATAGTTAACGAATTAGATACTGATACCACAGAATTAGAAAGAAGCGATGATATAAGAAATGAAGGAAGTGCTACAGAAATAGCACCTCCACCAACTTATGATTATTATGGTCCTGAACCAAAGAAAAAGAAATTTGAGAAGCCATTTGTTTCTGATATTAGAGAAGCTTATGCACAAGGTGCTAAGAGTTTAGAATCTAAGTCAAGCAATCGTAAGCTACCTCAACATTATGATTTTACATTCGATTAAGAAATATAAATGTCGATGGATGAAGAGGAAGAGAAAGGCCGAAGAAAAGATGGATGGACGAAGAGAGAATATAAAATAAAAGGGAGTGAATGATTACAATATGACGGCTGATGAAAGAGTATGTAATTTAAAAACCATTTGCGACTGGACCCCAAGTAAATAGGATAAGGGTAGGTAAAGAAGTTTCGATTTAGAGATGATTAAAACAAATTAAATTTTCCGAGTGTATTTTTATTTCTGTGTCAGTGCGTTTTTTATTTCTAATAGAATTGCAGAAAATATTTACACTTGTAACTATACTAATATCACATGAAATGAGCACTACAAATATTTAAGTTCTAACAATTAAAGCTTGACCTATAGAGACCAACAATATGACAGATCTTGAAAATAAATACGAAGTTAATTTAAATAAATGAGATTAAAAATAAATTGTGTCTTAGTATTGAAGAATAACACCTATAACTAGAGTTAGAATATTTGTGTTAATTGCCACAGCGGTATTGTTTCGTGCCATACTTGCAGGAGTTGCCATGTCTTTACGAGTATTCATAGTAGTTGCTGTGCCAGTAGTCATTGTTTCCGTAGATTTAGTAGTAGGCGGGTCATTATGTTGAAGTGCTTCTGCGGCTGGTAAATTTTCCTTAGGTTTCGTCTTAGCTTTCTCTGTAACAGCCTCAGTAGGTTTCATAATTTCAGTTGTAACTACTGTCGTAACTTGCATTTCAACTGTTGCGGGTTTCATTTCTGTGATAGTTGTCATTACATTAGGCATATTAGCATTATCTGCTTTGGGTAATTCACTACTCATTACAACTATATCGGTTTTGAGATCGCCGCTCTCTACGTTTAGACTTGGTATGTCTATTTGTATATTAGGCTCTGATGTCTGAGAGTTAGCTGTTCCTTCAGTAGCAACCGTTACTGAATTTTCATTACTAACTTCTTTGGCAGTTTGTAAAGTTTCAGACGCTGTTTCTGCTATTGCATTAGTTTCTGTTCCCTCAACACTTGCTTCTTGCATTGTGTTGCCTTCGTTTTCAGGCTTAGGAGCTTCGTCGGTGGATATAGCGGCAATATTCGTTTCATTTTTAACGTCAGTCGTGTTATCAATTTTATTTTTTATCGTCATCATACCTATGAAACCTGCATTAGAACTAAGTATTCTTTTTTGCCGCTTCTTCATTGTAAGTTTGTCTACGTTATTCTTAAGTATCGCATCAAAAGCTTCGTTTTCACGTTTGGTGTTTGCCCCGTTACAGAGTTCTCCTTTACATGGGCAAACGATCCTCCAAGTCTTGGTCGTGTTGCAATAAAGGGAGTAACATTCATCTTGGTAAACTTTGACGCAATATCTGGACTCGATGTATGCTGTAAATAAAGAATAAAATGAATTATTTATAAATTTAATAAATTAATTTTATTGGATATCGTCATATTTAAAATATTCTGATTTATTTGTAGTGAAGTTATAGGGGTATCGGACTTAACTATATATTTTAGCCAATAGGGGTGGCTGTACCTCTAACCACTAATGGTTCAAGCAGCAATCTAAATTGCTGCTTGGTTTTCTAATCATCATCATGGCTGGACATAGGCCTCCTCCAAATATTGCCACCTTGTGCGGTCCTGTACCTCCCTTACCCATCGGTTTCACGCCCTCCTTTCTAGGTCGTCGGTCCACTGTGTTAGGGGTTCCCCTACCCTACGTTTTCGGGTACGCCGTCGCTATTTTAGAACCTTTCTGTCCAAACGGCTGTCGGTTCTTTACGCAATGTGCCCTGCCTAACGTCACTTTAACCTCTCTCCTCGTTTCTGATAGGGAAACTCCCAACATAGCTCTCCAATATATCGCGAGTGACAATAAGCCTTTTGAGAAGGCCCATAGTCAGCGACCACGTTTCAGTTCTGTAGGTCACTGGCAACACACTTTAATCGAAGACCTTTGTCTTCAGACACTGCGGCAATGTGGGCAAGAAGATACGTTTTAGCTTCCCGAACGCTGCCCATCCAAGTTGGATCTTGGTCTTGTCCATGTTCATTTTAAGACCCACTTGTTGAGAGACTACTGAGGCCATCGAGCATTGTGTTGAGGTCCTCCATGGTCTCAGCCATGACCACGATATCGTCAGCAAATCGAAGGTGAGTGATATACTTGCCATTTATGTTAATGCCGAGTCCGTCCAAATCCAAAAGCCTACAAGAATCTTCCAGTGCAGCGGTAAACAGTTTCGGGGATAAGACATCACGCTGTCTTACTTCTCGCTGCAACTGGATGAGGTCATAATTTACCCTGGAGACGAACCGACATGGTGGCGTATTCGTATAAGCACTGCAGCACTTTGATATACCGATAGTCAATTTGGCACCGTTGGAGACACTAACACTGCCCAAGTCTCGATCGAATCGAAGGCTTTCTCATAGTCCAGAAACGCCAAGCATAAAGGCCGGTTATACTCATTGTACTTTTGTATAACTTGCCGCAGCGTATGAATGTGGTCTATGGTATTAAATACTTTTCGGAAACCGGCTTGTTCTGGAGGCTGGAAGTCGTCCAGTCTGCGTTCGAGACGATTCGTGATGACTCTCGAGAACAAATTGTAGACGTGACTCAGAAGAGTGATAAGTCTGTAATTCTGAAGGAGCGTTCTATCGCCCTTTTTGAAGAACAGTACAACCACACCTCTGTGCCATGCCTGCTGTCGCGTTTTTCCTTCGAGTAAGACATTATTAAATAGATTTCGAAGAGACTTGAGAACGGGTTTCCACCGGCCTTCAGCAGCTCGTTTAAGATTCCGTCACCCCCCGGCGCCTTGTTGTTCTTTAGTTGTTTGAGAGCATTACTAATCTCACACAGACAACCGTCCGGAATTTCGTTGCGGTATGGTGTCGCGTTAATCTACGGCTCTGACTTCTCCCATTGTAATACATAATCATGTGTAATATTGTCGGGCAGTGGGCCACTAAATGGTGTTCCACTGCCCGACAACCACAATTCAAGTTAATTTGCTGGCCAGCGTTGTATGTAGACCAACTTTCCTTCTATTAAAGAAAAGACTTGTCTCTAAAATATGGTACTGTAAGTATTGCTATAATATTTATTATTCAATCCCAAATATTGATAACTTTTTATTCATCAAATTTTAATTACGTGTGTTAAACCTACACACGTAACACGTATTATAAAACCTTGATACTAAAAATAAATATTTCTTTGAAGGATCATTTATTTTGGTGCCCTTATGTAGGCAGGAATTTGCGACTAAAATTAATTAGCAAATATGCTTGGATAACTTTATTAAAAAGGCTGAAATTAGATTTATAAATAGCTAGTATGACATTACTGTTAGGTTAGGTTAGTAGATTTAGTAATGATGCCTCCCTTCATAACCATGACAAATAGATGGTTGTGGGTAGTTAGGGGTACGCTGGTTTTAGTCGGGACACCGTATTATCGGGACCCCTACACTCCTCCTGACGACGAGTGGTTGGGCCGCAAAGCATGGTTTCTCACCCAATAAGATAAAAAAACCACCACGGACTATAGTCGGTAGATCGGTTTCTATAGAAACTCCGATACACCTGCCCTGTGGAAAGGCTATAAAAAAGCTATCCTACGTTTAAAAAAAGGGTCTAGGTATTTCATAAAAAGAAATACCTACCCAGCGAACTGAATGTTCAAAGGAGCGTTTATTATCTCCTCTGTGTCACAACGTTCAATATTGAATGCAAAAGCTCCAGGTACAGGTAAAGCTAACTAAGCTTCAGTATGATTGGTACGACTCACTAGCGGCCAGTTTACTAGATTAAACTGCTGACATTGCAGATATCAATTTAAATGAGATTAGGACTGAAATAGTGAAATCAAAATCATGGGATGTTTGATTTACAGCGTTGATATCCACCCAATATAATGGTTTTTGAGTGTGAAAGTTGATGGTTCGATTTTTATTATATCGAACACGGTGTCGCTATACTTAAGCAGTGCGATGTAACGTTAGTGCGGAAAATCGTAGCTTGATTGCTCGATAGTTCGGTAATTTCTTAGTTCGATAGTTTAACGGTTCGAAACGCCTAATGTTTCGTGACATATAATTAATAACCTTCTTTTGCATGAAGGTTAAGTAAATACATTGCTCTTATTAAAAAAATGACATGTATTTGGGCTAAGCAGCCGTCTTAGTTAGTAAAGTCCTTAACGTCCATAAATCAAAAAAAGGTCATTATATAGGTACTTACCCACTATCGAACTAATAAATTATTACCGAACTATCGAGCAATCGCTATAAGATTTTTCGCACTAACGTTACATCGCACTAATAAAGCATCGCAAAACCGTGTGCGATATAATAAAAATCGAACTATCAACTTTTGGACTATAATAGGGAACCCAAGGGAATTAATATGATGATAACGTGATAAATACTTACGCGGAGAAGTAGCCACGATGGCGCAGTATGGAAAATCTTTGTCACATACTGTTATTTTACTCTTGTCTCCGTTACAAGACGACGTACGTTGGACCCGATGTACTTGTTCTGCTAATGGGCCACACCAGTAACAGCGGTGACCTTCTACTTGCTCATTACTTTGATCTGCATATACTGCTACTGAAATTTGAAAAATAATTTAATACTTTAGCATCTCTTTCTGGTGGTGGGAAGTCGGCAGATCTCCTTACATGGTGGACCCACGATCTGGTGAGGCTTTTGGGCAAGCAATAGACGACATAGGAAGAGGGCAGAGGAAGATAGATACTTTTGAGAGAGCCCTATGTCCAGTTGGAGACCTCTTTTGACTGAGATGATGATAATATAAATACCTAAATATAATTTTTATTTACTGTAAGTAGGTAGGGTCGACTGTCTCACAATGAACCATGCAGCTACACTTAACCAGCGCTATATTTCCAAAATTCGACGTGGCCAGATCGTGTTAATTTGTGCAAAAGATAGGTACAGACGTGTCTCTTCCGCTCAGTAGTTAGCGAGCAGATCGCGCGAGAGGTGTATGTGTGCGAACCTTTTTTTTAAAAACTGTCACAAAAGTAAGTTTTAAATAAATTTTACTATCTTTTTTAGCATTTTTCCTTTAAGAAATATCGACTATTTTATTTCTACACCGAATTATATAGTTATTTAGCTTATCTATGCACTGTAATTTATTTTATAATTATATTTCTTTCAGTTTAAATTTTTAAGGTTAGTTATAAAAAGGTGCTATGTCTCACATTGAACCATGTTGAGGTGGTACTCAATGAATCACGGATTGTGTACCCCAAGAATTGCCTTGGCGTACACATTAAACAAAACGTGGTTCATTTTGCTAGTGTTGTTAGATAATGTATTGAAACTTTCAAACTACATGATATTCTTTTACCTAGCTGTTCATATTATCATTATTAATATTACTTTATTTACTTCCTTTGGTCAATATTTCTATCTGTTACAGAATGGCACGGAATAAAGTAAGTCAGAATAGGGAAGTCAGGGTGGGGAGACCCCTTACACGATGGACCGACGACCTGGTTAGGACGGCGGGAAGCCGATGGAAGAGGGAGGCATAAGACCGCGCAGGGTGGAAACGTTTGGAGGAGGCCTATGTCCAGCAGAATAATAGTCTATAGGCTGATATTTATGATGATGATGAAATTAAGTCAAAGAAAAAAGGGGGCCACACTGCTTCCAATATGGTAAGAGCTTTCAAATTAAATAGAGAAGGTGTAATCATCAGAAAAGCTGCATTATATCCTACTTTGCGCCGCTATGTAGCACAGTATTTACACACACGTAAAGATGATCTTGCTAACAAGAAGTATATACTAAATTATGATTTAAAGACTACTCTATTACAAGTAAAGACTAATTACATAAGAAATGGACGTTTTACTTTTACCTTAATTAATTATTGATAACATTTCTTTTTCAAAATTAAGTGGTTCAATGTTAAAATTAACCCGGTTCAATGTGCACACCCTAGAGTACACATTGATCCAAATATTTATTTTTATATTTATGTTTTTATTTTTAAAAGTATAAATAATATTGAAAATTTGTCAATGCTCTTTTAAAGCTAGATAAATTACCTATCTTTGTACAAAATTTGAATCATTTCGAAGCTTAAACGAGAGAGTTATGCGCCTTCAAATTTTACATGGTTCATTGTTGGACAACTTACCCTATGTATTATTTTAACAGTTCTGAATCACCATCTTTAAAAAAAAAATTAGATCAAAAGATAAAACTCTGCTTAATTTGGGAATAGATGACGTTGAGTAAATGTGTTATGGGTACTACTTCAGGTATGTATCATTTTCACCATTCTGTATCAGCAACATGAAAACCTTTTATTTTGTTATTTTTGTAACTGTTGAATTTACGCATAGATTTGGTTAAACTGTTTATTTCACGTAAAAAGTGTATACTAGTTTATAGTCCACTGATAAACCAGTTCACATGTGAACAACATTTCATCTTTAATACGTTACTCGAAATTCTACTTTATTTCTATAACATACAGTTCAAATTTCAGTGTTAAATATAAGGGTAGACAATTTTTAGCGGTAGATATTTCGTAACTAGACGAAGAGTGTGTTCATACCTACTTTACGTTGCGGTTTCCGGATATTCCGTTTATTAGAGAACTTTTCTTTCCTAGAACCTCATATTTAGTGAAAAGGTACTTATAACTTTGTCTGTTGGAGCTTGTCCTACACAATTTACCTTCTATATTTTAGATAATTTATTTTTATTAATCAAATAGAGAAGAGATAAATAAGAGGAGGCTCTTTTACTTATTAAAAAATCAAAGAGCTCGTTTTACCGAGTCGCCTGTCAAGCTTGGATTTTAATCCTGTGATGCCGACTCTATTCACCCATATTGAATAATGGGTAGCAATAAAACGAGTGACTGTAAATTACAATTTTAAGTGTGAAAATTAATTAATTTGGCTCATATAATTACTAAGTGAGCGACTGACTGTAAGTGATGAGAAATCAACAGAACAGTATCTAACAAATATTAATTTGAGTTACTTAAAATACAAAATGAGCAGCTTCATAATATTTGAGCGTCTTAATATTTGTTTAAGTGTCAACGTTACGTCCTGCATTTTTTTCAATATTTGGCAAATGTATTTTTTATATTGAGCGGCATTTTATCTTAAATGAAATGTTACGAATACGAAAACGGCGAGTGCAAGAAACATTTTTTTTATGTAAAACTAGAATGTAGTAGGTATTACTATATTCTAGCACTCGCCGACCGCTGCCGCGGCACGCTCGCTTCGCTCGCTCGGCTCGTGCGTCCTTTGGTCACTATACTAACCTAACCTAACCAACTGTTACTGACTTTTGTCTTAATATTGTATTTTTGCCACATACAGGATGTTTTTTGAGTCATCGGCAATAATTAGGGAGGTGACTCTGTACGTGATTCTGATCCGAATTATGTAATAAAATTAGGTACTTAATTTTTGACGAAAAAATCCCAAAAATGAACTAAGTGTGGACACGTTCCCGCTGCGCTAAAATATTGTTCAAGACTCGGTGCATTGACCCGCGCCGCGCGTCGTAGGTATATGTATCTAACTCAGCTGGCGAACCGATCGCTCGCTGCGTCCGCGCGGTGTCCATGATTAGTGAAATTCATGGCTAAGCTTTACACGTCGTTTACTATGTAGTAATTTAATGTTTATTTATTTTGTATTTTTTTTCCATCATTAAATAACGTTATCTATCACGCCCTAAAGTATTGCCGATGTCTCACTTTACATCCTGTATAATGGCTAGTTAATGTGATTAATTCTGCGACATTTATCACTTTAGCTAAATTGAGTAGCCCTTATACATAATGGCTAGTTATTATGTACAATATTCATTACTTTGGCTGTAACATTTGTTATTATTTAACTATTTTAATATAGAAGTTGCCCTCTCTGTATTTCCAGTCGCTCACTTAGTAATGTAGTCGCTCGGATAAAATGTTTATATATGAAATGGATTAATCACAATCCACTTTTTGTAAGCTCGTTCTGGATTTTATTATTAATCAATATTCGTCGTTAGTATAGTTATTTTTTCGCTTACTCAAATTCATACCGCTCAAGTTATTAATACAGTATGTCATCATCAGTCGCAAAGCTTTTTTTTAATCGCTCGTTTTAATATTTCCTTTGAATAATTAAGTACGATATACATTTGCACATACAAAACAAAACAGCTCTGCTTACGCACCGTGCAAGGGCGGAACATGGGATAACGGGAAGCTCTTTCGGCCCCATCGTCCAACAAGACTCAACAGCGTCATACGTCAACATGATTGTTTTTTTTGGCCTTAGAGAGCTGACAAGACAAAAGATTTTCTTTATCTTCCCCAAAAATAAATCAGTCTCCCATAAGTTTGAAAAGCTTCGAATAAAATAATATATTCTGCTACTACGAGTAGAAGTAGAACATCAGATGAAAAGTACGAGACACGTTAATTGAGAACGTGGGTGTAACCAGACTTCGGTTTTATATTTATAATAATATGTTAAATTACTTTGGAACACGTTAACATGAAATTGTTTTGACAAACAACGATTGGGGTCCTTGGATGTGTTAATTAATATTTAATTGTCTTTACCCTCTCAATTTTCTAAAGTGGAAGTTGGCTTTTGATTTCGGAAACCTGCTTTGAAAATAACTACGTTCTAAAACGGAGTGTCGGTGATTCTGTCTGCTTATAACTATTTGAATTTTGAAGAAATGGAATTTTTTAAACAATCATTTTTCGTTCATTATGATCAAAACATTTTATTCACTTCTCATTACAAAAAAGAACGTCTTGCTTGACAGATGGAAACTTGATCTGCTAATGCTACACTGCTGGCTAGATTGATTAGTGAAGGATTTCATATCAAGTTTGTTTCTTTTGTTTTACATTTAGCAATTGATTTATGTATGGAGGCGGTGTGATATGCCTATGTTATGTGATTCTGAAAACAATATAAAAAAGATTATCATATTCTAAAAACATTTCTTATTTATTTCCTTAGTAATAGTATCATGTGAACCTAGATATAGGAGATATATCCCCCAGGATCAAGTCTCCCGTATATACGGGACACTTGATACCATTCCCTATTTTCACTTTTTGTCAAATAACTATCAAATTTAAGCACTTATATCTTTGGGTCTTATTCAATTATAGGCAAATGAATTTCACGTATTTCGGTATCAATATCTTTTAAAATGTATAGTCACTAAGGAAATTAGGGATGAAAAAAAAAGGGGGGATCAAGTGTCCCCAGGTTCCCGTACTCTACTTCTTTATGTAAAGCGTTTCATCAAAATATTTATTAGTAGAAACATAGGTAGGTAATACAGAAATGTAAATCGCTATTCATTTAGAACAACAAAACTAGGACATCAATATTTGAAATTGGAACGGCCACGTGTGGTTTTGAACATCGAATAGCCGGAACAACGTTTACTAATTCGTTCTGAAATGAATGAGTATCGTGATTATTTATTTACGCATTAACCGCGGCAGTTCAACATTACTTTTTGTTTGAACAGTATTATGTCAATGTAGAACTTACTTACCTGTTCCTTGTAGTAAATGCCTAAGTATAATGTCACTATTCTTAGGCAGATAAATCTCTAATTTATTATTTAATCTAAAATGACTGTTATTAGGTACGCGGTAAAATGACTTCCTATATTATGTACTCGTTAAACCGTTTGACATTGAAAGCTTTACTTATCTCACAACCTTAGAAGCTACGCGGACAATACGAGAAGGTATAAACAGTACCGAATATCTCTCAAGAAAATCGTATGCCAATGTTTTTCGAAAACGTGTGACATCATGGTTAATTCATAATCATCCGGAGGAGGACGCCTTTATTTTGGAACATATAACTTTAAAAAAGGAAACAAAAGTGGCTGGTCATATCTGTCGAAGGACCAGTGACTGTTGGAGCGAACGTGTTCTATCTACGACCTTAAAAAGGTTGCTGGGTCGGACTGTATGCGGAAGGCCTATGTCCAGCAGTGTACAGCGATTAAAGGCAATAGCGATTTGAATTCAGGCAATCAGAAACACTAACCACTACGCCATTATCATGTAGGTATATGAATTTAATGTATTTCCTAATTCACCAAGTTAATAAACAAACCGACTAATCTCTAGAGTGTTTACTCATAATTTTGTTATCTAAACAACCCAATTATCCTCTCCACCTGATACAGAGATATATTAGTCATAGTGTAGATAGTGGAAACTTTACTAATATGATGTTTTGTTAAATATTTTAACATCTTACATTTTACTAACTAGTTAATAAACTTAAATAATTGTGAAACAAAAAAAAAATAGCCACACACAAACTGTGTTGGTGGAAAAGCGGTCATGCATACGGCAGCCGTGCCAGAAGTCGCGGACTCGAATCCAACGCTAATAATGATTTCTGTAAACCACCTCTGATAATCTTGAGTCCGGATGCCTTTTGAGTAGATGTGCTAATTATTGTCTGTAAAAGCCCCGTGACTGAATGAAGGCTTGATCGGGTGCGGGAGATGTCGGCAAAAACATACGTATTCTTTAAGTAAATGAGACACTTGTCGGGCTTAATTAATAGTTCTTTATATTTGTCTCGGTCCCTTCAGTGTCTCGGTCCCTAAAAGGTTGTTAAAAGTAACACACATTTTATCATGACAAAAATATGTTTCAAAAGGCATTTTAAACAAAGTCAAAGAAGGTTAGTTCACAAGCCACAAGCGGTAATTAAACATAATTTAGTCTGTGGACGAATTCAAAGCGACATAATACCTCTGTTGATGAAACTAACACATAATTAGGGACAATTAGGCGCCATCTTTAAAATGTTGCCAGACATAATTATAATAGTAATATTAGGATTGTAAGTTTAGGTCAGACAAATCGATATGTTTAATTACAAGACAAAGGTTTAACAAGTTTCTGTTATTAGTTTTGGTGTTATATGAATATAAAATGGAAGGGGGAGGTCTTCAGGCAAAGATTACATAGGTTTTGTTTGCTTTTTCGTCCCTTATAGTTTATAATATGCCGTTACTCCACTAGACTCTAGGTCTTTCTATATCATGACATAGTGAGAATACAAAATATCACCACAACACCCTGTTTTATGTAGGTAGTAGGTGTATAAAAGTCAATTTAAAGATAAGTTACAAATACGAATATCTGCCAAATAAAAATAAAAACTTTATAGAAAGACAATTCTGTCTGTCTTGTGTAACATAGCATGAGTATGTTCATTCGTTGTCTATCTTATTTTCTTTGCAAATACTCAATCCTTATGCATAGTGAACACTTAGACCAATGCAAACATTCACGCGCACAAAGTCTTGACTTTGTAAATTGATAAAACGGACAGTAGTAGATTCATGAGCAAAATATAATGTACCTACATACTTCTGTATAAAAGCTAGCGAGATGCTAACGTCAACTTTATGCTTGTATACTAAGTAGGAAAAGATGGAAAATGCACTAAGAGATTCTAACTGATATTAGCAGCGAATTTTACAAACGTGTAGCATGTATTGCTTGGTTACTATTAACGACGCTAGAGATATTTCAATTTATGAAAAAAATCTATTTATCCTGTTTCGGATATCGAATTTAATTATTAGCATTCTTTCTTCTTTTCGAAATGTTCAACTTATACCTAAGTTATAGTTATTTTATGTGTAAATTATTTTTATTTTTCATGGTTTCTGTTTCTACTATACCTAATTACCTACCTAAGTACTGTTTTCCTTGACTAGGGAAGTACTACAGTTTCTTAGCCTGGTCAAGTCACGTCACTAAGCCGTATAGGTCGTCAATGAGTTATCATTACTAAGACGTGTTAGTTCACAGAAATAGGTCAGGACCGCCCACGAGGGCTGTTAGTATGAATTCGTAGAATAGACTATTAGTAAAATATTTAGCGAATTCTGATCGATACAACTTGATACTAGTGTACAGTTCCAATTTATGTTTTAATGGACTAAGAATAATATGTCACTTCACCACCCAAGCCGGTCAAATGTAGAATTTCCGTAGCTCATCCGACAAAAGGTGGGGAGACCCCTCACACTGTGACCACCGCCGCTGCGGGTAAACCGATGGATGAGCGAGGCACAGGACCGCACAAGTTGGCAATATCTGGACGAGGACTGTGTTCAGCAGCGGACGTCAATCAGCTGATATGATGATGATCCATGTAAATTAAATTGAGTATTACCGCTCGGGTTGTAGAGTTGATTATTTAAAAATGACTTTATACATAGGTAAACTGTTTTCGTTAAACTCTTTTTAATATTATTTGCCTCTTATGTTTACATTAGATAAGTAGCAGGTCATGACACTGCAGCACACTGTACTAAAATAAGTAAAAAAATCTTAATACAACTGTGCTTTAGTTAAATGCAGGAATATCATAATAAAAGCGGAGCGAGTAATAATTAGAACTGTGGATTAAAGTAGTCTAGTATAAAAAGACTACAAATTTTATGAAATGAAAGTAGTTTTAAATTTAATTGTTTTAGTCGTATAAACACAAAAATGGTGGGTTTTAAAATAGAGCAGTAGAGGGAAATGGACATTTTTATTACCCAAGGCGGCAGACGAGCTAGTGGACCACATGATGTTAAGTTGTAGAGCACACTTAAGCTACTGCCTACTGTGGATTTAATTTTTATTAATTACAATACAAATCTAAATTAATTGTTGACCACTAGTACCCAATGTTAGATTAAACTTGTGGTATGGGTACTTAGAGTTCCCGCACTATTTTGAAATTGTATAGTGCACATGCTTATTATTTATTTTGTAACTACATACTCATGATATATCTAGCATAATTATATGCTTATGGAACAAATAAAAATCAAAACAGCAATAAAGAAAAAAAGAAACAAAACGTAATAAAATACAAGATAGTTATTAAACACCACCTGATGTTAAGTTGTAGAACACACTTAAGCTACTGCCTATAATGGAAATAATGCTATCGTTAAATCTTGTTTGATATTTGGACATTTCATATCATCATAACAGCCCGTTAATGTCCCACTGCAGGGACGGGCCTCCTCCCGTGACGGAGGGATACTTGGCCTACTAATACCAGGCTGGTCAAACTGATTGGTATAAGGTTTAATTTCAAGCTTTCCTTCTTTTTATTTCGTAAAGATAATATATAAAATAATGCTATCGTTAAATCTTGTTTGATATTTGGACATTTCATATTGTTACGGAAAAATTGTAACAGGTAATTAATTCTGAAGATTGCTCGGAAGTGTAATAAAGGAACTGGAAGCAGACTGTTTTCGACGAGAAACATTTCAGAGAATTGGTATGATCTTGCCAGACGCGCGGGTATAGTTTCGTTAAAATTTTCCGTTACTTGACAATACACATGAGCCTTGCACTTGACAATACACCTAGAAAGAATGATTTTTTTAGGTATCATAAATAAAAGGGAAGTACACTTTCAGACACGGACCTTGGTTTTACATCCACGAGACGACAAGGGGTGGTGGGATTTTACATTCTTGATCCCGCAAAGACTTAGGTACGTAAATGACGATAATAACTTTATGCAATCGATCCATTATTAATATGCATTTATGATGACATGTAAACGTCGTGAAGCAATTTAAACACAAGTGTCATATCATGGGAGTTATACAACTGCAACGAAGGACGAACCGATACCATGAATATTATAACAACAAAGAGAATATACGTATACACTTTAATGACTATAGGCCGACCGTTTATCTCAGTCCCCGCCTGCGGTATGAAAGGGACGAGGGAGCGGGGTAGCGGTGTCCGTTATGGTAGCGTACACAAGAGCTATATCGAGTTGGTTGCTATGCCAAATAAAATAAGGTTTTACAAAAAAAAACCGACTTCATAGACACAAATTTCACTAAAAATAAAAAAATAATTAGTTGTATTTTGGTTTTGCAACATTAAATCAGACATTCTTTTTACTTAATTATAATCTAAAGAATAGGTTCTTTTAATTATTGTAAAAAGTATTGTTAAGGATATTTCTTGAAGAGTCTACAAATATATTTATTTGAAGATTCTTTAAAATATAATCAAATTATTACAAATAATGTAATATTATTGTTATTTTTGGAATCGGTGTCAGCCACGATAATTATATTATATTTTATATTCCTGACTTAAAATTTAAAGAAATATGGCGTCGTGTTATACACAGACTAAAGACTAAGATGAGAAAGTACTACGAATCAAAGACAATTACTTTTCTAACGACTTTGTAGACAACATTTTGCATTATTGATCCTATTTGCGAATTACGATTTTTTTCAATTTACGGTGCTGGTTAAACCTATATAAACGCCCAAAGTTATGGAAAGCAGTCACTAAATAGGTATATTAAAACGTTTGAATGTGACACAGGTATTTTAAAATATATTTATTTAAATATGATAAAAATAGTTATTTAATATTTGTTTAATTTTTAAACCAATCCATAAACAATCAACAACTTTATGTCATAATGTCGAAGTCATATAATAATATAATCTGTAATTCGTGGCCGCCATTCCATTTGCTTAGGTATTATCGTATTTCGTTGGCTGACACCGACTCCAAAAATAACAATAATATTACATAATTATTATTTCATTATTACATACAAATGAAAAACCATTTCTTTTGAAATAAAATAATTTTAAAAATGATTGCCTTTTTTATTTTGTGTCTTATTTACAATTTTATTGCATAACACCTTCCTAGTTCAAAATAGTGATTGCTTCAAAACCCTCTAAAACGGTATCGGTTACTTTCAAATTTCACTAAAACCTAAAGTTAACTTCTAAGTCCCCTAAAACGAATCTATTTTTGCAAATAACCTCGTTTTTCAAATTGTTTTTATTAAAGAAAGATTTTTGTTGGGATTGCTAGATTACAATAATAATATAATGTTAAAAATCGTACAGAATTAAGGTTGTTAGTAAGTTTAAGACGTTTTTCATGATTTGTCGACATTTAAGAAAAAGCACTGTTTTGAAATTATATGACTCATATATACATTAAAACAGGTATGATTTAAACATATTAATTTCTAAGAATCAATCTTAGAAAATATTTACAGATAATAAGAACAATAATAAGAGCTTTTTTTATTTTTACACTCTACCATAACGGACACCTAGTCAGTATGTCAGTATGACACTAGTGCAGTAAGCTAGTCCGTCTTCTATACAATTTACAAATTTCAAAGATGGTGGCGTCATCTTGGCATTTAAACTCGTACTTTCTTAGAAAAAATATGCAATCTAAATTATAACACAATTTAAAGCCTGACCAGAAAAATAAAAAACCTCTCCAGGTATTTCGATTGGTTTAGGGTATAATTTCAATATTTCCTTCTTTTAATTTCATAAAAATAAGCTAGCTAAAAATTAGAGCTGTGTTGTGATGTGATGTAGTTCGGGTCACAGTATCTAGATGGCGCCGTTTTGCCAAAAAATCAAGAGACAGCTCTCTCCTTTGTCCTCGCTCCCCGCGCACCCCTATTACCGCAGGCGGGGTCTGAGTTAAGCGGTCGGCCTATAGGCGTTCTATTATTCAAACCTTTTTGTTTGTTTTAAGCTCTGACAACACTGACACTAAGAAAGCGCCATTTTGTTATGTTTATCGATATGTTAGTCATCATAACAGCCCATTAATGTCCCACTGCAGGGACGAGCCTCCTCCCGGGACGGAGGGATACTTGGCCTACTAATACCACACTGGCCAGACGGATTGGTACATATATGGTTTAATTTCAAGTTTTCCTTCTTTTAATTTCGTAAAGATAATATTCACGGAGAGTCCTTTAGTCGGATTTTACGACACCCATGGGATGAGATGAGGTGGTGACATATTGTATTCTTACTCCGTCACCACACGGAGATAAATAAATAAATAAATAAATCTTTATTTGAAACTAGAATTAGTACAAGCGATTACAATACTTATACTAAACTATACTACATAAATGATCACTTACATGCTAGATATTACAAATTCTCTGGACCCCACACTAGGATACCCTGTGTCGTGGGATCCAGTCTCTTCCCAAGTACATAAATGATTATAAATGTTGTAATACTGTAATCACGCCAAACATTACTTATTCCGCACATCCGAGCATTAGGTGCTTACATAATACATAAGTACAACTTAAGCTAAATCTATACAATAAGAAAAAAGAAGAGAACAGAACCAAAAAGTGTTAGTATCTTATAACTATCTACCTACCTATATCGGACATCTGTGTAAGTATATTGACTCTTGATAAATTAATTAAAGGTAGCTTGAGTAAGTCTTATAATGGCTATTGTGTCACATGCAGTAATTCCTCCGTTTGGTTATAATTTTTGGGATGAAGCCAATTGAATATTATAATTTTACAACGACTATAAGTCATATCATGGATGGTAGAATTGAATTTATAGATCTTGGAGTAAAGGTAAGGGCCAAGGAAGGCAAGGGATCGCCGTGCAAATGAAGTACGCACTCTGGGTCGGTCCCACTTCAAGGTTCTGTGTGAGGCACGAGCCTGTTCCTTGGCATGGCGATGGAATCTTAGCAAGGCACCTACAATATAAAGTTGCCTCACTCGAAGATGGTTGCAATCAGAGTACAGACTGTCAGTTGAGTAACGCCAGGGCTTTCTGTAAGCTATTTTCAAAATTGCTCGCTGAGCACGTTCTAGCTTTAGTAAATGTGTCTTATGTGCAGAACCCCAAACTGGCACACAATATCGTAATATTGACTGGCAAAGGCTCAAATAAACAATTCTTATCACCTTAAGATCTGAGATTGAACTGAGTTTTTTAAAAATATGTGACAATTTTTTGATGCGGCTTACGAGGGCATTGATTTGGGATTTCCATACAAGTCGTTCGTCAATCAGTATGCCCAGATATTTGATCACAGAAACTTGTTCAATGGCCGTGCAATTGCAAATGGGATTCTCAGCATTACAAACATGAAGTTTGATGTGAAATGTGCGGTCAGGTCCTGACCGATTTGATATTCTAAAGGATAGCATTTTAGTTTTATCAATATTAATGGTCAGCAGGTTGTTTTTTAACCAACAAGATACTTTGCTGAGCCCTTCCTGGGTTACACAAGCGACCCCGCTCCAAGATTTTGCATAAAAAATTATGGCTGTATCATCTGCGAAGGCAAACGTGCGGGCATTTATCAGCTTTAGTGAGCAGAGGTCGTTTATGTACACCAGGAACAGCGTAGGGCCTAAAATGCTGCCTTGCGGCACGCCATAGACAATGTCCGCACAATCACTCACATATTCCCCTATACGAATGCGCTGTTTCCGATCTTCTAGATATGACCTAAACCATTCAAGAGACAGCCCTCTAACTCCTGCTGACTCCAGTTTTTTTAAAAGTATCGGTCGAGAAACTGTATCAAAAGCTTTCGCGAGGTCCAAAAAAACACCGACACACTTTTGTCCTTCATCAACTTTGTGTGTAACAAAATCGACAAGTGAAGTGACGGCGTCTTCTGTGGACCTCCCTGAGCGAAAGCCAAATTGATTTCTAGCTAATAGGCTGATGTAAGTCATATTTAACGGCTATTTTTATTATGTTTTAAAAACAAGTTTGGTGTTTAGCCTATTGGCCTGACTTCATACTGAGGATTATTATATAGATTAATAGTATTATGTTTCTCTTTTCCATAATACTCGGGTCTATTGGAGACCCGGTTCTTTGGAAGGCATACATCGGGCCGAAGCCAAGACGAAGAGGCCCTTTAAGAGATATTTAATCTGGTAATGGATACACAGGGCAAATACTATCTCTGAACGCACAATATGATACACCCAGAGATGGTCCCTGACAAATGCAAAAACTATTGTAGTGCATCTGTAAGGATGTAATGGAAATTTAAATAATAGTTTATGGATGAGTATGTTCAATGGACCGGTTATTGGGCTATGGAAGGAGACTACCGGATACCTGTCGTGATAATCAGTCTCTATATTATAAAAAGACAGGTAGTGACTTGCCACCTCGTTGAGTGGGCCCCACAAAACGGCCGCACGTACAGTGCGACAATGGAGCAACATCTCTTAGAGAGGCTAGAAGCTGCAGAGAGGTGAGTCTGCGGGGCGCCAAATTCCGGTCGAACCGTTCAAGGGCCCCCGGCGTTATGACATTTTACACTTCCAGCTTGGAGCATAGGATCCGCTTTTGCGTATTCCAGTCCTGGCCGACCAATGAAGGTAAGCCAGGCCATCAAGGAATCGGGGTCCGTGGTGTCGCCACTCACCAACAGCTCGCCACAAGCCCCTGCGGGCATAGTATTATTATTATTAGGATATTTTGAGACGCCAATAATTGAAAAACCATCCCTTATTAGTCATAGGATAAGTTATTTATATTTAAGACGTCGAAGTAGAGCCCATGTTAGGGATGCGCGATCCAGTTCATCGATCCGATTTTAAGGATCGGATCGGATCGTAATGCGTTGATCCGATCCACGAATTGGATCGCATGCCATCGATCCGATCGATGTCAAGAAAATCGATCCGGATCGGATGCAAATAAGTAAGACACAATTATTTTTAGATAGGTAAGCATTTATTAAGTAAATACAATTATGAAAGGTGAGGAAAAAACAACCAGTTATATATAAGTTAAAAGTTCGAGTTGGCATCTTTAGAAATAGTTCTATAGGTACCAATCTTCGAACTCTAAACTTTTGAGAAACAATAATTTAGAGAGACGACATGGATCGAGTCTGTTTCGACATTCGCTTAAAGTTAAGTTTGCCGACGAAAAGAGCCGCTCTGATGGCACCATAATTCAGTTTTATAAAACAAAATGTCCGCACAATGAAGATACTCAATAAAACTAATCAACCGACCATAAACTTTACTCGTTTGTTTACGAACTTACCCACACAAATATCTATACTTATAATAAAACTGTAGAGAGATCAATTCTGTACATTGAATATATGTTAAAAATTAATATTGGAGGATGAATGGTGATCGATACTAATGCCAAAAATGCAATCAATAAATTTTTTGTCTGTCTGTCTGTCTGTCTGTCTGTATGTATGTGCACGCATGGGTCAAAAACTACTGAAGGCATTTTAACCAAACTTGGTACAATTGTAGTCCATACTTCCGGGCAGGTTATAGGCTATATAACATAACGCTAAGACACATAGGAGCTGAGCAGTGGCAAAAAATTTGAAGCAAGTCGGTTGAAAAAAAGCGCGTTCGAGCTCTTATCATCGCATACGTTGATCATACGCCAAAAATATGTATTACAAAAATAATGGTCTTCAAACGATGAACAAAAAAGTCCTGAATAGTATATATCTATCTTTTATATATTAGTCACAATAACCTGTTTAATCGTTAGGGTTTTCTTCAAAGTGTATTAAATACATAAATATATTGTAATTTGCATAGACATATCTTTTTCAAACTCCCATATTTCAAAAGTACACTTTAATACCTTATTCATAAAAAAAAAATTATAGAAATCGGTTTATAAACACACAAGATTTAGATGAAATAAAATTTCCAAATGTCGCCGCGCCAGTATGAGTACGGCAGTACGGTTGATTTTTGTTTAACGTCCGAAACGGCCAACCGGTGCATCTATATAATTTCATTCACATTGACTCTTAATGCGAATGGACGTGGTTCTTATTGACTCTTCTCGGAATAAGCGAGCTTTAGATATTAAAATACATATATATTTTTTGGTATTAAGTTTAAAGTAGGTATCTATCTATACTATAATAAAACAATCGGAATCGGATAAGTAATACTCGAGATATCGCTAGATCTCTTTATTAGAACAGTCCAATACAAATCAGGGGTCATGAAAAATGGATTTGGTTCAATGTTGAATGAATTTAAATTTCGTTTCTTTTGTTCACGAGATGGCGTTACCAGTAGTAATCATAAAATAAATGAGTTTTTAAATAATATATAACTATTTTATTAATAAGTGCTATTAATAAGTTATTCCTTTTAAATGTTAATAAAATTAACCATGAATCGTATGTGTAATATCAATTATTATAAGTCTTCACACTAGCCTTTAAAAATATCAATTTAACGGACACAAAGAACATCCAGACTAAGGACAATAGTTTGTGTATCACAATTGTCCTCCATGGGAATCGAACCCGCGACCTCATGCACGCCAGCCATGTAATGCGACCGCCGCGCCACCGAGGCAGGTAATTCTGCCGCACCATAACGTGGCGTGATGTATTCATTCATAATTAATTAGCGATTATCCGTGTGGTGACGGAGCAAGAATACAATATGTCACCTCCCCATCTCATCCCATGGGTGGCGTAAAACCGACTAAGGGACTATCGGTGAATATTATCTTTACGAAATAAAAATGAAGGAAAACTTGAAATTAAACCCTATACCAATCCGACTGGCCAACGTGGTATTAGTAGGCCAAGTATACCTCCATCACGGGAGGAGGCGCGTCCTTGCAGTGAGACATTAATGGGCTGTTATGATGAAAAAAGCGATGTCATTTATTTTAACTTACAAATTTGACAACAGATGGCATTGTGCCTGTGACGTCATTTTCAGTATCGCGGTATTAAGATTTTACTTGAAAGAATGACGTTCGCTCATGTCTTTCAGTATAAGTTTAGACACAGTCTTCATAGATCTGCCTTTGTAAAGATTTGTTTTTGAAAAGGTTTTGGTTCGTTCGTTAATTTTACAATTCGTGTGTAGGTATATCTGTTTGTTATAAGGTTTAAAAACGATTTTTCAGTATTAAATCGAATTGCGAAGTAAGTAACATCCGCCACGCGAACGAAGTCGCGGGCACAGCAGCTAGTTATAAATAAAATGTAATAAGATGCTCGTATACCTACCCGCAAAAGACGCCGCCAAGTTTGGAACATAACGTAACCTAAACAAAAGATCATTTCGTTCCTAACAACATCGTAAGCAGTTAATGTAGGTAGATAAACTGAATTTGAATCCATACGATCCAAACGAATCGATCATTGTAGCTTTGTATCGATCTTACAAAAAATCGTATGGACTCGATCCGATCCAAAAATCGAGAGATCGTATGGCTTCGATCCGATTTTCAACAAGATCGGATCGGATCGGCGCATTCCTAGCCCATGTTAATAATAACTTCGATCAAAAGATAGAATAAGTAGTCACTGTGTGAGCAAGTCCTTCCTTCTTGGTAAATACGAACTTGACAGGGCTTAAATAAATAAATACCATTTACTTGAAAGGTCAAGCTTTGCTACGGGCATCAATTTTGTCTATTGCTTTTCAGTTTGTTTCATTTAATTTTGATGGTGATCATATTTATTTAATTCTTATTCTAAAATTTATATGTAAATTATTATTATTTGACTCCGTGTGGTGAGTAAGAATACAATATGTCATCACACCATCTCATCCCATGGGTGTCGTAAAAACCGACTAAGGGACTATGCGTGAATATTATCTTTACAAAATAAAAAGAAGGAAAACTTGAAACAAAACCCTATACCTACCTATCTGTCTGGCCAGCGTGGTATTAGTTGACCAAGTATCCCTCCGTCACTGTAGGAGGCCCGTCCCTGTAGTGGGACATTAAAGGGCTGTTATGATGATTCTAAAATTCTAATTTCTTTATGATAAAACTCGACCGAGTTCAGTACCTAATTCTATTTATCCTCGCGTGGTGGTTATCTTTTTTTGTTGATGAAACTCTTAGAAGTAGGATGTCAGAGTTGCATTCCGAATTAGATATTGCCACTGACGCTCAGAACAGACTCCAGCTCCTTGTTGACAGCTTTGATTCTTGTAGGGATGAGTATGGGCAGGCCTTACACCGAATCAAGATACTGGAAAGACAGCTTCAAGAGGCTAATACCACCATAGCATCATTTGAGACTCATAAACACAACCAGCTAGCAGTGTCAAACCAAAGTTTATTCAAGGAGCTGGTAGCCCCTAGCGTCAATTCTGCTGCAGTTGATATAAACAACCCTTGCATGGTCATTGACCTAACTCAAGATGTTACACCCGTCAAAGTAAACTCAAACTTTACATACACACCTCAACAAAGTCAAGGGATATTTGCTATTTACTCAATTAACTTCAAAATTATTGAAGTTAGCATACAACATGTTTATATTTTTATAAAGGCAATTTATCAGGCTACAATCCAGAATTAAATAAAAGTATTATTTTTGCATAAATGATTTTTTATTAAAATAAATAAAAAACTAGGAAAATTAGTAAAACTAACACTGAATGTGTTTCTTAAGCAAAAGTGAAAATAAGCAAAAATTAATCTGTTTTTAACTGTTATGTGAGTAATCAGTAGTCAGTACATTTAAAAAACTGTAAATAACGATCCTGCAATGGTATTTCATGCTTTTATTATGATATCCAGGTCTTGGTTTGGTATATTGTTCCAGGTCCGACTAGAATGCAAAACAAGTAGCCCTTCCATCACAATTTTATGCAGGAAAAATCATCAAAACCCTTCTTTTGAACATGTCCTGCGCGTATTTTATGGTTTTGAGGTTAGGCGATTGAGTGGTTCAGCATAAAATCGATACGTCGTGCTCCTGCAACCAGCTCGTCATCACTCTCGCTTTATGCGAACGGGTGTTATCGTCCATTAACTTGAACATTTGGCCCAATTGTAGTCTACGGGGGTAGATTATTAGTATTAGCACCTCGTTAAGTTATTTTTCAGCCGTTATGGTGTTTCTAATTAAAACGCGCTCTGTTCTTCGACCGACACGAATTCCCGTCCAAACCATAATTGTTCCATCGTGGTATGAATAGATTTCCTGAGGATGTTGTAGACGGCTATCACAACCAGGAACTCGCCAAGCACGTTCTCTACGTGAATCCGAGTGGAAACCGAACCGGGACTCATGCGTAAACTAGATAACAGGTTATCTTTACAGTACTTTACACTACAGATAACTAGTTACACTACAGGTTATCTTTACAGAGCAAATGTTCACGAGACCACTCTAGTCGTCGTGCGCGATTCGCTCGGCGTAGTGCTGGAGTATAAAGCAGTATGCGAGCATAAAGGTGGGCTTCATGCCGACTTCTTCTGACAGTTTAGTCACCTGCAAGAGGCTCCACCAAGAGCTGGAGCCTGTACACCAGCTGCATGGTAGTAACATTTGGCAGTCTTTTCGCGGGAACTTGCAAAAAATCGATCATATCGTTGAGTGGTGATAGACTTGTAGCTGTGGTATCTTTCAGCCATCTCACCAGTAGCACGATAACGTGACCAATACCTTCATTTCATATTTTGTATTGTTTCAATCTCTTCAGCAATACTCCGCTTAGTACCCGCAGCCGGGAGCATGCCTACTGCCCATAACATTTTCTCTCTGATGAAATGGCGCCGCTGCTTGGTGCACACAATATCATTCATTCGAAATAAATGTTAAAATTGTTATAAAACTTAAATTTTACACAAAAAAGCAGTCAAAACTTACTGTTGGTAAATGAAATTTTCGAACTTGACTACGTTCAAGCCGCGTAAATCTTTTATTTTTAATTTTATTTTTCAAATTCATATTTAGAATGGTCAAAAAAGGTTAACAAAGTAAGTTTTCATTAAAAGAATTAAAAAAAAACAAAATTACAAACCAAATTTTTTGAGTTTCACAACTTTATATAAAATATCCCTAGACTTTGTTGAGGTGTGTATATCAAATGCAGCAAGAATAAACTTAAAAAGTACATTAGAATTAAGAGATATATTACTAGAACTAAAAGATTGATTCATAAGCATAAATTTTTTATTGGCAGTATGAATTTAAATAGGCAAAGGTTGCAACTCATTGACCAAATCAGTATGTACTCCTTGGAGTTGGACAACATGTCATCTCAATATTTGCAAGATACACGGGCACTGCAATGTGATGTTGACCGGCTTCAGGAACAACTGAATACATTATCTTATAAGTATAGTTTAACAGAAAAACAAAGTAAGGAACAGGTGTTAGCTATTTGGGAGGCTTGTTAGTTCATGTAACTGTCGGAATGACTCATTGTCAATGATTAGTCTGAATCAATCAACAGACTCCCATGATGATATATCCTTCTCCTCACTTACACATAATATATGTAACAATGTAGATAATTCAAATGAACCTGGTATAAGACAAACAAAACATAACAATAAATTTATAATGTTTTGTGATGAAATTGGAAAAGGCTTAGGTTCTTTATTACATACTTCTGAGCAAAGTTTTAGTAATATGTGTCAGCCTCAATTAGGATATAGTGATATATTAGATAAAATATCAAAATTGAGTTTTGATAAGGAAACCACATTAGTCTTGTTTAGTGGACATAGGGGCAATTTAAATAAGCAATCATTTTTAAGTTACTTTGAACAATTAACTAAACTTGATGTTAAAAAAATAATCTTGTTTACTCTACCTTACTGTAAAGGGTTGTCACAAGCGGAAAAAAATACTAGATATAAGGTGAATATTATGATGCACAATTTAACATGTAAAATTAACGGAGAATATAAGAACAAATTTCACATGATAGACTCTAATATGCTTATTAGAACTAACTTCTTTTCAAAAAAAGATAGATATTACCTGTCTCTGTATAGTAGGAGACAAATAGCATCATCACTGTCATACATTTTTAAAATGACAGCCAATTCCTTGGCTACATTAGATTGTAGGTTGACTGCTCCTATAGAGCAAACCCTAGCTTATAAATTGACTGCTCCTATAGAGCAACCCCTAGTATTTAAGTCAACCGCTCTTATAGAGCAAAACCTAGGTTATAAATTGACTGCTCCTATAGAGCAACCCCTAGATTTTAAACTGACTGCTCCTATAGAGCAACCCCTAGATTTTAAATTGACTGCTCCTATAGAGCAACCCCTAGATTTTAAATTGACTGCTCCTATAGAGCAAACCCTAGCTTGTAAGTTAGTAGCTCCTATGGAGCCCACCCTAGATTTTAAGTTGACTGCTCCTATAGAGCAATCCCTAGATTATAAGTTTACAAAAGCCAAGCACTTAGCTCAAACTCAGTCAAACTGTTTAAACTAAACAGTAAGACAAAAGAGTATACCTCTTGCTCACTACTGGGTAATACTAAGAATGTCAATCAATTAAATCTAGTACATCAAAACATTCAAGGCATATTGGGTAAAACTCTAGAAGTCGAGTTATTTATTAATAGTAACAACATTGACATCCTTTGTATTACTGAGCATTGGTTAAGAAGTGACCAATACATGTTTAATTTTGATAATCACCAGATAGGCAGTTCATTCAACAGAGAGCATGCAATACGAGGTGGTTCATTGATAATCCTTAACAAAAAATTTAAATATAAAGAACGACTTGATATTGTTAATCTCTCGGTTGAACGTTCTGTTGAAATAGCCTGTGTAGAGTTGAAGCATTTTATTGTATTAAGTGTGTACAGACCCCCTTCGGGTATGTATGATTGCTTTGAGAAAGTTATGGAGGATGTCTTAGATAAGGTAACCAAGTCTAAAAAATATGTAATGGTTTGTGGTGATTTTAATATTGATTTACTGGTAACAGGGAATGAAACCCCAGAAAGGGTATCTAAATACTTGGCTCTTTTTCAATCTTTTAATCTGAAAAATGTATTTTTGGAGCCCACTCGTATAACTGAAACAACAGCAAGATGTATAGATAATGTATTTATTAATTTTGTAATTACTGATAAATTATTAATTAATAAGCTTCAGTCAGACCACACTGGTCAGCAGATTACATTTTTAAATAGAAGGGAACAAAATGTATCTAAGAACATTGTTGTTATACCTAAAACTGCCCATAGAATTGAATGTTTTAAAAACAAAATTGAGTTAGCCTTTAATTCCACACCAATTATCAGTGCGGATGATAGTGTAAACACTTTATTTGATAATTTTTTTACTACTTATTGTAATGTGTTTAAATCAGTTTTTATACCAAAAACAATATTAATTAAAGGCAACGCCACATTCGGGTTATTAGATGGATGTCATGTTCGACTTTAGTCATGTTCTGCCTTAGTCATGAATTTGTCAAGTTTGCTTTTTTGACATATTCTGATTTTGTCATATTCTACTTTCGTCATATTCTGATTTTGTCATATTCTGCTTTCGTCATGTTCTGCTTTCGTCATATTCTAATTTCGTCATATTCTAAGTTTGTCATATTCTGCTTTCGTCATGTTTTGCTTCATTAAGTCAGGTTCACCCAGTTCTGTTTGGGTCGATACTGGTGCTATAAAGCAACTTTGTACGAGTATATTAATCAAAAAACAACCAGTAATCTTATAATTTGGTTCAGAAAGTATAAACTAAAATTAAAAAAATAACTTAAAAATACAAATTCGCGGTAATCTTAACAGAAAAACGATTTTATTTTTACCCGACTGCAAAAAATCACCCATCTATGGAATGACCTCGCCGAAGGTGCTTAACCACCGTTATCGTTTCTAAATCAGTAATCGCAAAAGGCTGTAAGTGGCTGCCGGTAAAAAAGCAATTTAGTTTTTTTTTTGCCAAACCCTAAATAATGGAACCTTCGTTATTTGTTATAACATCAACTATCCGTCTGTAAAAGCCCTGTAAAAAAACTTAAAATGTAAAAAAAATCTTGTTTTTTTTCTGCGGAACCCTAAAAAGTTATCAAAATCTAAAGTAGTCTAAGTTACGCGCCGTAAAATTTACAATCCAATAGTGAAATTCCCATCGAAATCGGTTCAGCGGCTTCGGAGATTACCCGGAACAAACAGACAGATAAAAAAAATATCCAACAACACGAAATCCCCGGTTTTTTTTAAATATCCAATTATTAAAAAACCGGGGATTTCATGTTACAAACAGACACTCTAATTTTATTTATATGTATAGATAGCAATTATTGAGTGTGTGCATACAGCTATGACTAAACATGAACATGACTAAAGGCTAACATGACCAAATTGGAACATGACTAAACCATAATATGACTTACACAAACTGTAATTAAGACTGTAGAAGAGCATGACTAAACCAGAACATGACCAAATCAGAAATATGACCAAGTGTAGAACATGACTAAAATCGAACATGACATCCATCGAATAACCCCCACATTCAGTGAATGGGCAACAGTAGGATTACATAAGAGTAGAATACGGCTTTATGAACTTTATGAAGAAAGGAACTATAATTTTAGTGATACATTTCAGAGTTATGTTAAAAATTATTCTAAATTATTTAGGAAGCTTTGTAAGGTAGCTAAATCACGTTTTCTGAGTTCAAGAATTAAAAACAGTAATGATAAGATTAAGACCATATGGAATATTATCAATAGTGAGACAGGCAAAGTAGTCAACCGCGACATTGAGTACAACTTAAACATCAATAACTCAACAATCACATCAGATGTAGAAGTCGCCACTGCTTTACTCCTTTTGATATAATTAAAGCTTTTAATACCATTAATGTCAAAAAGACATCAGATTTATGGGATAATTCTGTAGTTGTTACTAAACATATTATTTACTCAGTTGCAACGCATTTAGCTCTTATATTTAATCATTCGATAGATAGTGGTGTGTTTCCTGATTTAATGAAATCCAGCAAAATTGTTCCTTTGTATAAATCTGGCTGTACATCAGACCCAACTAATTTTAGACCGATTTCAGTACTGCCAACTTTCAGTAAAATTTTTGAAAAACTTATTGCAGACCAACTGCAAACATATTTAAGTCGATACAAAATTTTACATATTAAACAATTTGGTTTTACAAGGGGTCGCTCCACAACCGATGCTGGTGTGGAGCTTGTAAAACATATATATGATGCCTGGGAGAAATCTTACGATGCTTTAGGTATTTTCTGTGACTTGTCCAAGGCTTTCGACTGTGTCGATCATGATACACTTTTACGGAAACTACATCACTATGGCTTAGGTAAACTTGGATTAGATCTTTTCACGTCTTACTTAAATAATAGAATACAAAGAGTTAATATTAATGGAAAATTATCTCCAGGATCTGTCGTAAAAATGGGCGTTCCGCAAGGTTCCATACTTGGACCCCTTTTGTTTCTCATCTATATAAATGATTTACCACATCTAGTTAAAGATCAACATGAGATAGTTTTGTTTGCCGATGACACTTCGCTTTTATTTAAAGTGAAACGACAGCAGACTAGCACTGACGAAGTAAACTTGGCTATCTCTAAAGTTGTTCGTTGGTTTGACATTAATAACTTGCTCCTTAATAGCCGCAAAACCAAATGTGTTAGATTTATAACGCCGAATGTACAAGAAGTGAAAACCACAATAAGAGTTAAGGAGGATCAGGTAGACCTTGTGGACACTACAAAATTTCTTGGTATAACACTAGACTCTAAGCTTCAGTGGGGCCCACATATTATGACATTGGTAAAGAGACTAAGTTCTGCAGCTTATGCCGTTAGGAAAATTCGAGAACTGACAGACATAGAAACTGCCAGATTAGTATATTTTAGTTATTTTCACAGCATAATGTCATACGGTATTTTACTATGGGGACATGCTGCCGATATTCATTCTATCTTTGTGCTGCAGAAGAGAGCTATTCGTGCAATTTATAATTTAGGTAGGAGACAATCACTTCAAGAAAAATTTAAAGAAATCAATATATTAACTGTAGCAAGTCAATACTTTTATGAAAACATAATTTATGTTCATAAAAATAAAGACCAATTTGTCAAAAGAAGTGATGTTCATAGTATAAATACTAGAAATAAAGATAGACTTATTCATCCGTATTCTAGGCTCCAAAAAATACATAGTTCATTTCAGGGTCAATGTGTGCGATTTTATAATAAAATTCCGGAAGATATTCAAGATCTAAGTTTTAATAAATTTAAGAATGTAGTCAAACAAAAACTTATCGTAAAGGGATATTATACTAATCCTAGACTACACGAAAGACAAAAAGGCTTGGGATTAACTGCTTCTGTTCCATAGGCTGTTTCAAATAATGCAAGTTTATGCACTTTTTTTATATATGTGTGCTACTGTATTGTTTTATCTCTAAGTTCTAATTGTATTATTGTATCCTTTCTATCTTTTTTTTCTGTCTTCCTTGTTCTCATGCTTGTCTTCTACTTTTCTTTTCTTTGATTATTATTTTTTATAAGGTATAAATGGTGTATTATCCTGTCTGGTACTGTCAAATATTTTGATAGGGTATATGATTAATGTAAAAAAAAAATTGTACACACAACTGAATTTTAAAAGAGTTGCCATGAGTTTCTTTGCCAGGTTTCTTCTCATTGGCCCTACCATTTGGAAACTGGAATTTATAGATCAACACAGACAGACAAGTAGATTCGAGTAGTAGATTGGTTTTATTTTTCTCCTTTAATTTACATTTGACAATACAACGCGGCTTTTCTTAGTGCTGTAGCGTTTGTCTGTGTCGATCTATAATTTTAAATGTAGCTTCAATTTTAAGTAAACGACGATTTCAAACAATTTGTAATAAATTTTATGAAATAAAGTATTTTGAAGTTTGAAGTTTGTTTAATTTGTTTTTGATCCGACTCCGAAGAGAACTAAGTAGGTTTTCGATTCGTTTTTTTTCACCACAAAAACATATTTTTTTAATCAAAATTGGTTCTGTAATTTGTTTTTGTATTAAACAAATTTGGAGACACTGACCAAAATTGGTAATTTAAAAAATAATACATACTATTAAAATGACACTGGGACCCCTGATCGTAGCAGTCAGACGGCGGGAAGCATTGACCTATATCTTTATGTATCAATGGCGGGAAGTAACTTTGAATTATAATAAAGTGTATTTTATTCATGTATAACAGAGTTTGTTTACATAGAATTATATTATAAAAAATGGCTACCAATACAATGACGATGATGATTTCATTATAGTTGTACCTATCTACTATGTATCCATTTTTTAATTTCATTCGCAATTAATAGTTCGTTACTTCACTAAGCATTAACACGTATTATTCCAAAATATTACTACATTATTTATTAAAATCACAACAAAGTACAAGTTAACCACAAGCATACAATACGTACGAAACATAACACTCCAATACATAACAACAACACTCAACATTTATTAACAAAGTTCTACTTTATTATAAATACAAAAGTTTGTGAAATAATATCTATGAGCTACTTACCACTTAGTAAAATGAAAACCGCGCTCACGACAATCCTTAGAAGTCGGAGCTTTGTTTCAATCAGCGCCATCTGAATTTAAAACCTTTCAATCATTATTATTTAAATCACGAATTTAGAACACCAAAGACAACAAAAAAATGTATATCACCTTTGTTCTTAAAATATATTTTTTTCATCAGAGATTATATGAAGCCGTGTATAGGCCGCTGACGACTACGCGTCGACTAGTATTTCATTTTCGTAGCAAACCTTGCTCGTAGTGCTACAACGTAAAGGTCTGTACACATTAATGACGGCAATCAAATGTAAAATGATAGCGTTTTGTTCTACATTAAAATAAATTACATAATAATAGACTAATACGTGGTTATGATACATCAATATATTCGATACTTACAAAGTTTGTAGAGTATTATTAAAACTATTAATGTTAAATCGTAATTATTATTGATTTATTATTACTATATTACGATTAGTGTACTATTTTAGGTCAGTTCAAAGGATGTATATAGTAGTGGGTTATTAAGAGACGAATAAGTAGGTCGTCATAAATGTCTTGGTCGGCTATTTAGAGGTGACTTTGAGTGCAAAAGACTATGTTTTTTATGACGAAAGACAGCCGAACAGACAAAAAATTAACCATAGTAGGTAAGGAATATAATGTAGACTGAATAAATAATGTAGAGCCTAGAGCCCTCACATGGGAAATAAGTTTGAGTGATTATGAAAAACGTACCTACGTAAAGAATTTTAGGAAATAAAAAAGTTATTGTAAAAAAATCTATCAATGAAAATATGCACGGACAAAAATAATGATAAGATTTCTGCACGTTTGCGTTTCGCACCCAAATTTAGAGGAACCGGGTTCTCCTGTCATCGCCGGATGGATCTAACGTTAGTGAAATTAAGAACGTGAGTTGGAAGTTCACTCCGCATCTTTATTGTTCCGCTTTAAAAGAAATGCCAATCTAACAGGATAGAAATAACTGGCTTACTGCACTGTAACTCTGTATGAACGGCTCTCTTAGGGGAAAAGAGAAGAAGATTTTATAAACTCTTCGAACAACTCCCAAACAAAAGCGAGTATTGTTCATTGTTATTATAGAGATAACCGCTACATCAACATCTTTACGTAGTTAAGGTTTTTCTTAAGTTTTGGTAAGGTCTTGGGTATTTCTTATACGTACCTACGTATTATTACAGTCTTTAGAAGGTATCAAACAGTTACCTACTTGCCGGATACATTGCAATAGTGTGAACAGTACCCCATACTCAGATTGAGTAGTAGTAGTAAACGGCTAATACTTCTGTTAAGGAGAAAAATAGTTGTTTACACCTTGTTTATATGACTCTGTTTTGACGCTGCCAATTGTGTGTGTGTATGTCTTTGTGGGTCCATCTCTACCACCAAGATGTTATCGCTATTTTGCCGCGCCAAAGCATGAAGCTCCAAAGAGAAAGAAGACGTCAACATGAAGTTTTTGAAGCCGAACATAAATAATACTTACCGAACACAAATAATTCATTTGAGTGAATTCAAACCCGTTTACACGTGCATAGCTTACACGAACACTTTGCCATTGAGGCCACTGAGGTATATCTTTGTGGTCTACATAAACAGCTCGATTCCAAGTCTGGCTATACTCATTTCTTTAAACAAAGAAAAGAAGCACGGTTTCAGTTTGTTGAACTCAAATCCATTCTTCAATTGGTTGTTTCTGCAAGAAAAACACATGATTAAAAGAATAAATTAGATATTTTTTTTAACTTAAGACAGAGCATTTTCCTAGCCTTCCTAAATAGTACAACTTCTCCATATTTATTATAGAGTAACTAGATAGATAACCAAACACAATATTACCGATTATAATAAACGACATCTTAGCCACAAAACTTATATTTTATTGAACCGTGTAAAGCTCGTATATTATTCTAAGACATAGCCATTTTCTCGGTTGTTTTCCTCGACATAAAGTAGCTTCTTAGAAAATAAGGTCGCTCTTTAGAAAATACGATCGTGCGGGGACAATAAATTGAAGCATGAATAAACACTCAAGAAAATAGATTACTTACTTATAGGCTGGCTGTTTATTTCTTTTTTTTTTCAATATAGGACACGGTAATATCGTTGTTTTAAATCTGACAGACAGTGTAATACAGTCCAGGTCCTTTGAGTATAAATGTTCTGTGGTCCAGGTATTAAGACAATAGAAGGTAGTCATGAAATGGTTCCTTGCGGTCTGTTTGGACTGAATCCTACAAAACGAACAAATTTTTAAAATCATTTGCTCTGTGTGTCGCCTTCAATTTGCCTGTTTGGCTACATGAAGAATAGGTAGAGAATACGGAATATCGGCATATTTCTGAACATGATATGCAAGTTTACAGCCTTTCAAAGGCTTTTCATTAATTCGTTCTGTTTTTGTAAGAGACCCGTCTCTTCAGTGGGGCATTACAGAGCTGTTAAGAAAAACTATCTTTTTTTCCCTTTATTTCTTTCATATTATCATAACTTGCTTCCAGAAGAGATTGGACACGAGGCAGATAATGTTCCACCCAGGTTGAATTCCTCGCATGACATTTATTTTTGCACTTTACAAATTATTCTAATGAGTTTGAATGTTCTTGGTGTCAACTAATTTATTTGTACACTTAACAAATTATTCTAATAAGTTTGGATGTTTTTGGTGTCAACATCAACTAATATCTTATTTATTAACACCCCCGTGACACATAGAGCTTAATTAGAGATCATAGAGTGAAGTTGTATTTAACCAACCACCAAAAAAATGCATTATTTAATTCATAGATAAACCTGAAACAAACCCTAACGTTGTACATATTACTTCAAGTTATCTTCTAGGTGATGGATGAACAATAACTTTTTACTCCGTTACTACAAAGTCTTGGAAGTTTATACACAGAGTAGTAATCGCTGAGAATAAGTTGTTCAGGAATAGTGATTTCTATTATTTTAGTCTGGAATATAGATGTTGTTGACTCAGTTAGTTTTTAACCAAAAAGTTTAAAGTTCTTTTTTAAGTTAAAAAATATATATATTTTGGAAAGGGTTTGTTATAGATACTAACTAGGTGGTCTCATTTAAATTTTAAATATTATAGAGGTATGTTTTAATCAAAAAATATACTGAATTTAGTTTTAATCGTATTTCTTGCTATTAACCCTTTCCCGTGTATCATAATATAATAATACCCATTGTTTCAATATTGTGTCTACTGGCTGTACAAGAAATTTTCAAACAAACATATAATAATATGTTTTTTTTTTTATTATACTCATTGATCTAATTACTATTAAAAGTATTTCAAAAACACGTAGTTAGTTCTACTTTTGTTAAAAGTATTATTCCGTGTTCAAGAGAGAGTAATAAATTATAAAGTTGAATGGAGAGTCGCCGTTTCGTTATTTCTCTCTTGAATTATTATCATGCAATGTTACGTGGATGAGTGAACATAGTACGTTGATGGGTCTACAAGAATATTATTTTATAAGAGCCATGCTAGACAAGTTAGTTAGTTTGACTTAGTTGAATGGTTTCTGCTGGTCAAGTGGCGTAGTTATGTATGCTTGCTATGTGTGAATGAGTGGGATTTAAGAATTTTATGAATAAAAATATAATAAATACATAAATATTTCTCACACATTCACACAACGGCATCCAAACTAAGCAGAGCTTGTACTATGGGTACTTACTAGACAACGTACAATACCTGTTATTGTTTGTATTCTTTGTGTCCGTTAAATTATTCGTAATTGTAATTGATATAGAAGGCTTAATCGCAATTGATGTGAGGATTTAAGATAAAGTTATATCCATTATTTGTATCAGTATTTGCAGTTCACAGACAAAGTAATTTTTGAAGTCGGTTGTTTGATGATTTTTAAAAGTAAAAATCTCGTAAAGATAATAATGCTTTACCTTCAAAAGTGTTTCTCCGTATTGGGGTAAGAAAATTGACTCCATCTAGTTAAATGTAAGTAAGGATATCCGACTAAGAAAAAAATTCCAGATTTCATCACTACGAAAATGAAAAAAGGAAAACTTTACACACGACGCTATATCAATGCTTCTGACCAAGTTTATCTCCTTCGGTAAAGAAAGCCCCGTTTTTGCAGTAAAACATTTGCAGCCACGAAGCATTTGAGTGATTCTGATATACCTTACATAACGCAATATAACTAAAAGCCTGCAGGACATCGATTCCATGTAATAATGGTATAGACGGGACCAAGTGCGATACCTTGCAGAACCCTAACACTTAAAATTATTTTTCTAACCACTACCTATAAACGACGTAGCGCAGTCGGTATATTACATGGCTGCTATGCAGAGGTCTCGGGTTCGATTCCCGCGCAATGCAAATCTTTGTGTGCATGAACATGATTGTTTGCATTGGTCTGAGTGTTTTCTAAGTATTTTCGTTTATCCGTTGTCTAGTATCCTTAGTACAAGCTTTGCTTAGTTTGGGACTAGGTGGCGATGTGTATATGTGTGAGAATAATTTATGTATAAAAAGTCAAGCTAAACACTTTATAAAACATTTAATCATAAGCTAAAGTAGACACTTTATAAACTTAATAATACAATATGGAATATTTCTCACGTTTATAAGTAAATTTATTACATAACTTTCTTACTTGAATGCCAAACACATTACGTATTCTTGACGTAGAACAGTCAACTTTAAACTTATATATCCCTAAGCTTACAATAGTGCATCTTATTCATGCACTCTTGGAGTTTACTCACATATTATATTATTTACTTCAATAATCTCTTGCACCGCGTCGGTATATTACCTCTGGTGTTAAAACATTCATATACTTCGTCTATGCTTCGTCCTCTACTATAAGAACGAAACTAAAACACCTGTGTGCTCTGTATTATATTATATTTATGCGATTATTTTAGATGCAGGTAATGTTTTACTTACGTACCTCCCCTAGGTCAGGTATGGGAGGTATTAAACGGATTTTAAAGTAACGTTAGGTTCTTTGCCGAAGAGTGGGGTATGCGATGTCAGCAAAAATGAATATAACAGGAAGGTATCATTAAATACGAATACTTGTAACATCTTGTAGTTAAAACAGCTTGACCAATTTTGGCATTTGTCCGTGTGGTGACGGAGTAATAATACGATATGTCACCACCCCATCTCATTCCATGGGCGTCGTAAAAACCTACTAAGGGAATAACCGTAACTACTATCTTTGCGAAATAAAAAGAAGGAAAACTTGAAATTAAACCCTATACCAATCCGTCTGGCCAGCGTGGTATTAGTAGGCGAAGTAACCCTCCGTCACGGGAGGAGGCCCGTCCCTGCAGTGGGACATTAATGGGCTGTTATGATGACTGTGAATCATCTCAGTGAAAAAACTGCACTGTATAAAAAGGTTTCTAGTCGGTGTTTTAACTGGAAAAAGATTTTCAAAGAAGTTTTACATTAAAAAACTAACTGCAACCCCAATAGTTATTCGAAAATGTAATCCTAATAAAATCTACCTATAGTATTAATAAGTATTGTGTAAGATTATCTCCGTTAGAGTTCGGTGGCTTTGTGAGAATATGTAGGTCATAGCTGCAGCCTGCAATGCGACGCTCTAGCCGCCTGTGGCTCATCATAACGTACTACCTACTGAATTTTTTATACCTACGACACGTTTGGTCCGCTCCATGGGAGATTCAAGAGTCATCGCTTCGTGCATCTTTTGTTTCGTAAATAATTCTCTTTGGAGACTTTTATGATAGAGCGCTTGTCTATGTAGCGGTAAAGTTATACCGCCTTTTTGGAATGTTTTCTTTTTTATGAGTAGTTTTGAACTTCTTGAACTCTTGAATAGTGTATGTAGTATATAAAACATGCTTCTTTCTTGTTTTGAAATTTCTTCTAGGAACTGCTCTGAAGTATTTCAAATTGGGTTTTAGTAATGACATTGAAGTGCCTGTACACATCCGTCTGGCCAGCGTGGTATTAGTAGGCCAAATATTCCTCTGTCACGGGAGGAGGCCCGCCCCTGCAGTGGGACATTGATGGACATTGATGGGCTGTTATGATGATTGAAGTATCTACCTAAACTATTTTATATGTAGGTACCTACACTATACACTTTTATCTGAGAACTCTATCATAATGTAATGTTAATTTAATAAATTATTATTACAAAAATAATATTTATTCTTGTAACTAACAGCTAGATTTATTAAATCTTGGTGATAAAGTAGTGATGTGTAAACGTAAATCTGTACAAATAGTGTAATTTATCGTGTTTTTGTGACATCGGAGACACGTTGCGTCAAATGAAGATGAAACACCTTGTCGGCGAGTCGCGACCCTTCAAATAAATCTAAACGAGAAACTTTATCTCAACGTTTTTAGAAAATCAAATATTGAACATTTTTTTCCAATATTTTGTTAGAGTTTTTTTTAAATCCCGTATAAGGGATCGTGCCTGGTGGCACGGGGACTTTACTAACTAACATACATTTAACGGACACAAAGAACGTCTAGTTTTAAGGAAACTAATTTGTACTTCGCACAAAAAGACCGTCTCTGTACAGACTAAGAAGCTATACATATTAGTCATTCCAAAGAAATTTATTATTATCCCCAGTGAGTGACCCGTTATATATCTATTGCATTGTTATTTATTACAATAAGCAGTAGATACAGCTTTATTGTAATAAAAAAGGAAATCAATAGTAATTACTAACGTGGTTGACATTCTAAAATTCGTCTAGGAATATCTAAAGGTATAATATTGTTTTTGATTTTTCTAAAGTAACTACTGTCTATTTAAACGGACTTGCTTTATAACGTAAACATATATGGCGTCGTGTCAACCACAGACTAAAGACTTTAGTCTTTGAGCTTTGAGAAATGTATAGGAATCAAGGACAAAATTCTATAATCTACAAATATCATATGGTAAAAATAATTTTATCTGTGAAATTTGCCGTTGGAAAAAATTATATTTATTTAAAATTTAAGAAAGATAGTGGATAAATCAAAGTGATTTGTGTTTTCTATTGCATAAACGTTTAATGCACCTTTCCAGAAATTTTCATCCATATCAAAGTGTGCGATTGATGTAAAAACTAGTGACTTTTTAATATGTGGTGTTTGTTTACAAAATAAATCAGGTAAGGATGAATACGGTATACTTATACCTAACGTTTTATACAGAATTTCTGAACCTTTTGTGAAACGTTTCCTTGATTTAATGATGTGTATTTTACAACAAGATTAGCAAGCTAATCAAGCGTGGCATCGATTACTAGACACACGTTTAAAATTCAAGACAATATCTTCATATTTTTTGAAAAAAAAATTGCATTAAACGGAAGATTTTTTGTGTTTTAGGGTCGTAGCATACATATCAAAACGTAAAGGGATCGGCACCGCCTCGCCGTTTTCCTCGGTGTCAAACGTCAAAAATCTGATTACATTAGGATTCCGATAAGTGTGCGTTGCAGTAGAGGAGTTTCATACAAATAATACTGAACGGCTCGAATTGATACGGTGACGATCCCATTCCGTTTTGATATGTGTGCTACGCCTTTAAAGGACAACTTTTACACAGGTCCTACACCGTTAAATCTGTTTAGCAACATCGGCGTTGTTATTCTATAGAGGGGTAGCCGCTCAGTGTTCTCCTTGCTTTTGAGGGCACGTAATAAAGTGTTCCCGGATATTGTGATGTTTTCGTAAAGCCTCGTCAGAGACCTATAGGAGGGTTCAATAACTCTTGACAACAGATTGGCTGCTAACCAAAGAATAAAGCAGAAAAAAAGGAACCATGAATCGTGTATACAGTGTGTCACCACCCCATCTCATCCCTTGGGTGTCGTAAAAACCGACTAAGGGACTATCTGTCAATATTATCTTTACGAAATAAAAAGAAGGAAAACTTGAAATTAAACCCTATACCAATCCGTTTGGCCAGCGTGGTATTAGTAGGCCAAGTGGTATTAGGGCCTCCTCCAGTGACGGAGGGATCTCCGTCACTGGAGGAGGCCCGTCTCTGCAGTGGGACATTAATGGGCTGTTATGATAATGATGATAAATCGTGTAAGGACTTAGAATATACACAAATGATTTCATAATTCATTTTTCGATCATACAAATAACTGTCCTGAGAGAAAGTAACTTAACTTTACACTCTCAACAATAAAGAATTCACGTCAAAGTATTCAGCAGTAAATTATAACGGCCATGAACTTACATACCGGTCACCGTGGCCTGATTGTAATGTAACTGCAGTGGCCCACTTAGTCCCCTTCTGACCCTGTTGTCAGGCCGATATAAATATAAATGACCCTCGCGACAATATTGTATCTATGCTAACGATTTGCGTGCGAATACTTTTGCAGTATTTTGCATACTGTGATGTATGTAAGTAGGTACGGCCTTAGGGTTTTTGCTGAAGGCTTTAGTAGATAATGGATGGCTCAAGGCTTGTGAACTGAAATGGTGAATTAAAGGGTGGAGGCAAGTGGGTAGAACACTGGGCAGGTGTATTGATGACCTAGTAAGAGCGTTAGTTTCTTTGACGACTTTCTATCTGAGTAGGTATACGGTTGACAGCCTGTCTGATTCCATGATAGTCGTAAAACTAAGGAACGGTTTATAGATGTTATCTGCCCGAAAACAAAAGAAGGACAACTGAACTTAAAACTCTTACGAGAGTTCACAAATACTTTCTTTCCAAAAAATTTAGAAGGAAGTCTTTTCGTCGGCGTTAATAACAGCCATGGGTAGGTTTGTGACATCCCACGGGGAACTTATAAAAGTTAAGTTTTGTCATTTTCGAATTTTTCAAGTCGTAACATTCAAACAGAAATTAATTCTATAAAATATGGTAGCGTGTGGAATAGCACTTTTGTGACTTTTTAAACTAGTTATATACTTAAATTATTTTGAATACAAAACATACTTTTGTAACTGCTACATATACTTTATAATTATATATAATTTATATAATTATCTAAATTTATTTATTTCCTCACACATTCACACATCGCCATCTAGTCCCAAACTAAGCAGAGCTTATACTATATGGGTACTAGACAAAGGATATACATACATAAATACTTTTTTTTGTAAATCTATACTTATAATAAAACTGTAGAGAGATCAATTCTGTACATTGAATATATGTTAAAAATTAATATTGGAGGATGAATGGTGATCGATACTAATGGCAAAAATGCAATCAATAAATTTTTTGTCTGTCTGTCTGTCTGTATGTGCACGCATGGGTCAAAAACTACTAAAGGCATTTTAACCAAACTTGGTACGATTGTAGTCCATACTCCTGGGCAGGTTATAGGCTGTATAACATAACGCTAAAACACATAGGAGCTGAGCAGTGACAAAAAATTTGAAGCAAGTCGGTTGAAAAAACGCGCGTTCGAGCTCTTATCATCGCATACGTTGATAATACGCCAAAAATATGTATTACAAAAATAATGGTCTTCAAAAGATGTACAAAAAAGTCCTGAATAGTATATATCTATCTTTTATATATTAGCCACAATAACGTGTTTAATCGTTAGGGTTTTCTTCAAAGTGTATTAAATACATAAATACAATTGTAATTAGCATAGACATATCTTTTTCAAACTCCCATATTTCAAAAGCACACTTTAATATCTTATTCATAAAAAAAAATTATAGAAATCGGTTTATAAACACACAAGATATAGATGAAAGAAAATTTCCAAATGTCGCCGTGCCAGTATGAGTACGGCTGTACGGTTGATTTTTGTTTGACGTCCGAAACGGCCAACCGGTGCATCTATATAATTTCATTCACATTGACTCTTAATGCGAATGGACGTGGTCCTTATTGACTCTTCTCGGAATAAGCGCGCTTTAGATATTAAAATACATAGATACGTAGTTTTTAGATATTAAGTTTAAAGTAGGTAATCTATCTATCTATATCTATACTATAATAAAACAATTGGAATCGGGTAAGAAATACTCTAGATATCGCTAGATCTCTTTATTAGAACAGTCCAATACAAATCAGGGGTCATGAAAAATGGATTTGGTTCAATGTTGAATGAATTTAAATTTCGTTTCTTTTGTTCACGAGATGGCGTTACCAGTAGTAATCATAAAATAAATGAGTTTTTAAATAATAAATCTAATATATAAATCTATAATTAAATAAATAAATATAACTATTTTATTATTAAGTGCTATTAATAAGTTATTCCTTTTAAATGTTAATAAAATTAACCATGAATCGTATGTGTAATATCAATTATAAGTCTTATTAAATTAAATCAATTATAAGTTTACTTTATTGTTATATTTTTGTGTTTTTCGTAATTGAAACGCAATTTAATTAAATATAAACTGTATTAGTAAGCTATTAATCTAAAGTATCAATTATTCTTTTGGTATTAATTTAGTTTAAACTATTATAGTAGTTACTGGTCAACGTAAAAGTATGCAACAGTCTTCACCTGTTTTTATTAATGTAAATAATTACAAATAACCTTTATTAGTTAATCACAGTATCGTCATTTTCAGTATCGCGGTGTTAAGATTTTCCTTGAAAGAATGACGTTCGCTCATGTCTTTCAGTATAAGTTTAGATGCAGTCTTCATAGATCTGTCTTTGTAAAGGTCTGTTTTTGAAAAGGTTTAGTTTCGTTCGTTAATTTTACAATTCGTTTGTAGGTATATCTGTTTGTTATAAGGTTTAAAAAACGATTTTTCAGTATTAAATCGAATTGCTAGCTGCTGTGCCCGCGACTTCGTTCGCGTGGCGGATGTTACTTACTTCGCATTTCGATTACTAGACACACGTTTAAAATTCAAGACAATATCTTCATATTTTTTGAAAAAAAAATTGCATTAAACGGAAGATTTTTTGTGTTTTAGGGTCGTAGCACACATATCAAAACGTAAAGGGATCGGCACCGCCTCGCCGTTTTCCTCGGTGTCAAACGTCAAAAATCTGATTACATTAGGATTCCGATAAGTGTGCGTTGCAGTAGAGGAGTTTCATACAAATAATACTGAACGGCTCGAATTGATACGGTGACGATCCCATTCCGTTTTGATATGTGTGCTACGCCTTTAAAGGACAACTTTTACACAGGTCCTACACCGTTAAATCTGTTTAGCAACATCGGCGTTGTTATTCTATAGAGGGGTAGCCGCTCAGTGTTCTCCTTGCTTTTGAGGGCACGTAATAAAGTGTTCCCGGATATTGTGATGTTTTCGTAAAGCCTCGTCAGAGACCTATAGGAGGGTTCAATAACTCTTGACAACAGATTGGCTGCTAACCAAAGAATAAAGCAGAAAAAAAGGAACCATGAATCGTGTATACAGTGTGTCACCACCCCATCTCATCCCTTGGGTGTCGTAAAAACCGACTAAGGGACTATCTGTCAATATTATCTTTACGAAATAAAAAGAAGGAAAACTTGAAATTAAACCCTATACCAATCCGTTTGGCCAGCGTGGTATTAGTAGGCCAAGTGGTATTAGGGCCTCCTCCAGTGACGGAGGGATCTCCGTCACTGGAGGAGGCCCGTCTCTGCAGTGGGACATTAATGGGCTGTTATGATAATGATGATAAATCGTGTAAGGACTTAGAATATACACAAATGATTTCATAATTCATTTTTCGATCATACAAATAACTGTCCTGAGAGAAAGTAACTTAACTTTACACTCTCAACAATAAAGAATTCACGTCAAAGTATTCAGCAGTAAATTATAACGGCCATGAACTTACATACCGGTCACCGTGGCCTGATTGTAATGTAACTGCAGTGGCCCACTTAGTCCCCTTCTGACCCTGTTGTCAGGCCGATATAAATATAAATGACCCTCGCGACAATATTGTATCTATGCTAACGATTTGCGTGCGAATACTTTTGCAGTATTTTGCATACTGTGATGTATGTAAGTAGGTACGGCCTTAGGGTTTTTGCTGAAGGCTTTAGTAGATAATGGATGGCTCAAGGCTTGTGAACTGAAATGGTGAATTAAAGGGTGGAGGCTAGGGCATGCAATATCGGAAGGTTTTCAATTCCGATACTGACTTCCGATATTAGATCTCAATATCGGAATTCCGATATTAATATCGGAATTTCGTATTTTTTTTAGAAATTGCACTTGTTGTTCAAAAATGCACAAATTCGGTGTGAGGTTGGATTGAATGCAATATACAAAATTTATAAATCATATTATTTAATTTGGATTGCTTGTTTTATACCCGTATTTAAGTTTTACCCACAGTTTTTACTAAATCAGATATTTCTCATTATTTTTCTGTACTTATTGCTAATTAAACTATCTGACTCAGAGACTCAAATCTGAAATTAAATCAACAATTAGGAACAAAAAGTAATTTATAATATCCTATTCTTTAATCTAATATCTTATTACTTATTAAACTTATCAACAAAGCTTAAAAGTTGAATTGACGAAATTCTTAGAATTTAAAATATTTTATTTATTTTATTTTCTTCGGAACACTAACAGCATAATTTACAATCGGTTAATACATAAATATACTTATACACAGCTATTAACAGGTATTCGCAAATATAAACTAAACATAAAACCATTGCAAGACCATTGCATGACAGAAAAAAAAATAGTTTAAAATAAATTGTAAATTTAATTTGTTGCTTCTCTGGGATCGGGACCAAAATAATCTGTAGTAAATAATTTCTTTACCACTGTTGGCTTAGACCTAAATATCTCAAATTCGCTATGCCTTTTGGCAATGATGTTAACGGAACTACTCGCACGAATGAGAAATGAGTTTTGTCTAAAATTACTGTTGCCTGAGGGTAGTACTAAGGGTTGATTGCGCCTAACTGGCAGTTTTCTAGGGACCCAAATGTTTAGTTTTTCAAATAGGGTTGGGCAGTCGACCCCACCATTGACAATTTTTACAACATCAGACATTGTACGTCTATTCTGTAGGGGCATAAAATGATACCTCTTACATCTTGCTTCATACCCATGATCGATGCACTGTATATACTGTAAATATCTTAGGAACTTTTTCTGTACGGATTCAATGCGCTCGATATAAATGTCATAACGCAGGTTCCATACCACTGATGCGTATTCGAGGATACTGCGCACGAGAGCACAGTATAGTACCTTAATTTTTATTTAATTATATAATATGACAACAGCAATAATTATTGGATTTTTTTTTGTCTAATTTTTATCTTTACTCATTACTAATATAAAACTAACAAAACTCGGAATCAACAAAACTTTAAGAAGACGACCTCGGTGGCGCGCCGGTAGAGCCAGCGGCTGCCGCGCATGAGTTTGTGGGTTCGATCCCCACGCAGGACAAGAATTTGTGAGATCCACAAATTATTGTCCTGAGTCTGGGTGTTCTATGTGTCCGTTAATTGATGTTTGTAAAAGTCCCCGCGACACAGGGTATGATCCCTAGTGCGGGAGTTGTCTTTTAAAAGAAAAAAAAAAAAAAAAAAAAAAAAAAGAAGTCTTGTTGATTCTAAGTTTGGTAGTTTAAATTACAATCAACTGAAATAAAGGTTCGCTGTATTCATAGGTTTATATTTATTTTAAAATCTCGTTTTTCTTGGTAATAATAGGTCGGGGAAAAAGTCTTTTCGCATAACGTAGGTATAAACTTATTATAAAATTTCTTTGACTGTACTACTTGTGTCTGGCTGGTTTTGGTAACATTACAAAGGTTACATTATAAAGAAAAGAAAAAAATAAAAAAAAGTTGTTTCCCGCTATTTTTCATTTGTTTTTCTCTCCGTAAAAATAAGTGAATCTAATGAAGAAATTCGATACATTTTAAAATTTTATTATAAAAAAGGCAAAAATGCAACTCAAGCAGTGAAAAAAATTTGTGATGTTTATGGACCTGATGCAGTGTCAGTAAGAGTAGCACAAATTTGGTTCAAACGTTTTCAGTCCGGAAATTTTGATGTTAAAGATGCACCTCGCTCTGGTCGCCCTGTTACGAATAAAATGGACGCCATTTTTGAAAGAGTGGAGCAAGATCGGCATATTAGTAGTTACGATGTAGCTGAAGAACTGGGAATTGACCACAAAACAGTTTTGACCCCTTTGAAGAAAGCTGGTTATACAAAAAAGCTCGATATTTGGGTGCCACACGAGCTCACTCAAAGAAACTTAATGAACCGTGTACTCATTTGCGATTCATTATTGAGACGTAATGAAACCGAGCCGTTTTTGAAGAGATTGATAACTGGTGATGAAAAGTGGATCACGTACGACAAGAACGTGCGAAAAAGATCGTGGTCGAAAGTTGGCCAGGCTTCACAGACTGTGGCCAAACCTGGCCTAACACGAAATAAGGTGATGCTGTGTGTATGGTGGGATTGGAAGGGCATTGTTCATTATGAGCTTTTACCGCCCGGCAAAACCATCGATTCTGATCTTTACTGCCAGCAACTGATGAGATTAAAGGAAGCAGTCGAGAGAAAACGGCCGGAATTGATCAACAGGAAGGGTGTGGTCTTTCATCACGATAACGCTAGACCACACACATCTTTAGCCACTCAGCAAAAATTAAGAGAGTTCGACTGGGAGGTCCTAGTGCATCCACCATATAGCCCTGACCTTGCGCCTTCAGATTTTCATCTGTTTCGGTCTCTTCAGAATTCTTTAGGTTCTGTAAGGTTGACCTCAAGAGAGGACTGCTAAAACTATTTGTCCCGTTTTTTTGATCAGAAGTCCCAAAGTTTCTACAGTAACGGGATAATGTCTCTGCCCACAAAATGGCAGAAAGTTGTTCAACAAAACGGTACATATATATTGTAAATAAATGTAAATAAACTTTGAAAAAAATGTCTTGACTTTTCATACAAAAATACGAAAAGACTTTTTCCCCAACCTAATATGTTCTCAAAAACAACAAAGCGTCAAACATTTTGTCAGATAAATAACCGCCCGACGAAAAAACATGCTCACTTTCAACATTGGTGGGCAAAATTTATGTGAGATAATGTTTGTCTGTGACAAATAAACTCATCTTTCACCTCTATTAACGTATGTTGCCTTTTCAGTAATTACAAATCCCAATAGATCAAATTCGTCGGACGGAAGCACTGCCTTCTTCTTTTCTTTGCACTTTTCTATTTCCTTCTCAAATTCTTGGTGCAGGGTCTGCTCACTCGTTGTAGCTAGACTAGCTAGTGATTCATCATCTTCATCTGAAGAGACAGAAGCTATCGGTGCTTCAGTCTTTCTTTCTGTGAAGTTGAGACTGCTAGTATCGTTTTGTTTATATTTGAGGCGTTTTAAAAACCTTACAATAATATCACATATTATTAGAGTAGGTAAAGAGTGAGCGAAACAGGTAACAATATTATTGTTCTTGTAGCACATGCATAGCGAGCTGGCAACATTAATACGGTACCTACTGTTTCGCTCGGCGATACACAAGGATCGATATATGTATAATTTAAAACTCAAAATATAGAAAAATGTTCGAGTTCCGAGATTCCGATATTCGATCACCCAGTATCGGAATTGTAATATCGGACTTTGCGTTCCGAGATTCCGATATTACGATATTCCGAGATTCCGATATTCATGCCCTAGTGGAGGCAAGTGGGTAGAACACTGGGCAGGTGTATTGATGACCTAGTAAGAGCGTTAGTTTCTTTGACGACTTTCTATCTGAGTAGGTATACGGTTGACAGCCTGTCTGATTCCATGATAGTCGTAAAACTAAGGAACGGTTTATAGATGTTATCTGCCCGAAAACAAAAGAAGGACAACTGAACTTAAAACTCTTACGAGAGTTCACAAATACTTTCTTTCCAAAAAATTTAGAAGGAAGTCTTTTCGTCGGCGTTAATAACAGCCATGGGTAGGTTTGTGACATCCCATTGGGAACTTATAAAAGTTAAGTTTTGTCATTTTCGAATTTTTCAAGTCGTAACATTCAAACAGAAATTAATTCTATAAAATATGGTAGCGTGTGGAATAGCACTTTTGTGACTTTTTAAACTAGTTATATACTTAAATTATTTTGAATACAAAACATACTTTTGTAACTGCTACATATACTTTATAATTATATATAATTTATATAATTATCTAAATTTATTTATTTCCTCACACATTCACACATCGCCATCTAGTCCCAAACTAAGCAGAGCTTATACTATATGGGTACTAGACAAAGGATATACATACATAAATACTTTTTTTTGTAAATCTATACTTATAATAAAACTGTAGAGAGATCAATTCTGTACATTGAATATATGTTAAAAATTAATATTGGAGGATGAATGGTGATCGATACTAATGGCAAAAATGCAATCAATAAATTTTTTGTCTGTCTGTCTGTCTGTATGTGCACGCATGGGTCAAAAACTACTAAAGGCATTTTAACCAAACTTGGTACGATTGTAGTCCATACTCCTGGGCAGGTTATAGGCTGTATAACATAACGCTAAGACACATAAGAGCTGAGCAGTGACAAAAAATTTGAAGCAAGTCGGTTGAAAAAACGCGCGTTCGAGCTCTTATCATCGCATACGTTGATAATACGCCAAAAATATGTATTACAAAAATAATGGTCTTCAAAAGATGTACAAAAAAGTCCTGAATAGTATATATCTATCTTTTATATATTAGCCACAATAACGTGTTTAATCGTTAGGGTTTTCTTCAAAGTGTATTAAATACATAAATACAATTGTAATTAGCATAGACATATCTTTTTCAAACTCCCATATTTCAAAAGCACACTTTAATATCTTATTCATAAAAAAAAATTATAGAAATCGGTTTATAAACACACAAGATATAGATGAAAGAAAATTTCCAAATGTCGCCGTGCCAGTATGAGTACGGCTGTACGGTTGATTTTTGTTTGACGTCCGAAACGGCCAACCGGTGCATCTATATAATTTCATTCACATTGACTCTTAATGCGAATGGACGTGGTCCTTATTGACTCTTCTCGGAATAAGCGCGCTTTAGATATTAAAATACATAGATACGTAGTTTTTAGATATTAAGTTTAAAGTAGGTAATCTATCTATCTATATCTATACTATAATAAAACAATTGGAATCGGGTAAGAAATACTCTAGATATCGCTAGATCTCTTTATTAGACATTAGACAGTCCAATACAAATCAGGGGTCATGAAAAATGGATTTGGTTCAATGTTGAATGAATTTAAATTTCGTTTCTTTTGTTCACGAGATGGCGTTACCAGTAGTAATCATAAAATAAATGAGTTTTTAAATAATAAATCTAATATATAAATCTATAATTAAATAAATAAATATAACTATTTTATTATTAAGTGCTATTAATAAGTTATTCCTTTTAAATGTTAATAAAATTAACCATGAATCGTATGTGTAATATCAATAAAATTATAAGTCTTATTAAATTAAATCAATTATAAGTTTACTTTATTGTTATATTTTTGTGTTTTTCGTAATTGAAACGCAATTTAATTAAATATAAACTGTATTAGTAAGCTATTAATCTAAAGTATCAATTATTCTTTTGGTATTAATTTAGTTTAAACTATTATAGTAGTTACTGGTCAACGTAAAAGTATGCAACAGTCTTCACCTGTTTTTATTAATGTAAATAATTACAAATAACCTTTATTAGTTAATCACAGTATCGTCATTTTCAGTATCGCGGTGTTAAGATTTTCCTTGAAAGAATGACGTTCGCTCATGTCTTTCAGTATAAGTTTAGATGCAGTCTTCATAGATCTGTCTTTGTAAAGGTCTGCTTTTGAAAAGGTTTAGTTTCGTTCGTTAATTTTACAATTCGTTTGTAGGTATATCTGTTTGTTATAAGGTTTAAAAAACGATTTTTCAGTATTAAATCGAATTGCTAGCTGCTGTGCCCGCGACTTCGTTCGCGTGGCGGATGTTACTTACTTCGCATTTCGATTTAATACTGAAAAATCGTTTTTTAAACCTTATAACAAACAGATATACCTACAAACGAATTGTAAAATTAACGAACGAACCAAAACCTTTTCAAAAACAGACCTTTACAGAGACAGATCTATGAAGACTGCGTCTAAACTTATGCTGAAAGACATGAGCGAACGTCATTCTTTCAAGGAAAATCTTAACACCGCGATACTTAAAATGACGTCACAGGTACAATGCCATCTGTTGTCAAATTTGTAAGTTAAAATAAATTACATCGCTTATTTCATCATAACAGCCCATTAATGTCCCACTGCAAGGACGCGCCTCCTCCCGTGACGGAGAGATACTTGGCCTACTAATACCACGCAGGTCAGTCGGATTGGTATTTAATCGCTAATTAATTATGAATGAATACATTTGCACGCTACGTTATGGTGCGGCAGAATTACCTGCCTCGGTGGCGCGGCGGTCGCATTACATGGCTGGCGTGCATGTTTTCGCGGGTTCGATTCCCATGGAGGACAATTGTGATACACAAACTATTGTCCTAAGTCTGGATGTTCTTTGTGTCCGTTAAATTGATATTTTTAAAGGCTAGTGTGGGATTTGCCTTTTGTAAAAAAAATGCTGAAATAACTTATTGTACCTAACACCTTTTTACCATCTAGCAAAAAATATTTGACTAAACTTAGACTCGACTATATTATTATTATGTGTGCAGTATTTTTGAATTACTTAATAAAATAAACACAAACACTTTGAATAATAATTTAATGTTTTGTGATTGTATTTCTATATTTTATTGTCAGTTTTGTATTTTTTAATGTTGACAAATAGCAATAATGTGTAGAATGATTTTATAAAGAAAAACGTGTTACTTATTATGTTGTCTGTTATATTATACCCATATATTATTAATTATTAAATAGTTATTTAGGTGTGTTATAATTGCAGTTATAATAAGATTGTGAGATAAGGAATGTTATTTTAATTCAATTTAATATTTATGATTAAGTATAGATATAGTTTAACTTTAAAAAATGAAGTTTGTACGCCAATATTAGCAATACAGGAAAAGACTATTTATTTTTGTCTAGTCTACGTAGGACCCGTCGATAGGGTAATTAGTGGTTTCTTGTTCATCGACCATTCTATTTATTGAAAAATAAAGTTTACTTTCCACTTGTATATTCGACAGTATTTTTTTATTAATCTCATATGCCTGACTATTGCGAGGAGTTAAAATGGTTAATATTTTTTTTCTGGTCTTTCTAGCGATAATTTTTCTTTCATTTTAACCAACCTAACAAAATAAGCTACGTTAGATTTCATAACTAAATCACTACCTTAAACTTAAAAATTCTAATTTCTCCCGTTTTACCAATATTTTCATTCACTGCTGTAGCGTGATGAAAAGTATAGGCCGTTTTACCTAACAGACGCTTCAAAGCTCTAAAAAAATAGTTTACATTTTTTAAACGCCTGATGAAATTTTAATATCAATGTTCATTGCAATGTTTATATTTTATGTATATAAAATTCTTAAAGGGTAAAACATTTTTTTGTCAATAATTTTTTTCAGGGCTTTCAAGCGATCATTTTTCTTTCTTTCTTGCTTTTTAACATACCTAACAAAATAACCTAAGTTACATGTCCTACCAATAGCTACCTAAAACTTAAAAATTCTAATTTCTTCCGTTTTACCAACATTTTCCTTCACTGCTCTGCTCCTATTGATCGTAGCGTGATGAAAAGTATACTATAACCTGACCAGGAGTATGAAGAATAATTGTACCAAGTTTCATCAATATCCGTCAAGTAGTTTTTATTTCTATAAGGAACATACAGACAGACAGACAGACAAAAATTGTACGGATTGCATTTTTGGAATCAGAATCGATCACTAATCACACCCTGATAGTTATTTTGAGAATATATTTCAAGTACAGAATTGACTTCTCTACAGATTTATTACACATTATTATTACACATTTATCACATTGACTCTTAATGCGAATGGACGTGGTCCTTATTGACTCTTCTCGGAATAAGCGCGCTTTAGATATTAAAATACATAGATACGTAGTTTTTAGATATTAAGTTTAAAGTAGGTAATCTATCTATCTATATCTAGACAATAATATTAATGCGAATGGACGTGGTCCTTATTGACTCTTCTCGGAATAAGCGCGCTTTAGATATTAAAATACATAGATAGATAGTAAAATACATAGTAGTAGTTTTTAGATATTAAGTTTAAAGTAGGTAATCTATCTATCTATATCTATACTATAATAAAACAATTGGAATCGGGTAAGAAATACTCTAGATATCGCTAGATCTCTTTATTAGACATTAGACAGTCCAATACAAATCAGGGGTCATGAAAAATGGATTTGGTTCAATGTTGAATGAATTTAAATTTCGTTTCTTTTGTTCACGAGATGGCGTTACCAGTAGTAATCATAAAATAAATGAGTTTTTAAATAATAAATCTAATATATAAATCTATAATTAAATAAATAAATTAAATAAATAAATATAACTATTTTATTATTAAGTGCTATTAATAAGTTATTCCTTTTAAATGTTAATAAAATTAACCATGAATCGTATGTGTAATATCAATTATAAGTCTTATTAAATTAAATCAATTATAAGTTTACTTTATTGTTATATTTTTGTGTTTTTCGTAATTGAAACGCAATTTAATTAAATATAAACTGTATTAGTAAGCTATTAATCTAAAGTGTCAATTATTCTTTTGGTATTAATTTAGTTTAAACTATTATAGTAGTTACTGGTCAACGTAAAAGTATGCAACAGTCTTCACCTGTTTTTATTAATGTAAATAAATACAAATAACCTTTATTAGTTAATCACAGTATCGTCATTTTCAGTATCGCGGTGTTAAGATTTTCCTTGAAAGAATGACGTTCGCTCATGTCTTTCAGTATAAGTTTAGATGCAGTCTTCATAGATCTGTCTTTGTAAAGGTCTGCTTTTGAAAAGGTTTAGTTTCGTTCGTTAATTTTACAATTCGTTTGTAGGTATATCTGTTTGTTATAAGGTTTAAAAAACGATTTTTCAGTATTAAATCGAATTGCGAAGTAAGTAACATCCGCCACGTGAACGAAGTCGCGGGCACAGCAGCTAGTACATACATATTATACAGATAACAGACCAATGCAAACAATCATGTTAATGTACATAAAGATTTGCATTGAGCGGGAATCGAACTCGAGACCTCTGCGTAGCACTCATGTCATAACCAAGAATAGAGAAGAATTCGTATAATTATCTAAATCGAGCTTCAGTCAGTACCGATTTCATTTCCTTGCTGCGTACCGTCTAAGAATGCCAACAGTCAGTGACTACGTCTATGCACAATACATTAGAAATTAATTTCAATTTAATACCCCAAAGGAAATTCATGTCACTACTGTCTGTAATAAACTATTGGGGTCTTTGGCAGAGTCACAACAAATAAATTATCAGGTCGACTGGGCACGTACATAATATTTAACTGCTATTATATCAAGGATAGCTATATTGATGTCATTTTGTTGACGATCATTGGCACAGTACAACCAGTAGTATATCTCGGCCGAATATTTATTATAAATGCCTACGGCTGCGCGGTACGTAAACATGCGATAGAACAGGCCTCCAGCTTTTTCATTACATTTACCTAATTTCCCGCTCGTTACTGCGGCACAGTCGCGACTGTTCACTCCGCAAAGTCACCTCTATCGTGAGCGTGTAGGTATAAATCGCGTTTCGTCCGTTTCTATGAAGTAGAAATACTGTATATATTTGTACTATGCCATTGTGGTGCAGTGGGTATTTTATCTGAAATGTGGAAGAAGCGGATTCGTTTTCCGCACAAGTTTAACATTTATGTGCATGAATGGGGCTGTTCCATTTAGTCTGGGTGTTTTCTACTTACTATACGGCTTCAGTGGAGTAATGGTTATAATAAGGAGGGCTAGTTTTCGATTCCCGAGCAATGCAAATCTTTTAAGGCATGAAGATTATCATTTGGATTTTTCTGGGTGTTGACTATGTATCATATTTTATGAATGTAACTATTTACGAAAGTAAAAATGTAAAAATTTACGAAAGAATTAAGTTAATCTGATGTCTAGTACCTATAGTAATCAAGCAGTGCTTGGATTTAGGACTAGATGGCGTTACCCATATTAATATTATAAATGGGAAAGTGTATCTGTTTGTCTTTCTTTCACGGAAGGGATGGAGAGTAACATAGGCTACTTTTTGCTACCTCGAATTTAACGCGAGCTAAGCCGCGGGCAAAAGCTAGTGTGAATATGTAAGGAATATTGTATTCAGATTAAATTAACTTGAAATTATATCAAAATTGAAAGGTCAAAAGCAAGAGGTTCTATTCGTGGAGCCAACCCGTTTGTCCATTAAACCCCTTTGGTTGTAATGTGTCGTCACGGCTTCGTAATCAAATTGGGTTACGTATGGAAAACCTGTTAAGTACATTTATTTAGGTACGTTTTACACGTTTCAAATAATGCTATAGTTGTAGTACCTACTTATTACAGTTGAATAGCTACGAAGGACATTGGTGGTAGGCCTTTTCAGCAAAAGATTTTACAAGTGTTGTGACGACCTCTGTGGCGTAGTGGTTATTTAACATGACTGCTACGTAGAGGTCTCGGGTTCGATTCCCGCTCAATGCAAATCTTTGTGTGCATGAACATGATTGTTTGCATTGGTCTGGGTGTTTTCTATGTATAATGATGTATGTATAAAAACAAAGTATTTAAGTATGTTTATCCGTTGTCTAGTACCCATAGTACAAGCTCTGCTTAGTTTGGGACTAGATGGCGTGGTGTGAAAGTGTGAGGAATATATTTAAAACGTGGTACTCACTACGCTTGCTTAATCTACCTCAATGGAATCTCAACATCGTATAGACGTTAAAAATAACTCTACTTCTTGGTGTTTAAAATCTAATATATTTTTGTGCTAAAAAGGTTTTTTATATTTCTAACACAGGGGCGACAGTTTTATATTCGCTTTTTCTTTCATACCCTGTTTTTCATTTGTTTTTCATGTTTCATACTTGTCGACCTTAAAGATAACCGGATCCAAGGTCGGAAGGAGTGACGCTACTTCAAGACAACCATTATTTTCTTTATTCCTGGACTATAATCACGCTTTACACAAACCATTCATTCAGATATTTCCAGAAATACATTTATTTATTCTCTTAATTGTTGGCGGCTTTAATTTTTATATGCATATTTCGCTAATTAATTTGTACGCAGAATAAAATTATAGGTATAAATTATACGATTTTGGAACAAAGCTTAAAATGTCGAGGTCTGGCAATCAGTGTGTATTGTAAGGAGCAAATTATTTTCATGTGACTATGATATGCAGTATGAAATAAACAAGAACTAATTGCAATTTGCATGGATGCATTCGTAATGTATTCCGCTCTAGTTGCATCCCCAACGGAGACTCGATGAGTGCTACGTATTGATTTATGATTCATACTTCTGTTTTATTCGGACTCTCAAATAAATGAATAATGTATTCATTGGAAATATCGATAGCGTAGAAGTTGTATTGGTCGTCATTTTTCGCAAATAATGCAAGGTTTACTTGTGGGATTTCGCTTTACAAAGAACCTTTTTTTTCATAGAGTACCTTTTAATTTATTGAGTATGGCCTTAGTAATTCTTTTTTATTTACTAATACTTTATCTATGGATCTTAAACTGTCTCGCGGGGACTTTTACAGACATGAAATTAACTGATAACAAATTTCATCCAGCCTCAAGATTATCGATTATTATTATAATTATAGATTATCTATGGAACACACAAAAAAATCAATCAAGTTTTTTGTCTTACTTTTCGTAGAGATGTACAAAATATCCCATAATGTGCTTTTATGATACCCCTGTGATGACATAGAGTGATGTTGTCATGTATTCTTACTTATCCACCACATAGTATTATACTATTAAATAAACGATATTATTCAAGCATATCAAACAGAAGCCTTGTGCATTCAGAACAATTTAAAAAGTAATATAAGTTTATAAATTTGTTTATGCTCACCTAAATGTTCTTAATTTAAAATAGTTACAAAAGCTCAAAGCTAAATTTTTAAAGTAGGTAGCTAATAGAGCATTGTTTTGATGTTTCGGTAAAAGGAAAATAATAAATTAATTCTCATACTTTCATACAATGCCATCTAGTTCCAATCAAGTAGAGCTTGTACTATGGAGACCGGGTGACTTATCTCGCATATTTCTATGGCTTATGCTCCAAATAAATAGATATTATAGTTCACTAACACCGTGTCAAACTTCTAAAATACAGTAGTTAGTTTGATTGGAACAGAACCCACGAATTTCGGGGGAACGACAGCAGTAGACGGTTGCTTTTAAACTAAAAATCAATCTTCTATAAATCTAAATTTAAACAGACAGAGTCTAACTAAAAACAGTTCCGAGAAATAAACACTTAAAAATATACAACCAACTCAAGAGTCAAGACCTACGAGGAGAAGAGTTTTTAAAGTCTGTTGAAAAAAAGACAGATCCTACCTAATACAGAAATGTGATTTACGTAACACGACATTTATAATTCAGAGCCCTGGTATTTGAAACCAAAGGAAACAAAATTAGAGACAGCTGTCGGGAACAGTGAGTAATGTACTGAATTTTACCCTTCCCAAGTGGCTATACGTATCTATTAAGTAAATATATCCTTTTCAATCATAACCGGGATAAAAACGAGCCTATATCCGTGTATCTGTCGCCTGCATGCGTGGTCAACCACTCGTATAACATGCTGGTCTCTACAATTTGTCATTTTTCTGTTCTCCGCAAATGTGGAAATAAATCATGGATGTTAAGCTTTCTTTCTTCTTTGTATTTAAAAGATTACTTAGCCAGCAACAATGATGTTATATATTATCTTTATAATAATAACATTATTGGCCAGCAAAGTAATAATGGGTTTACGGAAATAAGTTTTCTATAAATGAGGTAGGTAATAATCATAGATGATCGTTTTTGTGTAATATGTGTATTTATCATAAACTAAGAATATAAGAGCGGGCGCAGTGCTGTATTGTAATTTATTATGTTTCTTATAGATGGATGGATATGGATGTCCACTGCTAAAATAAATAATACATATTTATTTTAGCAGTGGACATCCATAAGCTGAAAAGGAATGTTTCACATTGTCAGTGTGGTAACAGAATGAAGAGGATAGACAGTGTGGTGAGACCAACAAAAAAAGATAGCAATGAAGTTGAAGCCTTACATGACCTAATTCAATGTCTCTGTAATAAACATAAAACAGTTCATCAGATTAAGGGTGCTGATCTGTATTATAGTTCTATTATTAATCAAAAATTAATAGTACGTTCAATACGAAGTTGTTTAGATTAAAATGGTTTTATATTGACAAAGAGACAGGACCCCCATTCACCTACATTGAAATCGATACACACTATAGCTATACAATACTAGCATTTCCCCGCGGCTTCGCTCGCGTTAAAAAGTATTATTATAAATTATGTTTAAACAAAACCGGAACCCTTATGAGATCACTTTGTTGTCCGTCTGTCTGCCTGTATGCCAAAACCATTTTTCTAAGGAATGCGTGGAGTAGCTAAGTCGTAATGTCACAGAATTTTGGAAAGATGATTCTTGACGTCATAGAATTTTTGACAGTTGAGTCGTGACGTCATAGAAATTCTGACAGATGAGACGTGACGTCATAGAATTTTGGCAGGATTTTTTTTTTATAGCTCTGTACGTCGTGACGTCATAAAGTTTCGGCGGGAATTTTTTTTACAGCTAAGTCGTGACGACATAGAAGTTTTGACAGATAAGACGTGACATCATAGAATTTTAGCGGGTTTTTTTTGACAACTTGGTCGTTACGTCATAGAATTTTAACAGATGAGTCGTTACTTCATAGATTTTTTGGCAGCTGAGACGTGACGTCCCAACAGGGGCTGAATTGATCAAAATCCTATATTAGCGGCCGTCTTCATCATAGTAGCTCCAATCTTTAATTTCAGTTCAATCATTCGAAAATGTAAGATCATTTAAACAAACTTTCATCCTATTTTACTCTTTTAGGGGTAGAATTGATCAAAATTCTTTCTTAGGGGATGCCTACGTCATAGTAACTATTTGCATGCAAAGTTTCAACCCGATCGGTTTAAAATTGACAAAGTTCCATACAAACTTTCGTTCCCTATTTTATCCCTATAGGGGTTGAATTTAATAAAGTCCTTTCTTAGGGGATGCCTACGTCATAGTAACTATATGCATGCAAAGTTTCAACCCGATCAGTTTAAAATTGACAAAGTTTCATACAAACTTTCGTTCCCTATTTTATCCCTATAGGGGGTGAATTGAATAAAGTCCTTTCTAAGGGGATGTCTACTTCATAGTAACTATGTGCATGCAAAGTTTCAATGCGATCGGTTCAAAATTGAGAAAGTTTCACACAAACTTTCGTTCCCTATTTTATCCCTATAGGGGGTGAATTTAATAAAGTCCTTTCTAAAAACATGCCTACGTCATAGTAACTATTTGCATGCAAAGTTTCAGCATGATCGGTTTAAAATTGACAAAGTTTCATACAAACTTTCATCCCTATTTTATCCCCTTGGGGGTAGAATTAATCAAAATCCTTTCTTAGGATGCCTACGTCATAATATCTACCTGCATGCCAAATTTCAGCCAGATCCCTCCAGTGGTTTGGGCTGTGCGTTGATAGATCACTATGTCAGTCACCTTTGAGTTTTATATACACTTCTCATCAAAAAAATCGAAACAGTTGCAACTTTGTGTTTTATAAGGATTATCTGAAAAATGTGTATATTTAGGAATATGTGTTATATATCATTTAATGGGGAATTTAATGAGGTTTTCAAATAATCATGTTAATGTTCTAAATTCAAATTAAATTTTCATAGATTTCATATTTTGTTTAACAAGTCGTTTTTACCCTGTACGTAGTTTGACGGAAATTGATAAAATTAGGCACATAAATGAAAAAAAAAGCTAGGAAACGTTTATTTAATAACTCGGATACCATTCCCGACCTCTCATTACTGCTTCTGTACGGTTTTTCATCGATCGGATGAGAGTCACGATCAAAAATAGTGGCCATTCCCCTTGGATTGCATTTTAAAGCTGGCTAAGTGTTTTTCAAGCATGATCTTTTACACTAATTCGTCTTTTTTATTCATCGCATAGATGCTTAATCGGATTCATGTCCGGGCTTCTTGCTGGCCAATCAATAATAGAGATATCTACTTCAGTAACATAATCTCATACGACGCTCGCGGTGTTTGTCCTAGCATCCTCGTACATAAATGTTAAACCGGGGTCAAATAAATGTGCATAGGGCATCACAAGAGGTTCAAGATACTGTTCGATGTACCTATGACTGTTAAAAAAGGGCAGACGGGACCCAAACACAAAGACAAACTCGGTCTTGTCGTTGCCACTAATTTCTCCTCAAACAGTCCACGACCGCCACCATGGATGGCCTTTTCTTTTAATCCTGCATGGTGCAAAGCGTTCTTCATCACTTCTGTAGACCTTAGTCCTTCCATCGTTGCCCTACAATACAATTTTGCACTCATCAGAAAGGAGGAACTTGCTCCACTAGATGTATGACCAATTTAGGTAATTACGTAAAAAGTTAAGGCGCGCTTTTCGATAATCTGCAGGTAGTTCCTTCCTATTTGCTGGCTTGTACGGTACAAGTCCACGTTTCTTCAACCTTCTTCTAATTGTAGAGTCACTTACAGCCACCATAGGTTCATCATGAAGCTGCTGCTGCGGTTGAAAGACATTAAGGCGTAAACTTTGTATGAAAGGTTTTACTATAAATCGATCTACTCGGTCAGAAGTTACCTGTTTTCTGCCAGATCTCTAACAGCGCGTGAACAAACCAGTCTCTTGATAGCGTTTGCAGATTCTATGAAGAGACGAGAGGCTGAGATGCAATATTTCAGCCGTAATAACTGACTAAGTCCAGAATTCAGCAATGCCACCACTTGGCGGTTTTTGCGGGTAAACATCGCATGGACGCAGTAATAAGAGGAGCGAGGAACTCTGGGTGCGCGATACGGGTTATTAAATAAACGTTTCCTAGCTTTTTTTTTCATTTACGTGCCTAATTTTATCAATTTCCGTCAAACTACGTACAGGGTAAAAACGCCTTGTTAAACTAAATACGAAATCTATGAAAATTTAATTTGAATTTAGAACATTAACATGATTATTTGAAAACCTCATTAAATTCCCTATTAAATAATATATAACACATATTCCTAAATATACACATTTTTCAGATAATCCTTATAAAACACAAACTTGCAACTGTTTCGATTTTTTTGATGAGAAGTGTATATAGAAGAACAAAGTACACACTGAAAGGCTATAATAACGGTGAAAAAAACATGTTTTTTTTTTAAAAACATTATATTCGAAATACAAAAATAATAGAATGCATTCAAATAGTCAATCTCGAGGAAATGCCTTTTGCATTCAGCCACAAACGTCAAACGAAGCAATATGGAGACCATGCAAACAAGTCTCTTATGCCTGATTTACACATCGACAAGTACAGTAGCGAGTTAAGTAGTATTTTAAGATTAAGTTGATTTAAATAGAGTTCCATCCTATTTTTTGGCGAGTTAAGTACGAAGTAGCCCCCTCTCTCGCGTCTCGCCAACTTAACTTGCCAAAAAATAGGATTGAGATCTATTTAAATCAAGTTAATCAGCAACTTACTACTTAACTCGCTACTGTACTTGTCGATGTGTAAATCGGGCATTAGACGTTACAAAGGACTGGCATCCGGCTCGGATGTAGTACATAAGTGCAGGACGCTACGTACCGGAGTTACATTCTCGACCTTGTAACTCGTTTAACATTAGAAAATCTGTCTTAGGTCATATTAAACACATTGTTTTAAAAAGAACTGCACAATTATAAAGAAGAATAATAATAGTCTTTTCAAACATACCTACACACAACGCCATCTAGTTTCATAATAAGTATTTTTTTTTTAAATCACAAAATCACATTACGCCGACATCCTTACACCACGTTGAAGTAAAGAAAATTAACAGGGCATAATAACAGCGGAATACATTTTTCAAATTTTATAAGCGAGTTCGAAATACAAATATGTAGTAGAATGCATTCAAATAGAGAATCAATCTCAAGCAAATGCCTTTTGCATTCAGCCACAAACGTCAAACGAAGCAATATGGCGACCGTGCAAACAAGTCTCTTATGCCCGATTTACACATCGACAAGTACAGTAGCGAGTTAAGTAGTATTTTAAGATTAAGTTGATTTAAATAGATCTCCATCCTATTTTTTGGCAAGTTAAGTTGGCGAGACGCGAGAGAGGGGGCTACTTCGTACTTAACTCGCCAAAAAATAGGATGGAGACCTATTTAAATCAACTTAATCTTAAAATACTACTTAACTCGCTACTGTACTTGTCGATGTGTAAATCGGGCATTAGACGTTACAAAGGACTGGCATCCGGCTCGGATGTAGTACGTAAGTGCAGGACGCTACGTACCGGAGTTACATTCTCGACCTTGTAACTCGTTTAACATTAGAAAATGTGTCTTAGGTCATGTTCATATTACAGACATTGTTTAAGAAAAATACACGATTTTATATTATACTGCTTGTCAGGCCAAAGATCGAGACATCAATCAACTAGCCTATCGCAGTCCACTGCTGGACATAGGCCTCTCCCAACACGCGCCACAAAACACGGTCCTGCGCCTTCCGCAACCAGTCTATTTTATTAATGCTGTATTTTATCTGAGCATATCCGTGCTTTAAAAACTATGCAAAACGGCGATCCCGGCTGTCGTCGTAGCGTCACAGAGGCTTATGGGCGACTTGAAGAATTCTCGACACCAAGTTGGCAACTAACCAAACGATAAAGATTGACGGCCAAAGAAGTTGAGGGTAATGTGGAGAGAAAGATTATTATCATAACAGTCCATTAATGTCCCATTGCAGGGACGGGCCTCCTCCTATGACGGAGGGATACTTGGCCTACTAATACCACGCTGGCCAGACGGATTGGTATAGGGTTTAATTTCAAGTTTCCCTTCTTTTTATTTTGTAAAGATAATATTGACGGATAGTCCCTTAGTCGGTTTTTACGACACCCATGGGATGTGATGGGATGGTGACATATTGTATTCTTACTCCGTCACCACACGGAGTTCACCACACGGAGAATATAAAGAAGGATAATCTCACCTCTTTGAGGGATTTATATTCAGTAAGAGAGAGAGAGTACTTAATCTATCTACTAATTGAGGTGGTACTAACATATTTTAACTATCCTTCCCGCTTAATAAGCTGCTTTCTTCCAAAAATAATTGAAAATACGAAATAGTTGTATTCTCTTTGTATTGCTGTTGGTTTTCTAATAAAGAATAAATAAAAGTCTCTCCACCAAATAATTTGATGAATACAAAGTAATAATGAGTAGCTGCCTAACATGTGTTATTGTTATTTGGGGCGTAATTAGTAAAGTATCGATTATTAGTAACATCGAATATTGGCAGTATGTTGTTTAATGTTATTACCGTGCTTCGGGCATTTATGTTATGTTGTACTTTGAAATTAAATAGCTTTACGTGACGTTGTACCATAAAATTGTTTCGTGGTACTTTCTATTTGGAAATTTATTAAGAACTAGCTGAACCGTGCCCACTTCGTTGGGCGGCGAAAAAAACGCGTCCCTTTTTTAAACATGTTTCATTACTGCTCCACTCCTATCAGCCATAGCGTGATACTATATAGCCTATGACACTCCCCAATAAATGGACTTTTCACCACAGAAAGAATTTTTAACAACGTCACAAACTCACAAACACACTAACTTTACCTTTTTATAGTATTAGTATAGAAGTATAGATTATAAGTACAAGCTAGGCTTAGTTTGGTACTAGATGGCATTATATCAATGTGTAAAAAGCTTTACTAATAGACAATTTCCATAGACTTCATAGTTTAGCGGTGTACTTTTTATACTTCAAAATATCCCTTATATAAAATACAGCGGGTTCCAATATCACCCAAGATAAATATATTATGTGAGATGCATAGACTTGAGCATGTTTTATAAGCCCATTAATTTCTTGTTCTCGTGTCTATGGGCTTATTTAGTGTGTAGAACTGTATTTAAAGCTCATAAGACCTAATCTTAGCATTCCATGGATTCTCCGTGCGGGTGCCGGGTCTATCGCGTGATAGAGGACGGAACACTGGCGTAACAGCGTCTGGGACTTACGACCCAGATGTAGGTTTAAGGAGGCCCCCTTACAACGCGTTAGCGGTCACCTTCACTGTCTGCTATGTTCCGTCCCCTACCTATCCAAATTTGGTAGGAACCTAACAATGCCGTTTTGGACATTCGTGATAGTAGAGAGCTTACTGAAGTTCTCGGCAGTCCTAGTTCTTTTAATAGATTGTAGAGGGATTTAGCTGGTGTACCCCTCGCACCTATTTCCACGGCATACAGAGTAACCCTATAGCCATTTCTGGTTATCTCATTTGTCGAGTCAAAGTATTTATTTGTCTTAATTGCGTGGTCTTTAGGGATGTTAGTTTCCCACGGTACCGTAAGCTCAATAAGTACTACACGCTTTTTCAATTTTGAGTAGAGGAATATGTCTGGTCTCAACGGCGACACGCAGATATCCTCCGGGATTTTGTAGTGTGTTTCATACGTGTCAACCAGTAGAGTCCAATCGTCTGCCGGACTCAGGACCGAAAAAGGCTTGTAGGTGGTATTTTTAGTAGTGCCTTCCTTAACAAATTGGATGTTTAGTCTTTCATTCGTAGTCAGTCCTTTTCTAGCTCTGGCAATCGACAGACTCACTGCCTCGCGTATAATCCCTAGTACTTTGTCGTGACGTTGCGAGTAATGACCCCTATCCAAAAGCACTTTGCAGCCTACCAATAAGTGTCTTGCCGTACCAATTTCTTTGCCACATTCCGTGCATTTTTTGTCCGTGGCTTTTCCCCATCTTACAAGATTGCTTTGATCGGGGAGAGTCAATTGGAAGGCGTTGAGGTAGAATTTAAGTAATGCTGATGACCAGTCGTAAAGCAAAGTGCGCCACTTCAAGGCTAAAGGTATACAGTAGTCCCCTAGAGTAACCCATTCATTTTGCATTTCTAGGTTCATTGCGTGCACTCTGTAGCTGTCATTCTCATCTTGGTTTAAGAAAGATTTTATAATTTCTTTGTCTGATTGACTTTCCGTGTTTCCTAGACCTACTCTACTAGTTTGTGCGCCTATCATGAACTTTTTGTGGAATTGCAACCGTGACTCGAGCGCAGATGATTTTTTATCAGTTGGGATGGTTTTTACAGTTTCGTCTTTAGATGTTGATAAGACTTGCATTTAAGTAACTCTTAGATGTTTGTAGAGTTCCGATGGTTTTTTTAGTTTCATCCCAAAGTTATTTGTGTCTCGATACAGAGCGGAAGGGTCTGCAGACTGAGCTAACCCTAGCCACGATTTGAATGTTTTCGTCACTTTAGCATCTAGTTGTTTCAAGAGGTTCTGGTTTAAATCATACACAAGGAAAGGCCAATTGAGACGTGATGTTAAATAGTTGTCGTATATCCAGACTTTTTTTACGTTATTTATCGGTTGATGGTCTACCTTTTCAATGTCGTTTATGAAACTATTGACGACATCGTCTAGTACTGGAGAGCGACCTTTATCGTTTATCTTTCTACCAAGAAATTTAAATGGCACGGTTTCTGATATCATTGAAACGTTTTCCCCGCCAATAGTGAGACCGGGGTCATATGAAGTATATCTCGTATCACGCCTACCTAAACACAGACAATAACATTTGCTAGGTTTTACTCTCATTCCATCAGTCCACTCACAGAATTCATCAACCTTTCGCAGTAGTTCTTGGCACTGCTTTGGATTCCGAGTAAGTATCGCTAGGTCGTCAGCGAATGCTAGAATGGATTCTGTATATTTGCCATTGGACTTAAACCGATAGCCCCACCTTTTTTCATCTATTGTTATGTTATCTATTAGTATATTAATTACTGTGTTAAATACTACAGGAGATAAGCAGCAACCCTGGAACAGGCCCACGTTGTAGTTTAGGGGCTTCGTATGTCCGTCCTTCGTTGCAATTACAAATTTAAGTTTACTATAGTAGTTAGCTATTATTTCTGAAACTACTGGCGAAAAGTTATACCATTGCAGTGCAAATTTGTACTGAGCCGAATGCGTTTTCTAAATCTATCCAACAAACTGTTATTTGCCTTTCATTTGCTCTGGCATCTTTTAGACTCTCTGCTAATAAAGAATTATGTTCCAGACATCCAGATATTCCGGGAATAAATCCCTTCTGGTAATCTGTCATTTTTAACTGTAAAATGGAAAAGAAAATTTTTGAAATTGTGTTGGTAAGTGCTATCGGTCTAGTGTCTTTTGGACAAGTTACTTCATCTTTCTTTGGAATGGGAACAAAATTAGCTTTTCCGAAGGCGGCCGGTATTCCCTTACTTGACCAGATCTTACTGTATATGCTTAGTAGATGTTTATGTACTGATGGGCATTTTTTATAGATAATGTAAGGTATGCCATCAGGGCCTGGGGCTGACTTGTTTGTTTTCTTTTTGATTTGGTGTATTGTTTCTTCTAAGCTAGGTGGTTCGTTACTAAAGTTGAAACGAGGTTTTGTTGGTCTATTTATTTTAGGATCTTCGTAAGGTTTTTCGCCTATTGTCACCTCGTAGGTATTTTTATAGTGATCGTAAATCTGGTCGTTCGTTAAAATATTCCTCGAGTATTGAAAAGGGTTCTTATCAAACTGTACTTCATGCTTCACTCTATTAAAGTTATTATTTTCATTAATAGTTTGGACTGAAATGCCTTGAATTAATTTTAATATTGATCTTAAAGTATACATATATACAAAATATATATGTAAGCATCCCATCTTATTCCGTGGGTTTCGTAAATTTGATTTTTCTTGCAGGAGAACTAAAAACATGCCCTACGTTAGTACACCCAGACAGCGTGGTATTACCAGCCGAAACTTTAAGGGCCTTTACGTGACTCACTAGCGCCGCCAATAGAAAAAAAATCATAATTCGCAAATAGGATAAATAATGTAAAATGTTGATAACAAAGTCTTGAGAAAAGGCAATACGGTATTTGTATAACACACTCTCAACACTACAAACGCTCTTAAGGCCTATTAACAAGTCAAATAGTTTTTCTACTACTTTTCTATTAAAATGTCACTTCGTGTGAAATTGGGTTAAATTATAGCCATATATGTATTCGGCTAGCGACTAGTGCATTAGCGTCTTTTAGACTTCACTTCTAGATAAATGGAACCAACATGCTTTTATCGACTTAAATTTTTTTAACATGTTGGTAAATGCTTGAGCTAAATTATAATAGCTCTTTACCATAGGATCACTTCTAAAACCTTTATCCAGCCATTATTTGACATATAGCCATTTCTGGTTATCCCATTTGTCACGTCAAAGTACCATTTAAATTTAAAACATGGTAAAAAATGCAAAAATGTATATGGTCATATCTCCTAAACGAATGAACCTTTTTAGAATTTGTTTTTTGTTTCCGCCAAGTAAAATTATACCCTACCTCGTGTTAAAATTTATGCGCCATTCTTATGTACATCCTGTATATCACGAATAAGGATTATTTGAAAACAAATTCTTATCTCGTATGATTTATGTTTCTATCTATCTAAACGTAAATAGAGTAATGTGAATAGAGTAATCACTAAACGATAGATATTCATCCATCGTTTAGTCATTACTCTATTCAACCCTTAGTTAAGGTTTATTAGTATTAATGTAATCATAGTCCGTATCGAGATCTGATATCGAATCACTATCGGAATTATATCGGTATAGTATTCAATGAATTGAATTTCCAATTAGTTAGCCAGTAATGCTAGCATTTAGTTGAAATTTTGACATGTAGAATAATAGATTTTGTTTGAGATGTGTTTTACATTGACTGATGTGGTGAAACATCAGTCAATAGACATCTACTACTGGAATAGGCCTTCTCCAATTTTTTAATTTTTACTATCTTGTACCATCCTCATTCATCGGTTTCCCGCCTTCCTAACTGGGTCTGCCAAAACTGCTTTTTCCGGGTTTTTTTTTTTGAATAATATAAATACATTTTTATTATTTTTTAATACTTATGGTACATAGAAAACAACCAGACTGATATAAACATTCATGCACATAAAGATTACCACTGAGCGGCAATTGAAGCCCTGCTGCTTATATACTAAAAAATTTAAAAAAATTAAATTAAATTTTTATTAGTAAGACAGTAAGTATTTTTTATTTTATCATATTAGCCAATTGACATCTTTTGCCGGACAAAGCCATACTCCAAGTATTTCCACCTTGTGCGGTCCTGTGCCTGCCTCATCCATAGGTTTTCTTTCCGCCACAAAAAAAAACGATATTGACGGAAAAAGATTTTAATAACAAAGAGTAAATTAAATGTAATAAAATGCGGTTTACCGTTCCAAAATTCAAAGCTTTCATTGTACAAGATTGCTTTCGACATTTATTAAACCACTTCCTCTATAAAACATTTTTATTACAAATTATTTAATTAATTTAGATTAACGCGAATATGTCTGAACATTTTAAATATTTTCCTGAATGGAAGTGTTCCCGGAATAAATAAATAACCCTGTAATACGCTTCCTTGGTGATTGACGTTAACATTAATTGAGTTCTTTATGATAAAATATTAATAAAATGTATATAACTAGTATTTATAAAAAGGCATGCTCTGTCTCGCGGTGGCTCTTCCTAATATTATTTTAACGAACGTTTTTCATTCATTTATTTTAAGCACAATTAAGTTGTGGATAGGACAAATACGCGTTAAAGAATTCATAGTTTTTTTTCTTTTGATTGTATTGTATGAACGGCCAGAATTGTTCTGTCAAAAAATTAGAGAATAACTTTAGCTTTCCATTACCTTGTATGTACCTACTAATATCATCATCATCATCATCATATTAGCTAATTGCTGGACATAGGTCTCCTCTAAATATTTTTACCATGTGCGGTCCTGTGACTCCCTCATGCATCGTTTTCCCGCCATTCTATTAAACTAGGTTGTCGGTCCTACGTGTGAGGGGTCTCCTACCAATGTATTACTTACGTATTACATCACAATATATCCTTTACTTTGAACTTTTAACTAACTAACACGTGACCCTTTAGTTAACATGTGGTTGTTAGTTTACCCTTAAAAGGTCGATTGCGTAGGCGACTATAATTATATTTTCTTTGAACTTATTTAAACCTCTATGCGGTAGTGGTTATAGACAACGGCTACTACGTTGCGGTCTCATGTTCGACTTCCGCTCAATGCAAATCTTTGTGTGAATGAACAGGAAATACATTGGTCTGGTTGTTATCTACGTATGCTATAAAAATATAATGTAAATAAACATTTATAAACTTGTAAATATACATTTAAAAATATTTGGAAGAGGCCTATGTTCTGCAGTGGACATCCTTCGGCTGATATAGTAATGATTATATTTAGTACACATAAAACCAGCTTTGCTAAGTTTAGTGCTAGATGGCGTTGTATAAAGTGTAAGGAATATAATTCTTATAAATCCTATGCTATTCCTTAAAGTTAGTAGTGAGATAAAATATTTATCGTAGCAACACCAAACATTTTTGTTCCACTGACACCTGTCAAAGAGACAAGGCCTATTGTGTAAGAATACTTTCTGTATTCTTAGGGGAAAACAAACAAAATATAACCGACATTATATTAACGTTTGCGTCTTTTTGGTATATCTCTAATCTGATTTTGTTTTTTTTATAAATTCTAAAGAAGAAATTTTGTTGTTTTTATTTGTAACTGTAAAACGTAGATAGCAACTTATAAGGGGAATAGAAGCAGAATGGTTAAGAATAATAAAGCTTACATAAAATAGTTATTAAAAAAAATCAAAACATACTTCTGCCAAGGAAAACTTGAAATTAAACCCTATAAGTACCAATCCTTCTGGCCAGTGTGGTATTAGTAGGCCAAGTATCCCTCCGTCCCGGGAGGAGGCCCGTCCCTGCAGTGGGACATTTATGGGCTGTTATGATGATACTTCTGCCAAACTGCTTTAAATTTTAAGCCTTGACTGTCCCGCTGCGAGGCACAGAAAGGAAGTCTTTGCCTCGCAGTTCAGAATGCTATCTTGATCGATAAATACATATCTGCCAATAATTTTTGCAGTAATTAATTAACTTAGAGGTAATTCAAAAATATTAGGACAAAGTTCTTTTACGTTCATGTTTGTTAAATTTATCTTATTAAATAAATAAATAATCCTCACAGATTCACACAACATCATCTAGTTCCAAACTAAGCAGAGCTTGTACTATGGGTACCTACTAGACAAGGGATAAACATACTTAAATACTTTATTTTGTTGTAAATACTTACATATAAGCACTCAAACCAATGCAAACAATCATGTTCATGCACACAAAGATTTGCATTAAACGGGAATCGAACCCGAGACTTCAGTGTAGCAGTCATGTCATATAATCACTACGCCACAGAGGTCGTCAATAAGTATAACATGAATATTCTTTTTAAGAACCATTGCTTTGTAACATGCAGTATGCAGACGTTTTTACTCTACATAAGCATTTTTTCTTTGAACTTAAAATATAAAAGTATACTTACAGCTCTCGAAACGTGTGTTCTTTGTAGAACAAGGATGTTTTAAATATTTCTTCTTTTACTTTTTTGGTTTCCAATTACGAAGCTCTGGGTACTTACTTGTGGTTTAATTACCCTCCTCTTTTACGAGTATGCAGGGTAGGATATAAAACTAGGTACAGTATGTTATTTTTCCTTTTTTTTTTCAGCGTGAAACAGCAGTTAATGGCCGTACGTATGAGTCCAATTGCGAATCGTAAACTTTATTCGACATAAGAGAACTAGTTTTTTTTAATACCAGTCAATGAACTAAAGAACAATGTTATGATTAATTTTAACTTATTATTATGGATCAGTAAAAAAGTACTTAAGTAATTTTTAAGCTAATTGTACAAAACGTGGTTTTATGGTTTAAAGTAAGGTAATGTTAATTAATACGTACATAAAATCACGAATTGTACCCATGGGGTACAGTTCAGGGAGCGCTACGTGTTAATTAATTTTTTTTTAAATAGTTTTAATGTTCCAATACTTATTAAAAATTATTACTAGCTTTACTTCATGGACTCGGCAATGAGTAAGATCTGCAACAGTTCACGACAGGATTTATGAAGAACGCATAAAACAAAATCAAAACCAATTCTCTTTTTAAAAATAGCCACAGGTACAGAATGACATTTTAAGGCCCATAAACAAAACAGCCAGTTCTAATTTGAATTTAAAAAAAGTAAATGTGTCCTGGTATAAATATAACAGGGGTACGTAGAAAGCCTAACCGCAGAGCCTGACCGCGTAAATCGATCGTAATGCGGAAGGTACTTTGTGGCCACTTTATCTCCCATTATCTCAATAACGAGCCTTCTAACCATAAATAGATATAAGGCTAAAACGACTGCCATTTTATTCTTTTCATTTTCTGAAATAAAAATGTTGTACTTATCTTATCTTTTTTAAAGATTTTTTTTATAAGACAGCTTAAGACATAAAGTGATAAAATCTGCTTTATGGGTAAAGAATTGAGGTGCGGTTATTTTGTATTTGGGTGATCGTTTAGTATTATTTTACTCGCAGTGTTTCCATGTTTGGGCCATAAGAAGACACTGTTGGTTCTTATTCTAGTGACAACAGTGCGAATGTAGTGAAGCCACGTCTCGGTTTGGGCTTGAATCATTTTCAATACCATTGAGTTAATCAACTATTGTAGTGGATGACTGTACCTCCTCTAATTCGGTATGTAAAGTAAAAGTTAACCTATGTCGAATCCAAAACCATTTAGAGATTTTAGATCGATAAGTAATAAAATCATATTTTTAGCGCAAAAAAACGCAAGATTGTGTTTATTTTTACAATTATTACATAAATTACTTTGTTTTTCATTTGACGTCTAAATGACATCATGTCGCCCGGCTCAACAGAAGTTTGTTTCTGCTTTCATTGCTCAATAACAAAAACAACTAATTTGAGCATTTTTGCCCTCCCACCTATAGCCCATCTGCAGTAAACAGCCAAAGTAAGCAATTCGACCGCATCTATGACGTCATACATGCGATCGAATTGCTTACTTTGGCTGTTTACTACAAATAAACTATAAGTAGGAAAGCAAAAATACTCAAATTAGTTGTTTATAATTAATAAACCTTTAAAATAAAAATATAAAAAAAATACCAAAAAAAATCTTTACATACCGAATTACAGTTCGGCAATACCAACAATTACCAAAAGTTGTTGGATAATGTTAGGTTACCCATTTAAACTTCTCCACGCTACTTAAAGAACTAGGACTACCGAAGAGCTTTGGTAACTTACTAGCGTGTATGTTCCAAGAAGCATTGTTAGAATTAGATTTTCATCTAATTTGGTCAGGAAGAGGCACATTCAAGATGACCTCTAACGTGTTGTAAAGTGGCTTTCCTTAAGCCTATTTGCATTAGGACTCTTCACGGAGAATACGTAAATAAAAGGAGGCCATATAACTCTTTATGTTCCTCATAAATATAATATTATTATGTACACTGAATAAAGTTTTATTTAAACAAATTTTCATATTATAAAACTTGTACAAAACGCTTGTATGATTCAAATTAAAGTGTGTAGAGTACAAACGTAGCTATGTGACGGTACGTGCGACATTATAATTCAGGTTTTGGTACAAATATGCACATCTGTCTACCGTCTATAGCCTCCGGCGGACACGAAATTAAACCACAGGACTCCACTGCAATTTACCTACGATACATAGATACTGTTTGATGTTTCATTGCTGGGTACGTTTCAAATTATATGACCATTCCGTTTAAATTAATAAGTTGTGTGTTCCTTTTTTAAGTTTTTACTACTTTTGGAGAATGAATAAGATTAGTGCTTCTACTTAGAATTGTTTTGATGATTTAAGTAAAATATTAAGTAAACTTTCATTAGGTAACATCTACTGGTAAATAATACCGTATGATAGTTGCTTTACTTTAATTGGATTTGCTTTATTGTTGCCTTATAAAGTAGCTGTGAGTTAAAAGTAGCTGTGAATTCTCGGAAACTTATGAATCAGATGGTTTTTGCAGACAAAATCTTAACTTCATAAGTGTTAATTAGTTTTTATTTGAAATGTAGTAGATTTTTATTGCTTGAAACAGGCAAACAGTCCAACTGATGGACATGGCTTAAAACCATCCATAGTAATATTATATGTGACAACCAAAACGAAAAGTGAATTGGTGATTTTTTAAGTTAAGATAGTTGAAGGGATGGAGAGTAACATACGCTACTTTTTTTTTCTTCTGTGTCCAGGAAAGGGAAACAGTGTTATCCCGAATTTAACAGGCAAAAGCTAGTTCCAGAATAATACAAAGACGGAGGTCTCGGGTCTCATGATCTGATATAATTTTATACTCGACACCATTATATTTTACTCTTAACAGAGATCGAACCCAGTACCATCTAATACTCGCATCACCACCATTTTACCAATAATATTTAAGCATAATGCAGTATTTCTATACATAAAAGAAAAGGTTGTTTCCTTGCTATAAGTAGTTTATCGTGTGAAGTAAGAATTGCTCACGTTTTATTCGCCATATTGGAGCCGCATCACGTACGTCACGTTTTGTGTATTTAAGATCAATATGGAACCTTTTTCGATATAATAAATTTTTTGAAATTTTTCTTATTTTTAGAATTGTTTATGGTTAATAATTAAGAGAATATTATAGAAAGTAGGATGTAGCAGCAAAAAGGAGAAAAAAGGAAACAATATAACTTCCAAAAAAATCAAGACAATCTTTGAAAATTACGATTTCTAAAGACGATTTAAATTAAGATAGTACACTATATCTTTATTTCAACTTGTTTTATAAAAGGTGTTAACTTCACCGTCCAAAAGGAATATAATTCGCCCAAAATGATTCTATCATTAGATTCCTCACAGACAGTTTCTGGAGTTTGTATATGTTTAATGATGTCACCACTGCACTCAGAAATACATGATAGTTATACCTATAAATAAAAATATTCCTATACAGATAATGAGATAACCCTACGCGAAGTTATTACTTGGGTAGTTAAACGAGTTATCAAATTAACCGTATAATCTGATGCGAAGTTCACTTAAAAGTTTACGCTATCATTCGTTGGGCAAACTCATTCCCTCCTCTGTTGTCAGCTCGTTGTATACCGGACAACTTGCGGGACTTATTTATTTTGAATTTCAACATGAATTTATATCAGCTGTTTTTTAAATGATGCGCTGCATTTTTAGTGTTCTGTTGCCAGTATGCTAAAAGCAGAACACTTATAGATTTGACATATTATTATGTGTTTGTCTTCCAGTATGTTACAGTCACTTTTTTCCGAGATTACTGTTGAAACTTGTAAGTACTTAGACGTATTAATGAATCACATTAAGATTTTCACACATATTTTTATCAATAGTAGGTCTTTAAAAATGAAGTTAAGGTTTCTAGTAACATTTTACAGGTAGCAACCTGCACTAGCTTTATATCAGCTAATGTCTGATAGCAGTAATAAGCGCTGCATTCATGAGTCACTCATCGTAACAGTATCGTCAAGATAACCTTTTAGTGTCCCACTGTTCCTAATTGTTGTTCCTAAGAACAACGCGCATATTGTAGAAAAAATTGGCTTACACGCTGGCCAGGTTGAATTCCTTTTTGCAATAATTTTTACTTTTTTTTTACGTTTCTATTACAGAGGTTATCTGAATAATATTTTCATTAGATATAAGATACCGAGCGACGGGGGAAGACCGAGTATCATTATGTAACCCACCACCACATGGCGTATCAATCAATAGATAAAATAAACACATTCACTCGACCGTTAAATGAGATTGAATAAACAAAAGTTTTGTATCCACTTTTGAGTATCCATGACGATAATTACAGTGTCCATTGGGACAACTTTATTTGTAGGTAGTCGTATTTGACGTCCAAATTATAAAGTTGACAAAGGAAAAGGCTACAGCAATTATACGGTTATATCACGTGACCTTTTGTCTATTCGTAATGAAATTCTTGCTACTGTCAAACTGTTTAATATGTGTTCTGGTTTTCTGGATGATGTAATTGTGATGGGAAGGTACTTAGTTGATTCTTTGTAATTTAATTATGTAAAGTAACTACTTATTAAGTGAAATGGAAAAGCATTTACCTACTACCATAATAAACCTTAAAAGGATGTCTACTGGTAAGCCTAGTCCTATCCTCCATGAACGGCGAAGCTAAGTCATTTCATTCTAAAAAATCATCTTATTTGTGTCTTTAGCCATTAAGATTTAGAAAAATAACTTAGCAGATTTAGTGACTCAATGAAATAGGTAATAGCGACAAGTTTTGAGGTTATTAAAGTTAATAGTTAAAATTTAATGATACATTAATATTATAGATGGAGAAGAAGAATAAGTATGAAGAATGAAAATACGAAACCAAGCTCATTGACTAGTCACAAGTAATCCTATTTCTACTATGTACTACTAATATTATAAATGCGAAAGTTTGTGAGGATGTATGAATGGATGGATGTTTGTTACTCTTTCACGCAAAAACTACCGAATGGATTTTGATGAAATTTGAAATATAGGCAGTTTAGAGTATAGCATACCTTTAAGCTACCTATACAACGCAGGTGAAGCCGCGGGCATCAGCTAGTAATAAATAAATGAGTAAATATCGTGTAAGTTGTACTTTCACAATGAAACATATTCGTTTTCAGGGATGGCTGCGTCACACTACCTACGCGTGATTTATTGCTCTGTGTAAAAGTTACTTTGTTCTTATACAATTTTTGTTATTTCTCCTGAGGTTTGATGTGATGGGTAATACACATAAAAATAATGAAAAACAAGTTTGTAGTAAAAATTAATACTGACAAACTTTACGTGAAGAAACGACAAGCTCATAAACTTAGGGATGGTCGAGAAATAAGAGAGGCAATAGATCAAGAAAGAAATTATTAGATGAGGCCTATCTTTCTATCCTATCCTTCTTATTTTAGATAATGTCATGAAATACTGACGACCTCTGTGGCGCAGTCGGTTTAAAACATGGCTGCTACGCAGAGGTCTCGGGTTCGATTCCCACTCAATGTAAATCTTTGTATGCATGATTATGATTGTTTACATGGGCCGGCTGATAAGTTATCTACCTAACATAGAACGAATAGACATAGGAAGCTAATATTTTTTCTGTATTTAATATAGTTCTCTGCAACTGTAATACACCTATTTCATTTGTCAATAACAGACATTAAACCGTCAAAAAAATATTTCTTGGATTGGTCGTCAAAAATGGCTATCTACAGCGCCCTTCATTTCCTCATTGGTCAAAAATCCCTCCCCTTTAGGCTTTGCTTCAAATTTTTTAATAGGAAATAGTCACAAGGGGCTAAATCTGGACTATAAGGTAGATGGTTTAGTTCTGTGAAGACATTTTTGCTGAAAACCGACCTCGCAAAGAAAGCTCTGTGGACCGCAGCATTTTCGTGCTAAATTAAAACTTCTTGACCAAGATTGCCTCTTCATTTTTTCTTTTATTGCTTCTTAAAGCTGGTCAAGTAAACTGGCTTAGTAAGCGGCATTTATCGTTGTATTTTTTGGTAGGTAATTTATAAAAATAATCCCTTCCACATCCCAAAAAAATGATTCCATATGGTTCCTGGTGACGTCCAAACTTAAAACTTGCGGGGTGGCTTCTCCCCTTTATATTTCCATTGCACTAACTCCTGTTTGTTTTCCGGGTCCCATTGGCAAATTCAGGTTAGATTGCTGGTTACTGATCAGGAGATAGTTTTTCTTCTTTGTCTTTTACCGGGTCCAAAAATGCCTCACAACATTCGATTCGTCGTTGTTTGACAAAGGACGTCAGAATGTGGGTACAGATTGGGCGCTCACCTTTGACATCCCTAAATAATGGTAATACGTCCTCCAAAATGTAAAACTATTACGTGAACACGTTCCTTACTTATTCTACCATCTCTAGTGATCGCCAACTGCTTAAGACCCCGATCTTCGAGTATTATTTTTTTCATTAAATCAAACCTGTCGTCTGTGACTCCAGAAACCGGCCGTACGCTACGGAGGTTGCCTTCGATGCTCATACAGCCATGTTTAAATTGTATAGACCAAAACTTTCTTATAAAATAGGAAGGGCATGAATTATCAAACACATTAAACCTCCGTTGTTTGATTTGAAACGGCGTATTACCCTTTTTAGTTAGGCATTTAAACACAACACGGTGCTCAAGTTTTTAGATTTCAATATTTTCATCCGACATGTTTACTGTGTTGGTGTACTATTCGTAACGAAAACAAGTAATACAAATGAATGCTATTAATTTTAAATAATGAATACATAAGTAATAAAATGACATAGTGACCAATATCATTTTTGTAACTTTATTTAACAAAGTAGATAACTTATCAGCCACCCCTCGTACATTGGTCTGGGTGTTTTCTATGTATAATATGTATGTATTTACAAAAGAAAGTATTTAAGTATGTTTATCCGTTGTCTCGTACCCATAGTACAAGCTTTGCTTAGTTTGGGACTAGGTAGGTAACGATGTGTGATTGTTTGAGGATTATTTATTTAATTTCTCTTCATCTTATTTTAAAAAAAAATGTACCTATTATATTCTTAGTCCATAAAAATCTAAGAAGCTTTCAAACAGTGTTCGGTTGACAAATGATTAGGCAGTTAAGTTGTCTAACTTAAATATTCTTAGTAAAATGCACAAATAACATTCTGACCCAAATAATATGTTGGCACAGAAAGGAGTACTTACAGTTACGGTGTGAGCCAAATATCTTATGTTTCTGTGAACATATAAATGTAATTTTTTTTTATCATCGGAAAGAACTTGTTTTTCTTTCCTTTAAAAAGTTAAGTTACTTCCGTAATCATGCCTTGCGCTGCGGGGACTTTTTTTTAAAGATTAATTGAATTATTTAGAACATCCAGATAATAAATAATTAGAGGATCGCACGAACAATATTGTCCTGCGTGGGTATCGCACCCGCAGCGACTGCCGAGCGACCAAGACTATAAAAAAAATTAAAGCGCTAGATACGTTTACTACACAGTTAACAAAATATTAATAAATTAATGAATATTTACGGACACCTGTTCCCAAAGTAAGCTAGGCTTAACCTGCTTGTGTTATGGGTAACAGAACAACGGATATTACTACTTATATTTTTTTTTGTAAATACGTACATATACATAGAAACACTCAGACCAATGCAAATAATCATGTTCATGTACATGCACATAAATATTTGCATTGAGCGGGAATCGAACCTGACACCTCTGCGTAGCAGTCATGTTATATAACCACTACGCCACAGAGGTCGTCAAAATATTAAGTAATTTAGTAAATATATTACTTTATCACTTTGTCGAGAATACTATAACTCTAGAAGTGTTCGCAGAATTCGTCAATACATAGCACGCTAATATAAGACCGCGCTCGAATGGCGCTCTATGTTTGGACACGAATCAGTCAAGCAGAAACACCCTAAAATATTGTTTTGAATATTATAACAACTTTCTATTTTTGTCTTTGTCTTTATTCCCTTGACATTAAGTTTTATTTATAGAAAATATATTATTAACCAGGGAGAATAGGTTTCGAGGGTGAATTGAATTTTATAACGGCATTTCGACGTCGTATACAAAATAGAAGTGAAATAATATTTCAGTTACTCTCTTGGAGGGTGGAATGCAAGAAAATTGATCCCAATGGATAACGAATAGAATATTGTATTTATTATCGTGGAATAAAAAAAAGGGATGTTGCAACATACAAATTTAAAATATCTGACATTGTAAAGCATTAAGTTGTTACACAAGATTGCGCATGGTTGAAACCTTTGGAGGAGGTCTATGTCCAGTAGTGGAAGTCCATAGACTGATATGGTTTTTTTATATGATGGGAGGCAAACGACCCAGCAGGTCACCTGATGGCAAGTGATCACCGTCGCCCATGGACACCCGCAACACCAGAAGAATCACAGATGCGTTGCCGACCTTTAAAAAGGGAGTAGGCTCGTTTCTTGAAGCTCTCCAAGTCGTAACGGTACCGAAATGTAACCCCGCGAGCTTGTTCTACAAAACAGATGTACGCGGTAGAAAGCTGGTAGTGGTGGTACGGAATCAATGTTAACAAATCGTAAGTAGAGCTTAATTTCAAAGACGAATTTATTAATACTGTTTAACGCATTATAAGGGGCTAATACGAGTAATACAGGGCAGCAGTTTCGGAGAATACTTATACGACTGCTTTACCAAGTGTTGGGTCTCTTAGCCTTCTAGGTTGGTACAAGTGCTATGCCCACTTAATCTACTTCCAAGCAGTAGTAATGGACAAGAGTTTTGTACTGTGTTAAGTGGCCCCATACAGTAGCTGGTGAAATAACTAGGCTTTAATATTTAACAGCTTATGTCTCGGGTACATAGCACATGGCTGAGCTTGTGTTGTTAATGTTCCTTAGCGGCAATTTGGTATGTAAAGTAAATCGTTAAGGAATAAAATCATCTAATGCGCAAAAAACCGCAAGATTGTGTTCATTTTTGCAATTATACATGAATTACTTTGTCTTTCATTTGACCTCTATATGACGTCCTGCGTTCGGCTGAACAAAAGTTTGTCTCTACCTTCATTGCTCAAATAATTGTGCCGTACGCATGACGTCATCTCAAGTAAAACTTATAATATTTATTAGAAATAAACTATAGGTAGGAAACCAAAAATACTCAAATTAGTTGTTTAAATATAATAAACCATTAAAAAAATATAAAAAAAGATACCAAAAAAAATCTTTACATACCAAATTACCACTTACCATCTTCGTCATATTAAGCGATAAAAACACTCGTTTACCAGAGGTATTTATCGTAGAGAAATATAAAATTATTACAACCAACAACACACAAAGTTGTACTCGTACTCACAGATATCAGATATTTCTGTGCTCGTACTACAAGATAGACATGGTTCATTAAGCTCCACATACCTACGTAAGGCAGAGAAAACTTAACGAATTTACTGGACGCTCCCAACTTCATAGGTTAAATAAATAATTAAATAAAGTCAGCTTGTAGACATGGGTCCTTCCTGAAGCAATTAAGTTAACTTACGCTAACAAGACTACCCTCATATAACGTGATTTAAGACGGAAAAATTGAAACTTACTTTTAACTATTGACGTCGTTTGTTTCGTTTTGATTATACTCATCATTCTGAGCATTGAGGTACATTGAGATTTGAGCTTTTCCCCGGTCGGACAGCTTAAAATCTAACTTGACATAAACTGTAACTCTAACATATGATACTATTTCTGAGCGGTTATGACCAAAATCGCCAATGACATTAACCGTGATTAGAGTATTATTTTGCACTTCTTCTTCTCTCGAGTCGTAAGGCACACTATGCAGTACCATCGGTGGTCAAATGCAATCAGCCCAGAACTTGGCCACGGTGATTGCACTGTCAGTGGCGTTTATGAGGTCTTTTTGTGAGCAGCTTTCTGGGGACCTTGGACTACTGTCGTTGATTTTAAAATCTATAGTTTAGGGAAGAGAAATACTATAAAATGAATCACTTGTTCTCGGGCACTGAAACAATAAGCGATTAAATGATGCAGGCTAGTTCTATACTAACCAAACGTATTACATAAATATTTTATGATCTACAAAACAGTTTATATGACTCATAAATGAAGTGTATTATAGAACATTAAATAATAATGGTTATGACTTGACCTTATTTCTTTCATGAACGACCTATATTTTGAAGTCTGAGGTTGGACCATTATGACTGGTTGGACAAAACTTTGGCCTAATATTTACTTTCTTTTACATACTTAAGAATTTTTTATTTAAAATGTTCGTTTAATCAATGATCAGAATAATTTTAAAAAATACGTAATACGTAAAGACTGTAGTGCTAGTAACAAGAATAGTTTTAATATCATCCTCTTATCCAATAGACGAAGGCCTACTAAGGAAACGTTTTCGTCTTCTTATATTCTCTTTTTATCATACATTGGTAGAATTCAACCTTTACCAGATCATCAGTTCACCTCCCGAGGACCCTCACCCCCTTCCCTCTTATCCCAAAACACAAACCCATTTACATAATAAACATAAATCATATGCAAAAATATGATAAATGAGGTTTCAAATAAAACGTCCTCCTTCGTTAAGTAATCATAATAAATATTGTATACAATTGGTAACCGGAATCCGGTTTACATTTCAACAATTTATTGTTTGTTTAGCTAATTATTCCTTTATACAAAGTATTCTGACAGATTTGTATGAATACCTATTTCTGTTTACGAGTTTTAATTATATTTTAACTGGATAGAATTCATTTTATCGAAAATAACTGTTTCAAGCAATTTTATTTTAATAGTTATTATGGACTACTCGTAGCGGCGGGAAGTTGATGGATGAGGGAGGCAGAGGATCGCGCAGGGTGGAAATGTTTGGAGGAGGACTATGTCCAGCAGTGAACGTCCACAGACTGATATGAGAGTTATAATTTTATGAACTTTTGAGATGAGACGGGTAATACCTTGTTTTTTTCAGAAAGACATAGTAGTCGCGAGGGAATACAAAATTGACTACCGCTACATGGGTTTACACTGGCTGACCGTTTTCTGGTACGGGGACGCCGACTTACCTATCTAACAGTAAATCCACATTTCGCCGTTCAAAGGTCACCAAACCAAAAAACATTCACTGCCCTATTCAACTTCCTTACACAAATAATTACCGTACAGAATTTGAACTAAAACGCTCTAAGCATTAACATTAAACAGTAGAATAATGTTTATAAATTAATCTGAATGGTGTACTCCCTAACAAGTAAAAACAAAATAATCAAAAGCTCCACGTAGCAACGGTAAACATTTTCAATTCTGTATACTGGAACGTTTCCTCAGTGCATTCGTAAACATATTTTTGCATTTGCAGGAAATAAATTGTAAGTATACTTACTTACTAACAAACAGCTTCGGCTAGCTTGTATTCTCCCTAGTGATTCCTCCTATCATGGACTCCTACAGTGCGATCTAGCTGTTAAAATTTTAGCAGTTACCATCCTCAGGTAGCTGCAAGGAACTTAAGGAACGTGGTAAAAAAATCGAGGGTTCCTCAAAATCTTACCTCGTACTATACTCATTGTTGACAGAACACCGAACCATCGAATCCATTCCCGCTGGGCTTAATCTACCGACGAGCTTCAGCACCACATGCCTGCTGAGAGTTTCAGAGTTATTTGACCACATTACTAAAAGAGGGGTGATAACCTGAACAAGCTGCTCATAACGGGTAAAGTAAGCGGGAGTAGACCTAGAGGCAGAGACCCAATAAGGTGGTCAGACCAGATTCGAGCTGCATTAAACGCCTCAGTCTGTGATGCCATCCACGCTGCCGAAGACACAGCAAACTGGCGCGAGATAGTCCACGAGAAAGTTATTCAAAAAGGCCACGACCCTCAGCATTGAGGATAAACGACGCAAGGAAGTGGTCATTAATGAGATTAAAATTAGTTTTGAGATAAAGTATAGTTACCGTTTAGTATATCTTTTACCCTAAGTATTTATTTAAAGACAAAATAGCGTTCAAAAGCTAGTATTATTTAAACCAATCGTATGTACTACGAGTACACAATCGTAACAGAGAATGCATCTATTTAATTAATAGTTCGCAGCCTCTTGATTGGTTTAATCTCAAATGCATTGACAATTCTATTTTGCAGCAATCTCGTAAATTGAGTTTCACTGTAACATATGTAGATAGGGTACATTATTGCTTTTGTAAAGGAATAGGAACGTAATAGTTGAAGCAATAAGGTTTATTTTGTGTTTTGGTCATAAAACACGTCACTTTGACGATCTCTGTGGCGAAGTAGGTAGGTACGTAGAGGTCTAGGGTTCGATTTTTGTTTAATGCAAATTGGCGCCTTCCTCCTCTCTCCTACGTTTTGGTGTGCCCGACAGGGTCTATATTTGATACTGTTATGTATGTTGTGTTATGTATGTATTTCGTACTGGATATCGAAATTCAACTGATCGAATAACTACTGGTCGAAAAAACTATGTATCTTTCAATAATTGGCCGAATAAACGATACATACCTTAACGATTGGTCGAAAAAATAATTTGGTTTAGGTTAGGTTACTTACTACCTACTACTTTGCGTCTGTGTCTAACAAGTTAGCTCACAATTTTGCCCCATGTTTATCTAAACGCATATAAAATTATTTTATGTCACAGAGGGAGCAAAGTAAATTGAATAAACTGTTATTTGTGGGCTTCTTATTAAATGAAGAATAATTTTCTACTTTATAAACAGTTGGATCACTCAAGCGCTCGATTTATCTTTCACATTCATTTTTAAATTCGTACTGACATAAGTACTAATCATATATTATGGAAGATGTAAAAGAAAGTGAATATATTTTTTTATTTTGTTATTGATGTTTGCTGATCAAAATTTATTCATTATACACAAAAATAACCACAGGCACAAAACTACTAATATAAAATATGTAGTATGAATTTATAGTTAAGAACATAATATGCGGACAAACAGAAAGACTTTCATTCTAAAAAAAAGGTATCGTGTTTTTTCCCATCATGTTTATATAACTTTTCAAAATTAGAATTTTCGTGACTTTTTTATCAATGTTCAAATTTTTTCACTTCTTAATCATTAATGTAGCAAAGACATTGTTACCTAAACCTAACTTATGGCAAGTAAGTACAGGCTTACTCTGTTGTTTCTTCGCAAGGGATTAACCCTAAATAATATGTCCAACAATGATATACGACGCAGCCATGTTTGTTTCTATTGTGTAATGTAAAGCTGGATTATGTAACCTATTATAGAGCTGCATGTTATTGTAACGTAGGTTCATCTACATAGATATAAATGTGATTCATCATAACAGACCATTAATGTCCCACTGCAGGGACGGGCCTCCTCCCGGGACGGAGGGATACTTAGCCTACTAATACCACGCTGGCCAGACGGATTGGTATAGGGTTTAATTTCAAGTTTTCCTTCTTTTTACTTCGTAAAGATAACATTCACGGAAATGAGGAAACCAGGGATTTTTCGTGATATCCCTGGTTTTTCCTCATTTCCCTGCTACATATATATATATACCCACGATAAGTCACCTAAAGTGTGTAAATATAGTGCCATTTTCCATAAAGCCATTTGTACTATTATGTTTTCCATAATCGTCCTCGTCATAATTACTTAACGTCCCCTATTCTCATTTGAGCTAACGACGTCGCCATAATACCACATTACAAAATTATAGCATACTTAATTATAGCAAAAGGGCGTGCGACTCCTTCGCCTTATTTTGCGAGGCGTTGATGACCTCAAGAAGCCGAGAGAGGGACAAATTATCAGCACTATTTTCTAGCCACTTAAGGCACATGAGAGCACGCGTTCTTTTAGCAGCGCCGCCGGGTAGATGACCGCAAAGTATGCTTTACTACGAAAAAAAAAGATATCATTTAATGTATTATAGTAATATGTGTATGGTCATGACTGCACTGCATACCTAGTCCAAGAATTCTCATTTCTCATTTAAAAAAAGACAACTCCCGCACTAGGGATCATGCCCTGTGTCGCGGGGACCTTTTACAAACATCAATTAACTGACACAAAGAACACCCAGACCAGGACAATAATTTGTGGATCTCACAAATTATTGTCCTACGTGGGGATCGAACCCACAACCTCTTGCAACCGCTTGCGCTACCGTCGCGCCACCGAGGTCGTCAAATTATTTTTTTATCCGCCTAGTTTACAAAAAAAACCGTAATCCACCTTTGATAAATGACGCAAGTAAGAAGTCCAAAGTAACATATTGTCGAGAGTAAGCAATTACAAGTTTCGGGTAGTGCCTTTAACATCAGTGTCGTTGTCTCTGGCAACGTGCCAGTGTTGCCGACCCTACTTTCCTATAATACCAACAAAAGAGGCCTTACATTTCGACCCCTCCAACGCATTAGGTCTTAACTCTAAAATTCACATTTTACAGGAGAGCCGTTTTAATGAACATTTTTTTTGTTTTCGTAACCGGTTAACCTTTTCAACTTTTTTGTTATACCATGCGAACAATATTATTCATAAGAAAGTGATGCTGAGCTATGGATGCGATAAAATTAATAATTAAATAGATATAGCCCAATTTAGAACTTCCGACTATATACTCGAAGGACAAAAGTCGTATCTTTTTCTTACGACCATATGCTGTTGATCAGACCTGCATTTACAACGCGTATGTTTAAAATACGACCCTATGCTGCGTGCCATCTATCATAATGTCTCAAAACGAGGGTCGTATCCAGTGTATTAAAAAACAAAAACCACATCAAAAATTGTTTAAATTTAATTTATTAAATCAAAATTTATATAATTATGTGTATTTAGTTTAGTTTTTTATTAAGATAACATATTTATGCAGTTCTTTTATTTAAAAAAATGCACTTTTGTTTTAAAATGATTACTGTTAAAACGTTAATGTTCTATCAATAAAAAAATGAATTAAACAAAATAAAAGTCTCTTCTAACAAAATTATTAAAATCATTAAAAACAAAATAAAATCCTTGACACAATAAACAAAATTGTACCGCAGTCATTATCAATACAACACCTAATTGAAAATCAGTCAAATTATTACAGGTAATCATTATCATAATAGCCCATCAATGTCCCACTGCAGGGACGGGCCTCCTCCCGTGAAGGAGGGATACTTGACCTACTAATACTACGCTGGGCAGACGGATTGGTATAGAGTTTAATTTCAAGTTTTCCTTCTTTTTATTTCGTACAGATAACATTCACGGATAGTCCCTTAGTCGGTTTTTACGACACCCATAGGATGAGATGGGGTGGTCACTTATTGTATTCTAACTCCGTCACCTCACGGATATAATCATAAAATTAAATAATTCTATTAAAATGGAGTTTGGTGTGGATAAATGTGCTGTCATGCATGTTAGGCGAGGTGAGATTGTGAATCTGATGAGTTACAACTCTTAGATTCCATAAAACTTAGATGTCTCTCTCCATCCAACACATACAGGTATCTTGTTATGTTACACGCTTTTTGAATAACGGAAACGGACATGAGACAACAGTTACGGGAACGCTTTTGACAGGGGGCAATAAAGTTCGTACCTATAACTGTTGGCAGTCATGCCGGTTTTTATGTACTCTTTTAGCATACTAAATTGGACACAGACTGAGTTAGAAGCTTTGGATAGGAAAGTTCGAACTTTGCGAACCGCATATTGAATGCATCAACCGCGTTCTTTGGTAATGAGATTGTACATTCCACAAAAGAGTGGCGTCGTGGTTTTTTAAGTGCTTAGATCCTCCACAATCGTGAGGTGTACAATCTCAGAGAATATTTTCTCACTACGGAAGCGGATAACATACAGATGTTGTGTCAGTAGATGTCGTGTTTACTCCGCTTTGTTTGGGCAAAGAGAATTAACGCAAACCTATAATACATACTATCGATGATCGTAAAGAAATATGGAAAAGCAAAGACTGCATCGCTGTTTTGACCGGGCCTTACATTGTTGACACATTATCATCTGTGTCCTGGTGTCGTTGGAAGAAATTACTGAATGGTTTATATTTGCAATTATGGACAGAGTCGTAATGACTAAGAATTTCGGAAATATATCTTGAACGATGGTACAGTTGACATATATTATGTCGGGCTTGTCACTGTCCCGGAGAATCACTCAGACATATTGTTTCTGGTTGTTCTCGTCTTGCGAATGGTAAATACTTGCATAGACACATCCAAGTAGCCACAATTGTCCACCAACAACTAGCTCTTAAATAAATATCATCTTGTCGATGCAGAAGTACCATATTAAAGGTATGTACCCGACCCAGTTCTCGAAAATAGTAGTGTTACGATATATTGGGACCGATCTATCATCACTGATAGGACTATTGTTGCCAATAAGTCAGAAATTGTAGTGATAGATCTGATCGATACTCAGAGCGCCGTACAAGGATAATCGATGTCACCATTACTCATGACGAGAATTTTGTGAAAGCCGAAAAAGACAAACAAACAAAATATTTGGACTTGGCTCACGAGGTTGTCGACATTTGGAATGTTGATTCGGCGATCATTATTCCGATAGTAGGTACTTTCGGTGAATGGACTTATTCCAAAGAGTTTCTATCAACATCTACGGAGACTCGCGCTTGGCAGTTGGATCATAGGTCTGATGCAGAAGACAGTACTGCTCGACACGGCACGCATTGTGAGGAGGTTCCTGTCTCTGGAGCCCTAACCACCAGTAGTTTGGTCCTTGTACCCGATGCTGGTGGGTCTACCTTCTTTTATATTTTTAAATGTTTTTATTTTTGTATTTATATTTAAAAATGTAAAAGATTGTGAAAGATGTAAATAAAGAAGAAATAAAATAATTAAAAAAATGTTTTTAAATATTTGTAATATTATTATTCGCAATTCTGAGAGAAGACAATATTATTTCAATATAATTATACTTTGAAGTACGAAATAAATTCATTTTAACCAGGTTTTTATTGATTATTTAAACGCAAATAGTTATATCTTTTCGCTGTAACAACGCATAAGGACTTAAGTCAATGATACGTTCTTATACGCATAAATAATTTCAAATTAAAGCAAAGCATAAGGTCGTTACTTTAAGTTACGACCCAGAGTGTAAAAAAAAAAAATAGTAAAAAGTCGTATTGTACTAATGTGCGTACAATGAAACGGCGCATAGAGTCGTAACATAGACGATCCGACGTTTTGCGTTGGAACCGATAAAATTTGAATCTTACTAGTAATGTAATGAATACTAACAAATTGACATTAATCATAATGATACTTTAATGTAAAGAAACATACTATTGACTAAAAAATTACGTAAATTCATAAATACTTACCATTTCTGTTATGTTCATCGGCCGTTATTAGTTCGCTGTTAGATACTGGATCATTTAAAACTAATTTCAATATCTTTGATGAGCGTCGGTTACTCATTTCACTAATTTGTTATAACTATAACCTCATTTACACTTAAGGAAACTAGTATGAATCTTAAAAACTTATTATTTTTGCAATTCCAATTTTTGAGCTCACTACATGTCATACGACGTCGTAACTGTGCTGTGATTGGTCCGTGCGCCGCCAGTCGTTCGCCGCACATCGGCTTAAGTCGCGGTACGGCTGTTTGCGCGGGAGTGTTTATTTGATAAGACTATTAGCTACTCATTATCTCACTAATAAATGACTATTTTTTAGTTTTTTAAGCACAGATATATGTAACATGTTAATATTGTTCAATTTCATTAATAATATCATTTTCGTTAAAAAATGTGTTCCGACTTTATGCTTAGGAGGTATCGATTTCTATGTCAGAGGTTACTTTACATATTAGACTTTTGAATATGGAAAGAGGAACAACGAGTTCGTCTATAAATAATTGTGTTTAGCCTTAACGCTGTATTTTCACAAAATTTAGTTGGTTTTGCAATTTGTGCATAATGTTAATGTTTTATCGTTACGTTTGGTGACAAAGAAGCAATTAAAAGTGGAACTATCCCATCTAGCGAAAAGGAAATATTGATATTAAACAGTTTACTTAGATAAGTATATATTACTTGAGTATTAGTAGAAATTAAGAATTACTAGTAGAAATTATTTTTGTCGTTAACTGACTTGAAAAAATGACAAAGTCACTTTCGTAAGTTATTAATAAAACAAATTTTTCCAAGAAGAAAATGTATAACGTTAAATATTTTATAAGATAGTTTCCAATTCTCAAAAGTTTTTTCTGTTCATAGCTCTTTTCTTGGAAATTTTTGTTCAAAGGTGCCCTAGGCTTATTGAGTGTATTTTTAAACTATTTTCTAAAAATATCTTTACAAACTGACTTCAAAAATAAGAGATAGTGCAAAATTCGGTAATATATTTTTACTACAGTACTCGGTTATATCTAGACCAATTTCAAATGCTTTCAAATTTTCTTTTAACCGACTATAAAAAGAGGAGAAGATTCCTAATTTACTTATAATAGTTTGTAGCCTAAGTCTTATGAAGGTGGGCTATTATAACTACGCTACATTGTTAAACTACTGTAGCTATTATTGAACTTGAATGAGTTTCCATATACCTACCTACTACTTGATCAAAATAAATATTTTATTATAAAATATTAATAAATTCATAGAGATTAATATATACGAGTATAGAGTCGAATAGATTTTTGTCTTTCATCACATCAAGATATGGACATGTCCTGTCAATTATGTTCACACTTCGACACGCCAAGGAAAATTATAACTGACAAACACCTATTCTGTGACGTGATTCTTGACGTCGTGTCAGAGGGAAAATCTATTTGAGAAATATTTTAATAGTGTGATCTAAGCTTGTGTTAGGAATGGGGTCAATACTCTTTAATGTAGTTAGGTATTTTTGACAAAAGTTTAGTGTAGATTTATCGAGATGTACTTACTTTATAATTATAATATTGTTTACACATAATTATAATATTGTACAGTCCGTATGGTGACGGAGTAAGAATACAATATTTCACCAACCCATCTCATCCCATGTGTGTCGTAAAAACCGACTAAGGGACTATCATCTTAACGAAATAAAAAGAAGGAAAACTTGAAATTAAACCCTGTACCAATCCATATGTCCAGCCTGGTGTTAGTAGGCCAAATATCACTCCGTCACGGGAGGAGGCCCGTACCTGCAGTGGGACATTGATGGGCTGTTATGATGGTACACATTTTTACAATTTAGTCTAGTCTTAAACTAAACGAGCTTGCTTCATTTTTTTTATATAGGTAGGTAATAGGTATCTACCAGATTTTAGATAAACGGACTTCGATACTGTTTTTACACTCACACCAATAAAAATATTCTTGTTAACAAAGGTTTTGGATGGTGGAAATGAATCCCGCTTCTGAATTCCTCTTCGAAACGGCTGGTTCTCAGTTCTGAATAGTTAGTATAAGCTTGTTAATATTAGCAGAGGTTAGTCACGTCTTGAACGGTATACCTTAATTAACAGCTTGTTCCTGTTTATAGTAAAGCTAGCTAACCCGTGCCCACTTCGTTGGGCGGCGAAAAAAACGATATTAAGCATTCCTATTGTAAACATATTTCATTACTGCTCCGCTCCTTTTAGTCATAGCGTGATGTTATATAGCCTATGACACTCCCCGACAAATGGACTATTCAACACAGAAAGAATTTTAAAAATCGGTTAATTATATCTAGAGATTACCCCCTACAACGTCACAAACTCACAAACACACAAACTTTACCTCTTTATAATATTAGTATAGACAAACTACGATGGAAGGAAGCTTTGTTTTCATTTATTCGTCGCTTTACCTAAACTTTGCTCTCAATCCTGAACTGAATAGAAACAATAACTTGAAGTTTGGTGTCAAAACAGACCACAAGAGTAACTTATGTTAGAGTAAGGATTATGACCACCTGCCGTCTGATGTGCTTCCTCTAACTGTGCTGTTATAAATATGAATATGTATAATGTGTATGTTGCAGTTAATTATCAAATCAAAATCAAAAATATTTTATTTCCGTAATCTTACAACTATTACGAGTACATCATTGAGTCTTCCCATTGAGTAGTCACATGACAGTCGTGTTGGGAATAACTCGCTCTGCCTTTATATAATACTAGCTGACCCGTGCCCACTTCGTTAGGCGGCGAAAAATACGCGTCCGTTTTTTAAACATATTTCATCACTGCTCCACTTTTATTAGTCATAGCGTGATACTGTATAGCCCCTACTATATACACTCCCCGATAAATGGACTATTCAACACAGAATGAATTTTTAAAATCAAGTAAGTTCATTAGATCTAGAGATTACCCCCAACAACGCAAACATACAAACTTTACCTCATTATAATATTAGTATAGACTAGACTACAAAAATATAATTATGGGGACGAACTCGTGACCACACCAGGTTGTCACACCAGTGTGACTATCAGGAATTGTTTTCTTGTTAGTCACACCGTCAATAATACAACACCTTTATTGACACAGTTCGACTGTGTCAATTATTAAGTCATCGAGAATGGTATTTGCTCGATTATTTGAAAGCCTTGACTTTTTTTTTCAATAATTTTATTTATTTTATTTATTTATAAAGGGTTACTAACATAAGTACAGCAATATCAAACATTTTTAGACTTAAAATTACTTACAGCTAACTGCACTTACAATTACAGGTTAACCACAACATGCATTAGAATTTAAATAAAATATGTAATAATAAAAAGAAATAAAATATAGTAACATTCAATAAGAAACAATAACTTTAATCTAAAGTACGTCATTAGCTTTTAGTAAATTCATAAAGTTAGGAAGACTTTGAGAGTGAATATCGAGTTCAGGTATTTTCTTTGTTAAGTCGTTATAACAACGTAAGCTTGACGCTTTGAAGCTACGCAGATGTTCCGATTTTTATTTGTTTTCGATGCAAATCTTTGTGCACATGAACATGGAGGTTTGCATCTATGACAAGTACAACTTAACAAAAAAATATAAGCTCTTCTTAGTTGTACCTACCTCTATGTGATATTAAACATTCATCTTTTCTTTACTGTTATTATGAACATAACGAAACAGCTTTACTTTAGTTTCAAAATATCAAAAAATAGGGTCAATTAACTGATCAAAGTCGATATGACTGGTTTACAACTCTGACTGCAACACAAACAAAATTGAATCAAACTTAGCAGTTTTGTTTACATTAACCCGAAAGGTCAGAACAGAATTAGGGATTACTTATATCTCTCTCCTTTCTAAATGGATAACCCTTCAATATTGTAAAATATATTGCTATTTAACATATAAATTGCAAATATATCCCTAATGTTTTAGTCGTATTATACACTTACTTTTAATATTATACCTACACTTTAAAAATACAGTAGTTAAACATTTTTTTTTCTACGTAATCTATTTTTTTTAAATGAAATTATTTCAAAATATTAGTATAACATGTCTTCATGCCATGCCTTTAACAAAAAAAGAAATTTAAAATTAAGAATTGCTTTTTGTTACCTACATAACTGCTTTTCAGGTGGCAGATCAGCTAGTACTTAGCTCACCGCTGTTTAAGAAAATCAGCAATGCAAAACATAGTCAAAGTAATGCCAACCAAAACTAAAAGTTGTTAATTATCTTAGCCATGTAATTACATTATTGTACCTACTCTTCCACGTAAACGACCTACCTTCTTTTGCTAATGATACCTATCACACCTGGTAAAGTACAAATAAATATCAATCAATCAACTAGCCTATTGCAGTCCACTGTTGGACATACTAGGCCTCCCAACACGCGCCACAGAACTTGGTCCTGCGCAATGCAAAACATAAATAAATATATTCCTCACACTTTCACACATCGCCATCTAGTCCCAAACTAAGCAGAGCTTGTACTATGAGTACTAGAGAACGGATATATATACATAAAATACTTTTTTTTGTAAATACATACACATTATACATAGAAAATAAAAAAAATGTTGTATCTTTCATTGATTATAATTTATTTATTTACATAGCTTTATAATGTTTAAGCCATCAAAGATTGTAATAAATAAAAGAACCCCAATGAGCCATGACAATTTACTAATGTACCATTTTAATGTATTTCCAATTGGACAAACAGAAACAAATTACAGTAAAATATCCTTTGGGATCGTTTAAAAATTGGCTTGTAATCTGTGCGCCTCCATTGATAAATGTTTCAGGGAACGCCGATAAGTTCGGCCTGTGTCAAGTAGAGAGAGATTTATTAGTTCATACTTAAGGTGGGATAAAGGAACATTTTTCTTTGTTTTCTTGAATACTTACCTACTTTTAGATATTTATCTAGTAGATTTTACTAACAGCCTATTAATAAAAGGTAGTGACAATCTTGCTTCGATGATCGAGGGAATCTTAGCCATAAAACACAGGTTATAGAATCCTAGTCCTTTCAAATTTCCTGTTTTTGTATAACAGAGCTTATGCTCTGTTTAGACAGTTTTGTTTTGCCTATTACTAAATTAATAAAAAATAAATAATAAATTACGATATCCTAGTGAACTGCTGTGGAGTTCCAATATGCATTTTCATTTTGAATAAACTTACCACCGCTTGTCATATTAGTACTTAAAATGACGTAGGTACTAAAATATCTATGATGTGTCTAGTTTCTCTTCGTCAGTGGAGAAAAATGGTTGATAAAAAGTGCTAACTCAAACTGTAAAGCTAATAAAATAGCATAGGTAGACAACATATTACACGTGTTTGATCTTGGTCTTACGATGACCGATATATCTCCAAGGCCATGCAAGGGTGTGCACTTCACCCCACGAATTAGTAACAAGCGATTAATTAAACCGATGGCCTAGAATAGATACACAATTTTTTATTTATTATATCGTATATTATATCAATATTAGAAGAGGCCTATGAGCAGAAGTGGAAGTATTTTGGCGTAAAAATAAGAAGCGAATTTAAGGCAAAAACACCCAAAAAACTACGGAATAACTTTCAAATGTATGTGTTTATAAAAAAAATATTTACGTAACATCATAATTGTCGAAAGCCACCTGATCCCGAGCTAAGCAGAGCGTGTACTATACTAGACAAAAGAAAACACACTTTTATTCGTAAATGTTCCTGTTCATGCACTCAATGAATTATTATTAGTATGTAGAGGATTTCGAAGCATCTACATAGCAACCGTGGGCACTAGAGATCGAACAAAAGGCCAAAGAAAACTGTTCAGAAAGAATCCTTCCTAAATTTTTTAATTGTGTTCATAAAATAAATATTCATCAATTATTAAATTGTACATCTACGAAAATAGAGATCTTTCTTGAATAATACTTAATCAATATTTGTTAAATCAGGTAAATTGTAACGTTGGTTAAACTTACATCAAAAATTTAAGGGACTGTCAGTCACAGATTGTTGGCGTTGAATAATTAATTATTTGTACCTTGAATGTTGTTGAATGTTGTTGTGTGCGGCAGGTCACGGGAACCATCTGTGACCCCCACATTCCCCTTAAATTTAAGGGGAAGATCTATAAGACCATGATTAGACCTGCCGTCTTGTATGGATCAGAGAGTTGGCCCACAAAAGGGATGAATGAAAGACAATTGCATGTAGCAGAGATGAGAATGTTAAGAGGAATGTGTGGTGTTACGAGAGCGGATAGAGTTAGAAATGAGTATGTAAGAGGAAGTTTGAAAGTGGCACCGGTAGCAGAAAAACTACGCGGCAGCCGGCTGTCATGGTATGGGCATGTTATGCGGAGGAATGAGAGTCATGTGGTGAGGAAGGTAATTGCGGGCTTGTAGGTACAAGCCCGCAATTACATAGCTATTGTTTATCGAAATTTTGGCATGAGAGAGGTCTCTCACCCATCTACCTCTCCCTACGTTTACTAAGTCACACATACTTGTATAACTCTAAGTACGAACTAAATGAGTATAATATATGTAAACGTTGTTACACGAGAACAAGAAGTTGTTGAATAACTTACTCGTCAGCGGATACATATAAAGTGATTTTGATGGGAGTTCTGATTAAATTTGTTTTGAGATACCAACCCCATTGAATAATTAAGCTAGAGAGGTGTGGCTCTCGTGCAATTTAAAATTGTTTCACCAAGTTTAAGTTTAGACTGAGTATGAGGAACGTTAAGATATTTATGAAGGTGGTTTCCATCTCCTTGCATATTTGTAATCAAGGGGCTTACTACCGTATAATGAGAAAGAATCTTACTGCTCATGGATACAAAAAGTAACGAAGTGACTTGAAAAGAAGTTTAATGGCACACTGAGATCGATATGACGGCCTGCGTATAAGTCTGATGCTGGCCATATTGTTAGTATTAATTAGTAATCATTGTCTGCTTAACAATTTATGGAAACTACAGTGCTGAATTTGGAACGAGTATATAAAATATTGAAAGACTACCTTTTCAAGACAGAAAAACAGAACATTACAGTGTTTGTAAGTTCACAGATTAGTACATTTGTATACAAGCGGAAGCTTTTGAAGACGGTTATTTAATTTCGTTGTTTGTAAATAGTGCTTTAGTATTTGGGTCTCGCGAGCGCTTACCTAGTTCGAAATTCAAATTAACGTTAACGAAACCAAGTACATTATAATTCTCTTTGTCAGCGAGTGAAAGCCACATTGACACCACAATCTTGCCGCCCTATTTACCGCACCTCAAGTCCTCACCAAAATATTATAAGTCAATGTTCATTCTGACGTTGGTAAACGGCGTTTTATCAAAGCATTGTTCTTCAAAATACTTTGGCTTTCATCGGCGTAAGCGTATATTAAATGCGAGGGAAATGTTAGAGGATTAGATACTGTGATGTTCGTCGGTTATGGCCCAAAATGTTGCCATTACTTATCTGCTATGAGGATCTTTAGCTAAATATATTTTGTGCGAAATATTATTACGGCCATATTCGGTGGCGCTTTCGTATGAATTTTGATATGGTTATAGCTATAAGTAATTGAATATGGTTGACGATTATGTTGTAATAAGATTATTAGAATTGTGTTAGCTATTGGAATTTATTTTAATAGTGTTTTATGATTCGAGGTTTTATTACCTTATTATGATTAGTATTTATGATGTGTATCATAACGAATATCATACCATACGGTGTCGTACTCAACAGTCAATAGTAAAAAAAGGAAACAGAACCTTTAAAAGAGAGCCGATATGAATGACGTGATGCTTCGCTGACCAGACGGAGCTAGCTAAGTTTTCTCCCCGCCACCATGATGGTGGTCCGTTCCTGCATTGAGCTGTCGATAACAACGTTATACATTATCGTACATTGACAATATCAGGATAATGGTATATTAAGTTAAACGTGTAGGTAATGAACGTGTGTTATAAAAACGTATGGAGCCGTTTCCGTGCGGCCAATTTCAGACGGCGCGCCATTAAATTATCATAATCTGGCCATTATTGCTTCTGATTTTATAATTGTTAAATACAGTAGAGTTTAATTAATTTTTCATGAGCACCAGTCATAAGCAGATGCTTTGTATATAGAGGTACAAAATTTAGAGAATGGTACATGAATTTATATACATAAGAGGTCGAAATTAATGATGATTAGTAAAACTTTTGATATAACAGCGCTCAGCACGTACTATAAGATATAACACTTTTTTTACACACATTTATTTAGTCACAAGCTAAATCGAGCTTGTAGTATCTATCTATTGGACAAAATAAATATCAATGTACTTCTTGTAGGCCCTTAGTAACCTGTGACAAAAAAAGGCTTTCTCGGATCATGCGTAGGTATCGATGTTCAGATGAAGCTAGTTCACAAATTAGCGAGTCTGTAGACAATGAATAAGTACATTATAATATGTAGCATGATACTTAAACGAAATACACACCTCAACAAAGTCTAGGGATATTTGGTATTTACTCAATTACCTTCAAAATTATTGAAGATAGCATACAACATGTTTATATTTTTATAAAGACAATTTATCAGGCTACAATCCAGAATTAAACAAAAGAATTATTTTTGCATAATTTTTTTTTTATTCAGATAAATAAAAAATTTGGAAAATTAGTAAAACTAACAATGAATGTGTTTCTTAAGCAAAAGTGAAAATAAGCAAAAATTAATCTGTTTTTAACTGTTATGTGAATAATCAGTAGTCAGCACATTAAAAAAACCGTAAATGACGGTCCTGCAATGGTTTTTCATGCTTTTATTATGTTATCCAGATCTTGGTGCGGTATATTGTTCCAGGTCCGACTAGGATGCAAAAAAAGATGCCCTTCCATCGCAATTTTATGCAGGAAAAATCACCAAAACCCTTCTTTTGAACATGTCCTACGCGTATTTTATGGTTTTGAGGATATGGGATTGAGTGGTTCAGCAAAAAATCGATACGTCGTGCTCCTGCAACCAGCTCGTCATCACTCTCGCTATATGCGGACGGGTGTTATCGTCCATGAACTTAAACATTTGGCCCAATTGTAGTCTACGGGGGTAGATTATTAGTACTAGCACCTCGTTAAATTATTTTACAGCCGTCATGATGTTTCTGATCACGCTCTGTTCTTCGACCGATACAAATTCCCATCCAAACCATAATTGTTCCATCGTGGTATGAATAGATTTCCTGAGGATGTCGTAGACGGCTATCACAACCAGGAACTCGCCAAGCACGTTCTCTACGTGAATCCGAGTGGAAACCGAACCGGGACTCATGTGTAAACACTACTACAGATCACAGGTTATCTGTGCAGAGCAAATGTTTAGGAGCCCAGACTAGTCGTCGTGCGCGATTCGCTCGGCGTAGTGCTGGAGTATAAAGCGGTATGCGAGCATAAAGGTGAGCTTCGTGCCGACTTCTTCTGACAGTTTGGTCACCCGCAAGAGTCTCCAGCAAGAGCTGGAGCCTCTACACCAGCTGCATGGTAGTAACATTTGGCTGTCTTTTCGCGGAAACTTGCAAAAATCGATCATGTCGTTAAGTGGTGATAGACTTTTTGCTGTGGTATCTTTCAGCCACTTCACCAGTAGCACGATAACGTGACCATAATCCTGATTTCATATTTTTTATTGTTATAATACTCCGCTTAGTACCCGCAGCTAGGAGCATGCCTACTGCCCATAACATTTTCTCTCTGATGAAATGGCGCCGCTGCTTGATGCACACAATATCATTTATTCGAAATAAACGTTTAAATTGTCATAAAACTTAAATTTTACACAAAAAAGCAGTCAATTCTTACTGTTGGTAAATGAAATTTTCGAACTTGACTACGTTTAAGCCGCGTAAATCTTTTATTTTTAATTTTATTTTTAAAATTCAAATTTAGAATGGTTGAAAAAGGTTAACAAAGTAAGTTTTCATCAAAAGAAAGAAAAAAAAATCAAAATTACAAACCAAATTTTTTGAGTTTCACAACTTTATACAAAATATCCCTAGACTTTGTTGAGGTGTGTAGTATAGCTTCTACTTTAAACGTAGATACTGGAAAAAGAAAATTCATAATTAGAGATCTAGCTTTAGATAGTTCAACAAACTAATAATTCGCTAGATAACCCTGTGTTTTATTCGAGGCAATCGAAGCACGTGGCACACGATAGCATTTAAAATTAATTGAAAATCAAGCTTCTAGCCTATGTAGTGGTAGATAAACAGCTAGGGATGCCAAAGCTAGAAAACAGTTTGGCACTAAAAAGTTTCAGTTAAGAAATTATACTAACAATATTCCTCACAATGTGTGAGGATATGTATACATGCGTTGCAGGTATTTTTATACATATAGGTACTTATAGGCCGGTAGGCCCCGGAAAACGTTTGGTGACCAGATAGGTTGCATATTGGAGAAGGGCCAAATAAAGAGCACTCGTAACCGACGCGCATGTATGACTCGCTTAATGAATGTGGACGAGGCAGAATCTGTTTGCCAGGAACGTGACAAGTGGCGTTCTGTCGTCTCTGCCTACCCCGGCCGTGATAAGGCGTGAGTTTATGTATATATGTATGTATGTATAGGTACTTATCTATATATATAAAACTCAAAGGTGACTGACATAGTGATCTATCAATGCACAGCCCAAGCCACTGGTGGGATCTGGCTGAAATTTGGCATGCAGGTAGATGTTATGACGTAGGCTAAGAAAGGATTAGATGAATTCTACCCCCAAGGGGATAAAATAGGGGATGAAAGTTTGTATGAAACTTTGTCAATTTCAAACCGATAAGCCTGAGACTTTGTATGCATATAGCTACTATGACGTTGGCACCCCTTTAGGAAGGAATTTGATAAATTCTACCCCCAAGAGGAAAAAATAGGTGGTGAAAGTTTGTATGAAACTTTGTCAGCTATTTTTCCTCCTCCTTTCTATCCTCTAACATTTTCTTTAATCCGATCGAGCTGAGACTTTGCATGCATACAGCTATTATGACGTTGACACCCCGTAAGAGAGGACTTTGATAAATTCTACCCCCAAGCGGATTAAATAGGGGATAAAAGTTAGCACGAAACTTTGTCAGTTTTAATCCGATCGGGCTAAGACTTTACATGCATATAGATATTATGACGTTAGCACCCATCGGGCTGAGACTTTGCATGCATACAGTTACTATGACGTTGGTACCCCCTTAGAAAGGACTTTGATAAATTCTACCCCCAAGGGGATAAAATAGGGGATGAAAGTTAGCACGAAACTTTGTCAGTTTCAATCCGATCGGGCTGAGACTTTGCATGCATATAGTTACTATGACGTTGGGACCCCCTTAGAAAGGACTTTGACAAATTCTACCCCCAAGGGGATAAAATAGGTGATGAAAGTTTGTATGAAACTTTGTCAGTTTTAATACGATCGGGCTAAGACTTTGCGTGCATATAGTTACTATGACGTTTGTACCCCCTTCAGAAAGGACTTTGTTAAATTCTACCCCAAGGGGATAAAATCGGGGATTACATAGTATGAAACTTAGTTTCTCTCATGGACTGCATGTTTTATGTTGCTTGCTCACGAGTAATTTCTCTCAATAGCTTAATAGTTTTAGCGCCTAATGACAGATTAATTATTAAGAATATGTGTACAAAGAAGTTTTGTAGGCCCCTTATGTTTACACACGCTAAACAAAAAAGAGTCAGAGCGGCTTTTAGAAGCAACTATCACCGATTTCGAAAGAAAAAGTGCATACGGCTCAAAAGGCAAATTTTTAAGTCATCATTTCAAAGCAACTCTCTCTATGTTATTATTTGAAAATAAAAAAACTAATCACCACAGAATACACACCTGGGAAAGGTGAGCTTGATTCAATTTGATTAATTATTTTAATAAAGTGATTTTAAGTATTTTAACCTAATTTTTTAGTCAACATTCATATCATAAAGACTTATCATCAGAACGATCGTACATACTTGTAAAAATAGCACAATACTAATAATACATATTAATAATTCCCAAAAATAAAACAAATAAAAACAAAAGGTCATGCATACGCTTTTGTTTATCCACTTGCATATACAATAATCGCCGTGAATGGTCATTCAATAGAGTACGTTTTTCGTATTAATTGGGGCTTTATTCGTCATATTAAGTTTTATTGAACGTAACAATAAAAAGGCATGAATGTGATGGATTTATCGAAATTGATTTCTTTTTTACAATTTACCACGATTTTCACGTGAATTGGTTTTAATATGCGTGTTCATGGGAAGCCGATGGATGAGGGAGGCACAGGAGCGCACGAGGTGGCAATACTTGGAGGAGGCCTATGTCTAGCAGTGGACGTCGATTGGCTGATATGATGATGATGATTGATATTCAATTTTAATGTATTTATCAATAGTAGTATCAATAAATAATCCATAACCAACTCGTCGTATAATTACAACTGTAGATTGTTGTTTTATTGTTTATTATTAACATATAAGTTTATATATATTTACATATAGATAAAAAGGTTAGTAACACGGTAACAATTGCTGTTTAAGTCAAATTTAGTGTTTCTGAGAAGTGGTAGCGCTTTAGTTACTTAATATTCTGATGAAATATGAGATAGGGTAACTGAAGTTTACGGCTGCAATAGTTTTATTTAGTTTGGACCTAGATGGTTTTGTGTAGATCGCTCAAAAATATCATTCTTATTACTTTTATATTCTAATCGTTGAACTTTCTGACAGCCCTACGTCAATTTCCAGAACAATGGTTCCATAACACAGTTTAAACTTGAACACCTAATGGAGACTAAGTTGAACTAGTTTGATTGAAACACAACCACGGGCACGCTCGCAAATTTATTGCGGTTATTGGGTCGTTACGTTAAAATATAACACATTGCTTGTAATAACATAAGTTTCTGTTACGACTTCTATCTTAGGGCTAATGATTAACGTTTATTGCGATGGAGAGTTTGATGTTTCAGTTTCTTTAGAATCGATGTCCGGGCTTTGATGGTTGACTTATAATTACTTACTAAACTAAATATTACGGTAGGGGGAATCCCCCTAACGCCGGACAGCACATACCGGACAAAACATGTCGATAGATGAAATAACGCTCATAGTAGCATTTGTATAATCGAAAACGTTCAACTCAACGGTCACATCCCCCTCGCGGCGCAGGAGGCGTCAACCTTGTTCGATACGCCGTACAGGTTACACGTTAGTCATTTTGCGCGGGATTTTGCCGCATCGTGTAATATTCAGAACGTCGTAGATTATATTTTTGAGGAGAATTAATTGTATTTGGTGCTTTTGATTTAATCATTGGTAAGTACGCTTTACATTAATGTAGTTTCCTAGCAGATTTATTAATGAAATTTATTACAATTTGAAGAATAATACAATATACAACACCCGTAATCCCGGACAATAAATGACTCCCTAGTACCGGACAGGTTTCTTAAATCCCTAGTACCGGACATATATATTTGATAAAGCGCTGTGCCGGTTATGTTCTACATAATATTGTTATCTATCTCTTCAGATCATTTGATATAATAGAGACGAAGAAAACGACGACATACAAACAATGAGGAGGACTGGATCCAGTGTGGCCACTGTAAAGGATGGGCTCATGAAGCTTGTGCCGACATACCAGAGTGTTCAGACATTTATGTTTGTTACCATTGTAAATATTTTTAATTTTTTGAGACTGATATTACTACTTTTCATCTTGAACTTTAATTATGAAGAAAACCAAAGAATTTTTTTTTGTTATTTTATGTTGATTTGTTTAGACTTTTATAATGCCTGTATAGCTGCTCAGGCTCTGGTTTATATAGTATTTATGCAAGATTATTGTGCAACTTTAAATTCTTATTAACCCATACCAAATTATGACAAGAATGTGTCCGGTTTTATGGGTTCCATTTACACTTGTCCGGTACTAGGTGCCAAATTAAATTCAATCAAAAACTACACCGATGTTTGATTAAGTTTTAAAGTCGCTAAAACATGTGTAACGTTCGTCATGGTTCGTTTTTTTAATGTCATATATGATATAATAATCGAAAATGTTGAATATCGAAATAAAACATAATTAATTAAATTTTTGTTTATTATAAACCTTAAGTGTCCGGTACTCGGGGGACTCCCCCTAATATTGTCCGGTTTAGTCACAAAACAAAACCACGCAAAATACAGTGAGGTTGATCATACAATGTGACGTATTGAACTTAGACGAATTGTTTTAGATTTTTGCTAATCCTAGGGTAAAATCTCAAAATAGTTTTCAAACTTAGTAGAGATAGATATAGTAAATATAATATTTTGAATTTATTATGTTAGTAGCTTCAGTCAGACCACACTGGTCAGCAGATTACATTTTTAAATAGAAGGGAACAAAATGTATCTAAGAACATTGTTGTTATACCTAAAACTGCCCATAGAATTGAATGTTTTAAAAACAATATTGAGTTAGCCTTTAGTTCCACACCAATTATCAGTGCAGATGATAGTGTAAACACTATATTTGATATTTTTTTTACTTCTTATTGTAATGTGTTTAAATCAGTTTTTATACCAAAAACAATATTAATTAAAGGCAACGCCACATTCAGTGAATGGGCAACAGTAGGATTACATAAGAGTAGAATACGGCTTTATGAACTTTATGAAGAAAGGAACTATAATTTTAGTGATACATTTCAGAGTTATGTTAAAAATTATTCTAAATTATTTAGGAAGCTTTGTAAGGTAGCTAAATCACGTTTTCTGAGTTCAAGAATTAAAAACAGTAATGATAAGATTAAGACCATATGGAATATTATCAATAGTGAGACAGGCAAAGTAGTCAACCGCGACATTGAGTACAACTTAAACATCAATAACTCAACAATCACATCAGATGTAGAAGTCGCCACTGCCTTTGAACAATTTTTCACGGATATTCCAATTACTACTACTTAATCTTTGAACTCTTCACCTATAAACGCAGAATTAATTTTAAAGGATAACGTACCGATTTTCAACAATGATTTTGAATTTAAACATGTTACTCCTTTTGATATAATTAAAGCTTTTAATACCATTAATGTCAAAAAGACTGCAGATTTATGGGATAATTCTGTAGTTGCTACTAAACATATTATTTACTCAGTTGCAACGCATTTAGCTCTTATATTTAATCATTCGATAGATAGTGGTGTGTTTCCTGATTTAATGAAATCCAGCAAAATTGTTCCTTTGTATAAATCTGGCTGTACATCAGACCCAACTAATTTTAGACCGATTTCAGTACTGCCAACTTTCAGTAAAATTTTTGAAAAACTTATTGCAGACCAACTGCAAACATATTTAAGTAGATACAAAATTTGACATATTAAACAATTTGGTTTTACAAGGGGTCACTCCACAACCGATGCTGGTGTGGAGCTTGTAAAACATATATATGACGCCTGGGAGAAGTCTTACGATGCTTTAGGTATTTTCTGTGACTTGTCCAAGGCTTTCGACTGTGTCGATCATGATACACTTTTACGGAAACTACATCACTATAGCTTAGGTAAACTTGGATTAGATCTTTTCACGTCTTACTTAAATAATAGAATACAGAGAGTTAATATTAATGGAAAATTATCTCCAGGATCTGTCGTAAAAATGGGCGTTCCGCAAGGTTCCATACTTGGACCCCTTTTGTTTCTCATTTATATAAATGATTTACCACATCTAGTTAAAGATCAACATGAGATAGTTTTGTTTGCCGATGACACTTCGCTTTTATTTAAAGTGAAACGACAACAGACTAGCACTGACGAAGTAAACTTGGCAATCTCTAAAGTTGTTCGGTGGTTTGACATTAATAACTTGCTCCTTAATAGCCGCAAAACCAAATGTGTTAGATTTATAACGCCGAATGTACAAGAAGTGAAAACCACAATAAGAGTTAAGGAGGATCAGGTAGACCTTGTGGACACTACGAAATTTCTTGGTATAACACTAGACTCTAAGCTTCAGTGGGGCCCACATATTATGACATTAGTAAAGAGACTAAGTTCTGCAGCTTATGCCGTTAGGAAAATTCGAGAACTGACAGACATAGAAACTGCCAGATTAGTATATTTTAGTTATTTTCACAGCATAATGTCATACGGTATTTTACTATGGGGACATGCTGCCGATATTCATTCTATCTTTGTGCTGCAGAAGAGAGCTATTCGTGCAATTTATAATTTAGGTAGGAGACAATCACTTAAAGAAAAATTTAAAGAAATCAATATATTAACTGTAGCAAGTCAATACATTTCTGAAAACATAATTTATGTTCATAAAAATAAAGACCAATTTGTCAAAAGAAGTGATGTCCATAGTATAAATTTAATACTAGAAATAAAGATAGACTTATTCATCCGTATTCTAGGCTCCAAAAAATACATAGTTCATTTCAATGTGTGCGATTTTATAATAAAATTCCGAAAGATATTCAAGATCTAAGTTTTAATAAATTTAAGAATGTAGTCAAACAAAAACTTATCGTAAAGGGATATTATACTATCCTAGACTACACGAAAGACAAAAAGGCTTGGGATTAACTGCTTCTGTTCCCAGGCTGTTTTAAATAATGCAAGTTTATGCACTTTTTTTTATATATGTGTGCTACTGTATTGTTTTATCTTTAAGTTCTCATTGTATTATTGTATACTTTCTATCTTTATTTTTTTTTCTGTCTTCCTTGTTCTCATGCTTGTCTTCTATTTTTCTTTTCTTTGATTATTATTTTTTATGATGTATAAATGGTGTATTATCCTGTCTGGTACTGTCAAATATTTTGATTGGATATGATTAATGTAAAAAAAAATTGTAAACACAACTGAATTTTAAAAGAATTGCCATGACTTTCTTTGCCAGGTTTCTTCTCATTGGCCCTACCATTTGGAAACTGGAATTTATAGATCAACACAGACAGACAAGTAGATTCGAGTAGTAGATTGGTTTTATTTTTCTCCTTTAATTCACATTTGACAATACAACGCGGCTTTTTTTAGTGCTGTAGCATTTGTCTGTGTCGATCTATAATTTTAAATTTAGCTTCAATTTTAAGTAAACGACGATTTCAAACAATTTGTAATAAATTTTATGAAATAAAGTATTTTGAAGTTTGAAGAAGTTTGAGTACTACTAGTAAAGAACTTGACTTAAAACCAACTAGAGGAGAAGTTTCTTCCCTGCAGCGGGACAATAAAAGTTTGATATTAAGATATTTTTAAAGTAAAACTGTTAGTCTGTTTCTCTTGCGTATAAGAATTGAAAATAATAACGTTCTGAAATATTTTAAGCGTCGATAGTACATTAAATACTTACAGGAAAACTAAAATATTTCATCTAACGAAATGTGTGAAACTTTTATTTGACATTTCCTTTTGTACCCTTATCATTTAGGATCAAGAATTTATTTATGTTACTTTCGACGAGGCGAAGTGTCACCAATTACTTATATTATCACCTATTTCTTGAAAATCATTTTATTTTCATTCGTAAATATATAAAAATATCAAAAGAAAATATTCCTAATTGTCGTAAAAGTGTTAAAATCACTGATAACGATAGAATTTAATTATATTTCTGTTTAAAAAGGAAGTTAAATTTAGTTCAAGTCTTGTTAATCCTAGAGGTCAGCTTTTGGATGGATGGATCAATTTATTATATTAAAAAGCTCACATATCTAATACATTATTATATACTTACTTTGGGAACAGATGGCGCTGTGTAGAGATGTCCGTGAATATTTATTTATTTATTGCCTCACGAAACTACATCTACTAACAGTAGTAATTCTGTTTCTGCTAAGAGACTTTAATGATTTGTTATAATGATGACGATAATAACATGGATTATTTAAAAGAAGGTAATTAAATTGCTATTTATTAGACATACTTACGTTAAGATCCTATTGCCTAAAGAGTAATTCTTAGAGAAATGTAATTCTATTAGTCAAACGCGTTGGCACCTTTAGTAGAAACGAAGTCAGCTAATTAATGAGTTTAATTATGTTCTCCTTTTAAAGAAAAGGCTTTTAAAGGATCAAATTGAATTGAGCTTTTATTGGAAATTAAGAGTGTAGGTATAGGTACGGTACATTATGCGGCTTTGTTAATAATTAAAAACTTTTTTTTTAATTTGGTTGGCATTACGAGTATATTATTAATTGGGTTTATATTATCTCGTGTATTTAGGCTAGGTATAAAAAAAAGAGATTTTGCTATAAACATTGGATTATTTCATTTATCTATCTAATTTTATGACTAATATCACAGTGCTGATAATTGGCTCGGTCGATGCTAGTAATTGGTCATGATGGTGCCAATAATTGGAGTTAGGGTAATTATTTAGTCAGACTCATCTAAATAAAATGTGTATGAATAAAAACATTTCTTTATAATCAAAATCAATTATTTATTTAATAGTAAACCGAGAAAGCATGTTGTTAAAGTCGTTATCAGTATTATCACTGTGATAAACGATATTAAAGTAGGACTAACTCTTAAAGTGCTGATAATTGGTAGCTTCACTCTACATCAATAGTTTAAAAACTGTCAGTACTTAAACGAGATAGCCAATAATCTAAAGTTAAAACTTCTTTTATACAATCCATCATTATTACGTAGAGCTTTGAAGCACGAACTCAATTGGAACATTCGAGTGTATAGGTTTTAATGAGAAAAGTTGGTAACAGTACGTGTAAACATATACGGTAGTGTTACTAGCCTCAGCTATTTCCAACCAGTAAGTGCAATGAACCAAATGTTGCCAATGTAGAAACAATTTCAGTTTACCAGCACGTTTGTACGTCTACATACTAAACATGGTATCATTTTGTGATTGAGATACAAACGTTTTATGTTATGGGTAGAGTGGAGAACTTCACCCTATTTTTTTAAAGGAATTCGAATTTGTATTCCATTTTCAAAGTGTCATTACTAACTGCGTCGGTAGCAAAATGGAGGTTGCGACTTAGAATCCCACGCTAGAAAATTATTTGTGTGATCCATTTATTATGTACCTATTGTCTTGAACTTAAATGTTAATTGTGTCCGTTAATTCCTTACTCTTTCACACAACGGCATGTACTATATACTACGAGTAGACAACGGATAAACATACTTAAATACATTTATTTTGGTAATCGAATCCGAGACCTCTGCGTAGCAGCCATGTAATATACCGACTACGCAAAAGTCGTCAAAATCAAATCATGACAAAGTCACATTTGTGCAGGAATCGAACTCCACTCAGCATAATGCTGCGGCACACCGAACAGTGTAAGCTCAGTCGCTTACAGCGCTGATTTTCAGTGAGGCTCATATTAGGTATATTTACAATAATATATTATTAATTAAAGCAGAAAACGTAAAATTAGCGTTAACTAACATATAATAGACTGATATTAAATGCAAAAACACGACAAATACCGCAAAACCTAAGAAGTTTGACGCGAAACAAAATATCGATGAAAATAATTAAATAACAACGTGTTTCACAAAAAACAAAATACATACATACATATTACTTCACAAAGTATGTCACGTTATTTCACAAAGATGTGGCATTTTCTCAAAACACCCTCAAGAATTTTTACATGAGATAGGTGTTCTGATAGACAACATACAATATGCATATTTAAACAGGTACTTACTTTGTTCCCGAACATGTTTACGAAGCTATCTCATTATGAGCCAACGTATTCCATCGTCGACGTCCTTGATGTCAAGTAAAATTAATTCGTAGCACCTTTTAACGGAGAGTCACCGGAGCCTACGGTCCTCGAGGGGCGAGTGAAATTTATACGCCACATTACCTATTCAAAAAGGTCTCCTGGCAACAAAATAAATTGAGAAGACCGAGTAAAATAAATGTAGCAGAAGAGAAGCGTAAATAAACTAGGCAGTGTACTGGCGATGTCACTCTTGTGATGTGTGTGAGCGACGTATTGTTTTTTTTTGAAATGACATGTTTCATTCTGAACGTTTACTCGTTATAAATCGTTATAAAATGTATGTGTGGACTGAGGGCCCATTTTTTTTTCTGCGGCTTTTTGTAGATTAATCAACAAAAGTGCATAGTTAAAGTTGTTAAAGAGTTTGTTAAACGAATATCAGGTTTGTTAAGACTTCATTCAAAAGATATATCGCTTTAAGTGGGTCCCTCAGTTCAAACACAAAATCTCCCATAGTTAGATAGGTAATGAATTAAACAACTATTTTTTGTTAAAAATCCTCAGTTAAACATGTATAAAAGTATAAAAAGCATTGAAAAGCCTAATATGAGTAGATAATAAAAAATAACAAACGTTTTAAAAGGTCCCTGAGGGCCCACTTGAATTTATCTCATAATTAATAAATTATAGCATGAACATTAAATATTCCTAAGCCAAACATTTGTTAAAAGGGCAAGGATAAATTTAAAATTAAAGAAAGATCACAAACAGTGATAATTATTGTTATTTTTAAGTTTTTAAGTGGTCCCTCAGTCCACACACTATGCAAATGCTAATTGTTAAATATATAATTAAATACAACAATTACGAAAATGGGGAGCCTTTCAGTGCATAGTTAATTTTGTATTTTATCGATTTGTATTTATCTTGTGTCTGGTTTATTTATATTTTTTGTCATTTTAACTATTTTATTAAAACTCGAACTCAACTGTACAACGCCATCGTCCCTAGATGGCGTTGTACAGTTTGTAAGTTGTGGCCCGGCGTCGTATAAAGCAATGGTTAAATTTGGGGGTCGAGATGGATGCTCGGGTGGCCTAGTTGGTCATGGCGCTGGACGCGTATAGTTCAGAGACGCGGGTTCGAGTCCCGCCTCGAGTAACAATTTTTTCCATTGTCTTTCTTTTTCGGATTTACAAACTTTGTTCTATTTTATGTGTCTGACAAATAAATAGATTTTCTGTCTTTCTTTCAATAAGTAAATAAACCGTGCAAGTCTGACTCGTGCACCGAGGGTTCCGTACAAACTAATATTTATATATTTATTTTCGCGCCAGAATGCGATGACTTCAGGACTCATCTTTTAAAAATTTTACGACGTGACTTAGCTGTCAAAAATTATTTTTCCAATATAAAATAAATAACCCAATAAAATTAAATATTAATTTTATTTTGTTTTTAGTATTTGTTGTTATAACGGCAACTAAAATACATAATCTGTGAAAGTTTCAACTTTCTAACTGCCATGGTTCATGAGATACAGCCTCGTGACATACAGATGGACGGACGGACAGCGGAGCTTTAGTAATTGGGGTTCCGTTTTTACCCTTTGAGTACGGAACCTTAAAAACTGTGGATTTCGTGTTACAAACAGACACTCCAATTTTATTTATATGTATAGACATACAGATATGTATTACGATTGTAGCTAATTAATAATATAACCTGTAACTTGTCTAAAACTTAAAATTTTATTACATTTTAATTTTACTGTATTGCAAATTTTATTGTTTTATTTTTTACATTAAAAAAATGATTGCAATTTAGATTTAATTGATTAATATTAATATTGTGTAATGTTTTGCTTGCCGTGGCAACTTGTAATGGAATCAGCACTGTTGCTTGAGCTACTTAAATATTGTATTATTTCTGATTGACTATGTGTATGTTTCGTGGGTTATCCTAATTATAAATAAATAAATATCTAAATTAATAATAAATGACATTAAAAACAAATATACAGTCGTTTTCTTAAAACGTGGACACCCAACACCAGACTTAGTATGAAAATTAATAAAACAGTTAAAATGACAAAAAATATAAATAAACCAGACACAAGATAAATACAAATCGATAAAATACAAAATTAACTATGCACTGAAAGGCTCCCCATTTTCGTAATTGTTGTATTTAATTATATATTTAACAATTAGCATTTGCATAGTGTGTGGACTGAGGGACCACTTAAAAACTTAAAAATAACAATAATTATCACTGTTTGTGATCTTTCTTTAATTTTAAATTTATCCTTGCCCTTTTAACAAATGTTTGGCTTAGGAATATTTAATGTTCATGCTATAATTTATTAATTATGAGATAAATTCAAGTGGGCCCTCAGGGACCTTTTAAAACGTTTGTTATTTTTTATTATCTTCTCATATTAGGCTTTTCAATGCTTTTTATACTTTTATACATGTTTAACTAAGGATTTTTAACAAAAAATAGTTGTTTAATTCATTACCTATCTAATTATGGGAGATTTTGTGTTTGAACTGAGGGACCCACTTAAAGCGATATATCTTTTGATTGAAGTCTTAACAAACTCTGATATTCGTTTAACAAACTCTTTAACAACTTTAACTATGCACTTTTGTTGATTAATCTGCAAAAAACCGCAAAAAAAAAATGGGCCCTCAGTCCACACATACATGTTATAAATAGTGTTATAATCAGTGTGGTGTAGGAATCCATGTAGTGACGGAGTAAGAATACAATATGTTACCACCCCATCTCATCCCGTGGGTGTCGTAAAAACCGATTAAGGGACTATCCGTCAATATTATCTTTACGAAACGAAAAGACGGAAAACTTCTCCTTAAAGTAAAAAGTTAAAAGTTTTCCTTCTGTTTATTACGTAAAGATAATATTCACGGATAGTCCCTTGGTCGGTTTTTACGACACCCATGGGATGAGATGCGGTGGTGACAAACTGTATTCTTACTCCGTCACCACACGGAGAAGCAGTATAAATATTCGTTATTCATTACCAAACTAAGATCTTAGGGTAGCAAACATATCCTAAAGTTTCTACGCCTTAGAGGACGTTAAAATATGAATATAAACGACATTTAATTATAAGATTATCTTGTTTAAATTATGTGTACATACGCACATAATGTGGACCCTTCCTAATTTAGATAAGATTTTATTATGACAATGATTATTATTAATATTTATTAATTTAAAAATTGACTTTAGAGCGTTGTTAGGTAAATATTATAAACGCGTATATAATTTCATTTACTTGTATGATTTACCGAACTTCCATATATAAACAATATCGATGAAATTTCTATAGGACTAACTTTAAAGTAACACCCTTTGAAACAAACAGGATTTTTTTAAATAACCTAGTTCTTTTGTATTTAGTCAGATCAAAATAAGAGGATTTGATATCCCTTTAAAATTTATCAAAAGTTGTATAAGTAAGTCAATTTAAACAAAGCGGCAAAGTCCCAAAACCGCTTTATTTCCAGTTTGCGCACATTGCCTACTTGCTCTATTCATATTTCAAGCTTACCTAGTGTTACACAAATCGCGTGACGCTTTCGCGAGCGGTTAGTCATTCATTATCTCGACATGAGTGAGAGGGGGGTTAATAAATCTGGGCAATGTTTCATCTACTACGTTATGCAGGCTTAGTGAGCCACCAAGCGAGCCTTTAAATTACCCAAGGGTGTTTGTGTAGTGCCCCCGTTCTGGTTTATGTGTAACACGGGTCAAAGTTAATAAGAGACAGTCGCGGCTCCGTGCCACAAACAGCTGCCAACAAGGTTGTTCGTTGAACTGAATTGACCCATAATTCTAGACGACATCTTCGGTTAATGTCTAATAACTGTGTAGTTACGGGTCGTTGCGGTCGTGACGCATGTACTGCATTGATCCATCTTGTGCTCTACTTCTTTTTGTAGATTGCTTTATACTTTTTGTACAACATAAAAAAGAATATTATGTGTTTAAATAATAATATTATGTTTTTTGTAAATTTTTAGGCCACTTGACCCCACACAGGATAAGTGTTTGCGCGTTCCGTTGAAATTATTATTATTGGTGCTCGCCATTTTTGGACTCTAATGGATGCTTAACATCAGGCACCGTAAAGTCATTCTGGTAGGCCAATTAAAAAAAAAAATATTAGACTGATGCTGGTTTTGCTTTGTGTCGGTAGAATTAATATTATGTAAAAGTCTCTGTGTAAAGACACATGGAAAACATTCCTTTTTAGTGTTTCGTAACCAAATGGCTCAAAACGGAACCCTTATAGATTCGTCATGTCTGTCTGTCCGTCTGTCCATCTCTATGTCACAGCCATTTCTTTCGAAACTATAAGAGTTATACTGTAGAAACTTGATAGGTAGATGTATTCTGTGAACCGCATTAATATTTTGTTGCAATAATAAAAATCATAGAATTTTATTAAAGTCGAGCATCAGTCGGTATTTTAATTTCAAGATCACAAAAGAAAATAATAGATATAAGCTGATAAAGTTCCATTACACATTATGACATATTTAGAGGACTATAGACCACTTGCAGTGTGGTAAAACTAGCAGTGTTAATATGTTGAGTGCATCTGAGATTTCACTCTGTTCTTGCTCTTAATGAAATCCCGTAATTTCAATTCTAACTCTCCTTTGACGGCTGACTAAAGGACGTCTGTAGCCGTCGACGTGTGCGAGAGCCAATTTTAAGTGCATTTACACTAGAAAACCAGAATGGTAGCTTTAATGAGTGGACGTATTCCCATGTGTGATTTAACTAAATTTATATAAATATTTTTGTAAGAGCAAAAGTGTACCTTAGTCTTAACCTTTGTATGTTCTGCTTTACACACTGATGGGACCACACACATTATATATATTTTTTTTAATTATAAAGAAGAATGGGCATTTTTGTATGGAAGCCGTCCCCACCCTTGTAACACTTACAGTTATACATCAAATGAAAGTACTTGAAAAGTGAAGCATTTTATTGTATGAAACTAATCTGTCAGTCATGGGAGAACAGAGTTATTGAGGATAAGAGAATAAAAATAATAAACGATAATATTACATACTTTATGTAAATATTTACTATATAAGCACGATAAAGTCAAAGGCTATATTACTAGTAGACGGACCATACACCTAGATCATCCTACATTATCCAGAAAATCATCCACAGCATTTTCCTGACTTCCGAATAGCTAGCCTTGCTATACTAAACATTTAGAGAACCATTTAAGAAATGTTCTTTATGCAGCAACCATTGCAGAAATAGTAAACAACAGAATTTATGTTCCTCGGGCTCGGCAACGGCTCGACTTAGACTAACAGGTCGATAACCAGCCGGTTTGGACTTCTTTTGTCGGGTTTCGGTATTCCGATAACCACGGCGTCTTCTTACTGTTGTGGGAAGACACAATTTGATATTGCGACATTGAAGATGCATGTTAAGGATCAAGAGACGTTCGGGGAATAAATTGATGACTATATTTGTTATTCTTTCTGAGCCGGGTGCCTTTTTAGGGGCAAGAAGTTATGTCCGTATGGTGAAGGACTAAGAATACATGATGTCACCATCCCCTTTCGTCCCGCGGGTGTCATAAAAGCCGACTAAGGGAATCCTTACGCTTATGTTATCACTGCTAGAGAAGGAAAACTCGAAATAAACCCTTTACCAACCCGTCTGGCCAGCGTAGTAAAGTAGGCCAAATAACCCTCCAAAATGAAAATGGCAACACACCAATATAAACGGCCCCCAGTCCCCGGTCGCTCCGCTATTCTTGGTCAAGGTAGCGGCCATGGTAACGGCGGAGTAAGGGGTGCGAAGAATCTCCGGGGGAGGTTAGGCCACCAACACAACCTACCTTTGGCCCTGGCAACATACAACGCGCGCACACTGCGGACCGACGAGAAGGTCGTAGAACTGGAGGAAGAATTGAGCAGGTTACGGTGATACATTGTCGGCTTATCTGAAGTTCGAAGACAGGGAGAGGACTCGATAACCCTTAAGTCTGGTAACCTGCTCTATTTCCGGGAGGGCGACCAACAGTCCCAGGGAGGTTTTGGGTTTTTACATCCACAAGTCTGTCGTGAACAACGTGGTGAAGATCGAGAGTGCCCTAGAAGCCTCTGCGAAGTTGGGCCCTAGAAGTGGAAATGAGTGGAGAGTAAGGTTCTTTGGATATGGACAAAGAAATTCACGGGGCCAAATTGCGGACTTCATGGAGAAGGAGGGACTTTTTATTATGAACTCCTTCTTCAAGAAGCGTAACTGCCACAAGTGGACTTGGATTAGTCCTGATGGTGTCACTAAAAATGAGATCTTCATCATGTCAACAAAAAGCCACATATTTAATGATGTCTTAGTGATCAATTCAGTGAAAACCGGAAGCGATCACCGGATGGTGAGAGGCACATTAAATATCAATCCTAGGCTGGAAAGAAGTCGGCTGATGAAGTCTACGTTCCGACCTACACCAGTCCACATCCCCGAAAACTTCCAACTCATATTACAGAACGGCTTCGAGAGCCTCAGCGAAGCATTACATTGGAAGTAGTTGCCGCGTTAGATCCAGTTATCTTTCTAATATACCCAACTATGCATACGAACATAGCGCTCAGAATTGCCCGGTTAAAGTGGCGGTGGGCAGGGGACATAGCACGGAGAACAGACAGCCGTTGGGGTCGAAAGGTTCTTGAATAGCGACCGCCTATCAGAAAGCGCAGGATGGAGAGACCCCCACCACGACCTAGTAAGGACGGCGGGAAACCGATGGATGAGGGTACCACCCTCGCCATGTTTGAAGGAGGCCTATGTTCAGAAGTGGATATCAATTGGCTGATATGACGTTCGAGTTTTTATATTTATGATAGCTGTATGTTTTTTGTTTAAAAAGCGAAATTCATGGTTATCTGGATGATTTAGGATGTTCTTGAAGTATGGTCCCTCTACTTGTAAAATAGCCTTTGACTCTATCGTGCTTATATAGTAAACATTAGCTTAAAGTATGTAATATTATCATTTATTATTTTTATTCTCTTCTTCTCAATAACTCTGTTCTCCCATGACTGACAGATTTGCTGTCATACAATAAAATGCTTAACTTTTCAAGGGCTTTCATTTGATGTATAGATGAAAGTGTTACAAGGGTGGGGACGTTTCGCCCATTCTTCTTTGTGTTTATTTCTTACTTTGTAATTATTTTTGCTGTGTCAAAAAAAGAGTTTTTCTTTTTTTTTTTTATATCCTTACTACGAGTAATTATAATACTTAAATGCAAAATGGGCAAAATTTTGTTTTTATGTATAGCCTATAGTGACTTTACTTGCAGCAGTTTATGCATCAAAATTAGGCAAAGACTATAAATTGTAACGATAACATACATCCACCGGCAACGAACCGCTTGTAAAAACTAGTTGAAAATTTATAATATAATATACTATTAATAATTTTGTTACAAAAATTACTTAACATAACTTATTTGATTACTGCATTTAATTAAATATGATATTATATGCGGACAATACATTTTACTAAAGCAGCTAAACAATCATTTTATGTACAGTACTTACTCGTAAATTACTATTATTTGTCTCTCATTTTTATTCAGCAGGAATAGTTGCCATTACCTGTAAATTGGTTGAGAGCCAAATAGTAGAAAATGTGGGCAATTCCCTACCCCAAGTAGCCTAATTCTTACAATAAATACCTGTTTCCTGCCAGATAGTTTTTCGACTTAAGACTTTAGCTTTAGTTAATAATAGATTAATAGGAATAGGTATGTATGCAGTACATACATTATTTTGTTAAGCATCCGTGCTAGACAAGTTGGTACAATGTTTGATGACATTTATCTTCTTTAATTATCGTGAGATGATTTATGCGAATTTACCCTTAGTCGAATTTAACGTGATCTTTGTAATGAAATAGGGTGACACGTGTATTCTTTTCATCACCACACGTAATTAAAAGGAAACATAAGATCTACAATAATTACTTATAATTCAAGTATTTACATTCAGTTCAAGTAAGTATACATAGAATTGATTTACTGTAACAACTACTGTATTTAAAAACAATTTTATTTCTTACTAGCTTTCGCGCGCTCGCGTTAAATTCAAGGTAGCCACTGTTTCCCTTTCCTAACACAAAAGAAAAAAAAAGAAAAAAGTAACCTATGTTACTCTCCATCCTTTCAACTATCTCCACTTAAAAAAATCACGTCAAATCGTCGCTCCGTTTTGCCGTGCAAGAAAGACAAACAGACACACTTTCCGATTTATAATGTTAGTATTATTGCTTTCAGGTGGCAGGAGAGCCAGTGGCAAACCTTGTGGTAAGGGATAACCGCCTCTCATGAACGCCAGCAATTCTAAAGTACAGCCAAGCCGCTGGCTACCCTAGACGGCAAATTTTTATACCCGTTGTGTCTGCAGGGACTGTCACAGGAACCACGAGTAACAAAGGCCATAAGGCATAAAACTGTTATGTCTATATCTCTGTTATTGTTAAAGTCATCATCATCATAACAGCCTATTAATGTCCCTCTGCAGGGACGGGCCTCCTACCGTGACGGAGGGATATTTGCCTACTATGTAATACCACGCTGGCCAGACGGATTGGTACAGGGTTTAATTTCAAGTTTTCCTTCTTTTTATTTTGTAAAGATAATATTGACGGATAGTCCCTTAGTCGGTTTTTACGACACCCTTGGAATGAGATGGGGTATTGTAAAAATAATTACACATAAGTATTTAAAATACTTTTTAATTTTAAAATTTCTTTGACAAGTAATTATCAAAGAACAAGACTCTGAAGTAAATCCTTAGTACACCTGTACTGTTTGTAATGCTAGATTTATCCCTCGCTTCCTTCCCGCGAATTGAATTATGAAATACCGTTTCTGTACGTCTCGGATTAGGACGTAACGAAGTACTTTCGAGCAAGTTGGCGCAAATACAGCTTAATACTAAATAACATTCGGGTTTACACAAACAGTTGATTATCAAAATATACCCTGTTTAATATATTTATTTAATTTTTGGTATTTAAACTTATAATTGCCGTTGGGGCAGAAAAGTTCTAGAATGGCGACCGCGCATAGGAAGGTGCAGGGTGGGGAGACCCCTCACACAGTGGACCGACGACCTGGTTAGGACGGCGGGAAGCCGATGGATGAGGGAGGCACAAGACCGCGCAGAGTGGAAACTTTTGGAGGAGGCCTATGTCCAGCAGTGGACGTCCATAGACTGATATGGATGGATGGATGATGGATACTTATAATTTACTTGTACTTACTTCTTTACCGGCTTCTTAAGTTAATTGTACTATAGTGTATATACTTGTGTTTTGTTTAATAGTATTATATCCTATTCAAGATAGCATGAGAAAAAGTATAAACATGTCAAATCTGTCAAACTGCAAAAATTCCGCGGTTTTCAAACATTTTTAACTAAAAACATAACTAAACAATAAATAACTCTGTGTAAATATAAATAAGTGTATTCTACCTAAATAAGAAAATGTGAATTTAGTAAATAATGCTTGAATTAAGGCAATAAAAGTTTATTGAGAAGCAGAATATACAAATAAAACTTACAAATTAGTAAATTGCTTTTTAAAAACACTTTTTTAAAATTTATATTAATAGGAAACTTCTAATTCAGATTCAGAAAAACTGTTCCCAGCTTGTATTATAAATTAATTAACAAATTCTCCAATAATTCCATTAATTTGTAATATTATTCTTCTTCTGTTATGACATATTAATGCGATACATGACATTTATGACATTGACAATTGTAGGCTCTTCAATAAGTCGTTTAGTTCGTATGTAATGTTTAAATGGCAAAAAAAAAATTGGTTACTTGGTGATCAAATTATAATATTTAAATTATTTAAACATAATAGCTAATGAAATTTCTGTTTTATTGTAAAGTCGTTAACATATTAATATTGTTTTTTATAATTTTCGAGTCTTCACCGTGACCATAGATTATAATTATTTATAAATGAGTAATCGTGACATTAAAAAGACCCATTTTTTTGTTTGTTTACCAAATTACTAGGAAATTCTCTGGTAGTAGTGCTAAAAGCGGCGCTTGCAAATATCCGACGTACATCGAGATAAATTGAGGCACAAAATATCGTCATACGTCCCTGCGACACGATCCCCAGCGAGTCTAATAAAGGCTTTGAAGTATTGAAACCCTTTTTTGGTGATAATACACATACAAGATTTGTCTTGGTGCCTTCTGGTACCGGTTTACGCAATTCAACAGTCATGGGGCTATTTTGCCATATTACATTTTGTCTTTTTTTAAAAATAATATTGAATAAATGTTAAAACTCAATGAAACATATTACCTAACATTTTCTAAACCAAATAACTCTACCCACAAAGCCAATTCTAGCAAGTACGTCCAACTGTAACGTTAAATTAATGTATAGTACAAGTAATTAGTTACAGGTGGGTTCACTTTGTCCAATGGCCTTTCTGCTTGTCCTTTCTGCAGTCACCAGCGTATACGCTCATGTAGGTAAGTTGTAATGAAATTGACATCATCTATTTATTTTAAAATATTTGAATTAATGTCTATGTACATATTAGGTATCAGATACTTTGTTTAAAATATTCTACTACCCTATCTCATCCCGGGAGTTATGAAAAAGACAACTTGTAGAGTGAAGCTACCAATTATCAGCTCTGTAAGATTTAATACTGCTTTAATATCGTTTATCTTATTGATAATACTGATAACGACTTTAACAACATGCTGTTCTCGGTTCTCTATTAAATAAATAATTGATTTTTATTATAAAAAAAATGTTTTTATTCATACCTAATTTATTTAGCTGAGTCTGACAAAATAATTACACCAATTATTGGCACCATCATCACCAATATTAGCATCAACCAGACAGTTATCAGTACTGTGATATTTGGTCATAAAAATAGGTAGATAATTGAAATTAAACAATAAAAATAATATTTACCTAATATCATTATTTCAAAAGTGTGTATAAATCGTTAAAAACACAAATATCAATTAATCAAAGAACTAATATAAAACTCAGACAAGTTTAAAACGTAACAGAGGCAGAACAATTTTCAATTGAAAACCCGATTATCTTCGAATGAATAGAGACCGTCTGGCAAAGGTGGGCTTTTATTAGCGTAGGTTATTGTTTGACGACAGATTAATCTGTGCAGGACACCTGGCCTGTGCTCTGTGCGCACGGAATACTGCCAAAATGCACGGACGATATTTCACAAAGTACTGGACCCGCCTTCTCTTATTCACTCAAGCTCTTTGGTAAATTGCACTCTAGCATATATCGTACCTACCTACGTACTGAAATATTTCGTTTATTACAATTAAAATAGGATGGAGATCTATTTAAATCAACTTAATCAACAACTTACTACTTAACTCGCTACTGTACTTGTCGATGTGTAAATCGGGCTTTAGGGATTATGATGGGTATTATGTTATGAGATTAAGTAATAAATGCATATTGTTGTAGTTAGTAATCGGATTAGCGATATTAGGACTGACGTAAGCTATTATTGTGTGTTTATTTTCTTTTTCTTATAAATGAACTGAATTATTCGCCTCTTTTGTGTTTATGTTTTGGAGCATACTTATCTTAGCTATTCCACATAAATTAAGAATATTATGCTTACAAATTCATACCCGCACGGACTTTTACGATTTGTGGTTAATTCACTGGTATTAAAACTTATCTGTTTTGACAGATAATACAAGTGATACATGACAACAAGAATACATGGTGACACTGCTTACTGATCCCGTGGATCTTATAAAATTGAAGAAAAACCACAAACAAAACCTTAAAACAATCCATTGCTATCGGTAAGCCAAATTTTCCTGCATCACTGTAAGAGGTCCGTCTTAGATTTTCTACTACTGTTTTCGTGGTGGTAAAATTTGCAATGTATCCCTTAGTACCTTACTTTTGTGATAATCACGGGACGAGATGGGCCATATCATTAATGTAGAAATAAGAAACACCGTCGTGAATTTGGAGATAGTAAAAAATATTACATTAGTAACAAGAAATCCTTATACCGAATTTCTAAACGATTTTTTTCTTTTTCAAAGACAGAAACCCAATGATCCGAAATTCTGGTCCAATCGAAAGTTTACAAGTTTCTTTTGCTTTTCTTTCTAGTTTCCTACCTAGTCGTATAGTAGGCACTTTATATTACGGCAAATAAATGCGGGTAGTTTGATGTTTGCGATCGTGCGCTTGAACCGCGCGCATGACTATTCAGCAATCAACGCAGACCACTGTTGTACGTTAGAGATGTTAAGGAATATTGCTTTCAAATGCGGAACTTGGATATCTGAATCTATCTGATGATGATTTGAATTTGATTCGGATGCATAAGAAAGGTACAGACGGTGATATTTTTTGTACAAAATTAAATGAAGTACGGTTGCTAATGGACCTCTGTATCACTTTGGAAGCAATGTAGTTTTTATGTTTAGTTTGTTGAATACCAAAATTATTTTCAACGTTACCTATGATTATTTATGACAATACTTTCCATGAACTATTCTATTCTCCTGTGTAAAAGATAAACTGCAAATTATTGTGTTACATGATTGAACCCAAATAAAATGGCTAGATAAGAACTGAATTATTACAGATCACATCCTTTTTCTAGCCACGAATCTGCTACTGAACGACAAAGATTCGAATACGTATCTGTATCCGAATCAAAAAACAATTCCGTAACATCCGTGTTATATGTAGATGACCACAGTGCTACACGCCTTGTTTACAGTAATAACACAAAACGATGGCTAGTCATAACATACCTATTTGCGTATTTGTCAATACTGTTCACCCTTTGTATGAGAAAAGTACTTAGCGGACATTAATATGCAGCTGTATTAACTGCAGTTTATTCAGTGTTTAATGCAAAAGGAACACTCTACACTGTAATTTGAAAGTGTAAAGATCACTCCAAATTAGTTTAATTACAACAATTAGTATTTTGAATAGATAACGGATTAATTCAATTAAAACACTTGCCTCAGTAAGAAGCAACAGACTCTAAGAACCAACATAACAGGCAGCGGTGTAATGTTCACGCCGGTTATTATATCTCAAGGACAAAAAACAATTTTGTGATACCAAAACAATTTGCAGTAATTTCATAATACTACTTTGTGTTAATACAACGAGCTTTAGTTAAATAAAGAAAACTTTTAAAATAATTATTTTTCCAACAAATTGGTTTCGTTACGGACGATGACTTAAATTTTGGACACAAGCCGGAAAGTTCGCCGGCCTTTAACGACAAAACAAAAAATGTTAAAAGATTTTTTTTAGATATTCAGCAGAATATTAAAATAAATAAATCTGTTACGTTTATGTTGTAGGTGTCATCTTTAATAGCCAGACTTTATAAGAGACGGCTCTTTCTATGGCTCTTTCTATGTCAAGGAACCCATCAATTACTTATTTATATTTCAATTATTGAACAGTGTTGGAGTTGTAGCGTCATCTAGCGACCAACAACCGTTGGGCAGTTGGTCCGCCAGGCACGATCACCCTCGCCTGGTCGGAGGATCCTCCCTTTTCGTTGGAGGCGTGGTGCTGTTACGTCACCGCGACCTCCACAGAGTCATAGATACCAGACTATTTCCATTTCAGTGGTTGGAGTTGTCTTCTTTGGAAAACACAAACAATAAATTTACGGCACCATTTCTTTGATTTTTTTTTCATATAAATTGTAAGTGATAAAGACATTTGAAACTTTATTTAAGAGCTTATTGTCACTTTTAATGACAAGAGAACATTTACCATTACAGCAAAAGAGGTCTATAGCTAAACACAAGCTTGTTCAAAAATTTCCTTCTCCAAACCATTTGTTTTGTACATTTTTACTGTTTTTCTTTCGTTATTCCTGCAAAGCATTAGCAACAAACTGTAGTTAATATCTACATAATATTATGAAACACATCTGCCTGTCAGTATCGTGCCTCTATTGTATAACTAAAACGTACAAGCCATATAGTGTAAGTGAGAGCACAATAGTGGCTTTAATATAATAATGAATTTTGAACACAATTAACAGTCGGATTTACTTATAAAAACTAACCAAAGGATATTAAAAGAATCTTTGCTAACATATTTAGTGGGATATTGTAATTAATCTATCTGTATGTTAATCATCATTTCCCTGCCCTTATCCCAATTTTATTTGGGGTCGGCGCAGCATGTTTTTTATAGCATCTTCCATATTTTTCCTCCAAATTATTTATTAACGTTAATTTTTCTTTCATTATTCCTGCAAAGCAACAAACTGTAGTTAATATCTACTTATTATTATGAAACACATCTGCCTGTCAGTTGGCTCTATTGTATAACTAAAAGGTACAAGACATAATAGTGTAATTGAAGCCGCGATAGCTTCAAACGGAATTTCCTTAATAATGTGAGCGCACAATAGTGACGGGTATATTAATATAATGTGTATGAACATCCGGCTGTCGCTGGATTAATGAGTCTTCGTTACCTTTGTCCGTGAATGCTTTGCTGAGAGGATTTCGTGAATTATTATGTTCGTTACCTTCCGTATGTATATCTTGACTTGTATTTATGGTATAGTAAAAATATTTTCTTTGTGGTGTTGGAAAAGGAATATAATTATATAGTGATACTAGGGCTTACATTTCTTTTTATACTTTTGTTTTCGTAAATACATAGGTACATATAAAACTTCTAGACCTATGCAACCATTCATCAAGCGACCAGTCGTATATTTTACAAAAAGCCAAAGTAGATATTTTGCTTTTTAATTTTTTCAGTAATTTTCAGTTAAATAAAGGTCTTTTGATGACAGAGCATGTCTAATGACTGCTTTAAGCTAATCGTCTACATATTCTCCTCTCTTATACGAGTAACATCGGATTCAAAAGTAGTAAGGAGAAGCAAATGGCCAGACGGGCACAGCCACCGAGAGAAGTAATTTTATAACCACCATTTGTCCTCATTTATGCATTCGAGCTTTCCATCAAATTCGCCGTATTCACATAAAAAAATTATAATCTAATAATAATAAAAACTGCCAAAATTTGTCACAGTCAATACTTGTTTTAAATGAAACACGTTAGTCTTTTTTGGTTCAAAAACAGAGGGAAGCTCCCCGAGTTATAACTCTACTTTTTATAAGCAGTATTTTATCTTGAGATATTTATCAACGTATACACATGAATCTTCATTGAATCCAGACACTTGTTATGTATGTATTAGATTTGTGGAAATGGCTGTTTCACAGTACTTTTGTAAGAAATCTTTTGCCAAGAAAATGTTAGTTCTACAATTTGGAACTTCCACAAAATCCTGTGTAAGACAAAGGAGGTATTCGTTTTATAGTAAATGTCTGTTAAAATAGTGTTCTCGATCTTCAATATGTTTAACTGCTACGATGTTTGTGAGTCCTAATGCTTACTGTGATTTTTAGAATCAAATACCTAGCTGTCACCGCTAATAAAATATTTTTTCTTTAAAAATATTTACACTATTTAGAACAGTGATTGAGATCACTGGCACAGGCATTTTTTTTGCTTATAAGGTTAAGCAAAAAATGCCTGTGGTGTATATATATTTACAGTTACACAAACACAAAGTACACTCACAGAGTTTACTAAAATAAATAAGATTACACTCGTCTTATTACTAAGGCGCTTTGCCAACTAATGGCTAACGCAGACCTGGACGGCATGGCAAAGTATTTTAATTTTTACTAATGGAAATTCAACCGTACTGTTACAGAAATACGACATAAATTGCTATGCTTTAAAATGATGCCGCGGCATTGAAAGGGATTTTTCAATGCCGCGGCATCATTTTAAAGCGGCAGTACGGTTGAATTTCCATTAGTAAAAATTAAAATACTTTGCCATGCCGTCCAGGTCTGCGTTAGCCATTAAGAAAGCTAGCGGTCAGTTTTGCATACTCATCCGTAGTAAAGGTTACATGTACGATTAAATCTAACAAACGTTATTTCTCAAAGATCTTAATGATTAAATTCTGATGTTGAAATTGTTTCTGGTCCCTGACCTGTCAGTTCCGTGATGAGGGAACACCAACAAAAGGGGCAACCTATTCGGGAATGTTAACAATGTATCTGTGCGGGGCGACGATCAGTTTGAGACTTGAATCCGAAACTTTGCCCTGTTAATGTTATAAGTTCCGATTGGGACGCCCGCCGAGGGCCCTTGCCTACGCGTTATATATAAATAATGATGGTCATGTTCTCAAATAATGTTCGATTAGGATTTAGTTTCATTTTACAGTAGTTTAGTTAATTATACTTTCGTGTTGTGATATTGCACGGGTAGTGACATCATCCATCTCATCCCTTAAGTATATTAAAACTTGCCATAACACTGTCTGGCCAGCGTGGTATTAATAAGTCGAGTTTTTTTCCATCACTAGAGAATGGAATTATACCTGCAGGGAAGTGCTGGTATGATGACTTTATTTGGTCGCGTATTTTATGTGTTATAAATAACAATACATATACTGATACAAGTTAGTGTCTTAAAATTTTAAAAGTTGGCGTTAAAAAGCTTACGACCCGAAACCAAAAACAAAACAGCAAGAGTAGTATGTTACCCACCTCATAAAAACCTTTAAACTTCCTCTTTTTAAGGACCCCTTGCTGGAGTCTTTAGAAAATATAGCAGCTAACTCATTTCACACTCAATGCAAGTTGCGAAATTCAAATATTTGTATTTGGATGATCATAAAGTCATCTCTAACCGTAAGCTACTGAAGTTTCACTTCTCTATCTATATGCCGGTAACGTTATTATTCTATCACTTTCTGCTTTAAAAAAATTTCGAAATTATTGTTAAAATATTGACGTTACGAATAAAAAGACAACGATTAGGGGAGAGGGGGGCATAATGGGGACGTTAAGGAAAATACACTAAAACATAATCAACGCAATGTATTTATTAATTAAAACTAATCACAACACTTTGGTTACTTATTAACCTATCATTTGGTATAAAATTTGATAATGTAAATAATCATACAACGTCATAATTTTAGTTTTTTTAAACTTTAAGGAAAACTCCATCGTGCCCCAGGGTAGGGGCAGTACGGGGTACGTATTTAGTTTGTGTCACAGTACAAGGAAATGTAGATTTCTTCTGAATTGTTGTCGTCTATATCAGCACAAGCTGTATGAACCCACCGTCCACATAGTTGGAAAGCCACCCAACCTTCCAAAGACTTTAAATAAGTATGATTCATGTCAAGACAAAACAGGCACATGATATCCTCGTTGGTATTTTCTTCATCAGAGGCAGCTTTTTGGGATTTCTGTTTCTTAGCGTTCTTCTTTAACTTGGGATCATTCGGATTGGAACACTTTTTTGGTCTCTTAAGTTTTTCTCGTTCTTCTAACTCCAGTATGCATAACGGGGTACCCCATCGTACCCCGCAACCTTGTCCCCGTTATGCCCCGATTCTCACATGATTTAAAATAACAAACTGCATAAAATTACTGACGCTTAGAGTATTTTTGTCCATAACATATCAATAAGTAATGTATCTATAAAAACAAAATAAATAAATCATAGTACTCACTTAAAAACTTACCTTTTTACGTGTGTATTCGTAGTCACTCAAAATTACATAGAACTATGTTGAAAATAATTTTCTGTTATAAAAAATAAACGCGGGCAGTCTTGTCGCCTGTCATTGTCAGACTTAAGAGAGCTATAAAACGGCTACATAATAGCGAAAACAAAACACATGTAAAGTGTGTAAGTTCTTGTATTTGAGGGTGGCCCCGTCGTGCCTCGCGACCCCGTTATGCCCCCCCTTCCCCTATATCATGAGTTTTTCCGGTCAGTAAATAAATGTGTAACAATATTTATTTAAGAGAGACGCAGACTCCATCACACGCATAATTAATGACGATTGCCCAAGTAAACAGATGAACTTTCCATTTATTTACGACTATACATGAATCCACATTCTGAATTAAAACCTCATTTTTATTCAGCGTGTAATGTTTTACTATTTAATCTGTGGTGTTATTGTTGTGTAGGTTTTCTTCTGTTATTTATAAATGCAAGTAAAATGTTGTGAATTTTGACATTATTTATATTATACTAGCTGATGCCCATGGCTTCACCCGCGTTATTTATGTAGCTTAAATGTTATTCTGCAACATAAACTACCTATATTTCAAATTTCATCAAAATCCATTCAGTAGTTTTTGCGTGAAAGAGTAACAAACATCCATCCATACATCTATTCATCCACTTTAAAAAAAAACGCGTATAAAATATTAGTAGGATTACGGTTTTCACAACATTTATTAATAAATGGTTAATCCATAGATAGCAGAACAATATTTCTGTGGTTACAACTGTAATTAAATGTCAAATATTCCATTATATTTTAAGTAGAGTTATTTAAGCAAATATTTCTTATTTATATTGCGAACTTTCCAGTATAGGCCTCATGTAAACAATATTTAGAATTTCACAGTTAATATGAGTAAAAGTAAGTAACGAAATTCATAATTTGTAAGGATTCTTCTCTATCTTGTAGAGCCACGCATTACTAGGAATAACCGGATCTAAAATATTTTAATTAAATCGTGTGATATTGAAATACTCTTAAAGGAAATTATAGAGGCTTTAAACATTTTTTAACTTCTTAACGAATGGAAACCTGTCATATTTGCTGTACTAAAGTTTGATAACATGGGGTAACCGCTTATGGTACAGACAGTAATGCTACAATACAGAGATTTGTTTAAAACGCACACATAGACACTGCCTACGTTTACGATATCTCGAGGATAATGTTGAGGCAATTTGTTAATTTTTGAGGTGGTACTTACTAGATAGAAATTTCATCAAAACTGTTTTAATAATTAAGTCTTTCTTTCAGAGTGTGTTTTATATGTATCATTCACCATAATCATCATAACAGCCTATTAATGTCCCACTGCAGGGACGGACCTCCCCCTATGTTGGAGTGATACTTGGCCTTCTAATACCACGCTGGCCAGTCGGATTGGTATAGGGCTTAATTTCAAGTTTTCCTTCATTTTATTTCGTAAAGATAATATTCACGGATAGTCCCTTAGTCGGTGTTTACGACACCCATGGGATGAGATGGGGTCGTGACATATTGTATTCTTACTCCGGAGATGATGAATCATTCATGTAAACGTTATTGCGTAAGTGTTATAATCGGTATCAATATTATCTTTATAATTACTAATACGTCCTGTTAGTGTGGAATTAGTACGCTAATGTTATATTGAAAAACTCGTACCTACACACCAGATCAACAATCCCTTTTCCAATAAAAACAGAGCCCCTAACATTAACGTTTAATTTTTAAAATAAAAACTTTTTCCCCTAAAATCATAACAAGGAAATTACAAAAGCTTTTATAAGTCCATGATCAATCACAAAAGGCCGAAAAGAATTTAATAACTAAGTGAGCGAATAAAACTCCTTTCATCAAATAAATCAGTATATCCTGGCCGCGGATAAACCTTTTTAGAAAAAGAAATAATAAATTCATGATTTTCGTCCCTTATGCCCGATTTACACATCGACAAGTACAGTAGCGAGTTAAGTAGTATTTTAAGATTAAGTTGATTTAAATAGATCGCCATCCTATTTTTTGGCAAGTTAAGTTGGCGAGACGCGAGAGAGGGGGCTACTTCGTACTTAACTCGCCAAAAAATAGGATGGAACTCTATTTAAATCAACTTAATCTTAAAATACTACTTAACTCGCTACTGTACTTGTCGATGTGTAAATCGGGCATAAGTAACTGATGCTTTTAACTGGTAATGAAAGGCTCCGTGCATATCTTAGGTGACTGTTTAATTTTTTTTCTGACTGGTCATAGAATACTGAATGTTACTATTCTTTTTTTTCACACATTTACACAACGCCATCTAGTCCCAAGCTAAGAAGAGCTTATACTATGGATAAACATACTTAAATACTTTTTTGTAAATAGATACTTATTATACATAGAAAACACCCAGACCAATGCAAACAATCATGTTCATGCACACAAAAATTTGCATCGAGCGGGAATCGAACCCGAGACCTCTGCGTAGCAGTCATGTTAAACAGGACAATAAATAGGTTTGTATGGAACTCTCGGTGCGCGAGTCAGACTCACACTTGACAGGTTTTATTTACATTTTACGTTTGATACATTTTTCGTTGCACAGTCCAGGTAACGAAAAGTCTATACAATACTACGCTTTGCACAATACAAGGGGGGAATCAACATAAAAAAATATACAAAAGGTAATCCTTTTAGGTTATTGAAGCGAGTGAACCCGAATATGCAATTTAACTAACGCATTCAGACTGTCTATAACATGATTCACAGAAATATCATATTTTTTTAAAAATGAAAACTAAATTGATTACTTTTTCTATTTGACTAACTTCCGGATATACTCTTTCAAATAAACAAAAAATATTTTATTCAATCGGTTTAGAAACGACTCAGTTCTGAGGTAGCAAACATTAAAGAAAATGTCTAATAGCGATTGACCCCTGACTGTGCTGCGGCAACTTTTACGGGCATGTAATCCAAACGGACCCTATATCCAGCCTCAAGACAATAATTTGTGTGTAAAAAGAGGAGGAGGCTATCAATAATTGATAACCTTCTCCTCTTTTTAAGTGTTTTATAAAAACAATGATAGTATAGTATTAATTTTCAAATGACTTAATTCAATACTGTCAAATCCATAGCTATCAGAACTTTTGTGGTCTAATTCCTATAACACAAACATTTTATACCAGAGGTGTAAGTCAATTCATCTTCCTTTTTCCCAGATAGAAGGTTTCTCCAACTCCTCCGTTATCTTGTGATATAATAAATTGTAATCTTGAGATGATTTAGCTTTTCCACTGAGTGTGATGCTTTTACTCAATTGCGGTGTTTACGGAAGTCTTACAGAAGGCGCCCATGAAGGAAATGTGATGCGATTAGTACCCTACTTAAAAATACAACTTGTAAGCTGAATTATAGGTAATGTTTGGTTACCTTATTTATATGTATATTTATACATGGAGTTTAGGTTTAATGCTATTATGTCTCTTTCTTATACTTAGACTTCTACAGTTAAGTTTTTATAATTTGTAACATTAACAGTTATCGTCAGGAAGGACGTAAGGGACAAACAACTATTAGTTTTATATCGTGTCTGCAGAATGTTTATGCTAAATACATGATGTGGCTAAAAGAAAAACAGTAAAAAAATGATAAAAACAGAAAAAAACATATTAATAGTGAATGTGTATACTCAATGTGTAGGCACAAAAAGAATCTACTGGTGCATAAAACACACATTTGTTCATTCAAACCACCTTCAAAAGAACACTCATAGATATCGAAATCGTTTATAAAAACAACACACGCGAATCGAAATCGAATTGAACTCAGATTTCACAGTAGAAGTAGCATGTGCACACCATTACATCTAAGTATAAAATAACTAGACGTGTAAGTTCCCCTCTTATACCTCCGGGGCTTAAAAATAAGTGGGTATCGTATGTTACGGAAATTGAGATTCATAATACACGCAATGAAAGTAATATAAACACAATAATTAAATCAATATAGGAATACAGAGAGTTCAGAGAATTTTGTGAAGCACTGTAAACAATTTACCTTTTTACATTGATCACGAATTTAATTAGTTCTTAATTTGTTTACATACCATGTTTCTCATGTACTCGTATGTAATCGCAATCTTAGCAATGTTTTTTTATCATTGTGTTTATTATTTTAATAGCTTTGTAATAAAAAGATCTAGTTATCCAGTTGAGCGTTAGACTACTTTTTTATTGCTTTAGGGTGAGAGAGAAGGAAAAGGTAAGCCTGATGGTTAGTCGTAACCTTCGGTCTTTGCCGTAAGCAATGTCAGAATATAAGTCAGAATATAACCAAGTCACTGCCTACCCTAGACATAAAGTACGCCCTTCGGCCGTTATGCATAATGAGGAATTAACCACACATCAAAATGGTTAAATAGGTACATGTACACACAACGGTGTATGAATCAATGTAGAATAGACAACGTCTGAAATTACGTGTATCAATGTAGCGCACTTTCGCACTAACGTAAGTTTCGTTTTAGTACTTTAAGACTACCGTTTATTCATTATTAGTATTATTTATTTTTTCAACTTCGACATTCAGTACAACACACGAATCAAGTCAATGACTGTTCCAGTTCAAGATATCCTGATTTATTTGATGAAAGCAGTTTTCGTTTCTTATTAAATTCTTTTCTTCGTGATTGATCATGGACTTATAAAAGCTTTCGTAATTTCCTGTTATTTTGGGGGACAAAGATTTTGTATTAAAAACGAAATTTAAAGGAAGACAAAGCTGCTTAACGGTGATAGTACCACTATAGTCAATAGAGTTTTATTACCGAGATAAGATTTTTGAAGGTTGTGGGTATTGTGAGAATTAACTTTAAAACTTTCGCGTCTTATTATTTAACTAGCTGACGCTTGCCAGCCTTCGCTAGGCGGCGAAATAAAACGCGTCACTTTTATAAACATATTTTATTACTGCTCCACTCCTATTAGTCATAGCGTGATATTATATAGCCTATGACTATTCAACACTGAAGGAATTTTTAAAATCGATTCAGTAGATCCAGAGATTACCCCCTACAATGTCACAAACACACAAACTTTACCTCTTTATAATATTAGTATAGATATAATTTAATTTCCACGGGTATTGAAGCGATTATTTGGTAAATACATTAATTATTTACGTCACGAGCTGGCTGTGCAAATAACCATATTTTTCTAACAAGTTTTCTTTTTCGTTTTTAAAAACCTAGTTCCCTAAAACAAATATGTTTGGAAATTGACATTTAGAAAGCAACAAACCCGTTAGTCATCACGCGGTTCATGATTACAGCAAAACGTTTCATCATTTACATCAATGACATCAAAGTCAAACGTTAACGTATCGAGAGACGGTTAGAAGATCGGTTTCCGTTTAAATTACCGGTCGAAAGCAATCAAATGTAAACTTAATAGGATTGAAAATTTGCCCGATTTGTCTTTGTTAGTGAGTCGGTTCGACTGCAACGTAAATTCTTGATAGATCGTGTAATTACATAACATGGAGAAAGCTTTTAGTTTAATGTGGAAATGTTATTCTGTTTGATTTGATTCTGAACAGAAAATCTAGTACACTATACAGTATTTATTATTAGGTACCACCTGTCTATTCCGAGTTTAAACTAACTACTTTAAACTCTATCGTTTATTAAATAATAAAGCTTGTGCAATTCTTTGCGTCCGTTAAATTAACGTTAGTCGAACTGTGATTTATAATTAAAAAACCAAAACAATTTTACATAAATTATTCTCTAAACGAATTTTGATGAAGTTTTACGTAAGATTTTAAGTTTCTTTTTTCATGCCTGTCAAGGTGACAGCCGTCATTTCATAACGTTTTATTAATGGGATGACGGCCTTTACTATGGGAGCTGATAGCTATTTATCAGGGGACATAGGATCAATATGATTGGCATTAATAAAAAATACTTAATTTCTTTATGTATAAGTAATGAAGTTAGAAACCTTGATGCATAAATTGTATCAAACTTTGATAAGACACATTCAAAGATATAATTATGTACTCCCCCATTGAGATCAAACACATAATTTTACTTAACATCTAATAACTTATAGAGCCCACGGTACGATAGAAAACCCATATACTTAAAGACCACGTCCACTAAGGACAAACGAATAGATACTTTGACTTGATTAATGAGACGACCAGGAATGACTCTACTAGTACATGCCAGGCAAGTAGGTGCTAGGGGGGTTCTCCGGCTAAACCTCTCTTTATTCTACATCAAAATTAGGAAAACCGACATATTTACGCAAAACCGTAAATACCGGTTTAATATCAGCCATGCTCTATTTAACAAAAAATGAATTAAAACTCCATTGTGCTCAAATTAACATTCCCTTAAAATGCTTTTCTTACTTATCGTTTTATTAAATCGAAAGAGTTTGAAGTTTGTTTTAATTTCTTTATCATTACTTTTTGGCAGTAAAATATGGTTAGGCCTTTAAATTGCCATTAGCTTTTTAAGCGTAGAATTTAAACTTGGTTTTATTGTTGTTGATCGCTGTTTTCTTCTTAAATTTACACTTTACCCAAAAACAAAACTCAGTTTGTAAATTAAATAAAACGTTGTTAAAAGATTAATTTGATACACAAAAAAAACCAAGAATCTACAAAATACATCAAACACCGAACGGTATGTTAAATCCGCTTTTAAACATACGTTAAAAACAGCAATAGGTAGCATTTTCAAAACAAACCTGTGACTTGAGATTGAATTCGATAGGTACACATTTATCAGAAAACAGAACATATTATTATTGTGCACATAATATAGATAATGAAATATGCATACGACTATAATTACGGTATTGTTTTTGGTAAAAAAAGATATTATTATGATTTCGAAGAACATATTTTTAGAGCTACCTAACTTTAATGCTAGACCGCGAATAGATCGCTGATAGCATTTAGCATATAACTTGTACTTATATCAGTTTAGTTTCATTGCCATTATCTATATCTATACTATTATATAAAGCTAAAGAGTTTGTTTGTTTGTTTGAAGGAATTTTAAACATTTTTAAAATTAAGGGAAGTGTATATTCCTTGTCGTCCGTAATGCAAAATACTAGTAAGTTTATTAATTTATATATGACACGGAAAACAGGCGTTTTGGACCATTAAACTATCGAACTAACAAGCAATCGCTGTAAGGTTTTTCGCAACAGAATTTTTCGCACTAACGTTACACCGTGTAGCGACAACATCTACTACCACAACCTCTTCCGCTTATGACGGTAGAACCGCGGGTGTACATCACGCCACTCTGAGTGTCCTTGTAAAACGTACTAATAAAGCATCGATATAATATAACATCGTACTACGGAATAATCGCGATACCGTGTTCGATATAATAAAAATCGAACCAATAACTTTCGCGGAAAGATACAGAACCTGAGTTCAGGTGGTGTTACAAAAATTATTTTTCTTTCAACATTTATTATTTCTCCAATCAAAAATATTTTCATATTCTTTGACGTCATTTATACTACTTAATTTAAGTTTATATACATTTCAAAGTTTAGAAATCTTTACAACCGCCTCCAAAGCGCTAGTAGAGAAAAAGCAGCGCAACAAACTCTACTGATGCATTTTCTTGACGTCATAAATTTTTAATATTGTAGTTAACAGTAATTAGGCGCTGCAACCATTGTATACTATACATAACCATATAACCAAGGATTATTCAATGATAAAGGTAGCTTCATGTAGGTAGTACATAAAAGTGGGAGCACCAAATCACATCCATAAACAATTATGTATCATGTCTTATTTCGTACGGACCGACACAAAGTACGAAATAAAGACAAATAATTTCTGAACCCCAAAACAAAGGTCCTGCGTACACACACGTACTTATACCACCCCATTAATTATTAACTAAATAGTCTCCTCTAAAATCAAAACGTTTTATTAAATAGTATAGAGTATTTGATTCAGCACACCGCATCATCCAATCAACAACTTAGAGGGTTAGTGTAAATATATTATGTGTGATGTCGCCGTGCCCGCAGATATCCGCCTCGGGCAACACCCTACCCGCTCTGATTGCCTTTTTTATTGCTTCGCTTTCATAACGTATTTCATCTGAACCTTTTTTTTTCTCTTATAATTAGACTTCTGTTGAGTTTCTCCGATTCATATTATTGATTAGAACGCGTATACTTATTACATCCTTTTTATGGAACATCTGTTCTGAATGTTCGTTTAATAGCTCGTTTATTGGATTTTTCGATAATTTATTCCCTAAAATTGCTGACTTTTTTTAGTAATTTTCGTTTCGTAAATGGTTTCTTTGAGTTTAAGATTAAATTATTTTACGTGTTTTCTACATTTTTTTCTACAAGATGACTTGTGGTACCGTGGACTGTTTAGAGAAGGAAATGTCGAAAGAAAGACCAATATGAACCCGTCTGGTACGTACTAGTAGGGCAAGTTACACTAAAGGACTGAAATGAATAGCTTATATCTATGCATCAAGCTCAATAAATAAAAATTATAACAGGAAACAGATCGGTGTAGAGTTTGAGTTTTTTGGTTTCCATAGATTTTTTATAGAAACTACTGAGGTTATAGGTTTTGGAAAAATAATATAATCTCATTGCAATTTTTCTTTTAAGAGTCGGTTAATAAAATTCTACTAAATGACATCCCCCGGTTTCTGAATGACTGATCAAGTATCAATTACTTCATGATTTGAATTAAAGTCAAAACTGTCTTTTTAGTTTCTGAAAATGATAGTTTTGACACTTGATTAGTTGATTTTTACTTGATCAATCATTCAAAAACCGGGGGTAAATAGATCAAATCCAATATTGTCTCTATCATACGACACTTAAGTTAATATTATTACCTACTTACTAACAATGTGCTTATTGTTATCTGAGTAGAATACTTTTTTCATCGTTCCAGATAAGAACAGGAAAACTTATGATTATGTAATAATGGAGAAAAAATTACATATTATGATTATGATGAGCCAGTAAATTTATTTCTAAAAAAGTAGGGTATAGACGCTAGCATTATTTTTGTTTTTAAATGATAGTGTGACACTGACCATCTTTGGCTAAAAACCGAAACATGTGGAAGTCAGCAGGAGACATAATTTCGCCAGCAGTGGAATGATAGACTGATACTACACTAACTTAATAGACAACGTTTGCTGTAAGGCATACTCTATTGTCGCGGAGATACTACTCATAACTAATGAACGTTGACTGTCACACAGGTCTTCACGAAATATTGTCATTTTGTGCAGTCACGTGCCTAATTCAGCTATCGGTTTTCCACTGCCTTTACCAGGCCGTCCTGGATCGTAAAGTAATTACCCGTATCAAGGTATTACCAAAAGTAAATCATCATCATAACAGCCCATTAATGTCCCACTGCAGGGACGGGCCTCCTCCCGTCACGGAGGGATACTTGGCCTACTAATACCACGCTGGCCAGACGGATTGGTATAGGGTTTAATTTCAATTTTTCCGTCTTTTTATTTCGTAAAGATAATAATCACGGATAGTCCCTTAATCGGTTTTTGCGACACCCATGGTATGAGATGGGGTGGTGACATATTGTATTCTTACTCCGTCAGCACACGGAGAGTTACCAAAAGTAAATAAACAAGAAGTATTTCTGGGTATTAGCAATGTTGTGTAATGATTAATTGGTATTAGAATAACTTCGGACAGTGTTTGCTAAGAATTTAGTAAGATTTGTTACGTATTACGAAGGAGTCTGGCTACGATTTGTGACTCATTACTTTTGTACGGAAGATTGATTGATGTGTTATAACTTTCAGCATTGCTACAGAGTTACAGGTTAATATTACCTTTACGAGAAATACATTACAAGAGGTTTCCTTTTATTAAAAGAAAATTATTATATTTTGTTATTGATGCATTGTATCACATGCATTGTATCATATCAAAAGAAAATTATTATATTTTGTTATTGATGGTTGATCGTTTATTTCTACGAAAATATAATTCTGTAACGATATTTCTACAAACCTATATGAAAAAAAAAAAACAAAAGAACTACTTAGTTAAAGTTTCATGCATAAAAATAATGGTAGTGAAAGTTACAAAAGGTTAAAAGATTAAAGTGAGTTAAAATATATTATTTATCATGCCTTTGAAATGCAGATGAGAGCGTTTGACAAAGAACGTGCTATTTAACCACCCGGTATCATAATATAAGATCAATATAGGTAATAGTTCGATGTAGTTTTGTATCATTGCAGGTATATTTTACACGAAAAATATCTATTTTCTACATTCATATTTAATGAACCACATTCAGGCCTTTGCAAAAAAACGTGTTCTTAGAATTACTGTAAATATTCTTTAAAATAGGTAAACAAGATTACTATAAATACTTGAGAATTACTCAAGTAATAATGTAACAAGTTTTTTTATTGCTACATTTTGAAATTATTTTATTTGCATGCAATACACATACCCCCTTACACATAAACGCCTCTTAAATTTGAGACAATTGATTAGCTTAAATTCTTACGGTTTTGTTTGGTATAAAGTTGGTTTTACTTGTAAAAATCTCGCTAAACAGTGATTTAATTTAAGAGGTGCTTATGAGTAAGGGGGATAAAATGAAGGTAAGTAATAATTCAACATCAAAATACAAACATCTAGGTTTAAGAAGCTTTAAGGTTTTAAGTTTAAGAAAGGTTCAAGAACATTTTAATGCTACACTCGTCATGGCACTCGCCACTCTATGCATCGAGGAAAGCGTCTATAATTCAAGTAGAAAACGATCCACTATTTTCGCTTCCTCAGAGCACTTTACACGTTTCAACTTTTATTATTAACGTGCGGTTTCGATTCGACACATTTTTCTTCAATATTCCACTGCCGAAGTAGTTTACTATTGAATCCTGTGAATAATGGCATGTAATAAAACGGAAACTTAAGAATAGTTAAAGATTAATTCATGTGAGGCCATACTAAGAATAACATTTGTGCTCTGACCTTCTTCTTCTTCTTATCTTCTTCTCCTCCTTTTCGGGGACCCTCCAGGATGCACTTCGACCCCATCGAATCTTTTGTGCTGGTCCCCTGTTCACCACCCCACAGTTTCCTCAATCACCTTCGCGAAGGAGATGAGTAAGCCTAGCGGCAGCTTTTTGAAGTCACTAGGGGTAGGATATCCCACTCCTAGTAGCTTCATCTTTTGTCTGGTGAGGGTTTCGTAGTTGCACATCAGATGTGCTCTGACCTTAATGTCCTACTGCAGGGACGGGCCTACACTATTGCTACAGTTATGGTTTGATTGTTGCCATGATCAATTAATTTGCCTCAGAAAAGTTTTATCAATCATGCGAGATGAGAAGTAGTGGTGATCGATATTCAGACTACTCGTTTGTCCAAAATTGTCCAATTCACAAAGAATCTGTATTATGTATCTGTATAATTTAGTTAGTTCACATTGTAACAGATTATCATAATAATAGATTTTAAATTATCGCGATTTGTATACATAATACTATTTTTACGGGTCTTACTCGCGGTGTTACTAATTATCCTAGATACTAGTTGCAAGTCGGCCGAAACGTCGGAGAAAAACCTAGGTATTTATATAACTAGTATCTAGGATAATTAGTAACACCGCGAGTAAGACCCGTAAAAATAGTATTAGATTATCATAATCATATCCACAGTACCTATTAGTATTATTATAATCTGTATGTTGATATTGTCAGCTGTGAAGCACCAAAATAAAATAAATAAATAGTTATATGTGGTCATCCACTGAAACGTAGATTAAAAAGTAATCATTCTCTGATAAATTACGACATATGAACTATTCTCCCTATATAACCGTCCGAACCCTCTCTGAATCTATCAACGGCTCTCGTCTTTGTATATTGGAGTAGCATATATTGCGTTTTGCCTACCGCATTGCTAGAAGCAAAGTTTTCCCAACTATTTTAGTAGACCTACATGTCAATTCTTGTTCCTTAAAATCGTTAAAAATTCGGTTAAGTTAACTTTTAGTTGTCAAATTGCTTACCTATTGTTTGACAACTAAAAGTTAACTTACCCGAATTTTTAACAATTTTAAGGAACGAGAATTGACATGCTAAAAAAAAAATCTAACTATCGATGGCTTGTTTCAAAATATGTACAAACGTCTATCACGTGAAAATGAACCAAGCAGAAAACCAGTAAAACATTATATAAAAGAATCTACCACTAGTCTCTATCTAAGTATTATCGTTGAAAAATGCAGTTCAAACGACCGCATCAGCGCTCTCTGAAATACTTGTCAACAAAACGAATCTGAGACTGACTGCTATTTTTACTTAGTTCAATTTTAAATGTTGTCGTTGGAGGAAATGTTTTAAGGTGTAATATTATGATATTGTAATGCCTGTCTATTCGTTGACTAAGTATTCATTGTTCAGTAAAAATACGTTTTAGAAACCAATACGCTTATTCAAAACAGTGATCTAACCATTTTCTCAAATGGATGACTAGGGAGGTCCGATGCACATATTATATCTAAAGAAGTATGTGTGCATAAAATTTCCTGTGTGTGTGTACATGTGATTAAATACCTAATAAACGACTCTAACACAGATAATTTATATATACTACTTATACCTTAAAAAAAACTTATAAAAATATCTACAAACGATAACTTATCCTTCATTCTATTCTACAAGAGATCGTTAGCGCTCTATTCAATTATTCTATTATAAAAAAGTAAAACAAAATAAAGTAAATCTAGATTCAAAGAAATGATTTGCGCGTCGAACAAATAGCTGCTTTGCGTGGGGTTCTTTCCCGCAACCTACAACACCGAGATTGTTTTATTACAAAAGAAAAAGCTAGTATTCACATAAATCTCTTTGTTATTCTCACAATAATAGTAATACTTTATAGTGTAGATAGTTTTGCGTTTCATTTTATGGTCTGTTTTTTGGCTAAGCGCGGTTGGGGGGTCCGAATACTTCGGCATTCGCCATGGGGTGTATCCGTTTGCCAGAGTTATGAATGATGAAAATCGTAAGTTTGGCATTGCTGAAACAATTTACTGATCGAAATGTAAAATAAAATACGTTTATGAAATATTGGGTTTTGTTTGGTTATTTATTACAGTTGTTTTGCACGTCCGTAACCTTTTAGTGGCTATCCGCTCGCCGATTTACCAACAACGAGCAAGTGATGTCGAACTACTAACTGGAGGTAGGAAGTTAAAAAAACATTTTTCTTACTACCCGGTCACATTATCTCGAGACCTGGCGTCGATGACGTCACGTTGCGTCGGACGAATCACTGATGCGCCCGTGGCGAGCGCGGGGGTTGAAAGAAGAACAGGAAGCGAGGATCGCATTCCAGCGAGGTCTCTAGATAATGTGACCGTGTAGTACGTAAGTATAATATGTCGATAATTTCATTTATTTTTGAAATTACAACTGACTGCATACCGGCCATTAATCGAGGACTCTCTTTAACTTACACAGCAGACAATAAAAACAAAAGAAAAAATAAAATAATTTTAAAGCAAAAATAACATTGTTAAAAAAATTGAAAAAGATCGTACTTGTATGATAAGCCCTATTGTTCTAACAGAAGTACGATTAAAAAATACGATTCGTTTTTATTGAAACAAAATATGCAAACTGAACAGTATATGCCTAATTGAAACATTAATGGTTGTTTTATGAATACTAAGATTTTTAGTTTAATCTGAATATCGATAAAAAAAAGAATTAGTTACTGTGGTAGCAAAGTACTACGTTAAATGGTTTCAAAATTAAATTATGTAAAAATAAAATTGCCACAATAAATAAAAGATACTTAGAGCTATGATATTTTCTCGAATAATGAAACAGAGATGTGGTGAAGGCAATACGACATTAACAAATTATTATAAAGTTTCGTGAGAAATTTCGTCTCAAGAACGATTTACACTTCGACAAGTACAGTAGCGAGTTAAGTAGTAAGTTGTTGATTAAGTTGATTTAAATAGATCTCCATCCTATTTTTTGGCGAGTTAAGTACGAAGTAGCCCCCTCTCTCGCGTCTCGCCAACTTAAATCGGGCTTCAGGGCTCTACTGCAGATATTTTATTTTAAATATTTTTTTGTAACCTTAATAAATGAGAAATGTGATTCTTCAAGTAATGAAGGAAAGATTGAACTAATACCACTTACCTTCTTTCGCAGCGACAATAAGGCCCGGCCACCCTCAGGTTTAGAGTCTATATATATTTTAATTAATTTATTTAATTTGACGACCTCTGTGGCGCAGTCGATATATTACAATATACATATGTGTGTACATGTATATTACCCGCTCAATGCAAATCTTTGTGTGCCTGAACATGATTGTTTGCATTGGTTTGGGTGTTTTCTATATGTATTTACAAAAAAAAAGTATTTAAGTATGTTTATCCGTTGTCTAGTACCCATAGTACAAGATTTGCTTAGTTTGGGACTAGGTGGCGATATTTGAATTTTTGGATTATTTATTTATTTATATGTTTTCTTAAACTTCACTTATTGACAACATAATCTTAGTAAATATGTTATAAAGCACGTAAGCTCACTAATTTCAAATACATCGAGAGCATCAGAACTATGACTGTTAGTTTGTATTTACTCTAGAATAACTATTTTGTAATTCTGCTCCAAGTTTCCCAAAGTTCGATCCTTAGATATTACAAACTTGTAATAACCTTAGGAATCAATATCAATGTTTCAACCTTGTTTCAATAAGCTATTCCTGGGATGAGACTCGGTATTAGCCACTTGTATATGACTTTGTATATTACACAATCGGTCAGATTATATATACGAGTACATACGCCGTATTACTAAGAAGGTAGGCTCCATCTACTATAACTTATGCAATTTGCTTCATCTTGAGCCTGAGTCCACAGTTACGAGTACATAAATCGTTTTGCACATTTTGTTTTTTTTGTAACTTAGTAAAAAATATATTAATAAACACTTTTTGGAACTATCTGACTACCTATGCAGTTTCACCAGTCTTAATAAGGACTCAGAAAATAAATATGTTTCCCGTTTTTGCAGCTTTTTTTATAGACGAAGCTTCAATTGATAACTAGCAATAAAAACAGTCCGTGTGGTGACGGCGTAAGAATACAATATGTCACCACCCCATCTCATCCCATGGGTGTCGTAAAAACCGACTAAGGGAACATGTAATTATACACATAATTTTTTTACTACTTATTGTAATGTGTTTAAATCCGTTTTTGTGCCAAAAACTTTATGAAGAAAGAAACTATAATTTTAGTGATACATTTCAGAATTATGCTAAAAATTATTCTAAATTATTTAGAAAGCTTTGTAAGGTAGCTAAATCACGTTTTCTAAGTTCAAGGATTAAAAACAGTAATAATAAGATTAAGACCATATTATGGAATATTATCAATAGTGAAACAGGCAAAGTAGTCAACCGCGACATTGAGTACAACTTAAACATCAATAACTCAACAATCACATCAGATGTAGAAGTTGCCACTGCTTTTGAACAATTTTTCACTGATATTCCAATTACTACTACTCAATCTTTGAACTCTTCACCTATAACTGCAGAATTAATTTTGAAGGATAACGTACCGATTTTCGCGAATAATTTTGAATTTGAACATGTTACTTCTTTTGATATAATTAAAGCTTTTAATACCATTAATATAAAAAAGACAGCAGATTTATGGGATAATTCTGTAGTTATTACTAAGCATATTATTTACTCAGTTGCAACGCATTTAGCTCTTATATTTAATTATTCAATAGATAGTGGTGTGTTTCCTGATTTAATGAAATACAGCAAAATAATTCCATTGTATAAATCTGGCTGTACATCAGACCCAACTAATTTTAGACCAATTTCAGTACTGCCAACTTTCAGTAAAATTTTTGAAAAACTTATTGCAGACCAACTGCAAACATATTTAAATAGATATAAAATTTTACACATTAAACAATTTGGTTTTACAAGGGGTCGCTCCACAACGGATGCTGGTGTGGAGCTTTTAAAACATATATATGACGCCTGGGAGAAGTCTTATGATGCTTTAGGTATTTTCTGTGACTTGTCTAAGGCTTTCGACTGTGTCGATCATGATACACTTTTACGGAAATTACATCACTATGGCTTAGGTAAACTAGGATTAGATCTTTTCACATCTTACTTAAATAATAGAATACAAAGAGTTAATATTAATGGAAAATTGTCTACAGGATCTGTCGTAAAAATGGGCGTTCCGCAAGGTTCTATGCTTGGACCCCTTTTGTTTCTAATCTACATAAATGATTTACCACATCTAGTTAATCAACATGAGATAGTTTTGTTTGCCGATGACACTTCGCCTTTATTTAAAGTGAAACGACAACAGACTAGTACTGACGAAGTAAACTTGGTATTTATAAAGTGGTCCGTTGGTTTGATATTAATAATATGCTCCTTAATAGCCGCAAAACCAAATGTGTTAGATTTATAACCCCGAATGTAAAGGAAGGAAAAACCACGATAAGAGTTAAGGAGGATCAGGTAGACCTTGTGGACACTACAAAATTTCTTGGTATAACACTAGATTCTAAGCTTCAGTGGGGCCCACATATTATTACATTGGTAAAGAGACTAAGTTCTGCAGCTTATGCCGTTAGGAAAATTCGAGAACTGACAGATATAGAAACTGCCAGATTAGTATATTTTAGTTATTTTCACAGCATAATGTCATACGGTATTTTACTATGGGGACATGCTGCCGACATTCATACTATCTTTGTGCTGCAGAAAAGAGCTATTCGTGCAATTTATAATTTAGGTAGGAGACAATCACTTCAAGAAAAATTTAAAGAAATCAATATATTAACTGTAGCAAGTCAATACATTTATGAAAACATAATTAATTTATGTTCATAAAAATAAAGACCAATTTGTCAAAAGAAGTGATGTCCATGGTATAAATACTAGAAATAAAGATAAACTTGTTCATCCGTATTCTAGGCTCCAAAAAATACACAATTCATTTCTGGGTCAATGTGTGCGATTCTATAATAAAATCCCGAATCATATCCAAGATCTAAGTCTTAATAAATTTAAGAATGTAGTAAAACAAAAACTTATCCTAAAGGGATATTATACTATTGTAGATTACACGAATGATAAAAAGGCTTGGGATTAACTGCTTCTATTCTCAGGCTGTTTCAAATAATGCTAGTTTATGCACTTTTTATAATTATATGTGCTACTGTATTATTTTATTTCTAAGTTCTAATTGTATTATTGTATACTTTCTATCTTTTTTTTTTTTTCTCTTTCTTTTTCTGTATTGCTTGTTCTCATGCTTGTCTTCTACTTTTCTTTTCTTTGATTATTATTTTTTATAATGTTTAAGTGGTGTATTATCCTGTCTGGTACTGTCAAATATTTTAATTGTGTATATGATTTATGTTAAAAGAAATATTGTAAACAACCGAATTTTAAAAGAGTTGCCATGAGTTTCTTTGCCAGGTTTCTTCTCATTGGCACAACCATTTGGAAACTGGAATTTATGGATCAACACAGACAGACAAGTAGATTTGAGTAGTAGATTGGTTTTATTTTTCTTCTCTAATTTACATTGGACAATACAACGCGGTTTTTTTAGTGCTGTGGCGTTTGTCTGTGTCGATCTATAATTTTAACTATAGCTTCAATTTCAAGTAAATTCTAAAAGACGATTTCAAACAATTTGTGATAAATTTTAAGAAATAAAGCATTTTGAAGTTTGAAGTTTTGTAAATATATATCGTGAATATTATCTTTACGAAATAGAAAGAAGGAAAACTTGAAATAAAACCCTATACCAATCCGTCTGGCCAGCGTGGTATTAGTAGGCCAAGTATCCTTCAGTCATGGGAGGAGGCCCGTCCCTGCAGTGGGACATTAAAGGGCTATTATGAAATATCATAATTTGTAATTTTTTCTTCATTTTTATTCAATCAGAAGTTTCGGTGGGACATTAATGGGCTGTTATAATGAATAAAAACAGAGTGTCAATGAAATATGTTGTGTAATTTTATAAAGTCTTTTAAATAAATGAATAACCACGTTCAATAAAACAGATTGACATGCCTTTAAAATAGAACAATTTATCTTTATTTACCATTTAAAAATACAGATAGGTAACGGAAGATGGAGTACCAACATACAATGGCTGTAAACCTGCATTGCGGTGCTTATCCGAGCCGATTTCAACATATCTGGCTCATTCGATGACACACATGCTACCTGCATTCTTATCTAACTTTACCTACTTTTGTGTAACAAGCAAAATATTAGGGAATTTTATACGCCCGGGGGATTTGATAGCTAATGCTTTTATGATAGAAAGCAAGCTTGTAGGTAGATGTATATTTAGTTGGGACCGATGTACTGTAAACAGTTATAGATTAGGATTTGGAATGTTTTACAGGTACTGTTTAAAGTAAAGCTAGAGAAATTACAAGGTTATAAGATTTAACAGCTTATGTCTTAAGTGGGCAGCAGCAAAGCTATTTATAAGAAGGCTATGCCACATTTTGTATTCTTATTAATCTTTAATTACAGAGATAGGTTATTCATCATCATAACAGCCCATCAATGTCACAGGGACGGGCCTCCTCCCGTGACGGAGGGATACTTGGCCAGATAGGTTATTAGAAACCATTAATTAACTTTCATTAAAAATAACTTAAGCTTGAATGTATTTTATCATCAAATGTCAAACAAAGTCAAAATGTAAAAAACAATTCGTACACACTTTTGAAAGTTTTCCAGTAACAATGTAATAAAATTTAAACTTTTATCTAATATAGAATTCAACAGCCCAACAAACTCAGAGTACAAAAAAGTTCCGGAAAAAACAAGTGTCCCTCGGGTAGCTTATTGTCACCCTAACATAATGCTCGGCTGGAATGTCCCGTTATCACAACAATGTTTGGTTACACGTTATCTTGTTTATAACATATTGCACCACCATTCTGAATTGTGTGCGTTTTATTTTTATTTTACCGCTTTTACACAATGCGGATAACAGAAAATCTACCTCTAGAACATTTTTAAAAGAAATATTTTGAAAAATTGAGGTATGCCGTGCTTTGCCATTAGTGTTGGAACGTGTGTTTCAGAAAAACAAATGAAAAATATACCTCCGTTCTCTAAATGCTTCGTCCGTGAATAAAGAGCTGAAAAAATATTAGAGTGGTTTCTTGCTTCTTGTGTGAAAAAGCGTGCATTTTACGAATAAATACCGTTACTGGTAAAACCAGGGAATATTTTGCTTTTAGAAACGAAATAATATCGCAAAATATCCTGAGCTATTATTTTTATTCGAGCTAGCTTATAAAATAGATTACTGACTCGAAAAATTCGTATTATGTATAAACATTTAGTTAAGACTCAATTTGGAGTTGACCTAAACCTGGTATTTAGAATGGACCATTTAAAATTCGTCCAAATCTCGGTTAATGCTTTTATTTCTCTTTATCCTTCATAATTTTAAATGAAGGAATAAAAAAACACTTATCCAGAGATAAGTAATTGTAAAGGTTTAACTTTAACGAGGATTGTGATTTGTCAGCTTTTCCAATCAACTTTAATAAATCGTTTCTTTTTCCGAAGTAGCTATTTATACTTTACAAAACTGCACAAGACGTTGATAAGCCTCTGTAATAAAGTTTTGATCAGGCTTTCTTGTGGTTTATTAAAGACAGGTTTTATATTCTGTTATTTTCATCTAAAATGGGCAACAATGTCTTTATTAAAATTGTTTCGGTAGCATAACAGTCGAGATGTGCAAGCAAGGTTACGGTTAATTATTTGCCAGAGTCCAGACAGCTGTGCACCCGTAAAAGTGCTAGAAAAGCCCACTGTAACTCAATGCACTACCTCAAATGTTTTCTATTTTATAGGAAAAAACCATTAATATTTATAGACTTTCTATATACACCATTCATTTCACATTTAAATCACAAATAAAAAATTGTGTCAGTCCAAAATTGATACCCATCATTCCCAGATCATGAAATTGCTTAAATTATTCTTGCATTTGTATAACACGTAATATAAGTTATTTCAATACCCCTCTGAGAAAAAATTCTTTTAACATTTTTTGTTTAGTCGTTAAAGGCCGGCGAACTTTCCGGCTTGTGTCCAAAATTCAAGTCATCGTCCGTAACGAAACCAATTTGTTGGAAAAATAATTATTTTGAAAGTTTTCTTTATTTAACTAAAGCACGTTGTACTAACACAAAGTAGGATTATGAAATTACTGCAAATTGTGTTGGTATCACAAAATTGTTTTTTGTCCTTGAGATATAATAACCGGCGGGAACATTACACCGCTGTTATGTTGTTTCTTACCGGCTGTTGCTTCTCGTTGAGGCAGTCTTACTCAAAATGTTTATTATTTAATACATTGAAAATTATGATGATGACTACGATTATCGGAATTAAACCTACTTCTTTCTTTAACTACTTAAGTAAAGTGTTTTAACGTCGAATAAGTTTCAGTCAAGAAACTATTCCGGTCCTAAAGAATCTAGGGTTAATGTGTTGGCATGTAACTCGCCTGTATTTCGTAACAAGAATGTGCGACAACAAAATCAATTAAGATATTGTAAGATTGTTTAGTATCAAAAGAATAAATGTTATTTTAGAGTTTTGTAGACTGGAGCTTACTAGTGAAAGCTAGTATTTTAATTGAACACCTCGACACTATTTCCGCTAACAGAAGGCTAGCTGATACCAGCAGCTTTACCCGGGTTGTAGTATGTGGCTTTAATGTTATTCTACACCGTAAACTACCTACATTCCAAATTTCATCAAAATCCATTCAGTAGTTTATGCGTGAAAGTGTAACAAACATCCATCCTCACAAACTTTCGCATATTAGTAGGATAGGATGGTAAGATTAGAATAGGTACTGAAATCAAAGGGCTATGATATAAGTATCTTCTCTCTTTTCAATTCTGGCAGTTGATATCCTTGAGTTCACTCTATTAAGTATGCCGTTTGCTTGCCTGACGTTAATACAAATTCTCGTTCTTACAATAGAACATTACTGGGTTGTTGTAATAAAGTCAACTGTTTTGTCAAGTAGTCGTCTTGTAAATAGTATCATTGTAATTAACTCCCAAATGTATGTAAGAAGATAAAGGTGTATCTACTCCATTAATTAAAATCAAGGTATACGGTTTCACTTTGATGTGTAGACTAAGTTTGTGGAGACCTCACGTGGGAATTGTCTCATTACTTTGCTAGCACTTAACCGTTGGTCAACTTAAGTAAGTACATCAATCTTTTAGACAAATCGTCTTTTGTGACCAATCTTTTTTAGAAAAGCAGATTGCTGAACAAATTAATGATACTTTTGGGGAAAAATTTTACTCTATAACATCATGTAAGGAAATTAAAGTCGTAGAATGCTCATAGCTGTTTATATCTATGAGTTTTCTAAATTTATTTACTGAAGGTGGTTTGTTATAGACAAGAAATCATATTTTTAATTTCGTTTCCATCGGACGGATTAAAATACTACCAAGGATGATGAATTGTTTTGTTATTGTAGTATTGTTAGTACAACAAGGCTGATTGTCGTCACCCAGTATTATAGGTCCATAACCATAATCACATTAAAGTTAGTTTATACGTAACAAAGACATTTACAACAACATAACAACAAACTATAATACAGTAGGTAAGTTATACCTTAATCAATTCAGGAGCACTGACAACAACTAGACTAATCATGGAAGCTGAAAACTTTGCCTGCGCACTGCACGTGGCAGGCGTTTAAGCGCACAGGTACTTATTATATACAGGCGCTTCATTTATTATAGACCATTTATTTATATAAGTTTTTTAAACATATTTCATTACTGCTCCACTCCTATTAGTAATAGCGTGATATTGTATAGCCTATGACACTCCCTGATAAATGGACTATTTAACACAGAAAGAATTTTTAAAATCGGTTCAGTAGATCCAGAGATTACAACGTCACAAACACTCAAACATACAAACACACAAACTTTACCTCTTTATAATATTAGTATAGATTACAGTGAGGTTACTGTCTAAAATGGGATCTATTTGTGCCTAATGTTAAATGGAGATAAATCAAAAATATATGATTTGAACTTTTTGGTATGAAATGAGTGATAAAAATGAATACTTTTTACCTTTTTCAAGTTTAAGTGAAGCATTCTCGTAGATCATCTTTATTGCCATCTAAGCTCTTTTGAAGTTATACTTTCTTTTATTTAAAGCATTCCATTTTATTTGTAACTAATTCTGACTAAAGCTCGATTTACACGTCGACAAGTACAGTAGCGAGTTAAGTAGTATTTTAAGATTAAGTTGATTTAAATAGATCTCCATCCTATTTTTTGGCGAGTTAAGTACGAAGTAGCCCCCTCTCTCGCGTCTCGCCAACTTAACTCGCCAATAAATAGGATGGAGATCTATTTAAATCAACTTAATCAACAACTTACTACTTAACTCGCTACTGTACTTGTCGATGTGTAAATCGGGCATAAGGGTTCAATCTATGCAAGATACAAAAAGGACAGTTAATTTAGCTCGGTCAAAGTAGTGTACCTACTCATCCGGTATGATCAGTGTTTTAACAACGGAAACAAACAGCAATATGCACAGAGTAATTGTGCACATTGCGCAGTGTTTCCGAGAGTTAAGTCAAAAAACGACTATTATTCGAATTTTCATTGTCTATTGAGTTCTGTGCAATAGTAAATTGTGTTCTGTGTGCTCTTTGATGTTGCGTCCGAGGTTTTGACCGCTTTTACTAGAACGCTATAATTGCACATGTGCACTGTACAATTAAGTTTATAGTTTAATTCTCGTATGAAATTGTTTTGCGCTGCGTTTTGTATTAACAGTAAAAAATTTATATTGCTTTGCTTATCTATACTAATATTATAAAGAGGTAAAGTTAGTGTGTTTGTTTATGTGTTTGTGACGTTGTAGAGGGTAATCTCTGGATCTAATGGACCGATTTAAAAAAATATTTCTGTGTTGAATAGTCCATTTACCAATCCGACTGGCCGGCGTGGTATTAGTAGGCCAAGTATCGCTCCAACATGGGGAGGTCCGTCCCTGCAGTGGGACATTAATGCCCTATGTCCACTAAGATCCATATGGGCTGTTATGATGATGATGATTATAATTTGGCGGTTCGAAAATGCCCTCTTTTGAAAGTTTTCATACATACACATCATAATTCAAAATGAACATAGTTATAGTAATATTGTGTACTTAATATTAACTTTAACAATACTATTTCCCGTTAACAAAATAACCAACAAAATGTGAAGCTGTAAACATCTTGGAAGGGTAATAATTAGCGGAGTCTGAACAAGACTGCTGTCTACTCATTGAACAAGCAATTAGTTGCTCGAAAATAAACATTAACGACAGCTCGTTTAAGTTCTAATGCTATTTTATTTCTGTAAATGTGTACTTATTATATACTGTTACAATAAAGTACATGTAAATTAACTTTTATAGCTTAGTTATAACTAAACAATATTATTATCGAAAAGAAGAAAGACAATGAAAAATATTTGGCAATCGAAACGGGAAAGAAGAAAGACAATGGAAAAAATAGGTACTCGAGGTGGGACTCGAACCCGCGTCTCTGGACTATACGCGTCCAGCGCCATTACCACTAGGCCACCCGAGTATCCGTCTTGATTATCAAATTTAACCATTGCTTTATACGGAACCAGAGCCGCAACTTAAAACTCAACTGTACAACGCCATCTACTATTATATGTAATTTAATCGAAACGGGATTCGAACCTGTATCTTTGGAACATACGCCTCCAACGCTTTAACCGCTTGTCCATCTGAATCATTGTCTTGTTATCCAAATTACACCATTGCTTTCTGCGAAGCCATTGGCCATCGTGATTTAAACCCAAGTGTAACAACGCCATCTAGGCGCACAAAAACATCATCATCATAACAGCCCATTAATGTCACACTGCAGGGACGGGCCTCCTCTCGTGACGGAGGGATAATTGGCCTACTAATACCACGCTGGCCAGACGGATAGGTATAGAATTTAATTTCAAGTTTTCCTTCTTTTTATTTCGTAAAGATAATATTCACGGATAGTCTCTTAATCGCCCATTCACCCATGGGATAAGATGGGGTGGTGACATATTGCATTCTTACTCCGCCACCACACGGAGAAACAAAAACAAATTTTACAAAGTAATCTGTTGGAGTACACATTATTCTTGTTTAGGGAAAACTCATGCAAGACGATTCGAAATTCGGGAAAGAGCGCTGTGTTGCAATAACCGTTTTCGGGATTTCTGCTTGACATTTAGCAGATTGATTGGTAATTGCGTTTCTATGTTTTTGTTCAATAAATTGATGGTAGATTTAACCTTGAGACGATGGATTTAAATTGAAATTTGTACCCTCCTCTTTCAAGCTCGTGGGTTTATAAGAGGTGATATAGGTTTTACAGACACTCTTTCTCCTTTTGATTTTGGAAGGTCAACTAATGGGCGCTTATAGTTATCAAACACGGTAGACTCAAGCAAAATCGTTTCTACTTGCTTTTCGTGTTCAGAGATCATATTGATTTTCATCTAATGCATACATTATCTATCATTTAGTCTTTATTTCATAAAGCTAGCTCCAATATTTTGGAAGTTATTAAGGTTTTTGTAAGCGACCCGTTTTCATTGCAGCCCAGTGTACCTATATGTGGTTATATAAGGTACATGTATGAGCAGACCTGCAAAATGATAGCGACGAATTAAACCCATTTTATAACTATCATGAGTTGTTCTCATTCTTAGACTGCATTCAGGCTTTCCATCAGATTCGTATTTTCATTGCATTGCAAAATTCCAAAACTAAACATTTTTGTTAACTTATATCACTAAAACAAGCGAGTATAAACAAACAGAATTAACACTACGCCTGGCTGGTTTTATTAAAAAGAAATACTAGACATAAAGGAAGGTGGTAAACCCTCTTTTTTTTGTTGGTAACAATAAATTGTGGCCTTAACCTCCGGCCTGTGTGATTCTAGACAGCAATGTATATGTGAACATTAAATTAAAACTCCAGCTAAGAGGGTAAACGACACGGTTCATTGAATAATAAACGATTATTGCTTTCCACATTGTTGTTTTGAAAATTTCTTTATTTAATATAAATTTTACAAATTTGTTAACAAAAGATCTTATTCATTTTGATACACTTACATGATTTTATTATGAACATTAGACTAAACGCCTTTAGAACATATATGTCTTTCAATTATTACAAAGTTGAGTTTCAATACATACCTTAAAATATAACAATTAACACTGTATCATACAAAACAATGGAATGTGCACATCTTAGAAGGAACTCACATTATATTTAACGAATAATTACCTATTATCTAAAAATGTAAATACAAAAATGCACTTATTTGTAGCAAGAAATAATAACTAATTACAATATAGTTATTTTATTATAAGTATTAAAAGTTATGAGGGTAACTTTACAAAACAATTTTGCAGCTTAACTAAGACTGCGTCTTGAGGTAGGTATTGTAATGTCATGACGTATCGAGGAAATAGTGATGTGGTAAGCGGTATCGATATCTTGTCGAGTGCGGTAGTGTTGATAATCTGATATTGCCAATATTAGAGATTAGAGGATTTTTATTGTATTTGTTTTTCTGGTAGAATTTTCTGGATTTCCACATTGGCTGGCTTTCCACATTGGAAACACGTAGTGTCCGTTTTATTAGATACATTTTTTCGAATGTTATTGGTAATGGTTTTGAATATTCCTTGCTTATTTTACTTCATTATATCAGAAATTCAAATGTACCTACATAAGAATAAAATCATTGAACTATGTACAGTCAGCAGCAAATAGATAGCGACATTCAAGGCTGTCAAATAGTTAGATACAGCCAAAGTGGTCAATAACTTCGATACACCCGAGACCCTCACATAGATAGAGACATTTCATTCTTCAAAAGTAACGGAACGCGCATGTTACCAATTATATCGGCTCTTTTATGGTGCCACTTATATGATAACAGCCAAATCACCATATGTAACTAAGCAACATCCTTGGCATAAACATCGGTACAACGGGTGCAGAGGTATTTAAGAGAGAGCCCGGATTTTCAACTTATAAAGCTTCCGCCACACTCGCCAGATATGAACCCCATAGAAAATGTATGGGGCATGTTAACTCAACGGTGGGATCACACTCTAATACGCAGTACTGAAAATTTAAGAGCGCATGTTGTCCAACTATGGGAGGAATTGCGGGGCGATAATTTTTGCGCGAATGTTGTTATTTCCATGCGTCGTCGATTGAGTGACGTTATTGCTGCCGAGGGTGGGTATACCAGGTTTTAAGTATCTTTTATTTATTAGTCTTATAAGTGTGTAGTACACATGACTTAGATGTGTCAGTTTAATTATAAGAAGGAAGGCCTTTTATTCAGAAGTTGTCGTTTTAATTTGTTATATATTCCTAAGTTTGTCAAAATAAATTAAAATGCTTTCCCTATCTATTGTGGTTTTACTGAAACATAAACCAAAAATATGTACCCACCTACCTACCTTTTAGGTCTTCAACATATCATAGCTTGTTTTATACACTTCATCCCTAACGTAACCCCACAAGAAATAGTCAAGAGACGTTGAATCGGGCGATCCTACGGGCCATGTAATAAGATAAGATAAGATTTTTGATAGGATAAGATTTCTGTCTAAAGTTCTTATTTAGAAAGTCTCTAAATAGGTTTTTTAATTGCCATTTATTGCTTTAAACTTGTAAACTTTATAAACCGCCAAGTAAAGGATTTATCTGAAATTTATTAATGCAGATTTTCTTTTTACTAAAATCCATGACATCTATCCTATCTAATTAAACCCAATAGGATTCATTTAATTGGTTTCGGGGGTCTATCGTCCAATTATGTGTATCGATATGTTTGACCACTTTGGGTGTTTGGTTACTATTGACGCTTTGCCTGTAGCTATAATAATGGCGGCTAGCGTGTATCAATGTACTTGACAACACGGTGTATCGATATATTTGGTCAGGCTGGGTGCACTCAATAAATTGACCACTTTGGCTGTATCGATGCTATTGACCACTTTGGCTGTATCTAACTATTTGACAGCCTTGAATGTCGCTATGTATTTGCTGCTGACTGTACACAACAAAAAACTGTATACTCAATCTAGACCGAATTGATGGAGACTTTAGGATTAGAGCACGCCACATACTCGTAACACGCAGACTTTATAGCGAATGGGACAGATAGATTCTAGAACGGTAACCACTTACTAGTTGTGGTAGGTATCTTCAGCAAGAGGCATAAAATGCTTGTTTCTAGTTTTTTTTTTCTCTTTTCTGAGACAGCTTTTATACAACTCCTGAGATGAGAATGGGTTTAATTTTGGGTTCTAAGTCACTATAAAAACCAATTCATGCATTTAAATTAATAATATGGTTTAAACATCTTCCGTAAAACTCTTTTTAAATAATATAGGAAAGAAACATCAATATAAAACACATAGTTAAAATACACACCGTAAACAAACCATGCTATGCAAATCCATACTGAAAATTCAAAAGTTCATCGAGGTCACAGAACATTAAAATACATTAGAAAGGCGAAGTAGGCGGGGCTCGCGCGCCTCAACTGTGAGCAAACGCTCATAGTTTGTTTCGAAAGCGACGCATCCCCGCGTAGTCGTCCGCGGACTTTCATGGAGTGCGTATCAGCGTGAAAAAGTTTAGAAAGCGTCAAAAATGCCGAGTTGTGCTATTATTACTTGCAAAGCAAGAAGCCAAGTGTCAAGTGTGACAAAAGAAGGAATTTCATTCCACCGGTGAGTCTAAATTTCTTGATTTTATGACAATATTTACGAAAAACTGATTTTGGCAACAGAAATCATAATATTGCATTGTTTTTATTCATTGCCGGCATTGTTTGCTATGCAACCTTAGTTTCGCCTATTCTAAAAGCAATGTATAACGCCACGCGCGCTTTCCACTGATACATCCGACCGCAGTGATGTACCTCAACAGCGCTCTTTATCGATAAATTTTATTCATTAGATTTTTCTGATTATAATTTATTTATGGAACTGATTTTTAGACATGAATTGTTATTGTTGGTTTAAATAACATTTAGTATTGTTATTTTTATTTTCAATTGTTTAAAAGTAATCATTTTATAATGATGTCAAGAAATAAATCTTAAATCGTTTTGAAATTAATCTGCATTGTACGATAGACCTATGTGGGAATTGCACTTACGACCTCGTGCACGGCACCCGGCACCCCGCCACAGAGGCGGCTTTTTACGGTAATTTAACTGTTTACGTTTTGGATTATTTTACTTTTACTACTGTAATTTACAGTCACTCGTTTTATTACTAAGTACTTTCTCTTTATTTTTGTTCGAGTGTATATAAATGACGTAACCTCCTCCTTTTTGAAGTCGCTTAAAACGGTCTTGACTTTTCCATACGAAAATAGATTATTATTAATTTAGTTTCAGATCTACTATTTAAGGAGTTATTTTATTTATAATAAACTGTATATTATGATTAAATAACAAATATCATTAAAATAAGCATTTGACCCATTTCAGATACAATAAATAAATAACTTTGCAAATTATGAACCTTCTATAATATAATTATCGATACAATTTTATCGTTTGTCAATCACTAGCGTAAATGTAAAATAAATTGCTTTTGCACAGCACATACGTAAGTGAGGTTACGTCTGTGTGAGTGAGATGTGTGACCAAACATAGCGCTTCGTTTGATGTTGTGCGTGTGTGCGTGACACTATATTTACTTTCGTTGCTTACGTAGTTGTAGAAATAGTGGGGGCTTAGTGGCTACAGCGGATCCGATGCAAACTGCGCTTGATAACCTTTCTAATGTATTTTAATGTTCTGTGATCGAGGTAACCGAGTTGTGGTGTGAATATTTTATTTGAAAGCGTGTGAGCGAGAGGCTAACAACTGCGACTAAAGGTCTTTTCATATTACAGTATTAAATTATCTGGTGTCGAGGCTTCGTAAACGAAAATAAAAGTGCATTTTGAGCCATTTTTTGCTCATATTAGCGTTGGCAACAGCCGTTACTGAAACGGGATCCTCAAGAGTGGCCGGGAGGAGAAATGTAAATTTTTGTAATAAAATGACGACGAAGATGTAATAAATATTATAATAAGTAGCCCAAATTTTGTAGAACCGAACGTAAGGAAAGCTTTCAGTTTAATTGCGTTTTGGGTTTGTATCTTAGATAGAGAATAAATAATTATCAAATAAAAGCCGATAGCATAAAATTCAAGTTTGTAGGGGTTACTTTTGCCTTACAGTGAAACAATGCAATCTCTTGACAATCATAAAAAATACTGTATGAACTGTTTTAAAGATTCAATTTTACTTACTTTATATACATCACAATAACAGTCTGTACGTCGATATGAGGTGCCGTAGAATAGAAAGACTTGCAGATGTCAGAGATCCTACAAAAAGGGCTAGAGAGCAACAAGAATAGACAGGCATGTGCGACGAATCGCACTAAAAGTTTTAATTAAGGAAAGTAAGTTTGTAAGGATCGTAGAACAACACCTTTCGTAGTTCTTGTCTGCACTCCTCACACTTTCACACAAAAACATCTAGTCGCAAACTAAGCAGATCTTGTACTATGGGTACTAGACAACGGATAAACATACTTAAATACTTTTTTTTGTAAATACATACTATTAGGTATACATAGAAAACACCCAAACCAATGCCAACAATCATGTTCATGCACACAAAGATTCGCATTGAACGGGAATCTAACCCGAGACCTCTGCGTAGCAGTCATGTTAAATAACCACTACGCCACAGAGGTCGTCAAAATTTTGAGTCATTGAGAAGAAGATAGTCTGTGTATGTCTGTATATTCTAAAACTTATGTAAGAGCTACCTACACTACCACTCTAACGCCTATATTGAAAAGTATAAAATAAGTGTTTGTATGTAAGTATATACAGTGTACGCTTCTTTCTGATATGGCGTCCATAAGCCTACTTGTAATCGTTAAAAAAAATGTTTTTTTTTTCATTATTCTTTTTGTTTCACTCTCTATAATAACCACCACAAAATTGTTTTTTTCGATAATATTTCAGTTATTTAAAAAAAAAATGTATGTATGGCTATTTTTTTTTTTAATAAATGAGATTTAAAAAAAAAAAATGTATTTGTACTCGTATATCTACGACTCGAAAGAAGAAGAATAATATTTCAGTAGCAATATAACAAATTCGTTTTCCGCATAGTTACAAAAGCATTTAACATTAATCTATAGCCTGCAGACATATACATCTTGAAGCTACTACGTTTACGACGAAATTATAACATCAGTCAGTTAAATTCGCCGACGGCCAGGGGGCACAAAATCTGTCTACAACTTGTAACGGTTTTATTGCAGGCAGACGGGGTGCAAACACCCCTACATTTCACCCCATTCCACCCCCCTACAACCGTCGAATACGACTGCAAAATATTTTCTACTAATAATTGTGTTACTGCTCAGTATGTTTTTGTAATAATTGTTTACAAATTTTGTTGGTTTTTTTTTTTATTTTATTATGGCTGTTAAAATTTGTATGTACTGTAATAATACTGGCCACTTGTCATTATTTTTATGTTGGTTTTGTTAACGTGCATGCTCGACGCAAGGGAGTGAATAATTTTTTTTTTTGTTTTAGATTGATTGCCTCAAATAACATAGAAGTTGTATAAACGGCTGCCACGTAAGAGGTCACGCGTTGGCTTAAAACCTCCCGTAAAGCAATTGTTTGCAATAGTAATTGTTGTGTTGGTCTTGGTTGTACTTTCTGTCCATTATAAAAAAATGGGCCTCACCCCAGAGATCAAGGCCTTGATCTCTGGGGTGAGAATTCTTAAAACAAGGCTTCAATATATTTAACTCTGAAGATCTCCAGCTTCCTTGAATCTTATTAATTGTATTTTAATAATCAACGAGAGCATTTTAATCTTCTCTAAACACGTATATTACTTAGTAGGTGCAAATATTTCTGTAACACAAACGCTTACCATCAACAAGCATGTTAACTTTTGGCGTCCAGTTTAAAAAAAGAACAGTTAAAAATAAAAGGGAAACTTTAACAATAAAGGATCTCATAGAGTTGCCAACAAAAAATATTATAAAGTGCTTCAAGTACTAAAGGATTGGTACGAGCAAGCAAGGCATAAAGGGTTCAGCGATGCGATGAAAGAAGTTTTCACCGCATTGTCCTAGCAGCTGTGCACTAATGTCGACGATGACAACGGCTACTATAGGAACTCGATTTGTATATTATGCAACCTCTTTGCAGACTTTAAATGGAGGAGCACATATTAGTGTTGTCGTTTTTAATCTATGTTTATATCGATAAATTTTGTGCGAAAGTTTTTATTCTATTTACAATATTGTCTTCAATAAAGAAAGACTAATTTTTACTTTCCCTGAGTCTTTTATTTGGTTTTAAGTCTTAAATTTTAAGTATACCTATCACAATTAAATATACTTGACTCAATACACAAACAAATAGCAATGACGAGAGATTTGTATGTTCATAGGTGGCTTTAGGAGGTCGGTTAAGGTCAAGAATTCAAGTCATAGAATTTACCACCTCTACAAATTTGTAGAAAAAACAAATATTATTTAAATAAAACATTATATTTTTACTATTTCATCATAACAGCCAAGTAATGTCCCACTGCAAGGACGGGCCTCCTCCCGTGACGGAGGGATACTTGGCCTACTAATACCACGCTGGCCTGACGGATTGGTATAGGGTTTAATTTCAAGTTTTCCTTTTATGTACAGGTAATATTCACAGATAGTCCCTTAGTCAGTTTCTACGACACCCATGGGATGAGATGGGGTGGTGACATATTGTATTTGTACTCCGTCACCACATGGATTTTACTATTTTATTTTATTTTTACTATTTACATTACAAATAATGAAAAATCCGAGAACCTACTTTAAACACGTTTAATCGCGCTGAAAGGAGCATATCTCCACACCAATAGGTATAGCAGTTCAACAATTATATTAACTCCAACAACTTACGTTATTTATAATAATGTTAGTTTTACGTCAGTTCTTAGTACCACTGCTTCAGTAATACGTGGATAGTATTTCTCTCTCCCTTACCGTGGATAGCCCTGTTCTAAACTGCTTCAATTCCTTGATAATGTGCCAAAATACTTTGAATAACAGTGAGTATGGCACATGTGTACGCAATAAAGGGGAATTCGCACTTAGGGACATATTTTAAGTGTTGGCGGTGTGTATTGGTGTTCATTGTCATAACCATTTAACGTCCGGATCAGACCGAGTGAAAATTATTACGTCACATTTTGGGGCATGTATTTATGTAAAGAGTTATTTATACAAAGTCTTTTTTTTATTACTTATTCTTTGTAGTAGAGACTAAGTTTAATAATACGAAACTAAAGTTTTTGTAAGTGTATTGTCAGTAACTTGTCAAGATCATAAAACAGCCCATTAATGTCCCACTGCAGGGACAGGCCTCCTCCCGGGACGGAGGGATACTTGGCCTTCTCATACCACGCTGGCCAGACGGATTGGTATAGGGCTTAATTTCAAGTTTTCCTATATAACGATAATATTCATAGAATCAGATAGTCCCTTAGTCGGTTTCTACGACACCCATGGGATGAGATAGGGTGGCGACATATTGTATTCTTACTCCGTCACCACACGGATAGTTAATTTTTTTGTTCCAACTCCTTTTACTTATCCCTATTATAATTTTATTAAAATTGGTTCAGTAATTAGTTATATAATATATCTGTGTAAGTATTCATCATCATTCGTCTAAAGAAGGAACTCTTAGAGAATTATTCTGATATAATAATAATAATAATAATAAGCCCGCAGGGGCAGCTTGTGGCGAGCTGTTGGTGAGTGGCGACACCACGGACCCTGATTCCTTGATGGCCTGGCTTACCTTCATTGGTCGGCCAGGACTGGAATACGCAAGAGCGGATCCTATGCTCCAAGCTGGAAGTGTAAAATGTCATAACGCCGGGGGCCCTTGAACGGTTGACCGGAATTTGGCGCCCCGCAGACTCACCTCTCCGCAGCTTCTAGCCTCTCTACGAGATGTTGCTCCATTGTCGCACTGTACGTGCGGCCGTTTTGTGGGGCCCACTCAACGAGGTGGCAAGTCACTACCTGTCTTTTTATAATATAGAGACTGATTATCACGACAGGTATCCGGTAGTCTCCTTCCATAGCCCAATAACTTATCCACCGAACATACTCATCCATAGACTATTATTTAAATTTCCATCGCATCCTTAGAGATGCACTACAATAGTTTTTGCACTCGGCAGGGACCATCTCTGGATGTATCATATTGTGCGTTCAGAGATGGTATCTGCCCTGTGTATCCATTACCAGATTAAATATCTCTTAAAGGGCCTCTTCGTCTTGGCTTCGGCCCGATGTATGCCTTCCAAAGAACCGGGTCTCCAATAGACCCGAGTATTATGGAAAAGAGAAACATAATAATAATACGAAACTGGCAACACCACACGTCAAGTCATCATTGAAAATTTCTAAATTTATATAAATATTTGAAACAAAACTAATTACAATACATTCATGTAAATAAGCAATAATAAAAAGAAAAATTATAATAAACTCATTTATATAATAATATACAACTATAAAAATGGTTTGTGAAAAAATATACACCAAAAATATAAGAACTGTCAAATGTTTGACACATTATCGGAAAATTATGATAAACAGTAAAATATAATATAATAAATGAAGAAATAAATGATGATAACAAGAGCCAAAGCGAGAATAGCACAAGCAACACCCCCGGACTCGTCGCTCAGCTCCGCCTCGCAGACAGTGGAAAATGTACCAGATTCTGTTGAGGCGTCGAGCTCAAGCTCCAGCGACGAGTTTTTCTCTCCGCCGTCGTCGCCAACACCTGTACTTCGGCGGGGAAGAGGCCGGCCACCAATTGGCTTAGGATCCCGAGCCCCACAGGCATCAAACAGGGTCCCCGCTGTTGGTGGTAATGTGCACCGCATGAAATGGACGTCTACCATAAATGAAAATGTCATGCGGGCATATTTTGTGGCAACAGAGGGAGGAACTAACCTCACTGCGTACCGTGATCGCATGCTGTCTCTATTTCAGGAACTTGAACCAGCTGTCAACGTTACGACCCAACGACTATCGGATCAAGTACGTGCCATTCAACGTTGTCATTTGTTGAATGACACTGTGCTTGATAGGATTCGTTCTGATATACTTAGTAATCTCACAATTTCTACACCACCACCAGTTACGACGCAGGTAAATACTATCATACCTCTGTCTCAGCCAATAGAACTAAATAGCTCTGAGACTATTGATTGTGAGGTTACAAATGTAAGTATCCAATATAATGATCAATTAAGGAGTGCTTTGGAATGTACTATTGGGGAATATCGCTTTATGGAACCGGATAAAAGACCGCGGTTACCACGATTGCCTACGCATAAAAAAAATATAGCGCTGGTGTGTGCTCTGGATTCACTGTTATCAAATTACTTTGATAACAGTGAAAATCTCAGTGATACACACTCAATTTTGTACTGTGGGGCTGTCACTGCATGTCGAGTAGCACATATTAGGTTTCCAACCGATGATATTGCTACTCGACTCAGGCCAACTGTGCCGGCTTGGCAGTGCAGGATTGAGCGTCGTATTGCTGAGGCTAGGGCACTCATAGGCAAGCTTATCTGCTTCAGGTCGGGTAATACACGCCCGAGGGTGATGCGTTTTGTGACACGTGCATTTGCTGATACCAACATAGATCGTCGCGATTATATATTACATGTCACAGAACGCATTGACTTCCTGAAGCAGAAGGTTTATGCGTGGGCAAATCGTATAAAACGATTTAAAAAAAGAATGGAGCGATATACCCAGAATCGTGCATTCCAAAGGGATGAGCGGTGGGTTTACAGAAACTGGGAGCGACCTGTTCAAGATTCGGGTGACAGGCAGCTACCTGATGCTGATGCTACAACCAATTTCTGGCGCTGCATTTGGTCGGTGCCTGTCAGTCATGTAGAGGGTGATTGGATAGGGGATGTTGAAAAAGCGTGTGAACGTATTCACCAAATGGAGCCAGTAACTATATCAACTTTAGATGTTAGTAGTGCAGTCCGTCGACTACCAAATTGGAAATCGGCAGGACCAGACGGATTGCACAATTTTTGGTTAAAATGGCTCCATAGTTCCCACGCTTGTTTAGCATCTCATTTCCAATCATCTTTAGAAACAGGTACGCTACCAGATTTTATTACTACTGGTGAAACCCACTTGCTTTATAAGTCCGGTAGTTCCACGGATCCTAAAAATTATAGACCTATAACTTGCCTCCCAACGATATACAAACTTCTTACATCTATTTTGAGAAAAAAAATATCTTTACATATACAACATAATTCGATCATGTACATTTCTCAGAATGGATGTAGGAATGAGGCACGTGGAACTAAAGAACAACTCCTTATTGACACTACTATTAGCGAACAGGTACGTCGTAACCGAAAAGACTTGTCTACATGTTGGATAGATTATAAGAAGGCGTATGATTCTGTTCCTCATACATGGCTTCTGAGAGTGCTGGAGTTGTATAAGATTGATGCAACTCTATGCACTTTTTTAAGGACATGTATGACGAAATGGAATACGGTTCTTTTTTATTCGGGATGTAGACAGGGTTTAGGAAACAACGTACCTATTCAAATTAAGCGAGGTATATTCCAGGGTGATAGTTTCAGTCCGTTGTGGTTTTGCTTAGCACTGAACCCTCTTAGCACTCTGTTAGAGTGTTCAGGGTTAGGCTATCGGTTAAAGAGACATGGTCAAGTTATATCCCACCTCCTGTACATGGATGACTTGAAATTATTTGCTCCAACTAAATCCCAATTATTAGTTTTACTAAAGGAAACGAAAACCTTTAGTAATTCTATTAAAATGGAGTTTGGTGTGGATAAATGTGCTGTCATGCATGTAAAGCGAGGTAAGGTTGTGGAATCTGATGAGTTACAACTCTCAGATACCATAAAGCTTAGATGTCTCTCTCCATCCGACACATACAAATACCTTGGTATGTCACAGGCTTTATGTATAGCGGAAACGGACATGAAACAACAGTTACGGGATCGCTTTTTTGCCCGCTTGAAAAAGGTTTTAAATAGCCTTTTGACAGGGGGTAATAAAGTTCGTGCCTATAACGGTTGGGTCATGCCGGTTCTGATGTACTCCTTTGGCATACTAAGGTGGACACAGACTGAGCTAGAAACTTTGATAGAAAAGTTCGAACTCTACTGACTGCACATCGAATGCATCATCCGCGTTCTTCGGTAATGAGATTGTACATTCCACGAAAGAGTGGGGGTCGTGGTTTTTTAAGTGCTAAGACCCTCCACAATCGTGAGGTGTACAATCTCAGAGAATATTTTCTCTCTGTGGACGCGGATATACATAGAGATGTTGTGTCAGTGGATGTCGGGCTTACTCCGCTTTGTTTGGGCAAAGAGAATTGGCGCAAACCTATAATACATACTATCGATGATCGTAAAGAAGTATGGAAAAGCAAGGAGTTGCATGGGCGTTTTTACCGGACCTTGAATGGGCCTGATGTTGACACATTAGCATCTGTGTCCTGGCTGCGATTCGGTGATCTCTTTGGAGAAACTGAAGGTTTTGTATTTGCAATTATGGACGAAGTCGTAATGACTAAGAATTATCGGAAATATATCCTGAAGGATGGTACAGTTGACATATGTCGGGCATGTCACTGTCCCGGAGAATCACTCAGACATATTGTTTCTGGTTGTTCTCGTCTTGCGAATGGTGAATACTTGCATAGACACAACCAAGTAGCCAGAATTGTCCACCAACAACTTGCTCTTAAATATCATCTTGTCGATGCAGAAGTACCGTATTATAAGTATGTACCCGACCCGGTTCTCGAAAATAGTAGTGTTACATTATATTGGGACCGATCTATCATCACTGACCGGACTATTGTTGCCAATAAGCCAGATATTGTGGTGATAGATCGGTCAGAACGCCGTGCAATGATAATCGATATCACCATTCCTCATGACGAGAACCTTGTTAAAGCAGAAAAAGACAAACAAACTAAATATTTGGACTTGGCTCACGAGGTTGTCGACATGTGGCATGTTGATTCGGCGATCATTGTTCCGATAGTACTTTCGGTCAATGGACTTATTCCAAAGAGTCTCTATCAACATCTACGGAGACTCTCGCTTGACAGTTGGATCATAGGTCTGATGCAGAAGGCAGTACTGCTTGACACGGCACGTATTGTGAGGAGGTTCCTCTCTCTGGAGCCCTAACCACCGGTAGCTTGGTCCCTGTACCCGATGCCGGTGGGTCTACCTTTTTTTTATATTTTTAAATGTTTTTATTTTTTATATCTATATTTAAAAATGTAATTAAATGTGATTAATGTAAATAAAGAAGAATAATAATAATAATAATAAAGCCCGTTTATTTCCAATCTAAATAATCTTTTTTTCACATGCATTTCTCCTTCAACCGTATAAATATGTATTACATTCTTAGATGTGTTATATAATATTATAAGTTTTACATGTGCAGTTATGTTTATACAATTATGTTTTAACTATAAAATAATATTTTTGTTCTGTTAGCAATCGTTACTTTCTTCAGTACCAGTGATCGGAACCCCTTCTTGGGTAAAGGCCTCCTCCAACTTCTTCCAAAACTCTCTATCCTTGGCTTTCTCTCTCCATTCACTTCCTGCTATCCCTTCTATCTCGTCTATCCATCTCTTTCGAGGACGACCTCTTTTCCTTTTTCCCCTTGGTCCCTTCCATGTAGTTGTCTCTAGTGTCCATCTTTTGTCTGGGAATCGTGCTATATGACCTGCCCACTGCCACTTATTCTGATATATCATGTTTTATTTCTTGATTGACAATTTCTTTATGTACGTATGTCTCCACATTTCTTTGTTTCCCGGCTTGGCTGTGCTATGGTAGTGCTGACATCCCTAAGCAGGTGTTATACTTACTATGCAGGCCGTTTGTTTGCCTACCACCTAAAGCCTAATAAAAAAATAAGGTTTAGAGATTGATAACGAAGGCGATTTCAGATCCGCTAACCAAGATATCGGCAAACAGAGTAATTAAATATTAACATCCTTCAAGGTGATTGACATCGTTCGATATCAGACGAAAACCATCAAAGGTCAAATAATAGAATGTATTACTAAATATAAGTATTCAAGTACTTCCAAGAAACAAGGAGGGAATGTAGAGCCAAGTACGAGGTAATGACGTTCGTTGAGAGTTTTCTATTTACCCGCTCAAAAGTAAGATGTTTCAAGTACTCGGCAATTGTGTTTGAATCCACTCGAGCTCGAATTGACTGGTACTTTTTATTTTTCTTATTAAATTGCTTGTTAGAATGGAAGTGGTTGTGGTGACACTTAATTTGAGAAAGAAAATGTTATTCTGTTACTATGTTCTCGTAGTGTATATTTTTTCTGAAGAAACGGTTTTTTATCATCTTTATCAGCATATCAGTCAATAGTTTTACTTTGCTGTACACCTATTGTCTTCCCCCATACTGCCTTAATCAGGTTGTCTATCCACCCATCCGTCCCTGTGAGGTGCAAATGCGTCTTCCGATACGGGTTCGCCATGCCATTCCAGTGCCTTTGTGTCTCAACGTTCTTCGTACTATTTGACCTGTCTACACCCACTGATATGAGAAAATTGTGCCTGCTTATACCACCACCATGCCAGGTGGGTTGATATGGCAATAAAGTTTTTCTTCTTTGTCAGAGATAATTATGTAAGCTACCACTAACAAAAAACAATAGTCAAATTGCTAAAACATTTCGCCATTGAAACATTTGACTTAACACAAGCAAAACAAACTTCAGGCTATCTTTTATTAAATCGTGTAAATAATTAGAAGAGCAATCTGGCTGGCGTTATCTTCCCTTCAATCGTTGCATTACAAATAAGATGGGTATCCCCCATGGGTAATACCGAACGCTTCTGGTTTTGATCAGAGTCACTACAAAATCCCTGCTTAACTAGAGGCTAAACGTAAAGGAAATTACAATTATCATATTGATTAATAAGGTTATATGTTTTTGTAGTATTTGGTATGTTTTTCCGTGTGCTGACGGAGTAAGAATACAATATGTCACCACCCCATCTCATCCCATGGGTGTCGTAAAAACCGACTAAGGGACTATCCGTGAATATTATCTTTACGAAATAAATGAAGGGAAACTTGAAATTAAACCCTATACCAATCCGTCTGGCCAGCGTGGTATAAGTAGGCCAAGTATCCCTCCGTCACGAGAGGAGGCCCGTCCCTGCAGTGGGATATTAATAGGCTGTTATGATGATGATTACTTTACTTTGGACATTGGTTGAGTCACTTTATTTCGAACAAAGGTAACTAAGTATATCATAGGTGGGTTTAAGATATACAAAATCGATGTTGAGCAAATTATGGCCTTCCTTACTGAATCTAATTGCTTCTTATGAAAGTTTTAGTAAAAGTACAATTCTTATAAAAAAGGAAATAATAAAAAAGGAAATAATAAAAAAACACTTTTACATGCTTATATTTTTGTAACAACCCAGTAGCTAATAGACGTTAATAAGCTACTCGATTATAAAACTGAAAAAATATTTATTTAATAAATTTTACTAATCGAATCGACAAATTATGTTTTATAGCTAAAAGTATTTTTTCTCAAGTGGTTTCATAAATTTTGTGAAAAAATATTAATATTACGTCCCATAAACGTAGTAAATAGGTTTTATTTAAATTAAGCTATGTTCGAAAAGAAGAAAGATAATGGAAAAAATTGGTACTCGAGGCGGGACTCGAACCCGCGTCTCTGGACTATACGCGTCCAGTGCCATGACCACTAGGCCACCCGAGTATCCTTCTCGACTACTAAATTTGACCATTGCTTTATACGGCGTCAGAGCCGCAACTTAAAACTCAACTGTACAACGCCATCTAGGCGAGACAGCCGTAAACTTTATATGTAATTTAATCTATGTTTACGTAAACGGACAAAGCTAGGAGAGACTATTACTATCGTCTGAAGTGTTTGAGACAACTGGCAGATGCATTGAATGGAAGGAGCCTGCATCAGACGGTTTTGCATTTCTTAGCTATAACAATGATCGGCGATACAGATAAATTCACGGATAAATGTTTTAATTGAATAAAGTTATTTCATCTAATTAATATGTAAATCAATATTCTTTGTGCTTAGTCTATCACGTCCACCCAAAAATATGTAGGCTTCCTATGTTATTTTGTAAATGGTTATTTCCGAAATAGAATTAATTTTGCATTATTTCGCTGACGTCCAAATTAGAGTTTCAGTTCTAAGTATGGGATCCCCTCAATATTTATTATTATTATTTTATTTTTGCCTTGAAATCTTAATGCGGTTCACAGAATACATCTACCTATCAGTTTCAACAGTATAGCTCTTGTAGTTTCGAAAAAAAAAATGGCTGAGACATACGGACGGACAGACTGGCGGACAGACAAACACGACGAATCTATAAGAGTTCCGCTTTTTGCCATTTGACTACGGAACCCTAAAAAAGATATCCTTTTTTAATAATTTTCACATCAGTATATTATTTTAGTAAACAGTTGTTTCGTTAATTAATATTTAAGCTTGATTATAAAGTAATTACGTATTATAATGATAAAATAATTTATAGATACCTTATCAAATGTATTATAATAAAAAGTGTCCGTAACAGCGTACCAATTAAAAAAGTTAATCATTTTCAATTTTGTTACAAATTTAACTGAACTCAAACTCTGCTTTATTAATATGAACGTTGTACTTTAACATTCCATGTTTTGAAATGAATGTTCGCCGTGCAAATGACATAATCAAAATCATTTATTTAGGTAGTAATAATGAAGGCTACAGGAAATAATATCTGTCAAATTACTATACTACTTTCGCAAATGTCTATAATAGACCACATGTGATCTTAGCTAACACAGGCTATGAGCTCGTTTGCCAGTTGATAGGTACTTGTTTATGAAAAGTCCATGTCTTCTTCTTCTTCTTTCTTTTATATGATATATTATTAGGTCGGTGGCCACTTCGCTTAACCCAGAAGCGAACGAAAAGATTTGTCATAAAAGGCCGACAGGCTCACTTATTATGACATAATAAATGAATGCCATTGCATGTCACCGTGATGGGTATCAAAAAGTAAAGAACAAACTTGGTATCTTCGTATAGAGCATCGTGCTGGCCATTAGGAATACTTAGTATAGGATTATGATTCTCTATTCTCATCATCATAACAGTCCATCAATGTTCCACTGCAGGGATGGGCCTCCTCCCGTAACGGAGGGATACTTGGCCTACTAATACCACGCTGGCCAAACGGATTGGTTTCGTTTCAAGTTTTCCTTCTTTTTATTTTGTAAAGATAATATTGACGGCTAGCTCCCTTAGTCGGTTTTTACGACACCCATGGGATGAGATGGGGTGGTGACATATTGTATTTACTCCGTCACCACACGGAACGTATTCTCATATTTTTGAAGTATTAAACATATTAGGTAAGTATAACACTTAACCTCATTTAACAAACTCTTCAACTCAATAATATACATTTAGTATACATTACATAATACCTACAGATGTTTCCTCCATACATAATTATGCCGAGATCATGATACTGAGTACGCAATTTGAATACGAAGGTATTCAAATGTTATGAACAATAAGCCTGAATTAATTCCGGCCGTTACTTTTATGGGACACGTAAACAATTTCTATTTCGAAATATACATTTTAATTACTTTGGTACTTACCACTGTGAAAATTAAACTGAATATATTTTGTTGTGGTGATGAATAGCGAATACATAATGTTACCATGACTAACTACTGACGCATTTATGACTCGCTTAATTAATGTGGATGAGGCCCAAGCTGTTTGCCAGGTTCTGTCGTCTCTACTTACCCCGGACGGGATAAGGCGTGAGTTTATGAATGTATGTATGAATAATGTTACCATCATATTGCAAACTTAACTGTCATGGCGGTGCAGGTGCAGCGGTCTTCTACGCGGGTGCAGTTCGATGTCGCTAATTTTAAATCCACGAAGGTCAGTTATTGTGCTGCTCGCAAATAATTGCCCTGAGCCTGGATATTCTCTGTGGCTGTTAAAGTATCATCATCATCATCATATCAGCCAATCGACGTCCACTGCTGGACACAGGCCTCCTCCAAGTATTGCCTTGCCCCCTCGTGCAGTCTTGTGCCTCCCTCAGCCACCGGCTTCCCACCGCCCTAACTAGGTCGTCGCTCGGTCCACCGTGTGAGGGAAAAAAAGTATTTTTTTATTTTTTCTGTTTAAGTATATTTTTGTGAAAATCCCGGCGACTTAGGCATGTTCCCTAGAGCAGGAGTTTTCCTATAAGAGTTGTTTTTGTAAAGAATGATTTTGTATTGAATGATATGGTAGTTAGTGTAACTGCTTATGAACTCAACAAGAGGCCACAAGTCAAATATTTGTAAGCGTGAACATGACTGTTTGACTTGATCTGTTTGTTTCCATGTAGACTTAATATCAATTGCAACCGTGTAGAAACGAAGTAAGTTATACCTACCTCTAAGCTATAAGCTGGCCTAATATCCCTTTAACGCAGTAAGCTCATCACTAAAAGAGAACATGAAATCCTGACAAAAGATTTAAATTCCACTGTCAATCTGACAATCGAATAGCTACAAGTTATTGTTTCTACCCAAACCTTAAAACAACTAAAAGAACTGACTGAGCCTTTTGTTCTAGAATTGCTCGCTATTTCTCCCATTTTAAGCCTTTCGCCGCTTCAAATGTCTCCTTATAACGGATATAAAAACGTCCCTATTTTAAATTACAATTTCGAAACAAGCACGTCAATCCAGACAAGTGGCTTAAAAACAAAATGAACGTCGTTTTTAATCATGGAGTTTAAAATTAGTTCTCTGTGTAACACTGCGTTATTCTCTCTCGTTCGTTCAAAGAGGAAAACTGACAAAAATCTTTAACAATTACCTATTCCGCAACAAAAATGAAGCTTAAACAATATTAGCGAAGCCAAAATGTTACCTTTGCCGTAACAAAACGAGTAACAATTATGAAACGATGCGAATAATACAGCGTACAACAAAACACTTTATGGTTTCATGAATTTAATTTGTATAGAACGTGGCTTTTGTACTTTCTACTTATAAAGGGATTTTACACATTAAAAAAATAATTTGCCGACTTAACAGCTAGCCATTAATAATGATGATAATTTTGAAACAGGTTTATTGCTATTGTGGCTGGGAACATTGTTTTAAAATTATTTTTTTATTATGAATATCCATGGCAAATGTGAGGCTTAAGTACTGGGAATAGCTGCCAGAGAACTTTTGTTATGTGATGCGTTTACTAAGTGAGTACGACAAGTGTTATTTAAATTGAAATCGTTATAAGCTGGGCAATAAATATTGTTCTTACATAACAAGACTTACAGTATACAATAAGTATTTCGCATCGCTTTTAAGTACACGCATTAAACGAGAATCATACTCGAGACAAAGAGCATCTAAGTAAAACTACAGACTCTTGAGAATTGTTCATGTAGTGATAGATAATAAATAGGTGACGTCACCTACCCTTCTTGCCCCGAGGTTGTAGATAATTACGACTAAATATGAAGTTGTGCAGAAATGATCTCCTTAAAAGAGAGAAAACTAGATAGAACCTTGATGGAAAAACGATTACTTCCAGTTCTGTTATTTCTAGCGATCTTTTTTCACACAAACATATAGGGTCTGGAATGAACTACCAGCTGCGGTGTTTCCTGAACGTTATGACTTGTCCTTCTTCAAACGAGGTTTAAAGAGATCATTAATTCTAAAGTAAGCAGCGGCCTTTCTGTGCTCTGGCATTGCTGCCATCCGAGCGGCGGTTACCACTTGTGTGGGCCGCTTTCAATAAAAAGATCCTAAGTATAAACAAACCATTCGATTATCATTGTATTCATTCATACTATTGGTATTATATTAATAATCACAATTTCTAATCACAAACATTACTTAGACCTTCCAAATCCCACAGCAGGAACAGCCTTCCTCATGTAATGCGTCCATTGCAAACCGCTTGCTCTCTGCCACCTAAATAAAAAAATATACACTAGCTTTTAGTACAAACCAATACCAATTCCACAAGTAACTATTTTGATTTGAGTTCTGACTACAATCATCAATATGCAAACGAAATTCGTGTTCCACACATTGTACGTAGAAACTACGTTAGCAAACACGTGTGCGGATAGTAAAATGCTTCAATTTTGCTATGAAGTTGAAACTAAAAATAAAACTTCTAGGAAGCAATATTTATGAGTAGTCATTTCTAGTAGTATATGTAAGTATATAAGCAATATGTTTAAGGGATAAATACCTACTTTATATTACGCTATCGTTCGTATATCGTATCGTATCGTAACGTTCTCAAGTGTTGTCGCGATATAGGAGAAGTAGATAGAAGAAGAAAGAGAAGTTATTATAAATAACTACAATTTTGAAAACAGGTAAGCGTTACGTTTAAAACTCATCTAAATTTTTGAGAAACAAACTGACAGTCGTTTTTCTCGCAATATAAATGCACAGCAGATGAAATATGTGCGCAGTTTCAGTATGGTACATGTACCAATTAAGTGAAACGAGTAGTATGAACGGTTCAGTTTTCTCGTCGCCCTGTTCACAAGCAACTAGCTAACTGAACTAGTAACGTTCAATAGGTATCGTTTTGATACGCTGCGGCTAAATTGGTCAATTCACATTGGCGTGTGTTAACGAAGTTACTAACTGTTCCCTGCAAAGATTAGTCCATTCGTGTATTTGCAAAGCAGTTTCTAGATCTTTAAAATTATCGTCGCCATATAATAAATCCACAAATGTACATACCTATTATGCTTTAATTAATTAATAAATGTCCAGCAGTGGACGTCCATAGGCTGATATAGAAACTGGTAGAAGATAATGTAATAAATAAACCATGGAGTCTTATAACTATGCATTAGTTTGATAATAAACAAAGGACACACATCACCACCATTCCTGACAAACGCCACCGTTCAAACATTCTTCTTGAGAAGGCTGGTGCTGGTCTACGTGTCTGTTGAAGCACGCTCCATTTGTTTTTGCTCTATGTAAATATTATGTGTATAAAGTGTACAATACATACAATGATATTTATTTTGTCACATCACGTTTTTGGTAACTACAATGTAGTATTGATCAAACCGTTATTTTAATCATCATTCTAAAACTTTTGAGCACTAACTGCTGTCGCGACACAGGATGGTGATAATGTGGTTATTACTTACCATTTTGTGTAAATACCATCACGTTTGCCAATCTTGGGTGTGACAACTTTCCTTGCACATCAATAAGTTTCTCAATAGGAACACAACACATAACAAGAATACTAAGGAACACTGTTCTGTGTAGTTTTACTTACCTGTTGAAATCATAAATAAAAACAAATATATATTTCTTCATTTATTTATTTATTAAATCACAACAACATTTTTAATCAATAGATCGATGATGATATTAATTGACACTACATAATATATCTATTTGTATCAATAAAATGAATGAACATTTGGAATGGCATCTGGTATAAAGATCTTAGAGTCGTAACCGTCAAACAACTTTGTACAGAAGTCAATTAAATGTACTTAATTAAAGGGAATAATCCCACGCACTTTTCTATAACTGTGGCTTCTGTAAGCCAGGATCTACAGAGTGACACCGCAAAAGTACATGAACATACCCAGGAGAAGTCCTAAAAAGAAATGCTAAATACTTTTAATAAGAAAAATAGAGAAGTTAGAAGAAACTTCCCTACCGGCTAGGCTTGAATGGTTCTTTGCACAATGAGATAGCACTTCGAGAATATTTATTAATTTAAGGGGTTCTATGTGACCTATATTTGATTCCAGGATGTAAAACCCTCTACTTTCTCTCCTACTGTTTGACGTTCGTGGTAGTATTTTTTTTCATCATAACAGCCCATTAATGTCCCACTACAGGGACGGGCCTCCTCCCGTGACGGAGAGATACTTGGCCTACTAATACCACGCTGGCCAAACGGATTGGAATAGGGTTTAATTTCAAGTTTTTCTTCTTTTTATTTCGTAAAGATATTATTCATGGATAGTCCCTAAGTCGGTTTTTACGACACCCATGGGATGAGATGGGGTGGTGACATATTGTATTCTTACTCCGTAGCCTCCGTGCTTATGCTCTAATTAACAACAGAAAAAACAAAAATATTTTAAACTAAGTAATTGTTCAATAAACGCATGATGCGGGAATTGCGCTTGCATCCAACCAATACAAGAGTGTAGTGTTCATTATGTTATTTGTCCGGCACTCGAATGCACTTTGCTTGATCATTGACTTCTGTACCAACCACCACTTTTGGCCTTAATAAGGTAAAAGCTCCTATTACGGCGGTAGTCAAAATCGCGTCCTATTACGGAGGTATTTCTATTTTCGTGTTTTATTTTGGTTTTATTCAGTTTACGTACAACAAAACGAAATCAGTTTATTCTACATCTATTACTTCATGATTTACCTGACGTTTGCAAGTAAAGAAGATAAATAACTAATCAAAATCAATCAATCTGTGTAACGGCATCGACGTGAAAGGGATTTCCATACAAACGCTAAACAACAAAATTAGGTACACTAATATTTAGAAACTAAGTTTTTCGTATTAATAAGCCGTTTAAGATGGTTTATTTCTTATTCATAGCATTTTCTTACTATTATACTAACTATTTCAATGGCTTGTTTTATATTTGTAACTCGTTTTATATCCAAAAAATAAGAAATAAAATAGCGCCGTAATACGACACGATTTTTTTAGATTCGTCCTAATACGGTGGTATAACTCCGTAATAGAAAAAATACTGGGCATGTTTAATTGCTTGTAACTTTCAATTTACTAACTTATTGAACTTGTTTCAAGGTTTTTTGAAATAATTATTAATCTCATAAACTAAAAACCATATTCTGCGGTATGTATTCGTAGTTAGAAATCGAATTAAATACGAAAATTGTTGAGTACAAAATGTAGATTTCTTAGAAAGGGTAAAAATAGGAAGGCGCATTTTAACTTATCATATATCATTTATTTTGTATAACTGTTGACTACTGTTTACACTTATGAGCCAAAAAACTGTTATAGTTTCATTAAACATTTACATTGTTCCATTTATCGAAGTTTTGATAGGTCCGAATTAGGATTATTAAAAACAGGAGTAGTTTTCCTATTGCGGTGGTAATTATTTCCAAGTAAGTCTGTGTTAGGATCTATGATTTCCTATTACGGCCCTATTCATAGAACATAAAATTACAAGTTTTAGGGTACCGTGATTATTGATTCTGAGAATAGAATTGTTATGTGATACGTAAGTTTTTTTGTTTTGTATAAAACCAAATGCGATAAAAACTTTTAAATATACATATTGTTTTTATGTAAAGTTATGCAATCTATGTAATTTTATATTTCTGTTTTTATTTTACTAAGCATAAAAGGAAAAGTTAACCTTATTTTAATAACACAAAACTCTTTTTAGAACGTGTATTTCTATCTATACTTATTACTTATATATAATATTATAAAGAGGTAAAGTTTGTAACGTTGTAGGAGGTAATCTCTGGATCTAATAAACCGATTTTAAAAATTATTTCTGTGTTGAATAGTACATTTATCGGGAAGTGTCATAGGCTATATAGTATCACGCTATGACTAATAGGAGAGGAGCAATAATGAATCATGTTTAAAAAAGTGACGCGTTATTTTCGCCGCCCAACGAAGTGGGTACGGGTCAGCTAGTAAAAAATAATTTCATTAAAAAAGATACAAATCAATGGTCAATGAATACCAAAAATACAACTTACTTTACTAATACATTTGAATTATTTGATAAATATTATTTGTACGGAACTTGGATGAATATAATTTCTGACCCTCCGTATTAGGAATCGTCTACCGCAGTAATAGGCTCTGACGAAAAAAATACCTCCGAATTAGGGAAAATCGACCCGATTATTTAAATCTTTTTTAAAAAATAACTAATATCATTAAAACAAACAAACTCGACAGTAATACAAAATATAAATTCTACTTTTGACGATGACATTTTTTTGCAAAGTTAAAAATATTTACAAATGCTTATTTTTGTTTCTTACTTTAAAATGTTGCGAAATACCTCCGTAATAGGAGCTTTTACCTTAGTGTGAGATCTTTTATTTAATTACGTAGCATTTATTCACGGTTTCGAAACAAAATTAACTATGATTACATGAGTCGATTTTTGTTGCAGCACAAGACAGATTCTATAACAGTTACAACATCATGTAGGTACATATGCGGTCTTTTCACGTAACCCAAATGTTAAATTTTCTGTGATGTATTGCATCAAAACTAAGAGACGATATAATATTAATAATATAGTATTGTTATTCTTTTTCTCATTATTTATTGTGAAATATCAATCCAATAAACGAAAATTAACTATCTGACCACTAACAAAGTCCATCACCTACGAGTAAATATAACGAAAAGTCAGTAGTAGGTATCTGTCTACCAACAAAGTCCATCACTTAAATATACACATTTCATTTTTCGGTTAACAATCACCATACCATATCACAATACACTTTTGTTAACAAAATTCGACTCGTGTAAGTATTTATTCTATGTATTCTGTATCTACAAAGTCAAATCCTTAATATGCACATTCACAGCAAAACAATGTATACAGTTAGGAAAAGTTTTAACCATTTTAATCCATCATTTTAAAAACCTTTTATCAAACTCAGATTTACATGATTCATTGACTTTTGTTATTACATCACCAGTTATAACGAAGGTATCATTTATTTTAGTTACATTTTATATTGTATTTATTTTTGCGGATTTGAGATTTAATAAAATATCATGTTACCCTTAGCTCAACATCAAACGTCACTCTGTAAAGAGTTGACGTCTCGTCAGAGTCCAAAAAGAAGTAAACGAATTCACATCAAACATTTCATTGGAAGAAATAAGTATTATATATTTACTATCTATCTTCTTTAGAAATACAAATTCAGACTATTTTTTTATTTATTTAACCAGTCAGACACTCTGTTGTACAAAGGAAGACTTAATGCCAAAGGCATTTTATAGCAGGGTAGTGTTTTTGGCAATTAACTGAATTTCAACATGTTTCCAATGTATTATTCTAAAATTACTTTGTTCTTTTACTTTCATACATATCTTTAAACATACACCCAATAATGAATTAGTACAATAAGTATATAGAATGATAAAACGTCAACTGGGCTTCGCAAGCAAGATTATTTTCGTTTCTTTATTTATCTCCACTTATTCCTAACTGTACACATTATTATTCTACATTTGTATTTATTTATGAAAATGGTGAATTGTTACACTAATTATTCTTACACAATATTTGTTCTGTTAATTCTCAGAAAAAGATTACCTGATCACTTGATTCTAATTTGTTGAACACAAAACTCTATCAAATAACTTCATTAGTATTTACATAATTTATTTGGCACGCATGCGTGGAGCTTACTTAGGGTTGGTTTACATTGAAGAGAAAAGCAGACATATAAGTAGCAATTAGTTGCAATGTTCTAATTCGCGGTTCCAATTCGCGGTTCGAAACGGACAAAGTGACGTGCATTTCAATGTCACTGGATTGTTTGGTTAAAAGACAACATCGTGTAGGGTAATTCTTGTAAGTATATTAGTTTAAAATCTCAACTCAATGTTAGTTAGTCAACTTCAAATGTCACTTTTGTCAAATTTGACACTTTATTAACCAATGAGACAGCTTATTATAATCTGTAGAGTTACCACTTGGAGTTAACCGAAATGTAATAAATACATTTACGAGAATTGGCCTTTTGGTTTCTTTAACAGCACATGCTTCAAAAGAGTCATAGCTGTAAATATTCTGAAGCGAGTTACTTACTGTAGATAATAAGCTTATAGTACTACCTAATGCAGTTTTAGACTTAACTAGTGTCAGGGCTTATGGACAATAAATACAGTGTTTCTTTTATTCTGAATATTATAAACTAGTTCTGAACCTACACACGCAGCAGAAAAATTGCAGTCTTAAGCGCCGATTACACTAGACTACATGTAGTCTCCTACATGATGTAGTTGACTACATGTAGTCTAGTGTAATCGGCGCTTTATTAGATTTACTAAAGACAGTCCTTTTAAAAGTCTTTGCTTATTATTAACCTCTTTGGCATTAGCCGCTTTTCCTTCTTCAATGAAAACCAACCCTTACTTATCACAAATTTACACGAAATGTACTCTCATTTACGAGAAAATAGGCATAAGACTAATATGAATTATATCTTAATGAAAGGCGGGGACTATAATTAAATAATTTACATACTTAATACGATATTTAATATCCGTTTATAAATCTGAAATAGCTATTATATATGTGCGAATTGTGAAATGGTTTATACCTTTAGGTACTACATCATCAAAAGGATGAGCTATGTGATATCGTTTATTCCATACTTTGCTATCTTATGCAAACGGCACGTCGTCATTACAAAGAAAAATCGAGACGGACTAAATGGATGACTCTTAAACTATAATTATTTTATAATCGCTTCGTAAATCATAAAAGGCTTTCTGTGTGAGTCTGTGTGAAATTACAAAACGTACGTATTTGTTCCCAATAGGTCGACGCTAATATCCTTTAAATTCTCTAAATATAGTACATAAATTACTCTCTTAATATTATTGTACTTAATTGGGAAAATTTAGAACCCACTTGACTATCTCTCTAGCGTCTAGACTACAAAATAAATGAATAATGCAGCGACAAGCAAGCCTTTATACAAAGAGCTGGCTGCGTTCTCGTTAGCAGGCAGGAACGAGCTAGGTGCGGCGGGGGCCGACACAGCATACTTGTGAGTTCTAGAATCTTCGTACGCTCCACTTCCTTCACCTTCATCTTCATCATCATCTGATGGAACAGTAGGTTCTTGCTTCAAAGCCTCCGCCCGAGGTCTCTCGGAATCTCTTAATATTGAATTAATGTCCATTGTTGCTGAAACTGGCACTAACGTTAAAGGTTGTGATGAACTGTTTGAAATACTTGTAACTTTCTCTGTCACTTCATTTGTTATAGCTTTATATGTATTATCTTCTTCTGTATTATTCGTATACTTTGATACTAATTCACAAACGTTCGTTTGTTTTATATTTGTGTTATTGGATATTAGATTCAATATTTCGTTTCGCCATTCGGTAGTAAATGGAGCATTGCAGAATTCGGTGTGACAGACGCACGTAATTGTCTGTGATGAGTTTGATGAATTACTTATTGAACAAGGAGTCTTCATAGGAGCCACACATATCAGTGATGAGTGAAAATCTAGAAAGGAACAAACAATTTTATATTCAATATCATGATTCTGGAAGTGTGTACTCTAAAGAAATAAGGTAATTTCCGCACAATTTCATTCACCTCGCTTATTCAACTCACTGACAATAACATTATCATTCCTTGCAAGAAGCAATTTTTCGACAGAGTAATAACATACAGGGGTGTAATGAAATTATGCCTCCAGAGGATCTCAAGGTTTTGTTTTCATTAAGCTTTCAATTCGATATTGTTAGCTTAGTTTACAGTACCTACTTTATTTACGGTCAAAGGATTAATTCACCTTTAGTTTGCATATTTAAATACTACTTAATTATGTAGTGTGTTGATCTTGGATATTACCTAAAAATTATCATGACGACATATCCGTTGGATTTTTATAATATCATTATTTCCATTCCTTGTAAAATGTGGGTCAGGCTTTGTCCAATGACGGAGGCAAACTAGTTCTTTCAGTGATTGGGCCGCACAGGATGTTAAAGTACAATTCAATTTTTTTTGAGAGAGGGGTGCTTATTGAAGAACCCCCGTCATGTTTATTACAAAAAAAAGGAAAATACGCTATTAGTTTAAACCAACTCAAGTTTTTCACAATCATTAGAACAAGCTTTAATGATTAATGGTAATAATACGGAAACAGCTCATTGACAAAGTCCAAGGAGTTACTATCAGTAATTAGAGAAATACCTACACAGAGTAAAAACAATGTTTTCTTAAGTAATGTATGTAAACTAACCGGGTGCTGAAGCAGTAGTGGCACACAGTGGCCGGTTGTCCGGACACGTGACTGACGTCCAAACGCTTGTCTCCTCGCAGGAAGACGTGCCATTAGCACGACAGCTGTAGCAGCGTCTCGGGTGTATATCTGGAAATAAAGGTATAGGCTTGAACTTAACCCTTTCAGAGTGCCGCCAGCAGAAACAATAGTTAAATAATGCACGTGTGCCATATATGGTACACTGCACTGGGAACGTGTTAAGATTACCTAATATTTCTTAACCTAATTTTAGAATTTAATTAATGTTTATTCATAAATAGTTTTCTGTAATAGCTGCCTGTGTAATTAATGTTGTGCCTATAATTATTATACGCTTATATTATAGTGTTTAAATAAATAAATTCCTATAGTGAAGCTCTGATAAAACAGGGATAAGAAAATAATAACATCGTCTAGTAAATATAAGTAACTATTTGATTTTGTAACATTTTCAAGCAGCATAAAATTAACTTTATTACCATGCTTTTCCTGATTTCAGCCTTATATTCCTATAGATCTCCAGAATATTATAGAAATCTCCATATATGTATATACTTGGTCAAAAACATGTACTTAAATTGGGCTTATAATCAAGAATCTCTCAAGACCAGTTCCCGAAATTTGTCTAGTTTTGCTCTGTTGACAACACATGGACATAACTTCAGTAATTTCCGTACTTTTCTTACGGAAATTACAAAAAAAACTTGCTAGCTTCAGCAAAATAAAGAAATTGGGGCAAACTGTACATGCCAGTGTACAAGACAGAATTCTTAGAACGAAATCTTTGGATATAACATTCCTTGCAGCTATTCCGTGAAAATAGATAACGTAGTATTTTAGTACAATATATTTATAGGTAGGTTTGTATATTTTTCACGTGTTGGGCGAGACCTATGTCCAGTAGTGGACTGCGATAGGCAAAATTGATTAATATAATTTTATAATTAAGTAAATAAGTATATTAAACACTTCAAAAATACTCCCACCATACCCCATCTCATCCCATGGGTGTCGTAAAAACCGATTAACGGACTATCCGTGAATATTATCTTTACGAAATAAAAAGAAGGAAAACTTGAAATTAAACCCTATACCAATCCGTCTGGCCAGCGTGGTATTAGTAGACCAAATATCCCTCCGTCACGGGAGTAGGCCCGTCCCTACAGTGGGACATGAATGAGCTGTTATGATGACTTTAAAAAATATCACAGTGCTCGTTTTTTTGGGGGTTGTATGTTGCATTAAAGTAGCAAACGCGCAAGCGACCTATCTGATGGTAAGTGGTAACTGCAGATCCTGGACGTCAGTAACACCAGTGTAAAGAGCAAAGCCTGTATTTTCATTACCTACTATTTATGATGAAGCTATTAAAAATAACAAAAACAAAACCAATGAATAACTTTGTTTTAATTATAGTGACATGATACTTTATCATTGATACTACTAATAACAATAGTCACAATTTAGTTGCATACATCGTCTGTGGTAGCGGTATTTATGAGCATTGTTCGAGCTCACTTTGTACGTAGATTGACTGCTGTAAACATCTCTGTTTTGTTTTACTATTATACTACAGTTTTACTATTCTGTAGAACATGAAAATAAATCAAATCTTTGAATAAACATCTAAGTTAGAATCTAAAATAAAAAACAAAATAAAAATGTAGTGTATTTCTCGAGTTCAAATGTAATTCCAAACGACAAATATCTTACTGCGGAATAAAATGCACATATCGAACAAATTCGATTAGGCTTTGTCAGAAACTTGGATCTCCGCCAGCAGAAAAACTAGCCAGCTGTGAGCACAGGTAGTAAAATATATACAGTAATTACCTACCACGATACAGGCTTGCATCAATTTTCTATCTATACCAATATTATAAAGAGGTAAAGTTTGTGTGTTTGTGACATTGTAGGGGTTAATCTCTGGATCTACAGAACTGATTTTAAAATTATTTCTGTCTTGAATAGTCCATTTATCGGGGAGTGTCTATATAGTATCACGCTATGACTAATAGGACTGGAGCAGTAATGAAATACGTTTAAAAAAAGGACGCGTTGTGGGCCCGGGTCAGCTAGTATAAAATAACTTAAATTATAGATGTATCAATTTAACCTAAATTAATACTACATAATAAGGTTTTATAATAAAGTTTCTAAATTATTTTTTAGAGATTCTGTTTTTATTTTTGTTTTTTTAAAAGAGCACTCCCGCACCTTGCCCTTTTTCGCGGGGACTTTTACATACATTAAATTAATGGGCACATAGGATATCTAGACTCAAGATAAAAACTTGTGGATCACACATTTTATTGTTTTTCTTATTCGGCTTAAGGACTAACCACACACGTCAGGGCCAGGGTCGGAACGTGGCCATGTTGCGACATTTACACTATAAATATGTGTGATCGAGTCCATATAAAATGTATGCAACGATGTTTTTCTTTACCCCTGACGGAACACGGCCGGTGCACATCACGGGCCCGGCCCGGCCCCTGCTCGGCCCCGGCCCTGTCGTGTGTGGTTAGTCCTTTACTGTCGTGATGTGATAGAGTTATGGTGCTTCTATGTTCAGTTCGTAATACAGGGTATATTACAGATATGCAAGTACTTGGTAAGCAACCCAACTGATCTCGTGAAAGTCGTAAACGAAGGTTAAGGAAAATTAGGTAAAAACAAAAGAAAGAGAACAAGATATAATCCCTACGTTTATTCATTTTTTCACAAGGTCGTTTTCCAACACAATATAATTATTATTAGTTTAATCTATAAATTACAAGTTCGCGCCCGCGGCTTCGCCCGCTTTGATAAAGAGTAACTTATGTTTTTTCAGATTTCTGGAAATCCATATACAATTTTGTAACAAATTGTTGCCTAAGAAATTTTTACGACACCGACTGTATAAAATCGGTTTGTGACAGTTTTTATTTTTACTTCCTTTTTCATTACTTTATTGTCGTAAAAGGTAACTTAGGGAATAAAAGTCTTTATTATTAGTAGCGTATTTGTTATTCTGATGCTTAAGCTATATAATTGTAAAGTTTCATCGAAATCCGTTTAGTAGTTTTTGCGTGAAAGAGTAACAAACATCCATCCATACATCCTCACAAACTTTCGCATTTATAATATTAGTAGGATTGTTCTGAGCTTTTATGTTCTTCATGTCTGTAAAGTTCCCCCGACGCAGAACTCTATACCTAGGGCGGAAGTTATGTTTTTAAACTAAAACCAATTAACTGCAGACAAATACTTTAAAAACTACTAAAACATAATTTAAAACATCAATTCACTCAAAAATCACTAAACACTAATACAAAATACATCACTAGTGAACAAACAGACGCTATCTAATAAGTAATTGCTTAGAACCAGTCATATCATAAGTCAGAGCAACAACAAACTTTAGCTCTGACATACACACTGGCATAACAACAAACAAGAAAGGGTGAAGCTGCGGTGTGAACTAACCCTTCCAACTTTGATCACGACTTTATAACTACATGTAATATGTAGATGATATATCTATCGAGTCTCAAAGGACTAGGCTTTGTCTTCTATCAAGTATTTGAAGTATGTTCTTTGTTGCTATAGCAACGGTTTTGCAAACGCTTGGAGTTACGTAATTTTTTTATAGCAACTCTTGGTTTGGTGTCGGGAATTTTGGGTGTGTGTTACCACAAAAAAAAACTGGGAATTGTTGTATTGGTATGAGAGTATGATAGATAATATCTTTACACACATCTATTTGGAGACAAACTATCGGTGGTTGATCTCATAAGCGAGTACCATTGCTGTACCCGTTTTATCCACCTCTGTAGTGCAAAATGATACTGTGTTTTAGTGCAAAGATACAATGTCTAGTAAAATCACAGAATTGTGAGAATTAAAAAATACTGTCTAGAGAACAGAAAAAGGAAATTGTGGTAATAGAGTAAAATTAAAGCGTTTATAGGCCTTACTGCCAATTGAAAAACAATCATAATTCGCAAATAGGATAAATAATGTAAAATGTTGATAACAAGGTCTTGATAAAAGGCAATAAAGTATTTGTATAACACATTCTCAACACTATAAATGTTTTTCAATTAAATAAATTTGGCATTATAAACAAAAAAATTTTTTTTCAAATGGCGGCGCTAGTGAGCCACGTAAAGGCCCTTAATGATTCCGCCGTACCACAACCCAGACTAATGAGTTTGTTTTTTGGTACAAAAAATAATAGAGCACAATTTACATAACTAACATACAATTTATAAAGTTATTGTGTGAATTGTTTAAAATTTGTAGACGAAGTTGCGGGCTTACGAGCCCTGCAATTTCTTTAACCACACGCCATTTCTTAGATACTCTACTTATTGTATTATTGCTTTTAACGTTGCATTTTCCGTGTCAAACACGTGTACACCCAGAGCAACAGAGACGTGATGTTCAAACCCTGTGTTGGCAACAGAGCAATAGCGTTAATACTTCTTGTGAAGTTTAGGTAAGCAACGTAACCGCAATGCGGTGCAATGTAGGTAAGTAGGGAACGCAAATAAAACTGGTTATTACTTTAGCTTCATTAGTTGTTCCAAACTAAGTATGACTGTAATGTTGGTTGGAACAAGTAATATTGCGAAGGAAAAAAATATAAGTAACCTGCTATTATTAAAAAATCGTTATGATTTCAGTTGGTTTTTTTAATTTGTAATTAATGTAAAAATTATTGGTTATTTTAAAAAACCTGTACATTAAAGTGGATTTCATATAATTTTCAGTAAATTCGTTTAGTATAATGGTTTTTACCACTTAACATAGATAATTCCTATGTGAAAATCATTAATGTAAAGAAAATGAGTACCTATAGAAAGCTATTATATTAGTATAATACTAACATACTAGTTTTAAAAGTCACAAAAGTTATTCAATGCTCTTTTAAAAGTTATTTCACCATAACACAAATACGACCTTAATAATTTAAACCTCAAAAAATGTATCATGATATACAATCTTCCATCTACACTGGTTTATATAATAATCCCAAAACGCATATCTGTTCGTTGATAGCCTCTTTTATAGCTAACGTTATTATTTCATAAAATCATTTGTACTATGTTGTGTTGACAGTAAAAATGTTACGACTGTACGAAGCCATGTTGTTCGTGTACTTACACATTTATTACTGTCTTCTTATGAAATAACTTATAACAATATCATGGCTTGCAACTAGGGCATTGTGTTTTCTATATAGACTACCTTTTTGGTTTAGTGGTAATAACTGAAGATTTAATTAATAATTAGGTTTTTTAGCATGCCGTGGTTTCTTTGTGTGTTAACCCGTTTACGTCTTCCGTGTATCATTATTATGTATCATGATATATTCGCATTGTTTAGGTATAGTATCAACTGGTGAAACATTTGTGACTGCGACCGTGTCTGAAATTTAAAACCCTAAAATATATATATCGTTTTTACGAGGTATTTCTTACAAGTGGTATTCTCTACTGAAGCTTTCGACATTCTATTTGTCTCGAGGAATTTAACTAGAGTATCATACTCCAATCCTATAAAAAGTAGGCATAAAGCCCTTAGTCGTAATTTAATCAATTCAGTAACAAATAATGATTTCTCTTTAGTGAAAAGTGGTATTTTAGTGTGCTTTGTTACCATAAACTCCTTATTGTATATTGTATTTCCTCTCCGTGTGGTGACGAAGTAAGAATACAAATATGTCACCACCCCATCTCATCCCAAGGGTGTCGTAAAAACCGATTAAGGGACTGTCCCCATTGATTTATAAAAAACCCTAGATGCACATTTTCAAACAAAACTAACAGCCAAAAGTGTCACCAAATTAAACATACGCAATAAATACGTATAGTAATATCGTAAACATATTTCTTTTTTCAAATTCAATCTTACACGCATGACATAAAGTTGTATTTAAAAAGTAATGCACATAAAGCAATAAAATTTAATGATTGACGTTTGCCGGTAGAACAACGCGATACTAATTTGAAAAGAGTGCACAATGCGCCCATTTGTTGCGGACGTTTTTGGGAAGTGGAGTGTGTATCTTTGGTTTTTTGTAAATCAATGACTGTCCCTGAATATTATCTTCACGAAATAAAAAGAAGAAAAACTTGAAATTAAACCCTATACCAATCTGTCTGGCCAGCCTGGTACTAGTAAGCCAAGTATCCCTCCGTCACGGGAGGAGGTCCGTCCCTGCAGTGGGACATTAATGGGCTGTTATGATAAATTCCTGACAGTCGATTCAAAATTCAAAAGGTGAATTATTCCACTTTGCCCCACCAAGTGGTGGGGAAAAGTGGAATAACTATAACTTCGCAGTGGAATCTGCCCCACTATATAAATACCCAGTGTTTCCACTACTTTAAAATTCAGTGGATTCTGCCCCACCAGGGTCGGCACTCTAGAGTTTGTGTAGATAGTTCTCATATTTTAATATTAGTTTGTAAAAGTATTCAATTAAGTAATATGTTCTTAGGTATGGCTGGTAGTATTAGATATGGTTATGTTCATAGGTAGGGTTTTGAAAAGGAATGAAAAGGGAAAAGTGATTCGGTATTTATTTGCATCATTTCATCACAACAGCCAATTAAAGACCCACTGCAGGGACGATCCTTCTCCCATGAAGGAGGGATACTTGGCCTACCAATACCACGCTGACCAGGCAGTAAGTGGTATTATTTCAAGTTTTCCTTCTCTTTATTTAGTAAAGGTAATATTTACGTATAGTCCCTTAGGTCGGTTTTTAGTCGTAAAAACCGACCTAAGGGACCTATGGGTGTCGACCCATGGGATGAAATGGGATAGTAACATATTGTATTTCTACTCCGTCACCACACGGATGATCACATCGGATGATTGCATCATTTAATACTCATTAACTCATCACTTTGTATGCACATAGTGAAGCACACAATATTAATTCATAAGAGGTCTTTGAACTGATGCTTACTGAACTATTCACGAAGCATACATGCGCTTGTCTCAATTCATTACATGTAGCTGATTTAACAAAACATAACATTGTAATATTTGTACACGACACCTTAATTTATGTCGAAAATATAGACCAATTTATTTCATTTATTTATTAAACATTCTTTTATCATTAAATACAATCTGAGTCCAATGTTCAACCCATAATGTTACGGTACGACCGGCAACCCGGTTTTTTAAATTTAGTACTTGATTATTTGTAGTTTTCCTCTAATTCGACATATATTAGTCAAATAGTAATGTAATTTTTACTCTATTAGATAGATGATCAAATTATTTATTGTGTTATAATTTTAGATGATCAATTATTTTCTGTTTAAAATATCATCATAGCAGCCCATTAATGCCCCTATGCAGGGACGGGCCTCCTTCCGTGACGGAGGGATACTTGGCCTACTAATACCACGCTGGCCAGATGGATTGGTATAGGGTTAATTTCAAGTTTTCCTTCTTTTTATTTTGTAAAGATAATATTCACGGATAGTCCCTTTGCCAGTTTTTACGACACCCATGGGATGAGATGGGGTGGTGACATATTGCTTAAATATATCACGGAACAAAAATAAAAACGAATATTTTCGCAAAAACCCATCGACAACATAACAAATCCCCTTAAAATTTAAACAGACCTAAATCAGTTCCAACTATTTTTATTGCGCATCTTTCTCACTTCTCACCGACACATCGGGATTGGACATTTTGTATTTACAGCTCAGCCCTTATTGAAACAGGATATAAAACATCCCCCTGTATATAGACCGACGCTATTCAATAACCCATTTGATTCCCGGAAATTGGAAGATGGAAAATCACATTAAAATATGTACAGTTATTTCTGAGAGCTTTTCAACAAAATTATATCGAATATTTTTTTGTTTACAATACTTTATTATTTTGTAGATAAAAATGCATGTAAGTAACAAAATATTTTGAGAGTAAAATAAAGATTTGTTGTTTTTACTGGCTGAATTACATTAAGCAGTAAAAAATTTAAAGGATATCACAGAGCGATTAACCTCCAGTTTCCGAATGACTGATCAAGTAAAAAATAAACTAATCAAGTGTCAAAATTCTTGACAGCTATCATATTTTCAATAATGGTGCTCCCACATTGCCGTTAGAATGTATGTAAACATTTTCTAATTAAAAACATTTACTAAGAAATGTTGTCAATTGTTACATATTGTTACGAACTGTAACATGTTATAAGTGATTACACTAATAGAATATCTTTTCAATTTTCGATTAAAAAAGAAGAAAAAGCGCTTTTATTGGATGTGCCAAATGCTAAAAGTTGGAGGAAAATATAGTGCCATAGACTATATTGTTTTTAACTACCGCACTTAAGATTTTATAACATAAAACATTTTTTGTCATTTGTGATTTAATGTTTGCTAACAAATGTTATTAAAGTTACTAAACATTTTTTAACGGCAATGTGGGAGCACCTTTAGATTTGATTAGACAGAATTGGTCAAATTAACGTACGAGTTACTTGAACAATGATTTGACAAACGCTTCAGAACCCGGGGGTAAGTCTCTCAAGCACCTCTACTATACCCTCGGAATGTGACAGGACGGTAAGATAATGTATTTTTAATCCTTCGCCATACTAACATTTTGTGTAAAGGAAACGTATTTTATATTTTTATAGAATCTGAAAGCAAATAAAAGCAATTAATTTTTATTATTTACAACTCCCATATCATATAAACCGTTACCGAGTAGTAACAGCGTTAAATATCTTGGCCTCCACCTGGATAGAAGACTTACCTGGGCTAACCATATAAAAGCTAAGAAAACAGAAGCAACCTTGAAATTCAAAGAACTATCTTGGCTCCTAGGGCGGCAATCCAGATTGACACTCCGTAACAAATTGCTTGTTTACAAGGCCATCATACAACCGATCTGGACATATGGAATAGAACTCTGGGGCTGTGCTTGCAACTCCAACATTGAAATCCTCCAGAGATTTCAAAACGTTGCACTGAGAACAATTGCAAGTGCACACTGGTTTGTCAGAAACAAGGAAATACATGAATATCTGGAGATTCCGACCGTACAGGAGGTAGTCCGCAGGAACAGCATGAGATACAGGGAAAGGTTGAATAAACACACAAATGAACTGGCTAAGGATCTGCTGACTCCACGAGATGATGTTACTCGCCTGAAAAGGTGGCAAATACTGGAACTAGACAAGAGACACTAAGCTTATACAAAACTAGCTTCCACCATTATTTACGGTGCCATTCGATGGAATGGCGCTCTATCAAGTTTAACACATAAAATATCTGATTATGGCTGATAGCCGATTGCAGATCAAGTAGGGGAGCGAGGGGCTTGTTGTAACAGGCTCTTTTCACTAGGATCTTAAACGCAATTGACCTACTTCTTTGACTAGATTTAACCTATAAACCACGCCGTATCATGTTACCATAGATAGTGTCCTGCCCGGCTGGCGCAATGGGTGGAAGTGTGCATGCGCTTCATTTTTGCCAGGTGACATAAAATTGTACTGTCGTACAATTTCGGTTTGCGTTATTATTACCGACTAATTTCAAATTTTCTGTGTCTTATTTGCATTCAAATTGATTAATCTCTGATAATGTGTAACAGTTTTTATGATTGCTAAATACTTTAAATAGTTATCTTGATAAATGTTAAAAATCATATCATGGGGTTAGTTGTAACAAAATTCGGGGGCTTGTTGTAACATGTTAAATGTATGAGGAAAAGATGAAATAAAAAAAAAGATGTCAAAATTAAAGAAAAAGTCAAAGGAAAGGGGTAGGGAAGGGTAAGTTAACAAAAAATAAAGATTTCAAAGTGCCATGATGATTAAAAGTAGTGATTAACTAAATAAGACTGCTAATTATTTAAGTTTTAAGTGTTGATTACTAAAAAAGTGTATTTACGTTGATTTTTGATAAGAATTATACAATACTTACTTTAGAGAGATGTAAATTTTGTTAAAAACAAGCAAATAATAAATGATTAGAGGTATTATTGTCGGTTTTTTTTGGCGTTACTACTTGCCCCTGTAGATGTTACAACTTGCCCCAAGCACGAGGTAAGTTGTAACACCGCACTTCTTCCAGAAAATAATTTATTGTAAAATAATGAAGAATAGTTATGGTATTATTTTTACTTGATTTAGTTCAGGAAGAGTTACAGCATCCATCCATATTTATTTAGTAGACATTTAATCAATAGATCTCAAGATATATTAGTTTTAATGAAAACTGTTACAACAAGCCCCTCGCTCCCCTAGAACAAAAAAAAACTCCCAGTCCAATTCGCATTCTACTTCTATTTCATAAAAACAATTTTGTACAGTATTTCAATAATATCCAGGAAATTGTCAATTACATGAAAAGCCATGTTCATTGAATCAGAATAACAAAATACAAAAATTCCTCAAAGAAAAATTCGTTCGATTAACCATCAAATATTTCAAAGGAAGTTCCGTCTATTCGTAATGAAAAAAGCGGAAACTTTTTAATCGTATAAAAGACTCTTTTTAATTATTAATCAGAGTACAACCTCATTTTTACGAAAACAATATAAAAATTCTACTAATTAAAATAAACAGGCTTGTTTCCTTGTAAACTCATTTTATTATTATTCCACACATTTTCATCAAAGTTTTACTTTTGTTTGAACAAGGTTTTATACATTGTAGGTGTTTTTTTTCAGTGATGGTAAATATGGGTCACTTCCACACACCTAGCAAAAACCTTTGTTGCGAGGACTTTGAGTCAAAAGACTGGAGGAAAATTACAGTACGGTAAGGAGTGTATGAGAGGTTTAGAGGTTAAAGTGTGTAACGTTTAAACTATGGTTTATAAGAGAGAACAGAGGGCGCTGCCGTCACGTTAACAGTTTGCTCCGTGATTATTTTTGTTTTAATTAGAGCAAATCGATTGATTATAAGTAAATTCTGCTTTAAAACCACTATTGAATCCTAGTGATACAGTGATATTGTTATCCATAAAATCGCAATAAGACGGTTTATGCATTTAATGCGAGTCTAGCCCGTGTGTGGGACCCCTTACGTCTGGTAAGGGCTCCAATTTCATAGGCTAATGTATTTTATACCTAATATGTAAAGTAAAACGAAAACACTAATCAAGTTTTAGTAGAATTCCTTAATTACAACTATGTTTTACAACAAATGTAACTATACCGTATTCATCCTTACTTGATTTATTTAGTAAACAAACACCACATTTTGCAAATTCACTAGTTTTTACATCAATTGCACACTTTGATATGGATGAAAATTTCTGGAAAGTAGCATTATATGTTTATGCAATAGAAAACACGTAAATTACTTTGATTTCACCACTATCTTTCTTATATTTTAAATAAATGTATTTTTTTCCAACGGCAAATTTCACAGATAAAAATTAATTTCATTATTTGACATTTGTACATTCTAGCAATTTCATAGATTCGTAGGGATGTGTAACAAAAGTGAATGAACGATTGGCATACGAATAAAAGGAGGTTGTTTAAATAAATCCTACTAATATTATAAATGCGAAATTTTTGTTACTTGTTGTTTGTTGTTACTCTTTCAGGCAAAAACTACTGAATGAATTATCCACTGCGAATTAAATCTCATTGAACTAATATGGGCACAATTAAAATCGCATGTGGGAAAAAATAATACAACATTTAAAATGGCTGAAATAAAAGAATTACTTATAGAAGGATTAAGTAAAATTGTCCGTACGGTGTCCAGCATGTCAATTCTCGTACCTTATAATCGTTAAAAATTCAGTTAAGTTAATTTTTGGTTGTCAAATTGTCTTGTTTTTGCTATTGCAATTGTAATCTTTTGCGGTCGTGTTAAAGTTTTATTTAGAATGTGACAATTTGACAACTAAAAGTTAACTTAACCGAATTTTGGTACGAGAATTGACATGCTGGTCAAAATTCATTGAACATGGTCATAAAAGATGAAGATAAAATGTTAAGACTAGATGGCATATTAGATACGGTCTCAGACGCACCGACCCAGAATTTTGTAATACATGTTCCGATTCCTGCACAGATGTGGCTTTATCATGATTTTTGTTTATATTCTTTATTTTTGTTTTATTTTTTTAATTGTCTATATTCTTACTGTACCCTTAAACTAAGAATAAATGTATTTACTTTCTCTTTTACAGATGCTTATACCTAAAATCATTTGTAAAACTAATAAATAAAAAAATTGTTTAATACTTTTAGTATTATTTACGACTTCACATTCCTATTGCGTAATTAGAATATTATGTAATTATATACCTACACTGTATAATGTATGTAGCTAAAAAAATTGCCATAAACCGTTCAGTACTAAAATAACTTTAAGTGAAGATTTCATTCATTCACATCAGTTACACATCTCTAGCTATCAGTACTCATTAGTCTGCGGTTGACACGACGCCATATATGTTTACCATTTAGAGCAAGTCTGTTTAAATAGACAGTACTAATATTTCGTAATTATAATACACTTAATAGTCCAGTCAGAGAAAGCTCGTCTCTTAAACTAATACATAGTTTGTGTTGATGGAACTCGTTAGTATGTATGGACTGAGCTCCAGAAGCGAGGCTTGTGGGAACTGGGATTATTGCAGCCGCCCATTCTACAGTAGGTAAAGGTATCAGGGTGTACTACGAATTTAACTCTATTCTAAAAAGTAGTTTTAATTAAAGATAAAGAATTATTTTTTTGGTTTATACTATTATTCTCTATTGATTCCAATAATATGTCTGTTTGTACCTTTTTTTACACTTAGGTGGTTAAGCCAATTTCATCCAAAGACTGGTTTTATAGGGGTGGTGATGAGCAAAGAATCCAAAGTATGTAATTTACTGTAGTAGTGAACAGACTAAAGCCCGATTTACAAATCGACAAGCACAGTAGCGAGTTAAGTAGTAAGTTGTTGATTAAGTTGATTTGAATAGCTCTCCTTCCTATTTTTTGGCGAGTTAAGTACGAAGCAGCCCCCGGCTAAATCGGTCTTTAGATTTGGAGCTGAACTTTAGACCAGAGCTTTACAAAAGGACAAAATCGATTTGGCTGACAACAATTTTAAATTTTATGTTTGGTCTGGTTCTTTCTGTTTCAAATCTACATTGCTAAAACAATTTCGAAGAAATGTTGGATTAGAGAGAGACGAAGAGATATCTGGTTTTGTGTCAGATTTGACAAGATTTTCAGACTTTTTTAATAGTAGTATTTTTATTTACGTTGGTTTTAAGTTGGTACATCTGTTTCAGCTTTCGGACTTTAGGACACATGCCCGTCAAATCTCCGGCAAAATATAATTCCGCACGCAAAAAATTATGATCTCTAAAATTCCGTACAAAGTAATGTAACAACTCACCTGCATCTTGCATAGCACCGGTCCTCACATCCATAACAAGTAGACTCACGATACTCATGAAGCACATTGAAGAATACATTGTACAAAGTTATTATGTCACCTCCTTTTAGTCTCTTCACAGTTCAATGTACAGTCGCACGGTTATTTACACTCTTATTATACTTGATATAAGGTTAAAAATAGATTAACTTATTATTTCCATAGCAATTAATTCTTTAAGCAAATCTAATTTTATAGGTCAAATATCTGTTAAAAGCAATATCATTAAAATAACAAATCAATTTAGTTTTTCGGTTTATTTCGATTAGCAAACCTAGTTTCATGTGTCAAATATTTGTCATTTTAGATGTTTTTTTGTAAAATAAGTCAAAACGTGATCTACCACAATTCAGTTTAAATATTTTTCCTCGTCCAGCGAAAGAAATAGAAATACATACGTACTCTAAAAGAACATATTAGACGACCTCTGTGGCGCAGTGGGTATATTACATGACTGCTACGCAAAAGTCTTAGGTTCGATTCCCGCTCAATGCAAATCTTTGTGTGCATGAACGTGATTGTTTACATTGGTCTGAGTGTTTTCTATGTATAATATGCATGTATTTACAAAAAAAAAGTATTTAAGTATGTTTATCCGTTGTGTAGTACCCATAGTAGTTGTGTGAATGTGTGAGGATTACTTATTTTATTATTTACAATACTCCTTTTGACACAATCGCGTAACAAGACTTATAAGTACAAATCCTTTTATTCTTTTATATTCGGTTAAAATAAGTATCAATGGTTTACATTTTATAGGACAATATTTTTAAGCCAACAATGTGTCCGTTAATTGAATGTTTGTAAGAAGTTGCGACACAAAAGGAATGGGCGCCATTGTGCCTATTGCAAAAGGAGTTTTTATTAGAGGCTATCAGAGGTACCTCTATTGTACTACCAACTATCGACTACAATGGAGGAATTAGAGTATTAAATAATTTGTTATTGCTGCTGGTAACGGTCCTTTGTACTTTTTTAAAGTAATGCTTTTTTAGGTAAGAATTATTTTATATGGAAGAAATGCTTATTACGATCATAATAAAACATTAATTAAAATAAACCTACAAACGAAAATACTATCTTTGTTATAATAAATTAGGAAAATAATTACGGCTAAGTAGGTATATGCAAATGAAAGACACATTTACACAATGTCCGTGTTGTGACGGAGTAACTATACAATATGTCACCACCCCGTAGCATCCCATGGGTGTCGTAAAAACCGACTAAGGGACTAACCGTAAATATTATCTTTACGAAGTAAAAAGAAGATAAACTTGAAATTAAACCCTATATCAATCCGTCTGGCCAGCGTGGTATTAGTAGACTACGTACCCCTACGTCACAGGAGGAAGCCCGTTCCAGCAGTGGGACATTAATGGGCTTTTATGATGATGATTTACACAATGTCATCTATTCCTAAACTAAGTCCTAAGCTAAGAGTAACTTACTAAGAGTTTGGAACCTGGACAAAGGACAAACATGTATAAACACCTTTCATAAGTAAATAATGGGGTCCTGCCGTTTGGCAAAATATGTTTCGTTAAATTTCACTTCCCAAAAAATTAATCGCAAAGTTTCATTTCCCAAAAAAATGCTTAGCAAATTTACATTTCCCATTTTATTCACTTCTTCATTTTTGGGACACCCATGGGATGATCATCACCCCATCTCATCCCATGGGTGTATTGTATTCTTACTCCGTCACCACACGGTTAATAGAGAATATAATTGCCATACACATTTTCATTCCATATATCATCATTACCATATACGAGTACATTTGATTACTTAATATTTGGTAAAATGAAACATTGTTGGGTAATTCTTTGCTAAACAATAAATTGCTAAAAATAGTTTTGCTTACTATAAAATTGCGAAAAGATGGTTTTGGCAAATGAAAATTTGAGAAACATACTTTGGCAAGTGTCACTTTGGATAACGGTTTTGCCAAACGTCAGTAATCCATTCTTTATTTTGAATTAATAAATTGGTTTAAGTAATCATCATCATCATCATATCAGCCAATCGACGTCCACTGCTGGACATAGTATTGCCACCTTGCGCGGTCCTGTGCCTCCCTCATCCATCGGCTACCCGCCGTCCTAACTATGTCGTCAGTCCACCGTGCGAGGGGACTGACTAATGATTGAATTAAATAAGTAACTAACAATGAAATAACACTAGTGTTGTGTTGTTTTTTAATTAAATGTTATATCCTAACCTAAATTAACTATAACATATTGAAATATTCTGAAAATACTCGTATTATGATTGTATATAAAAATATAAATCGCCAAACGGAATTTTTAATAAATGAATACTTTAATAGTTTTGCATACATTATTTTATGATAACTGTTACAGAGTAACTAATGCATACAAAAAACAAATTCGTAAAGTTTACAATTTTAATACTTTTTGACAATTAAATAACATGAAATTATACATAATATAACTTTACAAGACAACTCAACTCAATTAGTTTAAAAGAAAATTAATAAATTTGTATACCTAATTATTATTTAAAAAAAAAATTATTAATTTATAAATTCTTTGTTTCTGAATATAATTCTTAATCCTTTCAACTATTTTAACACAATTCTTGTAAAATAAAATAAAACAGAGACAATTTTAATTTAAAAAATATATTAATATCTTAAATACCCTACCTTTTAATAAAATTCTAAACTATATACGTTACCACACATAAATACAAAACACACCTAAAATAACAAAGAATTTTACAAAAGGACGAACTTTTCCACTTAAGTCCAAGTCACTTATAAATAAATACGCGAGAGAACGCACGTGTTTGCGAAATTGCGATATCGTAGCAAATTCCGTAGCACTACGTAGCGGCTCTACGACTCGTAGGCAACTGGCGTATCCCGTAGCTCGGTAGAATCGCGCATCCCCGGAGGCTAGTGCACTATATAAATGCGTAAATTATTCCTTCGAAGGTTTACAATATTCTGGATCGGTTCTTTGTCATACGATGTATTTTGTATGAGTTGAAATGTCTTTGTTATGGTTTTGTGTATGTTAAGTGGAAGAAACTGAGTAAGGTTAAGGACTTTTTAGAGGAAGTGTGGAGTTCTTATGCTGCCTTATTTATTACAGTTGATTGAAAACACCCTTCTATAAGTGTAATAATGAAGGCCGATTAAAGAAATAATTGAACTTTTACCAATGAATGTGAAATTAAAATACTAAATATAACTAAGCTAGAAGATAATAAAATAAAATTAATACAAATTAATATTAATAAACCAATTAAGGAATTCTTGGCATTTCTTGTCAACACAGAAAAATGATTGTCACTGTACAACTGTCTCGTTAAAATGATATTAGTTGTGAGTGTCCATGTTTTCCCCCGTGACTGACGGAAGGTAGCCGCAGGGGGGCAATAATATTAGGTGTTAGTAGACATTTTTGTTAATTAATTAAAATTTAACCACTCTGTCTCCTACTATGTGTCATTAAAACTATTTTTTACTACTAGTGTTGATGTGACAAGCAAAATATAATGTAAAGCAAAATAAAATATATGTAATTAATCCGCCTTTCCAGTATTAATATAGCTAGTTTTCCTTCTGTTTTGACTAAAAACCCCATCAACAGTAGGATTTCTAAGCGTTAAAAACCATAAACATCGGTTATAAACCGTAGACTACCGGCAAAACGCAGAAAGCCATACATCACTAGTAAGGCAAGCTGTAGAAATATTCAAGTCTTAGAACGTGCCTCGAATGAGTTATCGCTAACTTAGCACGATGCTACTATGTTTTACAAAGAGGTTGTATTCCCACTTGACGTTAAAAACTATTTACATTAAATTGGGTTTTTCTTTTTTAACATGATGTTGTGACGCGGCAAATAAGTTGCTTGACAGATAGGAATGATTTACGTTTGTCCATGCTAGATGAAAAATATATAACTAAATAAATAATCTTCACACATTCACACAACACCATCTAGTCCCAAACTAAGAAGAGCTTGTACTATGGGTACTAGACAACGGATAAACATACCTAAATACTTTTTTTTGTAAATACATACAAAAAAAGAAAAAAAAGAACTCAACATACAATTAAAAAAAAAACTTAATTATTTACAAATACAGATTAGAATAAATTAAAGGTTAGATTAGTTATTAAAGATTAGAGTAACTTCAGCACTACGCTTGTTACCTTGGGATTCAAGTTGGGATCAATAGCACTGTAATTAAAAAGTTTCTATACCCTGCCACCTAAATACACTACTACTTTGAGGAAGAGAGAGCACAACGATAGTAACTACTAAAATAGGTTCTTGCTGAGAGATCTACCTCCAATAAACAAACCTCATTAAATATTTTTCTATTTCAATTAACGGACACATTGTTTTATTATTTCAATTAACGGACACATTGTTGGCTTAAAAATATTATCCTATAAAATGTAAACCATTGATACTTATTTTAACCGAATATAAAAGAATAAAAGGATTTGTACTTATAAGTCTTGTTACGCGATTGTGTCAAAAGGAGTATTGTAAATAATAAATAATAAAATAAGTATTCCTCACACTTTCACACAACGCCATCTAGTCCCAAACTAAGCAGAGCTTGTACTATGGGTACTTGACAACGGATAAACATACATAAATACTTTTTTTTTTGTAAATACATACATATTAAACACATAGAAAACACCCAGACCATGCAAACAATCATATTCATGCACACAAAGATTTCCATTGAGCCGGAATCGAACCCAAGACCTCTGCGTAGCAGTCATGTTAAATAACCACTACGCCAGAGAGGTCGTCATTTATTCTATGTCTGGTGAATAGATCGTCTCGCATTAAAACTACTAACAATTTATCTCATCAGCTCACACTCTTAATTAAATTACTTACATTAATAAATAACTATCTTTAAATCCACAAGTTTATCGACAAAACTTGTTAAATAGATAGGTATGTATAGAATACCACACTAACCGATTCTGATTTTTTGCAATTAGTATAGCACCGTTGTTATACATACAGTACTTAAGAAGGCTCATTCTGTCAAAACCAACTCAGCTGTCGGCGAAGCCTAAAACATTGTTGTTTCACCAAACACCGCGTGAGAAAGAGAACAACTCATAGAAAAGCAGTAAGAAACATGCACACGCACACGCGCTCGATTGCATTTATTACAAATCAAAATGTCGTTCAAAATATAAATATTGTTCTTCTTGATTGTTAGGGTTGACACTAATACTAGCTGTAGGTAGTTACTCAAAAAGTAATAAATCAGGAGTAAATAAAGATAACTAAAATGGCTTTAAAAAAAATATTTTATTGTAAGTTTTGTTGCGGAAGACACACCAAGCGAGACATCAATTTATCTTGTAAGTGGTGTAGGTATGACACCGTAAAACATTATAATTTTATTTTTTTAAATTTAAACTGTTTATTCTTGAGGCAGTTTTTTAGACCGTGCATCGTTAATAGGGGTTCCATACAGTACACAATAATATCTTACTTCACATACAGTACATAAAGTTAATTTTAGCTGGATTTATAAAAAAAGAAGAAAAATCATATAATTTTCTAATTAAAAAACCGACTTCAACAGGAGTCGGTTAAAAACCATGCTGATTACAATTTCTAAGATTAGTATTAAATAAATTTCTGCAGTTGTCTTCATCATAAGATCATGTTTGTGTAAAGTTTTCATTAATACGAATAAAATAAGCCAAAACACTAGGTAGCTGCTATATACCGTTGAAAAGTTTCCTCGGCTCTCAGTCGTCTTCATCATCAGATCATGTTTGTGTAAAGTTGCGTAAAGTTTTCATCAATACAATTAAAATAAGCCCAAACACAAGGTAGCTGCTATATGCCGTTGAGGTGTTCCCTCGACTCTCGGTGGTCTCCAGGATCTGACCAGTTCTAACTCTTGATTATTTTTATTAAAAATAAATAATAAAATAATAATAATAATATTAATCAAAGAAAGAACAAAGAACCGGGTCTCCAATAGACCCGAGTATTATGGATATTAATCATAAAATCTGGAAATAATAGTTGACAAGAAATGATACTTGATCAGTCATTCAGATACCGGGGCGGGGGTGAGTCACGTAAATATTAAAAAAAAATACAAAATGAATTACAAAAAAAAATACAGTTTGTGCAATGTGACAGCCTTAGCTATGCTCTATTGACTATTGTAATAATTGACTATTGTAATATAATAACAGTGAATTTTGACAGTTGATTTTAGTCAAGAATGTCACTGATGTAGGTATTTTATTTAACTGGTTATGCATCTGATAATAATTGGATCTCTTTGATAAAAGAAATTACGAAACTTCTTACTGGCAAGCGATACGTAATTGTCATAAATGACATAAATTAAAGTTTATTGAAGTTTAAAAAAAAATATTCGGTAACATTCGACGACGGTCGGCTCGCTGTCGTACCTCCCCTCCGCCGACCCGAGGGGTGCAGAAAGTGGAGGCGAGATGCAAGATGTCGATGGCGGAAACGAGCACGGTAAAATTTCCTAAAATGGTTTTGGGAAAAAGGTATTTGCGTACAAACTTTAGAATGTATCTAGTCAATATAAAATTATTTGAATTTTCGAATAAATAATCTATTCCTAGTCCCAAAATATATTTACCTTTATAAACGTTTAATCCTATTTTATTACGCTAAAAGTTGTCATAAAATGTGCATAGAATTATGAACTTTGAAGCCTCATAACTTGTAAATGAATATTTTTTTTACTGTTTTATTAATCAATAAGACTAGATAATAACGAGACAAAACGATATTATCTATAGTTTTGAGTATTTATTATCTAATGAAGGAGGAATTCTTTTTCTTTGTTTGTATGGAATTGCGATTGAATTGTTTCCCCTTAATTGTAAAAAATATCAGACGAAATCCTATGAGTATGCACCATTTTCCATAAATGTCTTCTTATAATGTGATTATACTTACTAATATTAACTTTAAAACTTTCGTGTTTCATTTTATGTAATTATTATTAACACGGGTATTAACACGTATATTATTATGGTAAATATTTAGTAATAATTTACCTTTGAGGCTCTCGACGTTTCGGCCAGGTTACACCAGCCGTGGTCACGAGTCTACTCGTGACCACGGCTGGTGTTCGGCCACTGGCTGTAAATTATTACTAAATATTTACCAAAATAATATACGTGTTAATACCCGTGTTAATAATAATTATAAACTTACTAAATATATAAATCGATTTTTGTCTAAAAATGCAATTTTTTCACCGATCCTTTGGTAACGAACGGTTCTAAATAAATAAGTAAATATCACGCCAATTACAAAATCGTATACAAACTGTAAATAATGAGCTAATAAATATGACAAATTACTTGTTTACCAATCGACAATGTTTACTCTGTCTGAAATGAAACTTTGAACGTGACATAGCAGAAATTAATATAAAATAAATAAATAAATTAATGTCAGATTACATTTATAAAAACAATGGATACACAATAATTTAATTGACAAGTATCTAAGGAAACATTTTATCTCTTTGTCGCCATATTACGTGTGTCGTAAATGCTGACTAAGAGGAAGCTATCAAATATTATCCCTAGGCATTTAAAAGAAGAAAACTTGTAATAAAAACCTTATCTGGCTAGACTGATGCTAGATAGCTAGACAGCCTTCTTTAGTAAATAAAAATTAAATTAAAAACTCTCCGTGTGGTGACAGAGTAAGAACACAATATGTCACCACCCATCTCATCCCATGGGTGTCGTAAAAACCGACTAAAGGACTATTCGTGAATATTATCTTTACGAAATAAAAAGAAGGAAATCTTGAAATTAAACCATATACCAATCCGTCTGGCCAGCGTGGTACCTACTAGTAAGGGAAGTGTCACTCCGTCATGACAGGAGGCCTGTCCCTGCAGTGGGATATTGATGGGGTGTTATGATGATGACAGCAAATACAAGTACATTTTTAATTATGGCAAATACTATGTCAATGAACAAATAAGCACTGAAAGTAGAAAAACCTTGTTATCGTATAATTCAACCAATTTAATTAAAACAAAGCAATAAATATCAGTAAACAGAAAAAACATTCCGCACTTTAATACCGAAGGGACAGAACGACGAAAAGATTAATTATTTACAAATAAGAATAATGTATTCAAAGAAGAAAAGGAATCGAATAAATCCCGTCCTTGTCCGCCATTAGGGGACTTAAGCCTCGGACACACAACATAGTGAGGAAAATCTCACAGCTTTAAATGTTCGCACTTGTTGACTTGCAAAAATACCAAACAAATCTCTTTTGTGAGAAACAATCTGACCGTTATTTACGTTTTTATGCGAGTTATATTTTTATAAGGTGTGTCATTTACGTCACCCCGTCATATATGGCGTGGTGTAAAAAAGGAGCATCTATTTGATGGTCTATGTTTCTAGCCAAGAAGGAGAACTTGACATCAAGTCGATATCTGAACAGCCGTTGGAGGCCAAATTTCTTTCCGTCACTGAAGGAGGTCCGTGTGGTGACGAAGTAAAAATACAACATGTTACCACCCCATCTCATCCCATGGGTTTCGTAAAAACCGACGAAGGGACTAACCGTAAATATTATCTTTACTAAGTAAAAAGAAGGAAAACTTGAAATTAAACCCTATACCAATCCGTCTGGCCAGCATGGTATTAGTAGACCAAGTATCCCTCCGTCACGGGAGGAGGCCCATCCCTGCAGTGGGACATTAATGGGCTCTTATGATATTATGACTGAAAGAAGTCCGTAGTCATAAGGCTGGGTTATTAATATTAAAAAAAAATGTCTGTATTCTAGTGCGTAACAAACAAACATGGAAGCTTTGTGAAGAGATTGACATCGTTTCCAAGAAACACGTAATAGTATTCGCCTCAGACGCAGAATTCGAATCCGGTCTCTTTTTCCATTGCCTTTAATTATTTTCGAAATATTCTTGTAATAGGTACCCAAGCTTTAAGTACAGTTAAATTATGTGTTATTTGATTATTTTTAATCTAAATGATAATACCTGTGAATGTTAGTCACAAGTTTTTATTCATCATCGGGTCTTTGTGTGAATACTGCTCAATCCGTAACTGGCAAATAAATATATCCGATAAACTATTGATGTGCTCTTATATTACTGTAAATACATGTACATTTGCAATGGATTAACCTAATAAACAAACAAACTATATCCCTACAAAATAACTAGTACCAAATATAAACAGTAGTATTCGGACATATTAATTGGCAATTTTCTCGTTCCAATGCCTCCATGCATTACTTATCGACACAAATATCAGATAATTATGTTCATTATCGCGTTGTCCTTGATTACCTGAGAGCTGAAGTGGTTGAGCAAAAAGCGTATCCAATTATAATAGAAACGATATTGCCGATACAGAGTATTATTGGCTTACGATTACTTCCACTGTTGTTCTCGGTTAAGCTTTGCATAGGGATGTTCATAGAGATTTTTAGTGAGCTCCGTATCAACAGATATCTGTAAAAAATCTATCCGGTAAGTATAAGAATCTCTCCAGTGTTCAATGTTTCGTGATGAAGTAAGAATATAAAATATGCTGTCAACTACCCACTACATCTCATGGGAGTCATAAAAGTCGATTAAGTAAGATCGCAGATATTATGTCTACGTAAATAAGAGAAAGATATTCTTTCTTTGCAACAAACAACAACAAAATAATTCGGTAAAGTTAACGGATTCAAAGAAAAAACTTTTTAACTCAAGACAATATTCGTGGATTGTCATACATTCATACATAAACTCACGCCTTATCCCGTCCGGGGTAGGCAGAGACGACAGAACGCCACTTGTCACGATCCTGGCAAACAGATTGAGCCTCGTCCACATTCATTGAGCGAGTCATACATGCGCGTCGGTCACGAGTGCTCTTTATTTGGCCCTTCTCCAATATGCAACCTGTCTGGTCAATATATGTTTTCCGGGCCTAACCGCACCGACTAGTCCTTTCACACGTAGGATGTCATACGTAGGATGCAAATCAAGATACGTACGTCAACAGCATTCCTACTTGACCTCTTTGCCACCAAGGCAGTATCTGAATCTGTCACTTTGTTCGTATCAATAAACAGATATGTGAACATCCTTGTTAAGCAGAAAAAAGATAGAGTAGTAGAGTTCGGCTTAATATTGAGAATATGATAGCTTTTCACGTATTGGAATGTTGTTTTGTCAATTGAATGCTTCAATGATCTTGTGTTGAATAGGTAGTGGATTTGAATATTTTGCAAATCTAGATAGGTAGGTATATTGCGTGCGTATGATATTATAAAAAGTTTTATTCAGATCTAGAAATGTGTGCGTATGATCTAATGAGAAGTTTTCATTATTCTTACTATTTATTTTATTTATTTACTGTATTTATGTAAGTTGGTGTGCAATAAAGTATTATCTATCTATCTATTCTTATTCTTTACGTATCGATGATAAAACAATAATGTGAAATTAAATTGATGTAACTCAGAACTCTGCGACACTGATTACGCTATCGCTGGCATTCATAAGCTCTTCCTGAGTGCATCTTAGGCTAGGTTAGGGTGCGATAGGCTAGTTGATTGATTGATTGAGTGCAGGTGTTAGGGCACTTGGGATATGATGAGAGGTGGGCCATAGTTTGGGGAGCACCACATAGGCAGCTCAGGTCGTCGTTATTTGTGAGACCCGACAGCATATTCTCCTTGCTTCAGCCAACATGAGTTCGAAATCTTTCCAAGGACTTGACCATACACCAACATGTCTGAAGATAGTAGGACATAAATGTCAGTACAGTCATTGTAGAGCAAGCTAATTGTCATAACTAGAGGGGTCATAACTAGATGTTTCATTACAGACACGGGTCTGTAATGAAACATTAAAGGCTGGTATGACATATTTTATATTAAGTAAATTTTGTTTTTAATAATAAAATACAAAACCAGTTACTATGAAATGTAACAGATTATAAAAGATATTGTCCTGGTCTACCGTAGCTTTTTACCGTGGAGGCTTAATTTGACTTATTTTGGTCGTGATATCGGCACGCTCCGTCACTCCCTGTGTACAGAGCTTAATGTTTTTATTAACTTTTAGCTTCAATTCCATTAGTATTATAAGCAACATTACTGAGAATAAAAATTGGCAATGGAATAAAAAGGAGAAAAAAGGCATTTATTTGAAGCAACAGTTACTTATACGGTTTAAAATAACAATAACTTAACCTTTCAGCAATACAGTCTTACGAGATATTTTGTTTTGTTGAAAATTATAAAGTTTTGACAAATTTTAACGTATCCTCCTAATAATATATGTTTTATCAAATGTTAGAGCGCTGGTATGTACCGTACACAGAACATTTATACTCAAAGGGTACCGTACTACAAGTTGAGTTTGAATGGAGGTACCAGAGATAAAAATAAGTATAATGTAAGGCACCATTTTTTTTAAATAAGTAATATTTAACTGCAAAATCATTTTAAATACATAGAGGTTGACTTACAAACGCATATTATTACAAAAAGTTTGTATATACTTCTTCATCCGACTATACTTACCTATAGTGTGACCACAGGAGCTGTGCACCTCCTGAGGTATGCGCGCGGCGAGAGGGGGGTGGACATATAGAGTACATGTTATATGCTGGTATAGAATAAACAGTCTATGATGTAGCTACTAGCGACATCTGACGCAATATACTTAAGTTATTTGGCTGGTACGGGTCGCTACACGAGCGGATGTAGCAGTTTTCTATTAAAACACACTCATTTTTAAAAACTACAAGAAAGTATTTACATTATTGTATGGTTTTAAGGGTAAATAGAAACATTATTTGTGTTTTTATAATGTAACTTTGAGAAAAATGACATCTAGCGGAATGTATCAAACACTCTAAGAACATGAAATTCTTAAAGAAAAATATAATGTTCGAATTGTTATGACACTGCTGTCAAAACTCGTGACGGCAGGTAGTTGTCCGTTATGGTAGCATACACAAGAGCTATATCGAGTTGGTTACTATGCCAAAAAACTCTGCATAAATAAAAATTAAAAAAAATCCAATTGTTAAGATTAATGATGAGGAATTAGAAATCAGATATACAGATTACCCCCTTACTCATAAACGCCTCTTAAATTTTAGTTAATTGATTACCTCAAATTCTTACGGTTTTGTTTGGTATAAGTTTGATTTTACAAATAACAATCCCGCTAAACAGTAAATAAATTTAAGAGGCGTTTATGAGTAAGGGGTGAGTTCTTATTTATCACCTGCATATTTTTAATAAAATATGAGTATATTTGGGTTACATTGTGATTAACTAAAGAAATGTAATATATTACAGATATGTTTATAAAGTCGTCAAATTTGTGATTTTTATTAGTTCATTAATCTACAATAAACTAATACTGACTTACGAAGAACAATGTAAACAATGAGTAATCTCAATTTGAATTTGAATTAATTGCTTTATATGTCTATATTACGGTTGATATTGATAACTAAACCGACTAAATTGTAGTAACAACCTGCGGTAGACTACATAAATAATTCTTTTTTGGAAATAGTATATTGGTTCAGTTCAAATAATTTGTCTCTTAATAAAACAAAGACAAAATGCATAAAATTTACCACGCCAAACGTTCTTGATATAAAACCAATCCTTAAGATCAATGATGAGGAACTAGAAATAATTAACACTACAGTATTTCTAGGCATTACTTTAGATAGTAAATTACAATGGGGCCCCCATATTGAAAAGTTGTCAGGTAGGCTTTCTTCAGCATTAAAAAATACGTCAGTCAACAGATATAGACACAGCTAGGCTAGTTTATTTTAGTTATTTTCATAGCATAATGTCGTATGGTATTCTGTTATGGGGTAGTGCGGCTGATATTAACACAATATTTGTTTTGCAAAAAAGAGCGATACGTTGTATATATAATATGGGCCCAAGAGAGTCTCTTAGAGATAAATTTTAAAGAATTAAGATTATGACTGTGCATTGCTAGTATCTATTTTGATAATTTAATGAACGTACACAAAAATATTAACAAATATCAAAAAATGAGTGATATACACAAAGTTAACACTAGAAATAAAAATAAACCTGCTGTTCTCCACACTAGGCTTCATAAAATAAGTAATTCTTTCGCTGGTAATGGTATTCGTTTTTATAATAAGCTCCCTACGGAAGTTAAAGAATTTTCAGTCAATAAATTTAAATCTTTTAATAAACATAAGTTAATATCGAAATCATATTATAGTGTGAAGGATTACTTAAACGATAAAAATGCTTGGATCTGAATAGTCCTGTTTACTAAATAAAATAATATTTGTGAAGTGATCATCAAAAGAGCGATAGGAATCCAGCAGAGTTTCTTGTGGGTGTCTTCTCTGACATGGTCGTGTTCCGAACCCTCAATAAACTTAGCCGTTAAGTTAGACGAGCATATTATGTTATCACTATAAAATGACTTTCACAAGCGGTATCGTTATATCTTACGTGAATAAATAATTTTTTGTCAGGACTTTATAGACAGACTGTACCTACATTTAAGAAAAATAGTTGTTTTAGTTTTAATATTATAGCGTAATGAAATAATTCCAGCCCGGCCCCTAAGAACCGTTAATATCTCCGATAATATTGAATTTTGTATTGAAATAAAGTGTTACACAGGCGTTATTTCACGGTTACATTTCTACTGTATTAACAGAATTACTGTACCTATAATTTGTAGTTCTCGAGATATTCAAATCACTTGTGAGTATATTATCTGTACCATTACTATAAACATAAATTAACATGGACTTTTGACATATTATTATTCCACTTTGAATTCGCATAAAGCATTTACCTACACTAATTTAGTCAGAATTTCACGCATTATTTTTACATAAAGAATTTATCAAATGAAAAGTTCCCTTTCTATCAGAACTATCACGTGTATGCTACCATAACGGACACCTATTTTTTCTTCGTCCCCCACCTCGCCGCGCATACCTCAGGGGGTGCACAGCTCCTGTGGTCACACTATAGAAGGTAAATATTTAACCATTCAGCCAGTGCTAAAAGTAAACATGAATAAATACCAGCATTTTTGGTGGATGTAAATTTGTACGACTTGATTATACAGGAGTTTTATTAAATTGAAATTTTGCTGCAGAAATGTACGAGTTGACGTAAAGGTTTCTTTTTCATTTGACCTATTTGCTAGTTCCACTAACACAATTTCTTGAAATATTTTATTTTGACATTTAGAATCATATTTTTAAAATATGTTGCTTGGCTGTCGTCCAAACTCTGAGAACGTTATGAACGGTTTGCTAAGTTAAATGTTGCTTCGAATTTGATATAATCCAATAAAAAAGATATGCAATAGTTACTAAGCAGCCATTAGGTTTTTTAAGACGAAAACTCTCCAACTTTTTCATCTTTATGCAATGAAAATTAAAAATGGTCTTTAAGTAATAACTTACTCATCTTGTTATAATAACTATAATCTAAACTATGCCATAAAATTTTTAATTGTGCTTAATTTCTTCTGTTGTCTTTCAACCGAAAATAGGTCGTCTCATATTTTCCGTTACTTTGGGATAAAGACGAAATACAAAATTCGAAGCAAATAAAATCGCTTTAATATATTAGGGATTCATACCATTTTTACTCTTTTGGTGTTAGTAAACTGCATCTGTTATTTTACATATCTGCAATATACAGTGTGTGCCTGGTATTCGGCGGCGACAGTTACTAAAAGCAGTTGTGAACGCTGACAGAAAGTTTACCGTGGCACATTTTTTGGTTACGTCTATTTATTTAACCAATTTTATTTTAACAATCCTTAGATCTTAGAGGCTAGGCCACCTATATCCATTTTTTAAATTTATTTGCGTAGATTCAAATTCTATTAACTCTTAAAGTTTTACTGAACTGGACAGCGCCATCTAGTTTGTACAGCAGTCAACTTTAAAATGTAACTATCCTATGCTTTATAGGTAATTAATTTGTTATATGGAAATAATATGCGTTATGGTACGGATTTGTACCATAATAAATTATGATAGCGTAACTTCCAGCTTCCATATGATCAAATATTTGTTAATAGAAGACAGTAGGTACTTACGAGTAGATTAAAAAAATATATCAAATAAATATTTATTAAAAAAGAAAAGTGTATGTTTTATTTTTGATAAAATTCAATCGACGTAACCTTTTTCGTGGAACGTATGTAAATTGTTTGTTGTTTCGACAGAAGCCACGAAACTCGTTCCACGCAGAATAAGTTATCCTTTACATACAAGTAAGTACGTACTGTGCTATACTGTTAACTTTTATACAAAACCTTCACGTTTTGTTTATGTTGTGTTACTGCTTTTTTTGGGTTACTAAAATAATCGATATATTTTATGAACATAATATACATAATCATGATATACTAGCCTTCTTTAGCCATGGCCGAGACATGTTGATAAGTCAGTGGTCGAGGCCTTTACCAAGCAATAAAATAATTGTAGAGTACACTACTTTACTAACTAACACATTTGAATCATCATCAGCCCATTAATGTCCCACTGAAGGGACAGGCCTCCTCCCGAGACGGAGGGATACTTGCCCTACTATATACCACGCTGACCAGACGAATTGGTATAGGGTTTAATTTCAAGTTTTCCTTCTTTTTTAAAAAAACATTCAATAAAAATTAACCTACTGTACAATTACGGCTCACTTATGGCTAATGTTATTAGGCATAAGTTAAGGACATTATGTACATTTGAACTAGACTGGACTTAACAAATGCAGGTAAGCCCAGAACTGGAAATGTTTAGAGATAACATACAACTAACTACATCATGCCGAGTCATTAATGTAACCGTCACAGAGAAAATCCAAGCTGCGTGAGGCTTAAACGTGAATCCTTGAGCATGACAGCTTAATTCGGTCGTCAGTGCACTGGGGAATTCATTCACTTTTATGGATTCTAACAGGAGCTAAAGAGTCATCATAACTTGGCCTACTACCACGCTGGCCAGACGGATTGGTATAGGGTTTAATTTCAAGTTTTCCTTCTTTCTTTATAATATTCACAGATAGTTCCTTAGTCGGTTTCTTCGACACCCATGGGATAAGATGGGGTAGTGACATATTGTATTCTTACTCCGTCACCAACAAGGAAGAAGAGTATTCTTTGCCAAATAAAATGACAGAAAAAAAGACTAAACAAAAACAAATAAGTTAAATATTATATTTATATGCTCAAAAGTTTATCAAAACGCTTCCAATGACAGAAATACAAATAAAAAGACATTTACCAAACCACAGTAATCGATGTAATATTTTTAAAAAAAGTTGTTCGTCGCTAAAAGCTTAACAAAAAAGAGTTTCCAACCAAAAAGTGTTTGATCGGTTCAATTAAAAGTTGTTCGTGAAGTCGTTGTGGGCTAGCAGCGCATAATTACGAGTGTCACTCATAGTGCCATAGACTACCACTCCTGCCAACACAACACTCTACTGGAACTGTTCATTACTTCTCTATGTTATAATATTATGAATACAAATATTTAATGTAAACGGTTTGAAATTAACGCGGTTAAATAGTTACGGTTATTTTACGTGACGTTTCGTCACAGGTTATATTCTGGTCGTGATCTCAAGCTGACTGGTGATGATGCCGTAGATAGATTTGATTAATACTTATAATCATGTAACGCTATTGTTTAAAAGTTATGATTATGCAAATGACTGAAGTTAAATAATACTTGTAAATAATATATTTACTAATGCTCAATACTTTCCCATTAATCTTCCAATGACAGATTAACAAAAAATGGGCATTTACCAAACCACAGTAATCGATGTAAAATTTAAAAAAAAAGTTGTTTGTCGCTAAAAGCTTAACAAAAAAGAGTTTCCAACCAAAAAGTGTTTGATCGGTTCAATTAAAAGTTGTTCGTGAAGTCGTTGTGGGCTAGAAGCGCATAATTACGAGTGTCACTCATAGTGCCATCTACTACCACTCCTGCCGACACAACACTCTACTGGAACTGTTGATTACTTCTCAATGTTATATTATAAAAATATATACCTATTTAATGTAAACACTTAATAAAAAAGATACACTCTACTGCAACGGTTGATTACTTCTCTATTATATTATAAAAATATAATATATTTAATGTAAACGGGAGATTAACGCGGTTTGGTAGTTTTAACTTTATTTTGCTAAAGTTTAGGCGTAGTTTCAAGCTGACGTAAATGGTGTCACAGTAAATTTTCACTTTTTTTACTTGTTTTAGCCGTCATTACGCGAGTGCAACCTCGGCTAACAACGAGTATAGTTTATACGTGTGTATTCAATATAACAAGCTAAACCATGCTTATTACTTTTACACGTCGCATGACGATATGACAGTTACAGATTCAGTACGTTACTTGCATATCATTTTAATGATACACTATTTATTTTGCAAACAGCTACTTGTAACGTGTATTTGTATTTTTATGTCTCAATCATCATAACAGCCCATCAAAGTCCCACTGCAGGAACGGGCCTCCTCCCTTGACTGAGGGATATTTGGCCTACTAATATCATGCAGGCCAGACGGATTGGTATAGGGTTTAATTTCAAGTTTTCCTTCTTTCTATGTAAAAGTAATATTCAGATAGTCCCTTAGTCGGTTTCTACGACACCCATGGGATGAGCATGGGTGGTGACATTTTGTATTCTTACTCCGTCACCGCACGGATGTCTCAATGCTTTAAATTTACTTTGAAAACAATATTAGCTTTAATATGTTTTCTATCAAAGGACACTTGGGACAAAGAAATATCAATGTAGCAGACAAGTGTGCCAGAGTACTTACCCAAAACATTTATATACGGTTACACAACTATCCACAATCTTCTTCTTTATTTGCCATATGAGAACCAAACCGTCAATAAGCTATAAGGCATTGTAATACATTTTGTATACAAGGTATAGTCACGAGCAATAATATGTACACATTTTCACATTTTGTAATACAGTAATCTAAAGTTCTGCTAATCCAAAATTAAAAATTCGAAGATTAATTCTAAACTGTACGGAACCTCTTACAATTACCGAAATAATTTTGGTATTCTAATGTCTAGATAAGTGAACAGATAGTTTAGAAAATTTGACAATGTGTACATATTATTGCTCGTGACTGTACTGCATAAATATAGTTACTATGAATGCGGTTACATTTATGCATTACCATCAAAACATCCGCTCCGGACAGACTTCGTCTACCTGAAAACGATTTTTGATAAAATAAGTCATTTTTATGCGATTTACTGTAGATCTACTCTGATATATTATAAATTCAAAAGGACAACCTTCATGTCAATTCTCATTCGTTAAAAATTCGGTTATGTTATGTTTTAGTTGGCAAATTGTCACACAATAGGCAATTTGACAACTAAAATAAAAGTTAACTTAACCGAATTTTTGACATGCTGATAACGAGTACTCAAATATAGGTAACTTTAAAAAATAATAACATGCTTAGGTTGTCAAAACAGTTCGCCATTTTTGAATGGTTACATGATTTTGTTTTTAAGCTCACCTAGACTCTGACAAATAATGTAAAACGTTTGGCTCCTCAGACATTAAATTCGGCCTAGTCGAGAAAAAGTAAATCTTGCTATCACTACTGCCTATAAACTAGCCACTGGTAATCCGTACACTCCCTAAACTATAGACAGTATAGTACAAAAGTTACCTACTCTATCAAGTAACTATTACACCATACTTTAGCGTCAAGTATGAAAGAAAAAATTCATCAGGCGTTTAAAACCTCAAATATGCACAGCTATAATAAAATGAAACAAAATATTGTCTATATCATTGCATTAAACAGTCCCTTTAATAAAATATTGTTCGCCACACCTGCACAACGTATCTACAAGATCGCAATTAAATACGTTTGAATGGCGTATTTAAAATGTAATAGAGTCGTAATCAGGGTTCGAGCAGTTTAATCAGGCAAGCGACCCACTGCCACGACCGTTGACTCCGGCAACTAACGCAATTATACATACGAACACACAGAGTAACATAATAAAACAGTATGGTAAAGAATAAACTGCAGTAGCATAAATAGGTTGTAAACATTAAGTAAGTAGGTGTTTTAAGAATGCATAATGTTACCACCCCATTTAGTCTTGGTAGGTCTCGTAAAAGGCGACTAAGAGGGATTCGAAATCATAAGGTGTATCTATACTATCTATAGGTACTAATATTATAAAGAGAAAGTTTGTGTGTTTGTTAGTTTGTAACGTTGTAATCGATTTAAAAAATTATTTCTGTGTTGAATAGTCCTATTATCGGGGAGTGTCATAGGCTATATAGTGTTACGCTATGATTAATAGGAGTGTAGCAGTAATAAAATATGTTTAAAAAAGGGACGCGTTTTTTTCGCCGCCCAACGAAGTGGGCACGGGTCAGCTAGTCTTTTCCATTTATGACCGGCGTGGTTCTAGTAGTAGGTACAAGTTTTCTGTTATTACATTATAAAATTACTTATTGGCCAAAGCCCTACATATAGTATGTATTGTTTAGTTGTAGTGCAATAACGTACAACACAGTACATTGTAAAATGTGTCGTGTCTTCATGCATGATTCTAGGAATGAGGATCAGAGACAAAATTTACTTTATCAAAACATAAGATTCTCAATTCAAAAAACTCTCGACGCCCACATATAGGTCCAGCAATAGGGCTCTCAAAAAACTGTTAATAATTTATTATTTGAAAGTTTTTTTATTTCTATTAGACTTAAAAACAACACAACTGTTTTGTTTATACTGTGACGTAAGCTACGATCTCAATTTTCGCACACAGTACGGCAGTCAAGCTTCGTATTAAGCATTCAACCGCAGTGTTCTATCATTCACAAAATTTGGGGAAATTCACACAGAGACATCATATTTATGAATAATTAAATTTCTCGTCACCATGTATCGTTTCCTTTCTCCTTTGCTAAATGAACCATGAATCATTAATAGCCGTCTTAGGGCGTAGGCCTTCTCTTGTTAGCTAAAGAAGTTTTTACATCGATGATTTTTTTCCTACCCCTTGATAGGCTTTTTTAATAAATGTTAGGTAAATAAAATTAACCTAAATTAATTTGAATTTTATTTATTTATTTATCTATTATGGGTCTCCAACAAAGGCAATACATTAGAAATTATTTTTTTAAATTACAGAATCATGGCGTGTATTCCTTTTTATTACAGGAAACCACAGCATGCGAATATAAAAAACAAACTAAAATAATGACAAACTAAATTAAAAAAAACATTGGCAATATAAAAATTAAATTAAAATTTGAAATCTATATGAAAACTTCAAATTAAATCCTTTAAATATAATAACACAACAACAACACCAATTTAATATTTTATTATTATAATATCCTATTAACAATTAATTTTGAATAATTTAAAAATAATAAAGAAAAACAAACTAACTTTTAAGTACATTGTAGTCCCATACTTATAAGGTGACTAAGAGATATACAGTATAACCCGCTTAAGACGATTTTTCAGGGACCCCACCAAAAACGCGTCTTAAGCGAGAAAGCGTATTAAGCGGGATAGGAAAAAAAAATGTGCTACATTTATTATGTTTTTTGGTCTTATTATTTGAAATTATGTATCTACATTCAATACATTATTAAAAATAACTTATTTTGGTTTGACAGAAAGATTTTGATGCATTAGCAATTACAGGATATTCAACCTTTGCACCGCGTCATCACTTTCATCCAAAGAAGCAACTTATTCATTCATTAAATCATTAATAGCCGATAATGCCTGACTTATCTTCGTCCTCATCATTATCAGTTAGGCATAGGGGCCTCGTTTTATGTGTTATACACATCCTCAATAAGATATTGATTGAATTTCGTTCGTGCTACATTGTCATCAATGGAATAATATCCAGCCTGAATGTTTAGCCACCTTTATCTTATCTTTATCTCGGGATACTGCAGGGTTTTCCTGAATCCTGGTACCTATCTCAAGAAGAAGCACCCGAGTTGTTCTTTCAGCACGACGTCAACCACGTTATTTCAAGAACCGGCTTTCTTAAAACAACTTTAAAAGGGCCCCACGGCTGGCCTCGAGTGCGGTTGTGAGCGCGGGCGTATTAAATGGGATGACAAATCGTATTAAGCGTTAAGAAATGTATGAAAAAGTGTCTCAAATTGCAGGGACCGGCGTAAAAAGGCGTATTATGCGTGAAATCGTATTAAGCGTAATCGTATTAACCGGGTTCTACTGTATATACCTTATGATTGAAGACGGAAATACTATTTTCTTTGAGTTTTATTTTCTGGAAACATGATATCATTGTTAAATTTCTAGTAATTAGTTTTTGTGTCATTCACGGGACAAAAAGGGCAAGGATAAATCCATAAACGACAAAAAATGTAGACAAAAAAATATCCAACTCTTCTGTTATACCAGCATGTCAATTCTCGTTCCTTAAAATCGTTAAAAATTTGGTTAATTTAACTTTTAGTTGTCAAATTGTCACACAATTAGTATTCTTGTATTAATAATTTAAAATATTTTTAAAGTAATGTAATCAGATTGTAATCGTACTGTAACTATGCTAAGAACGGCATTCTTGTAATTTTTAAAGTGTCAGTTCTCCATTAAAAAACGTCAAACTTGACGTTTAACTTTATTGTAACTTTATTTTTAACGAAATGTTTAAGGACCAGAATACCACTTTTGGATTAATTAAAAATTAAATTAAAATAAAGTTAAAATTAAGTTGAATTAAATTCTATGTAAGGAGAATTGACCTGCAGTGTCAAATCCGTGTACGTTACCCTAGCAAAATGTTTTAGATTTTTAGTTCGCTAGCTCCTGTAAATCTATTCCCCGTATTTCCGGAATTCCCTCGGGAACCTTTTCCCGGTATTCCCTCGGGACCCTATTCCTGGAATTCCTTCGGGAACCTCTTTCCCGGTATTCCCTCGGGACCCTGTTCCCGGTCTTTCCGGTATTCCCTCGGGAACCTCTTCCCGGGATTCCCTCGGGAACATCTTCCTGGAATTCCCCTAGAAACATCTTTCTGGAATTTCCTGGCGTGTTTTGGAGAGCGGTAGGCGTATCCAGGAGGGCAAAAAAATATCCATCTCTTCCTCCAGGTTCCCGAAAGAATTCCGGGAAGGGGGTCTTCCCGGAATTCTTTCGGGAACCTCTTTCGGGTCTTCCCGTAATTCCCTCGGGACCCTATTCCCGGAATTCCTTCGGGAACCTCTTCCCGGTATGACCTCGGGACCCTGTTCCCGGTCTTCCCGGTATTCCTTCGGGAACCTGTTCCCGTTCTTTCCGAGATTCCCTCGGGAACATCTTCCTGGAATTCCCCTAGAAACATCTTTCCGGAATTGCCTGGCGTGTTTTGGAGAGCGGTAGGCGTGTCCAGGAGGGCAAAAAAATATCCATCTCTTCTGTTATACCAGTGTCAAATCCGTGTACGTTACCCCAGCAAAATGTTTTAGATTTTTAGTTCGCTAGCTCCTGTAAATCTATTCCCCGTATTTCCGGAATTCCCTCGGGAACCTATTCCCGGGATTCCCTCGGGACCCTATTCCCGGAATTCCTTCGGGAACCTTTTCCCGGTATTCCCTCGGGACCCTGTTCCCGGAATTCCTTCGGGAACATCTTTCCGGTCTTCCCGGAATTCCCTCGGGACCCTATTCCTGGAATTCCTTCGGGAACCTCTTCCCGGTATTCCCTCTGGACCCTGTTCCCGGCCTTCCCGGTATTCCCTCGGGACCCTGTTCCCGGCCTTCCCGGTATTCCCTCGGGAACCTGTTCCCGGTCCTCCCGGTATTCCCTCGGGAACCTGTTCCCGGTCTTCCCGATATTCCCTCGGGAACCTCTTCCCGGGATTTCCTCGGGACCCCCTTCCCGGAATTCCTTCTGAAACCTCTTCCCGGTCTTTCCGAGATTCCCTCGGGAACATCTTCCTGGAATTCCCCTAGAAACATCTTTCCGGAATTCCCTTGCGTGTTTTGGAGAGCGGTGGGCGTGTCCAGGAGGGCGGCGGGCGTGTCCAGGTGGGCGATGGACGTGTCCAGGTGGGCGGTGGGCAAGTCTAGATGGGTGGGAGGCGTGTCTTAGCGGGCAGAAGGTGTGTCTAAGAGGGCAAGGCGTATCCAGGAAGGCGCTTCTTGGTGGGCGAGGACGTGTCGGGAGGCAAATCTTTGTGGGCAGGGACGAGTCCAGGAGAATGGAGGCGTGTCCAGGAGGGCGGGGGCGTGTCCAGGAGGGCGGTGGGCGTGTCCTAAAGGAGCGGGGGCTTGTCCAGGAGAGCGGGAGGCGTGTCTAGATGGGCGGGAGGCGTGTCTAAGCGGGCGGGAGGTGTGTCTAAGTGGGCGTGGCGTGTCTAAGAGGGCGTGGCGTGTCTAAGCGGGCGGGAGGCGTGTCTAAAAGGGCGGGGCGAGTCGAGGAGAGCGGGAGGCGTGTCTTAGTGGGCGAGGACGTGTCCAGGAGGGCGGAAGGCGATTCTTTGTGGGCAGGGACGTGTCCAGGGCGGAAGGCGTGTCTAACAGGGTTGGGTCGTATCCAGGAGGGCAGGAGTTGTTTTGATATAACTTGCAAACGGTGCAATATAATTACTTTTTTATTTGTGAACTAATTTAAACTAATTAGGACAAAGCTCTGTATAAAAAATTAGGAAATTACACTGTACCGTTTCGGAGACCCAGCAAACACGCAATCGTTACGCCAGCAAAATCTTGAATATCTTTGAAATCTTGAAACATAAAAATTCAAATTATATCAATACATTTACTTCGTCCAGCGAACTAATTGTGTAACTAAAGTTTTTTTCAATAATACCATTATTAAAAATAAAATTTGCTGGGGTAACGTTACGCCAGCAGAAACTGTTTCTGTCAAATATCTTTAAAATTAGGACCGAACTAATTCTAAAAACTACACAAGGGTTAATATCAAAAACTTTAATTTTTTGTCAATTTTGGTGGCAATTTTTATTTTTCAGTTTTCATGAAAAATAGTCACGTAATATGAAAAAGGAAAGTATACTAAATAAGTTACTGTAAGAGGGCCGTCTATATCTCGATAGGTTTTTAAGATATTTAAGTTTAAAGTCTGTGGTGACCACCAAAATTGAAATTGATACACCAAAATGGAAATGCCTACTGAATTTGAAAATAAGCAACACCAAAATTGAATTTTTACCATTTAGACTCATAAAGGATAAAATAACACATGATTTTACATAATTAAGATTTTTATTTAATATATATATTGGTTTTTCAATATTACGTCAATAACCAGGAATAACTATTTTTTAAATCAAATTATCACAATCATTAATCACTAGGAATCAAATAACATTTAAAATGATCAGAAAAATTACAATATTTATTTATTAAAAATTAAATTACAATAATTGTTAAACAATTATACTATTTAAAAAAAACTAAAACATTAATATCAGAAATAATCCCTTCAATCCGATACCTAGTTTTAAAAAAAATTACATTTTTAAATTATGCATTACAATTTAACGAAATCACCAAACGAAATGAATTCGTTTTACAATCAGTCTTTACTCTTAAAATATAATTTTACGTAATAAGCCTTATTGAGAGTGCCTAGCTGTCTCTGTTCGTGGCCTAAGCAAATTATTAGCGGGAGTCATAGAAATGGCATCTTCGCAATCAGAGGGTCGAATTTCGGGATCTACATTGTCAATGCTAAAACTACCTGCTACCTGTAAAAACCCAAATGTGTACCATGAAGGCATTCAGTGGAGCTGTATAAGCGCTGAGGCTCAACACAAGACAGAAAACGTAATGCCACTGGATTCTTCAAATTTTTGGACCAAATAGCTTCGTGCACGTTCATGGTGGAACCATGAAAAGGTTTTAACGAATTAAGAGTAAGCCAGTCCTTTTCAGTGATTTCATAGTCTTATCAATTATATTATCTGTCATTTGATTATCTATTTTTTAATAGCTTACTAACATTTTGTAATCTTTAAACGTGTTTCCTGTAATTACAATTATCTTTTCTTAGTTCTGTTATTCTAAGTCGTAATAAATTTAGCTCCTTAGCTTTACCTTCTTGGTATCGTCTAAATTTATTCTTAAATTCACGTTTAAAATCTACTGAAGTAACTGATGATGCATCTGAATTTGGACTATCTAGGCACATCATAGGGACAGTCAAAACACTAATACTGCTAACACATGGCGAAGTAGGGCGTGATTGTTCCAGAATTTGAACGGGACTGCTCGTGCAAAGATGTAGATTTGAACTACTTGTGATTGTTGGTAATTTTCTAGACCGTAAGCATCTAGTAACAGTAGCATGTTGATTTATACTCTCTTCATCACATTGGACAGACCTTGTTACATAACTGCAGCTTGAAGAGAGTCATAGTCAGCTCGAACATTACCTGAGTCTTGCTGTGGTCTGCAGCTAGTATGTACGTGCTGAGTTGATGCATTTGATTCTTCTTCTACCAGTCTTTTAAATACTTTTTTCTTTGGTAATATTCATTTTGGAATATTTTATTTATTTCTTTGTAAAGCTGAAGGATCTCGTTCCGACATTTGTCGCTGTAAAACAAGTTTACCTTCTTGCTTTTTTTGGCATCTTTCCCTTTCTTTTTTTCTTAGAGCTTCTGCTTCTTCAGGATTGTTTTTATTTCTTGCTTTTCTCTTTATTTCTGGCATTCTCTTTTTAAGCAGGCTCTCTCAGCAAGTATGTCAAAACGGAGCACCGAATGCCCCGTTTTGACATAGGTACTTACTAAAAAAAAATGTAAGTATGTTGTGCAGTTTAACATAGCATCACAAGTCATCAAAAGCTGGCTCAGAAAGTTACTATTGTAACATTTATGGAGTGAATATAACTATGAAATAATTTTTCTCCATTAATGTTACGCACGCGACAGTACAAAACTAGTATAATACGTAGGTGCTTCATCATATCATCCTATAGACGCCCACTGCTGGACATAGGCCTCCTCCAAACGTTTCCACCCTCCGCGGTCTTGTGCCTCCCTCATCCATCGGCTTCCCGCCGTCATACGTACATAGGTGCTTACAGTGTGTCAATTTTGGTGGCTCGTTTTTTATTTCGGTGCCATGAAAATGCCACCAAAACCACCAAAATTGAACCACCAATATTGAAACCAGACATAAAAATAATCAGAAACAGTAGGGGGTTAAGGTTACCACAAAGTGAGTGTAGTTAACTTAAACATTATCTCAATGTGTATCTATAGACTTAGTTATTTATCCATAAAACAACAAATTAAATAAAAAATCGATCCACCAAAAAATTTAAAAATCTTGTCCCCCATGCCACCAAGGTAGATAGTTACCTTTTTAACGGGAAATCACAACACTTATACAAATAACTGCTGCATACAAACGCGGGCCCACAAGTGAGACACTCGACACAATAAAACGCTGTACGCATATGTCGTACAAAACTCGTGGTATAGTCAGTTGAATAAATGCCACCAAAATTTTAATTTTTCTTGAGACAAACTTTGATTAGGTATTTCGTGTATCTATATTAGGTATATTAATACATCTTAAATGTTTTTAAATTGTTAATTTTATATATTAACATATATAATTGCGTATTTAGTAAAGTAACATGAATTGTAACCGTAGCGAATGAAATTGTATAAAAATATGGAGTTGGGACAAGCCACCTAACTAAAAATTTTAAGACACTTTTTTTTTTTAATTATTTACAAATTTATAACAAATTTGGATCATGGCCCTGAATAAATATAGTTTCGTAGTTGATTACAAAAAAATATCAGCACTGAAATATTATTTTACACCTAGATTCTCAACGAAGACACGAAAAATTTGTCCGTTTGATATTGACCCACAAGCAATTACAGGAGCTAGCGAACTGATTAAATGATAAACAAAAATGTCAAATTTCGACAACATTTTGCTGGGGTAACGTACACAATAATAAAAACATTGCAGTTCATTCGTTCACGCTTCGTCGTAACAAACAGAGTAATAAAGAGTGTAATAAAAGTAAACATTATGATAACTTTTACTGAACAGGCTTACACTCTCTTTTTAACTGACATCGTATTGTATGAAAAATGTTTATTTGATAAGTTATAGCTTTTTTCATTTTTACTTTATGTCTTCTTCATTCATGTTTTGATAATGTACGCACTGATAAAAATTGTACGTGTAATATAATGCACACAACTGCTCAACGTTGCATGCCTACGTCAAGTAGATGCAATATTATTGTACCTACTACTTTGAATAAATAAATGAATATGAATACATGGATGAATTAAAACCAAATTTTAGCATGGCATGTTATTTTCTCTATCTTAAGCCTTTGTAAGCTAAGCTTTCCTTAAGGCCAGAACTGTACTGCTTTGACTGGTCGGCAGAGCTTTTTGTGTTATAATGTATTGTAGAGGTGAATTTTGTATTATAATTTACGACCAGTTATAGACAAAATTGTAATCTTCAGCCGAATAAAATACAGGTAGGTGCTTACATTAAATATCTGCAACTCTATGCCATATAAATAACTATTATACAGTAAAGCCTGATTTACACATCGAAGTACGAAGTAGCCCCCTCTCTCGCGTCTCGCCAACTTACTCGTAACTCGCCAAAAAATAGGATGGAGATCTATTTAAATCAACTTAATCAACAACTTACTACTTAACTCCCTACTGTACTTGTAGATGTGTAAATCAGGCTTTAGTAAGCTATTCCACAGTAGAAACAATCAACGTAACGTTATATAAGCAGTGTCTAATTGTGTAAAATCTGAAACTTTCGTCACTACGTAAGCAGTTGCTCAGCAGCTGAGTCTTGTTGATAAATAAGATAGGTATGTGGGTGTCCCATTGTTATTTCTGATCTATTGTACTTAATACTAAGAAACACAGACGTCTGAGCTTTAAGCGTTTTATTGTTCAAAAATAGATCATGAATGATTTTTATCATTTGGTAGGTAACGTGTAGACATTTTGTTTATTATTGCTATTTTTTTATTTACTTTATTTATCTAAAATATAGATTATAGTTTTAGACATACTAAAAGAGGTTATGATTACACTGGTTATGTTATGAATAAAATAATCCCAAGCACATAGACATTTTCATCATAACAGCCCATTAATGTCCCACTGCAGGGACGGGTATCCTCCCGTGACGGAGGGATACTTGGCCTACTAATACCACGCTGGCCAAACGGATAGATTTAATTTCAAGTTTTCCTTCTTTTTATTACCTAAATATAGACGGATAGACCCTTAGTCGGTTTTCACGACACCCATGGAATGAGTCGCGGTGGTGACACACTGTATTCTTACTCCGTCACCACACGGAGTATATGGACAATATAGACACACGGAGTAAGAATAGACATTTTATATTTATGAAAAAGGGTAAAAACAATTAACGATATATTAGATTCACAAAAATGATTGTCTTGTTCCTGGTTATTCTCTGTGTCTGTTTATTCCAAGGCTCTAAAAAGTTCCTTCGACACAGAGCTCTATCCCGGCATTAGTTTTATAAAAAAAGGTAATAGCAAAATTAAGTTTAGCTTTTGAACAATGTGTTACTTTATACACGTCTCTATAAAAATACCGTTAAAACTTATAGTCAAAGTCAAAGTCAAAATAGCTTTATTCACTTAGGTTACAAAGTAACACATGCAAATCGTTATACATGTAGTAGAATAGTATAGAGAAAAATGCCTGCCAAACTACTACCACTTTCGCAGACGACTATAGTAGAGCTCTGAGAAGAATGTGGCCAAGAAACTCAGGCCACTCTTTTCAAAATAATAATTTGACTTTGTTACAATTACCAACAGCAGCGTGAAGAATGATGTGTGCAAGCAAATCTTACATGCATAGCAATTTAAAGTTTAATTGATAAAAAAAATTTCATTGTTAATAAATTGATTTAAAAAAGCTTTAATTGCATGGCACGTTCATCAGTCATCTCGTCACTGCGATATCCGACAGAAATTAACACACAAGCATTTGTGTCGTCAAGTTAATTTTGTTAATCTTTAAGTAGTTGAGAATGGAATAGAATTCCATTTAGATAATATAATTAAATACATTTACAAATGCAAGTGAAGTATTTCTATCGTTACAATAACAAATAAAACTGTAAAAGAAAGTAATAAGGTAGTAACATAACATCCGCACAACATAACATAACGCAGGTTAAGCCACAATCTACACCATGGAACAAGCAACATGAAATCACGATAATTGAAATCTAAGCCCATGAGTTTTTGTCATTAATATAATCGTTTATTGTATAATAGCCTTTCGATAATAGCTGATTTTTTACAAATGCTTTAAAGTTTAGTAAAGGTAGATCCATTACATGCTTAGGCAGTTTATTGAATAAACGTATACCGAGTCCCGCAAAAGTGTTATGTACCTTATGTAGGCGATGTTGTGGACCTATCAACTTATGCCTATTCCTCGTACCAATGCTATGAATGTCGCCATTTCTATCATACTGTTCAATATTTTGCTTAATATATATTATATTAGCATATATATATTGTGAAGCAACTGTTAAAATACCTATTTCCTTAAAACGATCTCTCAATGAAACATTCGATTCAAGATTGTAAATAGCTCGAACTGCACGCTTCTGAAGAATAAAAATAGATTCGATGTCTGCAGCCCTACCCCACAAAAGAACACCATAGGACATTAAGCTGTGAAAGTAACTAAAGTATACCAATCTTGCTGTCTCTATATTCGTTAGCTGCCTCACTTTTTTAACTGCATAAGCAGCTGAACTTAGTTTTCCTGCTAGAGCTAATATATGAGCACCCCATTGCAGCTTACTATCCAACGTTATTCCTAAAAATACAGTAGTGTCTACAAAACGAAGGACCTCACCGTTTAAAATCAGATTATTACTAAGGCTTTTAACATTGGGCATAGAGAATTTTAAGCATTTTGTTTTGGCAGCATTTAAAAGCAAATTGTTAGCAGTAAACCAGTTCAGGACTTGTGCGAGAGATTCGTTAACTTCATCTAAATTAGTTTGCTTACGGTTTACTTTGAAAACGAGTGAAGTATCATCTGCAAATAAAACAATGTCGCACAAACCTTGAGCAAGAAACGGCAAGTCATTGACATAAACTAAAAATAGAAACGGACCTAGAATGGATCCTTGAGGCACGCCCATACTTGGCAGAAGACCAGAGGACCTACTACCATTTACTTCGACATACTGAACCCTATTGCTTAAATACGAAGATAATAAATCAAGAGAAGCATCCCTAATTCCATAATGTCTAAGCTTGCACAGAAGTGTCCCATGATCAACGCAGTCAAAAGCTTTAGAAAGATCACAGAAGACGCCTATTGCATCCATAGAATTTTCCCAAGCATCATAGATATATTTCAGAAGAGAAACACCCGCATCAATCGTTGAGCTACCCTTCCTAAAACCGTATTGCTGCCTATGAAAAATATTATTTAAATGAAAGTGACTCTCCAATTGGCATAAGATAATTTTCTCATAGATTTTACTAATCACAGGTAGTATTAAAATTGGTCTAAAGTTACCAGGGTCGCTTTTTGATCCATTCTTGAACAAAGGAATAATCTTACTGTGTTTCATTAGATAAGGAAATACACCTATGGCAATACACTTATTAAATATAATAGATAAATGTGGAGATATATTAAATATAATACCCTGAAGAAGCTTGACAGACATACCCCATAAATCAGCAGATTTCTTGGAATTGAGACTTTTGAAAGCTTTTATGATATCATTATGGTTAATAGACCTAAAACTGAAGCGGTTCTTACATTCAATTACTTTATCTTTTAGTAAAAATTCTGCTTGGTTTGGTGAGGAATTTAAGGAGGTTGTTGTATGAATAGGAACATTGATAAAGAAATTATTAAAAGCATGTGCAATGTCAGCATTATTGGTGAGAACCTTATCTTGAGTTTTTAGTACATAATTAGTATCACGAATTTTCATCCGGCCGGTCTCTGCATTAATAATGTCCCATGTACTTTTAATTTTGTTGTTTGATTCCTTTATCTTATTACTCAAATAAGAAGACTTTGCTATGGCACAAGCCCTCTTAAAAGTTTTCGAGTAGTTCCTGACATATTGAATGAAATCTGGTTGAGTATTATATTGTTTCATACCATACAATTCATACAAGCGAGCTCTACTTTTATATATACCTGTTGTTGCCCAATCACAGAATTTAGTTTTAGAGTTACTAACAAAAGTCTTAGTTTTAAAAATATTATCATATTCAAGCTTGATAATGTCTAATAAATCTTTATAAATATCATCTGGGCTATACTGATTAAGATTAATTCTAGTCACTTTGATTGCAACATTATCACTAAATTGATTCAGGCGGTTTATGGTAATTGGCCTGCATGTGATTTTGTTCTCTGCGGGAGTAGTAATAGATGGAAATACTACCCTTTGCCCACAGTGGTCAGATGTTAAATCACTTAAGATATCCTTATTAACATATTCACAGTTGCAAAATACATTATCTAAGCATGTAGCAGAATGAGATGTAATCCTAGTGGCTTCTTTAAATAAAAACTGTAAATTATAAGACTGAAACTAACAAATTAATCTAGCACTAGTTGAAGATTTTTCAAGTAGATTTACATTAAAGTCCCCGCATACTATAATAAATTTATTTCCTGAGCATAGTCTTTCTAACAATTTCTCCATAACACCCTCGAATAGACTATAATCACTCTGCGGTGGTCGGTACACACAAGCTACGACATGTTGCTCAAGCTCCACACAAGAGATTTCGACTGTGCGCTCGATAGAAAGATTTGCTATGTCTTTTCTTTCTTTAAATTCAACTTTATTACTTATAAATATTAGAGAGCCACCGCGTATAGCCTTCTTTCTTACAAACGCACTTGCCAATGTAAAGTGTGCATTATTAAATAATAATTCATGTGACTGTAACCAATGCTCGGTAATACAAAAGATTTGTACATTATGTTTGTTTAAAAACAGTTCTATTTCTAGTTCTTTGCCAGATAGACCTTGTATGTTTTGATGAACTAAACAAAGATTAAGGCAACCCTTTGTCTTTATTTATCTCTAAGCACGTAATATTTCAACAAAATCTAGATAAAAGTAACCAATATAAATGTGTGAAAATAAAATAATATATAAGCCCCTAACCCTCGGCAGGGTGATCTACGATTTCTAAACTGTTATGCCATTACGCCTTATCGTTTGACCAATAACTACTTTATTGTAATACTATCCGTGTGGTGACGGAGTAAAAATACAATAGTTATTATGACACCTCCCCATCTCATCCCATGGGCGTCGTAAAATCGACTAAGGGACTATCCGTCAATATTATCTTTACGAAATAAAAAGAAGGAAAACTTGAAATTAAACCCTATACCAATCCGTCTCGCCAGCGTGGTATTAGTAGGCTAAATATCCCTCCATCACGGGAGGAGGCTCATCCCTGTAGTGGGACTTTAATGGGCTGTTATGATGATGTAATATTTCGAGTAGTTAGCTCATGTTTTAAATACAATATGTTTATAAATATAGCCCATGTGTTATTCTTGTGTACTCGTATAAGCTATTCATGTAAAGTTTCACAAATATCCATCCATACTACAAATAGCGTCTATAATATTAGGATTTAATTCACTATTTTTTAATTTTCTTAGTACAACTCGCGCACTATGGATCATGATCTGTGTAGAGGGAACTTATCATAAACGTGAATTTAAGGCATAGAAATAATATTCAGGCTCTTGACAATAATTTGTGAATCACACACAATTAGGTATGTAAAGATTTTTTTAATATTTTTATTTTAAAGGTTTATTAATTAGAAACAACTAATTTGAGTACTTTTGGTTTCCAACCTATAGTTTATTTTTAATAAATATTTTAATTTTTAATTGTGTTGATGTCATACGTACAGTTGAATTAAGTACTTGAGCAGTGAATGCAGAGATAAACTTCTGTTCGGCCGGACGCATGTCGACATTTAGAGATCAAATTAATAAGACCTAATCTTAGCATTGGTTCGTTTCCGGTTCGTTTCCGGTCGCCGTGGTTCGTTTCCGGTCGCCTTGACAGCAACAAGCGTGATTAATCACTCCTGATTTATAATTAAAAAAGTGCATAAAATCTAACCAAAAGTAGTGTTGAAGTGTACCAAAACATAGATAACAACCTGAAATTTCACCCTAAATAATAACTGCAAAACAAAAAGTTCTCTAAGAAACTAAAATCTCATGCAATAAAAGTGAAGTGACATTATAGAAAACAAAATAACCTCAAAAGTGTCTCTTTTATTTAGACTTCCGGTCTCTTGACAATTGACATTACAGACGAGTGTTGCAAGCATACAAAAACTTAAGCCTGAGTTACCAGCATAAAAGTGTTGCCGCGAAATAAATAATTCTACCAAATATTAGAAATGGATCCACAATTTAAACTGATATTGGAAAAAATGGAAGAAATGAAACTTGAATTCAAACATCAAAGTGAAGTACTAGTCGAGACATTTAACACTAATCTCTCCAAGACTATTGAGGAAAAACTAACACCACTAATGGAAGAGAATAAAAAACTCAAACAAGAAGTAGTAAATTTAAAATTTAAAGTACAAACCTTAGAGAGAGATGCAAGAAAGAACAATGCTATACTACATGGTGTCGCTGAAAATGAAAACAACGTAAATGAACTCAGGAATAACGTAATCCAGATCCTAAACAAAATCAGTCATAAAAATAAAGAAATGCAAGAATGGGATAAATGGGAAATTAGCAACTTGAAGAGAATTGGTAAGAAAGACGATAAGAAAATCAGGCCGATATTAATGAATTTTACCCTTACATGGCGCAAATACGAACTTCTAAAAAACAATAAAAACTTGCCACTAAATATCTACGCCACTGAAGACTACCCAAAGGAAATACTTACATTGAGAAAGGAGCTACAACAAAGAAAAACGCAAGAAGAAAAAAACGGAAAAATTGCTTTCATACGATACGATAAACTCATAGTGAAAAACAAAGAAGCAACAGAAATAAAAAGGAAAAGATCACCTTCAAAATCACCGTTAACTGAAGTTGAAAAGGATGAAGTAGCAAAAGATAAAGAAGCACCCAAAAAAATTAACAAAAGATACGAAATTTTTCGCTCCAGGTCAAACTCAACATCTAGCATCAACGAAAAAAACAACTTGTAAAATTTACAACAAACTCAAAACCGAAAACCAAAAAGGAAATTATATAACAAACAACAAAAACAACCAAACATTCCCCAAGCCGGCTGGTCACCGTGGGGAATTAGACCAATACCCTCCACCTCTACGCAACCAAGTTAATCTAAAGACAAGAATTAAACCAAAAGAAAAAATCAAAACATTAAAAATCTGTACCTACAATGTAAGATCACTGGCTTCTACGGAGAGATACATGGAACTAGAACATGCACTTGAAAAAATAGACTGCGACATACTGGGAGTATCTGAAGTTAGAAGATTAGGCGATAAAATAGAAGAATACCACGATCATATTCTATGTTACAAAGGCGAGACGAAAGGTCTAAATGGAGTCGGCTTCCTGATAAAGAAAAATCTGAAAAAGAATATAATAACTTTTAATGGAATTTCAGAAAGAGTAGCAGTGCTGGAAATACAAGTCGAGAAAATAAGAATTTCTTTAATCCAGATATACGCGCCCACAGAAAGCTGTTCGGAACAAGAAATTCAAACATTCTATAACGACCTCGAAAAAGCCCACACGATTGCAAGTAGCACCACAGTAGTTATAGGCGATTTCAACGCAAAGATAGGGGATCCGAAGCCTGAAGAAAACATGATAATGGGAAGATACGGCTATGGTACGCGAAATGAAAGAGGCGAGCTACTAATTAATTATGCTTATGAATATAACTTATCAATTATGAATACCTATTTCAAAAAGAAAAGAAACAGGAAATGGACATGGCACTCCCCAGATTACTCAACTAAAAACGAAATAGACTTTATATTAACTAACAAACCTAAATTAATAACCGATGTAGAAGTCCTGAACAATGTAAACTTTCCTTCAGACCACAGACTAGTACGAGCAACACTCCAACTGAAGTTACCTAAGAAAACTAGATACAACTATAGTAAACCCTTGAAGACACCTAGAACAGAAAAAGAAATAGATGGTTACCTTTCCAACCTGAAACAAGAAACTAAGGAGATAAGAGATATTAATCGCGAGGACAATAGAAACAACGTTCAAAAGTTCTACGACATGCTTGAGAAAGCGATTATTAAAAGTTTGAAAATGCACGACAAGACAGATAACAAAAACCAAATATTAAGCGACAGCACAAAAAACCTAATTAAAAAACGGACAGAATTAATTAAAAGTACAAATAAAACTAAAGAAATGAAATTAGAATTAAGTAAATTATTTAAAGAAACTAATAAGTCTATCAAAAAAGACTATCTAGCACACAGACATAATGTAATAGAAATGAACCTGAAAAAATATCGAAGCACAAAAAGAGCTTACAAGCAACTAACAATACACAAAGATTGGATACAAAATCTGGAAAAGGACTCAAAAACAACAACATCAAGAAAAGAAATTCTAGAGAGTGCAACCAACTTCTATAGGGAACTTTATGGAAGAGATAACAGAAACGAAGACTATTCTGAAAATGAAGAAATAGGCGAGTATGGATTAGGAAAGGAAAACAACGTAGAAGAAATAAACATGAATGAAGTAATAATGCAAATAAAGCATTTGAAAACAGAAAAGAGCCCTGGTCCAGACGGGATCAGCAACGAAGCCCTAAAGAGAGGATGCACTGTTCTTGCTGGTTTAATTGTGACATTGTTTAATTTAGTGCTCGAAACAGAGACCGTGCCAGAACAATGGTGCAGTTCCGATATTGTGCTCTTATTCAAAAAAGGAGATCCAAAAAACATAGCCAATTACAGACCGATCAGCTTGCTGCCGAGCATATACAAACTCTTCAGTGCACTCTTGCTCCGTCGAATAACAAAAGAAATCGACTCCCAACAACCTGTAGAACAGGCAGGCTTTCGCTCTGGATTTTCAACTATAGATCATATTCATACCGTAGAACAGATTATGGAAAAATTCAATGAGTTCAATAGACCTCTCTATGTAGTATTCATAGATTACAGCAAGGCATTTGACTGCATAAGCCACAACGCTATCTGGACAGCCCTCAAAGAATGCAACATCAACCAGAAATATATTACAATTATCAAAAAGATTTATGAAAAAAGTACAAGTAGATTGAAATTAGAGCAAAAAGGGGAAATAATAAAAATAAAAAGAGGCGTCCGTCAGGGAGACCCATTATCACCAAAATTATTTATTGCAGTGTTAGAGTCAGTATTCAAAAAAATTAATTGGACAGGAAAAAGTATTAGAATTGGTAATAGATACTTAAACCATTTACGGTTCGCTGACGACATCGTCATATTCTCTGAAAGTGCCACACAGCTACAACAAATGATAATTACACTCTCCCAGGAAAGCTTCAAAGTTGGATGGGAACTAAACACTGATAAGACAAAAATAATAACTAATAGTCGCGAAATATCGATCAAAGTGAGTGGTAGACATATAGAATATGTAAATAGCTATGTTTACTTAGGAAAGCAAGTCTCATTCAACAAACTCCATAACGCAGAAGAAGTGGAAAGACGCGTAAATACAACATGGAAGAAATTCTGGGCACATAAAGAAATACTTAAGGGAGACTACAATATAAATATGAAAAAAATAGTAATGGACACCTGCCTGCTACCATGCTTAACATACGGTTGCCAAACGTGGGTATACACAAACAAAATCAGAAATAGAATAACGACTGCCCAGAGAGGAATGGAAAGGAGCATCTTAAAAATAAATAAGGTCAGAAGTGAAACAATAAGAAGTAGAACGAAGATAACTGATGCACTGAAACACGCCTTAAAAATGAAATGGCAATGGGCAGGACACGTCGCGCGACTAAATGACGAAAGATGGACAGTTAAATCAACGAAGTGGAAAGGGCCAGATGGAAAAAGGAATGTTGGTCGGCCTATCCAACGATGGACTGACGACATTATCCATGTAGCAGGACCTGACTGGATACGGAAGGGAAGAGACCGCGAAGCTTGGAGGGGAATGGAGGAGGCCTTCACCCGAGAAGGGATTCCCAGTAATAAAAAACAAGTTCAACAATAAAATAAAAAAATAAAAATAAGTTTGTTTAGATTGATAATGTAACTTTATTGCTGTGAAATAAATAAAGGCTTAATAATAATAATAATAAAAACAGACAACAGTTTCGCGACTATTAGTTAAACACGTCAAGTCATCATCTATGAAAATTTCTAAATTTATATAAATATTTAAAAAATACAAAACTTATTATATACTAAAGTTATTTAAAAGAAGCAATATAGAAGAAATATACTATATACTCATTTATTTACAATTTAATTATGGTTTTAGATAAAAATATAAGAAAAAAATTTTTTCGACTCAGGCCAACTGTGCCGGCGTGGCAGTGCAGGATTGAGCGTCGTATTGCTGAGGCTAGGGCACTCATAGGTAAGCTTATCTGCTTCAGGTCGGGTAATACGCGCCCGAGGGTAATGCGTTTTGTGACACGTGCATTCTCTGAAACCAATGTAGATCGTCGAGATTATATGTTACATGTCACAGAACGCATTGACTTCCTGAAGCAGAAGGTTTATGCGTGGGCAAATCGTATCAAAAGATTTAAAAAGAGAATGGAACGATATACCCAGAATCGTGCATTCCAAAAGGATGAGCGGTGGGTTTACAGAAACTGGGAGCGACCTGTTGTTGGCTCGGTTGACATGCAGCTACCTGATGCTGATGCTACGAATGATTTTTGGCGCAGCATTTGGTCGGTGCCTGTCAATCATACAGAAGGTGGCTGGATAGGGGATGTTGAAAAAGCGTGTGAACGTATTCACCAAATGGAGCCAGTAATTATAACAACTGAGGATGTTACTTGTGCAGTCCGTCGACTACCAAATTGGAAATCAGCTGGACCAGACGGATTGCACAATTTTTGGCTAAAATGGCTCCATAGTTCCCACGCTTGCTTAGCATCTCATTTCCAGTCATCTTTAGAAACAGGTACGCTACCAGATTTTATTACTACTGGTGTAACCCACTTGCTTTATAAATCAGGTAGTTCCACGGATCCTAAAAACTATAGACCAATTACTTGCCTCCCAACAATATACAAACTTCTTACATCTATTTTGAGAAAAAAAATATCTTTACATATCCAAAAAAATTCTATAATGTGCATTTCTCAAAATGGATGTAGGAATGAGGCACGTGGAACTAAAGAACAACTCCTTATTGACACTACTATTAGCGAACAGGTACGTCGTAACCGAAAAGACTTGTCTACATGTTGGATAGATTACAAGAAGGCGTATGATTCCGTTCCTCATACATGGCTTCTGAGAGTGCTGGAGTTGTATAAGATTGATGCAACTCTATGCACTTTTTTGAGGACATGTATGACAAAATGGAATACGGTTCTTTTTTATTCAGGATGTAGACAGGGCTTAGGAAACGAGGTACCTATTCAAATTAAGCGAGGTATATTTCAAGGTGATAGTCTTAGTCCGTTGTGGTTTTGCCTAGCACTGAATCCTCTTAGTACTTTGCTAGAGTGTTCAGGGTTAGGCTATCGGTTAAAGAGACATGGTCAAGTTATATCCCACCTCCTGTACATGGATGACCTGAAATTATTTGCTCCAACTAAATCCCAATTATTAGTTTTACTAAAGGAAACAGAAACCTTTAGTAATTCTATTAAAATGGAATTTGGTGTGGATAAATGTGCTGTCATGCATGTTAAGCGAGGTAAGGTTGTGGAATCTGATGAGTTACAACTTTCAGATTCCATAAAACTTAGATGTCTCTCTCCATCCGACACATACAAATACCTTGGTATGTCACAGGCTTTATGTATAACGGAAACGGACATGAAACAACAGTTACGGGATCGCTTTTTTGCCCGTTTGAAAAAGGTTTTGAATAGCCTTTTAACAGGGGGCAATAAAGTTCGTGCCTATAACAGTTGGGTCATGCCGGTTCTGATGTACTCCTTTGGCATACTAAAGTGGACACAGACTGAACTAGAAGCTTTGGATAGAAAAGTACGAACTCTACTGACAGCTCATCGAATGCATCATCCGCGTTCTTCGGTAATGAGATTGTACATTCCACGAAAGAGTGGGGGTCGTGGTTTTTTAAGTGCTAGGACCCTCCACAATCGCGAGGTGTACAATCTCAGAGAATATTTTCTCACTGTGGATGCGGATATACACAAAGATGTTGTGTCGGTAGATGTCGGACTTACTCCGCTTTGTATGGCTAAAGAGAATTGGCGCAAACCTATAATACAAACTATCGATGATCGTAAAGAAATATGGAAAAGCAAGGAGTTGCATGGTCGTTTTTACCGGGCCTTAAATGGTCCTGATGTTGACACATTATCATCTGTGTCCTGGCTGCGATTCGGAGATCTCTTTGGAGAAACCGAAGGTTTTGTATTTGCAATTATGGACGAAGTCGTAATGACTAAGAACTATCGGAAATATATCCTGAAGGATGGTACAGTTGACATATGTCGGGCATGTCACTGTCCCGGAGAATCACTCAGACATATTGTTTCTGGTTGTTCTCGTCTTGCGAATGGTGAATACTTGCATAGACACAACCAAGTAGCCAGAATTGTCCACCAACAACTTGCTCTTAAATATCATCTTGTCGATGCAGAAGTACCGTATTATAAGTATGTACCCGACCCGGTTCTCGAAAATAGTAGTGTTACATTATATTGGGACCGATCTATCATCACTGATCGGACTATTGTTGCCAATAAGCCAGATATTGTGGTGATAGATCGGTCAGAACGCCGTGCAATGATAATCGATGTCACCGTTCCTCATGACGAGAATCTTGTGAAAGCGGAAAAAGACAAACAAACAAAATATTTGGACTTGGCTCACGAGGTTGTCGACATGTGGAATGTTGATTCGGCGATCATTGTTCCGATAGTACTTTCGGTTAATGGACTTATTCCAAAGAGTCTCTATCAACATCTAAGGAGACTAGACCTTGGCAGTTGGATCATAGGTCTGATGCAGAAGGCAGTACTGCTTGACACGGCACGTATTGTGAGGAGGTTCCTATCTCTGGAGCCCTAACCACCGGTAGCTTGGTCCCTGTACCCGATGCCGGTGGGTCTACCTTTTTTTTATATTTTTAAATGTTTTTATTTTTATATCTATATTTAAAAATGTAATTAATTGTGATAAATGTAAATAAAGAGAATAATAATAATAATCTTAGCATTCCATGGTCTCTCCGTGCGGGTGCCGGGTCCATCGCGTGATAGAAGACGGAACACTGGCGTAACAGCGTCTGGGACTTACGACCCAGATGTAGGTTTAAGGAGGCCCCCTTACAATGCGTTAGCGGTCACCTTCACTGTCTGCTATGTTCCGTCCTCTACCTATCCAAATTTGGTATAAACCTAACAATGCCGTTTTGGACATTCGTGATAGTAGAGAGTTTACTGAAGTTCTCGGCAGTCCTAGTTCTTTTAATAAGCTGTAGAGGGATTTAGCTGGAGTACCCCTCGCACCTATTTCCACGGCATATAGAGTAACCTTGTAGCCATTTCTGGTTATCTCATTTGTCAAGTCAAAGTATTTGTTTGTCTTAATTGCGTGGTCTTTCGGGATGTTAGTTTCCCACGGTACCGTGAGCTCAATAAGTGCTACACGCTTATTCAAATGTGAGTAGAGAAATATGTCTGGTCTTAACGGCGACACACAGATACTCTCCAGGATTTTATAGTGTGTTTCATACGTGTCAACCAGTAGTGTCTAAAATTACAGAATCATGGCGCGTAATCCTTTTTACTACAGGAAACCACAGCATGCGAATATAAAAAACAAACTTAAATAATGACAAACTAAATTAAAAACAAACATTGGCAATATAAAAATTAAATTAAAATTTGAAATCTATATGAAAACTTTAAATTAAATCCTTTAAATATGATAACACAACAACAACACCAATTTAAAATAATATTATAATATCCTATTAAAAATAAATTTAAAAAAAACTTAAAAAAACGAAAGAAAAACAAACTAACTTATAGGTACTTTGTAGTCCCGTACTTATAAGGTGACTAAGAGATATAATATATACCTTATGATTGAAGACGGAAATACTATTTTCTTTGAGTTTTATTTTCTGGAAACATGATATCATTGTTAAATTTCTCGTAATTAGTTTTTGTGTCATTCACGGGACAAAAAGGGCAAGGATAAATCCATAAACGACAAAAAATGTTGACAAAAAAATATCCATCTCTTCTGTTATACCACCCAAGTAACACACAAGCAAGATAATAGTACACGTTTAGACAACTTAACAGTTCTAAGATGAATATCGTTGGTGAGCCTTAGAAATTACTAAATGCTGAATAAATTTGAGTTTGAGCTCTTATTATACTTAATGCTTAATAAGTTCTGTTTCGTTGTACTTTATTTCTTTAAACTTAATAAGCAATAATTTTTAGACTTTTACACAAACTTTATAAGGCTTTCCGCTTTCTAGGTATCTTAAAGCTGAAAAAAGGGCTCTATGGAAGCATTCATCTGAATAATCATAATCGGTATTCCTATTATTCAATAATTACTAAGCTAGTAGCGTTTGAATGAGCTAATTGCTGAATAACGTATAACTATCTGAATAAAGCTACAAAATAATGCTTTTATACAGCTTAGTACTGAATAAATGTAAAGTGAGCTAATTATTTTATGGTTTAACTGAATATGATATCATGTTTTACCAGTTATTCAACTGCTGAGTAAAGAAGATTATTTAGGCAATTATTAAGTTTTCACCTGCATAACAGTATGTTTTAAATTAACTTATTCAAATTAAAGACCACAGGTACATTCTCTCAGCGCAAATAGCTTAATATAAGCTTTGTTTAACACTATTGGGACTATTATTCATATTAAAGGCCACATGTGCGTTTTATCTGAGCAAATATCTTAATATCAGCTTTGTTGAAATCTATTTGAATGCTGTTTTTGGATGTTGTTTGCATTAAAATGGAGCAAAAACCGTGGAAATAGCTTAAAAGAACTGGTAATATTAAAAGAAAGATAAGTTAGCGTATTGAAATAACTTTATTCAAGTAAAAACTTATTATGTAGATACTTGTGCACTTTTATTCAGCAATAAAAGAAGAACAAGCGATCGCCATTAATTTTTTGTGCGAATAATTATAAACACAAGAAAATTCACAAAGATTATCTGAACGCTTAATCTAACAACTATTTAAATTCAATTGTTATTATCAAAGTTGCATTGGAATTGCCCGAATTAGAAATTTCGCCATAAGGTTTTTAGTCAGACCGTGCATGCATATATAAAAATAATATTTACAATTGCTTATCTTGATTATACACGCAGCGCATCAAAAATAATCGTAGAAATCATAAACTATTTACGACAAAATAAATTCCGCACTAAGAATGAAGATGTAGAAAACTTATAACTAAAGTAAAAAACTTATATTTTATTATAATGAAGATTCTCAATTATTTGACTGACATTAAAACTGATTGCCATTTGCATCTAATTATTTTCACGATTTGTAAGAAAGAAATATGTATTATTGTAAACAAGAGAGTATAAAGCTGAGTAAATTCTGAATCCAATGACCAATTCGAAGTATAACTGAATATATTATGTGTACAGGCTTAATAAAAACAATATCAGCTGTTATTCAGAAGTTACTAAGATCATTGTCTCATTACTAAGCTTCTTCTCAGATGTTACGAAGTTTTATGCATTTTATTTGGGGCCTATTTTGTTTGAATAACATCTGAATAGATGGTACTCAGACGTTAGTCAGCTTAGTATTCAAATTATATTCTTAATGATTGCTCATACTCAACTTTTATTCAGCATGTTTGTGTTACTTGGGCAGTGTCAAATCCGTGTACGTTACCCCAGCAAAATGTTTTAGATTTTTAGTTCGCTAGCTCCTGTACATCTATTCCCCGTATTCCCGGAATTCCCTCGGGAACCTCTTCCCGGTATTCCCTCGGGACCCTATTCCCGGAATTCTTTCGGGAACCTCATCCCGGTATTCCCTCGGGACCCTGTTCCCGGTCTTCCCGGTATTCCCTCGGGAACCTCTTCCCGGGATTCCCTCGGGACCCCCTTCCCGGAATTCCTTCGGGAACCTCTTTCCGGTCTTGCCGGAATTCCCTCGGGAACCTCTTCCCGGTCTTCCCGGAGTTCCCTCGGGACCCTATTCCTGGAATTCCTTCGGGAACCTCTTCCCGGTGTTCCCTCGGGACCCTGTTCCCGGTCTTCCCGGTATTCCCTCGGGAACCTGTTCCCGGTCTGCCAGGTATTCCCTCGGGACCTTCTTCCCGGAATTCCTTCGGGAACCTCTTCCCGGTCTTTCCGAGATTCCTTTGGGAACATCTTCCTGGAATTTCCCTAGAAACATCTTTCCGGAATTCCCTTGCGTGTTTTGGAGAGCGGTGGGCGTGTCCAGGAGGGCGGTGGGCTTGTCCAGGTGGGCGATGGACGTGTCCAGGTGGGCGGTGGGCAAGTCTAGATGGGTGGGAGGCGTGTCTTAGCGGGCAGAATTTGTATCTAAGAGGGCGGGGCGTATCCAGGAAGGCGCGTCTTGGTGGGCGAGGACGTGTCGGGAGGCAAATCTTTGTGCGCAGGGACGAGTCCAGGAGGGTGGGGGCGTGTCCAGGAGGGCGGTGGGCGTGTCCTAAAGGAGCGGGGTCTTGTCCAGGAGGGCGGGAGGCGGCTCTAGGTGGGCGGGAGGCGTGTCTAAGCGGGCGGGAGGTGTGTCTAAGAGGGTGTGGCGAGTCTAAGCGGGCGGGAGGCGTGTCTTAGTGGGCGAGGACGTGTCCAGGAGGGCGGAAGGCGATTCTTTGTGGGAAGGGACGTGTCCAGGGCGGAAGGCGTGTCTAACAGGGTTGGGTCGTATCCAGGAGGGCAGGAGTTGTTTTGACATAACTTGCAAACGGTGCAATATAATTACTTTTTTATTCGTGAACTAATTTAAACTAATTAAGACAAAGTTCTGTATAAAAAATTAGGAAATTACACTGTACCGTTTCGGAGACCCAGCAAACACGCAATCGTTACGCCAGCAAAATCTTGAATATCTTTGAAATCTTGGAACATAAAAATTCAAATTATATCGATACATTTACTTCGTCCAGCGAACTAATTGTGTAGCTAAAGTTTTTTTCAGTAATACCATTATTAAAAATAAAATTTGCTGGGGTAACGTTACGCCAGCAGAAACTGTTTCTGTCAAATATCTTTAAAATTAGGACCGAACTAATTCCAAAAACTACACAAACAGGAGCACACAAAAACTACACAGGAGCTAGCGAACTGATTAAATGATAAACAAAAATGTCAAATTTCGACAACATTTTGCTAGGGTAACTACACAATAATAAAAACATTGCAGTTCATTCGTTCACGCTTCGTCGTAACAAACAGAGTAATAAAGAGTGTAATAAAAGTAAACATTATGATAACTTTTACTGAACAGGCTTACACTCTCTTTTTAACTGACATCGTATTGTATGAAAAATGTTTATTTGATAAGTTATGGCTTTTTTCATTTATACTTTATGTCTTTTTCATTCATGTTTTGATAATGTACGCACTAATAAAAATTGTACGTGTAATATAATGCACACAACTGCTCAGTGTTGCATAGATGAATGAAAATAAAATCTTGCATGGCATGTTCTTTTCTTTATGAGAAGCCTTTGTAAGCTAAGCTTTGCTTAAGGCCAGAACTGCACTGATTTGACGGCTCGGCAGAGCTTTTTGTGATATAATGTATTGTAGGTGAATTTTGTATTATAATTTTCGACCACTTATAGATAAAACTGTAATCTTCTGCCTAATAAAAAGGTAGGTGCTTACATTAAATATCTGCAACTCTATGCCATATGAATATTATACCGTAAATAAGCTATTTCACAGTAGAAACATTTAATGTAACGTAATATAAGCAGTGTCTAATTGTGTAAAATCTAAAACTTTCGTCACTACGTAAGCAGTTGAGCTGAGCCTTGTTGATAAATAAGATAGGTATGTGGGTGTCCCATTGTTATTTCTGGTCTATTGTAATACTAAGAAACACAGACGTCTGAGCTTTAAGCGTTTTATTGTTCAAAAATAGATTATGAATGTTTTTTATCATTTGGTAGGTAACGTGTAGACATAAGTTTTAACGTAGTAGTTACGGTTATTCCCTTAGTCGGTTTTTACGACACCTATGGGATGAGAAGGGGTGGTGACACACTCTTTTCTTACTCCGTCACCACACGGAGTATACGGACATAGACACCCGAGTAAAGACCTTTTATATTTATGAGAAAGGGTAAAAATAATCAACGATATATTAGATCCACAAAAATAATTGTCTTTTTTCTGGTTATTCTCTGTCTCTGTTTATTTCATGGCTCTAAAAGTCCCTTCGACACAACAATCCCTGCGTTAGTTATATTTAAAAAAAGATAATACTTATAGCAAAATTAAGTTTGGCTTTTGAACAATAAGTATGTTACTTTATACATGTATCTAAAAAAATACGTTAAAACTTATCTCTAAGCACGTAATATATCAACAAAATCTTGATAAAAGTGACCAATATAAATGTGTGAAAATAAAATATAAGCCCTCAACCCTCTGCAGGGTGATGTACGATCGCTAAAGTCTAAACTGTTATGCCATTATGCCTTATCGTCTGACCAATAACTACATTATTGTAATACTAGTTCATGCCCACGACTTCGTCTCCGCGGTTTAAATTATAAATAAATAAATATTACTCACACTTTCACACAACGCCATCAAGTCCCAAACTAAGCAGAGCTTGTACTATGGATACTAGACAACAGATAAACATAATAGATAGACATAAATAGATAGCGTTTAAAATAACAAGATTTAACTACTTACTAACTTACTAGTACTTCACTATTTTCTTATTAGTACAACTCGCGCACTAAGGATCATGACCTGTGTAACGGTAACTTATCATAAACAGTGAATTTAAGGCATAGAAAGAATATTTAGGCACTTGACAATAATTTGTGAATCACACACAATTGTCCTCGAGAGAATTCGCAGGGCAGCCGCTGCTGGAGCACCCCCGGGGCGAAAAAAAGTCCTCTTAGGCGCATAATGTCATAATCGCATAATGTCCAGCCGAAATCTTAGCAAAAGTGAACAATATAAATGTGTGAAAACAAAGAAGAGGCGTTCAAACATTAATAGAGTGACCAGTCTACTTTGAACTGTTATCGTACCTTATCGCCTATCTAAACTTTATAAACAACTACAATTATATTTTATAGAGTTATAGGCAACCAATGTTTTTTAACCGTTTCCAGTCCCTTAAATCATATATTTTGATTAATTCGCATTGTGAACTATTTTGTTTAAGGCAATCTGCGCACAAGATATGATCATCATAACACCCCATTAATGTCCCACTGCAGGGACGGGCCTCCTCCGATGACAGAGGGATAATTGGCCTACTAATACCACGCTGGCCAGACGGATTGGTATAGGGTTTAATTTTAAGTTTTCCTTCTTTTTGTTTCGTAAAGATAATATTCACGGATAGTCCCTTAGTCGGTTTTTAAGACACAAGATAATTAAAGAATAATTGTATAATATAAAAAAGGTTGAAACTAAAAATGTATTGACCTTTTTCGTAGTTAAAATAACAAGTTATATAGTTATTAAAGGAAGACATGTTTCTTTAGTATTTCTTTCGTCGCAGAGATTGGACAAGTCTTGTTCTCCAAACAATAGGTAATAATGTGATATACTTGTACGAAAAAGGATGACAAACGAGCTTATGCCACCTAAGGGCAAGCAATCGCCTTGGGCCATCAAACATGACATTTTATTTTTTAATCACGTATCCTTTCTTACGGTATGTTTTTGGAAATACTATGAAGCTTTCTTAATTTAAAAACCTACATTGAATCAAATTGTGTAATTTGTAGCTTATTATGACTTAAATTAGTTATTTTAAGGCAAAGTGATGGGTTACTGAAGACCAAAAAAATATTAAAAATAAATTCATTGAAAAAATCAACCTTATTTTTTGTGTTCCCCTAAATGTGCCGGTGTGTGCAGTATAGTAAGTACCCAAATACTGATTATTTAAATTATAAGCAAGCAATTGGCGTATTTAGTGACGTTACATCTAATTTATAAATAATAGAGCTTACTTGAAAGATTTTCAAATACAGAACGTTAAATAAAAATATTGCAAAAGAACGTGCATTATTCAGTTTGTACTATTCCTAATCGATCTAGACTATTCCTAATTAAAACTTGTAAGGGCACAATACCCCATTGTGCCCTTACAAGTTTTAATAAGGAATAGTCTAGATATAAAAAATGTTTGGACCGCTATAAAAGGTCATCCTTTACAAATGTAGTCTGTGGGCCATCCTGAATATCTCATCCTATATATATAGCTGTTGTAAGGGTAAAAAACATAGCGACGTACTAACAACGTGACGTAGTATCAAGCATCAATATTTAAATGACATGTACCGTTCAGAAAGCGGTCTTTGATGTTTAATAAAGGCAGAGAGAAACATACGACCTTTTTGTGATCTGTTTTATGTAGTAGTTACGGACCTTTCAAAGCAAAGTCTTGCCAAATGCGTTTTTGATATAACGGGTATTGAACATTTGGTTATTTTAATCGCTTGATTGTCCTTTTGCGTATATAGTATTACGCGTGTTTGGTCTTTTACTTACCTATATTATATAGTTTTACCGTTAGTTATGTATGTTAACTAAGATATAAAGTGTAACTTTCTTTTGGACAAAATAAACTTATTATTATAAATATCTCTTTATTCTATCTTATTAAAATAAACAGCACAGCGTTACCACACGGCTATAAGTAAAAAATATATTGTGTTTATTCCTTTATTAAATCCGGTGAATTTCCGATGGATCAAAATATTCACATTCCTAAAAGCTTTATTGCTAAAAAAGGGTTGCTTGTTTACGCAGTCCCTGTGAAGCGGGTAAAGTCTTCATTTTTAAAACAAAGGGTCCGATTGGATGTCCGCTTATCTCTGGGGACGGACGGTCTCGTCGAAGCAATTATACCTAGGTAGGTACGTAATTCGAGTTTAAATTCACCATTTTATATCTAGCCGTAATACCTACATTTCTACTAGAAACACTGATAAATAATAATAGTTATTGGCTTAGAATATTTTTAGTTGTTTATATCAGTCGATCTACAGATAGCGCGCGAGTTGAATAGCGGTAGTGCTGTGACCTAATTATAAATTATTAATTGACATTCATATCGATAAAGAACAATGCTCAAAAATGTATAAACACCGTCCCCACTTTATAGCACTTTAAGATATATGTTAATCGAAAGGTATTAATCATCTCTCCATTTTATTGTATGACAGCAAAGCTCAAATTTAATGTGTATCCGAAAAAAGTTATATCGACATAAAGAAACCGCAATCAGTCACAATGATAATTTTATTATTGTTCATGATGTCTTTTATTGTAATTAATATTGTGGGATGAACTTATTCTGAGTTTTAAAATGACTCCCGCTTTTTGTAAAGTGGTCATGGACGGTTTTTATAAGTTTTCAAATAAAAAATACCTTCATAATAGCAACTTTTATAATAACATAAATCAGTATTTTCAGTGTCTATTATAGGCACTGGCTGGCCCATTGAAATTGTCTAAATGCCTTTCAATACCAAAGTACCACACGATACTGACGACATGCGCGCAGGCACCAACTGTTCTCATAGCAGTTAAGCATGAACAATAATATGCCTGAATGGCGTTTATATCCTGTGCGTTATTTAAAACCAAATAAATACCTGTAATAGGTCGCATTTGACCTATGTTTGGATAAAACTCGACCCCTCAAAAGAGTGCAATCTGCCGTGTTTATACCGTATTGGTTCATAATTGGGCTTGGAGTTGCACAGACTTCTATGTTGCAGACGCCGCCACGTAAATGTTTGCTAACATAGGAAGCTGCTAGTTTTAAGTGTGATATGTCCCCAAACTAAACAAAATAATATACTCGTTTGACAATTCAGGGAACGGTACATTTATGGACTCATCAGTCAATGTTCTGAACGTAGCCCGCTGCCTGTAACGTAGTTACCCCTGTCATTGTTGATGTGAATTCTGCGATGAATTCATTTAACGAAGTCTGTGGCATAGACACTGTCATGAAAAAGCTCACTGAATGTATTGAGAAGGGCTCCAGCAATTTGGAAGTCTGTGAAGAGATGAGGAAGTGTATTATTGAATTCCTGAACATTTTAAAATCACGTTTAAATTAAGTTATTCGATCTTGTTCCTCCGTCCCCTTTTCATAACAGGACCACTCGCGCCGGTTTGCGGTGTCATAATCTGACGGTCTGTCGGATATTGACTTGCACCAAAGGGTTCGGGAATTCTTTCCTATGCCGAACCATTAAATTGTGGAACCAACTTCCGGCTCACGTATTTCCTCCATCGTATGATATTGGGTCCTTCAAATCCACAATCGCCCACCTTAGGCCACACAGCAGGATCCATAGGTAACAAACAATTCAGAATAGGTTCATGCGGAAAACGACGGGAGCACCATGGTTCATGCGTAACGAGGATCTCCACATTGACCTCGAGTTGCCGACCATCCAGCAACACATGAAACTCTGTTCCCGTCGCTACTTTGAAACGGCTGCCACTCATCCCAACCAACTAGTGGTTGAGGCATCCGGGTACATCCCCTCTAGAATATCGCGATCGCTCAACGTTGAGCTCATACGGTTCGCGAAGCCACAACAACACGTCCGCGGTTTCGTCCTCGCCGCCGAGGCAGAAATACGCGCCGCGTTCGCTCCTAGAGGGCGTGCCTTTCGCAGATCCTGTTAGTCGGTGACGGTCCAGGCCGAGGTTCGTGCCCACAGGGGGTGTCCCGTCCCTGAGGCATGACACTTAAATGTCTTAGGTTGAGGGCCATCCGCCCCACAGCCAGCGTGAAGTAGTAATTGTCCCAGGAGACAAACTACTTGTGCTCACAAAAAAGAAAAATCGGGTGATTGGGCATATACGGCGCGTTATAATAAATAAATAAATAATCTTTTATATTTTTCTTATATTCTGTGTAGAATATAACTTGTTTACTGTTAACTATGTATTTTATTGGCTATCATTTCGAAAAATTAGAACAAACAGCAACATAATTGTGACTGATTTCGGTTTCTTTCAGGCGATATAACTTTTTTCGGATACACATTTGAGATTTCCTGTCATACAATAAAATGATGAGAATACTAAGGCCTTTCAATTAACATAGGTTTAAAAATGCTACAAGCTGGGGACGTTTTGAGCATTGTTCTTTAAACAATGTTCTAAGTTTAATTTTATTTAGTACACTAGGTTAACATGGTGAAAAAAACACATTATTATCACATGTTTTAATAATCATTTCACAAAACGGATTAAAAAAATAACACGGGAACTTCAGTATTACTATTAACACAATAACACGGGAAACGTACGATAGTTGACAAGGATGGCACAACACTACACTGCAGGCGCGTGAGGTGGGGCGTGCGGATAGCGGGGGGAGATGCTCCCGCCCTTTACCTCAGACCCCAACTGCATTCAACTCGCGCGCTATCAATATAGGTACTTAGATACGAACGCGCGGTGATAAAGTAAGAACTTATTAGAGTAAAATTACTACCCCATCTCATTCCGTGGTAAACTTTGATAGCATAAGTAGGTACGTAGCAGGTAAGTCGAGACTTTAACATAAGGTAAAGAATGTTCTGTGTGGTGACGGAGTAAGAATATAATATGTCACCACCCCATCTCTACCCATGAGTGTTAAAACCGACTAAGGGACTAACCGTAAATATTATCTTTACGAAGTAAAGATAATATTTACGAAAAAGAAGGAAAACTTGAAATTAAACCCTACATCAATTACGAAAAAGAAGGAAAACTTGAAATTAAACCCTACATCAATCCGTCTTGCCAACGTGGTATTAGTAGGCCAAGTATCCCTCCGTCACAGGAGGAGGCCCGTCCCTGCAGTGGGACATTAATGGGCTGTTATGATTATGATGAAAGAATGCTTAACCTGCCATTAGACAGATAGGTACTTACCTAACAATCTAAATCAATGTTGGCATAATAATAACTGGCTGGTTTTAAAATAACAATTGTATTTGTTCTGAAGACTCAGTTTCTGTACCTACTTATAAAATTATTAACAAAATAATCAACTAGTATCAACTAAAACGGATAGGTACCTTTTTTTAAATTGTTCACACAACCTTTTGAGTTGTGTTCACACAATCTTGTAGACATATTTTATTCATATACTTTCATACTTATTATAATTTAGTGCATTTCAAATGACGACACGTACTTTTCTCTAAAATGGATCTTTCCACGATACATTAGATATTCATGACTATAAAGCAAACGAGGTGAGGCTTCACAAACAGGTATTTTATAAAAGACTTGGTTCCAAGGAAACTTTTTGATTTGATATTAAAAGCCACATTTTATCGCAACATAATGCCCTCGACATAGAGAAAGAAATCACAAATAAAGTTCACTTAGAAATTATGTTTTGCTCTTTGTTGCTTTTTAGTCATTCGAAAAACAATGGTCACTCATAACATAATTTTAAGCTCGAGGCAAAGATCAAACCTGATTCGTCGCCTTTGACTGCTAGGCCATCCGAGTCCTTGTTTAACGTGGTATTGCAACACAACCGCTGTGCCAGCTAGGCTTAATTTTTTACCTGTAGGTACAGATTTCTGATAAGTAGGTACATACCTAGTTGATTATTGTGACATAGTTTTTAATATGTAGCTGCCGTGGCTGCTACAGAATAAATCCATAGAAATAGTGAGCAGCTCTGATAAGAGCTGTTTTGAATATGACTTTCTACAGAATACTTCCATAGAAACAGTCAGTAGCTCTGATAAGAGCTGTTTAGGAATAATGACTTTTCAATCACTTCATATCATAGAAAAGTGAAGTAGTTCTGAAAAGAACTGTTTGTTAACGACTTTCATTATTATATCATAGAAATATGAATCAGTTCTAATAAGAACCGTGTACGACTTCTGTACACCTTTATTCGAGCTTATATTTATCTTTACGCACGTCGTCGCCCAAACATACGCATTTTATTGGTTTTACATGTATGAACACTTTTGTATGTAAGGCGACGATTTTTATTAAACCACACGCATTCTACTTCAAGCAAACCGAGAGTTTTATTATACCTCAAGAAGATCTCCTAATCCTTACAGGAAGCTCTGACCCAGTATAGTCAGACCATCCTGTAAAAATACAAATTATGACATCATTAAATCAGCCAAAAGACGTCCAGCCTTCTCCAAACGTTTGTTTTAAATTATTTACCTATACTATAGAAATACCTATAATAAATTAAATAAATATAGGGTAATGGCTCCAGTGAATGAACACCCCCCAGTGAATGAACAAAACGCAGTTTTTCCCAAAAAATAAGAAATTAGGGCATTTCTACCAAACAGAGTATTTTTTTTAGTAATAGTAACGATATTCCTAATATTATTAGAAACATTGATTTCTAAAATCACTGTTCATTTCAAAACGGCGAGCGTCTAAAGTGGTAGGCAACGTGAAACTGGGAATTTGTTCGAGCCGGAATTTACGTCACAGGTATTACGAACCGTTTATGATTCGATATTATAACCAAACCTGCAGTATTTTAGTCAAGATATTTGTTTATAAATATAATAGAATAGCTAAATAATGCATTTCAAATCAATTTAAACACGTATATATTCCGGTACAGTATAATATTAAGTGTCCCAGCATTGGAACTCAAAATCTTATAAAACCCAATTAATGAACGGCCGTTCATTCATTGACATTGACAGGGGTGTTCATTTATTGGTTTTTATAATCTAGTAAATGAACCAACAATTTCCATTGTGTTCATTTTCTAGTTTTAAGTAAGAAGACATAACCATAACACTCGAAAATGAGTTTTATATTCAAGAGGGTAAAGATTTAATTCATTTGTTGGTGTTTACTGTTTGCTGGTTGTTAACCAGTAAATGAACATTGTATTTTTGAAACTAAATTGCACATTAAAATCCTTCAAATCTTTAAGCTCTTCATGAGTGCAGGTGTTAGGGCATCCAGGACATGATGAGAGGTGGGCCATAGTTTGGGGAACACCGTACAGGCAACTCAGTCCGCCAATATTTGTAAGGCCCCACCGGAGCATGTTCTCCTTGCTTCGTCCTAACTGGGTTCGCAATGTGTTTAAGGACTTCCAGGTAGCCCATGGTAACTTGTGTCCGGGCGAAAGCCTCATAGAGAGACAAACGGTTCTGGTAGTGACACTATTTTCGCGCGAAAAGTTGCACCTCCCGTGTGCTAGGTCGGTACTTAAAAGATAGACGTACTTTATGAAGATCTTTACGCTACGCAGCATTTGCTGCACTGGAACATAGCCGTGCATTGGGTGCCGATGGTCGTCATCAATTTTGCTCCTTTCAAGGGAGGCCTCCACATCCCTATGGACATCGGAGGGCGCGATGCCAGCCAGTGGGTACAGCAGTCTGAGCGGTGTAGGTTTAAGGCAACCTGTAATTATCCGGGAGTTTTCGTTCAAAGCTGTATCCACTAACCTAGCATGAGCTGATCGGTTTCAGACTGCGCACGCGTATTCTCCAGCCGAGAAAGAAAGCGGCCGGCCCAGAAGTCCGCATTACCGGGAGCGAGGTTCCCCATTTTCTGGAAATGAGCCGTTGCTACGAGTTGTTGCGAGAATGCACATTCTGTTTAACATTTTGACAGTGTTTTTAAATGACAGTGACCTGTCCAGGGAGATTCCGAGATATTTGAGGGAGTCATTATGAGCTATCAGGATACCTATTTAGCTTGCGACCCGTTTCCTTGTTCCGGAGGTGGAAGGAACAGGATTCAGTCTTAGATGGATAAGGCTTAAGCGAGTTTGCCTCATAGTTACGGCTCAGATTGTTAAGAGCTGAAGTGAGATTGGACTCAACTTCGATGAAGTTTGTTGCTTGGGCGTTAGGAAAAGTGAAGTTTGTAGTTAGCGCGAGATAGTCAGCGTATACGAAGCGGAAGAAGCAGTAAATGGTAAAAAGAAGGCCGCCGATATGTCCACGAATTTTTTTTCTTTCTACCTATGCAAAATTTAATCATTTTGAACAATAGGTAGATTTTTTTATTGTGTTTGCTGCAATAATTACTGTTTTATACGATAATTAATAAAAACAAAATCGTGTTCATTCATTGGGTTTTTTTCTGTTCATTTACTGGAAATTTGCGTTCATTTACTGGGGTTTTGGGGTATTTTTCTATGTATTGCTAAATTTCTTACAAACTGTGTATCCTAAAAGGTAAAACGAGCCTGAAATATATTTTTGAATAAATCTTCTAAACGAAAAACTAGCTCTGATGACCTGTGCATAAGAAAAAACATATGTTTTTATTTTTTGAAGTTTGAAAATTGCTTAAGTGTTCATTCACTGGAGCCTTTACCCTAGGTTAGTTATAATAAAACAATAGAATAACCAAAGAATAACGGAAGAGCATGAAGAAAAGCACAGTACATAATAATATAACTTCTGCGAAGGTGGTTTTCCACTTCAGTGCCGGTACTAGTGCGTCTTACAATAAAATCCTAAGCGTGGTTCTATATGAGAGACTCTATAACAAAGGCAATACAGTTCATTTTTACACAAACAAATATTTTTATTCACGCCTCGCTTGTTCTCGTCAATCCACGCTATTTTCACTAAAGTTGCTATGAGATGATTGATTTGCCATACATATTTCCAATGTCTTCTCGCAACTGGTGAAAAATCAGCTAAGCCTATAACAAGGCAGTCTCAATGGGGACATGAGATAGCTAATAAGGTTTAGAAGCTGTGAAACTCAATAATACAAACAGAAAACTGTAATATAAATGTCTTCTATGTAGAGTAAATAAATGACACTGGTATCCTAGGGAAAAAAAACACTGAATGAGAGGTAACACCCAAACAGTTGAATCATAATGAACAATTGGTAAAATGCAATAGATCTCTGGAGAGTTGAGGGAAGAATTAGCCCAAATGCACTTATAAACTAAATATTTATGAATGTTAACTAATAATAGCACAGTATTTATATATTTTACATTGTAATGTTGATCTTTTTCAACGCTTTTATTTTTTTATGTTTGATGGTTGTATGTGCCTGTAAATACAAAGTGGACAGACCAAGAAATATATAATCTATAAAATTGTAATGTGTACTTGTGTAATTAATTGTCGTTGGCATATCTTTGTAATAAATAATTAAAAAATAAATGTTATATGTAATGGTGGGAATATTAATGAATTAAAACAAGAATATGTTATCATAATTTATGATTATCCTATAACAAATAAAGGCTATTTTTATTACTTTATTTATTGTGTTGTACTGCATAGTTATCTAGTAGCCATAGTAGAAAGCTTTGCTTGATTTGTGACTAGATGGTGTTGTTGTGTTATATTAAAATATTTCCATATCTTAGTGGCAGGATGGAGATACAAATGTTTAAAATAAAACCATGAAAGATATTATATGGGATATAGTATATTTTTATTATCTTTTAGAATAAACAAGCCTATTTTAAGCTTGTAATATGTAGATTTAGAATACACATTAATTTATCACTGAAATCCTTTAGACATTGATTTACATTAACACTTATAAACATTCATATTAATAACAATACAATTGAAATATTAATAAATGCCACTTGGTGGTGGTCTTCCAAACAAAAGATTCCATGATACAGGGTGTACCAGCTTAGAATAAAAGTCAGGCCCATCAAACAATGGGACTACATCATTCAAATATTTTGCCATTTCATATGCATCGGGGATATTATCTCCTTCAGATGTAAACTTGTATATTACTAATCCAGGTACAGACTCCTTTATTATTATACTATAAAGCAGTGAAGCAAAACCTCCTCCAGAAATATGACTGTCTTCCTTAGGTTCATGTTCCACCCACTCCAGTGATTTTAATTTATCAATGTATGGGCTTGATTCACTTACTATGTACCGGAAAGGAGATGTCATGATATGCCTCTTCTCATGAGCAAAGCAGCTTGTTAATACAACTATATCTCTCACATTCTCAGCTTTAAATTTCTGTACAACTTCGGTTAAAAATGTTTCTGCGTATTTGTATACAAGTGGTGCTCTTAATAATAGAATTATTAATTTTCTAGTTTCACATATGTAAGCCTCGCAACATCCTGAGATCTTGGTAGAAGCTAGTTTGTATGGATCGTAACCAGCCATTGGAATCAGTGCTGGACTATACACCAGCGCCAGTTTTTTCATTGATAACGATGACACAACTAAATCACATGCAAGTTGTCCAACATTTCCTATTGCCACACTGGGTATTGCAAGGGTGTAGCCATTAAGATCACATTTATAAAATGTTTTCCAGTGATTTATCTGAGCCATATTTTAAAACTTGAAATTGAATCTTCCGGCGAAATAAATCTTGTTAACTTGTCAAGTTTTGCAAGTAATCAATCGAATAAAATGACAGTATTGACAGTACGCAACAGAACAGTGACAAAGTAACACATTTTGCCAATGACAATGACACTTGACAGAACACAAAATGAAGTAGGAACTACTTGGAGGTAAAAAGTAGACGAAAAGGCTTAATTAATTAGCTTTCTTCCTCTTCTTGCCAAGATATTTAACAAATTTTGTCTGGTCAGTTTAGTGTTATAAATACGGATTTAATGTAAAATCTTCCCCCCTTACTCATAAATGCCTCTTAAATTTAATCACTGTTTAGCGAGATTTTTATTACGAAAACCAACCTTATACCAAACAACGTAAGAGTTTAAGACAATTAATCAATTGACTAAAATCTAAGAGGCGTTTATGAGTAAGGGGGTTCGTCTATAAATAAATATTACTAAAACTTGTTGTCAGAGGTAAATTTTCACAAAGAAACTGGCGCTGCAGACTAGACGTATTATACGTTCACTCACTCACTCACACATATTTCAATTTACTTTTGACTTTTGAATCAACCAATCAATCACTTTTTTCCAGGAAAGGAAATAAAAGATAATGTTTTTTTTTCACAATTCTTTCTGTATTTTTCTTTGATTTGTATTTATGAGCCTTAAATTCATAAAGGACTAAACAGTTTTGAGCCTAGTAGTATAATTTAACATTTGCCATTGTGCTGATTATGATCGAGCAGGAAGAGGTAGACCCGCAGTTAGAAACTTTTATCCTCTCTGAAACGCAGAAACAACGTTTTCAGGTTAGTACCATGAAATTAGTAATCGTTGTAGTCCCAAAAAAAATCATGTAGTCATTTCAGAGTCAAAATTATGTTTTATCACGCGTTCTTACTGACCTTTGACCAACTACTGAATAGATTTCTTTAACTCTGATAATACATAAATATTAAGAAAATGAAACTAACCTTTTTTTAAATCAGTGGCTTGTATCTTATCCACTAAGCTTATGCATCATGAAAAGCACTTTAATGCTTATAATGGACTAGGTAACTTAAAATAAATTTTCTTTAATTTCAGGTCCTTGTACACGGATTAACAGACACATGTTGGGACACATGTATGGGCCACCCAACAGTACGTCTGGATTCTCGTACTGAAGTATGCATAATGAACTGTGTTGACAGATTTATTGATGCCACTGCTTTCATTACCAGGCGCCTTATGAACACAACCAAGTACCGCTCTGATGCCCCACTTGAATTCCAGTAAATTAAGAATACAGTTGAAATAGTAAAGATGTTCTCCAGTATAACAAACTTTTTGCGCCGTCACAAGAGGAAGTTCATTGTGACGGGTGCTGTTTTTGGTGGATTATACTTACTTTCAGGCTATGCTCAAAAGAAGCTAAGAGAATGGCAAGAGAAAGAGGCAAAGAGATTCTTTGAAATGACAAGAAAGAAACAGCACTTTGAAAGTACTGAACGCACTTGCAATCAAACAATTTTGTCATTATCAAAAATTGTTACTGAAAGCATTTTAGGTATATTAAATACAGAAGAAATTGTTCAGAAATTACAAGAAAATCCATCTAATAAACTGGAATTATGGGAACAATTAAAAGTCATGATATTTACAAGAATTTGTGTTCTAGTATATGCATTAAGTATATTACAAGTGACACTAAGAGTACAGCTCAACATCATAGGTGGTTATCTGTATAGGGATTCAGCACATGAGGGTGACCCACTCATAGACAGTGAGCTACAGGCCAAATATTTGTCGCTATGCCATCATTTTGTAGGACAAGGAGTAGAAGACTTAGTAAAGAGAATAGAACAAGTTGTGAAAAGAGTTGTTGAACCAGTGTCTCTGAAAAAGAAGATGACCTTACAGGAAGTAGAACAATTGTTTTGGTCGATACAAACTATTCTGTGTACAGACACTACTCAAGGAGATCCTGTTAAGAACATGGTACATTACTTACTATCACATACAGAGATTAGTGACAGTAAGTTGGATACTATAGTGAAGGAAACAATGGATGTCCTAGAAAGTGATGAAGTAACATCTATAGCTATGTCATCTGTAAGCCGAAGTTTCTCTTCTGTTATTGATGAAGTTGCCAATCTGTTTGCATCAAGAAATGTACCAGCAACTAAAAACCATTTAGAACTCAATGTTGAACATGTTATTACAAATGGGGCTATAAAACTTGGAGGGAGTCCTGATACATTTGTGGATGTTAATAAAGTAGAACTGTTCTTTGTGAAATTGCTGCCAGTTGTAAACGAACTTGTAACAAAGAATAATTGTAAGGGTAATACAAACATTCCAGATTTGTTAACTCAACAACTCACATTAAATGAGAAAATTAAACTTTTAGGTGCAAATATTTATGAAGTATTTAGTAGTCAATAGATTGTGGGAAATGGCTGAAAATTATGTGTCCTATGAAAAAGTAATGTTAAATTTTGTTGTCATGTCAGTAAAATATTTATGTTTTGTATTTACAAGCATTTTTGGGGATGGTAATAAATTAAATATAAAATACTCAAAACATTACAGCTTCGAAATTGAATATAATGGTTTTGGAGAATGTTTTATGTAATTTAATTATAAGTACTTACAGGTATGACAGCCTGTTAATGATGTTGTGTTGTACTCTTATGACTTGGGAATTTCAGATTATGATAAACCTATGTTAATAAAATATTGGAACTATACTGTATTTTGTGCTTGATTTCTCTACTTACAAACTTTACCTTGCGATCTCACTCAACTAATACATGGGTTGTTTTGTATTAAATATGTCAGGTTGTGAATTAATATTATTGGATTAGAGTTAATCTATGACCAGAGTTAGAGGATTTCAACTAAAATGATAGATAAGATATTCATAATCAACCTGTTTTCAAACCGATTTAGATCTATCATAATTTAAAAAACCGGTCAAGTGCGAGTCTGACTCGCGCACCGAGGGTTCCGTACAAACCTATTTATTTTCCCGCCAAATTGTGATAACGTCAGGATTCAGCTGTTTAAATACTATTTTTCCCGCCAAAATTCAATGACGGCACGACTAAGCTGTCAATAAATATTTTGCCGCCAAAATACTATGACTTAATGACGTCAAAACTGATCTGTCAAAAATTATGTGACGTCACGACTCATCTGTCAAAAATTCAATGACGTCACGACTAAGCTGTCAAAATATATTTTCCTGCCAAAATTCTGTGACGTCACGACTCATCTGGCAAAAATTCTATGACGTCACGCCTATCTGTCAAAATTGACAGCTGTCAAAAGTGACAGCTGTCAAAGTGACAGAGGTTTCAAATATTTTCCCGCCAAAATAATATGACGTCACAAATCATCTGTCAAAAATCCTGTGACGTCACGACTCATATCTGTTAAAAATTCAGAAACGTCACGGCTCAGCTGTCAAAATATATTTTCCCGCCAAAATTCTGTGACGTCACGAATCATCTGTTAAAAATTCTGTGACGTCACGACTCATCTGTCAAAAATTCAAAAACGTCCCGGCTCATCTGTCAAAATATATTTTCCCGCCAAAATTCTGTGACGTCACGAATCATCTGTCAAAAATTGTGTGACGTCACGACTCCAAAAACGTCACGGCTTAGCTGTCAAAATATATTTTCCCGCCAAAATTTTGTGACGTCACGAATCATCTGTCAAAAATTCTGTGACGTCACGACTCGTTTGTCAAAAATTCAAAAACGTCACGGCTCAACTGTCAAAAAATATTTTCCCGCCAAAATTCTGTGACGTCACGACTCATCTGTCAAAATTGTATGACGTCAAGGGTCACGTGACCAAAATTCTATGACGTCACAGGTCACGTGACTCAGCTTTCCCGCCAAAATTCAATGAAATCAAAATATAATATGATTGAAGTAAAAATTTGAGGTTTTCGGAATTTTCCTATTACATGTACAATAAGACCTTGCTTTATGCCAAATTTCAAGTTTGTAGGTAGACTGGAAGTACCCTGTAGGTTTTTGCCTTTACCCCTCTAAATTTGCGACAAAAACGGCTATATCTCTTGATTGCGTTGGATTAGCACTTTGATTTTTTTACGGCACTATTTGGTAAAAATTTCAACTTGATACCTCCGTGCGTTCCTGAGATAAATGGTCTTGACAGACAGACGGACGGACGGACGGACGGACGGACAGACGGACGGACAGACGGACGGACGGACAACAAAGTGATCCTATAAGGGTTCCGTTTTTTCAAAACTGGTACGGAACCCTAAAAAGGAATAACTACAGCCGACTCAATAAGAAACAAAATAATGCAATCCATTGTTAAAGGAGTTATTAGTTTGTATTATTTTGTTTCTTTATTCAGTGTATGTGTAATGCATACATTCTCTATTGATAGAATAGGTAAATACATATTATCGCACCTACGTCACCTTCTGGTTTCGAACTAAGCAGACCCTGTACCTACTAGGCTTTCAAAAAAACAAATAAAATAACTTATGTATGTACTTTTTTGTTTTAAAAAGACAACTCCCCCACTTGGGATAGTGCCCTGTGTCGCGGGGACTTGTACTAATATCAATTTAACGGACACAAAGAACATCCAGACTCAGGACAATAATTTGTGGATCGCACAAATAATTGTTCTTCGTGGGATTAAAACCGCGACCTCGTGTACGGGAGTCGCTTACAAAACTGTCATCGCCACTGAGGCATTACAGTATTTTATAAATGAATCTAACGCGTTACTTATGGATATAAAGCTAAGTCTGTCCTTGTACTGCTTAGCTTTGATTATGATATACCTACCTTTTTTTAGGTCGGAAACCTGTTAAGAGGTACTTATCCCAGACGGATGATTAAAACACCCAGCCTTTCCTTTGCCGTCTTAATTTGTTGCGTTTAAGAGGCCCAAAGGCTTTACGCTATCGTTGACTCAGCAGGTGCCAGCTCGCAATAGCGTTGTGTATGATGATGTGGATTTGACATGATAATATGTCGAACATAATATAAATCGAAAATGATGATAACATAGTTAGTATTACTTTGGAAAGTGGTAACCAAACAGTTTATTATTATTTCTATAGAAAATTATGAATTTTTTATCAGCGTCACATAGGCATAGGGTCATTGTTATCATAATACTTCATTCTCAGAGCAAGACCAGCTAAATACATAAGTACTATAAGTACCTAATCTTTGACTAGCTCTAAAATGGTGGCCCGTTCTAATTATCCCCGCCAGTTCTACGTCCCGTATGCTAGGTACTGGTGAAAGAGTGAAAACCACTGGCAGAACTGACCCATTACCAATTTAATCAGGTAATTAGGGCGTTATCTAAATTCAAAAATCTTGTATCTAAATCCAAAGATATCGCCATTAATCAAATGCAGGCGTTTTCAAGGCAACTGTAATTACTGTTTGATGACCTAACTTATGCCCCGCATATAAGTATGATGACAGTTTTTGCAATGATATAAGTACATAAAATATTCAACTACCTTTGCGAGAGCATGTACCTAAGAGATTAGGATAAGTAGTAGATAGTTACATACTTAAACGTAGGTATTATGTAAAACAAACAGTAGATAATATATAAACTGTTTGTTTTAGGTACCTTTTTTTTTTAAATCTTTATTTATGGAGCTTTGTCATAATATGACAATGTCGCTCCATCAACCTACGTTTAGATACCACTTCTACTTCTCTTAAGTTCCATAGCTCTGTAATATCACAAGTTTCTTCCACTTTTTACAAATATATAGCACCTTATTTTTAAACCTTACTGTTCAGAAGTTAATTAAGCGGGTACCTACATACAACAGCTTCAAGCCGGCTGAGTTAGCTGGCGCGTGGGCTACGCCAAATCTCTTATTTTCTAATCCATGACTACGCGATCTTTATTAGCAGTAGCCTTGCATCAATAATGTACTCGTACTATAAAGATACCTTTTTAAGCGCCTGTGAAGAAAATAATACCTATACCTAATTGGTCGTAGCACATCAAAACGTAAAAAGATCGGCGACGTGTCAAGTCAACTCGACCCGTTCAGTATTATTTGTATGAAACTCCTTACTGCAACGCACACTTATCGGAATCGTAAAGTAATCGGATTTTTGACCTTTGACACCGAGAAAAAGGCGAGGCGTTGCCTATCCCTTTACGTTTTGATATATATGTGCTACGACCCAGGGATATCAATCAAGTTCGTGGTTATAATATGAATATTATGGTAGGTACCTACTTATACATATCAAAGTAGGTACCAGTACGATATTACATAGGTTAAGTAAAGGTAGCAATCGCTGTGAACAAAAGAAGGAAAAGCTGAGAGCTTGAGATGGAAGGCTATTGTCGTCCGCCTGGGTAGCGTTGCAAACCATGTTTCTCTCCATCACCTTTTAGTTGTCTTATACCTGAATGTGTACCTACTTAGGTACATATTTTTATTGTTGGTCATATAATTTTTGGACTAGAGAAACAGCTTGCATAACGAGGCGCGGAACTAAAATTATAAAACGAATAATTAACGAAAAGAAATTAAATATCAAATGAAAATAAATAGTTAAACAAGAACACGAGTATACCTGCATAAGTTTGCAACTTTGAAAGACATTTAAAAGCACAGACCTATGGCACAGACTGATAACCGTTTGTAAATGGGTCGCACGTGAATTTACAGAATAGCGGCCAGTTTCTTAAAACAATTTTAATAAACAGCCTAGGTAGAGCACGAGATATCGAATCTCACGCAAGCAACTATTGTTTTTGTTGTCCAAATATGATTGCCTTGTTCTTAATGACTGTAAAATTGATGTTTGATTAGGTCCTCGCGCCTCATGTCATGATCCCTAGCTTGGGTGTTGTATTTTTCTAATAAAATAAGCTTTAGATAAATTCATCATCATACTTAGTCAGAATTAGTTTACGGAGACCATGAGAACACCAATTCTTGTTATGATCACAAACATTACCATCATCAAATTCAAATTTAGAATACATGGCAAGCCCATCGCACACAATGACAGTATGTGTACAGTCACCTCATTAAAACATAAGTATCTGTGTCTGGCCAGCGAGATAAGACATACTCTCAAATTATCGACCGGCCACTTATACGGTACCTAGTACCTACGTTGTAGGTACTCTTATCCAGGCATGCTACATGCCAAATAAACCATCCATGGCCTCGTATATCGATTAACGAGAACTAATTAAAATGAAATAGAGACGTTTACAATAGCTGATATTATTTGATCGGAAACTATATAGACTACTATGGCTACTGATGTTATGTATGAAAATGAAATGCTATTTTTTTCGTTAAATTACAAAAGAAGCAGTATCTGTACCTATACAATAATTTATAATAATATAATTACCTACTTAAGTTGGAAATAGACGTTAAAATATTTAGATTAAATACAAATTATATTAACAATATTACAATAATCGATCATTTGAAACAAGTCATTATCACCCTGAAATAAAACTTAGGTACAGTCCAGACACTGTTTGTCAGATTAGTCCTACACGTGGTACCGTTGTGATGTTATCATTGATTACCTACTAATAAATGATGTGTATGAAGGACACGGCGAGTAGGTACCGAACTTGAAATGTGTACCACCTGGCCTGTAGTGCACGGTGTTGGACTGTCACTGCGGAGTTGGTATGCGGCACGTCGGCGTGACGCGACCTGCGCACGCATCCACGGCCCGCAACTGCCAATAACCCGCTAGAAGTCGTCGAGCGCGCGCCACTCGCTCCTTAACACAATATCGACGCGTAAAATACCACCCCGTTAAGCTAACTCAAAAATTGTGCTATAGTTTTAATAGTGCTTAATCTGACATAGTCTCAGAGGAATATCACCGGCACTAGAGACTTATTGACCAAGTCTAACAACTTGAGTTTATCTGTAAACACAACATTAATTTTTCATGTGAGTACAAATTTATTATTATTATCTGTGTATTCGTATTTATATGATTGAATTTGTATTTGATTATTACTTTTTTATCTGGTTTAGTAAATAAGTTTATGTTAGATTAGATTACTGTGCATTTAATGTTTATTTGTACCATGATATTTCAGTTAACTTGTGAGAAACGTGGAGTGTATTTTATTCTATATTTATAATGTAATTTCGCTATATCAGGAAATAACTGAAATAGGTATAAAAAATACATATATATTTATATTTAAATGAATAGTAATTTAAAATTATCATAAAAAACATCTTAAGTAGGTATCCTCAAATTACGTAAGTTTAAGTAGAGACATTTCCAAACGCTAATAAAAACCTTCGGTTAATATTTGTTCTTTATTATTACTTCTGCTTTCATCATATTTTCTCCATGGAAGTTTATATATGTATTATACTTTGCTAATTTTTACAGTTCTTTCAATTTATTTTCAAAACATTTCTAAAAATTGTATTATTTTACCGAATTTAACGACATAAAGTGTTTTATAGAAAATATAATGTATTTTTTTCCTGTTTTATTTACTATACGCTAAACGTTTGCGAGGTCAAAATAAACATTAATATCGTACAGTTTTTAGTTAAAGTTACGGACATTTATTTATTATTTTAGACATTATTTTATTATACCTATTAGCAATACAACCTTAAAGAATAATATAATAAATACGATTATTATTAAGTATTTAAAATTGTTTTTTTTTTTCTATTAAATATGTACGTAAAGTTTTTAATGTTTCCTAAATTAAAAATGAAAATAATATTAGAGGAAATATTTGTTTATTTTATTGCATTACTAGCTGTAAAACGCGACTTTGTCCGCGATTAAATTTGAAATGAGTTAAAAAAAACTTGTATAATTCATACAAAGTTTATTCATCATCATCATATCAGCCAACCGACGTCAACTGCCTTCTGAGTAGGTCCATAGGTCAGGCTAAAACATAGCTCTCTCCATTGCCCTCTGAGTGACCATGAGCCTTCTGAGTAGGCCCATATAGGTCAGGCTACAACATAGCTCTCTCCATTGCCCTCTGAGAGACCATGAGCCTTCTGAGTAGGCCCATAGGTCAGGCAGGCTACAACATAGCTCTCTCTATTGCCCTCTGAGAGACCATGATTCTTCTGAGTAGGCCTATAGGTCAGGCTACAACATAGCTCTCTCCATTGCCCTCTGAGTGACCATGAGCCTTCTGAGTAGGCTTATGAGCCTATGGGTCAGGCTACAACATAGCTCTCTCCATTGCCCTCTGAGAGAACATGAGCCTTCTGAGTAGGCCCATAGGTCAGGCTACAACATAGCTCTTTCCATTGCCCTCTGAGTGATCATGATTATTCTGAGTAGGCCCACAGGTCAGGCTACAACATAGCTCTCTCCATTGCCCTCTGAGTGACTATAATTCTTCTGAGTAGGCCCATAGGTCAGGGTACAACATAGCTCTCTTCATTGCCCTCTAAGTGACCATGAACCTTCTGAGTAGGTCCATAGACCAGGCTACAACATAGGTCTCTCCATTGCCCTCTGAGTGACCATGAGCCTTCTGAGTAAGCCCTTAGGCCCCCTAAATTTGAAAAAAAATTTTTTGTCCTAGCTTGATGTTATATAGCCTATAGCCTTCCTCGATCAATGGTCTATCCAAAACTGAAAACTAAATTCCATTTGAAGAAGTAGTTCCTGAGATTAGCGCGTTCAAACAAACAAACAAACTCTTCAGCTTTATATAATAGTATATAGTATATATTAAAATACAACAAAATAAAAGAGAACACCATACGTAACCACTAAAAACAACTTTTTAGTACCTACTTCTTTAATAATAAATAACAAGAGTTTCATAAGTTAACATTTTATAAGCCTAAATCTTGACTTGACACCGCAGCGTAGGTACCTACTTATATGTTGGTACGAATAATTTCAAATTTATAATCTAGAAATAGTTTGATCTTATAGAACTGCATGCATTGCTGGACATGACCTTCCCTTTTTAAGAGGTTCTTGTAAAGTTGTTAAGTACGTCTTTTAAGTTTCTCATACATAGTTTTGTTTAAATTTTTCTCATTCATGTGAGATGGTTATAAAATAAAGTATTTTCACTACCTATACGCCATTTTATAGCCAATAAAGGCAAAAACATTATTTGAAACGTCTCAGGCTACCGAAAGACGTCGTGTTTAGAAATGAAAACACAATACAGCTGATATCTACATAAATATACCTAATAACAATACGCAGTATGTAGGCTTCCTTTCAGATGATAAATTTGTTATTAATATGCCGCACGATCTCATAGACAAACTAGTAAGCCTTGTGGGAAGATTTGATGTCACGTAAATAATATACCTACCTATGGAGAGTACATCCGTTGTGCACATTATAAAACATTGTCATGCCGAAAGAGTAAAAAATATTATTCAAAAAAGTTGAACCTTGCAAACAATGTAATTGTTTGATAATTTTAAAAATAAATTGTTGTATCTAAGCCAAAGAAATTTAAAATGATTCATATTAAGAAATGTTAGTAGATATTTATTTGTATTTGTAACAATTAAATAACATTATTACTGAGTATGTTTGCCTTAATACTCTATTTATTAGTTAGGTATGTTTAATGCTTAATACAGCGTTTAGAATCTAATTTTACATACCTACTTCATACTATATTTTAGGATATAGGTAAGTAAGTATGTTGCATTATTAGGCAAATTACATTTTATAAAAATAAAATTCATATTACACTGTTGCTGACGTTGACGTGAAAAACTGACTAGGGATATTTAGCAGATACGTTCTTTTTTTTTTAAAACAAAATAAGGAAAATTCCATTAATCATCCTATACTAACCGTTTCCTCAGTTTGATAATAGCTAGATGTATAAGGTCCTCTACTAAGAATGGAAGCTAGTTCCTACAGCGTACATTAATGGTCTGTTGTGATGAATTAAAAAAACCTATACTTATCACAACACCGCACCGGCGAATAACGAACATAATATTAAATATGGGGAAGAAAGAAAAATATCAACTACAAATATGAATATAGATATTAAAAAGCCGTACCTTACATCGACTCATGTCATTCTTGTATGCTCTCCTGCTCTGCTTTAGCATTAAAGATTACTTCAGTCATTTTCTTCTTAAAAATAGAGGAACTTCATACAAACGGTTACGAATTAATCTTATAACAACTTTAATGATTCACATGCTTTTTGGAAGTACTTAACCAATTTTTACATATTAAAAAAACTAAATTTTTATCAGTGTAGAGGCTCTGTCGCCGTCGCTTTAAAGCGATATTAAGGGCTGAATGAAAAATCACGTCTTTAAAAGACTGCAGACATAATTCTATACTGACCTAACCACAAATAAAAAAAACGCAGGACCTATATAATGATTAATTAATTCATTTATTCGACGGCTAGATAAAATGTATAGATCTGCCTGTTAGGCTGGATGTTTGATAAATATACATGTACTAGCTGCTGTGAACGCGACTACGTCCGCGATTAAATTTGAAAATAAATTATAAAATTATTAAAATAAAAAAACTTGTTTAATTCATACAAAGTTATCAGCATCATCATATTAGCCAATCGAAGTGAACTGCTGGACATAGGCCTTCTCCAAGTATTGCCACCTTGTGCGGTCCTGTGCCTCCCTCATCCATCGGCTTCCAGCCGTCCACACCAGCTGTCGGTTCTCCGCGCTATGTCCTCTGCTTGTCGCCACTTTAACTGTTTATGTAGGTTACTTTGGTTCTCTTGCGGATCTCCTCATCTTTGATTCGATCACGCAGGGAAACTCCCAACATAGCTCTCTCCTCTGAGTGACCATGAAAATCTGAGTATATCCATAGATCAGGCTACAATATAGCTCTCTCCATTGCCCTCTGAGAGACCATGAGCCTTCTGAGTAGGTCCATAGGTCAGGCTACAACATAGGTCTCTCCATTGCCCTCTGAGTGACCATGAACCTTCTAAGTAGGTTCCTATGGACCTCAAGTATGAAAAAAATATTTTGTCATAGCTTGATGTTTTATAATGTACGTTTGCCCAGCACGGCCCCTCAGAATTTGCATTTATGGTGTTCACCATTGCAATGTACTCGCCTCTAGCAGTATATGTACCGATTTCTTTTTCAATGTAACTCTATACTTTTGAAGAAATATGCAAAAAAAGGTGGCCGTGCCAGCCAAACGCTTTCAGCACGGCCCCCCATGTAACTTGAATAATACATACCGTATTAACAAATGTCTATAACTCAAGAAATGTACTCTATTAATACGTTATATGTGCCGCAACAGTTATTGTGAATTCATAATAACAAATAATATATAGATATGGATAAGGGGCCGTGCTGGAAAAAATCATTTTAAGAAATATCTAAAAAAGACAAAACATACTAAGCCAAAAACTATTAAAAAATAATTGATGTTTAGCAAGTAACATATGTACCGCATTGATTTCTCATACAACTTGTTATATTGTGAAAAATAAATCTATTTTAGTTCATTCAGCACGGCCCTCTATAGTTGCCTATATCTTTTTAAATAAGCCGTGTATGTTTACAAAATTCGACTTCCTGAATAATATATAGGAGTACATTCCTTTCAACTAAATTGCAATTCTGCTGTATCAATACTTTAGAAGATAAATTCAATCTAAAATATACATACATTAAAACTGATGGGGTGACCATGATTCTACATGAAAATAGGATAAAAAATACTGCTTAAATTGAGTAAATCTTTATTAAAATAAACAAATCAACAATATGGTAAACTATATAAACGATAACTAGGTACTTATACATAATAGGTCGATAATCGTACATGTGTCAAGTTAGGGTCGCTAAGACTACATAGCTCAAAGTCTTAAAAATCATACATTACAATAAAATCACAGATTCATTACATTTCACAGATTAGTTCGTTTACATGGAATAACAACCTATGTCTCAATAACACTACAGAGCTTAAAAATCTTAAAAAATCACAGATACGCGTTCAATAAATCATATTGATTGAACCTTACATTACACCAATATTAATTTGCATGAATCGCTTTAATTATTTGGTATAATCACAGGCAATTAATTAAATCCACGTAATCACAGATGTTTTTCAACGACTATAACAATTAGAATATTGTTCGTTTATGTTACTATACCCCTTCCAGCGTAAGTTTGGTTTTTTGACAGTTCACGTCCATGAAGTTTCGTAATACTTCTGCTTATTTTTCGAACAAAAAATATTGTATTTCATGGGCGTACCCATGTTTTTTTTTTCAGTTACCATGGTTACTTAGTGATGGACACTCATAACGATTACCACCATTATGAAACAAATTACAAATAATCGGTAGAAATAAATGCTATGAATTCTGAACTCTTCATAATACGTTTATAAAATGTAATAATATGATATTTTAGATTAGCTATAACCCGCAAATGTGTCACGATAAATTATGTTTAAAGTATTTTAAGCTATAGCATAGATATATTATTATATATTTCAGCTAATTCTCTTAACATAGATAAAGAAAGAAACAATAATAAAATGATAATGTAAGTTGATGTAAGGATCCAAATATGAAAAATTAAGTAATTTGAAAAATCGAAAAATCGCGAAATCGCTTACCATCGAATGGCATTACATTCGAGATACTGCTGAACGTCACTAACGTCAAGCTGTCAAATGTTGTTAAATATAGTGGAAAGGGTATAGTATTATGTTACCTATGGAATAATCATAGAAAAACTAGTACATAAATTAACTTATTAAAAGTAATCACAGATGACATTACAACAGTATTGACTTCTTATTAAACAGTTCACAGTTTCATATGCATATTTTTAGCAACTAGTCTTTACCAGATTCTTAAATAGTGTAAAATTAACTTTAAATTATTACAAAATACATGTATTTAAAAACCATGGCTCAAAAACATATTCTGGTTTCACTGTAATTACCAGAGCCGTCACTCATAGGATCATATTCAGCAAACCCTGAGCTCCGCTCCGACGTGAAAGCGGAATATTCGTAAAAGTTATTATTTTTAGTTGTATTAAATATCACATATTATTTTTTAATATCACTAAAACGTTAGTAAGAGTGTGTAAAAATATCGACTCCACTGTACTGTTGTTAATTTTCAAGGCCAAATCATCAATCAATTTTTAAATTTATTTTTATTTCATGCTTTTTAAACTTAAATTACCTAATAGGGACCACTAGATACTAGAAAACCTATGATCTCATCATCTTCCTGCCCTTGTCTCGTGTTACTTGGAAGGAAAAACGGAAGGTGTGCTGTATGTAAGTAAGGAGTTGGATATCCTGTAGATTTCAGGACATGCTTCAGCATCAGGTTAAGGTTACTGATCTAATTATAATCTGATCATTGAAACCATTCTTGTGAGTCCAAACACGATACCTCTGCTGTAACTTCGTGAGGAGTTGGGTATTCCGCAGACCTCAGGTTATGCTACTGCATCAGGTCAATATAACCATGTTCTTGTAATGTCATTAAAGTAACAGAATATCAAATTTCGCATCGATTAGACTCGTGAATGCTGGTTAAATGCCTTCATCAACTAGAAAAGAGCTGGTAATCTTCAAACGGCTGAATCGATTTTGATAAATCTGGTCTAAGAACCACCGCTGGAAAACCTGCTTTCAAATAAAAAAAACCACATCCAAATCAGTTTACCCGTTTAAGAGCTACGGTGCCACAGACAGACGCACGTCAAACTTATAACACCCCTCTTTTTTGGCCGGGGTTTAAAAATGAATAATTGTTACCTGAAACTGAAGACTGACTTTATTAATTTTCTTATAAAAAATCTTATTTTAATGATTCAGAAACTAATTGTGTTGTGAAATAGCTAAAGATTGGCCTGTATTTGGGCTTCAGTCCTTTTATTTATTTTTTTGTGACTTTGAAATTTATTTTATTTGATTGTGGATAAAAACTGTTTGTGTTTTATAATAAAAATAAACATTAAGAATATGGATCACTGGTTTATTAGTTTGTCTATTTAATGCAATATCCATAACTATTATTATCCTTCTTCTTGGACCTTGAACCAGCCTGGTAAAGCTGTTAAATATTTTTGAGTTTTTCACTTAATGCCAGTCAGCATAATCAATCTACTACTCATGCAAAGATTTGTAAAAAAAGAAAATTTGCAAAGATTTGTGTCGTAAGCAGGTGCTTCATACATTTTGGTATTTTTAAATAACATTAAATAAATCTAGCATACTGATTTAATGTGCTTTGCATTATCTTATGTGCATACAACGTGTAACTTTAATATTTACGCAATCTTCTTTAGGGTCAAGTTCAATTCCTACATGCACTTACCTACTTACATCAAATCTATTTTTTAAATACAAATAAATTATATTATAACTTAAAACTTACTTACCCGTTTATTTTAACAATCCATTTTCGTCCTTGAAATAGAATTCACTGCACAAACACACGACCCATGAATATTCATATTATTTGAGCAGTATTTATATTTACTACTGTCTGTTATGCGCGTAGAGATGTGTGTGACTGTCAATAAACACTCAAGCGCAACATGAAGTAACCGCGACACCAGCGCCACATTAAAAATTACGGTAGCGTCAGTGAACTAATAGCGATCGCACACGACAAAATTAACTGATAATATATTATTATACTTAATGATTATTTTTTAAGATGTAATGAATAAACACATAATTATTTAAATAAATTACCCAATAGCGGACAAATTTTAAACTTTGAGAAACATTGAATATTTTGTTTTTTTTAGCATTTCTCATTCTGAATAACATTTATTTAAACATATTATAAGTTGTGTTTTTTCTAGGGGAAGGTTATAAGCACGCTTTATATATTTTTTATTTCTACCACGCGAGCCGAACCGTAAGTTAAAGCTAGTCCACTTAGAAATTCGTTTATTTAATATATTATCCCACTAGATAGGCTTTAAGGAAAAGAAAACGATTAATTACTTGACGCCAAGAATCAGTTATTTTTATTTTTAATGTTTTTGATGGGTACCTATACCTACCCTGTGTCATTCTCACAATTAAGACAAATATAACGACATCTCTCAAGTTGAAATTAATAAAGCCGTTTAGACTACAAAGCGTGCCAAAGAAATGAAGGTTGCTACATATCTACATTCATTCACTCGAAAAACCTTACCGTCCTTCTGGTACAGTCGGGTAAAAAGAATGTTTATTTCAATGTGGTCACATAATTTAATTAATATAAGTACATAAATATAGAACATTTATGTACCTACCTACCAAATATATGAAATCATGGTCACCCCATCAGTTTTAATGTATGTATATTTTAGATTGAATTTATCTTCTAAAGTATTGATACAGCAGAATTGCAATTTAGTTGAAAGGAATGTACTCCTATATATTATTCAGGAAGTCGAATTTTGTAAACATACACGGCTTATTTAAAAAGATATAGGCAACTATAGAGGGCCGTGCTGAATGAACTAAAATAGATTTATTTTTCACAATATAACAAGTTGTATGAGAAATCAATGCGGTACATATATGTTACTTGCTAAACATCAATTATTTTTTAATAGTTTTTGGCTTAGTATGTTTTGTCTTTTTTAGATATTTCTTAAAATGATTTTTTCCAGCACGGCCCCTTATCCACATCTATATATTATTTGTTATTATGAATTCACAATAACTGTTGCGGCACAACGTATTAATAAAGTACATTTCTTGAGTTATAGACATTTGTTAATACGGTATGTATTATTCAAGTTACATGGGGGGCCGTGCTGAAAGCGTTTGGCTGGCACGGCCACCTTTTTTTGCATATTTCTTCAAAAGTATAGAGTTACATTGAAAAAGAAATCGGTACATATACTGCTAGAGGCGAGTACATTGCAATGGTGTACACCATAAATGCAAATTCTGAGGGGCCGTGCTGGGCAAACGTACATGTTTTATAGCCTATAGCCTTCCTCGATAAATGATCTATCCAAAACTGAAAACTAAATGCAATTCGAAGAAGTAGTTCCTGAGATTAGCGCGTTCAAACAAACAAACAAACTCTTCAGCTTTATTTAATAGTATAGATGTATATTTATCTATTGTATAGTACATGTTTATCCGTGTGGTGACAGAGTAAGAATACCTACAATGTGTCGCCACCCCATCTCATCTCATGGGTGTCGTAGAAACCGACTAAGGTATTAACTGTGAATATTACCTTTACATAGAAAGAAGGAAAACTTGAAATTAAACCCTAAACCAATCCGTCTGGCCGGCGTGGTATTAGTAGGTCAATTATCCCTCTGTCACAAGAGAAGGCCCGTCCCTGCAGTGGGACATTAATACGCTGTTATGATGATAGTACATGTTAATTTTGTATAAGTTTATAAATAACTAAGTATACATTTTGTACTAGTTTTTATATGATATGGTGCTCAGTTCTCTACATTGCGCACGTCTCTCTAAGCCCTTTAATTTCACTAGTTTCTGTGCCCACTAACCTAAACACTAATATTTTGGCCTGCTGCTTGGGGGTAGGTAAAGCGTAATACAGCGATGATACCCACTTTCGATCGATAAGACAAAATAAAGCCAAAAACAATCAACTAAAGCCCCTGCATAGGACTCTCCGTAGCTCTTTGGTGACTAAACCATCAAAGAGGGCGCGTAACTAACTATATTGTTTTTGAAATAGGTACTAGTAGGTTATTAAAAACACGACCTACTTTAATATAATAAAGTTTAAACTTTATTAAACATTATTAACAAAAACAATATAGTTAGTTACGCGCCCTCTTTGATGGTTTAGTCACCAAAGAGCTTTTATTTATGCTTGACTTTCCTAAACATAAAAAAACACTTTTTGAAAATTGTACAAATTTTTTCTCCTTCCATCTATGAGCTGTGTTTATATCCCTTCTATACTCTTTCTAATTATGTCGTCATTCTAACTATCTGTTATTTAAATAAGTATTCTTCACAAAACACTTATTAAATACTTACTTAAAATGTTCTCTATTTTATTTTTCAAAAAGAGACACGTTTACGTAGTTATCTAAATTTTATGTAAGTACCTACGTTTCTTCGTACATAAAATTAAGATAGAAGTTCGAAACACATAGACACATACCAAATTATTCACATGTAACTTAGTAAATAAATTTATTATAAAATGCAAAATAGCTTAGAAATTGATAAAACTAACTATTTTAACGAAAGATAAATTACCCTTTCATACTTGTTTTGTTAAATGAAAAATATCAATTGGATTCAGTTAGTAAGTATGTTGTTAAATAATTTAAAAAAAAATGAAAAAATTACAAAATTTGAAGGTTGAATCAAAACTTTTCAAATTTTTATATTATCCACCAATGATTGTTTTAGGTATAGATGACCTTTATGACCTTTAAATAGAACTTTTTATACGTTTCCGAGACATAGCAATCATATTTATGATCCTTAGTACTGGAACCTTCTTTTTAAAAAGAAAAATCAATGATATAATACTATTTCTATATTGAAGAACACAATAATGCACATGGCTGACTGAGCTGAGTCGTTAAGCCGATTAGCTATACAATTATCTCTTCTGAAGTTAATGCTTACTATTACTATGATTAGTTATCAGAGCAATGCATATAGGTTTGTGACGTAAAAGTTGTTAGCTGATAACAACGATGATAGTAAACAAATTTGCATATTACAATGTGTATTTCATCGATCTGGTGTGACGGTTTTTTAATTGACAGACTAACAGAAAAATAGGTAGAGCTTTGCAAAAAATGTTTACATCCCTTTTTTACACAATTAATTTAGATCGTTTTCTCAAAAAATACAGAATTACTAGGTACCTCAATATCTAAGTAAACGAAATCTTTGGTCTTGTAGAGAACTTTTATTTCAAAGTAATATTATGACCTACCTTATTCAACGACAAAACAACTACGTAAAAGAATGACAAACAATCATTATATGACAGACGTCATTGATATGAAAGGAAAACTATCTTGTAATTAAACAAAAGATAATCTTACTGTTCTTAAAAATCGTGATAGACACACAGTAGATGGGACGAAGGAACAAAAAGAAGTTTGGGCTTAGAAGTGGATCTTAACCCTTTCACAGTGCCGCCAGCAGACACAATAGTAAAGCAATGCACGTGTACCACATATGGTACACTGCACTAGGAACGTGTTAAATAGACTTTTTATAGTTTATGATATCGGCCTAATAATATCCCATTGTAGGGACAGGCCTCCTTTAGTGATGGACACTTGCTAATTGCACTATGCTGTCAGACATATTGGTACGCGATATAACAAATACTTAAACAATATCTAGGAACTACTTGAAAATACCTATACACTTTAAACTAACTGAGTTCTGTGGTAACAAACATTAAAAAAAAAACTGAATTCAGAAAATTAAATGATAAATTGCAAAAAAAAACATTTTTATTATTATACGACTCTTATCTAGTTGTTGAAGGAAAGGAAATGAATGGTCCGTATAGTTTTCAAATACTTCTGCTCAATATAAGTTGGTGTACCTACCGCGTACCGGAAGACCAAAGACTTCTCACGCGATGGAACGACGACCTGATAAAGGTGCAAACTTGTAGCAACAATTTACACGAGCTGCCCTAGTTCATCTTTTAAATATCTAAGTAATAACTTACGGATATGTATCTTGTTTTGTCGTACATCACGTACATCAACTAACAATCTTTTACATTAGTGCGAAAAAGGTATGAATAAGATCTGGCAAGCATGGCATGTGGTCGCTAAGCAACAAACCTATAAAAAAAATTTAAAAAAAAATACCTGGCTTTATATAAGCGTTTGTGCAGGAATAGAAGCCGCTATCTATGCGTAGCACTGTAACTACTACTCCACTGAAGTATTGTTTTGAAATAAGTGATGTGTATAAAAATTTTTATGATACAATTATACTACAATTATTTGTTTCTCAAATAAAATAAAATAAAAAATAACAAACTTGATAATGAACGCTCTCTGTACTGATAGAATATTATAAGGAGTTAATATTATTATTAGTTAATCAGATATTTTTTATCAAACTTAATGCATGTGTCAAACTAAGCCCACTGTCTTACTTTCATAATGCGTCATAGGTCATGCGTGAGCCATTTAAACAATAAACAAAATAGTTTCTATTTAAATAATTTATTATAGATTAAAAATAAGTAATGGTATCGCTAACTGTTAGTTGTTATCAATGATATTCGTAATTGTCTATTTAAGGACGTATTTGTAAGATATTATATTGAACGTTATAAATAATTTTTCTTTCTTTCTTTTTAGTCTCACCCACGATATAGTAATTAGTAACTATAAAACCCAAAGTGTTCCTCTCGCATCCATTAAAGGCTAAAACGCCGAAAATCGAGGCAATACTTAAGTCGTTACGGCGACTTGTTTGTGAAAGCAGACCCTGAATAACTTTATAAATATCTATCACTGCTGACCTGTGCCCCCTTCGTTGGGCGGCAAAAAATAAACGCTATCCTTTTTTAAACATATTTCATTACTGATCCACTCCTATTTGTCATAACGTGATACTACATAGCCTATGACACTCCCCGACAAATGGACTATTCAACACAGAAAGAGTTTTTTTTTAAATCGGTTCATTAGATCCAGAGATTACCCCCTACAACGTCACAAACACACAAATGACAATAACAACATATACATCGTTATAATATGTATTAGTATAGATTAATATAACTTTGAGGAAACGGTCTTCTATCTAACTGTACTGCACGAGGTCAAGGTATTTGTCCTACAATTCCATGCGATTCCCGCAGCTGTAGATGTTGTTAGTTAGTATTAAGGCAAGAGCTTCTTTTTTAAATACGAAAATTCTCTATCATTACTTATTACTATTTAAAATTGGAACTATTATGTAATATTTGTAGCGTCGAGGTTAACATAATTATTTATTTGATTACAATAATACAAAAATTATAATCTAAATTTGTAATTGAAATAAGTACATAATCGAAAACATAAAACGAATTCGTTCTGAATCGCGAGTAAAACAGATTACGTTTACTTTTTTATCAAGTTTCATTTTACCAAAAAGGTTTTTAATTGAAAAAAGTTTTGAACGCTATTTTATAAATGGAACTGAATTTATATTAGACTTTCTAGCGATTGGTGAACACTGCATTCCATTTTATTAATGACTCTGCTTGCATTCGTGGTCTGCCCACGAACGTATAACGTCCGTGGGTCCGCCTAGTTCCACCTTAATTTGACAGTTGAGTGACCTAGAGCAGCAATATAGGGTTTTGGAACGTAGTAAAGAGTTTCTAATGTGGTCAGAAAGTTTGACTACATAATAATAAAAAGTATTATTTATTTGGAAACGAGTTTTCGGTTTGTGTATTTAGAGTTGTTGCTTAGCAGTCGGCACTGCTACACATGTTGCCCTTCTACGCAGCTACGATTGACCCTATGTCTACGAATGTTACGTCGTAGCGCATTATCAATTTAAACATTTTCAATCTCTTTATTTCAACTTCATTTTTAACTACAGTCTGTCAGCTTTATACGGCAGGTGTTATTGTAAAAAAAACACATTTCTGACCTAGACGGATAGGGTTTTGTGTCTGCTTAACCTAAGTCAAAACATAATTGTCTAAAAATAAACGCAATACTTTAACACTGACTTTATTTTTATCATTTGTCCATCATCACACGGACATCCTAATTATTGTTATTAAAGTATTTCGATCAACACCAAAAATAGTACAGTTTCTATAACAAATTTAGCATTAATATAGAAAGAGGCGCGTTATACTCACAGTACGAATATAGCTCACGTTACTTTTTTAATTAGATAAGTATGATGTAACAGGAACTCTGTTTTGTTTAGGCAGAAATTATTATACGGTAAGCTTGTTTTTGCAGTTCTATTTTGCATGCTCTATAAATACTGGTGCCTTGAAATAACTAAACATAGAATACTTTATTGAAGGTTTATCATAACAAACCTTTTTTGTTTGTTTTTTACTTTTTTCATAAACTTACGCCTTATTTTTTTTCCGCAAAGACTACAGAGCGCCAAATTCAACGATTCTTACAAACGTGCTTTACTTTGTCTGTATTTATACAATCTTTACACATGCCTCCTTTCATGCATCCTCATACATCCTTTCTGAAAGGGGTGACAAATTATGTACCAGTACGTCCTTCTAGGGCGTCCCGGCGTAAAAAAGTATTTAAGTATGTTTATCCATTGTCTAGTACCCATAGTATAAGCTTTGCTTAGTTTGGGACTACCTAGGTGGCGATGTGTGAATGTGTGAGGATTATTTACCTATTTATTTAATTAGCAACGCTCTCTTATCCCTTTGATAAGAACTTTATCAATCTTACACCGCGCATTCTTCATTCAGCAAAAGGACTATACAAAAAATAACATTAGGTACTAACATAGCTATGATGCTGTAAAAAGAAGTGTAAAGAAATTATTCACTCGCTATTGAGGTCGTCGGGCCGTGTCATTCCTTTCCGTTCTAATACAACAAAGGGGGATAGTTGCCCCTGCGTGAGTTACACACTCGTGAACGTTTGTTATATAGGTGAGGTGACCGTGTGTCCCTGACATTTTTAAACTCACATTGTATACCTATTTAAGTATTTATAACTAATCGGGTCATTTGGTTGCTCGCACTTTTTATGGGATATTTGGGAATATAACCATAAGTCAGCTTGTTTCGTTGTTAATTTCTTTTTTACGATTCGTAATTTGCATGCTTCATATGCCATAGACTAGCACTGTGCTTGAAAACAGTATATAAATATATAAAACCACACCTTGTCCATTGTAAATAGGGTATGACATAAGTTAAAGAAAATCCTGGTGTTCTAAAATCTATGAAAGATTTGGTTTCTCAAATTATCAATCATATATCTTCAAATGTGCATGATATATATTATTACTTGTTCTAAATACGAATACCTACTCTCAAAATAATCGAGGAAGAACCAATTTCACGGTCTCTTCCGCTTATACCTGTATAAACAAATTATTAATAACTACGTCCAAAATATTTAGGTACTTCCATTTCAACGTTCAAAACGTACAAATTCAATATCGGTTTTTAGTTTTGTCGTTATATGACAGGCTCAGGTTGTGGTGTTAGGTAAAGGTAAAGACCCCATCAATATGTAGCAAACACAGCCAATAAGAGAAAGAGTAAGAAAGAGTTTTAGGTCGTCAATCCATTGAGAATTTTGGTCCGCGGTCGCTTTTATTAGACTTGCAGAAATAATTCACAACTTTTTTAAGAACGTTAATAATATTGATTTAAAAAAAGATTATTTAAATACTAAAAAAATAATGAATTAAAAACCAAATACCTCAACAACTAGATAATTCGATTGTACTGTTATTGAAATAATAAACGAAACGTCATCAATATAATATGTAAACAACTTGTTAACAAATTGTTTACACACGTGATGTGATAAATTCAATGTTTTCTTACTTTACTGAAGAGTTCTTGTTGCCAATGGATTTTCAGTTATTTTATGAAAAGAGTAAAATATTTTATTGGTCCTTTCGGCAAGAGGCCGTTTAGCTCAATACTGTGGCCAACCACTGTGGCTCTCACACTCTCTGGCTTTACTCCACTTCCAAGCAGTAAGTACTTAGTGTTCGAAGTTACTGTGCTCAGGTGGAAGGTTACAGTATCTAGTGGAATTGCTGACGACCATGAACGGCGGTTATCAATTACTGTTAAGTGGGCTGATTGCTCGTCTCCCACCTGAATGCAATAATAAAACAGATTTATAGACTACCTGACCCGTGCCCACTTCGTTGGGCTGCGAAAACAGCGCATCCCTTTTTTAAACATATATCTTTACTTCTCCACTCCTATGAGTCATAGCGTGATACTATATAGCCTATGACACTCCCCGATAAATGGACTATTCAACACAAAAAGAATTTTCAAAATCGGTTCAGTAGATCCAGATACCCCCTACAACGTTACAAACTCACAAACACACAAACTTTACCTCTTTATAATATTAAGTAGTATAGATTAGAATCAATCAATCAATGTTTTTAGCATGGAGTCTAAAAAGTGACATTGATTGATTCTATAGCAAACACAGCTTAAAAGAATACGTTACGCGTATCAAAGATAGCCAAGACGTTACCCTTAAACTACTGCAAAAACACAGAGTTACGTCTTTTAGCGTGTTCTCATCATCGATCGTAGTATTCTTTATACATGTTTTGATAAACATAAGTATTCTTAATCGATTACCACATGCACTTTCCACGATATGCATTATTTAATCAATGTTATAGTCGTGCCACAACAATGTGTAACACACTTAACATACATTTTGAATTTAGAACGTGAAAGCAGTGCTTGTTTCATTACTAAATTATTAGCAGGTGGCACTACGAGTCTCGTATAAATAGGCCTGTTTCTACTAAGTCATAAAAGCATGTTTGTAAAGATAACACATAAAATTATATTTTACTGCTAAAATTTGTCAGGAGTCTATAAAACTAAGAACTTGATGATACATATTTAAAAGTCTGTATTCGTGCCGCCAACAGAGCTACAATGTATAATATACTTACCTACTATGACGTCTTATCTTTAGAACCAAGCACACACTGTTGTTGATGCAAACAGAAGTTCCTTTAAAAATCAGCGAAAATAGAACCTTTCAAGTTACTATTTTGAATAAACTCTCAATATAAGTATTTGTTATCTCTATTGTAACTTCTTTAATATAAAGTTTATTAATCTGGCCATAAATCAAATCACTTCCATCGGCTTGTTTTCGTACTTTTGACATAAAATGAAACTCGTAAACCTTATTTCCAGATTGCGATCTATGAGTTTAATTTAACATTACTTACAATATTTATGTAATTTTCTTAAGTTAATTTAGATAAAGCATAAACATGGGTTTTCTTTTACAATAATAACAATTTTTATGTGCATTTGCACTTTTGCGAGGTTACATTGTTAATCCTAGGTTGCTAACATAGTTCGAAGAAAGATAATGTCTTGTTCCCCTAAAAACACGTAAAAAGATGTTTTTTTTTTATACTAAACACGACAATATGGCTATATCGAACCTGATGGAAAGCGCGAGTACAGTCCACAAATGAAGCCAACGGATAGAAGTCCTAAAACAACTTCATCATGATAAGTAAAATTAAGGCTTTTAATCTAACAACAGCTGTACACCATTTCCGTGTAGTAACGGCCAGTTTATATTAAATAATATATACTCTTTAAATAACGGATTGTATGTTAACTTGTCACCATCCTTAAAAAAAAGTTACTTAAAACTCAGTCTACTTTACGTTATAAATATTTTTAACCAATCAGTTTGTTTTGAAAACACTTCTTTTATTAAATATTTGCTTGTAGTTGGAGAAAAACAACATCGTATACCTACATTCCAAGCAATTTTAAGGTATTAGTAAGTTCGTCATCCTTACTCTACTCATTTGTTTTCGCTATACATTGGAAAGTTATTTTCAATACTTTATTGCCATTCCGTAAGTATTATACGGGTCAAATAATAGGGACACTATGGACCCTAAGGGACATTTTATTTAACTTATGAACCCTATGTGCTTTGTCGGTAATACAAGGCATTTAATTAGTTTAGTATATAGCTGTAATAAACTAAAAATATGAAACATAATCTTTAAAGAACTTCGACAGATCCAATCACTGACTGATAAACAATGAGAAAGGATATAATGTCGAATAAACATGGAACAAGAGTAAGATCGACGCAGTCATAGTCGGGGGAGAGATAGATTAGAATGCCAATTCCCTTAAGGAATGCTGTTCTTCCAAATACAAGTAAAAAGTGGGAATGTAGACCATAATCGATATCATATGTAATGTATCATAATCGATAATAATCAGTAACCTTGCTTTACACAATACTATTGTTCATATAATATAAATATGTGAGGTTAACAACTGTACTAATAAACTGTTATGACTCGTTTTAAAACAACACACTCCAAGGATAATACCTAATTGCAAATTAATAAGTAATAATAATCAATATCATCATTCCTCATAACGGGAATCTTGTAAATTTCGAAAAAGACAAACAAACAAAATATTTGGACTTGGCTCACGAGATTGTCGACATGTGGAATGTTGATTCGGCGATCATTGTTGCGATAGTAGTTTCAATCGATTCCAAAGATTCTTAATTAAATCCTAAGACTCGTGTTAGGCAGTTGGATCATGGAACTCTGATACAGAAGGCAGTACTTCGTGACACGGCACGCGTTGTGAGGAAGTTTCTATATTTAAAACCCTAACATTTAGTACCTTGGTCCTTGTACCTAATGCTATTAAATCTTTTAGGCTTTTTATTTTTAAACTTTTATATTAAAGCTAGGATGAAAATTCGCGAATACAGTGATTTCGTAAAATATTAAGTTGCATGTTGTTGTGGTAGTATTCTATATAATCAGTAATTCGCAAATCAGTATGAAATTCTAGCTTCGAAAAACAAACGTTCAAAATACTTTCTACAGATATAAAACTTTTTGATTTACATAACGATATGAAGCAATGGCGTACGGGTATTTGAAATATCAAATGAAACTGAAACTTGTTTCGCAATAAGATTTATTATGTTTAACTGCTATCGCGACATAAATACGTAGCTATACACTGATAAGAGTAATTTATTGGTAATTCAATTCGATGAGCAAATCAATACATGTGTTTTTTTACGCGAATCTTCATACACAAGGTCATAGGTACTCGATCTCTCATTCATATACTGAATATAATAGTGGGTGACAACACGGATCCTTGTGGGACACATTGATGAACGTGAGCCTCGAAGTGCCTCCTTGGGGAATCTACTCTTTATTTATTTATTATTAGGTTCACCAACAGCTATTTACACTAAAACATTTCTTTCTTAATTAGCTACGGTTAACATTGCAAGTGTAATAACTACTTACAGGCGAACATCATTTTTCTTTTAAAATGATAGAGATAGAGATTGACAAAAGAAATTAACAGTGCGGAAGTAATTTAATGTTACTTTTATGACAGTACTACGAGTATTCAGTCAAATCATTTTTTGTTAAATCGCCCTTTCTTTAAGATTAATAAACATTAAAAACTCTATTAACTACTTTCGTGTTTCATTTTCGATAATTATTATTTTCACGGGTAACTATTAACTTTTTATATTTATCGATAAATATTTACCTTTGAGGCTCTCGAGTCATCTCGTGACCATGGCTGGTGCAACCTGGCCGAAACGTAGAGAGCCACAATGGTAAATTATTACTAAATATTTATCAAAATAATATTGTGTTAATACCCGTGTAAATAATAATTAAGTAAGTATATTAAAAACTCTGCAACTGAAACCACTTAAAACAGCCATCAAAAATAGACTAACAAAATGAGAGTAATTAATTAAAAAGAGATCAACTCTGACATAACTCAATAACAACATTTGAAATGCATGTTATCTATTAATGGTACGTCGTGTAGCTCAAAATTAGAAAATGAGGTCAATAAACTGGTGAAATGAGTAACTGAGTGAATTTCTAACTATTAGATACCTAACAATTTCCTTTTGACAATAAACTATAATAACAGTCGTTTTAATTTTATGAACAGAGTCTTCAAAATTGAAATAATTAACTAATTAGACGACCTCTGTGGCGCAGTCGTCGGTATATTACATGGCTGCTACGCAGAGGTCTCGGGTTCGATTCCCGCTCAATGCATGTGCACGCGCGTGCATGAACATGATTGTTTGCATTGGTCTGAGTGTTTCTGTGTATAATAAGTATGTATTTACAAAAGAAAAGTATATAAGTATTAATATACCACCCATAACACAAGAAGGTTAAGCGTAGCTTACTTTGGGAACAGATGGCGCTGTGTATTTATAATAGTAAAACTAATTTAACCATCTTAGTGGCAAAACTGTCGCATATGCAGCTGACGTTACAATGGATCCCACGCAAGATATTTTTTGTTTGAATAAACGCACCACGAATGACTTTCTGTAAAGGTTCCTTATATAGCGCTCCCGGGCTCAGGGAGTTTTTTTTTAAATAAAGAAATTTAAAGCGTCCACGTTTCTTGCCTACACTTTTCTCACTGCTCTTATTTTTACCGCCTGGGCACCTCCTCATTCATCAACTTTCCGACATTCTTATCAAGACATTCGTCTATCACGCGAGAGCTCTACCTGATGTACAATGTTCGTAACTTAATATGTACCTACTACATGCATGTTAGCTTATCTTTTAACATAATTGATTATTCCAGGAACATTACCAATACGTGCGCCAAACTCAGTGGTACAAAGCGTCTGTTTCGGGGAAATGTAACCTTATACAGGGTGTCCCGTAAGTTGCATTGGCAGATAGTTGAACTATTAGCGATTCTATAAAAAATATTTAAAAAAATAAAAAATGCTAAGTAGGTCACATGTAGGTAGGTATTTGATTGTAAAATAAAAAAAAAATTGCCTTTTTTTTACTATTACGTCATTTGTGTCCACAGATTTATGAATTTCGTTGTAGTTTTTTTGCCATTATACTGACCAATAACTATGATGACAAACAAATAATAAAAATTGTAGCTGACTGGTGCAGTTTTTTTGTTTTTTTGTCCTAAACTTAATTTTTCAATAAAATAATTGCAAAAAAAAGAAAGTTCTTAAAGTTCAAGCGCCTATGGTACAAAAGAAATGTATAAATGGATTAGTGACCAAGCATTTTAAATTAATGTACGTTTAATTGAGATTTCAGGATGGTATGAACCACTATTGTGTCTTGGTCAATCAGTGAATTATTGCTATTAACATTTAGAAAAGGAAATTAGTGAAATAGAAAAATTTTCAGTAATTGTAAATTCTTTACCCTAAACTTTACTTGATTGTAGGCTTGAGGTTTAAAAAAAATATCCTCAATGAAAGTACTGATTAAAACCCAATTTTGAGTTATCTACACCAAGTATTCAAATACAAAAATATCATTTTACCAAACATGTTTTAAACGTGTGAATCATGGTAAAAATGGTCTGGCCTGAAGAATTAAGAGAGTCTTTTTGGCTACAAAACGATTGCTGCCCGGCGCATTATGCCATGCCTGTTCGTACGTATTTGAATACCGCTTTCCCTGACAAATGGATCGGCCGTATGGGTCCAATTTTGTGGCCTCCTCGTTCACCGGACTTAAATCCCTGGATTTTTTTTACTGGGACTGCCTCAAAGAAGAAGTTTACCGGACGCCGATAACTTCCTTAGACGAATTACGCAATCGTGTCAGGGCAGCTGCATCAAAAATAAGCAATCGACATTATACGCGATTTCTAAGAAGAGCCTTTATCCGTCGCTGCAGGGCATGCATTAGATATGTGGTAAACAGTTGGAACATTTGTAATGAAAGAGGAAATAAAGAGCATTAATATTGAATGTTGTTTTTTTAATAATCACTTACCATCAAGTAAAGTTTAGAGTAAAGCATTTCCAATCATTGGAAATTGTATTATTTCACAAATTTCCTTTTCTAAATGTTAATAGCAATAATTCACTGATTGACTAAGACACAATAGTGGTTCATACCATCCTGAAATCTCAATTAAACGTACATTAATTTAAAATGCTTGGTCACTAATCCATTCATACATTTTTTTTGTACCATAGGCGCTTGAACTTTAAGAACTTTCTTTTTTTGCAATTATTTCATGAAAAAGTTAAGTTTAGGACAAAAAAACCAAAAAAACTGCACCCTTCAGCTACAATTTTTGTTATGTGTCTATCGTCATAGTTATTGGTAAGTATTATGGCAAAAAAACTAGTACAAAATTTATTAATCTGTGGACACAAATGACGTAATACTAAAAAAGGTCGAAAAATTTTTAATTTTTCAATGATGTACCTATCATGTGACCTACTTAGCATTTTTATTTTTTTAAATATTTTTTATAGAACCGCTAATAGTACAACTATCTGCCAATGCAGGGTTATCCACTACTTACGGGACACCCTGTATAACATTATAGTTTGGTCTACAACGTTATATGTAGATAGATTTAATAACAACGTAACTGCCACAAGGTATATCCGCGTGGTGACGGAGTAAGAATACAATATGTCACCACCCCATCTCATCCCATGAGTGTCGTAAAAACCGACTAAGGGACTATCCGTGAATATTGTCTTTACGAAATAAAAAGAAGGAAAACTTGAAATTAAACCCTATATACATTAAAAGATCTGGATTACATCACAATAGCCAGACGGGTAGGTATTTTACGTCAACTTGTCCTTTCGTCATACTTATTCTTTTTTAACTGGTTGTACTATATACTTATGACGATGTCTCTAAAATACAAGGCAATGTCTAGAATTTGAGGTCGTGAAATTGCTGTTGACAGCTGGTATCATGTATTTTTTTTTGTTTAATGAGACTAGGATAATAACCTCTATAGATACATTTTTCCTACATTATCACGCCATAGCAAGTACATAAATACGTAGATAAATCGATAGCTCTTTAGATTTCCCGAAGTGCGTATGTAAAACTAGATAATTTGGCTCCGGTAAAAGCATTTCAGAGGCATTTTAGGTGAAGAATATCCATCGGAGGTTTGTGTTACTCTACTAATATTCTTTTAGGGCATGATGAGCACAACTAGATAGGTATACAATTCTCTGCATATGACAGCTGAGAAGAGCACGGTAAGGTTTTAGCCGGCTTGAGTCCGATATACCCAAAACACTGACAATCCTTAATGTCGTGAAATCCGTTTAGAGTTTTTACACGGAAAAAAAATAAACAATAAAAAAAACAAATAATCTATAGTACAAGCTCTGCTTAGTATGGGACTAGATGGCGTTGTGTGAATGTGTGAGGAATATTTATATTTATTTATTTATTTATAAATATTATAACAAATATCAGACAGCTAAGAAAATCTCGTACAAAAGATATCTTTATTCGATTTCCTTTATTCAACATCTTTCATTGAACGCTTATCAGTGGGGATCAGACGAAATGGTCATCTTTTCCTATTTCACAAAAAGCTTCCGTACCCAAGGCTTTTATATATTACGTATTGATCGGTTTACTGTGTACTAAAAATAATACCCGTACTTCGTCCCTAAGGAAAAAAGCCATTCGCACGTAAAATTAGGCAACAAACCTTTTTCAGGAAATCTCTTTTGAAGCCACGTCACATTTTTTGCTTAGTAGCTTGGAATATTCTAGATAGGTACTTAGTAGTATACTTTTTCCATTTCAGCTTTTTAATTATTAGACTAGGTAGCAAAACTATAGTCTATTTAAACGGACTTGCTTTAAAACGTAAACATATATGGCGTCGTGTCAACCACAGACTAAAGACTTTAGTCTTTGATCTTTGAAAAATGTATGGGAATCAAGGACAAGATTCTATAATCTACAAATGTAAAATGATAAAATAATTTTATTTGTGAAATTTTTCGTTGGAAAAAATTATATTTATTTAAAATTTAAGAAAGATAGTGGATAAATCAAAGTGATTAACGTGTTTTCTATTGCATAAACGTTTAATGCTACTTTCCAGAAATTTTCATCCATATCAAAGTGTGTGATTGATGTAAAAACTAGTGAATTATTTGCAATATGTGGTGTTTGTTTACTAAATAAATCAAGTAAACATATGAAGGCGCATCCCTGGCGCCGTGAAACAAACTAACCTTTTTATTGGATAACGTTAAAGGAGGTTTTAACGTTCGTATTAAATTATGAAACAAACATTCAAAATGTTCGGACGAGAATGACAAGGAGTCGTCATTCTAGCAGAACGTCATGAAAACGGGAAGAAACCATCGAACCCGTGAGGCTGGTGGTCGATCCTGGATTTTAGACGGACTGCTGGCGTCCACTTTACCTCTAAGATTATTAGAAAGTTGTATTTGCTTAAAATTTGTAAATATAAGTTTACGTTCTACAAATCCTATTTATTTCCAAAATACCTCGAGCCTTTACCTACGTGAAGAAGTCTGAAACTAATACAGATAGCCACCTGGCGACAATATAATACGGTATATGTAAGCTTAATCTGTCACCAAGATCTTATTTGTTTATTTTGATTTGGTCTGGGTGTTTCTGTATTTTAAATCAATATTAACAAAAAAAATTCTTTTCACGTAATGTCAGATTTCAGTACCCATAAACCGACTGACCCTTGCAGATGCTCTACATAATATTGTATTAACTAAGTATAATAATATAGATACAGACCATGGGCCTTGCTTTTAAAACGCCAATCCATATTATTATTTATGTTATCCACTAAGGATCCATGTCTATAAAAGTCATCGCATCACTGTACTGTGATTAAAAACACAATTTTACATTACAAGGTGTGCTGATTTGAAACAGTTTCCCTTCTTTTGTTTTGTGTAGACTACGAACTTTCGATTAAACTTCTACGACACCCAAGTCCCGTAAGTTGCGGTAGAGAGACCATTTGTTATGCCCGATTTACACATCGACAAGTACAGTAGCGAGTTAAGTAGTAAGTTGTTGATTAACTTGATTTAAATAGATCTCCATCCTATTTTTTGGCGAGTTAAGTTGGCGAGACGCGAGAGAGGGGGCTACTTCGTACTTAACTCGCCAAAAAATAGGATGGAGATCTATTTAAATCAACTTAATCTTAAAATACTACTTAAGACGCTACTTTGAAAATTTTCGAGTTGAATTCGGCCGTGGCCAGAGGGGCGCGCCCCTCGGCGCGCGAATGAGACGGATATACTCGCTCACGCGCCGCCGCCGCGCCGTGTGCGCCGTCGTCGTCCGGCCGGCCCTCAAGGACACGTTATCGCTCTGTGCCATAGTACAAATATATACTTACAGTATTTCAACTTCATAGAAACGGACGAAACGTGAGTTTATACCTACACGCTCACGATCGCGGAGGGAACAGTCGCTACTGTGCCGCAGTAACGAGCGGACTGTGTGTTATAATTTGAAACTAAATATATTATTCATATGTCAATTTCAAACAAACATGGCTGATATAAATACCTACTTTACTAAATGACTTAGGTATTTAATATTATAATATAGTATTTTTTTTATCACGAAAACGGTTTTTTGTACTTAGGTCAATAATAATGAAAATTTAGCCCCCCTTTATGTAATCCCCCATGCGTGTCTTTCACTTTGATCTAGGTAAATTTAAGCAATGACATCGATGTCATTTTTTGAATGGATTGGTCACCCATCCATAAAGTGACCTCGATGCCTTTATTTTGACGTTAGAATAGATCTAATAGACCTGTTTTAAGTTTGGTTTTGGTTATCGATAAATTCAATTTCAAACAAACATGGCCAATATAATAAATACAATACCCGGCCGTAAATATTACACATCGACTTTTTCTCTGACGCTCTACGAAGCCGAAATTGACCGATTGTATTTTTCTATAGGTTGATATGCAATATAAACGGCCCGGTACTGTACCTACTTTACTGAATGACTTGTTAAGTACCTTCTTAATATTATAATTTAGTATTTTATTTATATCACAAACATGGTGGATATAAATACAAACATATACATGTTTCTTTAAATTAAATGTATCAATCATAAAACAACACGTTTTTTACAGAACACTTCCTATTTATTTAAATATAAAATTGAAAAATAAAACGTATTAATTTACAATTACAAAACTAAATGGAAACACAAAGTAGATCGCATGTTTACTATTGTTTACGTACCGCGCACCCATTTATAATAAATATTCGGCCTAGTTTGACTACTGGTTATACTGTGACGTCAGTCCGCGGTAGGTAACAGAAAATTCTGTTACAGAAAAACCTATCTACCGGTCTATTATGTTTATACATGTAGCCCCTATTTTTTTTTTAATTTACACCCGCGCAAGGTATTATGAAGGCACAAAGCGCATCCAGATTCAGGACAATGATTTGGGGATCACAAAAATAATTTGACCGCCTCGGGGTAGCGGTCGCAGTGCACGAGGTCGCGGGTTTGAAACTCACGCAAAACAATAGAACTTTAAAAAAAATACAATAGCCCCACTACTATGTATTGTCCTGTGTCGCGGGGTATTTACAAACATTTACTTAGCTGACACAAAGAACATCCAGACTCAGGACAATAATTAGTGGATGGAACAAATAAAATTGTCTTACGTGAGATTTGAACTCTAGGTGATTTTCCACCAGAGGGAAGAAACGAGGCAAAAATTGAAATCTTTATGTAAAAATGAACCGTATTGCTTAGGAAATAGAGTATATATTAACTTTGTAATAAAAACACTCGCTTCTCGCGATAAGCCTATTGTTGTTTGTTGCTACTTTTTGTTTGTGTAAAAATGAACCGTATTATTTCTTCAATAGAGTTCAAAATACATTAACAAGAAACACGCATGTCGCGATGTCAATTTTTGGTGGAAAGAGTTCGGTGCGATTTCAATTCTCGTCTCGTCTCGCCCTTCTGGTGGACTCTTCATGTTGACTTACGATTACCGATTACTGCGCCCGCCACTGCCTAAGGCAGAGATTTTTTTTGTGTGATCCACAAACAACAGTCCTGAGTCTGGACGTTCTTTGTGTTCGTTTGTTTCATGTTTGTAAACGTTCCCGCAGTGGAGTGCATGAGAGTTCAAATCTCACGTAAGACAATTTTTTTGTGTGATCCACAAACAATTGTCCTGAGTCTGGACGTTCTTTCTTTGTGTTCGTTTGTTTCAAGTTTGTAAACATTCCCGCGGTGGAATGCATGAGTTCAAATCTCACGTAAGAAAATTTTTTGTGTGATCCACAAACAACTGTCCTGAGTCTGGACGTTCTTTGTGTTCGTTTATTTCATGTTTGTAAACGTTCCCGCGGTGGAGTGCGAGAGAGTTCAAATATCACGTAAGAATTTTTTTTGTGTGATCCACAAACAACTGTCCTGAGTCTGGACGTTCTTTGTGTTCGTTTGTTTCATGTTTGTAAACGTTCCCACGGTGGAGTGCATGAGAGTTCAAATCTCACGTAAGACAATTTTTTTTGTGTGATCCACAAACAACAGTCCTGAGTCTGGACGTTCTTTGTGTTCGTTTGTTTCATGTTTGTAAACGTTCCCGCAGTGGAGTGCATGAGAGTTCAAATCTCACGTAAGACAATTTTTTTGTGTGATCCACAAACAATTGTCCTGAGTCTGGACGTTCTTTCTTTGTGTTCGTTTGTTTCATGTTTGTAAACATTCCCGCGGTGGAATGCATGAGTTCAAATCTCACGTAAGAAAATTTTTTGTGTGATCCACAAACAACTGTCCTGAGTCTGGACGTTCTTTGTGTTCGTTTATTTCATGTTTGTAAACGTTCCCGCGGTGGAGTGCGAGAGAGTTCAAATATCACGTAAGAAATTTTTTTGTGTGATCCACAAACAACTGTCCTGAGTCTGGACGTTCTTTGTGTTCGTTTGTTTCATGTTTGTAAACGTTCCCACGGTGGAGTGCATGAGAGTTCAAATCTCACGTAAGACAATTTTTTTGTGTGATCCACAAACAACTGTCCTGAGTCTGGACGTTCTTTGTGTTCGTTTGTTTCATGTTTGTAAAAGTTTCCGCGAAAGTAAAAAGTATTATTTAGATCTTATCAGTAAGTACCTACCTACCTAAGCTTGCAAATAAAATAGGTGAGTAATATTATTTCTTTGATTTCTTCAGTTTCACACAACTCCTAGGTACTGTCGCGGAGACTTTTACAAAGAACATCCGAACTCAGGACAGTAATTTGTGAATCGCTCAAACAACTTTTTTGCTTGGATTCGAGCCCGCGACCTCGTGCACGCAAGCCATTACCGCGACCGGGCCGCACTGCCCGCGCCACTGAGGCCGTTTCAATTACGTGATCTTGACGAAAACGGTTATAAAACTTATTACACTTGAGCATATAGTCTAAAATCGCTTATATAAACAAACGCTTGCATTATCAAAAGGGTCAACAGTAACTATATAGGTACTTAGTTGAGTTATGGCGAACTTTACCTAAGTTTTATAAAAGACATAACTACAAAAATATTTTACGAACCAATGTTATCGAAATAACTATTATAAAATAATATATTTACTTATAAAAGAGAACAAAGTATTAATAAAAACTTCGGTATAAATATTTTAAACCTAACCTATATATTTTACCTACGATTAAAAATTACGCGATAAAATTTAGTACGAACGGTGAGTAGACATGCACAGGTCCGGCGTCGAAGAGGGCCATCGCCCGACTGAATCGTCGACCGTACTCATTCTGTATCGATCGTTAACTAATCGGTATAAGGTCTGAAATTGCGATGCGCCCGCAACGATCCGGAGCGCTTAGAAATTGCTAAAATCTTATTTGATTCATTAAAAATTATTGGTTGTAGTTATGTAATGATATTCTACAGTAATACTAATATTGATGTTACGAATGTATTTGAGTAATTCCTAAGCATAATGACAGTGTACTTTCCGTGTAATATGTAAAAACCTGTTTTTGTAGAGGTGTTTTCAAAAATAAATATGATCGAGCCAAAATCAAGCTATCGCGTTTTGGTAATTACAAAAACCTAGTTAAAGGTATCAATTTACCTATATTAAAATTCTAGATCAATAGGTCTTTTCATAGTCCTGTAGTAGTTGATGAAAGATAGTGCATTTTATCAATGTATCACCTTAACTCGCTACTGTACTTGTCGATGTGTAAATCGGGCATTAGTCTGTTACGCCACGAAGAAGCTTGTGGATTAAAAAGTTGCTATTGCAAAATATAACAATAATACTTAGTTTTATATTTATTGTGAAACAATTTAACAAAAACATGTCAGTGTGTTACAACTACAGTAATTGCTTGTTAAATCAACAAATACATGATTTATAATACAAAATACTTCATGTCGTATTAAAATTATTATAAACCATTTTGCACCGGACGCTAAAATATACATTAAAATGTTGAAATTATTATTCTAATGGTCATCATTGTATACATTATCACAATACTACGAATTGTATACGATCAGAAGTAGAAATTACATTGCCTTGTGATTCCTTTTTGCGCAATGGGAATGTTTTTTTTGTTGTAGTTTTTTTTGTTGCTAGCCTGCTTGTCTATGATGCAGAAGAACTGCATGCTTTGCAAATATAAAGCTCTGAGAGAAATTACCTCTGACCTGCGTTCGTCGTCTACACAAGTGATTGAGTTCCATAATTTCATCAGCTTCCATTAATTTCACTAGCTATTATTTTAATACGTCCACGGCCCAGTAAGTACAAGAATACTACGTGGCTATTGAAAAAATCTGTGCTGTAACTTAGTTTCAATCTAATATTCAGTTTTTTCTCAAACAAATATTCAACTTTAGCTAACTAGAGTTTGACTGGATGCAGTATATCTACGAGCAACACTAACACAAGTGTACCATTAGGTCATGCACCCTTCATCACCATTTAGTGAAATATTCACGAACTAGAAAGACACAAAGCTAAGTAAATATATAAATGTAACAATACGGTAGGTTGTAACAATCTTATATGGTTAATTTCGCAAAACGACTTACAATCGATAAAATGTTTAATAACGGTTTGATAAGATCTCGAATGAAATTAAAATGTTCACTGAGATAAAATTACTTAACAGATTTAAATGTAAAGTTACCTTTTGAAATTTTAGACGGGAATGCAAATTTATAAGGCCTTTAAGTTTATAAACCTTAAGAGTCGAATAAGTACCTATACTAATTTGAGGAAGTACTCGCTATAATTGAATCACTGTTTTTTGTTGTGATTAGGTCCTTTTATAGCTAATCCTAAAGAGGTAGGTAGGTAGAGGTGGGTATGTACCTATTACATAATATCAAAAAGAAACATTAACAAAACGGAAATAATTCATTCTATAAAATAAACTGATGCAGAGTTAACAGAGTTAAGTCAAGTTGTGTTAGCTTTTTAGTTTTCACCTCGTAATCCATTTTCATCTCGGAAGGTTTTTGCAAAATTCTTCTTAGAAACTAAACTATCCATGGATGTGTTATATGGCGTTCCGTAGTTTCTGCCTACTCATAAGAAAACAAGGCCCATATAGTATATACATATATGGTAGGTATATATATGGTAGTATATATGTTACAGCCAAAGTAATAAATATGAATATTATACATAATAACTAGCCGTTATGTATAATGGCTACTCAATTTAGATACAGTGATAAATGTCGCAGAATTAATCACTAAACTAGCCATTATAAATAATATCTTCAAAGACTCAGATAATGTAATAAAACAAGTAGGTAAAGATTACTAGATTATATTTATATAATACGGAGCGGTTGATTTGTCTGTGGTTACTATTTATATGAGGATATATTTACTATAATATACGAAATCGTATATTACCTAATCGTCTTTACTTAAAATACTTGTGTGTCATAAAATAGGGTACTATAATTGTTTAAATATCCAATTTTTTCTTGCTATAAAGTAATATGTCCTAAAATAAAATAGTAAGGCAAAAGTCAGAAACAGTTGGTTAGGTTAGGTTAGTATGGTGAGTAATACTCATAATAATTAAGGTAATAATTAGTTGGTTATACCGTATTTATTACTTTGACTAACTTTGATCAGCTATTATAAATAATATCTAGATGAAGTGATTAATTTATCACATTGTCTAGTCAATTTGGATATTATTTATAATGACCAGTCCTTATGTATAGTATCTATTTAATTACTTTGGCTGTAACATATATATATATATACGGTAGGCAGCGGCTTTGGCTGTAAGACATTAAAAAAATCTAAGCTTTCCATTCTTTCCCTTACTATTCTTCTATCACGAAAGTACTTACAATAGCTTTATTATTGTGCTTGGCGCGATGGCTGGCTATCATAAATTCATAACCAGTACTCTGCCTTATGTAGTCCAACCAAACAAAATGTTTACGAGTACGACCGACCTGTCATAAATACAAAAACCTCTGAAATTTTCCAACTCTAATTTTGGAATTTTATTGTATTTTCAGCTAATGATTTCCCTTAAATAAATAATTTTAAGCACATTTTAAGGAATTTAAGATTGATATTGCGTTGCATGCTTACAAATGTTTAACTAAAACGGGTGGTTAACGTAGCGTGTTATTTACTTGTGTTTTGCTTGACATTTCGGTACAGGTCACACACTCCGTGGTTGCCAGCAATAAAAACTTTTTATTGATTAAATTCAAGCTGAGAAAACAGTTCCCACAATGAGAACACCGAATGCAATCCGTTATGCTATATCGTTATAATAATAAAATTAAGAATTTAACACTTAGATTTAATTTACATAAAGGTATATAATTTTGTATAGAAATGTATACCTATCTATAATATAAAAATGAATCGCAAAATGTGTTGGTAAGCGCATAACTCAACAATGCCTGGACCAATTTGGCCAAATCTTTTTTTTAAATGTTCGTTGAAGTTCAAGGATGGTTTTTACGGCGAGAAACCCTAAAAAAAAAAAAAAAAAAAAAAAAAAAAAAAAAAAAAAAAAAAAAAAAAACTTGCTTTATTGCTATGGTATAAAGTTCATAATAAATTACAAGCACTCACTGTTGTCTAAGCAATGTAGGTGTGTTCCTAACGTCAAAGATCATATCTATCAAAACAATGTGCGTGTGTGCGTTGGAGCACAGAATACATAGTTGGAGGAGTTTAATGTCGCGTTCCGAAACTCGCGTTTTTTTTGTATTAGTTTCGGCACGCGAGATAAAATGCATCAGTTTCCACGTCATTACATCAGTCAAACAAAAATCGCGTTACCAACAGTGTTTTATTATTTTTAATATACAAATTTTAAATAAATAAAACAATTCGTACGGCTTAAAAGGATTTGACTTCAAGTCATATCAAATTTACAAAAAAAAAAATTGTCTGTTACCTAAGCTACCGAGTTTGCTTTTGTCAACTGATACACGAAACAAATTCGTATATCGTGTTTTGTGAAGAATATTGTATCTATAATATAAAAATGAATCGCAAAATGTGTTGGTAAGCGCATAACTCAACAATGCCTGGACCAATTTGGCCAAATCTTTTTTTTAAATGTTCGTTGAAGTTCAAGGATGGTTTTTACGGCGAGAAACCCTAAAAAAAAAAAAAAAAAAAAAAAAAAAAAAAAAAAAAAAAAAAAAAAAAAATTGCTTTATTGCTATGGTATAAAGTTCATAATAAATTACAAGCACTCACTGTTGTCTAAGCAATGTAGGTGTGTTCCTAACGTCAAAGATCATATCTATCAAAACAATGTGCGTGTGTGCGTTGGAGCACAGAATACATAGTTGGAGGAGTTTAATGTCGCGTTCCGAAACTCGCGTTTTTTTTGTATTAGTTTCGGCACGCGAGATAAAATGCATCAGTTTCCACGTCATTACATCAGTCAAACAAAAATCGCGTTACCAACAGTGTTTTATTATTTTTAATATACAAATTTTAAATAAATAAAACAATTCGTACGGCTTAAAAGGATTTGACTTCAAGTCATATCAAATTTACAAAAAAAAAAATTGTCTGTTACCTAAGCTACCGAGTTTGCTTTTGTCAACTGATACACGAAACAAATTCGTATATCGTGTTTTGTGAAGAATATTGTATATTGTATATATATCTATAATATAAAAATGAATCGCAAAATGTGTTGGTAAGCGCATAACTCAACAATGCCTGGACCAATTTGGCCAAATCTTTTTTTTAAATGTTCGTTGAAGTTCAAGGATGGTTTTTACGGCGAGAAACCCTAAAAAAAAAAAAAAAAAAAAAAAAAAAAAAAAAAAAAAATTGCTTTATTGCTATGGTATAAAGTTCATAATAAATTACAAGCACTCACTGTTGTCTAAGCAATGTAGGTGTGTTCCTAACGTCAAAGATCATATCTATCAAAACAATGTGCGTGTGTGCGTTGGAGCACAGAATACATAGTTGGAGGAGTTTAATGTCGCGTTCCGAAACTCGCGTTTTTTTTGTATTAGTTTCGGCACGCGAGATAAAATGCATCAGTTTCCACGTCATTACATCAGTCAAACAAAAATCGCGTTACCAACAGTGTTTTATTATTTTTAATATACAAATTTTAAATAAATAAAACAATTCGTACGGCTTAAAAGGATTTGACTTCAAGTCATATCAAATTTACAAAAAAAAAAATTGTCTGTTACCTAAGCTACCGAGTTTGCTTTTGTCAACTGATACACGAAACAAATTCGTATATCGTGTTTTGTGAAGAATATTGTATATTGGTTGGTTGAGCGAACGAGCTATACTGGCTGCAAAAAACATAGATGTAAATGAATTAAATTTCAAAATTCAAGAACAAATTACAGGCGAATTGAGGATATATAAATCAGTTGATTCGGCTACTAATCAAGATGATGTAGTCAACTATCCACCGGAATTTTTAAACTCGCTAGATTTGCCAGGATTGCCACCTCACAATCTTCAATTAAAGGTTGGATCGGTGGTTATAATGTTGCGAAATATCAACCAACCGCGTCTTTGCAACGGTACACGGTTAGCGATAAAAAAATTACTTAACAATGTGATAGAAGCAACTATACTCAAAGGAAAGTATAAAGGAGAAGATGTTCTCATACCGCGCATCCCAATGATTCCGACTGATGTGCCATTTGAGTTTAAACGACTACAGTTTCCAGTGCGGCTTGCTTTTGCTATGACTATAAACAAGTCCCAGGGGCAATCATTAAGTGTTTGTGGTATTAATCTAGAAAACCCATGTTTCTCACATGGTCAATTGTATGTTGCCTGTTCCCGTGTTGGAAAACCATCAGATTTGTTTATCTATGCGCCAGGTAATCAAACAAAAAACATTGTATACCACAAAGCACTACAATGATAATAATAATAATTATGATTCACTTGATTAACAATAAAGCGATTACTTACTTTTAAATCCTTATATAAGTTTTATTTAATTATATTTTTTATTCACAACGCCCTATCACCAGGCTGACGGTTCTGTTCAGGAGAATTTTTTAAAATACGTAGGCACAAAAACCGCCACATTACAAATCTTTTTGACAGGACGAAGTCTGTCGGGTCAGCTAGTTATAGAATAGTATCATATATTGTGACGGGTAGTAGTATCATTACAGGGCTATGGAACTTGACAGTAGTGTGCAATAGCTCGTGAGTGAAGGTGAATAAAATTCAGTAGCTAGTGACAAAACAGGTTTATGGGGCTGAACAGTGGTGTGATGATAATTATTCAGACTGCTCGCGAAATCTTTCTTGATGCGTCTACTAAGAAAACACCAGCTACATTCCATTTAGTTTCAAAAATGACAAATGCAGCTATTTGCCTCAACTTTAACCCGGCCTACTTAGTTTGCGTACAGTATATAGACACCTGTGATACAGTGTTCCTCACTAGTATAAGCGTCAACGTTGCAAACTGTCTAGATTAAGTATTTTTAAGTTAACCTTAACTGAGTTATTGTTATTAGTTATGTATCAAAAACTTATGTACAGTCGGGGTATTTGCCGCTCGACCACCCTTAGGCGAGAAACGCTTGGCACGCGGCGCATGCGATACGTGGGCGTGCCACGTATCGCACGTACCCCGACCGTACGTTGTAGCAAATAAATTCAAAATAAATTTAAAAAAAATATAGACCACTTGTGTACATCTCAGAAATGAACTCTTCCTCTACACAATGATGATACCTGCAGTGTACCTTTAATGAAATCTAATGTACCTCTTTTGATTAAAAGATGTATTGATTTCTGAGGTACACTGTGATCTAAACGTTCATCAGTATGTCTTATGTTACGGGCAACGTGATTAAGTGGGCATTATTAATAAGGACCGGTCTTTATTAATAATGCCCAATAACGACGGCCAAAGTGATTAATTTATCACTTTGACCGGCCATTATTAATAATGGCCGACGGGCCGTGGTCCATGTAATAAGTTAGTGTTTGAGATAGCTTAAAAAAAGCCAAAAGTCAGAAACAGTTGGTTAGGTTAGGTTAGTATGGCGACCAAGAGCGAAGCGAGCGGGCCGCGGCAGCGGCCGGCGAGTGCCAGAATTTTTTTTTAATAAATAATTAAAATAATAAAATGTTTAATTTTGTAATTGCTATGTCTAATAGTTTATTTTTTGTTAACTTTTCATGAAAATTTTGTAAGTTTAATTTCATTTAATAAAGAAAACCACTACAGTTCACCCATTTTATTACTTCGCCCAAAATAGATGGGTGGGCATTATTCATAATGACCGGGAAAAGTGATTAATTATGCTGTTTTTATCACATTGCCCAAATGAGTCGGGCATTATGAATAAAGACCGGCCATTATTCATAGTGCCCGGACTTATCAAATTGCCCGTAACATCTATATATTTCTGCTAAGTTGTAATTCCTTTGTCAATTAAACTGTAACAAAGGACACGTAGTGTACAATTGAACAACGTCATAATACTTTCACTAGCTTTTATAAATGTTGTTGGTCACATGCGCTAGAGATTTTATCTCTTTATGCGCACTCACATTGCATATAATTACTGTACATATACTTATACGTATAGAAGTCGGAAAATAATTTAGTTTCGTGATTACTTTATTCGATTATACTTTTGTAATTTGATTTGTTTTATGAGTGCTTTATAATATGTGGAGGAGGGCTATGTCCAGTAGTGGACGCCCGTTGGCTGATATGATGATGAGTGCTTTTGTGTTTTTTTTTATAAGGATGCTAAAAGACAACTCAGGTATTTTATTTGTGTATTGTATATATTAGTGGCGAAGTGTCCATATAACTCGATTCCTACCGGCTTACCTTTGCAAAAACCGCTTAGCATTGTCTAACATTTGTCGAAACATTTTCTCACGAATACCTATGAACTACATAATAATAGTAATATAAAGTAGAACAAAAGTCCACGGAATCTTCGGCTTCCCTTTTATAAAAATCCACCCTTCGCCACTGGTATATATACAAACTATTGCCTTGTAAGATTCGTACCCGCAACGTCCTGTACCCGCCACGACCGACTTAGTTCAATACAGCTTGACAATATTCAGTTTGACAATATTGAGTCTGACGATATTCAGTTTGAAATATTTTAACTATTAATAAAGATCTTACATTGCACAGTAATATTATCTAATGTCACAATGGTTAATAATGATGAATAATCGCTTGTTTAGACGAAGTCTAATTAATGTTAACTTTAATACTCATTACATATTAACACATCGCCGTGTAATCCCAAACTGCGCTGAACTTATACTTTTTGGTTTTAGTAATGCATAAAAACATACTTAGGTATATACTTACTGCAAATACATTTTATACAGAGAAAACACCCCGACCAACGTAAACATTCATATTTATGCAGAAAGTCGAGCGGTAATCGAATCTAAAACCTTTGCGTAGCAAACATATACTATAACCACTACACCATAGAGACAATCTTTCACCCTGAGGTATTAAAAATGACTCATTTAGGCTATAAAATAAGATTAAGGTGGTTAAACACTCAAGCAAATTAAAAAAAAAATGAGGACAGTTGATAGTTGTAAAAAGCATATTATTGTAGCAAATAAAATGCAGATAATGAGAGACAGAACATAGCTAAAAGCGCTTTAATCATTGTAAACTGACATATTTTTATTGCAGTAGTAAAGTAATTATGTTTCTATATCTTATTATCTACAGAGTTTGGATTCTCGTATAAGATAAAGGATTAGAGCCGAACGTGACATTTAAAATATTTTTCTCTGAATTTGAACACGATCACATCCCACAAAAATAATGTTTCATTACAAAGTCGAGCCTTCTCCAGTAACGGAGAAATAGTTGACATAACTGACCGACTGTCTCGCACGGTAAACGCCAAACAGACGCATTGGTTTAGGGTTTTATGTCAAATTTACCATCTATTCTCTTATATATCTTTCTCCTTGATAAAATGGAGAACACACGCGCGAAGTTAACTCGATAAGACCTTATAAGTGCACATTAAGCGTTCAAAGAACATTTGACCTTTATTTAGTCTGATAATAGTGATCTCATACCGATCACGGTTTACCGGTCAAGCACAGGGACCACACCGAAGATACAGTTATAGATATATAGCAACATTCAACGACTTGGCAAGTGACATAGGCCTGCAAACACCTTGTCAATTACCTCTATCGTTAGTAAGAGTCCAACTCTACATTACAAGGGGAGTGACTATATATCATCATTAGTCTATGGACGTCCACTGCTGGACATAGGCCTTTTAAAGCCTCATGACAGCCTTTTTTTACTCTTGTACTCTCTAGTATTCTTCTATGATAGTAAATTAATTATGTAAGTATAGTAATTGATATTTAACTAGCCTCATTCCTTTTACAATAGAAAAGGATTGGATTAGAAATGAGAACACGACTAAATAATAATTGCGATAATTTAAAGTACGAGTATTATCAACTGCATTATCTTCCAACCTTACAACCTTATCGATATAATTGATAATATTCAAGTTGTTACAATTAAAACTAGCACATTTTACACTGATAATAACAGCAATCAATACGACTAAACGTATTTTTTACAAAAAGTTTCAAAAACTATATTTTAGTTCCACACAACTTGCAGTAGAATTATTTGTCCATTGCAATCATTTAAAGATCGAACTATTAAGTGATTACGAGTAAAAGCATCAACAGATAAGTGAACTCTAAATTTGGTACAATTTTATTCAGTGGTAAGTAATTAATAGATGTTATTTTAAAACATCCACATTAACTCGTTAAGAAAAGGCTTTTAATTTAATTTAAATGGCGTGTATTTATAAATTTTCTTTATTTATCTGATAATAATATAAGAATACTGTGATAAAACTGAATAATAAATTAATTAATAAAAAAAAATAAGATTGCGTGATGCGTGTGAAATACAAAAAAAATACTAATTATGATTTACACAAGTTCAGGATACTATTCTAAAACACTTTTCCGGTTGACATACTCGTACGTATAAGTATATTGTGTTTACATAATAGATATTAATTTACTAAAATAGTAAATAGCTATGTTTATGTGTTTATACTCGTAGTACAAGCTTTGCTTCGTTTCGAACCAGATGTCGTTAAGTGAATGAGTGAGAAATATTACATTATTATTAATTTTGTTATTATATTATGTTAAGTGATATAATGTATGATTGTATCGATAGTGTGGTGTTGTGATAAACAGATAACGTTAGCAACATACGATGCAATTATTATTTGATCCACATCAGGTTACGTCCGTGCGGTGACAGCGAATACATCTCTCGTAAAAGTCTCGTAAAAGCTAACTAAGGAAAAAGTTCCTAATTGACATAAACGTATACGAAAAAAAAAGAAAACTAGACTGTGTCGTAAGCACTTTTACTAATCCAACTGGCCAGTGTGTTTTTCTTAGACTGAGTTTGTCTATAGCACTGGAAGAAAGAACGTTCCTATACGAAGGTAAGGGATGTTATAAGATCTTATCCTGAGCCTATGTCCTTAGTATAATAAGTCCATTAGGTATTAGTGCAGAAGGTAAACACGATTAACCCAAGTGCGGGTTTGGTCTTTTTAAAAATAACAGTAGGTACCTATATTTAAATTTAGCGATGCTTTTTACGTTTACTATATTTTCTATTATGGTTAAAATTATAGTAGGTCTGGTTTCTTCTTCAAAACACCTTCGTTCAGAAATTATTGTCATCTTCATTCTATAACGGCGATAACTGGAACAAATATGGTGTGCCGTAACAATTTCATTTCATGCTTTTTAGTATTTAATCAAGACATTTTTAATTAAAAACTTCTTGCGAACATCAGAAACAAAAGTATAGGTGTAACTCCACGGGTAACTCAATTGATGCTCTTCTTATTGCTCTATTAATATAAAACTATTTAACATACTACTTTGAAAAATTTCACATTGACATTTTCAAGGTTTAATCAGTCAGCACACCCCAGCCATGAAGCGAAATGATTTTTAAATATCTCTTAGGCTCTACTTTTAAGCCTGAGGGAGGTAGCATCTAGAACTATCAGTCACGACATGTACACACAGCAACACATCAAGTTAAACATTTTCATTTGAAATTGTGTCTTATTTCAAGGTATTAAGGTACATGAGTGTCTAGGTTGATTAGGTGCTGTGTGTACAACTTAATTATAACGTCTCTACATACAGTTAACATACAGAATACTATAATTAATAAACAAATAATATACTCCTCTAACATTACTTTAAACGCGCAATGCGACAAAACGGTACCAATAGAATTAGCATCATTATGTTACTTTACTGGAAAAATAAATAACCCAAGTTCAACAAACTTACTGGTACGACCTACTTAGTGTCTTGCATATGTACTTGGAGACGTTAATAACACTTAGCATGTTACTTTTTTAATAAAGATCCATCAGGTTATAGACAGCCATAATATTATAGGTATCTCTTGTTTAACAATGTCAGTTTGTTAACTGCATAAAAATGTTTTATCGCCTTTTGTTGTCTCGTAATTGTGAGCTTAAAATCAGCAAAGGTACAAGGTAGTACCTAGAGAACATAATATTGCGACTGCCAGTAACAAATGAGCTGAAGCATAATATTTGTGTGCGTACGCCCAGCGGAATGTTGTTGAATTTAAAGATTTTATGTATGCAGATATTTAGTGTGATACGTAGCGTAATTGTGTACGGTAAAAAAAAATTTGTGTGCGCAGCCATTGTGGAGAAATTTCGTCAAAACCTGATTCCGCTGGGCGAACGTTGTAAACGTTGTCCTGGCGGCACTTTTTTTGAATCCATGGACTTAGAAGAAAAGAAATGTGTCTAAAAATTTGTTTGAATTTGTGTACGATTGTGTATGTATGAATAAAATTAGTGTATGCATAAACTTCGGAGATATTCAAGTTTCCGCTGCGCGAACGTTTGGCCATTTGCTAGTTTTCATATAAAGCGCTTATATAGAGAGCTGTAGATTTTTACATACGTTGTTTTGAATTTGTTTACATAAGCGCATAAAACAGGTTTAGAAAAAAGCGTAGGCTTTAAAAGATAAAAATATAAACGTAAAATACGCTTATTAGGTCCTAGTTCGTATAGTATGCACTTTGGGGTTAAGATTTTCACGTTTATACAAACCTTGTAAGTGTCTGCAACATGTTGCCAAGTATCAGTGATTTTCCGTTAGTAATTAAAAAGTTATAGGACTATTCACCATAAACAGAGCACTGTTTACAAAGTAGTCAAATAGCACGATGTTCTGAAAGTTCTATAAGGAATTGCATAGTAAGATGTATTCCAATTATCAGTGTAATAATTCAACTACGCACATGCAAAATTTCATCTCATTAAATTCAGTAATTAAAGAGAAATAATTAAAATAATGACAGAGCTTTGAAAACCTACGTAACCCGACCACGTTCGGATGGTTATAAAAAAGCGGCCGTGCCATACATCTAAGTAACGTTCCTAAGCTTCCAGTATAGTATTTATTGATATGGTACAGTTGCGTACACAAGCGTTAGAAAAAAATAAAACAATTTTATTTCTTTAATAAATATATATTTTTTAATAAAAACGACACTAACTACGATAAAAAAATCTTTAATTAACAAGTAATTCTCTAATTAAACAAAAATATTTTTAATCACACATAATATTTATGTATTTAGACAAAAAAATTGGCGAAATGGCTAATCATACTGTCATTGGTTAGATATTGCAACAAACCTAAAATGAGTTTTAACTAAAATACAAAGGTTAATAAACGATTATGATTATGAAGGTAGGTAAGTATAATATTTCTAACTTCATTAAAATTAAAATCACAGATCACATTACTAGACTATTCAGTTGTTCAGATTTGAGTCTGCCTATTGTCTGTATTCTGAATATTTTTATGCAATTCATAACTTGTAGTTAATTTAAACCTTAACCGAACATAATAATTCTGCATAGGTATTTTGGTGTGGTGCAGGGGAACACGCTCACATACATACGACACTAACAGGACAACGGTAATATCATGTACGGACGCTATAAATCTTAATTGATACTGAGAAATAATAATATGAATTTATCAGATTTTTTGATAAAAATGTAATAATATAGAAATAAAAACACTTACATGAAATGTCATGCCGGCGTTTTGCAAATTACAGTTTGGAGACCGTTTCTAACAGCTATTTACAGCACGACAAGCAGGCATTATTTTAGAACACACAACTATTTATTGTTTCCGAGTTGTACCGATTCCATTAATAAAAACTATTTACCTAAATAGTAGTACTTACACGTGGTAGTTATTTAATTTACCTAAGGTCTATAATTAGAATCCTAATCCGTGGAATATTCAGTAAATATTAGCTGTATGATTTTTATTTGTCATAAATAATATACCTAGATTATATCGAAACAACAATTAATTGTGTTATCACCTGTACCAATTCAAAACCGGTATTATACTGTAAATGTTAAAATGGTACCTAAATATATGGCACGGCCGCTTTTTTATAACCATCCGAACGTGGTCGGGTTATGTAGGTTTTCAAAGCTCTGTCAGTATATTAATTATTTCTCTTTAATTACTGAATTTAATGAGATGAAATTTTGCATGTGCGTAGTTGAATTATTACACTGATAATTGGAATACATCTTACTATGCAATTCCTTAGAGAACTTTCAGAACATCGTGCTATTTGACTGCTTTGTAAACAGTGCTCTGTTTATGCTGAATAGTCCTTTAACTTTTTAATTACTAACGGAAAATCACTGATACTTGGCAACATGGTTGCAGACACTTACAAGGTTTGTATAAACGTGAAAATCTAAACCCCAAAGTGCATACTATACGAACTAGGACCTAATAAGCGTATTTTACGTTTATATTTTTATCTTATAAAGCCTACGCTTTTTTCTAAATCTGTTTTATGCGCTTATGTAAACAAATTCAAAACAACGTATGTAAAAATCTACAGCTCTCTATATAAGCGCTTTATATGAAAACTAGCAAATGGCCAAACGTTCGCGCAGCGGAAACTTGAATATCTCCGAAGTTTATGCATACACTAATTTTATTCATACATACACAATCGTACACAAATTCAAACTAATTTTTAGACACATTTCTTTTCTTCTAAGTCCATGGATTCAAAAAAAGTGCCGCCAGGACAACGTTTACAACGTTCGTCCAGCGGAATCAGGTTTTGACGAAATTTCTCCACAATGGCTGCGCACACAAATTTTTTTTTACCATACACAATTACGCTACGTATCACACTAAATATCTGCATACATAAAATCTTTAAATTCAACAACATTCCGCTGGGCGTACGCACACTAATATTTTAGCCAGAGAAGCTGAATTCTAAATGGTCCGTGGCCTTCTTTACACAGGATGTGGTTCAACCATGCAGGGATTTTTTGTCTCATGTGGCTTATATAACAACTAAGCTTTAGGAAATTCTTAACCGACTCCGAAAAGAGGAGCATCTTCTTAATATAAATAGTTGTAGTTTCATCATAACAGCCCATTAATGTCCCACTGCAGGGAATGGCCTCTTCCTATGACGGAGGGATACTTGGCCTACTAATACCACGCTGGCCAGACGGATTGAGTTTAATTTCAAGATTTCCTTCTTGTTATTTCGTAAAGATAATATTCACGGATAGTTCCTTAGTCGGTTTTTACGACACCCATGGGATGAGATGGGGTGGTGACATATTGTATTCTTACTCCGTCACCACAAGGAGGTTAATAGTTGTAGTTTATTTTATGAAAAATGTCACGTGGAAGATATCATCGTCATATGCAAGTGGACGTCTACTGTTGGACATCCTCCAAACCTCCTTCTAATTGCATGTTATTTTCAGATGGCGATACAAAGTGCAGAAAGATAGAAGAGGTCGAGATGCAGGCAGGAGTTAAGCGACACGACGCTCCGGCGGGTTAGTCCTCATTGTGATGTGGGTTCTAGCGGCGAGGGCGATGCGGGCACTGCGTCGCGCGTTACTGCTAGTGCCTGTGATACTTACAGCACTGGCACTGCTGTTACTGCCGCGGCCCCCACCCCTCACACCCTCGCCAAGGATCCCCTCACCTACACCTGTTAAAGAAGAACACCTACAACAAGCATTGCAGGTACACAAACTTCGACGACAGAAATCCAAATATTTTGTTCCGCTCTGTTCGCTGTCCGGTGGTGAAGTAATACTTGACTGGTAATATAAACACGTTAGGTAGATGTGCTGGTAAGTATATGTCACATCAAATTTCCTTTCTCTCGCAATGTAGCCTGCTTAGCTGTACGTTAGGATTTTCTACATCCGGGTGAAAAAAAGTGACATTGTGTACAGTAGACTGTCACCGCGAATATAAATATTATTATACTAAAAATGAATCATTATTGTTTGTACTTATATGTAATCATGCAAGAAAAGACAGGTAACTAGGCACTTTACCTAAACCAAGCAACCTGGCTAGAGTGGTTTTAGTAGGCCAAGGTTGAATTTAGCTCACCCTTGAAGTTGAAATTTTAGAGCATGTAATTTTTATGATTAGTTAATTGTTATAAATTACATACTATACTAAGAGATAATGACAATAAAACTTATTACAAAGAATGTTCTATGTATCTCTTTACAGAACATTCTCGTGACAGACGTCGATTACTTAGCAAACAGGGAGGGGGCTAACGATGACGTATTTAGACGGCCGTGGTTCATGCGGGGTGGCGAGCAGCGGCCCTATCAGAGTGACCCGCATGCTAATCTATTTCCAGAAGACGCACCTGGTGATGACAGGTACGTTTAACTACGTAATAATCAATAAATATAACTACATGTTATAACAATATCATAGAGTCTGTGAAGGGCATGTCGTCTGATGTCGTCGTTGACATATGAAATAACACTCCCTCGACGTAACGTCAGTTATTTCATTATAAAATCATTAAATAAAAAATACTGAACGATCCAAAAGATTTGACCAGATGAAACGTAAGGGAAACGAGAAGAGTTCGATATCTGCGTGATAAGACCCACTCAATGACTCTCCGAGGTACTCGTAGTTCCGTTAGGGAGTCATGGCCAAATTTTCCAGCCAGGAATACGACTAGAGACTTGGTAGATTTTAGCTCTCTTAAGTAGGATCCCACAAGTTTAGGTTAAGCCTGCATACTATGTCTAGCTATTTATCTCGCGCAATTAAAATAACATAAACCTTTTCACTAAGCTATTCTTCTGATTGCCTGACGAATAATATTTCCAGAATCGTCCAACAATTAATGTATACGCTGCCAAAAGACGAAGATGTACCTGTTAAGAAAATTTTACTCGCTAACGGCTTCGGTGCATGGGGTGTCGCAGCTGGAAGAACAGAGTTTGTCATCAACAAGTGTCCGGTAGACCGATGTACCCTCTCTGCTGATCTTCGGGAAGCCGCTTCAGCTGATGCAATCCTTTACAAAGATCATCACACAATTTTAAATATAAAACGTACACCAAATCAGGTAAGTCAATTTGCATCCTACAATTTTTGATAATCGCTTTAAAACCAGTTTGTAGCAAAATGTGGAGAATCACTAGAGACTATCAAAAGTAGAGGGTGGGAAGTAAACGTAAGGTGTTGGTATAAAGCTAATCACAGATATTCTTAACTAATGACAAAACTAACAAGGGAAGGTTGGGTCTTTAAGAATATTGGAAACCAAACCAAAAAACTATTTTATGATAACATACTGATAAGGTCATTCTGCTTGGGTCACCCGAGTTCTTCTCTCCATAAAACGATAAATTAAAACAGACGTAATTCCATCAAATTTTTAGAAAAATACGTCATTCATTATCCTTCAACAATTTCAGATCTGGATTCTATACTACCTGGAATGTCCATATCATACAGCGTCAATGCGTCCGCCATCTTTAGACGTATTCAACTGGACGTCAACATATCGTCGGGACTCAGACATAGTAGCACCTTACGAACGATGGGTCTACTACAATCCCTTAGTCACCGAGAAAGAACTTGATAGAAATTATGCTGCAAATAAAACTAAAAAGGTTAGTGTGATTTTTTTATTGTTTTAACTTGGCAGACAAGCATGTGGCCCACAGAATGATGAGTAACCACTTTTCATCGACTTAACCAATGCCAGAGCACAGCCAAACTATTGACTATGCAAGACTTAAGCTGTTAATTCTTTTCGCTCTGTTCCCTAACTAGCTACAGTACCCTTCCTTTTAAACAAGGTAAAATTTACATACTACTGCTTGAAGGTGGATTAAGCGGACACAGCGGTAGTGGTGACATAACCAGCCTCTTTCTAAATCAACCTACAGTGTGGTAAAATTCCTGGTTCATGACGTATAACGTGATATTTAGTAGTTTGTCATTGGTATGAGCATTGTTTACAAAATAATTGTTTTGTTGTTATTGACTTTGAGTCACGCAGAATGATAACATCTCATCCGGTATGTGTCTACTGTTCATGTAGACAAACAGTTATAAGTATAAATTGATTTGATTTTGTCACTTATACACATACTGTCTTACTAATAAAATTTTTCTTATACAGTCGTTATACACATGAATAGTTATTCATTGAATAGGAGCGTAATAGCTGTTTATACACTACTTGACTAATAAACCAGGTATAAGCATTGGGTAACTATTAAATAGTTATGACACTGACCACTGGCAATACTGTCAGAAACATTCTAAAAAGTAATATATTAAAAAATGTCATTAAATTAGTTTCATATTTTTACCTATTAATTCTTATTGTAAAAATATTAAATAAATTAATATGCCATAAGTAATATTAATATAATGCCCTAATGTTGAAATTCGACTTAGAAATCGTAATAAACGCAAAATTTTACACACTTTTACATATTTTTATATTAGCAAATTTTGACATTACTTTTGAACGTCTCTAAAAATATGTCAAAACGGTTGAGTTTTTGATATTTCATTTCGTATTCTGTTTGCGCGGTTTATTTTGATTTACAATCTCATAAAAATGAGCATTAAAATGGAATCAAGTGATTATAGATAACTAGCAAAGAAGAGGAAGCGTTTTTGCAAATTGGGATTTATTAGAAAAGGTATTTAGTTGACCTCGAAAACTAAATAGTGACAATATCGATAGGCTAATGTATGGTGTGATTTTGTAACAAAACAAGCTTTAAAAATGGATTAATGTGATAACACACAGTCCCACGAGTGGGCCGAAGAAGAACATTTACTCCAAGGCAAAGAGCAGCAGTTAAAAATGAAAAATTTAGAACTGGAAAATGTAATACGTACAGAGAAAATAAATAAAATTGATAACTAAAATGTATTTTATTTGACTTTATAATTATATTACAAAACATAATTCATAAATAATTGCCTTGCAACTTATCCAGTTGCATTATTTTGAGTTCTTGTGGTCTATGTCTCAAAACGGGGTCACCGGGCGATGTCCATTATTTCTGTATTTTGCCCTATTTTCATTGCAATATTGTGCAGAAGCGCAAGTGCAAAAATACAGTTTAACATTTTCTAATGATACACTGAATCCGTGTAATAGGCATCGAAATCTCTGTTTCCATATACCAAAGCATCTTTCTACAGGGTTTCTAGTCAGTATATGAATCTTATTGTAGGCCTCCTCCTTAATATTAGCAGGATTTTGTACAGGTGTAAACAAACAACCTGTTAGTCCATAACCTGCATCACCCGACCATGAAATTCTCCATTTTCAAATCTCTGCCGTATTGAGCTTTCTCTGAAAATTCGGGAATCATGAGTACTTCCCCTCCAGTGTACTACAATGTCCTTTATTAATAGGCTGGAATCGCATACCACTTATACGTTTATTGAACACACTCCTTTTCTATTGATATAGTATTGTCACCACCAACCTTTTTGATCTTAATATGTGTGCAATCAGGCAATAGCATTTGTTACGTTTCTGAAGCCACATATATTACGAAATTCTGCTATGACTTCCTCTTCCACTTCAAGAGTTCGTGGCATATGAATAAAATGGTAAGCTTTTCTTGCTAGTGCAATAGCAACTCGTGTCGGCATACATTTGTCGCGGATTGTTGACTCATGCCGTGAATGTCTGCAGCATCATCTTCCACTTTCTGTCGCGCCCATGTCCTTAATGCTGTACAAACTTGAAAATCTCTTGAAAAGACACGACCTCTAGTACTCTGTTCGATTTCACCACGGATTAAATCTACCACTTCCTTTGCATACGCCTTCGTAAATCTTTATTTGGTTTTAAACTTACAATCATCTAAAATAAACGGATTATAACGAGATTAGTAGTTTTTACTTTCTTGGGGGTTCTTCACTCTCCATTTCGTCAAAAATTTCAAAATAATGTAAATAATCCATAATTAGAGATTAATCAACACAATATTGTAAGTTATGCACTTGTTATACGAGGTCTGTCGACTGTATAACAGTTGTATAAAATGACGTACAACTTACACCACCGCTATAACAGGCGTATAGCGGAGTGTGTTTATTAGTAACGTTTTTGTTATAACCTTGTTATAGCGAGTGTGTAAATGTTTATTAGTAAGACGGATAGTACATAACATAGATATTGCCTAATTATTTTTTTAATAGGTAATTAATATGTAGGTACGTATAGGTAAAAAATACACCGAAGTATATATCTATTTAAAAGTATATTAGATGTAAATATAGTCAAATCAAAGCACGTTTCTAAGTATCGTAGTACATGGCCTCCACCAATGGGAGTATGGCGAGAATTTATGTATAAATCCGAAATAATCAACAGATTTCGGTACTTCCAAACATTCGATGATGAGATGGAATAAGACATTTAAATTTCGAATTAAACGTTTTAAATTTTTGTTTATCAGGTGGCGTGGTTTGTATCAAATTGTCACGCACGCAATCGTCGTCTGCAATACGCGCGACAGCTCAGCAAGTACATACAAGTGGACATATACGGGGCATGTGGATTGCACCACTGTCCACGTAATGATCCAAATTGTCTTGAAATGCTCGACAGAGAATACAAATTCTATCTAGCATTTGAAAACTCCAACTGTCGTGATTATATCACGGAGAAATTCTTCGTCAACGGTTTACAGTAAGTATTATATTTTAAATCTTGTTCTAATAATTTTCGAAACTGTCAAGACGACAAGCTGTCATGCCTGTTGTTTTATTGTTAGAATGACTCCCTTCCTTATCGGATTTCACTGATCTCATTTGTAGTTTATACATCGGGAAGCATGGGTCAATTTGATTGGCAAAAATAAAAACAATGTCTCATTTTTATTTGTCGCTAACCCGACTGAGAGGAATTGCGGAGTTTTACATTGAACACACTATTCCACTAGTTGTGGAGAGGAGTCAAGTCTGAAGGGGTCTTACATTCCTATATTCGTGGTAACGTTAAGTTAAAATGAGCTACTAGATTTAGTTGGAAATAAGGTTTCCTATAAACGCAGCAAATATTTTATGTAAACGTATAATGTATTTGTGTACTAATGTCTTGTCTTAAATAACCAATGCCTACAAAATCATTGTTTTTAAAACCGGTTGCCATTTGACACCTAGGTTTAGGTAGGTACTTGGCGTATTACACCTAGACTAATACTTCTATTTGAAATCTGTTACAGGCACAATATTCTCCCAATAGTGATGGGTGCACGAGCTTCTGAATATGCAGCAGCCGCACCACATAACTCTTACATTCATGTTGAAGAGTTCACTAATCCAGAGGACCTCGCAATGTACTTAAAACGCCTCGATAAAGATGATGATTTATACAATTCCTATTTCAAATGGAAGGTATGGTTTAGCTTCTAAATATCAGCATCCTTTTAATAATAAAGTAGTAAGTAATAAAAATCTTTATTTGGATTTTTTTTATATGCAATAGTTTTCCTAATATTTGACTACCAACAATCTTAGCATCTGTAATATTGTTTTTAATTCCTAAAGTCTAACGTTACCATGTATAAGTACAATGAGCAATCACATCAAGAATTTAACTCTCTGTCCTACCTATTTACTGTCAACTAAATGACATTTATTAGCTGGGCAACTATTTTTGTACGTGTTTGTAAAAGTCGGAGACCTATCAAAGCCTATTTATAGTCTTGGTAACTCCAAAAAAATATTTACCTAGCTCAGCTTTTTGAGTGATGTCTCTGAATGAATGATGAACCTAACACCGACACAAATCTAACTTCATTTGACTAAGATTGGGAGTTTTGGGTAGCTTATCTATTACTAAAAGTTCCAAATGCAGATTTTTATTTTCCTTGTAATTTGCGGAATTAAAATGTACAACGTTGAGTACAAGATGGATTGATGATGACGATGATCGCCGTACGTACTTATTAAACCAGTATTGCTTGTATACACAGGGTACGGGCGAATTTATCAACACATACTTCTTCTGCCGCGTGTGCGCGATGGTGCACGCAAACGAGCGACGTCAGCGCAGCGCTCACTACAAAGATGTCCAAGCCTGGTGGCGCGACGGCGCGTGCACCCGCTCCGACTGGCGAGGACAAGACGCCAGAGATAATAGAGAAAATGGATAGTGATCCAACATCCTATAACGCATTTTGGTAGACAACGCAAGTTCGTATATCAAATCGTGGTATGTAAAGTTATAAGGTATAAACGGTACCAGGTAATTCAATTTAGGAGTAAGAAAGGCCCTTTTCATGTCTGTAAAATCTTTGCAAAATGATCGATTTCTACATTCAATTTATTCATCGTCCTGCTTGTTATTGTGCGACTGTAGACAGTAATGATAATTTATTTTGACAATTAGGAAAGTATTCATGGATCGTAGATTAAAAGAATTTTTAAATGTAGAAATCTGAATTTTTTGGTAATCTGTAATAAAATCTTGTAACTAAACACGAAATTCGCCAACTTACATGCCAAAATGTTTAACAAACTCAGAACATGTTGAACGAAGCTGTGTTAAACTCACTCAATTACACTGTATTGACAGCTTGCGTTTTCTACCTTTGAACACAGAGTAATTACAATGACATAATCTGAAGCCTTTTTTATAATATGTTCGTGCATTACAATAAAACCGTTCAAAGTATCATAGATAAGCCAACGTTCTTGTATTTTTTATTTTTACATCGGTGTTCTGAAATTCAAACGCGTCCGTTATTAGCGAATTCGATTTAAAAATGATAGTGATTGGGTCATATTATATTATTGCCGATCCAGTGTTCAAGTTCAATTCACCCATAATTTTATTACGTGAATTTGATAGATGAAGAAATTAAGTAGCTAAGTAAATTAAAGTAATTTAATCGCACCTTTTTGGATCAGACAAATGTGAACATAACCTGGTCCCCTTCAGAGCTCTTATAAAATTACTTTTTATTTTAAGACTGCTGTTTAGGACTTTTAAACATTTATGCATTCTCTGCATACATCACGACAAAAGAGCATTAAACTACTAGGTACTTACTATAGGTACTTGTCTCGCTGGAATGCATACATTTCAGTGTCGCGGCGTCTGCAGTGCGTGCAAACATTTAGGCTGAAGACAATGACATTAGATACAATACACAAGAATTAAAAAATAAAAACATTAGCAAAGTATGTATTATATTAATAGTTACCTTGTAAACATTCCGCACTAGATTTATTGTTTTGTTTTTTTTACGAATTTTATTAGATTTAAGTACATAAATAAGTTTGTTCTTTATTTCGTCGACTTTATGAATGATATGTTTGTAAATAGTTCCTGTTTATGTATATAGACATTACATTTTGTTATGCATTTATTTATTTAGCTAATAAGTGTTTAAATCTTCTTATGAACCACTTTAACAAATTGCTTTTATCTTAAAATTTGGTAGTCCATTATTTTGGGCCGCAATTAAAAGCACATATTTGAATTTACTGACAAAACTGCGGTAAGTTTGTCATTTTTATTCCCTACTTTATCCTTAAGTATCTACTATAAGTTATTATTATATTACACAGAATATTAAAAAAGCTATTTTGACTTTATTGTACAGCGTATAATAATTATGTAAGTATTTGATTAAAACTAGGTTTTCAGTTTATTTTCCGTGAAGGTGCTTGAATTGAGTCTAGTCATAAAACTAAAAGCACAATACCAATAAGGTTTTGTATCTTACGCATAATTTGCACAAAGTTAGCATGAATGGAACTACAGAAAAATCAGGGATGTGTGAAGTTTAACTTCTATGAAGAACTTACTGTTTTATAATTGTAATCTACTATTGTTACTTCCAATAGGTAACATAGTTTAGTCCTAGTTTACGAATTATGTTTGCTAATATTTATCTGTATTTTAAATTAAGTCGCATTCAGCCAAGCGTGAATATCTGTGTTGATAGTGTTGTTATATGAGTGTTCTACAAATTTTATAAATGTTATTTGTTTCACGTATCGATCGGCATTATTGCTGTACCTATATTTTGCTTCTTATTAACTTAATTTTCACAAGCTATAAGGTTATTGTGTACTAGCGGTACCATAAATGTCAGGGTACCTGTGTTAACACACCCCGACTTATTAAACAGCTCCCGCGAAAGTCTTAATTGAAACAGTGCCATTTTAATCAGACTTTAATTTTAATCAAGTTTTAATCGTATCGGGGTGACAGTTGTAGTTTAAACACGTTTGGTTTGAATGCGTCTTTATTGTTATTATTATTTTGAAACGGCGTTGTACTTAATAACTTTGTATAATGTTAAGTTAATTTTATCATAAGTAAGAAAAATCTTTACCAAAATAGTTATTTAGTGACAAAAGTAGACGCGGCAATTGGGTGGGTATTTTTTTTAATCTTAGCTATTTCTTGAACATTGTTTTTGAAAATTCAGCTCACGTTAAAGGGATACAAACAATATTGCGAATACTTATAAAGTTAAAACAATAATAAACAATAGTACCTACTACCTACCTTCTTCTGTGAATGATTAGAGTGAGACTTTATTTATTTTGGGGTCTCATAAATAGCTACGAACTTTCTTAAGTAAGGGGCGTTGATTAAGAATGATTCATACGCAATTTCGAATACCTACCTACGGTTTTCATACAGGCATTTGGGACTAAAAAGAGCTTTTAAAAGTGTAGGTACCTATATGCAAATCGATCTTTGCAAATTTTAAAAGTACCTAATACCTATACTAAAAATCAGTGATAGTCAAATTTTTACGACTTTTTGATAGGAAATGAAATTAATTTTGTTTATGTTTGAGGCCAAGCTTGTATAACATTATTTGGAATTGTTATGTACAGAAATACAAAAAAATAAACAATAGGAAACTTATTTACTAGGTGTATTTATGATCAAATTGAATTCAAGAAACATTCCAATAAATGAGTTACTTTATACATAAGCTATAAAATATATAAGAAAGTAGCTAATATACAGTAGGCAAATACCGGATAATATTGATAATTCATAACTACTACTCGTTTCAAATAAGAAGGTGCATGAGCCATCGCCATATTGTGACGTCGTCATCCAAAGAAAATCTTATGGCGTCCGTACTTTTTAATCGAACTTTGACAGATAGAGATCATTGACGCGTCCATTCTTATTTGAAACGCATAGTACCTACATACATTTTAATTTTTTAAATAAATGAATGTTATATTAATTTCCAACATTATTATATAATGTACAGTACGGGCTAACTTACTTGGCCGGCTTGAAGTTGTTGTAAATGGCTGCGAAGAGGTCTTGGCTGTGGTGTTTTCTGTGTTCCTGGATAGACGTGTACTTTGCTCATAGCTTAGTTCAGGCCGGGGAAGTCACTTGGCGCGTACTGTAGGTAGTTTCATCAAAAATAGTCCCTTAGTAGGTAAGGTACCTATTTATATTCTGATGTTGGATAGTAATTGTATATAGTAAATTGCGAGTAGGTACGTATGTGACACCAATTTATTAATATAAATAATGTTATCAATAAATAAATCTTTGTTTATCAGTGTAAATGAAAGTGCCATTTGTTATACTTACAAATAAATAAAATCTTTTATAAACAGTAACTACCTTGACAAAGGCCTTTCATATTGTTGTGATTAAATGAATTAAATAATGCTTATTGCAGTACAATAAAGTTACTGACATGACACTTAGTGATCTTTTCACAAATGAAATAAATGATAATTCAAATACATACTTGTGTCTTCTTTTTAATCATGTGTCTTCTTTGTGGTTGGCCTTGGCTCGAAACCAAAGACATTTAAGTGCCTCAGTGGCATCCCCTGTATGATGAACCTTGGACTGCACCGTCACTGACTAACAAATCATGTGGAAGGCCCTCCAGGAGACAGTGCGGCGTGTATTCCTATTTTGAATCACGAGTCATGTTTGATGTCAGTTGAGTAATCGTAATCCTCTTCGTCAATAATCGTTGGCTCTTCAAGAGCATGTTTAAATCGACGAACTAAGTAAATTCTGGAGGTGATGTATCCCGACACCGCAACCACTAGTAGGTTGGGAATTGGGATGGTTGGACGCTGTTTCAAACTACTTTTGCTTTGTTTCGGATTGACTTTTAGGCTCCTAACTGAGAAGTGAGAACACACACAAGACTCGAGACTCGCCTGCGAACTCCGAATTCGGGAACAGAATGTTTATCGTCGCGAACGATTTCAATATATTTGGCTTCCCTCGCGTAAGAGATCGGCACTTCACATTCACGTTAAGAGATACTCAGGTCTTCAGGTCAACATTATACGAAAACTGGTAATAAGCAATGACGATAGCCTGCAGACAAGGTAAAATACTTAGGGACAACAATAATAAAATTCTATTTCAGGATTTCGCAAACTGGGCTTGTGCACATTTTACCTAGGAACCGCTCTGGGACAAAAAGATATCTGAATGAAAAACGTATAGTAGGAATAAGAGAAAGCATCATGAATAAAGAAGTTTTTGGCTAAGTAGGTAGGTATTAAAGATCGCATACTTGTTGGATAAAGCCCGATTTACACAATATCGACAAGTACAGTAGCGAGTTAAGTAGTAAGTTGTTGATTAAATTGATTTAACCTTTTGAACGCCAATGTCTCTCATGTCGGCTGTACAGCCGACATGGGAAAGCGTGCCCTGAGCGCCAACGACGGCTATATTCGACAAAAAACAGGTCACAGAAAAATGCAAAATAAACATATGAAATCATTACTTTTATGTATTTTATTGATATACCTTGAAAGCTGAATCTCGAAATATTATTTAATTGTATACAGTAGACAACAATACATACTCCTTATTTAAATATTTGATAATAAAAAACTAAATAATTTATGGTTAAAAAAGTAAGTCCCATGACGCCAATGTCGTACAGAGCCGACGGCTAGTGATGTAGTATCATGATGATTTATATTATATTTCTAAATTTATTTAGGTAACTGAATATAGTTTATTTAACATTACATTTTTAATTTTTTTATTGTTGTAACAAAACTTAAACGATTATAAGCACTGATAAAAAAGTAATTATATTAAATTAAAAACCGAAAAATAACTGCGTATTTACATTTTCGATATTCCCTTATCGCCAATCATGCGCATCCCTAGCAAGCTCCCAATAAGTAGTCCCCTCTGCGCCATTGTCGGGTGCAGCCGACTGACTCGTGACGTCGCGTCGTCGTAAACGTTTGAAGTAATTTGTAGTGCGGGGAATATGCAATAACTAAGAATATTTTTTAATTAAGTACTAATATATAATGGCTACTGAAAAAGTATTACAATTAATAAGAGTTTACATAATTATGCATTTGTAAGTATTAACAAATGAAACACCATAGATATCTATAACTTATTTAATTTAACAAAACTTTTACAAATTATCGCTGTAGCAATTTCTGCCTTATGAATATAACTACAAGGTTAAAAATAGCAAATTTCGTCTTACAACCCTCTTTCACTGCTAGTGCGAATGTTGACAAGTAATAAATGCCTATTGTCTCACGCATGAGCTTCGACGCGAGTTTGCCGACAAATCTGTAGGTACTTACCTAATATACAAAATAATAAGTTTGTTTGTTTATGCATTAAGGGAATCAGTTCTGTAAGAATCAAAGATATTATCAAAGTAAGTTACAAAAAAATGATAGTATAAAATTATATTTGATCAATTTTCTCGTAACGTATATTTAACGGTAAAGTATTTTCATCTGCGCCAGAAGGACAATTTGGGATGAAATTAACTTTAATATAGTTAATTACTGATCCATTAATTAGGTTAAATACGAGAAAATAATTAATGCTTCTTTTTTATGAATATAAATGTCGTTATACTAAAGTGATTTATAAATAATTATTAGTAATATAGGTAATTCAACAATTAAACTAAATGATTGGTAAATAAATAGTTTTATTTGTATTCACTTAACTAACAATCAAAATTGCAATAAGTAAGTGTAAATTTCAAGAATACAAGAGTAAAAAATAAAACAATTAAAATCGGGTGGCGTTTGTATTATAGGTACTTAGGTACTAGGATCGATAACTGTATGGTACACCACTGAAGTACATGCGACGATGTCTTAAAAAAGGCTCGTCGACGGCGCCAATGTCGGCTACGCCCGACAATAAGGTGATGTACCTTCCGGTCGCAGACATATTATGTCTGCCCGCCAGTTTACGCATCTTTTTTTGCAGACATAATATGTCTGTCCGCTAGCTGAGGGGATAAGTACACAGAACAATTATACTCAAAGGAGAAGAATGTCAACTTCATATAAAATTCGTGAGGAAACTTTTCCTAAGCGTGCGGCGCCATCTATCGGGAGCCAAAACTGCGGTTAAAATCAGCAGCGCGGGAAATTGTATTATTTTTTTTAACAAAGATATATTATATTACGCCCTACATTATTAGGGCGTTATATAATATATCTATTTGTTTATTTTGTTGAAGGTTTAAATTAGGATGACTGTATTTAGAGTTGGATTTGATAATAAAAAACTTCATTTCTTTTACAATTTATTTATGTAAATAATATTCATAATAAAAAATATTCACATTCTTTATTGAAACATTCTTCTCTACATTGAAACTCATTGTAACATAACAAAAACCTATAGGAGTCACTTTCTCAGAACTGGAGTCAATAACATTCAATTTCACAAAAACACTTCAACTAAGGAATAGGATGCAATTTCACAAAAACACTTCAACTAAGGAAGAGGATGCTCGTGCAACGTTTTTAATTCAGGATAAACTTGTTATTTATCGAGATTTTTTATTTATTTACAAGATATTTAGGAATTTACAAAATAAACGGTTTCTTTTCTTGTAGTGTTGACTGTTGACAGCTCCATATAAACAAGTATTAGGTGGTTGCTAGGAAATGACATAACATTTTCTATTTCATCTTTTCTCTCTGTCGTGACTAACAGCCCTAATAGAAACATTGTGTAGAACAGAGTTGACTCCCCCTGGATAAGTACCTAAGTGTAAATTTGTTTTTTTTTTTTTTTTTTTTTTTTTTTTAATTTTTTAATAAAGAAAATATTATTAAATTTCAAGAATGCAAGAGTAAAAAATAAAACAATTAAAATCGGTTGGCGTTTGTATTATAGGTACTTAGGTACTAGGATCGATAACTGTATGGTACACCACTGAAGTACATGCGACGATGTCTTAAAAAAGGCTCGTCGACGGCGCCAATGTCGGCTACGCCCGACAATAAGGTACATCAGCACTGAGAATAGTGTTGTACCTAGAATTAATTTGTTGGGTATCTTAATCATTGTTTTTATGTTATTAACAACTTCCTAACTACTTGAGTGGAAAGCCGTAATATTAAATATTGTAATGTTATTTTTAATATAGGTATGAATGGTTGATTATTTATCCGGAAAGTAGTGACAAAAAAGTTAAATATTAATTGTTATCGATATAATTTTGGAATCCCTACTTTTTACGTAGGTATTTAAAGCGATTTTCGGGCTTGGCGTACAGGGCACAGAAATACCGATTTGTCGTGGCGGTGAATAGGATAGATCTCCAACTTATTTTTTTGGCGAGTTAAGTACGAAGTAGCCCCCTCTCTCGCACCTCGCCGAAATCAAATAAAATAATCAATAATAATAAATCGGGCTTTAGAGAGGCTTAAAAATATAAGGTGTCCACATTAAGCGTGCACGGTCGAAGGGTCGAAGGTCGCGATAAACACGCGCGTAAGGCCTTGGCCTAAGGGCCAGATTCAGAGACCGCACTTTGACTTTACTTTAGCAAAGTCTAGTTATTATCTCTGAATTTGAACAACATTAAAGTAATCTTTTCGCATGAAAAGTTTACTTTGTAGTAATAAATAATGAAAGTAAACTTTTTCATGCGAAAAATTACTTTAATGTTGTTCAAATTCAGAGATAATAACTAGACTTTGCTAAAGTAAAGTCAAAGTGCGGTCTCTGAATCTGGCCCTTAGGGTCCATTCCCACGAGCGCTTTTTTACCGCGCTTTAAAAATTCGTCGGAACAGTGCAAATGCATTCCTATGTTCTTGTTCACACGCTAGCGCTTTTAAAACGCGACGCTTTTTTTATCGCTCCGTGTTCTATTTCGTTCGTGTGAATTAGGTGAAGCAGGGCCATGTAACTCCCATACAAAGGCCCGTTTAAAACCAATGTATGGAAACTAGTGTCGCCTAGTTTTATTACCAAAAAACATTTCTAAACCCAGTTTCATTAATTGTCAAAAGATGGCGATTTGCTAAAAATTATTTAATGTTACGTTTTTATGACCAAGAGATGGCAGCAGATACGAAATATATTATTTATAAGTACAATAATAATTTAAAGTCCTAAATTGTGTTATTTGATTAAGTAAGTATCAATTTAATCAAATTTAATTAAATTTGATTTAAATGCCAATAACTTTTAAATATTGTACAAATTTATAATTTTGTCTATGCGTTTCTAGTCTATGAAAGGAAGCTACGTCGTCGTATGAGAGAGTTCAAAGTTTTGAACTTTTGCGCTTCTTTCGTATTCGTAGTTTTCGTACTTTGTTTGTTTGTGATTATTGTTTTTCGTGAAAATTTCTGACAACTTGGCTTTATTTTACCCGGATTCTGTTATATTTGCTCTTCTGTTATATTTGGCTTGGAAATTGGATACTGATTATTGCATATACGACTTATTTTGGCGACCTAAACGGACTACTGTGTGTTTTCATATCATGCCCAGAAAACGAGATTTGTGCTATTTTGGATGCGCCACTGATGGTAAGTCACAGAGTTTATTATTATTGAATGAACTTTTTTTATGTACTAGATGCTTATTTTTCATTTCAATTACAAAAAGGTTATTGAAATCTCATAAAACTATGAACCTAAATAGGTACTTAATTTCCTTCTACTGAGAGCTGAGATGAGTGACTTTTCTAATCTAAATAAATTCTTCTAACTTGTTAAGCCTCGGCGGCTGCTGATCCTTAAGTAATAAGAATGATCGTTTAAAAAAATGAGATTGCCTAATGAGTATAATTATTATTAACACGATATTATTTTGGTAATATTTAGTAAGTAATAACTTTATCTGACCAACCTCTTGTGACCATGGCTGGTCCAACCTGGCCGAAACGTGGATAGCCTCAAAGGTTAATTATTACTCTATATTTATGAAAATAAGATACCTAATGTTCATACTACTTATATTAAAAATTCGAAAGTTGGTGCAGAATTGCGGATGGATGGATGGATATTTGTTACCCTTTCACGCAAAAACTACAGAACGGATTTTAATGAAACTTCTCAGTAATCTAACTTAGAATGTAGAATAACATATAGGCTACAAATAATAAACACTTTTTAACCCTAAGTTACTACAATAAAGTAATAAAAAAGGGATTAAAAATAAAAACTGTCACAAACTGATCTTCTATATTCAGTCGGTGTCGTAAATATTTCTTATGCAACAATTTGTTACAAAATTGTATAATAGTCTGAAATCTAATAAAGAAAAAGAACTGTTACTTTTTATCAAAACACCACGCGGGCAAAGCCGCGGGCGGAAACTAAGTAGTAATTATATAAAATGAAACCAAAAAGTTAATAGTGTCAGAGTAGAATTTAAAAGAAATTTATTGTGCTAGATTTTTATATTTAAATTAATGTAATCAGTATTTTTTGAATAGTAATGTTATTATTATTGTGTTGAATGACATTAATAAATAAATTTACTATTAAACAGGCCCCTTGCATCATTTCCCGAACCCAAGGTCAATAAATTTGGAGACTTTGGAAAGATTTTCAAAATGGAAAGCTGTTCTAGATGTCGACACACAAGAAAAAGGCGACAATTTTATATACCATTCTATAAGGTTATGTAACAACCACTTTTTGGAGTGCTATCAATTGCCCACTCTCCGCCTAACAATGAATGCTGTTCCTACATTGAACTGTGGTAAGTAAACTGTTCCACCTATTACTTGTAGTACCTACTATGTATATTGAAACAATCTCTTTTATAGTTTACATAAGCTTAAGCCAATTTAATACTTATTGATTGTTTATTATCTGAACTAATTGTGCAAAAAATAATACTGTTCATGGAAAAAAATATTTTAAATGAAATACAATTTTTACTAGTTCTTCTGATGTTGTTAAAATACTGTGTACATATTTACATCTAATGTGGTTACATTAGATGCTAACTGGTTAAGTTAATTAAAAGATTAGAACCAAACAAAGAGATTTAAGTTTGTTGTAAACCTGGTCTTGGAATTGATTGTCCATGTATCTTTTCAAAACTGGAGAATATTCATTTCTACACAAAATTTTGTAAAACTACTACCTAATGGTGATAATAATTCATTTGTACCTACTGCTATGTAACAACAAATAACCCCTTCTAATATATAATCTCATTACTTTGCAGGTCTGAACCCAGTATCTAGTTCTTATGAAAGTCTTCGTCCACACACACCTAATACTTCTTCCGTTGCTACATGGAATATAGGTAAGCAAAAAAATATCTTCTGAGCTTTAGAATGATTATGATTATAGTATCTTTCGCATAGGATGGGTACGGTGACATTCGATCTTATACGTTTTACTCAGTTTACTTTTGTAGTAAGTAAAAACAAAAGCTATTGATTTATATACCCGAACTGATAGACAAACAAAAATATTTTTTAATATTTAATTAAATTATAGGAAATATTTATTTTATATCCCATCTTCAACCTAATAATGTCAAACATAAATTTTAAAAATGTATGCGCGACTCAGAACGAATCTCGGTAGATTGACACAATAAATGTTAAAATCGAATATTTTTTTATTAGATTTGTTAAATCGATTAATTTTCTTTTAATATTCTATTAGGCCGCGAGTTTTTTATTTTTATTGCGGTATGTTTTTATTTACGACCGATTTAACTTGACTGACTGAATGTTAGTATAGTTGACAATAAAATGGCTTTACCATCTCTAGAGTGAATGTTAGTTGCATGTCATAAAAAATCAGCTAAAGCTAATATTAGCAAATAGACGTTAGATAATTCACAAATAGTAAAGTCAACGTTATTGACTGTTACTAGAGCTTATTTTCGGTAAAACGTTTTATTCTAATGAATTTATCTCTTTTTTGCTTCTATGTTCATCCCTATCATTTCTTGCATGACGTCATTGGCGTGTATTTTCATTTAAAACTTTAGTAATTTTATAATATAAAACAAATTAGGGCAAACCTTCTAATCGTTAGAAGTCTTACAATTATTGGCTATTAATTTTTGCCAATCTTGTACAGCAGTTTACCTCTCAGCGGAGGGTCAGCTTCGCAAATTTTCGCCATTTTCCTTGCTTAGATAAGAGGTTATGTAAAATCCACATTCTCTACTTTGCAGGCCCGAACCCAGTATCAAGTATTCAAGAAAGCCTTGGTCCACAGACATCTACTACTTCTGTTGCTACGTGGAATATAGGTAAGCAAAAAATCTGTTTTGAGCTTAATAATAATAAAAAACATAGAAATCTTTCAAGACAAGTTTACATCTTTTAGACAGACCATCTTAGATACTTATAACAAAGCAGTTATGTAGCCATGTTTACAATTCACTTTATTTTGTACTACTTTTATCTTATTAATCTGTATCGCAGGGATCTAAACACCCTGCCACATAATGTAAAAATGTTGAAAAAACTTATTTACTATGTATTTAAATAATATACTTATTACTGTAATTAGGTCTGGACTTAGCACTATCCAGATAAGTTGTACTTTAAATTAAACCATGTATTAGTGTAAGGCTGTCCAATAAGTAAATAAAATAAAAATTAAAGTGAGGTACTCTTTATTTTTGCTCGTACATTTAAACCCCGTTTAGTGAATCCTGTAGATTCGAGTAGTCTTTGTTATAATTTGCTGAGTTGTGTACGTAAAGGGATTCCCGGAAGCCGACCTGCTGTATTATGTGTCTCCTTGCAATTTAACATATAGATACTTTAGAATTAATGAACTTTAAAACTTACATTTTGTTTTATTTCAGGTCGACCACTCAGGTCGAATCGGAACGACCATCGGAATCGAAAAAACCTTACTTCTAATTTAAGAGTTATAAAGAAATTAACTACTAAACTACAAAAACTAAGTGAAAAATACAAATGTATGAGAAATAAAATCAAAGCAGCCAAAAAAGTTTCCATGAACAAAACTTTTTTGTCCATTGTAGACAAAATGCCCGAAGACATAAAAACTTTCTCTTTGATGCAATGTAAATTTAATGTTAAGCCAAGAGGAAGACGGTTTTGCTTAAAAGAAAAAATAATGGCGTTAACAATTTACAAACAAAGCCCAAGGGCATACAGTCTTTTAAAAAATATGTTTGTGTTACCGTCAAAACGTCTACTACATCAACTTTTAAGTTCAATTAATTTAAAACCAGGCATTAATGAAAATATAATGAAAGATTTAAAACATATATCGTCTCGCATGCCTGATGAGAAAAAATATGTAAATTTATTATTTGATGAAGTCTCATTGTCCCCTGGGGTAGAATATAATAAATCGTTAGATTTAATTGTGGGGTTTGAAGATTATGGACACCATAGGACGAAATCTCTGGCTGATCATGCACTTGTATTTATGATAAAGGGGATTAAAAGTAAATGTAAGCAGCCCATTTGCTTCACATTTTGTAATGCCACTACTAAGTCAAACTATTTAAAAGAGTTAATTATTAAAATTATTACTGATTTAAATCGTACAGGACTTATAGTAGTGGCTACAATTTGTGACCAAGCTACGACCAACGTAAAAGTGGTGCGGGAGTTGCATCAAGCAACCAAAGAAAAATATTTAAGAGAGGGTCAAGAGTACACATCGTATGCTTTCGAAATAGAAAATAGGAAAATATTTCCGTTATTTGACACTCCGCATCTACTGAAAGGAGTGCGAAACAATTTTATAAGCAAAAATGCATTATTTATACAAAATGGTCAAAGCAAATTAGCTAAATGGGAACATTTAAAAATGTTATTTGACATTGATGTTGGAGATGACGAAATAAGATTAGTAAATAAATTAACTGAAATGCATGTTGTCTCCGACAAGATCCCCAAAATGAAAGTCAAGTATGCTGCACAAGTGTTCAGTCAGAGGGTGTCCAGTGCGTTACGATTTTTATCAAGTAAGTTTTTTCAATATTCATTTAACCCATTGAATTATTATTGTGGTGAAAGTTGCTTGATGTCATCACATTGTCCATACTAGTATAAAAAAAAAATCTGTTAAAATGTATTTTAACAAATTTACTTTAATAAAATTTGATAAAATTAATTTTAACAATTTATTTTAAAAACAACTACCACCCTAGGGAACCAGCTCTATGCCGCGGGAACTACCAACATTAATTTAACAAAGAACATTAAGACTCAAGACAATTATTTGTGTGGATCACACAAATAATTATTTTGTTTGGGATACGAATCCGCGACCTTCTTGCTTAGCAGTCGCATGCGGAACCAAAGCTCAGACAGGCTGCTTTTATGACTAACTCTTATCTTATTATTACTCTTATTATAGTATTTTAAATACCTACATTATCCATTTAGTTAGACTAATTCAAATAATAGACTCCCTACAACAATAATTATGATTGTGATGATCTTGATGATAATACCGTGTTTTCTTAATCAAAGCTATAAGTAATTTTGGCCCTAGCACACCTATTTCAACGTATCCTCTACAGAAGGCTTGTTTGTTAGTTTATTACCATAACACTTAAGTACTAAACTATTATAAAATAAATTACAATATAAAGTAATTAATTGTCTTCAACTGTTTTTTTATGTAAATTAGTATAGGTGTTTACTTAACTATAGATAGATATGGATACCTTAATTTGTTTTCTCTCCAGATTTATTTCATTTATTAATTGATAATGGAATACAACCATAACAAAATTTTGTTTATGTTTTTCAGAACACAAAATTCTGCCGGAGGAATGCCAGGGAACAGCAGATTTTTTGCTTATATTTGATAAGCTGTTTGACTCCTTTAATGGTCATTCTTATGAAGGTTCTCCTAAGAAATATAAGCAATGTTTAAAAAGTAACTCACCCCATTTCCAACTATGGAATGATTTGCTACCAATTTTAGAATCAATTAAATTTGAATCAGTAGTTAGAAAAAATAATACTGTGTTGATTAAGCATGAATCGATTCCTTCAATTAAAAATTGGGTACATAATATAAAAACATTTAAAGAATTGTGGCAATACTTGAATGTTGATTGTGATTTTAAAAATATACTGACAAGAAATTTTAATCAAGACCCTTTAGAAAATTTTTTTAGTAGTATAAGAAGTAATGGTTTTCGTAATATTAATCCTAATTGTAATCAATTTATGAATGCGTACAAAACATTGTTGATTAATAATTTTAATTCTCTACATTCAATAAGAGCTAAATTGTGAGAATGATTATAATAAATCATTTCAATCAATTGTAAATTTGCTCGATTATGATAATAAAACTGATTCAGCAATTGATGATTTTGCATGTAACATTGATATGTTGTTAAAGGTGATGGAGGAAATAAAAAATAATGATTCGTTGATTTTTGTCGAATCAAAAAAATATGTTACAGGTTATGTGATTAAAAAAATAAAATCAAAAGTAATTAAAGACTGTAGATTATGCATGAGTGATTTATGTAGACATGAAGTTGATTTGCAATCATTCAATTATGAAATTGATTATACAAAAAAATCCCTTTATCACCCTAATGAAAATTTTCTAACTTTGATGACAGATATTTATCATATGATTGCTGCTTGCTTACGTGATTGTCCGGAATCAATTTTATTAGATAGAAAAATTAAATATATGGTAAATTGTGCATGCGATTTTACTATTTTAACATGTGTTAGTCATAAAGAAAAGCTGATTGAAGTTATGATTAATCTTACAATTAAATTGATTAAACATAGTTGGTGTACAGGGGTGAATAGAATATTACGTGGCAAAATAAGTAACTTTGATAGGAATGACCAAGTTAAACAAGAAGCTTTTAAAATGTTTAAAAAAAAATCAATAAAATATAAAAAATAAACTTTTGCTTGTTTTATTTACAATTTTTTATAAATATTTCAATCGGCCAATTTGGACGGTTAAAATAACCCCATCTAGTGAGGTTCAGTAGGTACTAGTGAGGTAGATACTGCCATCTATTGGTTCGTTTTGGAATCATTTTTATAATTTAACGCCATCTTACGGCAATAGCCCCATGAGCTTTCAATTTTGAAATGTGAGTTGCGTATCTATGTTAGTATTAGTGTATAATCTATGAGGTGAAGCGTCACTCAAAAAGTCTTTGGACCTCTTAAATGCACTCCTAAATAGGTAAAAAAATATCCTTTGTCTGTAGCGTACTTGGCTTGCAGATACTTGACAACATGTTGATTAACATAGACAGGTTAGTATCAGGTGTGCCGTTGTATCTCACAAACTGCCTCGGTGGCGTGACGGTACCCGTGCACGAGGTCGCGGGTTCGATTCTCACGCAGGGCAATTATTTGTGCAATCTAGAAATTATTGTCCTACTTAGGTCTGGATGTTCTCTGTGTCCATTAAATTGATGATGTTTGTACAAGTTCCTGGAACACCGCGCATGATTACTAGTGCGGGATTCATTTAAAAAAATGAGAAAAATATTAATGGATAAGTAGCAATCCTTTAGTCACCTTTTTTTAAACAGTGACTGCATAGGTACTTATTGAGGAATGCTCGTGACACAAAGACATTTGTGATACAATTTTTTAATGGCACATTGCGAAAGGAGATTGATTTGTACAATGAGTCGCAAGATAATTTTTAAGTCCCTTTTATTTAACAGTTGTCTATAAGATCCAGTAGCTCCCAACACACTAGACTTCTATAAAGGAAAAACTTATCTAAAAAAAATAAACAATATTAAAAATTCCTTTTTCTTTAATAAATAAAATAATTAACTTAATCTCTCCTATTTAAAAGAGCTAATATATTTCTTTAGTACATCAATATATTTAAGATTTGTCTGAATTTGCAGTTGAACATTGACACACTCAACAATAAAATTAATAGCATTCTGGAAAATACTCTGAGCCTTATGCATATTCTGTGGCACCAAAACTCCGAACCAACGAAGTGGGTTTACAGTATTCTCAGCTGTATTTTCTAACACTTTCATCTGTTGAACTCCATCTTCCTCTATAGTTTCACACACTGTAGACGCAGAGAAATCTGCACTACCCTCTGTAGGCAATCTTGATGTACTGACAGAGCTCTGGCCCATAATATAACGGGACTTAGCTAAATGTATACTCCCATTATTGATACTTGATTCAATATTTAATTCACATATCATTTTTTCTTCCATCAAATGTAATTGCTTTAACATTATTTTGTCGAGTAACTCACAAGCCTCAGACTCCGAGGGACGAACTATATCTAAAACAAAAATATAGTTTGAAATAAAGAACATAACTAGGAAACTAAAAACTCCTAAAAATAAGCTTGATCATCCCATTTCTTAGTGATAAGCTTAGAGCCATAAAAAAACAAGTTAATCATAATATATAGACATCTCGTTTTGGAACCGATTCACTCAAACATTTGAAAATTACTTTTAACACTATGTGATAAACATAGTGTTAAAAGTAATTTTGGACTGTTATGGTAGTTCTATAAATATTATTCTTTATCAATCAAAAACTTTATTCAATTAATTATTACATTAAACCAACACCAGGGGGGGTCGATTGATTTTTTTGCACGCAAGTATAATATAATCAAGCAAATCCTTACCTTGGGCCATTGGAGATAACAACACTTGCTCCAATTTATAAAAAATATAAAAATTCAAATTGTATCAATTTAATGTCCCGATAGAATGCATGCAAGTATATACAGTGCAGATATAATACAGTGATATAACACAATTGCTATCAAATTCTCTTAATTGTAATTGTATTAGAAAGTCGCAGTTTAAAATAATTAATTTATTGTGTTTTTTACATAACAACAAACAATAAAATCAAGTCACTCTGTAGTGTCACACTACGTAAGTACTTATTCTTATCTATGTGTCACACTCACAATGTCATTGTCTGTCATGTGATTGATAATCTGTTCTGTTCTGTTCTGTTTTTTTAATACAATGGCCCCCATCGTTCCCCGATGATTCTGCCAACGTCAAGGTGGAGAGAATAAAAGTATAAAAAAGAAAAATGCCCGGTCCCTAATAAAAACTGAAAATACAAAGGTTAGTCTGATTTCTATTACTAAAACAAAAAATAAATTTAATTAAAATGAAGCTTGGTAAGTCATCAGTAGAAAGTTAAATTATTCTAAGTAAAATAAATCATCTATATACATAGGTACCTAAGTGAAAAACATAAAAATATATTTTAAATCATGCAAATTCGTTATAATAATATCTTATTAATGGATATGAATCTATATAAGACGTCAATAAGTGGGGTGTGAGCTAGGGATAGAAGAAAAGGAATGTTTACTGGGCGGGGTATACAGTTAGGCAATAAGTCATAAAGAGGAACAGAAAGGTTAGGACAGAAGAAAAACAAGTGCTCGAGAGTGCCGTCGTCCAAGCCACAATCGCAGATAGAATGATCTCTAATGTGCATCTTCGCTAAAAAGACCGGTGTACAAACAAACCCCAAACGAAGTCGAATTATTATTGAAGTGGCAAATTTGTTTACATTTCTTCGCACACTAAACCACGGTTTTAATGGAATAAGAGGTTGAATAGATCCATAAAATCGACCTTTCACCAGCTTGCTGGACTGCCACTCTTCATTCCATGAACATAATAAAGAAGTTTTGGCTAGGGGACGTAGATCACGAGCAAAACAGTAATTGTAATTGTTACTGCCACAATGAATGGCCATTTTGGCACAGGAATCGGCAGTTTCATTTCCAAGAATACCAACATGACTTGGAATCCAGGCTAAAACCACATCTACGCCAGATACATGACATCTGTGTAAAGCTTCTTTAATTTTCAGCGTGATTACACAATGATCCCGCGATCTAAATGGAAAACTTAGCAAATCTTTTAAACAAGACAACGAGTCAGTAAAGATTATGGATCTATTCAGATTATGAGATTCCACATACAGTACAGCCTCCAAGAGAGCTATTGATTCTGCTGTAAAGATTGAATTAAAAGAAGGAGATTTAAAATTAAGAATGATTCTAAATTTAGGAATCCAGACTGCTGACCCGACAGGCGTGTGCGTGTCATTATGTAATGATTTAGAAGCATCAGTGTAAATTGTAAGCCAGTCGCGCCAATTATTGGCTAAAATTTTCTCAAAATGTTTGTTAGTATCGATATCATATTTCTCTATGCCTAAGGACAAAATAATGGATGGACGAAATGAAAGAGAGAGGTAATCACTTTCAAATATGGGATGAGATGAGGACTGATAAACTGAACAAGGAAGTTCTTTGAGTTTTTTAAATGAAATTATAAGCAGAGGCGGGTCCTTATGTAACCAATATGGAGAATTTGGTAGAATATTCAGAAGAGAATTGAGAACAGGAATAAGAGGGTGAGACTTTATTTGAATTACTTTATATAAGAACCTATCAGCAAGGTATTGACGTCGAAGATGGAGAGGAGCCTCCAAGCATTCAACCTGTAGAGCATTTATAGGAGAACAATTCATAGCACCTGTAATAATTCTTAAACATTTCGACTGGATTCTATCCAACCTGGCCATAGCAGTTTTATTGCATGGTTCAAGTAGGAACCCTCCGTAATCAAAATGGCTACGAACAATAGAATCGTAAACTAGTTTTTGACAAGAAGGATGAGAACCCCACCGGACTCCAGAAAGAGCCCTCATGACATTCACTCCTTTTTCACATTTCTGCTCAATATATGCCAGGTGAGGGATACCTGTTAACTTGGAATCTAGAATAAGTCCCAAGAATTTGACAGAATCCTTTAAGGGAATAGTCTCTTCACCAACACAGATTTGTAAAGGTGGCACATTACGTTTGCGAGAGAAAATAACAGCATTGCATTTAGGCACAGAGAGAGAGAGATTATGATCAGATAGCCATTGATTTAGGTAAAACAAAGCCGAATTAATACAAGATGAAGCTTCAGAAAAAGAAGGAGAAACGGTGAATAATGCTACGTCATCGGCAAATTGTAAAATCTTACAAAATGGGGAAACACATAAATCTAAGTCAGAAGTATAAATATTGTAAAGAAGAGGACTAAGCACCGAGCCTTGCGGAAGGCCCTTCCACACAGCCCGAGGAGGAAGAAGAATAGAATGATAACGAACAGATACATAGCGACATACTAACATATTAAAGATAATATTAGTCAACCTTCCAGAAACACCTAGTTGAAGCATTTTCTCCCTAAGTAAAGAAAGTTTGACATTATCATATGCAGCCGAGATATCTAAGAATGCCCCAATAACATGCTCATTTTTAGTAAAAGCAAGCCTGACCTCAGACGTAAAAATACTAAGGTTATCCAAAGCACTCTTACCCTTTCTAAAGCCAAATTGATTCTTTGCCAGCAAATTATTTCTTTCCATAAACCACTCTAAACGGTTTTTAATTAAATTCTCCATTATTTTAGCCAAAACAGAGGATAAAGCAATAGGTCGATAAGAAGTAGGGTCATTTGGGTCTTTACCAGGCTTGAGGATAGGAACAACTAACTGTGTTTTCCAAGATTTAGGGATGATTCCTGAAGAAAAAATGGTATTGAGAATAGTAAGAAAAAATGATTTACATAATTTAGAAGATTTGCACATGAAGGAGTAGGGGCTGCCATCTACACCAGGGGAAGAATCATGTAGGTGGTCAAGTGCACTGGAAAGTTCGCTAAAGGAGAAAGGGTCATTCATCCAATCTTCTTGAGGAGAATGACAAGAGATCATAGATGGAAAACAGTCCAATTCTGGAACAAATGGAGGGGCTAAATTAGCATGAAAATCATACAGCCATAAATTGGGGTCGTTAGAGGAAATATTATAGTCTGTAAGACTTCCACGATAGGCTTTAATGCTTTTCCAAACTAGTGATATGTTGGTACGCGGCGATAAAGACTCACAAAATCTACGCCATCCTTGATGTTTTTTTTGTGCTAGAAGACGACAAGTTCTCGCAGCTGTTTGTTTAAAAAGAAGGAAATCTGACATTAACAAGGATGAGGCAAATTTATTTTCTGCCTCTTTCCTTTGCCGTACACTATCAGTACATTCAGCATCCCACCATGGAGGTGACGGAACCTGTTTACAAGAAGGTTTTTTTGTTGGGATAGACATATCAGCAGCTTTAATAAGGGATGACACAAATTCGTCATATACTACAAGAAAATTAGAAGAGTTAACAAGGGAAAGATTATTAATTTCTAAATCCAACTGAGAACAAAATTTGTTCCAGTCTGCCCTTGGTGTACAGTACTTAAAAAGTGGTACTGTAGAGGTAGAAGACGATTTGGATGACTGGTGAGAAGAAACTAAAATAGGAAAGTGATCGCTTCCAAAGCAATTGGGCAAGACCGTCCAAGATAGAAGAGAAACGAGAGAAGGAGAGGAGAGAGTAAGATCTGGGGAACTGGAATTTTGCAAAGGAGAAACCCTGCGAGTTGCGGACCCATCGTTTAGAACACACAGATTTCTTTGGTCTAAAAGATCCAAAAGAGCAAAGGAATAGGAGTCATTGATAGGAGAACCCCACAGAGTGTGGCGGCAGTTAAAGTCACCTAACATAATAATAGGAGCTGGAATAGATGATAAAATAGAGTTAAGATTAGATATAATGTCATAATTAGGATGAGGAATGTAAACGGAAACAAAGGATATGTTCTTTGCTCTCAAAGCAACAATGTGTAAATCAGAATTATGTTGAGGAATAGAGATTTGAGAAAATGTTACATTTCTATTGATAAACAAAGCACAACCAGCCCAACCATCGCCTCTGTCATCCCGGAGGCAAGAGAAACCTGAAATCCTAAAGGAAGATTCAGGTTTAAGCCACGTCTCCGACACAGCAAAGACCATAGGTTTGTAGCGGTTAATCAAATAGATCATGTCATGTTTTTTGCTTCGTATACTTCTACAGTTCCACTGAAGAATCTGTAGATCCATTGGAAGCATTGTTGCGGGTAAGGACAGAAAGTAATTGTTCAACTAGAACTGAGACATTGTTCGGTAAGGAGTCGGAAAATTTAGAAAGCATGTTAATTAGAGAGCAAAGAAGCAATTCAACGAGATTATCGTTTGGAGTTAATAACGGCGTTGTCTCGAGAGACGATAAAAGTGCACACCCATTAGGCTGTGAAGAAGACGGAGTATTTGTAATAGCGTTATGAGCATGCAGATCGTATGACTTGCCTAAGGCAGGCTTAGGTCGGGGAGCTATATAATTAGTTTTTTTATATGAAGAAGAAGTTGATGGAAGGAGAGTTGGATTATTGCTACTATTAAAAATATTACCAGGAGAAGAACTTACTTTGGTGGACTTTGAGGCTATCTCTGAATAAAGGCGTCGAACACGAGGAAATCTAACTGATGCCTCCATATAACTAATGCTCTCTTGAGACATTACCAATTTTATTTGTTTTTGTCTGTCGTGTTCCGGGCATTTTATATCTGTGGCTTTATGGTCGCCACGGCACAAAAGGCAAGAAGCGTCTTTCTCCAAAACGCTACAGGAATCGCCTGAATGCGATTGAGCACACTTATAACAACGCGACTGCGATCTACATTGTTGGGAAACGTGGCCAAAACGACAGCAATTTCGGCACTGTATTGTTGGTAGTAAATATAGAGAAACTGGAAGACAAGCATTGAAACAAAAAATTTTTTCAGGCAGAGTCTGGCCTAGAAAAGTAAGAACTACTGAGTTAGAAGGAATCCACTCTACAGTATTGTCCTTCTTAGTTTTTATGTTTAGCCGTCTGGCTTTAATAACTTGTCCACAATTACTAGGAGTGTGGATTCCCTCTACGAGTTCTTGTAACGACCAGTCGGTCGGGATATCCCTAACCACACCCATTCGTAGGGTTTGAAATTTCGGAATATGTGCAATAAAGTTGTGAGTATTTAATGTCTCTAAACTAACGAAGGAATTTGCACTCGTTGCAGATTTGAACTCTACGCTAATTCTATTACGTCCGATATTTTTAATACCGCCTTCTTTAATTCCAGATATTTTATTCGTGTGTAAAAAGTGCGCGAATTTTAGAATTTTAAAAGAATATCCTGACGTAGACTCAGGTTCCTTTCTAGAAACAAATACTGTAAAAGGTCCCTTGTCCTTGTCAGAATATTTAATTTTTGAATCTGATTCAAAACCAGGTATACAATAAACTGATTGAATCGATTCTGCCGGGGATCTAGTTTTTTTCAAATCATCTTTTATTAAATTAGATTCGGCAGGCCGTTTATTAGGTCGTAAAAGTGGAATTTTGTCGGGAGGTTTCCCTCCACCCCCATCCGGGGGAACATCAATAGTCATTTCCATTACGGAAATGACTATTGAAAATAACAAGTGCTACTATCTACAAAATTATCTAAAAAACTATCTAGAAATACCTTAACCAAGCTTCATTCACCTCAATATTATATTAAATTAAAATATAAACCTTAATATAAACCAGAATTAACAATATTTGAAATAAAAATTTTAACAAAAAAAACAATGACGTCTCTCAACCAAGCGCCCGCCAAAATCCGATTGATAATCACATTCACATTTGACAACTTTCATTTTCATCTGCGATTTCAAAAAGAATCATTCTATTTTCTTAATTTCCCTATTTTAGAACAGGCTAAGGCTATACATCGCCATACCAAACTAACGAAAAAAAACAATGTACGGTACGGTAAACAAAATACAGAGTGCTGTGAGGCAACTGATAATTCTGCTTCTTTTTCCCAGGACGGAAAAACTTTGAGCAAAGCAGGACGGGAAAACTTTGAGCAAAGAACTTTCGTAATATTTCCTTCGAAGGATTGAGACTGAGCTCAGTTCATACCAGTAAACGGCAGGCACGGCTAGTTATTATTAATTACGCTGGTTGGATATCGATGGGACTTACTGATACTTTATTTATGTGCCAATGGTGTTACCACTAAGGATGCTGTTTTCCAGTATATTATTCTTTGTTATGGTTACGATTACGATACTTTTATGTAAGTTAAAAAAATTATTTGAAGAGTTTTTAATTACGACAGATATCGAATATTTTAATAAAAAATCAAGACATTCTTCTACAAATTAAAATCCGTGTATATTTTATCGAATCAAATAAACTTTTCATAACAATTAATGCAGTTTAATTACCGTACTCCTTGGACTTAATTCTATTAAGTTTTTTTTTTAACATTTTTGTCTATGAAACATGGATGGTTTTTTGACGCCATCTTAGTTTTGATCCATGAGAAATTGCTCGTTTTATTCTGTTATTCACTGAAATTTTTAACAAAGTATCAGAATAGTTATTAATAGAAAAGTCTTAAAATAACTTCAGGCGATGTCTGACAAAAAGCGGCTACTGAACGAGCTTAGAGTAATAGACTTGCGCGCAGAGTTGGAAAAGCGTAAACTAGACAAAACGGGCGTCCGTGGTGTGCTCATACAACGCTTATCAAAGGTATTTTATGACGTGTTCTAATCATTAAAATTTGTTACCACGTGATTTTATTAATTTGGTGTCCTCATTTTTATATTTTATCTATTTTAGCACTTGGAGGAAGAAGGCCATGATCCTGCGACATACAAATTTGACCTAGCCAATTTAGAAACCAAAACACCTGTTAAAAAGACCAGACGATCTGAAAGTACAGTTGAGCAAGATACGGAAGAAACACCAGCTATGGAAGATATGATTGTTCAAGATGACGCTGGTGAAGAAGAAGAAATTGAACAGGGCGAGAAAAAAGATAAGGTTGTTGTAAAAACACCAAATCAGGTCAATATGGATGTGGAAGAAAATGAAAAAAATAACAGGAAAAGGGAAATCAAAGACGAAACTGAAGCAACAGAGTCGAAAAAACCTTGTATTGATAAAGAATCTGTGAATGACGATGACCCTAAGATAGAAAACAACACTGACGCTGAAGATAGTATCAACTTGGATATTGGTGATGATGAACTCCTCAATGAAGAGGTACGTTTCTATTTCTTCAGTGTTACTGTAAAACTGCCGTCAGGTAAAGCAAAAGTGACAAATGGCTACATGATGATGGAGATTGACTAGAAGAAGTAGTGTCTTATTGTTCAACAATACATTGTTAAAATATAGTTTTGTAATTCATTATATATATTTTATTCTATTAATTGTCAAAGAATCTTAACAAGCTCAGAATTTTATGAAACATAGACACCCAAAGATTTATTTCTAAAATTATGCATAGTCTATACTGGAGCAATGCCAACTATGCAGATGTTACAAATTTTAGTCAATAACATGTAATATAATGCACCATCTTTTTTTTCCAGGGTGACAGCAATGCAAAAGTTAATAAAAAAGGTAAGATTTTATATACAATATGCAAGTTTAATTATACATACCTGTAATTATGCCTTTCTTGTACTAAACTCCTCAAGTCTATAAAAATCAATAATATGTTTAACAAAATATGTGGTTTCTGGAGTAAGTTCATCGTATAATCTACAAAGCTTAACAATTGCTTCTTGAGCTGAGTTCTGCTTTTAGGGGAAGCTCAAAACTCAGTGCAGGTGCTTCCTGCATAAAAATATTTATGACGTCTATGCCACGGTCCAGTGAATGTTGATGGCTAGTTGTTTCCTAAAGAGCTAAACCCAAAACTAAAGATGTCGCTGTCAGCAAGAATGGAGGAGTATGTTCACAAGAAGAAAACAGACCTGCAACAAACTCGCTAGAAAAAGCTGCAATATAGAATTAAATCCATAAAAACAGAGACAGGACAGCAGATATAGCTAAATTTTCAATGGATCATATTTGCAAAACAGTGAGGTGGCTGCTATTACATTATATGTGTAATTTAAGTTGCAGAATTTCCAGTTGCTACAGCATATTAATGCCTTAAAGTTATGTTTACTTTACCATGGATATAGTGGCTCGCTCTTTGCTACTATAGTGTTCCATATACAGATGGTGGTGCTAATGTAGAATCAAGTTTTCAGGTCAGGAATTTTACTTTAAACCACATGCAAGTATGAAATTTCGTGTGAAAACAACATTTCAACCTATCAAGGGAAGACCGAAGAGGCAGAGTAGGCCGCTCCCGATTCTCGGCGAGCGACCTGCACTGGCTCAGCTGATAATACAACTGACGTAGATGAGGCGGCGGGTGAGGACGACGATGCGACCGAGCCAGCGAGCGACAAGACTGCGCCGGCCGAACCTACAGACAACGGAGACGACGAGCCGGCGGACAATGAAGATCAAGTAAACACCGAAGCTGCTGCCACTAGGTTGGTGACTGTCGACGGAGACGACGACTCCCGCGCGCATCTATAATATACTTCGATTATTTTCGTCATTCGATAGTTTCTTTCATTATCACTACAAAGTTTTGCACCAAAACCTGGACATCCTGACTGCTGATGTGCATCTGGACTGGTGATCATCGTGCAACTGATCTGCTATGCTGACTTCACAATCCTGTCTACATCAACCGACTGCTACGAGCTACTCTCTATGGTTGGTGATTGAAGACTTATGTCACAGACAACAGCTCTACTGGCTATCGTCATAATCTGCAAGGCTACACCGAGCACCATAAGAAAAAAGAAGCAGTTATCTACTTCTCATCAAATACTGCAGAGTACATGGTGCAAAACTTTGTAGATGATTGAGTGTTACTACGATATTCCTAAAATTTTATGTCATCAAATTCTTGCGCTATAACCGGATATTGTTCTGAAAATATTGTTTAAAATACTTCTTTGACACATTGTTTTTTCTGTGTTTGTAATTGATTGTTTTATAAATGATTTGTTAATTTTTCAGCAATGAGGGTGACAAAACTGAAAAAGAACTTAAAGGTAATTTAATATTTTATTTATTCAAGTTATCTAGGTTAGCTTGTATAGTTAAAACAATTCCTTGGTCAAAATAAAATTATATTATTGGGAAATACATTCAATCATTACAGAATCTGTAGGAGTTCATGAGTCCCACTGTATAGCATATCTAATCCTCCCTCCTTTTTCACTGACACCCTCTTCTGGACTTTACATACCTAGGATACCAAAGTGACATTACTTAATAAGGAGAAAATGTTCTCCTCTGTCCACCATTCCGGAGTATAATAGTTACTGTTGTAAATACTAAATACATGATGTCAATTCAGTCATCTCTTCATTTTAGCAACTTTAGCTATCATATAGTTGTTGGATTTCCTTTTATTGACAATCACAGTTATAATTAGTTAGCAACTTATTCAATTATTTTAATCTTATCTTTTTATGACAGATGAGAAAGAAAAGGAAACTGATGCTGAAAAGAAAGAGAAGAAGGATGATAACAAGGAAGGTGGTGCTAGGAACTTGTGGGTCAGTGGATTGTCTGGCGACACTAGGGCTAAGGACCTGAAGCAATTATGTAGCAAGCATGGAAAGGTGAGTCATTTTATTACTTCTAAACTTTTTAGATAGCTTGATCCTCTAATCTTTCCAAAGCTATAAACCAATTTGAATATTAAGGTGGATCTAGTGTACAAAGAAATCTGCTTTATTTAATTCAGTTGTTTGTTAGGAACATTTACCATTATCAGTGCTATTAAATACAGCCTACATTAGTTCTTTAAACTGACGACCTCTATGGCGTAGTGGTTATATATAACATGACTGCTATGCAGAGGTCTCGGGTTCGATTCCCGCTCAATGCAAATCTTTGTGTGCATGAACATGATTGTTTGCATTGCTCTGAGTGTTTTCTATGTATAATGTGTATGTATTTAGAAAAAAAAAGTATTTAAGTATGTTTATCTGTTGTCTAGTATCTATAATACAAGCTCTGCTTAGTTTGCTTTAGGCTAAATGGCGTTGTGTGAATGTGTGAAGAATATTTTTATTTATTTATTTAATCTAGCTGGAAACCTTTTTATTCTACATTATAATTTACTTACTAAAGTATACATATATTTGACACGCATAGGTTATTGGAGCTAAAGTAGTGACCAATGCTAGGACCCCAGGATCCCGCTGCTACGGCTATGTGACAATGGCCAGTGCTCAAGATGCCGAAAATTGTATTAAGAATTTACATAGAACAGGTAATTATTATTTTTAACCCAATTATCAGTTTTTCCTTGTATAAAAAAATGTATTTTGTACCTAATTTTCTAAAATCTATTAATTATGTTTTCACATACAAGCATCAGTAATTTTACTTATCATACAAAGCTATTCTTAATTTCTATCCTCAAACAACAAGTTCATTTGGTATTCGTTTGTTATAGAACTTCATGGACGTATGATATCTGTAGAGAAGGCAAAATCGGAATCTGAATCATCGGCTCGTCGCCAACCTTCAGCAAGACCTGAGCGACGACCAAGTAAAGAACGGAAAGAGGAACCTAAGGAGGGAGAGGTAAGTAACCAAACACTTTGATTTTTAACGACTTGACAATACTACTTCCTACTAATATTAAAAAGTTTGTGAGGATTTATGGATGGATGGATGGATGTTAGTTACTCTTGCACGCAAAAACTTCTGAATGGGTTTTGATGAAATTTGGAATATAGGTTTTAGAAAAGGCAACATATCTAGATAATCAATAAATATACCGGCTTTAATAAGCTTTTTCTTACGGAAGATAAAACTCATTAATAAACAATAGTAAAAATAATATAAAAAGCATCTTTGCATAATATTTTTCTTGGTTTCTAGGAAAACAAAGAAGCTGGTGAAAAGACTGAAGTAAAAGTTAAAAAGGAAGATGAGGGTTCAGGTGGCGAAAGTAACAGATCTACATCAAATACACGTGAAAAATCTAATCGTTCTGATAAGGTAATTATTTAATACTGTATGTTATTATTACAATATGTCTCTGTTACTCATACATTCATTCATCTAACTAAATCATTCTAGGACCGTCCTAGGCGTAGTACAAGGAGTCGCGAGCGCAGAAGATCACCCCGAGATGTTTTATCATTTTCCAAAATTTGGGTAAATATTATAAATACCTAATATTTTATTAATTAATCACGTTGCTGTCAAAGCGGTCGTGTATTCAGCAGTCGTACTTGAGGTTGGGTCCTATGAGGATAAGTTTGTCTGATCCAAAAATTGTGGTCTAGAGCCTGGATATTCTTTGTCCCTAAGTCCCTGCTACATAGCGCTCGATCCCTAGTCGAGGAGCTTTTAGTCTTGTTTAATCAAAAATACGAATTAATTCTTTATAGAGGTGTATTAGTAACCTTAAATAATTTTGTAGAAGGAACGCGATGTGGCTCGCATTCGTGAGAGGTCCCGTGCGGCCAGGGAGGAGGAGAGACGACGCCGGGCGGCTGACGACGCGCTCAGGGAGAGGGAACGACGACAGAGGCAGGAGAAACATCGCCTGGCGCTCGAGCGAGAGAAGCTTAGGGCTGAGAGGTATACTATGCCACTATCTACATAGCTGTATACTTTTACGTCATTAAAATAATTAGGGAGTTCATAGCTTTAAAGTTGAAACTATAGAGCTTATAAGGTGTATAACTGAATGTAAGGCTTAGCTAGTTAAAGAAAATGTTTATAAGAAGGTTGAAATGTAATAATGTCTTATAATTATTTGTTTGTTGCAGAGAAAAGATTGAGCGAGAAAAAAACGAGCTTCTTCGTTTAGAACGCGAACGCCACAGATTGGAGAGAGAGAAGTTGGAACTTGAAAGACTAGAACTGAAACGCGCTCAATTAAGGTAAACAATACATTTTTGACAATAATTTAGCTCATTTCACATCCTGTACACGGGAGAAAATTATTATAATGTATTCAGGACTAATAAATCCGACAGATATCCACAGTTTTATTATTATTCTTTTTAGCAAATCTTACACAAGAAATGTTTTATGGAATCTACGAATTTTTTGATGCAATGTATAAGCAATATGATTTTTTTAATTTAATAAATGATCCATACATTCATCTATTCCATTTTTATCTTGGCTTTTCTTGATTGCCAACATATCTTACTTACATTAGGCTATTATAATTGATCGAGATTATATTATTATTTTATATGTTCATGTGCTACTGAAGTATGTATGTGTACAGACTGGAGGAGGAGCGTCGCAAGCGTGGCTACGAGGGCGCGTACCGCAAGGCGGGCAGTCCGCCGCCCGAGCCTGCCTACGAGCGAGACGCGAGACACAAGCGGGTCGCGCCGCCTGCACTTGTAACTAGCCTTTGTACTTTAATAACATACTAAAAGTAGAGTTCACGCAATCGTACTTGGCTCACCTGCAGTTAGCTTCCAGATAAATTAACACATGTACAGTACCAAAAAACACCTGCTTCCCGAATTTAGTCTAAAAAATTGCATCTGCGCAACCATTTGCAATAACTTCAAGCCGCCCAACTTAGAATGCGCGTACTTAACAAGTCTGTTCATAATTTTAAAAATCTGTTAGTAAAAAGTTGTAATATTATGCAATGTATGTCGTAAATAATACATAATTATTAATTTTCCAGTCATCAAACCGTAGTCAGTTTGAAGCACCACCACCGCCAAGATTTGAAATGACAGCCAGCTACGACCGCGGAACTGACAAGCGTGACCGTGATCGAGGAGACTACAAACGTGATTACCCTAGACATGTCTCTTGTAAGTAACTATGTACAATACCCGGCCGTATATATTACACATTGACTTATGTAAAGAGACAATTGGCCAGTTTAGGCTTCATAGAGCATCATCTCTGTCGAGATATAGCTATATAGATATAGCTATTTGAGAAGCACTAGACTTAACCTCTTAACCACCATAGCTTTTTTACTGAACATCACTTCAAATACAACAGTAAGATATTAGTCTTATTTAAAAGACGCGGTGCAGTGCGAGCTAGATGTTGTATGTTGTTTTTAGACTGTGACAGTTAAAAGATTAATAATAAGCATAACTACTGTTTTGACTTGTAATTTATTTCTGCAGAACCCTATAATATAAAATTGATAACTTTAAATTGAATGTTGAATATTGCAAAAAAAGTAAGAATAAATGAGTCTCTAGTTTTGGTTTCCAAATCAAAATAGAGATGCCTCGTGAAATTATTTCACCTTTTAAACAACAATATATTTGACTTACAGCTGGAAATATGAAATATTCAAGCAACGGTGCTACAAGTGAAGATTCACGTCAACCTATGCCTCCTGGCACCAGACCTAAGGAACCTGGGTAATTATGGCTTTTATATTATTAGGCAATTATGTTTTATATTCATATAAATAATCTTATCATGCAAGACACCCATCTCTTCAAACTCATTCCATTGCAGAGACGGGCCTCCTGCACTAATTAAGATATTGTAAATTAGTATAGGGTTTATTTCCTTTGCTGCATATTATCTTGACTTAGCTTTATTTACACACATACACATCATTGTGACATGACATTTCTGTATTCTTAGTCTTATTCCATTATTGTAGACATCTTTAAAAGTAACAACGAAATAAATATTTCAGTGACTTATATTTTACTCATGTTATGTTGTTTTAGTCGCTCATACGAGTCTCGAGACAACAGGTCGTACCGACCATCTCCCCCGGGCAAGCCGGAGCCGCGCAGTTGGAACGCGTCTAATCGTTACCCTGATGCCACAGCGCCTTCTAAAGGTAATTTATTATTATAATTTTTATACTTATTATGCTATTATAGGTATGAATTGATGTCCCTTAATATAGTCCTAACTTATCTTGAGGGTTGAAATTGATTTGCCTGACTCCTAGTCTTAGTAATAAATATTTTTTAAATATAAAGTGTGTGTGTTTACAAGGTTGCTTAAAAGATAAAATACGTTATTTTTTTTACATTTGCTGTTATATTTTTGTTACGATTTATTTGAGTTTGTTTTTAATTTTATTTTGTTTTATTTAACATTAGTGTCAACAATCGCCAGTCGGTCCAGTAATAGTAACCATCACGCAGGTGCTGGCGGGGCGGGGGCAGGCACGGAGGCGTGGGGCGGCGGGGGCGAGGCTCGCTACTACGAGGCGCGCTACGCGGCGCAGTACCAGCCGCCGCCGCCCGGCGCGCCCTACCCGGACCGGTACGCGCCCGCCAGGGACTACCCGCGCAAGTACTAGCAGGTCTGACGCGACAACACATAGTGGTGACGCGTGCCGACACACGTCGCGATATATCTGTGCTAACTGACACGTGGATTGTGCATAAGAAAAGTTGTACTAAATTATTTCCTCGGGAGTTACAATTGCTATATCAAACAATGTCATTGACTGATTGCATTTGCACGGTCTAGTATGACCAAGTACAGATAGTTTGTAAAGATAGAAGTGGACATCAGGCACATCTGTAAGAGTACATAGTTAGTAACAGAAGTTAAACTTGACTGTGAATGACCAAATATAAACGATGAGACACTAGGAATGTTTGATTTAAGAGCACAGTCTAATATCGCCACGATATATCGTTACTTGTCAGCCGGCATTAGTCAGTCACTACTCAGAACATTTAACTTATACACAACTTTGTTTGTTTCAGAACTGGGAGCAGCAAATGAGTTGACGACATGATTGTTTTGTATGTTCGAGTGTTATACTGTTAAGTTAGTTAGAATAATATAATGTTTTGCCTATGGCATGTGACATATTACTATGTACATGTATACAGTCACGTATTTAGTCATCATAGGTTCTCTTATGCATTTTTATTATATATAAAGATTACTTTATTTACAAAATAAGCCTTAAAACACTATTTCGATGCTCAAGAAAAGTGTCAGTCGAATTGTAATAAAAAAACATTGTCTTTTGTATAGTTTCTTGTCATTATTGATTTATATTTTTCATAATGAAAATGGTACAGAGTTAGGTAAATTAGCTTAATTTATGTAATGTTTCATTACACTAAGATTTGTTGTTATATCATGGGCTTGACCAAAATAAAATAGTTATGAGATTGCATGAAAATATCAATCCTTATTTTGTACAATGTTACAATGGATGATAGTACTAATAAAATCGTACTGAATATTTTATGTGAAGTAAAAACATAGTTATACAATTAAGGAACACAATAAATAATTGCAAACATAACAACGATTTTTCTTTGTGTACCATCTCCATTTAAGATGAACTGTAAAATCGTCTAATCAAGCTAATTTTACAGTATAAACAGTGACATTAAAATTATTCTTTATTAAAACACTAGCTGCAAAACGCGACTTTGTCCGCGATTAAATTTGAAATGAAATAAAAAAATACTTGTATAATTCATACAAAGTTTATTCATCATCATCATATCAGCCAATCGACGTCAACTGCTGTACATATGCCTTCTCCAAGTATTGCCACCTTGTGCGGTCCTGTGCCTCCCTCATCCATCGGCTTCCAGCCGTCCACACCAGCGCTTTTCGGTACGCGGTCGCCATTCCAGAATTTTTCTGCCCAAACAGCTGTCGGTTCTCCGCGCTATGTGCTCTGCTTGTCGCCTACTTTAACCGGTTAAGTCGGTTACTTTGGTTCTCTTGCGAATCTCCTCATTTTTGATTCGATCACGCAGGGAAACTCCCAACATAGCTGTCTCCAATACCCTTGAATGACCATGAGCCTTCTGAGTAGGCCCATAGGTCAGGGTACAACATAGCTCTCTCCATTCCCCTCTAGAGTGACCATGAGCCTTTTGAGTAGGTTCATAGATCAGGCTACAACATAGCTCTCTCCATTGCTTTCTGAGACACCATGAGCCTTATGAGAAGGTTCATAGATGAGGCTACAACATAGCTCTCTCCATTACCATCTGAAAGACCATAAGCCTTCTGAGTAGGCCCATAGGTTCGCCCTCTGAGACGCCATGAGCCTTCTGAGTAGGTTCATAGGTCAGGCTACAACATAGGTCTCTCCATTGCCCTCTAAGTGACCATGAGCCTTCTGAGTAGGCCCCCAAAATTTGAAAAAAAAAATTTTTGTCCTAGCTTGATGTTATATAGCCTATAGCCTTCCTCGATCAATGGTCTATCCAAAACTGAAAACTAAATTCAATTCTAAGAAGTAGTTCCTGAGATTAGCGCGTTCAAACAAACAAACAAACTCTTCAGCTTTATATAATTAAAACATTAACGTGGCGTCTCGCCCTTTGAGTATAAATGTTCTGTGCGTCTCGCCATTCTGATGATAAACCACATATTTATACAAAAGCATTATCACTTCTACGATACAACTAAAGTGGCCAAGCGCGAGTCCGATTTGCCTTGGAATAAGGGACAAACAAAGTGGTATAGGGTATTGATCCTTACTTGATTAACTTTGTAAACTGTTAATTAACTTTTATATTTTTTGTATGAAGAGTTATCAGTTTGTTACTTCAGATTGTTTGAAAGGGGAGTATTAGAGAGATAAGTAAAACTATTTGGTTTGTAAACACTTTGGTTCTTATTTTGAATTAAGTAATTTAGAATTTGATGTCTAGCTGTCTGGAACATATTGTTTTGTGTCATGTTTGAATTCATCATTATTCTCAAGTACCCTACTACTCTCCTTTGAGTAAGTATAAGTGTTCTGTGCTACTACTGCAGCATAATTATTATTCTCAGTTACCAAATTAACAGACTCCCTGAGCATCACTATTATTCACAATGTTTCCAATAGAAACTTCTTCAATAAACAGTCTTTTTATTGAATTTTACAATTTTAAATTTTATGAAGAACAAGATTTACAGTTACAACTTGGAAAATTTGATACGATTTTACATAAATTGAAAAATCTGAAGCAGGATATACAGGAGCCACAAATTATAACGAAAGTTTTGACAAGTTTACCACAAATTTTTGATAATTTTATATCTTCATGGACATGTATGAGCAAGGCGGATAATAATTACGATGAGCTACGCAATAGGTTGCTTTTATTTAACACCATTAGACTGCAAAGGAAGAAGAAACCTGAGGCTGAGGTGGCTTCTTTTCCAAGTACTTCATCATATAAGCATCATTGTAATATTGCAACATGTTTTTATTGCAAAAAGCCTGGACATGTCATCAAAAATTGCGAAATTTTGAAAAACAAAAAGTATGAAAACAATAGAAATTTTAAATGATTTAGTTGTCAACACGAAATTAGGAAACAAATGAATCAGGCAACCTGTAATTTTATAGTTGATGTAGGGACACAATGCTTCCTGTCATATAATTATGATAAATAAAAAAGGAATTTATTGAGGTAGGTTATTAATTGTAAACCCACCTTCCGTTCGAAATTTTCCTATTCGAAATTCTGTATTTATTGATTTTGGTAATAATAACGGTCATTTTGGCAGGAAAAATAATAGCAACGGCCTTTATGAGGTGGAGAGTTGAACATCAGCATACCTGCTTCGGCGCTACTTACGGGGACGATTGAGAGCTGGCATCGAAGACTTGGACACAAACCTTGGATGTCAGACGCCTGTCCAACTTGGTGAATGGAATCCCGAAAAATTCACGAGTTTCAGTCCGGGTCCCGTGCGAGGTTTGCATGAGAAGTAGACCATGTAGACTTCCTTTTAATTCAGTACTCTATTATTCACGAGACCGTGATGAATCGTGAGCTCTACAGCTTTCCACGTCTATGCATCAAAATTTCTAAGTCATGTGCCCTAACGATCCAATGCTGTAAGCATCGGATTGACGACCTTAGTGATGAGTTTTTATTTTTTGCAATTTCTAAATAGCATACATAAAAAGTTGATTCTTTTAGGATGGTGAAAGTAAAATTCCAATAAATTTTAATTATTCACTGAACCTACACTTTGTATTTGGATAGGTAGTAGGCTAGGTATAGGCTTTATGGTAGGTAAAGTCTGGGAGTGGACATTCTGGGGTGTGGTCCATTTTGAGAAGCGGACATTATGGTACAAAAGGATAAAAAATAACTTTACCATTTGACATTTGTAGATTCTGGAATTTGTCCTTGATTCGTAGTACATTTCTTATCTTATTGTTTAGTCTGTTTATTTGTTTACTTTTTAATTCAAGTCATAAAAAACGGTATACAAGCCTCATTGCACGCGAGTGAAGCTGGGGCATGTTATGTGACTAGTATATAAATAAAACGCAAGATATAACGTTCAAAGATTTATTAGTTGTTTATTACAATGATAATTATAACTAACCAATCCATTTTACATAAGAAAAAAAAAGTACAATATGATTATCTACTACCTAATAGTTAAAAAAAAATAGTCAAAAAACTCAAATACACTGCAGATATTTTGATCTGATTGTAAAATATTTTTTCAACCTGAGACTAGTATCTACCAAAGTGAGGACATGGCATACTGAAGGGATAAACCGTATTCCGGCAAGTCAACTATAAACTTAAATTATGAATACATTGTTCTGCACGAAATACGAAGACCTGTAAACAGTCCAATATCTAATAAGAAACGATTTATTGCTTTGGAGATTGATTATTGTGATATTATTTTTGTGCTTTTTATGTGGCCTGTAAAAATTTAATAACTTCACATCTTTATTTTTTTTAAACAAAAAAACACCCTTATAAAAAAATATTGGCTCAATCAATTTTTAATTAATGATTCTGCCAATAATTAAGGAGAATTTAAAAGAAGTTGTATCAGCATTAAAATACAAGACCAATACTTATTGAAAAAAAAAAACAAAATCAATACTAATAAACAAACCCTATTTTTTTAAATACAGAAACACGATTTAAAAGATCTATATTTCGCGATACTTTTAAAAGTTGCCCTTCTATGTGTTCAAGCTTGGAAACCAGCTCCACTTAAATTATTCTCACGCTTGGCGTGCTTCTATCAATACTTAAAAACTAAATCTGACAAGTTTCGCATTATCTTTGATAATTAGTACACGTCATATTAAAAAAACAAAATTAAAAGATGGCCTTCTGCGTTTGTAAGAAATTAACGTTTTCAAAGAACCATTTTGTGTGTGTAGGAACAATATTATCATCTTCACTATACTGTGAATTTTTGTAACTCCAAGGTGTACTCATGTCACTTGTAGGAGACTCTGTAATCGTTACGTCGAGTGATTTAAGAGCATCTATGGCGTCTTGCTGGCCCTGAATGGCTGCTAGCCTTAGGAGTCGGGTGGCAGTTGCCTGGTCACTTTTGAGCCCAGCGCGACCTTGCCCGTAAAACACTCCCAAGTTGTAAAGGGCTCCAGGATGTTTTAATGCAGCAGCTGCTTTGTATAAATCCATTGCCTGTAAAAAACAGATGATTACCACCCTATAACTGAAACTGGACGTAGAAAAAGTAGCCGTATGTTAGGTTTTGCTTTTGCTTTGTGACAGTGTCAAAAACCTAGTTTACACTCCTCCCGTTTTTTGGTACAATACAAACTAATATCATAAGCATTACAGTCCTTTAATTAGGACGATGAATTTCAGTGGATTGTAGATAAAAAATTAAAACACGCAAAACATAACAATAGAATATATTTATATAATAGCGATTCTGTAATCCAAATTGATAAAAAAAACGTGTTTGACCAAACGAAGTTGAAATAAACTTTTGAAATGGCTGACCCCAGGCCTAATAAGAGGTGCAAGCTGTTGATAGTGTAGTGTGTGTTCAAAATATACTTATAGGTAACATTACTCTGTATACTAATATTACTCTGTGTTTATTCCATACTTAGTTAAGCAAATCATATAACTTAGTAAACTTAGTTATACTATTATATTGAGACATTATACAGTCTTACAACAGAAGTCGGTTGTTTCATTTGTCCCTAACACCTACCGTACAATAGATCAAAGAAGGGACAAAATCACGCGCAACGGATACGCTTAGAACAACTTGTACTATGTAAAACTATGTAATGACGATTGTTTTAACTTACCATTTTCTCATTCATTGTAACTCCTAGACCATTCTCATAACACAGGGCTAAGTTATATAAGGCTGGTGCGTGATTGCGGTTTGCTGCTGATCTAGAAAAAAGAAATATACCTATTACATAGTTAATATTTACATTAATTTGTCCGTAGTGTAACAGTCTTACACTTAATTGTTGACACCATCTCATTCGATACCAAGTGTCGTAAAAATCGACAAAGGAATACTTTTCCGATTAAACATACGTTTTGCAAATATGTAGTAGTCCCTCCAGTGGGACTCTAATCGTTTGTAATGAAATATAAAAGCAATTACAGTTATTTTTAATTATTGATATAATATGGTATGGTATAGCGGGCTGTTTTCCGCAACTCCACGTCAAGGCGCGATATAAATATTAGATATTGATATAACATTAGACGAAACTAAATTAATGTAATCTATTCTAATGGCATTACATAAGAATAAGGGTGACTCAGTGCAATCACATTTACTTATAGCTGTAATAGCCGCGATTCTGCACTAATATTCATGGCACTTAAATTGTCGTTAAGGAAATATTTTTGTGGTCAATGGTAAAGACGAAATAATGTCTATGAAGACGGTCTTCTCTAAAGGGCTAAGACGGCAGGAAGCGAATTATTACACCAGAGAACGTGTTATTTTTTCAAAAAGATACCGTTTTTACAATATCATCCATCACATTCTATAAATATACCTTTTGTGAGAACTGAAGTCTTCTGAGTTCAAGACCTGTGTTACAGATATAGTACAATACATAATATCCATCCATAACTCACAAAAACATTGCATTGTTTATCTTTTAGTACTTATCAGGATTATCAAACCGAGATAACGACGACTACAATAAAAATATAGTAAATAAACAAAGCGTTATCTTGCTTTAGAGTTAAGATAGCATTCATAGCTCGTAACAGACTAAAACATGTGTGAGGATTATTTATTTATTTATAACCATCCATTGCATACAACATGCTGACTAATGACCCGGTTGTATTACTTAATTTTTGACACAACGCTATCCAGCACTAAACTAAGTACCTAAAGCTTGTACTGTCGCTATACTAGACAATAGATAAACATAATGATATACTTTTTTGCAAACACGTTTGAATATGTAGACACATATAGATAAAAACCAGACAAATCAAACACTTATATGCATACACAAAATGTTTGGTTTGTGAGGGAAACACAGCACAGTACGACAAAACCAGTGATAATATAATATTCGATTCGATTAAGTTACGAATTTCTTTTTCCCAATTTTACTTTAACCAAGGATCGAGAAAGGAGTGATTTTGTCACACAGATTTAAAGAATTTAAAAACACGTAACATGCGAACATTACGTAATATTGATTCTTTAATCAATCGCTACTCGCTAACGACAATTAAATGCTCAGTCATCATGAATTGTACTTGGGGTAAAAGTATATACGGACCCACGATACCCCTGACGATACCACCAGGGGTATCGTGGGTCTTTCAAAAGTAAACGATACCCCTGTCCGAATGACAGTAGTGTTGTAGTGTGGAATGCTGAAATACATTTATCTCTTGTACGTAAATGACTAATGTGTACCTACTTTTAAATAGCTATTCTACTAATTGAGGGCTTATAAATGCGAAAGTTTGTGAGGATGGATGGATGTTTGTTACTCTTTCACGCCAAAACTACTGAATGGATTTTGATGATATTTGGAATATAGGTTTATGTATAGTATTTTAGGGTGTAGAATAACATTTAAGCTACCTATACAACGCGGGTGAGGCCGCGGGCATAAGCTAGTAACGCATAATTGGCAATACAAATTCTGGTAGGCTGCAAAGTGCTTTGCTAGTGGCAGAAGATTGGACAATACTGGTTGACACGTTTGAAACACAACAAAATCCCGGAGAATATCTGCGTGTCGCCGTTAAGATCAGACATATTCCTTGACTTGACAAATGAGATAACTAGAAATGGCTACAAGCTATATAAAATAAGTGCGAGGGGTACTCCAGCTAAATCCCTCAACAACTTAACAAAAGCTTATATGCAAGTGTTCCCTCCTCTATCACGCGATGGATCCGGCACCCGCACGGAGCATCCATGGAATGCAAAGATTAGGTCTTATTGATATTTTTTAATTTTTGTGAATATGAAATTCACGAGATGACAAAGCTCTTATTAGATCATCATAACAGCCCATCAATGTCCCACTGCAGGGACGGGCCTCCTTCCGTGACGGAGGGGCATTTGGCCTACTAATACCACGCTGGCCAGGCGGATTGGTACAGGGTTTAATTTCAAGTTTTCATTCTTTTATTTTGTTAATTATTACTTATTAGATACTTACTTATTATTATAATAACATAAAAATTTCCTAATAAAAGAGTGTCATTTGTTCAACTACGTTTTCAATTTAACAAATCGAAGGAATTTAATTTTATTTATTCAACTATAAACCGTGGAATTTAATTGGGTCTGTTTTTTTAATGTATGTACCCAGTTTATCATTTTTAATATTACCACGTAACAAAAAACATAAAACAAACTTATTATACAAAAATCATCCAAACAACTCGCAGACATCATCCATACAACTCGCAGACTAAACAACTCACAAACTTTATACAAAGATACAATTATTATCAAAATAAGTTAAACTAATTAGAATAGATGATTGTAATTTAGTAACATAGGTCATGGTACAGTTTAACTTTAAAGGGACACTAGGGTACGGTGTAGTACGGTGGGTCTGTAGCGATTAGTGTCACAACACTATTAGTTGGGGGTATCGTTTACTTTTAAAAGACCCACGATACCCCTGGTGGTATCGTCAGGGGTATCGTGGGTCCGTACCGTTTATTTACACAGTATCAAAGGAAGTTCCTAATCACTTATTCACATCATCTATTTATCTGTTTATGTAGGGCTATCTCTTCATACTAGGAGGGCGGTTTTATAAATTATTACTAAGTGTATTATAACATACATGTTACTAATATTTTGTATAATTTAAGTACTTTGGGATTAAGTAGGTACATATATAATTAAGATTCTTGTAACTCGTGAGAACTAGTCGTTCCTTTTTTCACGGCAAGTAAATAAACACGAAAGATCACGGCTAAATAACGTGGTCTTAGTACAATGATAAAAACAATCATTCATAACAATGATAATAGTAGTAAGAACGCTATGACGTAATACTTAAAAATGAATATTTTTTGTTGTGATTACTGTGTATTATGTTGAATTTATGTGATTTTATATTCTAACTACGATATGGATTTGCTTTACAATAATTAGTTGCTAGTAGGTAATCTAAAGCCCGATTTACACATCAACAAGTACAGTAGCGAGTTAAGTAGTAAGTTGTTGATCAAGTTGATTTAAATAGATCTGGCGAGTTAAGTAGTAAGTTGTTGATTACGTTGATTTAAATAGATCTGGCGAGTTAAGTTGGCGTGACGCGAGAGAGGCTACTTCGTACTTAACTCCTAAAAAATAGGATGGAGATCTATTTAAATCAACAACTTACTAATTAATTCGCTACTGTACTTGTCGATGTGTAAATCGGGTTTTAGTTCCGTGTGGTAATGGAGTAAGAATACATGGTGTCACCAACTCATCTCATTTCTTTAGGGTTGAAGAAAGGAAAGTTTATAATTATTTTTGCTAATAATAATTAATTTAACTAACTATTATCACCACCAAAATAAAAAAAAAATTCCTATATGCCTGATACAATACCCTATAACAATCTGTCTAGGCAAAGTAGTTTCAATAGGCCAAAAGCCTTTTGACACAGAAATACTATAACAATGTTAAATGACTGGAGGAGTACCATTTGGAACAGCAGTAGTGTCTAGGGTATTTCATAAACCCTTGATCAAAATGGTGGCGTTTTTATTAAGGCCTTTCTTTAAAAGGTGTAAATTTTTCCAAGATGTGAGTTGCTATCTGCTCTGACCTACTAATATTAGTTAATTTGTAGCACATGAATTGCATTATTTCAGTAATATATGCTTTAACAATTAAATATGTCTTTTTATGTTTTATGTATTTGTCCACTGTGTATACCTACTGCCTGAAGTTGTCATATTACTGTATCTATTTATTTTCTGTTATAATTAATCCTATAGAGGAAAACTGCAACTGCACAATGAATTTTATAAATAAATGTATGAATTAAGGGGTCCGTAATTTTACTTCGACAGTCATATGTTCGATTCACGGAAAGTCGACTGAACGTTTGTTCGAATGCACTTTGTAGCGAAACAATTTGAATTAAGTGGTTAAATTTACGGTGGTGTCTTTCTGAGTGGTTAATTTCTGAATTAAGTGGTTAAATTTATATCAAACCCAGTAGTTTAACCACAAAGTATTATAATATGTGTAACATAAGGAAAAAATACAACACAATAAAGCTTGGTTTATTAACCTACATAATACTTTGTACTATGTGATCTTTGATATAGAACTATGTGTTTCTTTTTTTCTGTAAATATACTAAGTAGTAGATAGATTAGACATCTATACAGGGTGTAATCGTTAAGTGTGCACAGGCGATTATTCCGAAACTATGAGAGATATCAAAAAATTTAAAACTGATAACGAAAGTACTTTATCTAATGAGTAAAATGACATCAATAACTTTTTAAAAATCAAACGAGAAGTATCCATAATTTTGACATTAAACACTCCCATACATTATGTACCTATGAGATTTTAGTTTCCTTTGTTTAAAAAGTGGTCTTGTATTAATTTTGCCTTAATCATATTTTATGATTACGTATGATATGATAATTATGATTTTGAAGTAGATACACGTGTAGATTAATAAGGTATCTTACCACTTCAACTAATAATAAACCTTGTTTCAATATCGCATTAATTTGAACTGGCTGAAAAGCAACGCTCTACAAAAATACCAAAGAAAAGTTATTTGTTCTAACTTTAAAATATTTATCGCGGGTTTTCGTTCCCGCCAATTTTTTTTTTTTTAATTTGCGTTAATAATCTTCATTTACTGGTTGAAAAATGGCATATTCCAATAGAGAGAAGAGGGATATTATCTCATACAAAATGTATGGGAGTGTTTAATGTCAAAATTATGGATACTTCTCGTTTGATTTTTAAAAAGTTATTGATGTCATTTTACTCATTAGATAAAGTACTTTCGTTATCAGTTTTAAATTTTTTGATATCTCTCATAGTTTTGGAATAATCGCCTGTGCACACTTAAAGATTACACCCTGTATATCAATTTTTTATCCTACCCCTCTAATTATCCTACCCCTCATACTATGTGGTGAAATGAAATTCTTATAGATAAAGCAGTGTTCAAATAAACAGACATTACAATTTGCAGAAGAAATATGTTACCTGTTCTATTATTTTACTGAGGTATTTCAATAAATGGTACAAAACAATAATAATTGTTAGCTGAACTAACACATAAAAATCAAAATTTATTACCTTAATAAACTGAGTCCATCTTGAAATTGTCCATTCTCAATTGCAGCAAGACCAAGTTTATTTTCAATAGAATTCAATACATCTCCTAAATCGTCATCAGAACTATCATGACTCTTGAGGCTTCCTGACTGAGCAGACTTCTCACTACTAGTCTCATGATCATTTGAAATTAAATGAACAGTTGGAGCAAAATTAATTACAGTTTCACTGATCCTTGGTGGAGAATAAAAGAATTGAAACTTTTTGCTGCATGTTATTATTGGATGAATGGAAGAAAAAAGATCGTTGACAGAAACACTCTTCTGATTAAGTTTAAGATGGTGTTTCAACCTTAGATGTATGAGTTGACTTGTGTACCAACCAAATACTAGAGCTCCACTCTGAAAATTAAGGAATCAATATTCAATTAACTAGGTCAATATGTGTTTTAGGTACAAATTGTGATCATCAATAAATATTATTTCTTATTAACAAAATTAACTTTTACAAACAACAACAACATAGAGGTCAACAAGGTAATAAATTAATCTGATAACTTAACCATATATAGTTTAGTTTAGTGAAAAACTAAACAATACTTTTACCAAAGACTGCAGCAGTTTGCTGTGATATAAATAAGCAATACATCTACCAAATAATATACGTAAACATACCCATGTTATGGCATCCATCCAACTTTTGTTGAGATGTTCGAAGTTCCATTTCTTCCCTTTAGTGCCATTATCATTTTCAAACGATTTCCAACACTTTCTAGCGGCGAAAAATTTACAACAATGATGTTTCTTTTTCTCCTCGCCTATATTATTTGGAGCACTATTTGTGAGAGTAGTAGTGCATCTATCGAAATGGTTCGCACTTCTCTCAAAAGTATCTCTGAACCGCCGCGATACATATTTCCACATGTTTCTTGATTAGTACACAATTCACGCACACAATATTACTAATATAGACCCATAGCTTTTGAAAATTTCAAGCTAATCCCCAAAAAAAATGTAGGTTTATTTACCCAATTTTTAGACAAATTTATTCTAAATTTATGTCAATGACGACAAACGAAACGAGGCGAGCTTGATTGCGAGAGCGAGAAAGATTATATTTGACGTTTAAGTTTTTTTGACAGATAATGAGACGGAGATAAGAGAACCCGAGGAAGGAATAACTTATTAATTTACTGACATCGTCTTCCTATTTATGTATGGTCGAAAACTAAATGGCTTTATCACCTCTAGAGTTAATGTTAGTTGCATGTCATAAAACTATTAGGTTCAATATCGCACAACAAAACATCAGCTAAATCATGACGCTACTTTGACATATCAGTTCTTTTGTATTAGCAAATAGTCGTTAGATATTTATAAAAACAAATAGTAAAGTCAAGGTTATTGACTGTTACTAGAGTATATTTTCAGTAAAACGTTTTATTCTAATGAATTTCTCTCTTTTTTACTTCTATGTCCATCCCTATCATTTCTTGCATGACGTCATTGGTGGGTGAATCCGCCGTTTTGATTCTTTCGATTTATTTTACAAAAATTTTTTAAACTGCCCTAGATTTTAAGTTGACTGCTCCTATAGAGCAATCCCTAGATTATAAGTTTACAAAAGCCAAGCACTTAGCTCAAACTCAGTCAAACTGTTTAAACTAAACAGTAAGACAAAAGAGTATACCTCTTGCTCACTTCTGGGTAATACTAAGAATGTCAATCAATTAAATTTAGTACATCAAAACATTCAAGGCATATTGGGTAAAACTCTAGAAGTCGAGTTATTTATTAATAGTAACAACATTGACATCCTTTGTATTACTGAGCATTGGTTAAGAAGTGACCAATACATGTTTAATTTTGATAATCACCAGATAGGCAGTTCATTCAGCAGAGAGCATGCAATACGAGGTGGTTCATTGATAATCCTTAACAAAAAATTTAAATATAAAGAACGACTTGATATTGTTAATCTCTCGGTTGAACGTTCTGTTGAGATAGCCTGTGTAGAGTTGAAGCATTTTATTATATTAAGTGTGTACAGACCCCCTTCGGGTATGTATGATTGCTTTGAGAGAGTCATGGAGGATGTCTTAGATAAGGTAACCAAGTCTAAAAAATATGTAATGGTTTGTGGTGATTTTAATATTGATTTACTGGTAACAGGGAATGAAACCCCAGAAAGGGTATCTAAATACTTAGCTCTTTTTCAATCTTTTAATCTGAAAAATGTATTTTTGGAGCCCACTCGTATAACTGAAACAACAGCAAGATGTATAGATAATGTATTTATTAATTTTGTAATTACTGATAAATTATTAATTAATAAGCTTCAGTCAGACCACACTGGTCAGCAGATTACATTTTTAAATAGAAGGGAACAAAATGTATCTAAGAACATTGTTGTTATACCTAAAACTGCGCATAGAATTGAATGTTTTAAAAACAAAATTGAGTTAGCCTTTAGTTCCACACCAATTATCAGTGCGGATGATAGTGTAAACACTTTATTTGATAATTTTTTTACTACTTATTGTAATGTGTTTAAATCAATTTTTATACCAAAAACAATATTAATTAAAGGCAACGCCACATTCAGTGAATGGGCAACAGTAGGATTACATAAGAGTAGAATACGGCTTTATGAACTTTATGAAGAAAGGAACTATAATTTTAGTCATACATTTCAGAGTTATGTTAAAAATTATTCTAAATTATTTAGGAAGCTTTGTAAGGTAGCTAAATCACGTTTTCTGAGTTCAAGAATTAAAAACAGTAATGATAAGATTAAGACCATATGGAATATTATCAATAGTGAGACAGGCAAAGTAGTCAACCGCGACATTGAGTACAACTTAAACATCAATAACTCAACAATCACATCAGATGTAGAAGTCGCCACTGCCTTTGAACAATTTTTCACTGATATTCCAATTACTACTACTCAATCTTTGAACTCTTCACCTATAAACGCAGAATTAATTTTAAAGGATAATGTACCGATTTTCAACAATGATTTTGAATTTGAACATGTTACTCCTTTTGATATAATTAAAGCTTTTAATACCATTAATGTCAAAAAGACATCAGATTTATGGGATAATTCTGTAGTTGTTACTAAACATATTATTTACTCAGTTGCAACGCATTTAGCTCTTATATTTAATCATTCGATAGATAGTGGTGTGTTTCCTGATTTAATGAAATCCAGCAAAATTGTTCCTTTGTATAAATCTGGCTGTACATCAGACCCAACTAATTTTAGACCGATTTCAGTACTGCCAACTTTCAGTAAAATATTTGAAAAACTTATTGCAAACCAACTGCAAACATATTTAAGTAGATACAAAATTTTACATATTAAACAATTTGGTTTTACAAGGGGTCGCTCCACAACCGATGCTGGTGTGGAGCTTGTAAAACATATATATGATGCCTGGGAGAAGTCTTACGATGCTTTAGGTATTTTCTGTGACTTGTCCAAGGCTTTCGACTGTGTCGATCATGATACACTTTTACGGAAACTACATCACTATGGCTTAGGTAAACTTGGATTAGATCTTTTCACGTCTTACTTAAATAATAGAATACAAAGAGTTAATATTAATGGAAAATTATCTCCAGGATCTGTCGTAAAAATGGGCGTTCCGCAAGGTTCCATACTTGGACCCCTTTTGTTTCTCATCTATATAAATGATTTACCACATCTAGTTAAAGATCAACATGAGATAGTTTTGTTTGCCGATGACACTTCGCTTTTATTTAAAGTGAAACGACAGCAGACTAGCACTGACGAAGTAAACTTGGCTATCTCTAAAGTTGTTCGTTGGTTTGACATTAATAACTTGCTCCTTAATAGCCGCAAAACCAAATGTGTTAGATTTATAACGCCGAATGTACAAGAAGTGAAAACCACAATAAGAGTTAAGGAGGATCAGGTAGACCTTGTGGACACTACAAAATTTCTTGGTATAACACTAGACTCTAAGCTTCAGTGGGGCCCACATATTATGACATTGGTAAAGCGACTAAGTTCTGCAGCTTATGCCGTTAGGAAAATTCGAGAACTGACAGACATAGAAACTGCCAGATTAGTATATTTTAGTTATTTTCACAGCATAATGTCATACGGTATTTTACTATGGGGACATGCTGCCGATATTCATTCTATCTTTGTGCTGCAAAAGAGAGCTATTCGTGCAATTTATAATTTAGGAAGGAGACAATCACTTCAAGAAAAATTTAAAGAAATCAATATATTAACTGTAGCAAGTCAATACATTTATGAAAACATAATTTATGTTCATAAAAATAAAGACCAATTTGTCAAAAGAAGTGATGTCCATAGTATAAATACTAGAAATAAAGATAGACTTATTCATCCGTATTCTAGGCTCCAAAAAATACATAGTTCATTTCAGGGTCAATGTGTGCGATTTTATAATAAAATTCCGAAAGATATTCAAGATCTAAGTTTTAATAAATTTAAGAATGTAGTCAAACAAAAACTTATCGTAAAGGGATATTATACTATCCTAGACTACACGAAAGACAAAAAGGCTTGGGATTAACTGCTTCTGTTCCATAGGCTGTTTCAAATAATGCAAGTTTATGCACTTTTTTTATATATGCGTGCTACTGTATTGTTTTATCTCTAAGTTCTAATTGTATTATTGTATCCTTTCTATCTTTTTTTTTTCTGTCTTCCTTGTTCTCATGCTTGTCTTCTACTTTTCTTTTCTTTGATTATTATTTTTTATGATGTATAAATGGTGTATTATCCTGTCTGGTACTGTCAAATATTTTGATAGGGTATATGATTAATGTAAAAAAAAAATTGTAAACACAACTGAATTTTAAAAGAGTTGCCATGAGTTTCTTTGCCAGGTTTCTTCTCATTGGCCCTACCATTTGGAAACTGGAATTTATAGATCAACACAGACAGACAAGTAGATTCGAGTAGTAGATTGGTTTTATTTTTCTCCTTTAATTTACATTTGACAATACAACGCGGCTTTTCTTAGTGCTGTAGCGTTTGTCTGTGTCGATCTATAATTTTAAATGTAGCTTCAATTTTAAGTAAACGACGATTTCAAACAATTTGTAATAAATTTTATGAAATAAAGTATTTTGAAGTTTGAAGTTTGAAGTTTGAATTGCGTGCAATAGTGCATAATTTAAATGTTATTATAGTAAACATTTAAAATCTGCAAAAGGCACTTAAATCCAACAAGCGAATCACAAGGTATCGATTTTCAAAGTTATTACATGCAAATGGCGATGCCGTCTATACCATGGTAATGACTTTTTGAAATTGGTAATGACGATATGTTAATGGTAATGACGAAATAGAATAAAAACAATTATTTTTGTTGTAAACTATTATAATCATAGAAAAAATATAACAAATCAACGATTGCAACATCAGTTATAAACTACCTATTTGAAAAAAACTTAACATAGGTACATAATTCTTTAGTAAAACCTTCTTTGGAACATGATTTATTTATTGAAATTATTAGTTATTCTTAGAACTAGTTGAATGAGATCAAATAAAAATCTTATTTTGGATCAAATACTTCCCGCTATTCTTCACATCTTTAATTATTCTCTTCGTCTGGGCCAGTTCCCATCTTCGTGCCGTAATGCCTACGCTCGACCTCTCCCTAAGATTTCAAATCCTACACCTATCTCTTAATTTCGTCCTATTAGCATTATTCCTTTCTTGTCCAAAGTACTTGAAGCTGAGGTATACATACAATTATCCGGATTCGTAAATAAAAACAATTTATTGTCTCCGCTCCAGTCCGGGTTTAGACCTGGTCTTAGTACAACCTTAGCCCTGCTCAAGGTGACGGGCGGGCAAGGTGACATTCTCATCTCTATTCTTTCCCGTCATAAGGCTTCACTTGTGCCATTGGATTAGTTTTCTTCCTATCTTCGAGGTCGTCAGCAGTCTATTCGCATTGATGAAAGTACCTCTTCTTGGTGCACTTTAAATGCTGGCGTACTTCAAGGCGGTATTTTATCTCTTTTATTGTTTTCATTATTTATTATTCTCCTAACTAAAGAACTCTCTTGCGACTATCATTTGTACGCCGACGACTTGCAGCTTTACACCTAAGCAAGTGTGGATCATCTTGATATGGCTATTGACGCGCTTAACAAAGACTTTATGGTACTCCAAGATTGGTCTTTAAAATTTGGGCTGTCTGTTAACACTGATAAATGCAAGGCTATTTATACATCTTATAGCAATGTGGTAAAAGACTTAGGGATATATATAGATAGTACGCTAAGTTGGCAATCTCAAGTTAAGGTTGTAAGTCAGAAGGTTACCGGCACCCTACGTTCCTTGAATCGCCTTAGGAAATTTCTACCACACAAAACCAAAGCAATGCTTGCGCAGACCTTAATTTTCCCTCTCATCGACTATAGTGATATGTTCTACCTTGACCTGAATAAAGATCTGCTCAATAAACTGAATCGACTTCTAAATACATAACTGCATTCGATTCGTTTACAATCTTCGTAAGTATGACCATGTCTCCTCCTGCCGTTCAGGCTTAAATTGTTGTGCACTCTTCTTTCATGATACGATCCATTCTTCTATGGAATGTCCTCTCTCTTGAGCTACATTCAAAGTTAAAGTTCGTCAACTGTGTACCTACTGATTATTAGCCGAATAATTTCCTTCTCTCTTCACTATTTATATATTTGGTCTTATATAATATCTCTTCTTTTATGTATAGTGTGTATTTTTATTATTTAAATTGTTATAACTAATTGTCGTTATTGCACCTAGCAACTTACTTTTCTCTGCATCACCCAAAGCTTAACTGGAAAAGAATGCCTTAAGGCATTAAGCTTACTATTGTACAACAATTTAAATGTGTGCATAAATTATAAATAAAAATCACCCAGGATGATTTTTATAATAGTGATCAAATTTAATACTTAGCTTAGAACTACAGTTACCCTATGGTTTACATTTTTCTTAAACATTTTTTTATTTACCAAGATCTTAATATTAGATGGTACAGCAACACAAATATTTTCTACATTGGTGGTAGATATCGCAATAGTATTCGTAATATTCGCCAATACTTCATTGTCGACTATCGGGAGCGGGAGACAAACTCAAAGTTTGTGGTATTGGCATGAAACCAAGGTGTTTCTGATGAGCGCATATGATGCCGTAAGTAGCTTGCGCTACAAAATGTTAAATTTGATGTTCCTTCCTTCCATAACACTTGATGAACCTCAGACTACCTCGGAACGGCTGCAAGTTCTTTGGGATTTTTGTCTCCATCTCAGTTAATACACTCTTTCCTTTGGGTACATCAATCATAGTTACATGAACACTACCTTCGTTATTTTTCCTCTATAGTTGCATCGGTATCGTAAGAATTACTGAAACACACAAAAGTAAAGTGAATTGATAAGAATACACAACATTCTAACCAGAATAACAAGGCATAAAAACACAATAGTCATTACCGTTTACATATGATCATTACCATTCACACATATTTAATGGTAATGACGATGATGGTTATGACGTTTACGTCTTTTTGTGTAATTATTAACTATATAAAATACTACAAATAAAAACAATGGGCATTTTTAAGACACTGTTCATGTAACTAAAAAGCTGGGATAATTTAAAAATATTAATTGACAATGCTTACCTGATTAACTTGGTAATTGGTAATGACGTGAATCCGTGACAAAGCCCCCGCAAGGTCACTATAATCAAAAATTTTCATATACCCACGTGGAATATTTGATGGTGCCTTCCACTCCGATGTTGAAGGGCGTCTAAGGAAAGGTAGGGAGGCCACGTAATAGCAGTAGCTACTTCAAACATTCGAAAATTTAAGTTTTGACGGTACTGGGATGGTGTTGACGAATTTCCGTGACAAAGATTGTTATTTTTTTAAATATAGGTATGCTACGTATTATCAAACCGCTTTATAATTCCGCAGGTTATTCTTTATAATATGTATTTTCGAATAATGTAAAGAAACACGGAAAATACATGTACATTTTTGACCAAATAAATAACAAAGTACACGAACCGATTTTAAACTGCGAATGGTAATTTGCGAATGGTCGTTTGGTGCGTGTTAATTCAAATAAAATAAAAACAAATGGTTATATAATATTTTAAATACTGGCACCTTACGTAAATACATGCTAGAAAAGACATGTAATGAAAAAAAAGTCACAGCAAATGACATTAATTTTTTTTTTAGCGGATGTTTGCTAAATGTGAATTTCCGCGGATTCACCCTGGTGCATATTTCTATTTAAAGTTTTCGTAATTTTCTAATATAAAACAAATTAGGGTAAACCACCTAATCGTTAGAAGTCCTACAATTATTGGCACTTAAGAGATAAAAGTGAGTAAAAAGAAAGAACACACTATAGATTATCAAAGTTCAGTATGATTATTCAAGTTCAAATATTATATATTTAATATTTTATCATATTTTATATATTTCATGTGACAACATAGCAACAATAAATTTATCAGAATCCTTTTATTGGCATTAGTGCCAATAATATTTATTTAATACTATTCAATCACATAATAATGATTAAGTATAAGCAAAGATTAAAGTATTTTATAATTTTATTATATATTTTAGTCTGATACGAAATCCACTCTTAAGGTGACAACAATTGGGTGGCTTACCAGCCAATATTTAAATTCTACATTTTCAGTTTTTCTGAAATGACAAGCTTGTAATGTCACAAGTAACAAGTTGACTTTAGTTTTAAATAATTTAATGGTTTTTTATGGTTTTTCACATACAAACTCTACAGTTTAATATAGTGACATTTGTATTGTGTTAGTGGATATTATTATTTATTGCGTTGAAATGAAAGTTTAAAATAGATTGCACTTTTAATCTAAGCATAGTTTTGATTACGGTCAACCAATGAAGTCAAGCTCACGCATAAACATTAAATAACGATCCTAATGAATTTGAATTATGATAGAATTTTTTGTCAAAACTGATAAAGCCATTTCGTTTTCGAGTATACCTATTTGCCTTCTTATCTTAATTACAGACTTTCATAATAAGGAAGCAAAGATGGTGAAAGTCCAAGCAATTAAGTTATTAAGTTAAATATTATAAAAGCAATATAAGGAATTGGAGTAACTTTAGGTTTTAGAGTAATTAGTAAACAAAACAAGCAGAATTAATTTCACTCTTAGTAATTGTTATTATGTCTTTTATTATGTATGACATTTTTAAATATAAACTAAAACATCAAGCAATTTAATATACGGAAAAGGTAAAACCACCATCCAGCATCGAATGAGAACCGAGCTACTAGAAGCTATGGCACAATCCAGAAATAACAAATTTCACATATTCGTATCCAAGCAAGCAAATTGGATGATGGAGACTATAAAATTAATTTTGGAATTTCTAAGAGTCTCCAGTCAGTGTCCAACTCTCCATCAACGATAATAGTCCATTCACTGAATAGCCATTTTAGTTGCCAAGTCTCCACGCTTTAAATAATTTAAGTTTCATTCTTTTATCATTTTCTTTCTTTGATCATTGCTGAAAGTTGTAAAATTAATTTGATTTGTTTTGTTTGTTTTATTTTGTAAAATAATAACAACGTTTTAGTTGACAAATATAAATCGTAGCTATAATAATGTGTGGACGGACGGGACTGTAAGTTTAACTTTTAAGAACGAATTTTTAACCACTGTTTAAATTTTTTTATTTCCTATATTGACCAGTAGGTAATCGTATTAGAATTTATTATTGTACCCTAACCGTATTCATAAATTTTTAAATAATCTAAGAAATTGTTTTAGGTCCTTGGATAAACAACAATTGCAATGTGCCTGTAGTTATAAACAAAAAAATGAAAATTTGTATTCAAAGCCTGAATGGCTACCGGAGCATAATGCAGGCAAAGATTATACCCCATCTTACAATATTGTTCCAAGTGATGTAACACCTGTTATAGTATCTTCTAGCAGATTCAGTAATGTAGCTGAAGGTAGCAGAGTTCTGAAGCCAATGATGTGGGGTATTATACCTCCGTGGCACAAGGTTGGTTACATGATTCAGATCAAATACTCCTTACTAATTAAAAATTACAATGAGAATTTTTTTTTTCACTTTAGTAGTAATATTGTTTTTCATGGCTCCTCCTTTCTCGGTCAACCATTACTTTGTTATTAGTTCCCATGGACTATCTTGTTATCATCATAACAGACAATGGACATTTACTGCTGGATGCAGGCCTTCTCAAAATATTTTCACTCCACAATTCTGTGCCTAACTCCTCCATTCGCTGGCTTTCTTTGCTTCCCTTTATTACATTTACACTCTTAATGCTGTGCAAGCAACATAATATAGTTTTTGTTGTAAATAAGGTATATTTGCAGGGGGATCATAAGACACACAATTTAAGTACAAATAATTGTAGATTAGAAAATATTAATACTTCAAAACTGTATAGTCCTATAATGAAAAATGGAGGTAGATGTATAATAGTGGCAGAAGGTTTTTATGAGTGGCAAACAACAAATAAAATGTCTAAAGTTAAGCAGCCCTATTATATTTATGCTCCACAAGATGATAATGTTAAGGTAAGCTATTTCGACTAATTCTTATTGAAATTTCTAGCATTACTTGATGGATTTCTAAATGTGTTGTCATAATGGACAAACAAGAGCTAAGTTTATTTTTTTTATGAAGTTTGCCTGAAAAGAAGGCAAAGAGTTTATTAAGTCTTAACACAAATTATGCAAAAAATTATCACAATTTTTGATGAACTTAGTTTTCTGGAGACTCTGGAGGCCTCCTCCAGTGACGGAGGTATACTTGACCTACTAATACCATGCTGACCAAACAGATTGGTATAGGGTTTAATTTCAAGTTTTCCTTCTTTTTATTACGTAAAGATAATATTCACGGATAGTCCCTTAGTCAGTTTTTACGACACCCATGGGATGAGATGGGGTGTGACACACTGTACTCTTACTCCTTCACCACACGGAGCCCAAGCATTTGGTGGAAAGAAAGTCAAATATTATTATACTGGACAATATTATGTGATATAGAGCTTCTTTACAGTTGGTTAAGGTATTTCTATATTAATATTTTTAACTATAGTCTTAACTTTTAGGTAGATGAACCAAATTCATGGAACACTAGCTTTAGTGAAGAAAATGGTTGGAAAGGAATAAAGCTACTTTACATGGCAGGCTTATACAATGTATGGCAAGATAACGAAACAATAATTTACTCATATTCAGTTATCACAATGGAATCAAATGACACCTTTAACTGGTTACATCACAGAATTCCAGCAATCTTAAATACTGAAACACAAATTGAGGTTTGTAACATATTTTGCACGTAATTTTATTTAGGTGTTTACTTACAAAATATATTCCTCACACATTCACACAACGCCATCTAGTCCCAAACTAAGCAAAGCTTTTACTATGGGCAAATATACGTAAATACTTTTTTTTGTAAATACATACATATTATACATAGAAAACACCCAGACCAATGCAAACAATCATGTTCATGTGCACACAAAGATTTGCATTGAGCGGGAATCGAACCCGAGACCTCTGCGTAGCAGTCATGTTATATAACCATTACGCCACAGAGGTCGTCATATTTGTAAGAACAAACCAAATGTTTGTAACCCAAACAAAACAAATGCTTCTTGTTTTCTAAAGACATCTCCCACACTAGGGATAATGTAGCGGACACTTTTCAAACATTAATGTAACCGACGCAAATAACATCCAAACTTAGGATAATAATTTATGAATTGTCCTGTGTGGAAATCAAACCCGCGACCTTGAGCACGGTAGCCATTAAGACAGAAGCAGTTAATAAACTAAATCGCAACAAATGCTATTGATTTGTAGCGGTATGTAATAAAACACAATGTTAGAGTAGTTTCGCACTTGTAAATGCAATGTGTCAGCAGTCTAGCACATCACACATTGTGTTCCCACAGAGATGGTAATACAATAGCATAATAAAATAATGTTTAAGTTGCAATATACAAGAACTTGTTTGTACTTATTAACTAAACTGCACATTGTGCAAAACTAAATGGACAAAGTTCTAAGAAATGTAAGATGATACTGTTGCCATATGGCTGAATTATTGCTAGAACCTTAAGTTAAAATTGTTATAGTTTTTATTCATGGCTTAATATTGTATACATTATACTTATAATGCTTGTTTTTTTCAGGCCTGGCTTGATATAGATAATGTGGATCCACTCATAGCACTTTCATATTTAAAACCTATAAAGGTAATATCATGGCACCCAGTTTCAACAGCTGTAAATAACTCTAAAAATAAATCTGATGACTGTAATAAGAGAGTATTGTTTGAGAAGAACAATTCAAAACAAAAAACCTTAAATTCTTTCTTTACCAAAGTGGAAAAGAGAAAGAAGACAGATGATAATAATCCTGAATGTAAAAGATTAAAAAAATAAAACAATTACTTATTGTAAAAAAAGGCTTTTTATTATACTCCATGAGTATACTTACTTATATTATAAGTTTTAAGGAGATAACAATCAACTTTGGGTCAACTATTAAATAATCAGATTTAAATATTGTCAATTCTGAATTCTTTATAATCAGCCTCACATCTAATTGACTTATGATTTTTCAAGAAATCCATAACAAAGCTGGACACTTCATATTCAGCTGAAAAAAATAACATTTATGTAATAATAATGATGTAGCTTTAATAAATTCAATGCTTATTTATAAAAACGGCCTGGAATCTAATATGACAATGGTGTCACAGCATTTTTGGTTTGAATTACTGATTGCAAGGTTATTGTAGCAATCTTAGTGTATGATTTTCAAGACAAAAGGGCAAAAAATATGTCAACTATCACTCTTTATCAGATCTATCTCTCAAAGTAAATATTAATTAAGCTAACTGACTACAAACATTGAAATAAAAAAAATTAGACAAAAATGAATGAAACCCTAATATTATTTGTTCTGTATTTGCTATTGTTTTTACATCTAAATCTTTTTGTAATCACAAATGAAACAAAGTTAAAAGAAACCAATATACTAAATATTTTTTCCCTGAACCCAGAAATATAATGTATTTACCTGGATATCTGCTACACTGATATATTAGTCTGATCAAATGTTTTGCTAAACTTTTGAACACCGCTTTACCCACTATATGTCCTTTGATATAATATGGAGTTAATATTTTCACCACCCAGGGTGCTATACGTTCTTTGCAGCTCACTACAAATTCTGGAGTTTCTTCTAATGGAGACACTATTCCTTCATCATCACTGTCATATCCAAAGTAGTATTCAAACTTATGTTTAATCTGGAAAGATTAAAATTATATTCATATGTGTAATAATAGGATAACATCCCCTCGTACTTAAAAAAAAAACATGATAAAAACTAAACTAACTAACTTTAACTTTTAGAATATTAATATATGTATATCAACACATACAGAGGAAATTGTATTCTAATTAATGTTATGTAAGATATGACATTACCTTTTCAAGACTCCTTCTGTCATCATCTCCAATTTGGTCCAAAAGCTCATATAGTTTTTGTTTTAAATAATATTCTTCACAAAACCATTTACTTGAACCCCTTCTATGTGATTTTTTATTCTGTTCAACCTCCTTGATAACTACATTTTCATTATTGACTACTAAACCGTTGAGTGAAGCCAGTCTCTCATCAAGGGATTTCATTACAGCTGCTTGATTTTCTATCACAGAATCTTGAGTGGTATTAACTGTAGTCAAATTTATATTTACACCTTTATTGTTACTAGTGTCTAATGTGGTATCTAATCGGTCACAGAAAGCTTCAAATATATCATCGTCATCATCATTGTGATTACTCTCAAAAAGTTTATCTAGCTGGATCATTAACTCATCAGGGTCAGATTCCACAGAAGTTCTGTGAACAGGTTTTTGAGGAGATAAAGGTACATTTTGATTGATTATCTGTGAAGCAGGCTGTGGAATCATCTTTGGTAAAGCACTCAGTGAATTATTGACTACAGCAGACATTTCAATACAACTGTTTGAATAGTTGTTATTCATTATTATGTCTGGTGGGTGCTGTGTATTGGAGGAACTCTTTGGTGATACAGCAGTATTCACTGGTCTTCTCTTTCGTTTCATGTGTCCACATGGACAGTCTTTTTCTGAACTACTTTGTGTTTGAATTTTTTTATCATTTTGGGGTGGCTTATTCAAACATTCATACAATTTTCTGTTTAATTTGCCTTTTCTTGTATCATTTTTCAATTCATTGACCTAAAACATAAAGCTACATATTTTTTCACACACATTAAATTTTGATAAATTAAATAGTTAAATAACAATATAATATTACCACTGATATAATATTTTTTCTGTAAAGTTGAGCTACCATACAGGCCTGAGCTGCTTTCGTTTCAATAGTTTTAGCACATCTCCAAATAGCACTAGGTAGGTATATGTTTTTGTTGACAAGCTTTTGGTTTGTTTCATAATTTATAGATAAAAGTTTTATCACGTAATCCATGTAATGTTTACGCACCTAGAAACAAAATTAAGTGTTACTACATTCACTACTTTTATTTGTAACAATAAATAATTAATAAATAATACTAATACTCACTTAAGAGGTCACAGCTTTAAACTACAAACCACTTTCTCACACAATAACCCACACAAGAACTTCCTCTCCAAAAGAGTAGTTACAAACTGGAATAAACTCCCTGAAGAGATAGTGACAGCCACGAGTATTAATATGTTTAAAAACAAACTAGATGAACACTTACTACACATAAAGCAGACAAAGAAGAGCTAAACGCAAATGTTCACCTGGATACAGGCTTCATCAGTTGTATAACTGCCTGCCTGAATTATACATAATAATAATAATAATAATAATAATTAAAAGTATTGGTTATTTATGTTACCTTACCTTAGAAATAAGAAGGTGAGGCTCCGATTCAAGATCGGGTAAAGGCATTGGAGTATCATCATTTTCCCGAAGTAACTTTTCAATGAAAATATCATGTTCATAGATGTCTACAGCCATTTTTCATGATTTCAATAACTATAGAGCTTGTGTAACAATTTAATCACAAAAGTAACAATTTTATCAATCTGCTGTACATCAGTCATTACATGCCGGCATGTAATTAATGATTGTCAATGAAAAACATACAAAAGACAATAACAAAACTACCCACACTCTGTCATTTTTGTCATCATAGTCTATGAAATGTAAGGCAGGTATACATAGCCTACGTATGATTAATTTTGTGATATATTTATTTATTAATTATTACTCTCTTTCGCGGTAAGCAGTGTACCTATGTAATTTATAATAAGTCCCGATTTCATTATATTTTTTAATAAGCTTTTTACATTTCGACGACGAAGTGACAAGAACTCCTAACTGACATTTTGACGATTTTAACTTTTTTCGATATAAACATCCTAAATAATGAACTTTATAATCTGGCAGAACCGATTTTTTTTTATTATTGATTGGGATCTGGGATTTTAATAACTGACAATTACTGTTAATTAATTATGTCAAATTTACTGACAATTGCACCTATAATTAATAATAGCATTATCAAGTAGGTAAATATGTTTCCTTTTTACACGGTCAATGTGGTATGTGCCCTAAAACCTCTTCGATAAATTATTTTTTGCCAGCAATTATCACTTTCATTAAAAAAAAATTAAACGTTTTTTTCGTTTCCTGTAAAATCGGGTTTTCGTAGATGGGAGTTCTTGTCACTTCGTCGTCGATTTATGTCTGCCAATAAAGTCCACTAAGATTTGAAATGTATACCTACGGATAGCTCAAAGATGACAAGTTTTTGACAAAAAAAAAACATTTTAATTTGTATCTATTATAAAAATTCTACAAAAATATTACGGAACTTCATACACACTCAACTCAACTTTCATTATGAATTGTATTCAGTAGTAGTAGGCAGATTCATATTATGATGACCATGACATGCTAAGGGTCCATTAATTCAAAATGTTCGCATAGATTGCTAAAAGTAGACATGTTTTTGTAACGAAAATTCGATTATTTCACTCAAAATTCTTATTCCTAATATTAGTATCCTACTTCCTACTAACCCTATCCAACTAACATTATAAATGCGAAAGTTGTGTGTTATACTCTTTCACGCAAAAACTACTGAACGGGTTTTGTTGAAATTTATTTTTAGAAAAATATTATTTATTTAGACCTCTGACTACCTTAAGGGAATGGATGTTATGTAAATAATTATTAGAATTAAAAAAACTTTAGAAGAAATTCTTCTGGCATGTTACTTTGAAAACTTAACAGAAAATGAACTGTAAAGTCAAGGGAATTCGAATGCTGCGACTGCGGTCCGACGACGACGCAAATAGGAAGTAATTTACCTTTTTCACCAAGTGTGTTCTTTTGTTTTATGGAAAGTTTGGATTGCTTTATAAGTCACAACTTTCCCATTTTAAATACTCTTTCTTTTGTCATCATATCAGCCAAAAGACGTCCACTGCTGAGAAAACCCTATTTCCATTTCATGCAGTCCTCCTGTACCGAACTCATCCATCGGTTTTCGCTCTAAGACATCTGTCAACCGTGTAAAGGCATTCTGCATTTTCCGGTACGCGGTCTCCATTCCAGAACTGCCCCAACGGCTATCAGTTCTACGCGCTATGTGCCTTGCCCACAGCGACTTTCAACGGGGAGAGTGTATAATTTTTATTTCTGGAAACCTGTTCCTAAAAATTATGTTTTATAGAAAGAAATATAAAAATGGTAAACTAAGTAGATGTGTTGAATTACCCAAATATCTTTAAAGATTTGCATGGCTCCATTTAGATCGCGAGATCATCTCATCCCCTGCCTCTAGTCGTTCTAATAACTAAGGGTCGTAGCATAAAGTCAATGGATCGGCACCATATCAACTCGAGCCGTTCAGTTTTATTTGTATGAAACTCCTTACTGCAACGCACACTAATCGGAATCGGATTTTTGACGTTTGACTCCGAAGTAAAGGCGAGGCAGTGCCGATGCGGGCGGCTCGCTACAAATATCACAGCAATTATAGTTTTATACAATAGTTTAGTGAGAAGCCAATTAGAATGTAATGCAGTTATCTGGGCCCCACATGAGGCTAAATATAGCCGTATGCTGGAGCGAATACAAAATAAATTCGTTAGGTATTTATATTTAAGGCTCTATGGAGTATATCCTTTCTTCCCGCTAATGTATCCAACCTTGTTTATATTAGGCATGGTTGGATACAACGAGCTAAGAGTAAGGCGTCAATTCGCAATTGTCTCGTACTTATTTAAATTAATACGAGGCAAGATACATAACGCCAATATATTAGAATTAGTATGTTTGAGTGTGCCGGACAGATATGTGTGGCGGCGACGTCGACCTCCGCTGTTGACTGTACCTCGAGGCCGCACTAATCTGCTAGGGAAGGCTCCTCTGACGAGGGCGCTTCACCTTCTTAACCTTGTGGCGGAAGAAGTAGATATTTTTGTTTGTACACTGAGTGAATTCTCAAGGGTAACACTACATGTGATTAGTTATAGAGATTAAGTTACAATAGATATATATTAATAATTATATAGAGTTATATTAATAATTATAGTTATAGAAATTAAGTAGTAATTAGTTATAGAAATTAAGTTATAATTTAATTTTGCTTCACTTTAGGTTTCACCTGTAAAAATAGTTGTAAGTCTTGATTATAAATAAATAAATAAAACTTGACTGGCAGAATCGCTGGTAAATAATGGAGCTACTTTAAAAAAATATAGATATACTGTGGTACTGTCTGTCTCTCTCTCTCTCTTCTGTTTTGCCTGCCTGTTTGCCGCTAACCGCTTGTTGATAAAGAATTTAATAAACTAAATCTTCTCAAAGAATAATTAAAGCTATGGCGGACTCAACAGTGCTAGATGTTACTAAAATGAAAGTCGTGGATCTACGTAAAGAACTCAAAACTCGAGGTCTATCATACACTGGTGATAAGGCGGAGTTAGTCGCTCGACTCCAAGGAGCATTAGCTCAGGATGATCATGGGGATATTAATTTGGATTCAGATGAAATTGATTCGGATGGTGTCCTAGAAGACGAGGATGACAAGAGTCAAACAGATATACTTGATGACACTGCCGTGGACACATTAAACGAAGAGTTAGGACTCTCAGATCAGACACATGTTCCAAAAGCTACCACAGAGGCAAAGCCTCAGAGAACGTTGAAAAGGAAAATAACAGCTTCGACTACAGACACTACTAAGGAAAACTCTGACAATTCCAAATCTGGGGGTAAGAAAATAGTTCTAAATAGAGCTATATCTACAACCTCTACTCCTTCAACCAAAGAGGAAGAAATTGAGAAAATTGCTCCAGCAGAAGTCACTACGTCCAATAACAAAGTAAAGATAACAGCTGATATAGATACTAAATCAAGACTGGAGCAAAGAGCTAAGAGATTTGGTCTACCTGTCAAAATGAGTGAAGATGAAAGAAAAGCAGCCAGGAAACAGCGGTTTGGTCAAGGTGAATCTAATGCTACTAAGAGTGTGACGACATCTATTTCTTCTGGTACCTTGACAGAAAATATGGAAAAGTTAAGAAAGAGAGCAGAGAGATTTGGACAATCTGTATCTAAGATCATGACAGATATTGAGAAAAAGGAAAAATTGGCAAAAAGGAAAGCCAAATTTGGAGCATCAGCTTAGTTAGGCTGTGGTTATTGTAAATAAAGTACCATATTGATGTCAGTAATTGTGACACAACAATATAATGTTTGTCTAACAAATCTAGGAGTGAAGTGCATACAGAATTGATTACATTAAGAGCAAAGAATTGGATTACCTATATAATCAATTAAAAATGTGTAAGCTAAATACTTTTAGTACTGTAAGTTATAACTTTAAATTAATTCATATTTGCCAATTACACAAGTGTCAACAAATAAAAAAAGTTGTATGGAACAGTGATTAGAATAACGCTTTAACCATTAAAAGTAATAGGAATTATGGGGGATAATTATTTATTTTCAAATGCTGTCTTACTATATTACTCTTGTATACTAGTTTTACGTGAAGAAGTTGATAATTTTCATTATGTATAAGTAGAAAAATCTAGGAAAAATACTAGACTTAGTTTTGTTCTGCATGAACTGCACTCCTTTTAACTTTAAGTTATGTAAACTAAACTACAATGCTAAGAGTATTGACTGTAGTTATTGTATATTTATGGATCTTGAATAAAACAATTAACTACTTCAAAATGTTTTATTTATTTGTATCTTCATTATTACTGAAGGGTAATTCCTGAAAATCATAAGTTTCATTATGTAAATGCTCTGCATCCTCAGTAATATCATTAAAATCTTGTGGAATATGTACAGCATATTCCATATATGGTTCTTTATAAAGTTTTGCCCATCTTATTGCAATATCTCTGTTTAAAGTTTTCCTAAATACCATACAATGCATAAATTTAGATTTCTCATACTTTATTCTATTAAAACCAATAAGTGCTAATGTATATCGCCAGCATTTGATAATTTTACAATTTGCACCAACATGTTTCGAATCAGGAGTAGTTATAACTAGTAGTCCTCCAGGTTTTAACAATGAATAAGCTTTCTCACAGGCATTTATTCTTAATTCAGAGGTAGGTATATATTCTAAGAGAAAGCAAAATGTAACTATGTCAAATGAACATTCTTGTAATTCTATCACAGTTGAATCTTTAACCATGTTGTGTTTACCAATATTGACATTAATAAAATCACACTGTAGCACTGAATCATTTGCAGGAAACAAATCTATTGCAAATACATCGAAAATGTCATAAGCTTGAAATGGATTATAACAGCTACCAACATCAATCAGTTTTAATGGCAACTGAAAAGTTTCCACCGAAGTAATTTGAGCCTCTATTTTCTGTGCTATTAATATTTCCTTTTCTTTTGCTTTCAAGTGCTCCATTTTGACAAAATAATCAATGCAAAAGTCTACAACCCATTTTATTCTTGAAGTAGCTGCACTTGTTTTGTTATTGCAGTTTTGTTCCCAATAAGTAGTTGCTAATTTTTCCATACATTTAGCATATTTCAACAATGTATCGCTTTTATTACAGTGATTGCGCCAAGCAGCTTCGGCTCCTAACTTTAAAGTTGATTTTCTTATCGCTAAGTGGACCTCTTTTATGTACTGGGCAAGCTGTTTATGTTCTAAGCTTGCCATTATGTTGTTTTTGATGTCTTGCAATGAAGAAATAATTGAAAGAAATCGTTCTTACAGCATATAATTTAACTAGGCATTAAAAATGTTTCTCAACATAAAAATCTACCAATTTATAAATGAAAACTACGTGTATTGTTTACTTTTAGAACTTACGTGACATTTTATTTTAATGCCCTTCGAACATGTAAATACTTATAGTAATAAATAGTTATTACTATCAAGTATCAAATAAATTTACCTTTTCAATATTAAAATAAAGGATAAGGTTGACTTGACTTGACTTCTTCGTGAATGGCCTCATGTGAAACGTCACTAGTCTTGTGTAGTAACTAGTACGCGTACGATGTACGATTAGGTAACGTTACCCGTCATTGTACTTCGAGTACCGTTACCCGATCGAAACTCTTAATCGGACAATTGCGCTATTAGCACACTGCGCCCGCATCGCACTTTAACACTGATGCACGCATGCGATAGTAAGAGGTAAATCGAAACTCTTAATCGGACAATTGCGATATTAAGACACTGCCCGCATCTCACTTTAACACTAATGCACGCATGCGAGAGTAAAAGGGATGGTGGATGGATACGCGTACGACTAGGTAGGTTTTATTCTAAGAGCGAGAGAGTGATATATGTGTAAAGAGTGTAAAGACATGTGTGTTCCGTTACGAAGTAAAAATTATGCTAAAAATGTTAATTTATTTGTAGTCAGTGTATAGTCTATGGTACTTGTCTGATTGAAAACTGCGGTAAACATAAACAGTACTTATGTAATAATAACATTTTAGTGGCATTCTTGTTCTATAAAAATTTACTAAATTGTATTATTGTTAGGTATAGATTTAGATTGTCTATTTTGTGAGATCTGCCGTCTGTTGTTTTCTTTATTATTTTTAAGGTATAAAAGGATCTGCATGATGGAAACTTATGTTGAGTTATTTGTTTTGTGAAAACTTTTTGTGGTTTGTGAATATTAGTTGTATTTTTTCTCTAGTGTTGGTATGGTTTTGGTTGGATTTTATTTTCTTTGTTGATTTGTTGTACAAATACTTTATTTATTTCTAATTGTTATTGATCAGCTTTATACTGTTACGAATTCAGCTACTTACTTGGTTTTTGGATTTATTTTTGGTTTGTATTTATTTGAATGGTACTTATACCTAAAGATTCCGTTCGTTTTAACAATTAAACGGTTACATTATATTTTTTTGAAATGGCTCCGATTTGAAGAAAACGAAGTCTTCTGTGGATGCACTATAAGGGGGGTGTAATCGAAGCAACCTGGAATTATTGATTATCTAAAAACGACTCCTTGGGAACTTTAAAGAGGCATATGAATACGAAATTAAGTTTAACCCCTGTTTAATTTCTGAACGCAAATCGCTACTTGCAGTGTTAAAAATTTATCAGGCACTAACTAACTATTGAGGCGAGAACAATTTATAAAAATTTACGTAGTGTATATAAATATATTTTATCTTACTTGTCAATACGATTTCGATTAGGTTAACTTAACTCCCCTTTTTTTAAAAATGGAAAATATTAAAATCTTTAGAGATTTGTACGTATTATTGAAAAATTATTTTACAGATCGTAAAAGTGCAACCGAAAAAGTATTGGCTTTATTAAAAGTATTTCACCTAGTTCTCCAGATCGATATGTAACTTAAATCTCATTAGTACATTACTTTTACTTTCTTATCCAGTTTGGTCTTCAAAAAATAAAAACTCACTTTTTTTTTAGTTTAAAACATGATAATATTGAGTTGTTTTGTATTTATTGTATAAAATTAAACGAAAATAGTATGCAATATATCTATTATTTCAAAATAAACGTCTTTAAAATATTGGTATAGGTATTTCAGAATTTTTTATTAGGTTGTCAAAGGAGATGTTTCATTGGAGGCCCAGAGCAAACAGAATGTTTCAAATAATTAAAATTAAATTTTGAAAATCAATTAGTGTTTTCCATTTCTCCGTAGAACTTGGGGGAAAGATTTTAGTTTTAAATGGTTGTAAACAGGATTTTAATTCAATCATTGGTTGAATTAATGGCGGATATCTTATATGTTGCCACCCTTGAAAATAAAATAATATTATGTGGGTAAAAATTAACGCCTGGGATAATATATATTTTATTCATATAAAAGTATAATAATCACAAACAATGAATCTTAACTACATTATATTTTAATCGTTAAAAAAATAGAACTTGTACGCAATACCTACTATTGTAACACAACTATGTTGTCTTCATTTTAATGAAAAATCGAATGTAATTTTTTTTTTAATCATTGCAACACATTTAACATCTGTCACCCCATTTGTGTCAATGTACTTTGTGATTAGTGTTGCTACTACGTTTTGTGAATGTTTTGATGTGATTTATTGCAGATTATTATTGAATATTAATTCGCTTTTGATTATGGATTATATGTAGGTTTTATTTTAGATATTCAAATATTAATAATTAGGTAACATGTTATGTGAAAATCGTATTTTGTGCTATTTGGAGTATAATATAATTCCACTTTAAATACCTTATATCTCACATCCTCGAAGTTTAACTGTAAAAAAATACACAGGCCTGTACGGTGGTAATATAACTTCAAAACACGATGGTTTCGTGTAAGTTCTTGCCTGGGCCCAGAATGTATGGGCAAATGGAACGTCTCCATTATTTTTAATAAAAAAAATAAAAAAATTAAGAAGATTCCTCTTTAATTAAGTATTTTTATTATTGCGTATGGCTTCTGCTTTGATCACTATACGTCTATATCCAGCTGGAGAAGCCAATCTTTTGCGGCCGGAGTAAGGTTGTGGAGGTCACGTATTCCCCCAGAGAAACGACGTCGGGGACATTCTTCGACGATGTGCATCATCGTTTGTTTTGGAGCTCCTCAATCATCCTCTTAATAATATACAGTCAAAATTTGAAGTCTCTACGTTGACTCCATTTGGTCTGGTGATCTTTAAAGAGGTAACGATGTCCAACGGTTTGAATGAAGGCGTTCTACACTTACAGTGACACGGTGAGACAACTGTACTATTAGTACTAAACGTACTAATAAGGGGTACTAGTACTTTATCGCAATCGTACTAGTACAGTGCGAACTTAAAGATGTCCGATTAAGCCCAAGACTAAACGTCACATATTTTGCCAGTGTCTTGACAGTTCTAGTTCCTTTGATTGAATACTTTTTGAAAAACACACGTAAAATCTTATTTACTTTGTGACATTTTTTTTTCATTTTAAGGCTAAGGTCAGTGGCCATACGGCCGCTCTTAACGTTTTGGATAAAAATCACGTCACCTTGTCGAAAACATACCTGGTTTAAAAACGTTTAGGTTTATAAGCTTTATTTTTATAACAGATAAAACCAATCGTAAAATACAAAATAGGTAGTCTTAAAAATACTCTCTCATAAGGATTCAGGACTCATGACTCAATTTCATGTGCGATTCTGGGGGTAGCTTGTAGACAAACATCGATTTGATAGAAAGCCACTTCGCCAATGGACAACAAGGAAAGAGAAAACTGTTGTCTAGACGGGATTTGAAAATATGTTTATACAAAGCCAAGGTCGTAGTGATGAGTCTTGTGAAAGAACTTCCTAATTATAAGTGTACTAGCGGTCCGTCCCGGCTTCGCACGGGCATTATTTTCTCGTTTTCTGTTAAAATGTTTCCTAAATTTTCTTTGCTATAAACCTCACGGAGCCTGAGACCTTTCTAACGAATGCAAAACCGTGGAAATCGGTTCATGCGTTCTAGAGTTATAGCGTCAGGAAGGAAAACCCGACTTATTTTTATATAGTAGATTTGTCCAAATAGTAGGTAATATAAAGGAAATATACACATAAACATTTGGAGGAAATATGCACGCTCTTCCAAATCCTGTAGGTAACTGCGTTACACAAATATCGATTTATTAAGTAGGACAAGTAAGTACCTATAGCAAATATTACCAACATTTTCGTAACATCAAATGCAATTTATTAGTTAGCCTGGCCTTTCTAAAATTATGAACATTGACTATATAATAAGGATATTGCCTGTTTATATACCTAAATATAATAAACAGATACTGTAGCTTATTATTTGCCGCAGTTTATATTTTAATTCTGCTCGCTACGATACAACATCGTTTTATTTGATAAAAGAAAATGTATGTTTAAATAATTCATATTTGAACAATATTTTTTTTTATTTCAAGATAGAAATACAGATCCTACTGCAAAATAAAGTATTTCATACATACTTTTAAAACTACCATAATTAAAAAAGGTTATATTTTAAATTACACATTGTAGGCGTATAGTCTATTTAAATTGACTTGCTTTAAAACGTAAACATATATGGCGTCGTGTCAACCACAGACTAAAGACTTTAGTCTTTGATCTTTAAGAAATGTATGGGAATCAAGGACAAAATTCTATCATCTACAAATGTCAAATGATAAAATTAATTTTATCTGTGAAATTTTTCGTTGGAAAAAAATATATTTATTTAAAATTTAAGAAAGATAGTGTTATAGCCCTTCGGAGCAGAATGTACAAAACGCAAAATGTACACAACAAGCAAAATGTACAATTCTCAAAATGAACACTAATCGCAAAATGTACAATTCTCAAAATGTACAAGTAAAGCTAAAGCCTTTTTCACAGCAGTAACGATCGATGACACTTTAAAAACACTAATACCGCAGGGAATGTTTTTTTTGTGTTTAACTATTTAGGATTTTTTTTATTATGTTTGTTAATTATAAGTCTAATTGACATCATAATTATAAACCTGCGTTACATGCGGAGGCCTATTTCAATTAAGCGCAATGCTCGCCACACAATGTCCCGCGTAGGTAGCTGGCATGTGCTGACTCCAAGAACTTTACTATTTTTAAGAGCCGACCCGCACGGTTATTAACTTATTACGGTAAAAGTACTAGGCTTGCAGAAGCTTGCAGGAGGTTAAAACTCCTACTAGATTGGATACTCCTACTCATAAAAAACTTTCTGCATGCATGTGATAACCTAGTATCATATAAATAAGTTTAAACCGTCTCTGTAGACACATTTCGTGGTAAAACAACTGAATTAAAAAAAAAGTTACGTAATTTATCTAACCAAACCTATTGAGGCTTGTCCCTGGTAGGTAGGTTGGTCCGAGCCAAGCATCAAAAAGCACTGTGTGTTTGTTTCGGTTCTTGCTATAACAAGTTATACAAAACAGTAAAATACCTCGTGTGTGAATTTAGCTTTACTTGTACATTTTGAGAATTGTACATTTTGCGAGTAGTGTTCATTTTGAGAATTGTACATTTTGCGTGTCGTGTACATTTTTCGTTTTGTACATTTTGCTCCGAAGGGGATAAATCAAAGTGATTTACGTGTTTTCTATTACTACTTTCCAGAAATTTTCATCCATATCAAAGTGAGTGATTGATGTAAAAACTAGTGAATTTGCAATATGTGGTGTTTGTTTACTAAATAAATCAAGTAAGAATGAATACGGTATATATATCAATGGTTGTTCTTTGAGGTTTAAAAATAACAGAAGTTATTTTTTCGGGTTTGAAATAAGAACACGATTATGTGCAGTATTCCTTACTTTTACTTACATAAGGTTTTATTTTAACAGATAAAAACAAACAATGAAATAAATGTTCTTTATTGCTTATTAATTATATTAGAAGGGTGTTAGGGTACTAAATGTATAAGAGACAGATTATACTCACTAGCTATAAATTTAAAATGGTCAAGGATCAACTCAAAAAATGAAATACAATTATAATATTATAGAATTTAATTAGGGTACATACAAACATTTTGTAATGTTGGAGTATAATAATCAAACTAATAAGCACTTTGTTTGAATAGCTAGTGAAAATTTGTGGTAAGTATCATCTCGACCGGTTTACAAAAATAACTTTACGAGAGGAGCCTGCGTTTACAGTGAAATAGTAACTCGAATAAATTAAAATAATATCTACACTTAATTCAGATAAATACAATATTTCATACAATTTAAAAGTATACTAAATAAACATAATATAACTACACTTTATTACAATTTTGAAAAATCGCTCAATTCGCAAATCGTTAATATTTACCTAATTTTAATGCAAATGCAATTCGATAGGACTCCTCTCCCACCACAATTTAAAGACGACGCCCTACGCATTACCATCGATTCTCAAAAATTTAATCGCAGTAAAAATCGACGGAAACATTCCGTCGCTAACGTTCTCTACTACAAAAGGAAACCACACGGATATTTCGAAAGCCAACAGAACAAACGAAAGCGTCCACTAATAAGTGTTAGCGTAAAACGAGTCGTCCCCCCGGGCGCAGGTCCCCGGCGCGACTCAGTACAAGACATCACACTATGGTCCTGCTGCCGGCGCATCACTCACATGGGGCCCGTGGGCGCCCGCACCTTGTCGCCGCGCGCCGCCGCCTTGCGCGCCGCCGGCTTCACGCGCAGCGGCGCGGGGGGCGGCGGCGCGGGCGCGGGGGGCGGCGCGGGCCGGGCCGGGGACACGCGCGCCGGCCCGCGCCCCAGCGACGCCAGCACCAGCCCGCGCAGCAGCGCCGCGCGGCTCTCCACCTCGCCGCCCTCCGCCGCCGCTCCGGTACCTGCGCGACACACACATTACTAGACCTCAGCTTACAACACTCATAACACATCTAAGAGATGAGACGAGCGCATTAAACAAAAGGCAGGACAGACCGAGCGGGACTACGAAACTGCAAACGACGCCTGCATCTTCAACTCTTGGTCAAAATTAATGGCACATTGAGACCGTGGAACGAAGAGGAACAATCGGCCTGTTGATAATAACAAACAAAAAAACATTTATGTAGCACGTGATTTTATTTCTGTGCTATTTGGGTACAAACGTAATAATATAAACAGTGTTGTTTTAAACAGACTACTGTTCCAAGTATTATCGAAATAGGCCCAATAGGTTACTGAAATATATTCAAAAATGCTTTATTAACGCCATAAAATTAATAAACAAAATTTTCATTTTTCTCCTTTCTCCTATACCCCACAACAGTGGGACCTACACCAGTTAGTAATAGGCATATTTAACTGAATGTCAAGCCATATTTCGTTTGTGTACGCCATGGGTCATATGTCCAAACAAAACGCCTGTTTACCTGATCACGCAAAGGACAATTTGTTAATGCGATCCACACGATTGTCAAGAGCCTGGTTTTTTAGGACTAGGGTTTTACGAACGAGAAAAGCGAAATAATACAGCTGGTTAAGGAATGCAAAATTTTACCTGGACATCACAAAGGGCTCTTAGAACTGCGTATTTCCCTTTCCGTGTTCAGTTGGCGACTAAAACCAGCACGGTTTTGTATTACTAACCAACTCGACAAACCGTGTAGGTCAGAATGGCGTGTGTAATGTTGCAATAATAAATAAAATATACACAAAGGAATGTACCTACAATGTACCTGAATGTACCTTTAATTAAAATTCATGTACCTCCGTGAAACGCTAATTATTATAAAAATAAAGTGAGCCGCGGTTCTGACGGTCAGAGTGGCGGGTGAGTCTGATAATGAACGAAACAGGCACTCTTTGGTCACCTTATGCTTACAAGAGGAATGTACCTACAATGTACCTTTCGAAAATATAATCCAAGCATTATGCGGCACAAATTAACCACGAAATCAAGTACACAAAATTTAATTCATTTTTACGCCTGAAATATTATTATAGCAATTCTTCTATTAGAGAATGTCTATGAAAAAACTGTCAGGTGTCAAAATTAGGAATTATAAGGAAAATTGTTGCTTTTAGTTTTACAATATTTCCACATATTTTTCCTTGTATTAAAGACATTAAGTATATGGTTATAGATGTTTATTTGTTCTTTCACCTGCAAAAACTGATAATATCATGTCTATTGACTTTATTTTTATTTGCGTTTGAGGGTATTTATAAAATATTAAATAAAAATCAAAATCAAGGGTCAGATCATTTTGTTTCTCTGAGTTAAGACAATTTGTTTGGCGTGTGCTTCAATGTGATGTGAATTTAAAGAAAATGAAAAGACGAGGAAGAAAGTAGTGTTGTTAAATTAGAAGAACAAAGAGAAGTGTTCGTTAAATATAAAGATTATTTCGAACATGAACATGATTTGCCTTCTCCGTGTGATCCAATTTTTTTTACAATCAGAGTAGAATTACAGTCTAAAATGCCAGAGAAAGCTCTTTATATTTCGTTGAAGAGGCACTATTCTTTTTTTTTTCTATCATGAAAATAAAAAATTAGAAAAAACACACAAAACGAAGAAAATACCAAGGTGGATGCTATTATTGAATCTAGTGAATCCGAAGAAGAAACAAAGAAATTATCCAAGTGACCAGGTATTTACATTTCAATTAGATATATACAAATGGAAACGAATCCAGCCTATAGCAAAATTTACAGTTAGTAACAAAATACTGTCTAAATATCAAAAGAAATTTGTTTAAAATTAGTATAGTATTATATTATATTATATTAGTAAAATTGCAAAAAGAAATTCCGCAGCATCAATGCTGGTAAGTGATACCGTAGTATTTTGTCGTCGTAATAATTGCAACGGAATACGAACATTTACATTCTTGCAAACTGTTATAAATTTTGAGTTAAGTCAAACAGACTCAGTGTGTATTGATGAAGTGCCACTGGAAATTAATCTAGACTCAAAAACATACTACATCATAGGAATTATTGAATTCTTACCGCGCCGATATCAAATGCATTGGATCAAATCGGTCATTACAAGGCCCATTGCTACAGACAGAATTAAGTTGATTTGTTATAATGACCTATGCAATCCAACTACAAGAAGTCGTAAAAACACATTTGCGCATTGTATATTATATGGACAAAAATAATTACGATTTTCTGTTTTTTTTCTTTGTAACTTTTATCAAACGATGCGTAAGTGATTGTCTTTTCCCTTTTTTTTACTTCATCGAAGCACATATGAACCTACTTACTAATATTATAAAGGAATGTTAATATTATGATTGATTTTTTTCATAGCAATTCTGTAAAAGAAGAATTGCTATAATAATATTTCAGGCGTAAAAATTAAAAATTTTGTTTACCTGATTTCGTGGTTAATTTGTGCCGCATTATACTTAGATTATATTTTCGAAAGGTACATTGTACGTACATTCCTCTAGTAAGCATAAGGTGACCGAAGAGTGCCTGTTTCGTTCATTATCAGACTCACCCGCCACTCTGACCGTCAGAACCGCGGCTCACTTTATTTTTATAATAATTAGCGTTTCACGGAGGTACATGAATTTTAATTAAAGGTACATTCAGGTACATTGTAGGTACATTCCTTTTATGTATATTTTATTTATTATTGCAACATTACACACGCCATTCTGACCTACACGACAAACCCGTGCTGAATTGGCGCCAACTGAACACGATTTTGCGATCAAGCAACGTTACCAAACGTTTTACAAAATCGTGTGCGAACATTTCCGAACATTCCCGAACAATCCGAAGAGAATGTTCGGAAATGTTCGGAATAAATCGCGGCACGCGAAGTAGGTACTTAGGCTAGCCGGCATTTGGCGCGCATCGCGTATGAACCCGTTTGTCAACGCTTACGTGTTTGTTATTGTTTTCATTGGTAGTGCATAATGGAAGAGTTTAAAAGGATTTTTAGCGAAATTACTAAAGATTTTGAAATACTTAGCTATGATGGGAAGTCTATTGATAGTTATACGTGTCAAGTCCAGTGCTTATTACATTATGACGGACAATTCGACGAAAAATGTGCTAGTTTTGTAGAGAGTTTTTCAAAGCAAACAAATTCTAATTGGGTTATGAAAAGACGGATTGCAGAACCCGCACGCTATGAATTCAGAAAATTGTTTGTATGTCATCTTTCGGAAAGAAATAAATTGAAAAATAAAACGCAAGGTGTTAACAGAAACTTTAATTGCAAGTCGACTCTTAATATCAAATTCTTGAAGACTACACAGAGTACTCTAAAAAGTTCAGTCCTGCTAAGAAAGGGTTATAATGTTGTTATTGACATCCATTTCTATCATTCCCATAGAGTGAATGTAGCTCAATCTTTATCCTTACTCCGATGTTCGAACGACACGAAACAAATATTTACGTCTTATTTTAATAAAGGTATGACTGCAGCGGCGGCAAAGATGTACCATGAATTAAATATTTTAAACAGTTTATGAAAACGATGCATATAAAATTTTAGCTAACGCTCATCATAACCCTATGAATCGACAAGTTGTATATCTTTACGAACAATGGCGAAAACAAAATTATGGTAGCAGAAATGAAGAAACTGTGTTACAAATTTTTGGAAGTTTGGTACAGACTTGACCATAGTGGAACAGCCTACTATTTGCATAATTGTCACCTCAATAATGCGACGGGTTTTTGCTCAAGGACTGGCCGATGAAATTATTTTTATTGATACTAGCGGATCATGCGATCAGTCAAACACGTGTGTAACATTTATTTTTGCAGCTTCTACTATTGGTGCGTTGCCCATTGCAATCATTTTACACACTAATCAAACGGAAGAGCAGTACACATTAGCGTTTAAAACTTTTAAAGAGTTTATAGAAAATAAATGTAATAAATTATTTGAGCCGAGTGTAGTCATGACTGATGACAGCAGAGCTGAAAGAAATGCATTGAAGTCAGTTTTACCTAACGCCCGGCTTTTGCTATGCATATTTCACGTTAATCAAGCAATATGGCGTTGGCTTTGGCAAACAGAGCACAATGTTAATAAAGATGACAAGCAATACATAATGAAAATGTTTCGTAAAGTTATGTATGCAAACACTATAGCAGAGGCCGAATTAAATATATCCACATTAAGTGAGGATGAAAAAGTTAAGACAAATAATAAATTACACAATTATTTAACTAATATGTGGGCCCGACGAGAAGAGTGGTGCCTGTCTTATAGGCATGACATTATAAATAGAGGACATAACACCAACAACTTTTGCGAGGCATCTATAAGAATTTTCAAAGACGTTATATTGCAAAGATGTAAAGTATTTAATATCTGTGCACTGCTAGATTTTATCAGTGATACATTTGAAAATTACCACAAAAAAGATTATTACAATTTGCTAATGGGAGAGAGCGAAAGTTAACAGTAAACTACGAAAAGTTTTGTCAAAAAAGTAAGTCGATTACAGAAATATCGCCACTTGATGACACGTCTTACTTAATAAAAGAGAAAACAGATGTTTATGTAGTAGATTCTGTTATGGGGACATGTGATTGTTTATCAGGGAAAGGTGGACGCTACTGCAAGCATGTATGTGCTGTGGAACTAAAGTTTGGCTTAACGGTTACTGCATCATTAAATTTGACTGAAGATTGCCGCCAAAACTTTGCGAAATTGGCACTGGGAGACGAATATAACCCTCGTTTCTTTGACAGTATAACTCTGGATTCAAATGACGTAGAGATGATCAACCAAGATCAAGGCTCCTCACAGGAACAGTTTACGTTGCCAATAATGATTACTGAATCTGCTACCACAGACAATTGCACTTCAACAGAGCCCTCAATTCAAGAAAATTATATGTTTACCGTAGACGCCATTGAGTCAGAGTTTATAAGAATAATTAAAGTACTTAAAGAAGAACCAAATTTAGCAAATACCCAAATATTAAAGAAATATTCATCTGAACTATCAAGATTGCAGACTCCTTCTACTATTGTTTCATACATGCAAGATAAAAAAATTAGACGTACTTGAAAAATAAAGGTACAACCTACCTATATATCAAGACGAAGTCAAAACCAATTACCCAGAAATGGCCGAATACAGTCAGGACGTCCGGCTAAGAAAAAACGTACCCACAACATATCTATGAACATAGATAAAAACCAGCGTTCTGCAAACTAATTTTCCTTTATTATTTTTTAATTCTGTATATTTGTTCACATTGACAAAAAAATACTATTTTTTAAAACAATGGATCTCTACTTGCTAGTCATGTACTACCTACTTATTTTTGAACAAATAAATTACTTTTTTAAATTGTATGTTTCACTGAAATTCCATACTTAACCAATTTCTTTATTTAAAACTTAATGTACAATATCATGCACAAAGGCGGACTTAATGCCAAAGGCATTTTCTACCAGTCAACCTTAGGACGATGCAGAGACCGAGTAATGCAATGAAAGGTGGAACAACAAGCTTTAAAATTATTATTATTATTTTAATAATATAAACCTACACATATAGATATTACTAGCTGACCCATGCCCACTTCGTTGGGTGGTTCCTATCGCAGTCCACTGCTGGACAAAATGCCTCTCCCAACAAACCCCACAGAACAGGGTCCTCCGCTCTCCGAATTTAGTCCGACCAAGCGATCTTTTTGAGATAGAATTAATTTATAGTACTTACAGGTATTTAACTCCGTGTGGTGACGAAGTAAGAATACAATATGTCACCACCCCTTCACATCCCATGGGTGTCGTAAAAACCGACTAAGGGATTATCCGTGAATATTATCTCTACAAAATAAAAAGAAGGACAACTTGAAATTAAACCCTATACCAATCCGTCTGGTCAGCGTGGTATTAGTAGGCCAAGTATCCCTCCTTCACGGGAGGAGGCCCATCCCTGCAGTGGGACATTAATGGGCTGTTATGATGATGACAGGTATTTAAAATTAAAATAATAATCTTAATTATCCAACCAAAATGTTGATACTAAGAAAATTCATCTATACTAACATCGCGTTAGACATATATTTTACGTTATTCGCGCATTATTTTAAAACTGAGATATCTTTCAAACTAATAATCGGATCTCATCGCTGTAAAGGTCAATTATGTTTAAAATTAAATAAATATAATGATTAACGTATTTATTTTGATAAGGGTCGATACCATGTACACAAAATACCTTTACAAACAATGCATTTCTTTAAATAAAATTTGATTATTATAAAAAAGGTCGTAGTGAGTCAACCTTAGAAGATAGATATATGCTATCGTTGACTTAATTGTAAAACTTTTTTAAAGGTACAATTCTCTAATACATCATTTCAGTATATCTCCAGACGTTTCAGCAGCAGAAGCAAAATAAACGTTTTTAAGCGTCCCTTTTATAAACATATTTCATTACTGCTCTACTCCTATTAGGCATAGCGTAATACTATATAGCCTATGACACTCCCCGATAAATGGACTATCAAACACAGAAAGAATTTTTAAAATCGGTTCAGTAGATCCAGAGATCACCCCCTACAACGTCACAAACACACAATCACACAAACTTTACCTCTTTATAATATTAGTATAGATAAGAAGGTATAAATACTTATATAAATATACAAATTAGAATAGAGTACATATTTATAAATAAACAAAAAAAATTCATTCCTTACCCTTTACCCTTGCTGTATTCAGTTCAACTACACACTAATTTGTAAAACATCACCTAGCGCCACTCGTTACAAAGTCAGTTGATGCGAATTGAACACGGAGTAGTTGAATTCCATACTTAATAAAAAACCGTGTTTGATTCAGCCGTACGCTGTTTTGTAAAACGTTTATAATGTTGCTTGATCGCAAAAGCGTGCTCAGTTGACGCCAATTCAGCACGGGTTTGTCGAGTTGGTTAGTAATACAAAACCGTGCTGGTTTTAGTCGCCAACTGAACACGGAAAGGGAAATTAGAACTGTTTTAGCTGTGAATCTGATGTAGGTACTAAACGTTAAGGTCGAATAAATCAGCTTTACTTCATCTATATATTAAGCTTATATGCGCATGTCGATATCGAGTGCAACGAACTTACTAAAGGACGTCACCGATTATGTACTAGAAAGTTATTCTGAGGCGTCTCTTACTTTTAGATAGGTTAAATAATTAGAAACATTTCAATCTAAGTTTCAATTACAGTAAACGCCAACAAACTGGGCCAGCCGTAAGGTGTTTTGCCTGCTATTTAGTTCGATAATTGACATCTGCGCAGCCATTTGCAACAACTTCAGGCCGGCCGAGTTAGTTGGCGCTTACTGTACTTTTTAAGTCTTTTAGCATAAGATCATAGATTGTATTTTATCATCTGACGATCACTTCATTCGCGGAATAAATTAGTACAAAGCTCAAGTCATCGTGTGTCTTTGTGTGTGAAGTGTTGTTGACTTAAATTGAGAAAAAAAACCAAGGAAGAAAAGTCTATCAAAATAGATGAAATTTTCGAGTTAATCGTCCATAAATGGCGGTTTTCGCAGTTCTGGCAATAATTGCCAAAACTTAATATGTTGTTCATGAAGGTGATATTTGCGTTATGCGATTATCATGAGTTTTATCTATGACCTCAGCTATGACCTTAGCGACACGCTTACCACGCCTACTTAGCACTTCCACTTGATTCTTTCTTCCGTGGAAAAAACTCTCAGGTAAAGATAATCTCTTATGAACGTGAGGAAATAAATGACCAATGATTATAAATGCAGAATACGCAAACATCAAGTCTGACATGTTCGTAAGAAATGTTTGTGATGAACGTAAAGCGTTCGCTAGATTTGTTATGATGTTCTATTACAGGCACAGCTCGTTGTTCTGTTAAAAGTGAATGCTCAAGTCTCTCCAGATTTCGTCCAGGCATGAAAGTTAAAATAAAAATAAGAAACTTACCAAGAAAACCAGAAAGTAAGAACTGTGAGTCAGTGTGTTCGGGCGGCGGCTGCGGCTGCGCGGCGGCGGGCTGCGGCGGGTTGGGGGGCGGCGCGCTGCCCGAGCCGCCCGCCGTCGTGCCGCCGCGACGTGGCAGCCGCTCTAGCTGCTGTCGCGCCGCCTAAGTATACCGACATGTTGACATTAACATTACACATGCTTAACTTAAATTAACAATGAGATTCTTGATAAAATGTAAAGCAGAAATAGGCATTTATTAGCTTCAGTTTATTAAAATTTCTTACGTAAATAAAAGCACATTTTTAAGAAAGGAAGAAAGACAATGGAAAACTTTAGTAATCGAGGCAGAACTGGAACCTGCATCTCTGGACTATACGCGTCCAGCGCCTTGACCGCTAGGCTACCCAAGTCCCCTATGTCCACTAAAATCCATTGAAAAGATCCATGGATCTTTTTACACTCAAATCGCACACTTATATCCACTTTAATCCATGATCCGAAAATCGGCTTCAAATAGCACAAGAAAACGATGTAGGTACAAGCAGAATTCAGTGCTATAGAGATGTCGTTTTTGGATTTTGCATCTTGCTTTATAGTTTCTAAAATAACCTAAATAGTTCTATTTCTCTTGCCCAGATTATATTTTTTATTAAGTCTTGTATGCCACTCTTCCAAACAAAATTGTTTGTCCGGTGGCGTTCACCAAATACGGACCAAATATTTCTCACACCAATCAATCAATCACCTCATCTCAAATAAATTAAAATAAAAAAAAACATTAATACTTACCTACTTACGTTACTATTAAAATTTTGATTGTTTTTCTAGTTTTATTTACCTATTGAAAATGGCTACTGTAGATGCAGCTTTATAATGGATTTTAAAAAGATCCATTTTTAAAATATTTTCGGATCATGGATTAAAGTGATAAGTGTGCGATTTGAGTGTAAAAAGATCCATGGATCTTTTTAATGGATTTTAGTGGACATAGGGCCCAAGTCTCTGTCTCACTCACCAAATTATAGGCCGACCGTTTATCTCAGTCCCCGCCTGCGGTATGAAAGGGACGAGGGGGAGGGGTAGCGGTGTCCGGTTTGGTAGCGTACACAAGAGCTATATCGAGTTGGTTCCTATGCCAAATAAAATAAGTTTTTACAAAAAAAAACCGACTTCAAGGACAAAAATTGCAAAAATTAATTAGTTGTATTTTGGTTTTACAACATTAAATCAGACATTCTTTTTACTTAATTATAATCTAAAGAATAGGTTCTTTTAATTATTGTAAAAAGTATTGTTAAGGATCCCAACAAACATTTTTGAAGTCACTACAACGTCTCCATTTGAACTTTTGGTTGTAAAAGCTGGTTGCAAGAACGTTGTAGTAACGTTGAGGCGACCGAAAATAGGCCCATTTTATACGAATCAGAGTTGTAATATAGTCGCGTAAACGTTGTATAAATGAAATTTTAGTTCTGTAGTCGTCGTGTAGATGTTGCAAAATCTATTTTTATCGCTGTTTCACGGCATTTTGCGACATGACAGTGTTAATTACAGTTTCATTCATTTATTCAAAGTAGTACAATAATATTGTATCTTTTTGAAGTCATCTAACATTACTTAATCTAAATTTAAAAACATTTCAAAGTTTAGAAAACTTTACCACCGCCTCCAAAGCGCTAGTAGAGAAGAAGCGGCGCAACAAACTCTACTGCTGCATTTTCTTGACGTCATAATTTTTGACGTCATAATTTACGATTTTTATGTAACATTTTTGTTGCAAAGTGAATTGAAGTGTCAAAACTGAGACTTGAACTATAACGAGGTAACTTTTTCTTGTGTCATCGATCGAGTCTTTGAAGTTTATAAAGGAAGTAGCCATTTTTAATTAGAAACTAAATATGTGTAACATTTTTAGCTCGTGTTAAAGTGGTTATAGTGCATATATCTGATGGGAAATTAATGTTATCGTGTAATATGCGTTAGTTTTGGCAATAAAACAAACGCGTCCTACTAATTCTTATAAATAAACATAAATTATCCATACATTTTTAGCGAACGTACAAATATTTACCTTTACACAACATATGGTTCTGATTACAACAGTAAGACAACATCTAAACGACTTTTTATTTTGTGCATTTATTTTTTATCAGTTTAGTATCAGCCATATTAACAAAATTAGGGTTGTTTGAATAAATTAGAGTACATAAGGAGTCGGATATAATAAGATGATAATTTTTTTTGTATATTTTCAATGTTAAGGCATGAAATCTGTTTAATGCTTGTGATTGCTAAAAAAAATTATTTTATTTTATTGGAATGTTAATAATAAATAAAACCAATTTGATTAATTTATTTTTATTTACACCTTTCACACTAGAGTATGAATGAGTGGAGTAAAATAAATATTTGAGCCATGTTCTATGGACACTAGCTTATACTTTAGATCAGTAATATTAAATGTAGCTTCTAATCTTCTCATACTGATAAAATTTATCATAAATATATTTAAATGATGACTAGGCTTTTCAAAAACATTCAGTGACATTTTCTATAATATTCCCTAACAAATTTATATAAGTGTCGTTAAGTATTTTATATAAATGTTATTTCGAAACCCTCATGCTTGTCAGTCAAAAACCACTTATTATTTTTCATTTTCTTCGTCTTCCTTTTCCTCTACTAATGCAAAAGCACTAGGACCACTTTCCACACTTTGCGCAATATGATACATACTCTGCGCTAATCTAAATTTCATTGCATTTAAAATTAATTTTTGTACGGAACCAACTCTAGTTTGGTTAATATTAATTTGCCCTGTACAAGTATTCGTTTCAACAAACATAGAAAAACATTTCTTAGTTACAATGTCACTTATACTGCACTTATAAAACATTTAGTTGTATAATTGTTGCATAATAGTATAAGAATTTGACTGAGAGTCGTGTAAGAGTGCAATTGGTAACTCTTATGCTATTGTCACGTAAGAGTAGTTCTCACGGCTTCTTTACAAATAACGTTTGTGTAAAAGTCGTAAAGATGTTCCTAGTACGACTTCATTGGCTATACCAGTGAAAGTTGTATAATGGTAATTTCAAATAGTTGTATAAACGTCAATGCACGTTTATACAACGACTTTATACAACTCTGAGTTCTATTCAGATAAGGGGGCATTAAGTTGTATTATACGCTGAAATTACTTCAATACAATGTTTAAAGTACTTTGAGCCGTATACGTTCCAATTAACAGACTAAAATGTTTGTTGGGATATTTCTTGAAGAGTCTACAAATATATTTATTTGTAGATTCTTTAAAATATAATCAAATTATTACAAATAATGTTATTTTTGAAGTCGGTGTCAGCCACGATAATTATATTCTATTTTATATTCCTGACTTAAAATTTAAAGAAATATGGCGTCGTGTTATACACAGGCTAAAGACTAAGATGAGAAAGTACTACGAATCAAAGACAATTACTTAAAATTAAAAACCATTTAAAGTGATCAGAATGTGTTATACAGAACTTTATTGCCTTTTCTAACGACTTTGTAGACAACATTTTGCATTATTGATCCTATTTGCGAATTACGATTTTTTTCAATTGACGGTGCTGGTTAAACCTATATAAACGCCCAAAGTTATGGAAAGCTTTAATCAGTTACTAAATAGGTAGGTATATTAAAACGTTTGAACGTGACACAGGTATTTTAAAATATATTTATTTAAATATGATAAAAATAGTTATTTAATATTTGTTTAATTTTTAAACCAATCCATAAACAATCAACAACTTTATGTCATAATGTCGAAGTCATATAATAATATAATCTGTAATTCGTGGCCGCCATTCCATTTGCTTAGGTAATACTTATCGTACTTCGTTGGCTGACACCGACTCCAAAAATAACAATAATATTACAGAATTATTATTTCATTATTACATAAAAATTAAAAACCATTTTTTTTTTATACTAAACACGGCAATATGACTATATCGAACCTGATGAAAAGAAATTATTTTGTGTCTTATTTACAATTTTATTGCATAACATCTTCCTAGTTCAAAATAGTGATTGCTTCAAAACCCTCTAAACGATATCGGTTACTTTCAAATTTCACTAAAACCTAAAGTTAACTTCTAAGTCCCCTAAAACGAATCTATTTTTGCAAATAACCTCGTTTTTCACATTGTTTTTATTAAAGAAAGATGTTTGTTGGGATTGCTAGATTACAATAATAATATAATGTAAAAAATCGTACAGAATTAATTAAGTTAGTAAGTTTAAGACGTTTTTCATGAATTGTCGACATTTAAGAAAAAGCACTTTAGGGGATTTTGAAATTATATGACTCATATACACATTAAAACAGGTATGATTTAAACATATTAATTTGTAAGAATCAATCTTAGAAAATATTTACAGATAATAAGAACAATAATAAGAGCTTTTTTTATTTTTACACACTACCATAACGGACACCTAGTCAGTATGTCAGTATGACACTAGTGCAGTAAGCTAGTCCGTCTTCTATTCAATTTACAAACTTCAAAGATGGTGGCGTCATCTTGCCATTTAAACTCGTACTTTCTTAGAGAAAATATGCAATCTAAATTATTACACAATTTAAAGCCTGACCAGAAAAATAAGAAAACCTCTCCAGGTATTTCGATTGGTTTAGGGTATAATTTCAACATTTCCTTCTTTTTATTTCATAAAAATAAGCTAGCTAAAAATTAGAGCTGTGTTGTGATGTGATGTAGTTCGGGGTCACAGTATCTAGATGGCGCCGTTTTGCCAAAAAATCAAGAGACAGCTCTCTCCTTTGTCCTCGCCCCCCGCGCACCCCTATTACCGCAGGCGGGGTCTGAGTTAAGCGGTCGGCCTATAGACCATTGCTTTATACGGAGCCGTTAGCATGCGCAATTTAAAACCCAACTGTAATGAACAACACCATCTAGACGCAACCGCCGTAAATTTTCAATGTTGAATTGAAAAGTTTACGTAATAGGTACGTATTTACGTAGTTTTGGAAGGGTAATGAATCATTAAAAGAATGATATATGTATATCTATCTATACTAATATTATAAAGAGGTAAAGTTTGTATTTGTGACGTTGTAGGGGGTAATCTCTGGACCTACTGAACCGATTTTTAAAATCTTTCTGAGTTGAATAGTCCATTTATCGGGGAGTGTCATAGTCTATGTAGTATCACGCTATGACTTATAGGAGTGGAGCAGTAATGAAATATGTTTAAAAAAGTGGCGCGTTTTTTTCGCGGCCTGACGAAGTGGGCACGGGTTAGCTAGTTAAATATAATAATATATCTATTTAGAATATAGTAATAGTAACTCACAGTAGCCTGTTGCCGCTCGAGCTGTAGTTGCATCTGTAGCTGTTGCAGTTGGCTGGGCGTGCCGGGCTGCCCCGCGCCGCGCCTCACGCCCGACAGTTGTGACAACAGCTCGGCTATGGGGTCCACTACTGCGTCGCGCGACGACGGTGATAACGACGATATACCGCCACCCGTACTGTATGCAAATATATTATATTAATACTGTTTATTTGGCGAACTAAAATTGTCTTACATAAAAAAATAATCTTTTCATATATTTTTTTTTTACATTCTCTTGAAAAACATTACGGGTGTCCACTGCTGTACATAGGGCTCCTTCAAAAATAATAGTATAATACATGTATAATACTATACCTAAATTGCATATTAGTCCTTCTGGCACGACTCACTCCTCGTCCAGTATGCGGCATACGTCGGACCCCGCCATGTCTAATACCACTTGGCTCATCGTGTTATTACGTTAAGGAATACATAATAATAACATAGTAGTTAATATATTTATAGTTACATGTCGTGTGCCAAGAATGCAACACAGATATTGAAGTGAATGGTATTTCAAATTGCTAGTTCAAATATTTATCCATCCATCCATATCAGTCTATGGAGGTCCACTGCAGGACATAGGCCTCCTCCTAAAGTTCCCACTCTGCGCGGTCTTGTGCCTCCCTCATCCATCAAATATTTATGCCTTAACTTATTATGGTAGGCAGTGGCCTAAAACGAGACTAAAACGTTTTACAAATGACAATTTAACAGGCATACCTTTACGTGTGTTATTCGAACCCGCGACTTCATACATGGTAGATGCATAATATGACCGTAAGGCCTACGAAACAATTATTGTTCAATAAGTGATCTCACTGACAAAACCTTGTTTCGCGAAGTACTAGCTTTAAATCATAATCATAGACATACAGTGGATCTTTTACATGGTGTCACTAGTCCAACTTATCCAGTGGGTGTCGTAAGAAACGACTAATAGATGTTTTTTTGTTTGTTTTAAAAAAAAAACGACAGACATGAAACCTTGTACCAATCCATTTGGCTAGAATGACCTTACAAGTGGGCCAAGTTTCACACCGTCACTGTAACAGCCCTGACTCTGCAGGGGAGTAAGTATTCTGTAAGTATTCGTTCTATAGTGTATTCTTTTTTTTGTTTTTTTTCTGTGTGTTTTGTGAGTTTGAAAATTGTGTAATTTGTGTGTCTTGGTTTTCGCCAAATAAATAATTTTTCTTTCTTTCTTTTCTTTCATTTGTATGTTTGTTATAATATTTGAAAAGGATATCAGAAATGAAATGAGATCTCTAGGTCCTGTCCTATGTTCCAAAGTAAGATGTCCGGCAAAGTCATCTGTTACAAAGTTTGGTTCTCCACCTGGCATCGAAGCACATACTGGACACACCACCTGAAAAAACATACATTTAAGGATAAATTAATCAATTTTCGTCTATAGCAGTCCATTGTTGGACATAGGCCTATTAAAACGCGCCTAAACACAGTCTTTTCCAACTATCATGACTGTTTTTAAAGATTATGAATATAAAGAAGATCTAAGATCAATACGACATATAATTTTAGAAAAATCCGAAAAGAAGAAAGACAATGGAAAAATTGGTACTCGATGCGGGACTCGAACCCGCGTTTCTGGACTATACGCGTCCAGCGCCATGACCACTAGGCCAACTATATATAATTTTAGACCACACAAACAATTATTGTTCAACAGAACCCGGCCGTAAATATTGCATTTACATCAACCTGTGGAAAGAGACAATCAATCAATTTCGGCTTCGTAGAGCGTCATCTCTGTCGCACACTATCAAAACATAATTTGTTTTAAGGGTACGCATCCCAGTCGCAACTCCATACAACCCGTAATACCCTTTCTCCAAAGTATTTATTATTTTGAGCAATTGTATGTGCACTTTTCGACAACAATATTTTAGGCTCCGCCTACTAGCAAGTTCTTGTCTGTGGAAAGCATACCCTTAACAGTTGCTAATAGATACCAGACTCTTTGTATTTCGTACGACAGAGATCATCTCTGTCGCTCTATGAAGCTAAAATTGGCCGATTGTCTATTTACAAAAGTCGATGTGCAATATTTACGGCCGGGTACTGTACATGGTATTCCAACTAAGCAGTGTCTGTGGCTCCATAAAGGCAAGTATCAATAAGAAGCAACAATTATATTTGGTTTACTTAAGAATCTTAATATTGCTATTTCCAAAATGTAATTGCTCTACTTCCTTTGCTTTTAATTTAATTTATTTTTGAACTAATTTAGAATAAATGACATTAAAAAGTCACATCAATAACTAACTAAACAAACTAAGTACAGTTTTAAGCCACAACATACATAATTTTCAATGTGTTGCCTTCAAATTATGCAAATGATAATAAATATTATTACCAATATATTTATAAAGTATATTGTTATGAGAAAACTCATAAATGAATCTAGAATCTAGAGTATTATCTATTACGTTAAACATAATAAATTACAATATATTACAAATATTTTCTGTTTTTCTCAATTAAACCTACATACTAACTTTCTCTGATTTTCAAATAATCATTTACAGCCATAATATACTTCTATTTCCCCAGCATGCAAATAATTAGTTTTCTGCAAGCAGCCTCTTGCATGCATTCACTAAATATAATTAATATTAGGAATATATAAATACATAATAAATGATAATACTCACAGCTAGCGAAGTATCTGCATGCTCAGCTGTGACATGCTCCATAAGTGCTGTGTCAGTAAAGCCCATTCTGTTGCAGAATGGACATGTGTATGCCTGAGGCTGTTCCAAGGTTAATGCCTCTCCACCATAGTACAGATCTGAAGGTGATAATAATATTGTATGAAATAATACTATTCTTATTAATCATTTAGTATACTGCCTTACTAAGTGCAAAAGCAGTAACTCAAAAAAATTCGTAAATTTGATTTTTATGGAATTGGATTACCTAAAAAAATTTGCATCTATTGAACTAAGTCTAATAGCAGCATATTATTTAAAAGACATAAAATAACATATATCTCCATTTACCTTTATCCCTACATTACCAAGGATGCTATCTTTACAAAACTTCGATTATCTCGTAACTAGCTTTCATTGAGATACCGCTTTTGTGCTTAGTAGGGCAGCATAATGATGTTTAACTTTCATGCAAAGATATACTAGACCTAATATAGTAGACTTTCAAAGTATATTTCTTGCCTTATAAGGCAGTTCAAATATGATATTAAATGCACTATACCTTTGTTTCAAAAGCTTGGCATGCTCATGCAAAGTTTTATTAAATATGTATTAATATTCTTATAATAAATACATTAGGGTCTTTTATATTTACTACAAGTAACAATTCATTTTACAAAATGTAGTGGTGGTTTTTGCATATGACAATTATGGATGAATATTGAAATATTTCATTATTATTTTTAAAAAGACAACTCCCGCGCTAGGGATTCCCATGCCCTGTGTCACGGAGACTTTTTAGAAACATCAATTAACATACACAAAGAACACCCAGACTTATAATATACTCAGAGAAATAAACATATTTGAAAAAATATGTCTAAGTACAGCTATTTATGCTTTTAAATTAAGGTATGTAATTTATGCTTTTAAAAGCAAACTTTATAGTTTTAGGATTTTCTGTCTAGTCATTGCATACCTACTCATATTTTTTATACAAAATATTTAATAAATTTATCGACATATACCTAAATAATTTATTTATTAATGTATTATCACTTTCTTAATAAAGAATAATCATTAACATTTTTTTTTACCATATCGTGTTGTATAACAGATTCTTATATGATATAGGATCTTTCTGTTTCTATTAACATATAGTAATAATTGTAATTGCTAACTTTATTTTAAAAATACACATTATCAATACATAACTGGAAGGGTGAAGGTTAATCCATGAGCACAATATAAAAAAAAAACTTCATGGATTTAGTTATGGTACATGGTGATAGATTCATGTTAATGGGAACATTAAAATCTTATTGGAATTTCAAATCTGTTTCAAATAAAGAAAACTTTTTAGAATATTATAGTATTTTTAGTACATAACACAAAAAAAAAGATAAGTATTAGGTACAACTAAATATTTTTTCCTGATAATGTATTTATAATTGTTGTAGAGAAAGTTCTTATTTCTATACAGAAAATCAAATTTGTCAGCATGGGATATATTGTAATGGATTTTTCACTTTCAAACCTCAAAACTCAAACTTTGCTTATAGTCTTCTATATTATTTATATACATTTGGAAAGTAAAATTATGTAGTAAAAATAGAATTTTAGTATTTGACACACTTTTTATTAGTATTAACTTTATTATATAAGCATTGGCACTAATTATTATGAGCTCTATAGACTACTAAATTAGAGGCTGATTAGTCAAGTGAAGAGAGAGTTTTGTCTTTCATTGTGTTTGTTGAATTAAGTATGTCAAGTCTTTTATAGCAAAAGTAAGTTGGTCTAGATGTTTTCTTGTGAAATTTATAGGTGTCAAGCAGATATATTTTGTTATTAACCTTGTACTAGTACGTAGTACGAATGTTTGACATATATACATGAACAAGTACATTATAGCACTGTAAATAGATCTCACCAAAGTCACTTCTTGATAATATGCATTGCATAGGATGCTCTGTAGTGTGCTGGTTTGTGGTAGCGCCGGACTCATAACAGGCTGCGCACAAGTCATAATCGATGCAAATTAAACATTTGTATCGTCGTCCTCTGAAGTTATTTTTCAAACAAGAATCACAGCTGACGCCTGAAAATGTCAATATACACTTTACAACAAACAATGCACTTCCTTTGTCCTTAATTTTCTTATTAGGTTTACAAAATATTTTTAGCGTGATAAATGGTAAAAGTATTGCGTTTTATGCAATAAAATTCGCAGTGACAATAGCATCGAACAAATTTTGATTATCATTACCCACCTTCATGGCGATTCATTTTCGCCCGAAAAAGTCGTCGAACAGACACTTCTTGGCACCAGAATTACCGGTACTATATGAGGTATTTATATTACTAATCTAAAATAAGTAGCACAACATATATTATATTAAAATACAAGATTGTTTAACAAAAATTTCCAAGCAAACCTAACCCAACCAGGCCATAATGACGTCACATAAATGAATGAACTAATGAACATAATGAACCATCGATATCACCAGTTTCTTTTAGAGCAATAGTTGAGTACTCGAAGTTCATAGTCGGCTTCAACAGATTTCTATTAATAAAAAAAATATAACGAGAGAAGACGATCGAGGAAAACAGAAAATTGGTTAAAAATCTGTTTAATTATGCATTGTACTCTATTTTATTCTTGTAATTTAATTGATCGCTGCCCCAAGTAATAGGTAAAGTAGCTAAAGGTATAGGTTGTCTATAAAGTCAAGAAATTAAAGTTTGAGGAACTAAATTGTTCATGTGTCTGGCAACACTGAAATTCAAAATAGACTTGTACATGAGCTGTCATCGAGTAGAAGTTCCGGACCGTTTTTCATTTTGGGATTTTTATTATGTTATTAATCTACAATAAACTAATACTGACTTACGAAGAACAACATAAACAATGAGTAAAGTAAATCAAAGTGGCACGCGGGAAGTGATTTTTAAAGTTAGAAGGTGATGTTTGACGGAGCACGAAGCTGGTCAAATTATATGTGATTTGGCTAATGTTTATGGGCGAACTGCAACTTTGATGGGTATGTAATCGTGTTACTGTGTTTTGTAATCTGTCTCAAGTAATATATTCACTCCATTTGCGATTTAGAGACCAAAAACAGGCATTGCGTACATAGCATATTTTTAGGTAAGATTGTCATTGAAAGTAAGAAATATTGTAGTACGACCTATTCTGTTGATACATTATCAGTTGCATTAGTATAATTCAGTCAAGATTTATCCCAATTTTGAATTTGAATAAATTGCTTTATGTCTATATTACGGTTGATAACTAAACTAAGTATGTCACTTTCGCATCAACTGGTCTGTCGACAATGAATAATTAATTGCAATATTTTATTAATTCTTGTATTATTTAGTTCTTAGTAACTCCATGTTAAATGATATCTTGTTATAGTGTGACCACAGGAGCTGTGCACCTCCTGAGGTATGCGCGCGGCGAGAGGGGGGTGGACATATAGAGTACATGATAAATACTGGTATAGAATAAACAGTCTATGATGTAGCTACTAGCGACATCTGACGCAATATACTTAAGTTATTTGGCTGGTACTGGTCGCTGCACGAGCGGCTGTAGCAGTTTTCTATTAAAAGACAGTTTTTTTTAAAACTCCAAGAAAGCATTTACATTGTTGTATAGTTTTAAGCGTAAATAGGAACATTATTTGTGTTTTTATAATGTAACTTTGAGAAAAATGACATCTAGCGTAATGTATCAAATACTCTAAGAACATGAAATTCTTAAAGAAAAATATAATGTTCGAATTGTTATGACACTGCCGTCAAAACTCGTGACAGCTGGTAGGTGTCCGTTATGGTAGCATACACAAGAGCTATATCGAGTTGGTTACTTTGCCAAAAAACTCTGCATAAATAAAAATAAAAAAAAATCCGTTTGTTAAGATTAATGATGAGAAATTAGAAATCGTTAACACTACAGTATTCCTAGGAATTACTTTATACAGATTACCCCCTTACTCATAAACGCCTCTTAAATTTAAGTTAATTGATTACCTTAAATTCTTACGGTTTTGTTTAGTATAAGTTTGATTTTACAAATAATAATCTCGCTAAACAGTGATTAAATTTAAGAGGCGTTTATGAGTATGGGGTGAGTTCTTATTTATCACCTTCTTCTTCTTCTCTCGTGTCAATGGTCGTGAACTCAAACAGTTTTTGAATAGTGAGTGGCCACTTCAATGGCATTTGGAGTGGCCGCGTAAATATCAGCCATCGTACACCGCTCAGGGCACAAAGGGCACACCAGTAGATGATTTATCACCTGCATATTTTTAATAAAATATGAGTATATTTGGGTTACATTGTGATCAACTAAGTAAGTGTAATATATTACAGATATGTCTATAAAGTCGTCAAATTTGTGATTTTTATTAGTTCATTAATCTACAATAAACTAATACTGACTTACGAAGATCAATGTAAACAATGAGTAGAGTAAATCAAAGTGGCACGCGGGAAGTGATTTTTAAAGTTATAAGGCGATGTTTAGCAGAGCACGATTCTGGTTAACTTTTATGCGATTTGGATGATACTTATGGGCGAACTGCAACTTTGATGGGTATGTAATCGTGTTACTGTTTTTCGTAATCTGTCTCAAGTAATAAATTCACTCCATTTGAGATCTAGAGACCAAAAACAGGCATTGTGTACATAACACATTTTTAGGTTAGATATTCATTGTAAGTAAGAAAAATCGTAGTACGACCATTTCTGTTGATACATTATCAGTTGCATTAGTATAATTCAGTCAAGATTTATCCCAATTTAAATTTGAATTAATTGCTTTATGTCTATATTACGGTTGATATTGATAACTAAACTATGTCACTTTCGCATCGACTGGTCTGTCTACAAAAAATAAATAATTGCAATATTTTATTAAATTTTATATTATCATTTAGCTCTTAGTGAATCCATGTTAAATGATATCTTGTTGGTTAATATTTAACACTGAATAAATTTTAGTTAGGTATTGTAGTTATTCTTTCCATTCCATTAGAATTATTAAATTTAAAAATAACAGATTTAAAAATAATGAAACGCTTGAAACTCCTGCTAAACACAGGCAAGGCCGGCCAAAGAAAGAAATGTATGTTTCTATATTTCTGCTCTCCCCCACAAAATACAATTATGTTCTACAATAAAAAAGAGGTATATAACATTTTTCTTCTTTTACCTGTATTTTGTTTCTAGTTATGCCTAAATTTATTGTAGGTATAATCAAATGTTCAATTTACATAACTTTTGTAAAATTTCGAGTTCCAACCCTCAGAAAATTGCAGATGATAGCTAGAACTGAGATGGATTTTAATTGTAGTCTTGAAGTTCTACGCAAAACTTTAAATGCAATAGGCTTACCTACAAGAAATGCCCTAGTATTATAAGTGGTCTAATAGTGTAGTGTTATTTGAAAATAATTGTTTTGAAAACTATTTTGTCAGACTAAATAGGGTTGCTACGTGTAGCACAGTGGCGCCCTAATTTTTTGTCTGGACTTTATAGACAGACTGTACCTACATTTAAAAAAAATAGTTGTTGTAGTTTTAATATTATAGCGTAATGAAACAACTCCAGCCCGGCCCCTAAGAACCGTTAATATCTCCGATAATATTGAATTTTGTATTAAAATAAAGTGTTACACAGGCGTTATTTCAGGGTTACATTTCTACTGTATTAACAGAATTACTGTACCTATGTTTTGTAGTTCTCGAGATATTCAAAACACTTGTGAGCATATTATCTGTACCAGTACTATGAACATAAATTAACATGGATTTTTGACATATTCCACTGTGAATTCACATAAAGCATTTACCTATACTAATTCAGTCAGAATTTCACGCATTATTTTTACATAAAGAATTTTTCAAAAGAAAAGTTTCCTTTCTATCAGAACTATCACGTGTACGCTACCATAACGGACACCTATTTTTTCTTCGTCCCCCACCTCGCCGCGCATACCTCAGGGGGTGCACAGCTCCTGTGGTCACACTATAGTTAATATTTAACACTGAATAAATTTTAGTTAGGTATTGCAATTATTCTTTCCATCCCATTCTTTGCCTGTATTTTGTGTCTAGGTATGTCTAAATTTATTGTAAAAGTATAATCAAATGTTCAATCAACATAACTTTTGTAAAATTTCAGGCTCCAACCAACCCTCAGATAGTTGCAGGTGATAGCTAGAACTGTGATGGATTTTAATTGTAGTCTTGAAGTTCTACGCAAAGTTTTAAATGCAATAGGCCTACAAGAAATGCCCTAGTAATATAAAAATCGAGATTTGCCTGAAGAACTAAGGAAAGACATTATTTATCATTCTTCATACAAGATAACCTGTATAATAAAGCATATTCTTTTGTATAGTAATTTTTCTCATTATTAACTGTATAAAATAGTTAAAATAATAGTTTCTAGCCTATTTTCCCTTTCTATGAAAAAAAATGAAAAAAATATTTTATTTCATCTAAGTCACGTCAATGACATTTATGAACGTCGGAGTTTTTATAGTGATCACAGCACGTCTAACTTAACGGCTAAGTGTCTACTCCTCTTTGCCCCCTATACGCCCCTCCAAATAAACCAATAATCAAATCTTTTTTTAATAATATTAGTACAGTTAGTAAATCAGTAGTTTCCGTGTAGTGACGAAGGGAGAATACAATATAGCACCACCCCATCTCATCCCATGAGTGTCGTAAAAACCGACTAAGGGACTGTCTGTGAATATTATCTTTATGAAATAAAAAGAAAGAAAACTTGAAATAAAACCCTATACCAATACGTCTGGCCAGCGTGGTACCAGTAGGCCAAGTATTATGATGATGATGAATTGATATATAAAATAACAGAATATTTTATAAAATCATCACTAACAAGTAACTATTTATGTTCCCGCAGGTCACAAAATGTTGGCAATTTCTGAAAAGGGCCTTTAGCAGCATCACAGCTGAAACTTGGAAAAACAGTTGCCATCGCGTCGAGAAGCTCCAATCAGAATACTACAAGAGAGGACGTCACGTGTGGGCAAATACTGACGATAATAGCAGCAGAAAAGAAAGTTTAGTGATGACGATGAAGGTGGCAACGAAAGTTATCTTAACATCGAATATTTAAAAAATCGTATGATGAAAGCGATGAATAAATCTCCTTGTTAACTGTGTACATGCGTTTTTATTACTTTGATTCAATCCGTTCTTTTATTCTAATACCCATACCATTCTAATAGGTGAATTTTGACCCATGTACAGGTTGTCTATAAAGTCAAGAAATTAAAGTTTGAGGAACTAAATTGTTCATGTGTCTGGCAACACTGAAATTCAAAATAGACTTGTACATGAGCTGTCATCGAGTAGAAGTTGCGGAACGGTTTTCATTTTGTGATTTTTATAAGTTCATTAATCTACAATAAACTAATACTGACTTACGAAGAACAATATAAAGAATGAGTAGAGTAAATCAAAGTGGCACGTGGGAAGTGATTTTTAAAGTTCTTTACCGATGTTTGACGGAGCACGAAGCTGCTCAAATTTTATGTGATTCGGATGATATTTATGGGCGAACTGCAACTTTGATGGGTATGTAATAGTGTTACTGCGTTTTGTAACCTGTCTCAAGTAATATATTCACTCCATTTGCGATTTAGAGACCAAAAACAGGCATTGCGTACATAGCATATTTTTAGGTATGATTGTCATTGAAAGTAAGAAATATTGTTGTACGACCTATTCTGTTGATACATTATCAGTTGCATTAGTATAATTCAGTCAAGATTTATCCCAATTTTGAATTTGAATTAATTGATTTATGGCTATATTACGGTTGATAACTAAACTAAGTATATCATTTTCGCATCAACTGGTCTGTCGACAATAAATAATTAATTGCAATATTTTTTTTTTTAATTATTATTTAGTTCTTAGTAACTCCATGTTAAATGAAATCTTGTTAGTTAATATTTAACACTGAATAAATTTTAGTTAGGTATTGCAGTTATTCTTTTCATCCCATTCTTTGCCTGTATTTTGTGTCTAGGTATGTCTAAATTTATTGTAAAAGTATAATCAAATGTTCAATCAACATAACTTTTGTAAAATTTCAGGCTCCAACCAACCCTCAGATAGTTGCAGGTGATAGCTAGAACTGTGATGGATTTTAATTGTAGTCTTGAAGATCTACGCAAAATTTTAAATGCAATAGGCCTACAAGAAATGCCATAGTAATATAAAAATTGAGATTTGCCTGAAGAACTAAGGAAAGACATTATTTATCATTCTTCATACAAGGTAACCTGTATAATAAAGCATATTCTTTTGTATAGTAATTTTTCTCATTATTAACTGTATAAAATAGTTAAAATAATAGTTTCCAGCCTATTTTCCCTTTCTACTCCTCTTTGCCCCCTATACGCCCCTCCAAATAAACCAATAATCAAATCTTTTTTAATAATAATATTAGTATAGTTAGTAAATCAGTAGTTTCCGTGTAGTGACGAAGGAAGAATACAATATCACCACCCCATCTCATCCCATGGGTGTCGTAAAAACCGACTAAGGGACTGTCCGTGAATATTATCTTTATGAAATAAAAAGAAAGAAAACTTGAAATAAAACCCTATGCCAATACGTCTGGCCAGCGTGGTACCAGTAGGCCAAGTATTATGATGATGATGATGAATTGATATATAAAATAACAGAATATTTTATAAAATCATCACTAACAAGTAACTATTTATGTTCCCGCAGGTCACAAAATGTTGGCGATTTCTAAAAGGGCCTTCAGCAGCATCACAGCTGATACTTGGAAAAACAGTTGCCATCGCGTCGAGAAGCTCCAATCAGAATACTACAAGAGAGGACGTCACCTGCGGGCAAATACTGACGATAATAGCAGCAGCAAAGAAAGCTTTAGTGATGACGATGTAGGTGGCAACGAAAGTTATCTCAACATCGAATATTTAAAAAATCCTATGATGAAAGCGATGAATAAATCTCCTTGTTAACTGTGAACATGCGTTTTTATTACTCTGATTCAATCCGTTTATTTATTCTAATACCCATACCATTCTAATAGATGAATTTTGACCCATGTAGTTTAGGGTTCGTGTATGAAATCGATTAAGAGATTTATCGATTTAGATAACAAGCGATTAATCGATAATCGATTATTATTTATAGTTTAGTTTTTTAAGTTTGGTATACATGTGGCAGCAGCCATAGTAGAACCTCTCGATAAGTAAAAGTCCAAGGGAAACACAAAATATTTTGAGTTATCGAGGTTTTTAGTTATAGAGTTTTTAGTTTCCAAGGGTTTAGGTTAATATGTATAGAGGTAGGTATGTACATGTGTATGTATGACCCCTTGTTTCTATTTTCCGCCACCGCAAAGCTTTAAAGAATTTTGTAGAAGCAAACAATAGGTGACATATGTATTGTTTACGTTATCAATTTAATTATGTAGTGAACACGTGCAAGCCATAAATACCGAAAACGTTTGTTTTGCACAATGATCAAAAACTAAATGATTTAAGTAAGCCTTTGTCTTAAAGCTAACCTCTGCCGCCGCAAAGCTTTAATGTATTACGTTATCAATTTAATTATGTAGTGAACACGTGCAAGCCATAAATACCGAAAACTTTTGTTTTGCACACTCATTCAAAATGACTCATTGATAAACAATTTTATGTTATAGAGGTTGTGGAAACATTTATTTTAGTTACTGAGGGCCAATACAGAGATTACTTATTTGACTTATCGAGGTTGCGAATTTTGAGTTATAGAGGTTTTGGGCTCTGAAGGGAAGGGAACATATTATTTTTTTAAGTTATAGAGGTTTTTGAGTTACCGAGGTTTGAGTTATCGAGGTTCTACTGTAGTAGCAGCACTAAAATTAAAACCATAGAACATAATTGTTTTGCAGAAGTCAAAAATTACGTTATGGCTCATAATTCTTACACTAAATTATGTTACATTCAATGGCTCAAAACAACTGTCAAAATTTAAAATGGCTTGACTATAGTGCATATAAAACAGAAATAAAACATCGTCATCAAAATTGTTTAAAGGGCTAACACTACTTCTCTATAGGTCATGTTATAACAATTATTCAAATTTCTCAATCACTTAGGGTTTCAACCAGTGAAATGAATTATCTCATTATGAGTTGTGTGAATTTCTTACTTGAGTATTAGATATAATGTGTTTCAAAATTACTTATTTTATTTCAATAAATTACTAGTATGAAAACTATTTTCTCAGACTAAATAGGGTTGCTACGTGTAGCACAGTGGCGGCCTCATTTATTTTCAGGACTTTATAGACAGAGTGTACAAGTAACCAAAGGATACTGTGGAACTTTTCAAATCAAATTTTAACATAGCTTGTACTTAGATTTAGTAGTAACTGCAATTTACTCACGCGATTTCATCACGAAAAATTTCAGCCCGAGACCTTTCCAACGAGTGCAAAATCGTGGAAATCGGTTCGTGCGTTCTGGAGTTATAGCGTCAGGAAGGAAAACCCGACTTATTTTTATATAGTAAGATTGACATTTTTATTTTATCTGTCTCGATTTGCATACCACACGTGGTTATCCCGTGTGGTTATCACATTGGACTCATGTCTAAGCACATTACAGTATTGTCCAACAAGGGCCGTACTATATGAGAGTAGAACGACTTATCACGACTCTTTCATCCCCCATTTGATCAAATAACCCAATCTTCATGTTTGAATAAATAAAACATTATACTATGTCTCACTCTCAACTGAAGAGATCAAGGAGACGGATCATTAATGTGCCCTTCGGAGTGAGTCATGTCACCTGTGTCTTATATTTTATATTGCAGAATGGTCTACTCGTTGTGGTCGAGGTGCGTCATTCATACATATCCAATATTTTATAGAAGAGTTCCTGTGGTTGTGGATAGCAGCTGACCCGGAATGAGAATGACGAAACTATATTCTTCTAGTAAGAATAGCCGTGCTCATAATTTTTTCAATGATCCGAGAGAGCAAAACTTCGTACCGTGTCTTGTTTTGACACTTTAAGGTAAATAATTTCAGTACGGGTTATCAGTAACGGCCCATCGTTAATCTGAATTGTTGTTTAATGTAGTTTGTAGCAAAATAAACTTTTGAGTTTGAATAGTTTGAGGCCCATTCTCACCAGAGATTCTGACCCTCAAAGGGTTTTGTGTCAGAATCTCAGTTGAGAATGGACTTCTTAAACAGAAGAAATTATCTTTTGTGTCTAGGGCAAATCGGCGGATAGATGACTTCTAAGCTAGTAAATATCTTAAGAAGTAGTAAATTAGTAGAAGAGTACAAAAAAAATACTTTTTCTGATCACTAAGCTTGTTTTATCCCGTTAATTCATTACTTCATACAAATATTGTATAGTCTGTAGACGATGTTGTATGACAACTTCTGTCTTGTCAAATGTCAATCAACTTGTTGACAGCCAATTCATAAAAAAAATATCAAATTGTTAATTTAGTTTCCCTCATTTTTGCAATTAAATGTTCAACCTGCCTGATTCGCGATTTTGTTTCATTGAATTGATATGTAATATTGGCGAAAGAAGAAGATAATTTTGTGGCATTCTTCTGAATCAGTTAATAAGTTAATTAATTGAACGTTTTAAATCTGATTCGGCATATTTAACGTAATAATTTGCGCGGGAATTAGTCGTTGTGTAATGAAATTCAATTTAATTTAAAATGACTGATGCATTGTGCCATTTAGTTGTAGATGGGAACGAGGTTTTGGAATTTAAGTTAGGTAAGATAATACATTTGTGATATTAAGATATGCATGGTTCACCAGAAAGACAGGCTGAATGGCGTGTGAACGTTTGTTATACTGATATTAGAATAGTGTTTATGATACATTAAATTTGTTAAACAATTTACTCATACAATATTAATGAAATACGTTGTTTTTCATTATTCCAGTAAGATCAGTAGATGATCTCGAAAATGACGAATCAACCTTTGGTCCAGAAATGTGTCACCAGGTATTTGGCGAGAATGAAAACATATTTGGTTACACGGACTTACAAATTAGATTGTATTACAGCGCAGGAAGCTTGCAAACATATCTTGGAATTGAATACACAGAAAAGGTAATAAGGGTAGACAAATATATTTTATTTGCTTACTTTTGTTGTTGAATTATTGTGTTATATCTTTAAAAACAACTCTTTACAGATTGAACCTAATAAATCTGAAGGGATGAAGCCAGATGATGTGGAAGGTGCATTAAAAAAAGTAATAGCTCCTGGCTATGTTACAAATTTGGATAATTTTGTGTCAGTTCTGAAAAAAGATGAGTCATTTATACCTCATGGAAAACTGATACATGCCTTTACAGTTAAACCTTGTAAGTATACCTCTCATTAATCTTATGTATAAAGAAACTTTACTGTTATGTCTCTCGTCTATCTCATTTGTAGGTTAACAAATGAAATTATGTTCTTAGTAAGTGGTATGTGTATCCTGTAATTTCAAACATGTTTGTATGTCAATTATTATTGTAATTCTAATTAAGAGCTTTAGCAGCATAGAGAAAACAGTCTAACAGTAAATTGGTAATAAGTTAAATGATTATCTAGGAAACGGTACAATTATGGGTGAATACTCTGCCCACATAAATTTTTTTAATTGGTGTTGGTTAGCAAATATCACTGTTTTTGTTTTATTAAATGAAATGACTATTCAGATAAATGATATCTGCCAGCTATACTTGCGTTCCAAACTTATATTGATGTAAATGCATTTTGATAGGTCAAGCAGATATCCTCTACTTAAACTACTTTTAAGGAGATCTCAAAGAGCTCTTTCTACCATTGAGCTAAGTTTAAATCTAATTGATTCCCATAACACCGTCTAATTAGATGTTACACTTTATTGAGTCATCCTATGTTTACTTAAATTGCAAAATCTTCATAACATGATTATATCACTTATAATATCCAGGTACATAGTTATTACTGTTAACCAGATTAATGGCAAAATCATTTTAATGATAAAGCTTTTTAGGAAAAAAAGGTTGAATGGTTGTGTTTATTTTGCTAACAAAAAGTTGTAGTAAAGTAACACTGCTGGTCATGAATAATTTGACCTTCAGAATAATACCTATCATCATATTAATTATACAACTTCTTTGTGACATAAATAGAAGAATGTTATTAGTTAGATCATTTTGCAGAAATTGATTAATATACATTTATATCAAGTGTGCTTCAATTGGATTGTTTGAGTCAAATGATATTTGTCTGTTTTGATTATATCCTGATACAATTGATACTTAGACAATTATTTCTAGTCTATCTTTGTTTATGTAAAACTAAATAAAGTATTTACATTTATTATTAATAACTGTAATATTATTGCCATTGTTTTCAAACTTATATTATTTAGACATTATAATGAAAACAGAATTAAAACCTGAGGAACCCAAACTAAAGAATATTAATTTTATTTCTAGTTGATGGTGGAGAAAAGCGGTCATTTGAAGTGTACTATTGTGAGACCTCAACACCAGGGTTCCTAGCTTATCATGAAAGATTACAAACCTTCTTGCTGTGGTATGTAGATGCAGCATCTTTTATTGATGTTGATGATGATCAATGGACATTCTTTACTGTGTAAGTATTCATGATATTATATTCATGATATTATGTATATTTTTATAGTATTAAAACTTTTATGGTGTTTTATCTGATTGAGTAAATTTATAATTGAGCCACACATAATGACGAGTTATTTTCCGTAGTCCCATCGGTCGTCCCATCGATGGGACGACGGAAAATAACCATTAACCGTAGTCCCATTCTACTATGGGACTACGGAAAATAGTTTTTACTTCACGATCGCTTTTCTGTGATCCCATTAAACAATAGAGTTGTGCAGGATCGCCATAACACTGATACTATTTCTGTTGTTACTTTACATACTTTTTGATTATTAAATAAGTTATGAAATCTCTTTACGTGATTGTGATTATTTTTTATATCATTTAAAATGTGTGTCATGTTTATGTCATCTTTCGCTTGAATTTTCACATTCTCATCAATTCCTTACTCGCCATTTATGATTTAACTGAAAATACGTTTTATTTTCCATTATGAACAAGCCTGAAAGTAATATTAGTCAAGTTGCCAATTTTAAGTTTGGCTAAGTTCCTGTTTAGTTTTAAAGCATTAAAAATTGTAATAAATTATTTCTATTTTTTGTTTGGCCCACCTCAGAAGTTTATATATATGTTACGGGCAACGTGATTAACTAGGCATTATTAATAAGGACCGGCCCTTATTAATAATGGCCGACGGCCCGTGGTCCATGTAATAAGTTAGTGTTTGAGATAGCTTAAAAAAAGCTAAAACCTAAAATTAAGCCAAAAGTCAGAAACAGTTGGTTAGGTTAGGTTAGTATGGCGACCACAACCAGAAACATTTAAGTAAAATGTTTATTTTTTAACTACTATGTCCAATAGTTTATTTTTTGTTAACTTTTCATGAAAATTTTGTAAGTTTAATTTCATTTAATTAACAAAAAAACTACAGTTCACCTATTTTATTACTTTGCCCAAAATAGGGTGGGCATTATTCATAATGGCCGGGAAAAGTAATTAATTATGCTGTATTAATCACATTGCCCAATTGAATCGGGCATTATTAATACAGACCGGTCATTATTAATAGTGCCCGGACTTATCAAATTGCCCGTAACATATATATATGTATACAGGGTTACAGGAAAAGTCGTGCTAGATCCGTTAAGGGCGTGGAGTACCCATCATTTCTGACTTATTTTACTATAAAACACCCTACCCTAAACTTAACTCTTTTCGAGATATTCGACTTTTAATTTTTTTATGAAAAATTGTCGATTCTTAGGCTACTAAATTATTTTTTTATTTTTTTGTGTATCTTAATATTATTATTATTGCATTTTTACATGAGTAATAAGATGCTTTAGGACGTCAATAATTAAAATAGTGCATAAGTTAATTGAATGGACCGTAGTAGACAAGTAAAGGTTAAGAAAAACAAGAAAATATTGGAAAGTTTATTTTTCTCTAAGCCATAACAAAAAAAAACATTATGGGAATTGTTCGGCAGATGTTTTTCTAAATATCTACGTTTCATCAGCTATCTAACGAGGTATAACAGTCTAAGGTTTTATTCAATTCCATTGAAAAAAAGTTAGTTTTATAGGCGACAGAGAAGAAGAAAGTAAATTATTACTTAGCCCTAAATAGTAAAATAAAACAATACGTGAGCATGATGTTATTTATTGAGGTTTTCTCATAAGTTTTTATTGTTTACAGGTCATGTTCAACATGGCCGCCTCTATTTCTGACACATTGTCGCATCCTTCTGCGGAGACCAGTCTTCACTACTCTAGTGATCAACGTGATCCTTATTTTGTTTGCTGCATCCACAATCCTTTCTCTTAAGTCTTCTACAGACGAAACTGGATTCGGCTCGATAAACTCTGTCAAAAACGGCCACATCCAGTACTCGAAGACCAGGGTAGCGAGTTATGTATTTATTGCGAGCTTGCGCAGACACACAACGGCAGTATCCGTAACAAATAAGCATATCAGCATATTCCTCAGGTGTGTAGGACGTCATCTTCAACACTTCCGTATCACAGGTACAAATCAGAGTCCGGTTAACAAGCACAGTAGTCACAAATCAGAAGAAATAGTCCAGAATACAGCCAAGTCGAGAAAAAGAGCAAAACGATATCACATCTACTATGTACGAAGCACAAAAGCAGACTGACAACCAAAACAATACCCCCTGTTGTATTCCCATATTTTTTCTCTCATTCGCACCTACATAAATCTTTACTTTGTCTGGTTTCAACTTGAAGGACAATAAACGCGGGACCGTTAGACCTGCTATCTGGAGCGTCTCAACGACTTTTTTTCCACGAAATGTTATACAAACCCTAGATTGTTATACCTCGTTAGATAGCTGATAAAACGTAGATATTTAGAAAAACATCTGCCGAACAATTCCCATAATGTTTTTTTTAGTTATGGCTTAGAGAAAAATAAACTTTCCAATATTTTCTTGTTTTTCTTTACCTTTACTTGTCTACTACGGTCCATTCAATTAACTTATGCACTATTTTAATTATTGACGTCCTAAAGCATCTTATTACCCATGTAAAAATGCAATAATAATAATATTAAGATACACAAAAAAACAAAAAATAAATTTAGTAGCCTAAGAATCGGCAATTTTTCATAAAAAAATTAAAAGCTGAATATCTCGAAAAGGGTTAAGTTTAGGGTAGGGTGTTTCATAGTAAAATAAGTCAGAAATGATAGGTACTCCACGCCCTTAACGGATCTAGCACGACTTTTCCTGTAACCCTGTATATGAATAAATATTTCTCACATATTCACACAACGCCATCTAGTCCCAAACTAAGCCAAGTTTTTACTATGGGTAGTAGAAGACACATCTAAATGTCTTAAATTAAAAGACCTCAGATTAAAATACCTTCTTTTAAAATACCTAATGTTTACAATATGTAGGTATAGTTGTAGTATAAATAACACTTAAGTAATTCACACATTTAAAATACCAAATAGTCACTTGCTATGTGTTAGCTTAGTAAGTAGTTATGGTTTTCTTTTTTTTTAGTTAGCAATTTGCATGCTTAATATCCGTGTGGTGACGGAGTATATCCGTGTGGTGACGGAGTAAGAATACAATATGTCACCACCCCATCTCATCCCATGGGTGTCGTATAAACCGACTAAGGGACTAACCGTAAATATTAAATATTGTCTTTACGAAGTAAAAAGAAGGAAAACTTGAAATTAAACCCTATACCAATCCGTCTGTCCAGCGTGGCATTAGTAGGCCAAGTATCCCTCCGTCACGGGAGGAGGCCCGTCCCTGCTGTGGGACATTAATGGGCTGTTATGATGATACTTAACATAGGTATGTGTTTCTGTCCGGGCTAGAGAAGAGTTACTGGCCCGGTTGGACGCGGATCCCTGGGGGCGTACGTACCGGCAGGCAAGAGGTAAGCTTGCCGGGTGCGGGGCGCCCCTCGCGGAGTCTCTTCCACCGGCTTTGGTGTCGTCCTACTTGACGAGGTGGCCAAAATGTTTGAGAGGGTGGTATCTGGCCGCCTCGTCAAGCATCTAGAGGAAGTTGGGCCGAACCTGTCGGAGAACCAATTTGGTTTCCGCAGGGGTCGGTCTACACTTGACGCCCTGGGCGCCCTCAAAGCGCACACGGCGTCCCGGGTGGGCGAGGGGGAGGTGGTCGTGGCTGCCTCCCTGGACATTGCAAATGCCTTCGGCAGCCTGCCGCACGGTGTTCTTCGGGAGGCACTTCGGTATTATGGGGTGCCTCCCTATATGCGGCGGCTGCTGGAGGACTATTTGACGGGAAGGACGGTGGTCTGGGAGGACAGGGTAGGCCGCCTGGTCGTGCAGCCGGTCGACCGGGGTGTTCCACAGGGCTCAGTCTTGGGCCCTATTCTTTGGAACCTCGGATTCGACTGGCTGCTGAGAGGGTCGGTGGCTGGCGTCACCAGGGTGTTTTGTTACGCCGACGACACCCTGGTGACGGTCAGCGGGTCAACCCTGGCGGAAGCGGTCGGGCGTGCCGGGGAAGAGGTGTCCCGGGTAGTGGACCGCATACACTGCCTGGGTTTAAGGGTCTCCATGAGGAAGACAGAAGCCCTCCTCTTCCACGGCCCGCGAAGAGGTGCCCCCCCCGGTATTAAAATCAATATACGGGGGGAGGAAGTCGAGCTGAAGCCTCACATCAAATACCTGGGACTTCAGCTCGACGGGAGGTGGAGCTTCGGGGCTCATTTTGAGTCGATAGCCCCGAAGCTCGAGAGGGCTGCCGCCGCGTTGGGACGTCTCCTCCCCATCGTCGGCGGCCCGGGGTCCCCGTGCAGAAGGCTGTACTGTGGGATCGTCCGGAGTATGGCCCTGTACGGGGCCCCGATATGGGCGGATGCCCTTAGCCGCAACAATGTGCGGTTGCTGCGGCGGCCGCAGAGGGTGATCGCCGCCAGAGCGTGCCGTGCGTATCGCACGGTATCGTTCGAGGCGGTCACTCTGCTGGCGGGGGACCCTCCTTGGGAGCTACAAGGTAGGGTCCTGGCGGAGGTTCACGCGCAGCGTGGAATGGCGCGGGCCTCCGGGGCCGACTTCGTCGCGGGCAGAGTAAGGGCTGACTGCCAGACTGCTCTGCTCCGCGACTGGAGGTCGGCCCTAGAACAGCCGGGTGCGGGTCGCAATACCATCGAAGCGATCCGCCCCGTGCTGGATGAGTGGGTCTCCCGGGGAAGGGGGACCCTCACCTACCGGACGTGTCAGGTGCTCACCGGACACGGTTGCTTCGGTGAGTACCTGCACAAGGTGGCCCGGCGAGAGGAGACGCCGGCCTGCCACCACTGCGGCGCACCGGCTGACACGGTGCGCCACACGGTAGAGGAGTGCCCCACATGGGACACACAGAGGAGAGCCCTAGTGGCGGTATTTGGGGGTGATTTGTCGCTGCCGGCTATCGTTCGTCAGGCGGTCGGCAGCGACACCAATTGGGGGGCCATGACCGCCTTTTGCGAGGCGGTCATGAGCCAAAAAGAGGCTGCGGAGAGGGTCCGCGAAGACGATCCCCTTGCGGCCCCTCTCCGCCGATGCAGGAGAGGGGTGAGGCGGCGCAGGTACGCTGACCTGCTGCCGCTTCCCCCTCCGACCACCTAACTGAGGACGAGGATGTGGCGATCCGAGGGGGTCGCTGCGTCCTCAGTAAGGGGGCGTCTCCAACTATTCCTGGGGGCGCCTCCTTGTGCCGTCAGGGCTTGCGCATAAGCGGGCCCGTATGTGCGAAGGCACAATGCGCTGGGGGGCAGGCTGTGAGTGCCCGGAGCGATCCGGCCTGTCCCCTAATTTAAAGGCGCGTGGGGAATAGCCCAGGGGTTTAGCGGGTAGGCCCTCCCCTTCTGGGGGGGAGATCCCCGCATGCCATGGAAGACTCCCTCGAGTCTCCATGGTATCCAATTTCATGGATTCCCCTGGGACAAAAAAAAAAAAAAAAAAAAAGGTATGTGTTTCTGTAACGTTATTATGTAAGTATCGGTTTATGATTAAATATTACAAATGAGTAATTGTTGTGGTTTTATTTACATAGTTTTATCACAGACACCATGTACCCACACAACGGTATTTTCTCATTATGTTCAACATCCTGACTCAGAGTACCACGACTCGTACTGGTTAGATTTGAATCATATTTTTTTTCATATGGTTACATCTCTATTAATGGGATCACGGAAAAGCGATCGTGAAGTAAAAACTATTTTCCATAGTCCCATTAGATAATGGGACTACGGTTAATTGTTATTTTCCGTAGTCCCATCGATGGGACGACCAATGGGACTACGGAAAATAACCGATAATGACACATACAGATTAGTCAGTCAAATTAGAGAAAACCAACAGTGTTGCAATGCAAACTTAATGGTTAGTGATAAGTACAGCTCATAAACATCTACTGCAATTAAAATTAAAATATATTGGATTTCATCTTTAAATGCATACAATACAATACAATACAAATAAACTTTATTGTACACCAAAAATAAATAAAGAACATATTTACAATTAACTATTAGTTGGTACATGGGCGGTCTTATCGCTAAAAGCGATTTCTTCCAGACAACCCTTATAAATGGACATGATGAATAAGAAGTAGGTGAAAGCAGTAGTTGGCATACCTTATGATAAATATTACTTAAATACAAATATATAAACTAATAAAAACGATAAATCCTATATTGGTACTCTTTTAATACAAATGAACATTCACATATTACACATAAATATGTAAATATTAAATACAGATAAAATTAAAATACATATCTCAATAAATATTATACCTACAACAAATTTTGTTATTATTGGTTTAAGTAGTAGTTACGAACGCTATTTTTAAAAATGCCAATACTTTCGGAATGCCTTATCTCATTCGGCAAAGCATTCCACAATCTAATTGACAAAATTGTAAAAGAGCTGTCGTAAAACCTAGTAGTGTGCAATGGCATTGTCAATTTCAAGCTTTCCGATGATCTCAGGCACTTCACGTGCGAATCATGAAGATACTCAAAACGTTCTTTGAGATATGAAGGAGCAAAAGGATTAAACAAAATATTGTAAAGTAATGAAAGCATATGAGTATTCCGGCGAAGTCGAATTGGTAACCACTTGAGCTTTTTACGATTACGATAGAGATACTTTTTATATTACCTTACTTTTAAACTCCTCATAAGGCATAAGGTTGGTTTTACTAATAAAAAACTCGCTAAACAGTGATTAAATTTAAGATGCGTTTATGAGTAAAGGGGATAGAGTTAGTCTCTAGCAGCAATAATGTAATCTAATTTGTGAGCTCTGCTAATTATAAATGAAAATAGATTGTTATACAATTTTATGTTTTTACAGATTTGAAAAGTATCAGTCAAGTGAAGGGAGTGTCCGTTATGCGACAGCCGCATATGCGACAGTGTACCGGTATTATGCCTACCCAAATCATTCAAGACCTAGAATTTCTCAAGTATTAACTCTGCCACCATTTAGGAAGCTAGGTATTTGTGCAGAACTATTACAGGTAAGGAAATAAGATACAAGTTTAATAACGCGTCACATTTTTAATCATATTTTATTACTGCTCCACTCCTATTAGTCATAGCGTGATTCTATATAGCCTATGACACTCCCCAAATTAAACTATTTGTTAAAATAGTGTATGTATACTAACATTCATGTACCTGTTTTCAGGCAATATACTCCCATTATATAATACAGTCAGAGGTAGTGGATATCACAGTAGAGGATCCCTCACAGGACTTCCAGAGAATTAGAGACTATGTTGATGCTAAGAACTGCAGTACTTTGCCAGCCTTCCAACCAGCTAAGCTAATGCAAGGGTAAGTTTCTTTAGCCAAAGGCATTTTCATACTCAGGTTATGCTTACTCAATCCTAAGGAATTGTGATAAAATATAACTGAGTTAATGTTGAAGGGTACATAGAGTACCTAGTAAAATTACAGGTTTATGGAAATTGTTTAACTGTCAGACTATATGTGTAATATTATGTGTAAAGCACTTTATCTAAATATGTTTATCTTTATCTGATATGGACATAAAATTTCGTATCAAGCTTTTGGTGTTGTATTTTTGTTGCTACTATAGTAGGTACTTGTCTAAATGGGTATCATAAGTAGTAACTGAAGTATCATTCGATATGCGTATTATGCTATAAACAAAATAATACCATTTATTTTCTTAAATTCCTTGTTTAATTCACACCATTTTTCATAATCATCATCATAACAGCCCATTAATGTCCCACTGCAGGGACGGGCCTCCTCCCGTGACGGAGGGATACTTGGCCTACTAATACCACGCTGGCCAGACTGATTGGTATAGGGTTTAATTTCAAGATTTCCTTCTTTTTTTATTTTGTAAAGAAAATAATTATGGATACGGACACCATTTTTACATTGTGTTTCTTTTCAGATTTTCTCCAGAGATGTCCGTGCAGGCCCGTAATAAATACAAAATAAACAAGAAACAATCGCGTCGCGTCTACGAGATACTACGTTTAAAATCTATAAACACATCGGACAAGACTGCTTATTTGGATTACAGGCTCGATGTGAAGAATAGACTCAATGCGCCTTTTCAGGTTAGTTTATTTCTACATGTACTTATTACCATTATTTGCTAACAAAAGTATTTCTTAGATTAGTGTAGTGTGACACCCATGAATTCATGAATCAACTATAATTAACTTAAGCGCCGATTACACTACCCTACATGTTGTAGGGCACTACATGATGTAGGGCACTACATGATGAAGGGCGGTCGGGACTCCCCAATCTCCGATATGTAGTGTCCTAACAGCCTACATGTAGATTAGTGTAATCGGCGCTTTATATGAGACGATAGATAGTAAAGAGCTAAGTATACAAAATAGATTGCAAGAAAATCTCCAAACAAATTATACCTACGAAAGAGTGACCTGCAACCAAGCCTGTACTCAGGCTTGGTTTCCTTTCGTCATATGAGGAGACCTGTAGGTCATATAGATTTCTTTTATTATTTACGAATTGATATAGAGTAAGATGTATGTAGCTTCACTTATATCTATGGTTGTGTTAATTATATATCATTTTACAGAAAAAGAAACTCGAGATGAAAAAGCTACAGAAAGTTTTAAAACCTGAAGAGTATGCAGCTACAGTAAGCGCGGCGGGTGTGAGCGAGACACAAGGCCGCCTCGCCTCACAGTACTTATCGCTGGAGCAAGAGTACCGCCGCGTCATACACAGAATGGAACAAGACTAAATAACTCTACCACACTTTTATATTATCATTAGCTTTTATTATAAAAATGTCGATTAAGCCTTGCTCAAATGATGTTTTAGCAGTGGTAGCTTATTCTAGGGTTCATATAATAATAAATGGGAACTTGAGCCGTACCTATCATCACGTAAACTGCCTTAGTTTCTTAGTAACAAAATCAAATAATTGAAAATGCGTGAGTTTAACTCGCACTTGAGGCCTTTTTTTGAATAAATTTTCTCATTGTGGAGTTTATATCTGATTGAATTTTTGATTATAATTGTTCTTGAGATTGATTTAAATCTATTGTTGATCCGTTATTATAATATCAAAATAAATAATTGATGATTTAAATAGTTGTTCAAAAATGATTGTTATACTGTTAGGGTCAAATCATTTGTACTCTTTGGGTTCATTTATGCTAGTACTGAGACCTATAAAGGTCTTTATAGTTTTAAGTTAATAGTCCACCATTGTTTTTGACAAGCTTGCAATTGCAAGATACCTCATCCTTTTATTTATACCAGCCTAACGTTTTTGGATAAAGGCCTTTTTGTTCCTACTTCACTAGGTCAAGTTCTTACTTAGATTATTAAAAATACAGCACTAGTATGAATTAACCCATAACATTAGTGCGTGCCTTAAATAAAATACACGCTATAAGAATTTAATTAATACCTGTGAATATCTTCGTTTTTAGTTTTCTAATAAAAAATAAAAATGTTCAAATTCACAATTTAAAATGTTACGAAATATTTTGTGGAAATGGATTTGATTGTATTTTATAATAAAACACATTCTGAATTAAACTTTTCGTTTTAATATTTATTGCTTACAAATTAAAAGCTGATTTTGCGTACGTGGTATGAGTTAACATTGCAGGTTTGTTTTAATTTCTATTTATTTTTCTACATGTGCGTCTTGTATACTTTTATTATAAGAAGTATTTTATTGATTTTCTATGTTATGGGCGCGTGTTGCGATTCAAACATGTGTGGAAGTGTTAAGATTAACACTTCCACATTGCCGCCAGCGGACACAATAGTAAAACATTGCACATGAACCAGATATAGTACACTGCACTTTGAAAGTGTTTAAATGAATACAAGACGCACAGATATAACACAAGTCTCAAGAAAAGTTTTGATACTTGTGGTTGAGTTAAACATATTGGTTAAACCTTTCGAGATCGTTTTTGATCAACTTAAATAATATTTATTTAGCTCGGTTCCTGTAATAGGTGCAGGTATTGGAGACATGTTGAAAAAGAAGTATGTATGTGGTATTATAGGTACTTGTAAAATGACTGAATAGGTACAAGGTTTTTTTAGAACAAGAAGACAAATATTTGATTCTGCCATTGATTTTAAAATAAAATATTTATTTTGTAGTCATTGTTGATTTATTTTACATACATTTTTTGTTGTATAGTAACAAATTCTAATAGTAATTACCATAGCAGCTGTTACAGAGCCCGAGCTATTTACTTTACATATTAATACACACCTAGGCACTTAAAAATAACAAGTTATAATGACAAATTATATACTCATGTAATACAAATAAGACTTTCCACTTAGACCTGTAAGTCTAACACTAGTTTATACTACTATAAACTAGACCGTAATTGATACTACGTACAGCGCTTCCATTGGCTGCTAGCACATAACTTTCCTACAATTTCGTATCGGTCACATAAACGGTGCTTTGGCCGTTTCTTAAATGCGACTTTAAAATTAAAAAGAAAAACTTTAATTTCTTACATAAACAGCATTGATTTACGAAAAACCCAAGATGCACCTTTTCAAACAAAACTAACAGCCAAAAGTGTCACCAAATTATACATACGCAATAAATACGTATAGTAATATCGTAAACATATATTTTTTTTCAAATTCAATCTTACACGCATGACATAAAGTTTATTTAAAAAGTAATGCACAAAAAGCAATAAAATTTAATGATTGACGTTTGCCGGTAGAACAACGCGATACTAATTTAAAAAAAGTTCACAATGAGCCTATTTGTTGCGGACGGTTTTGGGAAGTGGAGTGTGTATCTTTGGTTTTTTGTAAATCAATGATAAACAGCTTCCAATTTCAAAGATATTAATTTGTTACGCTGCGCTCATGCGGCAAAACTCTGCCGCGGATTAAGCTTTGTAACTTTTTTACATTTTGTACTTTTCGTATTTAGAATTCATTGCTTCTTCTAGCACGCCTCCAAAAAGGTTAAAATATAACGCATCCAAACCACGTTTGTCTATAGTTATTTTGTTTGATGGCAAATGTATTACTCAGAAAATTAAAAATACTGTTTTAATTGTCTACAGAATCTAATGTTTAAAATTAGCAATGGAATAAATATACCTCTCATTTCTAAAACTACTTTAACTGCATGTGTTTGTTAGTATATTGTACCTAGTTATTTAATATAAAATGTGGTAAAACATCTACTGCTACGGTTTATTGCAACTTGCTAAAATTGTTTAATATTATTTATTTATAGCCTTTTTAGTTATAGTTTGCTTTTAGTCCTATTTCATGCTGCACTGTTAATACAATTACAAGGAACCTAATACAAAATAAATTCCGATTTGTGCCAGTATTTCACTGAAAATGAAAGAAGTGCAATAAATTAACAAATTAAATAAATTAAAACAGTTAAATAAATAATGCAAACAAAGATGTTTTATATAAATAATAAAAAAGGTATACCTATTATAATATTATTATTATATGCACAAAGAAAAATAATAATAACTAACTTTATTATCCCCTTCCACTATATTTAACAACATTTGACAGATTGACGTTAGTGACGTTCAGCAGTATCTCGAATGTAATCCCATTCGATTGTAAGCTATTTCGTGATTTTTCAAATTACTTTATTTTACACATTTGGATCCTTACATCAACTTACATTATCATTTTATTATTGTTTCTTTCTTCTATGTTAAGAGAATTAGCCTATAGCTTAAAATGATAAAAGTATAGTTAGCTTAGGTATTATTTAAAATACATAATTTATCGTGACACATTCGCGGGTTATAGCTAATCTAAAATATCATATTACATTTTATAAACGTATTATGAAGAGTTCAGGTTTATTCATAGCATTTATTTCTACCGATTATTTGTAATTTGTTTCATAATGGTGGTAATCGTTATGAGTGTCCATCACTAAGTAACCATGGTAACTGAAAAAAACATGGGTACATCCATGAAATACAATATAATTTGTTCGAAAAATAAGCGGAAGTATTACGAAACTTCATGGACGTGAACTGTCAAAAAGCTAAACTTACGCTGGAAGGGGTATAGTTACCATAATTAAGCAAAATATTAGCACAAAACTGAATACATAAATATTTCGTATTACGTCCCTAGTAGTACCTACAAAGTGAAATAGAAAATTCTGTATTGTAACTTTTAAACTATATAAATATAATATAAACGGGAGATAAACGCGGCATGTAATTTACTTTTATATTGCATACAGCTTGGTCAGTCAGTTCGCGATCACGGCCAGTGCAACCTGAGGCGAAACGTCAAACAAAACTTTTTCAAATCGGTCTAGCCGTTTTCGAGAAAGGTAACAAACACAAAAAATAAAGACATCCGAATTGAGAACCTCCTACTTTTTTTGAAGTCGGTTAGAAAGGTAAATAGCATTCCGCGTTAATCTCCCGTTTATATAATATTCTGTATTGTGCATCTAAAGGCCAGTGCTAATAGTCAACAAGGTCCCAAAATCCAAAATTTACAACCACTACATAATACTGACAAATATTTTCTACGAGATAAGTATGTAGTACGGGATCCCTACAACATTTTTGCTAAGTGATTAGGCTAATGCATGCTATCAACGGATGGATAAGGGAGGCACAATAGGGGAGACCGCATAAGGTGGCATATTTTAAGTAGGCCTATGTCAAGCAGTGGACGTCATTTGGCTGATATGATCATGATGATGAAGCTTATTTATTGTGAGTACCTTAATTTTGATGAGACAATCAACATTATCGTATAAAAGAAAGTCTGTATTGTGAAAGCACGAAAAATTGGCTTGATAGTAATCACTTTCCAAAAATGCTCTACGGAACCCGGACTTGTGTACGATTACCACTGAACGGAGCGCGTCGGAGAGAACTTCACGTTGACCAAAGGAAATTGACCCTTGTATACAGTACTTAAATTTCATTTTTGCGTGGAGACAAAATAGGCGCGCGTATGTCGCGGCAGACGGTTCACTGCACTCGGTTGCCATGCAAAAATGAAATTAAAGAACTGTATATATGTTACAGCCAACGTAATAAATATGAAATTATACATAAAAACTAGCCATTATGTATAAGGACTACTCAATTTTGATAAAGTGATAAATATCGCAGAATTAATCACATTAACTAGCCATTATATATGTTGTAGTCAAAACTCATAACCACTTTTGACTGGTTTTTTCAGTCAAAAGTGGTTTTGACCATTGATGTTAGTCAAAACTCATTGAAATTTTACCTTTTAACTGGCAAAAATAGAATATGATGGCAAAAGTCAGAAACAGATGGTTAGGTTAGGTGAGTATGGTGACCAAAGGACGCACGAGCCGAGCGAGCGAAGCGAGCGTGCCGCGGCAGAGGCCGACGAGTGCTAGAATATAGTAATATGTACTATATTCTAGTTTAACATAAAAAATGCTTCTTGCGTCCTTTGGTCACCATACTAACCTAACCTAACCAACTGTTTCTGACTTTTGCCTGCCAGTTAAAACGTAAAATGTAATGAGTTAATCACTTTATCTAAATTGAGTAGCCCTTATACATAATGGCTAGTTATTATGTATAATATTCATATTTATTACTTTGGATGTAACATACATATATGTTACAGAATACTCTAGAATATGGTAATAGTATATTCTAGTTTTACATAAAAAAAATGTTTCGTCCTTTGGTCACTATACTAACCTAACCTAACCAACTGTTTCTGACTTTTGCCTAAATATTGTATTTTTGCCAGTACTATAACAGCTAGTTAATGTGATTAATTCTGCGACATTTATCACTTTATCTAAATTTAGTAGCCCTTATACATAATGGCTAGTTATTATGTACAATATTCATATTTATTACTTTGGCTGTAACATATACATATGGAAGGCTCAATTTTCTTTGGTAAACATGAAATGTTTTTCGACGCGCTCCGCTCGGTTGAAATAGTACTTACATTATGTGTTTTAAAACTTGAGAACTCTGAAATACTCTAATTCAACATTCAACTCCTAAAGAAGGCTTTAATATAAGTCACTCGTTTACAATATTGATTTTTTCTATTTTCTAATAATTTTTTATAGAATATTATTTTATTAATTTCGACCGTAAATCTATAGTAAGTACATAAGGAATATAGTTGCATTTGATTTATGAATTTTGACATTAATATTTGTATGTGGTCTTGGTTGGTCGAAGTCTTCCTCTTGCAGGGCAATAATTTAATGAACAAGTAATCCTCATCAGCTCGGATATTCTTTATATTTTTGATGTATGATTTTACCCATGACTAAATAATCATATAAAAAAGATAAAAAACTGAAATATGTTATTAAATATTATTTTTTAAGTTCAAATGCAACTATATTTCATATTTACTAGAAATTTAAAATGCTAATTGTACAGTCAGCAACAAAATTCGTTGGTAATTTTTATAGTCTCTACAATATCCGTATGTATTGTAACTTTTACCAGAAAGTGAAATACTGGAACACTAAGAATAAGACACCTAACGAAAAAGCACCGCTTCGACAAGATGTTAAAACTAACAAAAAAATTTCAAACATGTCAAGATTATTTAGTCAGTCAACTGTCAAGATTATTTAGAAAACAAAAAAGAAAAGTTGCATCTATTCATGTAACACAAGTGATGGTCGTTACTAGTACAATAAATAAAAACGTATTTAAAATTTGAGAATCAACTTTCTTGCTGACTGTACCTTAAAGGTTGCTCTAATAAGTCTACGGAGATTTTAAAATGTTTGTTTTTGTCTGGACGGTCGCACTAAGCAGTAATAATTTTGATCATCTATAAATCAGCGCTAATATTTTGGAATGTAAAATCTCTTTAGATTAATTGCCGTATTCAGAGTCGTTAATGATTACTTACTTAAGCTTGCGACAAAATAAACTTAAGGACTTTCGTTTTTATGGTCCTTCAATAGGTATTCAATTTTTGATGTCAAAGTATTTTAATTTTCGACATTCATATGTTATCGCACACACATATTATTTTTTAAAATGATCAAGTAAACGATTAACCACTCTAAAGTATGGCTAAAATGGTTTGTTTCACAATCGTTTCAAATCGCGAGAGAATAGTATTGTCATTTGACAGATAATTCTTAGGAAACCTGTCAAATAGGCACACATTTACGTGACGATTGCTAAAGTTGTAACATGTTTTGTTTTAATGAGATCGCGACATATTGTCAGCTACGTAATATACTTCACCGAACCACTCGCTGTGTTCATCTAAATATCTGAAACAATAAAAATGTTAATGTTAAAACTTTAGCTCCTACGGATAAGTAGTAATAATACCTTAAATTTCGAGTATGGACAAAATTGGTACTAGAGGCTAAAATTGGTACATGATTAGTTATTAACCTACTATTGAAACTATCTAAGCTCAAAATAAAGAATAATTTTATTTTACAGCAGGGCGGGGGAGGAATACGTCGTCAGTTTTCTTTACATTAATAACTTTTGAAGTAATAAGAATCAAATACTTACTGAACAAACATATCAATGTGCTTCAGAATTAGCTTCAGTTTGAAATCTGGCATCTGTGTGGCGTTCAAGAAATCTGGCAATTTCACTGAAATTATAACAATTTATTATTGATAGGTCCAAAATGTGTTACGATGATAAAGAATAAATAATATATAAAGTAAACACCTTTGAGCTACCAGAAAATGTGCAAGGTTTTAAGGTATATTAAAAAAAGGACTACAGTTAAACGGGATGAACAACAACTGGATGGAAAACGTGGATGAATACAGAATAGTTAATGTAAATTCTACTATGTTACTTTTAATAGGATTTGCAATTGTTACATTATTGCAATGAAATAATCTGCAAACTCTATATAAATAAATACATATTCACGGACATCTCTACACAGCGCCATCTGTTCCCAATATTTATTTGTAAATACATACATATTATACATAGAAACACTCAGACCAATGCAAATAATCATGTTCATGCACACAAATATTTGCATTGAATGGGAATCGAACCCGAGACCTCTGCGTAGCAGTCATTTTATATAACAACTACGCCACAGACGTCGTCAAATGATATCACCAAGGACCCTAACACTAAGGACATTAACTATTTAGTTTTTATTTACCCCGTTTGACGGTACTATTATATAGAATTTATCTCTATGGAAGAAAGGAATACTTTCGAAAGTTTACCAAAGAGTCTGGCAAGATGTATGGCTCCATAGACACGACACGGCAAGTGTTCTGTACCTTCGCGAGGTATTATCTGCCATTTTGATACCTGAAAATAATTAAAAATATGTTATCTATGTTTAGTTGAAAAGTAAAGAGGTGCTCTAGCTCCCTTCTATTAGCTATTACCATTCAACTCGTCCTCTTTTAGTATTTAGACTAATTGAAAAATTACACAAAACAATTTGTTTGCCAGGATCGTGACAAGTGGCGTTCTGTAGTCTCTGCCTATCCCGGGCGGGATAAGGCGTGAGTTTATGTATGTATGTACACAACACAAAAATGATGTCCTTGCTATGCAGAATAATAAAGCCTAATGTATATCATAATCGAAGTACGAGTAGGTGAACCGGAAATTAGTAGTAACCATTAAACATCCGATGATGTAGGGATCTAAACATTTTTTTCAGAGGGAACCCTGTTCTGGTTTACCGCATTTAATTTTGTTTTGAAATTTTATAAGTTTACCTTATCCAGCAGTAGCGAGAGTGGTGTCCTGGTGGTTGTGGGGGCGGCGGCCGGTGCAGTCTGTGTGGGACGCGCCCAGCCCTCACTCATGGACGAGCCGCTACTGCCCACACTGTGCCAACATATTTGTTATGTCATGGGTATGTTAAGTTAAGACAAAGGTAAACAAAAATCATATACATAAATAAAATTGATATGTATTTGTAAAAACAAAATCTTAATTATGTTACAAAGCCAAAACTAAAATTTTATGAAAAATGTCTGTTTATTACGGGTTAACTCCGATACGACTGTACCGATTTTAATGGGACTTTTACTGATAAATTGCCGAGTCTATGGCGATCTACCTTAGGTTAGAGTAACTGTAGTTCATTATGGTTTTACGGACATCATAGCTGATGTCATAAGAAGTAACTTAGGCTAATTTCATTTAATAGGGAAACACAAATACAATAAGATATCAAAATAAAAATCTAGAAAAAAACTGATGAAAATGTGTTTTATTAGGTAGATAGCTAATAAGAGACAGTAATTTTGAGTGATATGATTATACACTTGAACTTCATTGGGTATTGTAGTGCCACTGACAAAACGCGGGACTTATGTCATTGGGTACTACAGGAGAACTTTCGATAGTTTCCAAACGATTTTACACCATAAACAAGATGTGTTTAGAATAATCTGTGCTCGCAATCCCATTAGTTCTCTCAATCTCAATTAGTGTAGTGCAATAATTAAAAAAATAGTATTTCACTTACCTAGAGGACAATGTTTCGAAGGTCCTGGGTTCCCCCGCGGAGGTGGAGGGCGCGGGCTCTTCGTTCTCAGAGTGTTGCGAGACCGCAGACCTATGAGATCGTAACCTAAAACATGAGTGACCCCACATTTGTAATCTAACGGGGGACCTTTATGATTGTGATTGATGTATGAGATAATGGTAATGAGTGTATGAGGTCGTGGTTTCGTATCTCAGATTAAGTTTTATGTCTTTTAAAATAATATTATGAATTCCTATTTATTATTCTTCTTCTGATGAAATGTTATGAATTAGAAATTTAAATAATTGTTTATTCACCATTTAATACCGCATTAAGACTATATTGACTACTTATACAAATTAATCGAAAAGTAATAAAAAACATTTTCAAGTAGCAAACAATCGAAACTGCGTTCTTTAACTAAACTTTCCAGTAACCTCTGACTGCTGGCTTATTTATGTCTCGTTATCCAAATTAGTTTGTTTAGATTCGATCCGTTAATTAAAAAAAAAAAACTTAGCCTAGATAACGCCATAACTCGTGACATAGTAATGACGGAAAAAGGATTAATTTTATCGCCACCTTTTTTCTTTTGAAGGCGTTATAATGGCGACTTATGTACTATTTGACTTTGACTAAAAGGCACAAGACAAATTTGTAAGACCAATTTGGTATGTAAAGATCTTTTTTGGTATTTTTTCATATTTATATTTTAAAGGTTTATTAATTATAAATAACTAATTTGAGTATTTTTGGTTTCCTACTTATAGTTTATTATTAATAAATATTTTAAGTTTTACTTGTGATGAGTGAAGTAAAAGTTTAACTATGTCGATTCCAAAACCATTTAGAGATTTTAGATCGGTAAGGAATAAATATTATTTTTAGCGCAAAAACTACAAGATTGTGTTCATTTTTATGTATAATTGTAAAAATTAACACAATCTTGCGATTTTTGGGCTAAAATATTATTTTCTTCCTTACCGGTCTAATATCTCTAAATGGTTTTTGAAACGATATAGATAAACTTTTACTTTACGTACCGAATTTTCCTAACATTAGGATTTATCCTTTCTATTAATGAGACGTCAATGCAATGCTATGAATGAACGATGAATGTAATGTATATACCTCCTTGCTACATTCCCAGTAGTAGCAGCAGACTTCCCCTCTCGTGTCTTCGCTTCCAATTGACTATCTTCTGCCGTGGTCTCACTCTTTACCGTTATAGTAGTCTTGTCGTTCGAGTCATTCTTCGACATGTCGTCCTGGCTGTTGTAGTCGGCTGTAGGGAAAAAATAAAATATTGGTAATATGAAAGACGTGGTCGCTGACTATGGGGCTTCTCAAAAGGCTTACCGTCACTCAGAGGGCAATGGAGAGAGCTATGTTGGGAGCGGATCTCCTCGTTTCTGATACGATCACGCAGGAGAACCAAAGTGACCGACATAGCGCTCAGGATTTCCCGGTTAAAGTGGCGGTGGGCAGGGCACATAGCGCGGAGAACTGAAGGCCGTTGGGGCAGAAAAGTTCTAGAATGGCGACCGCACACCGCGAAGCGCAGGGTGGGGAGACCCCTCACACGATGGACCGACGACCTGATTAGGACGGCAGGAAGCCGATGGATGAGGGAGGCACAGGACCGCGCAGGATGGAAACGTTTGGAGGAGGCCTATGTCCAGCAGTGGGCGTCTATAGGCTGATATGATGAATATGTAAGAATACAATATGACCTCCCCATAAAATAACCTTCCCGAAGTTGCTTAACATTATTAAAAAAAAAGTATACAAACTGTTATTATTGTTGTTGTTATTGGTGACATCCTCGATATCCTCGTTCCGTTCCCCATCAGTAGGGTCTGGTGGCAAGTGTGAGTACTCTGGTATTTTGGGACTCTTCATATCTTCTTCCACTAGAGCGACTGAAGGTATCTCCTCGGTACATTGTTCCATCTCATCGTCTGCTTCGGTTTCAAGCTCCATTTTAGTGGTTTCTTCTTGCCTGTAATTACACGTTTCTTTGTTACCCTGAATAGTTATAGGTGCAAGGTTGATGCTTGGCACGACTTCTAGACGTGACGAGAAAGTAAGCGTTATTCGCCACAAAATCAACGAAAATCATGATATTTCTAAATCAATATATCATCAATTTGTCTGGATAACGAGGTGTCAGTAGATCAAGTTTATTTTCAACCATAAAAGAAGCCAATCTCTGGAGTTGCACATTTCTCCGTGTAGAACCGATCTTAATATGCCACAAACCCATTAACTTAAAGAGGAAAATTTTCATAAAACTCTATACCAATCTGTCTGACCAGTTTGTTCCTATACCAATCCGTCTGACCAGTTTGTTAGTAGGCCAAATTCTTGTTTGTCGCTGGAGTAGACTCGTTTCAACATTGTTGTATTTCAATAAAATGGATAATAATTCTTACTCATCGATAAATTTGCCGCATATCTCGTGATATTGGTTGAGCTCTTGTTTGTAAAGCAAATGTCCGCGCAGTATGAAGTCGAAGTACACCCGTAGGCCGTCAGCTACTTCACGAACCAAATTGAGCCTGCCAAATGATAAGAGTTTAAAAAACGTTGCTAATAAATAATAAAAGATGTTATAGCAAGCAGTTCCGCCCGCGTTGATGTCGGTCACAGGAAATAGATATTAAATATGTATATGCAGTAGACTTAATTTCCTTCTACAAGATGGGCCAAAAGAAATCACCCTATTGAAAGATGCTCTTATTTTCGCAAATCTGTTTTGAGTCCACAAATGGACTAGATAGATGCAGAATACAAGAGCACGGAAAAATAGTGTCTATATTTATCGTATTAATTCGCCGATCACCCGGCCGTCCGACACCGATAAATACTGCCCCGTTTGGCTACAACGTACTGTATCAAAACTGTAAGTACACAAAATGAAACAAAATATAAAATACCAATTGTTATAAAAAAACAATTAAATATTACCTGCAAGAAACATCAAGTAAGTCAGGCTTCTGTGGTGGATCATGTCTAGCCCGCGTGGATTGCCAGGCGCCGGCGCGAGCGAACCACTTCACGAACGACTCGAGTATCTGAGCCGCGCACGGGGACGCGGGCAGGCGGGACAGGCGACCGCGCTTCACTACCAGGTGGTAGTCGAATGTTAGACGGTCTCTATATGTAGGGTAGGAAAACAAACGAGACGTCAAAAAATCGCATCTTGGTAACATAATTTTCACCGACAAAGAAAAAGTTAACAGCATCCTAGCTACATAACATTGGTTTCAATTTAAAGTATGTTGTTTATTGACCCTTGAGCATTTGCTCGTGAGCATGTCCACTGGACGCTGAGTCAATGGGCACCACACACATTAGTATTTTTCTTTTTATTTAGGAACAGTGGACAAAAGAGGATATACAGAAGAGAAGGCGAATGATTTGCTCAAGCTTGTATGGAGTAAATCTTGGAATATGAAGGTGGATCATGCATGTTCTGAGGCGGCATGTCACTAGACGGAAAAACATAATATGTTTCCAAGAGAAAGACCTCCTGAGTAAGGATCGCTGACAGCTCACCGACACATATTGGAGGTCCTGGAGTCACATGTGGTCCCATATCCGGGTTTTGTTGTAGAAGTATTTGTTTTGTTCATGATAACTGCCACACTACAGTCATTGTAAGGGATTCCCTTGAAGAGGTTGGGATTCCTGTTATCCAGTGGCCAGCAGGAAGTATAGGCGTTTACCCGATTGAGCACCTCTGGTACGAGCGAAAACGGTGAGTTCGAGCACAAGATCCCGCCCCAGCCACCCTACAGGACCTTCAGGATGCTGCTATTGAGGAATGGAGAAGCATTCCTCAAGGATTCATTTTAACGCTCATTAGGTCAATTAAAGACGGAATGGAAGACGTGATTCGGTCAAGAGGGGGAACAGAAGATTTTAATTAAGGTTTAATAATGTTTATTGTTTATTTTATAGCTTATTTGTAAAATTGTTCTTAAATTAAAATTCTTTGTCATAACTTGTTTTAATTCTAATTAATAATCCAGAAAGATACCTACATGTTATTTCCAATAAAAGTACTTTAAATTGATACCAATATTATTTAGGTAGCATGCTGTTAACTTTTGGAAATTAAAGGATGAAAATAATTTTACCCAAGGTGCGATTTCTTTGACGTCGAGTGTATATAGCGGTGTTGTAAAATGATGTACATATAGGGTGGTTATATCGGAGGTGGTAAGAATTTTTGGAAGTTATCCAGCTGTACAAGTAAACATAGAAAAATACCTACTGTACTTGCCAACTAAGTTGTCCAGCCTGAAGTTGTTGCAATTGTCATTTTTAGAACTAAATAGCGGGGGGCGTGGGAGTTTGCTTTGTTCCTGTACATGTGTGTACTTTTCTGATAGCTTACTTCTGACCAGCCAAGTTAGCAACAACCAGAATCACAGTTCTTCGTATTAAGATATTGTCGTTTGAAAATAACAATGATAAAAACATTTATGATCATATCTAGAGAAAACATCGAGTTTATCTATTCATTACACCAAAGTTTATTTAACTTTGCTAAAATGATTCTCATTAATTTTCTGAGAATCGTTATAGGTTCGAACTAAGAATTTCTCCTGAACATTTTCCCGACAAAGTGGAAAAGTTTTTCCGTTGAAGAAATCATACGTGAAACATTTATTAAAGTTCATATAAATAAAAAAATTTAGATGCCGCCAAATTCCGAAATGCAGTTTTATTTGTAAACAGTAAGACTAGTTTAATCGTACCTGAGTGCCGATGGCAGTGTGATGTGTGCCCGTCCTACTTGAGCATTGGCCGGCGGAGATCGTGGTTGTGAACTTGCAGAGCCCGACGCCGAAGATGAATCAGTATCGCCGGTCTCACCTTCTATTGTTGTTAATATCATTAGCCAAGTGACGATATCATAAACTTCTTAAATGGGACATTTAAGTAAGTTTATGATATCGTTTCCTGTATATTGTCTAAATCTTATTACCCCTTAAAGCTGTGGTAAATGGATCAAGCTGTACTAGTAACTGAATTCAGGTTTGGTGTGGTGTAACTTATTTAAACGAAAGAAGTGGTATTGAATTAAAAAATATATATTGAAAATACAATGACACATACCTTCAGCATCTGGTTGCGTGCTACTAGAAGATCCGTCGTCACTGAAGCCATGACGAGCCCGTTTCGCAGGCCCCGAGCCCGCAGTAGCACTACCCCCTTTCTTACGTTCTCGACGATAAAGGTAAGCACCCCTATACAACAATACATGATATTAGACTCCGTGTGGTGACAGAATAAGAATACAATATGTCACTACCCCATCTCGTCCCATGGGTGTCGTAGGAACCGATCAACCGACTAAGGGACTATCCGTTAATATTATCTTTACGAAATAAAAAGAAGGAAAACTTGAAATTACCCTATACCAATCCGTCTGGCAAGCGTAGTATTAGTAGGCCAAGTATCCCTCCATTACGGTAGGTCCGTCCCTGCAGTGGGACATGAATGGGCTGGTATGATGAGACAATGAGAACTGCGCGGAATTTCGAATCCATTTCAAACTATTCTTTTTTTTTTCAATTTCGACAACAATTATTTATTTATTAAGACAACCAACAAGGACATACACATACAAAGCTAAAAATTAATATCATTGAAATACAATTATTGATGCTGACTTTATTAATTGCGCAATTCAGAATTGATTGATTAAGTGCCATTTATGTTAAATGCATGGCCTCTCAAACAACTACCCTCCATCGAATAAAAAGAATCCAAGGAGAAATAAAAATTGACTTTTTCACATACAATGTAACATGCCAGGAACATTTTAAGGAATATTGTACTTGGTCGTGAATAAGTCGGAATAGGTAAAAAAATAAAAATGAAAGATTAACGATAGACAGCAAAGTAGCATTCCTATGTTAATCCCATAATATAACAAAACACGTTTTAAATAGAAATGTATTATAGCTTATGTGTTACAAGGTGTGTTTGTTAAATCAATTTTTATATTACAATCCAGCCTTTTGGCTAATAAGTGTACTAATATTCACTTTGATAAAAAAATATTTCTCTGAAATTTCTCCTCAGAAAAAAAAATGTCTCTAAGCCACACCCAAAAACTTATGCGGTGTGTTCGTAAAATCAAATCAAAAGTATTTATTTGCTCAAATATGGTGTGTAAAATGAAGGATAAAAATTTTTGGTTCTCATTTTCTGCCTATATTAAATATTTACGCATAGCAAATGAGGTAACAAGTAATACTTACAATTGTAATTGAGACTTTTCAGCCAAATCTCTTTGTAGCTGCCGATTCTCCTCGGTATCTTTGAGAACAAAGTCTTCACTGACACAACGGTCCCAAGATGAGTTCCAACCTTGAAAATGTATCAAATACTCAACTGTGCGACGCCCCCTTTTGTCTTTGCTTTCAATTACTTCTAGTACCTGATTTAATTAAAATAAATTTCATATGAACCAGAGTTTTTTGAAACATTTTACATAATACTGGATTTGTTACAAATTTTTTCCATATTAAGCTTTAAGTAATCATCCACTGTTTTTTATTTCTATTGTTCTAAGCAAGCCTAATTCTCAAAATTATTTTTTATTTCATTCTAAATAGTAAATCAATTTGATTGTAATATATATTTTTAATAACAATTACTCTAGAGCAGTGTTCGAATTTAAATATTGAGGCAAGACGAAGTTCCAGGAAGTATTCTAAAAGCTTAAATAAATAGATATTTTAATAAAATGAATAATTAAAAAATTGTCATTTAATATTTATAAACTTACAAAGTTTCAAGCTTGTTACTTTAAAATTAATTGCATGAATTATTTGAAACAAAATTTATTTGTTACTAATAAACTTTACATTAATTTTTCAAAAAAGAATAACAAGTATTCTGGGACACTCCTTTAAAAGTATAAAAAAATATTAAAAGTAGGGTAAAGTCAGTCCGGGGCAGTGGTCCAACTGCTCTGTCCAACTAGTTGGACCACGGGTCTTTACTAGGGGCAGTTGTCCAACTTTCAAAATAGTTGGACTACTGCACCTTTTGAGAGTTCCGTGGTCCAATTGATTTAAAAAATAACTTGCCAACTCTAAAAACCTCAACTGCATCTTTATGTGTGTATGGTACCAACCATCTAGTCTACGGTTATATTGAACCTCTTTGCAGTAAATAGGTAGGTACTGGCTGGTTTTTATCAATTATAGTACAATGCATTTGTCAATTGTGTCAGTAAAGTTTGTTAAATAACTAATGTTATAAATGTGAAAGTTTGTGAGGATGCTTGGATGTTTGATGTTAGTGTGCTTGTTACTCAATCACGGGAAAATGGCTGGACCGTTTTGGATGAAATTTGGAATGGAGATAGGTGGGATGAAATCGGACATAGGCTACTTTTTATCCTGGTAGCGTAGCATGTTCCCGTGGGGATCTTTTTTTCGAAAAGAGAACACTAAGTGACAGTGACAGATAGCAGTTGTCAGTTGACAACTAAAATATAACAGAGATCACGGGTGACAGATAACGGATGACAGTTGTCATAGGTGCCATAGAATACAGCTTAATTATTTAAAAAAATATTAAATTAAAGTCGGGTGTTTGACTCAAAATCAAAAAAAACAAAATCGATAGCGTTTATTCATTTAGGTCACAATGTAACACTTATGAACTGCTATAATCTATAAATATAAATGCATTGTACTATAATTGATAAAAACCAGCCAGTACCTACCTATTTACTGCAAAGAGGTTCAATATAACCGTAGACTAGATGGTTGGTACCATACACACATAAAGATGCAGTTGAGGTTTTTAGAGTTGGCAAGTTATTTTTAAAATCAATTGGACCACGGAACTCTCAAAAGGTGCAGTAGTCCAACTATTTTGAAAGTTGGACAACTGCCCCTAGTAAAGACCCGTGGTCCAACTAGTTGGACAGAGCAGTTGGACCACTGCCCCGGACTGGGTAAAGTAAAAGTTGAGACTTGCCCCGCCCAAACCCCACCCATATGTGTTTCTTAACAAAATTATATTAAACACAGAAATATGATACAAATACTGAAAATAAAAGGCTTTAGTTAAGCCACACCTCTATATTCATTAACTAAAACAACTTTCAACAACTTTTTATTACCAAGTTTTTTAAATATGTTTGAAAATATTTTAAAAATAATGTTTTCAGAACATATTTACAATAGCTGGAGGTAGGTGTTGTAAGAAAGAAGTCTGCATGAAACACTTCATTAATTAGAATAATAAAAAAAATATTTTAAGTAGGTATATTTTTTTGGTTAAAAAGTTTATTTACTACTTTATTTCTAACCTAACAATGTTTAGTTTTAAATACTTGTCAATAAAGTTATGTTATATTGACCTTAAGGAATATAGTGCGGTAGGGCGTGGTTAGGGTTACCGGTGTGGTTTGACCACCGGCACTGAACTTACCTTCGAGTCGTAAAGAACTTTTGCTTTAGTAGGATCCGGTTCATAACATAGGACGCGTTCGCCTTCACTGAATTTATACCGAACACCTCTTGTCGATACCATTGTTAGCTTTACTTCAATAACTGCAAAACGTAATCAATATTTCTATAAATTTAATTATATAATTCTTAAATTACAACTTTAAAAGTTAATTTATAGAAACTGAACACTCCGCAAATTATTACTGCGCAAATTGAACACTAGACTTTGTCTTTGTCACGTATTATATCTAAATGAATATTACTTAGCGACTGCGGATACTGCAACCGGGCACATAGGACACGCCTTTTTAACAAAAATAATGTTTTGTTTGGGCGTCGGCCGATGTTTATTTTGATTTCAGCTGTCAAGTGTCAAACACGTAAATACAGGCGCTGTTCAGTTTTTTTATATGGCAACTTTGTTATATAAAGTGCAAAGCTGTAAAAGGGGCCACACAGACGATCAAACCGAGTCGTCACAGTACTCACAGTAATCGCAGTTCGCACATACGGTAAACTTCTACTGTTTTGGTATACAAGTAATTTTTATAACACCAGTAATAATATAAATAAAGTAATAAATTACAAAACATTTTTGTGTGCTATGGTTCAAATATTAAACACGTAAGTACAGACAAAGATCTCAGATAAAAAAGAGGTAGATTTGTCCTATGGTTGTTTTTAATACGAAAATGTAACACATGCGCAAATTGATACAAACTATACTGAATTCACCAATCATTGTGGTTACTATGACGACGGTATACGTAGTAAGTAACCTTATAGGATAGTGATTGAAATAATCTTTGATATTCGAAATAAATAATAATAATTACTTGTGATATGAGATCCTTCTCTACTTTTCGAATCTACAATCGTCTGTACCTAAATTATTGCATGCATACCGCAATGACTCGTTTTTACTTATCTCTGTAACTATTGAGTAGATTACGGTCAAAATTTGCTGGTGTAAAGTTGAAACAGAAGCTAATTATAAAGAATTCAGCAAGTAAATCGATACGAAATTCAATTAATAGTCAGCTGTCATTGTAAAAGAATTGGTTATTACTTACCGCAATATTGTTGTACCTATGTTCTGTTAAAGTGGTTTATAATAAAAATGTACTTAATGCGTTTTAATAATACAAACTATGTAATGTATTTGTATAGTGTATATTATATGTTATGTGTTAGTATGTATGTATGTGTTCATGTATGTGTGTATGTATGTATATATATATATATATATATATATATGTGTGTGATATGATATATGCATTGATGTGATATGTACCTAATGTATATTGGCTACGTAATGTTATAAAAAATGTCAGCGAATCCAGATGCCCGGGAATACTCGAATGAGTTTATGTGGCATCTGTAAAAACAACTCTGTAATTGTTTTATGTATGAATAAATAAATAAAAAATAAAAAATTAACCAGTTGCAGATCGCTGGCCAAAATGAACTAAATTTTGTGATAACTTTTTAATTACTTAACACACACACTATCAAAACTTCACACATACCTACCTGTAACTAACTATACAGACCTATGTTATAAAATGACGTTTTTAATAAGGCCCTAAATTAGGTATGTACATATTTCATGAGTTAGGGCCTTATTTCCAAGCCAAACACAAGGTAGCTGCTATATACCGTTGAGGAGTTCCCTCATTTCTCTGTGGTCTCCATCATCAGATCAGGTCTAACTCTTCATTATTTTGTAGTAACGTCAGAGATCATGTATCTCAAGTGTATGACAAGATTTTACACAATGCATCCTTACAATTTTCAAAAGTTGCCCTCGATTTTTCTGGAATCCCGTCATGCAGATCCAGATCTGGTGACGATGGGACTAAACGGGAAGTTTACCCTTTCAATGTAAAAAAAATTTTTTAAATCGGTCTAATCGTTTCCGAGAAATCCGGTAACAAAGACAAAAAGAAAATTAGAATTGAGAAGATTCTTTCTTCGAAGTCGGTTAACAAAAAAAAAAATGCAACCGAATTGAGAACTTCCTCCTTTGTCGGTCCTATATCCTATTCAAGATAGCATGAGAAAAAGTATAAACATGTCAAATCTGTCAAACTGCAAAAATGCCGCGGTTTTCAAACAATTTTAACTAAAAACATAACTAAACAATAAATAACTCTGTGTAAATACAAATAAGTGTATTCTACCTGGATAAGAAAATGTGAATTTAGTACATAATGCTTGAATTAAGGCAATAAAAGTTTATTAAGAAGCAGAATATATAAATGAAACTTACAAATTAGTAAATTGCTTTTTAAAAACACTTATTTCAATTTCTTTTAATCGGAAACTTCTAATTTAGATTCAGAAAAACTGTTCCCAGCTTGTATTATAAATTAATTAACAAATTCTTCAATAATCCCATTAATTTGTAATATTATTCTTCTTCTGTTACGACATATTAATGCGATACATGACATTTATGACATTGACAATTGTAGGCCTTTCATCATTGTCGTTTAGTTCGTATGTAAAAATGATAATGTTTAAAAAGGAAAAAAAAATTGATTTATGGTGATCTAATTATAATATTTAAATTAATTAAACATATTATGTTATGAAATTTCTATTTTATTGTAAAGTCTTTAACATATTCATATTTTTTTTATAATTTTCGAGTCTTCATCGTGACCATAGATTATAATTATCTATAAATGAGTAATCGTGACATTAAAAAGACCCATTTTTTGTTTGTTTACCAAATTTCTCAAGCCCAAATGAATACGGTATAGTCGCTTGAAAATGTCAAAGGAGAATGAAACCTTCACTAAGAGTTTTGGGCCAAGATTAAACAGAAATGAGAGTATTATCAATTTATAGCTTCACACTTATTAGTCTCGTGCTAAATCTTTTGTTAGTTTTGGCAATCTGAATTCCAAGATAATTTTTTTTGAAGGAGATGGAAACTTCTGGGCTAAAGCCTGTACATTACTGTACAGAGTAAGGATATGCCCTAAAAATCTTTTCTATTTTTTTCAAGATCGAATCTTAATAAAATTGAGTAATTTTATTATTATTTTATTAAATAACTTTTTATTTATACAATTACTTATTTTCATTATTAAAGGTCTACGTAATTAAATTCCCTCATACATATATCTTAATACTGTAACCTACTATTAAATGCCAGTGGTTTAGTATAGAACTGGTCGTTTAAGCGTGAACTTTGTAACCCATGGAAATGCCTCATTCAATCACGAAGTCACCTCTCAGCTTCGTGACTCAGTTAACCATTTAACATTTTGTTGACTTCATTTAATTATTATGTAATTAATTATTTACTTTTATGTGACCTACTTATTCAAATATCAAATTATTACTTGAGGGTTTTTTAGCAGACACCGGGAATAGTTGAACTAAATATATATTTTGGTAAGAATACTCGTCATGGTTTTAGTATAGAATGTTAATGTAATTTGTGTACCGTAATGTGAGAATATTTGTGTACCGTGAGAATAATGTGTAGTAATAGTTGTAATATTTGTAAACAATTAATTTAAACTAAACCATAGCTATGCCGTCAGAAGTAGTAAGTAATTGAAAGAAAAAGATAAATTTCATCAAAATAATTTAATTAATTAAATACCCTAATGAACATAATATGTACACAATACTTTGGACGTATAACACATAATACGTAAAGTACCTACTGTATAATTAGATTCCTAGGTTTTGGCAGTGGTGGCGGCTTCTTAGTGGTGGTAGAGAGGAGCGGAGTAGGCGACAGGGGCGGCGGCGTACTTGGCGTAAGGTGCAGCGTGGACAATGGGAGCTGAGTGCACGACGGGAGCAGCGTGGACTAGGGGAGCTTGGTGGACAAGAGGAGCGCTGTAAGCGATAGGTGCTGCTACTTTGGCGACAGGAGCGACAACTTTAGCAACGTGTCCGAGGGGCTCTCTGTGCACGACGGCATTGAATCCATTGTGGGGGTCAGCAGTGTATTCAACTGTGCGCTTGACACCATCAGGGTCGACTACGGAGTAGGAGCCTTGTACGACATCACCGTCGCGTGTTTCATGCTGGGTCTTTGAGTCACCGGTGAGACCGTCTTGCACGTCGTACGCGAAGCTGTATTGTGGATGTGCGTCGTACTCTTCTACCTTGGCGATCTTAGCCACGGGTGTAGCGTACGCAAGAGGTGCGGAGTGAACGAGCGGGGCGGCAGCGTAGGCTGGAGCCGCATGGTATGCTGGAGCGGCGTATGCTACGGGAGCAGCCGGGACTATGCCAGCACTGGCGGCAGCCACCAAGCAGGCGAGGACTACAAACTGTGAACAATTAAATTAATTATAAAAAAAAATGTTTCAGACGTTTGATATCCATGTGTGTAAGATAGTTCAGGGCATCTGTAGTACCTTGAATGCCATTGTGTTGTAAGTGTGTTGATCGAGGATGTTGAATGATGCATGACGAACAGTGTGTTGAGCTTTTATACTGGTGTTGGGGGCGCACCCTTTCACTTGAGATGTCGCCGTGTTCGTGCGTACGTCGTTTGACCCTGAATTAGAGCCCCGGGGCGCGATATAATCTTACTCCCAAATCTTTGGAAGCTTGGCGATTATGATTTTTGTACGTACAAAAGCTTCTGTATATTTGCGAAGAAACGTGTTAAAATAATGAGTTTTCCTTATTGTTATTATCGATGTAGGTAATCTTGTGTATACCTACAATTAAGATTATTGACCCTTAATTACTGTAATTCCTTTAGTTGGTTTCATTTTTATATTTTTTTAAATGTTATTTTAATTTAGTAATGAAGAAGGCACTGGACTGCATAACGTGGAAAAAATTAGAAGAGGCTTTTGTCCATCAATGAACGTATTTTGTCTGATATAAAGATATGACGAACTTAGTTGTAGACCGATAAAGTGGGAGTAGTAAGTAATCCCTATGCTGATTATTATATTCAAATAATTTAAGAAGACAGCATTACTTTAAACTTATCGCGATAGGTCACCTATCGGCCTACTGGTGTTACAAGAAAGCACACGGTGGGAGCAATTGTTGGAGACCTATGTCGAACAGTGGACGTCATTTAGTAGTATGTGGTATGGTATGATGATAGGTTAGAGCGATAAGAACATAGACTATCTTTTCTGCAGTTATTACCTACTTAAAACGGATAATAACCCACTCGCAAAAGCTAAAAATTATATAATTACCTAATTACCTATTTGTTTTCAGTCTGCACTAGTAACACATACCTACCTATATTAGACGAGTATGTTCTGCTAACCATTATTAAAGTTACCATGTATGTACCTAAATAGACTTAATTTTACGAGATCGCGTAACAAAAGTCTAAGGTGCATCTTTAAGTACTAATCGGCTATTAGACAGGTAGGTACTTTATAGGCTTCTCAGAAAAGGTCACTTTACAAGCACAGGTAACCTATAGCTGGATCTAGGTCACGAGTAGATCTCCACACATTTTTGTTATCTGTAAATGTATGTAATTATGCCGTTCTCTGAGTTTACTTTGTGACCTTCATTTTAGTTTGTCGCTAAGTTTAATCATTTATTGCCTTCGATTACTTGTAAATATTATAATACTTATTGTAAGTATATGATCATTAAAATGCTTTGTTTTATTGATTATTTGTAAGTAGGTACCTACTTATTTTCGCGTTACTTTGACTCCAATAAACCAGGATTCTTTACTCAAAGAGAGTACCTACCTACTGATCTCGATGATTAGGGTATGAATTACCAAAACGTTACAAAAGATCCTTCCCTAAAAAAGTAGTAAGTTTTGAGCGCAAACGTTGGTCAGGTAAGTATTAAAAAGAGCATTGCTATTGAATTTCCTGGATATTATACAGGGTCATTTATACATTTCCTAAACCAAGCTTTTAAACTTTTTATTTTAACTACATACGCTTTGTAATTCATACTAGATGATCCTGAACTAAAATTTAAATGTTTAGAACTTTGCAAGTCTGATCTACTTGTGTTCCAGATCCGATATAGATTACGTATCGAGCCTTCGAAGGCACGCGGTTGTTCATAAGTTAGCTCATGTATGTAAGAACCACGTTTATAAGTAGGTAGGAAAAAGCTTACAAAAGTGATCTACATAATGGTTAAAGTGAATTTTTAACCTGTGTATATTTTATTATAATTTATGAAAGTGGTTAAATCAAAGTAATTTATGTGTTTTCTATTGCATAAATGTCTAATGCTACTTTCCAGAAATTTTCATCCAAATTGAAGAGTGCGAATTGATGGAAAAACTAGTAAATTTGGAAAACGTGGTTGTTTACATAGTTATTCAAGTATGAAAAAAAAAAATACACTATACACACTATAGACATAAGCAAGCATACACATCGATGCCCCTCCATATTAGGTTTCTTCTTTGGTATGTCTCCTTTTTCATTGAGTGTTGACAAGGGCACATGTGCCTTTCCCTTGTTATAGCACAAAAATGTAAAATATGTCTTATACAAAATTAACACAGAAAGTTGTGAGAGTGGGATCCAATTACCTGCAATCGGATACAAAGCCCTTGGTAATTCGAGTCAAAATCAAGGTCAGTTGTTACTTGACCAGTTGACCATTTACTCAATGTCAACTTACACTTTTTATTTGTTTTATTATTTTGGGGTCAAAACGTAGGTACCTACTTTTTTTTAAGATAAGCACTTAAGCTAGGCTTCTGAAAATAAAAGACGAGATACCTACATTATCATATTGCATCGTACACGTCTAATTTGCAACAGGCTCACATTAGAGTAAGAAAGCGGTCAGTTAATAGACAATATCTTTATTGCTGACTCTCTTTGCACCACGGAGTTATAAAAACTTTTTTCCTTACAAACGTTCTCGGCGTATTGTTAGAGAATAACTTTAATGTTATTTTTTTTTATATAATGTGAGGCAAACGAGCCAGCAGGTCACCTGATGGCAACACCAGAGGAATCACAGATGCGTTGCCGACCTTCAAAAAGGGAGTAGGTACGCTCGTTTCTTGAAGCTCCCCAAGTCGTAACGGTCCGGAAAATGTTTGTTGTTTAATATTCCTAATGTAAATGCCTTTGTGTACTCTACAAAAACGCATTTTCAATTAAAAATAAATATGTAATTATTTTACATATTATGCTTTTGTCTTAACTTTCTCACATTGGAGAAGACAATCAATTCTCTCTTGGCGGACATAATTAGTGTAATATGCTGAAATTGTTTTTTTTTAAATGCAACAAAAATTGTTACACTTTAAAACTATTAAATAGTTTCCTTGTAAAGTTCGAGTGACATTTAACGTATGTAATAAGCGGTCATGTTACAGTATTCTGCATACACGCTCCGTATTGTTGCGCAAGTCATCCACCCGCCATGCTCAAGGATGACTCGCCTACTCACATACATACTATTTAATCTTACACTAGACAAGGCTGATTGTTTGTTTTATTAAAATGTCAAAACATTACTTATTGATCACAAAAACAAAATTATGGATCTACTTTTTTTTTAATAACACATCAATAATGACTGATTTTAAACTTAAGTATGAAAAGCCCGAAAGTTACAGTCCGTAAGAGCAAAGGATAGTAGTCATGAAACGTTTAAATTCCGTACTTAAGTATTTATTACTTTTACGGTATCTCCAAATGCTTCTTCAGACTAGGTACGTTTGAAGGACCTGATTTCATAGGAAGCATAGAACACATTGCAGGAGAATTTATCACTATCCCAAAACTAATTCTTTAACTATAAAATATAATCTAAACATAGCTGTCTCCGTAACTGCCTTGAGTTAAGATTTTTTATTTGTTTTTTGACATACTTCATTATCCTCTCCATTTATGTTACTTATTGAATTGAGTTGTCCGTGTGGTGACGGAAGAATACAATAGGTATGTCACCACCCCATCACATCCCATGGGTGTGGTAAAAACCGACTAAGGGACTAAACGTAAATATTATCTTTACGAAGTAAAAATATGGAAAACTTGAAATTAAACCCTATACCAATCCGTATGGCCAGCGTGGTATTAGTAGGCTTATGATGATGATTGAATTGAGTAGGTAACTATCTAACACAAAAATTACTACTACTAGTTTCTTTAATTAAATGTTAATAACAAAGTATTAAGGATTTTAGTACGAGTATAGATAAAATACAGTGATAACCTTTTGAAGTTATATCGAAGTATAATTACTCAAGTTCATCGACCTTGGTGATAGGCAGTGTTGAAAACTTATTGACGTCTACGACTTGATGACTGACATTTCATGGTACCCGTAATTTGTTATCTATAATTCATCTACGCATGTGATGACGAATTAAGGATGCATAGTGTCACCAACCCTTCGCATCCTGCTACTTTGTATTCCCCAAATCGTCGTTGGCTCCTCTCTACTGTAGGAGTGTGAGTGTTTAGTGGTAAAGCGGTGTAGGTATATACGACTGCCGTGTGTACTGTCACGGGTTCAAATCCTATATGGAAATAAAACGCCCTTTTCGAAACAAACTCTTGAGATTAAACGGCCATGCAAATAAAATTATCTTTAATGGCGATATAAATACTTACAACAATAAAATACAACATAGTAATCACCACTTATCACAATCTTAAACCAAAACTCATTTTCTTTTAACATCTTTTAACACCATGTAATAAGAATGAGCCAAGTTTAAATCCTCATTACTTATGGCGTGGACAGCTAAATGTCACTCAAGATGACAATAATATTAATAACACGATATGCATCGTGGTCGTATAAATATGACCTTGAACTAAAAAGAAACTAGTTGTCAGGCCGTTTAGGCGGAATGAAAACGATTACGAGAGAAGAAATGGTATCAGATGTTGTTATTTTAATGTTGTATCTTGTCGTAAACATCCCAATATATGGAAGGATATCCATATCTTAATAACACACTTACTAAACCTAACAACTGCCTAGACACGAAGCAGTTGCGGTCACGCGTAAGCGGCTGCCGTGCTTAAATAAGCGGGTTCGATTCTTAAGTAAGAATTTGTTGATGTTTTGAGCCCAAGCTCAGGTTCCTTTTGTCCATTATTTTATTTTTGCCTAGGGTGTGTTCCAATACCGAATTGATGGGAGTTTAGTGTACCGACTAAACTCACGGAGTTTCCACCCAAAAGGGACTCGAGCCGCCTCGGCGGGTGCTGCTCCAAAATCGCGGGCTCTGAAAATGTTCGGGTAACTGAGAACACTTAGGATGTCCACCAGGCTTGCGGTGAAATTGTGCAGATTCTGTTAAGTTGTCCCGTCAGCTCTAGTCACTGCTCTATGGGCACAAAGTCGCGTTTTATGTTTTTCACACCACGTTTCATAGATCGCTCAAGACATTTTAACCGTGCTAGACTTGCATTGTGGACCCATTCTACTCTTCATTCCATACATAGGTGTACCATAAATGTAATCTTTTACTATTATCGACTCTACAATGAATGAGTATTTATTGTTTCTGGTACTTACCATTCGCGATTCGTATGACCATTTGAAACAATTGTATCAGTTCACCTTGACATTATAACTAAGTGTGTTATATTGATGGTTATTCGAATAGCCTTTAAGTGCTGTCTATCAGTATTATTATTTATTTATTTTGATGGATTTTTGATAATCAGTTGGTGAAACTAAAGTTTGATGATAGAAATTAAAATTGTCATTTTTTAATCCCGACAGCAGATACAAAGGAAAACAACTTTGGGTACCTACTTATGTTTCATATTTATGCTACACGCGGGACAGGAAAAGGGTCAACTTATGATCTTCATTAAGAAACTTTGGATGACCTGTTTGCTATTTCTTCTCCGTTTGCTCTAAAAAGATCTTGTACAATTCCTACGCCTACTTTTGGACTCCAATTATTATTATAGTAATTATATTGTGGAGCAAATTGACCTTCATAGTATTTGTTAAGGCTGTACCTAGTAGTTATCAGTTTAAGCAAGTGAAGTATTTTATGAGCGTTACATGATTACATGTTATCTCCTATAATGTTATATGTATAGGTATATCTGCTAAGTAGTAATACGCTTATCATAGTTATTAATATTTCTCAAATATTCACACTACGCAACTTAGAACGAAACAACTTAATGTGCTACTGTGCACTATAAGTTTAATTTAGGGATCGAAATGTTAACTTGATAAACTTATATTCGCCGTAAAATGCATTTAAAATCGAATATGACATTTCACGTGCGAACATAGAGACGTGTAGAAATAAACTATTGAGATACCAACGTTTAATATAATTAGCATTGCATTCACGTATTAAGTAAACTTTTTTGAGCTAGTATCTAAGTTAGAAAATACTTTATAGGTATTCTATGTACGGTCGGGGTATTTGCCGCTCGACCACCCTTAGGCGAGAATCGCTTGGCACGCGGCGCATGCGATACGTGGCACGCCCACGTATCGCATGCGCCGCGTGCCAAGCGATTCTCGCCTAAGGGTGGTCGAGCGGCAAATACCCCGACTGTACATGTGGGCAATTTGCTCTATTTGTAATTGCCTTGTATGCAAATGGTGATTATTCATTCTATACGTTTCTTGGAAGATATGAAGTAAAATAAAGTAATAAGTAAGTAGGTATGTTGTATAGTAAATTTACCGGGAAAGGCAAACTTCACTCCCAAAATAGTAACCGGGAAATGCAAACATACATAATATAACTCCCAAAAGGTGTTATGGAGTTATAACAAATGCTGAAAAAATGGGAAAATTCTCGTTTTGAGCTTTAGCCTAGCGCTCGAATCCGTCAAAAGTAATTTCCGAGACTTTTCCGTTACTGCATCGGACCGTGTTGCTCAATTTACTCGTAAAATAATGCACTGTAGGATCAACCGTGTTAGTATGGTAACCAACTAACAATACAATATGTCACCATTTCCATTTTTGGAAGGTTTATATGCATAACACATGCATAATATAGTAGAGAAACCCATATAAATTAAGAGATTTCTACTGCTGATCGCCAGTTTCTATTATGAAAACAGTGAACTTTACACATGTGTAATTAGATGCATAGTAATAAATCTCAGATCATTATCCTTGCATTTGCAAGTAAATGTTCTAGTTCAAATCTCCCACTCACTACTTAACAGAGTTGTCAAGGAAAGCGTTTGGTCGGTAATATTTGTTCGGAATATAAAACAGGACTGTATAGACTGATGCAAGTTCTGTGACATATTACTGAATAGCAATGAGGTCAATTATTTGAGTCAAGGTAACTTTTTTATTTTATTTTTTTCCTTGTGTTGGCGGAGTAAGAATACTGAATGCAACCATTTTTTATTGCTTTAGGTGGCAGATGAGCAAGCGGTCCATCAAATGGAAAGTGTTAATCGTCGACGCAGCGAAGCTGTTATTTCGCTGGTAAAGCCAACCATTCCACCTAAACATATTAACATTTGTACACTACCTATTTATTGCTTGGATGTAGATTAAGAATAATTATATGCTCAATTTCTTTAAGTACGAGCCAGTTGAGGGGCACTATCATCAGTTACAAAATCCTGGAAGCTCTTAGTTCAGGTCATTGTTGTTTACGTAATTTTTCTTAACTAACGCGTGTTTTCTTTTTAAAAGCGAAGAAAGTGTCCTCCCCTCACAATTTTTTCACTTTTATGCTTATTTATTTGATTTACTTCCCGTTTAAATAATAGTCTTAAATGCATTGACCTTTTTTTGATTTAATTAGTTTGCATTTCATGCGCTAAGGTCGAAAGACAGGTTTTGTTTTATACCTTTTTCGTCTGGAAGACAATAATCGCTGGAAGACAAAAGGAGCTGGGTGTTATTGGTCAAATCAAGATTGGTGTTACTTGAGATCATGTGTTTCAAAAGCTCTGGTAGAGCGCGTAAGCTCCTGAAAATTATTGATTCAAACTTAGTAAAGGAAAGGAAAGATTTTTGTTTTTTAATTTTAAACATTTTCACCCGTCAAAGTCAGCATCTTATTACAGTTTTATTTTAAATATTGTTGTCCGGTCACATACCGCACAGACGTCGCCGCCATATTGCCCAACAATTGGCAACCTTGTGAAGGACGCGCGTGCTCAAGTCAGGAAAATGGCGTCGTTGTGACCGCGCATTTTCATGAGCTCTGCAACAGTGGGCCGCGAGGGTAGTTCAAGGGTGGTTAAATGAGGTTAGCAGACATGTAATACATTAACAAAAATCGTCAGCTATTGCGTAATGTTGCATTATATTGCATAGCATGTGTAAAGATAAATAAAAGTAACAATAATGGCAATGAGTAAATTTTATCCGTGCGGTGATGGAGTAACAAAACAGTATGACATAATGCCATCCCATTCCAAGGGTATCGTAAAATCCGATTAGTAAATCTAGCAAAAATATTTTTACCAAAAAAGCAAGGAAAACTTACCGTAAAACTCTATACTAATTAGTCTGATCAACGTAGTTATAGTTCGCCAAATTACGCTCATCACTGGAGTTTCTGAGCTGGATTTGTGGATATTAATAAGCTTTTTGAGATTGTCTTTGCGAGTTAGCTGTGCTGGAGGAACAAGCATAGTCTCCAAGTATTAAGTATGTATAGAACAGCGTACATTTCTTTGGTCTGTATTTTTGTATAGGAATATGTATAAAATGTATTTAGCAAAAAGTACTTAAGGATTTTACTAGTTATCTAGTTTACGTGGTATACGACTGTGTTAATTTTAGAGGAATATATTTTGTATCTAGGTAAACTAAGACTACACCAATTTCGCATAATTTACGAGTCAAATAAAAACATAAACTAAAAGGCTTTGAAATAATTCAGCCAGTTAGTACACTTTCACTTTATTACAGCAGTGGGTACAAGTATCCGGTTTCGCGTTCTTGAACTTGACTTAATTGTTTTCCTCTCGGAGATTTATTCTCAGATTGAACTTCCTTATTATCCGATTGAACTTATGAAATATTATGAGCCTTACCCATGTAAGTCTTAACCACTCCTATAGTTGCAACTGTTCCTTGCTCAATCACGGGATGGAACCGGCCTAATATAACGACCTGATGAATAATATCAGCTAATGGGCGTCCATTGCTGCCGCTGGCTTGACTTGTCTATGTAATAGATTGTTTAGGGACTAATTACTATATTACATAGTGATTAATTATAAATATTTCACAAATGGTGGTCTTTATAGATCAAAGCGATCTCTTGGTCGAGCTATTAACCAAAAAGGTTGAGGAATACGAGGAGTAATGAAATAAATTATAAATAAATTTCTTACGCTATTATTACAACCGACAACTTAATTAAGATACCGACACCGATGGATAAGGGAGGCACAAGACCGCGCAAAATATTTGGAGGGGGCCTAAGTCCAGCAGTGGTCGATCGTCCATTGGATTATTACAAATATTATACCTAAGATGTAAAATTACACATACGCAAACATATTATGACCTTATTATTACTTTAAATAAACTGTAACAGTGACCGACCCTACCTTGTGGGTCATTATTTTGTAATAGCTACTCTTTGTCATGCTAATTATTGAGACAGACGAGAGTGAGAACCGTCACTGATGTTGGAAAAACAATACAGTTTGTTTATGGTAACTGTTTGGTTGTAACATCATAGATTTTTCTTATTGGGTATAGTTAATAGATAAATAATATCTCTACCATACTACGACTTTTAAAGACATATTCATATTTAAATATTTTTTTAGATTAGCATTGGTTACAAATTACTTACAATGAATAAAAAGTATGAGTAGAAATGGGAACTCTACATATAGATTTTTGAACCTACATAGTGCTAGAAACAACTTTTATCCTTTTTTGCGGTAAATTATTATTAACTAAAATATTTTTGGTTTTTTAAGTAACAAAAAAAAATAAGAAGGTATATCAGCCTGTAAAACATTATCATAATTAAAATGAATAAAAATATCATAAATAATAGGTACATATATAATAATGAATTATAGGTATATAATAAATAGGAATATTACCTATGATTATATTAATTTATAAATAATTAAAAATTATACGAAATGTTTTCAAAACATTTGTTTACAGCAACGAAACTCTTTTTACCAAAAACTCTTTCTAGACAAGTTTCAATTCAATTAAATGGAGCAATCAGTAACAAACTTGTTTTATCTAGTTTTTACGTTGCAAAGGATGTTTTGTGCTTATTGCATTTCGTAACTTCAGTGTCTGGGAGCCTGTTTTAGATGTCGACTTACATACACGAATGTTAAAGTCAAACTAAACATGTCCATTATACAGTTTAAAAACGATTTGTAACGAGTAATGCAATAACATGTATTTGTTAATTCCTTACTATCTGTATTATAAATGTTATATTATGTTTTATATTTTGTTTTACTACTACTTTATGCATCCGTGTAGTGACGGAGTAAAAATACAGTGTGTCACGACCCCATCTCATCCCATGGGTGTCAAAACCGACTAAGGGAGTATCCGTGAATATTATCTTTACGAAACATAATAATAACATTAGTACATAAAGTAGTCATCATAACAGCCCATTACTGTCTCACTGCAGGGACGGGCCTCCTCACCTGACGGAGGGATACTTGGCCTACTAATACCACGCTGGCCAGACGGATTGGTATAGGGTTTAATTTCAAGTCTTAAAGTTTTAAGAGCAGCATAATAGCACACAAATATGCAAGTAAACAATGTATCGATAATTGTGATCTATAAATTATCGCAGTTCGATAACAGCTGTATTACACTACCGATAACACAGTCATGTTTAAAAGTTTAATTATTCAAATCCTTGATTACTTACATAATTAAATTAAAAACCTCGTATGACTAAACAACTAGCAAATTAATATCACTTAATGAATACAAACAATGCGAAATTACCTGCATCGCGTCGTATAAATTCAGCTCTACCATCGCTGTGGTGTCCGTGTTTCCACTTCACGTATAATCTCTTTAAACAACATTAAACCGTAAATATTGTCAAATACAAATCCTGAAAAACAGTTTAATTTTGTTCATTGAGTGAAGAATCGGTGTGACCGCGATGTTTCATAGACCAAGTGTATTGCACAAGTAGCCACATTGTTTACGCGGCATTGTCCAGTTGTCCCATGGTACCGCCTCGTACGTGCGTACTTGAATATATTTAAATTTGGAGATGCCACTAGGATGAAGCAAGCGATACACAACTACTATAAATGCTGTTAGTGTCAATCTGAAGATACAGTTCACAGCTCTGAACACTCCACGACACATCTCTACATACTATAGCAATGGCATTCAAGGTACGGAACCATAAGGATTTTGTGAAGTGAAATTTAAATTGTGTGTGAAAGTGACTAAAATAGTGTAACAATTAAAAATTCGTAGCATTCCATAACAACAAGTAATAATAGTGTCAAAAAATGTGCAAAGTTTAAATTCTAATTAATGATTAAGATGCTGCGCTATTAACAGGACACGACATTCCTACATGGTGTATATTTATGTTACAGTTGGTGGTTGTATCTTGCCTGCTGGCCATCGTGCACGGCAGCGCAGTACCAGTGGCGCAGGTCGCAGCAGCACCCGTCGCTTACGCAGCGCCCGCCGTCGCTGCCAGGCTCGAGGAGTTCGACCCTTTACCGCAGTACAGATTCGGATATGACGTAGCTGATACTCTGACTGGTGACTACAAGAGCCAGTCGGAACAACGCGACGGTGACTTCGTGCAGGGACAGTATTCCCTGGTGGAGTCAGATGGCACTCGGCGCATAGTTGATTACACCGCAGATTCTGTGAACGGGTTCAACGCTGTTGTTCGCAAGGAGCCTCTCGTTGCTGCGGCACCGGCTGTAGTGGCTGAGCCAGCTGTTGTCCCTGCTCGTATCGCGGCTGCTCCCGTAGTAGCTCAGCCTGCCCCTGCGCCAGTCGTAGCTCGCTACGCTGCTGCGCCTGTAGCTGCTCCAGCACCATTCTTCGCTCGGTACGCCGCTGCTCCCATAGCGCCCGCCGCAGTAGCAGCTCCCGTGGCTGCTCCTGCTCCAGTGTTTGCTCGATATGCCGCAGCTCCGGTTGCCGCTCGTTATGCATCTGCCCCTATCGTCGCTGCCCGCTACAGCGCCCCTGTTGCTGCGGCTTACTCTGCTCCCGTGGCCTATCCCTACACAGCCGCTTACAGCGCCCCATTACCGGCTGCGTACACCGGTCCCGTCGCGGCTGCTTACAGCGCACCACTGACAGCTCCTGTATATGCTGCTCCCTTCACCGCAGCGTACAACACCCCTGTCGCGGCCGCGTACACCGCTGCAGTCGCTGCGCCAGTAGCTCGGGTGGTGCCCACAGCAGTGGCTCCCGCCGCCGTCGCGCCCGTGAGAGCTGCTCCCGCTAAGCTTGTGGAGTCAGTCGCCACACCCGCTGCTGGTTACAGATATCCTTGAACCTTGTGCTGTGAACAAACGATTACAATATGTTTCTAAAGACTTGACTTGTATATACTTTAGATATAATTATTTTGTATGAAATCAAATAAAACCAATGAGAAATAAACTACCGTTTGTTGTTTACTTGAAAACCCTAAAAATACATAGAATAGAGAATTTTACAGGCACTCCAACTAAGGAAACGATTTGATCAGAGCTGACGTTAAGATCAAGAATTAGTGACTCCGCAAGAGGAACGTAGTAATGTGTTTCTTCCTATATTTGCAGAACCAGAAAGTGGCAAATTAAGGGGAGAAATTACTGTAGACAGCTGGGTACATCGACTTACTCGTGCAAAAAGAACTCTAAATACATTTTAATGTTGTTAAATACTAGTATTTTTATCTTTCTTACCTACTTAATATTATCAAAGCCACTGGAAAAGAAATGCTTTTGGTGTTTTCTATGCAAGTGGTTGCGCTATGAACTGTCAAGGTTTATAAGATTAGTTAAACAGGACTTTTGCAAGCAATCCTATTTTCATAGACGTGTGACATTGCAAATAATCTTTATGAGATGGATGATTTTTTTGGATGCTATGACTGTCTTCCACTTTCTATGGCTTATGATTAGAAAGACAGTGTTAATTTATTCGATAAAGGGTAGGATAGGGTAAGATAGAGGTAAGATACCCATTAATTAACTGAAAAAGTTCAGAAGATTGTCGTAAGTTTAAATTGCAAAAAGAGTTTGAAAGGTCTCATTGAATGAATTATTAATTTCGTAAATTTAGCTCGAGGCGTTATCTCAGATATATATAACAGCGTGCATTAGTATTGTGGAGTGGGCACCGGAACTCGTCAGATGGTGTAGAAGTGGGGTAGTAAATGATACTATGATGACAATGTTGAATGCTCCTTTAATTACATCTTACCACGATTTATATACTTAATATCTACGTGTCTTATAGCTATATTACTATCTTAATGTCTTATCTTAGTATCTTATGATAGTTATAGTACAACCGTAATCTATTCCTTGTTATCGGATGATGTATGTGACCAGCTCACACTACATCACCCTTCCAGAGAAAAAAAAATTAAATTAAATCTAAGTTAATTTTATTGTTTTGATTATAACTATTATAATTAATTTTAACTATCATAATACAATTTGGTTCTATTTTTATGTACAGTTTCTATTTTATTTTTATACTTTATTTTTACATTTGGTGACTCATCTTTTATTACATAAAATGGTCCATTGTACACATTATCTAACTTACTTGCATTCTCATTTTTCAACAATATTAAATCACCTTCCTTATATGTTACAGGGTTACTATTTTTATCATAAACAATTTTCCTGGCCAATTTACTAGTTATCAAGTTTTCTCTAGCATCCGCTTGAGCTTTCTGTAAACGAAACTTAAACTCTAACTGCCTTATTACAAAATACGGTCTAACTATAAACCACGATTTATTACGTCACAAAACCACTGTTTTTGAAAGGACAATGGGCAAATTTCATACAAAAAAAACCCAGGACCAACAGAACTAATATATATCCCTCATTATTACACATGTTAAACTTATATAATTTTCATTATTTGTTTATTGAATATGTATGGGGTATCAGAGATATAAGGCTTATAACAGCTATGAATGAAAACTACGTTATGTGTTTTAATGTTTAATAATACATCATTTTTATCCCGCTGCTGGGACGGGCCTCCTCCCGTGACGGAGGGATACTTGGCCTACTAATTCCACGCTGGCCTGAGGGATTGGTATAGGGTGTAATTTCCAGTTTTCCTTCTTTTTATTTCGTAAAGATAATATTCACGGATAGTCCCTTTGTCGGGTTTTACGACACCCACGGGATGAGATGGGGTCACCACCCCATATTGTATTCTTACTCCATCACCACGCTGATAACCATGTATAAGTCAAACAATCACGAAATCGGCCAAAGACCTCGGTGGCGCGACGGTAACGCAAGCAGCTGCCGTGCACGAGGTTGTGGGTTCGATTCCCACGCAGGACAATTATTTGTGAGATCCACAAATTATTGTCCTGAGTCTGGGTGTTCTTTGTGTCCGTTAGTATCAACTAAAACATCAGTTTGTAAACAGTCCCTGCGATACAGGGCATGAGCCCTAGTGCGGGAGTTGTCTTTTTTAATGAAAAGAAATCCATTGGACTTCCAGGCTGTTCTATGCCTACATGTCTAGTGTGACCTAAATAATATATTACACTTATCATATGAGAACAGCTCCCTAACGTACGCATATTGTGGATACCCGATTCTGTACTACATATTCTCCTAAATGATTTAATTTAACAAAGTGTCATCTCTGTGTAACGCGGTGTCTAACGTGGTCGACGAACGCGACGTACGCCATCAAATCAACGGTGTACCCTACTTGTGTCCTATGTGACGGTCTGCGACGAGACGTGACGTAATCATGTAGAACACTCGTCGCGTGTAGCATCGCGTCGCATCGTGTCGCTTTCCTCGCCCACGTAGGACACCCCGTAATACATGTGGTGTAAGAGTGAAAAAGTAAAATAATACCTGAATCTGTGCATGACGCAGGCTTATGTATTTTTTGTAGCGAGTAAAGACAATAGAATGGTTAGGTCGGTCTGTTAATATCAATTAGATAACGTTACATGTATTTCTTTGTTTTTATTAGAGTTATGAAATAGAAAATAACTATTTTTTAATTGTGTGTAATTACAGTTGGACAGCACCTAGGGGAGATTTTTTTTTATTAAAATGTTTCTCATAGCAAGACTATTAACCCGGCATATATTTCGTTCCTGTTGGTTCTGGGTTAATTTTGCCCAATCTCTTTTGTTATTGCAAAATCAGTCTTAACGCTAAAGCGTTAAAACTGATTTTGTATTAACGAATACAAAATCATAAATTTATTAATACAAAATCAGTTTTAACACTTTAGAGTTACGACTGATTTTGCAATAACAAATTTCAAAAACAATGGTTTTGTGACGTAATAAATCGTGGTTTATAGTTAGACCGTATTTTGTAATAAGGCCGTAAAGGATAATCATCGAAATTATATATAGGTTCAACACTCCCATTATTTAAATTACTTGGTAAGTTGCATAATTTTCCGAACACTAACTCATATGGAGTATATTTAGTTACAGTATTTACTGTTGTGTTGTATGAAAAACACCAATAAGGGATCCAAGAACTCCATGATGACGAGTTGTTATTTGTCTGAATTCTTAAATACGCACCCAAAGTTTTATGAGCATTTTCTAGCGGTCCAATACTTTCATGATGATACGACGTTGCTAATATTTTATTTATGCCTAAAATTTTGAATAATTCTACCATGACTTTGGAAATAAACTCACTTCCCCTATCTGTAGCAATGTTTTGCGGTATCCCATATCTCAAAATGAAATTTTCCCCTAACGCTTTTGCTACCTCATTGGTTGATTTGTTTTTTAAAGGATAAGCTTCCACAAATTTTGTTAACTCACACTGTAATGTTAAAATATATATTATATTTCCATTCGTATCCTTATCGAATGGTCCTACTATATCCAAGTAAATTTTCTCAAAAGCTGTTGACGCAGTCGTCGTAATTGTCATTGGTTCCCTAATATTTTTCTGAAATTTTTGTTTCTGACACTTATCACATTTTTGGACGTATTCTACTACATCTTTTTCGATACCTGGCCAGTAAAAAGATTTCTTTATATTATTAATCATCCTTCGTATCCCTGCATGACCACTAGTTGGTAATATATGAAAATCGTTCATGACTACCTTCTTTTCTTCCCTGTCCTCTATCCTACGTACATCTTTCACTATACATACTTTAAAGTTCTTTTGTAATGAACTATTGTTTTCCTTTAAATACCGTGCCATTCCTTTTATCAAATACTCGTTATCATTATTTTTTAACATAATAATATGTTCCAAGTTTTGTTCAAAACAAAACTTTACTATGTCTTTCAGCAACTCGTCTAGGGAAGAAGCTGATAAAGATTCATAGTTAATATAAACACTTAAGTGTTCTGGCACGTACATCAATTTATTTCGTGACTTAGACATAATTATTTTACAATTTTTGTCACGTATCAATTTTCCCCATTTATTTGCATTTATTCTGCGTAATTCCACATCATTCCCTTGTTTCTTCAGTACTTCTACTATTCTGGGATGCCCTATCCTAGAATCTATTATATTATCCTTCCGAATATCCTGTTCTTTACCCAATTCCTGCAACCGCCTATTCTGCATTCTCGTCATTACTGATATACTATTATTTCCCATATCTTTTAAATCTTTAATGGAGATTTTTATTCTAGATAATGCGTCCGCTAGCACATTGTCCTTCCCTTTCACATATTCGACCTCAAAATCGTATTCCTCTAAATACAGACGAAACTTCATTAACCGACTTGATGGGTCCGTCATATTAAATAAATATATTAATGGCTTATGATCTGTTTTTACGATAAATTTCCTACCATATAGATATGTCCTAAAATGTTTAATTGACCAAACTATAGCCAATAATTCTTTTTCTATAATAGGATAATTTAACTCGCTTTTCCCTAAAATTCTACTCGCGTACGCGATGGGTTTGCCGTTTCCATTACTCAAGACACTTCCTATCGCAAAACCTGAACTGTCTGTTTGCAGTACAAACGTGTTTTTTTCGGAAAAATCGGGAAAATCTAAAATTGGTGGTGATATTAATGCCTCCTTAAGTATTAAAAATGCTTCCTCGCATTCTTCTGACTAATTAAATACAGCATTTTTCTTACACATTTTATTCATTGGTGCAACTATTTTAGCGAACTTAGGGATGAATTTTCTGTAATAATTCGCAAAAGCTATAAACCGTTTTATTTCATCACTATTAGCGGGACGTGGGTAATTTCTTACTACTTCAATTTTTCCCGGATCTGGAGAGATACCGTCATTTGATATAACGTGTCCTAAATAAAGTATTTGCTTCCTTAAAAACTCGCATTTAGATGGATTTAGTTTAAGATTAGTTTTTCTTAATCGTGTAAAAATTGACATTAAATTTCGGTTATGTATTTCTAAATTTTTCCCAAAGATAACCAAATCGTCCTGGTATATTAAACATTTATATTAAACATATAATTTAATCCGGACATCGCCACAGTCATCATTCTACTAAATGAACTCGGACTAATTTTTAAACCCATTGGTAATCTGTTCATTTGATATTGTCCTTTGTCTGTCGTAAATGCTGTATACTGTTTACTTTTTTCGTCTAATTGACATTGATAATATGATTGCGACAAATCACAGTGACTAAAATACATAGCTCCTGATAATGAATCTAAAATTTCATTAATATTTGGTAAAGGAAACTTATCGTCTTGAATTTTTTCGTTTAATTGCCTATAATCTATTACAAGCCGCCATTTTTTATCCCCGTCCCGGTCTGCTTTTTTAGGGACAAATTAACACAGGACTAGACCACTCACTAACCGTCTCTTCAATAATTCCATTTTTTAACATTTCTTGTACTTGCCTATCGACCTCTTTCTTTTGAGCAATTGGTATCCTGTGCTGTTTTTTATATCCCGGTGATACATTGTCTTTTAATTTTATAGATTGCTCATATTAGTTACAGTCAACTTATCTCCCGGTAAATGAAATATATCTGGATATTTCGCACAGATCTGTTCAATCATTAATCGTTCCTCATTGTTTAAATAGTCTAATTTTAAAATTGAAAATATTTCCTTAATACGTTCAACACTCTTACTTGACTCCGGAAAATAACAATAGCTATAATTCCTTAAGGGTTGAATATCTATATTTTTTAAAATACATTCAATTTCCTCGTCTTTTGTATTCAATATCCTAATAGGTATCATTCCATTTTTCGGTTTAGCTATTACGCTGGCCAAAAAAACCCCTTCCTGTAACTCTTGTTTTGATACCACACAATCTTCGGTTATGCTAACTGGAAAATATTTAATTACCTCGCAACGCGGCGGAATACTTAATACATAATCATAATATCTAAGTGGCATCGAAATAACTTGCCCTCGGTATTCCTTAAGAGTTAGTTTATTTTCTGAGAAATCTATAACGCCTTTATATTTTTGTAAAAAATCTTGACCTATTATGCCGACCGATTTACATGGTAATTCATTAAATACATAAAACTTATGCATAAACGAACACTGTTCGAAATTTAAATTTAAGTACATGTAACCTATCGCTTGTATTTTACCACCTACACCGTTAACTACTACCTTATCCTTAATAATATTGTAACATCCCGGGTAACATTCTAAAATTTCATTTTTTATGGCTGATATTGACGCACCCGTATCAATTAGCCATTCCGAGTGTAGGCCATTAAGAAAAAAATAAACCCAGTTTATACTATTATACGTTAATATATGTTTATCTTTATTCACGAAAAAACTGACTCGGCTCTATTTGTTGTTCCAATGTGTCAAGTTCATTATCGCCTGACGTATGTTCTACTTCTAAACATGCTACAGCTCGCCGACCTTGCTGACTCGGTTGTTCACGATAACCGCTACGTCCGCGAATTCCATTACCATGCCATCTCTTTGTATTATTAAACACGTACCTATCAGCTGTGTTTTGTTTTGCGCGATAATTTTGTTGGAAATTATTATTATTTCCACTACCTCTATTATTCCTGTAGAATCCATTTGTCCTGAACTGTCGTTGAAAAGTTAATACCTGTTCTAAGGAATTACAACTTTCGTCTTCTGCTATCCTAATTGCATCTTTTAATGTTGTTATATTCTGTGCTGAAATGATAGTGCTTATACGTTGATTTCGAAGCCCGTCAGCGAATCTTTTTACTGCGTATTTTTCGTTTAATGGCCGTAACACTTTGTAATGCTTCCTTATCGTTCCCTGCCTGCGCAATGGTTAAGTCTATCATATACTTTTCTATTTCTATCCCGAATTCTGTTATCGATTTATTACTTTGAGTAGCCCTAGAGAATTTATTTTGAATAGCTACGTCTGATTTTATTGTCAATAGATGTTTTTTCATGTCATTTACTAACTGTTCAACCGAATCGTACTCTCCTGATAACCGTATTTTAGCCCCTTGGTTTAACCGTGTTTTTAATACAAATTTTATTAATAATTTTTTTTCTTCCTCTTTAATCATTGAACTGTATAACTCAATAGAGTCTATAAGGTCTTGAGTGACATGTTCTTCTCCCGTTACTTTAGGCAATAGCCCCACGGCCGTCCTCAGAGAAAAACTCTCGGTACCCATTTCTGACGGTGTAATCTTATTTTCGAATTTTATAGTCTCTAAATAAAGTTTCTCTATTTTATTAATTAATTTACAATTTCTGTTGAAAATTTGCAACTTCCCGAAATAATTGTTTTAAATTTATCGTATAAAGTTTGTATTTCGTTAATTTTTCCTTCAAAATTACTTCCTACCCTTCTACTGGGTCCTAGTTTAACAATATTTTCTCTTAAATTTTTTAATTGTACAAAAATTGTAGTTAATTCTACTTCCATAATTTAATAATAACCGATTATGATAAACTTATAGTCTTTAAACACATTCCGTACACAAACATAAAATAACACTGATTTTCACTCACGTTTCCTTCCTTCTTGTTATGCCTGCATCACTCGCTGGACATCCCTCTTATTTATTTCTCCTTGTATCCAGTTCATGTGGCACCTTCGGTAGAGATAACCCACTGCGCTCACAATAATAACCAAAAAACACGCTGCCATGAACCAAACGACTGTACTTATGGCTGACAGTTGTTGTTGTGTTGCTGTTGCGTTGTTGGATCCACCAGAAGCTGTCTGAGCTATGATTACTTCCTCCTTCGAAGTAGAACCACCCATTTTAAAATAAATTTAATATTTGTACCTCTATTTTAGTTTTCCGCGTATCCATAACCTGTTCCGAATCTCATTCTGCTTTTCTAGACTTCTTACGGCAGGGTCGCCATGTGGAGTGGGCACCGGAACTCGTCAGATGGTGTAGAAGTGGGGTAGTAAATGATACTATGATGACAACATGTTGAATGCTCCTTTAATTACATCTTACCACGATTTATATCTATACTTATAATAAAACTGTAGAGAGATCAATTCTGTACATTGAATATATGTTAAAAATTAATATTGGAGGATGAATGGTGATCGATACTAATGCCAAAAATGCAATGAATAAATTTTTTGTCTGTCTGTCTGTCTGTCTGTCTGTCTGTCTGTCTGTCTGTCTGTCTGTCTGTCTGTATGTGCACGCATGGGTCAAAAACTACTGAAGGCATTTTAACCAAACTTGGTACAATTGTAGTCCATACTCCCGGGCAGGTTATAGGCTGTATAACATAACGCTAAGACACATAGGAGCTGAGCAGTGACGAAAAATTTGAAGCAAGTCGGTTGAAAAAAATCGCGTTCGAGCTCTTATCATCGCATACGTTGATCATACGCCAAAAATATGTATTACAAAAATAATGGTCTTCAAAAGATGAACAAAAAAGTCCTGAATAGTATATATCTATCTTTTATATATTAGCCACAATAACCTGTTTAATCGTTAGGGTTTTCTTCAAAGTGTATTAAATACATAAATATATTGTAATTTGCATAGACATATCTTTTTCAAACTCCCATATTTCAAAAGTACAGTATAATATCTTATTCATAATTTTTTTTTTATAGAAATCGGTTTACAAACACACAAGATATAGATGAAAGAAAATTTCCAAATGTCGCCGCGCCAGTATGAGTACGGCTGTACGGTTGATTTTTGTTTAACGTCCGAAACGGCCAACCGGTTCATCTATATAATTTCATTCACATTGACTCTTAATGCGAACGGACGTGGTTCTTATTGACTCTTCTCGGGATAAGCGCGCTTTAGATATTAAAATACATAGATACGTAGTTTTTAGGTACTAAGTTTAAAGTAGGTATCTATCTATCTATAATATAAAAATGAATCGCAAAATGTGTTGGTAAGCGCATAACTCAACAACGCCTGGACCAATTTGGCCAAATCTTTTTTTAAAATGTTTGTTGAAGTTCAAGGATGGTTTTTACGGCGAGAAAAATTTGAATTATTTCTGGAAAAACCCTAAAAATAGCCCTTTTCTTTTTCCCATACAAATGATTTCTAACTAAAACGTAGTCAATTTGAGCTTTATTGCTATGGTATAAAGTTCATATTAAATTACAAGCACTCACACAGTGTTGTCTAAGCAATGTAGGTGTGTTCCTAACGTCAAAGATCATATCTACCAAAACAATGTGCGTGTGTGCGTTGGAGCACAGAACACATAGTTGGAGGAGTTTAATGTCGCGTTCCGAAACTCGCGTTTCTTTTGTATTAGTTTCGGCACGCGAGATAATATGCATCAGTTTCCACGTCATTACATCAGTCAAACAAAAATCGCGTTACCAACAGTGTTTTATTATTTTTAATATACAAATCTATAATATAAAAATGAATCGCAAAATGTGTTGGTAAGCGCATAACTCAACAACGCCTGGACCAATTTGGCCAAATCTTTTTTTTAAATGTTCGTTGAAGTTCAAGGATGGTTTTTACGGCGAGAAAAATTAGAATTATTGCTGGAAAAACCCTAAAAATAGCCCTTTTCTTTTTCCCATACAAATGATTTCTAACTAAAACGTAGTCAATTTGAGCTTTATTGCTATGGTATAAAGTTCATATTAAATTACAAGCACTCACTGTTGTCTAAGCTATGTAGGTGTGTTCCTTACGTCAAAGATCATATCTATCAAAACAACCAGTCGTCATGATATTACAGCCAGAGTCTTTAGACAAAAGTTGAAATCTTTAATGGATTTCATCGTAAAACATAATGTGTTTGGTGAGACACGCTGCTGGATGTATTCTGTGAAGTGGCAGAAACGAGGATTGCCATTTTGATTTGGTTGGTTGAAAAAATAAGGCCAAATGAAGTTGATGCAGTGATATCAGCTGAAATCCCTAATGTACAAGTAGATCCTGGATTGCATGAGGTAGTTATCAAAAACATGATACATGGTCCCTGTGGAACTCTTAATCAAAATTCACCGTGTATGATGGATGGTAAATGTTCAAAACGATATCCACGGACATTAATATCGGAAACAATTACTGGTAATGACGGTTATCCATTGTATCGTCGCAGATCGACAGCAGACAATGGAAAATCAACAATTGTCAAATTAAATCAACAAGATATTGAAATAGATAATCGTTGGATTGTTATATATTCACCCATTTTATCAAAGACATTCAAAGCACACATCAACGTTGAATCTTGCCATTCAGTGAAATCTATAAAATACATTTGCAAATATGTAACCAAAGGGAGTGATATGGCTGTGATTGGAATTGGTGCAGAGAATTCCAATGATGAAGTTACCCAATACCAAATGGGCCGCTATGTCAGTAGTAATGAAGCAGTTTGGTGAATATTTTCTTTTCCTATTCATGAGAGACACCCTTCTGTTGTTCACTTAGCTGTGCATTTAGAAAATGGACAAAGAGTGTATTTTACAGCACAGAACGCAGTACAAAGAGCTGCTCAGCCACCATCTACTACATTAACCAGTTTTTTTGAGACATGCCAAAACGATGATTTCGCACAAACATTGCTATATTCTGAAATGCCAAAATATTATACCTGGAATCAATCCTCAAGGAGATTTATACGACGGAAACAAGGAAAACCAGTTCCAGGATATACAGATGTATATTTCACCGATGCGATTGGCCGGATTTATTCAGTACATCCAAGCAATGATGAATGTTTTTATTTACGACTGCTATTAGTCAATGTACGTGGCCCAACATCATTCCAACAGTTACGAACTGTTGATGGTGAATTGTGTGGATCCTACAGAGAAGCCTGTCAACGTTTGCAATTGCTTGAAAATGACGCTCATTGGGATCAAACTCTCAATGATGCTGTAATATCATCACACGCTCATCAAATACGAACATTGTTTTCTATAATCATATCTACATGCTTCCCATCAAACCCAATTGATTTGTTGATCAAGTACAAAGATAATATGTGTGATGATATTTTGTATCAAATACGGAATAGAATGGGAAATCCAAATATACAAATCAGTGAAGAAATTTACAATGATGCATTGATTTCAATTGAGGACATGTGCTTGATAATGTCAAACAAACTATTAATTCAATTAGGCCTGACCGCGCCCAATCGTCCAATGCATGACGCTTTTAACCAAGAGTTGTATCGAGAAAGACTGTATGATCTCAACGCTTTGAAAGAATTAATTCAAACAAATCTTCCACTGTTAAATGAACAACAGAAGTATGTATTTGAAACTCTTATGAAAGTAACAAATGATGAAACTGGAGGGATTTACTTCTTAGATGCACCTGGTGGTACAGGCAAAACTTTTTTGAACAATTCGCTTACAAAATAAAATTGCACTTGCACTCACTTCGTCGGGAATCGCAGCAACTATGATTGAAGGTGGTCGAACAGCCCATTCAGCACTAAAATTGCCATTAAATATGCAAAGCAATGAAACTCCAACCTGCAACGTTTCGAAGAACTCTGCAATGGCAAAGGTTTTGCAGCAATGTAAATTGATTGTTTGGGATGAATGCACGATGGCACATAAAAAATCTTTGGAGGCTTTAGACAGAACCTTAAAAGATCTACGGAGCAATAATAACCGATTTGGTGGTGCAATGATTTTATTAGCAGGAGATTTTCGTCAAACATTGCCAGTGATTCCACGATCAACGCCAGCTGATGAACTCGATGCATGTCTAAAGTCCTCCAATTTGTGGAAACATGTCAAAGTACTTCATTTAAGCAAGAATATGCGTGTCGAGTTGCAAAATGACCAATCTGGAAACATATTCTCTAAACAACTCATTGACATTGGTAATGGCAAATTTCCTATAGACATGTTGACTGTGCATTAACTTTCCTCAAAGTTTTTGTCAGTTAACTCGATCAAAAGATGAACTTATTCAGAAGGTGTTTCCAGATGTTTCTCAAAATTACAGGAACCATGATTGGTTGAGCGAACGAGCTATACTGGCTGCAAAAAACATAGATGTAAATGAATTAAATTTCAAAATTACAGGCGAATTGAGGATATATAAATCAGTTGATTCGGCTACTAATCAAGATGATGTAGTCAACTATCCACCGGAATTTTTAAACTCGCTGGATTTGCCAGGATTGCCACCTCACAATCTTCAATTAAAGGTTGAATCGGTGGTTATAATGTTGCGAAATATCAACCAACCGCGTCTTTGCAACGGTACACGGTTAGCGATAAAAAAATTACTAAACAATGTGATAAAAGCAACTATACTCAAAGGAAAGTATAAAGGAGAAGATGTTCTCATACCGCGCATCCCAATAATTCCGACTGATGTGCCATTTGAGTTTAAACGACTACAGTTTCCAGTGCGGCTTGCTTTTGCTATGACTATAAACAAGTCCCAGGGGCAATCATTAAGTGTTTGTGGTATTAATCTAGAAAACCCATGTTTCTCACATGGTCAATTGTATGTTGCCTGTTCCCGTGTTGGAAAACCATCAGATTTGTTTATCTATGCGCCAGGTAATCAAACAAAAAACGTCGTATACCACAAAGCACTACAATGATAATAATAATAATTATGATTCACATGATTAACAATGAAGCGATTACTTACTTTTAAATCTTTATATATGTTTTATTTAATTATTTTTTATTCACAACGCCCTATCACCAGGGTGACGGTTCTGTTCAGGAGAATTTTTTAAAATACGTAGGCACAAAAACTGCCACATTACAAATCTTTTTGACAGGACGAAGTCTGTCGGGTCAGCTAGTACTATAATAAAACAATCGGAATCGGATAAGTAATACTCGAGATATCGCTAGATCTCTTTATTAGAACAGTCCAATACAAATCAGGGGTCATGAAAAATGGATTTGGTTCAATGTTGAATGAATTTAAATTTCGTTTCTTTTGTTCACGAGATGGCGTTACCAGTAGTAATCATAAAATAAATGAGTTTTTAAATAATATATAACTATTTTATTATTAAGTGCTATTAATAAGTTATTCCTTTTAAATGTTAATAAAATTAACCATGAATCGTATGTGTAATATCAATTATAAGTCTTTACACTAGCCTTTAAAAATATCAATTTAACGGACACAAAGAACATCCAGACTAAGGACAATAGTTTGTGTATCACAATTGTCCTCCATGGGAATCGAACCCGCGACCTCATGCACGCCAGCCATGTAATGCGACCGCCGCGCCACCGAGGCAGGTAATTCTGCCGCACCATAACGTGGCGTGCAAATGTATTCATTCATAATTAATTAGTGATTATCCGTGTGGTGACGGAGCAAGAATACAATATGTCACCTCCCCATCTCATCCCATGGGTGGCGTAAAACCGACTAAGGGACTATCGGTGAATATTATCTTTACGAAATAAAAATGAAGGAAAACTTGAAATTAAACCCTATACCAATCCGACTGGCCAACGTGGTATTAGTAGGCCAAGTATCCCTCCGTCACGGGAGGAGGCGCGTCCTTGCAGTGGGACATTAATGGGCTGTTATGATGAAAAAAGCGATGTCATTTATTTTAACTTACAAATTTGACAACAGATGGCATTGTGCCTGTGACGTCATTTTCAGTATCGCGGTATTAAGATTTTACTTGAAAGAATGACGTTCGCTCATGTCTTTCAGTATAAGTTTAGACACAGTCTTCATAGATCTGTCTTTGTAAAGATCTGTTTTTGAAAAGGTTTTGGTTCGTTCGTTAATTTTACAATTCGTGTGTAATAATAATATAATGATATAAATATAAATAATATCTGTTTGTTATAAGGTTTAAAAAACGATTTTTCAGTATTAAATCGAATTGCGAAGTAAGTAACATCCGCCACGCGAACGAAGTCGCGGGCACAGCAGCTAGTACTTAATATCTACGTGTCTTATAGCTATATTACTATCTTAATGTCTTATCTTAGTATCTTATGATAGTTATAGTACAACCGTAATCTATTCCTTGTTATCGGATGATGTATGTGACCAGCTCACACTACAGTATAATCTGTACCAATCGTTCATTGAAACTACTACGATCCAAATTATTACAATGGCATTCAAGGTAATTGTCAAACAAGTTGTGCTAACAGGGCTTCTACTAAAAGAAACATAGAGACATATGAGAGAGCTAAAAACATAATAATATATTGTATTATACATTTATCAATAAGTATGTTTTAAATAATAATAATAATTTCACAGTTCGTAGTATTCGCATGCATCGTGGCCGCTGCCAACGCCGGTCTTCTCCCTGCCGCAGTCTCATACGCTGCTCCGGCTCAAGTAGTCCACGCGGCACCCGTCGCATACAGCGCGCCCGTCGCCAAGGTCATCGCGCCAGTCGCCAGAGTAGACCCGTACGAGCCACACCCGCAGTACAGCTTCGCGTACGACGTGCAAGATGCTCTCACCGGTGACTCTAAGAGTCAGCAAGAGACACGCGACGGTGATGTTGTGCAGGGCTCTTACTCTGTGGTAGATCCTGATGGTACTAAGCGTACTGTACAATACACCGCTGACCCTCACAATGGTTTCAACGCTGTCGTGCACAAGGAGCCTCTCGCTCACGTCACTAAGGTCGTCGCTCCCGTCGCCAAGGTTGCTCCCGTCGCTTACGCCGCTGCTCCAGTGCTGCACTCCGCTCCTGTGCTCCACTCTTACTCTGCTCCTGTCGCTAAGGTAGCTCCAGTCGCCTACGCGTCTCCCGTACTGCACTCAGCTCCAATTGTTCACGCCGCTCCTGTTGCTTATTCCGCGCCCATCTCTTACTATCATCATTAAATAATTTAATGAACTACAAGTACCTACAACCATCACTATTTATTAAATAACCTAAATTATATAAAATTGTTTTTATTTCTCATTATGTTTATGATAGCTATACTGCTTTTGTAACGGACTAGAAGATTGACTCAAAGCAATCAAAAGACACAGCCGTTTATGTCGATGATATTCGAAAAGCAAGGGAATGAAAACCTACTGGATACTTCTAGTCAACCTAGAATCTTGAGAATTTGGCATGGGCCTTTACGTGGCTCACTAGCGCCGCCAATAGAAAAAAAACCTAATTCGCAAATAGGATAGAAGGTTTGACATATGAGTTCTGACGTCATCGCATTTAGGCGGGAAAACACGAAACCCGCCGTGCGCGAGTCAGACTCGCACTTGATCGCCTATGTTTTTTTGTTTTAGTAGTACACTTCGACTCTACTAATTCCAAAAGGTGTTGTTTTGTTTAAAGTTCCTGAAAGTCTAGGAAGTTTTGAAGATACATTACTAAGGATCAATACCAATCTACTTTCTATACAATAATAGAACCGAGATAGAGTTAACAATTTCAATATAATACAATAGGCAGGTTTCTGCCTACTTTCGAGTAAATGGCATCTCGAGCCGTTACCGCCGACTTATCGTAACCGACAAAAACTAAATTTTACAGGAGAAGGTTTTTTTTAAATATTTTCGCCAATAATGGTGATATCGAACTGAAAGGATAATGCTCAAAAAAAACCCAGGCCCCGGCGCAAACGGTACATATCTCAAATTCTTAGTATAAAATAGTAGTTTCATACTAAAAAAAAATATAGCCAAAAATTCGTTTTTAAACGTAACATTTTGCTAATCCTTTTTTCGTGAAAGTAATTTTTAAATAGAAGTATTTAAAGAAAATATGTATATACATATATTTTAACATACTACGCTAACCATTATAATATTCTCAGTGGTTGTTGCAAGGCGGAGAGGCACTAAACTAAACCGGTTGTTTGTTCACACAATACCTTTCGGTCGTCGTCGCTCGCTACAAAAACGAACCAAGAGTCAACTGCTATTTCACTCGCACTAGGAATAAGAATAAGATATATAGAATAAGAGTAAAGAAAGAAATAATTTAAAAAAAATCACATTTTTGAAGCTCCTTACATAAAACAACTAGCAATTTATGACATTAAAAAAAAAGATTTTGGTAATGCCCCCTACTGAATATTATGTCACATATAAATACTTAAAATCTGAGATACATTTCATTTGCGCCGGGCCTGGGTTTTTTCCCCATACATTGTGAGCATTGTCCTTTAAAATACAGTTATGATTTTTGAAGCTTTATTTAAAACAGTTATAATGTTTTTTGCCACTGTTTTTATAGTAAGTGACAAAATTTTGATGAACAGTGTCAGTTGCGAATGTTGCGATAGCAAGTAGAGTCACTTACGTTACTATTCCTAGATAATTACGCAACTTACGATAATATTAGTTATGTCGGTTTTGATCACTGCATTGTCATAGTTAGAAATAAATTAATTAACAAACAATAACATATTTAAAAAAAAACATACCCAAATAAAAAAAAACAAAGAAGTACACAACACAACATAAGTAAGGAAGATTGGAGATATCACACAATGATGAAAACATTTTTACATTACACAAAAAAAAAACATAGCAATCAAGTACTTATAAAAATACAAACATCCGCATTGAGAATCTCCTACTTTTTTTAGAAGTCAGTTAAAAATAATTTTAATCAACCCAAAATCATAAAGCATCACATGTGAAAATACTTAAATACAAAACAAAAATTAAAATATTCAGCGTACGGAAACACCTCAACATAACTTAATGATTTAGAATTTGTACCTATTGAATGGAAAATCATAATTATTTAACATAATATTATATTATATTTTGTTATAGGAAATTATCTTGCTCGTGCATTTCTCCAACATTGTCACACAGTTTTTATTGTCAAAGGAAAACAAAACGTATTCCTTCCTATGCGTCCGCTGTCGCGTCTGTCGCCCCGAACGGTCTCGTACGTGCGTACTTGAATATATTTAAATTTGGAGATGCCACTAGGATGAAGCAAGCGATACACAACTACTATAAATGCTGTTAGTGTCAATCTGAAGATACAGTTCACAGCTCTGAACACTCCACGACACATCTCTACATACTATAGCAATGGCATTCAAGGTACGGAACCATAAGGATTTTGTGAAGTGAAATTTAAATTGTGTGTGAAAGTGACTAAAATAGTGTAACAATTAAAAATTCGTAGCATTCCATAACAACAAGTAATAATAGTGACAAAAAATGTGCAAAGTTTAAATTCTAATTAATGATTAAGATGCTGCGCTATTAACAGGACACGACATTCCTACATGGTGTATATTTATGTTACAGTTGGTGGTTGTATCTTGCCTGCTGGCCATCGTGCACGGCAGCGCAGTACCAGTGGCGCAGGTCGCAGCAGCACCCGTCGCTTACACAGCGCCCGCCGTCGCCGCCAGGCTCGAGGAGTTCGACCCTCTACCGCAGTACAGATTCGGATATGACGTAGCTGATACTCTGACTGGTGACTACAAGAGCCAGTCGGAACAACGCGACGGTGACTTCGTGCAGGGACAATATTCCCTGGTGGAGTCAGATGGCACTCGGCGCATAGTTGATTACACCGCAGATTCTGTGAACGGGTTCAACGCTGTTGTTCGCAAGGAGCCTCTCGTTGCTGCGGCACCGGCTGTAGTGGCTGAGCCAGCTGTTGTCCCTGCTCGTATCGCGGCTGCTCCCGTAGTAGCTCAGCCTGCCCCTGCGCCAGTTGTAGCTCGCTACGCTGCTGCTCCTGTAGCTGCTCCAGCACCATTCTTCGCTCGGTACGCCGCTGCTCCCGTAGCCCCCGCCGCAGTAGCAGCTCCCGTGGCTGCCCCTGCTCCAGTGTTTGCTCGATATGCCGCAGCTCCGGTTGCTGCACGTTATGCATCTGCCCCCATCGTCGCTGCCCGCTACAGTGCCCCTGTTGCTGCGGCTTACTCTGCTCCCGTGGCCTATCCCTACACAGCCGCTTACAGCGCCCCATTACCGGCTGCGTACACTGGTCCCGTCGCGGCTGCTTACAGCGCACCACTGACAGCGCCTGTATATGCTGCTCCCTTCACAGCAGCTTACAACGCTCCTGTCGCGGCTGCGTACACCGCTGCAGTCGCTGCACCAGTAGCTCGGGTGGTGCCCACAGCAGTGGCTCCCGCCGCCGTCGCGCCCGTGAGAGCTGCTCCCGCTAAGCTTGTAGACTCAGTCCCCGCCGCCGCTGCTGGCTACAGATATCCTTGAACCTTGTGTTGTGAACAAACGGTTACTATATGTTTCTAAAGACTTGACTTGTATATACTTTAGATTTAACTATTTTGTATGAAATCAAATAAAACAGATGAGAAATAAACCAGTTGTTTTTATTTTAATTTGAAATTACAGTGGGTGGGAAAGAAGGATATGTCGTGGTCTAGGATGTGAGGAGTAGTACGAAGAATGATAATAGGGGGCTTATAAGAGTATTAATGTGGTTCTCTGCAGATTTTAGAAATTTGACAGAGGCCTAAGGCATCGACCAGTGATTCATACAATGACATCAATACAATGTCCTGGTGCAAGGTTCATTTTGTTAATCTGATATAAGTAAAGGGTTTTATTAATAATAATAATAAATAATAAAAATACGTTTATTTCTCAGCACAATATTAAAAATAACAATAAGAGTAACAAATACAAATTTGTGTACAATATTGTGGGAGACTGGTGCCTGAACTGGGCTATAAGGCCTGTATTTCGGGACACCAGGTCTCCACCCCTTTACAATAATACAGTTGTGTACTTGTTTATTCAGTGTTAACTAAGTCATACATTTTTAAACAAATAGTTCTTAATATTTATGTTACATAAGTAGTTAGTATGGTTTGTATATGAACTGAGATGAAGTTATAAACACAGTAATAAGATAAGTATACGTGTGGGTGTGTGAGTATGTGTTGTGTGTGTGCGTGTGTGTGTGTGTGTGTGTGTGTGTGTGTGTGTGTGTGTAAATAAGCTATATTGAGTTATGAGTTCTAATCCGAAAGATTTACGCAGGGATAGCTAAAATTTGTTCTGTTTCGTCATAGTTAAGGCCCAAGAGCCAAGATGTAAGTTTCATTTTACATTTAATTTTGTTCAGTTCATAGATAGGTAAAACTCTATTGATTTTATTGTAGAGGTAACGACCAAGGTGACAAAAGAACCGGTTTGAAGACTTGGTAGTGAGGCTAATACCCTCCACGGGATTGAATCTCCTTCTACCACGAGAAAGTAAGGGGTTACAGGGGTTATTAAAAGCTTAACGTCATCCTGACAGATAAGTAATGTATGGTCTTTTGCTATCTTCACACGCATGTGCCATTCCAGGATGCCTGGTATTATGGATACAATGACTCTCCTTCACTCTCAAGTGTCAAGATTAAGAACAAAATGTCAATGTTTTTAAAAAAAAAGTTTATTATTTTTTCGCAGATTAATAATGCAAAGTGCAAACCTAGTTTGAAAGGTCTCATTGAATGAATGATTAATTTCGTAAAATATAGCCTGCGGCGTTTTCTGAGACATATACATATAACAGCGTGCATTAAGATAATCTGTATCAATAGATCGTTACAACTTCTACGATCCAAATTATTACAATAGCTTTCAAGGTAATTGTCAAATAAATTTTTCTAAATGTTACTTAGTAGAGACTAAGGAAAGAGAAAATTATTACTAACTATATACTTATAGACTGTAAAATTAATAGGCCATGTCATATAGTCGTATACTTATAATCATAGTGATTTTAATCCCACAGTTCGTAGTATTCGCATGCATCGTGGCCGCTGCCAACGCCGGTCTTCTCCCTGCCGCAGTCTCATACGCTGCTCCGGCGCAAGTAGTCCACGCGGCACCCGTCGCATACAGCGCGCCCGTCGCCAAGGTGGTGGCGCCAGTCGCCAGAGTAGAGCCGTACGAGCCACACCCGCAGTACAGCTTCGCGTACGACGTGCAAGATGCTCTCACCCCGGTGACTCTAAGAGTCAGCAAGAGACACGCGACGGTGATGTTGTGCAGGGCTCTTACTCTGTGGTAGATCCTGATGGTACAAAGCGTACTGTACAATACACCGCTGACCCTCACAATGGTTTCAACGCTGTCGTGCACAAGGAGCCTCTCGCTCACGTCACGAAGGTCGTCGCTCCCGTCGCCAAGGTTGCTCCTGTCGCTTACGCCGCTGCTCCAGTGCTGCACTCGGCTCCTGTGCTCCACTCTTACTCTGCTCCTGTCGCTAAGGTAGCTCCAGTCGCCTACGCGTCTCCCGTACTGCACTCAGCTCCAGTTGTTCACGCTGCACCTTTATCTCACGTCGCCTACTCTGCTCCAGTTTACCACCATTAATGGACAAATTTTTCCAAATTGTAAACAGTCACTATTTATAAAATTAATTAAACATTAATAAATATTTACGTTTTTTATTATTATCCTTTATCAAGATTATAAAAGACCAGGCCTTTTTGTCGTTGTTACATATAATGAAGACGCTTAAAAAGGTATGAGTAAAGGTAATGAAAGTCCATAGAATACGTTGTAAAAACGGTGCCTAAATTGGGGTTTTCATAAATGAATTAACACAACCTTCTCTGAATCGAACTAGGCAAATTTCTTTCGTGTAAAATGCCAACCAATTAAGGGTATAACTATTAATTTAAAAAAACTTTGACCTAAAAAAAGTACAAAAGTAGAAAAGATCTTCATTAATTAGAAACATAAAAATAACTAGTTAAAGGCGCGGCCCCACCGCGGCGCATGCTGTGCACGGGCACGCGGCGCATTTTAGCTGCGTGTATTAATTTGTTTGACAACGTGGTCTACGTTTCCACTGAAGTACACGAATATGACCCACGACTATGTATAGCGTGGCACGGCGCACGGAGAGGCTACGCACGTTCCTCTGCAATCCACGAACAAAACTGCGCTGCCATAAGTAAGCTGTACATAGTCGAAGTTCATATTCGTGTACTCCAGTGGAAACGTAGACCCACGTCGATAGCGATGAGATATGTAACCGCCTATTCGAGCAAGCCACGCGTGTATCAATGACGTCAATTCATGCGTAGACCACTGTAGCCTCTCCGTGTGTTGCAGTGGACACAACCACATACATTTTCTTCCAAAGCGAAGCTCAATACACGCGCGTAGCCTCTCCGTGCACCGCGGTGGGCCCGCGCCTTAAGACAAATCCAACGAGCCTAAACTCGATGGGTTTACTAAAAGGCAGTCCAGGGTTACGACTTCGAGTTGTATAAGCAGACCGGCTCAGTGGTTCCAGAAGACATTAGTGTTTCAAATGTCAGATTCCACTTATGCTTGCAAGTAAACTGAGCGTGTAACATTCCTATCACACCTTGTTAGGTGTCGTTTGTTTACGACCTGATGACCTTGACGACCCAAAACCGATTTCCACCAAACATAGCTAAGAACACTTTCGACTGTCGATCTGCACCAAACAGTCGAGCTTTAGTAACTACTGGCTCAAGTACCGTACTGATACGCACTGCTAAGCTCAAGAGATGTGGGTTTGAATTCCACTCAAAATCATCTTCGTGTGAAGGTAAAAAAGAGCCCATTTTGTGTGGTAAAAAACCAATAATTGAAAGGAAAGGAAAATTGGAATAGCCCTATACCAATCCTCTTTTCTATCGTGGTATTTGAAGGCCTAGTTTCCCTGTAAGATGGTATTCTGATAAAATAAGTAAATTACTGTTCAAAATAAATTCCCCGAAAGTGTATGAAAGAAAACAGTATTCCACAATAAAATTATTCATATTTTTTTACTATCGGGAAATCTATTTCAGGTCACCCAGAAGTGAACTTTTTTGGTATGTTCATCTATTGCTCCTCAAATATTTCCCCCAGGAGCAATTATGTCCATGTATTTCTACTACGTTATTCAAACATTCTTTAGAATTCAATAGATAGTTGTAATGTGTTAAATATTAATAAAGCATTTTATTTTTATTTATAAACAATATGAATTATACAATCAAACTAAAATTTAACTTTAAGCTTAAATGCTTAACAGTATTGTTGAAGTAAGTTCACCCTCTACTCATTGTTGATTCGGTTTATACACATAGGTATTAATGCACGCAATGCTTTGAAAATTCTGATTAGGTGCTACTTGCTATGTCCCTCACTGCATTATCGTAGTAGAAATACATGGACATGCTCCTAGCGGAAATATTTGAGGAGCAATAATGGACTAACCGAACTTTTGTCCTTTTTCTTGAATAATAAACAGGTACGAAGTTACTTGTTTTAATTGGCAATTAAGCATGTAGCAAAAATTAGAAGAATGTTTACACCTTCCTACATTTTCAAATCTCTCCTGTTACTTAATAATGAAACTGTATCCTTATATCGCAATGCAATTAAAAAAAGTATAACGTTTAATTTCAAAAATCACGTGACATTGTTCAGTGCGCATCGCATATACTGCGTCTCGTACGTGCGTACTTGAATATATTTAAATTTGGAGATGCCACTAGGATGAAGCAAGCGATACACAACTACTATAAATGCTGTTAGTGTCAATCTGAAGATACAGTTCACAGCCCTTAACACTCCACGATACATCTCTACATACTATAGCAATGGCATTCAAGGTACGGAAACATAAGGATTTTGTGAAGTGAAATTTAAATTGTGTTTGTGACAGTGAAACGAAAATTTAAACGTTGTATTAAATTATTTTGAAAGGGGGAAGTATACCCCGCTGATTAAATGGATTAAGGTTTCGTATTCAAGATTTCCTTTACTTGAAGGGATAACAAATGATAGAGCTATGGCCTTAGTTCCTTCGCAGCAGTTTTAGACTTACGTTTCCTTGTGTGGCATACCTACATTTTACATTTCATTCGGCTTGAAAAGTGCCGGGAAATACTTTTCCTTCTGATACCTCACTTCTGAAACTTTCTTATTTTCTGCCACAGAGACTCACATCAAGGTCCCGTTTAGAGAGTACCCCAATTACGTACTCTCCTCCTGTTGTAAATCACTGACTATAAAATGAGTCTTTTGACTCTTTTATGAATACGTCCTATCCCTAATCCTTAACTGAACCGTGTGCTTTTTGTTACAGTTGATGGTTGTATCTTGCCTCCTGGCCATCGTGCACGGCAGCGCTGTACCAGTGGCGCAGGTCGCAGCAGCACCCGTCGCTTACACAGCGCCCGCCGTCGCCGCCAGGCTCGAGGAGTTCGACCCTCTACCGCAGTACAGATTCGGATATGACGTAGCTGACTCCCTAACCGGTGACTACAAGAGCCAATCAGAACAGCGTGATGGCGATCTGGTGCAAGGACAGTACTCGCTAGTAGAATCTGATGGAACTCGGCGCATAGTTGATTATACTGCTGACTCTGTGAACGGATTCAATGCTGTTGTTCGTAAGGAACCCTTAGTGGCGGCCGCTCCCGCTGTAGTAGCTGAGCCTGTCGTAGTAGCAGCTCGTGTTGCTGCCGGGCCTGTTGTGGCCGAACCTGCATTTGCACCAGCTCCAGTTGTAGCACGTTATGCTGCTGCACCTCTTGCACCTGCTCCTGTAGCTCGCTATGCCGCTGCTCCCATTGCTGCTGCTCCTGTACTGAGCGCTCGCTACGCGGCCGCCCCTGTTGCTGCTGCACCAGTTAATACTTTTGCCCGTTATGCTGCTCCCGTCGTGCCCAGTTACGCGGCTCCTGTGGCTTCCGCGTACAGGACTGCGTATGCTCCCGTGGCCCCCGCTTATACTGCTGCGTACACGGCTCCTTTAGGGTACTCAGCTGCGTACCCTGCTCCCGTTGTGGCGGTATAAATATCTCGGAAACTGTAACTAAAATAGACATCAAGACTTAAATTTTGTTGTTTTTTATCGCATATGCTTTTGTACTAAGGTGAAATTATTAAAAATTTTAATGAAAAATATTAACTGCATTTTGTATTTCTCCTATCTTGTTGGTACTTACCTATTTAGTACATATTGTACTCCTGGCTTTGCTTGCGTGTTACTACTTACTACATTATAATGGCTCAATAAAATTATAGGCTCTACTAGTACTGGACTTATAGACTGGGATTATGAAACAACTGGGCTAAGCTGCCTATATGAACGCTGATTTGAACCAAGCACATCATAATATATTTTAAAAAAATATAGATTTATTATAATTACCATATTGTTTTCCACACACTTAAAAGATAAAAAGTTAGAAAAAATATTTGTATTGTCTAAGAATCACAAAGCAAATAACCAATTTATTTTTGGTTACTTGACACATATTTCCTAACATTTCCGCTCCCAAATATAAAATGACGAATACACGAGCACATTCATTCAGTCGGAGTTTATTATTTCATTTAATTAATTATTTATTAATACTTATTGCACAAAAACATTAGTATAATAAAATATTGAAGAAGGTATAGTAAATTGGTAAAATGTTATTAAAATTAAAGTACTAATTTATTTAAACTACTGCAAACCTACTTAGGACTTTCGGTGTGGCCATTCTATAGACGGGTGGTCGCTAAAATTTATAATTTTATATGATCTTCAGAAATTTTCAATTTTAATTTCGAAAATTTCAATTTCGAACCATTGATTTACAAAAAACCAAAGATACACACTCCACTTCCCAAAACCGTCCGCAACAAATGGGCGCATTGTGCACTCTTTTCAAATTAGTATCGCGTTGTTCTACCGGCATACGTCAATCATTAAATTTTATTGCTTTATGTGCATTACTTTTTAAATACAACTTTATGTCATGCGTGTAAGATTGAATTTGAAAAAAGAAATATGTTTACGATATTACTATACGTATTTATTGCGTATGTTTAATTTGGTGACACTTTTGGCTGTTAGTTTTGTTTGAAAATGTGCATCTAGGGTTTTTTATAAATCAATGTTTCGAACACAGTAAAATTTTCAAGAATGTTAGGTACTGTATAGGTATTCAAACCTACTTTTTTAAACTTGCGTTTCAATAATTAATACTCCCGAAGTTTACTACGCACGAAAATAAATTGCAATTTTGAAACTGGTGCAATTTGACCTAATCTTTAAAAGGTTTAATATATTTACTTTAATATCCATTGTTTAGTCTTTTCTGATCAACACTATTGAAGTTGTTGTTAATTAAACCAATTGCAAACTGGTAGAGTAATGAGAGGCAAGAGTGCGTAATTTCAGTTTAAGCCTCTAGGAAACAAAATACAAAAAAAAATATAAATTACGTAGACCAAAGGCTTTATATTTTTAATGATAACTAAAATTAGCCCGCAGGGGCAACTTGTGGCGAGCTGTTGGTGAGTGACGACACCACAGACCCTGATTCCTGGCTTACCTTCGTTGGTAGGACAGGACTGGAATATGCAAGAGCGGATCCAAGCTGTAAGTGTAAAGTGTCATAACGCCGGGGGCCCTTGAACGGTTTGACCGGAATTTGGCGCCCCGCAGACTCACCTCTCCGCAGCTTTTAGCCTCTCTAAGAGATGTTGCTTCATGGTCACACTGTACGTGCGGCCGTTTTGTGGGGCCCACTCAACGAAATGGCAAGTCACTACCTTTTTTTTTATTACATAGAGACTGATTATCACACGACAGGTATCCGGTAGTCTTCTTCCATAGCCCAATAACGTATCCACTGAACATACTCATCCATAGACTATTATTTAAATTTCCATTGCATTCTTATGCACTACAATAGTTTTTGCACTCGGCAGGGACCATGCGTTCAGAGATGGTACACATTTGCAGACACCAGCACGGACACACATTCGTATTCCCATAATATGTTGAAGAGGCACTAAGGAGGGTGGTTTTATGTGTTAAATCGTTTAAAATAATTAGCTATGCGTAAACTTACCACTTACATTTTACCTGTATGACTGTTAAGGTACTGGGTAGTGGGTAGAAGTATCATAAAACTGATGTAACGTTATTTGTTTGATCGAATCTAAAGAATCCCATAAATAAGTATTCAGCTAAGACCATTGAATGGGCAATGATTTTGACAAAGTTTTACAGATTACCCCCAGTTGATTTTGACTTGATCAGTCATTCAGAAACCGGGGGTACATCACGGAAACATAAAGATTTTTCTTTAATTAGCGTTATACCCAATTCGAACGATATATCAAATGAAGTTTAGTCTTTAAGGAAAAAAATATATCGAAGGCAGACCGAATTTTTTTGACCAGATTTATTTATTGAAACGTAATAAGTAAGTAACGCAACGCAAGGTGGGTATTACATCGCGTAATTCGTATAACTTTCTTCAATATGCTGTAAGTATGGACCTCACGTCCCGAGTTACGAATGTGGACGATATATATAAGCGATGCGTCCGGACAGGACTACACACTCTACTTAGTACTGTGACGATCCTACATCTAACATAAAGACATGGACTCCAAGGTAAGATAAATAACTATTATATTTAATATGTAACTTTAATTACTTACCCCCTTACTCATAAACAACTCTTTAATTTTAATTTTTATGCATACCTACTTATGGCATAAGGTTAGTTTTACTAATAAAAAAATAAATTTAAAAGACGTTTATGAGTAAGGGGGTTAATTACAATAGGATCATTTTTATAATAGTTTTCTTTTAATGTCAAAAGTGTAAAGATAAGTTACCACCAGCTGATTACTAAACCGTTTCGAACTTTGCTAATTCCGTATTTCGCGTCAGCCGCTATGATACGCACTTAAATATGAAACTTAACTAAAGTTTAGACGACAGAATTTCTCTTAATCTCGGTGTAAAATCTCTGAGAATCTTAAAACTGGACCTAATACCCTTTACCAATCCATCCAGTCGTCCTTTAGTGTTCTTCTACGAAATCCACAGATAAGGATACTCTGTTATCATACCAACGTTATAAAAAGGTAGCTGTGTATTAGCGTGGGTATTGAACCCACGAATTAGTGCAAGCGAAGTGCACACACTACTTGCACTAATAAAGTACGTATCTGAACAGGATCTTAGTAGGTATATCATATATACACCAAGCTATACAATGTCATTACAAAATGTGTCTTATTACAAAGCATTAAGATACATAGGGGTCGAGGTAGTATAGTTACTGTATGTACTAAGAATCGTGCGCACCTCAATTGACCAACACGATCCATATCGGGACAGTTTGCGACATACCTTCTTTCTAACAGACGCTTTCGTTTCTATCCGTACATAACAATGAAGTGATTCACACTTGCTATACTTTATGCTGTTGCTAAAAAAGTTATAGAGTTCTTTGATTTTTAACCGACTTCAAAAAGGAGGAGGTTCTCAATTCGGTTGTATTTTTTTTGTTTAATCGACTCCAAATGTATCATATTCTGTAGTTTTCAATTCATTTTTGTATTAATGCTTCTTACTACGGACATCGTTAATGTCTTAACCAATCTGAATAAAACATATTTGTTTATGTTTGCAATGGTTTATTTCCAAGTTCATTAATAAAAATTGATTAACTGACTACTACTGAGTTTCCCTATGGACCTAATTTTTTCTGCTGTAACATATTATATTAGTTTCTCTATGTTATCGGCAAAGCCATTTACAAAACTAAAGAAAATATTAGAGCGAATATAGGAGAATTAAATCTATCTACAAATCCTCAACCCATCTCATCACATGGGTGTCGTAAAAACCGACTAAGGGACTAACCGAAAATATTATCTTTACGAAGTAAAAAAAGGAAAACTTGAAATTAAACCCTATACCAATTCGTTTGGCCAGCGTGGTATTAGTAGGCCAAGTATCCTTCCGTCATGGGAGGAGGCCCGTCTCTGCAGTGGGACATTAAAGGGAATGTTTGTTGATGAAGATGACAAATCCTTGCACAAACCTGTTTTACCTTCACGCTGTAAGTAGTTCCTAAACAAGTAAAATTTTCACCCTAAAGTCAAAAAACCCCGTGCCCTGCTGAATGTTTTTAATAGTCAGAGCGGATCAAGAAATAAAATACAACATGAATTGCACGATCTAAAATCAATGAATTATTATTCTGTCGAATGCAACAATAAGTTTGTATTCAAGTAGCGTTTAGTTACGCTTACGAAGAAAGGGTTTATTCTGTGTCGCAAGTATATCGGTCGTTTAAAAACAATGCTAGCATGTATATTAAACGTAGCCTAATATAATTCAGTATTACGAAATGTTTGATATGTGTGTTATTTGTCTTCCCTTAGAGTTTGTTTATTCGAAAAAGTTTTTGATTACTTAAGTACTATCAAGATAGAGACACAAGTTGAAATAAAATTATGTTTAAAATAATTGTATTCGCGCTTTCCATCATGTTCCATGCGTTCATCATATTGTCTTTTCATTCATTGAAAAAATAATCTCATAACAGGAAGTTTTCGTAAAAAAACTATTCACTCATCGGATTTAAAAAATAAAAAAAATATGTTCTGCTGAAACTAACTGTAATTCTTTACTTTAATGTAAGTAAGTACATTGTTTTTTGTTGCAGATTGTAATATTCATCTGCCTGGCGTGTGCGGCCAGCGCTAGCGTCATAGCTCCAGCACCTTTAGCCCGCCTGGACCCCTTCCCACAATACTCATACGGTTACGACGTCCAAGACTCACTCACAGGCGACTACAAAGGACACCAAGAAAACAGAAACGGGGACGTCGTCACCGGCTCTTACTCTGTCGTAGATCCTGATGGCACGCGACGAATTGTAGACTATGTTGCTGATCCCTTGAATGGATTTAACGCAGTTGTTCGACGTGAGCCTCTTGTCATACCTGCTCCAGCCAGAGTAGTAGCTCCTGCTCCAATAGTTGCACCGGCTCCAGCTTTCCCTGCTCCAATAGTTGCACGAGCTCCAGTCTTCGCTCCTGCCCCTGCACCGCTATTTGCGCCAAGATTACCAAGCCCATACTACTTTTAGATGAATTATTACAATTTTGTTGTTGATATCTAATTTTAGGATTTTATACCTGTTGTTATTTATATTAATACACGAATCAGAATGTAATCTGTTTTTTATTACCATTACGTATAAGTATATTACCATCTTTAATAGAACCTATTTATATAATTGGGATAACGAAAACCACAACAGTACAAAAGCCTGTTCTATCTCTAGCCGCTACTAATGTAAAAAACTTAAATAAAATAAATGTCTCAGTGTGGCGCGGTGGTCGCGATACCAGCTGCAGTATACGAGACCGCGGGTTCGATTTCCACACAGGACATTTCTTTGTGCGATCCACAAAATATTGTCCTGAGTCTCATGTTTGTAAAAGGTCACCGACACAGGGCATTGCGGGAGTTGTCTTTATAAAATAAAAAAGAAAACATAAGAAAATTACTTTTTGATGGAAACGGATAAATAAAATTTTTAGCTTTTCTGATTCCTTTTACCTTATGAAAAGAGAACTCTAAAAAAATATCTTACGACTCCAAGACTAGAATATTGATACCGAAACACACGTGAATGTCTTGTTTCTGTTAGAATTAATACTAATTCTTGCTTGATTAATACAGTAAACTATAATATTATCTAGTATTTATAACATGCTAAAAATAAGTCCACATTCCAATTTTAGTTTCTCTTTGTCCTCGGAGAAGGGCCATCACTACAATGGGACATAATATTATGTCACGATTACTTCTGATGTAACATATTTGTTTATTAGTTTTCAAATAGATTCCTCATTTTAATTTATTTTTTTAATTTATATTGCCAATGTTTGTTTTTAATTTAGTTTGTCATTATTTTAGTTTGTTTTTTATATTCGCATGCTGTGGTTTCCTATAATTTAAGGAATACACGCCATGTTTCTGTAATTTTATAATGAATAATGATCCTCTGACATTCACACAACGCCACCTAGTCCCAAACTAAGCAAAGCTTGTACTATGGGTACTAGACAACGGATAAACATACTTAAATAATTTTTTTTTTGTAATTTATACATATTATACATAGAAACACTCAGACCAATGCAAATAATCATGCTCATGCACACAAATATTTGCATTGAGCGGGAATCGAACCCGAGACCTCTGCGTAGCAGTCATGTTGTATAACCACTACGCCACAGAGGTCGTCATTTTATAAATTAATTTCTAATGTATTGCCGTTGTTGGAGACCTAATATAATAAATAAATAAGCTTTACTTTAAATAAAATAAGTTCACAAGGGTAAACCAGTACAATATTTGCTCGCATTCCGGTGAAGATCGCGACCTTGCCTTGGTTAGCTCAATGAAAAGGGAAAGTTTCAAAAAAAATTTAAAACTAACAATATCAAGTTATTAAGGTCCAGTATTGTGACGTCATAAGGTCTATTTGTTACAATATAAAGCTCGTACCTGCATGCTTATCGACACTTCAGTCTTACAGTTGAATATCAATACACACAAAATGGCAATCAAGGTATACTTACTTAGTAATTTTTTTTAAAATTATTTTGATTTGTTTATCATATGCTTTATTTTTCTATCATTCTATATTCTTTGTCAACCGACTTCAAAAAAGAGGAGGTTCTCAATTCGGTTGTATTTTTTTTTTTTTTTTTATTTTTTTTTTTTTTATTTTTTGTGTTTGTTACCTGATTTCTCGAAAACGGCTAGACCGATTTGAAAAATTTTTTTTTTGTTCGATTGGGTATACTTCCCATTTGGTCCCATTGTCACCAGATCTGGATCTGGATGACGGGATCCTAGAGAAATCGAGGGCATCTCTTGAAAATTGTAGGGACGCATTATGTAAAATGTTGTCATATACGTGCATCTCTGACGTCACTACCAAATAGTCAAGAGTCAGAACTGGTCTGATGCTGGAGACCACAGAGAGTCGAGGGAACAACTCAACGGCATATAGCAGCTACCTTGTGTTTGGGCTTATTTTAATTGTATTGATGAAAACTTTACGAAACTTGACACAAACATGATCTGATGATGAAGAAGACTGAGGGTCGAGGGAACTCCTCAACGGTATGTAGCAGCTACCTAGTGTTTAGGCTTATTTTAATTGTATTGATGGAAACTTTACACAACTTTACACAAACATGATCTGATGATGAAGACGACTGAGGGTCGAGGAAACTTCTCAACGGTATATAGCAGCTACCTAGTGTTTGGGCTTATTTTATTCGTATTAATGAAAACTTTACACAAACATGATCTTATGATGAAGACGACTGCAGAAATTTATTTAATACGAATCTTAGAAATTGTTATCAGCATGGTTTTTAACCGACTCCTGTTGAAGTCGGTTTTTTAATTAGAAAATTATTGTATAAATAACTAAGTAAATGTAAACGGTATAGGTGTGTTTTATTTTACATAAAGAACCTAGCACGTAGCTAACTAAAGTAGAGCAAGATTATTTTTCTACATTTAAGTGTGTTGTGTAAAAAATCATACTTTAACCGTACTCATATTGGAATAATAACAGCCCATTAATGTCCCACTGCAGGGACGGGCCTCCTCTCATGACGGAGGGATACTTGGCCTACTAATACCACGCTGGCCAGACGGATTGGTACAGGGTTTAATTTCAAGTGTTCCTTCTTTTTATTTCGAAAATTTAATATACACGGATAGTCCCTTAGTCGGTTTTTACGACACCCATGGGATGAGATGGGGTGGTGACATACTGGAATGTCCATCATGTCTTCTTCTATTTCTGTGTGCTGGCTATTATTGAGATTCGTACGGTGGTTACTACTGCTCGACTCTATCCGTGATTAAGGCTGGCAAAGTAACTAATTCCGGTAGACTATATTAAAAAAAATCTTTGGCTCCATGCCCGGAGGCTTATTTTTTTAAAATATTTATCTTATGATGGGTTTGGCCTACTTGGCTAAAGTTCAAGTTTAAAAAAAATCAATGATACCAGTAGATCTAAGTAAAAAAAAATAAAACATTAATTTTAAAGAAACAGTTACAAAATTATAACTTTTAAACTATCGCGTTTCATTATTATAAATATTATATAAACGGGATATTAACGCGCATTTTATTTACCTTTATTTTACTTGACGTTTCGGCACAGGTTGCACTGGCCGTGGTCGCAAGCTGACTGGTGATGCGACGTCACAGCTTCGTCTTCGTGATAGATAATATATTAATATCATCGCATCTTGAGATGTTAATATAAATAAATGTTGTGTAGGGGAACTTTATTGAATTCTATTCGAAACTAAGAAGTTCCTTAGCAGGCCTTGTTTATGCAGTCATGTCCGACCGTATATGCTGTAGTTTTTGATAGGATGTTATAAAAAAGTTAATATTTAATTAATAAATCAATGTTTAATTCACAGTTCGCATTGTTCTGCTGTATCGTAACATTGGTCAGCGGCGGTCTACTTCCCGCAGCACAATTAGCTTACTCCTCACCTTACGCAACTTACACAAATGAAGACTTACACTCCGGTCATATTTCATACGCTGCACCTATCACCAAATATGCTGCACCATTAACAATCGCAAAGGTCGCCCCTATTGTCAAAGCTGAAGCGTATGCAGCCCATCCTGCTCAATACAGCTACTCGTATGGCGTAGAAGATAGCCACACAGGCGACTTGAAGTCTCAGCACGAGACCCGCGAAGGTGACGTTGTTCATGGGTCTTACTCCGTAGTCGATCCCGATGGTATTAAGCGTACTGTGGAATACACAGCTGATGCAGTTCACGGATTCAACGCTGTTGTGCACAGAGAGCCTATAGGCGTGAAAGTTGCTGCTGTTGCTCCAATCACCAAATATGCCGCACCAGTTTCTTACCAGGCAGCGCCTGTAGCCTATGCTTCGCCCAGCTATGGGTATCATCATTGAGTAATTTTATTAAGTGTAAATTGACTATACTTTAAATAAATTATGTATTTATTAAATTCCTTGATTTTTATTTACTAAAACAATACCTCCGTAGATTTTGGTACATAACAAAAATATACATTCACAAACTTTGCAGCTTAATATTTTTGTGTAAATATCTAATCTCAAAACTTTAAAATATTCTAAATAATAATAATTTATGAAATCAGTTACAAATCGAATAGTTGGAACCCCAAGACTCCAGATTTAGGTGGTGCTGCTATTACTTGTTCTGGACCAGGTATGACTGAAAGGCCACGTTGCTTACGTTTCTTACGCTCAGACAGCATCTCGCCCGCTTCCGGCTTGCGAGGAAGAACAGAGAAACGGCGACCGAATGGTACAGTTGACATACGCTTGAATAAAACTGTAGTCTCAACGCGTTGCTCTGGTTCCATAACAGCCAGGATCTGGTTCTGCCTCTGCAGAATGGCCTTTCGCTCATCGGCAGTGGTAGCCTCTGCTGACATTTCAGCACATTTGAGTAAGAAAGCATGCACCCTTTCAGGATCCTGTAATTTCTTTGCATATTCATAGGCTTCATCAACTATTATACGTACTTCGTTGGCGTTGCCTTGCTGCATATCACCACTCATGAGAACGAAAGCGCCGTTCAACCACCAAGTAACACTACCTAGTTCTTGAGCTTCACGCTGACAACGTTTACCGTAAAATTTGGCAAGCGCATAATTTTTCTGCGTACACAATAGTCGTGCTAATTCATACATAAGCCAACATTTCATAGTTGAATTTTCACACATTTCTAGAGTTTCTGTGACCTTGACAGTAGCGTCCTTTATGTCAATGAACTTATAAGGATAATTAGCCATTACAGAGTCGAAGGACTGGGGCCGGCCTGTAGGGAGGCCCATGAGGAAAGCAATACGACGACGATTACCACGTTCGCTAAGTGTGTAGGACAGACGGTGTTGCGACAGATATCCCTCTCCTACAGCCCTGTATAAACGATCAATGTACAAATCTTTGTCTGGTAGAGTCCTTGGCGTTTTTGTGTCCAAGAAGAGCTGCATACGTTCAGCTTGAGCGATGAGGTCATTAATGCGGTTGTCACGCATGCACCTCTCAATCTGTTTTACTAGACGTTCAGCTGTGCGAGTTCCAATCTCACGCTCTCGGTCCAACACAGCTTCCTTATATTTATTCTGGTATTTTGATTCAGCTTTTTCTGCTAACTTAATGGTATAGTACGGTCTCTGTGCACGCATCATTTCTTGCCTCTCAGTTAATGACCGAAGAGCTTCATGAACGATATTTTTTAGCTCTATACTACCCGGAGCGTTGGCAGATTTAATTCGTGCATCTTCAGTGAGGTGTTGAAGAAAGAATTTGTCATAAGCCATAGGTCCAAGATATTTCATGGCAAGTACACGAGCTAAGGTAAGATGTTTCCGTGCCTGCATCTGTGTCAGTTTCTTTTTCTTCTCCGGCTTTGGAATACGAGAAACATGAAGAACCTTTTGTGTTTCACTTTCATCTACGCGTGCTGCTTCAAGTTCTTTTATGAGAGGTAGAAAATCTAACATAACACTGCCAGCATTGACACCTATACAATCTTGAATAGTTTCTAATCCCTGATTGATACCTTCCATGAAGTAAGGAGGCTGCCGCCGACGGACCAGGCCTCGGAAGTTCATGACTGCTGAGCGTTCGAAGTCTGACATTGTGTACAAAGAACGAGCCTGCATGTTGCGAGAATTCATATTGCTAGGGTCTAATTTGAGTGCTGACTCGGCATCGGCGTAGGCCTGAACGGGTTGTACGGCATCGGAACATACCTGACTGCGCCCTATCAACGTACGCACATCTTCAGGAGCGTTTCTAAATGCCTCATCGTATGAAGCTTTCGCTTTCTCGAACTGTTCAAGGCGGCGGAGATAAGCTCCCCGCTCACGATAAACGGTAAGAGCACCATATAGCTGCTTCTCCTCCATTTTAGAGAGTTATCAAAATGAGTATCGGTAAAGAGAGTTTTGAATTGTCCAATATACCTAACCTATATACTAAAAGTATTTTATTTTGCAATGTTTTTGTATCGTCTTTTGATGTTTCTTTTTAATAGTCTTCATTTGACAGATTGCTGTGACATTTTTGCCTTCTTTTTTAATTTTAGTAAGTGTAAGTGAGCTTAGGGTATACAAGCAAGTTCTAAAGCGGGTGTATGTTGGATAATACCTAAATGTAATTAAACATGATTCTTAGGTTCTGTCCATTACCTTTTCTTCCGTGATTACCTACCTCTCCATGTGGTGACGGAGTAAAAATGCAATATGTCACCACTCCATCTCATCCCATGGGTGTCGTAAAAACCGATTAAGGGACTATCCGTGAATATTATCTTTACAAAATAAAAAGAAGGAAAACTTGAAATTAAACCCTATACCAATCCGTCTGGTCAGCGTGGTATTAGTAGGCCAAGTATCCCTCCGTTACGGGAGGAGGCCCGTCCCTGCAGTGGGACATTAAAGGGCTGTTATGATACACAGATGCAGTCACGGAAACATCTTACCTTAGCTCGTGTACTTGCCATGAAATATCTTGGACCTATGGCTTATGACTACCTGAAACTTTTTTTATTCTACCTTTCAAAATAAGAGATCTTAGATTGTGTACTCAAATTTTTTTAAAGAAAGGTCTCACAATAAAGGCCATAATTAGAATCTAAAAAGAGTACCCATGTTTTAGCTTCTGTGTAGAAAAATGTATTTAAGTAGTACTAGAAATAACTTAGCTCAAATGGAATCTACCAAGAAGGTATGTACCACCTTCTACCCTATTAGGAATAAACATAATATTGTCTGCCTAATAAATCTAAATTTTTGTAGAATATATATAAATTAGGTTCAATCTCCCCCTCTTTTTAGTTTATACTCTCAGTATGAAGTAGACATAAAAATGCAAGTTAGTATTATTTTCTAAAATATTGATAACAGAAGATTATTTTAGAATAAAACTACTTATAATTTTATAAACTTTAGCCTGCCAATCTATATGTTGGCAGAATATACGGCTGAAATTTGATGGAGCTAATCATAAAGAAGGAAATTGATTTTAAAAAAGCGTCACGTGTGTTGGCAGAATAAGAAAAAAAAAGTTTATAGAATTCGTACAAAATTTAATTGGTCATTAATTTCAGTCATTTTGGGTAAACGATAGCTTAGACGACGATAGGCGCGGCTGCGGTGTACGCGAACGGTGATGCAAAACGAGCAACTGGTGCTGTGTACGCAGCGTACTTAGCAACCGGAGCCGCGGCGTATGCCACTGGAGCCGTGTATCTAGCAGCAACCACGGGAGCTGCGGCCACTGGTGCTGCTGCAATACGAGCGGGAACGACAGCGGGGGCGGCCGCGATGCGAGCCGGGACAACACCAGGAGCCGCTGCTATCAAAGGCTCATTGCGCACAACAGCATTGAATCCATTCACCGAATCAGCTGAATAATCAACAACACGCAGGGTACCATCAGCTTCCGCAACTGTATACTGTCCTTGCACCAAGTCACCATTGCGCTGTTCATTTTGGCTCTTAAAGTCACCAGTGACCGCATCTGCTACATTGTATCCGAAGCTATATTGAGGAAGAGGATCGAATTCTTCTAATCTAGCTGCTACAACAGGTTGAGCAACAAGGGGTGCTGCAACTGGAGCAATGCCTGCACGCGCCAAGGCCACGAGGCAAGAGATGATAACCAACTGAAACAAATCAATTTGTTTGCTTGTCAATGAATATGGTACTAGACTATTAAAGTATGACACATTGTACTTGAAACAGTGACACGGTTTCGCGAGGGCGAGACTAGTTCAGTTGCGTAAGCGCATGCGCGGAGAAATTACTAACAAGCTGAGGATATCACGTACGTCAAGGACACAAGCGGTAGTGCCTCGCGCATTTAAATTAGTGTAAAGTAATGGACAGTGGTCGAGCCGTTTGTTTATGGTTTCAAAATTGTAGATAGAGCGTGTGTTAAAGAAATTAGAGAATAAGTACATAATATTGTGTGTAGATATAAAACTAATAACACTGTAATGCATAATTTGCGCTTTATAACGTAAAACTTAGTTCAGATATTGAATAAATATCTCATGATCATTTTTGCTAAACATTAATTAATTGTAGGTACTTTAAATTCTGACTGTATTATAAGCAGTGTTATGATATTTATCATTATTAAGTAACTACCTATCCATACTTACTTAGTAGGAGTTTTATAGATAAAAATAGGATGTTATAGCGTAAAACTAAGTTGACAGGATAAACATATTTTTAATTACAATTAATCAATGTGTAATTGTGTATCCCAACTTCAACTCTTCAAGAGTGTCTTTAAATGCGATTAAGGACCTAATACTTACTTAAATCGCCAAATATTTATTACAAAAAAGAACAACTTGGTTTTAGACCTATAACACCATAAGTGAAAAAGACACAATGACATGTCCATGCAATGGATCGTTTATGGGCTGTTTTGATGAAGTTTTCTGAATAGTGACTGATTACAATAATAAAGTTGCCGCCACATATAAATACGTGAATATTGTATTGCTTGACTAACATACAAGCTATGCAAATAAACAAGAAAAGGAAAAGCAGAAACGGAGCTTTGCTTGATGTAAGAATGTATTTTTTATAAAGAAACTGTATAAAACGGGACGACCTTTCCCTGTGATGACGGAGTAAGAAATAAAGAGACATGAAGTAATCTCGACACTGTTTTATCCTAGATGTTGTATAGGGAGCGGACTAAGGGATAAATAGATGCTGACTGAGAGAAGTTTTGCAGACATTTCGCAAGAATATGAATATTTAATACTTATTAATGTACATTTGGGCGTGGAAATAAATTAAATTCTATTTTATATTAAACCTGTTTACGAACATAAAATAAGAAAAACTTGACTCATTAATTAATAATAGAGTCATTACTTAAATTAAAAATACAAGATTTAAATAATTAAATCGCACCATTTCTTATATTTTAAACTTAACTAAAACAAGAGCACGTGCCTTCATAGCCATTTTTTTGGAGTAAAGTTTTTTCAACTCTTCCTTTTTTCATTTTGATTAAATTTATTGCGGGTTGAATGACATTCATGTCTAGGGTATTTTTTTCCTAGGCATCTAAGTCTGAGTATCATTCTTGCAAGGAGATTCTGTTGATCTTATAGGAGTCACAGTTATGGGAAAGCGCATAGGATTAATCTCTTCAAAATAAATCTATGAAATAGTCTATCAATTACTGATCAATATTTACAAAATCAATTTTATAATATAAAAACAAGATTAAAAAAATACCTTAAAGGCCATTTTTGTTCCTGTGGATGTGTCGAATGGTGTCAGATGAGACTATGCTCCTGTTGTTCAAGTTGTGGTATATATAGTAGCTGCAGATTGTGACATATCGGCTCAAGTTCGCGCTTTGTATTATGTCCGTGCATCTGTATGGATGTGCGCGCAATTAAGAATGAGCTACAATTTGTTAATGGCGGAAAATTTTAACACGTTCTTGACTTTTGGCCAACTATTATGAAATTATAGTCCTTAGTCGTGTACTAAGAATACTAAGTTAACCAACCCTTCGCGTGCTATGGGCTTCGTTAAAGGAGACCTAGAAAGATTCGACAACCATAACATTTTTGCAAGAGAAAAAATACTCAAAACAAATTCTTTACATATTCGCGGTTTGCTAGCCTATTTTCATATTATCATTGAAGGAGGTCTGGCAATAGAATATATGACAGGGTAAAATGATAAAATGAATGATAAGGGTTCACTTGATGGTTATCGAGATGTTACTTAAATTAGTTATTACCTTTAGCAAATAATACACTGTTACCCCCGCATCTAACGAAGAAGGGGTTGGTATGTCCCCCTGCAAGATAAGGAAAAACATTTATACTTAAATTAATCTAGGTATTACTAATTATATTAGCCACCGTAAGGCCAGATACATTTGGATTTTTAACCAATATTTTTATTTATTTGTGAGCAACTATTGACTTCTTTCCAGCTGCACTTTTGAAACTTGCGTTTGCCCTTGCCGCCATCAGCATTAAAAACAAAACCATAACTTAGAATAAAAAGTACTAAGTAACTAATGTAAAGTTAGCGAAATGTTATTCTGCTGAGATTGCCAGTAATATCGGCACCTACGTCTCTATTGTTTTTAAACCAATAAAGAAATAGTTATTGTAAAAATATCAAAATCACAGAAACCAGGAGCCAAAAACTGGTAATACCTCTTATTAAGATTAATATTATTTGTTTTTGTTCCTTATTTTTTATCCCTTCTTAAATGTAAACACAAAAGTTAGTAAAGGCTCCATTTTAGTTTAACTGCAGGAGTTAATTTATTATTCGCATGTTTCATAAAATATTATATTTTCTTACATTCCAATCACATTTACTTTTTTTAGTCATGTCATTATGATGCAAATTGATACGCCTGTACTAGTTTAGCGGCAGTGCTTTTGGGATTGCAGTAGAACTTATGCTCTTAGTAGGTAAGGCTTGAGGTATTCTTACTTTAGAGATTACCGGCACACATCGCAGTTCTAATCGGCTTAAGTTCAGCATGCTAATGACACTGACAGCCCTCAGTGTCGTGTTTTACCTTCATCCCTGAAAAAAGCTTATCCCTTACAGGTAGTCATTATGGATTGTTAAGATAGAGAAATATTATCTCGTCACGGGAGGAGGTCCGTCTCTGCAGTTAGATTAGTGGGTTCTTATAATGAACATAAAGAAAGACAATAAATAAAAGAAAATATTTTCAGTTCGTTTTACTCTATCATGTACAAAATAAATAAATAGATCAATCTTCAATAAGATTTTGATTAATGATGATAGTAAGAGACGGGCGCAGAATAAGCAACAGGGGCGGCGTGAACAACTGGAGCTGAGTGCAGTACGGGAGACGCGTAGGCGACCGGAGCTACCTTAGCGACAGGAGCAGAGTAAGAGTGGAGCACTGGAGCCGAGTGCAGCACTGGAGCAGCGGCGTAAGCGACGGGAGCAGCCTTGGCGTGAGCGAGAGGCTCCTTGTGCACGACAGCGTTGAAACCATTGTGAGGGTCAGCGGTGTATTGTACAGTACGCTTTGTACCATCAGGATCTACCACAGAGTAAGAGCCCTGCACAACATCACCGTCGCGTGTCTCTTGCTGACTCTTAGAGTCACCGGTGAGAGCATCTTGCACGTCGTACGCGAAGCTGTACTGCGGGTGTGGCTCGTACGGCTCTACTCTGGCGACTGGCGCGATGACCTTGGCGACGGGCGCGCTGTATGCGACGGGTGCCGCGTGGACTACTTGCGCCGGAGCAGCGTATGAGACTGCGGCAGGGAGAAGACCGGCGTTGGCAGCGGCCACGATGCATGCGAATACTACGAACTGTGGGATTCAAAACAAAATGATTATTATTCTTGGCTTTCTTAATTTATTTTAAATATGGATCTTATATTGTGATCTATAAATGGTGAACAACCATAAATGATAAATTTGCCAGCAAAGGATATAAGGTGTACCTGATTTTAGATGTGCACGTTAATTGAGGTGTGTTAGTCAAGTTCAATGGGACACCTTAATAACTACTAGTGATGACGCATTTCCTAGAGAAATTTAGTACTAAAGAAAATTACCTTAAAAGCCATTGTAGAAGCTTGTCAATTGAATATTGAAGAGCGAATGATATTGATTTAATGCATCGCCGTTATATACCTGATCACGAAACTGCCTAAGGCGATATTTTTGCTATCGCTACACTCACTCTACCGGTCGAAGAGACGATTCAAATGTTAGAAATCTCGTTTTAATTAGTACAAGGACAGCTGATACCTGAAAATAATATTTTAAGATTATTTTTGTTAACATTTAGCTTCTGCTTATATGTATTTCATAGACAATGAATAACTCTTCAAATATAGCGGGATTTGTCACCCAGAATCCTGCGAGTTCTCAAAGATTATTGTCTAATGGTTTATGCACGCATATGTGTAAGCATGATAACACGAAAGCCGCTGTATTGATAGTTTTACTTGTAAGAGGTAGAGAAATAATACAGGTAGCTAGGTATAATAATAATATTTACACAACGTTATCTAGTCCCAAACTAAGCAGAGCTTGTACTATGGGTACTAGACAACGGATAAACATACTTAAATACTTTTTTTTGTAAATACATACATATTATACATAGAGCCACTCAGACCAATGCAAAAAATCATGTTCATGCATAAAAAGATTTGCATTGAGCGGGAATCGAACCCGAGACCACTGCGTAGCAGTCATGTGACGTAACATGACTGCTACGCAGTGGTCTAGCTGATGGTCTAGCTGGTGGTCTAGCTATGACGACCTCTGTGGCGTAGTGGTTATATAACCGTAGTGGTTACACAGGTCGTCATAGCTATATCTTTGTCTAGGCCAAGTTACCTGGTTTTTTATATTTAGGGAACGTTAAAATTACTGTACCTGTAACCGAAAACATGCCGCTGATCTCTAGACCAATCCGCTCTTACGATCTCCACGGGTTTTTGTAACAAGAGTTGAAGTTGTATTGTAAAAAAAGTAAGAAGATAATGTTAAGTCTGTCATTGTTTACACGTTTCATGCTTTTGTATCCATAAACCTCTACGCCACCTCATGCACACGGCAAACACTGGCTGGATAATTGTTCAGAAAAAACATTGACATTCGAATATTTTTGACACAATAATAACTGTTTAGTTGTTACAATACCATGAAGAAGTAAGGTCACGCAGGGATACATTTTAAATTATTGTTTTTTTTATATTTTACATCGATGCTTATTTAAGAAAGCTGTAACTGTGGTATTAGTTATAGGTAGTTATATAAACGATCACTGGAGTTAAAATAATAATAGGTAAGCAAAGTAAATATTATTTTTGGTCTCATTGAAACATTTAATGTTTTGGTTTAGTCTGTCACTTTTCGGTTGAGGTTAGCTATTTTTAGTCATGTAAGTAACTAAGAGTTGAATGTCCCTCAAAATATCTTTGTAGAACGAAATACTGGTCCCTAATTTACCATAATTAATAAACTATGCAATATAACCACAAATTAATGATCATATCCTTATTTTGCTAATGTAAGTTTTAGAAGCCACATCTCGATGAAATGGCTCGTACAGCTGCATTTCCTCTACCAACCTCACCAGTAGGCTCATTCAACATGGTTAAATAAAACGCTGACTGTTTTGCGAGTCATAACAATACCTGTGTCTGATCAAGTTGTATCTGTCGTTATCCTAAACTAAGTGTAGATAGAGATACCACTTTTTATTTTACTGCACAAAAGCTATACCATTTAAAAAAGCACAAGTTTATAGCAGCATAAAGTTATATATACTCTACCGAGTACCGGAAAACGCAGGGTGGGGAGACCCCTCACACGGTGGACCAACGACCTGGTTAGGACGGCGGGAAACCGATGGATGAGGGAGGCACAGGACCGCGCAAGGTGGCAGTAATTGGAGGAGGCCTATGTCCATCAGTGGAGGTCAATTGGCTGATATGATGATGATGATGACATATCTACTGTAAAACTATGCAAGTATTTTCACGTGTATATTTTAAAAGATTATCTATTTGACAAATAAGTAATCTTATTTACATTTTATAAATTGATGTCTCTAGCCTTTACCGAATAATCTGTGCTTCAAGAGAGGTTTTTTTGGATCCCTTTATTTATTTGCGACAAATAATAATGCATTCTAATACTTATTCCAGGTGGGTAAGATGTGGTTTTTAAGGCCAGTCCGTTTATTGCGACAATGTTGCAGCAGATTTTATGGAATGTTTGAGCCTTTAGATTTAATAACGGGCTTACAAAAGAAAGAAGCTCTTGCTCACTTGTCTGGTGACTGCGATCCTTTTCACATATTGCCCATCAAAAAAGGTTGGTAATATACCTATTATTTTGCTTTTCATCATAACAGCCCATTAATGTCCCACTACAGGGACGGAGGGATACTTGGCCTACTACGCTGGCCAAACGGATTGGTATAGGGTTTAATTTCAAGTTTTCTTCTTCTTTTCTTTTTATTACGTAAAGAAAGTATTCACGGATAGTCGCTTAGTCGGTTTCAGATTACGACACCCATGGGATGAGATAGAGTGGTGACACACTGTATTCTTACTCCGTCACCACACGGAGACGTTTGCTTTTACTTTATGTGAAATTGTGACATGAAAATTTGTAAAATTCGGTTATTTACTTGTATAGATTTTGGAATATTCGTCGTGAAGTTTTTATAATAAACAATTGCTACATTATTAAGTAATTCCTCGACCCCTTAAATGGTGGACAAACGACTTGAATGACTGAGCTAGCCACAGAACCGCGAGAAGGAAATATTTGGAGACTGCCTTGCAACGAGGTCGTTGGCTCGAATCCCACGCAGGACAATTCTTTGTGCGATGCACAAATTATCTGTCTATAGTCTGGATGCTCGAAGAGAAGACTCGTAAGTGCAAGCGAGATAGATATAGAGAAATGATATGGCCTTAGGGCCATATCGCGACTCAGATGATAACGCGCTTAGTTTAGTGCGGTAGTTTTTAAATAAAACATTTGGTAAAATAACTATTTTTATGTGTTTTTTTTCAGGTCTTGGAACTTGGGATCGTCCAAATTTAATACCTAGCGCATTCGACAAGCGCATCGTGGCTTGTTCGTGTAATAAACGTCAGTTTCATGCAAGTTACATGTGGCTCCATAGAGGTTACCCTAAGCGATGTGCGTGCGGGCACTGGTTTGTATTGTGTCCGGTGTCACCTTTAGTTTAGTTTCAGACCCTATCATCCCACTGCTGGGCAAAGGCCATTGTTTCTGTCCCCTGTCTGTCACCTTTATAAAATGGTTTTGTATTTTTTGTGTACCTATTTAATTTGTAGAAAAATATTTTCCGCTTGTTTTTACATCAAAATATTAATGTATTAAATAAGTTAATTGAAATCATTATATATGTTAACATGAGATTAATAAAATGAGCTAATATGTAAATGCATGTTATTGTTTTATTGTAAACCATTTTAGTAAAAGTAAGTAAGTATAACAAATAAAACCGGTCAAGTGCGAATCTGACTCGCGCACCGAGGGTTCCGTACAAACCTATTTATTTTCCCGCCAAATTGCGATGACGTCAGGACTCAGCTGTCAAAAAATATTTTCTGACGAAATTCTATGACGTCAAGGTTTGATGAGCCACATGCGTGTGAACTGAGGGACCAAACCGGGAATTCAGAAAATAAATTACCAAGGATTTAGTAATAGATTAAACAATTGTAGAAGGAATCTTGGAATTTGTACAAAAATGTATCCAAAACTACAGCCCTTTATATGTGGTCCCTCAGTTCTCACAGACCATTTAGCCAGCTCTCGGAAGTGCGTGCGTTCGCCCAGCAAAAAAGTATCGCTTCACAAGAATTGAATGATACAGATAATTAGACCCTTATCCCGTATAAATGTGCCCCTAAATTAAAAATTCGAGCGTCCAGAGGCTTCAGAGTTATTTAAGAAAAACAAATTCTGCTGCACGAACGTTCGCCCAGCAAAATATTTTTTAGTTAATGGGTCTAGCTGGATATAAAATATGCAGAAATATAGCTTGTATTCGAGCCTAGATGTGCCGTGAAAATAAAATTCGAGCGTCATAAGGTTTCAGAGATTTTACAATTTTTGCTGGGCGAACGTTCAGGCGATTGCTATATTATCGGAAACAGCTGGACGTGAAGTCGTAATTTTTTGTATTCGGAAAGAGCATAATTCGAGCCTCTTTAAGCTGAAATTTACATTAGTATAACTAGCACGGCTCAAGAGTTATCACTTGATTACTAAAAAAAATTTAGGAGGCTCTATCTCTCGAACGAAGTAAGGTCCGGTTTTCAAGTTTGTGTTGACTGGTACCTGTTATTGAATCACATGATCCTGCAAAGTTTCGCCATGAAACTACCTAATATTGTAGAGTTTTTAATGATTTTCCTCTTATTTTGAGGTTATCTTCAATGAAATTAGTTACAGCCCCGAGACACTAGCTTTCTGTAAGCTGGCATGTTATACGTTTCAACAAAAATTAAAGCTCTTTTTGAAGAATACATATGCATAAAATCAGGTGAATATAGCCATTAATTTAGATGTTATGACTAGAAACCACGATCGACATCTTTTGATAGATTAACCGACCAAATTCGAATGGACATTAAAAAGCGGCCGCACGATACTTCAAGCTATCCTTTCACACTTACTCGTATTATAATGACAGTTCGAGTACAGATGCGAACAGAATTGTAGGTCGGGAAATATTATGTATTAAGGACATGAAAACATGGTGTATAAACATGTTTATGTTCAATGAATGAGTTTTTTTATACAGTTAGTAGGGATTAGGGAAATCAGTTTAGGTAGAAAATAAAACAAAATACTTAATATTATATTTTGTAATTTGCCATAAACAGTCTTGGTATACAGGGTGTTTTTTGAGTCATCGGCAATAATTAAGGAGGGGACTCTGTACGTGATTCTGATCCCAATTATGTAATAAAATTAGGTACTTAATTTTTGACGAAAAAATCCCAAAAATTAACTAAGTATGGACACGTTCCCGCTGCGCTAAAATATTGTTCAAGACTCGGTGCATTGACCCGCGCCGCGCGTCGTAGGTATGTACCTAACTCAGCTGGCGAACCAATCGCTCGCTGCGTCCGCGCGGTGTCCATGATTAGTAAAATTCATGGCTAAGCTTTACACGTCGTGTACTATGTAGTAATTTAATGTTTATTTATTTTGTATTTTTTTTCCTTCATTAAATAACGTTATCTATCACACCCTAAAGTATTGCCTATGTCTCACTTTACATACTGTATACTTATGTAGTATCTAAGTTGTACTATCTAAGTTTAAAAACTTGTAGGTCTCATATTGTACCTTACATTTTACTGTTTCTTATACATACTTATTATTTGTATTACCTCGACAAAATAAATAAACTGGCATTGTGTTTTAATTAAATTTACTATGTAAATAATCATACTAAGATCAATTTTTAAGAGTCCCTTTCACAATATACCGACGTTGAAAAAACGGAACCCTTATAGGATCACTTTTTTGTCTGTCTGTCTGTCAAAACCATTTATCTCAGGAACGCGTAAAGGTATCAAGCTGAAATTTACACTAAATACTAAGGTATGTTGCATCTAAGAGCTGTAAAAAAATCAAACTTCTTATCCAACGCAATCAAGAGATTTCGCCGTTTTTGTCGCAAATTATCAACGAGCAAGGGTAAAAACCTACAGGCTACTTCCAGTCTACCTACAAACTTGAAATTTGGCATGAAGCAAGGTCTTATAGTACATGTAAAGGGAATGTTCAGAAAACCATACATTTTTACTACCATCATTTATTATATTTTGATTTTATGTTATAGAATTTTGGCGGGAAAATAAGTCGTGACGTTATAGCTTTTTTGACAAATGAAAAAAAAAAAAATATTAAAATTAGTCGCAAGTATAAATAATTGCATGTGGCGTACATCTCTTATGACAAGTTTGTATTTTAGTGTGCAAATCATCATAACATTCAAATGTTTTGTTTATTTTTCTATAACAATGCGCTCTGTATTTTCTCTCTACATTTTCTCTTTTATCGCCCACGCAGGACAACGAGTAAGATACCTTTTAACCGTAAGGAGGCTATCTCTACTCGAGGAGGTACAGATTTGTTTTGATCATGCAAAGAGTAACATTTCTTCGTAACAGATTAAGGAACTGGAACAAAGTGGTATATAAAGATGAAACTTTAAATGTTAAACACACCAAGTTAAAGTCTTGGACGGATAATACTGCGTCCAGTAGCACAGTACTTGTTGGAAAAGGCGGTCGATGAATATTATGTGTACCTACTATACCTCATTTATTAATTACCCTTACACGTATCTTAACTTTAAAAGTATGTATTTTAAAAATATCATATTATCAATTCTGTACGCATCTGTACTATTGAATTTTCATTATAATACGAGTAAGTGTGAAAGGATAGCTTGAAGTATCGTGCGGCCGCTTTTTAATGTCCATTCGAATTTGGTCGGTTAATCTATCAAAAGATGTCGATCGTGGTTTCTAGTCATAACATGTAAATTAATGGCTATATTCACCTGATTTTATGCATATGTATTCTTCAAAAAGCGCTTTAATTTTTGTTGAAACGTATAACATGCCAGCTTACATAAAGCTAGTGTCTCGGGGCTGTAACTAATTTCATTGAAGATAACCTCAAAATAAGAGGAAAATCATTAAAAACTCTACAATATTAGGTAGTTTCATGGCGAAACTTTGCAGGATCATGTGATTCAATAACAGGTACCAGTCAACACAAACTTGAAAACCGCACCTTACTTCGTTCGAGAGATAGAGCCTCCTAAAATTTTTTTAGTAATCAAGTGATAACTCTTGAGCCATGCTAGTTATACTTATGTAAATTTCAGCTTAAAGAGGCTCGAATTATGCTCTTTCCGAATACAAAAAATTACGACTTCACGTCCAGCCGTTTCCGATAATATAGCAATCGCCTGAACGTTCGCCCAGCAAAAATTGTAAAATCTCTGAAACCTTATGACGCTCGAATTTTATTTTCACGGCACATCTAGGCTCGAATACAAGCTATATTTCTGCATATTTTATATCCAGCTAGACCCATTAACTAAAAAATATTTTGCTGGGCGAACGTTCGTGCAGCAGAATTTGTTTTTCTTAAATAACTCTGAAGCCTCTGGACGCTCGAATTTTTAATTTAGGGGCACATTTATACGGGATAAGGGTCTAATTATCTGTATCATTCAATTCTTGTGAAGCGATACTTTTTGCTGGGCGAACGCACGCCTCGGAAGTTATCTTTAAAATAAAGATAATGTGATTACACACATTTAGTATAGAATTAGTAAGGTTCATTTACTAAATAACAGGCCACCCAAGCTTAAAGAAAAAACTAAAACAACGTCCAAACTGTGGTCCCTCAGTTCACACTAATATTATTTATATTTCAGTGAAAATTATTGAATCATATATCTAAATCCGTAAATTTTCCAGCTATGGTTATAGAAAAACTCTTTATACATTTTCTAAAAAAGAAATGGAGCAAAAATATTGGCGCAATTTCAAGATAATGAGTATTAAAACGTCTATTATCATATTGCGTGTGCTAACTGTTTAACCAAAGTAATATCTGAAACTCAAGTGGATGTACCTTTTAGTATAAAGTTTCTATTAAATTATCGAATACTTAAATTGTATATTAATTACCTTTCAGCTGAGATAATCATTTATTATCAACCCTTAGAAAATACACCGAGTAGTGTGACCAAACAATGAAACAAAATGTATACAATTTGCAATGTCTTTTATTATACTTCGTATAATATAGCATTAGACAGAACTAAGTAAAGGTTCCATGGTACTTTTTAAATAATGTGATAAATGGAGCAAATGTGTATTATATAAATCATTGATAATCATTGATAATCATTGATAGCACTATCGATAGTATCGACAATATCGATAATATCGATACTATCGACAGTTTTACAGAATCGATAGTGACTTATATTTCGAAAGTATCGCATACTGCGCAGGTATAATTATTCATAACAATCGATAGTATTGCTATGCAGAGTTTCGAAACTATCAACAGTATCGTTAGTATCGATACTCCAATCGATCGGCAACACTAATAACAACGAAACAAGTACGTTAATATCTAAGCCTTAGATATTATCGTACTTATTTCGTTGGCTGACACCGACTCCAAAAATATCAATAATATTACATTATTTGTAATAATTTGATTATCTTTTAAAATATCGAAATAGTATCTGACTAATGTTCTTATAAACTTAGCAAGTAAAAAAAAATAAACACTATAATATCCTAGTCACAACTATAGTCTTTATCAGATAGGAAAGGTACGGTGACATTTGATCTTTTCCATGTTACTTAGTTTACATTTGTAGAATTTAAAAATAAAAGCTATCAATTTATGAATCCGAACTGATAAAAAATTAAAAATATTATTTAGACGTTTATATATAATTAAATTATATGAAATATTTGTTTTATATTCCATCTTCAACCCTAATATGTAAAATATAAACATATAAATTTTAAAATCGTATGCGCGACTCGGAACGAATTTCAATAGAGGTTGACACAATAAAATTGTTAAAATCGAATGGTTTTTTATAAAATTTATTAAATTGATTAATTTTTTTTTATAATCATAGAAATTAATATAATAATTTCAGTTGTCTTATAACTCAATATTAGTTTTTACGAGGATAGGCCGCAAGTTTTTTTTTTGGCGGGATTCGTACGTCATAGCGATAAAATCTTGATGATGTCATTATTAAAAGAGGCCTGTGACCTGTGACCACGTAACTGCCGATGATTGGAAAAAATAAAAATCTAATACTTCATGACTGTGAGAGGAAGAGACATCAAATTAGACAATTCAGTAGATTTTCACTTATTATGTCACGTAAGTGACGAATCAAGTACAGTATGGGGACATTGATAATGTGATTGGCTTTTAAAGAAAGACAGCAAATCAATGTGTAAGAAAAGTACATCCGATTACCGAAAATAGCTGAATAATTTTATCATAAGTTTTAAAAAATTATCACATTAAAATGTATCTTATGGCGTTCGGCTTAAGGTTGAAATTAAAAAAGATTGAATCCCTGCTTACTTCTATTTGACATTGTATGTTTCATCATGTCTTACTAAGTGACACCGGTGACGGAAACATTGCACTTCGATAAAAAGTCATTGCAGTGCAACAAAGCACTTATTGTTAACGTCATAATATACAATTTCAAAATCATCAATAAATTATAATCTCACTTTCTCGCTTCCTCATTGTTGTCTGTCTTTCTTTAAAAACCAATCATATTATCAATGTCCTCATACTGTTATTCATCAAGCTGTTCATCAGATGAATCACGCATTGATTCGGCATAATTAATAAATATTTAAAAAAAGCTTAGTTTCTTATTTTGTACCCATAATCGATTTAATCTTGTTTGTAAATTATATCGGTTAGTTATATAATCAGTATTTTTAAAAACGATTTTAGTGTTACTACATCTTTATTAATGACAAATACTAAACGTCACCGTACCCATAAGATCTGTAAATAGTATACATATACCTTAACTTCATTTATCATAATATTAAAAAATTTACCATGCAACCTTTACTTAGTTCTGTCTAATGCTTAATAAAAGACATTGCAAACTGTATACATTTTGTTTCATCGTTTGGTCACACTACTCGGTGTATTTTATTAGGGTTAATAATGAATGATTATCTCAGCTGAAAGGTAATTAATATACAATTTAAGTATTCGATAATTTAGTAGAAACTTTATACTAAAAGGTACATCCACTTGAGTTTCAGATATTACTTTGGTTAAACAGTTAGCACACGCAATATGATAATAGACGTTTTAATACTCATTATCTTGAAATTGCGCCAATATTTTTGCTCCATTTCTTTTTTAGAAAATGTATAAAGACTTTTTCTATAACCATAGCTGGAAAATTTACGGATTTAGAGATATGATTCAGTAATTTTCACTGAAATATAAATAATATTAGTGTGGACTGAGGGACCACAGTTTGGACGTTGTTTTAGTTTTTTCTTTAAGCTTGGGTGGCCTGTTATTTAGTAAATGAACCTTACTAATTCTATACTAAATGTGTGTAATCACATTATGGGTCAATCTCCAAATCGGGCGTATTCGTGTGATCGCTCTGGTGCTTTTCAGATCTTGATATTTTTTGGTAATTATGTATCTCATTGAAAATAATGATATTAAAATACTACATTTTTACTATTGGCCTTCATTTTTGACAAATAGTTAAGGAAATATTTAAGTTCAAACATTTTCGCGTCCAGAGCAATCATGATAGGCACTAGAGCGATCATAAATGGTGAAACAAAAATAATAAAATTGGTAATATATTATTTATTTAGTCATTTTTAGTCTTGCATGTTACAAGATTTTATGATTTTATGTTTAGGGGATATATCTAGAGCTTTTTGAGAGCTCATCAGTTAGAAACTTGTTCATTTTTAGGAGTAGGGCAGCGTACCGATTTTGAAACAACGGAACCCTTATAGGATCACTTCGTTGTCCGTCTGTCAGTCTGTCAAGACCATTTATCTCAGGAACGCGTGAAAGAAAGAAAGAAAATAAGTTTATTAAGTTTATTAGGCATACATACACAACATCCAACAATCAAACATGAACAATTCTAGATATAACATTAAACAAAAACAAATAATAAAAATTAAAAATAATGTGTAGTGCAATGCTGTGTAGAGGGATGCCTAAGAGGTTTCAGCTCAGCTTAAGCTACGGATGACCGCAGCGCTGATTTCAAGCCGAAGCGTGGAAGTATCAATTTTCAACAAATATTATTAATGATGAGACGTGACGTCATAGAATTTTTGACAGATAAGTAAGTCGTAATGTCACATAATTTTTTTTGACAGCTGAGTCGTGACGTCAATGACTTTTTGACAGATGTGTCGTGACATTACAGAATCTTTGACAGATGAGTAGTGACGTCATTGAATTTTTGACAGAATCTGTCAAAAACTCTCACATTCACATCTGATGTGTCGTGAAATCACAGAATTTTTGACAGATGAGTCGTGACGTTATAGAATTTTGGCGGGAAAAAGAATATTTAGACAGCTGAGTCCTGACGTCATCACAATTTGGCGAGAAAGTAAATAGGTTTGTACGGAACCCTCGGTGCGCGAGTGAGACTCGCACTTGACCGGTTTTATAAGGGTTCCGTACCGATTTTGGAAAAACGGAACCCTTTGTTGTCCGTTTCTCTATCAAGACTATTGATCTCAGGAACGCGTAGAGGTATCAAGCTGAAATTTTTGCCAAATACTAAGGTCTATTGCCTTTTAGTGCTGTAAAAAAATCAAACTTCTAATCTAACGAAATCAAGACATATAGCCGTTTATGTCGCAAATTTTCGATGAGCAAAGGGCAAAAAGCTACAGGGTACTTCCAGTCTACATACAAACTTGAAATTTGGCATGAAGCAAGGTCTTATAGTGCATGTAAAGGAAAACTTCCGAAAACTTGAAATTTTGGCTTCCATCATATTATATTTTGATAATTTCGTCATAGTTATAATAATTTTGACAGCTGAGTCACGTGACTAGTGACGCCATAGAATTTTGGTCACGTGACACGTGACGTCATAGAATATTTGACAGCTGAGTCGTGACATTTGTCGTTGTAACAATCTGGTATTATTACTTAAAGTAGCTTTATAACGTACAATTATTGCAAAATATCATCGCTCTGGTCTTTTGGACAGAGCAATCATAGCCATAGCGATCAAAAAAAGTCATAAAAGCATTAATATAGCCCAAAATAAAAACAGTAGAAAGTTGTGTTTACGCCTCATAAAGAACATCATTACTATCACTTAATTCACTTAATAAGCACATTTACAACCTTACTATTTAATTTATAAAACATGCCATATCAATGATCAAATTCGAGAACCAAACCCAGATAAATCATAAACTTACCCTCGTAATGTTGGAGTGGGGGACCGTGGTACAAATGTATCTTCCTCGGCGGTTAGACCACTACAGCCACTACCCCGGGGGAGGGGAATAGAGTTTCTATTTCGTAAAACGAGGGATGAGCGCGATGTTTTACTCCAGCGCAGAGCGATGAGATAAAATGCCAGGTCATGACGATAAATTTAAATTGTGCCAAAAATATTGTTAATATAATTTTTTAAAAAATATTACAATGAAGATTAACTATTTGTTATGTAATATAAAATAACATCGGACATACGAACCTTCTCAATAAAAAGTTACACAATGTTTTCTCATTCAATCGGGAGTTAGGTCAACCCAGAGCAATCAGGATTTTAGGGTTTATGATTTTTTTTTAAATATTTCTAATAAACTAATTCATAATTTCAGCCCTGCACCACATAGATTAGACACCAAAGTATACATAAAAAAATGTAATGAAAACGTTTATCGATTTCAAAATGGGTTTCTCCAGTCCGACACGATAAAAAATGCCTCTGGAGATCTACCCTTATATTCATTTTAAAGATAACTTCCGAGAGCTGGCTAAATGGTCTGTGAGAACTGAGGGACCACATATAAAGGGCTGTAGTTTTGGATACATTTTTGTACAAATTCCAAGATTCGTTCTACAATTGTTTCTAATCTATTACTAAATCCTTGGTAATTTATTTTCTGAATTCCCGATTTGGTCCCTCAGTTCACACGCACGTGATGAGCCTTCCGACTCCGTTTAATTGACTGGCATCCCGGCTCTACGTGGTTTGACTTCCATCTTGACGCTAAATGGGCTGGCTAGCATCCAGACGAGAAGGTCTATGTAAGTCCTAACGCCAGAAACGGTGAACGAGCGCGTCCTGGTGCTGGGGTAATATGTGCCCTTACAAATCAGCACAGCCCTTAGATGATTCCAAAGACTGATGACTACGTCATCGTTTTCATTTTGTTTACTGGATCAACACTTCGTCTCCTTTCATTTAACTTCCGCACTCATTCTTTCAACTATAATTTGCTATGAATATTTTTTATATGTACAGTCAGCAGCAAATAGATAGCGACATTCAAGGCTGTCAAATAGTTAGATACAGCCAAAGTGGTCAATAACTTCGATACACCCGAGACGCTCACATAGATAGAGACATTTCATTCTTCAACAGTAACGGAACGCGCATGTTACCAATTATATAACCGTGGGTGCACTCAATAAATTGACCACTTTGGCTGTATCGATGCTATTGACCACTTTGGCTGTATCTAACTATTTGACAGCCTTGAATGTCGCTATGTATTTGCTGCTGACTGTAGGTGGAAAATGTAATTCGGTATGTAAAGTTTTTCCTCTTTCCAGTCTTACTTCGGAAACCTTTTCCTAGTCTTCCCTCTGGAATTTTATCCGGTTCATCCCTCGGGAACCTTTTAACGGCCTTCCCACGGGAACCTCTTCCTGGTGCTTCCGGTCTACCACAGGAACCCATTGCGGCACATCCCTCGGGACCCTTTTCACGGTCTTCCTGCGGGAACCCATTGCTGCACATCGCTCGGGACCCTATTTCAGGTCATCACGCCAAACCCGCTCTTCCTCTGTCATCTTTTGAATTTGATGTTTTAGAGCTTCGAAACTGAAAATCCATTTTTAAAATATTCTCGGATCGTAGATTAAAGTGGACATGAAAGCGTAAAAAGGTCCATCATTACAATGGATCTTAATAAACTTAGGGTGAGACTGATTCTATTTATTGAACAATATTTACCTCCATATTTCAAAAGTGTATGAAGAATATGTACACATTATAACCGCCGCAGTTAGTCAATCACGGCGCGTCTGTACAAAATTTCAAAAAAAAATTTAAAACATTGCTCTTTGGGGGAAATATTTTAGGATATCAATCAATCAAAAATCAATCATCTAGCCTATTGCAGTCCACTGCTGGACATAGGCCTCTCCCAACACGCGCCACAGAACTCGGTCCTGCTTTTTTTATTTTAGGATATTTAATTTTAATTTCTACAATATACCTTTTCTTAATTGTAATCTTTATTATATTTACGCTAAATAGGCGTATCTGTTTTGAATATTTTCTTATCAGCTCATAACACGACGAAACATGACGCCGCGGCATTGAAAAATCCCTTTCAATGCCGCGGCATCATTTTAAAGCATAGCAATTTATGTCGTATTTCTGTAACAGTACGGTTGAATTTCCATTAGTAAAAATTAAAATACTTTGCCATGCCGTCCCGCTCTGCGTTAGCTATAAGTCCGCATAATAATTATGTCGCCGTATAGAGTATAGACAGACTCGTAGGTGAAACAAACGTCAACACCGCTCTGCTTCACACGTTATTTAACGAATAGTTCAGCGAGGTCGCCGCATAAACGTCAACCGCGCCGTTCTAAGACAAAACCGACCCACTTCACGCGACATAACCTTGAACCAGCAAGTACAACGCACAGATTAACCCCGGAAACCTTACCGATTTAACACTACATTACTTGCAATAATTACTACAGTGTATAAATGAAGGCCTTTATTCCTTTTTGCTGTGTTTTACAAGACGCAATTATGTTGTTTTACTATTTATGATTTTTTTTAAATAACCTACACAACTTTTTTAGGAATGACAATATCTTGTCGTGCTACTGCTAGAATAAGTTGGCCGCACGACAAGGAATAACCCCTTTTTGTGTTAGTTTTTCTTCTTTTAGATCTAATTATTTAAACTGTCATGTTCTTTTAGATCGTTTAAGTTTGTCTCTATTTGTTGAACATCAAAGGGTCAAATAAAATGCTGAACACAATTTGAATTTATAATCTACATTCTTTCCTTAAATTAATATAAATAACATAAAACATATATTAGAAGAAATCTTAAGTAGATTGTTACTTATTCGGTCTAATTCTGTGGACGCGAACATCAGGAGATAAAGTCACTTGTTGAAGGTAGACATTAGCACCGAATAATTGTAATAAACTTAAATCCTTATCTTAATATCACAATTTCAATTAACAATTACAATAATACTTAGTATCGATTGTTAGCCGGCAAGAAATATTGACCATTTGGAAATGGAAGACGCTGCTTAACGAAATTGCCAGGTTTGAAATAAACAGGTTGGCTATCATAATAGTTTGTCTGTGGTCTGCTTGGCAGCACTGTTGTGTACAAACCTCTAGCAAAAGGAGAATAGTGTACGGGAATATAATCGTGATCAGGTATAAAATGTGGGACAGGTTCTTCATTAAGTACAGCCTTGAAGCCATACTCTCCGTCAGCCGTATATTGAACGGTGCGCTTCGTTCCATCAGGTCCTACGACTGAATATGCTCCGGTGACTACATCTCCTAGTCTTACTTCGTGTTGACTCTTGCTGTCTCCTGTGGTAGGATCTTGTATGTCGTAAGAGTATTTATAGTCGCTTGGCGAAGCTGGTGGGTCTTTTACTATTATACCCAAGGCTGTTGACATGGTGTACACGAAGAAATATATCTGTAAAGAATTTACATGTTATTTATGATCGAAATACGTTCATAGAGTAAACAAAATATTACTGCTGGATCCAAGCTGAATCCAAATTATGCACCGGGTGTGCTTAAAACTTGTGTGAATGGTGAGGGATTGCAGTTTCACGAACTACTCCTTCAAAATCCATCATCTGCTTTAAAAGGTTAAGTATGATCTTGTACGTTTGCTTCCTTGGTTATTGCAAAAAGAATATAGAGCGGGAATGTAACCTTCATTCTATTCAAATAGTTTAACTAGGACGCAAAGGGCTCGCCAAAATGTAGTTCTCATTCAAAAGCTCTACATAAGGACAAACAGTTTACCGAGTACCTATAGTAATAGGTACCTACTCGGTAAACTGTTTTTATCAAAAGCAGTTATTACAATCCAATCTTCGTGCTATGTCAACTCCTCTTATCTCATCACATGGGTGAAGTAAAAGTAGGCTAACGAAAACCATATTAGCGGCCAGTTCTCCCCATCACTGTAACTAAGTACCTACTCAGAAAAATTTAATGAGGCGTGTCTCGTTTGGCGTAGGTATAGAAGGAACATTAATAGCCTTTTATTATAACAATGCACTGAATACACGATGGCTAAACTGATGGCAACCTTCACTTTAACACTGCACATTTATTATTTTTAAATTATCTTCACTAAACAATTACTGCACTTAATTAATTACTAATGTTAATGAAATTAATGATTATATTTAATTAATAAAATAAATATAAATTACCCTCAGCATTATGTAGACGCGTATAACAAAAGGGTTTGTAGTAAATAGTACACACGCTCCGTAACCGCGGGTCGTATTTATAGAAACTGTTTGCGTTCACTCGAATGTTCCTTATTCAACAGGCTGTGCTAACTTTAACAGTTGTTTGTAATTAGATATCTAGTAACCAAATAAAATATTGTAGACGTCTTTGTCTTATAATGGGGATATTATAAGCAGTTTAATATACTTCCTAAACTTTAGAGGCATTGTTAAATGATTACAATGAATAGGTAATTTAAACGAAGGATTAAAATTCTTGCTTACTACATTCGTACTAGACTTTATGAATTTCTCAGTCTTAGAATTGAACCGTGCAATATTTTGAACCGAATTGTCAAAATCCATAAATTATGATATTTAAAAAAGTTACTAATTATCTTGTGTCATTGGTCTTCCGATCTCGTTGTTAACGAGAATTTCGCGACTGGTAAAGCCAAGCGCCGCGCCGCACCACTTTTATGATTTTATTTTTACCTTACTACAGATAGGGCACAAACTTTTAATGGATTAATCACAATTGTAAATATTAAAATTTTATCAAGCAAGTCATTTTATTGATTGATTTTGTAATCGTAAAAAAAATGATTGAATTTGATTAGGTAATCTCTAAAATAAATTTCAGATCAATGGTGTTGCGGGTGTCCTTGGGCGGCGATCACTTACCATCAGGTGACCTGCTGGCTCGTCTGCCTCCCATTATATAAAAAAAAACAAAAAGATTCAAGAAGAATACTTATAGACAAACGTTGCGTGGTCCTTTAAGTATTGGTGATAGAGTAACATCGTGGCATATACTTAATAAATCACACTTTGGGACACCTGGCTGCACGGGCCAAAGCCGTGTAGCGAGTCGTAGGCTACGGCCTATCAAAGAAGAACAGTGGCTTTGATGGACACACACCGTCCATATTACACAAAGTATATAATTGAAAATAGTTCTTTAAGAATAAAAGCGCTTCCAATTTCAAAATTTCTTGCTTCGTTTAACTGCACTTTTATATTTTAATCAAAAGTGAGATATTAACTAAGTTAAAATTGATTGATAACATATTCTAATTAAATGAATATCTTAATATGTAAATGTTGTTACACAACATGCTGTCGATATTTAACTTTGATATCATATTCACTGTCGTTTCGTGCTTTATTACCGTTTTAATTAACCATTTGTGGTCGCAGTAAAGCATTATCCCGAGAGTAAATGTCAATTGAAGGAGTAATGTTTTATGCGAACAAATATTCTCCGTGTAGTTATGAAGTAATATACATGGTTTCAACACCCTCTCACTCCATACGTGTGATAAAGGATCATAACAGCCCATTAATGTGCCACTGCAGGGACGGGCCTCCTCCCGTGACGGAGGGATACTTAGCCTACTAATACCACGCTGGCCAGACGGATTGGTGTAGGGTTTAATTTCAAGTTTTCCTTCTTTTTATTTCGTAAATATAATATTCACGGATAGTCCCTTAGTCGGTTCCTACGACACCCATGGGATGAGATGGGGTGGTGACATATTGTATTCTTACTCCGTCACCACACTGAGAATTGTAAAGGATGACGAAGGAAAACTGACACAGATATGATCTTTACTAAAACAAAAGAAAGAGAACTTGATTTGAATATAGAGCACTAAAAAAAGTCGGTTCTTTCTCGTACTACGAGGAATTACGTTTCCTCGTGGTCAAATTAGTCCATCGATCCACCCTGTGTCGGTTCCTTCTACGAATATTTGACGGCGGTATATGTAACTGCTACATTCATATTATTTAAGATAGGTTTATATTAGTTACCAAACGGATATAGATACACTAGATTATGCCCATGATCTTGATTACATAAAGACTTAGAGTCAAACGTCATGTATGGTAATATTTTATTACAATCACTTGTAATAGTATGATAGGCGTATACCGGTTCGAGGTCACGGACGTAGGCTTACGTAGCTAGGTAACCTAACGGCATTTAATATAAGTCTAACTCTAGTAATTTATGTTGTTTATCATGTAAGTTTCAGCAACATCATCATAACAGCTCATTTATGTCCCACTGCAGGGACGGGCCTCCTCCCATGACGGAGGGATACTTGGCCTACTAATACCACGCTGGCCAGACGGATTGGTATAGGGTTTAATTTCAAGTTTTCCTTCTTTTTATTTCGTAAAGATAATATTTACGGATAGTCCCTTAGTCGGTTTTAATGACACCCATGGGATGAGATGGGGTGGTGACATATTGTATTCTTACTCCGTCACCACACGGAGAGCAACATGATTATCGTTATGGTTCAGGTTAATTGCTGCCTCATAAATTAGGCTTAGTATGCCGGCGTAGGTGTTCCAATAGCATTTTCACCTGCAGTTTCTATTATGTTTTGTTATTTCGTTAAGGTTTTGTTGTTTCCTCACAAAAACATACAAAATATCACCTACTGCAGGACCAGGTTTCCTCTGAGGAGACTGTTGACCTGTTGTACAAATTAATAGGTATTAGGACGTAAGCTTACTATTACGTAAGGGTTATAACGTCATTATACCTAGTCGGGTCGTAAGTTCTGTCAAAAACTTTTAATGTGATTAATGATACAGTTTTTGATAATTGTTTAAAAATTATATATGAAATGAAAGGTAATTAAATGCACAATCCAAATTTATTTACATTATTCAAAATGCCCTCCCCCATTTTGAATACATGCCCGTAATCGACGCGGCCAGTCGTCGATCGCAGCACGCACCACATTCATGTCTATTTCTGCCGCTGCTTTAACCAGAGATGCTCGGAGAGACTCCAAATTCTGATGAGGTTTAGCACAGACAATCTCCTCCAAATGTTGCCATATCTTGTAGTCCAGTGGATTTAGATCTGGACTAGAAGAGGGCCAGTCTTCATGACCAATGAAGTTAATTCCTCGGGCGGTCAGCCAGTCTTGCGTGCTTCGTGCCCTATGAGCTGGCGCAGAATCCTGCTGGAATATCCAGTGTCTGTTTTCGAACATTGTTTGGGAAAGAGGTTCCACTATGTTCGTTAGGACGGTATTTTGGTATACAACGGCACTGGTTTTTACACCTTTTTCACAAAAAAACACCTCAGTTAATCCTGTATAGGAGACTCCAAGCCAAACCATGATTGACGAAGGATAATGCCCACGCTGCACCCTTGGAATACGCGCGCTTGCTTCTTCACTGCTATGGGCATACACTTTGTCATTTTGTTTGTTGTAGCTTTCTTCGATGTTAAAAATTTTTTCGTCGGAAAACAAAATTTCGCGGTATTTTTTTCCCGCGTACCGCCTTAACAAAGCTCGGGATCTTTCCAGCCTAATTTTTTTCAAACGCTCATTCAAAAAATGTCCGGTCTTTTTACGATAAGCTCGTAGTCCTAGGTCTTCATTTAACACTCTTTTAATCGTGGTTCTGCTTAGGCCCATCTGAAGAGCTAAGATTTTTTGCTTCCGGACGGGATTTCGTTGAATTCGCGCCTTCACGGCTTTGATGACCGCTGGTGTCCTAACTGTGCGAGGTCGGCCGCTCCTCTTACGATCTTCGAAGCTTGAATCTTCAGTGTACCGTTTGATAGTGCGATAAACAAACCGTAGTGTTATTTTCAATTTTTTCAGAAAGTTGAAAATCTCTGTTGGCGCGTAACCACAGCGGTGCAACGCGATAACCGCGACTCTATCTTCCTTTTGCGACCACTCCATATTTGAAAATGAATAAAAATGATTACTTTCTTTATATTTGAAAAGGGCGAATGTTCTATTTTTAAAATTAGTCGAAGCATATGTGGCCAGTATTCGAAGATAAAAAAAATATGGATGTGACAGAACTTACGACCCGACTAGGTATAATAATATTAATTATTATTAGGTACCTATGTATTCTCAATCTGCTCGCTTATGGGCCTAACCCCTAAATACATACCGAATATTATTCTAATAGATAGCTATGATATCTTTAACACAAAATTACAGAAGCTGTGCCATGGTCAAATAAATTAGAAAAAATATAATATGATTAAGTAAATAAATGACCTTTTCATAGTAATTTCTGCATAATGTAATAAACTCAAATAACTACGTAAGACTTAAATAACATTATATAATTAAAATAATTCAAAAAGTATGCATTTCTTATGAAATAAATATATATGTCACTATTGTTATCGTGACCTTGCTAGTTTTCTCATACAAGAGACAACGACGAGTACCTAGTGTTTATATTTTTATGAAATTTTCTTAATTATTTTGTATGCCCTTACTATTTTTTGCATAAATACGTATTACTTTGGATATTTATATTAACTAACAAAGTAGTTCTATAAACCATGTCTTGAACATTGCAATTAACTGATCGAATAGCGATAAAAAGGCTTAAAATGCCTGTTTGTCTAAAAAGAATTATAAATGAAATAGAGCGGACATGTACGAGCCTCCTCCGTCAAAAGAGGATGTGTCCGGAGAAAGGACAGAACTCATTTTACAAACACATTAAAAGATGTACCTAATATAACAATGTAGTCAAATTGTATTCGTAGTAAAACAAAGGTAAAATAGAACAGTGAGCCTTGATATTAGCAAGTAACCAACTTTTACTGTACCTAACAAGTCTGTGACATTTATTAAAGCCGGTCTACAAGGAGACAGGTCATGTGTAATTTTTGTTAGGCACCGATCTAGATTAGGAAACGGCTGAATGTCGTGTAGCATTTTTTACTCCATATGTCCATGTGTGCAGTACGGCCATGCGACTGCAGATAATGACAGGGCGCGGTCGACACACATTCACTTACTCATGCCATTATTTTACATACATAACTGGTTCAATGGTCAATAAAAGATCATTACTTATTATTTTAGTCCATTTAAAGAGCGGTGTAGTTCGTAGTACGTAGGAGGTAAATGTATATTGTCAAAATATTCAAATTACTTGCAAAAGCTCCCTTTATATGATACTTAGTCGCAAATAATGCGTAATCGAAATGAAATTGTTATGATATCCTTTCGATGCAAAGGTGAAAGCTTTTTGAATACAGCTATACAATTAATTCAAAGTAGTTATTGGTTATTAATACTGACAGAAATATAAACTTAATAAAGCGTTATTATATCAAGAACGCAATTTAGTAAGTCTATTGTCAGATACCTAAATAAGTTCATGGGTAGTAACCGCTGCTTTGTCCTCTCTTGAACTCACAGGTACTAAGAAAAAGCCAGGATAGCTCTACTAATGGTATTGCTCTCGTGACTTAGTTGTTATTTTAAGAGCCTTACCCTGGAAGCTCAGGTTGCTTTTAGGGTAAGGTTAAGATGTGAAAATATTTTCAGTTGGTTTCAGTCTGACACCATGCCGTCTTGGAGATAATTGAAAACTTTCAAATCGGCTTCTGAAAATCTTTTATAAGGATCTCGTCTCTTCCTTAACTACGTTCTGTGACGTGCGCAATGTCTAACATTATTTAGGTAGGTAGGTGTTTATTACATATTTGGTTAAAAGTTTAGTAAATTAAAAACAAATAATAGAATCCTCTTATTTATTACCTTAGCTTTAACACTCCAACAATACATTAATAAACATAAATTAAACATTAACATAATACGGTTCAGGTCACTGCGAGCGAATACTCGTTTAGATGGATATAAACTAGGTTAACTTTTAAAAGCTTAGATCTTTTGTTGTACAGTACGTCACTAATACAAACAATTGCAGCACACAAAAACTTATAATTTATGTATCCATGCAATGTTTTCAAGATCCTTTTGCCTAAAGCAGACATTTAATGATGACAATATTATAAATACTGTTTCAGGATGTTATTTTGGGGACTCAAACTGCTTACTTACTATCTGGTTTGATTTGCAGATTTGCCCCTTCAAAGTAACAATTTAACCAAAAAGTATTGACTTATTGATAAATCTTGGAATCGCAACATACAGAAGCTTTTTTCAAAGAAATTTTGGTCTTAAATCTGAACTTTCAGACAGTTCCAAAACCAAACACAATACCATCTAAAGAGTAATGAGAGTTGTTAGACTAGTGAAGGTATCCAGGTGCTACAGCCTTCACAACAGCACCTCCTAAAGGTTCCTTGTGAACGACAGCGTTGAAGCCATTGTGAGGGTCTGCGGTGTATTCGACGATGCGACGAGTGCCGTCAGGCTCCACCAGCGAGTATGAGCCTTGGACTACATCACCGTTACGTGTTTCTTGTTGATTCTTTGAGTCACCTGAAAGTAGAAGATTTCAGCTAATTAAAATTGTAAGCCAATTTGATAAGCTCTGTACTTTTGGTTAGCCAAATTGTTTGAATTTTTTTATGACGGTTTTTTAATAGAGTGTTGTAATGATCCCTGAAATGCATTCGACAATGGTGCTACTTCTACTTCATCCCCCTCTGTGACCTCGTATATAGCTAGTACCGCGACAGCCACGCTAACTACACGCTAAACACAAGTGACTATTTAAATATTTTTAGAAATAAATATAAAAAAATGTCATACCAGTAATAGCATCCTGAATGTCATAAGCGTAGGAGTACTGAGGATTGGGGTCGTATTCATCAACGGGAGCTGCAACCTTAGCGATGCCTCCAACGTATCCTCCAATAGCTGGTCCGTAAGCTGGACGGGCTACGGCTACTGGGGCTGCGTATCCTAAAGGACGTGCGTAGGGATAGGGGCCAGCTGCCAATGGTACTACGGCAGCTGCTTCACTACACACCACCGCCAAAACTGCTGCTACGATTATGACCTGGGAAGTTGAAATTCAGTTTTGAGTTCGATATTAAGAAACTAAATCATACAATCGTATGATTTATCATGTACTTATTACCATTTGAATCCTCAAATGGTACATAGTACCTTAAAGAACTAAACAATCAAGTAATATATGCGAAGTGTTTCTAAACACAAAAATATTCTTAAGTCTCTTCCCTGTTTTTATTTTTAATAATTTTCTAATCAAAAAACCGACTTTAACAGGAGTCGGTTAAAAACCATGCTGATAACAATTTCTAAGATTAGTATTAAATAAATTTCAGAAGTCGTATTCATCATCAGATCATGTTTGTGTAAATTTTTCATCGATACAATTAAAATAAGCCCAAACACAAGGTAGCTGCTATATACCCTTGAGGAGTTCCCTTGACCCTCAGTCTTCTTCATCATGAGATCATGTTTGTGTAAAGTTGTCTACAGTTTTCATCAATACGAATAAAATAAGCCCAAACACTAGGTAGCTGCTATATACCGTTAAGGAGTTCCCTCGATCCTCAATCTTCTTCATTATCAGATCATATTTGTGTTAAGTTGTGTAAAGTTTTCATCAATACGAATAAAATAAGCCCAAACACTAGGTAGCTGCTATATACCGTTGAGGATTTCCCTCAACCCTCAATCTTCTTCATCATCAGATCATGTATGTGTAAAGTTTTGTAAAGTTTTCATCAATACAATTAAAATAAGCCCAAACACAAGGTAGCTGCTATATGCCGTTGAGGTGTTCCCTCGACTCTCGGTGGTCTCCAGGATCTGACCAGTTCTAACTCTTAATTATTTGGTAGTGACGTCAGAGATGTACATGTATGACAAGATTTTACATAATGCGTCCCTACAATTTTCAAGAGATGCCCTCGATTTCTCTGGGATCCCGTCATCCAGATCCAGATCTGGTGACAATGGGACCAAATGAGAAGCATACCAATACGAACAAAAAAAAATTTTTCAAATCGGTCTAGCCGTTTTCGAGGAATCAGGTAACAAATACAAAAAAAAAATACAACCGAATTGAGAACCTCCTCCTTTTTTTGAAGTCGGTTAAAAAGACAACTCCCGCACTAGAGATCATGCCCTGTGTCGCGGGGACTTTTACAAACATCAATTAACGGACACATAGAACACCCAGACTCAGGACAATAATTTGTGGATCTCATGCTAGGACGGACCTCCTCCTTATTTCAGGTACTGGCCATACGGATTGGTACCGGGTTCAAGTTTGTTATCTTTGCTTCTTTGCAACAGATACTGTGCTATCATCGTCATTCGTCAGCCGGTATAAAGTGAGGGTGGTAACCTCTTTTATTCATAGTCCTTGAGAACTACTAAACCAATAGCTATGACATAATATAGGTACAGACGTAACTAGACCTTGGCAAGTTTTTTTAAGAGAAAAAAAGCATAAAAGTAATAGATGAAAAAGCTATATTTTGACCATCGATAACTCTTAAAAGAAGTATAGGTATAGCCAACAGTATTGAAATTCTTTGCTTAATGATAATAATAGGTATTTATTAGTACTTAATACGTATAAAATATAATTATTGGTCGTATGTTATGTGAAATTAAACAGAATATATTCCCATACCTTCATGTTGCGTGAGTACCTTCGTTGGCTCTAGCTCGCTGTGAACATTGAGGGGTGCGTACACGACGCTTTTATACGCATGAACATGTCTCGTATACACACCTAGAAAAACCTTACATCTGTCACGGTCAGGTACTATACCCTACCGGTTACTCTAATGCTATTATATTTTTAACTATAATAGTTAAGCTTTGGTCGCGGATGTAAGAAACAAATTAAAATAGTGATATTTGTCAAATACAATTTCTGTGTATGGTGAGGCATATACGGTGTCCCCCCCTATTTTCATGCATTAGGTACCGTAAAACCCAAGTCAGATAACGTTCTAAGATTTCATCACTACACAAATAAAATCTTATAGTAATTCGTACAGGCCAAATTTCTCCAATTTTATTGCTGGAAAATACACGTTTCTTTAGTGGGACATTTCCATAGATCAGACCCGACAGATGATCAACAATTTGTTGTACTTTTCAGTGACTTTATTCAGAAATTTGAACAAGTGCAAATTAGGAGTGCATACAATAAAGGCACTGTAAGTAATCATAGCTAATAAGTTTTCCAGTGTTAGGCAATTTCCTTTGATAAAAAGAAATTGGTTCTGATCAGTTCCGATCAGGTCGACGCGACGACGCTGCGACCACTGTAAGTAATCAAAGCTAATAAGTTTTCCAGTGTTCGCCAATTTCCTTTGATAAAAAGAATTTTTTTCTAATATCGCTATATTGATTCAAAGTCATTTGATGAGATCGATCTTAGAAAAGCAGTGAAGCGCCTCAAACCGCGATCATCGGGGGGAGCTGATGGCGTACCTGTATTTCTGGCCAAGGATTGTATATCAGTACTTGGAGGGCCGCTACTATATCTTTATAATCTTTCTTTGACTCAGTCTAGATATCACAACATGTGGAAGTTGTCTAGAGTCACTCCCATTCCTAAAGGGGCGGGTAGTGCGAATGTTTCTGACCACAGACCTATTGCTGTCCTATCTGTTTTTGCAAAAATCTTTGAGGCAATTTTAAGTGATCGGATTTATAAACAAATCAGTCACCAACTGCATAACAGCCAGCATGGATTCCGTAGAGCGCGCTCCACCACCACAAATTTGATCACTCATAGACTATGTTTGCGCGCAAATGGATAGGAAAAAGCAGGTCGATAACGCTTACTTCGATTTTAAAAAAGCTTTCGATTTGGTGGACAATGACATACTGTTGAGAAAACTGGCCATCATTGGATTTACACCGAGACTTCTCAATTTTTTTTCCTGCTACCTAGACAATCGACGTCAATATGTGAGGTTAAATGGATACGACTCTGGGGAGTATTTTACAAGGTCAGGAGTAAGTCAGGGTAGCACGTTGGGACCTCTGCTATTCGTGATATTCATTAACGATCTACCGGAAGTCATCTCGACGGCTGAGTGTCTTCTATTTGCGGATGACCTAAAGTTAAGTTTGGGTATTGAAAACGAGGCTGGCGCTACCGCATTACAGAGAGATATTAATGCGGTATCTATGTGGAGTCAAGACAACCACCTACCATTTAATAATCTTAAATGTAAAATAATAACGTTTACTCGAAAATCGAAACCCCTGATTTTTAATTATAATTTAACGGACGCTCCTCTGGATAGAATTTATGACATTAAAGATTTAGGATTAGTATTAGATTGTAAATTGGATTTTCACATGCATATTGTCCAAACATGTAAATCAGCGCACAAGGTTTTGGGGTTTATTGTTAGGACTGCATCGCAATTTGACAACGTAGCCGTTGCAAAAGTTTTATACAATGCGTATGTGCGCAGTAAACTTGAGTATGGTTCTGTTGTCTGGAACCCATATGAAGAAAAATATTCTCTTATGATTGAAAGGGTACAACGCAAATTTACTCGGTGGATGTACCTGAAGCAATATGGTTACTATCCGTACCTGTACCCTTCTGTATTCGTCTCGGGTATGGTGGACATGGAGACATTGAAATTTAGAAGGACAATGACTCAAATCGCGCATTATCTGTCGATAATTGTCCATAGAATCGATAGTCCCCAAATACTAGAGCGAGTCCGTATCTTGGTGCCATGGAATATCTCCAGTGACTCAGAGGGCCAAGTGGCGCCACGCCGCCGCCCGCGACTTCTCGAGAAGCCCGTCGCGCGCACAGAGCACGCTCGACACGCGCCAACCAACCGTACACTTCGAACTATCGGGGACATACTATAATAATAATAATAATAAATTCTTTATTCTCTCTTCACAACATTCTTAAAAATGTAAAGTCTTACACTTAACAATCACATAATTGCTAACGTTGTGCGAGACCAGAGCCAGTTGCTGATTTGCGAACAAATCTGTATGACCGGTTCTCTGGGGCCCTCCCATCGCTAGAACACAGGGGTTATTGAGCGGGTACTGGACATTTCCTTTTGAAGTATGAGGAGTATAAAATAAACATATTTCCGCTTTAGCGATTGTATATAAAAAAAAGAAAAAAAAATTAGAAATAATTAGTGACTTTTGCCAGAGTGTGTTCTATGTATAAGAAGTAAATAAATAAATAGATAAAACGGCATTTTTGCCGTATCGTGTTGTGTGTGTGTGTGTGTGTGTGTGTGTGTGTGTGTGTGTGTGTGTGCGCGCGAGAACAGAGATGCATTATGAAGAGGTAAGGGGCAAGTTGAGAGAAATAACCGGTGTTGATACTACTTAGTATACTGCTAACAGAGCTATTTCATGATTGACAGCGTTTGTTCAGTGGCTTCATAGTTAAGGGTTTTAAGATAATTGGTGACAGTCACTTTGCATTTACTATTTGTAAGAGAGTAAATACTTAGTATGCGATTTAATTTATTATAAAGATAGGGGCCTAAGAAAGAAAAGTGTTTTTGTGCTAGAGTTGTGTTAAATATTGGCTTATCACATACTTGATGTTTGCGGCGTTTGTCTTTTCGAAAATTTGGATCAAACTGCATCACCAAATGTTGTTTCATGATTGTGCGCAGTATGAAAGATTGTCGAACTGTTAGAATACTTGCAAATACTTGCCCAGCATCATGACCTGGACTTATTTGCCGATGGGTTTAGACATTTGTATGACAATTTTTTTAAGATTTTTTTTTTTTTATTATTTTTATTTATTTATTTATAATCAAGACTTACAACTATTTTTACAGGCAAAACCTAATGCAATAGTGAAGCAAACATAAATTATAACTTAATTTCTATACCTAATTACTACTTAATCTCTATAACTATAATTATTTATTAATATAACTCTATATAATTATTAATATATCTCTATTGTAACTTAATCTCTATAACTAATCACATGTAGTGTTACCCTTGTGAATTCACTTAGTGTACAAACAAAAATATCTACTCTTTTGAATTTTGAATGACATAGCTTAGACATGACACTTTTAATTATTATTATTTTGTTTTTTATTATTTATTTATTTTTTTCTATCTAATACTTACATAATTATATTGCCTATTATTATTATCATTTTCATGTTCATATAATTTGTAAATTGAATAATGAATGTACTTTAATGTTAGTCTTGTAAGCGTGTTGGATGTTCGTCTGTTAGCTTGTAAGATCAAATGATTTAATAAATAAATAAATAAAGTCATCTAAGTTAAGACCTTCCTTTTTTTCAAAAGATATTTATATTAATCCTTGATAAATCTAATCCGACCCTCACAACTCTTACCTGTAGGTAATATCTAGAAATACATCATGAATTCCGATAGTCAGAAGGTGTAGCCACATTTGCTACTTTTGATAAAAAGCCATAAATGCCTTATCTATACTGCCGTTTAACTTCGTAGGTCTAGTATCTATTATGCAGGGAGGCGGTGTAACAAGACGTTAACTTTTTGGGTCACAGCTGCACGTTATCAAAGTGCATGTGTGATAGTGGTCACACAAGCGCTCAGATAATTCATAATAGTCGTGCCGTATATGGCCAATCGATTGATGTTGTAACGCTGCATGTAACCTACTAGGTAATTTTAAAATCATTAATTATTATCTTAAAATGTGCTATGCGCACATTCAACTTTTATATACAGAGGGGCACATCACAACTCATTTTACTTGGTTGAAAAGGTAAAGAAACGCATGACTGCCTATTGTTTATTTCATAGCAAAAAAATATTGTTGTTATTGCACAAATAATGCATGTACGACTTACGTATCTTAAAAAGTAAGAACAAAGGTTTTTTGTTTAAAGTGTTGTTTAAGATTAATTACAGTAATTCGTAAGCAATTCGTTCGTTATGGCCTATTAAATGACTCCCTAGTAATGGGGCGCTTCTTATGATTACTAGACCCACTAACTCTTTGCAAGTCAAAGAGGTTAGTATATGGCGGTCACGTTTACCTTCTCTCGTAGTGAAATCATCATAGCGTTCGTATTTTCTTTAAGATGCAAGCTCAAGACTTCGCGATTCATTAGCGAAGACATCAAGTATTTTACGAGTAAGACTACACTGGTATTACATGATAAATATGGTTGCTTCGTTACTTTTATGCAGCGAAATAATACTTCATCTTATCTCTTTCACTAGGTGTCGTAAATGCACGTCATACCATTGAGACATGCATTTAGCTTCGAGTTCTCGTAGACAAAGGACGATGTCAAGAGTTTCACTGAGTCATCCTAACAAAATCTAAAGGATGAACATTATTAAACTAGTTTAACGAAATTGAATTATTTTATTATTTTTCCTTAGTTTTTTTTCTGAGTTAATTAAATTATAAATAGCTTAAAGTTAAGTAGTTGCGATACAAATTAGTTAACTAGCCGGGTAGCAATCGGGTATGTTCAATGTTAAGAGAATGTTGTTTAGTTTTTAATTAATAATACGTACGTTGTAGGTCTCTATTATTAGTGTTGGATGTAGTATAGCTATGCAATGAGGCACAGATTTGTGTAGTGTATGGAAACATTGTAAACTGTTAACATAAATATACCATTTATAAAATTAAACTCTTTCGTTCTGAAATTTCACTATTAAAAATTGAACTTTCTAATTTAGCATTACTTTTCTACGCAGCAACACTGTTGTCAGTGTTTATGATTGCAAACGTCACTTTTGACTTTCTGTATTCTTTTTTTCGTGAATGTGTAAAATCCTACAAACACTGTGCTTTGTTATGTATTTATAATATAGGGAATTGATTTTTTAATTAGTGATAAGTACAATGGCAGACTTTGACGCGATATATCCAGACGAAATAGAAATCGAAGAGAATATAGAAGAGACACATGTGACGCTAGTGCCTGATCCGATTGTCGTTCGTGGAGCTGGTAACATGACAGTGTAAGGTTTCCTTTGTAGTCTCTGTTTATTAGTTTCAGCTGTTGCTTATGTACGTATGACAATCATTTAATATAATAACATTACAAGCATTATATTATAATTGGAAAGCTAAAGTTATTCTTGATTCTTTGTCATTCAACCAGTGGCATTGAGACACTATTTCTTTATGCATATTATTGACCAAGCGCCAATTTTTAATTGCTTTACGCTATGATTATTTTATTTTAGAGGTACAGTAACAGATAACAGATCACAACACACAAATAAGTTGAATTAAAATGAAAAGAATATAATTTTATCCTTTCATCTTACTACATAAAACAGAATACAGAAAGATATATTTCTATTCTTTTTATTAAAAGTGTGTGTTTTAGAACAATTTAGCCATCATATAATATTATTTTAACTATTCAGTCAACCATTATAGTTGTTAAACCATGACCTGCTTTTACTAGTGTCTTATTTTCAATGATTTAAATACCACTGACATTGATTTTTATAATGCTTATGTTAACAATAGTATTCACTTATTTAATTAATATACATTTAATATGTACTTGATTACTATTTTTGAAAAGAAATATGCTTTAATGACTCATCTTTATTTTTCTTCAAGGCTCTTCTAATTTATTTTTGTTAGTACAAATTAAAAGTTAAAACTATATTTGACTGGTAGAAAATGCCTGTCATTAGGTCTGGCATTATGCACCATGTATATGAAGTTTTAAATAAATAAATAATGATGTGAAACGATGTTCGGATCTAAGAGTGATATACACTATGTATTTTCTTTTAGTAAAGTCATATGTAACAGGATACCTACGTATTACTACTAAACAGTACCTCATAAAGTTGATGATAAGTTTTAATTATTGACATACAATTCACATAAAGTAGTTTTGCTATTATTTAAATAATAGATACTGTCATGTTTAAACATAATACAACTACTTTTTTTTCTTTATTTGTAAATGGCAGATCATTAATCAATTAGTTTCAATTCACGTAGTTGGGTGTCTATAGCAATTGTGTCTAATTTAATGATATAAAAGAACACAAAACTTTTTAAACTTTAATACAAAATGTATGTGTGCATACTTTAAGTATATCAGTCTACTTAGTGTTAGGTTAAGGAAATAAAATTCTTTACTGTCCCTTCTCATCATAAACATGTAGTTGATTATGGCATTATCATAAGAGGCAGGTAAACTCAAAACTAATTTTCTTCATTACTGGAGGAGACAAGCCAAGGTAGCAGGACATTTTTACAACACCTGAAAAATGCACTAAGTCTTGGACATTGTTAGTTTATAAAAACAGGTCCATATTGGCTCACCTAAAGTTCTTCACCAGAAATTGTTCTGTTCTTGCTACTGACATTATGAACTTGCATGCTTCGGAATTAAAAAATTAGAGACAAAGTAATTAGAAATTAAGATTGTTAGGATGAGAAATGTTAGGAAGAAGATTTTCGGAGTTCCAATTATTGGAGTTGAAATTTTAGGTGAGCTTTGGCGCATCCTATAAAAAAATATTGTAACACTTTGCAGCAAATAAATGTTTTGAGTTTATTTATGGGATGACTTTATCACAAGTTTCATACATAATGTTATTTTGTTAGTAATGCCCGTTAATGAATGTAAACTATAAATGCAAACAATTTATTTATCAAGATTATAGTACTAATAATGTTATCAGTACATTAAACATGATAACAGAACTTTGTACTGATATCATATGACTTATTTGTGAGTAACTGCATGAGTAACTTACTACAATAAGAAGTGGTTAATTATGTTTTCAGTAGGAAGACGATCAAATGGAACTCTGTCTTATTAACAACATAAACATGCTTAACAATTATTATTGTCCATAGTTTGGATGTTTCTTAAATATATGTTTGTAAAATCCCCTTGACACGGGTTGTGTCCCAAGTTCGAGATGGGGAGTTGTCTGTAAATAAATAAAAAAAACTGGTTCTGCTCTGAACTGGCTTGAAACTTTCTATTACCATTTTTTTTTCCTGGCATGTGAACAGATGACTCACTATGCTTAGTGCATAAAGCATCAAAAGGTATTACTTAGGCTCATAATGATAGCCCACCAAAGAAAGAAAAGTGAGCGGTTCTGTTCTTTCTTCAGGATTATAACTCCATTGTTCATTGATGATTCTGCCAACGACAAAAGTGACCTGAAAATGGTTAAGCTCAAGCTACTCATAGTCTTAAGTGTCATTGAGTAGAAAAATCCTTTATGATATTGTCCATTTCTATCAAAATATCATTTAGACAAATTGTGAATTGACTCTTTTTTGACAGTACGACCAACAGCGAATTGGAATAAACTTGCCTCTGCACTATACCAAAATATGTTATCATCATAACAGCCCATTAATGTCCCACTGCAGGGACAGGCCTCCTCCTATGACGGAGGGATACTTGGCCTACTAATACCACGCTCGCCAAACAGATTGGTATAGGGTTTAATTTCAAGTTTTCCTTCTTTTTATTACGTAAAGATAATATTTACGTATAGTCCCATATTCGGTTGTTACGACACCCATAGGATGAGATGGGGTAGGTAGTGACATACTGTACTCTTACTCCGTCACCACATGGAGAATAGCTGTACCAAAATATGTTATATTAATTATTTAATCTTGTACCTTTCAGTTTCGGTCTAAGCAACCGTTTCAACTGTGAATTCCCAAGCGGTCTGCAATCTAGAGTAGCGCCTGAGGAATACCAAGCGACAGTAGCGCGTATCAACAGCGTGTTAAAGAAAACACTGCCAGTTAATGTGAAGTGGCTATTTTGTGGTTGTGTGTGTTGCTGCTGCACTCTAGGATGCTCTCTTTGGCCAGTTATATGTCTTAGTAAAAGGGTGAGTTTGTTTTCTTTTTTTTTTCATAAATTTTATACATTCTGTCGCGACCGATTAGCCATCGAAGCAATAATGACGTTTAGGTAATGTTAGTGCTATGCGGTCGTGTATTTAGCTTCTGTACACGGTTCGAATCCCACCCCCCACCGATAGTCCCTTAGTCGGTTTTTACGACACCCATGGGATGAGATGGGGTGGTGACTTATTGTATTCTTACTCCGTCTACGTCTCCGTCTCTCACAACACGGCGCCTCCGTCACCACATGACGCTTATAGCAATACAATGAAAGAAATATGAATACAGTATATTTGTCTAGCTTTTATCAAGATCAACATTTTATTGGTTTTGGTCAGCACAAAGTTTACTCGCACATAAAATAGAAAGTAAAGGTACTTTAGTCTGAATGTTTATCGATATTATTTACTTATTGATTTTAGTTATGTCTGGGTTCCTTGCCCGTGAGGATAACAACACTTAATGGTATCATTCCACTTTGTAAACGTAATGTATGATAATGACTTGTAGATATTAATTATAAAATATTTATTATTACGCATGACATTGCTCAATAAGTAGGTACTTTGTAAATAAACGTGTAAATATATTTTTAAATATATCTAATAGCGGTATATCTTAGTTATTTTTTCTTTTATTTTAAAATACAATTAATTATCAAATCAAAACGAAAGTACTAATCATCAATTTATAGGACACACAACCTCCTGGTTCAGGAACATTGTTAGTAAATCTCATAAACAGTTTTACTACGTGGGATCTCGTGGCCTTGTACACGGTAGTTGCATATCGCTAACGAATGATGATGATGAGCCGATTGAAGAGAAATTGGCTGATAAATATATCTATGAAAACAAACTATACTCACAGTTAACTAGTAGGTTTTTTATTCTCATTTTATGGAACTCTCAAACTTCGCTTTGGAAGCGGTGGTAAAGTTATCTAAACTTTAAAATGTATTTAAACATAGGTTAAGTAGTATTAATTGACGTCATTAGGTTATAACGAAGGTTGTACTATATTGACTAAACGATATTTAACTTTGAGACAAGATGGTGACACCCTAGATTCTTTAATTATAAATAAAGCCTAAAACAAATAAATAAAATAAACATTTTAAATTTCAGACGCAACACTCTCTGAATAAACTATTGGAATGGGAGAATAGTCGATTATACAACAAGCTGGGACTTCGCTGGCGACTTACAAAACAGCACTGCGACTCATCATCCATGATGGAATACGTACTTCTTATAGAATTTATCCCTAAAATACCTATATACAGGCCGGATTAAACACTTTATTCCATAGTTTAACTGTAAATATAAAAAACGTAATTATTTTACTTACGTCATTGCATCCCGCGGTGACTACAACACATGCATGGCAAAGCCAATGAATCTAAATTAGATTTTATTTGTATAAAGGAGCGGATAGATTCTTAATTTGTATCTACACATCACATTTTAGTCATCGGAGTTGGTCAATATGAAATCAATTTACGGATACTATTTTGAACTTAAATTTTTTTATCAATAAAAATTAAATGCCCGTAATTTAATAAAATTAATTGAAAATGGAATAAAAGTAATTGATTTATACATATTTTTGTAAATTAAGTCTGCTTCGTAAGTATCAAAATAGTAATCGAATTTTTTTTTCTACTCTGAGTAAAAGTGGTCTTTTATGGTTTCTTCTTACGAGAATTTAAACACATACCTACGCGATTTATTCATTTTTTATAACCTGAATTTAGCCTGAATATTGTACATCCAAACGTTTTCTAGTATCCACATTATTTGGTAAACATGGCCTTGAGTTTATAAATGTGACGTCACGCAACTAAATTTAGGCAAGCTGAATCTGAACACATCAAAGATCTTGATATATGTGCATTGTTATTATAGTAACACTCAATTGGAAGACACTAAAAAGTACCATTTTTTTTTTATTAAAGTCAAATCAATTCATCATACAATAGGCCATCTAAAATTATAGCAAATAACTCCGCAGTTGTTATTCACAATTTTGGAAATTTAAATAGACCAAAAAAGGACAAAAAGGCAGTGTAGTTTTGTTGGGCCTGTACATGCACAAACTTCTCTTATATAATATTTTCAGGCTGGACAAGTAACATTGCGTGAACTGTATATAAAAAAGTGATAATATTTTATTTCAAAAGTTTTAAAAAGAGTTACATACATGGCAGGCTTGAAGCTAGCTTGCGAAATTGACAAATGATTTATTCCTGTCTAAACTATGCTTGAGATAAGACGAACGAATCTCAAGCTATAAAAAAGCTATAAACATTTAGTATTATAGAACAAGAAGCTACCCAGGTAAGGCCTTATTCGTATGTTTTAGATGAAAATAATTAGAAACTTAAGTTTCTTACAATCTCTTTATAAGAGAAAATATTATTCGGCCGCTGTAGGCATAATAGTTATGTCTTTCATGGCATTGTTATAATGTAAATAAATTGTAAAAAAAAAGTATTTTATAAACGGGAGATTACTCAGCATGTTATTTACCTATTCTTTGCTTGATGTTTCGCCACAGGTTACACTGACCGTGTGGTGACGGAGTAAGAATACAATACGTCACCACCCCATCTCATCCCAAGGGTGTCGTAGAAACCGACTGAGGGACTATCTGTGAATGTTACCTATACATAGAAAGAAGGAAAACTTGAAATTAAACCCTATACCAATCCGTCTGGCCAGCGTGGTATTAGTAGGGCAAGTATCCCTCCGTCACGGGAGGAGGCGCGTCCCTGCAGTGGTACATTAATGGGCTGTTATGATGATGATACACTGGCCGTGGTCGCAAGCTGTGGCGAAACTTCAAGCAAAATAAAGTTAAATAGCATACCGCGTTGATCTCCCGTTTATATAATATTTATAATTTAACAAAGTTCATATAAAACAGGACAAATAAATGGTAATGTTAAATGCTTTATGTGTATAGATGTCGCTTTATTATTATCGCAAGCTTAGACTGCAAAAGTTATGAGAATGTGTATATTGTGTATTATATTGTTTTTAAGGGTTTACACGGCTCACCAGCGCCGTCAATTGAAAAAAAAAACATAATTCGCAATATGGATCAGTAATGCAAAATGTTGGTAACGAAGTCTTTAGAAAAGGCAATAAAGTATTTGTTTATCACACTCTCAATAATTTGACAGCTTTTAAATTAGTTTTTTTTTTCAATTGGCGGCGCTAGTGAGCCGCGTATACGCACTTAAGTTTATAATGATCTGGGGAGCTGCAAACTTTATAATGTTACACTACTGATGTATATATACTAGTATTGTGAACTTAAGTAGAAATTCACGACCAACAAACTGTTTGTTTGAACGATAACTTACGTGTTACATTGCCTTTATTCTCGCCGAAATTTATAAAAGTATGTAGTAACTATAAATGTGACTGTTTACCAATAAAAATTTGCTGTGAAAATCCGAACTGTAAGTCTAAATTGGTTGTATCCAAATGTAAAGGGGGCCTAAAATGTCAAACAGAATCTAGCTTGTACAAAACTAACTCAAGAAAGTATAGCTAATAGAAGTCACTATTCCTAGGCCAAGTATCCCTCCATCACGGGAGAAGGCCCGTCCCTGCAGTGGGACATTAACGTTTCGTCGAACCATACAATGTTTCTATGATTCGACGAAACGTGCTGTCTACGAATAGTGACTTCTATTAGCTGTACTTTCTATATGGAGTAGTATCGTACAAACGTATTTCTGCTTGACGTTACATACCCATATAAAGGAGTTTTCTTTAATATAAGTAAATTGCAGTTATTTTGTGTAAATACCAACTCGAATTTATAAAATTTTACGAAACTTTTAACACTTCATGTTATGACATTGCTACAGATAATATATTATCTGAATGTTTATGTCTATGTTTTAATTTGTAAAATTATTGTTACTTACCTTAATATAGATTTTAGCATCTCAGTTTATGTAGTTCATATTCTGATCTCCATTTTAACATAGATAATGTTATTTTTTTTATTGAAGAAATGACCAGTGTTATGCTCAAAATTATACTTATTTTCGTGTTTCTTTTTCTTGAACTACAATGCTGACCTATTTCAATGAAGTTTTAATAATCCAATTTTTTTTAAATAATTTCGGATTAATTCTTTGTAATAATGATTATATTGGAATGACAAAGCAAATTCAAAACTAAATCTTCTAAACATCTTAGAAGGTATCGTCGTATTATATAAATAAACTACACAATAAGGTATATTTCAAATAATTTTTCATCGAAGTCGTTTAGAAAATTTTATCTTTTTAACCCTCTTTTATTTTGATTTTAATGTTACTTTAAAAACAAAGAAACAGAATTAATAAATTAAATTGAATTGTTTAATTTCTAATGTACTTATTCCGGTTAATTATTTCCGATACGTAATTGTGTGACAATTTGACAACTAAAAGTTAACCTAACCGAATTTTAACGATGCGATGTTAAGGAACGAGAATTGACATGCTGGTTTAAAAAAATACATAATTTTTGCAATTAAAAGTGGCGTCGTGGTAGAATTTGGTTCAGCACTCTTTAGGCGTTTTCGCCATACTAATAAATATAAACAAATACATCTTAAATAAATACTATAATGTACAAAACCGTTGTGCCTTTAATCTATATAGGTATAGCCTATTTGTATTCAATATCAACCTCATTCATAGGAGTAAACGATTATACAGCTAAATGATTCATGTGTGTTCCAAGGCATTATTATTTTGTTTTTACCATTTCTGCCACGGATGTCATAAAGCAATGGGATCTAATGTTAAACCGAGTTTTAAAGTTTATTGAGTTTTCATTGCATTTTGATACCCCGTGAATTAAAAGCAATATTAGGTAGGTATAGTAAAACATTATTCTAGCTTGTTTAGCCAGCATGGCAGAATTTGCCTTGGCTTTTAGGGAGAGATGGTAGCCTGCACTGATATATTTTGGGATGTATAGCCGGATTACTTATTCGTAATTCATATAGTACTCATACTGTTACAGAAATGTTAGTATAGTCAGGGTTACCGTACATGACGTCATCTTGATATAATCTTTTCAATCCAAATCAACCGGCCTTTTACTAATGTTATGTTTTTACCTTTTTTTTAATGTTCCTACGCGTGATACTTACATTTAAAAATACCGGTAACACGACCGAGTAAATAGTTTTTATTTACATTAATTGAACTAACTACATTGATATAGGTCAGCGACCATCACTCTCTCAATTCATTCTAATCATTGCAATTATTATTCACTTGGAGCTATTCATTCGTGACATTTTAATGTGTATATACCTTTATAAACTTATTTTATTATGTATGTTATGTACCTGATTGTCGACATTAGTTTTTGTAGATATGTTTAGAATCTATTTATCTCGAAAAACTATCGAGAAAGTAAGATTAGTTCATGTTGCGTCCCATAGAGGCGCTGCACCATTGTCTATACACTTTTATTGTCTCTTCCTTTCTCGATAGTTTTTACTTGATACGATGAACTGTAGCCGCAAATATCGTAAAGTCGATTCGAAAATATATGCTAGGGAAATGTTTGGGACTGTGTTATTAGACGATTAGCTTATTATAATGTTATTTAACTTTAGTAAACACCGCCCTCTTTTCTCTTTTCAACATGTTGTGAGTGAGAATATCGTAAGGGTAGATCGTCTTATGTCATCATCGCTGAACTTTACATTTTTTATTGAAATGTTTAAATATAAGAAGGTTCTCTTGCCACCGAAACATTTTTAGTTATTATAAATACTGTTTGAAAGCAACGGTTGAAAAGCGAACAGGGTATGTTGAGAGTAAGTTATAATTTAAGGGACTGTAAATATTTTAAGAACTTATAGACTATTTTTGTTCAAATAATAAACTTCACAATATGTGATGAAGTTATTTTTGTATTTTTTTACCTAATTATTCATTGCCCCACTAAAATATACTTCTACGCCCTGAAAGACCAAATTACTGATCCTGGATAACTGATCGAAGGCATTTGCTTACCCAATAAGGTAATAATCTTTAATTAAGTTAATATTGTACAGCTACTTTCGTACTTACTGTTTTGCATTTTAGGGCCAAACTCCTGCTACAGGGACAATCAGTGACCACACTGGCAAGACATCCGCGGTATAGAGTTTAACGTCCAGTTTTCCATCTTTGTTTTCATAGAGATGTCATGTGTATTACGGCCTGGACTAGACTTCGATCTTAGCGGCGTCGGAGCGCAATCCGTTGTCATATGGACATGTATTTGCTCCTGAGGGAAATATTTAAGGCGCAATAGATGGACTAACCGAAAAATAGTTGGTGTCTGCAGGTTTGTCTGCTATTTAAGAGAATTCCTACAATATATTTAGGTATAATATAAGCCTGTGTATAAGTTTTTACGTGAAAGTGTAACGAACATCCTTACTTCAGACTATTGGCGGATGTAATTAGCTGGCACACAGACAAACTTTTACACCCAGTTTTAATATGGGTTCCAGCTGAAACTAGGAATCATCATAACAGCCCATTAATGTCCCACTGCAGGGACGGGCCTCCTCACGTTACGGAGGGATACTTGGCCTACAAATAGCACGCTGGCCAGACGGAGTGATATAGGGTTTAATTTCAAGTTTTCCTTTTTTCTATGTAAATGTAATATTCATAGATAGTCCCTTAGTCGGTTTCTACGACGGCCATGGGATGAGATGGGGGAACTAGGTCACCAAAAAACTTTCGCCTTTATAAAATTCGTAGGATATACAAAGTAAAACAATGTAATATTTTAAATTATATTTATTTTATTATAAATAACTTCATAATATACATACACGTAAATACTCAAGGCACTTAACATTATGGTCCCTCCAAATAATACACTTAAAATTATGACAAAAAAACGAAACAAAAATAAATGTACAAAATCTGACACCTAATTGTTTAACACAAATTATTACAATAATTTTAATAAACACATATTTTAATTTCTGTTTAATACTTTGTAAACAAAAACATATTAAATTTTCATTAATCTAAATGAATGTTTAACATTGCTTTTATAAAAAAAAATTGAAACGACTAGTGTTAGTAAAATCTCTGACCAATACAAAAATTATAAATCATATTTATAAAGCACTATGTGTGAGTTTAAATATAAACATGTAATTATCAAAATTTAATTAAACGTATAATCAGATCGTTTCAAGACTGCACAACCTTCACAAACTATTACAATATACACATTATCTAATTTAGGGACGTTATTTTATACAAGCTCTTAATATTTACATTCAGTCGTTGTAACTAGGTATACAATATATTAATTTCATAAGCCCATAATGGTATTAAATCTAACAGCATTTACGTTATTATGGCAACATTAGTGCGAAAACGCAAATATAAACATTATAAATTGTACAAATCCATGGCTCTCGCTTCACTGTTATTTCATATGGAAGAGTAAAAATTATTCATTTAATCACCGACTGCTTTTCTATTACTGAAATATTGCACCTACGAAAAACAAATTACACTCAAGTGCCCGCCATTACTTTGTAAAGTTGACATTTGATTTATCAAAGTGCCCGCCGTAACTTTGACATTAATTTACAAAATACTGACATCGTAATATCATAGACATCAGTCTTCGCGTTATGAATATCACATAACTATCAATTTGTCCAGAGTATGTACCTCGATGATACTTTGCGTAGGAACTCCTTGCTTAACTCAATTGTACGTAGTTAATAGGGAATTGCCCTTTAGTACCGTTGCACTCACCGAAGTACCACTCCTCATTGATCTTAGATCTAACTTGTATTGTATCACCTGTTGAGAAGGGAAGATCGCCGGGTTGATCAGGATTGAAGTCATATAAAGCCACTGCTGTAGCAAGTAGCTGGGGCTCGGGCGCTTGGTCGTTTGGTAAGGGAATCTTTATCTCTACATAGTTAGAGGGAAATAGTCCTTGAATACCGCTCCGCAAACTGCCAAAAAGCCATTCTTGGTCCTCTCGCCTTATTAATTTTATCTTCGAGTTGGCCTGTAAACAAAGAAAAAGGAAATTAATAATGAGATAATTCTATCAAGCTTACATTTACAATAATGATGATAACATCATTGATTTATACTATCTCCTTAAAAACGACAGAAGAACTTAGGTATTCTTAAATAACGCAGGCCAAAAGAAAACAAACATCCCCGTACTTTTTTCTATCGATAACAATTATGACACAGCAAAATACTAAAGTGCGTTATTGCGACAGGTTTTAGTTATAATAAAAATAATGACTGTACGTCAAGTAAGCATTACTTTTAATACTCTTATGACTCACGCTCGTGTTTATTTTTCAACCGACTTCAAAAAGGAGGAGGTTCTCAATTCGGTTGTATTTTTTTTTTTTTGTGTTTGTTACCTGATTTCTCAAAAACGGCTAGACCGATTTGAAAAAAATTTTTTTTTTCGTATCGGTATGCTTCCCATTTGGTCCCATTGTCACCAGATCTGGATCTGGATGAGGGGATCCCAGAGAAATCGAGGGCATCTCTTGAAAATTGTAGGGACGCATTGTGAAAAATCTTGTCATACATGTGCATCTTTGACGTCACTACCAAATAGTCAAGAATTAGAACTGGTCAGATCCTGGAGACCAGAGAGAGTCGAGGGAACACTTTAACGGCATATAGCAGCTACCTTGTGTTAGGGCTTATTTTAATTGTATTGATGAATACTTTACAAAACTTTACACAAACATGATCTGATGATGAAGAAGATTGAGGGTCGAGGCAACTCCTCAACGGTATATAGCAGCTACCTAGTGTTTGGGCTTATTTTATTCGTATTGATGAAAACTTTACAAAACTTGACACAAACATCATCTGATGATGAAGAAGACTGAGGGTCGAGGGAACTTTTTAACGGTATATAGCAGCTACCTAGTGTTTGGGCTTATTTTATTCGCATTGATAAAAGCTTTACACAACTGTACACAAACATAATCTAATGATGAAGAAGATTGAGGGTCAAGGGAACTTTTTAATAGTAAATAGCAGCTACCTAGAACACTAGGGAACACTGGGCTTATTTTATTCGTATTGATGAAAACTTTACACTAACATTATGACTGTAATTGAAGGTATGGTTTAAGACTTAATAATGAAGTTCTTATTTGAATTTAAAATAGGAATTAATACCGGATTATAAATAGACTATAAACAAATTTTTGAATTGCATTTCATTTATTTTAAACTTATTCTTTAGGTACAACAAATTGATAATAATAACTATTATAAGTATTTATTTGATTTATTTTTATGTCAATTTATTTAAATTATCAATTTAGTGTGCATCGTACATCGTAGGTACAGTCGCACAATAAATTAATAATTTTTATTACTAATTAACCACGCCGAGACGGTGTGGCTACGCTTTTCGATGTTCTCCCTATTTAAAACGTTTTTAATGTAGGTCCTTTTTTGTGAAAGCTGATTCTTCCGTTGTTCACTAGTCTCTTTTGAAATGGCATTGGAGGTAGATTTCCTACTTCGAGAATGGCGTTTCTTCCTTTGTTCGGTTGTCATCGTATCGAACCCGTGGCGGGCGCGTCAAGTCTTGTGACCTGTGACGCGCACCAATGAACATACCGCGGCGGCGCCCGCGCTGCACTCCCCGCGACCCGACGGCGACGGTGATCGGTCCGCCCGCTACCGCTCAGTCGCGAGCGAGCGACAGTGCAAGACGTAGACCGACGGCGAATGCACGTTCGCCCGCACTTCATGCGTACGCAATTAACTCGATCTCTAGATTCTAATTTACATCTTGTTTTCTACTCCTATATACTCGTAGTCTAAGCTACGTCTAGCTAATCTACATCTTGTTTTTTATTCTTGTATAACTTAACTTAACTTCAGTGCTGTGAACTTAACTAACTTAATAACTCTGTATTCTCTTTCATTCTGTGTCATTAAGTAAATAGTCTTGTAAATAACCGTCACGTTTTCTTTATCACCTCTACAGTCTCATACAATCAACGCTGTCTCATGAGCAGCGCGTTTCGTAGGTCTACCCATATTTAGACAAAATAATGTCCCACTGCAGGGACGGGCCTCCTCCACTGACGGAGGGATATTTAGCCTACTAATACCACGCTGTCCAGACGGATTGGTATAGGGTTTAATTTCAAGTTTTCCTTCTTTTTATTTCTCAAAGATAATATTCACGGATACTCCCTAAGTTGGTTTTTACGACACCCATGGGTTGAGATAAGGTGGTGACATGCATTCTCACTTCGGCACCACACGGATTTATAGAATTGGTATTCACTAAAAATTTGAAAATAAAATTCATTTTTACAAAAAAAAAACCCTATGTCCACTAAGATCCATTGAAAAGATCCATTGATGGATCTTTTTACACTTAAAATCACACACTTATGTCCACTTTAATCCATGATCCGAAAATATTTTCAAAATGGATCTTTTAGCACTAACGAGTGTAATAAAATCCATTGTAAAAAATAAAGCGGGTGACACATGCAATCTTCTTTATCAACCTTAAAACTTTACTGGCAGAATTCTAAACATTCAGACAACTATGTAACGTCACGGTCGAATCATCACAACCAATTTAAGTATAAATAATTAAAGTTTTTATTTTATTTTTATCTATCAAAAATAAAAAAGGGGTATTATGCGACGGCTTCAAATACCACAAGAAGACGCCGTACGAGCAGGATTTAGTACTATGGAGATGTCGTTTTTGGATTTTGCATCTTGCTTTATAGAAACTATAAAATAACCTAAATATTTATATTTCTCTAGCCCAATTTTTTATTAAGTCTTGTATACTACTCTTTCAAACAAAATTGTTTGTCCGATGGCGTTCACCAAATATGGACCAAATATTGCTCTCACCAATCAATCAATCACCACCCCATCTCAAATAAATAAAAATAAAAATTTATACTTACCTACTATTAAAATTTTGATTGGTTTTCTAGACTTTTATTTACCTATTAAAAAGGGCTACTGTAGATGCAGCTTTATAATGGATTTTAAAAAAATCCATTTTTAAAATAATTTCGGATCATGGATTAAAGTGGACATAAGGTGTGCGATTTGAGTGTAAAAAGATCCATGGATCTTTTTAATGGATTTTAGTGGACATAGGGAAAAAAAACCGACTTCAAAAACACAAATTGCACTAAAAAGTAAAAAATAATTAGTTGTATTTCGGTTTTACAACATTAAATCAGCCATTCCTTCTACTGAATTTTAATCTAAAGAATAGGTTCTTTTAATTATTGTAAAAAGTATTGTTTAAGATATTTCTTGAAGAGTCTGGAAATATATTGATTTGTAGATTCTTTAAAAGATAATCAAATTATTACAAATAATGTAATATTATTGTTATTTTTGGAGTCGGTGTCAGCCACGATAGTTTATATACCTACCATTTTTACTTAATATTTAAACAAACATTATGGCGTCATGTTACACACAGGCTAAAGACTAACAATTACTCTAGACTCTCTAGACTCTTCAAGAAATATCTTAAACAATACTTTTTACAATAATTAAAAGAACCTATTCTTTAGATTAAAATTCAGTAGAAGGAATGGCTGATTTAATGTTGTAAAACCGAAATACAACTAATTATTTTTTACTTTTTAGTGCAATTTGTGTTTTTGAAGTCGGTTTTTTTTTTTGTAAAAATGAATTTTTGTGAAACCTATATTACAACATCAGTCAGTTAGATGTTTTACATACACATACATTTCAAGACGAATAATAATAATACATTCGAGCAGGTAAAGGACATCGACCTTCGAAGATAAGCGGAGCGTATCGACCCCTACTTTATTTTCCAGCTCAAGATGCACAAATAAACTCATGACCCAGTCTGATTCAGTAATTATTGTAAATTATTATTGTGTATTATTGAAACATCGCGTGTTGTTGCAACTGGCAGAAAATATCTACTTTAGCTTTTTTAAATGGTTATTATTCAATTGTAATTAGTATCATTTCTTTACCTTCGGTTATAGAAAAGGGTTATCTTTATTTGACCGATTCAAAGTTTCAGACCCATTTTATTCATTGGAGAGACCTGAATAACTACCTTGATAAGAAGGTGCTACACAAGATCACGGTGGTCGAACTGAATCGTAGCCATAGTACCTATTGTTTCAAGTTTCCCTCATCAACCTTATAATTTATCTGCATAGTTCCTTTTTCACTTCAAGGATGACACGTTGAGCACCTATTAATAATATTTCATTGATTTATAGCACCACTATAAACAATAATATTTTATTGATTTATTTTGAGATAATCCCATCTGATCTCGAGAATGTTTTAAAACCGACTAACCCTACACTACAGGAAGTGTTAGTATCATATTATAAGTTTTTCAACACACATAATGGGTAAAAACCAAAACCCCGTAATCTAAAGACAAGCAAGGTGTAAATGTATCACGTTAATCATAAGCCAAAAATAAAGAACAAAAACTAATTAAACATGAATCATCGTCCAAAGAGTTTATCACTCTTTAACAGATAATAAACTATAAGATTATAGAGTGACCTTAATCTAATCGTGAAATAAATATTTTGTACAAGTTTATTATCACGGAGAATATTGTCTGTCATTCATTATTCATTGATTATAAAAATGCGCATATATTTATGCTTTGTTTACAATTACAATTAAAAACGATATTGGGTTTTTTCAGATTCAAATATGCGCATAAACAATATTTGTTATTGTTTATTATAAAGACGTTAAACCTAACTTGACATACAAATTATGTAATCTAGAAATTTTTGTTTTATCTTAGTCAGTCCATGATTAAAATACACTTCTTAAACAGTCTTAATTAAATGTATCTACAAAAATCTTTGATTGCTGCGCAGTATTTTTTATATTTTTATTAATTTGTTTATCATTAAACTCGGGTCTTCACATCAGGTCAATAAAATATTGGTCGGTTTGATAAGACAATTCATATTTAGGTAAGTGTATCTTATCGGGTTTTATCCAACTATCTGTATATAGAATATTGTACGAAATCGTAACACATGGTTCTGGAGTCACGAGTTCTGAAAAAGGCATTTGGATAATTGCCAAAATGAAAATAAACGACAAAATGCTAGAAATATTTGTCTATTACGTTGATTAGGTATTATTTATAAATTAAGCCATTGAGAGCATCGTCAATTACTTTTTTTTAATTTCACCACATATCTAGAGCTGTAATTGTCGTGTCGACTACTAGGATGTCATAAAAGAATTCGTAAGTAAAATAACCAACATGATTACACTAGAGTAAAATCATAGGTTTATTGGTTCGAGGTTCTAGGTTGGCGTTACTCCGTGACGCCAATCTAGAACCTCGTGCACCTTAATACATTTTCATAAAATCTAATCATTTTCAAATTAAAAGGTCGATAGGTTTCTGTGTTGAACGTATGTTGCTATAGTAAGTGCGAATTAAAATTCAATGCCGGCGATTCTATTTAGCGAAATATTAGCAGAGAAGTTCAATACGAGCAATAAGTGGTAAAAGATAAAAAGTTATAAAATAACCATCAGAATATTTTAAAATTATAATGAATTCTATTCTATAATTATTGAATCTGTTAATTGCATTTCTGTAATAGTCTCTGCGACAAATATTTTGTAGCACAAATAAAACTTGTTTTCTCGCAACATCAGTTACTTTTATGTCCTGTCTATATTATTAAAGATCTGAATCGAGAAAATTAGACTCCATTTAACTGTGTTTGTGCATTCTATCAGATTAGGTTATAAAAAAATAATGTCCCACATTAGCCACCGCGTGGACTAACGAGCTAACGAATGACTTGTCAAGAAATGAATTTCCACAAAAACCTTTAATAAATGTTGCAATTAATATACTTGAGGAAAAATTTGCAATTTAATGTTGGCAAAAACAATCAGCATCACCATTTAAGGCACGAGATATTTGTTAACCACTTTACTTTTAGAAGGTAAAGTGTGAATTTTTAGTCTACTAAGGATATTGTAAAAATAATATAATTATTGTGTAATTTATGCTCTCACAAGTAAACCACGTTTAAAACCAGTTTCTTATAAATAGTCACGTAATTTCTATAACATGGATTTTATTAGGGCAACAGGCATATTTGTTGGACCTAATAAAGTATTTGGTGGCCAATAAACCTGGCAATGTGGAACGAAACGGCTTGAGACGTCAATACATAAAAAGACGTGACGGTCCAACGACATTCTGCTTTCATGCTCTAGAAGATTATAATTAGGTCTACAATATAGAAATGCGGGAGGAAGTTGCGTCACAAATTCTTTTATTTTTAGGGCGAGTAGTTTGTCCCCTGGGACATTTACTACTGTACGCGGGCTATGGTGGGGCGGATGGCCCTCAACCAAAGTGTCACAAATCCGCGGCCACTAGTTTATTAGGATGAGTCGCAGTCGTATCAAACGGAAACAGTGTTTAATAGGAAATATTATTATGATTATTGTTCTATTTCATTATTATAAAACAACCTAACATAATAGACTCCAGTACGAATAGTTACGCTTCTATTAAAACATTTTAATAAAGTATAGTTACTCCGTCAACATACGGACCTCATTATAACAACTTACACCAGAAAATTATACATGAGAATTAACTATGTTTATTTTCAATGTCATAATAATTTACTAAATTAGTTTAACAGGATATTTGCACAAGTTGAATTCATGAGGCTTCATTCACCAGATGACGTATATAGAGGCTAACATTTACGCAAATTCACTTTATAGGCCTTCTTATTCTTACTCTACGTAAAGACTATACGTTATTCTTAAAAAATATCTTATATCCTACTAATATTGTAAATGCGAAAGTTTGTGAGGATGGATGGATGTTTGTTACTCTTTCACGCAAAAACTACTGAATGGATTTTAATGAAATTTGGAATATAGGTAGTTTAGGGTGTAGAATAATATTTAAGCTACTTATACAACGCGTGGGCATCAGCTAGTTTTTTCTAATTTAAAGAATCAAAAATTTGTTTATAATTATATTTTCTATTATAGTGTCAACAAATAAATTACTGCTCCTATATCCATAGTAAAAGTTCTGATTAGTTCGGGATTAGACATCGTTGCTTGAGAAATATAGTACATTATATTTTTTATTATATAGCTTGACAATTAATAGATAATAAAATTTTTCGCTATTGATTGAAATACTTAAATTATTGCAGATAGGAAAAAATTACACTAAACAAACGATAGTATTTCAATTATTCTTTTATAGCGCAGTTACAAGTAGGTATAATATGGTCATCTGTTACTTATGTCAGCATTTTTAAAGATGTATACGAGTTACGTAAACTAACATAGCATGAAGTTCGTAATACACTAACCATCCTTTCTTTAAAATATATTCTTATTTTAAAAACCCATCTTTCGAAACGATTGACTCAATTCATTCTGGAAGCGGTAGAGATAACAAGTTCCTGTTATAATGATAATAAAGCATACCATACAACGCATATTATCAATTAAATTGTCCGACATGCGTCAATACTATAAAATAAAAAATAAAAAAATCAGTTGATGATTATAGTAAACAGACGTGATACGCCCCAAACACCCATTTCCCGGGTGTCCGTGACGGTAGCGTACACAAGAGCTGTATCGAGTTGGTTACTATGCCAAAAAACTCGGTGTAAATACTGCCTAATTAGTGTAAAAATAAAAAAAACTCTTCCTCTTTAGTTTAGGAAATAAACACCATTTTCAATGGGTACGCCAGCGTCACGATCAAGCTAGCGTACCCATGGCCGTACTCGAAAACGGCTAATTGTAATGCAACAGAAGTTACACACAAAAACTCGGTACTAACTCTGCCCCCGCTATGCAAAATTTCATAACAATTGCTCTTGTAGAAACAGAGATATTGAACAAGACTTTTAAATGACAGCGTTATGGTAGCGTACACATAATAGTTCTGATTACTTCTGATAGATAGGGAACTTTTCTTTTGATAAATGCTATATGAAAAAATTCGGTGTGAAATTCTGACTCTATTAGTGTAAATACTTTATGCGAATTCGCAGTGGAATATGTCAAAAATCCATGTTATTTTATGTTCATAGTACTGGTACAGATATGCTCACAAGTGATTTGACAAGTTTTTTTAAAATACAGAATTAAAACTGATGAAACGTGATGAAATACTGAACTAGGAGTATATTCACTTTATTAATTTCTAGATATAGCCCTGATAGAAAATGAAATAATTAGAAAAATTCAAATAAGTAGCTTTATCAGAAAAATAACGTTTGTTTTGCCAAAAACAACAATTTTTGTCACAGTATAATTATATTAGGTTCTGTTTTGTTATATTAATGACAATTTACATTAAAACAGGTTATGATTTAAACATATTTATTAGTAAGAATCAGTCTTAGAAAATATTTACAAATAATAACAATTGTACAATTATTAATTATATGTATATTAAAAATCACAGTATAATCACATTTGATATTGTTACAATAATCACAGTTTGAATTAAAACCGCATTTGTTGTATAAAATGTAATACAGGTTATGATTTATTTATGTTTTGTACAAAATAATTACAATTTACCATAAAATAGGTTATGATTTAAACATATTTATTTGTAAGAATCAGTCTTAGAAAATATTTACAAATAATAACTTTTTTTATTTTAAAAATTTTTAACATATAAATTTTTAACTTAACTAATAAATTCACTGCCACAAAAAAAAAAAACAACAACACATCACAACAGGGTCCGACTAGTCACATCACAACGGAAATTATGTGAGCGGGTTTTTTCGCGCATCCTTACCCCGCTCACCCCTTATCCTCACCCCCCGATCATGTTAGCTGCCATAAGACGTGCAAGCGCGAAGGAGAAAGTATTAAGTATAGTCTATTTCTAAATTTGTTAAATCGTTAAAAGAATGGTTAATCGAGAAGACATTTTACTCCGTAACAGAATTTTTAAATTGTAAAAAAACTTGACTTTTCTTCCTTTTCTGTATAACAATTAGTAATTATTATTGACATTGACTTACCTTTGTAATCTGACATCACATTTAATTATTTTTAATTCTGACACACAATTCTTTTTTATAAATAAATAATAATATGTAATGTATGTGTGTAGATGTAAAAAATTATAGTTAATTGATATTATGTATTAGCTAGATCTTAAGTATTTGCATGCCCAAGTTGGACGAAACATGTAGATCAACCACTTTTGTACTACACCTTGTAATACCATGTTTTTGCAAATAAAGAAATTATGAATTATGAATTTCACATTAGCATTTGAAAATGTTCCATTCCAGACAAACCAACTTTTTACAGTCAAGTACATAAATAGGTACCTAGTTAATAATTTTAATATTTATGTCAGAACAAATCAAGCTAGCTTATATTAGCAAATAACGCTATATCTCTGTTTATAATTTCACGAATACATTTTGTTCGCTACTGTACGTCAATACATTTGTTCCTAGAACTTTACATAGATTTTTTGACATATTCCACTGCGAATTCGCATAAAGTATTTACACTAATAGAGTCAGAATTTCACACCGAATTTTTTCATATAGCATTTATCAAAAGAAAAGTTCCCTATCTATCAGAAGTAATCAGAACTATTATGTGTACGCTACCATAACGCTGTCATTTAAAAGTCTTGTTCAATATCTCTGTTTCTACAAGAGCAATTGTTATGAAATTTTGCATAGCGGGGGCAGAGTTAGTACCGAGTTTTTGTGTGTAACTTCTGTTGCATTACAATTAGCCGTTTTCGAGTACGGCCATGGGTACGCTAGCTTGATCGTGACGCTGGCGTACCCATTGAAAATGGTGTTTATTTCCTAAACTAAAGAGGAAGAGTTTTTTTTATTTTTACACTAATTAGGCAGTATTTACACCGAGTTTTTTGGCATAGTAACCAACTCGATACAGCTCTTGTGTACGCTACCGTCACGGACACATTTCCCGGTATAATGCATGACTTCAAACGACCGTTCTAGTCAGTTTTAACTTACGGTCGATGTCCGTACATTGCTTACGTCATTACACATATGTTCCAACAAGATTACCACAACACGGAAAAACACGCAATAAAACGATGCTAATATTATTTGAACATATGGTTACTTGCTTCGTATTATACTGGTTAGCGTTAATACAGGGACATAAATAGTTATTTTATTACATTGTCAAATCATTTCCTTAAACAGATTCTCGTTTTGTTTGTTTTTTTAGATGATTTTGCGAACTCCTAAAAAAATTTAATGACGGGACAAGGTTTCACTATTCCATAAACATCCGAGGGTGTAGTAAGAGCCGATTCAGTTACGTCTACTTAATAATCTATATGTCTAGCAAAGAAGGTAAAGATGACACGAAACCCGATACCTACTAATCCTTATGAGCAGCGTGGTTTCGCTAGACCACGTTATAGTACAGCATCCTATCGATTGGACTATCAATAGTACCGATACTACCTTAATAGATAGTATTGCCTCATTCTGAGCTATCGATAGTATCGATACTAGGTCTATCGATTATGCTACAATTGGTTGACTATCGATAGTTGACTATCGATCGGCAACGCTACCACGTTACCTGCTCTACATGGAAGTTGTATGTAGTGGGATATAATTATAAAGGCTTCTATGATAACAAAAAGCAGATGAATTCTTACTATTTTTTTTTGTGCGCACATTTAACATTGATTTCTTTAATATGTTTATTCAACAGCTCTCTACCTTTTTTAATAAGCTATGACATTGCCATAATTAGATATTTCTGTACTCGGGAAATCCCTAAATAAATTATTAGAATTCATTAATTGTAATCTCTTCTTTATAAATATGTAGGTACATATATCATTTTACACAATTTTAACAGTTCCCCCGTGTGTTGAGCTGGGCCAAATAATAACAAAGAAAGTAATTAATGAGAAGTTACGATATGACACAGTAACATAATATTGCTCTAAAATAATGACAGTAATGATCCAGACTCCGTTATCTTTTAATTTCATTTTCTGGGGTTTATCAATATTATTTTGATAACAGTCAAATCAGTGGACAGCTCACAAAACTGAACATTTATCAGAACCTTATGCAAGTCAAAATTTATGAGGTGTCATTAATTGTTTATCCAAATTAACTGAACTAAAGTAATAAAGGTTTCTTACTCTACTTTCCTGGCCAAGCTAAACTACTAAAAAAGTACTTAATTAAAATAAAAAAAAATTGCCCAATTTTTATTATTTTTGTGTAACACGTTAAGGCACATTTTGGGAAAGGGACATTTTGGTACCAGGGGACATTTTGGGAAGTTGACATTCTGAGCCACAACGGTTTGTTTTAAGTTACCTAGCAACGATACCATGCTTGTCTGATTTACCTTATTCGCCTTACATAACACACACAATCATGAAACATCTCTACATATGCGCACATTAATCAATTACGAATTCAGTATAGTCAATTATAATCTTCGCAGTTTGCCCTACTAATTACATAAACGTAATAACAAAGACTAGTTAGCAGATAATTAGCATGATAAACAGGTAACGTAAGCCTTTATTTTTGAATTAGCAAAACGCAAACTTCTTGTAGTTACAGCCTTTTTGCTTCAAATAATGTTTTTTTCTTCTTTAAACGGCTGTTCTTAGATTCCGCCAATAACCAGTAAAATACTTAGGCGCTTTAAACGATTTAAAAAGAGAACTTCTACTCTTATAGACAATGAGCAGGCACCTCTAATAACGGACAAAGCAAATGGCGACTAAGAGCAATTATTAATTTTACTGTATTTTTTCTATATGTAACAACATTTCATTGTTAGCTATATAGAAAGCCTATAGAAAAAATGTATTTATGAGATATAAATACATTTTTTTTCAATATAGATGTATAATAATGATAAAAGCACATTTAAAATTATTTAATTCAATAATTAGATTTTTTTAACCTAAAAACAAAATTACTCTTTTATCACACATAGCAAACGGTGAAACACCTACCGTGCCTTAAGGTAGACATTTAGTAAGTAAGAATTCGAAATTTGTTTTCTATAGTACAATAATTGTTAAAGTTAGGCAGACAATAATGACATTTTTGTCAGCGAACATCTAATCGATAGTAGAGATGCAGCCTTTTTTTGTTAATCAACTAAAGTCTATTTTTTTATCTCGGACACTAAAATGACAACTACAAATGTCAAACGTAAAAATAATATAGCCAGCTTTTAAGAAACAGTGCTGTCCCTGTGTTTCGATTCGTTTTGTAATTATTGTAAAATATTTACGGTTGTTAGTATAGTCGAGAACTAAATGGCTTTATCACCTCTAGAGTTAATGTTAGTTGCATGTCATAAAACTATTAGGTTCAATATCGCACAACAAAACATCAGCTAAATCATGACGCTACTTTGACATACCTAATATCAGTTCTCTTGTATTAGCAAATAGTCGTTAGATATATAAGTATAAAAATAAATAGTAAAGTCAACGTTATTAACTGTTACTAGAGCATTTTTTCGGTAAAGCGTTTTAATCTAATGAATTTCTCTCTTTTTCCTTCTATGTCCATCCCTATCATTTCTTGAATGACGTCATTGGCGTATATTTCAATTTAAAGTTTTCGTAATTTTACAATATAAAACAAATTAGGGTAAACCACCTAATCGTTAGAAGTCCTACAATTGTTGGCACTTAAGAATAAAAAGTGAGTAACAAGAAAGAAAACATAGATTACAAGAAAACATAGATACATAAAAAAAGATAGATTATTCAAGTTCAGTATGATTATTCAAGTTCAAATATTATTTACTTAATATTTTTATCATATTTTATTTATTTCATGAGTCAACATAGCAACAGTAAATTTATCAGAATCCTTTTATTGGCATTAGTGCTAATAATATTTATTTAATACTATTCAATCACATAATAATGATTAAGTATAGGAAAGATTAAAGTATTTTACCATTTTATGATATTTTATATTTTAGTCTGACACGAAGTCCACTCTTGAGGTGCCAACAATTGGTTGGCTTACCAGCCAATATTTAAATTCTACATTTTCAGTTTTTCTGAAATGACAAGCTTGTAATGTCACAAGTAACAAGTTCACTTTACTTTTAAATTATTTAATGGTTTTTCATGTTTTTTCACATACAAACTCTACAGTTTAATATAGTGACATTTGTATTGTGTTAGTAGATATTATTATTTATTGCGTTGATATGAAAGTTTAAAAAGGATTGCAATTTTTTAAAACTGTATAAAATTTAATTTATCGTTAACTTTTGATAGTGGTGGTATACCCGAAAACGAAATGGCTTTATCAGTTTTGACAAAAAATTCTATCATAATTCAAATTCATTAAGATCGTTATTTAATGTTTATGCGTGAGCTTGACGTCATTGGTTGACCGTAATCAAAACTATGCTTAGATTAAAAGTGCAATCTATTTTAAACTTTCACTTCAACGCAATAAATAATAATATCTACTAACACAATACAAATGTCACTATATTAAACTGAAGAGTTTGTATGTGAAAAACCATGAAAAACCATTAAATAATTTAAAACTAAAGTCAACTTGTTACTTGTGACATTACAGGCTTGTCATTTCAGAAAAACTGAAAATGTAGAATTTAAATATTGGCTGGTAAGCCACCCAATTGTTGGCACCTTAAGAGTGGACTTCGTGTCAGACTAAAATATAAAATATCATAAAATTATAAAATACTTTAATCTTTGCTTATACTTACTCATTATTATGTGATTGAATAGTATTAAATAAATATTATTGGCACTAATGCCAATAAAAGGATTCTGATAAATTTATTGTTGCTATGTTGTCACATGAAATAAATAAAATATGATAAAAATATTAAATCAATAATATCAATAACTTGAATAATCATACTAAACTTGGATAATCTATAGTGTTTTCTTTCTTTTTACTCACTTTTAACTCTTAAGTGCCAATAATTGTAGGACTTCTAACGATTAGGTGGTTTACCCTAATTTGTTTTATATTATAAAATTACGAAAACTTTAAGTTGAAATATGCACCAATGACGTCATGCAAGAAATAATAGGGATGGACATAGAAGGAAAAAAGAGAGAAATTCATTAGAATAAAACATTTTACCGAAAATATACTCTAGTAACTGTCAATAACGTTGACTTTATTATTTGTTTTTATAAATAGCTAACGACTATTTGCTAATACAAAAGAACTGATATGTCAAAGTAGCGTCATGATTTAGCTGATGTTTTGTTGTGCGATATTGAGCCTAATAGTTTTATGACATGCAACTAACATTAACTCTAGAGGTGATAAAGCCATTTAGTTTTTGACTATACATCACTATACATAAATTGCACTAAAAAAAGGTAACAGTAATGATATTTTAGTATTCCAGATTAAAAAACAGCCTATAGCCTCTATTTACCGTAATCGGCAGAACTAACCTATATTTTAATCGGTAAGTACCGGCTGTATCGCATCACTATTTATTAGTTGTAAAAAACAGGCAACACATGAAATGTCATTTTAGTATCTGAGATAAAAAAATAGACTTTACACGACATAAAGCAGAGCATGTCTTCACATCCTATTTTTGTTTCTTTGTGGCACAAGACCTAACGTTTGTACAGATTTGAATGGTTCATGCAACTATCGAATTATCTTAAATTTTCGAGTGTTACTGAACAAAACAGTAATACTAATTTTCTTGGAAATTCTATTCGATTTGTGAGTTAAAATAACCTGATACCAACACATACACAATTAACTTCAATGTCTACTATTTTTGGAATAATCGTTCTTCTCTAAGTCACGCATATCCATACAGACCTTCAGGGTTACTAAACGCCGCTATGTCAATAGATAGCGTAGTTACATAAAATTACATATGACATCACAATGCGGGCAAATTAGTAAGGTGGAGTACTTTTATGTGATCGACCAAAGACCTAGAACCGTTAGACCGTGTAGATTTTTGATATACAAGGCGAAAATGTTTTGTTTTTTGCGTGTTACTTGTGTTTTTGCTCATTATTATCTAATTGCATAAGAGCCTATACAGAATACACAATCGTAATCAGAACGTCTCACTACATGTTCGAGGTTTCTCCATGTACAGAAAGGAACTTGTACTAGCGTGTAGCCTGTTATCAAACCAGAGGAGCTGGTCCTAATTTAAAATACTATAGTGTTAGGAGAATTAGAAGAATAGCTGGCCACTTTTTAGTAACATTACCGCTCGACGAGTAAAAATGACATTACTCTATGGTTTGATGAATATTGTGTTTAGGCGGGAGAGAAAAAGGGTGGCTGTTGGCGGGAATTAATGAATGGTTGTCATTTTAAGTTTAAAGTATTAGATTGTTATTTAATTATTTTAATGAGATTATAATTTGTAAAGGTTTATAGTTGTTCTTTTTAACAAATTCTCCTTGTTCCTAAAATCAGAAGTGGGATAAGAAATTCACGTGTCTAATCCGCTTTTGGCTATTCAATTGTAGTAAGTGCTGTATAAGTATTGGTGAGTACGTTCCAATTTGTTTGTAAAACAGTATTTGCAATAAAGTGATTCTTTTTATTTTGTGTATGGGTACTTACTTGCCCGGCGAAATATTTTCTTGCTTAATGCCCGATTTACACATCGACAAGTACAGTAGCGAGTTAAGTAGTAAGTTGTTGATTAAGTTGATTTAAATAGATCTCCATCCTATTTTTTGGCGAGTTAAGTTGGCGAGACGCGAGAGAGGGGGCTACTTCGTACTTAACTCGCCAAAAAATAGGATGGAGATCTATTTAAATCAACTTAATCTTAAAATACTACTTAACTCGCTACTGTACTTGTCGATGTGTAAATCGGGCATGAGGCTATGATTACATGATATGACTTTGTAATTACTCAGTGTACATGTGAATGTTACTTGTTTTGCTTTCACATTAGTATACCAAGTTCAATTCTTGTTTATTTTTATAACCTGTACACTGATAAATTTTAATAAAAATTGAAACTTAGTTTAAACAATAGTCGTAAAATCAGAAGAGCCGCTTTAGAAATCGTAACTCGCGTTCTAGAATCATGCTCAACTCTGAGAATAATAGTGATGCTAATAGTGATTCAAGTTCTAGGCACCGAAAGTCACTATTCTCGGAGCGCACATAGACACGATTTCCTTAACGTGTTAACTACCCAAATGCATAAAATTTTAGATCGTTTAACTGCAATGGAAGGGCAACGTTCGTCTCTGCCACTGCGGCCACACGTCGTGACACACACCGTGTGCCGGCGCGTCTACGGAGACGACCCAGCCGCCGCTCGTCGTGTGCCGGTGCGTCTGCATTGACGCTACACTGGCTACTTGTGTCGGTGCGTCTGCAGATACGCCACAGCAGCCACACAGCGGCTGCACTTCGTGCCACACGTCGTGTGTCGTCGTATCTGCATGACGCCACAGCGGCCATATGCCGTGTGTCGGTGCGTCTGCAGATGCGCCACAGCAGCCACACAGCGGCTGCACGTCGTGCCACACGTCGTGTGTCGTCGTGTCTGCATGACGCCACAGCGGCCGTATGCCGTGTGTCGGTGCGACTGCAGATGCGCCACAGCAGCCGCACGTCGTGCCACACATCGTGTGTCGGCGCGCCTGCATGACGCCACAGCGGCCTTATGCCGTGTGTCGGTGCGTCTGCAGATGCGCCACAGCGGCTGCACTTCGTGCCACACGTCGTGTGTCAGCACGTCTGCATGTGTCGTCGTATCTGCATGACGCCACAGCGGCCACATGCCGTGTGCCGGTGCGTCTGCAGACGTCGGTGCGTCTGTACTAGAACGTACTAGTAGTCGAGGTCAGGTACAGCCGAGCAATGAAGGTAAGCCCGATCCAAACTAGTTGTTGTTGTGAATCGATGTGTCATTGGTTACGACCGGTGTCCCGATTCAACATAATTATTTGTGTGTATTGTTTTTCTGGTGTGATAAGCTAACGCCGTGCCTATGTCACACAGGCAGAGTTTGTATGATAAGCTAACGCCGTGCCTATGTCATACAAATGAGGACGCCGCATGGTACGCTAACGTCGTGCCTCTGCCATGTGTGAATATTGATTTGCTTGTGTGATAAGCTAACGTCGTGCCTATGTCACACAAGCTATTCTAAAATAGTACTCGTGGTGGTGGTCTCACTACTAGATTGTGTGTAATATTAAAAAAAAAAAAAAATTAAAATGTTTTTTTGTATTCTCAGGCCCAGATTGCAATGACAAAAATGAGGAGTCCACGCTTGAGCGAGCTGTCACGAATGATAGGGAGCACGAGGACGTCCTCCAGTCAGGAGAGGCCGTGTTAGGAGAATTAGAAGAATAGCTGGCCACTTTTTAGTAACATTACCGCTCGACGAGTAAAAATGACATTACTCTATGGTTTGATGAATATTGTGTTTAGGCGGGAGAGAAAAAGGGTGGCTGTTGGCGGGAATTAATGAATGGTTGTCATTTTAAGTTTAAAGTATTAGATTGTTATTTAATTATTTTAATGAGATTATAATTTGTAAAGGTTTATAGTTGTTCTTTTTAACAAATTCTCCTTGTTCCTAAAAATAGTATATACTTTACTTTTTGCTAGATATATTGAGTAGAAGTCGTTTTTAACGCACGTTCAACTTGAGACACCTTAGCGACATATTATATTCATAATCTGTCATTATACAGAAAATTTTACAGACTAAAAAGTGCGTCACAAATCGTCTGTAGTCTGCACAAAACGCAATACACACAAAAGTATGCGGCAGCCATAATTATAGCAATGCTAATTTGTGTAATTACTTCGAACTATGAAAAAAACTACGCGTGCGTGGTGTATAATACATTTTAATGTTTCACAATCATTCGATATTATCAAAGAAATCGTTAGAAATGTAGACAAAGCGATATTTCATAGTTCTATTTACCAATAACGAATTATGTAAGAGTCATTACTCGAGTTTTTTTCATGCCAAGCGAGTAATGACAATAATCGAGTAAATCGAATCGTTTAAGCTAAATTCGTTTGACTTAATCACATGGTAAAATTAGTTAACGATATGGCGTATTGTATTTGCCTGCTATCTCAGAGGTAGCTAGTTTGGTTCAGACACAAGTCTAAGAACCAATGCTTACTTGAGACCAGATGGCATTGTGTGATGGCATATTAGAAGAATTAGGTATATTAAATAGTTAATTTCATTAGCGGTTTTGATACGAGGCTCAGCTATCAACCAAAATTATGGTTTTGACAAACTGTAAGTAAGAAAGTCATTGGCCCGACAATCTTCTTGTGATAATTAATGTTACTTTTGCAATTAAAGAAATAAAAAAAAGTAATCAATGCTTTCTATCGCTACCACTATCAAACGAATCTTATCTATATTTGATAGAGATCTTGTCTATAATGTCCCTAAACTTGCATTAAAATTGAAACATTTTACACCAATAACAAAGCAATTTATAAGAAAACTTACACCTACATGCAAATTCTATAAATAAATAAATATTTTGGCTAACAGCCACGATGAGAGACGTAAACAAACAAAAAATGTAAATAATATTACAATTATTATTTTTCATTAGTTATATCTCTGGAAACCGCTTATGGCCTTCGTCTGATAAATTCAAAACCATATGGCATTGGACAAATATAATGTAGGACACTGTTTCAAGATCTGGATGAGAACCAAGGGTGCAGAATCAATAGAACCTACATAGGACAAATCGCTTCAAATGACACTGGGCGTTTGGAAAAGATGTTTCTAGAATGTTGACCATGTGAGACACAATGTGATTCTCTTTCGTTGTGAACCGATGTTCTTGTCAACAGCGAAGCGAAGTACAATAGATAAGGACTGACAGATTCATTTTGAAGGGGCATATGTCCATTAATATGTCTATGCGTACGTCTTTTGTTTGCTACGATGATGATACCGCAATTTAGATTGATAAATTGCTATCAATCTAAATTTGATCGAGAGTGCCTTCCAGTCGATATCTTATATTTCGGAGACTACAATTTCTTAGTTGATCCCTAAATTACCTTAATTCTTCTACTACATCTACAACTAAACTACTTCTAAATTATAATTTAGCAATAATGGTTTTATTCGTGTGGTGTCGGAGTAAGAATACAGTGTGTTACCACCCCATCTCATCGAATCTCGACTAAGGGACTATCCGTGAATATTATCTTTACTTAATAAAAAGAAGGAAAACTTTAAATTAAACTCTATACCAATCCGTTTGGCCAGCGTGGTATTAGTTGGCCAAGTATCCCTCCGTCACGGGAGGAGGCCCGTCCCTGCAGTGGGACATTGATGGGCTGTCATGATGATAATGAATGGTTTCATTGTATATCGCGTTGCAGACACCCTTATTACCGTAGTTATAGCAAGCCGTTTAGTTTTGTAGCTTCGCCTTGCCTTGGAGTTCTAATTTAGTTTAAGAAGCTGGTCAATGCAATAATGTTTTATTAAATAGAATAAGTAAAACATCCAATCAACTGTAATAAATTATTGCTATGAACGTATCACAAAATGTTTTGCTTAAATTGCCTGTAGCACAAATAATACAAAATACTACATAACATTTCATTATCACAACACTACAGACAAGACTGACTAATAAAATAATAGATAACAAATAACATTTCGCAAAGTATTACGACGTAGACAATATTTCAAGAAATCATAAATATACCTAGTCGTCAGACCAGAATATTATTTGTAGGCTAAGTACCTACACCTTTAATCATTGGAGAAGGCCTGTTTCTGGAGAGGGACCTTTAAAACTCGATAAGAGGAAAACTTGTGTTCGTAGAAAACCCACGTCAATTTTATTTTTGTAATTATTTTTAGGACAGCACATTTATTATCCACTGCTTGTAACCACACTTCAGATGGGATGAAAAATGGCCATATGAAACAGTTTGGGACAGAATATTTATAAAATTTTCTTTCTTTTGTTTTTTTTAAATTGGCCTACCAGAATGACTTTGTGGTGCCTGATGTTAAGCATCCAATAAAGTGCAAGAATGGCGAGCACCAGGCCAGCTACAATATTTGTAGAGGCATGAATGTCATCACTATGGCGGCTTAAGAAGATGCTTTTTCACGCCTCGGTTGAAAGAACCAGATTTTCGAAGAGATGCTGTATACTGTGTACTCCGACCGCACACGAAAAACGCTAACAAATAGATAATATGTTATTTAAAAAAAAGACTCAAAGCGTAATCATGGTACCGTTCCGTAATTATGTGAATGTTCAGTTCGACAGTACATTAACCTATTATCAATTTTGACTGCCACCCACAAAAATTAGCGCAAGTATCGACGCACATGCGACCCAGTTATAATAAAGTCAACAGGGGTCAACCAATCAAACCTCAACCTTGCTAAGCCGCTACACTTACGACGTAGCTTGATTGGGAACCTTACATTCTTTTAATAATAGACCTTTTCAGATGGGAATAAATGGAGTTGTATGAATGTAAGAAACAAATATGAACAATCAAGTAAGTATAAGTAAAACGCCTAGCTGTTAGCATTATCCCATGGAGATTCTTCAACAAGATTAGATCATGTAGGTTCATTTACAGTGAACCCTCTCTCAATACATGATCTGAGCACAAGCTTTTTCTTAAAGCAACTTTTAGCGGTCACTATGGTTTCAAGTGAAAAGCGTCATCGTGTTGATGACGCTTCTAAACCTATGTCTTAGAAAGACGTTTCGATAATGTCCAAAAGTTATAGCAACAGTACACCAAAGGCGGGTTTAGTCAGTACGAGCCTAACATAACTACATAGTACAGACTTAATCTAGTACTATCATACAGAGTTCCCTCCTTGTCTTACATATCAAGAGGTTGCATTTATTCTAACGCAAAATTCCAACGCAAAAAATTAGAAATATGACATCAAATTGTTATTTATAGACAAAATTAAAGTTATAGACAGTAAAACTACTCACCGAAAAGCATAGGTCATCAGGATGATCCGTGTGGTAATCAAAGAGAGCTATCGCGTAAGGTTCGTTATCTTCATCACCATTGACTACACTACTAACTGGAGCTGTATACGTGTCTGTTTGCCAAGCGTCTATCTCTTCATCGGCATCAACTGGGGGAGGTGGCGGCGGTATCGTTGGCATTGGTGGTGACAGCTCTCTTTCTGGTGACAGTTCTATGTCGCCCGATCTTTGGTCGTCATCCCAGCTGAATGGTTTTGAATCCTACGATAAAAAAACAAGACATTAATAGCTGAAATTATCAAATAACTAAACAATTTTTCCATATTATTATTACATATTTGTACATAATATATGTAGCCATTGTCAATCAAAAGGTACGTTAAGAAGTTTTGATGTTTTAGGTAATCTTTAAAACTACTGGATTAGTATTAGACGACCTCTGTGGTGTGACTGCTACGGACAGGCATCACGTTCTATTCGCGCTCAATGCTAATCTTTGTGTGCATTAACATGAATGTTTGAATTCATCTAGTTATTATCTATTTGTTCAATGAAAGCATAATTATTTTTATCAATTGTGTAAATTATGCTTTTGTTGGATCTGGATAGTTTTGCGAGAATTAAATATAAAATAATATTATTGTGTTTTTCAGTTATTATTGTTTTTTTCGAGCAGAGGGGCGGGCGTTCTCTCGTGTCGGAGGCTAAGACACATTTTGGGTCGTTGAGCCAACGGAGTAAGTAGTTTAGGAGGAAGTGTTTTACGTCTTTTATAAGATAGAAAGACTTTTATATTATACTATCCTACTAGGTAATATTATAAATGCGAAAGTATGTGAGGATGTATGGATGGATAGATAGACGTTTGTTACTCTTTCACGCAAAAACTACTGAACGGATTTTGATGAAATTTGAAATATCTGTAGTTTAGGGTGTAGAATAACATTTAGGCTACCTATACCACGCGCGTGATGTCGCGGGCATTAGCTAGTAACCATTAAAAACGTAAACAGTTCTCATTTGGCAACACCTTTCCAAACTTTAATTTAATTAGGATAATCTCCCCTTTTTAGGTATATACCTTACCTAAAAAGGGGAGATTATCCTTAGGAAAATACATTATATCCTAGAATCCTTAAGAAATAGACTTCTAGAAAGGGTATACAAATTGAAAAACAAACTAGGGTTTATAAATAGAAGTAACAATCTTTTAGATTCTTTTTTTTTTAATTTTAATTTCTGAAAATCAATAAAAACCGCGTCACCTAGAAGTAAGCTTATAATATTAATCAATTAAATATTTTAGTTAGTTAAAGCATTTAATGTAGGTCAAAACCGACGATTACAGCAAATTATTATGATGAATTAATCAGAATATATAACAGTATTTAATTCTTCACTTTGCGGAGGTGGGTAACTTGGCCTACTCATAGCACGTTCGCCAGACATATTTGTATGGGGTTTTGTCAAGATTTCCATTCTAATATTTTTTCGTAAAAAGTAATGTCTGCGAACTTTCTCTTTTTTGCTAGCTTAAATGACATCTATGGTGTAAAATTGGGAGGTGGCCACTATGTAAGAATACTTACATACCACCCAATTTTACTTACACGTATTCTTACACGAAGTAGTAATAAAATGCAATTAAAGGAAATAAATCAAATCGTACGGCTGTTAGCGAATGTAATGACCTCGTTAATGAAGCCCCAGCAGCAGCTAGTGTATTATATAGAATAGTTTGTTTTTCTTTTCTTTTATTGCGTAGACGATAAGTAGGTATATAAGCGTAGGCCAGGCCGCATTATTTTATTGATGGAAAGTCCAAAAATTAAGGCTACCAATGGTAGGCATGAAAATAATTCATTCCGTCGGCGACGCTATTACTTTGTGTTTGGTCAAATACCTTTGAAGTTCCACGATTTAGTAGGTCGGCATGGGAATGCATATCTGAACATTTTATCGGTTTTTACGAAAGCAAAAGAAGCTTGACTACCTTTTACATATTTCCATATTATTCCATATGACCAGTATAAGCAGGCTAACTTTTCCTACGTCACTGGAGTGGATCATTTATAGGCAATGTCGAATGTTTTACAATAAATTTAACCAACAAAAGAAACCGCAGAAGAAAATAATCCTAAGTCATTACCATACCAGGAGTAAACACAATGGAAAATCGTTTTACAATTTAATGGTTCGTCATGGGAATAAATATCCAAACCTTCAGTGGGGGAGAGAAATTAACGTGACCATTTGACGTCATGTAAGAAATGTGGAGTTGCGCAGAAGAACCACATTGACCTATTCGATGACGCAGTGTGAATAGACTACTAGATTAGATGACTGAAGGTCGATAGATAATGAAGGCACAGGGTCGCGCTAGTCGGAGGGGACTTTACATACAATGGACCAAAAGAGAGTTCAAGTGCGGAAACAAGAGTCCACCATCCAATAATCGGGAACTTTTAGAAGCGGGCTTTGTCCAGACGTGGACATATTTTGCCCACGTACGTATGTCGCTGGTCAACCAGTATCAAATAAAGACCAGCGCTAGTTACTTTGCTGGACAGCATTTTGCTGACTTTAGACTGTTTTGCGATAATGTTAGATATTAGTATTTGTAGTTATTATTTTGTGTATGTTTCTTTTGCTGCAAATTAACGTTTTTCTACTTTCATATATCACGTTGCCCAGCGTATGTAAAAGGCCGCTGTGGTACAAAGTTTACTTAAGACAAGTTTATCATTAACAATACCTTTGTATAGAATGGTGTTGTGATGTTTTGTATTCTTTGAAAATTATGTCATTCTACGACTTACGCACTTAACCGTGGGAACAAATAGTATGAACAATGAAAGGACTAAAAAACCACTCATACTTATAATTATTAATGACTACGGTCCGTTTACAAGTATTTTAAGTAGGTATTATTTAAAAAATTGTATTTTTCTGGTATTTTTATTATTTCGGTAAGAAATTATTAATCATTTAAATTACTTCTTTATGCTCTGTAATTGAGAAATATTATTCATTTTTGAGGTATTACTTCTTGGCCTAATAAACATAAAAGTATGTCATTTACATGACAACTAGATGCCTTATTAGTTAGCGTGTCCTGATGTTCTTTGTGTCCGATGAAATGTTGTTTGTATAGTCCTAGCGACGCAGGACTTGATCTCTCGTCCGGGAGAATTGTTTTTAAAAATAAATAAATAGTTTATTTCCCAGAGGTCCTTTCTCTGAGCCGAGGTATCTTAAAACAGTTGTTTCGACGAACAGAGTTCACTGCAAAAGGTGCTATGTAAGGACAGTGATATCTGTTAACAGTGATTCCTATGTACCAAGATATCTACAAACAAAGTTTTCGGCGAAACATGCTCTCTAGGAACAGAGATTTCTATATAGTTGTAGTTATATAGTTAAATATACTAAAATATATGTACAGTAGATAAATATGTAGACAAGCTCATAATTATTAATTAAACAATGATAAGCCCAAAAACAAAAAACTCACATACATAAATATTAGATAATTAACATGTAAACTGTGAAGCATCTTAATTAATTATATGGTTATGAACACACACAGTTACCTAGTTTTATAGGGTACAATTACAATTCTTTTTAATATCAAGAAACTTCCTTGAATATAATATATACCAAAATAACAAGATTCTACTGATATAAAAGAATTAGGTTAGACGCATTATTCAAGATAACACAGCAAAAAAGAAAGTTGGCAAAAGTTAAGATTTGTGACAACAGGAGTGAAAAGATTGTTGCAGGATGTGAAATTTTACAGTTTTTATTAAATGCCTAAATAAATCTTTAAAACCATGCAACTTAGATTTTTTTAAATATTATTCTGATAACCAGCATGACTTGCCTTATCACCCGGTTTCGGGTTGGCGTCGGGTTTTGGGACACCCTGCATAGTTTTATTTATTGCAAGTAATTGTGTTTTACCCCTTATACATATACTAAGCAATGGACAATTTCATTTAAGTCATAATAATATTTTTATGATAAAAAAAATAACACGTTAGAATACATTCTAGATTTTATACCTAACTTGTTTGTAATTCAGTATATAATTACAAACAAGTTAAGTATAGGATTTGTAATTCAATAATCTGTAATATTACTGTAAAGCTGAAGAAGTATATTAAATTGTTTGGTTTATGCACTATATATAATACTAAAAATTGTGTTGGATAGTTAATACAGATAGGCTACATATTGTCCAATATGACTAAATGGGTGTAGTGACTATAAATAGCATCCATTTTCCTTCAATAAATATTAACAAACCACTAACATAACAAGTATTACCTAGCAATAAAATGCTGTTTAGGGAAAGGTCAAACTTCAAACTTTTTTTAGAAACCAATTTTCATATTATGTATATAATTAAATGCATAAATTAGTAATACGAAAGAATGTTTGATTGTAATCTAATAGGAATGCTAGAAAACAAAATCAATAAAATATTAATACTTACAAAACTGTCTCCAAAGCCATTAGCAACTTTTTGTATTGGTGTAGTAGTGTTGATTGTCATGGTTGTAACAGGAAAACTGTTCCCAAAAGTGTTCTTCAGTAAAGCAGCATTCCCTGGAGGTTTTGGTCGAGAAGGTTTTGCTCTTATTATCGTAGGACCCTTTAAAACTGGTACTTGTTGGTTTGTAAAGTTATTTGATACATCAAACAAATCTCCACTTAACACTGGTTTCTTCATCAAAGGAGGTTTATTGACTACTTGCTGAGGTGAAAATGGATCTAATGCAGTAAAATCATCTAGTGTATCCTCTTTCACTGGTTTCCTTGAATGAAGAAATAGATCAAAGTCATCCTCAAAACCACTTTCTGCTTGTGATGCATTGCCTCCATTATGATGGTTATGATGATTAGTTGATGTAGTGGCATCAGATCCAAAGCTGTCAACACTAAGACCATCACTACTTGACCTAGTAGTGAATGTAGGTGAACTGGGAGGAGAAGAGAGATCTATTAAAGCACCTGTTTGTACATTCTTTGGCTCACACTTAGGAAACATTCTATGTGTATCTACATCACTGTTGTAATCTGTCACTATAGTTTGATGAACCACGTTCACATTTTGATTGACCACTGTTTTAGTTTTCCTTGTCAAAAGGGAAGAGAGCACTGTTGGTCTTCTTATAAAATGTGTGGGTTTTGGTGGCACATCAGGCTGTCTAGAACTAATTTTTGGTGGTGGAGGGCGAGGTGGCGGCTTCTTCTTCTGTGTAAAATGTGGTGATGGTTCGAAGACATCAGCTCCAAATGGATCATTGTCCCAATTTGTGACAGGTGAATATCTATTCACACCATTGGGTACTGAGGGAGCTGGCCGTGCAGGACCCTTCATGTCTGTGGACAATAGCAAAATAAATATTTTAATATATTACTATAATCATTAATAATTAGACTCATTCTATTCATTATTTACTGGGGATTTTACAATTAATCAAGATGTTTAAAAACATTATTATACACATTTGCAATTCTAATAATTTTAAAAGTAGGCCAAACTAAATTTGTCATTGAACTACAAATAAATAAAATTAAAGCTTTATAGTATGTTTAAATAACTTTATTTATGGTATTAGTATCTTCTTAAAACTTGATTATTTAGCTATATCAACTACAAAATGTGTATTCGATTTTTTTAAGTATCAATATTAAAGCAATAAAAGTCCTAACTTTTTTACATGACTCATTTAAGTCACTGTAATTTCGAACTTGAAATCACTGTAAAAAAATACACTTACTAGAATAATAGTAATCACTTCTTTAAATTAAACTCAAGCACTAATAAAGTCAATACTGAATTAGAACATCGAGATCGTAGTTCACGACTACAGCACGTCAATACGAGCACAATGATCGAAACAAACTGCGTACTGGAACTCTCAATAAATCACAATAGTGTTCATGAAATCACCTAACAATTGTTGATAATCAAATTTGCGATATGATATCGAGAATCCACCCACTAAACACATCACAGTTCAGTCCGCACTAGTAACATCTCGTCTGTATTCTGTATCGCATTGTACCTGGCACGGAACATTACGGCCTTGATAACTCCGACGTAATCGTAAGACCATACAATGCACTGTAATTAATACACCACAATGACAAAAACACTACCCGTATAAGCAGCTCAACTTACTTAAATTACACAAAAACTTATCACATACAATACATACCCCTAAGTAATTCCATAACGGTCAACACAGTGTACAGCAAAACAATGACTAATTTTTGACGTACGAATAGTCTACGAAAACAAACTACTAAGATATTCCGTCAAAATAACTAACATTATTACAAACAGGTAGGTAATTTACAACTAAAATTATATTATTACATTATAATGATTACACCACACACATCTAAGCAATCCTTCAAGTAATGTATTTTATAACATTTCACGCAATTTCACTCAAGTTATTTATTTTATAAGATTTCCATTGATAAAAGTAAAACACAATCTTATTTGACTACATAATACTGGAATTTGAAAAAAAATGGACTAGACTAGGCTACTGGTGATTCAAAATGTCAATATTATTTAATATTCGTTTAATAACTAAATTTCTGAGCAATTATTGTTTTTTTTACTTAGCTGTTCATTAGATGTATTCGGTAGTGACGTTCAATAAAACCTACGGATATGTATTTTAACTATGAAATAAAAAAATAAAATGTAAAAGGGTCATACTTATGAATATTTATCTAATAAAAAAAAGAACGAAGCAAAGCTAAAAAGCTACCACTATTCTTGTTAGTATATTGCCTAGTCCATTAGTTATATTGTCAATGGTTAAAACTTTGACATTTAAATTGACATAAAGTATTTTTCTCTCCACCTCACCCCCCCGACCCGGCCCACTTCCAAAATAATATTCCTTCCTTAGCATGTACCACTTTACGAGAAAATTATTTAAAATATCTTGGATTATCTTTCCTTTCATTTATTGTGTTTTATAAACCCTTTTGATAGTGAAGCGTGAAGGTACCTCAATATGGCTACTAACGAGTTCCTACTTCTACCTGTAGATATATTGGTTCATATATTTAAAATGTTAAAATCGTCTGATCTTCGGAATGTTATGACAACTTGTAAAACTCTTCGAGACCTGATAAAAAGTGAAAATAGAATATGGAGATCCTTATCTAAGAACAGAATGATTATCCAAGACAGAATAGATAACAGGTAAAATATTTAATACAATATGTTTATTTTAGTTTACATTATCATTTATGTATTCATTAATATTTAAATGTATTATTATTTACTTTTTAGATGGTTTAATGTAATGTCATGGTATAATCGATGTAGGATTTCACATAACTGGCACCAAGGATGCTATAAAAGTAAGGTACAGCTAATATTTTATCTTTCTTTGCACTATTTTTTGTTTCTTATAATGCTAATCACTGGCGATAATATAATAACATTTTGCAGGCACTTTTACATCATTATACAAACTATATGCCATGGTTAAAGTTCCACAAGTCAGAAGTTTTATTATTGAGTTTGGGATCAGTATTGATTGCTTATCGAACAGATACTAGAGGCATACCAAATTGTACAAAGACTATATGGAAAATAGAAGTTCCCAAAATAACTAGACAGGATGTGAGAACCAATGATATATCAAGATTTATTTTAAAAAACAATCTGCTGGTTTGTGGTAATAGGTTAGTATAAAGATACCTCTTGATCTAAGATCTTGTTAATCAAAATTTAAATGATTTTGAATAGTAAAATAGTAAGAGAGAAGAATTAGTATTTTTTGTAATACAAGACAATTTTAATAAAGTAGCATATAACCCAAATTAGATATAAAAAATTACATTATTCTTTTTACAGTGTTTTAAAAACAAAAATAAATAAAACATGTTATAATATAATAATATTTTGTAGTTCTTTATTTTTTGTTTTGACAAAGGCTTTAACCAATGCAACTTAGTTTATCCACAAGGCAATCTGATCTTACCTTGCTAATCTTAATATAATGGAAGGAAGCCTTTTTTTACTCACCAGCATATCAATTCTCGTACCTTAAAATTGTTAAAAATTCTGTTAAGTTAACTTTTAGTTGTTAAATTGTCTTACCTATTGTGTGACAATTTGACAACTAAAAGTTAACTTAACCAAATTTTTAACGATTTTAAGGTACAAGAATTGACATGCAGGTGTCAAACCTTAGTACATTTGTTCAGTAATTATTATTAATTCCAGGGATGGATGTGTGGCTGTTTATACAGTGAACAATATAAATAAGAGACCTAAGCTAGAGTGCCATATTAAAGACTGCCACGAAGATGGTCAGGTTGAAGTGTCAGCAGTTGAAATAATTGATAGTAGAGATCAATTATCAGTGGTTACGGGTTCCAGTGATAGTCCAGACCTATTACTGTGTATGCTGAGAAAACGGGATGAAATAATAGCTGCACCAAGGGACCAATCTAGTATGTGTAAACTTTATTACATAGATATAGGCTGGTTAGACATAGAATTTATGGCCTTAGGTTTATTAGCATATACACTTCTCATCAAAAAAATCGAAACAGCCTGCATGTTTGTGTTTTGTAAGGATTATCTGAAAAATGTGTATATTTAGGAATATGTGTTATGTATCATTTAATAGGGAATTTAATGAGGTTTTTAAATAATGATGTTAATGTTCTAAATTCAAATTAAATTTTCATAGATTTCGCATTTTGTTTAACCCAGTTGGACCGACCGACCCATGTATGGGTTTCGGGAAATAAAAAATTCTGCCCCCTTTATACGGTTTTATTAAAGCAATTTATAAATACTTTTAGAATCGACAGTTAATGACTGTTAGCTGTGATGACAAAATAGGTAGTAAATTTAATTATTTGTAGTTGTTTTTTCCAAGTGAAAATGTCTGTAGTGAATATGGTAAAACATGTCCCTAAAAAAGTGAAATTATATTACATATATTGCTCTATTTCTATAAATATAACATCAAAAATATAAAGTTTGAAACATAACAATATTTATATTACAAAGAAAATTCATTTTTTTTCTATGAAAATCACTGTTATTTTGCTGAATATCTTAGGAACCCATACATGGGTCCGTCGGAACAACCGCGGAATACGATATTTTCGTAAAATAATATATATTTTTTAAAATTTCTAATTGAATTCATTATTATTCTACAAAATATTGAATGGGTTAGAGAATGGTAATGATCCGATTCTAGAATGCATCACATTTGACCACCAGATAACGCAAATGCGGTTGATACCGACGAAGATTCTAGAGAAGAAAACACTTCAATTCAAGCCTAAAACACTTGCGTAAATGAGACCATGGTTTATTTCACTGAATCCTGTTTTTCAGGAGAAGGAGACTATGGAAAAGACGTTTTGCATCGACGATGCTATAATATCTTTATTACAGAGGTCACAGTTGTTAGCAGTTCACAGGGATATCTCGATCAGGCCGGGTTTTTTCAATCAAATTCGATCAAAATCGATAATATTATTTTCAAAACTGTAATAAGTCATAAAACTAATAGTAATAGATTTGATTTAATTATAATTATTTAATTTATAATTTTATTTTAGTTGTAAAAACGTATTAGCAAAAAGGTTAAGACGTGCCGACCGACCCATACATGGGACATGATTTTCCAGCTTTTCCAGAAGCCGCATATTTTTTTTATTATTTTTCCCGAGCTACTGGGACTATAATAAGGCATATTTGTAAAAATCACTAATATCGAAGCTAAAAATAGTTTCAGGCTTATCTGGGTTAACAAGTCGTTTTAACCCTGTACGTAGTTTGACGGAAATTGATAAAATTACGCACGTAAATAAACAAAAAGCTAGGAAACGTTTATTTAATAACTCGGATACCATTTCCGACCTCTCATTACTGCTTCTGTACGGTTTTTCATCGATCGGATGAGAGTCATGATCAAAAATTGTGGCACTCTATTCCATTCCTCTTGGATTGCGTTTTAAAGCTGGCTAAGTGTTTTGAAGCATGATCTCTTACACTAATTCGTCTTTCATCCCATAGCTGTTTAATCGGATTCATGTCCGGGCTTCGTACTGGCCAATCAATAATAGAGATATCGACTTCAGTAACATAATCTCTTACGACGCTCGCGATGTTTGCCCTAGCATACTGTAGCTTCAAGATACTGTTCGATGTACCTATGACTATTAAGAAAGGGCAGACGTGACCCAAACACAAAGACAAACTCTATATTGTCGTTGCCAGTAATTTCTCCTTAAACAGTCACCATGGATGGCCTTTTATTTTAATCCTGCATGGTGCAAAGCGTTCTCCATCACTTCTGTAGACCTTGTTCCTTCCATCGTTACCATACAATACAATTTTGCACTCATCAGAAAGGAGGAACTTGTTCCACAAGATGTATGACCAATTTAGGTATTTACGTGAAAAGTTAAGACGCACTTTTCGATGATCTGCAGTTGATTTCTTCCTATTTGCTGGCTTTTACAGTACTAGTCGACGTTTCTTCAACCTTCTTCTAATTGTAGAGACACTTACAGCCACCATAGGTTCATCATGAAGCTGTAGCTGCGGTTGAAAGACATTAAGGCGTAGATTTTGTAAGAAAGGTGTTACTATAAATCGATCTACTCGGTCAGAAATTACCTGTTTTCTGCCAGATCTCTAACGGCGCGTGAAGAAACTAGTCTCTTGATAGCGTTTGCAGATTCTATGAAAAGACGACAGGCTTAGATGCAATATTTTAGCCGTAACATGCTGACAAGTCCAGAATTCAGCAATGCCACCACTTGGCGGTTTTTGCGGGTAAACATCGCATGGACGCAGTAATAAAAGTAGCAAGGAACTCTGGGTGGGCGATACGTGTTATTAAATAAACGTTTTCTAGCTTTTTTTTTTCATTTACGTGCCTAATTTTATCAATTTCCGTCAAACTACGTACAGAGTAAATACGACTTGTCAAACAAAATACGAAATCTACGAAAATTTAATTTGAATTTAGAACATTAACATTATTATTTGAAAACCTCATTAAATTCACTATTAAATGACATATAACACATATACCTAAATATACAAATTTTTCAGATAATCCTTACAAAACACAAACTTCAGACTGTTTCGATTTTTTTGATGAGAAGTGTATATTACGTTCAGAAAAGAAATGTGAACTAAATAGTGCTTATGTGTGGGACCTAGATACTTTTAAAATATATAGTAGACAAAATCCTCATACGATGGACCGACAATTGATAAACGTGACGAGAGGTCGATGGATGAGGCACAAATTCGCGCGCGGTGCAAACATTTCAAAAGGTCTTTGTCCACCAGCAGACCTATTTTTCCTGATTGATGAGTCTTAGATACTAAGATCTTACGGTAACATGTGATTCATTAGAATACATTTTTCTTTTTTTTCTTTCTTTTATATATCATTGTCTATTTTATTAGTTATTTAATTTATTTTCATTTTACAGATATAATGTATATACAAGTACCAGATTGTATTGGTGCCAAATGTTTATCTCTGAACAAGATGTGTGATAAGTTAGCGATTGGACTCAATGGAAACAGTCAACCTGTACTATTTGATGTAAATAGGTTAGTATTGTTTTAAAGTACCTTATGCTAAAGAGATTAGCTCAATCTACCTAGCCTTAATCTATACTAATTTTATAAAGAGATAAAGTTTCTGTGTTTGTGACGTTGTTAGGGGGAAATCTCTGGATCTAATGAACCGATTTAAAAAATTCTTTCTGTGTTGAATAGTCCATTTATAGGGGAGTGTCATAGGCTATGTCACTATGACTAATAGGAGTGGAGCAGTAATGAAATATGTTTAAAAAAGTGCGCGCTTTACGCGTTTTTTTCGCCGCCTAACGAAATGGGCACGGGTCAGCTAGTATCTTAATATAGCGATACTTTCCCTTAGCTTCATCTTACAGCACGACTTAAAAAGGAGTGATTACACTATATTCTTATATTATTCTAGTACACGGTTCTTAACATCAGCAAAAGCTACAATGAACCATAGACAAGCTGTACGCGACATTCAATGGCACGATGATAATACAATGATATATGTCACTCATTCCGGATTTCTACAATTAATAGATTCAAGATCTCATCAAGTGGTATGTATATTTTTAACAGCATCTTATTTTCACACTGTAAGGACAGGCTCTTTTTTTGTAATGATAAAAATATGGTGTACCAATTCAAATCTATGTGTGTTGTTGTGTTCTGCTCTTTTAACACGCTAGGACTGCGGGAAGACTTGTATTACTTGAGCCGTCTTAACTGGCCCCGAAAACAATGGAGCAGGGCCATGACCTTCTAATGTAAAGAGGCGTGAGTAGAACACGATTGTCGTTCTCTCTGGCCTACTTAAGGACAGCCCTTTACAGTGACATAAAATGGCAACTTTGCTTTATATCGCACTGGCCAGATGGATTAGTAGAGTTTTACGTCAAGCTTTGTTTATAACTTTTGTGTTCGTAAATGAAGAAAGCAAAGTTTACCAAAAGGGGGATTTACACGGGTCGATTTTCGCCGTGCGGCTAGTCGCTTGACAAAACACCTTACTTCGCCTTTAGGCGATGTGGTCGCTAAGCGACAAAGCCTATAAAAATAAATAAAAAAAAAACCGCCTTGCAATTTCTCCCTTGCTGCCTTGCCGAATTGCCATTTAGATGGTCGATTTACGCCGCGCGGCAAAAATCGAGCGGCTTTAGCCCCCCTTTAGTTGACTTTTGGGACACCCACGAGATAAAAGTAAATGATGACACCTTTTATTCTTACTTCATATACTATCACTAGATTTCACCTTTTTTTGTTTTTGCTCTGACTGCTACTAACATATTTTTCTTATTGAATATTATGTAGTTCTATTGGCTTTTTTTGTTATTCTAATGTATGGCTTTCTCTGTACCTACACACCTCAACAAAGTCTAGGGATATTTGGTATTTACTCAATTAACTCCAAAATTATTGAAGATAACATACAACATGTTTATATTTTTATAAAGGTAATTTATCATGCTACAATCCAGAATTAAATAAAAGTATTATTTTTGCGTAAATAATTTTTTATTTAAATAAATAAAAAATTTGGAAAATTATTAAAACTAACAATGAATTTGTTTCTTAAGCAAAAGTGAACATAATCGAAAATTAATCTGTTTTTAACAGTTATGTGAGTAATCAGTAGTCAGTACATTCAAAAAACCGTAAATAACGGTCCTGCAACGGTTTGTCATGCTTGGATTAAGTTATTCAGGTCTTGATGCGGTATAATGTTACAGGACCGACTAGGATACAAAAAAAGTTGCTCTTCCATCGCAAGTTTATGCAGGAAAATTCATCAAAGCCCTTCTTTTGAACATGTCCTACGCGTATTTTATGGTTTTGAGGTTAGGCGATTGAGTGGTTCAGCATAAAATCGATACGTAGTGCCCCTGCAACCATCTCGTCATCACTCTCGCTTTATGCGGACGGGTGTTATCGTCCATGAGCTTAAACATTTGGCCCAATTGTAGTCTACGGGGGTAGATTATTAGTTCTAGCACCTCGTTAAGTTATTTTTCAGCCGTCATGGTGTTTCTGATCAAAATGTTCTTCGGCCGACACAAATTCCCGTCCAAACCATAATTGTTCTATCGTGGTATGAATAGTTTTTCTCAGGATGTTGTAGACGGCTATCACAACCAGGAACTCGCCAAGCACGTTCTCTACGTGAATCCGAGTGGAAACCGAACCGGGACTCATGTGTAAACACCACTACAGATAACAGGTCATCTTTGCAGAGAAAATGTTCACGACCTCACTCTAGTCATCGTGCGCGGTTTGCTCAACGTATTGCTGGAGTTCAAAGCGATATGCGAGCATAAAGGTGGGCTTCATGCCGACTTCTTCTGACAGTTTGGTCACCCGCAAGAGGTTACTCCAAGAGCTGGAGCCTCTAAGCGAGCTGCATGGTAGTAACATTTGGCTGCCTTTTCGCGGGAACTTGCAAAAATCGATCATGTCGTTGAGTGGTGACAGACTTTTTGCTGTGATATCTTTCAGCCACTTCTCCAGTAGCACGATAACGTGACCATAAACTTAATTTCATATTTTGTATTGTTCCAATCTCTTCAGCAATACTATGCTCAGTACCCGCAGCTGGGAGCATGCCTACTGCGCTTAATATTTCCTCTATGTTGAAATGGCGCCGCTGCTTGATGCACACAATATTAATCATTCGAAACAAACGTTTAAATTGTTATAAAACTTAAATTTTACACAAAAAAGCAGTCAAAACTTACTGTTGGTAAATGAAATTTTCGAACTTGACTACGTTCAAGCCGCGTAAATCTTTTATTTATATTTTTTTTTTTCGAATTCAAATTTAGAATTGTTGAAAAAGGTTAACAAAGTAAGTTTTCATTAAAAGAATTATAAACAAACCAATTTTTTTTGAGTTTCACAACTTAATACAAAATATCGTGAAAATATCCCTAGACTTTGTTGAGGTGTGTATATATATTTTGCGACTTTCATGATAGATAATTTTAGATTTTTAAATCTGTGGCTTTTTTTTTATTTTATCTTGGGCTCGATTCCCGCTGAATTTTAACCTTCGTTTGCATGAGTTTCTAATTGTTTTTAAGCTGTGCTCGTAAAAAATCTCGCCATACACGGATTGATTACTAGTGCGAAAGTTGTGTTCTAAAAAAAATGTTTAATATTTATTATCAAAATAAAAATAATAAAATTACATACCTATATGTTTATTAGTTATTTTGCATCCATAGTACAGACTCTGCTAAGCAGGGTCTGCTAATAGATGGCTATATATTTATGTGTGAGGAATAATGAATATTTTGTATAGGTATATAAGGCAAGGGATCCATTCCAATCTACTTTGTACTGCGTGCGAACTGATGGTGAAAACGGTATAGTGGTTGGATCAGCCGAGTATTCGCGATGTGTGCTATTCGATGCACGGAAGTCTACTCATCATATACAGGTAATTTAAACTTATGTATTGCACGACCACCGTCGTGCATGACAGTGCCTGGTTCGATCTGCTTTCCCTAAAGCGCGATCTACGTCACCAACGAATGGCACAACCTCTAACGTCACCGGGAACACAATTTGCGGACGTTGCGACCGGCTTTGTCGCTCTCGTATATGCCATGTTAGCCATCAGCGCAAGTGCCAAAACCAAATCCCTTGACACGGCTGGCCTTTAACATCTACGAAGCATCTTTCGTAGATGTTAAAGGCCACTGATGATGATGATGAAAAGTTTTTATTATTTACATTTAATAATTAGTAAAATATCACATTGTTTATTTTTTGGTGTCGGATAAGTATTGCCAATTTTAATGATGAAAAATAAATACCAACCGCTAAAAAATATGGACTTAGAATAAAAAGATGGATTAACATATACATGGATAATCTACAACAGCAGGGATGGGTACCAATTACAGAATTATGTGCAATTTCGAGACAAATACTAACCATTTTCTCATAACTAACAGAAATGGAAGCAAGGGTCAACAGCATATTGTATTAGAATTAGTAAAAAATTTCGCCTGGAGGCAATGCAGGTAGACCTAAATTTTACGAAAAGCACGACATAAGAAGGAGTAACGACATATTTTTTCTCAATCCGTCATCATACCCCGATTTATATTCACAACATTAACTACTGTATTTTCTTTTCTAGATGTATTTCACACAGCGAGATACATCACCGGTATACAGTCTAGATTTCGATTCAACAAAGCTAATATCGGCAGTGGACCGGGGCGTGGCAATATTAAACTTTAACATAGATTCTAGTTCCCAGCAGTGCAGAGATTATTCGCGTCATGTATTCCACTGACGGCGTGACGATACTATGACGAATGCTTTAATCTCTGCAGCTGTTTCACAGATTGAATTGCTAAGGGGTTATCGCAATGCTTGGGGTGAAGCAGCTGTTTAAACTCATGGGAAAAGTCATAGTAAAAACAAACATGGGGGAAATTATAATAAATTAAAATGTATACTAAATTATTTACTTAGTCTGTGTAATATTATATTATAGAGTTTGTTTAAAAGGATGCGATTATAAAGCTCGCACAATCTTACTTAGCCGGTTTGAAGTTAGTCTTTAAGTGACGTTCGCACATGTATAGGAACAATAAAGCAAACGCTCCCCGCAATTTAGTTCCAAAAATGAAATCTGCGCAGCCATTTGCAACAACTTCAAGCCGGCCGACTTAGATTGTGCGAACTGTATATAATAGACTTAGTATACGATATAGCGTCGACACTATTAAGTCCCTTGCTTGATGGTCGCTTCGCTCGCTTATCCATACAGAGGAACACTACAAATATAAAGATCAGACTTCCTCAGCACTGCGCTCATAAATTTGGGAAACGAAACTGTTGAGGCAAAAATTTGCAAATTAAATATTTATTGTGTAGAATACCTAGTTTATCGAAAGGTTATGAGTAGAACATGTTACTACTATTAATAGAAGTGGAGTATTAATGTATATTATAATTAGCAAATTAACTACTCTTGTTAGATGCAGCTTGTTATTTTACTTATAGCTGAAGTTATTTTTTTTTTGGCATAGTCCATATATGGAGGAAAGCTATAAGTTAAAATGTTATCCTTACTAATGTAGACGAAGCTGCGTGGTTCAGCAAGTATTGCATTCGAATATCTAGTCTATAAAATGGAGTTTTGGAATTACAATTTTTATCTGCACTTTTAAAAAAGTAACCATATCCTCAGTCCAAACTTTGTCAATGCTTAAAAAGTTTTCGAAAACTTGTCAAGAAGTTGAAACATAAAATATCAACATATTAACTTACCTATGTTATATGCATTTTAAATAGGAAAAGTAATTTGACAAGTTTTTTACATAGTATGACAAGTTTAATATACCTACTACGCGCCAACCAACTCGGCCGGCCTGAAGTTAGCTATAAGAGAGGTTTGCGCATCATCATAACAGCCCATTAATCTCCCACTGCAGAGACGGGCCTCCTCCCGTGGCGGAAGGATACTTGGCCTACTAATACCACGCTGGCCAGGCGGATTGGTATAGGAGGGTTTAATTTCAAGTTTTACTTCTTTTTATTTCGTAAAGATAATATTCACGGATAGTCCATTAGTCAGTTATTGCGACACCCATGGGATGAGATGGGCTGTGACATATTGTATTTTACTCCGTCACTACACGGAGAAGGAGAGGTTTGCGCATGTACAGGAACAAATAAAACATCCAATTTCCGTCGACTTCCGTCGAGCCTTTTGCAACAGCTTCAACCCAGCCGGGTCACAGCCAGCATCTAAGTCACGTCAATGACATTTATGATGTTAGCACTGTACCTACTGTGTTCGAAAACATTTTTTTAATAACTTTTGGTCTGAGGAATAATTGTGTAGTGTTGCATGAAATGGTTGTACTTATTATATCTATGTATATCCGCCTGTACAGATTCTCTGAATGTTACCTTGCTTTTGTAGTGGAGTAACACTAGGACTGTCTGTTATTAGAGTAATAAGTGTTATTATGTTATTGATGTAATCAGGTGGGTTAAGATGTAATGGATCAGTAAACAATAAAAAAATACAAACGTGTTATATAAAAATACAGGTCAAACACATAACCCTTCCTTTTGGGCTTCGCCGCAGTCGGTTAATAAAGCCTTTTATCCTAGTCTATAGACGCCTGTGTTTACGCGTTGTATTTAGACAGAGAAAATAAAAACTCATTGCAATTACTACACTTTTTAACAATATTTGACAAAAAATCGATCACCTACATTTCTAATTTTAATTACTTACTAAATTTAATTTTGTAGTAAGGCTCAACCGAAATTTTTAGTATCAACCATCTAGAGAGTAGAGACTGTAGAAGCTCAATTCTAGGCTAGTTCTGTTCTAGTGATTCTTCTGTTCATGTTAGGTAATCACTATTAAGGTCTAGCATATCTTACCTCACCTGACCAAAAAATATACTTAATATCATTCTGTAAAACAAGTGAATTAAACATTAGATACAGTTCAAATTCTATTGTTTTATTTTTATTCTTTACCATTTAGGAAAAAAATATTTCAGTCAAGAAATGGAAAATGTCATCATAAGACATTTGGTCAAGACTCAAGACCGCGGGACACCAATGGATGGGGGAGACACATGGAAGAGGCCTATTTCCAGCAATAACGTCCATAAGGTGATGATGATGATGAATAATCATAATATATAGAATATTGTGATTATTATTGGTACGGAATATATAGGTAGTAGGTACGGATTTTTTTTTCAGGAACTTTACTAGTAATTCATTATTGAAATTAGTTAGCAAAGCTTGGCTATAAAATTAAGATGATGTTTTTTTTTCATCAGTAGGGATATCGATCTCTTATGTTAACAATGAGGCAGATTTATAGGGGTGTATTTGTGGCTACCGAAGAGTTTACATTTAAGGTAAGGAGTAAATATTTTAAGTAAGTATTATATAACTTAGATAATACAGGTTGCTGCTATGAATATTTTCCTTATTTAAAAGTAAAACTATTCTTTCCATTGGGACAAGGACAAAAATAAGGTAATAATAATTATTGTTATTGTCACCATTTTAACAAAATATGGTCAAGCACTAATTACAGTTTGAATAAGCATAAACGCCTCTTAAATTTTAGTCAATTGATTAATTAGCTTAAACTCTTACGTTGTTTGGTATAAGGTTGGTTTTCGTAATAAAAATCTCGCTAAACAGATTTAAGAGGCGTTTAGGAGTAAGGGGGTAAGTGTATAGGTACTGTATTTTGTGGATCAAATAAAGTTATATTATATATAATACTATATTGAAATGCACTGCGTCGTTCTTTCTCTTATAAACACATTCATGTCTGTATTGTTTTAAATTTATATCGGGATGGGAATACCATAGATGAACATTAAGTATTATCTATGATTGGAAATTCCCCTTAAAATATTTTAGATGTAATTTATTGAGAGCAATATAAATTAATATTTGAAAACTGAGACTGGATTGAGTCATGCCAGGATTTTGCAGAAATTTGTTCAACATAGCTTCCATAAATCTTTTAGCTTATTTCAAGCCAGTCTAGTCTAGAACTGTAAAATTATCTTCTAGCGCACTAGAGTTGTGCTTGTTGAGTATCAATTTGCCCGTGTAAACAGGATTAAACTGTTTTAAATTATAACCTCATCCTCAAGTTTTGTAGTCATGGTACTTTCGAACTAAGCGTAGAACGTAACGTATTGGTAACGTTTTGATTTTGACATTGTTGTTTTGACATTATTTTTTTAGGCTATCCGTCAACCGTCACATATTTTATGGTTTTATTCATATGTTTCCCATATGAATAAAACGTAAAATAATGAATTAAAAACAGGAAACGTGTTTTCATTTAATTCAAATTCATTTAAGTTATAACACAATGTTTAGACAAAGACTGTACAACTTTATAAAATATGCGTACCGAAACCATAACAAAGCTGTTTTAACAAAAGTTAGATGTCGGTACATTCCGGCAAGCATTGGGTTAATAACTACAGTGTACTGTGACGATATGCGTAAAGAGTTTGACATCTTGGTGGATGAAGGCAGCCTAGAACACGAGTTTTTAATACGGCAAGCAACAACTAGTAATGTTAATGCGGCTACCCAGCTACTCACTGTTACAATTGTGGCTATACAAGATACCAGTGAAAGGTATATTTCATAATTTCTTATAAAGTTTTATTAACAAAATGTGCTGTATTTACATATAATAAATTATCCCTTAGATTGCGGGATACACTAACAAGAGAAATTTGCCTGGTAAAACAAGCCTTAGAATGGGGAGAGGGAACACCTCCAGAACATTGGGATCAGCTAGTTGCTATAAGAGGTTCCTTAGCTGACTTGAAACATAACCTTCATACACTTTTTAGTGAGTATAATAATTTAATCTTGAACAAAAGTAAAACATTCTTAGAAAAATATATTATACTTTTTTATGAAGTTCGCAATGCACATATGATTTCTCTGCTGTTAGAGGCATCCATAGGCTATGGTAACCACTTACTATAAGGTGGACCTGCCTGTTTGCCACTAATGTGGTATACAATAATAAACAGAAGTAGTTAGTAATTTTTGCATTACAAAGAGCTCCACACAAAATTAATACTCATATCTTTTTACTAATAATTATTAACCAGCATGCATTTTTCTTAAGATGGCCTAAGAAGATTTAAGTACAGCTTCTTTTTAAACTTACCCAATGAATGCCCCTTTAAAAGTCTTTCAAAAGTTTGTTTTACCCAAGCTCTATATCCAACATCATAACACAGTAAAATAGATTAACATGCTTAAACTGTAAACCAGACCAAAAAGGATTTGTTTTGATAGGTTACATGGAATATGCAGAGAAATTAGCAACAGCTGCAGCAGAAATATCCTATTTATCTGGTAATATAGCAGCCTCTGACGCTATCTGTGAAAGAATAGATCACGCATGCAGGTAATAAAAACCACAAACTATATAAAAAATTTATATTAAAGCATGTTATGTTTTTATGACAAATATTTAGATATTCATTTCATTTTTTTTATAAGTGTGCTCCAAATTAACAAATTGCGTCTTGAATCGTTTAACATTATACATTCATTAATATTTAAAACAACAATAGTCACTTCTTTAACTTCTAACATTGTAATAATAGATAAATAAACAAAAAGATTATAAACAAAAATATTTTATCCTTATTTCATATTGTGTATATACATGATGGCAGTCTGTTCCCAGGACATGCAATGTACAAAAACAGTTGACACATGATCTGCAGCAGGAGAGCTTAGAGTTGCAGCAGCAGGCTATTTTAAGTTCACCAGCCCTTGAAGAAATACTGAAACAGAATTCAGATAAAGAAGATAAATTAAAATATTAAGACAATTAAAAGAAACATTTGTCTAGTCGTAACGGTTACATGTTCCATGAAAACACCAACATCAGTTTTAAAATTAGAAACAATGAGACTAGCTGAATTAGTGACAATATTTGGTGCTTACTTTGCCTTATTAATTACATAAACAATCAGAATGATGACTTGGAATATTTAGTAGTTATATGTAAATTACTTTACTTATGTTTAAACTAAAAACTTGTACCTTGTCTATCTGATTTAAAAAAAAAAATCAAATGAAAATATTTGTTTACTATTTGGTAGAAGTTCTCATGTTTCTTAAATATTAACTGTTATAAAGATGCAACAAATAGAATTAATAAATGTAAATAAAAAGTTATTGTTAAACTAATGTTTTATTGCTTTTAATGTTATTGTTTTTTCAGTACCCTACATGTAAGACAAGCTAACAGGCTACTAATTGTGTTATTTGCAGCCTACAAATATCCACCATGCTAACCATGTTTATAGATTTATTCCCAGTTATCGACATAAAAAGACAACTCAAAAACCAGTGTCTTGAGGTATAAAAACAACTTGTACCAAAATACCTTACCTTTAGATACCTACTGTACAAGGCAGTAAAATTGAAAGTTTCCTTTTTTAAATCTAAAATTGATATAATTTACCTCATAATTTAAAAAGTGGCGTCCTTATTGAGATGTGTCTCGATATCCACACGGCATATAGGGCAGTGTTTATTAGTGCTGAGCCACTGGTCAACACATTCCATGTGGAAAAGATGCATGCATGGTAATCGCCTGAAACAATATACATACAAAAGTTAATTTTTAACAAACTGTCAAAGTAGCGGCTCGTCCCGGCTTCGCACGGCCATTTTTTTCCCGCTTTTCTGTTGAAATTTTTTCGAAATTTTCTTTGCTATAAACCTCACGAAGCCCGAGACCGATTTCCACGGTTTTCCATTCGTTGGAAAGGCCAACGAATGGAAAACCGTGGAAATCGGTTCGTGCGTTCTGGAGTTATAGCGTCAGGAAGGAAAATCCGACTTATTTTTATATAGATTAGACTATTATAGATCTTACCATATAAATATGTTTTGTCAGTCTGGGTCTGCAATTTAGTTACAAGACTTGTACCAATCTAATGTACTCCTTGACCCAAATAAAGTACCTAATCGTTTTAAAAAAATTACAGATAATTTTTAGGGGTTAGGCTATCCTGATGTTTTCATCCCGGCCTGAGAAAGATCGATAAATTCGATCCGATTACATTTTTTTTATCAAGGAACTTCATTCACTATGAGACTATGCCAGCCTTTTGGAACCATGGAACCTTTCTAACGTAACCTAAACTACACCTGACATTACATCCCTTTTATTTTTCTTCTAAACACATTTTTTAAATAATCACAGGTACATTCATTTATTCGTATGTCGATGCACTATCGACAAAAATGTTGTTTGACCAACCCATAGAACCAAAATCATTAGGCGATGTTATGCAAGTGATGAAGAAGTTATTCGCCTCACTCTACGGCCAAGGATCCTACGGGGCGAAAAACAGGTGCGTAGTGCCGAAGTATAAGGATTGTAGAACTTGGCGCTCAGTAGCTTCTCTCTAGAATAAGGCGTGTGTTTACGTATGTATGTTATATACGAACCTGCAGTCAGAGTCGATCTCGAACACAGAGAGACAGATGGTACACTTCTCGTCCTGGTGCAGCGGCGCGGGGCGGTACGCGTGACGGTACGTGTTCCGCTCTATGACGGCGACGGTGGCGCCACGCCCGCGCCACACGCGAGCTTCGTCTTCTTCAGCGGCACGCAACATGGCCGCCGCGAGCACGCCGGCACCCTGTGGAAATAATTATTTTTTATAAAATATGAGAGTAGTTGGTCACTGATGACCGTTACTACTTTACGCGAGGCGGGGTATGGGGTGGAAGCCCCTATCGCCGAAGGCGTTGGACGCAAATTGAAGACGCCTAAGTATAGACAGTGGGGAGGTGCCAAAAGCGTAAATCGCAGTGTCATCTGCTGACGGATATCTCTGGTGAACAGAGTGTAAAGAAGAACTAGCACAGAGTTCTGAGGGACCCTGCAGGTTGACAAGAAGGATCAAGCTCGACGGCAAGAGAAGCAGATCAGACAAAGTATGCAGTTGCCTTTTCTTCAAATGATACGGACATCAGAAAGTCCGGACTAGTCCAGCATCAAATCAATCCATCCATCAGTGACCTAGAAGACTGCCGGTAGCGCGAGAAAAGGAAGTGGAAACAATGATTGAAGGAATGATGAAGGATAGAGTAGTAGTCAAGTAGAGTGTAATAGAGTCTTCATCTAGTCCATGGTGCTCACTTGTCATGCTGGTAAGAAAGAAAAATGGCAGCTTGCGATTTTGTGTTAACTACCGCCAAAAAAAAAAGAAAACACGCCATTTTTAAAAAATTGAAGGAACTAGTACTTGTATAATAAATGTAAAGTAAAGATAATATTTACTTGTCTCACCATGAAGGCCGGTTGTATAGATATGTGTAGGTGCGGGGGCGTCGGGTGCATCTGCAAGTAGTGATGCATATGATGGTGGTGGATGTGCTGCCTGTCACTGAAACAATATATAATACGATTATTAACATAATACAATGGTCGAATATATGCGAAAAATTGTCCTAGAAACGATAGAAAATTCAAGAAAAAAGAACAATTTAAAACTAAATAATTTTAGTAGTAGTAAAGAAAAAATTATAAATAATAAAAGTTTCTTTATCTTCCACCAAAATATTACATATTTCACATTCAGAGACTAGAGATTTTTTATTGGAGTGATAACATAATTAATTGTCGTTAGTTTAAAAGCATGTAACATTTGGGAGGACTGAAGCCTAAGCTAGGATATACCTGTATTTCAAGACTCCAGGGTCCCCACCAGACCTCATGCAGATAAGTCTAGTAAGTAGCAATAGATTTTTAAAAAAAGATTAAACTTACAGTGTCCAGTTCGACCGCGCGGCCATAGCGTTTTTTTTTAAAAAAAACCATGTCAATTTTTTGTAAAAATTTGTAGAAGTTGATTCCCAAAACCATAAATTTGTCAAAGATACGGTTAAAAAGTTATAAGGGTTTAAACATGGCCGCGCCATTGAAACGCGGCGAACCGCGCGGCCACTGAGATCTTTAAAACTAAGCCTTGTAGAGACCTGAAATTTACGCAAATGCAAGATTTAATTTGTAAAAAATTTGTAAAAATATAAAAAAAATACTCAGGTTTATAGTTTAAGAGCTATAACACTAAAACCGAATGGCCGCGCCATTGAAACGGTGGAGAAAACGCTATCGCCTGTATCTCGCTGAAAAAAAATCGCAGAGGTGTGTAGTTTATTGTAATTACCCAGATTTGAATTTGTCGAAACTAGGAAAAATACAACAAAAATTCCTAGGTTTATATTTCAGGAGCTATAAGACTAAAACGATATGGCCACGCCATCGAAACGGTGAATAAAACGTTATTTCGCCTGTATCTCGCTGAAAAAGCATCGCAGAGGTCTGGAGTTTTTTGTAATACCTAGATTTTAATTTGTCAAAACTAGTAAAAATACAATAAAAATTCTTAAGGTTATATTTCAGAAGCTGTAGAACATTATCAGTATGTGGTGCGATAGGGTGACCATGTCTTATTGTTTACAGAATACTTTCTACTTATTGTTACAGAAATTATTTTATTTATTTTAATGGTGTATTTTTAAATTGTAATACAACAAATAATAATAATATTGTACTTCTGGTTTTGTAAAAAATAATGAGTGAGAGGAAAAGGAAGAGAGATTTTACCAGTGGAGTTACAAAAAAAAACTGGGGAAGTACGAGTCGGACTCGCCCATGAAGTGTTCCGTAGTAACAAGCAAAGTTTTGCTCTTAACTTTGTTTTTCATAGTGTTTGTATGAATTACAAAGTAACGTGTGCGGTTTTTGAAATTGTGCTATATCTCAAAAACTTATGATTGTATCTTGTTCAAACCAGTTTTCATTGAAAGTTTTTATTGACATTTACATCAATTTTTTTTTCCAACTTTATTATTTCAAAAGTTAGAGGCGGGGGGGGGGGGGGGCTCATTTTACGACTTTGGAAGTGTATATCTTTCAAATGATTGACTTTAGTTTTTTTAGTAATTTTTCCATTCATATAATATTACGCTTAAAGTAAAAACATATATCTACATCCCTGCTAGTTATGATTGTACTTATTTAAAAATGTGGAATCAAAATGATTTACAATCATTTCAAATGTTCTAAGTAAAGTTCTAATTACCTATATGATTTAATAAAACATTAAATAATAATAATCCAGCCTATTATTGTCCCACTGCAGGGCAAACATTATATATTATTATTATTTTTGTTAGTTATTAGATAGTTTTTAGTATTTCATATAAGTTCATATACATAAGATTGTAAATATTTCATAGTAAAATATCTTAACTACACGGTCATCCATACAAATAAAGAGAGAGCTCTAACATAATCATAAAATATTTAAATGCAACATACCTTAATCACTTCTGCTGAATTGTTTACATAATTTACCGAACTGACGTTACACCACAGTACAACACTTAATCGTAATTACACACGAACTGAACATTTTAATAATCAGTAGATCACTTTTTTATCGTGTTAACATCACAACGACACACTGATAACGAAACTCTTACGCTTACGTCGCTGTACCACAGAATAATAAGTACTAACGGCTGTACGCGTCGCACTGACCTGCGGAGGCGAGCGGGGGTGGCGCGTGTGAGATGCAATAGTGTGCATTACTAATCACATAGCTTAGGGGCGGAGTTGCGTCATTTAAACCAATCTTAGGGCTAGTTTTTCGTAAGTCCACGCGGACTGTAACTGTATTATTGACTTTTCAAGCAATAAACATAATTGTTTTTATATTTATGGTTTCATTTTAATTTTATTTAGAATCCTTGAATTATAATTTCTGTAACAATAAGTAGAAAGTATTCTGTAAACAATAAGACATGGTCACCCTATCGCACCACATACTGATAATGTTCTACAGCTTCTGAAATATAACCTTAAGAATTTTTATTGTATTTTTACTAGTTTTGACAAATTAAAATCTAGGTATTACAAAAAACTCCAGACCTCTGCGATGCTTTTTCAGCGAGATACAGGCGAAATAACGTTTTATTCACCGTTTCGATGGCGTGGCCATATCGTTTTAGTCTTATAGCTCCTGAAATATAAACCTAGGAATTTTTGTTGTATTTTTCCTAGTTTCGACAAATTCAAATCTGGGTAATTACAATAAACTACACACCTCTGCGATTTTTTTTCAGCGAGATACAGGCGATAGCGTTTTCTCCACCGTTTCAATGGCGCGGCCATTCGGTTTTAGTGTTATAGCTCTTAAACTATAAACCTGAGTATTTTTTTTATATTTTTACAAATTTTTTACAAATTAAATCTTGCATTTGCGTAAATTTCAGGTCTCTACAAGGCTTAGTTTTAAAGATCTCAGTGGCCGCGCGGTTCGCCGCGTTTCAATGGCGCGGCCATGTTTAAACCCTTATAACTTTTTAACCGTATCTTTGACAAATTTATGGTTTTGGGAATCAACTTCTACAAATTTTTACAAAAAATTGACATGGTTTTTTTTAAAAAAAAACGCTATGGCCGCGCGGTCGAACTGGACACAACTTACAGAATCATTGGTTGTTGGCCTCCTCCGTAATCACGTTCCATTTCATCTGGGAACTGCAAGAAATATAAAAGAATACAATAAACATATTGAATATTGAAATTGTAAGTAATATTTATGTGCAATATTTATCGCCTGTATTGTATGTTAGAGACAAAAAATTCACTTAATCCTCCTACACCAATGACGGCGGCAAAATTAGTCCACTAATACCAATCTGGCCAAAATATTTGGTATAGGAGTTTTTATCATGGACTGTAACCACGCTTCATCAGCCGGAATATTATAGGGTTACATTCAGTTTTGTGACAGTGTAGTGACGGAGTAAGAATACAGTGTGTCACCACCCCATCTCATCCCATGGGTGTCGTAAAAACCGAGTAAGGGACTATCCGTGAATATTATCTTTACGTAATAAAAGAAGAAATACTTGAAATTATACCCTATACCAATCCGTTTGGCCAGCGTGGTATTAGTAGGCCAATTATCCGGACCGTCTGCGCAATCCTCCGCGTTTCGTTCGCGCGGCCACGTTTAGACCCCTATAACGTCTTTATTTCTACTTTGACAAATTTTTAGTTTGTGCAATTCGTTTTCGACAAATTTAGACAGAATCCCTGACTAATTTTTTTTCTGTTTGCGTGCCGTGGCCGAGCAATTGAAACGCATACTAACAATGTCAGCTTTAACAACTACCAACTGACACCATGTTACTAATTAATAAAGAAAAATAATAAAATATAATTACGGCTAAAACAGCAGTAGGCGGTAGCGGCACCGGCACGGGTACCGGCGGTAAAGCTAAACCGGGCCCGTAGCCGTCACCCATCATGGTGCGTCGCTGCATTTCCTGAGGACATACAATATTTCACACTATTAATGAGACATAATTATTTATTACACAACATTTAATTCTCCGCGTGGTGACGGAGTAAGAATACAGTCTGTCACCACCCCATCTCATTCCATGGGTGTCGTAAAAACCGACTAAGGCACTATCCGTGAATATTATCTTTACGTAATAAAAAAAAGGAAAACTTGAAATTAAACCCTATCCGTTTGGCCAGCGTGGTATTAGTAGACCAAATATCCCTCCGTCACGGGAGGAGGCCCGTCCCTGAAGTGGGACATTAATGAGCTGTTAAGAATTTAAATGGCTTTTTCGTCTATAGTTTATGATGAAAATTATATTTTGGTAATTATTCCATTTTGCTATCGAGCTTTATGGTGTTAATTCAGGATATTGATGTAAACAACGCATTATTATAATAAAAATCTTTTATTAGGCTAGTGAAAGGAAGAAACTTGACATACTAATACTATGGTAATATTTTGTTATATTTTTTTTATAATTTGTATAAAGTTTAATATCCAGTTTTCTTTTCTTTTTCGAAAAGATAATCCAAAGACTATTTCTTTTAATGGTGCTATCATTAAATGACACAGTCACAGGTTTTCACTATTAATTCATAGAAAAAAAACAATAAGTATATTCACCAGCATGTGATGTTGTCTCTGCCAAAGTCGTTCATGGACTAAGTAAGGTGGAGCAGATGGCATCCCGTCCCGACGACGATCGCTTACTGCAAAAACAAAAAATGCATTATTAATGAGTATTATATCGCAATGGTACAGTCAGCCCCAAAAGTTGCTGAACACATTTTAAATTCCAAAACTGCTGAACACTAAAAATGCCATAAGTCAGTGTCGCAACAAGAGTACAGAATAAGCTTTACGTACAAAACGACCATAACACGCTGAACACGGTTATTCCAAAAGTAGCTGAACCATAGTATGTATTTTAAAGTAACTAAAAACTAGCATTCTAAAAGTATCTGAACACTAGTATTTCAAAAGTAGCTGAATAGTAGTATTCCAAAAGTAGCTGAACTCCTAGCATTCCAAAAGTAGCTCCATAGGTCCCTCATCCATAAGTGTCCTGGCGTCGTAAGATATTATAATGTAAAGTAGTAGGTATACGTACAGTGCGCGGGCGCGTGGTGTGCGTGGTGTGCGTGGTGCGCGTGGTGCAGGTGCGCGTGTGCGTGCGCGCGCTGCGGCGAGCACGCGCACACGCTCGAGCAGCAGCAGCGCCGACACGAGCCGCACGACACGCGCATTCTGTGTGCAACCATATTACATTACGTTGTTACAAAATGCTTGTCAATTATTTTCATACTATGAGAATTGCATTTTACACTTAAACCTATTTGCATTGACTACCAAAAAGATTTGAAAATTGAAAAACAAAATTTTTGTAGCCACAAAAAAACTGTCAAAAATCAACTCTCGAGACAGCAGTAGCGCCATTTCAACAACATTATTATTGCTATTAATACATAATAAGTATATTTATTTCAATATGGTGAAATGTGTCCATACGTCGACCATAAAAGTCGTATCATTTGCCGCTCTCAGAACTGAATCCTGACTGTTGTCTTTTTTATTAAACCTTTCTTTTGGATGTTAGATCAAGTATTAGTAACCAGACATTTTTTGTTTTCCAAGCTAAATAGCTCACTTAAAAAAAGTGTCCTATTACTATATCATCATAACAGCCCATTAATGTCCCACCACAGGGACGGACCCCCTCCCATGACGGAGGGATACTTGGCCTACTAATACCACGCTGGCCAGACAGATTGGTACAGGGTTTCATTCGAGTTTTCCTTCTTTTTATTTCGTAAAGGTAATATTCACGGATAGTCCCTTAGTCAGTTTTTACGACACCCATTAGATGAGATGGGGTGGTGACACATTGTATTCTTACTCCGTCACCACACGGTGTTATACACCATACATTTTTAATACATTGCTGTATACCATATTTTTTTTATTTTTAGCGTTTAAACATCATACAAAAAGAAATAAAATTGTTTAACATACCTATTCCTCAATATAGAAGTGGATACTTCAGGCATATGTCCCATATGAGCGGGCGGATGGTCCATATACCGTGGCACTCCGCGTATGATTCTTCGTACACCGGAGGCCCAGCCAGAGTTAGCTTCGTCATTCCTGGTCTCGTTAGTTTGTGTCTCTGGTCCCGTACGTGATGGGGATCCTGTTAAGTCGATTACTTCTTGTTGCTGAAAAGAAAATAATATTTATTTATATATTTACTTCGCATTGTTTATAGTTTTTTCCAAAATAGTATAGCAATTTAACTTACTTCAGTAGTTTCCTCTCCAACAAGCATTACTCCATCATCTGAACTAGAATCAGAGACCCAGTCTAGTTGTAAGTCAGGTGCTGATAAGAAACCATTTGATGGATCATTACCCTCAGCCTCCTTAAAAAATGATTAAAATACCTACATTATAATTTAATGTCAAACTTGTCAAAAACATTATTGCAAAGAGTTCTTAATTATTAAAATTCATACTCTTGACAATGGTTTTAGTGATATTATTTATTTGAGATAATGTACCTCGGAATCAATTAAATCATAGTTTTGCAGAAAGATTTTAAAGTTAATTTTTAAGTTAGTTTTTTAATTTTTTTTTAAAGTTAACTATTTTGAAAACATTGTTGACCAAGGCAGGGCAGACTTGACTTGACAGGACATACTATTTCATAAGTAAAAACTATAGTGGCATGAACTTACAAAAAATTATATTTATATCACAGATTTGAAACACAAAATATGTCCAAGTTAATTTTATATTAGTATTTATTTATGTGTTTGAATATATACCTGATTGTTTGTAGGCCTGGTATCACTCGCTTTTCCTGAACTAGTGCCTGGCTGTGGTGATCTTCTTGTATCCCCACTACCACCTTCTTGCCCTTCCCTTGTACCATGTTCTTGTTTTACACTCACTTTTTGCCTCGAGTTTGTATTAGTAACACCAGGTTCAACTTTAACTGGATGTATTGGTACAGGCTCTGTTTTCACAACACTAGTTGATGCATTTTCATTTTTAGTAGTTTCTTGCTTCACAGTTTGAGTTCCTGGTTCCTCTTTTACTTGTACAGATGATGAAGTCCCTCCATTACTTGTATTATTAGAACTCTGGTATGCCCTACATGGTTCTGATCTATTATGACTGTTGTTACACTGATGACAATATACAAAATGTGATGCAGGAGTTACATGATTCACTCCGTGCGCACAACTATTATTAGTAGCACAACCTAGTGTTTCCTGTTTAATTTTCGTTCTACTAATATTTGGTTGGGAGTAATTTAAATTTTCACTGTTTTGATTCCTATTTTCATTAGTCCTATATTGACTAGGTTCCTCTTTTATTTCTATTTTTGGAGGGGCTCCTGTATTATTTGCTCTTTGTTGATTGTTATGTCCAGCACTATTTTCATTTAGGTTTTTTCTTGCTGATGAAGCATTATCTTCTTCTTCTGAGCTAACTTCAATTAAATTTGATGATTCATTTTCTTTAGATTGTCTTCTCCGTGGTGAAATGTTAAGTTTTCGGCTCGGTCTCTCTAAGCATTGACGCTGCCTTGAGCTATCTCCAGGATTTGCTTGCCTAGTATCATTATCTGTTCTTATATCTAAATTTTGATATTCAGGATGATTTTCTGATATTTGAGTCCTGTTAGGCATTGCATATGATAATGGATGAGATAAATAATTTCTATTATCAGCCAATACTAATAAATTATTGTGATATAAGTATTCTCTTGAAGGAGTTAAATAAGGATAGTTAGGATAATAGTAATTACTTTGATTATGTGGTTTTGGTTGATATCTAATATTTACATCAGGAATTCTCCTCTGGCCATTAGGATCTGTGCTGTCAGGATTATTGGAGCCAAAGGAATATTCTAAGGAACTTGAACTATCAGGTAATGGTTGATACTCTTCTGGGACTGGTGTATGTGAGTCTGCAGGGTGTGAGAGAGAGGAGATGTTCACCTCATAAGACTGATTAGGGGTTGTTGAATTAATGTAATTAGATGAGACAGGTTTAGGTGTTTGTTCATTAGTGGCAGTAATAGTGATTTCAGCTGTTGCAGGTAACACTTCTACTTCATCATCACTTTCTGCAAACAGTGCATCACACTCCATTTGTTCTGGAAAATATATAAAAATAAAATAAAATGCATTTTAAATATAAATTTCACTTACAGTTTAAATTTATAACATGTTTAATACTGAAAAATGAATTACAATAATAAATGAATTTAACATGATATGAACCATTAACAAAAACACAACAATAAATTGAATAATTAAATCAGATATTAGCAAGAAAACTAGACATAAAACCCAATACCATTCTTCCTAAGTGGTCTTTGAATATAACTCTTGTGTGCTATATATGTATTAGGAAAAAAAACTCGTAAGAAGTTTGTGTGTTCATGAAGCACTTGTGTTGTCTTTTTGTGTTACAATATTGTTATGTTTGTATGTTATAATATGTGAAAACTTTTAATTGGCCATTAATTACTATGTATTTCTAACCACTTTATACTGATCAGCTGTAAGTTGTCCAAATAAAATAAAATAACTTTACAAGCAGTAATGGTCCTACATCACTAGATAAGACACATCACTGCAGTGAAACCTTAATAGACTGTTATGATCTATAAAAACCACAATATGAATCTATCATGCCATAATAGTTAGGTATACTAAAAACTGGCGGGTTCCTTTTAAGGAACTAAGAGTAATTTTAATAATACTAATGATATTAACACAGTCCTGGCTTAATAATTTGTTACATAGTGAATTTATAACAATAAAATGTTTAATACTTATACAAGGACTTTAGTGAATTTAAAACACTAAATTGTGACAAGGAGTTTTTGAACATTCGTTTTTTTTGTATTATTTACTATGCAAATTGAGCAATTTTAACTTACTTCAATAAAATCAAATCAAGACAGAAATCATGTTAAGATAAATACAGATACCTATGTACAGAAGTACATAAAAAAAACAAGATAAAATAAATAACTGTTTCTATGTTTACTATCAATTTACGAAACCTTTAATCAAATATTCTGATAATTTTAATAAGAATAACAAATTTTAATATTTACCGTTCCTTAGTTGGCTGTCAGATTCAGTGGATGTAAACACAGTGTCCAGAATGGCTGCCAAAGATGACGGTCCTGCAATATCCCACGAAGAAGACGACTGCTCACCTTCGTAACCCTTTTCAGTCATTTTATTACCAATAATGCGGTCCCATATCGTTCATGTTAAGATAAAATGGTCCGCTAGTTCCACATAGGGCAAGGGAATCTAAAACAATCCTGCTGCTTTCAAGACGTCAACGCTCAATCTTAGTAACGTTTACCACTTAATTTTCGACATATTGCTTGATGTTTATTAACAAATATGAGCAAAACCATACATTAAAATTACATTTCAATTATTACAGGTCATTTAATCCAATAAAAAACTAAATTTATTTACACTTCAAGTTTTTTGTGTTGAGATATTTATTAGTTTTTTTTTTAATTTCTGGTAGGTCTATGTGGTAAGGTAATTGATAAAAAGAACTAAACGTATTCAGCCAAAACCATGATTATAATCTTTGATTCTTTTCAACAGGGATGCGGCAAAGCAGTGAAAGGATATTATAGCGGGATAAGTTAATTGCTTTTAAAAATTCAATACAAATATTGCAATATTTGCAATAATTCAAGTTCCAAGGCCTATGCTCTACTGTAGGACAATAAAAAAGCTTAATATTATCAGTAGATTTATTTTCATTACAAAACGTAATTTGTGAATGTAAATAAAATATTTTTGATTATTATTTATAATATAATTAGGTACAAATACATCTTATTTGAATAAATACAACCAGTTACAATAATTTTGTTTGCATTTCAAACAAAAAATGTAACGATTACGATTTGGTCCAACTCCGTGCTATTTAAAAAATGGAGTTAGTCCAAAGTGGTGCGTGGTCTGGTGACGCAAATAATAGCGTATGGATTGTTTGTTTGTTTAATAGGTATTTATCCTAAAAGGTCCAGTTATAAGTTTCTGTCGATTTATTGGTAATATTGATTTCTTAGCGATCACTAATATTTTTTGTTTCAGGCAGGACAGGAATACAACACTGTTTGTTATTATTAAAATATAATTACAAATAATGACGCCTAAAAGCAAGAACTTGCTGCCACTTTGAACAACATTTTATGATATGCATATTACAGGTCCGTAAACTTCTTTTATTCATTCATTCATCATTGATAAAAAATTCACAAACGAAAAACATACACGTCAGGTTGACGTCTGACATCTGATAATTTATGTAAAAAAAAAGGAGTTTATCAGGGGCTGGAAAGTTCCCTACCAACGTCAAATAAAAATTTTAATTGCGACATCTCTTGGACGTAATCCAAATTAAATTATATTTTACTTAAATTAAAACCGATAGATGTCACTACTGAGCGGAATTAAACATATTTCATCTTTAAGATAAACAATAATTAAACAGAAGCTTAAAAATAATTACAGTAGTAATTTTTGTGTCTTAAATAGCATCTCATGGTAAAGTTATCTAAATAAAATGTGTTTAATAAATATGATGATTAACTTTATGGTCATCAGCATCACGACTCTATGGCCTGAAAAGTTTTTGAAAGTTGGAAAAATTGCAAATGGCCGCTGCTGTTACTTGTTTCATGTTTAAGCGCGTACATTTGTAATATTGTGTTTTATTGCTGATTTTGTTTTTCTTCTCTGCAAATACGTGTAGTTGAGCATTTGCTCCTCCGTTGTAGTGTGAAGAATCTATATCAGTTTTAAGAACATCGCTTAGCGATGAGTTCAAAAACTCCGCTAATTTACATTTCATTTTGTGTTTATTGCGATAAATAGACGCATAAAGTTATTTTTTGTGATATTATACGTTGCTCATCATGCCAAGCAACAAACTCTGTGTTTTCTAATGCGTCACTACAGGTAATGTACTCATTTTATATTACTAAAACATAAATTGAAACTTCTGATCGTTAAGGAAAACTTCATAATAATTTTCATTTATATAGGAAGGATACTACTCGTAATAAAAGAAACTCGCTATAGGATTATTGTTATAAAAGTACATTAAGTTATATTTTTCACAAATATTAGTTTCTGCCTCTAGTCGTGGGTTCGAATCCCATTTTTGCGATCCATAATTGATTGTCGCGAGTCTGGTTAGATGTACTTAATGTTATTTGAATGTATTTTAAAGTCCCCGCGTCCCATAACTTATTGTTTGTGCAATTTTTGTGTGATCCATACATAATTTTTCTGGGTTTGAGTTGGGATGTTATTTGTTTGAGAGTATTTAACTGTCCATGTTACACAGTTCATTTTTTTATATATATGTATAGTTTAGTTATGAACTTATCAGCAAGTAATAAGCTGTTAACTGCAAAGGGGTGACCGGTAACAATAGAAATTCTATTGTGTCTGCATTACAGACTTTCTATTGCAGACTTTGCAATGTCAAGGTCAATGCGTTAATAATCTAAGGTTGAAAAGATATATACATATACAAAGTATATTGGACCTACACTTGTCATGCTCGTTTGAGAGGTTGCTATAGGATTTTATAACAAGTTTTCCTTTAATTATTCTAAGTAAAATTTTTGTACATTATCAGGATGAGACATGGTGGTAAAATAATGTATTTACAGTTTTTCATGGTGTTTTGTATATTAACTAACGCATTAATCACCCTAAATAATATTAGGGTGGAAGTACGAGATATGTGTTTACATAGTTCAATATTAGTATTTTACTTTCAGGTGTCACAATCCACAGATTTCCCAATCCTCTGATATATCCTGAGCGGTTTAGAACTTGGGTAAACTTAACTGGTGATACCCTGAAGGACATGAGAGATGACCAGATTTTCAAATTAAGGAAAGTGTGTGATAAACATTTCATAGAAAATCATAAAACCCGTAACAACCGCCTGAGTGGATTAGCTGTTTCTCAAAAACATTTACCAAGTTAATAATTTATCCTAAAAGAAAATGAAGTAAAACAGTCAGTCATTAACTTACAAAAATTTACAGGCTGATCTTTCCAACGGTCTCTCCCTTTGTACCCATAGTTTTACAGCATGACAATAGTTTCATCAGTTTCAGTTTCATTTATTTATTCAAAGTAGTACAATAATATTGTATCTTTTTGACGTCATCTAACACTACTTATCTAAATTTAAATCATTTCAAAGTTTAGAAAACTTTACCACCGCCTAAAGCTGTATTATGTATTATACCATGTCTAAAGCTGTATTATACCAAAATAGTTTATTTTTATTATGTACAATAAAGTTTTTATTGTTATTTCAGGTTCAGTAAGAGCATGCCAATGTTGGCAACTAAATAATATAATTTTTTTTTTCTTTTTTTCAGATCCACCAACTGAGGATGTCCTAGAAATCCCTGAAGCTGATATAAATTTGCAACTCTATTTACCTAGTACCTCCCAGTCATATTCAGGTACACAATCATTACATTTTGTATTTTAACTAGCTTTTGCGCGCGGCTCCACGCGGCTATAGACCCATGGGAACTCGCTGCCGGTATAAAAAGTAGCCTAACCTATTCCAGGTTCCCACCTATCTCCCAGGTTCCCACCTATCTCCATACTAAAACACTTTTTTCAATTTCTATTAATCAGACATTTCTGATTCAGATTCAGATTTTTTTTTTCAAAGTCAAACTGAACTACGAGGAATTACAATATCATAATCTGACTATTCTCCGTGTACGTTACGTTTTAACGGAGTAGGAATACAATATGTCAACACCCCACCTCATCCAATGGGTGTCGTAAAAACCGACTAAGGGACTATCCGTGAATATTATCTTTACGAAATAAAAAGAAGGAAAACTTGAAATTAAATCCTATGCCAATCCGTCTGGCCAGCGTGGTTATAGTAGGCCAAGTATCGCTCCGTTACGGGAGGAGGCCCGTCCCTACAGTGGGACATTAATAGGCTGTTATGATGAATCAGACTAGGTCTACAATGTGACCATTATAATGCACTCTACCACTAAAATAATTAACACAATAATAATTAACTGTGAGTTATTTAAATATAATTAAGCTATTGTGGTTGTTAATTACAGGAACGCATACAAAAGAGGAAAGTAATAAAGTTTTGCCTTCTCCTTCAGAATTGTCTACATTGGATTTGCAAGGTATAATTATATATTTTATAGTAACAACACCTAGGTACACTAATATTGACACAAAATGTATTCAACAGCTTTTGTAGCTGTCGTAAGATAAGATAGAGATAGGAAAAAATAACAAGATTATTAATATTAATAACACACAACACCGTTAAAACTAAAACAAAAACTTAGTTATAAATATTATATAAACGGGATATTAACGCGCATTAAATTTACCTTTATTTTACTTGACGTTTCGGCACAGGTTGCACTGGCCGTGGTCGCAAGTTGAGTCAGCTTGCGACCACGGTCAGTGCAACCTGTGCCGAAACGTCAAGTAAAATAAAGGTAAATTTAATGCGCGTTAATATCCCGTTTATATAATATTTATAATAATGAAACGCGATAGTTTAAAAATTACAAAAACTTAGTTAATTCATGGAATTCTATAGAAATTTGCATTGCAGTCTAAATTTATTGCAAAAGATTAATAGTCTAAACAGAAGAACCTATAGTCAATATTGATAATTTAATATACTTGTTTGCTTTCAGCTATCCTGTTGGGAGCTATCAAGAAGGATCATTCCTATTGTAATAAATCTCAACGATCAAACCAATCTACAACTTTGAGAACTGCAAGTAGGTCTTTTTATTATTATATATATTATACTAGTTATGAATTATTATATTATGAATGTTTCTATACATTTAAGTTCATAGTAAATTATACTCTATTCAAGATAGCATGCGTAAGAGTATAAACATGTCAAACTTGTCATATTGCAAAAATACTTAGGTTTTAGAAATTTTTAACTAAAAATATAACTCAACAGTAAGTAAATATGTATAAATATAAATAAGTGTATTCTACCTAGATAGGAAAATTATTGTTTAATGCATTTATTGTGTTTTGAAAAAACAAAAGTATAAAATACGGTGTTCACTTATTTTCAGACACGACAAAAACGTATCGGAGCTTGCATCGTGACTTGAGAAGCTTAAGAAGTGAGATTTGTAGATTAAGGAAAAGGAGTCTTAATTATAAGATCTTAATTATAACAAAAAATATAAAGTTAAATATAAATTTATTAAATGAGGTTTATTTAAATTGCAATGTTTAATTGTGAAAAACATAAAACTGATTTAAAAACTTTTTTGATAACACTACCATGAACATTATATATTGTATAGCTAGTGCCGTTCAATCAACAGAATTTTATGTGGTATAATTAATTATGATGGGGATGATATTACTTAAACAAAAGCTCAAATTTATTATAATAAACATAAACACAATAAAACTAAGAAATGAAAAATATCTTTTATTTTACTCTACCTGTGCACGCAATACTTTGTAATCAAAGAGATTTTCTTTTAAATAGTGTAATCTTGACTTAGCTTTTTACTTAATTCTTAAATGTATTATTCAAGATTATATTATTTTAAACAAAATCTCTTTGATTACAAGTTACCTATACAAATAAAATAAAAGTGTATAGGTACCTATATAGCTATAGCTATGTTTATACATTCATAGTTACGGAATACTATTCATAGATGGCAGAGCCTAAACGTCAAATTCAATCGGGATTGGCATTTTTTATGGGCGAGTTGGCAATCTATTTCCAGTATATAATTCTTATCTATGGAGTTTATATTAACTTGCGCAAATGTACGAACGTAGTCAAGCTAGCTATTACCAATTTAATTCATTTTTAGTTTACAGAAAATAATAATGATAGTGGCCAAAAAATATATAAGATAAAGTTTTTTTATTTTATGAAACTTAAAATACTTACAAAGCACTTTTGAATATTTACACAGGTTTATCACCTCAAAAATTAAATTAAAAGGCGTAATGTCTATACTGTTACCATTATTTCTTGAAGGTGAAGTTGTGAAAGGCTTTGGAAGAGGCTCCAAGGAACTGGGTTGCCCTACAGGTACTTATTTTATGTAATGTTCTGTTTACTTCAGGTTATACTTTGATAAACTAGCTTCTAAAAGTTAGTGTAAAATGTTATCAGCCTTGAAAATTAAAGTTTCTCCATTGGTGTAGTAATATTTGGCTTGTTAAATTTTATAATATCACTAATGAAAAAGATCCTTCTCTATTCATTATCATGTAAATTTCCTTTGCCATTTACTAAATCATCCTTGGGTTGAAATGTCTTGATAACAATTTATATTTTTTTAAATCAATTATTTATTTTTGTAAATATTGTATAATTGTTGTAAAGAAAAAACGAGATTTGTTTGCTGTATTCCTTTATCTTTATTATTTAATGCTGTGTTTTCTTTACAACCCAATAATTATGCATTTAAATCTAATCCTTGTAGTAACTTATGTATTATTAGGTTTCTGATAAATGATAATGTACTCCACAAAGATAACATTCCCAAACACTTAATTCCTCTGTAAATAAAATGAACTTCAATTTTCCATTGTTACAATAACACACAAATAGAAATCTTATCTGCGTTATTTACATTGCAGCAAACTATTCATTAGAAGTAGTAAAGTCTTTGCCTAAGGAATTGGAGCCAGGTGTCTACTATGGGTGGGCTCAAGTTAACAAAGGTGCTGTCTATAAAATGGTTGCTAATATAGGATGGTGCCCTTTTTATGATAACAAACAGATGTCAGTGGTAAGTAGAAAAATAGATTTCTTCACTGCACAACTAACTTTATCAATGTAAAAGTAACAGCTGTGTTGTACTGTTTCTTATAACTTGTTATACCAGAACTAACCTAACAATCTTTCAACTAAATAATTATTAGTCCAGTAAAACATTAGTTTTAATAAAATTAGTGCATTTAAAATCTGATGATATTTATGACAATTACACAACATCTAACACTACCCAACTGACAAATTAAATTGTAAACCCAGAATTAAAATTTATTTTACTTATTATTCAGACTTTATCTAACAATACTAAGTTAACCTGGCTAAACCTAGGTATACTCCATAGCATTACCCGAAACATGTACATGTTAGAACGAAAATGTGTAAAGTTATTATTAGGAGGTGAGTTGTCTAGTTAAGTCTTGCAATAAAATTTAACAACTCCCAGTTTTATTAGTATAGTGATCTTGTCACATAGACCATTAAAAGATAATGATAGTAACAATCTAGAACACTAACTGAAACGATTGGTTATTAGGTACCTACATAGTTAAGAATATGAAGATTTGAGGGTCAGCCTTATTTTGTCAAAGTTCCTTGTAGAATAGCTAAGTATAATAAAATATGCAAAACATCAAAAGGTATGTGCACTTAACATTATTGATATGTTGTGAGCCCTGGTAGTATTAATTAATCCTTTGTAGTAATCAGCACAGGTAACCAGCCCTCAAATATGGTGTCACATGCTTACCTAATTGTTCTGTTTCAGGAAACACACATCATGCACAACTTCAGTAATGACTTCTATGGATCAAACTTGAAAGTTTGTCTAGTAGGATATTTAAGAGGTGAAAAGAATTTTAGTTCTCTTGATTCCCTAATTGAGGCTATAAAATTAGATATATATAATGCTGACCAAAACTTGGAAATTCCAGATGCTTTAAGTTTAAAAAATAATGCCTTTTTTAAGTAATTGTGACTTTAATAATGGCATAAATATTTTTATACAATTTATGAATGTGAATGTAGTAATTTGTGAATTTATTTAGACCAGAGGTGCTGCGCTGCTATTTTACACATTGTGGATGCACTGAATCTTCATTTATACTGTAAATGTAGTTCTTATGTTATTTTATTATTTTTACCCATACATTGGGTATAAATAAACTTATTTTACAAAGTCATCACATTAATTTGTATTCTTGTAACAAATACCTAATTGTGATGTAATAAATTTCCAAATGTTAAAGGATAAAATAGAATTTTGTATAGCTGCAGTGATCTGTATAATATTAAATAATTGAATATTCTGATCCAACTTAGTAAAAAACGTAATTAAAATTAATATCTATTTGCAATTAAATTACGTATTTTTAGACTTAAGTGTAGATAAAATTATTTTTTATGATAAAAAAATATGCATAATATTATGTTGACCTTGTGATATTGTAATTGTTGAATGATGTTAAGTTTTATGTAATAAATAAATATATTTATTATAAAAAATCTTTTATTCCATAGAATTAAACAAGATATTCCCTTTGAAAAAGCCTTTAATGGTACTTCTTGACTGGATTCATTTTCAACATGTAAAACATCACTTCTTACATAGGAAATAAAAGAATCTTAAATTAATAGGGCTCTCTCTCCAGGAAACTTAATTAATGCTGTTTTCTCCTAAACGAACATCCTGAAACAAAATAATGCCTTGAATTAAAATCTAGCTTCTACCACCATAAAAGTAACAAGATATACTATTATAATGATTTTGAGTTATAAATAAACAATGGTATGTATAATAAAACATTCAAACTAGGGCTGAAAGAAAATAACAGTTTGTGCTAGTCACAATTTATAAAATTTTGTGTATTCATTGTGCAATATTTCTTTTGAACAATAGGTGGAAAGTATTGTGTGTACATTTATTATCTAATCTAATCAAACTTGATATAACACAGGGAAGAGTGGTTAAGCTTTGCTTCATAAACTTTAGTATCAGTCTACTCTAGCCTAGACAGTCATAATGTCAGAACATAGTTACATTAGTAGCTAAGCTTTTGTATATAATTCACAGAAGATTGTCCAGTTTGAAATAATATCTGGGTGTATGTCAATTATTTTTTAAATTTTGCTTAAATAAAGCGAGACTTTGCATCATAGTAGAATGCAATAATGGATTAAATTGTGTAATTAATTTAAGTACCTATCTATGTTTGGATAGTGGTATCAATAAAGGTATGAATAACAAGTAATAGGTGTCTATGCTGCAAAAACCGGAAAAGCTCTAATAAAGAGTTAAGCAAACATATCATCATTCCTCTGCCCTTATCCCAATTTTATTTCGGGTCGGTCAGCGCAGCATGTCTTCTTCTTCCATACTTTCAAGCAAACATTATGCCAATGCCTAATACAGAATTCCTTTACCTTAACTGTTTTAAGACATAATCAACTAGGTGAAAATACCATGGACTGATAAATGAAACTTTGATGACAGTTAATGCCCTTCATCAATCTTTACTAATACTATACTTTACTAATATGAACATAGTAACTAGTAAGAACACAATGTTATTTTTCGTAAAAATGTAAATTAAATGTATTTGACATTGAACTGAATGTCATAACTTGGCAGCCTAAAAATTATTCTAATGTAAAGCATATTTAGTCTTCCTTATCACCTGACATACTATATATGTAAGCCAATTGCTTTATTAGATAAAGATGACACAGTGCTTAGTTAAGTATTTTTTCAGTTAATTAGATGTTATAAAATTGTACTACAATATTAAAAACATATTCATGGGAACATTTTGTGGATTAGAGTAAAATGTTGTAAGATGTTTATTAAAATTGAACTGTATGTAGAATCCGAAATATTCAAAAGCACACAATGAATAATGTAAAGCAAATAGTCTATGTTAGTTAACTTTAATTAATCATTAAGACTATTAGGTTGCTGGGCTTATCATAATTATGCTTTGGAAGTGAAAAACTTTGGAGGTACAGTACTCACATTATAATTGCATTTGATGGTGTAATTTTAGGACTACACAAGTTTAGAATACAATAAAAGTTCTAATGAATTTAGAGCACACTATCCAACTAGTTATAATTTAAGAATAAATAATACAAAGGTTTTAACATTTAGCAGGTATGGATAATATGTTGCAATCAATAACAACAGAATGTTATTGCACCATAAACATTAATACTGATGTAAATATGATTCATCATAACAAAGACACCTTGCCAATAAAAAATGTATGTTGACCCAAACTTGGTTAGCTAATTATCCTGTTGATTATAAAGTTTAAACTTCTATGAGCCATATATGAAAAGGTTTTGCACTTTTATCTTGTGTAAATAGTATATTTAGAAACTTACCCTCCGTTAATCTGGCGCGACCACCGGTGGGCTGGCAAAGGATCGTTGAGCAACCAGCACAAACGACCACCCTTTGCGCGTGACTAAACACCGTTGTGATTTTGTAACAGCCTGGGCACTTGACATCCATGAAATATGAATTTGGATGAGGTACCAGCCTCTTTAACTTGTGTTTCCTTTTCTCCGACGCGGGAGAAGGATGCAGTAAATCAATTGCGAGCTGAAAATCAGAACAAGCACATTTAGGTTATCTGGTCACTTCACTCTTGTACAAACCCTGCTAAAGTTTGATAAAAAAAAATATTCGAACGGTATGGCCGCCGTGTGTTTTAAATAGTAGCACGTTTACGCTAAATAACTTTATTTAGTGAATATCTGACATGTCAGAAACTGCCATGTGTATCCGCTTGTTTGGATAAAAAACAAAGTCACAATAATGCTTGAAATGTATGTTCCTATAATACCCAAAATTTTAGTTAATACACAAGGACCACAACAATCTTAACTTTAACTGATCAAGGTTTAATATTTAGCTCAGATAAATAAAAATACACACCGGCATGGTTACAGCTTAGATGCAGAACCGGAAAAGGAAAGACCGCCAATAGTCCATTGACAACCCTAGATTTTCATAGAGTAAAGACAAAAAATGCGATCGGGATCACTAAAATGAAAAAAATTAACTCATTTACAAAAATAAATAAATAAATTGCAACAGTGGGGAAAATTAAGTTTTATTATTGTGTCTCTAGAAATCACATGAAAATTAATTATTTACATGACTAGTTTTAAATAATAGTGTAAATCAGTGGTCGAGTAATATTAGCCTAATATAAATGCGAAAGTTTGTGAGGATGAATATGGTTTGTTACTCTTTCAAGCAAAAACTACTGAACAGATTTTGATGAAATTTGGAACAAAGGTAGTTTAGGGTGTATAATAACATTTAGACTACTTATACCACGCGGGTGAAACCGGGGGCATCAGCTAGTGTAGATGTTAGTAACGTGCATAATTATAATGTTTTTTAATATATCAAAAATCATAATAAATCGATAATGCTATATTTTATTCCACATTAACAATAATACTTCGTATAAACGAAACACATGTTCCTTCACTAATAATAATGTAATGATTATAAATTGGCCGTCTTTATGCTAAAAGGAACCACTCGACAAATTTCGTTTTTTTTTTTTTTTTAATAATAACTAACATTTTGTCGAGTGGTTCGTCTGTTTTTATTTAAAAAAAAAAAAACTAAATTTGTCGAGTGGTTCCTTTTAGCATAAAGACGGACAATTATTTCTCGTAATGTATATAAGTGTATAATAAGCGCAGGGTGGGGACCCCTCACACGGTGGACTGACGACCTAGGTAGGACGGTGCGGGTAGCCGATGAATGAGGGAGACACAGGACCGCGCAAGGTGGCAATACTTGGAGGAGGCCTATGTCCAGCAGTGCACGTCGATTGGCTGATAAGATGATGATTTAAGTGTCCCAGAGTACGAAGTCATAGTTTTACAAAATATAATTTATAAAATACCGATTAGGAATATATAAAAAAGAGTCACACTCATTATGAGGACAGGAGTTTAAGAGTAGTATTATATAAGTCGTAATTATGTAGCATCATATATGTTTTAAAACGTTGACCTCTAGCAAAGTCAGCATTTCATCACCACCTCAAAGTAATCTTTAAACCAAATATTATTTGTAATAGGTACATTAATATCGGCTAAAACTTTTTGGCAACAAAATTTTAGAGTCCAAGCTCTAAATGAAAAGATAGATCTCTAAATGAAAGTATAGGTACCCGTAATTGACGTCGCCCATCGCGTGCGTTCGTAGTTTCGTACTATGCAACCGCTATCATTCTAATAGACAAAATTACTGTGTGTCGGTCCCCTAAAATCGTGTTAGTGTCAGATGTCAGCGCTTGACTGACAGTTTAAAAAATGTAACGAAGCTTCACAATTCAATTCAATAACTTAACCTCAAAACTGTATTTAGTCGTTGTTTAATAAATAAGTACATTTATTTACGAAGTTACCATGGCCGACGAAGAATACGAGGCGGAAGATGCGGGAGCAGATTATGATGACATCGCAGAGGATGATGATAATATTGAGGAGACTGAGGAACAAGAAGAAGACGGATATAACGTTCAATGCCTTGCTCCTGGCCAGGCAGGCGGAGGCGTAGAGAAGTCCAAACGAATTACTACAAGATATATGACTAAATATGAGCGAGCTAGAGTTCTTGGTATGCTAATTATCGTAATTTATTAATGACATGATTTTGTTTGCAGTTTGTTATTGATGTGAACTTTTAGACAAAATTTCGTTAATAATATAGTCATGGTAAAAGGAAAGCTATATAAAATTCTATACCAATTTAAAGGGCCAGTGTGACAGTATAGTTACTGTGCTTAAGCTCAGTTTTAATTTAGCATACAAGTAAGTTTGTATGGACCCAGTTACTATGACTGTTTAACTCCCTTTTAAAAGAATTAACAATACAAGTGATGTGGTATTAGGTATTTTAATTGTTATAGAGTAATATTTGATTAAATCTTCTGCCTTTTTTACCATTACCCAACAACACACCCAACACATTTTACTTTGAATAGAGTTTATCTTTTCTCTATCTTTTAGGATACAAACACATTGTGACATCCGTTTTTAAATTAAAATTGGTTATGTTACTGAATCTAATTGAAGTATTATCTATGTTACAGGAACCAGAGCACTCCAAATAGCCATGTGTGCTCCTGTCATGGTTGAATTAGAAGGAGAAACAGATCCCCTGCAGATAGCTATGAAAGAATTAAAACATGGAAAGATACCAATTATCATTAGAAGATACCTCCCTGATCATTCCTTTGAAGATTGGAGCATAGATGAACTGATCATTATTGATCATTAGTATTAAAACTATTTTTAACAAAAACATAGAAACCTTTTGAAAGCCACAGTCTCTATGGAAGTCAAATCAAAATGTGCTAAGATGCCACCGATAGCAGGGCACATCAAAAATCATCATAACAGCCCATTAATGTCCCACTGCAGGGATGGGCCTCCTCCTGTGACAAAGGGATACTTGGCCTACTAATACCATGTTGGCCAAACAGATTGGTATAGGGTTTAATTTCAAGTTTTCCTTCTTTTTATTTTGTAAAGATAATATTCACGAATAGTCCCTTAGTCGGTTTTTACGACACCCACGGGATGATCAAAAATACTAAAATATATGTTTGATGTTTTTCTGATTATAGTTATAATTCAAATTTATGATTTTAAATTTCAATGCTTGGTGAAGAGAACACAGATTTTCATCATTGACGTGGCAGTCAAAAAATTCAAATCAAACTTTGAATTTACTAAACACTATGCCTATGTCATTTGTGTTTTTAATGTAAATTTAATGAGATCTAATGATAAGTTTAGGTATAAGTACATAGTTTTAAGAAATAAATTTAATATTTTATTATTAGTTTTAGTTTTTGTTATATTATTTTTTTAAGTAACAAAAAAAGAATTAACCCCTAGTGTTGCTAGTGTTAAATAATGAAGGTAAACATTTTAATTTTTTAGAAGAATGGGTATTTGAACTTTAGCAAGGATGTTTTTTTATCTGTTGTATGAATTTGTAAAATGTTAAATGAATTAATTAGGGGATTTAATTACTTGCTTCTTATGAATGTTTTACTGCAGGGATTGGCCTCATTGAGATACACAGGGAAACTTGACTTACAAGCACTATTTCACAGTTAAGTTTGTATACGTTTCTTTATGGAGCTGTTGAACAGACACACAAAATAAGTGAATGCCACAATTTCAATAACTGCACGACTTTCGCATCATATAAACAAAGACTGCTGTGCTTTACCCAGTTCTATAAAATCTATACTATATATTTTTTTCGGCCTCTGTGGCGTAGTGGTTATATAACATGGCTGCTGCAAGGTCTCGGGTTCGATTCCCGCTCAATGCAAATATTTGTGTGCATGAACATGATTATTTTCATGAGTGTTTCTATGTATAATAAGTATGTATTTACAAAAAAAATGTAAGTATTAATAATTCCGTTGTTCTGTTACCCATAACACAAGCAGGTTAAGTCTAGCTTACTTTGAGTTGGGAATAGATGGCGCTGTGTAGAGATGTCCGTGAATATTTATTATACACCTTTTAACAAGGTGTTCTTGAAATTGGGTGCTTTACAAGGCAAGTTTTGGTTGAGGTATGCCACTAGATGCCTTACTCGACCCAGGTCTGTATAGCTTTTCAACCAATTACTCTTGTCGTACACAACGACATTGAGATAATGAGACCTACAGAAATGACAGTTCCAATAATGTGGTGAGGAATGTCAAATAGAAACAAGTAGGTAATAGAAATCACTATGCAAGATAAACATTGTATATTGGCGACCTCCGTGGCGCAGTCGGTATATTACATGGCTGCTACGCAGAGGTCTCGGGTTCGATTCCCGCTCAATGCAAATCTTTTTGTGCATGAACATGATTGTTTGCATTGGTCTGAGTGTTTTCTATGTATAATATGTATGTATTTACAAAAAAAAAAGTATTTAAGTATGTTTATCCGTTGTCTAGTACCCATAGTACAAGCTTTGCTTAGTTTGGGACTAGATGGCGATGTGTGAATGTGTAAGGATTATTTATTTATTGTATTATTCGACGAAAAGTGGTGTTTTCGACTAGTAGGTAACTTTTATTAGCTGTACTTTCTATGTGTAGTTGTATGGAAAAACATGTTTCAGTTAAACATTCCAGCCCAAAAATAATAGAATTGTTTATTTATGTTAATTCAGCAAATCTTGCCGAAAAAGTACCTTACGGACCCACAATACCCCTGACGATGGTACCCCTGGTGGTATCGTGGTTTTTTCAAAAACAAACGATACCCCCAACAAATAGTGTTGTGACACTAATCTCTTCACCACCGTCACCTGGCCCTAACCCTGGTGGTACGGTGGGTCCTTTAAAGTTAAACGGTACCACCAAATGTTGGTCATCAGAGGTATGGTGGGCCTGGAGGGAAAAAGTAAGAGTAGGTAGTTAAATGGGACTAAATGGTTCGTATATGCGTAGTTTACCACCATATCTACCCTTTAGCGAAACTTTAAATGTACCTATCCTTCTGTAGTAGGTACGCCAGAACGAGAAAAAAAAATTGCTACTTATTTTATTATGACCGGGCGGCGCGGCGTAGAAGAACTTAGGTCTAAATAAATGTTGCTCTTTTGGCTGGGATGTAGAGACTATATTTTTCAATGTAGGGAGTAGGGCAAATAATATGCTATGTAGGTATAAAATTTAAATCACCATTTCCAATTAATGCAATATGTGGTATACCACCATACCCAGCACTGATTTATTTATTTTCAGTAGGTAGGTATGCTCTTATCTTAGGATTAGGGAAATATTGTATAAAGAATTTTCATTGAGATTAACATACCTACTTAAATTACAGTCAATTTAAATATTCTTCGACTGATTAATACGAAATGTTATGGTTACGCTTACGATCCACATCGAGCAACGATCGCCAAAAGTAATTAACATTTCAGGCTTACTGCCGTTAAAAATTCGAACATTTGGTTTACTTATTTAATTTAAGGTCTTAGATTTTAAAACAAATTGTTTTGATTCTTATTTTGTAAATACCGAGAGATTGTAGACTGTGTAAATATACTGTTAATGTTAGGTATTAGTGCAAAAGTTGGTGGGAACGTAGGTATGTTTGTAACCTACCCTTAAATCCCTAAAGTAAAAGCTTTTGAGCGTTCTAAATACATATATATTTCTAAGGGCTGTCCGTCTCGAGTCTTGAACATCCCTTGCTTGTAGCATTATTTATATAAGAAGCTACATGCCAGAGCGCAGTAATCGTGTAGAGGCTAAGCAGTAGTAGCACTTAGTAGTAACCTACCTACCACAGAAATCTAGTGCTACCTACCTAAACATTATTATTTGAAAATTATTATTAATGAGAAAATGAAAAAAAATATCTTCCATGAAAAAGGTCAATTAATGATTTTCATTAACGAAGTACGTCACGATTACCTACAAATACTAATCCTATTAGATAGGTATAATAATTATCTTAATATACCGCAAAGGTACTAGGTAGGTATGTACCTACTACGAATTGGACTCATGGAAGGACGGCTTCTTTAATCTAATCTCGCCATCCCTACCTTTTATAGGTGAGAGAACTTACCTACCTTTTATCCCTAACACAGGAAGCCTTAATTGGTAGCCGTCTTTGTATCTTTTCGTGATTTTGCCACACCTGCCCGCCCTAGCAAAAGGTTCATTTGCCTTGGCACTAAAAAAAGTAGCTTGGAAAGCACCGAATAAATACCAATATTCAAGATATATTGTAAGGTACCTAGATATCGTTTTTCTAAATAGTACGGACGGACAGAGAGCAGTAATTTTCAAAGCGACAACATCGACAACTTGATAAATTGCAACGGATGGTTACAATCCGTACAAGCCATGTTCTGCGCCAACTGATCTTGTACTCCGACATAATGTATTAATGCCACTGTAATCAAAATTAACATCTTGCATGTCTTATTAGGTTATTTGGCTCGTTATAATGTTATTTTAAGTTGTACTTGCAACTGTAATGAGTCCCTTCAGTAGGTGATATTGTCGTTTACGGTTAATTTATTGTCAATTTAAGAATAATTGAGGTGTCTGCGAGCTGTCTCTAACTTTTAATCTCGTAACGGTTGAACTGATTCTGATTGCATTTGTTTTATTAGAAGTGTTGGGTAATGTAACGAGTTTTGTTATTTCCTGTTTATTTCAAAGTTATAAGATTTGAACAGTACCTAGGTATGTAGGTAATGTTTATTTGTTAATACGAATAGGTATAATGTTAATTAACTTTTTATATTAAATTCTTCATTTTGAGTGTTATTAAGGTGATTTTCCACCAGACGAGGAGAGGCGAGGAGAGAATTATAATTTATATGGCAAATTTTCAATTCTCGCCCAGCGCATCTTTGGTGGAAATCAGTGTAGGCGAGGCGAGGCGAGAATTTAAATAAGTATTTGTTTGTGTAAAAATTAACTGTTTTGGAGGAAAATCAGCTTTAGACTCAGTAATTAAGTATTTTCCTTTCTACACTGCACTACTATATCCTATTCAAGATAGCATGAGAAAAAGTATAAACATGTCAAATCTGTGAAATTGCCAAAATGCCGCGGTTTTCAAAAAAATTTCACTAAAAACATAATTAAACAATAAATAACTCTGTGTAAATATAAATCAGTGTATTCTACCTGGATAAGAAAATGTGAATTTAGTAAATAATGCTTGAATTAAGGCAATAAAAGTTTATTGAGAAGCAGAATATATAAATAAAACTTACGAATTAATAAATTGCATTTTAAAAACACTTTTTTCAATTTCTATTAATCGGAAACTTCTAATTTAGATTCAGAAAAACTGTTCCCAGCTTGTATTATAAATTAATTATCAAATTCTTCAATAATCCCATTAATTTGTAATATTATTCTTCTTCTGTTATGACATATTAATGCGATACATGACATTTAAGACATTGACAATTGTAGGCTCTTCATCATTGTCGTTCCGTTCGTTCGTATGTAATGTTTAAAAAGGGAAAAAAAAAAATTGATTACTTGGTGATCTTATTATAATATTTAAATTATTTAAACATATTATGTAATGAAATTTCTATTTTATTGTAAAGACGTTAAAATATTCATATTTTTTTTATAATTTTCGAGTCTTCATCGTGGCCATAGATTATAATTATCTATAAATGAGTAATCGTGACAGTAAAAAGACCCATTTTTTTGTTTGTTTACCAAATTTCTCAAGCCCAGATGAATATGGTATAGGTAGAGTCCTCTCCTACTTCAAACTGCTACCTAGGTACTACAAGTGTTGGGTTGAATTAGTGAAACGCCTTCCTATTACCTAGTGGTCTCTGAATAAGTATGTCTGTTACTTTATTATAATGTCGCCGTTGATCAAAACTTTTGTTAGTTAATATATAAGTACTTACTTATAAGTACCTACCTACTCTAAAGAACCTCATTACCCCACTTGGGCAAACGACCCTCTACATTAACACACTTCTTCAACTATTAAATACCTTAAAAAGTAATAAATGTATACTTTTTTATAATAATTTAACGTTTTACGACCTCGGTGGTGCGCCGGTAGAGCCAGCGGCTGCCGCGCATGAGGTTGTGGGTTCGATCCCCACGCAGGACAATAATTTGTGAGATCCACAAATTATTGTCCTGAGTCTGGGTGTTCTATGTGTACGTTAATTGATGTTTGTAAAAAGTCCCCGCGACACAGGGCATGATCCCTAGTGCGGGAGTTGTCTTATTAAAAAGTAAGTAAAAAAGTTTTATAATAATTTAACCGTAAATATGTAAGTACCGATTTTTCCACTAATTATTCACCAATTACTTAGGATCTTTTGAACATATTGATTTTCTGACAATAAACTTGCAAACATCGTCATGGGTTTATAAATTATTATATAATATAATTATATTCTATTAATATTATTACTTATATAATATTAATATTACTATATTAATATTATTATATAATATAATTATATATAATATAATTATAAATTATTTTATTGTACTCTACGAATATCATATAAGATATTATCTTACTCGTATATGTATATTCTTAAGTACAATTTTGTACACAATTAGAGCATACCTATTTTTCGATGTTTTTTCTCAAAATAATGATTTTTAACCGACTCCAAAAAAGGTGGAGGTTTTCATTTCGACTGTACATAGGTATATTTTTTTAAAGTATGTTATTTCGTAAATCAGACTTTTATAAACCGATTAGAAGAATAAATGTAATATTTAAAAAGTAGGTATACATCCAGATTGGTCCCAAAGAAATTTCATTAAAATAGGTTAGTTTACCTAATGGTCAGTATTTTTTATAAAAAAATATGTTTCTGTAAAAAGTCAATTTAAACATAATTGCGTAAGAATAATAATCAATTAATTATTGCAACTCATTCCCAACTCAGCAAATTCCTTCTAAGTATATTGGCTTTTAGAAGCTTTGGTATTCCTGAAATTCTTAATGGTATACCGTTCTGGTAAAGTATACCTACATTAAGATACCTATTCCTCAAAAAAAAATCCTCTTAATTTCAAGAAGTTAAATAGAAATTTAAATTAATAGGTATGATTTTAACTGTATAAAGATATTCAGCTTAGTAAAACCATCAAATAATGATGAGAGAAGAAGCGCGTGCGACGCTGCTGGCTGTCCCTTGCCGCGCTTCGTGGGCCGCGCTTGGCAAGCGCACCGGGCTGAATATCGCTGAAAGCTCCGGCGCGAGGAGAACCTCATTCGTACGCCAGTACCCCTCCGACCAGCGATGCTGTGCTGTCTCCGGAAATAGAGTACGTCCGTCGTCTTTACGTACGCTGTCGTGAACCGTCGCTGCAGCCAAGATTTTAGCCATTGAATCTCGGTTAATAATAGAGTTACCCTTAAATAAAATTGTCTTTATAGTTTTTTTATTCGATTCATAATATTTATTTTTATTTACGATTTTTTATTATGGTGATTCGATGGGTAAGGTCTTAATTCGAAGTGCATTCCTCAAAGAATGCGCTTCGGGTTGAGCGCTCGTATTCTGTGGATCCGCTGATAAAACATGGATGTTGTATAAACGTCCTTAGATCGGCCGACCAGGTGCGCGAGTGTGTGTGCAAATGACCGATAGCCCAGTTTGCTGGGCTTAAGTTGAGCAACATGTGGACCAAAGGATTGACGCTATGGAGGTTTACGTTGTGCATGTTGTTCGTGGTATCAGCATTCGCCGCGGTGGTGAGAGGTAAGTCCTTGTGTCGTATCGAGTGGGAGCAGATTTTCGCTCGCACTCTGCGTCACTACATCGCTTCTATTTTGGGCGTAACTTGCGCTGAAATTATGTAAAATGCTCACGTATGTGCGCTATTTTTGGCGATAACCTTAGTTGAAGTTCTGTATGACAAAATGATCTAGTGACCGATATATCAAAAAGTTTGGTCTGCTCTGTGATCTGTTTATGAGAATTAATTGTGTTAAGGTAGAGCGCCGGCCGTCTCGTTACAACGCAAAGCTAGATACGTAAATAGAAATACAGGGATTTGTCGTTGTGCGTCGCCATCTTGTGAAAAACGATAGGATCGTGACGACATTATAAAAGTATGACAGAGATCTAGGTCATGTCATAATTACACATTTACTTACTTCTGGGTAATGTGGGATACCTACCACCAAAAAGCGTAATGTCAAGGACAATTTTATCAGTCTCAAAATTTCTGAATGTTGTAAGTGAAGTAGATCGATAGAGATCATTGAGCGTTGATTTTTGATATCTAGTAGATATTATTGTGATATTTGAGATTTTAGAAAATAAATAAATCGTAAAGGTAGCCTAATCTTGTATGAAACCTAAAGCTGAATCTGTAGAATATACACCAGAAAATAACTATGTATAGGTACGTGCCTAAGTTTCATCAAGGAATATCGTTAAAAATGTCTTGCAAGTCAATGTCAACTAACAAGGCACAACATAAAACACAAACATGTAGAGACGCATCAAGGTCGACGGTTCTAACCCAATCTCAAAATACCGTCAATGTGAATAGGAAACTCGAGTTTAATTGTTTTATTTTCTGCAGCGGATACATCTATAATGTCATAAATCTGGGTTAAATATCTTTCTACATTAGAAATATTTTCTCTGAAAGTTATTTAAAAGGGATTGGTTTTCAATCTTTTAAAAAGGTACCCTAACTTGTGAATAAATGTCTGCCTCGCTGTATGTAAACTGTGTGAAATGTATTGAAACTGTTGATACAGTTTATAAGGATATCAATATAAGGTACCTATATTTGGGTAGTTGTTTCTTATTTGTACCTACAAACTGTAATGACTGAATTCAGTTGTCCCGCAAAAATGACTTTTATTACTATTTCGATAGGTATTTTTTTTACATTAGTACGCATTCAAATCAGTTTTACTTTTATGCATGACATGCCAAAATGTTTAACAATGACAATCGAGTTAATGATTACGATAACATAAGCCGTTCTTAAACGTTAGACAAACTCAAGTCTACTTCATCCACTTAACAATAATGTTATCGCATGATATTTTTTTTAAGATTGAATAGACACGCCGTGATCATAACGAATGATTATAAATTATTATTGAAAAATTCACCACAACCATTCACAACCTTGCCCCGCTTTTAATAAATATATTTTCCATTTAGGCTTAGAAATTAATGTACCTAAGAGGTAGGTACCGGTAAAGTCATTTATTACTGATGGTCGTAGTTATTGTCGCGTCATAAGCTTGTATGGAAAGTAATTGATTTTCTTTCTACAAGTTTATTAAGCTCTTATAGACGTGTACACACATCTCTACCTAGAGCTGCCTACACTCGTACAACAGCCTAGGCCTCCTAAAACATTAATCCATTGTAATAAGTCCTACTTTGTTAGATAACATCTACGAATTGTAGAGCCTTACCGGAATGAAAAAGGAAAACGCGAATTGGTTAAACATAGAACATTATTATAAACACCGAATCTACCTGTCTGGCCAGCCAGGATTTATTTAAAGCTTGTGAGTGTGAGACTTTTATTTAAAATGTTACTTAGTTAAATCTAAGACATTCTCTATCGGTCAAGGAGAATTCGTATAGAGAGAAAATTATTTACGAGTATGTGCAACAAATTATGTTACGAGTTATACTCGTAAATGTACCGAAATTCAAACACAAGTAAATAGGAGATTCTTAAAACATAGTATCAAACTATGTTACCATTCAAAATGAAAAGAAATAAAACTTTATGCGCATTGTAAAGTCAGTCAATCTTTCTGTCATGATAGGTAAGATAATAGAGAGGCAGATTAACGGAAAGAATATAGTGTTGTAAGAGCGGCATAGACGGCGCAATTTAGTTCCGTGTAGCTAGTATATTTTCGAAGAGCAAAACAAATCGCATGAAGCCATTAAGATCTATTAGATCTACAATCAGGTCGAAATAGCACACATCAGCTAAGTCAATCAAGATGATGAAAATATGCGATACTTCTTTAAGAAATAAAATAGAGTTGCTCTCCTTTGTTGATGGAGGGATACTTAACCTTTAACTGGTGACATGGTTATTATGTAACGTAACTGGTGACGTGCGGTCTGAGAAGCCGCTGCAGTGTTTGGTCTATAACATGGAAATTAAGTATGGTAGCTTATTATGGTATTTAAAAATAGTATAATCAACTATTACTGGTTAAAATAAAACAAATAAGTTTACGCTAAATATAACTTTTATTAGGAACTTGGCATCAGAGCTATAAGTAATATTTTCAATCAACCAAAAATCGATGAGATCAGTAATTAGTAATAAAAAAATTAAAAATCAAAATTTTAATTAAAAAACACTTTTTATTAGAAAGATTAGATAGTAATTAACTAAAAAAAAATTATACTGAAATAAAAAATAGAATTGACAAAACTGACAGTGGCCAAACTTATGTCGTCTTATTAGAGGTTCATCTCCACTAGCACTTCCGGAAGACCGTTTGTCCTAAGTTGACTTCTGGCTCACAGTGTGGTGTAATACTGGTTCGTCATCTTCAGAATTACTTGGTTCCGTTTCCGAGTTATGATCACTTTGCTCCGGGTGTCAATTTTCGGGAACGTCTTCGGCTTCCGAACCACTTAAATCTTCCTGTACCAACTATTCCTCAATTCGATATTCTGTTCTAGTGCTTGGCACTACTCCCGACTCCCTTCGCCTCTTTTTTTAATGTTCACAGTTGTCCATGTTGTAGTAATAACTGTAAAAATAAGAAGAAAGCAAATAATGAAAATTCTTACATTTAGTTACGTGAGTGGTGACATCGTGCCTGAGAGGCCGCTGCCGAATTTTAAATCACTGTAACTTACCTATTTGGGTCCGTGCGACGCAACTTTCTTCCTCTATGTATATGGGAGTATAAACAAATGAAGCACTGGGAAGGGGGTGTAATGACGAATCACTGACGCCGCTCGGCCTGTGAGACCGCATGTCACCAGTTAAAGGTTAAGTATACCTACCACTTATATTAGCAACGTTTCTTATGAAGTTAGATATAAATATAACAAATTAAGTTTATCTCTTACTCCAACCAAATGATGCGATGTACGGACTCTTTAACGTTTTTCATTACAGTAGAAAAAAAATCGAGGAAATCGAATATTAATTGGTAACTATAGTGCTAGTCAAAGAGTTAATATTTACTAGCTCTACATCACCATAAACCCTTTCATCCTTGGCAAACCAGTCGATACTCCCTTTGAGCTGTTTTTACTTTGTAGAGCTAAGTAAATAAACAATAAATAGATTTGAAAGTAACTTGTATATGATTAATTAAATCAAAAACGAAAAATTATGTCTTAAAATAACTCTTAATTACTGTTTTATTAAGCACTAACTAAATACTACAAGTTTTTAAATACTGTATTATTAATCTGCAGACAGAACTTTGAAGTGGTATTCAAAGTTCTGTGATAATAAAATCCACTAATTATTATCTAGCTACTAAGTAGATGTTTTTTGGGTCCGTTAATTACCTTAGGTACATCTTTGTAAAAGTCTCTGCGAACCTAATAAAAACTGAAAGGATACTAGACCTTAAGTTAGTAGTAATACTCAATAAAAATTTGTTGTTAGCCGGCGTAAGTAGGTGGCGAACCAATGTTCGAATTAAATATAAAAATACATTTAATTCTTGCTCGCTATAAAACACAATTAAACCTTTTGATACCATTCCTTTAATTGAAAGCGGTTACTGTGTACGTTTGGTAGGATAGGAGAATAGCTAAATTAGAGTCCACCAAGTCAATAATTCCATAAGTACACGTCATGTACGTAATCAAATCCATTTGAAAATTTACACAGTACACCTACTTACGAGTAGGTGAACTCTACAAGAGGTTTAGAATAGAATAGAACTTTGTTTTGAGCAGGAGAGCTATTTGAGGTACTACAGGAAATAAAGCATTTTGGGAAACTTTTCCTCTAACCCAATGAAGAATAAAATTACTTTGGTAATAAGTAAAAGTTCTGTGCGTGACTACTGAAATCACTTAACTCTAGCAACAAAAAGAACTTGAAATGTCTTCTTTCCATGACAACTCAAATATGATTATATACATATATCAGTAGGAGTATATAAGAAAGCAACAAATAGAGTCATCATGACATTGTTTTACGTAGAGACTAAAGCCCTCTTATAAGAGGTAAAAAAATACAGAACGATTCTACCTTTACTTACTTTACTAGCATTTAGTGGTCCACTATAAAACTTGGCTTTCTAATACCAGTTGGAGTCAAGCGGATTGGTATAGTACGCTTTCTCTTGAGCTTTCCTTCATAGAAGGTTACGTTACTGTCATTGAATTTCTCTTAGTTGTCTGTTAAGAAGCTAGTAAGTGTGAGAATAAGTAAGTGTTCTATTCTAATTTCGTTAGCACATGAACTGATGACACTACCACTTTTAAATAATTAAAGAATTGTGTCAGAGATGAAAGAAAAAACACGTAAATATCAAGTGTGTTATTCATCAATGCATGTTCACACAGACATATTATCTAAAATAGCGCTCTATCGTTAATAGTTTTTGTAGTTGCTATTGTTCACATTATTTTTACTTTTTTTTCAGCTGATGACGAAGTACCATCTGAGTCACAATGCCGGCCATACATCGAAAAAGCTCTTAAAGAGCTCGAATCAGGAGATGTGGAACCAGGTAAAAATATTTTAATAGCTTTATAGCAATTAAATTTCTATAACGAATTTAATAGAGTTTATTTTGTCGTGCACTTATTATTAGATATTTAAAATATGTCTGGCCCAAGGTAAAAGCAATTAAGTTTATTTTGAACAGAAATAACAAGCTGTTTACCTGGTAACTGGGTAGCTAGATTGATGTTACTTATATAATACCTAGTTACTGTTTATTACGTAAATTACTATACAAATTGTGGAACAAGGTCTTAACAGAATAAAGTGATGCATTTTTGTGTAATTTTGTGATTGTAACCAGAAAATATGGTAATGAGATTGGTCGTATTTCATTTTTTCACTTTAGATCCTACAAACTTTAGACCAATATCTGTGTTGCCTACGTTTAGTAAAATATTTGAAATTCTTAATCAACTAATTAGTCACTTTAATAAGAACAAATTACTTCACTATAAGCAATTCGGATTTACACGTGGTCGTTCGACTACCGATGCCGGAGCTAATTTAGTAGAACATATTTGAGGCCTGGGAAGAGTCATAAGATGCTTTTGACGTTTTTTGCTATTTATCTAAGGCATTTGACTGTGTCGAACACGAGACATTACTGGGGAAACTAGGTCACTATGTTGTTAGGGATTATGCTTTAGGTATTATTAAATCATATTTAAGCCATAGAGTACAAATATTAGATGTTGCCTGGATCGGTTGTTAAAATGGGGTTACCCCAAGGCTCAATACTAGGACCATTTCTATTTCTTACATATTTATATAAACGATTTGCCATATTTAGTTAAAAAGAACCCCGAGATAATTTTGTTTGCCGGTGATACATCCTTTACTTTTAAGATTAATAGACGACCACCTGCGGTAGACTACATAAATAATTCTCTTTTGAAAATACATAGTAAGTAGGTATATTGGTTTACTTAGTTCAAATTATTTGTTATTAAATAAAACCGAGACAAAATGCATTAAATTTACCATGCCAAAGGTACTTAATATACTTATAACCAATTGTTAGGATTAATGATGAGGAATTAGAAATCGTTAACAGTATTCCTAGGAATTATTTAACTCAGTAAATTACAATGGTGCCCCGATATTGAAAAAAATTCAGGGAGGCTTTCTTCAGCAGCATACGCAGTGAAAAATATACGTTAGTTAAATAAGACATAGAAACAGCTAGGCTAGTTTATTTTAGCTATTTTCATAGTATTATGTCGTATGGTATTCTGTTGTGGGGTAGTGCGGCTGATGTCAACACAATATTTGTGTTGCAAAAAAGAGCGGTACGTTGTAATATATAATATGGGCCCAAGAGAGAGATTAGATGTTAGAGATAAAATGCATGGATTCTGAATTGTGCTGTTTTCTTAATAAAATAATAAGTATTTGTAAAGTGATCACCAAAAAGAGCGATAGGAACCCAACAGAGTTTTTTGTATGAGAAGACACCCTTCTCTGACATGATAGTGTTCCGAACCCTCAGTAAATTTAGCCGTTAAGTTAGACATATTTTATGTGATCACTATAAAAACGCAGACGTTCATAAATGTCACTAACGTGTCTTATATGAATAACTATTTTTTATTCATATCATTTGTTTCGTTACATACGTAACTTTTTATTGAATGGAAGTTAGACATACAAAATAAACAGAGATGTAATAGACTATATTATGTATACAGGGTGTCCCAAAACCCAACATTAACCCGAAACTGGGTGATAAGGCAAGTCACGTTGGTTATCAGAAAAATATAAAAAAAAATCTAAGTCGCATGATTGTAAAGTTATAGGCATTTGAAATAAAACGCAAAAATTCCCACTTTGTGACAGTCTTTTCCCTCCTGTTGTCACAAATCTTAACTTTTTCCAGCTTTTTTTTGCTGTGTTACCCTGACTAGTGCCTCTTTAAACACTTATAAATAAAAGTTGGCGCATTTAGTAAGGATTCGAAAAGGGTATAATACACACATCAAAAAAGTCTAAGCAACATGCATGATATTACAAATTTACCATTTATATTAATTAATTTCTAAGTATTTACTCACTCAAAGTGTATAGGTAAGTAAACTTCGTGTATAGGTAAAAAAAATTTCGATTATGTTTTGTTTTTTTTCATAAAATTCAAATGACTGCGAATTTGTTTGAATTTGAGTGCATGTTAATTGCTACGTTTTAGTCTTGATTTTATAATTTTACCAACCATTTAAATACAGTTGGCGACAAAATTGAATTGTTAGATATTCTTTACGTCATGGAGCGACGTCATTTGACGGCAGATGAAATGCAAAGAGCTGTAGGGATGTTGCAAGCGGGAAGTAATCAATCTCAGGTATCTCGACATTTTGGTATTCATAGAAGTGTTATTTGTCGTCTTTGGCAGCGCTACAATAATACAGGGGAACCCGCTGAACAGCATCCAGGCCGTAAAAGGAGTACAACCACTCGGCAAGACCGGTACATACAACTGACTGCAAGACGCCAGCCGATGTTAACCGCTCGAGAGATAAGTTTGAGGCTACAAAATTCAAGTGGTGTTGATGTAAGTCCCCAAACTGTGCGAAATCGATTGCATGAGTACGGCCTACGAGCTCGACGCCCTATCAGGTGCCCACCGATACGTCACGGGAATCGCGCTCGTCGAAATGAATGGTGTAGAGAACGCATAACATGGACCCAGGAACAATGGGATAAAATTATGTTTTCCGATGAGTCGCGATTCGGGTTTAGGCCTGATACAAGAAGGGTGCGAGTGTACCGTCGACCCGGAAATACTGAAAGACTCAGGTGCGTTCAGGAAGTTCATCCATACAGCGGCTCAACAGTTATGGTATGGGCGGGTATTATGAAGAACAGGCGAACTGAGCTCGTTTTTGTAAATGGAAACATGAACGCTGAAAATTACGTTGAGGATATTCTCAGACCTTATGTCCATCCATTTGCACAAACCTTTGGCTCCGATTTTACGTTAATGCATGACAATGCGCGTTCACATACAGCTCGGCGAACCAGTGAATACTTGGCAACGGAGAACATCCAGGTATTGCCCTGGCCTGCACAATCGCCAGACCTCAACCCCATCGAGCACGCATGGGACATGCTCCAGAGACGTGTTTTGAAGGACTTGGACGGAGTGACAACAACCCAACAGCTGAAGGATTTGCTACAATTCCATTGGGAGCGAATACCGCAAGATGACATAAACAGTCTCATTAATTCAATGAATAATCGTTGCCGACAAGTTCTGAATAGCAGAGGAGGCCATACTTTGTATTAAATTGTCCTATTCTTTCACAATAAATTCATTTTCTTAAGAAATTTCAATTTGTAAAAAAAAAGTTTAGTTTCTTATGTACCTGTATATTCTAATATTGTTAATTTCTGTTATTAAAAGAACTTATAAAGAAAACAGCTGTTATTTTTACATCATAGAACCCTAAAAATATTATTTTAAAAATAAAATACAACGTTATAATTAAAATAAATGGTAAAATAAATTAATATAAATGGTAAATTTGTAATATCATGCATGTTGCTTAGACTTTTTTGATGTGTGTACTTGGTAAATTGTTGCTACTATCATGGACAAAAAAATGTTTATTAGTAAAATTTAGTAGCCGATTCCAATGCTGAATAAGTTCAACCGCCGTTAGTTGAGCCGGAAGGAGTCACCATATCAAGTGAAAAGTAGTAGAAAATGTGGTATTAGTTGAAAGTGCCAAAAAGTACAGCCATTATAAAAATATCAGTATTTATATGTCCTCATAATCACACCTTATCTAAACTTGTTAATTATTTTGGACAGGACTAAATATTTTACATAGGAAAAAGATAAAAAAGTTAAACGTAGATTTGATTTAAAATCAACGGTCTTTATACAACGCGTCATATGGCATACCTATCTTAAACCACCATTTTGAAGGTACATCACCGCATAGTCAATAGATTTACAGGATGTCAATTACAAACGACCTACATAGATTTACATAATTCATAATAATATTATTGTTATCTCACGCACGTTTAGCTCTTAAACGTTTTTATAACTATTTCCGCAATTAGGTATTTCGTTAACGAGTTAAAACTGTCTTTATGTCATGGTTGCTGTTAAATCCGACCTCATCGGTACCAGGAATAATCTGGTATTGACACAAGTTTGCAGGGTGTTAGATCTATTTTAATTATAAACTGTAATCGCGTCATCGATATTAACATTCCTTAGTTTATTTAACAGTCGCTGGATCTTCACAGTTTGATATTTTGTCTATTGTAAAACATATGACAGACATTAAAAAAAGTTAGGTGCTTGATGTTTTCAACTTTAGAACGAATATGATCAAAATAATAAATGTAGATAGTTACATACTCTTTTGTTTAATAATTTATGGCAATTGAATTACTTTTTAATAGTTTAAAATAGATTTTCATTTCCTAAATTGACGATATTTTTACCTTGCCACAAACCAGCAGGTCAATTCTCGAAACATACTATTTAATTTAACTTAATTTTTAATTTTTTTAATATAATTTTTAATTAATCCAAAGTGGTATTCTTGTCCGGTAAAGAAATAGTTAAAATTAAGTTAAATGGCAAAAAAGAGTTAAATAACAGAGTTGCCAGTTTACGGTTTACAATTAAAAAGATTGGAAATTTTAATAGATTTTCTAACACTCCATATACAGAAATAAAACATTAATATATAATTCAACTACAGGAAATTATCTTCAGTAAATTAAAATATTATAAGTTCCGTAAACTTCTATTCTAGGAAAAAAAATATGAAAATCAGGGTCTTTGAATGTAATAATGCGATATCCCTAACTTGTTTTTCCCGCTCGTTACGCTTCCCTCGCGCATGCGCACTGGCCGCTCCTAAAATAAACGCAAAGGTTTTGACGTTTCATAATGACAAAAATACTCATTTTAGCGCGAAAAGTTACAATACGATTACAAGATTTTAAAAAGATTTTAAATTATAAATACAAGAATACCTATTGTGTCACAATTTGACAACTAAAAGTTAAATTAACTTTATTTTTAACGATTTAAGGAACGAGAATTGACATGCAGAACATACTAAAATGCACTGTCTAACAACCTTTTACCATCACAGGATTCTTTCTTTTAAAATAAACCATAAATTATCTGAAAAATCCTCTCTGAAAATTTACGTTCACGTTGTAAACGTTTAACACGTATTTATGTCACAAAGTTATTATATTACAGACATGAATTCACAAAGTCTAGTTTTATTGTCATTGTCCTCTAAAACGCGATGAGACTTGGTCATCTAAATATAAATCTCTATTTATAAGTCCGCGCGTAGATTTTCACATGAGAGCGTCAAACGTGTGATCTGACGAACTGTTAGCAAAAAGTTATGACTTTGAAACGGCTGTGTAGTTATTGTCGGGGTCGATATTAACTAGAGTTGTGTAAATAATACACGATATTAAATCATAGTGGTTGGTAAGCGTTGTCATTAAAACATTGGCTACGTTTCGATAATAATACGTGAATGGGTGATCTAAAATGTCTCCTTGGCAACATGTGATTGAGAAAATTCTCTCTTTTTAATGGAGGTTATAAATCTGTCTGGTATTAATTAGGCCAAGTTTTCTTCCGTCACTAGGACTTAAACGAGATTAGGGGTGAGATGAGAGAGAGCTTTTTATGAAATAAAACTAAGATATTAATCTTAGTTTTATATTTATAGAGCAATAGCTCTATGTATTTTATAATTAGAAAATGATTCCTTTTTATTTTTATCTGTAAGTTGTAACGGTTAAATTGAAGGTCGTTAAAGTTAATTTAAACGAAATTGCGTAAGACATAGCCCGTAGAGTTAGCAAGGAAAGCGGCAATGGGCTGGTCAATATCTGTCGAAGAAAGGACCGCTGGCCGATAGAGCAAACGTGCCCTAATGGAGTCGGGACCGCTACTCGGCAAAGGTAATGGTGGACCGACGACCTCAAAAAGGTTGCTAGGTCGAACTTGATACGGAGGGCCGTGGCGCGTATTGGAAGAAGCCTATGTCCAGAGAGCATCACGATCAAAACTTTTTACGCCTTTACTAAGAAGATATTTTAAAGCAATTCTTCACGGGCTGGGAGCCGTCTGCCACTTGTGCCACGGCACTAACTTATGTAGGTTTACTTATTGCCCTAAATAGTTAACATAAATATGACAAGTCTAAAGGCCCGGTTTGACTTGCTCTGCTTATAAAACAAATGTGTTATCTCTTTACATTTCGAATCATATTTATAAATATTTACTTATAGGCCGACCGTTTAACTCAGACCCGGCCGCCTGCGGTAATAGGGGGGCGAGGGCAAAGGAGAGAGCTATCTCTTGATTTTTTGGCAAAACGGCGCCATCTAGATACTGTGACCCGAACTACATCACATCACAACACAGCTCTAATTTTTAGCTAGCTTATTTTTATGAAATAAAAAGAAGGAAATGTTGAAATTATACCCTAAACCAATCGAAATACCTGGAGAGGTTTTTTTATTTTTCTGGTCAGGCTTTAAATTGTGTAATAATTTAGATTGCATATTTTCTCTAAGAAAGTACGAGTTTAAATGGCAAGATTACGCCACCATCTTTGAAATTTGTAAATTGTATAGAAGACGGACTAGCTTACTGCACTAGTGTCATACTGACATACTGGCTGGGTGTCCGTTATGGTAGTGTGTAAAAATAAAAAAAGCTCTTATTATTGTTCTTATTATCTGTAAATATTTTCTAAGATTGATTCTTATAAATTAATATGTTTAAATCATACCTGTTTTAATGTATATATGAGTCATATAATTTCAAAACCCCCTAAAATGCTTTTTCTTAAATGTCGACAATTCATGAAAAACGTCTTAAACTTTCTAACAACCTTAATTCTGTACGATTTTTAACATTATATTATTATTGTAATCTAGCAATCCCAACAAACAACTTTCTTTAATAAAACAATTTTAAAAACGAAGTTATTTGCAAAAATAGATTCGTTTTACTTAGAAGACTTAGAAGTTATAACTTTAGGTTTTAGTGAAATTTGAAAGTAAGATAACGTTTTAGAGGGTTTTGAAGCAATCACTATTTTGAACTAGGAAGGTGTTATGCAATAAAATTGTAAATAAGACACAAAATAAAAAAGGCAATTATTTTTAAAATTATTTTATTTCAACAGAAATGGTTTTTCATTTTTATGTAATAATGAAATACTTAATAATAATTATGTAATATTATTGTTATTTTTGGAGTCGGTGTCAGCCAACGAAATACGATAATACCTAAGCAAATGGAATGGCGGCCACGAATTACAGATTATATTATTATATTACTTCGACATTATGACATAAAGTTGTTGATTGTTTATGGATTGGTTTAAAAATTAAACAAATATTAAATAACTATTTTTATCATATTTAAATAAATATATTTTAAAATACCTGTGTCACGTTCAAACGTTTTAATATAGAATTCTGCACAGGAAATATAAGAAACTAGCGTAAAGAGAGTAGAAACCGCTATGAATCTAGAGCCGATCTTGCCTATGGAGGTGTTTAAGATAGTAAAAAATGAAGTTAAAAAAAGCGTGTGGTTATGATGAAATACCTCTGTCTATTATAAAGGAAAACATAGATGTATTAATTAATCCTATTACAGAAATCTTTAATGATTGTATTAATAAGGGTGTGTTTCCTGATCAGTTTGAAATAGCCAGAGTATTACCAATATTTAAAACCAATTAAAGCAGCTTTTATTAAAAAGAGGTTTCTACAGGTATTAAGAACTGAGTAAGAATATGATTGTCCGTGTGGTGACGGAGTAAGAATACAATATGTCACCACCCCATCTCATCCCATGGGTGGCGTAAAAACCGACTAAGGGACTATCCGTGTATATTATCTTTACGTAATAAAAAGAAGGAAAACTTGAAATTAAACCCTATACCAATCCGTTTGGCCAGCGTGGTATTAGTAGGCCAAGTATCCCTCCGTCATAGGAGGAGGCCCGTCCCTGCAGTGGGACATTAATGGGCTGTTATGATGAAGAATATGATTCAAAGAATGATAGTCTATTGTATACCGAACATTTAATTTGTAAATTTTGTAATATTATTGTAGTAAGTAATAATAATAATATATGTATTGATAGCGCGCGAGTTGAATGCAGAGCTTAGGAATGCGGTAGTGCTGTGACCTAATTATAAATTATTGATTGACATTCATGTCGATAAAGAACAATGCTCAAAAATGTATGGACACCGTCCCCACTTTGTAGCACTCTAAGATATATGTTAATCGAAAGGTATTAGTCATCTCTCCATTTTATTATATGACAGCAAAGCTCAAATGTGTATCCGAAAAAAGTTATATCGACATAAAGAAACCGAAATCAGTTACAATGATAATTGTATTATTGTTCATGATGTTTCTTTTATTTTAATTAATACTGTGGAATAAACATATTCTGAGTTTTTAAATGACTCCCGCATTTTGTAAAGTGGTCATGGACGGTTTTTAGAAGTTTTCAAATAAAAATACCTTCATAATCGCAACTATTTATTATAACATTAATCAGTATTTTCAGTGTCTATTACAATATTGTCCCAGGCACGGGCTGGCCCATTGAAATTGTCTAAATGCCTTCCAATACCAAAGTACCAAATGATACTGACGACATGCGCGCAGGCACCAACTATTCTCATAGCAGTTAAGCATGAACAATAATATGCCTGAATGGCGATTATAACCTATGCGTTATTTAAAACCAAATACCTGTAATAGGTCGCATTTGACCTATGTTTGGCTAAAATTCGACCCCTCAAAAGAGTGGAATCTGCCGTGTTTATACCGTATTGGTTCATAATTGTGCTTGAAGTTGCACCAACTTCTATATTGCAGACGCCGCCACGTAAATGTTTGCTACATAGAAAGCTGCTAGTTTAATACACTTCCTCATCTCTTCATTCAATAATTTGAACACTACATTCCTGAACATTTTAAAATCACGTTTAAATCTCCCGTTTATGGCCTTACCTTACCTCACTCCGTGCCCACCTAAACATGGTTCGCAAGCGGGGCTCGTTTGTGATGGGACGGCTGCACTTACTCCTTTCAAGTTAGGATATATGAGACTTGTATTAGGCCAATTATGACGTACGCGTGCGTAGTTTTTGCACACCTTAGGCCACATAGCAGGATCCATAAGTTACAAACAATTCAGAATAGGTTCATGCGCAAAGCGATGGGAGCACCGTGGTTCATGCGTAACGAGGATCTCCACATCGACTTCGAGTTGCCGACCATCCAGCAACACATGAAACTCTGTTCCCGTGACCCCGTCGCTAATTTGAAACGGCTGCCACTCACCCCAACCAAGTAGTGGTTGAGGCACCCGGGTACATCCCCTCTAGAATATCCAAAATTAGAAGACCTAGACACGCTCTCGGGTGATAGGATAGCGATCGCTCAACATAGAGCTCATTAGGGCATGAATATCGGAATCTCGGAATATCGTAATATCGGAATCTCGGAACGCAAAGTCCGATATTACAATTCCGATACTGGGTGATCGGATATCGGAATCTCGGAACTCGAACATTTTTCTATATTTTGAGTTTTAAATTATACATATATCGATCCTTGTGTATCGCCGAGCGAAACAGTAGGTACCGTATTAATGTTGCCAGCTCGCTATGCATGTGCTACAAGAACAATAATATTGTTACCTGTTTCGCTCACTCTTTACCTACTCTAATAATATGTGATATTATTGTAAGGTTTTTAAAACGCCTCAAATATAAACAAAACGATACTAGCAGTCTCAACTTCACAGAAAGAAAGACTGAAGCACCGATAGCTTCTGTCTCTTCAGATGAAGATGATGAATCACTAGCTAGTCTAGCTACAACGAGTGAGCAGACCCTGCACCAAGAATTTGAGAAGGAAATAGAAAAGTGCAAAGAAAAGAAGAAGGCAGTGCTTCCGTCCGACGAATTTGATCTATTGGGATTTGTAATTACTGAAAAGGCAACATACGTTAATAGAGGTGAAAGATAAGTTTTTTTGTCACAGACATACATTATCTCACATAAATTTTGCCCACCAATGTTGAAAGTGAGCATGTTTTTTCGTCGGGCGGTTATTTATCCAACAAAATGTTTGACGCTTTGTTGTTTTTGAGAACATATTACCAAGAAAAACGAGATTTTAAAATAAATATAAACCTATGAATATAGCGAACCTTTATTTCAGTTGATTGTAATTTAAACTACCAAACTTTGAATCAACAAGACTTCTTAAAGTTTTGTTGATTCCGAGTTTTGTTAGTTTTATATTAGTAATGAGTAAAGATAAAAATTAGACAAAAAAAAAATCCAATAATTATTGCGGTTGTCATATTATATAATTAAATAAAAATTAAGGTACTATACTGTGCTCTCGTGCGCAGTATCCTCGAATACGCATCAGTGGTATGGAACCTGCGTTATGACATTTATATCGAGCGCATTGAATCCGTACAGAAAAAGTTCCTAAGATATTTACAGTATAGGTGAAGGTGCATCGATCATGGGTATGAAGCAAGATGTAAGAGGTATCATTTTATGCCCCTACAGAATAGACGTACAATGTCTGATGTTGTAAAAATTGTCAATGGTGGGGTCGACTGCCCAACCCTGTTTGAAAAACTAAACATTTGGGTCCCTAGAAAACTGCCAGTTAGGCGCAATCAACCCTTAGTACTACCCTCAGGCAACAGTAATTTTAGACAAAACTCATTTCTCATTCGTGCGAGTAGTTCCGTTAACAGCATTGCCAAAAAGCATAGCGAATTTGAGATATTTAGGTCTAAGCCAACAGTGGTAAAGAAATTATTTACTACAGATTATTTTGGTCCCGATCCCAGAGAAGCAACAAATTAAATTTACAATTTATTTTAAACTATTTTTTTTCTGTCATGCAATGGTCTTGCAATGGTTTTATGTTTAGTTTATATTTGCGAATACCTGTTAATAGCTGTGTTTGTATATTTATGTATTAACCGATTGTAAATTATGCTGTTAGTGTTCCGAAGAAAATAAAATAAATAAAATATTTTAAATTCTAAGAAGTTCGTCAATTCAACTTTTAAGCTTTGTTGATAAGTTTAATAAGTAATAAGATATTAGATTAAAGAATAGGATATTATAAATTACTTTTTGTTTCTAATTGTTGATTTAATTTCAGATTTGAGTCTCTGAGTCAGATAGTTTAATTAGCAATAAGTACAGAAAAATAATGAGAAATATCTGATTTAGTAAAAACTGTGGGTAAAACTTAAATACGGGTATAAAACAAGCAATCCAAATTAAATAATATGATTTATAAATTTTGTATATTGCATTCAATCCAACCTCACACCGAATTTGTGCATTTTTGAACAAAAAGTGCAATTTCTAAAAAAAAATACGAAATTCCGATATTAATATCGGAATTCCGATATTGAGATCTAATATCGGAAGTCAGTATCGGAATTGAAAACCTTCCGATATTGCATGCCCTAGAGCTCATACGGCTCGCGAAGCCACAACAACACGTCTGCGGTTCCGTCCTTGCCGCCGAGGCAGGAATACGCGCCGCGTTCGCTCCTAGAGGGCGTGCCTTCCGCACATCCTGTTAGTCGGTGACGGTCCAGGCCGAGGTTTGTGACCCACAGGGGGTGCCCCTGAGGCATGACACTTAAATGTCTTAGGTTGAGGGCCATCCACCTCACACCCAGCGTAAAGTAGTAAATGTCCCAAGAGACAAACTACTTACTCGTGCCCACAAAAAAGAAAAAATCGGGTCATTGGGCATATATGGCGAGTAATTATAAATAAGTAAATAATCTTTTATATTTTTCTTATATTCTACACTGTTAATTATGTATTTTATTGGCTATCATTTCAAAAAGGACAATAAACAGCAACATAATTGTGACTGATTTCGGTTTCTCTAAGGCGATATAACTTTTTTCGGATACACATTTGAGATTTGCTGTCATACAATAAAATGATCAAAATACTAAGGCCTTTCGATTAACATATGTTTTAAAGTGCTGGGGACGTTTTGAGCATTGTTCTTTAAACAATTTTATAAGTTTAATTTTATTTAGTACACTAGGTTAACATGGTGAAAAAAAATACAATATCATAATTATCACATGTTTTAATAATCATTTCACAAAACGGAATAAAAAAATAACACGGGAACTTCATTATTACTATTAACACAATAACACGGCAAACGTACGATAGTTGACAAGGATGGCACAGCACTACACTGCAGGCGCGTGAGGTGGGGCGTGCGGATAGCGGGGGGAGATGCTCCCGCCCTTTACCTCAGACCCCGACTGCATTCAACTCGCGCGCTATCTATAGTTGTAAGTAATAGAGGCTATTGAACTGGATTTGTTTTTATAAGTGTAATTTTTATTATTGTTTTGTATTTTTAGTATTTTTAAATAATGGTGTATATGATTTTTTTTATTTTTCTTAATTCTTGTTTCCTAATTATAATGTTTTTATAGATTGTGTTATATTTTAATTTAATTTATTGAATGATTAGATGTTTAAATTATTGTAATAATATTCTACACAAATGTATTTTTGTTCTGAATAAATGACTTATGACTTATACCTATTTAGTAACTGATTAAAGCTTTCCATAACTTTGGGCGTTTATATAGGTTTAACCAGCACCGTCAATTGAAAAAAATCGTAATTCGCAAATAGGATCAATAATGCAAAATGTTGTCTACAAAGTCGTTAGAAAAGGCAATAAAGTTCTGTATAACACATTCTGATCACTTTTATATGGTTTTTAATTTTAAGTAATTGTCTTTGATTCGTAGTACTTTCTCATCTTAGTCTTTAGTCTGTGTATAACACGACGCCATATTTCTTTAAATTTTAATTCAGGAGTATAAAATAGAATATAATTATCGTGACTGACACCGACTCCAAAAATAACAATAATATTACATTATTTGTAATAATTTGATTATATTTATTTTAAAGAATCTACAAATAAATATATTTGTAGACTCTTCAAGAAATATCCTTAATAATACTTTTTACAATAATTAAAAGAACCTATTCTTTAGATTATAATTAAGTAAAAAGAATGTCTGATTTAATGTTGCAAAACCAAAATACAACTAATTAATTTTTAATTTTTAGTGCAATTTTTGTCTTTGAAGTCGGTTTTTTTTGTAAAACCTTATTTTATTTGGCATAGCAACCAACTCGATATAGCTCTTGTGTACGCTACCATAACGGACACCGCTACCCCGCTCCCTCGTCCCTTTCATACCGCAGGCGGGGACTGAGATAAACGGTCGGCCTATACATCTAGCCATAAATACTGTTACAATTAAAAATAAGAAAGATATTACATTTGAATTTGGAATCTGTCATTTTTATACGATTGTTCATTGTATTTTCTAATTTTGGCGCCAATACATTGTACAATATTTTGCTATATTAAAATGGAGTGGGGTGATAAAGAAAACCGAATCGCTGTGATTGCATTACACAAAGTTGGTATGGAGCCGAATGTAATTTTTAAAACTCTCCATACGCTTGGTATTAGTCAAATGTTTGTGTACCGGGCTATTAATAGGTACAATGAGACCTTCTCTGTTTGTGACAGAAAAAGATCTGGCCGTCCACGTAGTGTTCGTACGAAAATAGTGGTCAAAGCAGTAAGGGAAAGAATTCGAAGAAATCCTGTCCGAAAGCAAAAGATTTTATCTCGGGATATGAAGATAGCACCCAGAACCATGTCACGCATTTTAAAAGATGACTTAGGACTTGCAGCCTATAAGAGACGCACTGGTCATTTTTTAACTGATAATTTAAAAAAGAATAGGGTGGTAAAATCGAAGCAACTACTGAAGCGGTACGCAAAGGGAGGTCACAGAAAAATTTTGTTTACGGATGAGAAAATCTTTACAGTTGAGCAACATTTTAACAAACAAAATGACCGTATTTATGCTCAAAGCTCTAAGGAAGCTTCCCAATTAGTCGACAGAGTGCAACGTGGGCATTATCCGACTTCAGTGATGGTTTGGTGGGGTGTTAGCTATGAAGGAGTGACTGAGCCATATTTTTGTGAAAAAGGTATCAAAACATCGGCACAAGTGTATCAAGATACCATTCTTGAGAAGGTAGTTAAACCCCTTAACAACACCATGTTCAATAACCAAGTATGGTCCTTCCAACAAGACTCAGCGCCGGGTCATAAAGCTCGGTCCACGCAGTCTTGGTTGGAAAACGTTTCGGACTTCATCAGAGCTGAAGACTGGCCGTCGTCTAGTCCCGATCTTAATCCGCTGGATTATGATTTATGGTCAGTTTTAGAGAGTATGGCTTGCTCTAAACGCCATGATAATTTGGAGTCCCTAAAACAATCCATACGATTGGCAGTGAAGAATTTTCCCATGGAAAGAGTGCGTGCTTCTATTGATAACTGGCCTCAACGTTTAAAGGACTGTGTTGCAGCCAATGGAGACCACTTCGAATAAGCTTTTTATATTTTGAATTGTTTTATATTTATGTATTAAACTAACACACTGTAAAAGTAATAAATATTATTTGCAATAAAAAAAAATGTTTTTTCTTCGTAACAATATTTATGGCTAGACTAGGTAGATGTATATTATATAATAACGTCTGCAGCGTAGTGGTTAGAACATGACTGCTGCGCAATGGTCGTAGGTTAAATTATCGCTCGTGGCAAATCTTTGTGTGTCAATGATCATAAATGTTTGCATTGCTCTGAGTTTTTTACTATGTAGGTAAAATAAGTATTTAAGTAAGTGTGTTTATCCGTTGTCTAGTACCTTAGTACAAGATCTGTTTAGTTAGGGAGTAGTAGACATTGTGGAAATGTGTGAGGTATATCTACTATATAAAAATAAGTCGGGTTTTCCTTCCTGACGCTATAACTCCAGAACGCACGAACCGATTTTCACGGTTTTGCATTCGTTGGAAAGGTCTTGGACTCCGTTAAGTTTATAGCTAAAAAAAATTGGAAAAATTTCAACGGAAATGCGGGAAAATCTTTTTTCACACACACACATAATACAGCGCCATCTCTGATACATAGCATGTACTACAAACGCCGGTGCGTGATACATTGTTTGACAGCTACCTACTTATTTTTCTCTGCTCAGTTAATTTCATGTTATTGGTATTGTGTTCAGTGTGAATTGCAAAAAAAAGGAAAAAAATAAGTGTTTCGTTTTCCTACATTTTAATTGGAAACCATCAACATTTAAATTCAAATCAATCACGTGTATTTTGCAAATTTTTATTCAATTTGACCCGTTAAATATGTTGAATGCATGTACAATTATACTTAAAATATTATTACAATAATATATGTGGCTACTAAAATTAAGTTGGGATGAACAGGTGCCTGAGAATATTAAAATAATATGGATACAATTTATTTCTTACTAACAAACCCGGTGAACTCCGTTTCGCCACCAGGTGGCTTTGTTTTATGTAATATTTCGCAAAAAAATCTAATAGTGACAAGGAACCCCAGTTTCAGATTGGCCACAGGTGTTTTTTACTGATGCACTTGGTCGCATGTATACTGTGCATCCTAGAAATGATGTTTTTATTTGCGACTGCTGTTGGTAAATGTACGTGGACCAAAATCATTTGCGCATTTGTAAACTGTGAATGACCACCAATGCTAAACATATTAAGAAGCATGTAAACTATTGGGTTGGCTGGAGAACGATTCTCATTGGGATTTAACACTTGCGGATTCAGAAGTTTCATCAAATGCGTTCCAAATACGAACGCTGTTCGCAATTATCATCACACATGTTCTTTTTCACAACTAAGTAATTCAGTTATGGAACAAATACAAAGACGACATAATATGTAAAGATATCTTGCATGCCTTGCGCATTCAAACGAATAATCCTGACATCCAAATAACCGATGAAATCTACAATGAAGGATGGATTCTAATTGAGGATCAATGCTTTACTATTACTAACAAACAACTGATTGAAGTAGGAATGATTGCGTCAAACGTTCGATGCACGATGCATTAAACCAAGAATTAATTTGAGAGCTGCAATACAATATTGATACATTGCAGGAATTCGTTCGAAATAATGTGCCGTTACTAAATAACACAGGAAAAACAAGTACCTATACAAAACATTGATACTCTAAAATGCAATATTTCCCGATCCAGTACAATGGGAAAATTGTTGATGCAATGCAAGCTCATTGTTTGAGATGAGTTCACAGTGGCACATGAGAAATCACTTGAAGTACTTAACTTCACACTAAAGGATCTTCGGCGAAATAATAATATCTTTGGCGGCTTGATTATATTGTTAGCAGACGATTTCAGTCAGACGTTGCCCGTGGAACGCCTGCAGATGAATTGAATACTTGCCTGAAGGCATCAACTTTATGAAATAACGTAAAAACATTATCGCTGACCATAGTTATGAGAATTCAACTTCAAAATGATTAAAGTGATGCACAATTTTCCAAACAATAGTTAACTGTTGGAAATGGAAAAGTCCCAGTTGATGCGACATGGTGGGAAGCCGATGGATGAGGCAGGAACAGGACCGCACAAGATGGCAATACTTGGAGGAGGCCTATGTCCAGCAGTGGACGTCGATTGGCTGATAATGATGACAATGATGATGCGAAATCTGGATTAATTACTTTTACCAACGACTTTTGCCGATTTGTAGGCTCTCAATTAGCTCTTATTGAAAATGTTTTGCCAAACATTAGTGAGAATTTCCAGAATAATAATTATGCTTGTTTAAGTCAACAAGCAATTCTTGCCGCATATAATAATAATGTACACGCACTGAATTTCACCATTCAATTAAAACTTGCTGGCGATTTGGTGACATACAAGTTCTTTGATTCCATAAAAAATCTTGATGATGTAGTATATTATCCAACGGAGTTTTTGAACTCTTTAGAATTATCAGGATTTCCACCACGAATTACTGTTGTGAAATGAAATAAAATTTTACCTTTTCAAATATAAAACAAAAAAAAATTTCTTCATCTTTTAATGACCAAACGAAATGTTACATAAAACGAAACCATCTGATGGCGAAACGGAGTTCGCCGGGTTTGCTAGTTATATTATATAGACTAGACTAGAGTCATCATTATCATCATCATCATATCAGCCAATCGACGTCCACTTCTGGACATAGGCCTCCAAGTATTGCCACCTTGTGCGGTCCTGTGCCTCCCTCACCCAACGGTTTCCACCCAGGTCCACCCCCCCTAACCAGGTCGTCGGTCCACCGTGTGAGGGGTCTCCCCACCCTGCGCTTTCCGATACGCGGTCACCATTCCAGAACCTTTCAGTTGCAATGGCTGTCGGCTCTCCGCGCTATGTACCCTGCCCACAGCCACTTTAAATTCATCAGTCATTTCTGAGCGCTATGTCGGTTACTTTAGTTCTCCTGCGGATCATTTCATTTCTAATTCGATCACCCAGGGAAACTCTCAACATAACTCTCTCCATTGTCCTTTGAGTGACCATGAACCTTCTGAGAAAGCCCATAGTTAGGAACCACTTGGACTACAGTATAGCGAATAATTTCTTATACGAGGTGGGGCATAGCTTTAAAAACAGAAACAAAAAAATAATCGAAAAAAACCTATCCGTGAGAATATGTAACCTATGCAATGTTATCAAAATTAGTTACTTACAAAGAATAATGACACTAGGTTTTCATTATTCATTCTCTTTCAATGACAAACGAACTTTGTAGTACACTGTAGATTGATATTTATATCTGTGTTAAGGTTACATCAAAATAGGAACTATGATGTACCTACCTAACACATCTATAAATTGATTTTTACTATCATGCGTTTATATCCTCCTTGCGGTGATGTAATAGAACATGTAGCATCATTAAGTATACTATCTCAAACCATGTTTGTCTTAAAAACATGCTAAAGAAAAGAAAATCACTACTAAATCAAAAGAAAGTTGACTTAAAACCTATAGATACCTACACGCATAGATATTAGCATAAAGTTCATATTTCTGTGCCTACACGCCTTGCCAGCGTGGTATTAGTAGTATACCTTTCCCTATCTCATTAAACTGTTTCTGTAGTGGGACATTAATGAGTTGTTATGATGATTCACTATGCATTTGTTTACTTAGTATGATGGGTATCTAGCGAAAATACATGGATATGTTGTACTCGCTAGCATGTAGGAATAGTGTGAATTGATTTTGGCTCTTCGCCTACATTCTAAACCAGTAAAGTTGCTAAACTGTTGTATGAATAGGTACAGTATAAAAAGTTATGTATACTACGACCACTCTTTTTGATTTCAACTTATTCAATTAATCAACTAGCCTACCGCAATCCACTGCTGGACATAGGCTCTACTAATACACTTAACTCGTGACACGTCCGCGTCCCTACATATCGGTCCATATGCAAAATGATCCCGGTCCGTCCGCGTCACTACATATAGGGCCAAATTTCCCGCGCTCATTCAATTGGTAATATTTCACGTTTCATTCACTAAATGCACTACGGTTTGATGCTAATTATTTAAATAGTTCGTAATCTATCGATCAAATAAATATTTACTCTGGCAATTTACAAAAAAAAAATATTTTAAAGAAATGAAACAAGTACAGGTGTTCATTCTTCGTGATTCGCGGGTTTTTGTGAGTGAATTGTAATAACGGAGTATTTTGTTTCAATTGTGTAAATAAAGTGATTTATTATCTCAAGTAGTGTTAAATGTTACTAAAGTGTTGTCTTGTGTTAATAAGTAAATTATTAGAAATGTTTTATTGTCGAAATGTGTAAAGTGTGTGTTTTTGAGAATAAAGTGTTGACGCCCGGGGCCATTTTGGTTACTGTTTTTTGAATTTGCTAATAACAAACAGCTCCTGGCAAGAAATGTATGTATTTTATTTATTCATTATTTTATCGCTGTTAACGACGTATAGTGACTAGGGCATGCAATTCCGGAGTTCCGGAATTCCGTAACTCCGGAATTCCGTGACAATTTTACTGATTTTTCAATTCCGGAATTGAGAGGAGTAATATCGGAATTCCGGTATTCATCATTTTTTGATATTATTAAATAATACCTGCATTACATTCCATTATTTGGCTTGTGAGTTATCGTAATGTTGCTTGTGCCATAATGCAACGCTATTACGGCTAAATTTAATTAAACTAGACGAACAGAACAGCTCTATAAGTTGAGACAACTTGCGAAGTCGTATAGAACTCTAAAAGTTGACTCCCCAAGTCGTAAGGGTCCGGAAATATCGCCGCAGCGAGCTTGTTCCACAAAACAGTTGTTCGCGGTAGGAAGTTTCGCGAAAATCGCACAGTGGATGACCGCCAACCATCAAGGTGACAATGGTAGGACAGTCGATTGCGAGTGGTTCTGTGAAGAAATTCAGCTGTGGGCAATGTCCAGAACAACTCCTTAAAACACTCCCCGTGATAAATGCGGTAGAGAATGCAAAGAGACCCTACATCTCTCCGCAAAGCTAAATAATCGAGCCGACTAGAGAGCACCTGATTGTCAACAATTTCGAGCCGTCCTTCTTTGTATAAGGTCAATTGAAGGAGTTGACTGGGGTGCTCTAGCCCAGAGATGGGAACAGTATTCGAGATGTGGCCAAACCTGAGCCTTGTAGAGTTGTAGGCGATGGTTTGGCGTAAAATACTGACCCTCTCTATCGAGCACACCCAGCTTTTGCGAAGCTAATTTAGCTTTACCTCCAAATGATCGCGAAACTGAACTTCGCTCGAAATGCTGACACCCAGGATTTTAATAGACGGCTTGGTAACAAGGGGAGCGCCTTCGAAGTGAATATCTTCGATGAATGGAGATTTTTTAGCGGTAAACGCGCCAACCTGTGCCTTCGAGGGGTTGAATCGGACTAGATTTAGCCGACCCCAATTCGAAACTAAGTATGTTTTCGATATCAGACACAAGTTTGTTTTGGTTCTCATTAACGTTTTCCACCGCGAAAGAAAAATGAGAAAGCGGAACGTACTTTCTTAAATAAAATAGGTTTTTGTTTCCACCAACAGCGTTTTTAAAATTGTGTTTACTCCGCTCCGTTTTCGAGGTAGGAGCGAGCTCATCTTTCTACACACTTTCTACTCTTTCTACACACTCGGCTCTTTCCGTCCGACTTTTTGTTGGTGGAAATACAACTTTCCGTAATAGCATCTTTTATCGTCTTTAGAACTTCACAATAGCAGTTCTATAAAGAATTAGATCTCTCGACTAATTTTCTAATGTACGCGATGGCGAGTATCTGACAGAAGCTTACAAATATTTTTTGTGTTCTGCTAACCAGTGTGGAGAATGAAAGTGTTTTTCTGTGCTGGCCAAATAAGTAACCAAGTACAAAGTTCATTCTCTGGCAAAATGTAATTCTACAAGAACAATGAGTTAGTTAAGTCTTGCCTTAATTTAACGGCTTAAAATGGCAATAATAAGGGATATAAATTACCAAACATGTTCAAATTCTTAGTGAATATTTAGAAGTAAACAACTGCCTCTTCTTTTAATTTAAAGAAATTCTAAAATTACCAGTTCCGGAACTAGCTCCGGAATTCCGGAGTTAGACCTCCAGTATCGAAAGTCAGTTCCGGAATTGAGAACCTTCCGATATTGCATGCCCTAATAGTGACTGTGACTATAGTGTGTGAGTGACGGACTAAAGGTGAAAGACCTAAAAAGACTGTGAATCAGTGATATTGTGATTGAGAGACCTCAGATATATAGTTTAAGTGTAAAAGTATTAAAATAGAACGATTAGAAAGACTTTTATTAAAGAAAATGTATGAAAATGTGTCGAATTATAATAGAGACTTTGAAACGCTAAATACTTAGCCAAATTGTTAATTAATATAGTTTATTTTTGTTGTATATTGTTAATTTAACGGTAGAGATAAATAATAAACAACATTTGAATATAACTTTCAATTTAATAAAGAATTATAAACGAATAACTGTTAGAGATCGACGATATTTTGTGTATTTTTTGTGTTTATACTGTCATAACTTTTTGTACGATTGAAATATAAAGAAAACTATTTTTAATTATTGTAACTGACATTGATACGAATCTAACCGTGTATGATAATGTATATTTTATGTTCTGAATAAATAAATATGAACAGAAAACGAGGTTACTCAAAGTGAAAATTAGCTTGAGATTAAGCGCTAAATCGCGGTGCCCACGTGACGGTAATGCTCCGGGGTACTTAAGCGATTGCGTTTTCTTGGAAAATTGTAGTTGAATCCTGAAGAAAAGTAAAATATCAAGCTTTGAATACCTCGGAAACTGGAAGAAATTAAAATTGAAGAAAAAAGTGTTTTATTTATACCCCAAGAAGAACCTGCGCATACACAGTACCTACAGTAAGATCTTCCATAGTTAAGGAATCGACGGGCATACCAGCGCGGGCTAGAGCTTTAGTATTGCTCTCCCGAAACAAACCCCGTCACCCGAATAGGGAGGTATCCCTCACGTGTGTGTCCTGTGCGTGTTTCAATATTCACACACACCAACGCACACCCGCGCACGCTTGCGTACGTCTACGTATTAGAGGGCGCGGCCTATACAATCGCTCGCTATACAACATGGCAATAAGTGCTACTCGTTTCATAACATATAATTATAGTTTTCATTCATAAATTTTCATTTATTAAGACGGGTATTTTTCTCATAAAAAACGCATAAACAGTTGGACATGTAGGGGTGTGGGTCAAAATTTGGTCGGACGCTCGAAAGGTTAATTGACAGACGTATAAGACAACTAAGATTAATTAATATGGTTAGGAAACAGTAGGTGTCTACACCCTGGAGCACTCGTTTATTCCGCGTGCTGGTGTTTGCGCTTATGTCAGGGAGGATATGTGCGTCCGACGCCTCGGTAATCTTGAAGCTCGGGTTCTCTCAAAGTTCCGTGCGCAAGGCTCTGCTTTCTCTTTATATTCACAAGTCCAGTGGACCGGATGGCATTTCGTCAACCGTATTAAAATCATGCGCTCCTGAGTTGGCACCGGTTCTAACGCGTCTTTTTCGGCTCTTCTACTCTTCTGGCGTCGTCCCGAATTCCTGGAAGACAGCCCTTGTGCACCCAATCCCTAAGAAGGGTTATCGCTCAGACCCGTCCAATTACAGGCCGATAGCTATCACCTCTTTGCTCTCCAAGGTAATGGAATCCATTACCAATCGCCAGCTTCTTAAGTACCTGGAGGAGCACCAGCTGATTAGTGATCGCCAATACGGTTTCCGTAGCGGCCGATCAGCTGGTGATCTACTAGTCTATCTCTCGCATCGTTGGGCAGAGGCGATCGAGAGCAAAGGGGAGGCTTTAGTCGTTAGCCTTGACATAGCGAAAGCCTTCGATGGGGTCTGGCACAGGGCTCTACTTTCAAAACTTCCAGCTTACGGGCTTCCCGAGAAATTGTGCACGTGGGTTGCCAGCTTTCTTTCCGGACGTAGCATTCGAGCCGTAGTCGACGGATCATGCTCTGACCTCAAACCGGTAAACGCTGGTGTGCCGCAGGGATGTGTGCTGTCTCCCACTCTGTTTCTTCTGCACATCAATGACATGTTGCTTAACCACAGCATTCATTGTTATGCTGATGACAGTACGGGGGATTCACTGTATATCGGTCGTGCAAATATTTCATCGGCAAACGTCAATGAGAACCGGAACAAACTTGTGTCTGATATCGAAAACATGCTTAGTCATGTTTCGGATTGGGGTCGGCTAAATCTAGTCCAATTCAACCCCTTAAAGACACAGGTTTGCGCGTTTACCGCTAAAAATCTCCGTTCGTCGTAAGTATTGACTTCGAAGGCGCTCCTCTTGTTGCCAAGCCGTCTATTGAAATCCTGGGTGTCAGCATTTCGAGCGAAGTTCAGTTTCGCGATCATTTGGAAGGTAAATTAGCTTCGCAAAAGCTGGGTGTGCTCAATAGAGCAAGTCAGTATTTTACGCCGAACCATCGCCTACAACTCTACAAGGCTCAGGTTCGGCCACATATGGAATACTGTTCCAATCTCTGGGCTGGAGCACCCCAGTATCAACTCCTTCCATTTGACCGCATACAACGAAGAGCGGCTCGAGTTGTGCGAGGTGCTCTCTAGTCGGCTCGATTCTTTGGATTTGCGGAGAGATGTAGGGTCTCCTTGCATTCTCTACCGCATCTATCACGGGGAGTGCTCTGAGGAGTTGTTCCGGACATTGCCTGCAGCTGAGTTTCTCCACAGAACCACTCGCAATCGACTGTCTTACCATCGTCATCACCTTGATGGTTGGCGGTCATCCACTGTGCGATTTTCGCGAAATTTCCTACCGCGAACAACTGTTTTGTGGAACAAGCTAGCTGCGACGATATTTCCGGACCGTTACGACTTGGGGAGCTTCAAGAAACGAGCGTACTCTCTTTTAAAAGGTCGGCAACGCATCTGTGATTCTTCTGGTGTTGCGGGTGTCCATGGGCAGCGGTGATCACTTACCATCAGGTGACCTGCTGGCTCGTTTGCCTTCTATTACATAAAAAAAAGGTGTAGACAACATATTTAGCTTCAAAATCTAGATGTTTTATATTTTCATTGTTATCTTTTAATGTTTCCAGATTCCGCCGAAAAAAACGACAGTAGTGAAGTAACAGTGGACGATGGAGACGATACAAAAGAACGTTCAGCAGAGAACGGGGGTGTAACAGTTGAATCAGGAGAAAGTGGAGAAGATGATGGACCATCCGTAGAAATAGCAGATGAACCATACATCCCTAAGGGTTCTGTTGAAGATGTTGCAGGTGGATCTGACGACAATGATTCTAAAGAAGATACAGCCGGGGACAGTAATGAACAACAAGCTGACGATGAAAAAGATAGCAACGAAGATCAAACAGCAGAAAAAGGTAATAACTTCATATGATTGTATTTTACATACTTGGAGGAGGCCTATGTCCAGCAGTGTGCGTCGATTGGCTGATATGATGATGATGATGATTATAGCTTTGTCAAGAATCTTATCAATTAAAAAAAACTTTTAATCATTATCACACTTGTTTATAAGACTAATATTATAAAATGTTTACAACATTAAAATGTTAATTTAATAATTTTAGAGACTGCAGAAGACAATAATGAATCTCAAGAAGAGAAAGACGCATCACAAGGCACTGATGACGATAGCAACGAAGTAAAGGATGATGACAGCAAGGAAGAGAAGGATGACGACAGTAAGGAAGATGATGGTGATGACAGTAAAGAAGGAAACGACGATGACAGCAAAGAAGTAAAAGACGAAAACAGCAAAGAAAACGATGATGCTAGTCAAGAAGCTGCGGAAGAATCAGAGTCTGGCGATGACGGTAAATCAACAGAAGCTACCGATGCGTCTCAAGAAAGCAATGATGACGATGACGATAATAAGACAAAAGAAGACGATGGATCTCAAGAAAAGGCTGACGAATCTCAGGAAGAAACAGGCGACAAACAAGATGATGACTCACAGGAAGCCGATGATTCTAAAGAGACAGAAAAAGAGTCTGAAGAAAAATCCACTTCTGTAGAAGAGAAAGATGGAGGCGAATCAGTAGAGGATAAGGATGATGGAGATAAATCTGGAGAGGAATCAGCCGAAGGTGATGACAAGGCTGACACAGCTGAGGACCAAGACGATTCAAAAGAACAAGAACCAACGGCAGACGATAATGAAGATTCAAAAGAAGCATCCGCAGAAACAAAAGAGGCAGTAGAAGAATCACAAGAAGAGTCAGATAAAGATGGAAAGTCCGAAGAAGATGCTCTCAGTGCTGGTGATGACGCGGAAGATGAAGCTGAGTCAGCCGAGACTGAAGATGCCGCAGAAGCAGATGCCGGTTCAGACGAAGAAGAGGAAGAAGGAGCTCCAGAGGAAGATTTATTACTTGTAAGTAGGGTTTACTAAGTATTCATAACTTTCAGTTATAACTGAGGAAGGATTTCAATAACAAGTTTTTGTTTTTTTTGGTATTATCTTTTACGAGTTTCTTAGGGTGATGGTCTGAGTAGCCAAGAATATGGTTAAGACTACAAGAAAAAACACACTGAAACCTATTTCAATTCACAATAATTACAATGGGGGCAAGCGCTGGTAGTATAAGTCGGCTACGACTTTAACCCTTTCCCTGTCCCATATATCGATACATTCACATTATTTTACTTTTTTTTATCTACTGGTAGGACAAACAACCTGTTAAGGCGATCGCTGCGGCAGTTGATAGTGATTCATATTTCAAATAAATACAAAAAATTACCTAAGAAAATTATTAACACAGCATTTTTGTTTTTAAATATGTACATGATATTTAAAATAAAATCAATATTTCAGACAAGTGAAATTCCCGAAAACCTAAGATCACGTGACCACATCACCAAAATTTTGAGATTGGATGAGGACACAAGCGAAGCAGAACTTACTGTGGAAAAATCAGCTGACATCATACTCAGGGACTTGAAAAGGCTGTACGAGAACTCAATCAAACCTTTAGAAGGCTTATACAAATACAGAGATTTGAGTAACAGACATTTTGGTGATCCTGAAATCTTTTCAAAGCCTCTAGTACTTTTTATGGGGCCATGGAGTGGAGGCAAATCTAGCATTTTGAACTATCTATCAGGACTTGAATTCACCGAGTGGTCTCTAAGAACTGGTGACGTATAAGTTTATTTTATTTTATGAATATTAATAGGATCTTTTGCAAACTATTCAAACTATCTAAAAGATTTTACTACTTGCAGGCGCGGAACCGTCACCAGCTTACTTTAACATCCTTATGCACGGCAAAGATCCTGAAGTATTGGACGGCACTCAGTTGGCAGCTGACTGGACATTTTCTGGACTACAAAAGTTCGGACAAGGCTTGGAAGAACGTCTGAGGGGTTTAAGATATCCTAGCAAGATATTGGAAAAAGTAAGTTATTCGTTTCTAATTTTATGAATATTAAGAAGCAACATTAAGAAGCAACACAGTTTTATAGCTCATTAAGCTCACACTCACAGTTTTAAGGATAATATGGCAAACTAACATCCAAAGACCACGCACTAAACACGAACAAAAACTTAAAATTTATTACAGTTAACCAGAACTGGCTATAAGCTGTGGAAGTAGGAGCGACGGATATTTTTAAAAAATCCATCTTTAATTGATTAAAAGAACTGAGTGGCATTATTAGAATTTTACCTAAATTGGCTAGGTAATGAAAGGAATATGACGGATACTAAAGACGGTGTAGTCCTGTAGTCAAAAGCCCGATTTACACATCGACAAGTACAGTAGCGAGTTAAGTAGTAAGTTGTTGTTGTTGATTAAGTTGATTTAAATAGATCTCCGTCCTATTTTTTGGCGAGTTAAATTGGTGAGACGCGAGAGGGGGGGCTACTTCGTACTTAACTCGCCAAAAAATAGGAAGGAGATCTATTCAAATCCACTTAATCAATAACTTACTACTTAACTCGCTTCTGTACTTGTCGATGTGTAAATCAGGCATAAGTATATGGACCAAATGTTCTTTATCATACGATGGTCCCAGAACTCCAACGGAGAATACAATATGCGTAAGCTTGCAAACATAAATAGCGTCAGTAAAAAGTTGATGTTTCTAATTCCAGGTTAACATCGTAGAAATTCCAGGCATCTTAGAAGTCAGAAAGCAAGTATCGCGCGTGTTTCCGTTCAATGATGCTTGCCAGTGGTTCATTGACCGCGCAGATATTATATTCTTAGTTTACGATCCTTCTAAGTTGGACGTAGGGCCTGAGACTGAAGCTATTCTCGACCAACTCAAAGGCAGAGAATCTCAGGTAATAAAATCAACAGTTTATACGATAATATTTTATTATTATTAAACGGTACAGATAACAGGTAAGGTACTTACCTTACCTGTTTGCAGAGGCAATTCTGTGCTTTATCTGGTACTTACCAGATAAAGCACAGAATTGCCTCTCTTAAGTGGAATTGGGCAGGGCACGTAGTTTGAAGAACCGATGGGAGTAAAGGTTTCTGAAAAAGCGACCGCGTACCGTAAGGTGAAAGGTGGGCAGACATAAATATCTATATCAATGAACGGAGACATAGACATAGCCCACCTTTCAGGGAGGCAAACGATAGAGGATGGTAGATAAGTTTAAAGGAGCCTTATGTCCAGCAGCAGACATCTTTTGGCTGAGATGGTGATCGATTATCATCATGATGATCAATCATTTATTAGTAGTACAATCAAAAAAAGTTTAAAAAGTTTTATATTACAACTACTATGGTGGAATAAAATGTATAATGCTAATGCTTCAATTTCGTTTTAGACACGCATCGTACTAAACAAAGCGGATACCGTGAAACCGGAGGAGTTAATGCGAGTGCAAAGCGCTCTGATATGGAACATTTCTCCGTTGATGAGTTCTGCGCAGCCACCAGTCATGTATACGGCCTCTTTGTGGTCGATGCCCTTCGAGGCAGGTGCTCCCGTGCGTCTGCTGCAAGCCCAGGAGCGAGAGCTTCTGAGAGACTTGCGACATGCCATCGATAAGCGCATTGAAAATAAAATTGCAAGCGCTAGGAGGTTTGCGGTAAGTTCGATTTTGTTAATAAGAAGGATACAAACATAATAATATTACTTTATATATGTCGCAGGGAAATGAGGAAACCAGTGATTTCACGAATTCACTAGGGATATCACGAAATCACGGTAAATGTCGAAAATGCCTTGCATTGTAGTCACAGTTCTAACCTAACCTAACCTACAGAAGAAAGAATTTTTGTGTTTTTTAACCTACAAACAAAAATATGAGCATTTCTTTTCTAGTACAAATGGGATTTCGTCATATCCCTAGTGATTTCGTGAAATCCCTGGTTTCCTCATTTCCCTGCGACATATAGATTGCGTAAGACCTTGCAAAAGTAGTGTTTCACTTTTAACAGTTTACTATTTTGCTAAAATAGTAGTGGTTCTTCTCACATTCTTTAGTATAATTGAGATATTAATCGGCTTAATAAAATAAGAGCTTAACCTCCTGATGTCTATAGAGAACGTCGACAATCCTAGACCATAGCTAATCTGATGCCTACCCTCAACATTATGATGTCACAGTCAGCTTACAGTTCTGTAATTTTAAAGGTTACTGTACCTTGTCATCACACAGTAATAGGAAATCAAGAATCTTCGCTTCAAAAGCTTGTTTTCGACTTGGTTAGGATATTTATAACAGAAAGGTGTTCGGAAGAATGCCAATAACGATTATGTTTGACAAAATACGACTGAATTCGTAATTTTCATTTGTTTCAGGTTCGCGTAAGAAACCACGCTAAGATGGTCGATTGCTACCTTACTACTTATTACAACCATAAGACTATATTCGGTAACAAGAAACTCATAGCTGATGCTATCATTGAAAACCCTCAGAACTACCACATTTATGAGGGTCTTAGTACACTCACTAATATATCTAGGTAAGTTCTTCTTGCAAATCTTCCTTTATGTATAGATCCTATACGAATTATCGTTTCATTAGAAAGACGAGCATATCTCGAAATGGAGTCCAGTGCGAGCACGACTTTCTTTACTTTTGACTAATTTGAACTAATTTACTCCGCGACAGAGAAAGAAGCTCTGATTTATCGCGTACTTAACCCACACGGCCCAAGTAACACACAAGCAAGATAATAGTACACGTTTAGACAACTTAACAGTTCAAAGATGAATATCGTTGGTATAAGAGCCTTAGAAATTACTAAATGCTGAATAAATTTGAGTTTGAGCTCTTATTATACTTAATGCTTAATAAGTTCTGTGTCGTTGTACTTTATTTCTTTAAACTTAATAAACAATAATTTTAAGACTTTTACACAAACTTTATAAAGCGTTCCGCTTTCTAGGTATCTTAAAGCTGAAAAAAGGGCTCTATGGAAGCATTCATCTGAATAATCATAATCGGTATTGCTATTATTCAATAATTACTAAGCTAGTAGCGTTTGAATGAGCTGATTGCTGAATAACGTATAACTATCTGAATAAAGCTACAAAATAATGCTTTTATACAGCTTGATACTGAATAAATGTAAAGTGAGCTAATTATTTTATGGTTTAACTGAATATGATATCATGTTTTACCAGTTATTCAACTGCTGAGTAAAGAAGATTATTTAGGCATTTATTAAGTTTTCACCTGCATAACAGTATGTTTTAAATTAACTTATTCAAATTAAAGACCACAGGTACATTCTCTCAGCGCAAATAGCTTAATATAAGCTTTGTTTAACACTATTGGGACTATTATTCATATTAAAGGCCACATGTGCGTTTTATCTGAGCAAATATCTTAATATCAGCTTTGTTGAAATCTATTTGAATGCTGTTTTTGGATGTTATTTGCATTAAAATGGAGCAAAAACCGTGGAAATAGCTTAAAAGAACTGGTAATATTAAAAGAAAGATAAGTTAGCGTATTGAAATAACTTTATTCAAGTAAAAACTTATTAACTAGATACTTGTGCACTTTTATTCAGCAATAAAAGAAGAACAAGCGATCGCCATTAATTTTTTGTGCGAATAATTATAAACACAAGAAAATTCACCAAGATTATCTGAACCCTTAATCTAACAACTATTTATATTCAATTGTATTTATCAAAGTTGCATTGGAATTGCCAGAATTAGAAATTTCGCCATAAGGTTTTTAGTCAGACCGTGCATGCATATATAAAAATAATATTTGCAATTGCTTATCTTGATTATACATGCAGCGCATCAAAAATAATCGTAGAAATCATAAACTATTTACGACAAAATAAATTCCGCACTAATAATTTAACATGTAGCAAACTTATAACTAAAGTAAAAAAACTTATATTTTGTTATAATCAAGATTCTCAATTATTTGACTGACATTAAAACTGATTGCCATTTGCATCTAATTATTTTCACGATTTGTAAGAAATAAATCTGTATTATTGTAAACAACAGAGTATAAAGCTGAGTAAATTCTGAATCCAATGATCAATTCGAAGTATAACTGAATATATTATGTGTACAGGCTTAATAAAAGCAATATCAGCTGTTATTCAGAAGTTACTAAGATCATTGTCTCATTACTAAGCTTCTTTTCAGATGTTACTAAGTTTTATGCATTTATTTTGGGGCCTATTTTGTTTGAATAACATCTGAATAGATGGTACTCAGACGTTAGTCAGCTTAGTATTCAGCTTATATTCTTAATGATTGCTCATTCTCAACTTTTATTCAGCATGTTTGTGTTACTTGGGGGTGGTGTACGATCATTTCCGTTCACGTTTATTTCTGTATTTATTTAAAATTTTACATATGTATTTAATATTTTTTATTGTTTTCAGGTACGACTTACCAGATCCCGAAACATATCGGGATTTCTTCCGGTTGAATCCCCTATTCGAGTTCTCACAGTTGTCGGCAACATGCACGTACTTCAGGGGGTGCCCCATCACGCGGCTAGACGTCGCTATAGCGTACGACCTGCCGGAGCTCGTGGGCAAGTACAAGAAGATGGTGGAGACATCCACGCCCCAGGGCATGCCCAAGAGTTGATGGTTCTGCGAACGAACGAATCCTGCACCACACTGTACACTCGCTTTTTAATTTTAGCCAATTGGATTGGACATTATTTATTTTGGGCACATTATGCATTTCTTTATCTAATTGGTCATCAAAAGATTAGTTTATTTTTCGTTAAAACGCATTTCAATATTTCTCTTTAATTTATTTTTGCTTAAAATACTTGCTTGTTCCTGTTTTTTGATATGAATGATGTCGTAAAGTATGACTTTATTGTGATTTTTTCGTGCGTTTATTTAGTGGTGATGATTTTAGAAAAGTAAAACGCAAGACAAGTTCCAACCCTTCTTTTGTCTTTTTATACATATTGTCTCAAAACTGCAATAAATAACTAGTCATTATACTGACGATTTTTGTTAGTTTCTCTTGTATCTTATTCAGTAAGTTATGGTAATGTGGGTATTCCTACCTAGTTCTAATTGAATACTGCACTCGTGTGTGGTGTTTATGGTTATTATTTCTTTGTTAATAATTGAGACACAATGTGACTATGTATTTAAGTAAAAACGAAATAAAAATCATCATGTCTTTCATTTCCGAAACCTGTATTACGTAAATGATCTTTTCCTTCGTCCACGCTAACACAATGGTGCTACTGCAAGAGAGGACAGCGCATACAACATGAATCTCGGTGAGTTTCGAGATACAGGTAGTAATTTAAGTTGTAATGTTAACTCAAATACTAAAGGAAAGTAGAAAAAGACACTGAATAGAAATAAAGCACAAAGCAGATACAATATAACAACAGAAAACTAAAAGTAGGTAGGTACACCGCAGATTCAAAATAACAAGCATTCGTTTTGTAATATATTCGTGCCATTCCCATTCCCCATTCGTGCCAGCATGCCAATGTAGCCACACAAGCAGTTGTTTCGGTCTTGGTATCTAACCTATTACTCCACCATTTTAATATTAGAGGTAATTAGAACAGTTGATTAATTTGAACTGAATAGAACGCAAGTTAAGTGCAAAGTAATCTCTTCTAGCCTCTCCTGTTTAGTTAGTAGACCACTTGTTTAGTTCAGTGCATACAATTTTCATATAAGGAACTGTGTTACTAAACTTTTTAATTCTACTTTCAACTTAACTGACCTGACTTTTTTAATAACTCGTCACTGTACTTTTTGACCTATAAATCAGTCATTACTTACACACACTTTGACTATGTTCGTCAGTTAGAATACCGTGGTATTTACCTGGGACCTGGATAGAACACTAAATTGCCATCAACAAAAAAAAAAGTTACTGACATAGACAAGTGACAATAGTTGTTTTTATTGTCAGTGTCAACTGTCAAACTGTCAACGTAATCGCTGGAGTACCTATTGCATTATTTTTGGAAATCTAGTATTTTCATTAACTTTAAATACAACTTCAATAAGGTATAAGTTATGCACACTGATTTGGCACCTCATTTACACACCGCTGAATGCAATGTTCTGATAGAAAAGTTGCAAGCCTGCCACAGAGAGGTAAATCTTTTAAAATTGCATAACATTGTCTTGTTATACACATAACCTCTTATAAAAGCGTTGTTATCAATTTACACAATTCATTATTTATTTATCATTTAAACACATTTTTTTTCTTTTCAGCATCCATTCAGAAAGTTTCTCGCATTTTGTAACGATTATGACAGAGATATGAGAATATGCTTAAAAGCTGAGCGTCTTGCACGACAAAACGCTAACTTACAAGATTCTCGGAAACGTCACTCTGAAATCCGCGCCCGAATATTAGAACAACAGAAAAACTTGCATCAGTAAAATATCAGAAACCATATTTAGTCATAATGGATGAAGAACACTACAATATTTTGGATTCAATACCAGACCTGAACAACTTGAAGTCTTTTACAGAGAGATACTTCACTAAAAGATATGTTTTAAATTTTGGTAATATTGAAAACAATGATATAATGATTATGTTTCACTCTAATAGAATTGCACTTCTTAGTTTGGCCCCAAGTCATTTCTTTTTTAAAAAGGATCAAGAGTACAAAGTTAATTTTTCTGCCGGCAAAGTTGACAGATTAAATAATGCAGTTAAAGGTAAAAGTAAGAAAGGAGGTCAATACTTGGTACCGAACTCTGTGATATGCAAAATAGAGTATGGTGATGGAACAAGTTTTGATGTACCTTGTGGTATGAAAGGTACTTTAGTTGAAGTAAATGAGCAATTGTTAAAACATCCTGAATTATTAAAACAAATGCCAGATTCTGATGGTTTCATTGCTGTTATATTATCAAGTATTGCTATTGCTGATGCAACTAAGAATGAATTGTTATCCCATGAAGACTATTTAGAATTGTTAAAAAATGGTAAAACAGAAGATAAGAATGATGAAGAAACAAGTGAAACTTAAAATAAAAATATTAATGTAAACACAATCTGTTTTCGTTATTTATTTAAACCTAGTATAGTCAACAACCCATCAGATATCTGTAAAATATGTACAGGTATTTAGATACCTGTTTAGTAATTATGTGACACAGAAATTTAAAAACTGCAGGACATACACATCTATAAACATAAGGATATTGAACTTCCTAAGAATGTACTTTTACCTACAATTTCTTTTTGAAAACTCTAATGTGTTATTATCTCTACTGATAATTTGTTATTATACTATAGATACTTTAAAAAAAAAGACATTTTTGCACTAGGCATCATGCTCTGGGTTAGGGGAGTTTAACATCAATATAACTGACACAAAGAACATCCAGGAACAATCCAAAGAAAATCCAGGATCAGGACAACAATTTGTGGATCCCACAAATAATTATCCTGCATGGGGAATCAAACCGGCGACCTTATGCAGTCACTTGCGCAAACCGTCGAGCCACTGAGGCAGTTAATTCTATAGCTGTACTACAAACTATTTATAATCACATTTATTTCTATACTTTCTATCTATACTAATATTATAAACAGGTAAAGTTTGTGATGTTGGAGAGAGGGTAATCTTTGAATCTAAAGTACCAAAGTTTTAAAATTCTTTCTGTGTTGAATAGTCCATTTATCGGGATGTCATAGGCTATATAATATTATAATATCACGCTATGACTAAGGAGTGGAGCAGTAATGAAATATGTTTAAAAAATAAACACTTAATAACGTATTGATCGCAGCCTAACGAATGGGCTAGTATTCCATAATTATTCTGAATCTTCTGATTTTTTTTAGACTTTGTAGAGTACTGTTTTTGAGTGTTGTTCACTTTGAAAACTTCTCTAATTATTATTTTAGATTGATTAGATTCCTAACATATTTTTTTTTCTTTATGATAATAATTGTACCTTTTGGTTAAATAACTGTGAAAACCATACATAATTTGTAACCAGAATTTGTTATGAAGTTCGAACTATGAAACAAACAATGTTCTTAAAAAGAAATTAATAAGATAAAGCTTTGTCTTATCAATCTACAGTAAACACCTCCCTCGTATTTTTCTTTCAACCCAATTAGCTTATCAGTGTCATTATTACAAATGGATCTCTGACCTCTGTCTCTACTGATAATTTCATATTGTTTCACTTGATGTGGTAATCACACTATTGTAACTCTTTGCTCCGCAATAATGTCTTCGGTAAAATTAAACAGAGTCTTCGTTCCACTATTTACATACAAACAAAAAGGACTTAGAACATCTTTGCGTTCATACAGTGGCGAAAGTGAATCAAGAAAGACACCGTTATATAACTTACACTCAAAGTACGGCGGGAAACTAGTTGACTTCGCAGGATTTCTTCTCCCCGTACAATATTCAGGTCTGAGTTTAAGTGCATCACATTTGTTCACAAGAGAAAATGCATCAATTTTCGACGTGTCCCATATGTTACAAACAAACGTACGTGGCAAAGATTGTGTTGCTTGGTTCGAGTCAATATGCCCAGTTGATTTGAAAGGAATGCCTCAGGGTTCTGGCTCACTAACAGTGTTTTTGACTGACAAAGGCGGGATTATAGACGATTTAATCATAACCAAAGTAGATGAGAATACTTTGTACGTTGTTTCAAACGCTGGACGGATGGAAGTTGACAAGCAACATATGAAAGAAACATCGGAGATATTTAGAAAACAAGGCAAAGATGTCCACGTCGAGTTCTTAGTTGCTTCCGAGCGGGCACTCATTGCTTTGCAAGGACCTAAGGCTGCATCAGTACTACAGAATGTCACCGATATATCCTTGAAAGATTTGATGTTCATGACTTCTAAAGTAGGCAAAGTAGCTGGAGTCGAATGTCGTATTACTCGTTGTGGGTACACCGGAGAAGATGGCGTCGAAATATCAATTCCCGCATCCAGCGCTGAAACTGTTACCGAAGCTTTACTGCAATATAATGACGTCAGACTTGCTGGACTTGGTGCGCGAGACTCACTACGACTGGAGGCCGGACTATGTCTATACGGTAACGATATCGATGAAACTGTTACTCCAGTAGAAGCAGCATTGACCTGGTTGATAGCCAAGCGAAGAAGGACTGACAGTAATTTCCCTGGAGCTGATATTATTTTACGGCAAATCAAGGAAGGTGTTAGCAAAAGACGTGTAGGAATACGAATGGAGAGTGGTCCCCCTGCGAGGAAAGGCGCTGTCTTGAAAGATCCGCGTACGTTAGAAACTGTAGGTGAAATAACAAGTGGTTGTCCAGCACCATCACTCGGCGGTAACGTCGCTATGGGCTACATTCAAGAATCTCTTAAAAAATCTGGTACTAACGTATTAGTAAACATTAGAGGCAAAGATGTGTCGTGCAATGTAGCTAAAATGCCATTCGTTCCATCCAAATATTATACCAAAAAATAAAAAACTCATATAATTGAAATTATACTTTTATTTACATATTTTAACAAATATAACGATCCTTAAAATAAAATCATTACGAGTGATCCTGTCCTCGTGGATTCTAATTAAAACAATACATTATTTAATTACTATTTTATAACACTAAGTTCTAAATTAACATGAAATTATAATAATAATAAAAGTCTTTTTCGTAATAAAAGGCCATTACGATATCTACATGTACACACCTGTGTTTATACACAATAATACAATTAAAACTTCACTTAAAATGTGAGTTTTTGCACTTTAATGTGTAATACTGACATTTGTTTATACTAAAATGTACTTAATTATCACAGGAACAATTCACTATTAATAATGGAATGATCTGGTTTTACTAACACATCGGAAATTAAGACATTGACAATAGGAATGATATAGTACAAAATTAAACACTGGTCTTACTCGCGGTATATTACTTAGCCTAGATACTACTGAGGGGCTGAGTCCCTCCGCGACCACGGCCCTTGCAAGTCGGCCGAAATGTCGGAGAAAAACCTAGGTATTTATCCCATAGAAATCTAGGCTAAGTAATATATACCGCGATTAAGACCCGTGTAAAACATTAATAATGTATACAAATCGCGATATTTTAAAATCTATTAAACACTGGTGTTAATATAGGAATTGAGCAACTTTTGTAGACAATATCCCTGTGCTCTAGTTATATATAATGAGATCTAACATAAATTAATCAGGTGAATATAAAGCAAGAAACATATTTATACCGAAAACTTAAAAGTGTGATCCTAATTGAGAATGGAACAATTATTATACAAATGGTCAAGACACTATTTTTTTGGTTAAAATAAACTGAAATATTGCGAAGCCAGCTTCGCACAAGGCACATAAATTGAATTGAATTGAATGAATATGTAATTTAATAAATTCTGATTTTAACAGAGTAAAGAAATAAGTAGTCTAAAATGAAAGGTAAAGTGCCCTAACAAACTTTTATTGGTTCTGTACAAATTTACCTTCTTTACTCTAAGCTACAAGTGAGGCATTATTGCTTTTACTTTACATAGGAAACAATTTTTTTAAATAACAATTACTTCAAAGGTTTGAAAAACCATTTTATACTTTACAGATTTATCAATGTTACAAGTTATAAATATATATAGAAAATACTAATAAATTTAATTTTTCACTTTTTCATGGGGCTTGAGCGATTTTTAGTTTCACTACAGTCTTTAAATTTACAGTCTCCTAGAGAAAAATGCTATGTTTAAACAATCCTTTTTTATATAAATCTTTTTCGTATTTCTGTCAATTGCTTCGCTTCTAAATATATATTATATAATAATATTAAGTACACAATAATTTGTATAAAATACTTTTTAACAATTAGTTTTATTTTGTATGTTGTGTGGTGTCACTTAAATTCTGGTCCGTCTTTGTATGTGGACTGTGCCAATTTAGTAAATTCTTCACTCAGTTTATTAATCCGTTCAGAATACTAGAACAAATAACATTATTACAATGTATCCAACTTGGCATCAAATCTGTTGGTTTGTTAAGATTGGTTGAATGAAAATAAAAATAATTATTTAGTAATGGTTATTGTGATGAAGGAGCTAGAATGCAAGATGGTGTTATTTTATCGCATGGATAAAAGCTTTAGAGAGAATTTCTTGTGATATTTTCCTCAACGACATAAATAAAGATGTATACCAATGTTTTAGCAGATCAAATTATCCTTCACAGCTAAAAAGGTCTGTTCCAAAAAGACTTCTAGACATTACATGAATCGAATGTTTTGGAAATATGACGTTTATTAACGAATCAGACAAATTAGAAAAATCTAAAGTACGAAAATATAACTTTTTACAAATAAAGGAAATAAACATAAAACCAACTTTCAAGTTCGATTCGACATCGAAACGATAGACAAACAAATATAAAAACAGCTAGCTTGTTTCTACACATAAAGGATAAATAACATAATTTTAATAAAAATTGCTGTTAAGAAGCTAATAATAATTAAAACAAAATTAATTAATTAACTTTTAGTAAATGGACTTATTCCAAAGAGTCTCTATCAACATCTAAGAAGACTTGCGCTTGACAATTGGATTATAGGTCTGATGCTAAAGGCAGTACTGCTTGACATGGCACGCATTGTGAGGAAGTTCCAATCTGTGGAGCCCTAACCACCAGTAGCTTGGTCCTTGTACCCGATGCTGGTGGGTCTACCTTTTTTATATTTTTTAAAGGTTTTAATTTTATATCTATATTTAAAATGTAATAAAATGTGATAAATGTAATTAAAACAAACTTACATCTAGATCTTGTGAGTGTTGAGGTTGTGCAGCCATTTCCTTCCCTTTCCTCTCTTCCTGTACTCTACGGCTAACATAGTAATTTATCTGATTCTGTAGCTTAACAAATATCTTCCTGTATTCGTCCTGTATCCTGTTCATTTCACTTGTAACGTGCGTGTCTTTTTTTGTCACATAGTCCTGTAAAATGTATTTTTTAAATAACTTTTAAAGCAAAGGGCTTAGTACGAAATTTTGGTTTCATTTTTTGAGTTTTAGTATCTACATTCAGGCTCAGTACAATCGTTATGGGATCGGGGAAATAGTAAATATGAATCATCAATCAATCAGCCTATCGCATGTCTACTGTTGGACATAGGCCTCTCCTAAACAAGCGCCTCAGAACAGGGTCGGCTTCCGCATCCAGCCAGACCCAGAGACGTTTTTCAGGTCATTGTTCCATCTAGGTAGGGGGCGTCCTACACTACGTTTGCACACCGAGTTGCGAGTCTCCAATATAGTAAACATACTATAACAAAATGATTAAAGGATAATAGCTACATACCTTATAAGTTAAAATAGTTTTCTTAGCATTCTTGTACTTTTCTTGTATGATTTTATACTCCGCTTGCAATTTCTCATATTTCTGTTCTAACATCGCCAACTTAGACTGCAACTCCGCAGCTTTACTTTTCATTAAAGAACATTCTTTATTAGAAGAACTACTTCTCTCTCTTTCATTTTTCAAAACATCTTCTAAGGAGCCTAATCTTGAAGCTCTTTCCTTATATCTTTCCGCTTTTAGTTTCCAATCTAGGACGCTATCTTTAGCTTTCTGACATTCCACTTGAACAGCATTGTGATCTTTTATTAGTTCAGATATTTCATTCTCTTTAGATTCCAATATTTGTGTAACTTTAGCTCTTTCTGCTAAAATGAATTCTTTCAATGTTTCCACTTCCTTAGCTTTTCTTTCGAGTAGTTCTTTGAGCTTTTTGACAGTTTCAATGTGTTCATTTTCAATTTCTTTTACTCTTCGAGCACAGTTCATTTCTACAGTTTTCATTTCTAACGTAAACTTTTCTGCTATTTGATCCCTTATTACTTTTTCTTTCATCATAAGTGCTGTCTGTAATAAACAGAATAATTAATTTATTAGATGTGCCATAAAAAAGTACAAAGCATTTTAACCTTCTTGAGTTTTATAAGAAAACAAGTAAATAGTTTAATAACAAAAACAAGTAACGCCGCGAACCTAAATTACATACAATTGTTTTGTAAGTAATGAGCGATATTGTAGCTTAACCGTATGAGATGCATACTGGTTACCAGCACGGTAATATGGTTATCAGACCTAAATACATTAACACTACAAACAATACTTTACCTTAGCAGCTAATCCATCATCGCAGTGCTGACCACCATTATCAATGCTAGCATGTGCAGAGTTAGGTGTCAATGGTACATTTCCTCTTTCTTCAGTATTAGTACTAATACTATATTGTTCGCTTAGCTTGTTGAAATGATCTATTATGTAAATGATAGCTCTTTTACCCGCACCCACTTGACAGACCTAAATACTAAAGAGTAGTACAAACAATACTTTACCTTAGCAGCTAATCCATCATCGCAGTTCTGACCACCATTATCAATGCTAGCATGTGCAGAGTTAGGCGTCGACGGCACGGTCCCTCTTTCTTCAGTATTAATACCAACACTATGTTGTTCGCTTAGTTTATTCAAACGGTCTTTTATGTAAATGATAGCTCTTTTACCCGCATCCACTTGCCAGACCTAAATAAATTATAAAGTATACTTTACCTTAGCAGCTAATCCATCATCGCCGTACTGACCACCATTATCAATGCTTGCATGTGCAGAGTTAGGCGTCGATGGTATACTTCCTCTTTCTTCAGTATTAGTACCAACACTACGTTGTTCGCTTAGCTTGTTGAAACGATCTATTATGTACTGCTGGAAGAACTCTGCTTTGCCTTTTAGTTCTTTCATTAAGGTTTCGTTACTTTCTTGATTAGCTAATAAAATAGAAAAATATAACAGTTCAATATTTATGTAAAGGCAAAATGGAAACAGTTCTACGTGTGGTGATGGCGTAAGAATACAATATGCCACCCATGGGTGTCGTAAAAACCGACTAAGGGACTAATCGTGAATATTATTTTAACGAAATAAAACGAAGGAAAACTTGCAATTAAACCCTATACCAATCCGTCTGGCCAGCGTGGTATTACTAGGCCAATTATCCCTCCGTCACGGGAGGAGGCCCGTCCCTGCAGTGGGACATTAATGAGCTGTTATGATGAATGTGGAAACAGTAATTATCTAATTTAATTGCTCTAATTTTACTATAGTCAAAGTCAAGCCTTCTCCATTGACAGAGTGAAACTCGGTATTGTTAAACTTGGTATTTTTTATTCCTTTTTACAAATCTCGGGTCTATTTGGGACACCGACCTTTGCAATGCCTGCGGCCGAATCAAAGAGACTATTATTAGTATTCATCTCAACTTTTTATTATAGAAATAAGTATAATATAACATTACATTAATATATACTATATATTAAAGTCGATCGAGAATAAATAAAAATGTTAAATGTGTACTTACCTAATTTAATAGTATATTTGCTAAGTTGATCGTCTAGATGTCGTATATGTTTAATATTTTTCTCACATTGTGTGCATGGTTCTCTCTCTTTGCGTAATGCTGATTTCTCGTCTGGTAAAAAAAAATACTTACTTTAAAAAAAATTAGTGCGACAGTATGGCTAATGTGTAGACATAATCACCATCTAGCGAAATTTTATGGTTTTATGTATTAATAAAAATAAAATAATATCCATATGTCCAAAATCATGATTTTTTTACTACTTACCCAAAATATATTTTGATTCTAACGTAATTTAAATTTCTTTAGCAGTATATTCATTAAAAGCCAGTAATAACAATTTTTAAACTTACCTTCTAAATACTTATCAAGTTTATCAGTAAACTCTCTCTGCTTATCAGTAAATTCTCTTTGCAGCTCCGATATTCTTCTATTGGCTCTGTCCAACTCCTCCTTTGAGTTTGTCAAGTCTGTGGTCAGTTTCTCAATCTGTTGTCTTTGCTTTTCTAACCTCTCGATGTGGTCTGTCTCTTGTGATTTGTAATGTTCCTTCTCCTTTTGTACTTTAGATTGAAGGTCTTTTAATTCTCTTATTACTGTGTCGCGTGAACTACAGGCCTGTTGATAAAAATTGTATTTAGTATAAATTATATATGATTTTTAAATTTTTATCCCATCTACCAATGGTAACAAATATATAATTTCGATATACAAAGTGTTTTTATTACATTTTTTTAGTTTTAAAACAAACATTTTCAATGTTTTGTTTTGATGAACTCAAGTTAAAAAGGACAAAGCCCTCATTCTAATCAATCCCTTTCTAAGTAAATATTACAAACTTAATATTCTACTACCATATTAAGACGTAGCTTAGCTTGTATAGTACAAGCTATTATTTTACACAGAAATATCTGCCTGGGCCTGTACCAGCAAGGATTATTATTTGGCGTATATCATTATTGGCACTAAGCGATTAAACACAGAAACAGTTATAATGAATAGATATTTTCTAGATATAGGCAATAAATAATAAAATTAGACTTACCTGTAAATATAAAGACTTTAACTCTCCATTTTCCTTTAGCGTGTCTTTCAGCTGTCCGCTGTAACGTTCCAATTCACGTAATAAATCTGCATTAGCTTCTTGTACTATAGATGCGCGACTACCTTTCTCTGATTTGAGTTTATCGTAGTCTAACTCTAGTTGAGTGTATTTGAGATCAAGCTAAAAGAAAATAATGTGTCAATTTACAATAAGTAAAGAGTAAAGTTTATATATTAGAAAAAAAATCGTCGTATATGCGACTGCTGTTTCAGAGGTCGCGGGTTTAAATCAAGTCAATCAATCAAGGCAAGACAGTAACTTGTATATGTTATTGTCTTGAGCCTAGATATCCTTTGTATCCGCGATACAATGCAGAAGATGTTTAAGAAAAATAAAAGGTAAGATTTGCTAAATAAACAAAAAAACAGATAATGTAAAGAAAATTTTTGCACAGTCTTTATTTCTGTATTTTGCAGATTATTCCATACTTGTTTTTAAAAAAAAAAAAAACTAAAACTCATATAAACAAAAGCACTCACATTTTTAAGTTCACTCCTAACTTCGTCAATTTCTACTTGTAGTCTATCATTGTGTTGTTTATAACTCTCCAACAATTCACTATCAGAGTTACTACCAAGTAGTTCCAATTTATTCTGAAGTACTGCCACACGAGAATTCAATTGCATCTCTATGCCTTTTTGTTCTTCAAGTTTTGCTCGCAGATCTAATTCTTGTTTCCTGTGCTGTTCTATTTTCTTGTCCCTTTAACGAAATTAAAATTATTTTAATTAATTTAGCCTATTAGGTATATACAGGCCAGACATCCGTGTGGTGACGGAGTAAGAATCATCCCATGGGTGTCGTAAAAACCGACTAAGAGACTATCATCTTAACGAAATAAAAAGAAGGTAAACTTGAAATTAAACCCTTTACCAATCCATCTAGCCAGTGTGGTACTAGCAGGCCAAGTACCACTCCGTCATGGGAGGAGGCCCGTCCCTGAAGTGGGACATTAATGGTCTGTTATGATGATGATGAAACTTTACATAATATACAGATGCGGAGAACAGCTGTATAAATAAATTGACAAATATACCTTTTGTTAACCTCGTCTTGCAATGTGGATAACTTTTGCATCTGTTGTTTGTATCTGCTTAAAGCTTCTTTTAGTGTTGCTAGTTTACCTGGAGACGGGGGTTCACCTAAAATGAGTACAAAGAAAATAATGAATTATGACTTTTCTATACATAAACAAATAACTGATTGTCATGTTATATAAATAATATTTTATGGAAATACAATATAGTTTTATTAAATAAAGTATTAATATATTGACAGCTTGGAGAGTAAATAACAAAATAAAACTTGATATAAAAACATTTATTAATCCGCCAATGTGATGTAAGAGAAAGTTACGTTTTGTTACAGGAGGACCCTGACCCTGTAGTAAGATTCTTGTTCTGTGGTATACCACAACATTTCTCACTTTTGAGAAACTAGATTATTCATAACAGCCCATTAATCTCCCACTGCACGGACGGGCCTCCTCCAGTGACGGAGGGATACTTGGCCTACTAATGCCATGCTGGCCAAACGGATTGGTATAGGGTTTAATTTCAAGTTTTCCTAAATTTTATAACGTAACTGTAACACTGTATTCTTACTCCGTCACCACACGGAGGAAAAAAAAACTAGATTTGTCTCCTAAAAATTTTGTTTTGACAGATTTCTTTAATACATAAATTGAACTTTAGAAACATTGCTACTTTGTTCATAAACTTACCAAGGTATGTATTTTCCGGGAGCGATTCCATTAATATTTGATGAAGAGTAGTTCTCCAATGTTCATATTCCTTTTGACTGGCATTTAATTTGTTTCGATATAGAACTAAATCCTGTGCAGTCAGCTCAAGCTTGGCCTGTAACAATTCATGTTTATGATTAGTAACTTATAATTCTTGCTATACTAGGAGAAAATAAATGATAAACTAATAGGGAAGTCAATGGGATAAGACACTGTTCCTTTTTGAAAAAGGATGAGACTTCGTCACTTCTCATTGGTGCAGATACCATAAATTGCCAGCCCCTATATTATGCTGAACTAACGTCAAGACACCTTATGTAGCCAAAAATATAATATCAGTGTGTCACATGCAAAACATATATAACACCTAGTCCGGGAGGTAATGCTTATGTTTCACAGGAGTGGTCCAAGGATAGAACCCTGTGGTACCCCATACTCCACGACAATGACACAGCCATCTAAATAGCCCCTCATCAGCTATCTTCGTAATGCTTAGCCTGCCCTATCAAGTAAGAATGAGCAGTGGTTTAGATTCTCTTGGTGAAATTAAAATATGTAATGGGACATTGACTTTGCAGTCAGTCAGCTAAGATTACGCCCAGTCATCGTTGCGTCACGCAAAAAAATGCATGATCTCGTCAATTATAATGATTATAATCATGCAACGCTACAGGTTATAAGCATTTTTATTGAACGTGCCTCCACCGCCAATAGACAATCGCTTCAAAGACAAACAGAAATTAGTCTTATTTATAAGACTTAAGAAGAGCTATACCCTATTTATTTCGGCGTGAGAAATTATGTAAACAAACCAGAAATTGGGTCTTTCTTGATATCACGATTAGGGTCGTAGCACACATATTGAAACGTAAAGAGTTTCTCATGTTATCTTGAATAGAGTATAGATATATATATGTTACAGCCAAAGTAATAAATATGAATATTATACATAATAACTAGCCATTATGTATAAGGGCTACTCAATTTAGATAAAGTGATAAATGTCGAAGAATTAATAACATTAACTAGCCATTATATATGGCAAAAATGCAATATTAAGGCAAAAGTCAGAAACAGTTGGTTAGGTTAGGTTAGTACAGTGACCATTTTATTATTATTTTATTAATAGTATTTTCTGGTATTTTTATATTTATTCACACATATACACACACATATACATATATATATACATATAATATACACAAAATTAAATTTGTAATTGTGTAGTGTTATTTAGTTTAAGACAGGTTTTCTGGCTCACCTGGCTGTATTCATTTTATATTGTATTCTTTTTTTTGTTTCTTTCTTTTTTTTTTTTTTTTCTTACTCTGTGTGTTTTGTGAGTTTGTTAATTGTGTAAATTATTTGTGTGTGTCTTGGTTTTCGCCAAATAAATAATTTTTCTTTCTTTCTTTCAAAGAGAATATAGTAATACTATATTATTCTAGTTTTACATAAAAAAAATGTTTCTTGCCTTTCTTTGGTCACTATACTAACCTAACCTAACCAACTGTTTCCGACTTTTGCCTTAATATTGTATTTTTGCCAGTAGTATAACATATATAATGGCTAGTTAATGTGATTAATTCTGCGACATTTATCACTTTATCTAAATTGAGTAGCCATTATACATAATGGCTAGTTATTATGTACAATATTCATATTTATTACTTTGGCTGTAACATAATATATATATATATATATATATATATAAACTCTATTGCAAAAAAAACGGGCACTTTAGTTTTTTTTCTCTATTTCAATGAAGAAGAACAAGAAATAGGTTTTGTTAATTTGACGATGTATTGGTATGTTTTTTGAAGCATCCTGGCATGATTCTTTACGTTCCAAATTTAAAATTTGAAATTATTAAAAGAAAAATAATGATTATTGTGGATTATTCTAAAATTGCTTTACTAATGGCGCGAATTGCTGAAATGATTTTTAACTGATTACGATATTCTAAAACTTTTTGGATATTTTCTGCTAATTAAACAATTTAATCTTTCTTTTTACATTAAATACCACTTTTTGATATGAGTGATAAAGCGATAAGGGCCGGTAAAATTATAGCCCTACTTGAAGAAGGTTGTTCGCAAACTTACGTGTCTCAGCGGCTAAATGTGAGTCGTTCAACTGTCCAGAGGACTTGGCAACGGTATCAAGAGACTGGTTCGGTCAAAAGAAGACCTGGTTCGGGAAGAAAACGATGCACAGAACCAAGAGATGACCGCTTTTTGGTGAGTCAGGCGTTGCGTAATCGTAAGGCGTCAAGTGTAGACCTGAAGAAGAGCCTTGAAGAAGTAAGAAATCACTCCTTATGGCGGAGGCTCCGTTATGTTTTGGGCAGGAATTAATTCGACGGAACGTACGGAGTTAGTTTTCATAGAAAATGGAACATTAAATGCATACCGGTACATAATGGAAGTCCTAATTCCATATGCACAACCCACATTGACTACACTTGGGGAAGATTCCATTTTTATGGACGATAATGCTCGCCCGCACCGTTCTGGCGACGTGGAAGCGTACATGCAAGAAGTTGGGATCCGTCGTTTAGGTTGGCCAACTCGAAGTCCTGACCTCAATCCAATTGAGCATGTGTGGGTAGTCTAAAGAGACGGGTAAGATCAGTGCAACCTGCTCCACAAAACATCAGGGAGCTAAAAAGAGTCATTGCAGGAAAATGGGAACGTATTCCTCAAAACGTTATTAAAAACATCGTGGAAAGCATGCCCAGAAGGATTCAAGCTGTGATTTTGGCAAGAGGAGGTCACACTCGTTATTAGGTTTTTACATTTGTAACTTTATTTAATTAAAAAAAGTAAAAAAAAACTAGTCTTTACTGCCGACCACTTCTTATTGTTTGGGCGTGTACATCGATTTTAAAGAATCCATCGTTTTTTTTTCTTTTAAATCCTCGAATTCACTTCACGCGCATTAATTTACACGACTATAAGTATATAGACTACGTCAAAGAAATAAATTTCATTTAATTAACTAAAATCGACCCTAGAACGTAAATTTCCTTAGGTGCCCGTTTTTTTTGCAAAAGAGTGTATATGTTTTATTTTTCAGATCATAGCAGTTAAAAAGTTAATAATTGTACTTACACCCAATTCTTTAACTTGTTCCTTAGCAGCATTACGCTCAGTTGTCAATTGCGACAGTTTCTCCTTTAGTCGAGTAGTTTCACCGTTACCTAATCGACTCTGTGCCGCTTCAAGTTCACTCGCTAGTCTGTTTATTGTGGCGCCTTTTTCGATCAATATGTCTTCTTTCTCTCTGTCCCTTTCCTTGCAGCGCCTTTCTAATGCTGTGATTTCATTTTCCTAAAAAACAAGTACACATAAGTAAAAATATGACGTGTAATAAATTTGCCTATTTTATGAAATTGATCATGAATAGTTAGCTGTTGAATAAAATGTTTTGGCATTGCTGACATCAAAGTACAGCGGTCACCATTTACATTTAGATGAGCTCGTTAATTTGCCACCTTAATGCAATAAAAAAAACTTTAGATCTTTAAATATTATTCATCATACTTACTTTTTCGTCAAGCCTATTTTTCGCTTTCGTCAAATCGTTTTGCAATCTATCCATTTCATCTCTATGCCTGTAAAAATATATTAATATTTAATTAAAAATATATTCATTTAGTATATTTTGAAATGTCACTGCATTTAAATGAAATAAATAGTAATAATTATACCTGTCTTGTTGTTCTCTAAATATTGCGTCTGTATCGTGTGTATGAGCAACCTGTATAAAATAAAAACAAAAAATTTAATTGCTAAAGTGTCAAACAGTTTTAAAAAGAAATTGTTGGTTTGGTTTTTTTTAATTACAAAGAGCTTGCGCAGACGATACTTTTCCCAGCAATTCGCAGAGAAAAAATCTACAACTTATTGTGCGCAGTACTATTAAACTCTCGTTTGCTTTAAAAAAGTCAACGGTCAAAAACCCAATTCCAATTCAATTCCTTTACTTTTTAACATAATGTTGCATAATAACAACTTATTGACTTCAATTTAAAGCTACTTAATCTAAAGCGCCGATTACACTAGACTACATGTAGTCTCCTACATAAGGACGTCCTAACTTTTTAGTGTTAGGAAGTTCTGTTTACACTGTCCTACATGTGATTACACTAGACTACATGTAGTCTCCTAAATGATGAAGTTGACTACATGTACTCTAGTGTAATCAGCACTTAAGTTTACAAATTTAAGTCTGCACAAATAGTTATATTAGAAGACAAATTAATGTTAAATAAATAAATGAAATTACCTGTAGTGTATGAAGCCTTTGTTGTACTTCTTGTAAGCTCATATTAGAAGAGCGCAACTCCAATTTAAGTTGTTCCTTCTCTTGATCACTTTCCAATAGTTTCTCTGTGATATTTGTTACTTTTTGCTGAAGTTCAATCAAATTGTGCTTACTAGAGGCTAAAAAATAGAGATAAAGATAATATCAACATAAAGAACCATAGAGAATGGTCCTAAGTAAAAAGAATACATAATGTATCCAAAAGGAACTTTAGTATTACTGAGATATCTAGTTTACCATTGCTTACATGTAAGAATAAAATGTTGAAAGAAGTAAAATATTAAGATATAGACACAGTTAGTAGACTATAAACAACTAGCAATTGTAGGCAGCTTGCTGACCTTAAAATAGCAAAAGGGGACTCAAAACTACTAAAATTACTGGCATTGTAGTCCAGAACTAAGAAAAAAATTATGTCAAAAATAACAAAAACAACATGTTCAACAAATTGAACCCATATAATAGCATTGTAGTCCAGAACTAAGAAAAAAATTATGTCAAAAATAACAAAAACAACATGTTCAACAAATTGAACCCATATAATAATAACCTATTGGACTTACCAAGCAAATGATGAGCTTCTTGCAAGGATAGTTCAACTTTATCTCTGTCTTTTATAGCTGCAGTTAGTCGGGCACGCAGGCTGTCTATCTCTTGGTCTTGTTTCTGCATCTGACCAGCTAGCTGCTGGCATTCTTTCACACTTATCTAAAATGTTATTAAAATCGATTTTATTTCTTACCCAAACAGTTTTTTATTTAGCAAATGATATTGGATGTAGATGGTGTAAAAATGTATTGTAATAAGTTGCAATCTGTATTTACACTTTTACTGTAACATATTAAACTTTATTTCAATTACTTGAGGGATCTGAATAATTTAACTTTTCAATATCAAAAGCTCTATTTAATATAGTACTTATTTATTTATACTACATGACATCCATACTATGTTTTATGTTCATAGGAATGAGATGTTGTTATGTGTTATTATTATTTTTAAAAGACAACTCCTGCACTGTAAGAACATCCAGACTCAGGACAAAAATTTATGGCTCGAACAAAGAACTGTTTGGCAATAGTTAAAACCTACAACCACATGCGGAACTTCCGTGACTGTTGTGCCACCAAGGCAGGAAATTATATTATTATAGTATTATTTGTATAATATTACTTACATCATACAGAAGCTTCAGTTGTTCATTGTTCATATATTCTTGTCTATCACAGTTACCTATGCCATTTGTGTGCCCTGAAACAATTGAAAAAAGGTTTACTTTTTTAAGGCCCAACAATCATGAAAATTAAAGAGTATTTATAGCTGACTTGCTTTTAAATATACAAAATAATAATTTTACAAGGATCATTGTGGAAGAAGTGATTCCCAGCCCTATATTATTATAGTAGTTAAAGTAACAGTATAGTATTTAAATTAGTATTGCTAAAAGCAACCCAATAGATGGTGAACAGATCTCTATTTTACTTCAGTCAATTTTCATTTATTCCACAATTAATGAGGTAACATTAATCCTTTAATCTAAGTATATAAAGATTCTAATAAAGAATTGAATTCTATATTTAAATTATACCATACCTCTGTAATCTTGCTGGTAAAAATGGTTTTGTCCATCTCCTGCCCCATAAGGACTGAACTGAGCTTTAACTCCATCTTCTTGATTTCTTATGTGACCCATGTGGTTTACTGGTGTCTCACAATACATTTTTGGGGATTCAGCTTCATGATGATTATCCTTTAAATGGTTGAGAGACTCCACATAGGTCGGAGGAAGGCCTGGCCTCATTTGTTGCACTGTTTATATAAGAAGAAGTAAATAAATAAGGATTGTAATCTCAATAGCTTACTTTCATACAATACAACATTAGATTTTGTTTTATTTATTTATTTATTCTACTTTTTGTTGAATTAACTTTGCTTCTGTACAGTTAAAAATCTTTTGCAAAATTAACTTATTATTTTATTTTGTTAAGTACTTTATCTTGTAAAATTTTGAATGCATACCTAGGTAAAATATAACAGAACATTAAGTTTATTTTAATATCTATAATGTCTTTTATATACCACAAAACCTATCAGACTCCTGACTTTGGAAGACTTTTTGGCAACAGCATTATTTGGCATGCAACAAAAATAGATAAGAATCTTACTTTCACATTAGAAGGACCTTTAGAGTCTGACAATTCTTTACTTTCACAACATGCTCAAAATTCATAGTAACATTTTCAACTTTTGATAAAACAATATTACTTATCGGGGGATAAAGAACTCGGGGACAAGGGTATTGTGACAAGCACTATAGTAAAGCCAAGGAACAAAACAAATAACTCACCACCATTGGTCTGTTGTGGGTCCAGTGTATAGTTTCCACTGCTATTCACTGAACTAGCTTCGTCATCATCCAAGAGATCGTCAAATGCATTTGCCAATTTATGCTTTAACTAAAAACAACACCAGAAACATGTTAAATATGAGAAACGTAATTTGTGAATACAGAACATGTTACGATAACACTGTAAGAACAACACGGTTTGTTTACCTCTTCATTGCGTCGTTTTTGGTCCTCCAGCTCTTCTTGTTCATCAAGTCGGTCTTGAGCGCTATTGTTTATATGAATACTCGCGGCTCCTTGAAACAAACTCATACCAGGACCATCCATGTTTTACTCCTCGACTACGAGGCAATTCTAAATAATTAATTAACTATAACTTTAAAAGTTTTTCATTAATGACAAATACCTAGTTAATATTACAGAAAAACACGTTTACAACGTATACATTAGATTTTTATAACAAAATTAACCAAACCAAAACAAGTTTTTGAAAATCGTTTATCAATGTTGCCAACAATAATATTTTCTATAGTAACAAAAACAAGTTTTGTTTTTTTCATAACCATGATCCATACACATCGATTCTGATTGATGTTGACTAAACTTTTTCCCCCTTACTTATAAACGCCTCTTAAATTTAATCACTGTTTAGCGAGATTTTTTATTACGAAAACCAACCTTATACCAAACAACGTAAGAGCTTGGGCTAATTAATCAATTGACTAAAATTTAAGAATTTTTTTATGAGTGAGAGTAGGGGGTTTATTTTCCATTTTTATGCGATATTTCAGACGTGGCTTTGTGTGTGTGTTTTAAGTGTCTAAACTTTCTGACTTCCAATCATTGTTTAATTATATTATTTTTGAATTAAGTGAAACAAGCTGCAGTAGCAGTAAGCCATAAGTTGTAATTGAAGTGGAAATATAATATAATGGGTTTATGATAGTAGGTAATCATTGTAACACTCCTAGCTTCCCTCTTTCTTTTCTTTTATTCTTTATTGTACTTTGCCGTGCCCGACAAGGTCCATATTTGATCTATGTACAATGATAATGTATTGTTACCACCTTGTAAACATATTATGGAGAGCAATAAATATTTGCGTTTGAGTTTAATATAAATTTATAATAAAAATACATCGAAAAATTATAAAAACAATTAAATACAATAAGATTTAAAAAATATATAAAAACGAGGCACGAATTAAACGAATAAAAAATATACTGTGGCAACCCTAATTGTGACATTCATTGAACTTGGTTGGAGGATGGACATTTAAAATCAAAACAAAGAGAGAGGTTAAGTTTTGTACTTGACGATACAATAATATATTATTATTTTTTTTTTTTTTTTTTTTTTTTTTTTTTTTTTTTTTTTTTTCTGTGTTGTAAATCGTTTAATGTTTTGTGTTGTATTGTTTCAGTGTGCTAACCCAATCACAAATATAAATCTCACACCCTTTTTCATTTTTAACATGACAATTTTCTTTTCTAACTCCGTCTTTTTATATAAAAGTTTTACTTATCATTATCACACGCATCTTCAAGACCACTGACATTGGCAGAATTATTGTCGACACCGGCATTATCTGTTGCCATAATAAGAAAAGAAGAAGAAGAAGAAGAAGAATATATTATTATAGTTTTACTCTCTATACTTCGAAAATGTCTTTCCAACCTGTTACTCATGTTCTTTTTGATATGGATGGCTTGTTATTAAGTGAGTAGACAATATAATAATGTTCCTTTTTTAAAATACAGGATATCTTCTAAAGCCGTAGTAGGTAAGATAGGTTCTCGGTCGGTTTAGGCTAGACAGCAATAAAATAAGCCTGTAGACTAATGTATGAACTTCCAACCTTTAACCTTTCCTCCTTTCCTACGTACGATACGTTTCTCTATAAGTTAGGGTAGGGTGCATTTTGAGTTATGGCGTTACCAAACTTTTAGATTGATAGATTTTAATTGTTACACTTGTGACAAAACTAAGTTGCTAAAATAGACACACTCATATTCTCACTTTCTATTATAGACACAGAAGAGTTATATACTGTTGCATTTCAAAATCTTTTAAATCCTTTCAATAAGACATATACCTGGGATTTAAAAGTGAAAATAATGGGGTTCCAGGCCAGAGAATCAGCACAAGCGGTAATATCCGCTCATAATCTACCTATAACTGTGGACGAATGGATTGTAGAATCAAAAAAACAATTTGAAGCTTTGCTCCCTACAGCAGACCTGATGCCAGGTAAGTTGGAACAAGAGCTAATCTTATTGAATTTGAAACTGAATTCTTCTTTGATTATAATTTCAATTTGTAAATACAATTTTAGGTGCTAAAAGGCTGATAGAACATTTAGAAAAGCATAAAGTACCATTTGCATTAGCAACAAGTTCATCAAAAGAAGCTTATGACTTGAAAACAATAAATCATAAGGAATTTTTCTCCAGTTTCCCTATTAGTACATTTGGTTCTTCAGATCCTGAAGTCAAGCTTGGCAAACCTCATCCTGATATATTTTTAGTTACTGCCGATAGATTTCCTGATAAACCTAAACCAGAAAAGGTAAAAAACTTAATTAGTACAGTAACTAGCTAAATTATACTTATTTCATTATATGTATTTATTAAATACACCATGGCTTATACTTACCTGGTTTTAAAGTATTAAATGGGCTATTATTACATAACATATTTAAAGAACCATTTCATATGCCTTGTTAGTATTTTTAAAGTTATCACATATTTGTTTTAGTGTTTAGTCTTTGAAGATGCTGTGAATGGAGTGAAAGCAGCCCGAGCTGCTGGAATGCAAGTTGTTATGGTACCAGACTCTAGACTGGATAAGAACTTAACTTCTGAAGCCACACTTGTTATCAACAGCTTAGAAGAGTTTCAGCCTGAATTGTTTGGCCTGCCCCCATTTGATAAATAGATTAATATGATGTATTGATAATAAGATTTAAAATATATTATCAAATATGTTTGCCATAACTTATAATGCATATGAAATATGTCTATGTTTACTTTTTTTAATACTCTATACATATAAAATATTTAGATATCTGTAGTTTTTATTGTGTAATGTAATGTAAAAAGAAACCACCGTTAATACTTAGTTCCTAAATCAATTAATGTTTATGAAGGTAAGAATTTACTGGCTAACCAATAATATAATATTCTATAATTTCAAGGTCTGAGCTATATGCAAAAATGTATTAAAATACTTCCATTTAAGTACATGCGAGAGATAACTGTCTGTTTAGTAGGTATATATGTATAGGTATGTCTTATAACTATAGCATGTATTACATAAGCCAATTTTAAGATTGAAATGTAAGGAAGTTTCCATTTGTATTGTATTATTATTTAAAAATAATTATGACACTGAGCTATATCAATGACACGTCATAAGACTTAGTGCTGATAAGATAATAGATTGAAGATGTTTCATCTTGTTTATAATAATACAATTTAGTTTGATCTTGTGCAAGGTAGTGTTAGAAAAAGGAGAGAAAAAAATTATAGAAAAATGAAAGTGTTTAAGCCAGTTACACATGTTTTGTTTGACATGGATGGGTTGTTGTTGAGTAAGGTGAAATTTTTTTATTTTTATTTATTTAAAACTTAAGTACAAAATCATGCACAAAGGCAGACTTAATGCCAAAGGCATTTTCTACCAGTCAACCTTAGGATGATGCAGAGACAGAGTATTACAACAGGTAGAAGCCAAGCTTTAAATTATTATTTTAATTTTTTAATTTTAAATAAGATAAACCTACACATATAGATATCATAAAAAGGTATAAATATTTATATAAACATACATACTAGAGTATAGTACACATATAAATATGGAAAAAAGAGTAATATTTTATTCTGCTGACTCATTACCAAACAACTGCCTAACTTTGGCTTTAAAAGTAAGACTGCTAGTAGACATCCTGATTTCGAGGGGGAGTGCATTCCACAATAGAATAGACTTTACATAAAAGGAAGAGTGTATGAGAGTAGAGCTGTGAGTGGGACATAAAAGAAGAAGATTATTAGAAGAGCGAAGATCTCTATTATGGTTAGCGGAGAGAAGTTTAAGGTTAGAAGTTAAATAAGAAGGAGCATTCGGAGAATTAAGAAAATTGAACAAGAAAGTTAGAGTTCGGACATTACGGCGTTGACGAATTTGTAACCATCCTAGTTCTTGTCGATAAGAAGATACATGGTCGTATTTGCGGAGATTAAAAACGAATCGAATGCAGTTATTCAGAAGACGGTCGAGCTTATCAAGAAGATCTGCATTCAGGTCGAGATAACACACATCACAATAGTCGAGTATAGGGAAAATCAAGGTCTGCACAAGCATCGTTTTTGTTCGAACTGGTAAAAAAGTTTTCAAACGATACAGAGCTCGCAAAGTTCCTGTAATTTTTTGACTTAAGTGTTTTATTTGAGCCTGCCAACTAAAGGTCGTATCTAAATGCAAACCCAAGTCCTTAACCGACTTGGATAGAGCAATAGTACAACTATCATAGATGATGGGAGGTAACGTGTTTAGATCTATCCTGCTCACCATTCTTGTGCTCCCCATCACAATGGCTTGACATTTGCTAGGATTAACTGCTAGACCAAACATGCTAGCCCATGCATGGACAGCTGCCAGATCCTGATTAAGTTTCCTTAGTCAACCAATACAAGAACGGTTAACATCCCGTCCTCCATACCCGCCCTGGCGTCACCAGTGACCTTCAGTAGAGCTGTGACTGTACTGTGTCCAGGTCTGAATCCTGATTGAAGAGGTGAGAGAAAGTTATTGCAGTTAACAAACCTGGACAACTGACGGTGCACAGTGGCCTCCATGACTTTAGAAAGAAAAGGAAGGATAGAAATCGGACGGAAGTCACAAAGCAGCAAAGGGTTTGATTTTTTTGGTAGAGGACGTACAAAAGCTTTACGCCATAAGGATGGAAATTGACCAGATGTTAAAGAAAAATTTAGTAAGTGCTGGATAGTGGGAAGTAGCTCGTCCACTAAGGGTACAATCATACGGCGACTTATGCTATCGCATCCTACGGCATCAGACTTAATAGATAGTATAATCTTTTTGATGTCATCTAGTGATATTGGAGAAAAAAAGAAAGGGTTAACGTTATCACGCTTAGGTAGTGCAGAGATATAATTAATACTTTGACTTAACGTCGAAGCGTTAAGTATCGTAGTTCCCAAAAAGTGTTTATTTAGGTCATCTAAATTTACACTCCTGGGAAGATCTATGTGACGAGCTCTGCCTATACCAAGCGTACCAAGAAACTTCCAAATGTTAGCTGGTGAATTACTAGCAATATTATCATGGATATATCGGCGTTTTCATTAGCTATGCATTAAATATCAATAGTTAAGTACCTACTTTTTTAGGGTGCCGTTCTAAATGGCAAAAAATCTCTCCGTCTGTGCACATCACAGCTACTTTTTGATATTATGGTGATAAGAAGGTGGCAAGGGGAATTGGTGCTTTGTAAATATTAGGTTCTGTGCTTCTCTCTGTACTGCACTAGACCAGTGCCAGCTGCTTAGAGTAGGATTAACGGGACCTAACAGTGCCGTAAACTAGCTTAGATGCACTCTTAATAAGAGTTTCCGACTTCACGACTTAAAAAAAAATATTTTGAAACTGTCGCGTTTTATTATTATAAATCTATACTAATATAATAAAGAGGTAAAGTTTGTGTGTTTGTGACGTTGTAGGGGGTAATCTCTGGATCTAATGAACCGATTTTAAAATTCTTTCTGTGTTGAATAGTCCATTTATCGGGGAGTGTCATAGGCTGTATAGTATCACGCTATGACTAATAGGAATGGAGCAGTAATGAAATATGTTTAAAAAAGGGACGCGTTTTTTTCGCCGCCTAACTAAGTGGGCCCGGGTCAGCTTGTATTATATAAACGGGAGATTAGGTACTGGGGCATGCTATTTACATTTATTTTGCTTGATATTTCGTCACGGTTACCAGACCGCAAGCTGACTTTTACTAAGTATTTATAATTTATTTATTCTATGAAATTTCTTTTTAGACACAGAAGATTTATATTCAGTAGGCTTTCAGCAAGTGGCATCACGTTATGGCAAAGAGTTTACTTTTGCACTAAAAAGTAAAATAATGGGTATGCACAGTAATGAATTTGCTGGGTGCATTATCAATGAACTTGGTCTACCGATGACTGTTGATGAATTCCTGACTGAAACAAGGAACATTTTCAAAGATCTTTTTCCTCAGTGCAAACCTTTGCCCGGTAAGTTTTTTTTTAATTTTTGTTTTTTTTTTTAAATTTTAAAAGACATCTTCTATAATAGGAGTCATGGTACTATGTTACAGGGTCTTTACAAACAACCAATTTAACGGACACAAATAACATCCAGACTCAGTACAATAATTTATGGATCAAACATAAAAATGTCCTACAAGGGAATCGAATCCACGGTCTCATGCATTACAGCTGCAACCGCCGAGCCACTGAGGCAGTTCTGTATTTAAGGCAGTTTGCCGCTATACTTCTTAGCAATACTGTGTTTAGGTAGAAGGGTACAGTAGCTAGTGTAATTACTGGGCTAACAGACTTAATTAACAGCTTATCTCTAGTTTTTTTCATATGCATTTTGTTTTAGCTACTTATTATGTTTAGAAAACAATCATCATAACAGCCCATTAACGTCCCACTTCAGATACTTGGCCTACTAATACCACGCTGGCCAAACGGATTGTTATAGGGTTTACTTTCAAGTTTTCCTTCTTTTTATTACGTAAAGGTAATATTGACGGATAAGCCCTTAGTCGGTTTTTACGACAACCATCGGATGAAATGGGGTGGTGTGGTGACACACTGTATTTTTACTCCGTCACCACACGGAGAATTCTGTCTTAGCTAATCAATATTTTTAGTAAACAATGATGTTATCATATTTCAGGTGTGGTAAAACTACTTTACCATCTTCACGAGCACAATATAAGTATAGGACTTGCAACAAGTAGTAGTAAGGAGACCACACAAATGAAAACTGTGCATCATCAAGAATTGTTCGATCTTTTTCAAACCATAACAATGGGTTCTTCAGACCCGGAAGTGAAGAGGGGTAAACCATACCCTGATATATTTATCGTCTCAGCCAATAAGTTTCCTGATAAACCTTCACCATCTAAGGTAATATTATACAATATTGTTTTTATCAATAAGGTTACCGAAATGAGGTCCCAAAAAGCAGCTACATTTTATAGTCCAAATTAGTTTTCTGACTTTTCGTGGATTTCACACAGAACGGTTGCTGCTTTTATAGAGAGAAAGAGCATGCAATTAGAGCCAAACGGTTGAGAAAATGTAAAAAAGGTCGCGATCGAAGCCGGTCAGCACCTCTTACTGTTTCACACCAAGCGTCTTCAAACATTTTGTCCAATTATTTAATTATAATTGACAAAAACATGCAAAAATAAACACCTACAAATACTTCAAAAATCTGTTTAAACACAACATGAGCTCTCTTCTGTAAGCCGATCGGTGTAAACAGACCTTTGTAGGGTAAATTAACCTTAGTTCTTAAGGGCTGTTATGGCATTAAGAGTAACTTAAATTCATGTTTACCTAACTTCTTTTTCAGTGTTTAGTATTTGAAGATTCCTACAACGGAGTGAAGGCTGCTAGAGCGGCTGGCATGCAAGTAGTCATGGTGCCTGACAAACGCTTGGATCGCGCGTTAACGAAGGACGCTACATTAGTATTGGACTCTATAGAGCAATTTGTTCCAGAACAATTTGGATTGCCGCTTTATAAAAATTAGTAGACTTAATACTTGTATTTAAACATATTATAAAACCTTACTCATAAACGCAACTTAAATTTTAGTTAATTGATTAGCTTAAATTTTTACGGTTTTGTTTGGCATAAGGTTGGTTTTGCTAACAAAAAACTCGCTAAACAGTGATTAAATTTTAAAGACTTATAAGTAAGGGGGGTAAAGAAGTACGCGCCATTTAAGTTAGCTGGCCTAAAGTTGTTGCAGAGGCTGCGCAGATGTCATTTTTGGAACTAAATAGTGGGGAGTGTGGGGTTTTTCTTAGTTCATGCCATTGATTTACAAAAGGTTATGCGCGAACTTCTCCGATAGCTAACTTCAGGCCTTAGCCAAGTAAAATTGCGCAAACTGTAACACTCACATGAAAAGTGAAAATGAAAACAAGATTTGTAATGTTGAAAGTTTATTAGCTATTTAACAAAAAAAATTGTTGAGTAGTTGTAGGTATTGTAAATACTGCAAGTAAAATAGCTATAAGTAATTGAATACTGTATATTCGTCCAGTAACTTAGCCGGTTATTCAGCATATTTATTCAGTTAAATATTTATTGTAAATAAAATGCTTATTTTACTATCCATTTTTTATTGGCATTTGGATAAAATATAAACCAGTTACTGTTTAGATTCGAGATTAATTATTTTTAAATGTATTTTAGTTTATTTACATTTTTAAGTTTTAAAAAAATACGTTATGTTATTATTATTGTTTATTTATCATTACAAAGTGAAAATTTTATACTTTATATTTACACAAAACATCGTACATAGAGAGAGAAAACATTGTCCTTAAATAGTAAAATAAATACTTTTTGTGTAAGTATTAAATATTTAACAGTACCATTTTCGGTACCAGATTGATTGACAAAATAAATGTTTCAAAACAAAATGAAGTTTTTATTAAATTTTTTACGATAAATCCACGACACAGGGAATCCTAGTGTGGAGACCAGTGATGTTTCTCTATTATGTGTATACTGTTTTTGAACAATAAAGATATATTAAAGATAAAGATAAAAATACTTATCTTATCTTCTTGATAATAAAAACAAGTAATTTGTTAAATTGCATTTGCATATTCTGTACATGCAAAATTCCATAAAGAAACTAAAACTATTTACATGCATGTGCTTGTATTGCTAAGCCTATTTAATTCCATGCACACATAAATTAAATTAAGTGATAATTTATTTAGTTTTGTGTACATACATACATTTTTATAGTCATAGTGGCTGTAACAAAAAACACATAAAAAATATTTATCTTAAACTATTTATACAGACAAATAGTAGGTATTCATAGGATAATATTATGTATGTTTGATAAACATTACGAGAAAAGGACATTTTGAGAAAAGGACATTATGAGCCGAGACAAATTTATCAATCATACAAAATAATATTGATATTCTTCCAAAAAACCAATTATACAAGTTGTTGTTAGCACCTGCACCTTTGCCTAGAATACCAATGTGTTTTTGTAATAAATTACAGAAATCTGTAATGAAATTTAATCTTCATCAAAAGCAGGAAGACCAAAAAGTTCAGGTTTGAAGTCCTCCAAGGATTTTAAAACTAAAGTAGCAGTCTGTAGCCGAGAACTTTCAATGCGAGGATCTGGCACTGCCACTACTTGCATATTAGCTGCATTTGCTGCCTTAACTCCGTTCACAGCATCTTCGAAAACTAAACACTGTAACATAAATTTAAAACTAACATTATGAACAATATGGTGATTTCTTTCCGGTAAAGGATCTGGTTAGGCTCAATTTATTTATACCGCCGCGGAATGGAAGTTTTTGTACATTGCATAATGAACTTTATGTCAAGTGTATAACAAACAAACTAACTATAGGCCGACCGTTTATCTCAGTCCCCGCCTGCGGTATGAAAGGGAGCGGGGTAGCGGTGTCCGTTATGGTAGCGTACACAAGAGCTATATCGAGTTGTTTACTATGCCAAATAAAATAAGTTTTTACAATAAAAAAAACCGACTTCAAAGACAAAAATTGCACTAAAAAGTAAAAAATAATTAGTTGTATTTTGGTTTTACAACATTAAATCAGACATTCTTTTTACTTAATTATAATCTAAAGAATAGGTTCTTTTAATTATTGTAAAAATTATTGTTAAGGATATTTATTGAAGAGTCTACAAATATATTTATTTGAAGATTCTTTAAAATATAATCAAATTATTACAAATAATGTAATATTATTGTTATTTTTGGAGTAATGTGACAACCACGATAGTTATATTCTATATTTTATTCCTGACTATAAATTTGAAGAAATATGATGTCGTGTTATACACTGACTAAAGACTAAGATGAGAAATAAGTACTACGAATCAAAGACAATTACTTAAAATTCTCATGCGAAAATGAAACGGCCATGTTTGTTTTAAATAAAATATTTATTAAATTAAAAACTATTTAAAGTGATCAGAATGTGTTAGACAAAACTCTATTGCCTTTTCTAACGACTTTGTAGACAACATTTTGCATTATTGATCCTATTCACGAATTACGATTTTTTTCAATTGACGGTGCTGGTTAGCCCCATAAACGCCCATAAGTTATGGAAAGCTTTAATCAGTTACTAAAATAATACGAAAATATTTACAAATAATAACAATTGTACAATCATTAATTATATATGTTATAGTCAAAACTCATTGCCGGTAGCGGCCGGCGAGTGCTAGAATATAATAATACTATATTCTAGTTTTACATTAAAAAAAATGTTTCTAGCACTCGCCGGCCGCTACCGCGGCACGCTCGCTTCGCTCGCTCGGCTCGTGCGTCCTTTGGTCACCATACTAACCTAACCTAACCAACTGTTTCGGACTTTTACCTTAATATGTATTAAAGATCAATTTTCAATGAGTTTTGACTAACATCGATGGTCAAAACCACTTTTGACTGCAAAAAACAGTCAATAAGGTTTTTGACTAAGCACGTCGGTCAAAACCACTATTGACTGTTTTATGCAGTTAAAAAGGGTTTTGACCGGCAATGAGTTTTGACTGTAACATATATATTAAATCACAGTATAATCACATTACAATAATCACAGTTTACATTAAAACAGGTATGATTTAAACATATTAATTTGTAAGAATCAATCTTAGTAAATATTTACAGATAATAAGAACAATAATAAGAGCTTTTTTTATTTTTACTCGCTACCATAACGGACACTTAGTCAGTATGTCAGTATGACACTAGTGCAGTATGCTAGTCCGTCTTCTATACAATTTACAAATGTCAAAGATGGTGGCGTCATCTTGGCTCTAAAACTAGTACTTTCTTAGAAAAAATTATGCAATCTAAATTATTACACAATTTAAAGCCTGACCAGAAAAATAAAACAACCTCTTCAGGTATTTCGATTGCTTTAGGGTATAATTTTAATTTTTCCTTCTTTTTATTTCATAAAAATAAGCTAGCTAAAAATTAGAGGTGTGTTGTGATGTAATGTAGTTCGGGTCACAGTATCTGAGATGGCGCCGTTTTGGCAAAAAATCAAGAGATAGCTCTCTCCTTTGTCCTCGCCCCCCGCGCACCTCTATTACCGCAGGCGGGGTCTGAGTTAAACGGTCGGCCTATAGTCTATAATGCGCGAGGATTTCGCGGAAGGCGCGCGACTCTTTTTAGGCTTGTAGTTAGTTAGATTCTGTGGCGGTATAAATTGAGCCTTAAACTAAAGTAGAATTACTCTCAGTTGTCTTTTTAACAAAAAGAAAAGAAAAAAAATCTAATAATGATCTGATTTAAATTGCTGAATATAGTCATATTTTTTCTTATTAATATACTTACTTGTTCTGGTTTTGGCTTCTCATCAAACCTTGATGCGCATACCAGAAATATTATAGGATCGGGCTTTCCTTTAGTAACTTCCGGATCAGAAGTACCCATTGTAATATGATGGAATAAAGATTTTAATGCACTGTAATTTCCCAATTTTCTATCACAACTTTCTTTGCTTGAACTGGTTGCAATGGCAATTGGTACACCTTTTTTATGCAAATGTTCCATTAGCTTTACTGCACCTGTAAAACAATTTAAATGTATTAGGTATATTTAGCAGTTATCTTCTTTTTCTATAAATAATATTACAGTTTCTAAAAACATCAAATTTTTCAAGTCAAACCAGAGTCTTATTAGTCAGTAATAATATAAGGATGAACATAATATTGAAATTATGTTCATTTTAATAATTAAAGTGAATTCTTTTAAAATATCAAAAGAAATATCTCTTTACCTGGCATTATCTGGACATTTAAAAATAATTTGTCACATTTCTCAGTCATTTCTTTAGCAAAATCATCTTTAGTTACGGGTAGCTCCAATGTTTTAATAATTTTTTCTGCACATTCTTCTCCTTGATGTCCAAGAATGCTCTCTTTAAGCTCCCATGTAAAAGTTTTCCCATACTTAGCACACACAGCTGAGAAAGCTTCTGTATACAATACTTCTGAATCTAAAGGAGCAGTAAATTATTAATGTTTAATTAATTATATATGAGTCTGAATAGGAGAGATATTTAATTACTTATGGTTTAATTTATCGTGTATAAATAATAATCAATCATGTAAATATTAATAAAGTTGAAATCTTACCTAATATTAAACCATCCAAGTCAAATATAACGTGAGTTACTTTATTGTACTGCATTTTAAAACTTATGTAATTTTCTCTGATCCAGTGTTCAGTTTAGTCGATATTTCTAGTCTACGAACTCTACGATATGAAGGTTACTTACTGAAGTGTTTTGATCACTTGTCATATTTGGCTGGCATGTGTAATTTTCAGGTTAAGTTATATTTAAATAGAAAAATCTTAACTCGTCACGTTTCATTTCGGGAGTTTCTTTCCAATTAACAATGTGTAGTGATTTACTGTGCTTATACATAGCTGGCACAAAACAATTTATTAATGAATTATCACTGTTAAAGATATTTTTATGTGAACTAGGAGTTACAAAATAGTTAATTTCTTTTGTTTATTTACTTTTCAAAGCCAGACAATTCTGTGTTTTCAAACGTGACAGTCCGTTTTACGAAACATTTGCAGTATTAATTGGAGTCTTATTATATAACATTTATTTTTAATAAATAAACGGCAGAACAAAAACATAATTATAGCAACATCAATACGTAGTTACATCATTCTGTAAGATGTTCATAGTTAATTAATACCTACATTCGAATATTGTTTATTTTATTCAATTGTTTTAGACAATTTAAACAGTTTTTAAATAAAACGTAATTAGGAACGTAAACTGCTTGCTAGGGTTTTGTCCGTGGCCTTTTAATCCGATTAATTTAAGTAGATTGCTCACAACTATCGTATCAAGTAACGCAAAGGAGGGATTAAAAGAAGGGATAAAAAAAACAGCGTTTAAGAAGTCTCTCGAATAACCGGGGATATGCAAAGAGCGGACCGGCTAAAAGTACAGGGGAGTCCCCAACAGAAATAGAGTTTGTAGTACCTAGCCTACTAGGTTGACATGACGTGTCAGTCAGCCAGTGGGCTGCCTTCGGTTCATGGCATTATTTAGTACGAGTTGTACCACGGAAGTAGAAGCTTTCGTAACGTGCCCGTCTCTTGATATTTTTCATCCGTAGCAGGCTTAAGCAGGGCAGGCCTAGATGGCGTTGTAAGAGTTGGGTGAAAATGGTTAACGAGACAAGGACTCTGGTGATCAAGTATTTTCCAAAGACGCAGTTTCGAATCATGTCTCGAGTATACCATTTTGTCATTGTCTTTCTTTCCTCTTTTCATACAATTATGTTAGGAACTAGAAATTAAGTGACATACTGTAAGGATAAGGAAATAATTTTAATTAATATCGTTATTAATCATTCTTATAACGGGTGATTTTTAAGCTTAGTTTTTTCAAAATTGAATAAAACACTGAATTTGCATCAATATGTTCAAAATGTTGTTGAAATTGACAACTTGGCCTTTGCTATTTACATTTTAAAGATAACTTCATGTAAATGTTTACGCGTCTTCGTTTCAAATGGTCTATTCGGAAGGTCCAATTTTACGTCACTTTTTCGAGCATTTTGGCCTGTATCCCACGGATTACTCGTGTTATGTTATCCTGTAAGGGTTCAATCGTGTTCGGCTTGTTCACATGCACTAACGACTTTACATAACCCCACAAGAAATAATCCAATGCCATTAGCATTACCAACCAGTAACGCCAATCTGAAAAACTCAACTCTTAAAAAATCACCCGTTAATTATAAACAAATAACTAAATAATAGCAAACAGACTTAGTACTAGGACTGTAACAAGAAATACAGACACGTCTAAAACCATTGATAAAGTTTAGTATAAGTACCTATTCTATAAGAAATACAAGACAATAAATTAAAATCTTGTTATAAAACATTTGTCGCATCTTCTTGTTTGCACGTACACGGTGGCATAAAAGCGGGAAGACCAAAGAGTTCAGGTTTAAAGTCCTCCAAGGATTTTATGACTAGTGTGGCAGGCTGTAGTTGAGAAATTGGCACACGGGCATCTGGCACAACTACTACTTGCATGTTAGCTGCATTTGCAGCCTTCATTCCATTAACAGCATCTTCAAAAACTAAACACTGAAAATAAAATTGAAAATATTATTATTTGTATGGTGCCATACAGCTGTTTTTAAGAAGGTTTTCAAGATTTTTTTTATAACAGATGAACCAGTGATTTATTAAAAAAACCCCTAAAATCTTTAACTCTACATTACCATTTTATGACGAAAAGATGTTAATAAAAGTGAAAATTGAAATGTTCTATCTCCTCAACGGATGATTATTTTCGAAGATCTTTTATGCTTCTTCTGCTTAGCAAGCTTGAAGAGACAGCTTACTTAGGTATATCGGATGTTATTATACGAGTAGAAGAATAACAATTATTTTATATCGAAAGTAGGTATATTACTAACTTGTTCTGGTTTTGGCTTCTCATCAAACCTTGATGCACATACCAGAAATATTGTAGGATCAGGCTTCCCTTTCGTCACTTCCGGGTCTGAGCCTCCCATCGTAATATGATGGAATAAAGATCGTAAGGCACTGTAATTTTTCATTTTTAAATCAACACTCTCTTTGGTTGAACTTGTTGCTATGGCCATTGGTATACCTTCTTCATGTAAATGTTCTACTAGCTCTTTAGCACCTTCAAAACAAATTGTGGTAGGTATTATATTTCACAGTTAAAATTTGATTTTTTAATTTTAATTTTACAAAAAATTGAAAAGGATAAAATATTTACCTGCTGAAATAATTTTTTGCCGTGTACTGTGGGTTAACAGCTAGTTTTTAAATAATATTGAGGGGATACTGATTTATAAATTAATAGATTGATGGCCGAATACCCAAACGTCTTTTAAAAGCAAAGCGGCTCATAGGTACCAATGTCTAGCGCCGCTTTACTTTTCTATGACGTTTGAGTATTCGGCCGTGACAATATTAAAAATGAATAACATTATTTTCAAATATCAAAAGAAATGGCAGTTGGAGAAAATGTGTCCTAGAGCGGATACCCACCAGCTAGGTGGATCGACAACCTAAAAAGAGCTCTGGGTTAGTCGACTGAATACGGAAGACCATCTTTTGTTTTGTGGCGCGTGTTGGGGAGGGCTTTGTTTAGCTTTAGACTGCTTGTGTTCGGTTGATTGATCAAAATAAATTGCCGTCTTACCTGGCTTCAGCTGGACGTTTAAAAGTAGTTTCTCACATAACTCTTTCATTTGTATAGCAAACTCATCTTTACTTATGGGTAGGTTCAATGTTTGAATAATTTTTTCTGCACATTCATGTGCTTGGTGTCCAAGAACACTCTCTTTCAGCTCCCATGTAAATATTTTCCCATATTTAGCACAGATATTTGAGAAAGCTTCAGTATATAATTCTTCTGAGTCTAAAAGGCACAGTAAATTATAAACGTGTTTTTTTAAATCTTAATTTACGAGTACGTATGTGATAAATCTTAAAAACTTGCCTAATATTAAACCATCCAAATCAAATAAAACATGAGTTACTTTATTAAACTGCATTTTAAATTATGTATTTTTTTACACTCCAGATGTTGTTTATGTTACATACTTGTCATATTCTTCTGGCATTTGTAATTTTCAGGTTAATGTGTATTTAAATTTAAAAATCTCAACTCGTCTTTTCATTTCTGGAATTGTATTTCACACAACAGTGTGGTCTGCTATGTTTGTTCATAATTGGGATAAAAGATTTGTTTATTAATAAATTAACACTTATTTTTACAAACAAAATAAGTAATTCCTTTTGTTTATTTACTTTACACATTACGATACAGACAGCACGGTTTTTTTTCAAACGTAACGGTTCGATTTACGAAGAATTTAGAGAATTACTATATAATATTAATCTTTTATTAAATAAACAGGAGAACAAATAGGTACTATTATACTAGCATCAATATAACTCTACTATAAGCTGTATAATGTGCCTAGTTAATTAAAATTATATAATTAAATGTTGTTAGATCATTAGTCAATTAAGGCTTTTTAAGCAAAACGTACGGTAATTAGGAACGTAGATTTTAGTATTTAAAAAAAACTGTTTCAGTATAATTTGAATGGAGGTTTTAATGTAAAAAGTAGGTCTCTACTACTACTTTTTTTTTAACATGACAACTATCTGTAATACTACCTGTATCATCATAACAGCCCATTAATGTCCCACTGCAGCACTGCAGGGAAGGGCCTCCTCCCGTGACGGAGGGATACTTGGCCTACTAATATTTACCTATATTAGATATAAAAACAGACTGCACCATACCTACCTACATAAGTAAACTAACATAAATTAAAGTTATGCTCTACAATTTTTGCGCCATAACACCCTGTACATAATACAGAGTTTCCTAATCTCCGTGTGGTGACGGAGTAAGAATACAATATGTCACCACCCCATCTCATCCCATGGGTGTCGTAGAAACCGACTAAGGGACTATAGTAGTATTAGTCTATGCTAACTTAGCTGGCACGTACTGTACAAGATGACATAAGATGGACTCCATAAGTAATTAAGACTAACTGATTTACTTATACTAGCTGACCTATGCCTACTTCATTAGGCGGCAAAAAAAAACGCGTCCGTTTTTTAAACATAAGTATTTCATTATTGCTCCACTCCTATTAGTCATAACATAATATTAAGTATATAGCCTATGACACTCCCCGATAAATGGACTATTCAACACAGACAGAATTTTAAAAATCGGTTCTTTAGATCTAGAGATTACCCCCTACAACGTCACAAACTCACAAACACACAAACTTTACCTCTTTATAATATTAGTATAGAAGTATAGATTACACATTATACACATAGTAATAAACCCTTAAGCATCAAAATGTTTGATAGTGCACATTCTTGAGCCAGAGCCAAGGGTCAAAGGGAGTGGCATTTAGTACGGAGCTCAGAAGGGTTACGTTACGACGCACTCTACTTATCATTTAACTATTTCCATGATAACACGGTGTCTAAAGAACATATTTGATAGTGACCTATTTGATTAAAATTAATGGCCGACTTTCAAAAACAAAAATAGCTCTGGTTAGTTTGGGACTAGATGGCGTTGTGTAAAAATGTGAGGAATATACTTTTCCTGCCCTCTTCTTTCTTACACTGGGGACTGAGCCCTCTGTCACCGGCTCCTTTACAGACACGAAATAAAGGAACACAAAGAAATCAGGCTCAAGACGGCAACATGTAGGTTGCACGAATATTATGTTGCATGAGACTCGACCTTAGAAGCTCGCACAAGTTCGGCAACTACATACGTACTCTTTGCCTAACGAGACAGTTATTATTTTATTTTTTATTATTATTCTCTTTATTTAATTTTTTTCTCAATTAATAACATTTTTAAATATAGATATAAAAATAAACACATTTAAAAATACAATATAAATACCTACTTATTAAAATGAGGAGTAGGAATAAAAATAATTAATTTACTTTCTTTATTTTTAGCTCATTATATTCTAACAACTGTATAACACTGTAATAAATATTAAAAAATGTGTTTCAAATGTGGAAGAAGGCAAATCCCTAAAAAACAGATACAGGGCAGATCTCTAGTGTAGGAGTAGTCTTTAAAAAAATATTTATTAAAAACCTTTCTTTTTGAAGAACACAGACGAAATACTGACTGTACTGAGGTAAGTATAACTGACACAATGCATATTACAAGATATTTTAAGTTTGGTAGTATCTAGTACTTTATCAAAAATAAAGTAGGTATAGTTAATATATTAAGTAGGCAAGACCTATTTGGCTAGGCTGACGATGAACTCTATTACATATTAATTTATCATCAACCCGCATACTGGTCTTCTCTTAGCCCACGACACTGATTACACAATTAAAAAATAGAAAAAAAGAATGTTCTTAGTGAGTCTACAAATGTCTATGAGTAGGCAATTCTTGTCTCACGTTCATTCCTTTGATGTTTTGAATGTAGGTAATGTAGAGTCGGCTCTTTTGGGCAGAAATAAACATAACCATAACGTTCTATATATTATTTTATATTATACATATTGTATTCTTTCTCCGTGTTGTGACGGAGTAAGAATACAATATGCCACCACCCCATCTCATTCCATGGGTGTCGTAAAAACCGACTACCGGACTATCCGTGAATTTTATCTTTACGAAATAAAAAAAAGGAAAACTTGAAATTAAACCAAACAATCCGTCTGGTCAGCGTGGTATTAGTAGGCCTAGGATCCCTCCGTCATGGGAGGAGGCTGGTCCCTGCAGTGGGGCATTAATGGGCTGTTATGATAACCTTCTATCTATTAAAGATTATAAAAGCTATTTTTAATAATGTATACAATTTCGCACCTATATTATTTGTTGAATTACGTCTAGTGTTGGCCCTACACAATAACTTTAACTACACGGCATTGAGCCACTATTATTTCTTCTATTTCTCCTGCGAAACTTATTTAGACCGTTTACCTGTGGGCCTGGCCTTGGCGTTAGGTTGTGTTGGATTCCTAGAAGAAGTTATTGTACCTACCTATTAAAACTTCACACAGCTTCATCTTCCGCCTATTTATCAGGGTTACGTGAACTTTACATAATGACTCTACCTAAATGATTGACACGTCCAAGCGCGTGCTTATAATGTATCGGCTAACTTTTACCATCGGCGAACCTTTATAGGATCATCATAACGGCCCATTAATGTCCCAATGCACGGACGGGCCTCCAGTAACGGAGGGATGCTTGGCCTACTAATACCACGCTGGCCAAACGGGTTGGTATAGGCTTTAATTTCAAGTTTTATTTCGTTTTATTACGTAAAGATAATATTCACGGATAGTCCCTTTGTCTGTTTTTATGACACCCATGGGATGAGATGGTGACACACTATATTCTTACTCCGTCACCACACGGAGAAAAAGGCTGACTATACACTTCTTTTAATGTCCAATTGTCCAAATATCCTAATGCAGAATACGGTCATTCGTGACACAGTGAAATTGTACTTGTTAGTAGCTTTAATATCGTATGCGCAATGCATTTCCATCACGTAAAAAAAGCCACTCATTCCACGCTGAAAGGACGTTTTGGTATAGGTAGTATATATAATATGGCCTTGTTTCAAGTTTTTATTTCTCTTGCAATTATGCCGTGGTTGTAGAGCCTCTTGTAGACAATTTTAGGAAAATTTATAGGATATTTTGCGTTATAACTTTTTCATCACATAAATTCCTAATCCATTCCATAATTTCTCCATAACTTAAATTTGCCGTCCCAGCAACATGTAAAAGTATTTTAAACTAATATGCAAGTTAGATTACACTTTATTAGATAGTATATAATATTACATAGGACATCTAATGAAAGCAACTATTAACGAAAGGTACACACAAATACCTTTCCGAATCCTGTGTTCATTGAATTGATTCTAACAATAGACAGAGGTCGGGTTATTCCACCAAGAATACCCGGTCGCCCTTCAAAAGAGCAGGATCAAGGTCACCTTCGGAACTATATTTTGGCAAGCTCTACTTTTTCATTACACGAGGAAATTACAAGAAGTCTAGGGTAAACAACCACTATTTATTGAATGAAACAGTATTGTTTATTACGTACTTAGTTTTAATGTTAGCTATAAGATATAGGTAATACTGTAAAAAAAAATATTACTTACTTACATTTTTTTTGACACTTATTGATTTATATGAATACTCCTTTTGATAAAAAATAATTTAATTATTTGATCATAGTAATTAACGATATGAAAAATAAATAAAAAAAGATTAGGTACCTACTTCTGCGTATATTTTTTATGTAAGTAAGTACCTATATTTAAATTAAATGATCTATAAAATAAATTTATGTTGATGATTGTTTACCATAAGTGCAAAAAGATATAACAATTAATGACCTTGAAACATTTTACCTATTACAAGTATTTTGGTAACTTCTAATTATTCAAGTGTTACCAAAGTCAACATATTATCAATGAAAATTCACAAAACTGTTAATTAAACTTACGTTTTGTGAAAGAAAATAATTGAATAAAATATTAATAATGCGTACCTACTAAATTATATATATACTACCAACGATAAAAAATCAGTTGTGACAGTTATTAAATGAAATGATTATGAACAACCCATAAACTAATAAGTGCAATTAGCCTTGAACTAATTTCACTCTTTTTTTCACAATCATGCCCTTCCCGATAGATAAATTTATTAGGTCAATACAATTCGTAGAGTGGTGCCGGTAAAAAAGTCGGAGAACTGATTTCAAGGCACGTGTTCATATGCAATGAATACGCGATGTTCGATATCCACAATCCATAATTATTAATTCGTGGATATAGAGCGTGAAATAAAGCATTCAGGCAAAACAAGATGTAAGTAGGTATATAGGGGCGCAATGTGTCGGCGGATTCTCAGTCGTTAGTGACGAGGCTCGCGGGCTGCCCGGCGACTCCCGTGAGCGACCTCGTGCGAGCTCTCTATCGACACAGATAAAGGAATTCCTATGTGATGTTAGTAAACAAAAAGTGTATAAATAAAAAGCGCGGCGTGTTCCCTCTGTCAGTCTAGTTGTGAAGTTAAGCTGGCTACCATGTCTCTTCCGGGAGTTTTTCTTTTTTCTCACTACGTAGAAAGCTTTTGGGTAAGTTTATTACCTCTTTTCTTTTAAAAAAAATTTAATATTGTAAAATATCTGTATCTAACGAAACTGCGGTACATTGTAGTAGTAGTATAAAATATTAACATTTCAATAAAGTATACCTAGCATGGCAAGCACGTAGGTAATTATTTTTTTGCACTTAAGTAATTCATAGACAGCGTCTGAAATAAGTATCTTGAGCACCCACGTATATGAGCTAGGCTGTGTGTTGTAGAGAAAAAAGGTTCATGTTAGTAACGAGCTTCTTTGTATTTCATATTAAATATGTGTATACAGGGTGTCCCAAAACCCGACGTTAATTCGAAACCTGGTGATAAGGCAAGTCATGCTGGTTATCAGAAAAATATTTAAAAAAATCTAAGTCGCATGGTTGTAAAGTTATAGGCATTTGAAAAAAAAACGCAAAAATTCCCACTTTGTGACACTCTTTTCCCTCCTGTTGTCACAAATCTTAACTTTTTCCAACTTTTTTTTTTGCTGTGTTACCCTGAATAGTGTCTATTTAAATTCTAATAAAGAATTTAAAACTATCTGGTCTAGTTTTCACATCAATAGGACTTATTTCTTAGAATAAAATTTATTATGAAAAAAATGTCCAGTTTAAACGGACTGTAGTGAAAAAAAAATGTACTACGCGAGTTTGGCAAGTTCCGCCAAAAGTTGGCGCATTTAGTAAGGATTTGAAAATGGTATCATACTTGGTAAATTGTTGCCGCTATCATGGACAAAAAAAATCTTTTTTGTAAAAACTAGGAGCCGATTCCAATGCTGAATAAGTTAAACTGCTAAGTAGTTGAACCGGAAGGAGTCATCATATCAAATGAAAAGTAGTAGAAACAGTAGTATTAGTTAAAAGTGCCAAAAATACAGCCCATCGTATTTTAAAAACACACGAATTTCTCCCGTACCACGTTAGTACAGCGAGTACAAACGTTAGTATCCGGGGACTTCCAACATCGAGTAAATTTTCCCGGACAATATTGAAGAGGTACTGAGATAATACTTTTTTTTTTAAAAAAAGTTTTGGCCTTTTGATTTAACATTAAAAAAGACAGCAACATGAACATGCATAATTTGCATGAATGTAATGAGTGTAACTGGTGGCTTTTTAAAATTGCGATAGGCTGTACTTTTTGGCACTTTCAACTAATACCATAGTTTCTACTACTTTTCACTTGATATGGTGACTCTTTCTGGCTCAACTACTTAGCAGTTTAACTTATTCAGCATTGGAATCGGCTCCTAAATTTTACAAAAAAAAATTTTTTCGTCCATGATAGCGGCAACAATTTACCAAGTATAATACCATTTTCAAATCCTTACTAAATGCGCCAACTTTTGGTGGAACTTGCCAAACTCGCGTAGTACATTTTTTTTTCACTACAGTCAGTTCAAACTGGTCATTTTTTTCATAATAAATTTTATTCTAAGAAATAAGTCTTATTGATGTGAAAACTAGACCAGGTGGTTTTAAATTATTTATTAGAATTTAAAGAGGCACTATTCAGGGTAACACAGCAAAAAAAAAAGTTGGAAAAAGTTAAGATTTGTGACAACAGGAGGGAAAAGAGTGTCACAAAGTGGGAATTTTTGCGTTTTTTTTCAAATGCCTATAACTTTACAACCATGCGACTTAGATTTTTTTAAATATTTTTCTGATAACCAGCATGACTTGCCTTATCACCCGGTTTCGAATTAACGTCGAGTTTTGGGACACCCTGTATATTTATTAATATTTTTATTTTTGTGTCTAGTTTGTTGTTCGATACCCGGACTTAAAGTTATGGCCGAAGCATAAAGTGTAAGAACTTACGGCTGCAACTAGAAAATACATTATTCAGACATTTTTCTTGCGAATTATGAAGCGCTACGTCTAGCTTGCGTGTTTTGGAGAAGTTATGTTGGAAGTTAATTTTAATAGGTGTTTTTTATCTTCGGACATATGACTTGAAAAAGTTTTAAAATGTTGCATGTAAAATTTGACCTATACATTGTGAAAAGAATGAATAAACCGAACTACACCGGTGCGCAATTAATTTGTGCCGTAGTTATCTTGGTTAATCATTTCATAAATATAAACTGTATACAATAAATAATATAATTCTTATTTTTTTTAATAACAGATGTAAGTGGCTAGTATCAGCAACAATTAAGTAAACTCGGTAATCCATCCATAACAAAAGTTATGCTTCAACTATTTTCTTAAAGTTCACAACTTCCTTCGTGTATTTGTAATTGGTGTAAGTTTGACCTTTACTCTATCATTTAAATGCAAATATCGACCTATATTTAGACTTAGCCTATTTTATTTTTTCCTAACTTTTGGTTTCTTTTTTATCATCTTTTAAATTTAGTAAAGCTCCCAAACGGTATCTACTTTACTTACTACATTTTCTTTCTTAGCAGTATAATCTCCGAAAAGTTCTTTGTAGATTAAAATAACTTAAAATACCTTTACTATAATAAGTTGAAATATCTATACAATTGTATTCTTATTTTAGAATTAAGAGTAACTTCAAATCAAAACAGAACATAGGTACCTACATGGTTGCTTAGAAGGTCTGTATGTCAAAACATCTTGTAAGTAAATCAAAATAATTATATAAATATCGACAATTACTACTTGGATCAACATAAAATTAAGTGAGTATATTATACGTAATATCATATTCTGCTCCTCAAAACAAACTGCTGCGCTGAAAATTGCATTTTTAACTTTACATATTGTGTTAAATTCGGCTGTCTATCTATTTTCAGAGTCTTAATTACTGTACTATGTATTTCGATGTTCTCTTATTGCATAATATGATGTTTAAGTGTTCAAATTTTCCATGATAATCTATATTTTCTCACAAAAACTCACCATTACAACTCATTCGTAGGATTCGTAAATCCCAATACGCGACGACTATTTACGATTTAAATAACCCAACAGACTAATTTGTCTTGCTAGCGTGATCTTATTATGCCATGTTTCCCTCCATTGGTGAAGGAGGTCTGTCACAGTTCTAGGATATTTATGATAAGTCTATGGATTTGCCAAACAGACGTTCTTGTTACTTTAGGAGTGCGTGAGTCTGCTTGACCGCGACGTTGAATATTCAAGATATATGTTCACTGATGGTAATATATTAATATTCAATCGGTCGCTTACTCCTGCCACTGATTCAAGGTTAATTTTTTACTCACCACTAATTACGAATAATGGAGAATTTATTCATTGATTTATTAACAATACATCTATCGATACCCAATACTTTGATATCTTTACTAATATTATAAAACTGTAGAGTTTGTTTGTTTCGTTGCACGCGATCTCAGGGACTTCTGGTCCTAATTGAATAATTTTAGTATAGTTAATATAATAATCGTGACTTTACTGCTTCAACCAATATCGATAAACTACTTATTACTAGGTATTTTATAGGAGGTTGACCGCATTTCAAAGTCTTGTCTAAAAAGTTAGTTTGAAATCATTGTTCTACATAGCCAAGGTAGAGCCCTATGGGGCTTGAACAATTCTTGGTTACATAAATTACAGTAATAATAAGTACCTAATAGTCAATTCAACAAGTACAATAGATACTCAATAATTCTAAATGTCTTACTTCAGAGACGGGTTCCCTCCCCTTACGTAGTAACTAGAAGCCTACTAACTGCTACTAAAACAGTAAAAACTAAAAGCTCTTATTAGTTTGGGATCAAAACTAGACTAGCGTCGTGTAAAAGTGCAAGGAGTAAGTATATATTTTTAATAACAGGCTGGCTAGACTGTGTTTCTACTGGGTTTGTCTCTTTTATTGATTCTATGACTAAAGCACTTTGTTTGTCGTCTTTTACGTCATTTTGCGGACGAGAAGGAGTGGCGATATATTTTGTATTCCTAGTTCGAACACAGCTGGCTATTTATATAATAATGATAATGATTTGCGTACATTGTTATCAATGTATGAATATTTTTTTTTGTAGATTATAAACATGTTTAGTTGTTATACAATTAGGTAGTTATTGATATTTGATATAATCACGTGTATTTGCTTGTGTAACATGTGCTATTTGCGAGTAATCAGCGTTATTATTTGTGTATCATATTCTCTACTATTCAGGAATCGATACAATTTTTTTCAAGTTGATATTTCGTCCTTGATATTTAAATCTTAAGTCTCTACTAAACAATTATTTAGAGCATAAAAATGTCCAAAAACGACATTATACAAAATACTATTTTTTTATATATAGGAGACGGAGAACATATTATGTTTTCTATATTAAACCCTATCTAGGTATACCAATCTGCCAGGCCACTGTGATATTACTAGGCCAAGTTTCACCGACATTCCCTGCGAAGATCATTAATAAACAAATATGAATGAAAACTATATATAACCAATTAAACGAAGTCTTAATTAACGCCTTCGTATTAATCGTGATAAATGTATAAGTATTTTTTTCATTTCAGATAATATCTTGATTACATTTCGATACCTATTGTTTTTTATTTCTCTTGTATATTTATCGACGGCCTTCTATAACAGGTTAGTTCATTATAACTACCCTATTAGTATGTTAATGTATCACCGAGTCGGATCATAAAACATTACCGGCACACAATTTTGTGTATAAAGTTAAACTTCCAGCGATTTATATTACTTATTGTTTACCTTGAACCTTTTTATGTATAGGACATGTTTTTAATATACGTAGTTATATTTAACGATTTCTATTTAGCGTTTAGTTTGAGAAAAACTTTGTCATTTTAATCGTCTGGCTGCCAAGGGACGATTTGCCTCCCGTGACTGGGGAAAACTTAGCCTTCTCGTAATAATCTCGTCAGAAAGATGGTAAAGTCAGAAGCATCTGGCAAAAGTTACTAAAGACAAGCGGTCATGTTTTTCTTTCTGTGAAAGTAGTTTCTAGAGTTTGGTCGTCCCTAACAGAGTTACACCAATGAGCTTCTATGTAGGTAGCTTTTTATATAAATCTCAAGCTTTCAGCCTACAAATTACTAGATATAGGAACTTGAATGTTCAGATACTTTTTAGGACGCTGTTCTAATATAAATTTTGGCCGAGCTGGTTCAGCCCTAAATGCACCTCGTTTAGCACCTACCTCAGATTTTATTTGCTCTTCAATTTTCGTTGCTTTTCAAAAAGAAGCTTATTATTTGTAATGTATACACATTACAAATAACAAACTTCTTTAACAAATTTATTAAGATTATTAATATCTACATCAATAATTTGGACCCATCGCGTAACGTATATACGTAATGTACGCATTATAAAATACTACTAATTGAAAGCTAAGCAGAATCAAGCGAAAGTAAAAACTTGAAACATAATCCCTTACTATTTTGTCTAGCCAGCCGTAGTAAAACACATCGTCATCAAGCGATAATACTCCGACCGGCCATAATAGTACACACAGCAACTAATCAAGCTAGACACTCATGTACCATAATACCTTCAAATAAGACACAATTTCAAATGAAAATGTTTAACTTGATGTGTTGCTGTGTGTACCTATATTACGGCTTGTACCACAAATAACATTAAACTCTAATCGTTGATTTATAAAGCTAAGGCTAAGCCAGCCTATTGTATTGCTCACGCATGTTGTAGGTACGTAAAAACAGGAAGGTTTACGCCATTTTGTGATTTCAGAGTTTTTAGAGTCAATCAACTAACTGGTAGTGAAAGCATTGAGAGCAGCAAAGAATATAAAATAATAAATCTGTGTGGTGACGGAGTAAGAATACAATATGTCACTACATCATCTCATCCCATTAGTGTCGTAAAAACCGACTGAGGGACTGTCCGTGAATATTAACTATACAAAATAAAAAGAAGGAAAACTTGAAATTAAACCCTATACTAATCCGTCTGGCCAGCATGGTATTAGTAGGCCAAATATCCCTCCGTAACGGAAGGAGGCCTGTCCCTGCAGTGGGATATTAATGAGCTGTTATGACGATGAATAATTTCCTAATTAGAACACTGATTTTATAATCAGAGCCTTGATTCCAATTATAAAAAGCAATTTTTTTAACATGGTATGATATTGTCACAAGCGATTTTAATTATTTTAAGACGCTTCTTTGCTAAAATCCATAGTTAGCCGACTTAATCTATACTCTATACCATGTATAAATAATATTACTACCATATTATAAATAAATGAGATTTAAAAAAAAGACGCTTCATTACTAAAATCCATAGTTAATCATCCATAGATAAAAAGGTATTAACTATTCAGAGCGTAGTTTGTTTTAAATAAATCAAACTTATTGGAGATCCTAGAGTTTTGTCCAAAGTCTTTTAACGTTGAAAAAGGTTCAATATGTTTATTTTAAACCTTAAATACAAAAAGGTTATACTTTTATATTATTTGAATTACAAAGCCTGTTCTATTGTGTTGCCTACGCAGGTAATATGTAAAAATAGAAAGACCTACGCCATTTAGTTGGCAACACAGTAGAGCTTATTTTCTTCCAAATCAGGATATAAATATTGCCAAAACAAAATTATGACCTAAAAAAGTTGTTAAGCTATTAATATCATTATATTTATTTATTTTCATATTTATAAAATTAAGGATTACTTAAAGCCTACCTATTCACTAAACATGTTTAAGTATTTTTTTAAACTCCTACTATTTAGTTCACAATCGAAGGTATATTTTTATGCTAAAACACAGTTCCCAAGACTGCGATTATGACGCCTTCAAATATAATTGTTATTTTTCTGCTCAGGCTAAATATTATGAATAACATAGCCGGTTTGTCAGCATTGATTGACTTCTACGAAGTTTTTATTCAATCCCGACTCGTTGAGATCTAGACTCAACATGTGCATAGGTCATAAAAACAGTGAAAAATAATTAAAATAAATTTATCTACACTTTTTACTTTAGAAAAAGTATATTAGCTCATTAAAAAGTTTGATAATTGAATGACCTAAAAGGTTAATTACATTTGATAAGATTATTTTTATAATGCATTGTTTGTTTCGTAGAAAATATTGTCGTAAAGATAGTCTATTTATAAAAATATGAACTAAGCAAGCATTCATACAAATATTAATGGTTTTATAGATATGTACAAGATTTAATGCGGCTTGGTATTAAATTATCGAAATGTACGCTTCTCTCTACAGTTTAACCATCATATTTTTTTAAATACTGTAATAAGTAATAATTTACAAGTGATTTTAGTGTAAACAAATAACAAACTACGAGTCTAAAAAAGAAACTAAATTTTAAAATTGTTTAAGTAATATAAAATACGAGAGACATTAAAATTCTGGAACGGTTCGTATGACTATTTTTTAGGGTACTCCTGTAACTCTACATATACGCCGTTATCATAATATGTTGTGCTTGTGATCATTATGATGTCTCAATAAATAATAATAAATAATCTTACCAGGTGTTTGACAGCAAAAAGAATGAAAGAAAATGATGATATCTTAAAAAAAAAATACTAAGGCTTCATAACAGAGGCAAAGTATAATAATAATGCTCAATCGAATTAATTGTCAGTTTTTTTACGTATATAATTAAGAATAATGTAAATTTAAATAATTAAACAGTTCAATAACGTGCCCACCACTACTATAATTAGTAAATAATCTACTTTACGCCCAAATAAGTAAAAAGATGACGATCACTTAAGCAAAACATAATACAGCGAAATATAATACGTTGATTGAAGGTCAGAGAAGCTTTGTGTTTCAATTTTAAGTCTTGATCTGGAAGTAACACGAAGGGAAGCAGACGTATTCGTATGTATAGTGTTATAGTGACACATATCCGATGCGGCGAGACGGCCGGGACCGGTCGGCCTTCGGGGAGCAAAACGAATCGCGCGCCGCCCTCGGCCCACAGACTGTAGGGAAGCGTAGGCTTGCTGTCTATAGCTATATGTTTATAATCTGTAATTATAATATTCATTGACGATCTCTTCTTGATGTAGACAATATAGAACATGCCGGTTACTCAAGAAGTCTTAAGTTCCCGCTTAATGTAATGTACCAAAGTATTTCCAAAAAAATATTAATACCCATAGTGCAAGCTCTGTTTAATTTGTCATAGCTTAATAGCACCAGTAATAATTGTGTAAATGGGTACAAGAAACTGAAAATCGCATATTTAATGGTGCAGGGACAAGAATTCAATGGCTGAAAACTTGTGTGACCAATTGTAAGTAGTTTAAAGTATAAACACGACGGCGACGATACGATTACCTCGATGTTATTATAACAATTTACCTACCTACGTAATTGTTAAGTTTTGTTTAGGTTTACTAAAGTCAACATTTCTTTATAATTACAACTGTTTTTAACATCGATGACATTTTAAAAAAAAAAAATTATTACGCTTGTACAAACCGTATCACGACTTAGTATTCCACGTGGTTGCCGAACCTCATATGTACCGGGTTTAAATCGTGATTCGGCAAAACTTTACAAGCAATACCAAGATCTTTTTAAGACGGACCCCTTTGATGAAATAACTATAGAGACCGGTGAACAGCTTGTGCAGTTGGTGGGTGAGCACCGTAGAGACAGGTGGATGGAGTTGGTGAGTGGTGTGGATATGACCCATAACAGCAGGAAGGCGTGGTCGACTATAAAACAGCTTACCGATGATTCACCCTCTGCTACTAACCCCGGCCAAGTGACACCTAACCAGGTTGCACATCAGCTGCTCCTTAACTGCAAGTCCCCACATCGGCTGCATAAAACTAAAAAGCTCAAAATATCAGCCACAAATAATGATAATCTTAGCAGACCTTTCCTTTTTGACGATATTTCCAATAGCATAAAAAACATTAAAAAGCGGTAAAGCTGCAGGTGTGGATGATCTAACAGTTGAGCAAATTAAGCATTTTGGCCCAGCATCGGTTCGTTGGCTTTTGGATCTTTTTAATAACTGCCTCAAAACATTCAAAGTGCCCAAATTATGGAGAAGAGCAAAAGTTATAGCGCTCCTTAAGCCCGGGAAGAGCCCAGACGATCCAAAAAGCTACCGCCCTATCTCCTTACTTTGCCATACATTTAAACTCTTTGAGAGACTACTTTTGGATCGGCTCACGCCTATACTAGAGCCATTACTCATTCCTGAACAAGCAGGATTTCGACCTGGTAAATCATGCGCCAACCAGACTCTGAAGCTCACCCAATACATAGAGGACGGCTTTGAGACACAACAGGTAACCGGTGTTGTCTTTGTCGATCTATCGTGTGCATATGACACAGTAAACATCAAAAGACTTCTCACCAAAGTTCTTCATATGTCCAACGACATGGGTTTTGTCCGGATCTTGAGAGAGTTTCTCACAAACCGCCGCTTTCAAGTTCACATGCAGAACGCTAAAAGCAGATGGCGTAACCTGACTAATGGCCTACCGCAAGGAAGTGTTTTAGCCCCGGCACTCTTTAATATCTACACCAATGACCAGCCGATCTTTAACACCACGAAACACTTCCTGTATGCTGACGACTTAGCCTTAGCTGCTCAGTCACTGTGCTTTGAAGTTGCAGAGAATGAGCTGGCGGTGGCATTGGAGGCACTTGACCAATACTACAGAGAAAATGGGTTACGGCCAAACCCATCCAAAACCCAGTCCTGTGTCTTCCATTTGCGCAACCGAGAAGCGAACAGATTCCTCAAGATCCCATGGCAAGGAATTGAAATTAAACATTGCTCTAATCCACGTTACCTCGGCATCACCCTTGACCGCACACTTACATACAAAGCACACTGCCTCAATACCAAACAAAAAATATTAACCAGAAACAACTTGGTCAAACGCCTAACTTCTGCGTCTTGGGGGGCAGCCCCGCATGTTGTCAGGACTACGGGTCTGGCATTGCGCGGTATGGCACCGTTCGGCTCACGCAGGTATGGTCGACTCTGCCCTGAATGAAACATGCCGTATAATAACTGGCTGCTTGAAACCTACCCCATTGGTCAAATTATACCCATTGGCCGCCATTGCTCCACCTGGTGTTCGCCGTCAGGTCATTTGCGAAAGTGAAAAGGAAAAACAAGAGACCGACCCTCGTCATCCGCTTTACTCGCACAATATACCCAGGGCACGCTTCAAAAGTCGTAAGAGTTTTTTGCGACACACACGTGCACTGTGCGGTGACCCCAGTAAGGCTAGACTGGACGAGTGGGCCTCAAACTTTGCACCACCGGCGGACTTCATTCCACCCGCCGAACATCTTCCACCTGGTTTCGAGGAACAGTGGCCGATCTGGAGGTCGCTTAATAGGCTACGTACCCAAGTAGGCCGCTGTAACTCTAACCGGACTAAATGGGGTTATCTGAACCCCTCCTATAGTGGGTGTGGGTGCGGTTCTCTAGTCCAGGACATAGAACACCTCCTATCATGCCCAATGTGCCCTGCCACCTGCACACCAGAAGACCTGAAGAGTGCCAACGATAATGCTGTTGCTGTCGCTGGTTTTTGGGCAAAACACATCTAAAATGAAATAATAATGATAATCAAATTAGACTTACCTATTGCCGTCGAAACGATGAAGAAGATCGATGACATAATTTTATAATTTAAAACCGTCTCCGAAACTAAACACGATTAATACGGATTATAGTATAAGTATACTTACGCGATTAATTATAAATTGATTAATCCCCGAAATCCTATTTTCTATTCATTATTAATTCCTCTTTTTTGGGTCGATTAAAATCAGATTGGTAGAGAGATCTGTTAAAAGCTGTTAAAAGTGAAGTAGGTAGAGAAGGTTCATTAGATTAATCGACCTTCTCTACCTACTTCACTAAAATAACTATACACAAACAGGATGCCTAAAAATGCCTGCACTACTATAGACACAATTTTTCTTCATAGAAATTGCATTATGTACTATTTCATAAATTCAAAGATAAATCAATGTATTCACTTCCTGTATTTTCTTTTCCTGTTCTTCTTTCAAAATGTAAATTATTTGCAATATGTGCGGTAGTGACGCAATTGCAGTCTTGTTCCATTTTTGAACGTTTACTTTGTTTTAGAGGACTTCATTGAAATTCATGTAAGTTCACAAAAGTTTCTATCTATTGTACTGGGTAACCCCAGGTGAAATAAAACAGAGCTCATAATACCAAAAACTTGTTTGGCTTGGCATATTATATCTCTTCAACAATGTATTTATATTACTTACTTACTTAAAAAAAATATATTAAGAAGGTACGCTTGGAAGTGCGTTTTTTTGTATTGTAGTTATACTCGTACTCGTAGTAGATAGGTTAAGCTTGGAGCTTTGCTGACTTTGGGAATAATTGGTAGAGTTTGGTGATTTTTTCGAAAATATTATTATTATTTATGTAAGTTTATTTTTAAAAGCAAATTCCTAGCTCAAGCTACTATATTTCATTGACTGTGTTGTTACATTGTAGTTTAAAAAGAGGCGGAGAAGTAATAAGTACCTAGTGAAAGTTACTCTAATAAAACTACTCTGTTGTTAAGTACTAAAGTTAAGTATCCATTGTAACAGTCTTTAATGAATGGTAAGTGCATTCAATTAAGAATAACGATGAAATGGCGGTCAACTGACCTCAATAAACACGGAAGAGTCCTTACGTCGAAGTAAAGATTGAAGTGCTTTTGTTTAATGTATGGGTTAAGAGGATATTAGCGGAAACGCGCTTTTTCTTCCTATCAACATGTTGTGCCCTACAGGGTCCATAATTTTGTCTAATACTTATTATTTTATTCAAACCTGTAACTAAAATAGATGAAATATATTTTTTTTAGCTTTCTTTTACCTGTACCTACTTAATCGATTAATTTGGTAGGTCACCAGATAGATAGATCAATCAATTTAAGGATTAGTTCTTGCCATGCAACTTACAAACGATTGTAACAGAGTCATTATTGGATTCATTCGGTCTAGACGAAACCCTGACGCTGATCACGATCCACAGACATGAGGGACCGACTTCAGAGAGAGAGAATAAGTAAATTACTTACATCATTCTAATAATTTGGTTACTTAGGCCATAAATAAAATATTATTACGAATGATTTTAAATGTATTTAAGATTTAAAGTTAAGCAATAAGACCAATTTCCTGATTAACATTCCATTGATTCTCCGTGACAATGATTAAAATGTTTGTGACCGTGACAGTGTAAAGGATACGATCCAAAATGTAGGTTAAGGACACCTGCTTACATCGCGCATTGGCGGTCACCTTCAATATGTCAGTCATACTAACAATGTTATGTCGATACCATTATGTTATTTCCTCTACCGTGTCAACGCCAACGGTAAGATTCTTACAAAAGTGACTTTAGCATAGGTACAGGGACTTTCATTAAGATATCTATTAAGATATCTTGACGAATGTCTTTGTTCTTAAGTGGAAAGGTATTTTTAACTAAAATTTACTAGCAGAAAAAGACGAAAATGTTTAAAATATTTTGTTACTAGAATAACAGTAATAATGACAACAAATTAGACCAATACCGCGAAAAGAAGAAGGATAATAATCAGGCAAATAGTAAGTTCCGAAGCCTCCCCAGCGGCTCTCCTTCAGCGCTTTTGCGTCCAGTCGCTCTCCGGCGATTCTCGCCCTTACAGGCAGCCTTTCATATTCCTTCTCCGTGATGTTTCGTATCTTGTGCAATTGACCAATGACTTTCATATTAGCTTTACAGTTTATTTAGTAACATCTTAAATAATACTCTTTCCTAGGTTTTTGTAGGAGCGCCGTCCCAGCATGTTATTAAGCTGATATCGAAGGAATTGATAATTAACATTATCATTTATCATGAAGTCGTCATAACTGCAAGTCAGATATTGCGACGACAACTCTAGAAATAGTTTCTTATCCAATGTCAAGTACCTACTTATTTTATATGCGTATATTATGTATAATTATTAAAAATGCAAGCTATGGCGAAATTGATCGGACGATGTATTACGAGTATAATGTTTTGATTGTGTTTCATTTGTTCATGACATTGTTTACGTCAAGCTGTTATGCTTTACGTTAATAATGGTTTACCTAAGTTACATTGTTTGGTATTTTTGTAAAATAGTAGCGAACAGTGCTCTTTGGGTGATGTAATAAATAAGATCTCTGCGTAACTAATATGGATTATAATCTATTACACCAAAGACGTCGTCGTTTTCACGACCTAGAGAATCGAATTTAAACCGAGGGAAAAAGAGATTTTGAAATGTCATTCTTTAATGACTGACAGACATAGATAAATTAATTACTGAGCGAGAGTAAAAATCGTTACTATCATCAACATCATGTCAAGCACAAGGCGTTAACGTCTGGAATCTGGATACATGGGCCCGCCTCCTGCCCATTGCCAACTTAATAGGTCAATCCTAAGAGGTTAACTTTATTAACTTTAAAACTTTCGTGTTTCATTTTATATAATTATTATTTACACGGGTATTAACACGATTTATTATTATTTGGTAAATATTAAGTAATAATTTACCTTTGAGGCTCTCGACGTTTCGGCCAGGTTACACCAGCCGTGGTCACGAGTAGACTCTTTCTAATCCTAAGAGGTAATAATGCAAATAGGCTACTCGCAGATAGAACAATAAAGTGGTCTTATTTATTTATTTAAAATACTACAACCACATCATACATATTAATTCTAGTAAGTACTTATACAATTATCTAAGGTACTTATTGTCCGATACATCACTTACTATAAATGTAGCGATTTTTTATTAATACAGTGAGTTCGAAACACATAAATATATTAACAACCTAACTTATTACTTAATTTCTGAACTTTAAGTTGGTCTTTAATTGATGTGAAAACCAGGAAGTATAAAACCAGAAGGTGTATAATAAAACAGCAACAATAATCCTAGTCTGAAACCTAAATAACGAATTTTAGGTATACGTTCATAGATTTATAACATTAAAATTGGTTAACAATACCCTCAAACTTGTATAAATTTGACATTGAAATGGTTAAAAAATATAGAAAGAAATAATGTGATGTATTTTACGAGTTTTTTGACCCAGGTAAGTTATTTTGTTGGTACTGAGCATAGATAAAAATGTTCTTAGAGATAGAATATCGTTTTACGCGCCACTTACTGATAACCTCAAATATTTGGACGGTTACAATAAGTGCCGGATGCAAAGAATAACAATATTTCTGTTTAAAAATGTTGTTACCGCTGGAATGGGTTTAACTTTTTTTTAAAGAAATATTAGGTCTTGAACAAATTTTATTTGAAAGATTTGGCTCCATATGTTTTTGAAATATTTTTTTATTGTATATGTTACGGCTAATACCCGAAGTGTGGCTACACCTAGTTTTAGCCGGTTAGAACTAGGTGTAGCCACATACTCTTGGTTAAAACTAGTACTAGCCGATTGTTTTCGGGTAAAACTAGGTCTAGCCTTCATCAAGCCGGCTACAACTAGTTCCAGCCATTCACTGTTGGATAAAACTAGGTCTATCCGATACCATTCCAGCTAGAATTAGGTTAAGACAATCCCTGTTGGTTAAAACTTAGATGCGTGTCCCGCCACGTCATCCACCCCGCGTCACACTCATGACTCACAGCATCTGCAGCAGCGCCGGCGCGGGTTGGAGGGAGTAGCGAGATACGCGCCTCTGCAGGTTGTGAGCACCAAGTGCTGCTGATCTACTGCAGGTCTATATCTATACAGGATAAAAATGTTCATAAAGATAGAATATCGTTTTACGCGCCACTTACTGATAACCTCAAATATTTGGACGGTTACAATAAGTGCCGGATGCAAAGAATAACAATATTTCTGTTTAAAAATGTTGTTACCGCTGGAATGGGTTTAACTTTTTTTTAAAGAAATATTAGTTCTTGAACAAATTTTATTTGAAAGATTTGGCTCCATATGTTTTTGAAATATTTTTTTATTGTATACTAGCTGATGCCCGCGGTATTACCCGCTTAATTGTTATTTTACACCATATTCCAAATTTCATCAAAATCCATTTAGTAGTTACCTATATTCCAAATTTCATCAAAATCCATTTAGTAGTTTTTGCATGAAAGGGTAACAAACATCCATCCATCCTCACAAACTTTTGCATTTATAATATTAGTAGGATAGGATAAGCAAATGTTTGTCACTTTAGTGCCTAACAAATAAGGTGAATATTATCTTCACTAAATAAAAAGAAGGAAAACTTGAAATTAAACCCTATACCAATCCATCTGCAAGCGTGGTATTAGTAGGCCAAGTATCCCTCCGTCAAGGAAGGAGGCCCGTCCCTGTAGTGGGACATTAATGGGCTGTTATGATGAAATAAGTTGACAATTACGAATTTAAGCTCTCTAGATATATCAGACCCACAGCTTAAAAAACCGGTCAAGTGCGAGTCTGACTCGCGCACCGAGAGTCCTGTACAAACCTATTTATTTTTCCGCCAAATTGTGATAACGTCAGGATTCAGCTCTGCCCTCGTTATTGCAAACGCAGTACTTGCAAAATAGCGGTTTCGAGATAAGCGCGAAAAACATATTTCGTCATATCTAAGGAAGAAATATCGGTGCTATAACTTTTAAAATGTAACTTAAAAATAGTAAAAAAATCGATCTTTCTATTGATATATTTTTTTCCTTATTTTATTATCTTATTTAGATAATTTTATCTAAATAAGATAATAATGCTTAGTACTGCGTTTTCATTAACTTTCTGGGCTTGCGAGCATTACAGTATCACTAAGATCACATGCAGTAATAGTGCTTATTACTGCAAACTCACCTAGCACGTGCTTAGTACTGCGTTTGTAATTATAAATCATTGAATATTAGCTTATACTGTTGCTATATTAGTTATGTAAGTTAACATAAGAAACAAAGTGTAACTTTCTTTTGGACAAATAAACTTATACTATTGTTTTGTCAGATTACATGAGAGCTACAGTAACTTAAATTAAGTGCTTTATTCAAGAACAAACCGCTATAGAGTCCTAATTTCTACTAGAAAATTGTGGCTCAACCAATATAAAAATTTCATCTCTAAAACACCAGACTATGATCAATATTTGGTAATTTATGAAATAAGGTCACCTGCACTCTCCACCTACACACTTCATAAACTATGTGTTCTTCTTCTTTCGAGTCGTAAAGGCACACAATGCAGTACCATCGGTGGTCAAATGCAATCAGCCCAGAACTTGGCCACGTTGATTGCATTGTCAGTGGCGTCGAACTATGTGTTAATTATAATTAAAGATGAAAAATGTTTTTATTTATTTATTGTGTCATTCAAAAAAATAAATCAAAAATGTTTTTATTTATTTATTATGTCATTCCTAATAATTAGGAATGACACAATAAATAAATAAAAACATTTTTCATCTTTAATTATAATTAACACATAGTTTATGAAGTGTGTAGGTGGAGAGTGCAGGTGACCTTTTCTAAACTTATTACCTTTACCTTTGACAGTGCAAAAGCATATTCATGGCTGGATGTAAGGTACCTACCTAACAGGTTATGGACAAGATATTATTATATATTATATACGCAGTAATCGTAACAATAATTGTTATATCTTGTCCATAACCTGTTAGGTAGGTACCTTACATCCAGCCATGAATATGCTTTTGCACTGTCAAAGGTAAAGGTAATAATTTTAGAAAAGGTAAATAAGGTTTATTGGCAAAAGGTACATTTTAAGTTATAGAAGTTCACCCGCTCCAACCAGGTAAAGTAATCTATAGTGTCAAAGGTATGAGACAGTCAAACATGTTCAGGGTAGGCTCAAGGCACACCGTCAGACTACAGCAGTGATTTACATCACGCAACATTTTGGTATAACATTGGTGTTAAGGCATTTTTAACCCGTTCCCCACCAGCACCAATCAACAACAAATTCCATGTTTTTAGACTGTTTATCATGTATTGCATTTGCTTCATTCCTGGACATAGGCACACAGGTTCAATAGTCATTTTGCTGTGTTAAATATATATTGTACAAAATAACAAAGAGTTTGAAATAAATAAGTATGAAAAAATACTTTTTTTAAAGGGGGACCTTTAATAAAATTATTTTATTAGTCATCGATGACCAAATGAACAGCGCAATATACACATTATACACACATAGCTCCCTCTCACTCTCGCTTCTCGTAAGCACATGATTGTAGAATACTACGTTTGGCTAAGTAAACATTCGTTTCAGAAAAAAATATGCTACAAGCTTACGCAGTAATCGTAGCAAGTACTGCATAAACTTATAGCATATGCTTAATGCTTCAAATTTTTGTAGCACAAATTACATTTAGGTGCAAGTACTGCGTTTCATAGTACCTAAAAAACACGTTTGTAATAGAAAAAAAGTAATAGATATACCTATTTTTTACGTATAGATTATGTCCTTAGGATGCCATTTCTGCAAAAAAGTGAAATTCTCAAAAATGTCGATTACTGCAAGTGCAATTATCAGGGCAGAGCTGTTTAAATACTATTTTTCCCGCCAAAATTCAATGACGTCACAACTTAGCTGTCAAAATATATTTTCCTGCCAAAATTCTGTGACGTCACGACTCATCTGTCAAAAATTCTATGACGTCACGCCTATCTGCCATAATTGACAGCTGTCAAAAGTGACAGAGGTTTCAAATATTTTCCCGCCAAAATAATATGACGTCACAAATCATCTGTCAAAATTCTATGACGTCACAGGTCACGTGACCAAAATTCTATGACGTCACAGGTCACGTGACCAAAATTCTATGACGTCACAGGTCACGTGACCAAAATTCTATGACGTCACAGGTCACGTGACCAAAATTCTATGACGTTACAGGTCACGTGACCAAAATTCTATGACGTCACAGGTCACGTGACCAAAATTATATGACGTCACAGGTCACGTGACACAGCTTTCCCAAAATTCTATAAAATCAAAATATAATATGATTGCTAATAAAAAGTAGCCTATGTTCTTTCTCAGGGTCTAAAGATTGTCTGTACCAAATTTCATCGAAATCCGTTCAGCCGTTTAGGCGTGAAAGAGTAACAGACAGACAGACAGACAGACAGACAGAGTTACTTTCGCATTTATAATATTAGTATGGATGTTACGGCTAATACCCGAAGTGTGGCTACACCTAGTTTTAGCCGGTTAGAACTAGGTGTAGCCACATACTCTTGGTTAAAACTAGTACTAGCCGATTGTTTTCGGGTAAAACTAGGTCTAGCCTTCATCAAGCCGGCTACAACTAGTTCCAGCCATTCACTGTTGGATAAAACTAGGTCTATCCGATACCATTCCAGCTAGAATTAGGTTCAGACAATCCCTGTTGGTTAAAACTTAGATGCGTGTCCCGCCACGTCATCCACCCCGCGTCACACTCATGACTCACAGCATCTGCAGCAGCGCCGGCGCGGGTTGGAGGGAGTAGCGAGATACGCGCCTCTGCAGGTTGTGAGCACCAAGTGCTGCTGATCTACTGCAGGTCTACTAGCGAGTATGACTCATAGCGTCTGTACATAGTTGTTGCCGGCAAGCTATCAGCAGAGCTTTTTTAAATATTAAAAAAAACATCCAATCTTTAGAAACGTAGATAGCTTTATATTCTTTTAAATCAAATTTTTCTCTGTGGCGTAGTGGTTATATAACATGACTGCTACGCAGAGGTCGCGGGTTCGATTCCCGCTCAATGCAAATCTTTGTGTGCATGAACATGATTGTTTGCATTGGTCTGGGTGTTTTCTATGTATAATATGTATGTATTTAAAAAAAGTATTTAAGTATGTTTATCCGTTGTCTAGTACCCATAGTACAAGGTCTGCTTAGTTTGGGATTAGATGGCGTTGTGTGAAAATGTGAGGAATATTTATTTATTACTTTTTTTTTTATTTAAATTGTAATAATTAACACAAATTGATAAGGAGTACAAGTTTTAGTATAAAAGGAACAATCAGGATTTTTTTTTAACAACAGACAATAGTTGCATAATTATAATTTTAAAGAATATTATTATAATTATAAATCACACTTTTATAAAAAGCAAGGCAGGGGGGGGGGGGCGACTCACGTGAGCCAGGCGTCTGTTACTTGTTTGCATCTAGTTTTATCCAACAGGGATAGTCTGGAACTAGTTCTAGCCGGCATGATGAAGGCTAGACCTAGTTTTACCCGAAAACAATCGGCTAGTACTAGTTTTAACCAAGAGTATGTGGCTACACCTAGTTCTAACCGGCTAAAACTAGGTGCAGCCGCGCTTCGGGTTTTAGCCGTAACATACATATATACCATACCGACAGAATACCTACTAACATTAATTATTTTAAGCGGTTGTTTTTATTAATTTTATTATTTATGTACAGGTCAGAGCTATGATAGGTACATAAGTGCCCACTGGTTATCAGTGCTCAATCTAATATGGTAGTCGTTTCTAATAGTTACTTAACTTGTACTTCATAATAACCCATGATTCTCTTTCACTGTAAGTCGGTTTCAGTACTTACAGTTTTACGAAAATCTAAAGATGTTTTCTTATTCTGTCACAAATACTTGTGCTTTAAACAAAATAAACTTTGACTTGACTTCAAAGTTCGACATTGCGTGAATAAATAAGACCCCGTTAAGATGGCAAGTAAGATAGCTGTCCTTGAAATATAATATATTGTATGTGGAACAGACACTCAGATTATAAAGATTAAACGAGGGGTTAGGTTGCAATGATAATGTGTTTGAACACTAAGTTATCTTATCTTTGACTTGAAGATTTATGTTAAAGTTAGATAGATATGTATCTAGTTGTAAGTTTGCTTAACGAAATTGTAATGTGTTGTAAAGTCAACTAAAGGATATTCAACGAACATTATAAATCATTTCAAAAAAAGACTACTTCCGCGCAAAAAGCTATGCCATGTGCCGCTGGGTATTTAACAAAAATCTGTTTAACGGACACAAATAACATCTGCGCTTGGGACATCGGACCTCGGATTCGTCTTGTTAAGTTGTTAGTCCAAGTTGTCCACTATAAGCGGAGGATTATTGGACTCGTTTGATGAAAAAAAAGCTCTCAAAAAGCTTTAAGCATCTTCCGATAATCAATACGAAAACCAAGACTAAGTACTACATGAAAACCTAATTCCCTCATGGTTCTTGAACACTGCAATCAAGGCAGTTATTGAGTCGCGTCACAATAAAAACAGCAGTCAATATTCTCATCTTGTCATCAAACTCATTCGTCTTTCAACTTACGTTAATTCAACGTCAATTGACACATGAGACAAATGGTTATTAGACAAACAACTTATTTGTAATTCTAATACACATTAATGTACGCTTCATTAGGAACCAGTCAAGTGATATAGAAGTGACAGTCACCTTACAACAAATAAGAAATACTTATGTCTTCTTTTTCTCACCAACCGTTTATTGCACCATATTGCAGCAACGAGCCTCTTTTTTTTGGATTTTGGTTTCGAATTTTTTTTACAACCTTGACGTAGGTACATCTTAATTCAGATTTATTTAGGTATCAGAATCTGTCAAACATTGGCGGGTTCAAGAGCTCCTATTTAATCAATACCGGTATTTGTAAATTCTGGAGATGTGTTTAAACTCAGAGTCTCTCAGAAGTCTTGAAAGAGACCACAGATCATTCGCAGGAGAACTAACTGGCGTAGCGCTAAGTATTACCCGATTAAAGTGGGGGCAGGGCACATACAACGCTGATAGAGCAAAAACGTTCTGTGGAAATAGCTGGAGTCCAGCAGTACCTAAAGATCTTTCTGTTTATTATGATGAAGCTCTACATTGTGACTAAATGGCGTAATATCAATAAGTATACTAAAAACTCTTCGTGGGAGGCTGTTTTATCTCTGCGATAAACTATATTACTAAATAGATTGAAAAAAAAATCAATTAAGGTCATAACATTCTTCAAATCGTAAAGCATCGGAGCGAGAAAACAATGTTGTTGAATCGATATAAATTTCTAAGTTTTTTCTTATATGTGGGCCACGATAGCTGGACGAGTATTGTATACATAGTAACCATTACACAATATGAGGAACTTACTGTGAAAAACTTCTCTACGACTTCCAATTAGAGATATGATTACCAATTATAAAGCCGTAGACCTACATAATGGACGTGTTAGACTTTCTAGTTGTGTTCTTGTTGGGTTAAGTCTTGTATTTTATACTGATTACGTGCGATTTTTTCTTGTAAACGAGTTAGAAGCTGTATTTATGAGCTAAATGGGATTATAATTATGAAAATAGAGCGGCTTTTTAAACTCTTTATGTTACGTGAAGGAAAATTTGCCATTTATTACCTATATTATTGTTTCGATATTAATTTTTATACGTAGAACTAATCTGCTATTTAAGACAGTAAACACATTAAAATTTGAATTTAAAATTTCTCTTTACAAAATAAATCTCTAGTTTTCGGAACACTTTCGTTATATTCAGCCAACTGAAAAAGGTATTTTTTAATTTTATATAAAAAGACAAATAATTTTGTTTGATTCCTAAACGTACAACGCCAACTTCCGGTCTATAACATGCTATAATACTTGCGGTATTGTACAGGGCGTTAAGCGGGGCCGTGGTAACAAAGAAAAGAGCGGACGCACATACACACGCACGTGGATGAGGAAATAACTTCCTATTAATAAATAGGTATAATAAAAAACCTATAATTACTTAATTAAAACCAAAAACCTGGCTAAAATTAACGAAAAACGAGTCTAAAGGCGCTTCATAGGTACTGGATCAGAGAACAAAATCAGTCAAACCGTTTAGTCTACAAAAGAGGTCACAAAAGTTTCCCGCCTTTTTTGACAGTTTAAATTCGCCATATTTTAGTTTTTCTAACGTCATGACTCTCCTTCTGCACTGGATCAGTAGTGTAATAATTTTATACGTGTTATCTTGTTTGTCAGCCATTTTATACAAATTCGTATACTTAAATTATCTTAATTACTATTTATCTTACCTAGCCGTGAACTGGACAACCCTCATTGTAATTACTACAGTAATACTTATATACAGCGGCTAAGAGATTTTATATAAGAAATACTTAGGTATACAAATAAATAATTTATTATGCTCCTGATATTATTATTTTATTTTTTATTATGACGCAAAGCAAAGTACATAATAGTATAAGTACCTATTACTTAGATTATACAAAGATGCGATTTTGTCTTTTCCTTTTTTCTACGTTTTATAGGAGGTTGGTAGTTTTAACTCTATGAAAAACTCTAAAGCTCGTGATTGAGCTTGATTATGAAAACTTACAAAGTAAGTGTATTTAAAGTTGTCTACTGCTTTTCAGAACTTTTCAGACAGGTCTCTACTCTACACTGTTACCATCACCAAGGCGTAACGTGTGCTTAAAAATACCATAATAATATTCGAATAAATCGTATATTAAAAAGCTGTGTACACGAGCAAGTACGTCTATTTATAGATCAAATAGGGAAAACGATAAAATGCATTTTTTATGGCTTTATCATACAAGTATATTTGCCAGAAGTTGTAATAAATAAAATTTCTTTAATTTGTAAAGTTTCCATCAACCTTTGAAGTCTTTGATGAAAATGTCACGTAATTTGAAGAGTTTGTGTTCATTAAACTTCACAATTCTAAATCGAACATAAATATAAAAAGAATTTAAATGGATAATTTTGTGTTTGCAGAGTTTTCTATTAGGCTTAAAATAGTTCTATTTAGTCATATGAAAGTATAAACATTTTTTTTTCAATTTATGACGAGTAAGTAGTTAATACCGGTTTATAATTTGTTAATTTCGGTAAAGTTATTTACAATATCGTACCGTTTCAGCATATTAGCCCATTTATGTACCACTGCAAAGACTTGGACTGATGTAGGGTTTCCTTTTGAATTTTCATTCTTTGGTTTTCGTAGAGGTATTATATTTTTTTATTACCATAATATATGTTTTATCGGCGATTTTTCCTGATTTACCTCAGCAGCTTAGATATTTATGCTTAGATACACATTCCTGCAGATACACGTTGAATGCAGACCCTACATGTCTATTTATCTTCAGTTTTTTAAGAGAGTTTATCCAACATATGATCTAAAAATCAAACTTTTCCGAGAATTAAGGAAACTTTTAAAAAAGCATTACAAAACTTAAGCAGGTTATTCACGAAATTTAATTTCATACTTATTACACTGTCACTAGGTAGTTAGTGAGATGTTAGGCCGTTGACGTTTGTTGCGTGTCCGGTGCATTTAACGTTATGTAATCAGAAACTGTTACGCAACACCAATGTCAAGCACAAGAGCCTTGCATCTAAGTAAATACTGTACACCTAGTATGCGTCTATTTTACTTCGTACATGAGAGTTTGATGAATATGGTTTTGACAACGAGAACTGACATCGTTAATAAAAAGTGTTTACCGAATATTATACTGATTTTTGAAAGGTTTTTCAATAATTTAAAAAAAATAAAAATTAATAGAGATAATATTTGACTTACGTTGTATTATATTTTTAATTTATCGCCCCTGAAGACCTAAAAGCAGAAACAAAGCTCCAGTGTCGAAAGCAAATTAAGTACGCCTAATGAGCTACGCTGAGTAGACGGATTTATGTCACGTTTTCCTTCTTTTCTTTTCGTAGAGTTACAAGTAAAACTCGTAATTGAAAACTTTCTTTTAGTCTGATTTTACTACACCCACGAAATTACATAACATTCTTACTTCTTACGCCCTGCGATATTACATCAAGTAAACCGTAAAACAAACTCATACTACACCCAATGTACAGAGGTCGATAGCCTCATTACTAAACAAATTAAAAGCCAAAACTTGAACTTGAGGAATTTCAAGGCGCCAAATAACGGTAAACAGATTTTAAAATAATCAGTAAACGAATATTGTGAGGTCAATACTCTTTTGAATACAACACGCATTCGATAATAAAGATTGATGAAATGTTGACTTTTTACCGCTTTATATTAACATACACACGTTCTAATTGATTTTTTACTTTTTGAGCAAGTTTGTCAGCTGATTTATACAGATGACTTGATAGCGTAGAGGTATAGTGTAGAGTTGTGCTGCTTGCTAAGTTGGGTTTGATTCCGTCGAAGGATAAGTTATTTATATCTATTCAATTGTGTAATGAACGTTGCACAACTATTAAGTAATCTGTGGTTTCGATTAGATTTTTTTTGATCAGTTTATTAAGATTATTTTAGGTTTTTTGTTATTTTCAGATATGAAATTAACGGACACAACTTACACCTAGGCTCCTATGAATAATTTTACGTTTTGTTATGTTGATCATATTTTAGTGTCTTATTATCTTGGCAGGTCTCTAATATGTCACTAAAGCTTCATTGGTATAGCATTTGTTTCAAATTTTCTGGTCTAGCCTGAAGAAACTAGGTCTAGTGCTCGCAGAAGAAGGGGTCCTTGTTAAATTAAATAACCGGCATAGTTATAAGGGATGCTGGATTTTCCGTTATCATACGAGTAAAATATATATCACCCAAAATAAGATGATAATTTGCTTTTATCCTTTGTTACAGAGCACGCCCCCTCCCTTAGTGGACTGGTCATACATCCCCACGCTAGTCCTAGCAGTGATCTTAGTAGTCGTAGTGGCGACTGCACTAGCATCGCGTACTGCCGACCATAGACAAACTACTAGATTGCCAGGGCCTCAAGCTCTGCCGTTCTTAGGAACAAGATGGCTGTTCTGGAGTCGATATAAGATGAATAAGTTACATGAAGCTTATGAAGGTGAGGTTCTATTTTAATCAGATTATTATTTAAATGGGTCGTTATCTCAACTTTGTGATAGTAAGGATTACTGGTTGTAAGGACCCTGTAATATTTTTCATTTAATAATCTAATATTGGAGGTGCACTGTATTCTTTTTAATAAAAACGTACCTAAGTATAGCAAAAAAATAAATAATAATATAGGTATATTAAAAATTTATAATATAGCACCAAAAGTACGTATCAAAGGAAGGTCATTAACAAGTGAGAAAAAATAGGTAGAGAACTTTTATTTGTGAAGTCCAGCATTTTAGGGCACAAGTGCCATTGAGTCTTAAAATATAGCATTGCTCTACCTTTTCGAAGATATTCTATTTTCACTTAAGTTACAATCTGTAGCCCTACGGGTATGTTTCGGCTTAGAATTGTAAGCCCGAATAAGAAAGTGTAGTTGTAAATTGCCTATATCATTGGGCATATTTACATATATGTTTAAAAACCAATTTTAGGGTCATCATGAGAGATTTGCACACAGATATGTTCAGGCGCTACGGGCCGGTGTTCGCCGAGATAACTCCGGGTGGTGCGGCCATAGTTTCAGTAGCGGAGAGGTCGGCACTTGAGGCCGTGCTCCGGACACCAGCCAAGCGGCCTTATCGTCCACCTACAGAGATCGTCCAAGTCTACAGGAGAAGCAAGCCTGAAAGATATGCGTCAACTGGACTTGTTAATGAGTTAGTACAACTTTTATAATAATTTCTTTATGGTCTGTTTATCATTTATCCTGTAGTCTAACTGCGAACTGTCAATATCTAGAAAATAAAACAAATGTAAAAAAATAAACTTAAAATTGTAGCTCATGGTTCTTTAATACCTATTCATATTTAAATACGTTTAGATATTCAGGTTATCCTAATTATTTACTCATCTTTACATAGTTCACGGTTATTTATTTGCTAGTGAATTGTAACCTATAAAAATGTAACTGTTCCAATTTGTTGCGAATTGCTTGCGTATTTATGATAAAATATTATAATAACGAAAACAGAATAACTTAGTGCAACCTTTATACCAACCAGGTTATGTATAGAGCTTTAAGCTTTTTAATATAACATGAAAAGCTAATATATAACAGCACAATAATATAACACCATTGAAGGAAGTTAAAAAACTAACTCTACATTAATATTCACCTGACAGCCTTTTTAAACATTATGAGCTAAGTTAGATGAATAATGTTTGTTATGTGTGTAAAGCCGCGGATATAGCAAATAAAATATAAGGCATTCATTCATATCAGCCGTTGATTTGACCTCGGGTATGTCTGCCTTCAACTATGAACATTGTGTTCGTGGTATTTTGGCAAGCTTTGTAAGTACAAAACTTATTCGCCAGTCACGTATACATAAAAATTAAATACATACTGCGCAGTTACATTAGTTTCTTAACAATGTTGTTTTTTCCTGTCAATTTTTGCGTCTGTCGCTTTATCAATAGTTATGTAATACCTACAATTCAATAAAATCTTGTTATAACTTTAACATACTCGTAGCTGTAATGAGAGTCGACTAACGGTTACTTAGGAGAACATAATAATATTTAAAGTACTTAATACATTTCTTTTCATTTAGGTACATAAGTAATCTAAGAGGTTTTTTTAAGTAGCTACCTAGGTACGCATTCATAAACGATTTTATAGGTTTTCGTTTAGGTTCTGTTTGAAAATCTGTAAATGAAGTTCGGAATAAACGACAACTAAGTATAGTTTTTCGACAATTTCATGCTACATTTTTCTTGTTTTTTTCTTCAAATCTGTGAATTAAACAAAGTTTTTACTAATTAACGATTTTTCTTTCGAATTTTAGTATGAAACCATTTTTAAAGTAGTAAAATCAGTAAAAAAATTTCTTATTGGTTACATGTATTTATATCTTTCGAATTTTTTGAAACCTTTAAAGTTTCGTAAAGAATTTTCTTATTAGTCTCATGTATTATTTATTTCATTAATTACTACAGTTTTCTGTACATAACAATCACATAGACTCTAGACAAAACGTATTCTCAATAGATAAGACAAACCTTTAAGCAAGGACGGTAAGGTAATAAAGAAATACCCAGTCTATTATTGCTTAAATTGCGAATATAATAGCATTGATAAAACGATCACGTTTTATTTTAACAGTAGAGTTATCAAGGTCTAGGTTACAGCTGTGCCAAATTAAAGATAATAACTTTTTATTTTGTTTAAGCTTAAAATGTTAGATTCTATAACTAATAAACGAAATGTTGACACAGTTGCCCGATCGTTGGCCGACACCTACTACGGTCGACTAAAAGTTTGGCCGAAGTAACGTTTGACCGACATTACTTAGGACCCAACAAACATTTTTGAAGTCACTACAACGTCTCTATTTGAACTTTTGGTTCTAAAAGCTGGTTGCAAGAACGTTGTAGTAACGTTGAGGCGACCGAAAATAGGCCCATTTTATACGAATCAGAGTTGTAATAATATAGTCGCGTAAACGTTGTATAAATGAAATTTTAGTTCTGTAGTCGTCGTGTAGATGTTGCAAAATCTATTTTTATCGCTGTTTCACGGCATTTTGCGACATGACAGTGTTAATTACGATTTTTATGTAACATTGACACAAAACTGAAACTTAAACTATAACGAGATAACTTTTTCTTGTGTCATCGATCGAGTCTTTGAAGTTTATAAAGGAAGTAGCCATTTTTAATTAGAAACTAAATATGTGTAACATCTTTAGCTCGTGTTAAAGTGGTTGTAGTGCATATATCTGATGGTAAATTAATGGTATCGTGTAATATGCGTTAGTTTTGGCAATATAACAAACGCACCCTACTAATTCTTATAAATAAACATAAATTATCCATACATTTTTAGCGAACGTACAAATATTTACCTTTACACAACATATGGTTCTGATTACAACAGTAAGACAACATCAAAACGACTTTTCATTTTGTGCATTTATTTTTTATCAGTTTAGTATCAGCCATATTAACAAAATTAGGGTTCTTTGAATAAATTAGAGTACATTAGTAGTCGTATACCTATATAAGATGATAATTTGTTTTTTTGTATATTTTCAATGATTAGGCATGAAATCTGTTTAATGCTCGTGATTGTTTAAAATTTTTATTTTATTTTATTGGAATGTTAATAATAAATAAAACCAATCTGATTAATTTATTTTTATTTACACCTTTCACACTAGAGTATGAATGAGTGGAGTAAAATAAATATTTGAGCCATGTTTTATGGACCCTAGCTTGACGACCACTATGGCGCAGTAGTCGGTATATTACATGGCTGCTACGCAGAGGTCTCGGGTTCGATTCCCGCTCAATGCAAATCTTTGTGTGCATGAACATGATTGTTTGCATTGGTCTGAGTGTTTTCTATGTATAATATGTGTTGTATGTATTTACAAAAAAAAAGTATTTATGTATGTTTATCCGTTGTCTAGTACCCATAGTACAAGCTTTGCTTAGTTTGGGACTAAATGGCGTTGTGTGAGTGTGTGAAGATTATTATTTTATTTATTAGCATATAATATGATACATACTCTGCGCTGAACTTGTGGGGATTGAAGAGTTGTAGGAATTCCAAATAATAATGCAGGTGAATAATAAATAGACTATATATTTCCTGGTACCAAATTAATAATGTGTCCCTACAAACTAAATTTCATTGATTTTGAAATTAATTTTTGTACGGAACCAACTCTAGTTTGGTTAATATTTAGTTACAATGTCACTTACACTGCACTTATGAAGCATTTAGTTGTTCAATTGTTGCAAAATAGTATAAGAATTTGACTGAGAGTCGTGTAAGAGTGCAATTGGTAACTATTTTGCTACTGTCGCGTAAGAGTAGTTCTCACGGCTTCTTTACGAATAACGTTTGTGTAAAAGTCGTAAAGACGTTCCTAGTACGACTTCATTGGATATACCAGTGAAAGTTGTATAATGGTAATTTCAAATAGTTGCATTGACCTTTATACAACGACTTTATACAATTCTGAGTTCTATTCAGATAAGGCGGGGCATTAAGTTGTATTATACGCTAAAATTACTTCCATACGATGTTTAAAGTACTTTGAGCCGTAATCGTTCCAATTAACAGACTAAAATGTTTGTTGGGGACCCACTTAAAGTTTAACAGACACATTTTTAAACTCTTTTGGTGGTTTTAGGACAAATTTTAATGTTCTTGTGCTATAAAAATATGATTTTATGATTTAAAGTATTTTTAGATCAATGTTATTTATCTAAAGTGAAACATTAATTTTCAACATAGATTTCTTTTGTTATTGCTTTTAATCAGATTTTTGTGAAAACGAATTATTCTGCTTTCGAACATTATTAATAACGTTAAACTTTTTACTTTATCGTTTTTAAGAATTCTTTGTAGTATAAATAATAAAACATAGAGAAGGGACCAACGAATTATATGAAACTCAGCGAAATATGATAAAGTCTACCTATTTATATGTTCGCATATGTTATGGCTACAGAAAATATGATCCCTGTATGTAATGGTTTATAGAAAATGAGTCATTCAGTTATTGCATACCACTGCAAATGATCGCAAGTGGGAATAGTGTTATCGTAAAAAATCAAAAAGACTTTCACTCCAAGTAATTTAGCGAATACTTTTTTTACTATCAATCAACTAGCCTATTGCAGTCCACTGCTGGACATAGGCCTCTCCCAACACGCACCACATTTTTGACATTTTTTTTACTCTAGGTACCTACTAAAGTTTTAGGGTCAAATCATACTACAGCAGAGTCGAAGCGCATCGAAGCGTCAAGCCAAAACTGAACATATCAAATTAAACCTTAACTCCACAGTGTAACACACACATTACTTCTGAGATTTAAAAAAGTCGCGCGCATTCTTTCGAATTCGCGCGTCTGCGCTTGACAAACGCTGATTGGTGCGCGCGCAATCTCAAAAATAATGTGTGCGTTATACTGTGGAGTTAAGGTTGAATTTGATATGTTCAGTTTTGGATTGACGCTTCGATGCGCTTCGACTCTGCTGTAGTATGAATTGACCCTTAATCGAGCAAAAAGACCTATTCTAAAAACGCGTGTAATTTAATACAAGAAATGCATTAGTTAACCTATAACATTTAGTTAATATTAGAATTCGTTTTCAGACAAGGCGAGAAATGGTATCATCTCCGTAAGCACTTAACGGGTGAGCTGACGAGTCCTGGCACGATGCAAGGCTTCTTACCAGAACTCAACAACATCTGCGATGACTTCCTGGACCTTCTGAACTCGTGTCGCAAGAGTGACGGCACGGTCGTCGGCTTCGATCAACTAACTAATAGGATGGGGTTAGAATGTATGTTAACCTTTTTTGTTTGTTTTACTTTTCCGTGTGGTGACGGAGTAAGAATACAATATGTCACCAACCCATCTCATCCCATGGGTGTCGTAAAAACCGACTAAGGGAATAACCGTAACTACTATCTTTACGAAATAAAAAAAAAGGAAAACCCTATACCAATCCGTCTGGCCAGCGTGGTATTAGTAGGCCAAGTAACCCTCCATCACGGGAGGAGGCCCGTCCCTGCAGTGGGACATTAATGGGCTGTTATGATGAACCCTTTTTGTAAGAATAAGTAAGATGGTAACAAAGACGTATCATTTGCATATTTTGCTCGTGTAGTGATGGCGTTAGGAAAGTTGAATGATGTAGAAATTAACCTTGTCAAGATTTGATCTGTTTACTTTTTTATGTTACTAGCTGACCCGTGCCCACTACGTTGGGCGGCGAAAAAAACGCGTCCCTTTTTTAAACATATTTTATTACTGCTCCACTACTATTAGTCATAGCGTGATACTATGACACTCCCCGATAAATAAACTATTCAACACAGAAAGAATTTTTAAAATCGGTGTAGTAAATCCAGAGATTACCCTCTGCAACGTCACAAACACACAAACTTTACCACTTTATAATATTAGTATAGAAGTATAGATAGAGCCAACCAAGACCAAGGATTCACAAGTATATTTATCGCGGCTTTACATGCTTTAATTAGGTAGAGCTCGGGATTTTTTTATTTATCAAATTGTTTAAACATACATATTTATTGAAACTCTGCTCCTTTTCGTCGTAACGTTATGTTTTATAACCTGTAACCTTAAGGAACTGTCCTTTTTGTTAAGTAATCTTACACGTTATGGAGTCCTATTGGACCAAACTTCTACTTTCCTTCGGCCTACATAATCACATCACTTAACTACTACAATGACATGACAGGTCGCCTAATCGAGATGCTCTTGCAATGTCTAAGCTTAGTAGAGTATGTTATCGGACCAAGTCATAAGTAGGTAACTATTAAATACTCATTAGCGATATCGCAGCTTGCAGTTTTGAGGTTACTCATCGAGACATTAAGATAAACTGAGCTCAAACTTCCAAGGTGATTAAATATAAATACAAAATCTCGCTAGGGTATGTACTCATCTCACGCTGTGTGTGTCATCATCATAATAGCAGCCAATGGACATCCATTGCTGGGCATAGCTTCCTCTAAATACCTACACTTTGTGTGCCCGTCTCATCCATCGGTTCCCCACAGACGGTCCACCTTTTGAGCGGTATCCCCACCCTGCCTTTTCCGATACGCGGAAAATGTGTGTATGTGTGTGTATGTATTTGTCATCAAATGGAAGAAAACTAGACCCATAGTAACATAATTTAAAAAAAAGTTGATTGATTGTTGCAGCCACAGTTCCAGAACGAATTAAATGGGTTTCTATAAAGAGTAGTAGAGAACGTTAGCAAGCAAAGGGCGCGAAATGTTTTACGCTAAACAACACTAAATAAAGAAAAACGGACTAGATATTTCTATTTATTCTAGTCTTATGTGTACATTTTGATTCATCGCTACAATGTTTCCATTGTACAAGAGTTCAATTGCTAGTCAGTAGGTCTTAAATAGATTCACAGTTATGATAAGAGTGACGAGAAAATGACGTACCATAGATAAGAATGTGGGTCATATGTTATAGTAGACTAATAGTGTGCATTTATCTTTATGTATGCAGTTGTTTGAGTTTTAATGCATTGCTTGACAACCGTACTTCTTTATTTACATCTTGGCTGGATATGGGATGACGAATGGAGAGATCAAGTAGTTTCAGCTTAATCATTACTATACGATTGTGTCGTGAACAGCATCGAACGATTCACAAAATAAATTATTAAAGAAATGGAGATAGTTCTACGAGTATAAGTAATAATAAATCGTAGCAAGACACTTTTTCACGTTATTTAATAATTAGAAATAGTCTGTCTCTCAGGGCAAACTTGTTTTTGATTATCCGGTACTTGAAGTTACTATAACTTGAGAGAGAAGGCTTATCATGTGAACCTATGGACGTCATAGGGCTCCCTCAAATATTATACCTACTGCGATATGTGCGATGCCCACTGCCATTTAAATCGGGCAATCCTTAGCGCTATGCCCGACTTATCAACACTTATTATCAATTTATATCTAACCTAATATTGTAATTAAATTCTCTGCTATGTTATATACTTGTTGGATATTCCTTTCGACTTTTATTTGACACTCACAGAGTGGTAGAGTTACAAACGACATGTTCAATTAATTTTACTGATAAATTATACTTAATCTGTTACTCTCTAACTTAAAGTTTGTTTATATTTTACAGCGGTATGCGGTCTCATGCTGGGAACAAGACTCGGTTTCCTAGAACGTTGGATGTCAGGTCGCGCTGCAACGTTAGCAGCGGCAGTCAAAGCTCATTTCAGGGCTCAAAGAGATTCATACTACGGCGCACCGTTGTGGAAGTTTGCACCAACAACACTCTACAGGACATTTGTGAAAAGCGAGGAGACTATTCATACGTGAGTGTCCTAGACTAGATGTATATTCTGTGTTATTTGTAGATACAGGGATGCGCAATCTTAGTTGACCGGCTTGAAGTTGCTGTAAATGGATGCGCAGATGTCATTGGAACTAAATGTAGGGAGCGTGTAGAGCGGGTGTTTTCTTAATTCCTGTACATATTTATTTATTTATTATTCGGTTCACCAACAGCTATTTACACTAAAACAGTTCTTCCTTAATTAGCTACGTTTAACATTGTAAGTGTAATAACTACTTATAGGCGAACACCGCATGCATTAAGTCTTTACAACAGACTATACTTATAATAATATTAACAAAGATAACTGTGAATTATTACATTATTACATATGCGCGAGAGTCTCCGAAAGCTAACTTCAAGGCAGTTTAGTAAGATTGCGCTCTGTAAGTTTTAATAAGCAAACCCAATCTTGACTGGATGTATTCTATAGGAAATATGTAGGTACAAAAAAAAAGTATTTAAGTAAGTTTGTCGGATATTAAGTACCGATATTGCAACCTTTACTTAGTTGGTACTAAATCATGATCATCATCATATCAGCCAATTGACGTCCACGGCTGGACGTAGGCCTCCTCCAAATATTGCCACCTTGTGCGGTCCTGTGCTTCCCTCATCCATCGTACTAGACTGATGTGCTGTATAAATGCGTGAGGAATGACAATACTTGAGGGTTAATCTTTGCTTTTATTAAAATTTGTTTGTTACTAATGTAAGTAAAGTATTGTTAGTAAAGGAACAATAGTCGGTACGACATTTTTATCTAAAGCATAATAAGCAACGCGAATAGTTAATGTGTTACTGACTTTAGATTAAACAGCAATTAAAGTTATTTATTTATAATGTGTCGAGAACTTTCTTAATGGAGAGATAATAAATAATACCTACTTATAAATTAATAAAGTTAAAGAACAAATATATGTCTTTAAAGTAATCGTAGGTATAGGTTATATTTAAAAAACACTGTATTTTTATAGGTAGGTATTCATTACTTATTAATGTATAATTATGGCTTTTGTCCTCCTTCGAAAGTGGATTTTATTGTAAGACATGAGTTGCACTTGCAACCCACACGTCCTCTTTGAACCAATATTCGCAGAACTAAAGATTTTGTTCGGCCTTTCTCAGAGAGCGAATAGTTTCATAAGAAAGGCAGCGCTATTAAATTTTAGGACAGTCCCATTCTTATTTAGTCTCATATAGTATGATTATCTTATCATTAAAATGAAGTTAAGAAGTTATAATTAACATCTGTAGATCAAATATAGCATACAGCGTACTACTCATCCCATTGCCTCCTCAGGCAAACCCATGCCTGCACAGCCAAACACCCTGTCTGTACAGGCAACACCAAGCCTCCACAGGCAAAGTCCATGCTATCACTGGCAAACATCAGGCCCCACAGGCAAACACCATGCCTGTATAAGCAACACCCTGCCTATACAAGCAAAAACCCTTGCCTTCACAGGCTACATCACACCGTCACAGGCAACACCACACTTTCACAGGCAATACCGTGCCTGCACAACTAAACCTTATCTTAATTTCATCTAAGACTTTAAGCGATTAACAAAATCTCCATGTAAAGTCATGTAATCTTTATGCCACCAACGAAAGCATAATTCAAACAGTGCCACATACATAAATGTCATCATCAGCAGCCCATTAATGTCCCACTGCAGGGACGGGCCTCCTCCCGTGACAGAGGGACACTTAGCCTACTACTACTTACTACTAATACCACGCTGGCCAGACGGATTGGTACAGGGTTAAATTTCAAGTTTTCCTTCTTTTTATTTCGTAACGATAATATTTACGAATACATAAATGTAAATAAGAAGAATACAGGAGGGATTATTGTTGGTTGTACTAGCCACGCGAATTCCAACCTCCAATGAGCTTATCAGTCCTTGAGCCTTAAACAACTTATGATGCGCGTACCTAGTACCTACTGTATGTATTTGTTGCAACCTGTTCCTTTACATGTTAAGATTATGTAGAACGTTAGCTTTAACACCAAATTATTGGCAGGATAGTATCAGAGCTTATGGAAGAGGCCAAGTCAAAAAAGAATGGGACAGCAAATGATGACGCCATGCGAGAAATATTCCTGAGGATATTGGAAAACCCGGCTCTTGATATGCGGGACAAGAAGGCTGCTGTCATTGATTTCATCACCGCTGGCATTGAGACGGTAATGTGTTAATAATTAGTTTTTTTATTTACCTACATACTTTTTTATGTTTCGCTGGATTGTTGTTATCTTAAGATGCATTTAAGAGTTGACAAATGATGGTAAACTTTAACACTTCGTTGATCATTGTCGTGGTGATGGGTAGATTTAATGTAATCCTATTGAGTAGAGGTAAGTAAAGCCTCCAATCAACTAGTTTTTTTCAAACACGCTATGATCGATCGAGATATTTAATTTTTTTAAAGTTTTTATATCTATTGTATACGCAATTGTACAATAGATATAGATAGAAACTACTTAGGGTATCATTATCAAGGTCGGTCCTTAATATACGCTCGCCTTCTTTTAGTCACTGCAAAAAATCTTTCTACAACGCGTATTCTGCATGTATGCTGATATGATAACCACAAACTTATGAACATTTATAATGTTTACAGCTAGCAAACAGCCTCGTGTTCCTGCTCTACTTGTTAAGCGGACGTCCAGACTGGCAAAGAACAATTCGTTCAGAATTGCCATCGTGCAGTACTTTGACTGCAGAAAACATCGCTGCAGCACCATCCATCCATGCTGCCATATATGAGGCGTTCAGACTTCTGCCAACAGCTCCGTTCCTGGCAAGATTATTGGATACATCTATGACTATAGCTGGACACAAGCTGCCTGCTGGGGTAAGAAACCAACATAAAATATTTACAAAATGTATTAAATGGTTTTGTTCTACTAAATATTCAAAGCTAGATTAACTATCCCTCTTACAAAGCGTGATTCGTTTGATTCTGATTTACGTTGATCTTGTGGATTAACTTAGAATAACCTTAGTTGATTCGGTTCATTCAAGCTCTCTTTAGTCCTTCTTAGTACAAGCCCTGATTGTATCCGTTTTTTTTTAGTTTCAAAATGAAAAGGAAACAACGAAAACATCAAAATGACTATATAGTGGTCAAAGTATGACAAAAGGTTTCTAGGTTCAATTTTTCAGGGGGATATTGAATTGCAGTATTTTTTCATACTTTGACATAAATAATTAAGAAGTTCTGTTTGTTTATTCCAGACGTTCGTGTTAGCACATACAGGCGCGGCGTGTCGACGTGAAGAGAACTTCTGGAGAGCGCAGGACTATCTGCCGGAGCGATGGCTGAAGCCTACCGCGCCACATTCACCTGCTCTCGTAGCACCTTTCGGCCGAGGACGCCGCATGTGTCCCGGGAAGAGATTTGTTGATATGGAACTAGACTTATTACTTGCTAAGGTATATGTCATTATTTGAATGTAAAATAATAGGTCCTTCGGTCGCTGGTGGTCTCGTCGTTTTTATATAATTTTGCATAACTCGGTCGCGAGAATAGCGAAAGCGTTATGCTACGTCTAATATAAAAAGTCGCGTTTTAAACTTAGGTATTTATACCATACCTTATACCAGACCTAAACTTAGAAAGGGTATACAACAATATGCAGTAGGTAGGTATATAAGACCCGACTTGTTTAATTTCGGTCCCCAATCTATCTGAAACTCTGTCCCTCGTCGCAACAGAATATGCTTCAGTCATTGTGGATTTTAATTTTAATTTATGAATTAGGTATCATGAGGTCAACCCTTATGTCATTCTAAGTATTACGAGTAATTTCATTTTAAATTAACGTAGGGATATCATTTTGTATATTTTTTTTTCTAGATAATGCAGAGATGGCGTGTAGAGTTCGACGGAGAATTAGATATTCAGTTCGATTTCCTATTAGCACCTAAGTCACCAGTCTCCTTGCGGCTCGTCGAGTGGTAATCGAGCTCCTAGCATTTATTTACGATCCATATTGTAGTCATGTTCAAGAGGAAAAATACTAAAATAGAAAGCTATGAATGTTATTTTCGATGTTCGTTGTTTTATGGCAAAGTTATTTCTTAATATTTTAACTAAAATAACTGTAACTATTCTTGGATTACATAGAAGATTGATGCTTTGAAATTACGATGTATTCGTCTATGTTACAGTACGAGTAATGCAGATGACGTAAATGTGTAGGTATGAACTAAATCGAAAATAACGGTCTAGCGCGGATCTGTAGATGTTACTCATATTGCCATGAGGTCGTGGCTGTGACCTACTTACTATAAGACTTGCAGACAGCTGTACATAAGCACAGCTGCCCTGTTGATGTAGATAATACTTTTTGGACTAATCTTAAACTTTTACATCTTACAACTTGCTTTAAAAAAATATGGTCATATAAAACTATTGTTTAAATCTTACCTAGGTTAATTTATTTTTTCATTTAGTTAAAGCAGATTTGTAGAGCCTAAAAGTTTTTACATCTACATAGTGCAAATGCGTAGGGCATTGGTAGATTACTTTCGCTACTCTGGTCCCACGTTGGGCGTTAGCCTATTTGTTTTTTTATTTTTTTATTTTCTTAAGAATTCTTTAGTTTAAAAGGAAACGTGACAAGATGTTTCTATGAGTGATTAATTATTATTAGATTATATAGATATTTTCTAACATTATTATTATAAGAACAGTCGTTAATGAAAGAATCATTTTAAGTTTTGTCACTTGGCTATAAAATGTCCGTCTTCTTAATCACAAAACATTTGAATAATGACATGTCTTCCACTGCACAGATTAAATAAATATGCCATGTATGTACCTACTATTTCATTTGTTTGTTATGAGAAGGAATTTTAACAATCACATTTTTTCGGTCATGTGGCGGGAAATTCAAATCTTTTTGGTTAAAATTTAATTAATCATCACAGTGAAAATAAATAGGTTTACATCGCACAGAAGTTAAAAATTGTTTTATAATGGTTTCACTCATTTGGCATTAGAATGTATCTATTATCAACACTTAATTTTTTATCTTATTGTCTCTCAGTGGCCATGTTAGCTCGAATACAGAGTACGCTACAGGGTATTCGCACAATCTGCTCAAATTGCACATTTCTTTCACAATTTGAAAGAATTGTACACAAATTACTACATAGTTATGTTTATTGTAGAATAGTTAACTAAAATAGTAACTACACGATATTGTTAAAATATGGCTGTGTTAATATCAAAAACATATTTATATAAAATGTTATAACCGCAAATACCTCTTGTTATAAGACTGTGTACTGCCAGCACATGCATTTGTGAGGATTTTATGGAATTTATAACTCTGTAACCATAATTTTAGTTTTTAAGAAAATTACACGTAATTTGGGATCTAGGAAATAATGCTTGTGAGTACAGTAATAATAAATGTTAGAGATCCATCAAGATTGATAAATATCATCGAAATAAATTGAAAAAAAGAATCGATATAGAGCTTCAAATTTTAACACAATTTTGTATCATAGTTTATCGTTTTATTACGTACATTTTGAATGAAACAAACCTAAGCTAGGTCATTTATTGGTACCTTCTTGTTTATTTTATAGCCAGATTAAAAAATAAATATTCCATATTTCTTGCTGGAAAAGAACTCTCCATTCAAAAGCTGAAAATAGGTACCTACCTAACCTAATCTTTAGACTATTATGTTTTGGGTTAATGAAACAAAGCAGCGACTGAATTGTCGTTTAATTTATAAAATAGGTAGTATAAAGTAAAGCTCCTATTTAGGTGGACACATAACTGATTTTACAAAAAGCCGTTAAAGGACATTGGGCAAATTTCATACAAAAAAACCCAGGACCAACAGAGCTAATATATATCCCTCATTATTACACATGTTAAACTTATATAATTTTCATTATTTGTTTATTGAATATGTATGGGGTATGAGAGATATAAGGCTCATAACAGCTATGAATGAAAACTACGTTATGTGTTTTAATGTTTAATAATACATCATTTTTGTCCCGCTGCAGGGACGGGCGTCCTCCCGTGACGAAGGGATACTTGGCCTACTAATTCCACGCTGGCCTGACGGATTGGTATAGGGTGTAATTTCAAGTTTTCCTTCTTTTTATTTCGTAAAGATAATATTAACGGATAGTCCCTTTGTCGGGTTTTACGACACCCATGGAATGAGATGGGGCACCACCCCATATCGTATTCTTACCCCATCACCACGCAGATAACCATCGATAAGTCAACAACCACGAAATCGAACGACCTCGGTGGCGCGACGGTAGCGCAAGCGGCTGCCGTGCACGAGGTTGTGGGTTCGATCCCCACGCAGGACAATTTTTTTTTTGTCCTGAGTCTGGACGTTCTTTGTGTCCGTTAATTGTATGTTTGGAAACAGTCCCTGCGACACAGGGCATGAGCCCTAGTGCGGGAGTTGTCTTTTTTAATAAGAAAAAAAAAGAAATCCATTGGACTTGCAGGCTGTTCTATGACTACATGTCTATCGTGACCTAAATAATATACTACACTTATCATATGAGAACAGCTCCATAATGTACGCATACCGTGGATACACGATTGTGTACGACATATTCTCCTAAATGATTTAATTTAACAAAGTGTCATCTCTGTCTAACGCGGTGTCCTACGTGGTCGACGAACGCGACGTACGCCATCAAATCAACGGTGTACCCTACTTGTGTCACGTAGGACACCCCGTAATACATGTGGTGTAAGAGTGAAAAAGTAAAATAATACCTGAATCTGCGCATGACGCAGGCTTATGTATTTTTTTGTAGCGAGTAATGACGATAGCATGGTTGGGTCGGTCTGTTAATATCAATTAGATAACGTTACATGTATTTCTTTGTTTTTATTAGAGTTATGAAATAGAAAAAGCTATTTTTTAATTGTGTGTAATTACAGTTGGACAGCACCTAGGGGTGATTTTTTTTTATTAAAATGTTTCTCATAGCAAGACTAATAACCCGGCATATATTTTGTTCCTGTTGGTTCTGGGTTAATTTTGCCCAATCTCTTTTGAATGACCTGTAAGTAAGGTATAGATTGCCATCTGTAATAATTTATTTTGTAATTTTACAACTAAATGTTCTTTATACCAAATTACAGTGAAATTACGTGTAATTACATAGTATTTATACATAATAATATGTGTAAAAAGTAAATGTACTAACCTACAATCATTCCATTCGAAAATAAGTCTTATGTGTTTAAAAAAATTAGAAGTGGGCGTACTTTTTTTTTATAATAATATTTTTTTAATGTTCGCTTAGTTGTATAAAAGACATCGATTACTAAATCCTTGTTAGCTTATAAATGAATAGTTAAAATTTATTGACTATTTTGTTTATTCATTATAAATGTGCAAGAATATTGTTAAATGAAATTATATATAATTATTTTGTAATAACAAACTGATCCATAAAAGAACGAGAAAAGAGATTTATTTGCAGTTTTATTTATCATTTACCTACTGACACAGGGTGTCCTAACATTGCTAGAGGCCTGTCTATGTAGTGGTGCAGTAAAGGGTTAAGATGTTGACTATAGCAAGAGTAACCTACCTATATATTTTACCAATTGACTACGTTATATTGCAATCTCGTAAGCTATATGCGGTCGATAGTTTGCTGCTATAGGTAAGTGCTTATGTGAAAATATTATAAAACTACAGATCTATACTATGATAAGCGAAATACCTACGTTTGCTTGGCGCGTCTTTAGATGTCGCTGGAAACTTTTGATAACTACCATTGACGGGTCTCAGAATATTGTTATCCAGCTCCAAGATCCAGATGGCGATAACGTCGTCAGCTAAGTAAAAACATATGAAACAGCTCGTGTGTTTTGATGAGATTCTCCTACAAACAATGGTAGTAGGAACAATTTACAATATTGTATTGCCTTTTGATTCCTTTTTTATTAACAACGTTATTAGGTAATTTCTCATTTATTGTACTATTGAAACTTCCAAAAACAGTAACGCATTTGTTACTTCTAATTAAAACTTGTCCATAGATAGGTAGGTTTAGAAATTAGTTTTTAACTTCCCTTAAAAACGAAACGCAAGCAAACGAAAATCAAGTATCCAAAAGTGCTACTTGGTTATCATTTGCTTAAAGTTTCAGACCCAACCGTTTTTTGGTCATCTATCCCATACCTAGCTGTGTTTTAGCACTGAAATGCTTTTTAAATTAAAGAATCGATCTTTCTTTGTGACTAAGCTAGTCCCGAAGAAAGATCGATTCTTTAATTGAATGACAAGTCGCACACCTAGTTAAAGACTAGCTCAACTCTAAATATCACTTTTTTCAGGAATCGAAAAAAACGTTTTACTTCATTTATATTTAGTATGTTATAAATATTCTTATAAGTATGTTCTTGTGTATAAATTTACGCAGATAATGATTGTCATAAAGGTTTTCCGTCAAAGACCACTAATACTTTATAATTTCGATATTTTGAGTTAGGTTGATATTCAAGTCAAAATCATTATTTAATATTGTGATCAAGTCGAAATAAGCTCTTATTACCGACTCTTTTTTAATTAGTGTAGTATTAATCTGTATTTATGTATCTAGTTTTAACCACAAATAGCAGTATATATTAGGTCTTTACCTATGAAATGGCCGTTTTGTATGAAGATTTTACTATTGTATAAAGATTATTTTTTCATACTAACGTTTTCTTGGATTTCTCAATAATTATTAAACTTAATAGAATGAAATTTGGTATAAGTACGTACGGTATAAGTAGGTAAGTGAAATTTGGCGTAAGCACATTTAAGCTAACAATTGTGTTTAAAACAAAGCAAACAAGTATCAGGAAAGAAGTTACAATTAAACAAATAGGAAAATCCGCTGTTTTAAATTGAACCCGTGTTCACAGGCTTATTATTAATCTAAATAATAATAATTTTCATAAATAATAATTTGTTTTTTATATCCTATAATAATAAGAAAAATTCAAACAATATAAGTTAATAAAAGAATGTAGAGGCTAAAGACTGCGCAGAAATAAAAAATAAAAATAATTAAACCTGGGAATAGGTTTGTAAAAACAAACATTATTCAACATTATTTGTATCAAAAAGCTGTAGTTATATTTAGGCTAAATAAATATTATATTCAGTATGTCGTACGATAAGCTCTCTTTACTTTTGAAGGTCGCTCAACGTCCAAAAACTATCGAAAATACTTGTGCGTATTAATTTATTTCATCCTTGCATTTTAACTTGCATTTATCGTTACATGGAGGCTTGATCGCTCTTTCAGCTACTTTCTTTTTATTGAACTTTCGTATGATTTACCCGCATTTCGTAAAGCATTTAAGGCCCAGGCTGCAGGGTTTATTACGCTCTTTTTACAACTGCGAAAGTTGTCAGTGGCAATAGGTGGTGTATTAATAATTGGCTGAGATGTGGAAGCTTCAAGATGATCGTTGCGTGAAAGGTAGTTAGTATCCGATACAGCATAGGTCACAGAGTTATTAACTATTTCTTTGTTGCTGCTATTGGTGCTGCTGGAACTATTCAATGATGAACTGCTAGAACTTGACGAGCTAGAAGAAGTAGAAGAGCGAGATCTTTTCCTTGTAGTGTGGAAGTACGGACGGTGAGTTTCCTTCTCGCCAAAGTGTAATGGGAATCCTTATCCGAAGTCTTCAAAATCGCCACCCTCGCTATTTACTGGTGAAATAAAGTAGGACGGTGTCACCTAAGATCTGTTTGACGTAGGTTGCGGCGTTTTTGAGTTTTCTGCTAACTTCCCATTATGATTATCTAAGACATCTTCCATTACCTTAATCTTTGTTGAAGGTGTTGGTGTGTTGATATTTCCATATTAATGTCCTCTAGTTCATTTAGTATAATTTCTCTCATGATTGAGGGACTTGTTGAAGGTGAAGATGTGCGCGGTGTGTTCTCGTGAGGCTTCAGTTCTACATTATTGCACTCGGATTCACTTAAACCAGATACCATGGCATTTTTTAGTAACAGAAGACCACGACCCTTCATTTTCGGAAGAAAAAAAACATTTTGTTGATTTAGCCACAAAGACTACACTAACTCAAAAAACACTAAACTCGAAGTCAACACCTTTCTTAATAATATTTTTTTGAATCACTGGGACTAATAAAAGTTTAATTCAAAATATTTCTATGTTTAAACGAACTGTAGCACCTGAGGTTACAATAATAAGGGCCAATTTCATTTTACCAACAATACTCGATTAATTCAAATAATTTCAAAAATAGTGAGCTATTTTTAGTTAGTAAAAAAAAATACTTACGTTTGTGCGCAAACACTCCACTAAGTCCAAATAGTAATTTTTTTTATGTTATTTTATTACTAGTTTATCCACGAAGACTATAGTAGCTAAAAATAATTTACGTATTCAATACGCGGTCAACCATGAATACACGCTCAACTTGAAATAATCTGGTATTTAATTGAACAGACCTATAGCTGACATGTCGCAACTGGAAATGCATGGCTATTGTTGGCGAGGGGTACAGGCTGGCTGAGTCAGGAATAGTAGCTTATAGTGCCATCTTCACTTTATTTATGGATCTATATAAACAGGTGTCTTTGAATATAATGTAGTTTTGAACGTAGATTTCCGTAATGGTAATAAGTCATTTTCAAATTATTTCGAGTTGCGTGACTCTTTAACTAGGTGTGCGAAGTATAAATTGCGTTTGTTTATTATGAGCTTATCATAAAACAATAAAATGTTACTAGTTAGGTAAGTATTGATAGTGTAATGAGATAACAAACCGAGGTCCTTCGGTTACCGAGATAACTTATCGTATATTTATTTAAACATAAAACATATTTTGCCATGATTTACAAAGCTGTAACCAAACGCGTTTGACAGTCAATCAGTGCTGTTGTGGTGTAAAAGTCAAAGTCAGCTGTACCGGTCGACAGATAACCTCATAAAATATGAAATTCTGTGCAAATTTATCTTTTATGTTTACGGAAGCATCATCTATATTAGAAAGATATTGTTTAGCAAAAGAGGCAGGTTTTAGAGCTGTAGAAACTGGTTTTCCATTTGGTTGCTCCTTGGAGCAAGTGAGAGAAGCAAAGGAAAGGGCAGGAATTGAACAAGTTTTGATTAACTTGAAAACTGGTAAGAAGTTTACTGCTTTTTAGTGTACGTATGTATACCTATTTTTATTTTGTTTAAAGCTACTTTATATACAACACTACATGCTATAAATAACACTCCAAAAATATTGTTTTCGAACAATCAGTTTTCCTACACAGTTAACATTAGTTTAGGTTTTTAATATCATTATTTCAAACTCAATAAACTAAAAGTAACTTAGAACAGATAAAAATAATTGTTTTTAATCAATCTCATTATATTTTAAATATCTAAATAGTTTTTCTTATTTTCTCTTGTCTGATTAAATAGGTTGCTATCATTTTCCCTATAATAAAAGTTGCGTAATTAAGTGCCTGTGTAAAAGGAATGTATATATTTTTTTAAGGTGATGTATCTAAGGGAGAATTAGGGGTAACAGCAGTGCCAGGTAAAGAAAATGAATTCATAGAAAACTTCACAACCACAGTCAACTATGCAAAGGCTCTCAATGCCAAGAAAATTCACATTATGGCTGGAAAACTGGAAAATGTCACATCTCAAAACTGGGAAACATATGAAAATAATCTCAAATATGCAGCAAATGTATTGAAAAATGAGAATATACTTGGTGTTATTGAGCCTATAAATCCATATTCAGTACCTAACTATTTCTTAAATGACTTCCATAAAGGTATTAAAATTAATCTATACTAATATTATAAAGAGGTAAAGTTTGTGTGTGTGTGACATTGTAAGGGGTAATCTCTGGATCTACTGAACCGATTTTAAAAAATCTCTGTGTTGAATAGTCCATTTATCTTAATGTCATAGGCTATATAGTATTACGTGACTAATAGGAGTAGAGCAGTAATTAAATATGTTTAAAAAAGAGACACTTTTTTGCTGCCCTAAGTAGTGCGTACGGGTCAGCAAGTTATTAATAATTTAAATGGAACTATTTTGTAAAGATAGTTAATTCGTGAGTTGTAGGTTCATTTTTATGAACATAAACATTAGACACTTTACAGATTAGACTACAGACCAAAATTACAGAATGTCATGCCTCATTAATTTATGCTTAGATACCTAATGAAATATTAATACATGTTTCAGCTTTGGATATAGTAAAACGGATTAATAGTCCTTATTTGAAGTTGATGTTGGATATATTTCATTTACAACAAATAATGGGTGATATTTCTCACAGCATAACTAAATTCATGCCCTATGTTGGTCATGTACAGGTAAATAAATAATAATATGTTTATTAGAAATTATTATTATTATTTAGTTATTCAAATATTTCCCTTAGGTAAGCTACCAACTTTTTAGAATTTATGATAATACCACCTCTTCTGCCTTCACCTTAAAGCCGATTGAACAAAATTAGAGACCTCATACGCTTCTGTAGGGAGGAGGTGGGCTGGCCTGAAAAACGATTGCCCTTACATACAACAGTCCACCTTAGGGACTGAGTGCGGAAACCAACCCCAATAACTAAATAATAAGCCAACTAAAGGAAAATTTGCTGATTTTCTCTATGAGTAAATTAAATGCCCTGTCACTGGACGAGCCCCATCTCTGTAGCGCAACATTAATAGACTATTATGATAAGAAGGCAACCATGACTTGCTAGTATTCAACAGATGAAAAACATGTATACTACATAACCTTTTTTTTTTTTTTTTTTTTTTGCTTTGTATTTGCAATCAGCCCCAAGGCTATGAGCAAATCTGTTATGAGACGCTGTCTTGTAGAGTTGCTTCCCATTGGAAGCTTTTACTCATCTGCTGTCCAGAGCTACTGCCGGTCTTCCAGCTCTAGGATGTTGTGACGTTTGAGTCGTCTCACATATTGTTCCATAACGAGTTGGCGAGCAAGTTCGTTGGGGTGATGGATTAATCGCTCTTTGTACTTGGCTGCCAAACACCGGATTTCCTCTTTGATTGATTTCATCTCAAGATGCTCGTGAACTTCGTTGTTGGTTATGTACCATGGTACATTGGCAATTGTTCTAAGGATCTTGTTTTGTTGTCGCTGGAGAATATTTATGTTGGAATCGCTTGCGCTGCCCCACAATGGCAGACCATATGTCCATACGGGCTTTAGAATGGCCTTATAAATAAGCAGCTTGTTGTCCAAAGAAAGTCTTGCGTTTCTTCCTAGCATCCAGTACAGGCTGTTGTATTTTAGCTGGAGCTCCTGCTTTTTGCATTTGATATGGTGCCTCCACGTTAGTCGACGATCAATGTGTAAGCCGAGGTATCTTACATGGTCACTGTGGGGCAGAGTGCATTGATCCAACTTTACAGATGGACAGTCTCCTTTCCTAAGGGTGAAGGTAACGTGTACTGACTTCACAGCACTTGGTTTTATTTTCCACTTTTGGAGCCATTCATTTATTTTGTCAAGGCCCTTCTGCAAGTTCTCCGATGCCAGTCTTGGATCTTTGTTGCTTGCTAGTATAGCGGTGTCATCTGCAAATGTGGCTGTGGTTATTTCTGGCAGCAGTGGCAGATCAGAAGTGTACAACGTATAGAGCATGGGGCCGAGTACAGAACCTTGAGGTACCCCGGCACCAATGTTTTGGAATTCAGAAGCAGTATCACCTTCTCTCACATAGAATATTCGATCCTCTAGGTAAGATTTAAATATTGGGAAGTAGGAGTGGGAAATATTCTGCTTGATCTTACATAGTAGGCCTTTATGCCAGACCTTGTCGAAGGCTTGTTCGATTTCTAGAAACGCCGATGAGCAGTATTCTTTTTGTTCTAGGGCCTTTCTTATGGTGTCACATACTCTGTGAGCTTGCTCAACTGTGCCATGTTGTTCTCTGAAGCCGAATTGATGATTTGGTATTACTTTGCGCTCTAGGAGATCTGGCATAATTCTACGAAGTATTGTCTTTTCCAGTACCTTAGATAGAGTAGGCAACAAGCTGATTGGTCGATAAGATGTTTTTTCGGTCATTGGTTTGCCAGCCTTATAAATCATAATGATTTCCGAGACTTTCAATGCACTCGGGAAGTAGCCTATGCGTAGCATGGCATTGAAGATGATGGTGATGAAGACGATAGCCTTTCTCGGTAGTTCCAACAAGACTTCTTTAGTTATCAGATCATAGCCCGGTGCCTTTTTATTGTCTAGTTGTTTTATTGTTTTTGTGACTTCTGCAGGCGATACAGGTCTAGGGGGAGGATCCATTTGAAGGTCTTGATTAAGAATGAGATCAACACATTCTTCTGATGAGTTGTCTACTGTTACATTAGGCTTAAAGACATTTGCTAGGTAATTCGCAAACAAGTCCGCTTTGTCCTGGCTCGATCTGGCCCAGTTGTTTCCTTGTTTTATTGGGGTTTTTGGTTCGACAGGTCTATCGCAGTGGCGAGTGACTTTCCACAGTGAGTAGTTACTGGCTTTAGTAGCGGTCAGAGACTCCAACTTTGCTTGCATTGTTAGGTCCTTAACATTCCTTAAAGCTTCCTTCAATTCTACAATGGCTTTATTAAGGGCGGTCTTGTCTTGCGGGTGGCGGCTCAATTGCCAAACTCTGCGTAATCTTCGTTTTTCTAGGATCATGATCTTTATTCCCAGTGGTATGTTTGTGGGCTGATTTCTCGGTTCAGCAGTAGGCGTGCTTCTCCACGCGGCAACTTGTATAAGATTGATAAACTGCGTTACAACTGTTTCCATTTCCTCCGCTCCTTTGAGTCTGACATTACATTACAATTAATACACATTACAATTGGACGTAGTTATGCAAAAATGTTCCATTCCACAGTAAGTTGATTTTGAGATAAAAGCATTTACGCGTTTCAGTTGTATTCTTTTTTATTCTAACTAGTAAAGGCCAATACTAAACGTATTATTGTTGAATTATATTGTGTTTAGATAATCGTATGTTTAATTTTAAGCTATTCACTTTACAATAAGAAAAAAATATGTTTTTGGTATTGGAACATTTTAACATAATTAATATTTACATGAACATAGCTTCAAATTAATTTTGCACAAACGTTCCAGGTACATTTTAACCATCTGTACCCAACCAAACTGCCCCAGATATATACTCCTCGACAACTTCAAGTGTAGAGCCTCCAACCATGATTGGAGTGGGTGCAACATGGACATTTGCCATGATCTTGGTCTTGTCCATGTTCATTTTAAGACCAACTTGTTGAGAGACTACTGTGGCCATCGAGCATTGTGTTGAGGTCCTCTATGGTCTCAGCCATGATCACGATATCGTCAGCAAATCGAAGGTGCGTGATATACTCGTCATTTATGTTAATGCCGAGTCCGTCCCAGTCCAAAAGCCCTAAAAGCATCTTCCAGTTCAGCGGTAAACAGTTTCGGGAATATGACATCACCCTGCCTTACTCTTCGCTGCAACTGGATAGGGCTTGATAATTTACCCTGGAGACGAACTAACATGGTGGCGTTTTCGTATAAGCACTGCAGCACTTCGATATATCATTGGTCAACTTGGCACCGTTGAAGAGACTGCAACTTTGCCCATGTCTCGATCGAATCGAAGGCTTTCTAATAGTCCACAAACGCCAAGCACAGGGACCGGTTATACTCACTGCACTTCTGTATAACCTGCAGCAGCGTATGAATGTGGTCTATGGTACTTTAGCCTTTTCGGAAACCGGCTTGTTCGGGAGGCTGGAAATCGTCCAGTCTGCGTTCGAGACGATCCGCGATGACTCTCGAGAACAATTTGTAGACGTGGCTCAGTAGAGTGATGGGTCTGTAATTTTGAAGTAGCGTTCTATCAACCTTCTTGAAGAACAGTACCACCACACCCCTGTGCCACGCCTGTGGCGTTTTTTCCTCGAGTATAACGGAATTGAGTCTCTGAAGATCCTTGAGAATGGGTTCTCCACCGGCTTTCAGTAGCTCGTTTGTGGTTCCGTCATACCCCGGTGCCTTGTTGTTCTTAAGTTGCCGAAGAGCATCACTAATCTCACACAGACTTACGTCCGGGATTCCTTCGGTATAGTGTCGCGTTAATCTAGCTCTAGGATCGACGGCTAGATCACTAGGTGGCTGTGTTGTAGTATATAACTGTCCGTAAAACTTCATAATCTCCTCTAGAAGGTCAGGCTAGGACGACACTATTCTGCCCTCCCCAATCTTGAGCCTATAAACTTGGCTCTGACCTAGAGATAGATCTCTTGCGAACACTTAAGAGCCCTTATTTTGGTCAATGGCTTCTTTAATACTAAATGTGTTAAAGTGCCGAAGGTCGTGAGTCAGTGACTTAGAGATCTGTCTATTGAGCCGTCTATATAGATCAGCATCGCCTGGAGACTGCAGTGCCATCGTACGCCTTTGCTCCATGAGCGAGAGAGTGTGGTCAGATATCTTTTTGATTTTCTCCGGTGCTGGGTCTTAAAAGCGCCGGTACCGACTGTACGGACAGTTTCCACAAATCTTTCGTGGTATTCGTCCACATCAACATATTCGCTGAGGCTCTCGAAGCGGTTCTGTAATATGACTTGGAAGTTCCGAGAACTTGGATGGACCTGGGATATGGACTGGTGTAGGTAGTAGCGTAGACCTCATCAGCCGACCTCTTTCCAGCCTATGATTGATATTTAATGTGCCTCTCACCATCCGGTGATTGCTTCCGGTTTTCTCCGAATTGATTACTGAGTGAGACATCATTAAATATATGGCGTTTTGTCGACATGCTGAAGTCAATCTAATTATTGGTGACACCATCAGGACTAAGCCAATTCTATTTGCAGCGGCTACGCTTCTTAAAGAAAGAGTTCATCATAAAAAGTCCCTCCTTCTCCATGAAGTCCGCAAGCATTTGGCCCCGTGGATTTCTTTGTCCATATCCAAAGAGCCCCACTCTCCACTCATTTCCACTTCTAGAGCCCAACTTCGCGTCAAATTTATAATTAATGTGCTAACTAAATTCCAACATACCTTTGGAGTCGTTTGGGCATAACTTCGAATTAATGTCATAGTATTTTTTTCAAGTGATATTTTATTGATAAATAGCTACAAAGAAAATAAACTTTTTCTTTACGAGTTATAAATATTTATTTTTAGTGGTCGTGTATGCAAACAATTAAGGATGGAGCTAATTATAGCGTGTTAAAAATAAACTATTTAAAGTTGAAACATTTTTTTTTCGAAACAGGTTTTTTATTTAGGTAAATAATAGTACAAAATTCATGAAACCTTTTAAGTTTTCAAATTATGGTATTTAGGTCTGAAACATAACGTTCCACAAATTTTGGAATGTTTATGTCTCGCTATTGCAATTTTGCAAAAACGTTCCAAATATACATGGAACATTTGTTCCAAAATAAATATACTGTTTCGTAAAACATTAAATGTTCCTGTCCTCATAGTACGTTCTAGTTAATTTACACAAGTTATTATTTGATGAAGGTTGTGGGTTGGAACGTAAGTGAAAAAAATATTTTCTGATATAAGCCTTAAAACGTGGAACCTTATTGCATATCTGACTCTAAGTATCATAAAAGGTAGTTTGATCACATTATCTCGATTTCGGGTGACTTGTGGGTTGGAACATTTTTGCATAACTACGTCCAATTAAGGTTATCTTCTATATATTCCCTAAAGGAGGGCCAATCAGTGCGCTGATTACATAACATTGAGCGTTTCTCCACTTCAATTACAGTGGAGCTGATGGTTAATAGGACTGGGGTGTGATCAGATGATCCATCAGCACATGACTCGATCTTCATGTATTGTTTGGAGAGACCTTTTGATAGGAAAAAGTCAAGTATGTCCGGGATTCGATTGTGATCGGTTGGCCAGTTGGTTGGTTCTGATGGGGCAATGGTACTTAGTTGATTTATATCGATGCTTAGTTTCAGTTGTCTTCCCCTTGTTGTAATTAGTCTAGAGCCCCAATGAACATGTTTAGAGTTCCAGTCGCCGCCTACTATGAAGCGATTGCCTAGACTCGTGAAGAAGTGAGAGAACATGTCTGAGTCAATTCGATGTTTCGGTGGGCAGTAAACAGCTGAGGCGTTAAAGTATCCACATCTGTCCTGTATTGTGATCGTAGTGGCCTATATTTGCTCGGTTTTATATTCAGGCAGTAGGTGGTGCTTTATGGTGTCGCGAATTACTATAGCGGATCCTGCATGACCAGTACCGTCTGGGTGGTTTGTAGTGTAAGTCTGAAACCCTTTTATTTTGACTTTGGTTTTGTCTGTGCAGTGTGCCTCCGATAACAGTACTATATCCAGCTTGTGCTCAGCCATTAGTATCTCGAGCTCATCTTTATTGGGTGATAGTCCATTTATGTTCCAAGTTGCCAGTCTTAACCCTAGGCCTGTTGCAGTTTAGTTATGAGCGTAGCCATGAGACTCATTAGAGAACTCATTTGTTGTAAGATTAGGTCAAATTTCTCATTTTGTTTAGTTAGGAGGTTTTCCAATACTGTCAGGTTTTGGCTTACGTTAGGTGTAACTTTTTCTGAGGTTGCCTTGTATGGGACTTTTTTGGCAGCTGCGGCATAAGAGAGGTGTTTACTTTCTTTTTCAATAGAGGGAGCTTTTTGAGAAGTGTGGTGTTGAGGGTCTTCATCTCGAGTTGTGTGAACTTTTGCGGCGGTGCGTCTGTCAGTTTTTCGATGGCCGTATTTGTTAATTTTTCTGGCAAGTATTTCTCTATATACCTCGCAACCCTTGTAGTTTGCAGGGTGAGGGTCCTTGGCACAGTGCACATTGGGCTGGTGTGTTTCTATCACGCTTTGGGCAATCCGAGGTTTTATGTGCCTGAGCGCATTTCACGCAGCGGAAAGGTCTCATGCAATAATTTTTTGTGTGTCCATATTGCTGGCATCTTTGACACTGCACAATTGAGTTTTTCTTCTTGGGATCCTCTATGGTTACTAATTGGTGGTAGATGTGTTTGATTTCCTTAGCTGCCTTGTTACTCTGACTAGGTAGGAGATTCACAAAGAATGTTGAAGTAGGTTTTTTGTCTGGGCCGTACCTAGAATTAATAATTTCCCCTACAACAGTGTTGCCAGTTTTTTCAATTTCTTCCTTTATCTCGCTTTTAGGTAAATAAATCATAAATAAATCATCCTACCTGAAAGCTTATTTCAGTACCTTTTAAATGATACATAACAACATCTTACAAGTTACCCATAACGGGTTTTAAGCCCAAAAATGTAAAGTACCCATGAAATTAGTCAATTTTATTAAAGGAGACGTTCCATTCGCCCATACATCTGGGGCCCACCAAGAACATACATGAAACCTTGTGTGTTATGAAGATAAATGACTACTCTATAGGCCTGTATAATTATTTTTACCATAAAACTTCGAGGATGTGAGATATGTTGTATTTAAAGTGAAATTATATCATACTCCAAATAGCTCAAAATATAATTATCACATAACATGTTATCTAATTATTAATATTTGAATGTCTAAAATAAAACCTAAATATAATCCATAATCAAAAGCGAATTAATATACAATAATAATCTGAAATAAATCACATCAAAACATTCACAATACGTAGTAGCAACACGAATCACAAAGTACATTGACACAAATGGAGTGACACTTGACAGATGAGAGATGTTAAATGTGTTGCAATGATTTAAAAAAAAAATACCTTCGTCTTCTCATTAAAAGGAAGACAACATAATTGTGTTACAATAGTAGGTATTGCGTACAAGTTCTATTTTTTTAACGATTAAAATATAAGAGTCAAATATATTGTTGGTGATTATTATACTTTTATATGAATAAAATATATATTATCTCAGACATTAATTTTTACCCACATAATATTATTTTATTTTCAAGGGTGGCAACATAAAAAATATCCGCCATTAATTCAACCAATGATTGAATTAAAATACTGTTCACAACCATTTAAAACTAAAATCTTTCCCCCAACTTCTACGGAGAAATGGAAAACACTAATTGATTTTCAAAATTATTTGTTTAATTTTAATTATTCAAAACATTCTGTTCGCTCTGGGCCCCAAATGGAATGTCTCCTTTAGTTTTGAAGGGAAATTGAAATAAAACGAGTAATTTTTAAAAAATTGTTTATTAATATGGAGTGTTACCTCCCCTTGCTTTAATTACAGCTCGTAGACGGTTTTTCATTGACCGTATCAGCTTCACCACGAAGTCTTGAGGTATACCGTTCCACTCTTCTTCAATGGCACGTTGGAGCTCCTGGAGCCGTGTTGGAGCCGGGCTTCTGGCTCGAACTCTTCTTTTGAGCTCGTCCCAGATATGCTCAATAGGATTTAGGTCAGGACTGCGAGCTGGCCACTCCATTGCGGTGATGCCAACGTCTTGCATGTAATCCCGCACTGTTCTGGCTACATGCGGCCTGGCGTTGTCGTGCATAAGGACGAAATTTTCTTCCATTAGCCAGGCAAGTGGCCTTACATGGTCTTCTAGAACATCTTCGACGTATCGCGCAGCAGTCAATCCTCTCGATTGAGGACCAGAATTAGCCCCAGTGATGAATACAATGTCCGTTTTGGTATTCAGCATAATGCCACCCCAAAACATGCAGGATCCACCTCCATAAGCAACACGTTCGCTTATGCAGCATTGCGCAAAACGCTCTGAAGACCTTCGGTAGACTCTTGAGCGTCCATCATGACCATGTATGGTCATTCTGCACTCATCGGAGAACATAACAGCCTGCCACTGTTCGTACGTCCAATTTAAGTTTTCTCTGGCAAATTGTAGACGAGCTTGCCGATGTGCTGTGGTCAATTTTGGACCATTTGCAGGACGGTGTGCAGTCATTCCAGCTTCGGCCAACCTTCTTCTGACTGTCCACCGACTTATGCTTACATTTCGCACCTCTTGAAGGTGGTGCCCCAGTTCAACCGCGTTCAGTCGTCGATTTCTCAAAGATCGTGTGACGAGAAAGCGGTCATCACGCTCTGATGTTTTGCGCTGACGACCAGATCCAGGTCTTCGGATGTAGCCACCAGTCTCCAGAAACCGTTGGTATACCCTTCGAACGGAGTAGCGGCTTAAATTCAGCTGCCGAGCCACTTGCGATTGATTTTGGCCCGCTTCAAGCAAGGCAACAACTTGAGCAGCTTCTGCAGGCGTAGTAGTGTCCATATTTCTTCAGTAGGAGGTGTTATCACGTTGACCGCTAAGATGCAACTGATAAAAAATTCAAAAATACGCGTCATTTTATACCTACAAGTAGGCGCGCAAGTAATGCAAACGGAAAGTCTCTTTCTTTTCACTTCACGGGTTTGCTGGGTTTTGTACCCTAAAACCCGTTATGGGTAATTTCTAAAGTGTTGTTATGTATCATTTAAAAGGTACTGAAATATGCTTTCAGATAGGATAATTTATTTATTTAGTGTAATTAATATTTTTGAAAAAAAGGCCTTTTAACTGGCTGAAATCAGTATGTGCGATTTTATTGCTCCCGAGTGTATTATGGGTGGAGGCTTGCTAGGTTTTTTTTCTATGAGTTTATTGGTTTCTGTGGGGTCTTCAGTTAGGTCAATTGGTAATTGGCTGAACATATTGCTGGTGGTTATGTTCTCTGGCGACTCACTGACTTTTCTCCGTTTCGGATTTCTAGTGCCCGGTACTCTCTGCCATGATGGGGGGCATAGAGCGCCTTTCTGGTTTGGTGTATCTTGCGTGGTCGTATCTCTCACTGGTTTAACCACGGTTTCTAAGCTTTCTGAGGGTTTATTTCCTAACGAGTTGCTTCTAGGTCTAGTAATAAACAAGCTACGATGGAAGGCTTGCTGAACAAACTTTTTGCTGCCAGTAGCATTTACTGTGATGGAGGCCTGGTCGCCCACTTCCATCAAGTCTTCGGTAACTAATTTCTCACTCTCAGGCCCGGTTACCTGAGAGCGCCGGGGGCTAGCCGGGGAGCATGGCAAAACGCAATCTTTATCAGTACTCATCATAATAATAGGGGTTTTGGGTTAATAGCTACAGTGGATTCCCACACAGTATTTTAGAGGGTATTTAATCACTCTCGGCCACTGTTAGCCGCCACAATGTGGGGTCAGGTTATTCAAAGTCCGCCGCCTGATGCTCGGCGTTGTTGCTCGTTTTGCACCACCCAGGAGGCACGTGTAGGGTGGGTCAATATTAGGAAAAGATGGTAAGTCCTTCGGACGCGAGCAACTTCACCTCCCAAAACTACATACCTAATTTAATTGTTTGCAGATAGCTCAAGTACCAAGTCGTAATGAGCCTGATACTCCAGGCGAGATAAACTATAAGTACATACTTGAAGAACTCAGTAACAATGGCTATAAAGATTGGATTGGCCTTGAATATAAGCCCTTGAAGAATTCTAAAGAAGGCCTAGTTTGGATCAAAAATTATGGTTATACTCTGTGATATTTATGGAAGATTAAGACCCGGTTTCCGAATGACGTGATCAAGTAGAAATCAACTAATCAAGTGTCAAAACTGTCATTCTAGTTCCTGAAAATGATAGTTTTGACACTTGTTTAGTTGATTTTTACTTGATCAGTCATTTGGGGCCAAAAATTAAGTTAATTTTAATAGTTAAGATTTTAAAAGTCTTAGCCATAGCTTAGTTTAAACAAAAAGTAAGCTTAAAAGGGAATATCAACTCTCCACTAAGATATTAATTAGGTATATTTATAAATAATCTGTGAATTTTATATTATTTCAAAGAATAAATAAATGTAATTATATCAATTGGCACCTATTTTTTTATTGACTTGGTGGCGATAGGGTAGCGCAAGCTGATGTCGTGCACGACGTCGCGGGTTTGAATGGTCCACAAACTTTTATCTTGGTTTTCTAAAATATGAAAACTATGGAAATTTTTTATAAGCAGCCGTACACAACTATCCGATAAATATATTGTAGTATTTGTTTACAACTGCTTTGCCACTGAGATGGTTTCAATAGTTTATGTAAATGAATTGTACAAATAAATAAATTCAATTATATAGTTTTGTCAAGTTTTATTATACAAAGAAGTTAAACTATTTATACTACATTGCTATGTCTAGTTGTATAAAAATATCCTACACTTGTTAACATATTAGAAATGTCTTCTCAAAATATTTGGTCATACTAAAAACTTTTAATAAGTACAAGGACATTTCCACAGTCTCCAGTTGTCTAAATTAATTAAAAAGTTTATAAACCAACATTATTTTTAAATATTACATGATATTAATAATGGCATTATTTTAAAACATTATATTTGTAAAAAACACATTATAACAAATAATATTTAACTAACATATAAACCTAACCAGCATAATATATTTGCAAACATGAAACATTATTCTATATTACATACATTGGTTTAGGTACAGTAATTAACTTGCTCTGGCCGGCCTGAAGTTACTTATCAGAGTATTTCGCGCATGTATAAGAAGAAAAAAAACACCCACTCCCCACCATTGAGTTCCAAAACTGACATCTGCGCAGTCATCTACAACAATTTCAAGCCCGGCCGACTTAGTTGGCGCGCAAAAATGAGTGGCATGAATGAATATCTTTTTAAATTATAACTGCTCTCCATTGTAATCCCATACAATTGAGGAAGATTATACAGGCATTATTATTATTATCAATGCAAACAATCAAAAAGTCTAACCCATAACTTTACCAAGGCTAGTCAGTTATGTCACTGGATACTATGATAACGTCAACACATGATTATAACATTATCCGTGTGGTGACGCAGTAAGAATACAATTTGTCACCACCCCATCTCATCCTATGGGTGTCGTAAAAACCGACCAAGGGACTATCCGTCACTATTATCTTTACGAAATAAAAAGAAGGAAAACTTGAAATTAAACCCTATAACCCATGGCCCAATCCATGTGGCCAGCGTGATATTAGAAGGCCAAGTATCCCTCCGTCCCGCGAGGAAGCCCGTCCCTGCAGTGGGACATTAATGGGCTGTTATGAGTATTCATATGCCTGTATAGGCATTACATCAATGCAAAAGAGCAAAATGTCTAACCCAAACGTTTATCAAGGCTAGCTAATTTTGTCACTGGATACTACGCCTTATACCTATTAGTCACTAATAAAAAGTACAGTTAAAATAAATAGTTCCATATTGCAGGCTGGTCAAGGCTTCAAGGCTACACTAGTACTATACACCATTGTTCCGGAATTGCTGGACCCACTTGTGTGTCTTTACACACTCTAGTGATAATCGATCTTTACTTGAGTGTCGTAAGAGCTGTAACAAATAAAATATTCATTGTTGATAGAACTTTTCAAGGACGAGACTTTAAAACTATTTGTAATTGGTGTATATGTTACAGCTAAAACCCGAAGTGTGGCTGCACCTAGTTTTAGCCGGTTAGAACTAGGTGATATTAGATAACAGGAATAGTCTGAAACTAGTTCTAGCCGGAATGATATCGGATAGCCCTAGTTTTATCTAACAGTGAATGGCTGGAACTAGTTGTAGCCGGCATGATGAAAGCTAGACCTAGTTTTACCCGAAAATAATCGGCTAGTACTAGTTTTAACCAAGAGTACATACTCTTAAACTAGTTCTAGCCGGTTAGAACTAGATGTAGCCACATGGCTACATCTAGTTCTAACCGGCTAAAACTAGGTGCAGCCGCGCTTCGGGTTTTAGCTGTAACCATTGATTTATAAAAAACCCAAGATGCACATTTTCAAACAAAACTAACAACCAAAAGTGTCACCAAATTATACATACGCAATAAATACGTATAGTAATATCGTAAACATATTTTTTTTTCAAATTCAATCTTACACGCATGATATAAAGTTGTATTTAAAAAGTAATGCACATAAAGCAATAAAATTTAATGATTGACGTTTGCCGGTAGAACAACGCGATACTAATTTAAAAAAAGTGCACAATGCGCCTATTTGTTGCGGACGGTTTTGGGAAGTGGAGTGTGTATCTTTGGTTTTTTGTAAATCAATGGCTGTAACATATACAGTGATTTGTTAGATAAGTATAAAAGTCAATACAAAAGTAAGTTTGGTCAGATTTAGGGTCGTAGTACATATTTATATCAAAACGTATCGGCGTATGTTTTGATGTATGAGCTACGACCCTTAAGATGCCTGTATCATCATAAAAAACAGCTACAGTCATCATGAAACTGCAAGTTTTTAGTAATTTAGATTATTTCTTATAACAAATTTTTAAATATTTAGCTATACTTAATTTTACTAACCTTTGATATAAGATCTTTGGCTCCTTCAGGGATGTGGCTAGGGTAGACAATGTCTAAAGCAAGAATTCTTGCATAAGTTTTATCTTGGCCTTCACTTTCAAAAGGAGGTTTGCCAACAAGGAACTCATACAACAGAATCCCAATACACCAGTGGTCTACAGACACATCATATACTTCTCTCTTTATCATTTCCGGAGGGAGGTAGTCCAAAGTTCCACACATTGTTTTACGTCTGAAAGTTAGAAGATTGAAATAGTTATCCTACTAATATTATATATGCACAAGTTTGTGAGGATGTATGGATGGATGCTTGTTACTCTTCACGCAAAAACTACTGAATGGATTTTGATGAAATTTAGGACATAGGTAGTTTAGGGTGTAGATAATTTTAACATTTAAGCTACCTATACAATGCAGGTGTAGTTAACTATATTTAATTACATTGAAAACTCCAGACAAAATTGCAGTGTACTGTTTTATGGTGGTAATACATCTGTTAATTTTAAATAAACTTACCGTTCTGAAGGTGCGTGTACAGACCAACCAAAGTCAGCAAGTTTTAAATCACCAGTATAAGTAACTAGAATATTCTCTGGCTTTATGTCTCTATGAATTACATGATTTTGATGACAGTATTCTACAGCGTCGGAAACCTGTAAGGAAAGGTAACTTATAAGAAATGATAAAAACACACGATGAATATTCACTAGTCCTTTTTAGATTTTAAAGGATTCTGATCACATTTTTTGCAGTTTCACTAGCACTTTTAATTTTTTAATTCTGTGGTGTTGTCTTCTGGAGAGGCCTTTGCCCTGCAGTGGGACAATACAGGCTATAAATGAATAAATAATGTGCTTTACACCATGGAAAAAGAAATATCAGTTTGTTCGCCAACAAACTGGTAACAATTTGGCAATTTTTTTTTATTGATTTAATGTGTACAAATTAAAAGAATAAACAACTCAAAAAACTCATTTCTATATAGACAAAAATAAAAAAAAATCATTACAAACCTGATATATATATTTAGCAGCTTTAGCTTCTGGGAATCGACCTTTAGGTGAGTTAGTGAGATGCTTATAAAGTTCACCACCCGCAGCAAACTCCACCACAAGGTAGATACGGCTAGCATCGTGGAACCAGGTCAGAAGACGCAGGATATTTGAATGTCTGTAAGGAATTTTATACATTTATTAGAACCCTCCTGCAAAAATCATTGCTTCTTATTTCTATTGATTATGACACTTAAATCAATAGTATAGTATACAGCTAACAGCTACAGACTGAATTGGGTTTTAAGGCAAGTTGCCCATGTAAGCAGTAATGCTACAGCATCTTTATTAATTTGTGTAGTGACTGTTAAAGTTTTTGTAATAAACTGATGCTTCACTTGATTTCACAAACCAACCTGAGGTAAAGTTCTTTCCAAGCTAGAAAAAATATGTAAGGGCTCCCAAGTGAATAGATATAATTTATTAGCTACACATATTTCAGGGCTAATTTTCAAATACATAGCTTCAAATCGTTTTCTGTGGTTGTTTCTTTTTATAAAGATCTGATTTAAAAATTGCTACAGAAGAAATCATATTATACAATAATTAATCAAATTATTAGTATTTACAATAATAAGTTTCTTACTTTAAATGTGATTGGATTTCAATCTCTCGTAAAACTTGTCTTTCACATTTTGATCTGACAATCTGTGATTTGAATAATGTTTTTATGGCCACTAAATATCCAGTTTTCTTTTCTCTGGCTACATGTACATGCCCAAATTTGCCTTGTCCGAGTGCAGAGCCCAGCTCAAAGTCTCTTGGCGACCATTTGTAACTAAAAAAACACTAAATTATTAGAAAATACCATCTCCCTGAGATACCAATGGCAAATTCAATGCAATAAACATGTACGTACGCTGTGCCGTAAGCCTCATGGTTAATAATTTTGGTTTCCAAATCTAACGTCTCATTCTTCATTGTGCTATTGTAAATGTGCCTTATCAATGTTTACGATATTTAATACAATTATAATGTTTTTAGAAACTCAAATCTTCGTAAACATTCAACCGTTACACGGCGAAGTTTTAAAATTGTTTGACAAATTAGTTATGACAGAGATCTCAAAATGTATTTTTTTCAGAAATTAAAGCTTGGATACCTGACCTTTTTGGTTTTGTTACTTATCTTCTTGTCATGTTTATTGTCTATGTAATACTATTTTACAATATTATCTAGATGGTTTGCATATAAAATATGTACTCGTACTGGACAATGCTTCAGGAAATTTTAATATTAGGATTTAAAAAAAGTTAATACAATAAGGTAAGTTGAGTTCTAAGTTGCGGCCCGGTGCCGTATAAAGCAATGGTTTTTGGTAGTCGAGACGGTTACTCGGTTGGCCTAGTGGTCATGGCGCTGAACGCGCAAATATTAAGTATAAAATATATAGATCAGATGGTCGGACAACTAAATGCAATATTGTAGCTTCAATTGATTCTCGGCCGGCCGGCCGGCCGTAAGATGACGTTTATCCTACGATTTTCAATTCATTATACTGTCAATTTTCTAAATAATACACACAATGAACACAATTATATTAAATAATTGCAAATAAGCTCATCTGAATAATATTATGAGTCAATGATTTATAATGTGGACTTACAGTAATTTTTCCAATTATATTTCTTTGACAAATATGGTAAATTGAATAGGTTTATAACGGCCGAAAGATAGCACATAAATATCAGTTTTTCGGCCGCTGAAAACAATTTAGAGACTGATGAAGATGATTTAAATATATTTTATTATTTACTATTTTTGCTCATTTAATTAAAGACTGTGGATATCCTTACCTAACCTTACTATTTTACACAAATTATAAATAATAAGTACCAAAAAGTTCTAATAAATACAGATTTAGAAATTATTGTATTGGTATTGTTTTTATGCAAAAAGATGATCTACGATAGGACGAATAAAGATGTTCTTAACTCAGCAAAATAGTGGCCGAAAACTAGTTAACGCAGATGGCCGACAACCGGCGAAATCGCCACTTTTCGATTCTTTAATTTTTGTAAATTATTGCATCAAAGTATCCAAAAAAGTGTCAATTTATTTGAAATCTATATTAAATATCGAGTTTGTAAATATTTTCATAACAAAGTTTTGGTTAATATATCATGTAAAATTATTACGTTGAAGTAAAAAATTTGCTTAAGTGGCCGAAAACCGGCTAAGTAACCCTATACTGACTAGTACAAACTTCCGTTAAAAACGTACTATAATTTTATTTTAAGTGTTACACAAATTATGAATTTTGTACATCGTGTTTTAAATTCTTTGTTTGAAAGTAGAAGATTAAGATACCGTTAATGTGCAGTAATAGATGGAGAGTGAATGGAATTAATGATGCTACTACACTATGTTTTCTGAAGGTCTGATGATGGTAAGTACACAAGGGTTCTCAGCGATGGTAACAGCTAGAAGTACCCAGTTTTCATCATTTCCCTATTTGATTACTCATGCTACTACACTAATGTTAACTAATGTACTTACTTGATCTTCAACCTTTTTTGTGAAGGTTGAATTGAACTCAATGATTTACTGCGATGCAAACAGAAAAAAATTAAAACTGTATAATGTTATTTTGTAAAATATGCAAAATGGTAATTAAGAAAACAGCCTTAATAAATTTTATATTTTATTTTAATTAAAGAAGAAAGGACATATATAAAATTAAAACGAAATACAAGTAAAAAGAAGATTTCGACAGCGGTTGACTTTCTTGATTTCTTATTTTCCTGAAAAAAAAAGAATTCCCGTTATGTTTGGTACCTGCTTGTAATTTTGTCGGTATCAAAAAATGGAGTAAAAAATCAGTACGAAGGCGAGTTAAGTACGAAGTAGCCCCCTCTCTCGCGTCTCGCCAACTTAACTCGCCAAAAAATAGGATGGAGATCTATTTAAATCAACTTAATCAACAACTTACTACTTAACTCGCTACTGTACTTGTCGATGTGTAAATCGGGCATACGTCAATTTCTCAAAGTCAACTAGGTCAAGACCTAATCAGTACCAACTTGTTGGTTTACGTAGGTACTGCCACTATGACTGAATCCAACCTTACCACCATCAGGTAAGTCAGTCCCTCACAGTCACCTAGGTCTCCTTGAGCTCTTTCAAACGAGTACCAACTTGCTGGTGTACGCAGGTAGTGGCATCATGCATGCCTGAAGTCTACCTACCTTCGGAGTCCATCGAAAGCCTAGGTACTATCAAGGAACTCAAAATATAAGTTTAATTGAAGCGATGCCGATGTTTTGAAAATGAATCTAAACATCATTGATATAAAGACGAGAATAGCATACAAACGTATAAAATATAAAATGTAATAAAGCTTGTAGGTTAACTTACCAATAGTTTTGAAGAGCTCGGCCACGCTTCACATTACTTTTATTTTTATATTTAGGCATAGTCTATGGAGTGATTCAAAAACAAAATTTAATGAAAAACTAGGATATATTACGTACTTAATTAGAAGTAGTATTATTTAAAACAATTGTGTACTTTTTATTTCCAATATTTTTTTATCTAAAGTTGGTTGGTTTAAAGTTTTATTCGTTAAGAAAATACGGTCGTATAGTCCACCCGTCACAAGAGTCGTCACGACACTGATGATTATGAATGTCTGTGTCGACTACCGAGCAATCGCCACGGGAGTAGCGGGGGTGCAGGCGCGGGGATTTTACGAAAATCTGGTTTTTATTAATTATTTTAAATATCACAAATAAGTAAGATAAAGTAATCAATGCCGATTATTAGTTAGAATATAACACATTTTTTGTATAAATTTCGAATAGATTCAGTCATCTGTATAATAGATAATTTGATATTTAGTTTTTATAATACCAGATTTCATAATTTTTTTTGGAACTTTTTAGGAAATAATTAGTGTTTTTAATGAATGCAAAGTTTTTTCGGTAGTATCTAGTTTGTTTATGTTTTTTTGTAAAGTAAACGTGTGTAAGGATTCGTAAACAAAGTTCTTCAAACCGAGTGTGTTTTTAGGATTTGATCAAAAACACAATTTTCAAGGGTGAGATAGTGTGAGGTACCTATTGCATGACTGTGACGAGTAGGCGCATTCATTTCTAGCGAGGGCGATGCGAGGATGGCTTTTACTTTTGCTGCTCCAGATTGGAGCTCTGAAAACAGAATAGAAATGTAATTCGAATTAGCCTCAGTGAAACACGTACCTACAGGATCATACAAAGTAGTAATAATTGGAGGATATATTTATGTCCAGCTAGGAACGCCTTACGATAATAATACACCCATTTTTTTTACATCCAGACTCAGAACAATTATTTGTGGATCACACTAATAATTGTCCTGTATGGGATTTGAACCTACGACCTTGTGCACGGTACTCGCTTCCACCACCAACCGTCCTTGGGAGGCTGTCAAAAGCGATCTAGAAATGTTTGACAACGACGAGTCGAGATGTATCTATTGTTTGTATTTTAATGAAAACAAAGTAGATATCTACTTAGAGCGAATTTTTGAGGCATAAACACTACTTAAAATTACATAAATATATATGTCACAGCCAAAGTAATAAATATGAATATTATACATAATAACTAGCCGTTATGTATAATGGCTACTCAATTTAGATAAAGTGATGAATGTAGCAGGATTAATCACATTAACTAGCCATTATAAATAATATCTTCAAAGACTCAGATAATGTAATAAAACAAGTGGGTAAAGATTACTAGATTATATTTATATGATAGAGAGCGGTTGTTTTATCTGTGGTTACTATGGATATATTTACTTTAAGTAATATATGAAATCGTATATTACATAATCGTCTTTACCTATAATACTTGTGTGTCATAAAATAGGGTACTATAATAGTTTAAATATCCAATTTTTTCTTGCTATAAAGTAATATGTCCTAAAATAAAATATTAAGGCAAAAGTCAGAAACAGTTGGTTAGGTTAGGACGTGCCGCGGCAGCGGCCGGCGAGTGCTAGAATATAGCAATACTCATAATAATTAAGGTAATAATTAGTTGGTTATACCGTATTTATTACTTTGACTAACTTTGATCAGCTATTATAATTAATATCTAGATAATGTGATTAATTTATCACATTGTCTTGTCAATTTGGATATTATTTATAATGACCAGTCCTTATGTATAGTATCTATTTAATTACTTTGGCTGTAACATATATACATACAACCGAATTGAGAACCTCCTCCTTTTTTGAAGTCGGTTGAAAATTAAAACTAGAAGCAAGAAACAACGTTGTAATTATGACACTCTTGCAACGTTACACAATGTACTTAATTCTGAAGAGATGTTGTAGCAGGGTTGTTATGAAAACACTGTTTAGTACTTACCTACTAGGGAAGCGCACTATGAAGGGCGCTCCCTAACCCACCCCAACTTTGACGGGATGAACCCCTATAGCAAATGTCTTTAGGTATAGCTATAGCTCTGTACTTAGTGGTTGGTTAACGACTTGGAACTTATAAAGTTACAATGAAAAAAAAAACTCAATAAGATGACGACTAGGTATTTTAATAATATGGCTCGATCATGGATCCGATGCAGACGGTAGGTCTCCTAGACATGGCACGAATTGTAAGGGAGAACTAATCAAATCTTAATTTAATCTATTATTAAATTGCGTTCAGGGGCCTGATTAGTAAAACACTTAGGTACCCCTTTACTCATAAACGCCGCTTAAATTTTAGTCAATTGATTAGTTTAAATTCTTACGGTTTTGTTTGGTACTTTGTAGGTTGGTTTTAATAATAAAAATCTCGCTAAACAGAAAGAGAAAACAGTGATTAAATTTAAGAGGCGTTCATGAGTACCTAAGGGGGTTAGTGAACAAAATTCTACCTCATAAACTATAATATATTTTTACTATCCACTAAGGACACGAGAAATATTCGGTATGCCCGTATTAAAATCGTGTGAATGTAATAATTTTATGTCTGTAAAAGTTCATGCGGTACAAGGAACAACAATTTCTATCACAAGAGTTATCTTTTTGAATTAGAAAATTCTTCATTTATTTTACATCGCACTGGTGAAATCAACTCTTTCTCTCTCAATCAGTGCTAGATTGACTGTCAAGTAGAAAGTAAAAATCCCTAAGTCGCATTTACGACACCCTCGGGATGTGATTGTTGTACCCATGCAATAAGCAATTTATTATTATTATACATATCACTGTTATTTATGATTAACGCGTAAATTAACTAAGTATAGGTAGTATAAGGTAAAGAAAATAGAAAAAAGTAAATTGTAAACAGGAAAATACGTGCTCTAAAAACTAATACTTTTGTTCATGTAAGCATGTAGTTCGATGCTTTAAGTTATATTCATAAAAAAATACCAAAACATGTGATTTTACAACTCAACCAAAACAAAATGCGCATTAAATCGTAGATCTGTGAGATTTTAAAAACCACCCCCTGTACCGGTGCCTCCGGCGGTGGCGGGAAAACGTGGAAAACGCGCGCATGGGGTGGCGGTCACCGCTCATTCCGTGGTAGAGCGCCGCTCAATCGATACACAGCTTTTGTACGACAATATCAACAATTTCCCTGTTAAATATTCTATAATACTCCATTGTTTCCTTATGACATTAAATAGTATTATTCATATTGTTAGTGAGAGTGAATATTCTAGTTATCTAAGATGTTTTACGAACCATAAACAAGTGCGACGCAAAACCTCTTTGGAGTAGGTAAGTGTAATAATTATTGGCACGTTGTGATGACCTAGTTATTGTCTTAGTCAAAGATAAGTCCCTCTTCCTATAAAATCACCCCATTGTTACTGTTAACTAGACCATTACAATCTTAGTACTTAAATTCATGTATATTATCTTATAAATACCATTTATTTAAAAAAAATCATATTGTTTTTGTCATCTTTCTTTTTTAATATTAATTATTCACTGTTGGAAACGAGGGTGTTTGGTCCTCGAACCCTCTAGCATTGAAAAACTGTAGTTAAGTACTTACTTAATTTATTTCGTACAAATATTTATTAATAAAGAAACCATGATTAGTAAATTTAAGTAAAATTAATTGAATTATAGATAGATATTATGTTCAAATTATAACAATAATAAATGTAAAAAAGTAGTTGGTAAACGAGACGCTAGGTATGCTCTGTTAAGAAAGTTTCCTATATTTTGTTTTGATGTGCGCAGTTGTTTCCTTTACCTATCACTTAAATATTTATGCCTTGAGAGAGCTATCTTAAGTGAAGTAGTAGATAGATAGGTAGCTACACGAAAACGTTTTGAAAAAGCTTTTTCTTCAGATTAATAAGTAATATTAATTTATTATATTGTTTGTACACTAAAATTAACATCGCTCTTCTGGTAAATAAGGTTTGTTCAGTATTAGTTTTACGATAGTGAAAAAACAGCGGTATTTTATTTAAACTACATCTCTCGAAAATCGCTTTTTTGAAATTCCAAGTGTCATTGACCGTGAAGCTTTTGGCTGTATGACGCGGTATACAGCCACCCCTCTTATACGTGAAGTCGCGTGCCAAATCTATCACTTCCTATCTGCAAATACACTAGCTGACTGTGTAGAACGGTTTAACGATTTTGGCAGTCAGCCCCTTAACTTCTTCTATTACTATTTTAATGTTCTCTGTATTACCATGGCCTTAAAGTTTTGATTAGTTTTTCTTATAATGAGTTTGGTTTCAATTTATCATAACTAATAATAATCCAAGGATTTTCATATCATATCCGACCATGGACGTCTACTGCTGGACATAGGCTTTCCTCTTAAAATTTCTACATTGTTCCGTCTTAACTTAACTCGGTTTCCAGGCGTCATAATTAGGTCGTCATACATAGAGTTTATTTGACACGTCTTTTTTATTTTTCTATTGATCTAAATATTATGTCTATGGAATCTTAGTACACAGCTTACAATTTTACAGCATTCCATTCAGTGGTTTTAAAAAGAAAATAAACCTTGTCTTTGATTACTTTATAGTCACTGATTGTATCAGTAAAGTTGTTGTTGAAAGTCATTGTACGGCCTTTTGCGTGGAAAGCTGTTTAAAATGTTTACCAACGCAAAGGTAACTAGTCGAATGCCGATAGAGCCGCGTGTGGCTGGAGAAAAGCTTTAGTAGAGTGTCCATGTTATACGCTGGTGTTGGTAAAAGGTCGGATGTGATGTGAGACCAAGCTTTCAATGGGAAAGTAATATTTTTTATGTGAGTTGTGATTGTAAAAATAAATGTATTGGTAATATAAAATTTACGATGACATTGCAATGAATCTTGTACCTAATTAAAATGTTTTCCAGTTAAATAAGTGTGTAAGTTATAATTAAATCATTATACTTACTAAATAATAAACTATTTCTTTTGTTTACACAATTTTTTAATACAAATATTGCTAACAAATTGTATTCTATTATTTATAAGTAGGTATGTCATTTATTAATAAGTATGACAGAAACGCCAAAACGCTCGTTAGTTCATTCCAAATAATACTAGACCTGCGTTTCATGTAAAACAACCTTGCTTTACTCCATGTTGTAGTATGTTTATAATATTATAACTTCATGGTAACCGAAAATATACCTGGTGGAAAATTTTTATCATAAAGGCAAAGGTTTTTAAAACCCCGCTAAAACAGCAAGTAAAAATATTATGATGTCTTAAATCAGATAAGCCTAGATTTATTGTGTCGTAAAAAGTTCTAAATCTGTTAGTTTTATCTTCGCACTATTTTACGTAGAGTTGTTTTTGTAGGTAGATTATAAAGGAGTGAAATATTTTTATATCTTTTTATCTTGCAGTTGGCTGTAGAATTTGGCAGAACTTTATCATTCTTATAGATTTTAACAGAACTAGGCGTTAGAGGTATCTTAAATTTAAAACATCTTGTTTGTTTTTTGTTTATTCTAGTTATAATGAACGCTAAACAAAAGTAACAATATAAATTACGTACTTTACTGATGTTTACGAACGAGGGAAAAAAACAGAATACATTTATTATAGGTATATCAATGGCTTTTTTTCTTTTACTAGAAAATATTTCTTTCTTAGATAAAAGCAGTGTATTGATGGTAGAGAAACAAACACAACAAATAAAAAAACAAACGATTGACAGGTATAAAACGTTCATCATTATCATATTCGTATCAAGCTAAAAGACAGACACTGATTTTTTTAAAAGTTTTCTTTAACGAGGAACTGTTTCAAGCTGGCTGCTAAAAAACAAAATAGGTCCGGTTTTCTTTCACGTAGAACTATTTAAAGCTGATTGGTTATAAATATATACCTACCATAGTTTAAAATAAATAGAAAGTCCCATGTAAAGATAAAACAATGGAGTTCCTATTACAAAAGTACTTAAGAGAAGTACCGCTAACTGTTCGGTAGGGACACTTTCACTGCCCGTCTGACTGCAGTACACACTTCGATCATATGATAACACCTTTGACACAGATTTATTATATACTTATATTGCGTAATTACTTAGGGAATATGTTATCTTAATAGCTAATTAATGTCCCATTGCAGAGATGCCTTCTCGAAGGATTATGAAAACCTTAATATTTTAATACTACGGACGAAATGGTAAAAAGAAAAAAAGGAGAAAAATCGGAAGGAAGACCTTTAGTTTTCCTACTTTTCATTTCGTACACATTTCGTACATACTCGTTAAATCAGTGAACTCGTGGTCTCTGCCTAGCCGCACACGTACATAGAATCATTATTTGATTAAATGAAAACAATTAATCGAACGTGAAGGAAAGCTATTACAAACTTTTTGAATAATGTCATTGTAAATGTCAATGTTGCCAATTTATTAAACAATTCTTCAATATGTGAATACTTTGATATATAGCTTATGCGGAGATGTGAAGACAAATGGGGGAGCTCCCTTCTGTATGAATGAGGGTGCATTTTATTGATATCCATTTATTAGATAGGGTGTGATATTATGGGAATACTTATTCTGTACGGGAACGCTGAAGGTTTTATTAAACTGTTATAATTGTTTTATTATTTGAAATACATGTTTTTTGCATATGTGTTTTACTTATGGTTAATGAGTTAGTAACCATAGTGTCATTATTCTAAATCAATTCATGTATGCAGTAAATGCCGACTTAGAACGCTTGCAGATATTATTTCTACGAAAATAAAATAAAGAAAACCTAACATAAAATCAAGTATGTACCTAATTAAATATTATAAAGCCGGAGAAATCAGTATACATAAAATCTACGAATGTAGAGACGGAATGCTCGATAAACTTTATAACAACCCGGCTGTGTTACCAGAATGAGTCCCATCTCTGCAATAGGACATTATTCAAAAGGCTGTCAAAACTAGCCCATTCGTCAGAAATAAAAAAAAGGTAGCCTATACATAACATCGTTTATTTTACACAGTATTGTGTGAAGTGATATAGAGCTTAGTAACGGCAGAAATGGAGCAAAACGCGTTGGTCACCGACCGCTGTATCAACTATTGTAAATTACTTGCTAAACTGTCTGTGGACTAGTTCATGGTCGATGTCATACGACTATAGAGGTTTTATGCTGGTGTTTATAGGCAAATATGTTTAACGGTCAATCTAATTTGAATTCTCAGGTGATGAAATAAGAATATAAAATAACATTGCTACCAGTCGGGTAGTTGGCTAGTTTGGTATTAGTAGGTTGGCCTTTTTTATTGGTATGAAGCCTGTTCATCCAGGAGGTTACATGTTTTGAGGTGATGGAGACAAAATGTCTGAAATGGACGGTTGGGTACGATGGCAGTTCACGAATTACAGTGAGAACGAATGGACAATGAAGTAATTGGTCTTAAGATGTTTTATATAACTATTTAGTCTGAAATCTTCGTAGTTACGGATATTTAAGTTCTCATACCCCTACACGTAGTAATCTCACCAGCCAGTTAACATGGTCAGAAATGCGTGTTTACATACTACACAACTTTTTTTGACTTGGATTTCATATTTTTTGATTGATTGAAAACAAGTCTTTCAAGTTTGACTTTATCATTTACTGGAGGAAACTCATCTCTGTTCCAGGAAATTAAAGCACTGATAAGAAGAAAGTATACAATTTATTTTCCTGAGTTCCTTCCTTAGCAAACATGATTTGACAGAAAGTATTTTTCATCACACTAAAGCCCGATTTTCACATCGACAAGTACAGTTGTTGATTAAGTTGATTTAAATACTTAGATCTCCATCTTATTTTTTGGCGAGTTAAGTACGAAGAAGCCCCCTCTCTCGCGTCTCGCCAAAAAATAGGATGGAGATCTATTCAAATCAACTTAATCAACAACTTACTACTTAACTCGCTACTGTACTTGTCTATGTGTAAATCGGGCTTAAGAACATGAACGTACCAAATTAGTTATTTAAATTCCTCATAGAGTCGTGGCATGTTTTCACAGAACAAGAGCCGTGCCATTACGTTGTTTAAGCTAATTGTAATTATGTTGACATGCAAATAACGGCACCTCATTAAGTCAAGAATTTCTTTCTAAGGTACCCATTTGCTTTGACGTCATCTTGTACTATAATCCAGCTAGGTGACCCAACTTTTGAACATGGAACACGAACAAATGAATATGCGTAGAGGTGTTAGTACCTCTGCGGAGTAATGAATAGAAATTGTACGCAACATGGCATGCTGTTGGAGTGTTTTTGCTCGTTTTTGTGTAGCTTTACTCCTATTAAAACAATAAATTGGTAGTACACGACCTCGGTGGCGCGACGGTAGCGCAAGTGGCTGCCGTGGAAGAGGTTGTGGGTTCGATCCCCACGCAGGACAATAATTAGTGAGATCCACAAATTATTGTCCTGGTCTGGATTTTCTTTGTGTCCGTTAATTGATGTTAGTAAAAGGTCCCCGCGACACAGGGCATGATCCCTAGTACGGGAGTTGTCTTTTTTTTAACAAGAAATTGGTAGTAGGTAAAGTTTTTCAGAAACTAGGTTAGATTAAGTATAGGTACTCAAGACGGCAGTTTCGTTACTAATTCAGACATCAGAAAGGAGCCAGCTCAGGAAGAAGGCTAGACGCTATTCCAGACGTCACTCCGCATGCCACTTTAGATAGTACCTACATATATAGTCCAGACGCCAGTCCAAATTACACTCCAGATATCAGTTCAGATGCTATTCCAGACTCCATTACACCAAACTAGGGAATCAAAACTGCATAAAATACTCTTTGCGACAAATGTTCCTCTTTTGTTTCTATGCTGCAGTTATGACTCGAGCTTTCCCATCAATTCTGCCATCTATTTACAATTTAAACAAATAATAATACAATAACTTAAAATACAGTTATTCACCGCAAATATCTGTTGGAGTATTTTTTGCGGTTGGTATGAAGGAATCTTCTAGCTTTCTGGTCGACTTGTAGATAACAGTAGATAAGATAAGCATTTGAATTTATTGTTCTAACAAAGTTGCAAAGTTTATAGAAACTTGGTGCAACATTTCAATTCTGGAGATATCGATTACGATTAAATGTCTATCTGAATAATAGATTTGTTGACTAAAGTTCGAGAATTAATAAACGCTTTACACAACTTATATTATCATAATTTATTACTTTCCTGTTTTAAAGTAAATATTCTGGCATTTTGTTTTCAGTTTTTTCATCATAAACCATTAAAATATCCTATTTTTATACTTTATTCTTAGTAGATTTAGACGTATTCGAACATAATAGCTATCAATTACCTAAATAAGTTGCGAATGGACATCATTGCATATAATTATAGTAGATCAGACTACTATTTATCTTTTAGTAGCTTTATTCATACTATTAAGATATAATTGAAAAGATATAATACATGTTATTACCGAATCAATTTTGAACCGATGCCGATGAGTTCTTACGACATGAAAATAAAAAAACCGTTTCCAAGTGTTGATTTTATTCGAGTTTATATGTCTATACTTAATATGACGATAATGATAGTAAAGTTTGTGTGTTTGTGACGTTTTAGGGGGTAATCTGTAGATCTTCTGAACCAATTTTAAAAATTCTTTCTGTGTTGAATAGTCCATTTATCGGGGAGTGTTATAGGCTATATACTATCACGCTATGACTAATAGGAGTGGAGCAGTAATAAAATATGTTTAAAAAAAGGTCACGATTTTTTTGCCACCCAATGAAGTGGGCGCGGGGTTAGCTAGTATATTATACATTAAGACATTCATCATTATCATCATATCAGCCAATGCTTGTCCACTGATGGACATAGGCCTCAGCTAAATACTTCCACCTTGACATTACACTAACATTTTCGTTACCGGACATCAGCGCGAATGTGGTATCCGTTGATTTTCAACATAGTGAAACTTTTACTCCACCCTGCAAACTACTTTATATTCATTAACTTAATACCCAGCAAACATAAGCCTTCTCTTAGAAAAGCTCGGCTAATTCAATAACTATAAAATTATACTGTATATGCATGTGCTTAGAATCGACTTTTCCATTGCACGCGGTGAAATTTACCGTACCTACTGCGCAGTTTTGCCTCCAATACGGGTTTTATGACAGCATGGCATGGGACAGAGTTTTAATCAATGACACATTACATAGGGGTTGCAATATAGCAATATACATAGGAAACTATACAGTTCTTTTTAACTAGAGTTTGTTTCTCTTGCAATATTTAGCATCCCGAATTTCACTTAGTAACTTTACTTTTTGAATCGCCAATTTCCGCATTTCAAAACAACCTCTGAGTTGGAATTTTTAACATATATTTAATTGACAGAAAAGCCAATAAATCTCAAAACTATCAATCGTAGATCATACTAATAAATGTTCTACATGACATTAAAACCCGCGACATAGAGTTTAAAGAAGAGCATTTTATTTTATACGACCAATCACTGTACAACCGACACAACGATAATATTAACCATATTGTACATCCTTCACACAAGGACAATATACAACAGCTTTGAATCATATCATTTTATAGTATTATACAGAAACCTTATTAAAGCAACACCTATAATTTCACTTTCATCTCATTTCATATCAACTCACGACATTATCGATCTAATTGGCACTTTTCTCTTTCCAGAGATTAACTTCACAAAATTGGTAGTCGTCGTTGTACCAACGCCATTAGTTGGTGAAGTTGGGGCCGTATGTAAGTGAAATTATATCGGATGAGGTGGTAGTGGTGATAAAATGGCGACGGCAGCACCTGCGGCTTCGTGCATGAGCACCGAACATGGCTGTGTCATGTTCGACTGCCTTGTTCATCTCTGGGAATGGTGAGTTTAGATTACTTATTATACAAATGAGTTATAATCACTATTTAGAGTGACGTTTCGTTTATAAAATCGAGAATATGACAATAACTGTGAGGATCATGATATCAGTGAGCCAACCACAAGCTCTTATAGCAATATTATTGTAATCTTACTTAGCCTTTTCGTGCCACGAAGTGCTTAAAACAAGCTTATAATAATATTGAAACAATATTGTTTCAATTGCTATATTGTTTCAATAAAAAACAATATTGTTTTAATATTATTATAAGCTTGTTTTAAGCATTTCGTTGTACGAAAAGGCTAAGTAAGATTTCAATAATAATGCTATAAGAGCTTGTGGTTGGCTCCCTGTTCGAAATTGCGACCTCGTTCAAGTAAAATTCTTAATAGCCAAACGAGCTACGATCATATTGGGATTGGGACAGCGATGTTATGTCAATCTTTTACGTATCTTATACTTTAAGGTATCTCTACAACTTTTCGTTCCTATCTTGTCGTGCTAAAAGCATAATTAAAGCATCAAACCAGGATATTATACAGTGCTTAATTTGGTAAAGTGTTCCCAAATTAAAGGACTTATTTCTACAGGAAGCTCACTTTACACAGCTCTAACATAATATATTAATTCAATTTCTATGAATACAGATAGAGATACATATTATACTGTATATTTAGTTGTGACATTTTTTGATACTATAACTTTCTCAAGTTAGTGCTCTGCACATTTCTGATAGATCGGCTCGAAGACGCTTCTTAGAGTCCGGTTGCGGAACGCTTTTGTTAGGGTTTGATAAATCGCTATTTATGTAATTTAACTTCACCTATCTAACCTATGCCTATGAAAAGACTTCGAAGAGTACCAATTATGTTATGTATATACTAAGTTAAAATGTAGATACAGAACAGTTAGATATTTAAGTTTTTGATGTTTCAAACTTACTCACTTTACCAGTTGGTATTTTGAATTACGTCATTCCAACATCTACCCTATAACTTACAGTGTTCCCTAGTTGATATATCTAAACCACTATGAAGAAAGGCTAGTTTAATTTAAGCCCTTATTAAATAATTCCCCGTACGTAGCTGAACAATGATATTAAAATAGCTATAATGTTGTATTTTACAATGGCTATCAAACGACTTGCCTTGGCGTATGCTGTATTAAATTATTGCGGTAAACTTTATTACCCGCAATATGTTTCCACGTTTGTGAAATCTTTGCAGAATTGTAATGAAACTAACTATGAAGCTTAGGTTTGCAATTGGTTATCGAAATATTTCGATAATAGTGGACAAAGCTCGATGCAGGAATCAAAGCTGCGTTTTCTGAGTTTTGGCATGAGACTGGTGACTTGACTCGAAAAGTTTAGCAAATCTTGGCGCATACCAAGTGCCTAAAAAATTTGTCACTTCGAAAAAGTTTTTCGATTAATATTTGGGGAAACAAGGTGGCAAAATAAAAAAAATGTATATAAATTAATTTACACCTTCTATTTCCAACTCATTGTATTGTATTTCTAGAATTTTATTTTAATTAAAAAAAAGTTTTTATTGCAAAATATAACTATTAAAACTCGCTTTAACAAGTTGCATAAATAGTAGAATGTGAAAAACTTATTTCGAATTGACAAACTCGGCCTAAAGGTACAGAATAATAACAATACTAAGTACATATTAATAAACACAACTTAAGATAAATCTGTCACTGCTTAAATTGCATGTCTTCACAATTCATTATTACATTAACTTTAATGTTTCTACAGCTATACAATAGTTCTAATTGTCTTGTCTAGTTATTTGTAATAGATGTTATAAGATAAGGGGACTTAGTCACGTTTGTTGCTATCGTAGTCTCCGTTCGGAATCAGATTTATTTAAGGTAATAATCAATACGATTTGATTTTAGAATGAAACTTTAAAATTACTGTAATTTAAAGGTATCGAAACTTATTCTGTTACATAATATTATGACCATATCGAGCCTGATGGAAAGTTAGTTCTAGTAATACAGTTCAGAGATTATGGAAAAGGGAATCACTAAAACCATTACTCTACTCAGTAGTGATTACGTTGCCGGTGGTTATTTTTGCTTATCCAGCTAAAGAAGTGCATTGAGAAGTAAAAGCAATATTTCAAAAAATATAAAAATCTTCTCCTTCTGTAAAATCTGCCAGATTGACGTATACGCCACTTCACTTATTACCTACTCTTGTATTTTACGAAATTAAGGAAAATTGACACGTCATTGCAATGAGGTATTTAATTTTGTTGTGCCATATTTTGGACCTCAGTCTATCCGAGCAATAAGATAATCACGCCTGTCAAGAATCAAAACAAGCGTCTATACCAAAATAGAATTATATCCCAACCACAGACTCTGTCCTCTAGCTAATATTTCCTGCCCTTCACATTAAATCCGCAGACATATCGATCGCAGACTCACTGAATACTTAAACTACCGTAGTCTACTTACTAACTAACTAAGTCTATACAGTGTCCGGCTTTTATCGTAGTTCCAGTATAAATTATGTATTTAACTAGAACTATTCTAGCTTGGGTTTGTTTGCTACCTCTTTCTTATATTCGATTAAATTTATCGCTCTACATTTCCCAAAGAGTGGAAGGTTGAAGCTTTTGTGATAATAGGAAATTAATAGAGGAATTGTACCTATGTTCGTGTGGTGACGGAGTAAGAATACAATACGTCACCACCCCATCTCATCCCATGGGTGTCGTCAAAACTGACTAAGGGACTATCTGTGAATACCTTTACATAGAAATATGGAAAACTTGAAATTAAACCCTATACCAATCCGTCTGGCCAGCCAGGACGGCGGATTTAGGAGTCAAATTAACTAATAATACTTATTTATATGTCAAAAAATGGACAGTGACGGAGGACCATCACCACACGGATAAGTCGAGGTATTAATGTATGTCATTAGTTGTCTAGTACCCATAGTAGATTCTACTAAGTTAGAAAGTATGGCTTTTATTGGATATGTGAAGAATATTATATTAGATTACTATCAAAACTTTGTTGTAAGGACAAACAAATGACTGTAGTAATGATTGATTAAATTCTAATGTTGACAGTTCAGCCTTAAAAGTTCGTCATTATTTATACAAATAATGCTGGAACACGTAGACTAACAATATTAATGATAATTGTCATTAATTTAAGTTTGTTTTCTCATCAACATAAACATAATTATATTGATCGAAAAACAAATAAAATGAAGAAATAAGTTATAAAAGTGTAGGTTAAGTTGCTAATTACCTGAGCTCCTAGGCTACGCTTTTATAATTTTGCTCTGACTCGGCCCCAGCTACCAGCTGTGTCGGAGCCCCAGTCCGGGATACCGACCAGAACTCGCGGCGCGGCGTTCCTCTCTGACCCGTAACTCACGGGAAAAAAAAGCACAGCACTTGTAAAGCACCAATATTTATATCCCCAACAGAATTTAGGACCATTTTTATCTTCGCCGAAGAAGCTGAACCCGCTAAACAAGAACGCGTCCTTCTTTTTGGCTTTTAACTTTAACCCATGTCGAAGGTTTATTGACGTTTTAAATCAGATATTACTGTTTATTCCTCGTCGTCTTAGCAAAATAACTCTTAATTATGATAATGTCTCTCAATTATGAACATGTGGGTGTTGGAAATTACTGTCGTCATCAACAGATGTAGCGAACTTTGCTCCTTGTAGGCCGTTCATGGAGGCTGCATATCAATAAACGGTACTTGGCGGCCTGATATGTATAGCCGTGTCCCAATATAGGTGCGACGGAATGTGACTGACTGGAAATGCAACAGTCTCTAATAAAAATCTGCTAGAGCTATCCCATTGTCTTTAAGATAAACACGCAGACTAAAAGAAACATTATCACAAAGATTACAAAGACTTACAGAACAATTCAATACAATAAATCATTACATTACTTAAGTAAGTTAAATGACATTCTCGAAATAAATCAATAAGGGTCGGGTATCTGTACGGAAGTTAGAATTGTCCGAATAGATCTATTTGGAGAAACCGTAGGGTAAAGTTCGACTCCATTTCCGAAAGTTCCCTAAATAAAATGTCCTTTCGTTTAAGTGCAAACCACACAGAGTGTTGTTGCGGGGCGTAAATATTACGTGCGGTTACATGACGATCACTATCTAGTTGTTATGTTACAGACGACCCAATTCTTCAAATATGATAGCTGTTGATTTCCGTAAGGCATCGAAATAAATCACTAAATATTACCAGACTACTCATTCCGTCGGTGAGTCGGCTAAGAGAGCAGCAGTAAATATACAATGTCTAAAAAAATATTGACACAAAAGTCCAATTCTCTAATTTTTTTCGTGTTTAAATTTTTCAAGACACTAATTTTATTCGACAAAGCTCTGTTATTAAGCAAAGTAATAGAAAGGATTTTTTTTTTATCTTTATCACTTGAGAAGATCTGCCATAGCAGTAGGTGTGTTAAGAAGAAATACGATATGATGAATAATTGCAAAAATTACAACATGCCATAAAACGTATTTTGATAAGTTATAGCTAGACTTAAGATAGAGATCTCATCAATGCGATCATTGATCTAGAAACCATCGTAGACAACGCTATTTCAGATAATACCTACACAATAACGAATCTCAGCAATAGTGTGTTGTGTTAAAGGCTTGTTACAAACAAACGCCTGACACGTTGACACTCTTAGTGTGTATTACGCTTTAATATTTCAACATGTCCGTTATGAAAGTTCCGTATTGTGGCTGCATGACGTCGCTAGGACAGACTTACGTCTCCCTATAGACATACAACGAGGAGTCTAGACGCGTTATTGTTTGGGAATAGATTGCGGAGGCGGCTTTACTACGTCTAGTTGAGTAAGCTTTATGTATATTGTGTAAACAAATGCACGTGGAAATATATTGGAGTGGGCAATGTTTGAACTCTATAAGGTACAAAGGATTTTAAAAGTTTTGATTATTCTCCTTTTGATTTATTTGCAATTGAAATATTAGGACTGAGTAAGAAGGCATGGGGTCCGAAATCAAAGGGTAAAAATATATGATTTATTGCAACCAAGGGAAATCCGCTTAGTAGTTATGGTGTGGTAGTAAGTAGTACCCGCTGCTCATGCTCATCAGCGATGAGCTCAGTCAAGTTGATAACTCCAGTAGACAGAGCTTGTTACGCCTTTAGATTTAAACTACAGCATCCTTTTACCTCCGTGTGGTGACGAAGTAAGAATACAATGTCAACTCACCACCCCATCGCATCCCATGGGTGTAGTAAAAACCGACTAAGGGACTATCCGTGAACATTATCTTTACGAAATAAAAAGAAGGAAAACTTGAAATGAAACCCTATACCAATCCGTCTGGCCAGCGTGGTATTAGTAGGCCAAGTATCTCTCCGTCACGGGAGGAGGCCCGTCCCTGCAGTGGGACATTAATGGGATGTTATTATGATTCTTTTACCTAAACACAGTAACATTTTGAATATACTGCTTGGAGGTGGAATATTACAGTGGTAGGTGATGACACGCTGCTGATTCTGGCAAAAAAGTCGCAGTTGGGTGAATATCAAAAAGTTTATTTTTTAGTCAATTTTGGTGCCAATTTTTATTTTTCAGTTTTCATGAAAAATAATCACGTAATATGAAAAAGGGAAGTCTATTAGATAAGTTACTGTAAGAGGGCCGTCTATATCTCGATAGGTTTTTAAGATATTTAAGTTTAAAGTCTGTAGTGACCACCAAAATTGAAATTGATACACCAAAATGGAAATGCCCACTGAATTTGAAAATAAGCAACACCAGAATTGAATTTTTTCCATTTAGACTCATAAAGGATAAAATAACACATGATTTTACATAATTAAGATATTTATATTTAATATATTTATTGGTTTTTCAATATTACCTCAATAACCAGGAATTTTTTAAATCAAATTATCACAATCATCAATCACTAGGAATCAAATAACATTTAAAATGATCAGAAAAATTACAAAATTTTGAAAACAATTGTTAAACAATTATACTATTTAAAAAGACTAAAACATTAATAACAAAAAAAATCCCTTCAATCCGATAACTAGTTTTAAAAAAAAAATATTTTTTTTAAATTATGCATTACAATTTAACAAAATCACCAAACGAAATGAATTCGTTTTACGAATCTTTTACTCTTAACTCTTAAATCTTTACTCTTAAAATATAATTTTACCTAATAAGCCTTATTGAGAGTGCTGTCTCTGTTCGTGGCCTAAGCAAATTAATAGTCGGAGTCATAGAAATTGCTATGCTTTAAAATGATGCCGCGGCATTGAAAAATCCCTTTCAATGCCGCGGCATCATTTTAAAGCATAGCAACAATTTATGTCGTATTTCTGTAACAGTACGGTTGAATTTCCATTAGTAAAAATTAAAATACTTTGCCATGCCGTCCCGGTATGCGTTAGCTATAAGTCGTAATAAATTTAGCTCCTTAGCTTTACCTTCTTGGTATCATCTAAATTTATTCTTATATTCACGTTTAAAGTCTACTGAAGTAACTGATGATGCATCTGAATTTGGACTATCTAGGCACAGCATAGGGACAGTCAAAACACTAATACTGCTAACACATGGCGAAGTAGGGCGTGATTGTTCCAGAATTTGAACGGGACTGCTCGTGCGAAGATGTAGATTTGAACTACTTGTGATTGTCGGTAATTTTCTAGACCATAAACATCTACTAACAGTAGCATGTTGATTTATACTCTCTTCATCACATTCGACAGACCTTGTTACATAACTGCAGCTTGAAGAGAGTCATAGTCAGCTCAAACATTACCTGAGTCTTGCTGTGGTCTGCAGCTAGTATGTACGTGCTGAGTTGATGGATTTGATTCTTCTTTTACCAGTCTTTTCAATGCTTTTTTCTTTGGTAATATTCATTTTGGTATATTTTTTTTATTTCTTTGTAAAGCTGAAGGATCTCATTCCGACAATTGTCGCTGTAAAACAAGTTTACCTTCTTGCTTTTTTTGGCATCTTTCCCTTTCTTTTTTTCTTAGCGCTTCTTCAGGATTGTTTTTAATTCTTGCTTTTCTTCTGGCATTCTCTTTTTAAGCAGGCTCTTTCAGCAAGTATGGCAAAACGGAGCACCGAATGCTCCGTTACACATACTTACTAAAAAAAATGTAAGTATGTTGTGCAGTTTTAACATAGCATCACAAGTCATCAAAAGCTGGCGCAGAAAGTTACTATTGTAACATTTATGGAGTGAATATAACTATGAAATATTTTTCTCCATTATTTTTACGCACGCGACAGTACAAAACTAGTAAAATACGTAGGTGCTTCATCATATCATCCTAGAGACTCCACTGCTGGACATAGGCCTCCTCCAAACGTTTCCACCCTGCGCGGTCTTGTGCCTCCCTCATCCATCGGCTTTTCGCCGTCATACGTACGTAGGTGCTTACAATGTGTCAATTTTAGTGGCTCGTTTTCAATTTTGGTGCCATGAAAATGCCACCAAAACCACCAAAATTGAACCACCAATATTGAAACCAGACATAAAAATAATCAGAAACAGTAGGGGGTTAAGGTTACCACTAAGTGAGTGTAGTTAACTTAAACATTAACTCAATGTGTATTTATAGACTTAGTTATTTATCCATAAAACAACAAATTGAATAAAAAATCGATCCACCAAAAATTTGAAAAATCTTGTCCCCCATGCCACCAAGGTAGATAGTTACCTTTTTAGCGGGAAATCACAACACTTATACACATAACTGCTACATGCAAACGCGGGCCCACAACTGAGACACTCGACACAATAAAACGCTATACGCATATGTCGTACAAAACTCGTGGTATAGTCAGTTGAATAAATGCCACCAAAATTTTATTTTTTCTTGGGACAAACTTTGATTAGGTATTTCGTGTATCTATAATAGATATATAAATACATCATAAATGTTTTTAAATTGTTTATTTTATATATTAACATATATAATTGCGTATTTAGTAAAGTAACATGAAATGTAACCGTAGCGAATGAAATTGTATAAAAATATGGAGTTGGGACAAGCCACCTAACTAGAAATTTTAAGACACTTTATTTTATTTTAAATTATTTACATATTTATACTAAAATTGGATCATGGCCCTGAATAAATATAGTTTCGTAGTTGATTACAAAAAAATATCAGGACTGAAATATTATTTTACACCTAGATTCTCAACGAAGACACGAAAAATTTGCCCGTTTGATATTGACCCAGTTGTGGAAAACTAGGTATCGTATCGTGACTATTCATCACCATACATTGTATATTACATAATAACAATGTTAAATATTACATCAACACATCACGTATTTAAATAAAGTAACTTTTATTGTACAATAATAATACATATTGACATTATAATTTACCAAAGAGTATTAAGTAGGTATAATTAAATACATATGTCATTCATTACTGGAATTATCTAATGGTTTCGTTAATTTCCAAAGTTAATTACGTAAAACCACAAAACAGAGATAATGAAGTAGTGGCAGATAGACGCAATCTATACTTTTTTGACGACCTCTGTGGCGTAGTGGTTATTTAACATGACTGCTACGCAGAGGTCTCGGGTTCGATTTCCGCTCAATGCAACTCTTTGTGTGCCTGAACATGATTGTTTGCATTGGTCTGGGTGTTTTCTATGTAATCCGTTGTCTAGTACCTATAGTACAAACTCTGCCTAGTTTGGGACTAGATGGCGTTGTGTGAAAGTGTGAGCAATAGTGTTATTTATATTTTTTTATACTTAGTGCACTTTGCGGTCCAACAACACTCACTAGGTTAGTAATACCAGATATTATCACCATTTTTTTTAATAGCTCCGCCATATTTGGAAACAACGTCACAAAACTACTCTTATATTAAACGTTTTTGTTTACAATACCTAGGTATAACCTACGTTTTGTGTGTGGTAGTATTTGTCTAAGTATATAGAATCGGAGAATGATTAACGAACTTAACTAGGGAACTTCTACTTCTACTAGTCCCGTGTGGTGACGGAGTAAGAATACAATATGTCACCACCCCATCTCATTCCATGGGTGTCGTAAAAACCGACTAAGGGACAAAAAGAAGGAAAATTTTAAACTAAACCCTTTGCCAATCCGTTTGGCCACCGTGGTATTAGTAGACCAAGTATCCCTTCGTCACGGGAGGAGGCCCGTACCTGCAATGGGACATTAGTGGGCTGTTATGATGATCCCTCATTCAAAGGACACTACAGAGAACACTTGACATTCACTGTTGGACGTCAGCCTCCTCCAAAAATTGCAACCTTGTGAGGTCCTGTGCCTGTAATATATTATCGCTTTAAATAAGTACGATTGTTATCGCAACATTTTACATTTCAGCCATATTAAATAAACGAATCGAGATTTGCGAAATGGATATTCCCTGTTCAATTTAAAATTCTATCTAATATTCAGGTGGAAGACGGAAAAGATTATGGAGAATTCAGATATTCGTACTTCACTTAGTCTGTAAATCTATAGCAGTATTATGGAACTTTAAAAAGAGTTTTTTTTTATTGTATAAGAGCTTGTATTTCGGTAATTATGACTAACGCAATCCTTTTTTGACAAAAAGTTGCAGTTGTTTTCGGTGAACTACATGAACTACTACAGCCCACAAGGATCATAGATATTATTTCAATAGGTATTACATTTTCCTTATATCTCGTGCTTAATAGAAAAAAAATCTTAAAATCTAATTCAAAAGAATCTACAATCAATTTAACTCAGGAACAGTCCCGTCTTAACAGCGTGACCAGTGCCCTACTGGTCACCCTGTTAAGACACAATCTGTGCACTGCTTTATCATCTTAGTCTTAAATCCGAAAAGAAGGACGCGATAAGTCCAGAGACGCGGGTTCAAGTCCGGCCTCGAGTATTAATTTTTTTCATTGTCTTTCTTCTTTTCGGATTTTTCTAGTTATACCTAAGCTTTATAGGTAAAAAAAATTTCCATACCCACATCTTATTCTTTCCTCTTCTTTACAAATTTCTTCAGTGGTTGTTCTTTGAAGTTAGTACGCGGCCAAATCATCCATAATACCTGGAGGCACAGGACCGGTCAGGGTGGAAATGTTTGGAGGTGTATATCCAGCAGTGGACCTCCATGGGCTGATATGATGATGATTATGATTAAATTGCTAAATGTCAAATTGTTGAAATTGTCAATGTCATGTGTGTGTAACCTCATTTGTCTGCCTAGTGCTTCACAGTAACGTTTAAATGTTCTACCGTTTCTTCTTGTTCAATATTAAACGAGGCACCAGTGTTCTTTGACAAAGACTTTTCTTTTGTTAAGAAAAAAGTTGAGAAAACTTGCTTAGGTGAAAACAAATGAAATACCATTTTCTTTGTTACATTTTCATGAAATATAAAACAGTGCTACCATACAATTTTAACTTTTCAACCTTACACTAATTATATTTATGACAAATTACTTTGAACACGCAAGGCTCTTACTGGTTCACATAAAACTCATTAGGCGATACCTACGCAAGTCTAAGTTAATGTAATGTAAAAGAATTTTTGTATTTTACACTTGACTGTATAAAAATATTAAAATAAATACAAAAAAGCAAGTTCCTGAAAATTTAATCATAGTTTTAAAACTTTTGTAAGCTTTTATAACATTAAATATGAGAAAGAACAGATTCCATTTTATATAAAATATTCAGTTCTTGGGCGGTAGGGCCAACGTTGAGTGTTTTGACGACGTGTGTGTTACTATCTCATCTTACGCCAAGGGTGTCGTAAAAACCGAACAAAGAAAAAGGCACACAGTTATTAACAAAAAAAAAGTATTTATGTATGTTTATTCGTTGTCTAGTACCTATAGTACAAGCTTTGCTTAGTTTGGGACTAGATGACGTTGTGTGAGATGATTATTTATTTATTTACTTCATGAAAAAATAGGAAAACGTGAAACCAAACCTCCGTCTGAACAGTGTGTAGTCCAAGTATCCCTGCATGACTGAATAAGATATTGAATGGCTATTATGTTGATTGTGATATATTCTATTATTGTTTCTTAATAAATAATACAATTTAAACTAAACAAAAACCTAATATCACAGCTGATATTTGTAAATGTATGGAGAAAGAACAATACTTCTTCTATAATAGATACAATGAATCATTCAACAAATGACTTCATAAAAAAAATAGCAATGATTTTTATTTAAGGCAAATATACAGCACTCGGAACCGACTATCATGTGTTAAGATATAAATGACTATAGACGAAGCAAAACAGGATTTTAGGGATCTTTCTCGCGTTCAAGTGCGAGAAAAATCTTACCCCCATGCAAATAATCATATCATCATAACAGCCCATTAATGTCCCACTGCATGGACGGGTCACCTCGCGTGACGGAGGGATACTTGGCCTACTAATACAACGCTGGCCAAACGGATTGGTATAGGGTTTAATTTCAAGTTTTCCTTCTTTTTATTTCGTAAAGATAATATTCACGGATAGTCCCTTAGTCGGTTTTTACGATACCCATGTGATGCGATGGGGTGGCGACATATTGTATTCTTACTCCGTCACCACACGGAGATATTATAATAACCTTACGAAAACAAAAAAAGAAACTCGACATAAAACACAATACATCCGACCAGCATCTGATCAGTAGTGCAGTGGGATATTAATGGGCTGTTATGATGATGACGATGACACAAAGATTTGCATTGAGCGAGAATCGAACCCGAGACCTCTGCGTAGCAGTCATGTTATGTCACCACTACGCCTTATAAAGGCACTCCCTGCATTGCAATGCAATGCATAGTTGTTATGACTTGGTTATTAACTGCATCGTATAAAGACAACGTACCAGAAAAAGGACCACGCTATTAATTATTATTGACGTACGAAATTCATACTTCATTAAAGTCTACCACTTAATTACAGTGCTTCACCAATATTTGTATCCTCTCGTGTATGGTTTTAGGTCAAGACAAAATTATACAGCGCTGATGTTTTTGATTTATCGGATGCTGTTGCATTTGGTTAAGATCCTTTACTTCGCAAATTCCTTAGTGCCATTATTACCATATATTTATGTCGTCTGGAGTTTTGAGGAGTCCAAGAATATTTTAAAAGACTTTGATTTAGCAGAAACGATTTTATTCAATGCAGAAAAGCAACTGCATAGTTTAGCTTGTCTTGAAATTTATAATGACATCTAGGAAAAATACAAGCTTACCAATAACACTTAGGCCAGATCGATTGATGTAGCGTTACAACCAAGTTTACCTTCTTTAGCAGAGATTTCCTGCTTAAGTGTTCCCTAGTAATAATACGTCGCCACACTTAGAGTTGGAAAAATCCTTACTGATTAACAACGATTAAAATCATAAAGTGACGGAGTAAGACTACAATATGTCACCACCCCATCTCATCCGATGGGTGTCGTAAAGACCGACTAAGGGACTGTCCGTGAATGTTATCTTCAACGAAATAAAAAGAAGGAAAACTTGAAATTAAACCCTATACCAATCCGTCTTGCCAGCGTGGTATTAGTAGGCCAAGTATCCCTCCGCGGAGAGATACTTGGCCTATGCGTCACAAGAGAAGGCCCGTCCCTGCAGTGGCACATTAATGGGCTGTTATGATGAAAATCAAAAATTTACTGCATTTCGACATCAATATTAAGCAAGGGGACATCAATAACGAATCTCGGTGCACGCCGCAACCTACAAAGATTGCCTGATGCATATATAATCAATGCGTGTTGTATGAGGTGTTCCGTGAACAATCCAAGTAGGGTCATTACTATTCATCGTGGAAAGAGGTCAGTTACCAGTTCAGTTTCCATTGACGAAGCCTTATACATACATACGTGTGTGTTTCGAGTTCATATCAGATCCTTTGGGTAACGGAATTACTCATGTTTTTATTAATTATTATCATGAAGATTCAGCTAATACAAAATATAGTAATGACAAATTTACGAGGAGGGTATAGTAGCTAGTAAAGTTAAATAACTTTAACAACCAAGTGCCACTACATGTTAAGTCCCATAATCAAATGATTATGGGACTTAACATGTAGTGGCACTTGGATATTTCTATAATGTAAAACATCGTGCACGTCTATATCAAGAAACGAGCGTACTTCGTTTTTAAAGGTCGGCAACGCATCTGTGATTCCTCTGGTGTTGCGGGTGTCCATGGGCGGCGGTGATCACTTACCATCAGATGACCTGCTATAGCCTGGATAGCCAGGGGAGAGACTATAATATCGCTTAATCACCATGTTCATATTGTTAGAGCACCATAGAGCTTGGGTAAGACTGTAAAGATAGTAGCAATAAATAATTTTCTAATTAAAAAACCGACTTCAACAGGAGTCGGTTAAAAACCATGCTGATAACAATTTCTAAGATTAGTATTAAATAAATTTCTGCAGTCGTCTTCATCATAAGATCATGTTTGTGTAAAGTTTTCATTAATACGAATAAAATAAGCCTAAACACTAGGTAGCTGCTATATACCGTTGAAAAGTTTCCTCGATCCTCAGTCGTCTTCATCATCAGATCATGTTTGTGTAAAGTTGTGTAAAGTTTCCATCAATACAATTAAAATAAGCCCAAACACAAGGTAGCTGCTATATGCCGTTGAGGTGTTCCCTCGACTCTCGGTGGTCTCCAGGATCTGACCAGTTCTAACTCTTGATTATTTGGTAGTGACGTCAGAGATGCACATGTATGACAAGATTTTACACAATACGTCCCTACAATTTTCAAGAGATGCCCTCGATTTCTCTGGGATCCTGTCATCCAGATCCAGATCTGGTGACAATGGGACCAACTGGGAAGCATACCCATACGAACAAAAAAAAATTTTTCAAATCGGTCAAGCCGTTTTCGAGAAATCAGGTAACAAACACAAAAAAAAAAAAAAAAAAAATACAACCGAATTGAGAACCTCCTCCTTTTTTTGAAGTCGGTTAAAAAGACCAAGCACGAGACGCTGCGGGCAATAGCAAGTCTAAAAAAATATAAGACTTAGTGACATTTGGTAAAAGGAACCATTGTAAATTTTAAGCGACTTGTTTTCCTTGCTAACAAGTCCATATTAGATGCAGTTGGTTATAGCAAAAAGTATAAAACCTTGGCATGAAAATGTTAGCACCATTTGTAAATGTAGGCCTAATGTGCGAAGGAAATTCTTAAGTTCATATATGTCTCCGATACTCTCGAAGTACATAAACATATTATCGGCGTGCTCTATCTATAAAAGACGTAAAATAGATTTTGTAAAATAATATGCCTTGGAAACTTTAGACAAATTGTTCAGAACAAAAAAGTACTTACTTATTTTACAAAATGAATGGACTATCAGAAAAAAACCACATCTAAATAAAACTACATCTCTTATACACTACAATTTCTGTAAAAAAATAATCAGTTTATTTATTTTTTGTCTTTTAATAATATAACACGACAATATGACTGCATTGAACCTGATGGAAAGCATTCTAGGAATCATCATAATAATATCATAACAGCCCATTAATGTCCCACTGTAGGAACGGGCCTCCTCCATGCTCCATGACGGAGGAATACTTGGCCTACTAGGTAATACCACGCTGGCTTCTGGCCAGCGTGGTATTACATTGGATAGGGATTGGTATCATATTTAATTTCAAGTTTTCCTTCTTTTTATTTCGTAAAGATAATATTCACGGATAGTCGGTTTTTACGACACCCATGGCATGCGATGGGGTGGTGACATATTGTATTCTTACCCTGTCATTACACTGAGATTCTAGGAATAAGAACAACTAATCGCACTTAACACAGGTTTTTTTTATATTAAATAGGTACCTACTAAGATTAACACAGGTAGGTATAAAGCAGAAAACTATTTACTTTCTCCATTTACATTTTTCTATCAAATACGATTTCACGGTACATTTATAGTGATTTAAACATATAAAAGGAGGTCATTATTATTGTTTAGTTTATTCTTGTTATTATAAAAAATAGCTAACGATAGTAGGCTGTAAATACAACTTGCCCAGAGTTTAAATAGAAAGAGTATGAGAGAGAACAATAAATTAATTGGCGTTTTTATGTACTTTTAGGTAATGGTATTTAGGCACTTTAGTCGTATGAAGCATTTCTGAAAGGTTCGATATTCAAAAGGAGATTCAGGAGGGAAAAAGAAAGCATTCTCTCTTTTTTTAACATCTTTTTTACCAGCCCTTTGGCTTATCCTCTTTAGATCTTATATCTCATAGGGGACAAGAGAATGCAGAGAGACTGCCTTAAAGTTATTAGGAGTTAGATACCTAACCCCCTTACTCATAAACGCCTCTTAAATTTAATCAGTGTTTAGCGAGATTTTTATTAGGAAAACTAACCTTATACGAGCCAAACAAAATCTAATCAATTGACTAAAAGGAGACGGTTTTTTTTCGCACCACCCTAAACAGTAATGTTTATTATTCATATTACTCACAAAAATAGTTATTATCTTAATATAGTTAACCGAACACAAATTATACTTAAACGATGAGGGAATAATGAAATAATAATAAAAAAGGATTACACCTAAAAATGCTTGTTTTGGAACGTTCTTAGGTTTATTTTAATGGTTAATACAAATTATCAAGTAACGTACTTTAAAAATAATCGTAGAACGAAACGTAAATAATAGCCAATATAGTGTGACAACAGGAGCTGTGCACCTCCTGAGGTATGCGCGCGGCGAGAGGGGGGTGGACATATAGAGTACATGTTATATACTGGTATAGAATAAACAGTCTATGATGTAGCTACTAGCGACATCTGACGCAATATACTTAAGTTATTTGGCTGGTACAGGTCGCTACACGAGCGGCTGTAGCAGTTTTCTATTAAAAGACAGTCATTTTTAAAAACTCCAAGAAAGTATTTACATTATTGCATAGTTTTAAGCGTAAATAGGAACATTATTTGTATTTTTATAATGTAACTTTGAGAAAAATGACATCCTAGCGGAATGTATCAAATACTCTAAGAACATGAAATTCTTAAAGAAAAATATAATGTTCGAATTGTTATGACACTGCTGTCAAAACTCGTGACGGCAGGTAAGTGTCCGTTATGGTAGCATGCACAAGAGCTATATCGAGTTGTTTACTATGCCAAAAAACTCTGCATAAATAAAAATTTAAAAAAATCCAATTGGTAAGATTAATGATGAGGAATTAGAAATCGTTAACACTACAGTATTCCTAGGAATTACTTTATACAGATTACCCCCTTACTCATAAACGCCTCTTAAATTTTAGTTAATTGATTACCTTAAATTCTTACGGTTTTGTTTGGTATAAGTTTGATTTTACAAATAATAATCTCGCTAAACAGTGATTAAATTTAAGAGGCGTTTATGAGTAAGGGGTGAGTTCTTATTTATCACCTGCATGTTTTTAATAAAATATGAGTATATTTGGGTTACACTGTGCTCAACTAAGTAATTTATTTTATTTTATTTTATTTATTTGGAAAAATAAACGTTATTACATTGTATAATGCATAATTGATACAGTTTTGGTAGTAGGTAGTTAATGCAATAACAACGACATTTTTCACACATATTCCAAAAACATTGCTGTGATAGGATCATGAACTTAGATCTAGACAATTAATTGCTTAAACTATTATAAATCTATTTACATCTTGACTTACAAGTATGTAGTTTAATGTTTTGATATGTTGTGTGTAGTGAGTGTAGTGCTTTATTGTGTGTAGTGAGTGTAGTGTTATATTGTGTGTAGTGAGTACTGTACTATGTCATGCTACGTTTTTTATATTATATTAGGTAATTTTATGGTATATTGTGTTGTGTTATGTTAGGCTACTTCAAAATAACCGTTTGGTGGAGCTCGTTTACTACTACTTTTTTAAATTTTTCTTTAGTTAAATGGAATATATCAGCATCTGTGAAGTATTTATTATACAAAAGTACAAGACGTTGAAGTGGAGCACGGTTACCTGCATTGGTCTGACTAGTGTCCACTGCAAAGAATGGGTAGTTGCGTACTCCACGACGAAGTGTAGTTCTAGGCACCACGTACCTGATCTCATTTGTCAGTGTTGTGCAGGCTAATATATTATTACATAAATCGTACAGAGTCATCGTCTGAAGAAGCATTCGTCTCTTCTCAAGGGACATAAGTTTATATTCTATTAAAAGTTCATCATATGATGGCTTAAGTTGTTGTATTGTAAATAAGTTATGACATTTATAGTGAATACACCGCAGAAACTTTTTTTGTACCCTTTCTATGATATTTTTATACTTATCGTACAGAGGATCCCATATTACGCAGGCATATTCTAACTGTGAGCGAATAAGGGAATTGTACAGAGTTAAATAGGTAGACGAGTTAACAAACTCGCGAGCTGACCTCATTACAAATCCGAACATCTGAAATGCCTTTGTGGTGATGGCTTCGATATGTAAGTCTAAGTGTAGTTTGTCATCAAACAGTATTCCCAAGTCTTTTATGTGTCTTACTCTACTTAATACATTATTACAGAGGGAGTAGTCATATATTGTAACATTCTTTTTTTTAGTGAAGCTGATGGTATGACATTTAGGAATGCTAATACAAAGTTTGTTGTAAGTAAGTGTAATATATTACAGATATGTCTATAAAGTCGTCAAATTTGTGATTTTTATTAGTTCATTAATCTACAATAAACTAATACTGACTTACGAAGAACAATGTAAACAATGAGTAGAGTAAATCAAAGTGGCACGCGGGAAGTGATTTTTAAAGTTATAAGGCGATGTTTAGCGGAGCACGATTCTGGTCAACTTTTATGCGATTTGGATGATGTTTATAGGCGAACTGCAACTTTGATGGGTATGTAATCGTGTTACAGTTTTTCGTAATCTGTCTCAAGTAATAAATTCACTCAGATCTAGAGACCAAAAACAGGCATTGTGTACATAGCACATTTTTAGGTTAGATATTCATTGTAAGTAAGAAAAATCGTAGTACGACCATTTCTGTTGATACATTATCAGTTGCATTAGTATAATTCAGTCAAGATTGATCCCAATTTGAATTTGAATTTGAATTAATTGCTTTATGTCTATATTACGGTTGATATTGATAACTAAACTATGTAACTTTCGCATCGACTGGTCTGTCTACAAAAAATAATTAATTGCAATATTTTATTAAATTTTATATCATTTAGCTCTTAGTAAATCCATGTTAAATAATATTATCTTGTTGGTTAATATTTAACACTGAATAAATTTTAGTTAGGTATTGTAGTTATTCTTTTCATTCCATTAGAATTATTAAATTTAAAAATAACAGATTTAAAAATAATGAAAAGCTTGATACTCCTGGTAAACACAGGCAAGGCCAGCCAAAGAAAGAAATGTATGTTTCTATATTTCTGCTCTCCCCCACAAAATACAATTATGTTCTACAGTAAAAAAGAGGTATATAACATTTTTCTTCTTTTACCTGTATTTTGTTTCTAGTTATGCCTAAAATTATTGAAGGTATAATTAAATATTCAATTTACATAGCTTTTGTAAAATTTCGAGTTCCAACCCTCAGAAAATTGCAGATGATAGCTAGAACTGAGATGGATTTTAGTTTTGAACTACGCAAAACTTTAAATGCAATAGGCTTACCTACAAGAAATGCCCTAGTATTACAAGTGCTCTAATAGTATAGTGTTATTTGAACACAGTTGTTTTGAAAACTATTTTGTCAGACTTGATTCTTTTCTTGAACATGATTCTGGCATAACATGTTCCTCGTCTTTATTTATTTAAAAAAAATGTTTTTTGTTTATGTTTTGTTTTTATTGATCATTGTGTGAGGAATAACAATGTAATGTACTCTGTAATTATACGTAGGTATACGTACCGGTAAACCGGGGCTACTTTGATGTCGCGGGGTAACACTGATCGCTCAATTTTCTTTATTATAGAAGTGTTATTTTCGTGCAAATGAAGCACACCATACATGTGACAATCCTGATAAGGGCTAAAACTATAATTAGGTCATCGTTCTCTTAGCATATTCAGAGAAAAAGGAGTGATCAATGTATCCCCTGCTTATTAAAGTAACCTCATTCTACGGTAACTTGTTTACTAATCATTAAAAATAATATCCCGAATTAAATAGACAAACAGATGCTAAACACAGATAAAGCATTCAAATTGCTTTATTTCAACGAGCATAACAATTCAATTAAAACTAAAGTAAGACCATTTAAAAAACATAAACCTACATATTATCACGAAAGAGTTTTTCTATAACTTTTTATAGCAAAGAGTTTTTAATACAGGCGTTTTTATATTCAGCCATTAACGTGTTTAAAAATAATAATAGACATTTGAAAAGTTCTTTGAACATGATTTAGTTCGCAGGTGTATCGAAAGTGTGTCGATATCATTTTCACTTGTTTTAGGAAACAAAGCCACGTTTGTCGACGAAACTATCATGGTAATTGGTAAAAGTCAGTAAAAGTCTTTGTTGTCTTGTAAGAAAGGCAAATAAAGGTGTAACCGCGTTCTTGTATTTTGAATCATAATGTTGCAAGTACAAGCGAGTCATTGTTTTACTGTTAGAATAAATAATCTCTGTAATGCCTAGGTTTGTGTAAGAGTTATATTAAACAAGATGTTCGCGGTTCTGCCTGCCTAGATACTGGTTGTCTCATTGAAATCCCTTTGTCCTTTACTTAAGTCGAATCTATGTATATTCGTAAAAAATGTCATCAAAATCATTGAAGTCAAATACAGAGTATATCACATCAAGTAAAGTATCATTTTAGGAAAATATTTAAAAAAAATGTACTTAAATTAAAATACCTGGTTGACATAATTATAAATTTCCGAGACCCGTCCTTGCAGTTGCAAACTATTAGACGAAAACTTTGATAACTATTATTTTTTACCATGCTCCTGGCGAATATGTATAGAGAAATGGTATAGAGTTTGGAAATATATATTAGCTGAGTTCGGCGAAGGCATATTCTATTCTTACTCCCTGACTACTAGGCTGATGATAATTATTTTTAAATTGATACTATTAGTACCAATGATACTGTACACAAAGTAGCAATAGATGAAAATACATACAATGAATAGTAATTTACACAGTATCATTTAAATATAAGCCTGTGAATATCTTCCTGATATTTCTCATGGTATGTAGCAACCGTATGACGGTAGCGGACAAATGAAAGTTTCTGTCATTTTTGTGAATAACTTAGTGCCCTAAATGAATAAATAAAATAGAGCTTATTAACAAATTTAGTTTTGTTTCATTTTGTATAAGTTGCTTGAGTTTTAGAAAGTGTTCGCGGTTCATTGCAGTGTGACGAGAAAAATTTAAATTCAACTGCCAAATTGTGATTCCATGATAAATAACTTGTACCGGTTTATTATTATCAATAGTAGACGGTTTCAAAGATATCTCGTTTTACACAGTTGTTCCGTTGTGACAGTTAACGAAGCCAGTATTCAAATTATATTTATTAAGATTTTCTTTACGATTTGTATCCCTTCGCAACTTAGCTGTAGAGCGTCCAACGAAATTTCTGTCTTTTTCTCTCTACAGGAATTCAAATTACCTTACCAGCACGTTGTCGGACACAGGTAAAACCAGTATTATACGGTAAAAATTGATACTCTTGACTTTTAAAGTCTTTTAATTTGTTTGCAGGACAGTTTTCATTTGTAGGTTTATAGATGTACCAGTGATGACGTCTGCAGTGGTCTCATTCTCGCTTGCGCGATGCTCGTAGCGCTATCTCACATTTCTCCTCCCACTCAGTATTGGTATCCGTCAGACTAGTATGTTACTACTTCAACAGTCGACGGTGGACGGCCGCTTGCGTTCTCCGATACAATCGTTAATATCGTAATTAATTTAATTTCAATGCCATAAATAAAACATAAAAGTGAAATATTTTAAATTAAAATTTTATTTGCCAAAGTCTTAATTAAACGAACATTAAATATCGTGAAATACTCGTAAAATTAAATCAGATATAAACAATTGGATTAGTTAAAAAGTTTTTGTGTTTAGTGTAAAGTGTTAATTGTGTTTCTACGACAATCGTGTATTTGGGAAGAAAGTTATGATAAATGAAGAATTTTATCATAAGAAGAACAAGAATTTGATGCGGCCAACGAATAAGGTACGATAAACCGGATATTGTACTAGTTACTAGACAGCCGTACGACTAGTTTAATATAATTATATTATGTATATATACAAGGCTTAACAAAAAGGATTATAGAGCTATAGCTAAGCCTGTGAAGAATTTCTCTGCGGCGCGTTTTGAATGCATCTCAATTTTAGTGACGCGAGTTTTAAATATTTGTGTTTGAGATAAACATGAGTTGGTGAGTGAGTACAAGCCACCCTAATGTGTGCCACAGCCAGGTGTCGTGTCAACAGGTGGACTCAGTTAACCTCAGCGTTTGTTTTAACAATTACTTTTAGTTTTACTAACTGATAGATCCATAGCAGATGACACACTTTGTTTGAGAGTAAAAATAAATATATTCTCATATTTATCTATAAGATTTATCATTTGAACGTTTACAGCATCTATTATATTTTTAGTTTGACCTAAATGCAATGTAGATTAAATAAAGCATTTTGCAACGGTTCTTTTAAAAATAATCACTAAAATATAATATTTTTTAAAAGATAAAGAAACAGGAATATTACAGTTTCCGTTTCTTTCTAATTTTATTGAGAGATCATGATAGATTCAAGTATATCGAACAGGTTTTCAATTCTCTCGTACAAATTTCACGCATCGTCTTTTAGGTATATTAAAGTTTGTTACCTGCATCCGAATAAAAACAGGTTAAAAGTACCTTGTTCGTGACTCACTGTGACCACTTATGTAGGTATATCGTTAAAATGTTGACTCTTTTGAATATTTTGGTCATTGACTGCAGTTTGTTGCATTCATCTCAAATAATACAAAGGACGCATTTTGTTTGCCACTTGTCTTAAAAGCAGGTAGTTGCGTCGACCTTTAGCAATAGTTTTTTGTCTTGAGATCTTTGTCCGGTGCCGATGAATGGTGTTGTATTCAGACCCTTGACGCCTTCAGTTTTACTTATTTGCGATACTTTAAAATACGAAATTAATACTAGTTTTGTTGGTATGACTAATGCTAGTTTAGAGATCGCGAACAATGAATAGGTACGATAGGTAGGTATGTACGTTGTATTCATTTTTTAAAAGATAAAATTGCGTACATTTTATTTTGATCTCTGGTCGTTATTCTTAGTTTTACTATGCGTTTCAAATAAGAATAGGACTGTCAAAGCGCCATCTTGTTTCGCATTTCTAACGAATTTCATGAATGTCATGTACGGTAGGAAAAAAATAAACACAAAATTTTATTAATTTTTACTTCAATATGTTATATAATTTTTTAAATAAATTAAATTTTAATTGGAATTCAATTCTTCCACACCACTTATGGCATCATAGCTACGTTCTTCATCCGAATCAGATTCTATGTGAAACAAACTGCAAAATTATCAATAAAACCGGTTTTTTTCGTAAGGTTTTTTATGTTATTGTTTCAATGTAATGAACAAATAAAACGGTAAAAAACGAAGAAACATTTTTTTCGTTGAATAAAACAATCTATTTCTTTCGGAATTTTCAACACTAAATATTTTTTTTATAATTATTTTACGAATTTTTTTGTTGGTCGTACTAAAATGACAGTTGCCACATGAAGTTGGCAGCAAGTGCGATCCTATTCTTATTTGAAACGCATAGTAAGTTTGATAAAAGTAGGTACTTAGGTATGTTTCCTGCGGTTTTTATTGAATCGGACAACCCATGATCATGATAAATCTTTGCATTGTAGTAATTTGAAGGTAAAGATTGATCTTATCGAAGTAAAGATATCTATTCTTATCGACGAGTATGTTTGTATGTTATGGGTAGTATCTAAAAGTGCTGGTCTTAGCGATTTGTAAGTATATCAGCGTAGTCTTATATCGAGTTCAATACAAGGGCTGTATATTGTATAAGCATGGAACAGTAGAAATACTGATTAATTCCCGGCTACAAAAAAGACTAAAATAATGCATTTACAAAGGTTAGGGCTTCTACCAAAACTACCAAATAATATTATAGAATCTGTTATCAAGACATAATCAACGAATAGCGTAAACTACCTTCTACAGTTCAACAAATCTAAAAGATACAGTATGACGTTTCATATTTTTCAAACTGAAACAACTTTGTTCATGCGTACATTATTCAGTTTCGAAAACCTTTTTCGTAAAACCATGAATTTAGAAAGATTTTATTATTGTATCTAAAAATGTACAATTCTTAATATATAAATTTAATTGAAAACTTTGAAACAAAGCAAAATAACACATATTTACATAGTAAATAATATCTTATAGTTTTATTCTTGACCTCATTGCAAAGTCACGTAGTTAGGTTACTGCTCGTAGTGTTGCGACTCTTCGGATACACTTGTATGCAAAAAAATCGTTTACATATACGAAAAATCGTTATTATCGTTAGACACGTAACTAACTATTACTCGACGTGGTCGAAGGTGACGGGAGGCAACTTATTAAGGTCTTAGTAGTGAATAAAAAAATCCTAAACATTACTTTTATTTAATTAATTATAATTAAAATAAAAGTAATGTTTGGATTTTTTTTTATTCGCAGATTAGAGAATTTGCAATATGTGGTGTTTTTTTACAAAAGGTTTTACCCTTTACTAATAATGAGATTAATTATTAAAGTGTCTTAAAAATCGGATATTATCGTAATCGATCTCTTAAATTTCGGATATTATTGTAATCGATTTTTTTATCCCAACCTTATTATTCAATTTGTCAGAACTGTCATACCGTACCTATTAGATTTGTTGGACTTTAGTATAGTATTTGTATGTAAACATACCTATTCGTAAAACCAATCTCCTTGCCCAAACAAAACAATCTCTTTTGTCTAAAACCTCATTTCTAAGAACTCTGTGATTAAGCTCGAGTTGGATTAAATCCTTTAAGCTAAGTTTCTTGATCCAGTACGTTATCAAAGAGGGGCAATAAAAGGTACTTCCGTAGTTTACAGCTGAGGTATAGTGTATAGCATGGGTTCTGCCATCCCCCCTCGTACATACCGCATCCCCGCAGGGTGAGTGCCCGGCGCGTACGCCCGCACACCGTCATCCACAGACTCGACAAAAACTTTCTTTCTTTTCCAGTTTTGGTGCGTTTGATACTTAATTTACCTTTTTTTTTTAATTCAAATCTCGATGATATTAATTTCGACTTAACTGTCTGATGTAATGTTAATAGCTTCTCTTTAATATGTACTGTAATGTTTCTTAGTATTAACAGAAAAATCTCCATATTTATGATGAATATAATTTATAGTGTCATCTTATGCTATGTGCGTCGTTGACTACTTAGTTCTGCAGATATTATCTCTACGAATACAAAATAAAACTTGACGTAAAACCTTAATACCTTAAAACCTTCATATTTTTCTGACAGGATTCATAAACTTTTTTTTTTTTAATTTTCGTCTATGTTTTATTTACACAGACAATTTAAATACCTTAAATATTAATTTACTTCCGTTAGGTTGTACTGAAAGCCATCTTCCTCGACATTTAACCCGTGATCTTACGTATAATGAAGCGTGAATGGAAAGGAACGTTCGTTGGAATGTTTTGGTTACCTCTTCGTGTTTAGTCCAACCTTTGAATAACCTTTCCTATATAAAATATGCATAATTTTACAAGGTTTTTACTAAGAATACTTTAATTTTAAGAAGAAATTTGGTCCTACGTTTTATTCTTATTAGGGTTGTGCTTAGAGAAGCGTTTGTTGACGTGTTTATTTATTTTGGAAAAAGCATCCTTTTTTTTTAAACGATATTTGCATCAGGAATCGTACTCTGTGCCAAGGAGACTTTACACATGTGTGCTCGACTGACACAAACAATATTCAGGGATAGTAAAATCAGACATAGTTAAATCACTTATCAGTTTCTTTGCGTGTCATTTGAAGTTAATTTCTAAGACATTTTCCTGTTAATACTTAAGTAAGTTCACATTATTTTTAAACAAAACTCGCATATTTTTGTTGTGTATAAAGCTAATGTATCTAAAGTCCTCTAAACACGTAATAAGGAAAAGTAAATCTACAAGAAATATAATTAAGAATTACTTGGAGATAATATTTACACAGTTCTGTTTACACTTCCTAATAGAATGTCAGAGGTCAACAGCTATCTAATCATTCTTGTTTTCCTATTAATCCATCATAAAAGTTACATTTACCTGTATGTGGTTTTACGACTCTGTAAATAAGAATAAGTCAGTTACAAATAATGTTATCTTAATAATTCAATGGTTGGATAATTATGTTTGGAGGGCTGTGACCTGCTGTCGTCCATAGGCTGATATGATGATGATAATTTCGACGGTACGCTTCTTAGAACGTAGTATCGAGAACATCAAGTCATTTGCCTGGGTTTCGCTTTTACCATGAGCGAAAGCTCATTTTTGCTGGCCAGGTGGATTGCTATAGGGTATGATCTGTCTAGGTGGCTTGTCCTAAATAATCAGTGTTAATGTAACGAAAAAATAAAAAAGTGTGTTCATCAGTTATCTTGTAACCATAGGAGCTCTGGTTAGTTAGTAAATGTGTAGGTAAGGAATATTATTATTTTACTAGTTAACTACCCAGTATATGTATAAAATAACAAGCAAGGTACTATAAAGCAACTCTTGCAGTTAACTGACCGGTCGATAAGAGGCTGCAGTCTGCGACGATATTACGCGAAACCTGCAAACTGAAAGTTTAACCATTTATCTTGAACATACAGTTACTTACCTGAACTTAGACGTAGAGTTGTTTGGATTGTTAACTGGTGTTTTTATGTAATTTAAGTTCGTTCACAATCTTTAAAACGTGAAGATTACAATTTAACAATATTAAAAAAGTCACAAAGTAATTTTACCTACTTATTTATTTACTAAATATATATATTTTCCATGGTTTAATGTCCCACGTATACTCGTATTTACAGACATTGTATCGGTTACAAGCACAGAAATATTTGTTCTGATTTCTATGATCACAAGGAACAACCAGGCTCAAAGGAATCATTTATAGATCGCACAAATAATGGGATTTCAAGCAACAAAACAACGTACATGACACCCTGTATTAAATTAAGTAATAATTATTGGAAAAACTAGGTCTAACTACAAAAGACTATTAACTATTATCTTCTTAAAGAAAACCCCTAAAATTAAAAAAAAATCTAAAAAAACTTAAACGCTGCTCAATTAACCGCTTCAACAAACATGGTTCCCTTTTAAATCCTTTAGCTAAGAACTCTGTGGTCTATCGGATTAATGTCAAAGTTCAATCCTCTGCCTCTATAGTCTATAGGTTAATCTCTAGAACTCAAATACCTAACTACTTACTAAGCAACGTGAGAAAGGTTATTGAGTTTAAATTCATTATTAACAGAAAGATTATATCCTGACCCTTTAAACTATGCTAAACCACTTATGAAAAGGTGTACAGTTTCGTGGAAGGGTCCTTACTTTAAAGGGCCTTTTAAGGGTCGCGTTACTTTTAATAATAAAGAGCGCATAATTATGCTAGGAGTAGCGTTATACTTAAGAGATGATTTGTTTTGATAACGTGATATCCGCCGCGTGCTAACGCTTACCTTGCGTTAAATGTTTATGACTTGCTTAAATTCTTTTTTGTCTGCGCTGTCTATGCCTAGTGTTCTAAAGTGACATTCGAAAAATGCAACACTGCATTACGGTATTCAATTGTTTTAACATGGATCCAAAATGGGAACTGTTTTTTTAGATTTCCTATATTCTGACCTTAAATAAAATAATTGTTTGTTTAAAGTGTGTCATAAAATCTTTAACTTTAGACACTTATAAAGAAAAACAGAAATTGTTATCATATTATAATATATGTATATACATATATATATACAGGGTGTCCCAAAACTCGACGTTAATTCGAAACCGGGTGATAAGGCAAGTCATGCTGGTTATCAGAAAAATATTTTATATAATCTAAGTCGCATGGTTGTAAAGTTATAGGCATTTGAAAAAAACCGCAAAAATTCCCACTTTCTGACACTCTTTTCCCTCCTGTTGTCACAAATCTTAACTTTTTCCAACTTTTTTTTTTGCTGTGTTACCCTGAATAGTGCCTCTTTAAATTCTAATAAATAATTTAAAACCACCTGGTCTAGTTTTCACATCAATAGGACTTATTTCTTAGAATAAAATTTATTATGAAAAAATTGTCCAGTTTGAATTGACTGTAGTGAAAAAAAATGTACTACGCGAGTTTGGCAAGTTCCGCCAAAAGTTGACGCATTTAGTAAGGATTTGAAAATGGTATCATACTTGGTAAATTGTTGCCGCTATCATGGACAAAAAAAATCGTTTTTGTAAAATTTAGGAGCCGATTCCAATGCTGAATAAGTTAAACTGCTAAGTAGTTGAACCGGAAAGAGTCATCATATCAAGTGAAAAGTAGTAGAAACAGTAGTATTAGTTAAAAGTGCCAAAAATACAGCCCATCGTATTTTAAAAACACACGAAATTCTCCCGTACCACGTTAGTACAGCGAGTACAAACGTTAGTATCCGGGGACTTCCAACATCGAGTAAATTTTCCCGGACAATATTGAAGAGGTACTGAGATGACTGTTTAAAAAAAAAAACAGTTTTGGCCTGATGATTTAACATTAAAAAAGACAGCAACATGAACATGCATAATTTGCATGAATGTAATGAGTGTAACTCGTGGCTTTTTAAAATTGCGATAGGCTGTACTTTTTGTCACTTTCAACTAATACCATAGTTTCTACTACTTTTCACTTGATATGGTGACTCTTTCTGGCCCAACTACTTAGCAGTTTAATTTATTCAGCATTGGAATCGGCTCCTAAATTTTACAAAAACGATTTTTTTTGTCCATGATAGCGGCAACAATTTACCAAGTATGATACCATTTTCAAATCCTTACTAAATGCGCCAACTTTTGGCGGAACTTGCCAAACTCGCGTAGTACATTTTTTTTTCACTACAGTCAATTCAAACTGGACAGTTTTTTCATAATAAATTTTATTATAAGAAATAAGTCCTATTGATGTGAAAACTAGACCAGGTGGTTTTAAATTATTTATTAGAATTTAAAGAGGCACTACTCAGGGTAACACACCAAAAAAAAAAGTTGGAAAAAGTTAAGATTTGTGACAACAGGAGGGAAAAGAGTGTCACAAAGTGGGAATTTTTGCGGTTTTTTTCAAATGCCTATAACTTTACAACCATGCGACTTAGATTATTTAAAATATTTTTCTGATAACCAGCATGACTTGTCTTATCACCCGGTTTCGAATTAACGTCGGGTTTTGGGACACCCTGTATATTACTACAAAAATATGGTGAAAGTAAAATAGAAATAATATTACAAAATGTCACAGCAATTCTTCATAACATAACTATTTAGAAACAAAGATAGCTCACGTTGTTTTACAGAATTTATATAGTTTAATGTTTCAAGAAGTAACTACTATATAATACAATGGCGGGTGAACTGATAGCGTATTATTATAACGTAGATAAAGCACATGCATATGTCTATTAGTAAAACTTCACTACATTAAATAGTTTAAAACAAAGTCGCTGTCTATTTGTCCCATAATATAATGCTTAAATCTTAGTAACTACGTAACGGATTTGAATGCAGTTTTTTTAATAGATAGAGTGATTCAAGAGGAAGTTTTATATGCATAATACATGCATAATATTGTAGAGTATAAGCATTAAACACGCGCGAAGCTGGGGCGGGTCGCTAGTTGCTATAATAACGAAGTGCGGAGTGTGACAATGACTTTCATCTCTCACGATTCTGTGTCATTTCGCATCGCTGACGTGATCTTTATCTGTGAGAGCACATAGACAACGTACCAGATCAAATTTCATAAGAACAAATTTAAATTTCGAAAAAAGAAATTGTCTACTGGCCATTTAAGAATCGATTTTTTTAATATTAATTTGTTTTAGTTTTAGAATTTATGGAAATAGAGAGACAACTTTCAAAGAAGGAATTATTTAGTTTTCTTTTTTGGCTTTTTTCGGTTTGACTACTTACTTTTTAAGTCGCTTTTACATAATTTATGAAACTTTACGTAATATTTGCTACGTAATTACTAGGTTGCAAGAAACGTAATCAAGCAAGTCCGTCCGGTTGCTTCAACTTTCATCTCTCACGACTTAGTCTCAATTTGCCGAGTCGTGTCGGTGAAAATTAAATGTGTTTTATGCATAACACATTAAGGAATTTGGCGAGGTAGTATAGATAATAATATGCTGTTGTAACATTTTACCTTTATAGTCATAACAGCCCATTAATGTTCTACTAAAGCGTCGGGTCTCCTCCACTGAAGGAGGCAAATTAGGTCTACTAATAGTATGTTGACTAGATGAATTCCTATATGGTTTGGTGGACCCTAATTTGTTTTCGTAAAGATACTGATATATTCTAGAACTTCGTAAAAGCCTGTACCAATTCGTCAAGACAGTGTGGTGTTAGTAGGCCAAGACCCTACGCCAATGGAGGAAGCGCATCCCTGCAGAAGGTCATTAATGGTGATGAAAAATGGTGTAGATATGATAATGATAATATATTTCATAATAATAATAAGTCTTTCATAAGTTCAACTGCTGTTTAAACGTTTGAGCAGTTGTAAAAACTGTAAATTGAAATTTTAATGGCAATAAAATGCATTAATTATTATGATAATGACTTACATGTTTTATTATATGTATTTTGTTAACTGGAATGTTATTTAATTACGTTATAGCTGTCGAAAACGTAACATGCATTTTTAAATTATGTGTTTGAAAGTGCGAGTAAGTGATAATGTTTACCTCTTAATATTTTATTTATTCTTAAATTATTTATTGTTGTCATATAATTTGTAGTTCCTGTCTCTTGTTGATGCCTCAATGGTGCGATGCTCACTAACCCCCGGTTTCTGAATGACTGATCAAATCAAAATCAACTAATCAAGTGTCAAAACTATCATTTTCAGGAACTAAAATGACAGTTTTGACACTTAATTAGTTGATTTTAACTTGATCAGTCATTCAGAAACCGGGGGTAAGTATTTGATGAGGTCGCGGACTTAATCTCTAATTGATTGTGCGATCTATAAACTATGAGAAAATAGTAGTGTTGAAATTTTTTTATACACAATTTACCTAATTTATTTACGTAACTGGTGACAAATTGAAATGCTAATTATTGTCATCTAAATTCGTCACCTCACTTCCAAGTTGCAAGAAGTGGTATCTATTACGTGTACTGACAATATGAATAATTAAACCTCATTTTAACAACAACAGAAAAATAAAGTAAACCAGAAAGAATTGCTTAAATAGAGGCTGCGTAGTTTCCACTTAATTACAATGTCCCATTCAGTTTTATATACAGAGTGTCCCAGAGGAATATAAGTGTAAAGAGAAATATGGCTTGTTTTAAGCGTTAGGTACGAGTATATCACATATAAAATTAAGTTAAATTCTCGGGAGAAACATTTCTTCTTCACTTACATGTTTGGTTTGTAAAACGTAATATTTTTACCAGGAGGTCCTAATCCACGTTTAATAAATTATGGAAAAATAATTGGTGGAAATGTACTCTTCTATTAGTAACATAATTTTAGGGCAATGAGACTTAAAACTTCTGTCTTGGCCAGGCTTCGTGTAAGCTTACCGTCAGGCTGGTCATAAGCTTGTGTACTGGCGTTGCCTGGTATAAAAAATCATTTAATTTTCACAGCAAAAGCCTATGTCCTTATACAACTCACAGTAATTGGTTGGTATTGGTACAGATTATAATACCTATAGGTAAATTTATAATTTGTTTAATATACCATATTATTTGTAACACCATATATACTGTCCCTAATGTAATATAAAGTAGGCTCATGATAGTAGCACATTCTCAAGATAATAGAAGTGAGTAGTTAAGATTATCTCTTGGGCACGTGTACTCTGTACCTACCTACATACAATTGTTTAGAATGAGTAGAGACCGTGACGGTTTAAACCTTAACCTATGCTAATGTACTAGTCGTGTTTGTCCAAATTGTTGTACACCTTAATGAAAACGAAGCGTAAGTGGAATTAATAAGTTATTTTTAATACTAGTTAAATGGTTAGTGTGATTCAAAGGATGCTGAGTAGTTTTTAGTTTTGTAATTATTTACTAACGATCTCATGAAAAATAAACAAGAAGGAAAACTTGAAATTAAACCCTATACCAATCCGTCTGGACAGCGTGGTATTAGTAGGCCAAGTACCCTTTCGTCATGGAAGGAGGCCCGTCCCTGCAGTAGCACATTAATGGGCTGATATGATGATCTCTTGAAAAAAGTTTTCTCTAAAAGTATAAAAAATAATAGGCCTTAAATGAGGTCAGCACTCCCCCAACCTGATTACAGGTATTAATGTTTAAAATTACTACTTTATTATATTATTATGATAAAGTAGAGCGTAAATCATTATTATCCTTACATTTACTTTCCTACCTGCCAGAAGTAAAGTAAAAAAGTTTTCCAGATATGTATAAAGACTTATCAGGTTTTATTTCCCTGTCAGAGACAAAAAAAATTGGCCGGATAAAAAAAATGTATAATGACCTCATGTCGAATATCATAAGTAAAAAAACAAAAGTCGTCAAACTACCTCTTTTTTTGGCAGGTACCTTATCGTTTGCTCGAAAGTACATAAGTACCTACTTAAATTATTCGTGAGATAACGAGCTAAGAATACAACATCTCATCAGAAAAAATGCTTATAATTAAGGTGTATGACTCGATTAGCAGATCAACTGAGCAAAAACTTATTTAAGCAGCCTTTGACTTAAATACACACATCAAAAAAGTCTAAGCAACATGCATGATATTACAAATTTACCATTTATATTAATTTATTTTACCATTTATTTTAATTATAACGTTGTATTTTATTTTTAAAATAATATTTTTAGGGTTCTATGATGTAAAAATAACAGCTGTTTTCTTTATAAGTTCTTTTAATAACAGAAATTAACAATATTAGAATATACAGGTACATAAGAAACTAAACTTTTTTTTTACAAATTGAAATTTCTTAAGAAAATGAATTTATTGTGAAAGAATAGGACAATTTAATACAAAGTATGGCCTCCTCTGCTATTCAGAACTTGTCGGCAACGATTATTCATTGAATTAATGAGACTGTTTATGTCATCTTGCGGTATTCGCTCCCAATGGAATTGTAGCAAATCCTTCAGCTGTTGGGTTGTTGTCACTCCGTCCAAGTCCTTCAAAACACGTCTCTGGAGCATGTCCCATGCGTGCTCGATGGGGTTGAGGTCTGGCGATTGTGCAGGCCAGGGCAATACCTGGATGTTCTCCGTTGCCAAGTATTCACTGGTTCGCCGAGCTGTATGTGAACGCGCATTGTCATGCATTAACGTAAAATCGGAGCCAAAGGTTTGTGCAAATGGATGGACATAAGGTCTGAGAATATCCTCAACGTAATTTTCAGCGTTCATGTTTCCATTTACAAAAACGAGCTCAGTTCGCCTGTTCTTCATAATACCCGCCCATACCATAACTGTTGAGCCGCTGTATGGATGAACTTCCTGAACGCACCTGAGTCTTTCAGTATTTCCGGGTCGACGGTACACTCGCACCCTTCTTGTATCAGGCCTAAACCCGAATCGCGACTCATCGGAAAACATAATTTTATCCCATTGTTCCTGGGTCCATGTTATGCGTTCTCTACACCATTCATTTCGACGAGCGCGATTCCCGTGACGTATCGGTGGGCACCTGATAGGGCGTCGAGCTCGTAGGCCGTACTCATGCAGTCGATTTCGCACAGTTTGGGGACTTACATCAACACCACTTGAATTTTGTAGCCTCAAACTTATCTCTCGAGCGGTTAACATCGGCTGGCGTCTTGCAGTCAGTTGTATGTACCGGTCTTGCCGAGTGGTTGTACTCCTTTTACGGCCTGGATGCTGTTCAGCGGGTTCCCCTGTATTATTGTAGCGCTGCCAAAGACGACAAATAACACTTCTATGAATACCAAAATGTCGAGATACCTGAGATTGATTACTTCCCGCTTGCAACATCCCTACAGCTCTTTGCATTTCATCTGCCGTCAAATGACGTCGCTCCATGACGTAAAGAATATCTAACAATTCAATTTTGTCGCCAACTGTATTTAAATGGTTGGTAAAATTATAAAATCAAGACTAAAACGTAGCAATTAACATGCACTCAAATTCAAACAAATTCGCAGTCATTTGAATTTTATGAAAAAAAAACAAAACATAATCGAAATTTTTTTTTTACAACCAGCCAGTATGTCATCAATAACAAAAAAGTTTACTTACCTATACACTTTGAGTGAGTAAATACTTAGAAATTAATTAATATAAATGGTAAATTTGTAATATCATGCATGTTGCTTAGACTTTTTTGATGTGTGTACAAAGACAAGTCGATATTTCATTTAATTTATTTATTCATAAAAACAATATACAATTGTGTTTGAAATATAAGCGCCGATTACACTAGACTACATGTAGTCTCCTACATAAGGACGTCCTAACTTTTTAGTGTTAGGACGTTCTGTTTACACTGTCCTACATGTGATTACATTAGACTACATGTAGTCTAGTGTAATCGGCGCTTTAATCTTACAGCTAAGAGTAACTAATAATAATACAAATATAATTTATAGCGTTTAAAGTTCTGATTACTACGCATAGACCTCGAGCTTATTTCCAGCTTTTCTAATTGCCTATCATAATTTACGACTGAATAAACTAAGTAAATTACAACTAACAACTACTTAGATAAACTAAGAAAACAGTTACATTGCCTATCTTTACATTACCTTTACTCGTATACTATCGTTTATGTTAAGATAGATAATTAGACAGTATGCAGAGGTTTTAAGTCTGACCGCTGTTCAATATATTTTTTATGACTTACTTACTATAATTTTTGGAAAAAAGAATACTAAGTATAATAGAATATATTTTGACTAAAAAAGTTATATTTAATAAAAGTACATTATTGAATATTTTATTAGTCAATGGATGCATTGAGTATCTCAATATAAGATTAATATCTGTTGATTTAGTTAATCTATCTCTCAAACGCGTATTCTAATCAATCATTGTAACAAAGCACGCCACGATAGCCACGTGCCTAATCATTCTATAATAATTAAGTAATTATTTATTAAGCATATTTTGTCCTTGCATTCCAATCGTAACTATTTAGTAAAGTATTTTAGTAGTTTGTTAGTAAAGTATTATCCTATATCTATGGTACCAAAATGCAATAGGTATCTATTGCATTTTGGTACCAATTATTCTCCTGGGAGAGTTTGAATAATACTACGTTTCTCGTTGTTTTGAGTGATAGAAAAATCTTGGGCTTTAGTCGGTAAATAGTATTTTCCATTTGCTTGAAACCGCCACACGTCGGAAAAAAGGGGCTGAAATATTTATGAACTTTGTTTTCTTGGCTTTTAGAACAAACATGGGATGATATATTGTTGTAATACTCCTCACAGAGACTCAAGTTCAGACTTCAGAGTTTTCACGTTGTGACTGTAGGTGTTGAAATAAATACAATGGCATTTAACAAATAGTTATAGTTCTACAAAGATCCTGTTAAATAGATCAAAAGCATAAACGTCTCTATTAAGCAATGTCGTTATATTTATCTAGTATTGTACCATTACAATTGCACGGTCGACAAGCCCTATAGTGATCGTGACTGGCTCATTGCCACCTCAACTGACAGAACTAACTCGTATTACCGAACCGTAACATTTCGTTTAAAAATAAAAACTAACTCAATAGTAATTAGTTATTTTTAAACGTTCGTTAATTCTGCCATGTTTACATTTCACGCTAATGGTTCTGTATAATTAAGTAATTTAGATATTTAAGATTTTTTACATGATCAAGACAGAGAGTAAAATAAATATGCGCTGTATTTGAATCTAATTTAACGTTGTCTTGTTCTGTGTATCGTATGCGATACATCGGCATTGTTTTATTATTGTTTCTACTGGGGGGACAGGCGACCTATTAATATAATACAGACGAAAGTTTGTGACGGTTTGTTTTTGTATTCTCATGGGATAAGCAAGGAATTAAAATTTCTGGTATCGTTTTTTTTTCAAAGACATATTTCATTCAACGAGTAAGATAATAAATCCCTTAACAGAATTCTACGATTCCCATGGAACGATCTAAAGTTCATTTTCCAAATGGTAATGTTTTGATTTGATAGCACATCAGTTCATACGCACCACAGTTCTGATGTCAACTCTCGTTTAATTTAATGTAGATGAATAGTATATTAATAGGGTATGACAAAATAATAGAGTTAGATAAATCACTGTAATATTGAAGAAAAATCTTTGGCACTGTAGTCCCCGTGTGATGTTCGTGTGGTGACGGAGTAAGAATACAATATGTCACCACTCCATCTCATCCCATGGGTGTCGTAAAAACCGACTAAGGGAATATCCGTAAATATTATCTTTACGAAGTAAAAAGAAGAAAAACTTGAAATTAAACTATACCAATCCGTTTGGCCAGCGTGGTATTAGTAGGCCAAGTATCCCTCCGTCACATTGGGACTTTAATGGGCTGTTATGGTGATGATGATAAATGTAGTCCCCACAGCAAAACTGTTACCTACTCTATAAGGGGACTACAGTCATCAAACAATATTGTTTTCCTTGTAAAGCGTGGTGACAGCCATTACACGGAGCGAGTCACAATTATTACTTATACCTGATCTGACTAGTATGCATGATCGTTAGCTTCCTTTCATAATAAAATATATAGCGTGCATTTAAATGACATTAATCAATAATAATTACCAAGTTAAGTACGAAGTCGGCCCCTCTCTCGCGTCTTGCCAACTTAACTCGCCAAAAAATAGGATGGAGATCTATTCAAATCAACATAATCAACAACTTACTACTTAACTCGCTACTGTACTTGTCGATGTGTAAATCGGGCTTTAAAGTAGGAGTCATCGATACAGGTACCTCATACAAATTCCAAGTACAACTTTCAACTTATTACGTATGTATATATTTGATTCAACATAGAGGCTTAATCATTGTATCAATTGAGTGTTGTGACGTAATAGAGGCTGGGCTTGGTATGTGATATTATTGCAGCGTCAACACAAAAAGCATTGATCCCACGCGTTTTGTTAAAGGTATAGATATTTTTAACATTCCGATATGAATTGTGTTACATTTTTAAATGGTTAGCTTAATCTGTTTGCTATTTATACTATTTTTACTTTAGCTTTACTACAGTTGTTAGATTATATTTGTATGTAGGTATCATCATAACAGCCCATTAATGTCCCACTGCAGGGACGGGCCTCCTCCCGTGACGGAGGGATACCCGCCGACAAACCGCGCGCTCTGCAGTTTGGTGGGATTATTTAAAATGTATCATGTGTATTCTTTAAATAAACTTCTTTTATCTTTATCTTTATCTTTGGCCTACTAATACCACAATAGCCAGATGGATTGGTATAGGGTTTAATTTCAAGTTTTCCTTCTTTCTATGTAAAGTTAATATTCACAGATAGTCCCTTAGTCGGTTTTTACGACATCCATGGAATGAGATGTGGTGGCGACATATTGTATTTTTACTCCGTCACCACACGGAGTGTATGTAGGTATAGTACTTAGTATAAAAAGTATTTTTTTTAAACCTCTAGTTGTTGCAAGATAATGCTTTACCCACGTTTCCTTTGCTTTCAAAATCATTGACGTGCTAAAGTCAGTCAAAGTGACTAAACAAAGTTCACTGATTTATTGAAAATAGAAAAAAATCTTTAATCTATTATTTATAAAGCAATTTTATGTATTATAAATTATAACATAGTTCAAACAAAACCTCTTGTACTACTTAATATAAAAGAGACCGATTTGTTTACAATCTAAACTACATCTCTGGTTTAATAGATATTAAAAAATATATTACACTCAATAAAAAGATTGAAAACTGCTTTATTACAGTTTTATACAACTTTCATCACCTAATAAAATATTAATATTCTGTTTCAAAGTAACCACAGCAAAAATTAAACTTTCTTTCATCTCGATAAGTTTAATCCTTACATAAGTCAAATATTTCTGTGTATGAATATTTGACTGTTTCATTTTTTTTCTTCAGTAAAAACTGACTAAAGGACTATTCGTGAATATTATCTTAACGAAATAAAAAGAAGGAAAACTTGAAATTAAACCCTATACCAATCCGTTTGGCCAGCGTGGTATTAGTAGGCCAAGTATCCCTCCGTCAAAGGGAGGAGGCCCGCCCCTGCAGTGGGACATTAATGGGCTGTTATGATGATGATGATGATTCTAGTATCCATGTTTTACTTAGTTTGGGACTGAAACTGCTATTAAAAACATTAAAAAACTGTACATGAAGTAGTTGCTTTGAGCACTCCATGCTGCAAGATTGTTTGGTTGTCAAAATAACGTTATTAACATTACATAACTGCTACCAGTTAAAACGTTTTTAATGTTATTGGTCTTGTAGGTAGTAGTTGATTGATATGAATAAAATGACCATTTAACGAGTAAGTGATGAACTGCTTGTGAGACATACCTACATTTTCGTTTATTCTATTTATCTATCTATACTAATATTATAAAGAGGTAAAGTTTCTGTGTTTGTTTGTTTGTGACGTTGTAGAGGGTAATCTCTGGATCTAATAAACCGATTTTAAAAATTCTTTCTTTGTTGAACAGTCCATTTATCGGGGAGTGCCATAGGCTATATAATATCACGCTATGACTAATAGGAGTGGAGCAGTAATGAAATATGTTTAAAAAAGGGACGCGTTTTTTTCGCCGCTGAACGAAGTGGGCACGTGCCAGCTAGTATGTTATAAAATTTTTAAGTATGGATGGGTGTTTGTTACTTGTTTCCGTTATAGTTACTGAACATATTTTAATGAAACCTTACAATAATATAAACACTTAAAATTATTAAATAATAATTTTAAGTGGTTATATTATTGTAAGGTTAATAATATAACCACTTAATAATTACTTATACTGCGCAGACGAAGCCACGGGCATTAACAAGTGGTACATATTTACGTGTTGTTTCTTACTAGACCAATAGATGAGCATGGTATAATTTTGACCATTACACCGGTTCTCTATATGACACCGTTACACCTGCACGATCGCAATAATGTGACGTTCTGCCTAATAGAAACGGCAAATAGAACTTAATAGTTGTTTGACAAACGCATTAAACCGACGACAAAAAAAGAAAAAAAAATTAAACCTCATTGAAACAACTTAAAAATGGAACAGGTATGTTCACAAACAAAAAATGATAAGTAAATCCTTAAAAAAGTTCGGGTTTGTTGTTATACTGATATAAATGTACCGTTAATTTCTGGTTTGTCCCATTGTTTTTGGTTTAGTGAACTCGGTCGAGACGTCACTTTTTGTGGTCCAACCTGCAATACGATACAACGGTCGAGACTCACTCGCTCCCCGCATTTGTCGGGACAACAAAACACAAGGCATTGTAGACGAACTCTTTGTCCAGTTTTCATGGTCTGCCGAACGACACAACGTTCTAAATGTTATTCTGTTTAAGTTTGCTTTTATTACAAAGCACGGATAATTAACACCTAATTACGGCGTGTCGGCAAGGTAATGAAACTTGAGCGTCAACTCGTCCCGTAAAGTAAATACCTTAATATGTAGCTCAAATTCTCAAGAGTATTCCATAAACTTGACAGAGTATACTGTATGCGTAAAATCCAGTTTGTTTTTAGAGAAGAATATGCAAATTAGCGCCATTAAAGTTAATAATATTGCAAATGGAAAAGTTTTGCATGATATTCTGCTTTAGAATATTCAAAAGATTGACAAAATTTATCTAAACTGACTTAATGTCTCAGTAGAAAGTCATCGCGGTCTGCCGTAAACATTAGCATAAATTTGTAATTGTTTATTCGATAAATTATTAATTTCTTGTGCTTGATTTATACTCATTATAAAGTTAAAAAATTCGAATTTAGTTATCTATTTATAAACTATCTACAGCTGCGTCGGTTCTCGGATAATGATTAATTGAAATTAGGGTTTCTATTGGTCAGAGTTGGAAAAGTGTTTTGCCCGTTGTTTAACAGTAGTAAAGACTACCTAACTTTTGCTTCAGGTTTGAAGTATTGGTGACGACACTGTTTCTTAGAATTCAACTGTAGCTTGCGCTTATTGGCTAGGAACTCTGTAATTGGCCGAAATTATTATGAATGCAATTATATTATTGCCTATTTCGAGTTTCCCTTTATAAATAAATAAATAAACATTATAATGGTTTTGGTGATTAAAATTTTAATTACTTACTTAATAAATAATTGCAAACTAAATAAGTATAGGTAAATTGGTAAAACATGAAAATGATTGAGCAAACTAATCCAGTTTCTTACTATTCTCAAACCTTCGGCTAAAGAACTTTCTACAAAAACATTCCTAATGCAAAAATGAGTTTTTTGAGCCAAAATTTTACATTACTAGCCACATTCCACTAATATACATAATCTTACGTTGATCTGAGAAAAAATTACGCACAGTCACGATAAAGGCAAAACACGTCAGTTCACAAACGTCGTTCTCGATTTACGAAGTACCATGTGAATTGTCTGACACGTTGGGACCAGTAAATTGCATAGGGCTATCAAACATTTCTGTAGATATTGTATATGCCTTAGAAGCGTGGAGGTCGAATTATATGACCGCGGTCGGGTGCTGAAATCAAACGCAGGACGATTGCTGTTGCGATTTATAAAGGACTAGCTGATGCCTGCGGCTTCATTCGTGTTGTATAGGTTTAAATGTTATTTTACACCCTAAACTACCTATATTCCAAATTTCATCAAAATCCATTCACTTGTTTTTGTGTGAAAGAATAACAAACATCCATACATCCTCACAAACTTTCCTATTTATAATATTGTATAGTAGGATAGGATAACATAAGCTTGTATGCATTAGTGTCCATTAAATATATGTTTTTAATGACATACGTAAGTTCAGGCTATATCCAATTACAGAGAAAAACTTGACCTACTAACTTAAAACTTAGGCCAGTTGGATTATATGCGAAGTTTGCTTTAAATTTATCCATCTCTTGTAAAGCTTTTTGATACCTGACTAACAGAAGTTTTGTTGAGACTTATTATTTTAACCTTGTCATAACAAAGTCGATTTTTAAATGCTACAACCAAAATCAACAACATCTCAAGCTTATTTCATCTACTAGCTATAGAGTTTAATAGGATGATACCTGTTTTACTATGCCCATAATATAACGAAGATTCTACATCTTAAGAGTAATTACCTCCGTTAATTGGTCTTAAACCGGACTGAGCTTTCAAGTTATCCAGTTGTGGCGGTTCTGACGGAAATGTGGTAACCCTGTGTTGTCGGAGGCTGTGTAGAAAGGAGCACGCGGCTCCAAGGACGACGACGTGCATGCCGGTTGTTCACCTCGGCGTGCGGCAGCAAGAATGCGCGGGAACACGCGGGAACTGATGCCTTGCGGTGCCGGACCGACCAGCCAATCGACACTGCCTTCACATTCCAGTGAATCGTATACTATACGTTAGAATTGCAGTACATGCGTAGTGTCAACAGAAATTAGTCGATAACGTCCAACTTTGCGGCATTTGTCATTGGATACGGATGCCTTCGTGTCACTGCGGTGTTAACTTTGATCTCTCATCTCTTAGTTCAACGGTGTCCCGTTTGTTTCAGTCCGTATTCATCGGGACAAGCCATTTATAACCTTTGATGTAGCGACTATTTGCCGGTAGTTTTTAATGAACTTAGTTACTCTGAAGTCTCTGTTTTATTTATAGTACGTTTAAATTTACACCTGTGTTTTTTCTCGTGTCGCTGTGGTTTAAGAATTCAAGATGTGGCCACTTTACTGCTACTTTTATAATGTCGTAAAAGTGACGTGTTAAATAAACTATTCAAGCGAGACTGATTAAATCCAATGCATTTTAGCTCGCCGTATCTAAAAAACAAACTAAAGGAAAAGAGTTGCAGATTTTTTGTCTGCAAAATAAGGAGGAAATTTTCTCAAATTCCGATACCTATTTATGTAGATAGTACGAAAAACCTTAAAATTTAGAATGATGTTAATATGTCTTCGAACTTAGTACCTATTATATATTTATTGAGCACTGGGCTAGTTCTCGTGAATGTACCAAAGTAATGTATTGGCTAGTATTTAATTTAAGCTTCTTGAGCTGACTATTTTCAGCTGAAATTGTAAAAGGGACCCATAAATAGTGCCTTGTGACACTCCCCTGACTACAATACGTATTTAAGCCTCAGATTTGTTAAAACGGTACTTTATGTCTTCTATTTATTAATCAATATCACTGTCATCAATTTTAATATATACTTCAAGTTAAAAATTAATTTAAGCCTAATTATTCAAGCATTATAAAGAAACAAATGATTCTCTCGAATACTAAAAATTTACTTGTCTACCCACAAACACAACACTTCGAGTGTAGTGTTTAGGACAAGTATAAATAAATATAAAAATCAATAATTACGGTATCTATCTATACTATGTATTGTGGTATATTAATGGTAGTCACGATCACGACTAGGTACGCTTATATGCAAACATAATAATACTTAAGTACATCATATCGTGTTATGCCAGATGAGATCAATTGCAATAGGATTCTGAGATATCGATTTCATGGCGCACACGGATATGGACGGACGTAATGGACTTGTGTGATTTATGATTAGTTAAGGTGTTTTCTTGTAAGGTGTCCAGCACGAACTTAATTCAATCTTGATGGGAATCTTGGTCTATTAATAACATGGTCAGTTCGATATCGTCTTGCATCAAAAAGCTTAACACCTCATGCATATGTCCAAAAATTAACTGGTATCATATCAGCTGATTGATGTCCACTGCTGGACATAGTCCTCCTCTAAATATCATAAACTAGTATGGCAGTCTTCAAGAGCATTTGTTTCTTATGACATAGGGTCCGCAGTATGTGAGTGAATCATGACTTCTATCCGCTACCTGTGAATCACAGTTGTCATCAGCTAAAGGTACACTTATAATATTGCCGTGTCAATAACCCCAGAGGATCTGCGCGGATTATGATTAAGATTTGGAGACTTACACAAACGACTTACACTTACACCTAAACAAAAGAAATGCTTTTACAAATTACTTATTGTTTGGAACGAATTATAGTTCTAGTTTTAACCTTCTATTTAAGTTTACGTCTTCCCTTTACCTTATATATTATCGCTAATACACTAATATGAATTTTCAAAATGTGGTGCTGATAAATTCCAAAATACCTAATTGTATTTAAATAGTATGAGTTTATAAATACAGCTACCGCTATTGTAATAACATTAAACCGTTCAGTGTGTATTTTTAGTAGGATCGATAGGACTCGGACGTTCGTTCCTAAAATGAACTACATTTGTCCAGCTTTATACATATTTAATTTTACTATCCATGGCACTTTATATTATTGATGTACTTTTTATACTGGATTACCAATGTGCGTTGAGAATTATTAAAATAGATATTTTTTTAACTTGTTCGGAACATACACCAAAGTAAGAACTTAGTCAGGAATTGAGCAAGTCTTTTATTTAATCAAAGGCATGCTTATTTATTGCAAGCTTACTCAATTTGTTGTTTTGATAGGCTAACCCCAGGTTTCCGAATGACTGATTAAGTAAAAATTAACTAATCAAGTGTCAAAACTATCATTTTCAGGAGTTAAGATGACAGTTTTGACACTTGAGTAGTTGATTTTTACTTGATCAGTGATTCGGAAACTGGAGGTAAGCCTTTAATAAATTCTGAATCAATGGCTAAATATATTTCAAACTGTATGTCGTTGATTACTTATAAAATCGTGTCTCAGATCTCCTAGTTAGAGGGTTTATTAACCTAAGTTGTTGCAAGAACTAAAATAAGCGTTGAGTACGGGACACTCTAGTAGTAAACACTCCAATTAAGGCGTTTCTATCGCGGAGAAGTTTAACAGGTTTTAGAGAAACCGCATCCTGTAGGATCGCCAACTTGATTTGTATCCCACGCAGATAATGGTCAAGTATTCAATGATTATTACTTGCAAAACTTGTGCGCATGAGAAACTCTTTGCCGAGAAATTATCTAAGCGAGTTTGAAAAACTTTGATTAACAAATGCTCTCTTAATTTTATTTAAAGGAACGGGTGATGCGAAAGTGAAATGATTGCGAAAGGGAAGAACGAAAAACTTCTGCTAAAGGTCCTCGTTTATCTCGAAGTTTTGCTGGTATTAAACATTTGTGTGAGTTCAAGTCTGCTTTTTTAGGAGATTTGTTTCACCAAGGCCTGTATTATAGTCCTGTATTTTAACTCTGGATTGCACTTCAGGTTATCAGACAAATTATCCGTGGAATTATATTACTGGGTCAAATGCTACAAATAAAATCGAGTACTTAGTGTAATCTAATTCCCTTCAAGAATTTTAAAGTCAATGTTTTACTAAGCTCAGGTGACGACTGATCTATAAATATGGCTTCATCGTGATGTCATTGAATACTGTTTTAGATCCTACTATGTCAATATTCATTCGTAAGTAGGTTATTAAACATATACTTTCTATTGTTTGTAATTCTGAGGGCATTGTGTTTGAAACACGTTGGTATTGTTAATTCCTTAAATGGAGCGTTTTACGATTTTACAAGTTCAAGAATTTACTTTTAGAAATTGATTGATCTGTTTTAGAGGTCTGATGAATCATTTAAAAAAACTTCAATTTAATAAATTATTACTAACACGCATTAACACGTATTTATTTGATTGGTAAGTCGAATGTCCAGGCATAGTTCAAAGCGACAGTTGCAATTTCGCTTATTATTTTCTTTTAATTGATCTTTACTACCTAATCTCAATTAAATTATTTTAAAACATCTACACTATATATTATTTTGTTGAGGACTTTTGCTATGATGATGACAATTTCAAACTAGTAAAAAACCCATCGTAACTTACTAAACAGTGTTTTCCCCTATATATTTTGTAACATTGAATACAAATTAGCTAAGTTTTCTGCATTTTGGTGTCATTGAGTAAGGTGTCTGTGTCTCACATCCGTGAGTAAATGTACTCGTAAGTGAAACTAGTATGAATCATTCTAATATTTGTTAGCTTTGTATGTAACTTGTTTTAAATGAAAATGTACATGTTAAATGTATGTCGTGTTTGTAAAAAGAAAACATATGTATAACCTATTTGCGATAAGTGTTTTGAATGAAGTTTGAAAACGAATAACATCTTAGTTTTTGTGTCGTTGTATTTGTTTGTAGTTTTCGTTTACTTCAGGGACCGGTTTCCTACAGGGAAGAAAAGAAAAACTTGGCTTAGGTATTAATACTACGGGTTGATATTGGGTATAAGTATTTCAAGTTTTCTTTCTTTCCTTTTCAAGATTAATATTTGCGAATCATTCCTTACTTTTCACGACAATCATTGAGGGTAGAGTCAGTGAAATTTCTAAATAGACGTCTACAATGTCTAGGGAACACAAGCTGATATGTCTGATAGCCATATGATTTCACTAGCTGCAGTAAATTTTCACCTATAAACTAACATTTACACACATTTAACAGCTATTAAAAGGTAGATTTTCTTGCTGAAATTATATAATTACCAACATTACTACGTTACCAACGTAATATATCCAAAAGCCCCTATAAACAATTCCATTGAACAAGCTTATAAATGCCTAACCTAATCCATGATAAAACAACACTGTTTAATCTCACGAGAAATCAGTGCGCATATAATTAGATTGAAACGGCCAGATGTGGGTCAAATTTGGTATGATTGACATTGAAATGGTATTAACAGCGGCGCGTCCCCGTCACCACAGTTAACACAACATTGTTGGCAGACTTCCAAATAGATCAACATACCGCTGCTACAAGTATCTGCAGATGTAGTTGAAGTATAGATAGGTGATGCAGATGCTTATGCAGTTATTTTACTGTAGTCTTAACCTCGAGAAATGTATATTTCTGATCCTCATGAGTTTTATTAGCTTGTGGTTAATAGCAATGCTAAATATATTAGACGAACAGCAGTAGTATTTAGAGAGGTATGCAGAACAAATGATTTGGGTAAAGTCCGATCATTTAGACGTTATTGCAATACATCAAATATGGTGACCTACGCACCTTTTTCTTGTGGTTAAGTTTATTTATGGCTTAAAGAATTTGTAACTGTTATTTGGTTTGGTAGGTACTATGTCGATATCATGCTAGGTGCTTGCAAGGTCTTAATTATCATGGTTGTGAGAAAGTAAAGTTATTAATTAGTGTAAAGTCGTAATAGGTGTACAGTTAGCAACCAAACCAAATACGTAATGTTGGTTTTTTGTCTAAATTCCATTAATTTCTTTGTCGCTTTCTTTTTATTAGGTATGCCAATTTCTTTTACATTTCATATATGCGAGTATTTTGTTCTCGCTTTGAAGATTACAATTTGCAGTAGAAAAATCTGTTAACTTGATAAGTGGATATTTAGCTACCGAAAGTGTTATCATAAGGTTAGGTATAAAAAATATATAAATAAGTAGTGGTGGTCAAAACGAAGTACAAAATGAATTCTTTGTTAATTTTATGTATAACAAGTCTAATAGTTAAATAAACTTTTCAATGACAAATTCTCAGCCGTATCCGTTAATCTTTGACGAAAGCGTCTAGACTATTTCAAGTGACGTGTGAATTTTGAACTATTGCCAATATAATAATAATTATGTTTTGATGGTATCTGATTTATTAGTTATTAGTCATTTGCTACTTAATGCAGTCTAAATTAGCACAAGATGACGTAAATGGATGATGGCTTTGTTTAGTATCTGGCTGTATTTATTTTGGAGTGGTATAACCATTCTGATATAAGCGCGAAGACAGAGAATTCAGAATTCTACAGAACAGACGGCTCTATTCTGCTGAATTCTGAACAAGAACTAAAATAATTGTCCCAAGTTTATTAAATAACAACAAAATAAAAGTGTTTCAGCTCCCGAAGAAAAAAAGTTCCCCCAAAGAATTTAGGAAAAATTAAAACTTAGAGTATATTTCTATAAGTCGTGTTCTATGAGTGCATAGTAAAAAGTGTTTCCATAATCTGCACTACCTTTCCCCTTTACGAATAAATTATCTCACTCCCATATTGGAATTCCACGATATTTTACAGCAAAGCAACACATTAATCACTATCTAGGTAATTACATTTTTTTAAACGAGTTTTATTGTCTGTCAACAATTTTGTTTCTGACCGTACTAACGATTGACATGTATCATTAACGTATAGAGGAAGCTGTTCGACATTTGATGAATAAAACGACATCGACTAAGATGTTCGCGCGTCTTCCGGTCATTAAGCATGCCTAGATCGCTCTCACTCGCCCGGATACGAAATTTGATGAGTGATGAAAACAACATCATTATTGAAGTATTATTTCTAGGTATAATAGGGCTGTATATGATGTATTTGCTGACGAGCTCATCATTTTAACAGCCTTTTGTGTGTGTCACTGTAGGAAAGGGCCTCCTAATAAGGGGGAAAGTCGGATTACTAATTGGGCACATTGGTTTGGGTCAAATTTTGTTTTTATTACTGTATAGCTTCTCCTTTAAAGGGTTTGTCCCACCAGTACATACAACAGTAAAAAACTAAGAAAGTATCATAAATTTATGTGACACACGGGATAGGAAAACTGTTAATCGTCTTTTACGATATTAACGGAATAAGCGGTAGTGTTGCTATAATGTATTACAAAATGAACTTCATCGCCTCATGGAGTGAGGATACATAATACTTTTTATCTTTTTTTTATACCTTAACAGTGAACTATTTAAGAATGGACACACATAATATCAAGAGAAGGCAAACTCATGTGAATTATACCTTGTAGTTAAATTAATAGTAGGTATGTAGATTTCTCTTCAAAGTAAACATTTATCAGTTGCATAACTGATTGTGGCGATAATCTAATTAGGTTAACGTCTTTCCATTATTGTTTGTTTACACTCAATTTACGGCAAGTTGAGCATTTATATCGACGGTAGAAAGGCAAAACGAATGATACGCCATTTGGCTAATTGTTCAGGAGAGCTGTTTAAAGTTTAAATTTTAACAAAAATGATCATAACTTCTTTGTTTATTAACCAATTTTTTTGAAATTTTATAAGTAAATCAAGTTTTATGTGCTCTTTGTTTTGTATTCAATATAAATTAATTAAAGTCAATAAGGCAAGAAAAAAGTGGCGTATCATGTTTCTGACATTTTGAGTGAGTTGGGAAAAACACTTCATAAACCATCAATAAAAAAAGTTGGTAGGACAAATTAATTCATTCACAAAACCTCCACAAAAACAGGAGGGCGAAATTAGTTTAAATGCCAAATGAAAAAAAAGGCGTAGAAGGAAAAATGCTTCATTTCCCTTTGATGAAACAAAAATAAAATGGAAGAATGTTTTATAAGTGATGTCTCTTATATTTTTAGGTCGTTAAAATGAATTAATGACCATACGCGGTTATGTAGTTTACATGATGTGCATTTCTCGGATAGGGGCTTAAGTTGATCTCGTGGTAAAGGAATAGACAATTTAATTTATTATAAACTTTTTATTTACTTAGTTAGTTAGTACTTTTTAGTAGTTTAGATATTGACAATTTTAGTAAAGTTGACATAATTATTAAAACAGAATCTTTCTGTCCGTAAAAGTAACTGATACGACATCTTAATTAAAAAGTACGATAGGAATAACAACTGAAACGCGCCGTAGCTGTTACTTTACTCTCGAGGAAGAAAACGTGTTACGACATGTCAAAATATAACTTAGCGGGGAAAAAGTATTGAAAGACCAAATTAAAAAATTATTTGGAAGAGCAAATTGCATGATGTGGCATCTTCGTAAAAAAATAAGTTTGGTCAGTAATTTAAAAGGCACCTTCAATATTTTCATATCAATTTATTGACATTGTTAAAAAAAGGTATCGAAAAACGGTCGTTTAAGGGGAGGGTATTTTTGAAATACCCCCTTTTATACCTTAAATGAAACGCCAAAAAATGCGTCAGAATGACTTCTAACCTAGACAGATCGATAGAGAATCCAAAACTCTATCGAACTGCATATAAAACTCATTTTCGACCAAAGTGGCGTTTCATTCGTTTTGCCTTTCCACCGTCGATATGATAAGAATATGTTATTAAGGTAAATGAATACCTTGAGAACTTTAAATAGGCATTAGGCAATAGAGATAGGAAACAACCAATAGTTTGATTGTGGTAACAGGTAGGAACAATAGTCATTTATTAAAGTTGATAGGAAATCATGGAAGAATGAAATGTGTATCTGTATAAATAAAATGACTTGTCCTGCTGGCTGACTCATCAACGCAGAGCCCGAAGCGCTGTTATAGTGGTTATTATTAATTTAGTTTTTATTAATACCTATATAGTTTACATTTCTCTAAATATCTGTGTAACTATTACGATTTTTTATGTGCTAAAGTAAACTTGAAAACCTTGCGACTGTATGTTGGTCGTTGGTGGTATAGTTGATGGTTAGTTTGAAATGTGAATGTGTTCATTGAATACTTAATTTTGTACATATCGGTTTCAAGCTTACTAATAAACCTTAGATCTAAAAACAATTAAATGCAATAGTTTTAAATACCAAAAGATTAACTATGAACCTATTCATTTCTTGATAATAAACGTAAAAAAACGTACACAAACTAAGTAAATTGCTAAAAGGAATTTGTCATAAGAAATAGTAATGTTAATAACTTCGCACGGAATGAGGCATAAGTGTTCGTTCTATATAATGTGGGAAATGTCTATTATTTACTGTGAAGAAAAAACGTAATTATTCGCGTGCCAACATTACCGTGAAAGAGTTTTTACTTTCGTTTAGTAGTGAATTACGAATACATATACCATAAAACCTTATTAATCCATGTCGTCCTGTATGTATGGAGGGAATATCTTGACCTACAGATACCACGCTGGCTAGGCAGGTCACTATCGTGTATTGTATCAAGATTGTTTTTTCAATCGAGTGAATGATTGTTTAGAAAAACTTTTTTAGTAGCTTTTTACGCATAAAATAGAGCGATACATAAAGGTTACTTTCCTGTCACTATATATGGAAAATATAATATACTGTATAGACAACTGTTTAACATACATAAACAGATTTTTTTCCATGGATAGGAAAGAGATTAAATTGTTTTAAAGAATTTTAGGAAAATGTTTTATTTATATTTAATATTTGTACGAGTTTAAAGGCATAATATAATAGAACATTTAGTTATTTTACCGTTATCACTACTATAAAATTTCTTCGTTTTCCCAACACAAATTGATACGTTTCAGTTTAGGTGTTAACAAGCACGCAAACACATTTTGTATCACAATGTATTATTCTATTTGTGTCAATGGTGAATAGCTTTGCTATCGGTTTCTTATCCCACGTTGTTTTTGTGCGTACTATAAATGATTATTATTATTGTACGCACAAGTTTGGATATTCTTAAGAAGTTGGTTGTTTGAATGTTTATTATGCTATTTAACCTTTTCAGCAAAATGTTGTATGGAGTCATATTATGATATATGTAATTATCTCACTATAGGTACCTGCAGTGTTAGTGGAGTTACACTGAAAGCAATAAGGTTGTTCATCTAGGTAAAATTATAATTAGAAAGGTTTCCCATTAACTTAAAAAACGTACTACTTTGATGGAGCTAGGACGACTGACTGCTTAAGTTGATAATTTCATTACGTCATTAAAAAATGCTTTCTGTGTTAAAACTTTATTTTCATTGTTCCAGGCTTGACCCACCAGCAGCACAGTCTCAATACCAAATGGAGAACAAAAAATTAGCACCTGCAACACAACAGCCTCTCACGCAGCAACATCTCATGGCACATCATGTCCATCCAGATCAGATCTACGCACAACAGCATCCACAACTCACCCACCTCAGTTCAACACAAACTGGTCAAATCCAACCAAACGGTGTTATGCACCAATTATTACAGAGCCAGTACCACTCTAACATGAATGCACGGTCTCCACTCCTAGAAAATAGACACGATCTATACGGTACTGGTCAGATTCACGATTACGCTAGACATTACGGAGCTAACGATAACTATAATTATCCTCAGTCACCACCGAGACAAGAGAGAACAGAAGTACATACAGATCATAATGTTAACCACGAACTACTGCAAAATATTCCAAAGGGATATAACGCAGAAGTGTATCAAGATTATTTAAAACGCAACCCACCGCAAGATGCAAACCAAATATACCAAAATCACCAATATAGGCCTAATGTTAATCCTAATCATCAATCAAAGCCATATCTTCCATATTCAAGTAGAATAGGACTACAAAGTAATACAGAACTACTAAGGCGACAGTACAATGAAATACAGCAAATGAAACTGCAACAGCAGCTACATTACCAAAACCAGGCTCAAATGCATCAACAACAAAAATTTGCTGAACGACAACTTTTACTTCAACAAATTCATGGAGTTCAACCGCCACCTAATTTACAAAACAGTATTTACTCTGATGGTTCATATAGAGATTTAGATAGATATAGTAGTAAAAATGACTTCAAAGAGTTTAGTAGTCCTGATATCCAAAAAGATATCGATAGCTTTGCTAAAAATAACGAATATAAAGAATATGAACAGCAAAGGCAGTATCAAGAATCTCAGTGGCAAAACCAGCAGTTAGAATACAGAGAACAAGAACAGTATAGAAGGCCACAAGAAATGGATAAAGGAAAAAGTCAGTCACCACCCTCCGATTATAATAGTCAAAGTAAAAAGAATAATGTTGGCGTTGTGTCGCCTATGAAGTCAAGCGAATCGAGTTCCCCAAGCGTAAAATCACCGTCTTCTGAAAGTAGACGAAGTAGCGGTGGCAATCAGGCACTTAGATCTCCAATAGCGCAGAGGATACCGTCCGCTCCGGTCACAATCTCTGGGATTCTTTACAAACAAGGCTCAGATGGTCTCAAAGTGTGGAGGAAAAGATGGTTCGTCTTATCTGAATATTGCCTATTCTACTACAAAAGTAAGTATTCCAGTATCTTATAAGAGAATTAAATTCAATTGCTAAATTATGTTTTTAAAAACAGGAATTTATGGGCTCATAGGCAGTTGAGGCATGAAAGATAATTAGCCTGCTGCACTGTATAGGGATATATATCAAGGTTGTCCCTTTTAAGTTCTTTTTAGGTATAGATAAAATGATTACATTATACCACGCTGACTAAACAGATTAGTATAAGTTTTATTTTTTACGTTACTTAGTCGGTTACGGTACCCAATGCCATCGGGTCATCACATTATAATAGCCATTTATTACAAAAAGCGGTATGATCGTTTTCCATAATAACGCTTTTAACAAACTTGCAGTTTTGTTTATATTTTTTGTATTGTTGTGTTAATAACCCAGTTTTCGTTAAAACAGGTCAAGACGAGGAAAAACTTCTTGGGTCAGTGTTACTTCCTTCATACAAAGTTTCTGGTTGTACTTCGGAGGACAAAGTATTACGAAAGTTTGCTTTCAAGTTGGAACACGCAAATATGAGAACTTACATCCTTGCAGCACCCGATCAGGAAGTTATGATAAAGTGGGTTAAGGCATTAACCATGGCCGCACTTATGCAAAGTCCCAAGTAAGATTTACTTTATATTATTGTAATAATTTTAAACTTGTGTTATCAGCGTTGTTAATATGTATTATAAAAAAAAACATTAAAATTTATTCTAATTAGTAATATTTATATTTGCAGCGAACAAGCACAAAAACAAAATGAACGGATAGCTGCAAAATCAGAGGTGGGTATTATTGTGGGCACGTATAATGTACCGGTGCAGGTGATCGGCTATTAGTTTGTCAGAGCGGAACCAAGGACAGTGATTATGCCGTCGTTATAACTGCAGATAATAGTGTAGATGACACCACAAATTATATCATTAATAACACGTTTGGATTTCCATTAAAGAATATCTGTGTTTTTGTTTGTATTCAGATTTAGTACAATAATATTTGTTGTATTTTACAGGATGTTGATGAAATACCTACGTATGCTAATGCTCCACCGAAACCAAGGCGTTCGAATGAAGGATACAACTCACCTAGCCCTGACATGTAAGTATCATTGATAACAACTTGTTATTGTCATTGCTTTTCCTAAAAATAAACTTAGTCAACTAAGTATGCTGGCTAGAATAACTAGAGTAGCGTGTTCCGTAGAGGAATTGTATCGCTAAAATAGTGTTTGTTTAGATATTATTTCTTTTTATCTTGCTTATGCGGTCATGTACTCCAAGATGTATTTTAGTCTCCACTGTGTCCATCTTTGAATGTCAGTCTAATAAGTTTATTGACATACTTGAGAGTCCTCGGTTATGTAACCAATTCTTAGGTTCTTATCTTTATGTTTATCTAGATAAGGTTACATAATCCTATATTAGGTGCTGTATCATTTCTTATCTTACATTGAATATTACTTTGAGATCAGATCTTAATCTGTAATAAAATTTTATTGTTCTGGCAAGTGACCAGTGGAAGTTCTGTTATTCTGACAGTTTTATTTGCCTTTCGCTGATTAATGTTAAGTTCTGCTCGTGAAACCACTGCATTTATACCGCATATTATTACCATTTGACGCAATAAACTTGAATATAAAATAAATATTAAGACACAATCCATCCACATATATGCACAAACTTACAAAATTTTAAAAACATTACAGGTACGATCCAAATTACGATTTACTCAAAAAGCCTGCATCACACTACAGTCAAAGCACTAGTCATGCACGATATCAAGATCACCTTAATTATTCTGTCAGCCCAAATCAAGAAGCAACATACTCTCGTACTACGCAGTCTCCACCTACAGTACAGCATCAAATACAAAGTCAAACAAAACGACCATATGATACTCAACATCTCTCGCTGCCACTAACAAATACAACTGATAAACTAGAGAATAACCAACCTAGTACCTCAAGCGCTTATCAGTTTAATCCACAATCACCTTACTTTGATAGGAATCGAAGTCAGCAACAAGTATCACAAGACAATATGGATCAAATGCTTGACAGACAATCTCACAGAAACCCTTTCCTACAAGATAATACACCAATAGGAGATATTGTATCTAAAATGAATGATCCTCAAAATAGAAATATTAGAAACAACCCCTTGGAAGAAAAAATACAAAACCCCTACGGTGAAACTACTACTGAAAATAGAAGTAATTCAAAGTCGAACATTGATCCAAATGCTTATAACAGAGATGTTTACGGTGAGCTGAATACTAGATTGAGCAGAACAGGTAGTGCTATCAATGAAAGACTACTAACAGAAAGACGAACACCCGATGCTTACGGTAGATCAACATCTATGTCTGGGTACAATAAAGGAAAAATAGGAGATTATGAAGATGTGTATGGACAGTACGCTACTGAAAATGAATATGGTAAAACATATGCAAAGTCTCCCAATCCTTCTCAAGATCGCGATGGCGTTAGTATTTCTAGTCACCAACAACTGCAAAATCAGCAACAACAAAATTACCAACAACAGCAAAATCATCAACAACAACAGAAATATACTGGAAACTACGTGAGTATTTTTTTAAATGACTTATTTACTCCCAAGTGAGTCCATTGGGAGTAAATAAGTAAATAGGTTATTGATGGCAAAGGTGCCCAAAGCTCTCTAAGCGACGATAACTTTAAAGTAACTTACATGCGATATATAATTGAATATGCAAAGTAACTGCTTTTAATTTATAATAGGTCACGGATTCAAATTCCAAAGTCTCAGTTAATCCAATCAAATTAAAGGGTTTGAAAGTAAGCTTAAGAATAATATATAATGTAGTACATGTAAAGCGATTAATAAAAAAATCTTATCTTACAGAACCAGGAGAAAGTTTTTAGTGGACCGTCGGTCTTAAGAAGAAAGAAGATGCAGTCAAGTGGCATTCAACCACCAATGCCCAGACCACATAGTGCAGACTTTCTTGAGTATGAATCAAAACAAGAGATGTTAAACAAAACAGTCCCATCTCGTTCATCAGGTGATACTTATAAAGAACCACAAAGACCTAAATCTAGTCTTGATATAAACTCATATTACGATCCAAGTTCTGATAGGTATTACTCTGAAGAAAGCTATGCTGAAAAAATGCGACAGTCTGCTCAATATTTGCAACAAGGATTAGTGGCAGCTCCTAGAAATATGGAAATCCCCTTAGCTAAATATGCAAGCGGCTTAGCAAAAAAACAATTGAGCACAGCTTATTCCCAAATGACAAATAATAATTATGAGGCAGAGTTTAGTACAAGCAGAGACAATGTTAGTTATAACTCTAAACATGCTGATGTGGAGGGATTAAATTCAAATTGGACACTAAAGGAGAAAGTTGAAAGTCAAAAAGAATATTTGAATAGAAGTGGGAGTGTAATGAGCGATGGTTCTAATATTAGTGCATTTATTAAAGATGCTGCAAAATATGATGTAACGGCTGAGAGTTTTATGAGATCAGCCAGTGCCAGGTTGCCATCTACTTCTAATGAAAAAGAAGGTGAAAAGAAAGTCCAGCAAGTAAATGTTGTAAGTAACGTTAATTATGTTATAATCAATTTATTTTCACTGTAACGTTGGTAAATATGAAAAACGTTCTGTTAAATATTCACAAGCTTTTTGGTAATTTATACTACACACACAAACAGACCAACAGTATAGATTCCTTCTTAAACAGACAAAAATAATTTCCACAGAAATTGGTATTGGGTAAGCGCATAAATCAAGTGATGAGATGTGATATTTTAGATCGAGATTTTAATTGTATATAAGTATGACTATCGAATGAATGTAATGTGAATAATAATTTCCATTTACAGAGAGAGGAATCAATGAAACGGTTACTTGAATGGAAACAACGAATGTTGCAATCACCGTTAACTAGGAAAAGTACACCAGCTACAATATCTTTAGCAAGATCCCTAAATCAAAGTCGTCAATCACTTCGTTCAGACCAATATAAACCTAAAACATATACAAACGCTTCCTACAACAGCTATTCTTCTGACGATGAAGGTAAGTCGTTATTTATAATAAAATGTTTACAGTACCTGGCGATAAACATTGCACATCGACCTCTGGAAAGAGACAATCGGCTTATTTCAGCTTCGTAGAGGTTATCTGTGTGTCTCTCTACGAACCTGATATTAACCGATTATCTCTATCCAAAGGTCGATGTGCAATATTTATCCCCGGGCACGGTATATTGTTATATTATGATGTATTTGTAGGTAGTTAATATTTTGTAGCATGATTTAAAATGAGTTAAGGAGAGAATTGATTATCAACAACGCATGGATCATGTGTATCATGTTACTAAGTATAATATATTATTATGCATGAAAGTTGTTTGACTTGTTGCTAGATATTGAACAGAAATAAAATATTTATATAAGTACGTAAATAAAATGCGTTATAATATGAAATTAACATTCTTCTAGAATATATAATTATAATCTGAAATCTATATGAAGCCTTGCCAAATTAAAATTCATTCCCAAATCCATACGTAATAAGCCATTTTTATCAACTATTAATTTGGGCGCGAGTAATTCTGTTTTAATCCTAAAACCTATGCATATTTTTTAAAACTATAAAAATGCCATTTAGTCAGTTCACTATTATTTATATTATGTGTAATCGTATATCATTAAACATCTGAACCTGCAGTAGCAATATGATGACTTCGCTTTGCGGAGAGGTACCTTCCTGCCTGCGGGGACATTGTGTCACTAACATTATTTTACTGGTTTCATGTCCGGTGGTGGGATATACAAAATAGTTATTGTTGGTGTTATGTTGAGTAGTTTGCATCATTCTAACACACGAAGCGAAGTGTACTAACAATGTGGTGACCATTAGGAAAACTTTAAGTCTTTATCTAGTTTGTTTTGAATAATTACTATTAGCATAGTAATTATCGGTTTCACTTTTGCACCTCAGAGGAAACATCGGGAACTGATCTGCAAAAACAGAGAGATATGCAGGCAGGAAGGTTTCATAAAGTGAATCCAATAAGTCCTATCATTATGCAACTTGTACCCCCTTACGCGACTTCCAATACTCAAATAGTGTCTGACGATGCTGTCGAAGTTAAAAATATAAATAGTGGAGTGGAAAATACGTATCAAAACGTTATTTGTACGATATCTGTGCCAAAATTAGATTTAGAAGAAAACAATGATTATGATAATACAAACACCAATTCCGAAGAGCGTGAAATTTCAGCTAATGAAGATGATGACGAATGTGAATCGAATGACAGTGAAGCAGAGTCTGAGGCACAAATAGAGTATACTGATAATGACTTAGATGAAGTTTTACTTCAATCGGATGAGGATTCCCAAAATAACTTAACAAGTAGTAATGTTGAACAAGAAAGTGTCCCTACTACCAGTGAAGATAGTGAACTTAAGACACCACCAATTGATCCTCCAGTTTCAGGAGAAAACCATTATTTACCCATGAGTCCTCGAAAAGTATCCGTAGTTGAACCACCACATAAGGCTATTCTAGAAAGCCTAAGTGTGTTTGATCAAACGATGCCTCAACATTTTGAAGATAATCCATATGTTGAAATGAATGTTGGAAATGATGAAGAGGATACTCAGACTTATGAAATTGTTTGCGTAAATAATGGAAAAGTTGAACCGGTTTATATGGAACTTAACCATGTGACAATAGCAGACATGAAAAGTAATGATGAACAAGAATCATCAAAACTTTTAGATACTGCTTCCAACTTCGCTGATTCAAACAATCACACCCTGAAAAGAGTTTCAAAGACAGAAAAAGTTTCAAAAGATAAAGTAGAAAGCTCAGATATCGATGATGAAACAAACAAAGACATGTCTTTAGATTCACCATTTAGCAGATTTAGTATTTCTGATACGTTTCGGCCAGCGTCATATTATTTAAGTAGCAGCAAATCTACCTTAGACCAGCGGGATAGTTTAGAGACTGAAATCAATTTACCACCTCCTGTACCAAGTACATCACCGCCTTATGATGACTTATCTGACGATGCACTGTCTAAATATATACTAGATAAACTGGATAGATCTGATATGTCGCAGGATAATTCTATATTAAAAATGTTAACATCTGAGAAACAAAATATGAATACCGTCAAAAGAAAAACTACATCTCTTATGATATATGGAAGTAAAACATCAATCCATGATACACTTTCTAGAGGGGAGAAAATTCGAAATAGCAGAGCAAGTCTTACCAATGATTTCAATAAAATAAATGAAAGCACTAGTAATTTATTAAGTAGTACTTTACTTGATTATAACCATTCAAGTAGTATTGAAACGGATTCTTTGCAAAGTTACAGTGGAGACCAAGGATCTTCTAGACTTTCACTAGAATCTGATGTCAGTAGTAAGTTTGACATAACCCCGTCGAACATGTCTTCAGAGGTGACTAGTTTAAATGAAAGTGAATCTGTTGACTTCAGACATTCTCCTAGTTACAAAGACATTGAAATGATGATAAAAAGAAGACCTCTTTCTGATGATTCACTATTCGAATTGGTTAAGGCGGAAATACCTATGCATAATAACGAAGCCCCAACGTTCGTAGATTTGGATAGATACTTGGATAATTTACAGCCTAGCACAAGTGATCATCATCATCACTTAAACATTACAGCTCCGGAAATATCTAATTACAAAGATAATGTAATTCAAGCGGCTCTGCAGGTATCGCATAGTCGTTGTTCAAGTACTCCGGTAAATCATAACAGTAGAATTAGTAGATATGAAAGTAGACATTCTATTGGACCACAGGTAAGAAATTTAAGTGATCAGAGGGCTAATTACACAGGTTCACAAAGCTCGTGTAGTACCTCTAGTATACCAAGGTCTCCAATGTCATATTATAGTAAAAACTTCGACGAGGAGAAACTTCTAAGTAAGAATTTGAATAATGATGCCTTTGCCGACAAAGTCAAGGAGTTTGAAACGGAAAAAATACACCTCAGAACTGGAAACGAAATGAATGCGTCATCAATTTCAACAGGTTTTCATAGTAGAGAAAGCTCTACAGAACATAGCGCACCATACTACTATTCTGATCTGTCTTCGCAAGAACATATAAATGTCCAATCTTCTTCTCATTATTTGAAAAACACTAATCTCCACCGTAAATTAAACAATCAAAGACGAAGAGGTCCATTACATAAGAAAAATGATATTTCACATATTCACAACCCAATTCGAAATAATCAACTTCTTATGTCCGAATCCTTTGAATTAGCTGCGTCTGCTAGAAGTGTGTCAGTAGAATTTTTGAGCGCCGCCGACAAAGATCCAGAGATTGATATGAAAAACATATATGAATCAACCCATGGTAGAAATTCTAAAATTCCTGAATCAATGAATTTGTCAGGTCTCGGCTGTAAAAGAAATTCGAGTAATAATAGTTACAATGAACATATTTCTTTAGATTCAAATGGTACAAACGCAAGCGCTTTAATAAAACTGTCTAGTACAAGCATGTCATCCCATTGTAGTGGAAATTCATCAAACACTGTATATTATGACGCAGAAGCAGACGTAGGGGCTTATGAGAATGTTATTTGTCAAGGGGATAAGATGTGGGATGAAGATTCTCTTTGGAGAGATAACTTAAGACGTGTCTCACATAGACATGCTCGTTCAATGGATGATTTAGATTCTATGCCAGCAGGGACGTCATTTTCGGCAAAATCGAATGTGGAATCTTGTGGCATGAATAGCATAAAGAGAGTAAAAAAGAATAAAATCACTAGGAACGTGACTTATGTAAACTGTGATATTCAAGGACGAGTTCTCCGTAATCGGGAAAATAACACAATCTTTCATTGTCATTTGCTTGAAGAGGAACAGAAGCTGGATGACGATGATGTTTATGTTAGCCTTGCCGAAAATGCTGAAATGTCTTTGGAACACGGAGACGAAGGAGTTTATGAGCAGTTAGCTATTGAATCACCAAAAAATACGTCTACATTAACTAATAAAAGAAATGGTATTGATGTTGAAAGTAGGAAAAGATTTGAAATCGATAGGGAAAAGTTAAGACAGTGGGACCTTATGTCTAGTGGCTTGATGAAGGGTAAAGTAGGTCGCGTGCGGGGTACAGGTGCTAGTGCGGGCGTAGGAGACGCTGCCTGTAGTACGGATACTGGAACTGACAGTGCAAGCAATGAAGGTATCCTCTAACATTAAATGGTCCCGTAAGGTACACTATGTAAGTTATATTTCTATTACACTATTAATGCAAAGCAAAGTCATTGTCTTAACTACTTGGAACTGTAAATAATTTTGGCATTTTTATTCAGTTTTTTTTTGTAAAACACTGTCTTGGTTATAAGGCATAGGGTGTAAACAAGATAAGGTGTTCAGCAAAACAAGCATGCGACCTTAACATGGATTGTGATTTTTGTAAATAGTCATTTACTAATATTCGTACAAAACACACTTTATCATGTTTAACCGTTTGTTTTAATTTTAAAATGACCAAAAAATTATGTAATTAAAGTGAAAATATCCAGATTTCGACTAGTTGATATCCATAATCTAACTATTTCAGCTTCTATGACAATGTCAGGCAATCATACGGAATCTGGTACAAATAATAATTCAACGAATCAGCATGCGCTGTCAAAGAAAGCTTTTCTAGGTAGTAATACATCAATAGGAAGAAACAATCGAGATGCCAATATCCCAGTGCGGGCGGTAAGCCCCAGAGTTAGATGGGTGGAAGATAAAACTCCCAACGACCATTATGGCTCTCAACAAATGTCTACATCTCAGCAAAATGTAAGTTAGCGGTTTATGTTTTTTGATGACCCAGTAGGGAACATACTATACACAAGTTCCAATCATTTTTCTATTGTCTTTTTAGTTGCACGCCCTGACAGGAACAGACGAAACTTGGTCTTCTGCTAGATCACCATCAAGAGCTTCTCAACAGCCTATAAGTGCTGTAAGTCCAAGAGTTCGCAGAAACACTGATATTGATGACATGGTATGACATCTTTAAATAGTCAAAAATAGTTGTTTTGTATTTTTGTTTGTCCACATATTATCAATCATTATTAGTTTTTATTTTGTTTAGTATTGCTTTTTCATTTGTGTTGCGTTTTATACTGCCAAAATAGCAAAGAGGGATGCAGCAGCTAAATTTGAACGAACAATTGGGCGAGATTCCCACCGCTGGTGAGCTCCTGGGCCGAACTCACGAAGAATTGGTTCTACTCTTGATACAACTGCGCAGACGCCATTCAGCCACACATCGTGCCATCGAGCAGTGCTGCGCCCAAATCAGTAGTATTGAGGTGTTTGATTATGCTTTATTTTGTAATTTGTTTAGTTGCCTCATTTTGGCTTAGTATTTTGTTTCTTTTTATTCAGTAGATTATTCATTTTTAAAGATTACCTAATTATACATGTGTTTCCATTTATTGTAATTTTTTATTGTTATTTCATTTTACGAGCGCATATTTTATTTTAATAAAAAAACTTTACAGGACTGCCTCAGTTCTTTAAAAGCAATGGAACGCGAAGAAAGTCTTCAACGCTTGGAACAGTTAAAGTCACAACTGATGGATTTAGAACATCAGTATGAGAAGAGCAAACCTCTTGTTCATTTAGTTGATAATATGGTCAAGTTGGGATCTCTATATAATAGACCTGGCTCAACTATTGAACGTCTTGAAAGAAATCAGAGATTGAGACAAAAAGTTTTGGCAGAACACGCTCTTGAACAACAAAGGTAAGTACTTATAAAATCTTTTTTATTATTTTTATTCGAAATTGCGTATGATTTTTCAACGTTAAGACTTTTAAGGAGCATAAAAAGCACACAATACGTGAAAAACAGTTTGTCGAGAGTATATCCTACCAATAACATACATAAATATATAAAAAAATAACCGCGAAAGATTAAAATCGATTATTACAACTAATGTATATACTTTAACAGATGGTTAGAAAGCGTAGCGGCAGGAAAACCGTTAGAAACCGAAGCAGCTAGAGCTAGAGTAGCCGAACTTTGGGCACTTGAACAAGAATTAGCCGACGAAGCCTCTATACTCCAAGGCATGAAAACCGATAAAGATGCTATTGAGAATTTACTATCTGGTAAGTACAAAATTGATCAAACTGTAGTAATATTTACTTGTGAACGAATTATAAATTCGTATTTAGTTTATCGTATTACCCCACAAATGTGTCACTCTTGGAACATGGCTCATCCATAAACAATCATCATCATCATATCAGCCAATCGACGACCACTGCTGGACATAGGCCTCCTCCAAGTATTGTGTGTGTGCGGTCCTGTGCTTCCCTCGTCCATCGGCTTCCCGCCGTCCTAACTTGGTCGTCGGTCCACCGTGTGAGTGGTCTTCTCTTAAAATCCTTTATTTAATTAAGGATTTTCTCAGTCATGTATCATACGGCTAATATTACTTCATTGAAGAAAGCCTTCCTCCATACGTTGGGCATTGGTTATATTAGTATTCAGTTTTGTGTCAAGTTCTCTTTCTTTGCTACTGATATAACGTAACACCTTTCAGATGTGACAAGGTGACAACACGTTTCTTTAGTCCGCTATCACACGAACAATATTAATTTTGAACTTAGTTTGTTTCAACGTAAACTAAATTAGATATGTTTCTTCCATTTTCAGGAGTACGTGGTAAAATAGACAGTGTTCGCCGTGGGGAACTCACAGTCGATGTTAACGGAGGAGGTATAATTCGAAGAGCTCCACAGACTAACAATGGCACTGGCCTTGAAGTTGAACTAGCTCGAGTGCAAGAGATGTTGGCTCACAATTCTAAGGTTTATAAGGTTTTCGTCTATACCATGCACATTTATTTTAGTTTATTTAAGTTTTATTACCAAAATATACACGCCTTTAGTATTGAAATTGGAAATGAATCCCTATGGATTCAAGTAGTACACTGCAAATTTAATTGTGCACTTACGAGATGTTCGGTACTGCTGCAGCAAATTTAGTATTTTTTTGCAAAATAGCAAATGAACAACGGACTTAGGTATTTTGTCTTATCATAGAAAATTCTAACTGCAAAAATTATTTAAAAATCCAGTACTTCTAACAGGCACAGGATCGTACGCGGTTCATAGGCTTATGAACCGCTATAATTCCTATGCCATAATGATGATGATATTTCCAACTTCTCGAAAGACTTCACTGGAAGGGGCGCCTTAGTATGTGGGTTATTTAATTCTATTAGTAAAAAAATAAATCATTGGTTTCTAAATACATATTAAAATTTCAAACTTACTATTGCACAAACTGTCTTTTACAAGGCATGTAATTGTATATATGGCATAGATACACTACTGATTTCGCATCTATTGACGAAAATTTACTTTTGCACTTTGATCGACTTGGCAGACGAATTATGTTTTAATCATCTTGATTAGGTACAGTCTAACAAATGACACGTAATTATTTTAGTACTGCATGTTGTATATTTACGGTTTTAAGGGTGTTGCATGTTATCCCTTTTATTTTTAGTATTTATTTATTTATTATTAGGTTCACCAACAGCTATTTACACTAAAACATTTCTTTCATACTTAGCTACAGTTATTATTGCAAGTGTAATAACTAGGGCATTTTTTTGTAAAAAAAAATCTTCTTATTTAGTCTCCTTTTATAACTAAGGAAGATATAAAATGACATACTTACAGTTTCTTTTATTTAAAACTAGTTCACGTACTAAATTTCTATATTTATGAGACTTATAAAGTTGTACAATATTTTCAACCAAAAATAAAGTTTCCGATACAGAATAGATTACAAACAGAATCATAGCCCAACCCAAAAACCCCACCACGTATTGGTAATGTTTTGAAGTCGGTTAATAATTAACTCCCAATTTAATTATAATTATGAAGAATTCTATGTTTAAATTATTAAAAAATTCGCACGCATATTTATTTTAACAATTAATTGTTGGCAATTTCTGTAAAAAAAAAGTTACCTAATGTTGTAATTAGTCCGTAAGCTTTCCTTAAACAAATAAAATAAATAAAATGATTAATTCCAATTATATATGTTTGTAACAGAAATTGGAGCAAACTGTAGCAGACAACGCGCGGTTGGAGCGTGAACTGCAACAACTGCGAAGAGCACTGCAGGCAAGGAGAGCAGCTGGACCGCATCATCATCATTCACAAATGTCTAACCCTACTGCTATGCTCGAAGATGGTTCGTTTATTGTTTAATGTTTGTATGATAAAAAAGCACATAAAGCACTTAAAAGGCTTTCTAGTCTTTAACTCTTTATCTGGCAGAGGTGTCACCTAATTAGCAACTCTAAAAACCTTGTAATAAAGGTCAAAACCAGTGAAAAAACGAAGTTACTTGTGCTGGTTAAAGGGTTAAAAACCATAATGTTTCTTAACGGCAGGGGATGTAAAGTTCACAGAGTTTATAGACATGCCATTATTTTTCGTGTGCTTTCTTTAAATGAAAGAAAATACTATTTTAATTTCTCGAATTGCCAGAAGCAAAGTTTAACAACTTCTCCGTTTATTTCTTGATTAAATTCGCTATCGATTTTAAGAAGAATCTTCACCTCAATAATAGGAATCCTTTTTTTATTGCAGAAGTGTCAAGAGTCCAACAGCTAGTTTCAGCACTACAACGACAGCGTCAAGAACTCAGCCGCGCAGTCAGACATTTGACGCAACAATCACACGCGTTGCAGTCCACGCATAATGCTGTGCCTAGTTAGTTTTACAGTATATTTTTTCACTGTTTCATTACTAGTATGGGTTGTTTTTATTTCGACCAATTTGTAGGTTCTATCAAGCTCGATAAAGTCATATTGGAGTGTCAATTTATTTATTACACAAATATTCTAGCCTTAATTTCTGCACCCTATTCGTAGCTTTCATCAAGCTGGATAAAGTCGTATTGCCGGGTCTTTAAAAAAAATTTGGTATCTAACTCTTTTTCTAATAAAGAAAACTTAGCAATTCGTCAGTATTATACCAGTAGTTAGCCTTTTCAATGTCCGGTACTCATTCCTGCTATCAATACATTTAATCACTACAAAGACATATGAATGGGAGAATAAAGCGAGACAGATCGAACTGTCAGATTTGTACTCTATGTAAATGACAGTATGAACCGTGAAATAACTTGTCTAAATCATCACTATCATCATGTCAGTCTATGGACGTCCACTGCTGGACATAGGTATCCTCCAAACGTTTCAACCCTGCGTGGTCTTGTGCTTCCCTCGTTCATCAACTTCCCGCCTCTAACTTGTCTAAATATTTACAGGTAAATACCGCCCGCCAATGTCGTCCTGGCAAGAAACGAACCTCGATACCGGACATACTATAGACCACGGTCACGCAGAATACGACTACGAAGTGGATCCATTACACCCGCCAGGACATTACGAGCACACGAACGTTGCTACACCTCTGTACGTGGATACTAGAGGCGTCAATAATGACGTCACGTCGCCTTTGAATAGTGAGGATCTGCAGCATTCTGGATTTGGTTAGTTTATTTGTTTTAGCATTAGTGTTACTTAAATGCCCACCCATGGGATAAGTTAGGCTCTAACAGAAAGTTATGGTTGTTATTTGTTCAAGTGATCATCATATTTCTGTCTTATCATTCCATCTTATCCCGCAGGCAACTGTTCTGGTATTAATGTTCTGATAATAGTAATGTATCTAACTTACAAAAGTTGACAAAACTTAATGTAAAAAGTTTAAGTAAAATGAACTTTAATGATTTAATTTTAGGTAACCTCACAAACGTAGAAAAGCAAGAAATAAAAACAGTACGCATCGTAAAACGAGAGAGCGAAAGACGTCAGCGAGACAGAGAACGATCACTACAGCCGATGTCCGATTGGCCTTCAAACAACATCACTGCTAATCTAGACCAATTCTTAGAAGAAGAACTAATACAGTCTGTGAACTACTCTCGATCGTCATCTTTACCTCGGGGAGACAAGTATGAACACTACTACCCACAAGCCGATCAAAATTACATACGAGGTAATGTCGAAGTCAGTCCCAAATATATATCAAGTCCTTCGCTGTCGAATTACGATTACTCCCAAAACATTTCATCACTAAGCAGCAGCTACAATAAAAGCTACGACAGAACTTATGACAGATCGATTACTTTATCAAATCAGTATCTGAATAGCCCTACAGATAGTTCACGAACTTTAACCAATGATCCTTTGTCAAAGACCAGCAGTGTTGTAAGCCTAACAAGATCAAATATGGAGTTATCACCGATATTTAAGAGTGAGGCAGCTAAACAAATAATTACGGAAATGTCTGGAGATGTACCTAAGAATGGTTCGTTGCATAGAAGACAAGTTCCGAAAGAGAAGAGGAGGCATTATACAGCACCGCATCATCTCAGCGCTAAAACTTTGAATGAAATGCCGAAAGATGCTTACAATCAAGATGTTAGTATACAAGTTTTTAATTTTTATTATTTTATAAATTCTCAGTAAGTTATATGATTTACTTATATAAAGTCCAACCAGAGTATTGTTACCGATTACTATATCCCAGTAAACGAAATAGCGTAAAATTCAGGTTTCAAACAATCAATCAGCCCTTCATCGATGTCCATTTTACTTATTATTTTGTTTAGTTGAATAATTTACAGATATTTCGAAATGTATGATATAAAATCGAACTTACATAATCAGTTTCGAAAATAACTTGGAAATTTTTACTCTTCTAAACACTAACCCCCTTACTCATAAACGCCTCTTAAATTTTAGTCAATTGATTAATTAGCATAGACTCTTAAGTTGATTGATATAAGGTTGATTTTCGTAATAAAAATCTCGCTAAACAGTGATTAAATGTAAGAGGCGTTTATGAGTAAGGGGGTAATAGTTTTATTTAAATTGTCCAAGAATTGACTGAGTTCTGCAGGGACATTGATGTGAATTTTCAAAATAAATAATTTTTGGATTTAGATAAATATACTTTTAGTTATATTGACCGCCTTGTAAAATGAGTACTCGACTTAAAATGTGCATTTTGCAAAGTGCCCAAATATAGCACATTTTTAATAGTATTCATTTGAATAGCAGTAGCGTAACGTAAAAATTATTGATTACACATAATTGTCCATGTTGGTACAGAAGGTGGGTAGGTCAGTGGACGACGCAGACATGGAGTTAGCACTGCGAGGGGCGGCGCCCGACGTAGTACGTTCTGCGTTACCCGCACGTCTTGCCGCCACCGCTATCGACCAGCTACTGGCAGCGCCTCAGAAGATATTGATACCTGAGCGGTATATACCGGAGAAGGTAAGCTTTATGGTTTATACTTTATTCTTTTATAGGACATAAGAAGTCAGGGTCTTTTCCATCTGATGACTTTAGCAAGTGCCTACGACGTCTTTCCAATTTTTCAGAATTCCGGTAAACTTGCCCGCTTATGTTGGGAGGTTGATAGGCGCAATAAAGGTTTCCCATAATAAAAACAACAACAAATAAAAAATAATACACTTTTGGCTTTATGTTTGATCCTCTATTGACACTGACGGAATAGTTAGTAATAATTAATAGAGCCTAGAACATAAAGAAGTAAATTAAAACGAGCTTTGAATTTCTATTAATAAAAAAACACAAATAAGAAAGAAATTTTAATAGAACATCTTATACCCAACCCCTTATTACTGATGATAACTTATAATTTCGACGATAAAACTATGCTATATAAATATGAATGAATCAATATAACAACTTACATAACTGCTTTAGTGCCGCGGTGGTTACGGTATACGCCTTGCATAACTGCCCTGAACTTGTTAGTTTTTTATATCCTTGAAATTGATATTGGTAAAAGACCTCGCGACACGGGGAAGAGTTCCTAGTTCGGGAGTTATCTTTAAAATTAAAAGCATATTTATAATTTTATTTAATAAGGCATAATTCCTATGAGTTCGTAAATAAAAACATCAAAATTAACTTAAAAATAAATTGTGATTTCATTGATTACAATATTTTACCACAATATAATTAAACTAAAAGAAGTATAGCAAATTATGTACCTACTATTCAAAATTCTTTACGATATTTCCTTTTTTTAATTAATAATTGCAATGTCTTTTTAATAGCCTCCAGAACTTTCCCCCGAAGAACAACAAAAAAGACAAGAAAAAGTGGAGTCCATTAAAAAAATGTTGACGGGTACTTCAGCCGACCCCAACAAGGTAAAACGAACATTACTTTTTACATAATCCTTGATTACATAAATAGATGTTATTTATGAAGCGTAACTTCCTAGCAGATAATGACCACGAGGAATGCATTCAACGAATGAATTATGATAATTTCCTACAACTACTGATCATGTATTATTATGAATGAGCTCATGAATTTGATTCATAATTAGACATGCTTGTTAATTGGGACAACATGTTGATCTTTCATACATTTTTTTGTGCGTCGCTTCTTCATAGTTCAACTTAAATTCATTTAAAAAACTATTAGATTCATTTAGATACTTATTGAAATTCAAGTTTACTTCATCATTAACATTTTCCACTATAAAAACAATGCACCCTATTCCTATATTCGCTCGCTCTGCTTTCGTTGTTGTACTGAATGATCTTTTATACACTTTTTGCATGATCATTCTTGAATTATACATTTTCTATCTTACTTGTACTTAATGTCTACCAATAGTTTAATGTTTACAGATAGAATTTATTGAATTATATTGTTATTTTTAAACATTTTGTAAAATCTGAGGGTAATTCTCGTAATTATATTTGTTTAAAATCTCATGTCAATCAATTTCAAACGTCACTTATGTCAAATTTGACACTTCATTAACCAATGAGACAGCGCCAAACGCTTACCAAAGACTGTAAAGTTGTCACTTGGAGTTAACAGAAGTGTAATTATAATGAAGACATTTACGAAAATTAGTCTTGTTTTAAATTTTGAATTTTTCTTTAAATTAATTAGTATTCTATTGAAGCAACGATTCTATCTGTAATCATGTTAAGCTTGTATAGCCGCTTAGAATGTTGGCTGTAAATATGTAAATCGGCACAGTCCTACATGTGTGTGCTTGTATGATGACCGTTAGAGTCCGGATGCTGACGAGAAGCGACAACGGGAGCACTTACTACAAATGAACCAGATACTCGCCAAGCAAGTCACTGAGATGAGCAAAATTATCGCCGGTAAGGATAAAGCATGTTTTAAATTTGCGTGTGTTTGACTTTCAAGTGTGTTTATAAATAACTCTAGTTTGTTTTCGTAATTCCTAAATTATAATTAATTTTATAATTATAATAGACTTCCAACTGTTTAATATTTATGTAATTTCGTTTACTTAAATGATTCACAGAAATTGCATACAGTTAGTAGTTTGTATGACAAAACTTAAATATTCAATTAATTTCTATGACACCTATTTCTACACTATCGAACAATTTATAAAAAAAATTGTCAAGAAATTACAAGTTCTAATAATGTCAAGCTTATGTTCCGGAAACAAATAAGATGTAATAAAAATTGTATAAATCTAAAGAATCAGGAATTACAAAATTATTAGGAACTAAAAAGTAACTCTCCATCTATATTTCTATTTAGCATTTGATAGATAATAATCATTCTTTATTTTTTTTGTAAATTCTCATTTTTGATCTCTATAAATGTATCATTAACTTTTTATTACAATTGTTTAAAGTTCATTATATCCTTAGAAATTAAATAACTTACTTAAATCATTGTTTGTGATCATATTTTTATTCGTACATTCCTATTTCTATTGACACGTTCAGCGCTAAGTCCTTTTATTGTTGTTATTTTGGATTTTATGTAAAGATTTTGGTTTTGTCCTTTTTGATACGTTAAAAAAGTTACAAAGCCAAAAACCAGGCCAATATCTGATACTTGTAGCTAAAAGCAAATGGCTCGTATCAAAAATGATAAACGCATGCTAAACAGAGTGTATCTAAAAAGAAGTAGCGTTGAGCGTGTTATTATTTGTATCAAAAACCAATAAATGTTTGATGTGACTAACGAACACGTTTGTTTCACGCCCGTGACTGTTTTGCTTGATGTCGTGTGTCCCATTTTGTGCAGGAACCAACACTGAACAAGGACCGTCTGCATCTAACCACTGATTAGCCATACGCTTACATATTACATCACATGCACATTGACACTTCTTGAATGTAACCATCCACATAGTCTCTAAGGGTGTTTACTGCAACAATTGATCGAATGTCGTTAGATAGTATTATCATAACAGCCCATTAATGTCCCACTGCAGGGACGGGCCTTCTCCCGCGACGGAGGGATACTTGATGGCATCGATCAAACTATCAATCGATTCTACCATCAATCGATAACATCGAACAACGATCGATTGGTTAGGTAAACACTCTAAAACAAATTAGTAAACATTTTTACTTTTAATATTGTTAACTTCATACACAAAAACTGTCTCACACACATTTCATGTTTTTATCGCTTGAAATCCCTCAAATTGTAAACATGTGAGTAAATTGGCTATTCAGACGGTCCTTAGAAGATGCCTACTACCCAGTGTGTTGCGGCATGGTTTCCTTTATATGCATTTTGTTGTGAGTAGTACACTTATTTACGCTTTTTAGTTTTAACTTAATCATTTTAGTTGCATTGTCCTTTTGCATTATGATGTTTTTTTATTAATACTATCTTTTATTATGTCTTCTGATGTCTAATATTAACTATTTGATTAACAGTTAAGGCATTAGAAGAACTGCCGGTAAACGGCACTGATGATTACGAAGATCGTTCGCCGGATGTAGAACTACCAATTTATCAACAAAGAGACAATTTCTTTACATAAGAAAATTCAGTAGTCAATGGATTAGTTGAAAGGCTTTACCAAATTATGAAGAGTACTAAAACTATATAAATTGGTTTCGTAAGTTCTTCTTTTTTGGTCAAAGTTATAAATGTATCTGACATTGGTTCATCCATGTTGTCAATGGTATCCGAATTGTCAATGTCACAAAATAGAATCTTAATTTGAATTTATAAACTAAGAAGTATTTATTCGCTAATTGTCATCATGTTTAGTGAATTATTAACCAAGCTGGGCTTTAAGTATAATATGTGGTCAATGTAGATGGATCAATTAATAGAAATAGAAAATAATTTTTCATGTTTACAAATTTAATAATTACGAATATCATTGTAATTATGAGCTTCAGTATAAAGTTTGATGTTTTCTTGTTTAAATAAAGCTCAGCCTAATATGTTTTAAAACATTGAATTTAACCAATAAAATAAACTTCCATTTTATGAATTTAGAAATCAGCGACATCTATTTTAAATAATAAAAACAAATTTAATTGCATTGTGCTTACTACATATCTACTTAATATCGTATATCATATCTGTTTTTAGCTGCTACGACTAAATAGTTTTGATATTATAAATTCTTAGCGATGCTCAATTTTATTAACATTCCTTTGTAAATATGAATATCATAAAGTAAATAGTAATTTTGTTCAGCAGTTAATAGTTTTTTTTAAATAATAAATAATGTTGATTCGCAGCTTTATTACACGGACATTATCAAGAAAAGCTTATGGCCAGATACACCAGTAATTAATACATTAACACCGAAACAAAAATGTTTTACGACTTGTATACTTGCCTACTTAGATCTTGGTCGCAGAACATTTTTGTTTTACTGTGTAATACCTACAAGTCTTCTATATAAAAGGCCTTCAATTGTTATTGTAGAATTAAGATATTTAGAAAAATGTACCTAGATTATATCGTTGTATACAGTTGCCATGTTTGTTAATTAGAAAGTGCACATTTACAATTAATTAATAATATTATATATAAATAAATATGTACGTGAAACGAATAACAATGCGTTTTAGTATTATTTCGTTTATTTTTTGTATTTTATTGTAAATAACAATTTAAGATATAATTTATATTATGTGTACTTATTATTACTTAAGTTTTGCCGTATACAGATAGCTCGTCAATTAATTTTATATGTAGTATTATAGTGTATTTATGTTATAGTGGTTTTATGTAAAAAAAAAACAATGTACTTATGTTAAGCGAATAATTTTACGTTGTTTAGTAAAGGATTTTGGTACAAACAAGTGTCATTTTGTACATTTATTTTGTTGAATACTTTTAGTGAAATTGACACAGATCCTCACGTTTTTATATTAGGATTTAGAACACGAAGGTTTTATGTAGTCGGACGGTTTCATTAATATTTAAAAAAAAATCATAAAAAGCACGAATTTGTAAAGGTTAACGTCACTTGATTGAACTTTAAAAAATTCGCTTGCGTTTAAAATTTTGTTTGAAAAGTTAGCAAAAGAGAAATAAAATAATAAAAACCTTCAATAAAATAATCCAAGCTAAATGTAAAACCTTATTGTATACGGGATTTATTAAAAAAATCAAAAATAAAACAAAAAGAAAATCAAATTAATCAATCTCATGTAGTCTGTCGAATCAATGTTTATAATAGACATTTAAAAGCTTTAAATATGCCTCCTGCCTGTTAATTAATAAACGAATTGTTAAATGTCTGTCTAATAATTTTAACCATAAATTATGTGTGAAACTTCTTAGAGAAATTAGTATAGATGCAGCGACTACAAATAATAAAATTTCGGCAGTAACGTTAGTTTAATTTAGTGCCATTAAACATTTCAATTTATTAAAATAAATGAATCCCTTTTTTAAATAAAACACTCAGGTTTAATAATATCCTGATAAATAGAGCCTGGTATTAAAATAGGGCAGAATTTTCTACAGACTTGTATGATGACTCCTCCTTTAGCTTCTCGACTGTAATTCTGAAAACTGTAATGTAAACTCTGCAAGAGATAAGTTTAATCCGATCCATTTACAGAAACCACGAGATTACATAAATATCACCATATTGTTCTAACTGAAACAAAAGTCATTGGTGTATATAGAGGACTAATGACTCAGTAAAGATGGCGGATAGACTACCAAAAGAACAGTTTCAAATCGCTCTACGTTAAAAACTCCAGGCTCTATATTATAACCATTGCCCCTTCTTGACAAATAAATGCTACAAAACTTCCCAACAGTTATTAAGACTGAGTTTATTTACCCTTAAATATCCTATAAATAATTTATTTGAATCGTCAATTATATACCTATTAGAATATTATCTACTTATATACAACAACAATTATATTTGGAATAAACTTCCATTTAAATAATTACTAGTTATTTTCTAATTAACTTTGAATTCCCTTTTTAAATAACTGGATTTTCCCGAATTATTGTAATGTAGAAGTTTTTATAATCCTTATAGGAAAATTTGCTTAGTATCAAATAAACACAAAAGATTGTACGTAAGTATTTCTTAAATAAAAAGTACTAAAAATTATATTTAGATTGTATCACTATCTATAATCCTCGAACTGCTGTCGAATATATATACATCATAATTACTAAACTAACTAATATCTGTCTGAAAGTTTCAATGGATGTTTAACCATTAACAACTGAATTTATTTGAAGTAAATTTTCAATTACATATCTATCATCAGTATAACATATTTCTATCAGTTTTGCGGTCTTTGCATCATTCAAGAAAATTTTCTTTGATGCCGAACCAGACTAGGATCTTTGACTCTAAATTCCTTAATATATTATGTAATCAAGCCCTTACTTCTAATGATATGAACAAAATATAATAAATTACATAATCTATACTAAATCAATATAAAAATAATAATTATACTACTATCAATTAATATGAAATAGGTAACCCCGTCGACCCAAAAGCACCAAAACTGACATAATTGTCAGAATAAACGTATATTCAATATCTTAACATAAAACTTTTGGGATGATCGTTTCTTGTTTTGCAATATTCGTTTGGTAATAATAAACACAAAATCAGTTAGTAAGCAATTGACTGTATAAGAAATTTCTGATCTTCTAATGAAAACAAAATATTAAACATAATGTGGGATCATGCATTAAGAATTTTAAACATAATATTTTCTTCAAAACAAGTTTTAACGCCTTATTATGTAGACTGTATATGTATCAATTTTGGAATATACAAAATATGTATTTTATAGTATTAGATCTGTAGAAAATTATATCCAACGAACTCAGTTTAATAATAAAACTTTAGATGAATTTTTAAGCTTGTTTTTACTTAGATAAAATTGAAATGTATTCCCGGTATTCCGATAATTTGCTTTGAACTACTGAAAAGTTAGACAAAGATACTAAAATCTATTGTTTTCATAGACGCCTTGTTTGTCAGTTTTTATTGTCAATGTTAATGAGGGTTAAGTACCTGACAATTGCGGTGACGAAGGGAATTCATTTTATTTACCTAGTACCAAATCTGTCGAAGCAAGCAAACTAATTACCCTGAAATATAGCTATTCAAAAGTAAAGACCAGGCTTATCTGTACGACATTTTTAAGTACGTTTTTATTTATTGTAATAATGTTTTTGCTAACATTAGAGTCAAAATCACACAAAAATATTCTAGATAAAAATAAATAAATGAAGTTTTAGGTTTATATAAAACTAACCTAACCTAGCATACTTTTTGCTTTTTTATATGACATTTTTGTGGGTTTTTAGTTCTGTCATTTTGCTTATCTGATGATTTGTCACGTGGCCATTATTTTAACTAATTTAGTGGATTTAGAATTTGTCTTTGGATTTTTTGTACTTTTCCAAAATAGCTTGCTTCGATAATGTCATCCGCAAACATAATAATTTGACTGCCTTACCATGAGTTGTTATGTAAATATACCTACAGGGAATTGTGAATATTGTTTTATATTAATAACTATCTACTTATTCCGAATATACATGAATCCTTGTAATTATAACGTGTATGTTGTTCACATCTGAAAATAAACAATAATATGCTATCAAAAGTTGTATTTTTTGGAGACCTTAAGATTCACCTTTTTTCCGAACAAGGTAGGTAGCAATATTTGGAGGAGGCCTATGACCTGCAGTAAACGTCAATTGGCTGATATGATGACGATGAAGACCTTTTCGTTATCATGAATGACGTAACTGGCGACTAAGAAAAATTAGTTCTCTATATCGTACGTCTATTAGAATACAAAAAGGAAAAACTTGAAATAGTAAACAAAAACAGAAAACTTATAGTAATACCGTATACAAATCTATTTAGCTAGTCTGATGTTTGTAGGCTAAGTTGCTCTTCTGTACCTACTGGAGAAGACTCGTCCCTACGCCGCGCCGGGAAATTATTTATAGTTCACGGGTTTGTACTGTATTTATGTAATCCACAAACAACACGTACCTACAATTTCGTATCAGTAAACGTATTAACCGTTTCACAGTACCGCCAGCAGACACAATAGTAAAACAATGCATGTGTACCATATATGGTACACTGCACTGGGAACGTATTAATAAGTTGTTTTAATACATTTACTGATACGAAATTGTACGATTATAAATCAACTATTCATCATTAATATATTGGATTAATTAAAAAAGTATGTAGGTATATATTAGAATAAAACCAGAGACATATGCCTAGAACTTAAAGACTAACCCAAAAAGTCATCACCATCATTTACAAAAAAAAACAGAAACCAAAAACTAAAGAACAAGCTAAAAAAAACCTCGTTATGTTATCAGAAAGAAAAAAAAAGTAGAATGTGTAAAAGATTGTAGGCTTCCGAATTACAGAGCTAATGATCGTTAAGCTGCCGATAACATCGCTCATTGAATGATTCTATGTGATTGATTACCTCTACGTATGAGAAAAACACGCCTGTCATTACAACTTGATATCTTTCCCCTGAGATTCTGCAGTTTAAGGTTGTGAAGTAATGAATTCTTATTGAATGAAATATCTTTATATTGACAGCCCTTTAATGTCCCACTGCAAAGACGGGCATCCTCCCGTGACGAAGGGATACTTGGCCTACAAATACCACGCTGGCGCGACGGATTGGTATAGGGTTTAATTTCAAGTTTTCCTTCTTTTTATTTCGTAAAGATGATATTCACGGAAAATCCCTTAGTCGGTTTTTACGACACCCATGGGATGAGATGGGGTGGTGACAAATTGTATACTTACTCCGTCACTACACGGAGAATGAAATGAAATAGTTCTACGTAATTTATTTTATAAAGATTGACTGTCTGCTAAAGTCTAGGCATAAGATAGGATAAGGTAGAGACGTTTGCTGGTCGCCTATGTATGTGGCCTTTAGTGAACGTCTAAGGCAAAGGACTGGAGAATGTTGTTTTATTAACGAGGTCTAAGTCCAGAAGTGGACGTCCTCTGGCTGAGATGATGACGATCTGTTGAAGATAGACGGTCTGGTAAAGGATGGGCCCAGGATATGAGATGCTAAATAGTTTTGAAGGAAGCCTATCTCCAGTAGTGGACGTCTAGGGTAAAGGACATATAAAAAGGTTGTTTGAAGTAGTCTTATGTTCAGAAGAAAACGTCTTTTGTTTGAGATGATGACGATAATAAAATCTACATGTTTGTCTGATGACTAAAGTACTGGATTACACCTGACCACCTCATCTCATTTTACCCATCCTAAACTTTTTATTGATTCAAATGGTTTTTAGGTTTAAGATTTTGTAGTCTTCACCTGTCTGTCATCGTTGGGAAGACACTGCTGTCTAGAACAGTGCTAGAACATTGCATGCCGCACGACGCCGTGATTAACTTTTTCGGAGGTCAGAAAGAAAGACCCGGTGTTTTCCTTAATTTTGGGCTCGATATAGAGAACTTGATGTATTTACTGTTTTGATCAGTACAAGCCTAGGTCACACTTAGTTGGTAGTCTGATTTGAAAAGACTTCACCTATACCAATACCTGGCTGTCGAAGCCGAGTCAGCAATCTTATTGCTTCTAAAAGATTTGCTCACAGAAATATGGGTTTTATCCTCAAAAGGATAGAGTAGATTATAAATAAAAGTAACACACATTTATAAATCTTTCGATAACTTTCTATTTGATATTGTGTTTTTTTTTATAGAATATTTTAAGCGAAATTTTCATTATCGTATTCTTTCATAATGATTAAGTAACAACATGCCGTGACTGAATGATGTTTCCGTTTTCCACCCTGCCGTTTATTTCTAAGTGTTAGTTGCGCACGCACAGTTGCATAGATTTTTTGGTTTCGTGCGAAAGTGTTTGTGGTTACGAAGTAATTTTAGTTTTAATTTTTATGAAAATGCTAGAAAAAATTAGTTAATTCTATGTAAAAAAATCATTTAAAAAAAACCTTAAATTTATTAAATAACGTTGTCATAAAGATCACATAAATTGTTTGTGTAATTTTCCAAATATTTTGAATCTCGGTTCAAAAAGACGCGATGTATTTTTAAAGAAACAAACTTTTGGCGTTACAAAAGGAAAATATAAGTATTTATTCTGCCTTCCTGTACACATCGACTAAACCAGAACAAAGGTATGTATCACTGTCATCGGGATCGTTGTAACCTCTTTGTTCAATAAGTGATTGCTATGCTCAACGCGCGCAAGCCTACGTGGATGCAGTTCAATGCCGACTATCTTCCTTCCGTTATGTTTTAAACAATTCTAAATACTAAATGGAACACAATCCATCTTAAATGTCAATAGAGCAATTGAATTAAATTAATACATGAATTACGGTACCGCGTGCATTGTTTGAACGATTTGGAACACCACTTTCATTCTACATGTTTTTAATCTTGCATGTTGTTGAGTTGGTCTTAATTTGAATTTACATAGCTGTCACCTACATGGAATAGTGTTTGAATAGAATTCTATCGGCTCGTTTTAAAATAGTTTGTTTTTTGTTTTTAATTGCAAGTTACTGGCCATTATACAACATGTCAGGCTTATGTAGTACTGCGGCATACCTAAAACTAAAATTTGAAGACGTCCATTGGTCGATATGATGTTGATAATTAATAGTATTACTTAAGAGTAGAGACTTTAAATATTTTTAGTAAGCCATCCCATGTTATCCTGATGGCATACACATAGGTACTACCATTGTATAGTAAGGTACCTACTATTACTTAGAATACTATCGAGCTTAGTATCCCATGTTCCCTATTACTACAAAAGGCCCGTTCAAATGTGTCAAACATTTATGAGCTATGGTAAAAGTATTTCTTTGTTTGTTTTTATTTATGTACTTAACAGATATGATATTCATTATTTTGTGTTATTATTTGAGATGGTAGTTAAGAAAACAAATATTTACAAAATATTTATAAACACAGTCTTTCAAATAAGTTTAATATATATTTATGTAGATAAATGACTAAACCGATGATATAAAATCTAGGCTTTAAAGGAAATAAGTCTTTTTATTTTTTTCTTCTTGGCCTTTTTTTGGCGGTGAGTGGTAGAGTCACGCTATTTACAGCATATCGGGCCATATAGTTGACCGAGGTAGTACCACCCTTTTCTTAGAAATTCGACGTAAAGTACCAGTTCTTTTTACTAGAGACCTAACCGGACTCTTCACATCCTCTCCTAGTAGAGACAATGTGATTGGGCTAGGCCATGAGCGGGAGCTATCACTTACCATCAGTTTGGGTCTTTGGATTGTCTGCCGCCTTAATTCAATAAATACAGAAATAAAAGAGGATCTGTCGAGATACTCGTCCTAGTAATGGGACTAAGGAAACTCAACAAACTCTTAAAAAAAAAACTACGCGAACAACGATTTTACTGATTTTTTTAGTTCATTAACCGAGACTTTTTAAAGATTCCAGTAACAATTTAATTCGGGATTTTAAGATATCGAACGGGACATTTTACTCATTAGCATAAATTTTAATGTAATAAGCTATTTAAAGGCTTTAAACGGGTACTGGTTTTCGTACCGTTGCTCGACCCGTGTACCCATTGATCGTAAGGTTTGATGCATTGCAGTTTTGGGGATATTTATTTGCGTAAAGTTAACGTTCAAAATTGTACAGGACTTTTTTTAATTAGGAATCGAATCCGAGACCTCTTCGTAGCAGCCATGTAATATTTATAACGACTACGCCACAGAGGTTGATACAGTCATAGGTCGACGTCGAGTATGATGTGTCCTGTATGGCTTATATGATAATACTACACCTTATTTCGGTCTGGAGTCTGCAACATCAGAAACACATTTGAACGATACAACAACATCTAGAAAATACAGCTAATAGAAGCCACTTTTCGTAGATAGAACGGTACGTCGAATCATAGAACGTGTTTTTGTTTGACGATCCACACCTGCCTTATTTTTTCGCAATTGGCCAAATACAAAATATTTTAAACCTTGTTTTAGACATTGTTTATAATTCATTAATAAATGTTTTTATTATTAGAGGACTTAATTGTTAGGAAAGTATTTTCTCAAGTACTGGTTTCCGTACCGTTGTTTGACCCGAGCACCCACCATTGATCTCAATGTTTCATACATTGCACTTTTGGACAGTCTTGTTTGCGCGAAGTCATCTTTCAATAACTATACAGGTTGTTGTTTTAATATTTTTGATCTTAATAGCTTTATTTGGAGGGTGGTAAACTCATCATCATCGTCATCAGGGGCAGGGACTTAATTTAATGGTTTAATTTCAAGCTTTCCTTCTTTTTATTACGTAAAGATAATATTCACGCATAGTCCCTTGGTCGGTTTTTTACGACACCCATGGGATCAGATGGGGTGGTATGACACATGTATTCTTACTCCGTCACCACACGGATTTAAATTAGATTTAAATATGATTACTAGGTTTACACACAAACCAAATGAAATAAATATGCAAGTTCATGCACACATTGCTTGGCAAATCCACTATCTTTAATTTAGCGTAAAATATATTAAATATAGGTACAATATTTTTTTTTTATTTAGCATAAAATACACACAATAATTAAATCAAAATAATTTCGTTATATTTTGCGATAAACAGATCCTAACCAACAAAAAGTTACATTTAAAAACCCTAGTCAGTCAATAAACTGAATAAAACATACTTACACAAGAAATCGTTGCACTAGCCGGTTTAACAAGTGAAGTGCAGAAGGCGTAATTTCACTTAAGATAAAGGAGACCGGTACTCCATCAGCGGGATAATTAAGGATAATAATGATGATCGGGATAATATCATTTTGTCGCACACCCTGTAGATCGTGTATGCCCCGGCGCATATAAGTATATAACCGAGGTGCAGCCGTGAACGCGACACAATCATAAGCGGCCCGCTACAGACACCGCAACTGTGAGTACCAAATATTATAATTATTATTATTGACATAACATAAATAAATAAATAATAAAATTTAGCGCGTGATCTTGAAAAAAAAATCTTTATTTCAAATTGAATTTGCATAAATAACAAAACAAGTTTTTTAAAAAAATAGATAAAATAATAATAACAAATTTAAAAAATTAATACTCTTTTTAATATCTGATTAATAAGTCATTGTTTTACCCCCAAAAAAGGAGCTATAAATCCTTTTTTTACTCTACACATAAATAGCTTAACCTTATTATAGCTAAAGATATTGGCTATAATTATACTTAGATAATTTTTTAACTAAGTATATAATTTTTATTTGTGTTTTTTGATTAAGGTTTAATAAAAGTATTAGATAAAAAACAAGTAAATATACATACCGCAATAAAGAAAATAAAACGTGAGTCAGAAGAAAACAAAAGAAATTAGTTCGTTCTATTTTAATTGTTAACACATTGACTAATTATAACAGGAACGTGATAATTATATCAATTTATCATTATGACGGCTTATGAAGCAATTAAAGATTAATTAAAACATTTATTCTTAATTACCGTTGTCACAGTTTTCTGTGGAAAAGTCGATGGCATGTAATAGACAATAATATTTGACATTTGTTTTAAATTAACAAACTCTAATGCAGTAATTTATCTATTTACGTGCACAAAAAGAAAATTTATTGTAAAATACAAGAAAAACATATTTATTTAATAAATGTACACTAAATTTTTTTAATTTTTTAAAGTAAACCTTTAAAGTAAAGATTGAGTTAGTTAAAGTTATGCAAATAAAATAAACCACATAAATTAAAAAAAATAATAACATTAATTATTATAATATTATTAAATAATTAATTATTTTCTAATCGTAAATAACTAAAATTTTATTAATTTCATTCATTTATATATTAATATTTTCATCCTCTAGAGAAAGTAAGTAATTTAAAACCATTATTTAGCTTTCGATTTAGTTAACAACCTACTTTTTTTATACGCGTGTTTTTATTTTAAATATCTACGATGTTTATTATAAGCTTCATTATAATATATTATCGTGAATTAATTTGCATATTTGATAAAATTTAAGTCAACATATAGAAATAAAATAGGTACGTATATCTAATAGGTATATTTATGATAGTTATTCTTTTGTTAGAAAGCATTGCCGGTATTTCTGCAATAATAATTATATTTTTTAACCAGTAAATCTGTGAAATTGATACTAGCTTGAATCAATCAATGTATTCGAAATGAAAATATGTATTATGTAGGGATGTGTTTTTTTTAAATAAGTAAGTAGTCAGTGCGCTCATTATAATTTCAAGACAATGCGTCTACTCCTAGAATGCACGAGATAATTATTTAAAACTCATCATGTAGAGTCAAAGGGTGTGTTTTTAAAGTCAATAAATATAAAATACGTAAATAACTAAAGAATCTTTTATATTTTTTTATTAGGCTATGTTTTATTGTTATTATAATATACTAACCAAAACTTAATATTAATAGTTGATGATTTTTGTTAAATAGTTGATGTGGTCTTATGAATACTTACGTAAAGAGTTCCTATCTTATCTTTTTTTATTAATGGCTTAAGTTAATACATTGCCTTGCCAGTGTTAAATTTGCCAGTGTCAAGTGAACAGTAATTTGAATTTCGAAGTGTACATTAAAATTTATTGTTGTGTTTAAACAAAAAAAATAAAAAGTATTGACTGTGTCTATGCGTGTATGCTTATAAATATTCCGTTTACTAACATGCAAATATTTTGATGATCATCTGGCATGTAATTTGTATTGATATACATATTTTATACGGAAATTCATGTTGTTTTATACTTACGTAAAATGCATGATTATTATTTAACGTAATGTAGATACATGCATTTGGATAGCTGAATCTATTAGTCAAGAATATAAATAGAGAATAGGTAAGCGCCTATGCATGTTAGAAAGAAGATAATTTACCTACACATAATTTAATTTAAATTAAACAATTAAAAAATTTACCTACTCCTAAATGTTTGTTAATCAAGTAAAAAAAACATTTATTAATACATATAAACTAAGAAGTGACTTATTAGTTCTAAAGTACACTGACACTGACAATAAAAATAAATACAAAGAAATTGAAAACTTTCATCCGGTTATGCATGTCTATGGTAAAGCGACAGGGCCGCTTTGATTGACTACAAATAAATAAAGCTTTATGCACTATTGTTGTAGATTTTGTGGTAGGCAGAGCTATATGCCTAGTTTGAAGCCACATTCATAAATAAACTGTACTGCATTATAAAATAACATTATAACACCTAGAACTAGATACTTCATTTTCTAGTCACGAATCGTAAAGATTATTCGCACTGAGTATTCACATGGTTATAATTGTCACTACATAGTATATAACAAATTCGTTGTCCCTATCTGTCCGTCCCTATGTAAGCTTAAATCTTTTAAACTACGTAATGGATTTTGAAGCGTTTCTTGATATCAATAGATAGAGTGGTTTAAGAGGAAGGTTTATATGTATAAAGATCATCATCATCATATCAGCCAATGTACGTCCATTGCTGGAAATAGGCCTCTTCCAAATATTACCACCCTGCGCCGTCCTGTGCCTTCCTTATCGTACGCAGAGTATATGTATAATACATGCATAATATTTAAATAAATAATAAATATTCACGGACATCTCTACACAGCGCCATCAATCTGTTCCCAAAGTAAGCTAGGCTTAACCTGCTTATGTTATGGGTAACAGAACAACGGATATTAGTACTTACATATTTATATACTTTTTTTTTGTAAATACCTAGGTATATATTATACATAGAAACACTCAAACCAATGCCATTAATCATGTTCATGTACACAAATATTTGCATTGAGCGAGAATCGAACCCGAGCCCTCTGCGTAGCAGTCATGTTATATAACCACTACGCCACAGAGGTTGTCGATATTGTAGAGTATAAGCATTGCAATCGTGCAAAGTTGGGGAGGTCGCTAGTATTACAAAGCTATCCATAGTCGTATACTTAGGTGTTAATAGGATGGATATACCTTCGTTGGACAAAGGCTTTTCACTTTCGGCCGCTGACCTTAGAGGATAACGACTCCTATCGTGAACTCATCAGGTACTTAGTATGCAAGAAGGTTTGTTGATATCGACGCCAGCGCACGCATACAATATAAACTGCGTAGAGTGAGTACTAGGAACTGTGAGTAAAGTATATGATTTATATTGCTATTATATCAATATAAATAAATATTCACGGACATCTCTACACAGCGCCATCTGTTCCCAAAGTAAGCTAGGCTTAACCTGCTTGTGTTATAGGTAACAGAACAACGGATATTAATACTATACTTTTTGTTTGTATGTACATACATATATTATACATAGAAACATTCAGACCAATGCAAACAATCATGTTCATGCACACAAAGATTTGCATTGAGTGGGAATCGAACCCGAGACCTTTGCGTAACAGTCATGATATATAACCACTACGCCTCAGAGGTCGTCAAATAGTTAGTAAAAGAATAGTCCTGCAAGGGATTTAAACTCACAACCTCTTGCACGGCAGCCACAAACACGACCACTTTGCTATCGAGGGAGTTATTTATTTATTACTAGCTTTTGCCCGCGGCTTCGCTCGCCTTAAATTCGGGGTAGCACTGTTCCACTTTCCTGCACTCAGAACAAAAAAAAAGTAGCATATGTTAGGTACTCTCCATCCCTTCAAATATCTCCACTTAAAAAAGCACGTTAATTCGTCGCTCCGTTTTGCCGTGAAAAAAAAGAGACAACCAGTCACACTTTTCCATTTATAATGTTACCTAGTATGGATTGTTAAGTGGGTATACACCTATTATTACTAAAAGGTTTAAAGTGGTAACATGTCAAGAATGTCCCAGCTTCTACTTCGTGCAACAATGTATAACTTTGTAAGAGCTAAACATAACTGTATGTACATTGAAGAAGGTTTTAGTTTTGAATAACGTAGTGCTATTAAAATTACAGTTGTAAAATATTGCATACATACTCAGATGGATATGCACTAGATTTTAGCTGTGGTTTTACACGCATGGATAACGATTGTAGCAACAATTTAATGCTTAGTTTTAATCTAACTTGAAATTAAACCCTATACCAATCCATCTGGCCAGCGTGGTATTAGTAGGCCAAGTATCCCTTCGTCACGGGAGGAGGCTCGTCCCTGCAATAGGACATTAATAGGCTGTTATGATTATTTATGATTAATCTAAAGCATAAAGAAACTATTGACCAAAGAAGGAAAGCTTGCCATCTAGCCATGTACCCATCCGGTATGATTAGCATTGTAGATATATCAGTACCCTTCAAGCTATTGCCGAAAGAGGACCATTCCCTCAGTATCGCTATCCTATTAACCTATGAAGGTTAAGGATCGGCACCGCCTCGCCTTTTTTCTCGGTGTCAAACGTCCAAAATCTGATAACGTTACGTACGATTCCGATTAGTGTGCGTTGCAGTAACGAGTTTTATACAAATAATACTGAACGGCTCGAGTTGATACGGTGCCGATCCGTTTACGTTACGTTATATATGTGTTACGACCCTAATACGGGGAAAGCAAAATCAAAATGAATGTCGTACACATTTTTGTCTATAATTTGACAGAGACAATACATTTTCCTTACAAAACTTTTGAAAATATTATTTTGATACCTACTCTTAGGTGCCTATTGTAATTTTAAGAGAAGTTTTGCTAGCAAGTAATTGATTTTCAATCTGACTCAGCCTGATTTGTTATTTAAATTGCTGATAGTTTTAGCAGATGTCTAACCAGTTCTTTACTTTTCTCAGAATAAATAAATATTCAATAAATTTAATATGTAAATAAAATATTAGATGACCCGGTTAATTTTGTTTTAGTGTTAAAATATAGGCTTTTAAGTCCTGACCTACGTACGGCTTGAACAACTCTCGACAAAAAATTGGCCACTAACCATAACAAAGAGGATAGAGAAAGATTTTTGTCCAAAAATGTTTCTTATTACAAGGATATAAGGTATAGGTGTCGATAAAGAATAAAATCAAGTCAAAATTACCTATCTTCATTCTATACACACATCAATTCATCATTCTATAGATACATTTTTGAACCGGTCGCAGGCAGTCGCAATAATTGATTCATAAGCTATAATGCTTAAGCAATATCGGCGAGGTCAAACCATAGATGGGTGATCGCTCAATGGTATTGTATCTGAGTATCAAATTGGACGTAAAATGTTGGTCCCGGCTGTCGTTACAGTCTTTATGCAACGCTAAAGGCCCATGAACAACTTTGGCCACTAACCAAAAAAAAGAAGCTGATAAGTTGTCACTTGAATATGTACCTTATTGTGAGGTAATAAGGTATATGTGCCTAGTTAGTGAATCACCAAAGAATATCATATAGTATGTGACACATGAAGACATTTGCTGTTCAATAAAAACAGTTTGAATACCCACGTGTACGAATTGGAATGTGTTTATATTGATGGCATTCATGTTGTTGTTTATATACTACGAGCTGACCCGTGCCCACTTTGTTGGACAGCGAAAAAATTCTTTAGCCCTTTTTTAACATATTTCATTACTGCTCCACTCCTATTAGTCATAGCGTGATACTAAATATAGCCTATGACACTCCCCGATAAAATCTATTCAACACAGAAATAATTTTTAAAATCGGCTTAGTAGATCCAGAGATTACCCCCTACAACGTCACAAACACACAAACTTTACCTCTTTATAATATTAAGTATAGACAACTATAGACAAGTATAGATTACTCACCTCATTTTGTCAATGATAGCCAGATCATTGTATCAAGACACTGAGCTTTCATACTACAAAACTCTTCTTTCGAGTCGAAAGGTATGCTTATTATAAAAATAAGGTAAAGAAAACTTAACGTCTAGGTACATTAAGAATATCTTCATTTAAATAGTTACAAATAAGAAACGTTAATTACCCACTAGGTCATAGTTAAATCCAAATGTTACAAATATGCTAGGTAACATTTGTTTTAAGGGCGAGGCAAAGATTCTCCAATAATATCAAGGCTAGACCTTTAAGTCTATTGCAACATGCATTGTTATACCTTTAAAATAGCATTACTTTAATCTAAATCAGTATTGATTTACTTTAATTTAGTAAATTGGAAGCCTGCCATGCGTTATCGAAGTGAGAATTTTCATACAATGCTGGCCTATGCCAGCACCACCGTGTTTTTTTTTAAATGGGTTTTCTTTTGGAGGCTGTCCATACGCCTTTGGCCTAGCGGGGCAGTTGTGTCGGAGTTTCGACAGATGTAATATGGAATACGGTTTACCGACTAAAACCCGGAGTTCCATTCTTACTCATAACTGGCCTGGATGGTGAAAGAATGACATTACTTTAACTTTTTATTAATAACTACACGATTAATTGTAGTAAATATTGAACTATTTGTCTTTGAGGCTTTCGACGTTTCGGCCAGGTTGCACCAGCGATGGTCACGAGATGACTGATGCGATGTCATGTAGGTACCTAGTTATTAATAGTGAGCTATATAATGAAACACGAAAGTTTTAAAGTTAATATGGCATTACTAGCCGTCCTGGTGGGTGCTGGTATTACGGTAACTTTATTACAAGTAAATTTCTATCACTTTGAAATAATGAATTGTATTGTGTACGTAATAGAATACATACTTTTGTATTTATTGTTTTCCGTAGACGTAATCTTATTATTTTCCGTTACTTTCTCTATATAAAAGTGATAGCAGTTGTATTGCGGACGACCTCTGTGGCGTAGTGGTTATATAACATGACTGCTTCGCAGAGGTCTCGGGTTAGATTCCCGCTCAATGCAAATTTTTGTGTGCATGAACATGATTGTTTGCATTGGTCTGGGTGTTTTTTATGTATGTATGTATTTACAAAAAGAGGTCTCGCCTCTGCTATCCGCTATATAAATGTTTATCCGTTGTCTAGTTACCGCGCGGTTCCCGGTTGGAATAGGACTGCCCCATATCCTCCCGTGGGTGTCGTAAGAGGCGACTAAGGGATACCACGACCCGGTGCCTATCACCTAGCATCTCGGGTCAACCTTTTGGTGGGGGTGAACCACCAACAACAGCATTCCCAAGGAGGGTTGGCGTCAGGCAGGCGGCCGGCCGTAAAAAAATATAGCCAAAACCACTAGCAGCATGAGAAGAATAAATAAAGTGAGCGATAGGGTTAGGGCGTACCCCACAGGCGACGCGCAGGGGCAGCACCCGGCTACTGTGGGAAATGGACAAGGGTTGTCGCATCAAAACGGGCGGGTGCGACGTAAGAGGCGAGTCCAAAGTGTGAAAGAATTAATAATAATAATAATAACTAAAAAACGAACGATTAAAAAAAAGAATGGAGCGATATACCCAGAATCGTGCATTCCAAAGGGATGAGCGGTGGGTTTACAGAAACTGGGAGCGACCTGTTCAAGATTCGGGTGACAGGCAGCTACCTGATGCTGATGCTACAACCAATTTCTGGCGCAGCATTTGGTCGGTGCCTGTCAGTCATGTAGAGGGTGATTGGATAGGGGATGTTGAAAAAGCGTGTGAACGTATTCACCAAATGGAGCCAGTAACTATATCAACTTTAGATGTTAGTAGTGCAGTCCGTCGACTACCAAATTGGAAATCGGCAGGAACAGACGGATTGCACAATTTTTGGTTAAAATGGCTCCATAGTTCCCACGCTTGTTTAGCATCTCATTTCCAATCATCTTTAGAAACAGGTACGCTACCAGATTTTATTACTACTGGTGAAACCCACTTGCTTTATAAGTCCGGTAGTTCCACGGATCCTAAAAATTATAGACCTATAACTTGCCTCCCAACGATATACAAACTTCTTACATCTATTTTGAGAAAAAAAATATCTTTACATATACAACATAATTCGATCATGTACATTTTTCAGAATGGATGTAGGAATGAGGCACGTGGAACTAAAGAACAACTCCTTATTGACACTACTATTAGCGAACAGGTACGTCGTAACCGAAAAGACTTGTCTACATGTTGGATAGATTATAAGAAGGCGTATGATTCTGTTCCTCATACATGGCTTCTGAGAGTGCTGGAGTTGTATAAGATTGATGCAACTCTATGCACTTTTTTAAGGACATGTATGACGAAATGGAATACGGTTCTTTTTTATTCGGGATGTAGACAGGGTTTAGGAAACAACGTACCTATTCAAATTAAGCGAGGTATATTCCAGGGTGATAGTTTCAGTCCGTTGTGGTTTTGCTTAGCACTGAACCCTCTTAGCACTCTGTTAGAGTGTTCAGGGTTAGGCTATCGGTTAAAGAGACATGGTCAAGTTATATCCCACCTCCTGTACATGGATGACTTGAAATTATTTGCTCCAACTAAATCCCAATTATTAGTTTTACTAAAGGAAACAGAAACCTTTAGTAATTCTATTAAAATGGAGTTTGGTGTGGATAAATGTGCTGTCATGCATGTAAAGCGAGGTAAGGTTGTGGAATCTGATGAGTTACAACTCTCAGATACCATAAAGCTTAGATGTCTCTCTCCATCCGACACATACAAATACCTTGGTATGTCACAGGCTTTATGTATAGCGGAAACGGACATGAAACAACAGTTACGGGATCGCTTTTTTGCCCGCTTGAAAAAGGTTTTAAATAGCCTTTTGACAGGGGGTAATAAAGTTCGTGCCTATAACGGTTGGGTCATGCCGGTTCTGATGTACTCCTTTGGCATACTAAGGTGGACACAGACTGAGCTAGAAACTTTGGATAGAAAAGTTCGAACTCTACTGACTGCACATCGAATGCATCATCCGCGTTCTTCGGTAATGAGATTGTACATTCCACGAAAGAGTGGGGGTCGTGGTTTTTTAAGTGCTAAGACCCTCCACAATCGTGAGGTGTACAATCTCAGAGAATATTTTCTCTCTGTGGACGCGGATATACATAGAGATGTTGTGTCAGTGGATGTCGGGCTTACTCCGCTTTGTTTGGGCAAAGAGAATTGGCGCAAACCTATAATACATACTATCGATGATCGTAAAGAAGTATGGAAAAGCAAGGAGTTGCATGGGCGTTTTTACCGGACCTTGAATGGGCCTGATGTTGACACATTAGCATCTGTGTCCTGGCTGCGATTCGGTGATCTCTTTGGAGAAACTGAAGGTTTTGTATTTGCAATTATGGACGAAGTCGTAATGACTAAGAATTATCGGAAATATATCCTGAAGGATGGTACAGTTGACATATGTCGGGCATGTCACTGTCCCGGAGAATCACTCAGACATATTGTTTCTGGTTGTTCTCGTCTTGCGAATGGTGAATACTTGCATAGACACAACCAAGTAGCCAGAATTGTCCACCAACAACTTGCTCTTAAATATCATCTTGTCGATGCAGAAGTACCGTATTATAAGTATGTACCCGACCCGGTTCTCGAAAATAGTAGTGTTACATTATATTGGGACCGATCTATCATCACTGACCGGACTATTGTTGCCAATAAGCCAGATATTGTGGTGATAGATCGGTCAGAACGCCGTGCAATGATAATCGATATCACCATTCCTCATGACGAGAACCTTGTTAAAGCAGAAAAAGACAAACAAACTAAATATTTGGACTTGGCTCACGAGGTTGTCGACATGTGGCATGTTGATTCGGCGATCATTGTTCCGATAGTACTTTCGGTCAATGGACTTATTCCAAAGAGTCTCTATCAACATCTACGGAGACTCTCGCTTGACAGTTGGATCATAGGTCTGATGCAGAAGGCAGTACTGCTTGACACGGCACGTATTGTGAGGAGGTTCCTCTCTCTGGAGCCCTAACCACCGGTAGCTTGGTCCCTGTACCCGATGCCGGTGGGTCTACCTTTTTTTTATATTTTTAAATGTTTTTATTTTTTATATCTATATTTAAAAATGTAATTAAATGTGATTAATGTAAATAAAGAAACATAATAATAATAAGCCCGCAGGGGCAGCTTGTGGCGAGCTGTTGGTGAGTGGCGACACCACGGACCCTGATTCCTTGATGGCCTGGCTTACCTTCATTGGTCGGCCAGGACTGGAATACGCAAGAGCGGATCCTATGCTCCAAGCTGGAAGTGTAAAATGTCATAACGCCGGGGGCCCTTGAACGGTTGACCGGAATTTGGCGCCCCGCAGACTCACCTCTCCGCAGCTTCTAGCCTCTCTACGAGATGTTGCTCCATTGTCGCACTGTACGTGCGGCCGTTTTGTGGGGCCCACTCAACGAGGTGGCAAGTCACTACCTGTCTTTTTATAATATAGAGACTGATTATCACGACAGGTATCCGGTAGTCTCCTTCCATAGCCCAATAACTTATCCACCGAACATACTCATCCATAGACTATTATTTAAATTTCCATTGCATCCTTAGAGATGCACTACAATAGTTTTTGCACTCGGCAGGGACCATCTCTGGATGTATCATATTGTGCGTTCAGAGATGGTATCTGCCCTGTGTATCCATTACCAGATTAAATATCTCTTAAAGGGCCTCTTCGTCTTGGCTTCGGCCCGATGTATGCCTTCCAAAGAACCGGGTCTCCAATAGACCCGAGTATTATGGAAAAGAGAAACATAATAATAATAATAATATAACGTTTATTTCAGGCTGCATAGGCCCATAGAAATATACCTTATAGACTAACATACATAAAACAATATAATATATACCTTAATGACTAATATAAATAAAATAAAATAACTTCCGGTTACTTCTTTGCTTCTTGTGGAATTTGTCCGCGGAAGCGACGGAACACCACGTTCTGCGGCCAGAAGTTAGAGTCCATGACGTCATGCAGGTAGCAGTTCGCTATTCGCAACACGAACGCTTTGAAGTTCACGTTACGGTGAGACTCCAATAACTGCACCCTCGGCCTGTACTTCAACTTCTTGTAGACGTACTCCACGATGTCATCTACCTCCGTGGTGTAATGGAGGCGAGATATATACACCGGAGTATTCGGATGGGCGGCTCTCAGCGTCACCGTCGGTGCCGTTCCGCAACTGTTCTTATTAGTCTTCGGGCGGCAGCGCTTCTTGTTTCTCACCGTAGTAAAACCATCAGTAGGTGCCTTTTCAAGCACAGGCTTCTCTACGGGAGTCTTAGGCGTGCTCGCTGAAATCAGCTGACCCGATGACTTGCTTACACGTGCCACGGTACGAGGAGACACCGCGGGGGCAGGGGCAAGGTTGTGCGCCGTGTCGTCTGCACATTTTGCAGTTTCAGCGATCGTCGGCGTTGGCGACAAAACTGCTGACGCGTAGCTTGCAGTCGATGTGTCGAGGCGACATGCACCTCGGCGTGTGTTTATGTTAACACAGGTCGGTGACCTAGTTGCTATAGTTGTATTGTTGCGCAACTCGTCGAACTCTTTTCGCATAATTGCCACGGTTGCTTCGGATGTCTCCAGCTTCCGTTGCACATCAGCTAAGCTTGCCTTCAGAAAGATGATGTCCTTCAGAAGGCTTGTAACGTCGACGTGGTCAAAGGTGACGGGAGGCAACTTGCTTAGGTCCTTCGCCACAAACGTCGGCACGTCGTCAGGATCCGTTTCTTTCAGTAGCGTGATTATGTCTTGAAGACTTTTCTTTGTCCCGTCACGCCGGCGGGACACCATCTGGTCACGTTTATTTAAAACCGTAAACAACTGCAGCTTGGATGCAGCAATATCTTCTTCGCTGAAGTTGGTCGCGCAGATTTGAATGGCGGATACTTCATCCATCACATCCAGTTTCTGCTGCAAGAACGACAGCAGCTCGTTCGGCACAAGTATGTCACTCATGACGTAAAATAGCGAGCGTCGGCTTACGCCGCGCTAAACACGCACACACAATTAAGGTTGAAGTGTGCGAGTTGGAATGTGGGAACGATGACTGGAAGAGGAAGAGAGTTAGCGGATGTGTTAAAAAGGCGAAATGAAATGAAATGAAATGAAATGAAATGAAATGAGAATTTATTGCTTGTCACAGGTAAGGTGTAAAATACAGGTGTTAAAGATAAATAATGTTTCACTGCAACATACCCATAGGGTGTACAATATTTATACATATTATTATTTAACCTAGTTATCACATAAGTAGACCAAATACAAACAGAAAAATAACCAAATTACAAACAAAACAAGGAGAAAAAACAAATCTTAATATATGCTTATATCTATAATTAAACTATTTATGTGACATGTAATCACTTATACTATAAAAACATTTTTCTATTAAAAATGACTTAAGCTTAATTTTAAAGAGGTTAACATCTAGGTCTCTAATAGCTTTTGGAATCTTATTGTATATTAGTGGTGCCTTACAGAAGACACTGTTATGTAGTAAAGCAGTCTTTGAAGACACTGAGCATAGCTTGTCATTGTCACGTCTATTTCTGATACTGATTTCGTTTTGTTTTTTGAATAAGTGTGGATTTGTTTTTACAAAAACGGCCGCTTCAAAAATGTATAAGCAAGGTAAGGACAAAATATTATATTTAATAAAATAAGGTCGACATGAGTCTGTAGATTTTAGGCTGAACATTGATCTTATGCATTTTTTTTGCATTTTAAACACTGTTTCCCTGTTAGTTGAAGCTCCCCAAAAAATTACACCAAATCTTATGATTGAGCCGACAATGCCGTGATATGCTGTTATTAGCGCTGTAGTGTTTATAACGTGGGTTAACTTATATAGTAAGAAAGCAGATCTACTAAGTTTTTTGCATAGATTTTCTGTGTGTGCCTTCCAGTCCAGTTTTTGGTCTATGGTTATGCCCAAAAATTTTGATGTGTCAACTCGACAGATGCTGGTATTGTCGTAATTTACATTTAAGTTTGGAGCAATCGTACGTTGATTAAAGCACATTATCTTGGTTTTAGCTATATTTATTTTTAAATTATTATTATCCATCCATGTTATAATATTTATTTATTTATTTATTTATTTATTTATAATGCTTACCAACAGATTTAACATTATTTACATGCCTTATAATAAAATATAATTAACAATCTACACAGAATGTAAACCCAATACTAGGCAAACAAAACTTTTTTTTTAAATTATATACATTGGGATACTCATGTGATACCTACTTATTTGTGGCATCAAATTTAAAAACAATGCAAAAACTAAAGACTATTGAGGAACATAACCTACATTGAGCAAAGCTCAGGGAACAACTCACAAAACCAAAAACAAAAAGAAACACAAAGAAAAAGAAACACAAGAAAGGGCACTTACATTTACGTTTGAGTTAACTTAAAATTATACAGCTCTTTTTTGAAAACTGATAAGGACACAGCATTCATGTCAACCTTTATATGCCTATACAATCTGTTGTGCTCACGACACAGCCTGGGAATCATACTATGAAACCCCACATTAGTTCTGAAAGTTTTCGAGGCAAAGGGTAGAAAATTAGCTAGTCTCTGGCCTGACCGTGGTACATTAAAATTAATCCTTTGCAACAACGATGAACAGTCAAGATTACCAGTTAAGATTTTATAAAGCATTATTTGATCAGCAACCCACCGTCTTTCTTCCAAAGAATTTACTTTGAAAAAACTTAGTCTCTCATTATAGGTACCCAGAGATGATAGTTCCTTCGCATGAACCGTTAAGAAAAACAGAAACCGTTTCTGAACTCTTTCAATTTGGTCAATGTGACACCGGTAGTGAGGGTTCCAGGTACTACAGCAGTATTCCAATAAAGTCCGCACAAGTGCATTATAAATAGTAACCAGGGCACGCCTATCTCTAAAGAATTTACAATTACGCCAAATAAAACCTAACATTTTAAATGACCTGGTGACAATATCATCAATATGCGGAATAAAAGACAATTTAGAGTCAATAATCACACCAAGATCTCTAATCTGATCAACTTCCTCAAGCTTGATATTATCTATAATGTAACTTGTTTGCAAAAAATGTCTCTTACGATGAAATTTTATATGTTTGCACTTACTTAAATTTAGTGGGAGCTTATTTATTTTTGTCCAATTAGATATTCGAACCAAATCACTCTGCAACAGTGCAGCATCCTTATCGTCATTTATAATTTTAAAAACTTTGAGATCGTCCGCAAAAAATAAATATTTTGAATGTTTTATCACGCAACCCAGATCGTTTATAAAAATAGAAAACAAAATAGGCCCCAAATGAGAACCTTGGGGAACTCCCGATGCAGCTTTATAATATTCAGACTCCTGTCCACAAAGTACAACCTTCTGGGATCTGTCCGTTAAATAAGATAAAAACCATCCAAACAATGATCCATGGATGCCAATATTCGACAACTTAGCAAGTAACAAATTATGATCTACTCTGTCGAACGCTTTACTTATATCTGTATAAACAGCGTCCACTTGGAAGGCTTTGTCTAAGGATTCAGATAATTCACTAATGTAACATCCAATGTTAGAACAAGTTGACATCTTACTCCGAAAACCGTGCTGTTCTTGTAAAAGTATAGGCTTGATGTGATTACTTATAAAAGGGCAAATAAGAGATTCGAATAATTTTGCGAATACAGATAATAGTGAGATAGGTCTATAATTGGAAATTTCACCCGCGTGGCCACCTTTAGGTACAGGTACGACATTCGCTAGTTTCCACTTGGACGGAAAAGTTCCCGTGGAAAGAGATAAGTTAAATATCCGTACTAAAGGAGCTATAAGAGAGTTTGAGCACTTCTTAATAAACACAGCCGGGATCTCATCAGGACCCGCTCCAAGGGAACTGTTAAGTTTTTTTAAAGCATTTTCAACATGACTTTCATCTATTTCAATCGTACCTAGAGTACTATGTACCATCGTACTGGGGTCTGGCTGTGTCGTGTAAACATTTGAAAGTTGATCAGGATTAATATAAACTGATGAAAAATTTCTAGCAAAAGCGTTACAGATTGACTGCGATGTATTAAATGTTTCTCCACCTAGTGTCATTTCATTAGGAATAGAGGAACCACCCTTACGCTTGTTATTTATGTAGGACCAAAACAGTTTGACATTATTATTAGAAATTTCTACTTCAATATTATTTAAGTATTTGGCATAACAAGATTTTATTAGTCTATGAACTCTAACCCTAGCCAAGCGGTAATCATAATAGAATGTAATGTGTGATTAATTTCATTTTCATAGTTGTTTAGATTTGTGCATTCTATGGTCACTGTACTGTCATCGGCAAATAGTGACATCGGGTAGGTTGTTATTTTCGGTAGGTCATTTATGTATAACAGAAAAAGTAAGGGTCCAAGTACACTCCCTTGAGGCACACCATATGCAACTGTGCGTTCATTCGATTTGTACACTATTTCTCTACGTGTCTTAAGATCAATTTTGGATATTTCTGTGTATTGACTTCTATTTTCTAGATAGGATGTGATTAAATTTAACACATTACCGCGAATACCGTACGCGTTTAATTTACAGAGAAGTATATTGTGATCAACATAGTCGAATGCCTGAGTCATGTCACAGTATATGGCACATACAGGCACTCTCCTATCAACACAGTTAATGACTTTAGCTAAAAAATCGTAGATGGCCATATTAATAGTCTTATTTTTTCTAAAGCCTTTTTGGCTTTCAGTTAAGATATTGCAATGGTCTAGATATTGGTAGATTTGATTATACATATACTTTTCAAAGATTTTTGAGAAGACTGACAATAATGCAATAGGCCTATATGACTCCAGGAGTTCTGCATTTTCCTTTTTTAACATTGGTTTCACAATAGCCAACTTTAGTATATCAGGATATATGCCACATGTTATCGACAGATTTATGATGTGACATAAATGGCCACTTAATTCTGCTGCAACATATTTTATAACTTTCGTTGAGAATCCATCATGTCCAACGCTATTAGTATTCTTTAGATCTTTTATGATTTTAAAGACATCGTCATATGAGCACGGTGCCATAAACATAGAGCTACTACACGGTTGTATATTAGCTGTTACATTTTTACCAGACTCTGATATAGGTTTAATTTTTTCTATAAAGTAATCATTAAACGATTTTACTATTTCTTGGGGATGTTGCATGATGTTGTTATTATTATATATACATTTAATTTCGTTTGGCAAATTCAATTTAGATTGATTAACTATAGACCATGTTGCCTTACTCTTATTTGTAGACCTTTTAATTTTATCAGAATTTTGAGAGCGTTGCGTTAACCTTATAATCTTTTTGTATAAATTTGTATAATTTTTTAATTTAATTTTATTTGATTCGCTAGGATTTAGCCTATATTTCCACAAAAGAGAGCGTTTGTTCTTACTACATGATTTAACTCCTCGCGAAATCCATTTAGGTCTTTTTATACTTTTTATTCTAAGGTTAGTATAGGGAAAACATAGGTTATAAAAAAGAGAAAATATATTTATAAAATTACTGTAAGCTTGGTTCGGGTCTTCGGTCTCGTAAATGTCTGCAAATGAGATACTTTGCAAACATTCTTTAAATTTGACTATATTATCGTGATTATAATTACGTCTAGTAATATACCAAGACTCAATACGACAAATTTTCTTTACAGGACATTTTAAAATTTGACATGTGTGATCCGACAGTGCCAGCTCAATGACTTCACAAGTGCTTTTGCTTTTCAAATTATGAGCGAAATTATCAATACACGTCATACTTTTTAAACGTGTTGGCTGTTTGATTTGTAACTTAAGGTTAAAACTATATAGTAGACATTCAAATTCTAGAGCAATATTATTACTTTTGATTACATCAATATTAAAATCGCCAGTAACTATAATATTACATTTATAATGTTTACATATGTAATGGAGTAATTTTTCCAAGCATTCGAAGAATAAATTAATACTATTGCTCTTTGGAACTCTATAAACACAAACGACTATAGTTTTACAGTTAACTAGCTCTATAGCACAGCATTCCATACACTTAATAATAGAAAATTTGGCTGCTTCAGAGATTTCTCTATATTGGTGGCCCTTTTTTACTAAAATACATGCTCCACCTCTTTTGCTATCTTGTCTAGAAAACCACGCGGCCATTGTATAATTGGGTATAGTTAAAAATTTCTCATAGCCAGACATAATGAAGTGCTCTGTTATGCAGAGTACATCAATATCTAAATTTCTCTGTATCAATTCCTCTAAGCATACTGTAAGTGACTCTGCTTTACTCAATAAGCCTGCTATGTTCTGGTGCATAACGCATAGAAATTTATTAAAGAAAAAGCTGGGTGGGCACAGGTATTTTCGTAATATTATTATTAATGTTTACATCATTACTTAAATTTATTTGATAAGATTGAAGTTCCTGAATATAATTTTTAATATCTCTGAAAATTACTGAGATGCCATAATTATTAACAGCACCTGTAAGCTTATGAAACATTACATAGTCACATGTAAGATTTTTATTAGAATCCAAAAAGTATGCATGCTCATTAGCCAAAATATCAAAATACAATAAATTATTAAAATTCTCCACTCGCCAGTTGTACATATTTGTGTGCGTACCAAATTTATATGTAGGAGCACAAATAATGATATTGGTGTTACTCACTTGTTGTATAGTCTCTCTTATATAAAATATCATACTGTAGTCACGGGTCGTATTGAAGTCCTCCTCGCCTATTAATATAACGCAGTAATCGTTCATAGTAAATTCTCGCAGCTTATTGTCGAGATTATTAAGCAATTGGTTGGTACCACAGCTTGACATTAGAGTGACATATTTCGTATTGACTACTGAAGGTTTTTTCTGCAATAGGTAAAATTTTGTTTCTTCTATTGTTACTTAAAATAAGGATCTTGTCTAGTGGTTTTTTTATGTTATTTATATTTTGTTGTTTTTTTGATGAGAGAACTGGGGATGGGATTTTCTGGGATTGAGTTAAACTATGTTGTTCTTCCTTTTCTTCAGTATGTATAACGTTAGGGTATTCTCGTATCGGAGTAGAGGCATTACCAAGACTCACTCTGGTCTTTGTTTTCTTTTTTATTCCAGATCGAGGAGTTAAACTTTGATTTGGTTCTAAATTAACTTTTTTGTATAAATCTATTATTTGTTTTGATTTTATAAGATCATTTTTTAATGTTGCGTTCTCTCCTAGCAGATTTTCTATTTATTAACAGCACCTGTAAGCTTATGAAACATTACATAGTCACATGTAAGATTTTTATTAGAATCCAAAAAGTATGCATGCTCATTAGCCAAAATATCAAAATACAATAAATTATTAAAATTCTCCACTCGCCAGTTGTACATATTTGTGTGCGTACCAAATTTATATGTAGGAGCACAAATAATGATATTGGTGTTACTCACTTGTTGTATAGTCTCTCTTATATAAAATATCATACTGTAGTCACGGGTCGTATTGAAGTCCTCCTCGCCTATTAATATAACGCAGTAATCGTTCATAGTAAATTCTCGCAGCTTATTGTCGAGATTATTAAGCAATTGGTTGGTACCACAGCTTGACATTAGGTAGTGACATATTTCGTATTGACTACTGAAGGTTTTTTCTGCAATAGGTAAAATTTTGTTTCTTCTATTGTTACTTAAAATAAGGATCTTGTCTAGTGGTTTTTTTATGTTATTTATATTTTGTTGTTTTTTTGATGAGAGAACTGGGGATGGGATTTTCTGGGATTGAGTTAAACTATGTTGTTCTTCCTTTTCTTCAGTATGTATAACGTTAGGGTATTCTCGTATCGGAGTAGAGGCATTACCAAGACTCACTCTGGTCTTTGTTTTCTTTTTTATTCCAGATCGAGGAGTTAAACTTTGATTTGGTTCTAAATTAACTTTTTTGTATAAATCTATTATTTGTTTTGATTTTATAAGATCATTTTTTAATGTTGCGTTCTCTCCTAGCAGATTTTCTATTTCCTGGTCCGCACTCTGTAAATCTGCAGTTAATTTACTAATTTGTTCTTTCAATTTAATAACTATCTCATTATCAGAAAATGAATCAGGTAAACTCATAATTGTTGTATCAAATAACGACGTTGTAGAGGAATCATTCAATGAGTAAGACCTAGGTTTTCTGAATGTAATGTTCTCATCGCCCATTTTTAAAAATATATTATTTTTCCTTCAATAAAAATTACAAAACTGCTATGCAAAAATATTATAATTTCGTATAATATTTCTACCAATACGCTTAACTATATTTACTCTGGCAACATTAAATCCCTCTGGTGTCAAGTAGCGGAAATCGTTTTAGTTTATACAGCCGACGCTAGGCGATTAATCGGCGCTGCTTGTTGAGTAAAAGTATTTTTATTTTTTTACTCTGTTAACATTATTCAGTTTTTCTATTCAGCACCAGTGGGCGCTAGTAGAAGCTTTTTAAATTATAAATTTTCTAAACGGTGCAAAAAACTTAATTTTAGTATTATATTAGTTATCTTTGCACTTACTGGTGTGAATGATGAAACATTGTCACTGTAATGTTATCACTAATGTTTAAATCACCTCTTTCTCTTTGTTAAATGTTTTATCTCACTAATTAGTTCATCAACAAGACACAGCTATAACTTCCTTTCTTCTATCACATAAATGTCACAAACGAAATCACTTGGTATTTATAGTCCACAGGTTCAATTTCACTGGTTATTATAGTTCAAAACTCAAAAATTCCTAATAATCTTAATTTTAAATACGCAGACAATGTAAACAAAACAAGTGTTGCCAGTCTCCTCCCGAAGGATAAACGTTGCGTGTTTGCAAGAGACAAAATGGAAGGGTGAAAGAGCTCGAGCGATAGGGGAAAGATATAAGTTCTACTATTGTGGTAGTGACGGCAAGAGAAATGGAGTGGGGGTAGTTTTAGATAACAGGTTGAAAGAAAGTGTGGTTGATGTTAAAAGAGTAAACGATCGATTGATAGCGGTTAAACTGATTGTGGACGGTGTCACTTTAAATATAATAAGTGCATATGCACCACAGTCAGGTTGTGAGGAGAGCGTAAAAGAGAAATTTTGGGAGTACTTTGACTGCTTGATAATGAATGTGCAGGACAGTGAGGAAGTTTATATAGGTGGTGATTTTAATGGACACGTAGGAAGAGAGAGTATTGGATATGAGAGAGTGCATGGTGGTTGGGGATTCGGAAACCGGAACGCAGACGGAGAGACACTGCTACAAGCTGCCTGTGCCTTCGACCTGGCTATAACAAACACGTGGTTTAAGAAAAAAGAGGAACATCTCATTACTTACAAGAGTGGCCACCACGCGACACAGATAGACTATTTCCTAATAAAGCGAAGGAGTCTATGCTGTGTCAAAAATTGCAAAGTGCTGCCAGGCGAAGCTCTAGTTACACAGACTGATTGTTTTGGAGGTCAAATTAAGTGTCTCGCCCAAAAACCGGAAAAACCGCCCCCCACCAAATACACGATGGCGTATGTTAGAGAGGGAAGAATGTGCTAGTATGTTTAGGAATCAAGTTGTTGACAAGATGAAGGAAATGAGTAAGATGGAAGGAAAATCTGTGAATATATGCTGGAGTGAGATGGCAAAGTGCATAAGAGAAGTCGCAAAAGATGTGTGTGGAGAGTCGAAAGGTAAAGGTCTGATAGATAGGGATACATGGTGGTGGAATGAAAAGGTACAAAACGACCTTAGAGAGAAAAAGGTGGCGTTTAAAGAATGGCAAGGTGTAGAAATTTTGAATGCAAGTTTGAAAGATGACAAAAAGGCAGTTTACAATGAATGCAAGAAGAGGGCAAAGAAGGTGGTAGCAGTTGCCAGGGCTAGGGCGCAGGAGAGGTTATACGAGAACCTGGATACCCCAAATGGCCAAAAAGAACTCTACCGAATTACGAGAGTGAGAGAAAGGCGAGCGAGAGATGTAATGCATATGAAATGTATGAAAGATGAGTTTGGTAAGGTATTGTGTAAAGATGATGAAATAAAAGAGCGATGGAAGGTGTATTTTGAAAAGCTTATGAACGAAGATAATGACTGAAATGGTATACTCGAAGAGGCACAGGTAAATAAGGGACTGGTAAGAGAAATTAGCGTGGATGAAGTTATAACAGCAGTTAAAAGTATAAAAGATGGAAAGGCTTTGGGACCGGAAGAAATACCAGTTAAAGTATGGAAGGTGTTAAAGTATGAAGGAAGTATGTGGCTGACTTCGTTCTTCAATAAGTTGTTGCATGAAGAAGACATCCCACAAGAATGGTGTACTAGCTCGCTAGTGCGCATCTTCAAAAATAAAGGGGACGTCCAGGATTGTAACAACTATAGAGGAATTAAGCTCATGTCACATACTATGAAAGTATGGGAAAAGGTGATAGAGAAAAGAGTGAGATTACTGAGAACCAGTTTGGTTTCATGCCAGGTCGAGGTACAACGGGCGTCATATTTGCACTCCGCCAATTGTGCGAGAAGTACAGACGTGTTCACAAGAACTTGCACATGGTGTTCATTGACCTCGAAAAAGCGTATGATAGGGTGCCTCGGGAAGTGTTGTGGTGGGCCATGAAAGAGAAAGGTGTACCTGGGAAGTATGTGGAGTTAATTCATGCTATGTACAGGCAAGCCAGTACATACGTCCGATCGTCTGCTGGCAACTCCGACCAGTTCAGTGTGGGGGTAGGCTTGCACCAAGGGTCGGCTTTAAGTCCTTACCTCTTCCTACTGATTATGGACGCCTTGACGGCGGGCATACAGGAAGAGGCACCCTGGTGCATGCTGTTTGCCGATGACATTGTTCTGGTTGGGGAGGATGGACCTGAGATCCAGAGCAGATTGGAGCGTTGGCAACAGAAACTGGAGAGTGTTGGCTTGAAAATCAGCAGAACCAAGACAGAATGCATGTTCTGCGATTTCGGCGGTCTCTCCAGTCCTGAAGCCATAGCGCTTGATGGCGTGCGACTTCCAGTCTGCTCCGACTTCCGGTATCTCGGTTCTTGCATCCAAAGTGATGGCGAAGTAGATCGGGCCGTCAAGCACCGAATTAACATAGGATGGATGAAATGGCGGCAAGAACCATTTGTGACCCCCACATTCCCCTTAAATTTAAGGGGAAGATCTATAAGACCATGATCAGACCTGCCGTCCTGTATGGATCAGAGAGTTGGGCCACAAAAGGGATGAATGAAAGACAATTGCATGTAGCAGAGATGAGAATGTTAAGAGGAATGTGTGGTGTTATGAGAGCGGATAGAGTAAGAAATGAGTATGTAAGAGGAAGTTTGAAAGTGGCACCGGTAGCAGAAAAACTACGTGGAAACCGGCTGTCATGGTATGGGCATGTTATGCGGAAGAATGAGAATCATGTGGTAAGAAAGGTGTTGAACATGTATGTGGATGGATATAGGGGAAGAGGACGACCAAAGATGGATGGATTGTGTGAAAGACGATATGGCTGCGAAGAGTGTGAATTGTGATATGACGTCTGATAGGAAAGAATGGAAGAAGAAGACATGCTGCGCCGACCCCAAATAAAAAAATAAAAATTGGGATAAGGGCAGGGGAATGATGATATCCGTTGTCTAGTATTCATAGTACAAGCTCAGCTTAGTTTAGGACTAGAGGGCGTTGTGTAAATATGTGAGGATTATTATTGAGTTGGAAAAACTTTATAATGTCTACTTTATCTACTCGTAAATAAGTTTTTTGTACAGGAATTAGCTAAAACTTTATACTCATAATTCAGCCTTTACTATAACCAGTATGTAAGATGTCCTCGTTCATGACAATTACTACTTCCATTTCCATGTCATTAACTTTTTTTTACTAATTGTACCTCATGAAAAAAACAACAGAGTTATTTCGAAAACTACAAAGTATATGATTCAGTTAAATAAGTCTTTTTAATAATGTATCCATAAACAGAAAAAAGGCCTGAGGCTACTTTTGGCCCAAACCAACTTTTTTTTTCGGGTTTCGAGCAAATTCGAAATGTAGACAAATAAATAACATAAAAATCTCAGAATAACTTTCAGGACGACCATAGTTAAAAATCAAGGTAAAAACCTATTAATGTCCTACTTCAGGAACGGATCTCTACCCGTGACAGAGGAAAAATATCCATTGGTATAAGGTTTCCTTCTTTTGTTTCCGTGAAGTAATACAAACTTTTCCTTATTATTTGTCTGTTATTACGATTATAGGGTGGCAACACCATGGGATCCTTTAAGATTGGGGTGAATAACCATCAGGACCGTAGTACCAGTTTGCTTCTTAGCAACGTGGTAAAAAATCCAATCTTAATTTTTAAATACAATTCAATCAACTAGCCTATCGCAGTCCACTGGTGGACATAGTCCTTCCCAACAATACAATTATAATATAAATATTATCCTCACACATTCACACAACGCCATCTAGTCCCAAACTAAGCAGAACTTGTACTATGGGTACTAGACAACGGTTAAACATACTTAAATACTTTTTTTTGTACATACATACATATTATACATAGAAAACACCCAGACCAATGCAAACAATCATGTTCATGCAAACGAAGATTTGCATTGAGCGGGAATAGAACCCGAGACCTCTGCGTAGCAGCCATGTACTATACCGACTGCGCCACAGAGGTCGTCTTTATAATAAATGCTTTTAAACACAATCACACTTAAATATATACAAAGGTTTTCTACTTAAGTTAATAGAAAGGATAAGTAGGTGCGGGTTAAGACTAGTTATCGACAATGAGAGCGTTTGGTAGGTCAGTGGGCGAGTAGGTACTATGTGTGTTTGACATAATATGTAAAGCGATGTATACCGTTACATATACCCACTAGGCTACCTGTTGTATTAGCGATTAAAAGTGCGGGTTTTTTATATTTACATACAATACGAACAAATAACTCTACCGCTTTGAAGTTATTGTTATTGACGGCCTCTGTGGCGTAGTGGTTATATAACATAACTGCTACGCATAGGTCTCGGGTTCGATTCCCGCTCAATGCAAATCTTTGTGTGCATGAACATGATATGTATGTATTTACAAAAAAAAAGTATTTAAGTATGTTTATCCGTTACCTTGTACCCATAGTACAAGCTCTGCTTAGTTTGGGACTAGATGGCGTTGTGTGAATGTGTGAGGAATATTATTTATCTATCAGAGAAGTTTGCGCATCTAGGTTTAAACATCCTCTTGTCCCTTGCTCACGAAAATAGTGAAAGAATAAATATAAAAATTGGTTAAAATATACAGCGAAAAGTTCCGTTATCCTGTTACTACTAAACTAGTTATTTATCTGTCCATTAATGTGTTAATTTACTGTTTATCAATAACATTCAAAGTAGAGCTAAGTGCCAGTAAATTTAATCGTCGTAGTATCAATAAACTGGAACATTTATTTTCAATCGCACTATAGACTAAATAAGTAGGTTCATATGCCATAAACTGAATCGTTCTCAAAACTGGATATATTCAAGTACATTAGCTTAGTTATCAATAAAGATGAGATAAATGGTTCAGCTCACCGGTTTAACTAAGTCATTCAAAGTAACTCTTTACACTAGGAATTGACACTGTATGTAGGAAATACAGATAGTTGATATTAATTTATCGCCATTAACGTTATGTACTCTATCATACATAGATAACCAAAATACAAACTATAAAATACAAACTACAAAATTTGACGACCTCGGTGCCGCGACGGTAGCCCAAGCGGCTGCCGTGCAAGAGGTTGTGGGTTCGATCCCCACGCAGGACAATAATTTGTGAGATCCACAATTAATTAATGTCTTGGTCTGGGTGTTCTTTGTGTCCGTTAATTGATGTTTGTAAAAGGTCCCCGCGACACAGGGCATGATCCCTAGTGCGGGAGTTGTCTTTTAAAAAAAGAAAAAAAAAACAGTTTAAGCCAACTAAATCAGCCGAAGGCTTGAAGATAATATTGTAAATGGCTGCGGAAAATATTTCAACTGACTTATTAATATAATTTAATTGTTACGTTTACCTAAAATTAGTGTACTGCGATTACCTATGTATAGCATAGGTACCCTACCTATGTATAGCATAGGTAATCGCAGTACAAATATTTTACAAATAATAACTAGTTTTGATAAGTCTCATGTAAGTCAATAAATTGTTATTCTAATAGAATATAACTAGGCAGGTACATAGTAAGAGTTATTAAAACATTGTTTTCGTATGAGCCGGCCTGAAGTTCGATGTACAGAAACATAATATAAAACACCTCTTCTCCACGTTCCCCGCTATTTATTTCCTCTTATTATTATTTTTTTTTGATTATAGATACAGTTAACCGCGCGTTTAAACGTAAGTCGTAATGTGATAGTGCGTATATTCAGAACCGTTATACTTATTGCTCGCGACACTCTTGTTCGAAACTTGTTCATAGCTAATCTTATTGATTATATTTTGACAAGTCAACTCCTGTCATACTTACGTATTAATTAGCTAATGTTCTTGTTATTATTTTTAATTGTAACTATTTGTTTTTATAAAACTTTATTCTTTGTCTAGTTTTAGTTATATTTTTATAGTATCCCTGACGTTTTGAACACTTTCCAGCGGTCCTTTATGGTCCCACCAAAAAGGCCTACTATTCTATAATAATAGAAAATTTATTTATGTATTTTAAAGTATGGCACACTTACAGCAATACACACAAAAATAAAAATTACACAAACACAATAATAGGTAAATAGAGAAAAAAAATTGAAAAAAATTGAGCTACAACCATCATTCCTAGAGAGTTTTATGTCCTGTTTTCTTTCATTTGTTTTCATAGAGACAATATCGTAAAAATGTTATTCTGCTTTCTCTAGGTCCAATTTTATGACGACCATGGGATAAGATGGTGTTGTGTTACCATGTATTCTCAATTACCGTGTTTCGGTTTGACATTAAACACCCTCTTTTTTACGGAGAGAAATCCTCATCTCTACGTGTGGTGATGGAGTAAGAATACAAAATGTCACCACCCCATCTCATCCCATGGGCGTCGTAAGAACCGACTAAGGGACTATTCGTGAATATTATCTTTACGAAATAAAAAGAAGGAAAACTTAAAATAAAAACCCTATTTCAATCCGTCTGGCCAGCGTGGTATTAGTTGGCCAAGTATCCCTTCGTCATGGGAGAAGGCCTGTCCCTGCAGTGGGACATTAATGGGCTGTTATGATGAAATCCTCATCGAGCTTCTCCGCCTCGGAAAGAGAAAAGATATTGTTAGACTTTTACCGAGTAATACCCCGCGGTATTGCGTCTCTTACGAAGACCGGGGGCAGCGGAAAACCATGATTCTTTCGCAGCAGTAGTCATAACTAAACGTCCCAGGTGTCATATCGAAATCAATAAAATTTGCTTCAGGTTTAAATAAAGCTAGTTTATGAGTAATCTTATTTAGTCACGGATATTCTTAAAAAAGGGTCAAAGATCACAGAACAAAATAGCAAGCAGGTTTTTCTAATATAATTAATATTGGTTCTATTTCGTCTATTAGCATTTCATTCACACAAATGTGTCATTGCAAAGGTTACTTCATTTAATACGTAATCATGTAATTTGTTGTACCAAGCACATATTTAATTTCCGTTGTCTATGGAAAATTGTAATTGTCTATGGACATTAGATATGAAAATATTTAAGATTGTCTTGAGATCATTAATCATTAAAAATCATTAAAATCATTTATTCGTGTGATTCATGGTACATATTACATGAGATCTTAAAAATAATTAATTAGTTCCTCACAAATCTACCTTAAAGGTGTACACACTTTTACATAGTTATTTGGTTATAAAAAGAGAACGTTAACATAATAAAAAAATTAAAATAAATCACCACATAACACATGACAATAAACAAGCAAAAACAAATGGCAATTGAGTACTAAATAATAATTAATAATGTCGGAATACATAAGGTAAATGCACCAGTGGATGACTCTATAAGGAAGGAATTTACACATTTTTGCACATATCTCCTTAATTATCAATTTTATCGACTTCGAACAAACGCGAATGCATGAACTGGTTCTTCATCCATGATATACGAATAAAACATTGTATAATAATATTTCTATTATTCAGATATTTCAGTTTTTCACAACCTCTGAAATTGTACTAGTGGATGACAGACAAATTCTCGAATGCCCCAATGTATGACTATGAAAAAACAAAATCGGTGACCCAGTATATGACAGGATGTTTTAGGGATTTCCATAGGTATCTAACTAGTTATAGAGTTATGTATGAATAGGCCAACTATTGGAGATCGTCTTGGGTGGCAACCTATAGTCATCATCAAGGAATTTTGATCCATCATCAAGTAGCTTGTAGGTCCCATGCGCCGTTGGTGTTTACCTTTTACTTTGTACAACAAAGTAATATGTGGGATATCATACTTTTTTGCTACCGCAGCCACAGAGATGCCCTTCGATACCTCGACTAATACCCTAACACGTCGTCCAGACTATATTTATACGTCCTTGGAGGCATATTTGTTGAGCAAAATATCTGAAACCAATGTATGACACTGTAGTCTTGACCCAATGAATGACACCTGTCATACATTGGTACTCCATAGAAAACCAGTCGATGACACCCCCTGTCAGGCACTACTCAAACATCAAATAAAAGTTTTTTGTTTACAGGGCAATTAAAATATAATGTTCTACTTCATTATAATTCAATAATAATGATGTTTTAAAAAATATTAATTTGTACCAGAGAATGACATAGGTGTCATCCACTACTAAACACATATAAGATTACCCAGTGAATGACACCCCTCTAAAATACTAAATTATTGAATAAAATCAATTTAAAACCGTTTATATTTGTCATTTGTTTAATTATGTAACAATTTCAATAATCACTTACCTATATAACATACAATCCTAGCTATAATATGCACTTTCACTAAACAGTTCCTTAACAAATCAGTTATGTATCGCGATGCACGTCTTACTTAAAGCACTCGCACGCTAAAACTAATTAATTATTCCAAAAATAATGATCCCATCGATGCCAAATTTTGCAAAAATATCTTAGATAGTACTAGTAGTCTATTTAACTAATTTTTTTAGTAATATTATTATTTGTTGCCTTATTATTTTATGTTAACTACAAAAAAGTCATTCATTGGGTACCTGTCAGCCACTGGTGCTTTTACCTTAATATACCACGACATAACTACAATGTCAAAATAAAATAAAAAAATACGAAAAAAATAAATAAAAAAAATAATATATAATAAAATTACAATTTATCATTTAGGAATTCATCAATAGAGTAATAGCATTTTTCCATTAATAGATGTCTTAATTTAATTTTAAATTGAGTAATGTTTAGGTCCTTAATTGTATTTGGTAATTTATTAAACAGTTTTGGGGCCATGCAAAGTATGCTTTTATGCATTAAGGCGGTTTTTGATGGTCTAATGCATAAATCATGTCTATGTTGTTGTCTAATTATTTTACAACGGTGTTCAGATGCTTTTTTGAACAGATGCATATTCTTTTTAACAAACAAAACAGACTCAAAAATGTACAAGCATGGTAATGTCAATATTTTTAATTGTATAAAATAAGGTTTACAGCTATCAGTTATTTTTATGCCGGTTATAGCTCTAATGCATCTTTTTTGTGATTTAAACACCATGTCCCTATTGCAAGAGTTACCCCAGAATATGACTCCATAGCGTAGTATAGAATCGACAAATCCATAGTATGCAGTAACTGCAGTTTCTTGATTGACCACTTTCTTTAGTTTAAATAAAGCAAAAGCAAACTTACTAATTTTCTTAATTAATATTAAAGTATGTTGTTTCCAATTAAGTTGACTGTCGATTGTTAACCCTAAAAATTGGGTATGTGTAACTTCTTCCAATTTTTCATTATTAAAATTTATATTTAATTCAGAATCAGCTACTCTTTGACGAAAATTCATTATTTTTGTCTTTGACAAATTTAAAATTAAGTTGTTATGCCCTAACCAGTTGACGGCCTGTTGTAATGCGCTAATTATGTCAGTTTCAAAGTCCTTATTCTTTCTGTCAAGTTTAACAATGATGGTACTGTCGTCGGCAAACAATGTCATAGGATAAGGTATATTCTTGGGAAAGTCATTTATGTAGATGATAAATAATAAGGGACCCAGTACACTGCCTTGGGGCACGCCATAATATATTTTTCGGTCTTTAGAAATATATTTTGTAACGGTTTTTTAAATTTACAAATTCTAATTATTTCTGTATGTTGTTCTCTATTTTGCAAGTAAGAATTTATGAGTGCTAAAACATTTCCCCTTATCCCATACGCGTTTAACTTGCTGAGCAGTATATCATGGTTGACCAAGTCGAATGCCTTGGTCATATCCATATATACTGCTGATGTTGGGATTCTTTCATCCATGTTGGGTATGACAACATCAAGAAAGTCATATATTGCCATATTAATTGAATGATCTTTCCTAAATCCTTTTTGTTCTTTTACAAGTATATTATGTTTGCTTAGGTATTCGTCTATGGACTTATAGATCCATTTTTCAAAGATCTTAGATATAACCGGAATTAGAGCTATTGGCCTGTAGTTTTGAATTTCTTTCTCATCGCCTTTTTTATATAAGGGTTTTATGACAGTTGTTTTGAGCTTGTCAGGATAGGTTCCAGACTCAATACTTAAATTAATTATGTAGCTAAGAGGGTGTGCTATTATATCTGAAATGTACTTTAGAACCTTTGTTGAAATGTCGTCGTATCCTACACTATTTTTATTTTTCAAGTCTTTTATAATATTCTTTACTTCACTTGGTCTAATAGGGGCTAGAAACATTGAATCTGAAGATAAATTTATTTTATTATTAGTGGTCAGTTGTGTCGAAGCAGTAGAAAGTTTCACTGCTTGATCTATGAAATAGTCATTAAAGGAATTTGCTATTTCTTTGGGTGTAGTGGATGTAACTCCATCATAATTTATTTCCTTTATGTAATCTGGTGGAGAGTTAATCCTATTTTCATTTATAATATAGTTATTATATATTATTATATTATTATATATTATTATATTATTATATATATTGTTTGACGACCTCGGTGGCGCGCCGGTAGAGCCAGCGGCTGCCGCGCATGAGGTTGTGGGTTCGATCCCCACGCAGGACAATAATTTGTGAGATCCACAAATTATTGTCCTGAGTCTGGGTGTTCTATGTGTCCGTTAATTGATGTTTGTAAAAGTCCCCGCGACACAGGGCATGATCCCTAGTGCGGGAGTTGTCTTTCTTTAACAATAACCAATGTCATTTTTGATTTATTTCTAGCCGTCTCTATTTTATACTTATTTCTTGCTAATTTTGACAATTTTATAATTTTTCTAAGTCTACTTGAATAATTTTTAAGTTTTGTCGCATTTTGTTTAGAAGGGTTTAGTCGATGAAGCCATAATAATTGTCTTTTTATTTGGCTACACTTTCTAATACCAGGTGTTATCCAATTTGGGTTTTTTAATAATTTTCTTTTTTTTTAAACAATAGGAAAGCATAGGTCATAAAATAATTTGAATATATCTAAAAAGCTATTGTATGCATCATTAGGGTCTGTGGTAAGGAAGATATCAGAAAAAGAAATTGATTTTAAAGTCTTTAAATTTTATCAAGTTTTCATTACTTAGGTCACGTACTTTAACTTTTAATTAAATATGTCTTTTTAACGAGATGCACTTAAAGATATTTTTAGTATATTATGTCGTGTAGAAAATTCAGTTGATTATACAGATTTATAGAAATTTCCTTGATAATAATAATATTTTTCACTCAACGCTGGTGCTAGGTAAATTTTAAATATACTTTTTCTCATAAATGGATTAATAAATAAATATACAACTAGTTAAAAACATATGTATATTTTTTCAATCAATATTTTTGTACGCAAAATTCAAACCCAAGGCATTTTTAAAGATGTCACGTCACAACTACTACGCCAAACAAATTGTCAAAGATAAATTTCTTAACTTTTTTATAATCGTTGCTAAGATATCCGAGCTAGACTTAAAGAAACCTTTGACGCTTTATAGGTCTTGCGTCATGGGAAATGAATTACGGTGTATGGGTTTATATAATAAACAGTTAGTTATGCTATTTAGGAAGTAGCTACCATTACAGGATAACAAAAATATACTACTGAAATCTGAATGTCCTACTCTTTTTCAAGTCGCTTAAAAATTACCTAAAGAAATGATGACTAAGATAACATAATAAGTTAGATTTGCGTGTATGATACTTTTTGTGCCTTAGGACCAAGGTGTAGGTTGAATAAAATAATGAATTGTTTATTTACTCAAAAAGTTCCTAATTTGGTTGACTTGACCCCACATTAGGCGTAGACGTCCCTTCAGCGTCGACGCGGCGCTCACGCTACGCAGACGCAGCACTCACGCAGAGTTCGCGTCGCGTTCTTACCCTTTTGCCCGCTATCCACGCTGCCTGTTTTTGTTTCAGTCAGTCGTAGCAAGGTTTCTAAAATTACTTGACTGAATGGGGTTAAGCGTCACGTGATCGTCGCTCATACGCCCAAGGAACGCCGACGCCAAATATTCCCCCCACATTTGGCGTCGGCGTTCCTTGCGACCTTCCCCACTAAACTGCTTACGTAGTTAAACTGTAAGATCGTTGAGTCTCTTAAAATTATCTCAAATTAGAATTATTAATTATTTCAGAGACCTATTTATTACATTAGGATCACTATTGCTGTTGGTTTTAGAAAGTCAATAAGTTGTTATCCGACGTCAATAAGTTGTTATTTTGTAACATTATATTGAGAAAATAAATGAACAAAAGTTTACAGAAACTCTTGGTATTCCTAAAATTTCTATTTTTGGTAGTTACTGTCAAATAATAATAATGGTTTTTATATATTTTCAGGTTCAAAATGCGAGGGTTACTAGCGACGTTGGCTGTTCTGGCAGTTTTTACTTCTGCTATCGAAGGTAACAGACGTTGTTGTATGTTATCTTAGTATGTACACACGTATAACGGCGTCGATGACGTCACGTCATCATCAGCCCATTAATGTCCCACTGCAGGGACGAGCCACCTCCTGTGACGGAAGGTTTCTTGGCCTACTAATACCACGTTGGCCAGACGGATTGGTATAGGGTTTAATTTCAAGTTTGATGACGTCACGTCGCGTCGGACGAATCACTGATGCGCCCGTGGCGAGAGCGGGGATTGAAAGGAGAACGGGACGCGAGGTTCGCATTCCAGCAAGGTCTATTGTGACTGTAGTATATAGATGTAGGTATGGGCTTCTGCTCCCCTGGTCATGTTAACAGTCAAATTCTTTTAGCGATTTTGGTTAATTAAGTAAAAATGTACAGTATAGTATACTGTAACTAATTTCGCAATCATCCCAGTCTCATATACACACCTAACAATGTCTGTAGTTGGTACATTAAAAGTACTATATTAAAAAATGTTTTTAAAATAGTTTTTTTACCGAAAATAAAGCCAACGTAAAAAAAAGAACTAAAAAGTAAATAATAATTCTTAACTTTTACACATTTATTATAAAACTCAGTTTTTTTTGGAGTCGGTGCCAGCCTGTCTGAGTACAACTAAATGTAATAGGACACCGACTCCAAAAAAATCTTACATTTAACATCAAACATGTAAGTTCAAAAATTTAACATTTAACATTTTGGATAAAAGGGAATCCCCTGGTGTATTTCTGTAAAATGTTATGTTTGAGTGTAATAGCTATTATTACTGGAACTTTACGTGTAGAAACTTTTTAGTTAACTGCTTGACGTACTAGAGGGCGCTCAGTGATTGGTATTCAATGAGCTATGTCTCATACTCCTTCAAAGTTACGAACATATTTGAATACCGAAGCAAGCGCTCGGATGACCTAATTACTCTACCATCTTCGTTCAGGGATCCAAGGAATTTGCCCTAGAGTGTTACAAGCTTTAAATTTATCCGTAAATTTTCATTTAAATAATTATTTAGTCTCTAGATATTCAAAGAGCCGTAAAAATGCTTTGTATAGTTAAAATTTTCTTGGTATGGATATTATTTTTGCAATCGTAAATTTTTTTTTGAAAACTAAAATACACAAAGTTAAGCTCAGTAAAATTAGCATCAAACCTGTCCCAAGTCCCGTTTAAAATTGGACCTATCAGAAGGATAATAATTTTTCAAATATCGTTGCTATTGATGTCGTGTATCAATTCGTATACAACTATAAAAACAACTGTGGATTTGATGTTACAAACAGACACTAATTAACTTTATTAATATGCCTAGATCATCAAAACAGCCAATTAATGTCCCACTGCACCACTGCATCGGCACGGAGGGTTACTTGGCGTACTAATAGGTACCACGCTGGCCAGACGGATTGGTATAGGGTTTAATTTCAAGTTTTCCTTCTTTTTATTTCGTAAAGATAATTTTCACGGATAGTCCCTTAGTCGGTTTTTACGACACCCACATGGGATGAGATGGGGTGGTGATATATTTTGTATTCTTACTCCGTCATCACACGGAGTTGTCAATATGCCTAGTAATAGAAGGTATTAAGAAAGCACAGAGATAATAATAATATATTTGATGGATTACTTAAGGTGTCTTATCCTAAATGCGAGTTCAGACGAATAGATTAAGCTCGTTAACTCCACGAGACAAAGGGTAGGTTGACACAAATCAATCCTGTTTAACTGCGACCCGGGGCTAAGTAGAGCTTATGTTATCCTACGTAGCGACTATCGTAATAACTTAGGTATACCTAAGTTTAAGTCTAACTTTTAAGTGTTCTGTGTGTCTTAGGTTTAAATCAAATCTGAAGTCAATTCATCTGAATTAAACAGAATTGTCTAACTAAAGTATTTGTTTTGCATGCTTTACTTTATATTCTGTGATTTGTGAGGTAAATTCATTGATTTAAATTATTAAATTTTTATTACCAATGGATGTGGGAGGCATACTCGTATCATAAAGAAAGATGGAGACTTTTGAAAGCCTATGTCCAGTAGTGGAGGTTTTTTTGGGTGAGATGAAACAAATAATAATGTTAGGAACATAAGATAGTTTTTACATTGGCACTTGGCACCCACTTGCTAATTAGCTAGCTAGTTAATGGGAACACAAGAACTAAATTCAATACTCAATACTTTATTGCGTTCCACGATGTTTATAAACAAGATGGTAAAGTTAACAATAGTTCTTCAAATTTATTCCGTGTCATACCAAATACAGTACCCGGCCGTTTTTATTGCACATCGACCTGTGGAAGAAACTACTACGAAACCGAAATTGACCGATTGTCTTTTTACAAAAGTCGATGTGCAATATTTACGGCCGGGTACTGTAATATATTTACATCAAAATGGTAAAAAAGTTCATTTTTGTTTACAGCGGACAGCAAAGCTCGTATAGTATGCTACTTCAGTAACTGGGCGGTGTATAGGCCAGGAGTTGGTCGCTATGGAATCGAGGATATTCCCGTGGACTTATGTACTCATATCATCTACTCATTCATTGGTGTTACTGAGAAGAGTAATGAAGTCTTGATTATCGATCCTGAGGTGAAGAATTTGTTCTTTTTAAATGCGCTTTTTAATATTTTTAAATATTTTGGTCTGAACTTAAGGATCCACTTTTGTGCAGAGACCTCGAGTTGGGTGAATATGAAATAGTATTGAGTTGAATATAAAATAAGAAATAAAATGAAATTGGATTTACTGTGGGTAATTTAATGCGTCTATCCGCCCTTTTTGGCGAAAGTATTTAAGTTTTGTATCGTTTACTTTCTATGGGAGAATTTTTTATGTAACTTTGCCCTTTGGTAATTTTTACGACATCATGAACAAGAGATATGGTCTTAAAAGTATTTACAATTATCAATCAATTAACTAGCTTGTCGCAGTCTACTGCTGGACATAAGCCTTTTCCTATTTACTATTAGTTGACTCATAATTTACTAACATTTCAAATAAAATCTCTATCCACAGTTGGACGTAGAAAAGAGTGGGTTCAGCAACTTCACAGCGCTGCGTAAATCTCATCCCGACGTTAAGTTCATGATCGCAGTTGGAGGTTGGGCAGAAGGTGGCTCCAAATACTCCCATATGGTCTCACAGAAACCAACTAGGATAAGCTTTGTTAAGAGCGTTGTTGGTGAGTTATTACATGTGGTGTGGCGATCGCGGTTACAGCTGACTTGCATGAGGTCGCGAGTGGAATCTCACGGAGGACAATTTGCTTGTGTGTTCCACAAACTACGAGTATAGCCTACCCAAACTACCCTACCCTACACAAACTAAGTCTACTTCCGTGAAATGATTTTAGATGATCTTGGTGTCCATTAAATTGATGATTCTATTTTTTTCCCCGCGAAATAACCAGGATATAACCCCTAGTGAAAGGACTTGACTTTTTTAAGAAATAAAAAGAAAGAATTTCGTTTAAATGATGACATGTTAAAAATACCACTGTATTATTTTTTAGATTTCCTGCACAAGTACGATTTTGACGGCTTGGATCTTGATTGGGAATACCCTGGAGCAGCAGATCGCGGAGGTTCTTTCTCCGACAAGGATCGTTTCTTGTTCTTAGTCCAAGAACTCAAAAGAGCCTTTATCAGGGCCGGAAAAGGCTGGGAACTTACTGCCGCAGTGCCTCTGGCAAACTTCAGGCTTATGGAGGGATACCATGTACCAGATCTTTGCCAGTGAGTATAGATTTTAATGTCGCTATATTAGACAAAATACGTCCTATGCCTGTCAAACTCCCGTTAAAATAATATTTATAATACAATATGTCACCACTCCATCTCATTCCATGGGTGTCGTAAAAACCGACTAAGAGACTATCCGTGAATACTATCTTTAGGAAATAAAAAGAAGAAAAACTTGAAGTTAAACCCTATAACAATCGGTCTGGCCAGCGTGGTATTAGCATGCCAAGTATCCCTCCGTCCCGGGAGGAGGCCCGTCCCTGCAGTGGGACAATAATGGGCTGGTATGATGATAGTTCAAAAGTTATGGAAATAAGTACTTCTACAGCTGGACAAATGCATCTTCTTAGCTTTACCACTGCATGCAAGGCTTCCTCATCCATTATTATAACTTATTTCGTTATTTATGAACCACGAAGGTGTGTTGCATCGTTTATGAATGAATCTCTGATCAGAACTAACAGCCTTGCCCTAAGAAACACTATAATGTAATCCCACTAATGGCATAAAAGTCAACGTTGGTATCTGTCCAGTTTCGTTCAAATTAAGTTTAAAATTACGTACAGTTGCCTTATTTTATTCTCGTACATATAACATTATCGAAATTACTCTTTTACGGCTTTTTTGACGATAATGGCATGACTTAGGTGGTGAAACCATAATATAATTTTACCACAAAAACAAAGACTTTTTGAATCCCGATCGCATACGCTCGTCTCATGGGATAAACGTAGAATTCAAATAACCATATTCCACTAAAAAGTTTTAATGATATTTGTTACAATACCTACTAGTCACAACATGGGAAAGGGCAGGGCTGTTTTATTGTGATATTTGACATCTAAAAGAATAGGAACTGCGCGAAATGTCTTATAACTATCTATATCGTCACCATAATCTATAGGTTCTTATTGCAGGGTTAGGGACTCTTTCATTATAAGCAAACTTGGCCTAATAACACTACGCTCACTTCATAGATTCCTGCCATTAGTTTTGGTTTTTGCTATTACTATTAATAAGCTTCTAAATTACGACTCACAGGATACAATAGGGTGATAATACACCTATTTAATTCTAATTCATTCTCTGAACATCGCCATGTTCAAGCCTCTACACTGAAGATTTAAAACTTATACAACTTTTGTAGTAGAAAATCTATTAAAATTTTTCTCCAACATTAACGTTCTTTCGTTTTAAACTTCTCGAAAACTGTATAAATAACGTAGCTAAGAGTTAAAACAAAATAAAATACGGTTGAAAAGCGTTTTAAAGTTTGGTTCGTTCGCTTCTGTAAAATATAGTGAACTTTCTAATTCGTTCTATTAGGTACATGGTCGCTACACAGGCACACAGGTGTCTGGTTCGATTCCTGCTTTATGCAAATCTTTGTGTACATGAACATGATTTTTTCATTGGTCTGGGTGTTTTCCATGTATGTATTTACAAAAAAAAAATACTATGTTTATCTGTGGTCTAGTAACCATAGTACAAGGTCTGCTTAATTCGGGACTAAATGCCGTTGTGTGAATGTGTAAGAATTAATATTTATTTATTTATTATTTACAGGGAGTTGGATGCTATTCACGTGATGTCTTACGATCTGCGTGGTAACTGGGCAGGCTTTGCTGATGTACACTCGCCACTTTACAAACGTCCTCATGACCAATGGGCTTATGAAAAACTTAACGTTGTAAGTACCTTTTTGTAACAGATAAGACTGTCACCAACCATACCATTTCAATGGTACTATTAAAAAGGTTATTTTTTACCGCATAGGTTTTCGGTTCTACGAACTATGTCCCGTAATCTTTCTTACATGGCTGCTACGTAGAGGTCTCGGGTTCGATTCCCATCCATTATTATTATATTATTGTTTGCATTGCACTGGGTGTTTCTCTATGTATAATATGTGTGAATGTACAAAACAATCTAGTATTTAAGTATGTTCTTGTACCCATAGCTCAGGCTCTGCTTAGCTTGGGACTAGGTGGCGTTGTGTGAATGTTTGTTATTTAGTTACCTACATCAAGTATTTTTGATTTCAGAATGACGGTCTTGCTCTATGGGAAGAGAAGGGTTGCCCATCCAACAAGTTGGTAGTCGGTATTCCGTTTTATGGAAGATCATTCACGTTGTCTGCAGGCAATAGTAATTACGGGCTCGGCACTTACATCAACAAGGAGGCTGGAGGTGGTGATCCAGCTCCTTATACCAATGCCACTGGCTTCTGGGCTTATTATGAGGTACGTATTAAGATTTGTACTAGCAGAAAGGTTCTAGAATGGCGACTGCGTACCGGAAATCGCTGGGTTGACCCCTCACATGAGGAACAGACGACCTAGTTAGGATGGCGAGAAACAGTTGCATCAGGGACGCACATTACCGCACAAGGTGGCAATACTAAAAGGAGGTCTTTTTCCAGCAGTGGACATCGATTCACTAATGACAGTTCAGCTGTTGATGTTTGTTTAATAAAAAACTAGAAATCTTTGTTGCGAGAACTTTTATATCCATGAAATTAAATGTATGTGTGGACTGAGGGCCCACATTTTTTATGCGCGTTTTTCCAGTTTAATTAACAACAGTGCATAGTAAAAGTTGTTAAAAAGTTTGTAAAACGAATATCAGAGTTTGTAAAGACTTAATTTAAAAGATATATCGCTTTAAGTGGATACCTCGCACAATGGTACATCCAGGCTTAAGAATAAGATAATATTTTGTACTTAATTCACACAAATTTGGAATTATTTATCACGGGTCATAAGTCCGAATCTCAAGTTCTACATTGTTGTACTCAGTTGTACTCATTGTTACTAATTTTAATTACAGATCTGCACTGAAGTCGACAAAGACAACTCTGAGTGGGTCAAGAAATGGGATGACCATGGCAAATGTCCCTACGCATACAAGGGTACCCAATGGGTTGGGTATGAAGACCCTCAGAGCGTTGAAATTAAGATGAACTGGATTAAGGAGAAAGGGTACCTCGGTGCTATGACCTGGGCCATCGATATGGATGACTTTAATGGACTTTGTGGTGAAGTGAATCCATTGATGAAGCTGCTTCATAAACACATGAGCGCGTATGCTGTTCCTCCTCCTAGGGCTGGCAGCACGACGCCTACGGTAATCATTTTCTTTATTTAGTTCATTACATATACAAGCTCTGCTTAGTTTGGGACTAGATGGCGTTGTGTAAATGTGTGAGAGAGATATGTCAGAGCAGTCTATGCAAATCACTCGGTAGACATAGGTCTCCTCTATATAGGTAGGAAGTAGGATATAGCCAGACGAGTTGGTACTAAGTGTCAGTTTTCTTTGGTAGATCATTATTGTATTAATTCATTTATTCAAAGTAGTACAATAATATTGTATCTTTTTGACGTCATCTAACACTACTTAATCTAAGCTTATAAACATTTCAAAGTTTTGAAAACTTTACCACTGCCTCCAAAGCGCTAGTAGAGAAGAAGCGGCGCAACAAACTCTACTACTGATTGATTTTAGTAGTAGACTCTTAGCGAATTTTTGAGACCTTTAAGAATTCCTAGACTCCATCATTACAACGACAATTTATGAAAATAAATATAAATTTAACATCATCACAACAGCCCATTAATGTCCCACTGCAGGGATGGGCCTCCTCCCGGAACGGAGGGATACTTGGCCTACTAAAACCACGCTGGCCAGACGGATTGGTATAGGGTTTAATTTCAAGTTTTCCTTCTTTTTATTAAATTTAACATACAAAAATAAAATAAAACATTCAAATCAAATTACTTGCACCATCAATTTTATTTCCGAAATATATTTTTCATTAATAAACTTCTCCGAGGGAAAAGACACGAGCGATAAATCGCAACAGAAACAAATGGACATACCATTACTCATATTGATATAATCTGCAGCCTGAATGGGCGCGGCCTCCTTCGACGCCGTCCGATCCAGCTGAGGGCGAACCGATTGCGACTACGACAACTGTAAAGCCTTCTACAACAACCAAGACAACTACTAACAAACCTGCCGAAGTCGTAAATGTCGATAATGATGAAAATGATATCGCTGTCAGACCTGAACCTCCTAAAGCTCCGGAAGAAACGCCAGTTGTCCCTGAAAATCCTGTTGTGAGTATCTATGTTTAATTTGTTTTCTTCGAAACGTGTGTTTGTCAATTTTATTTTCGTGATGGCATAGTAGGTATTTGGATTTAATACTCCGGCCATTGAGACAAGGATTCGAGTGGCCAAGCGGGCATATATTGTTCAAAGATGTAGATTCATAGATGTATAAAACTAAATTTTTGAAAATATTATTTTAATCGGAAAAATTATTTCTTTTTAGGATAATGAAATCGAGAACCACGATGTGTGCAGTTCAGACTTGGATTATGTTCCTGATAAGAAGCAATGTGATAAGGTAAAGTTCTTTCTTTTGTCAGACAAACATAACTTAAATTACTTGTACTTTTAAATTACAAGTACATACTGCAAGTAAGACCCGAGTAGAAAGTAGTATGATGAAAATCTAATACTATAATCCTTATTTTCCTACACAGTATTGGAGATGCGTAAACGGCGAAGGAGTGCAGTTCACATGCCAAACGGGTACAGTATTCAACGTGAAACTGAACGTGTGCGACTGGCCGAACAACGCTGACCGGGACAACTGTCGCTCTTAGAACAATCGTTCAGTGAATAGCCGGCTTTAAATGTCATTGTAAATGTACCGTCTGATCAGAATCACATTGGACTTACAAGACAGTTGATATATTATGTTCTTGGCTTTTTTGGGGAAGTTATAGGTTAGTTATCGAAGGAAGAGGTCGCGGGTTCGATACCTACGGAAGCCAACTCTTTGTGTGATCCACAAATTATTGTCCTGAGTCTAGGTGTTCTTTGCGTTCGTTAAATTGATGTCAGTAAAGTCCGCGATACACGGCATGCTCCCTAGTGCGGGTGTTGTCTTTTTTAACATCAATAAATCACAAGAATTGCAAAAGAAATTTATTTATAATTACTATGTTGATCAAACGGTATATTTATTTACTCATTAGTATTTTAAGTAAAAATAATAATTGATAGTGTATTAAGTAGAATATTGTTGTCATATTGTCGTATTTTGTTTTATTCAATATTATTGAACTTACTTTCTATCTACGAATCAAAGCCTTACTTAGGCCATATTCTTAATTTGTTTGATCAATTATATTATTATTAGCAACTGCTAGAGGAAAGAAGGATTTTATTTGTTTGACGAAAAAGTCCATTATTGAATGTCAAAGTTTTCGAACACAAATTTTTATTAGGTATATAGGTATTGCATTGCATGAAATTGGACTATGTAGGGACCTAAACCAGAAATATAACAGTTCGAAAATCCACTGATATTCATAATACAAGGTCTAAATGTGAACATAATACGACAATGTTTCTCTTAAGTTTAGTATTTAAGCGTGTGTGGAATGTGTGATTTTTAGTTTAAACAGTTAGTTATGTAAATATAATGTTGGCTTTATACATTGTGATTCTAATTGGCGTGTAGAACGCGAAATAGGTGCTGATTGCGATTCTAATTTGACGTATAATTTACAAATTAGTACAGTAACAAGTCGGAGAAATAAAGACAATTTTTTTTTAACTTTTTCGTTACCTATGTCAAAAGTTAGTAGAGTCTTTGCATATGTTATCTATGATTTTTTGATCCAGCTAGCATACAAAATTCATAGTTACAATTATAAATGGTTTGCTATAGGTACATACTTACCTAGTTCTGAGAATGAATGTTTATAAATGTAAAGTTTTTGAAATGTTTATAAGTTTTTCTGGGCTCAGAATGTAAACCTAACAATGTAACCTATAACAAACGCTGAAATCAACTACTTACGTCTTTTTATATGACTTTAGCTATACAAATTATGCTTTGTGAGATAAATAGATACATTATGTTCGTGTGTTTGAATGATCAAGAATAAAAATGGAGATTAGTAGATTTTAAAAATTTTGGTAAAGTGTACAAGACTGCGTTAATTAGATTTAAATGTATAGATAAAAACCGCAAAATATAATTGTATACTTATTAATGATGACGCATAAAAAGTAGACGTCACAATTATTTTCAAAATGAAGAATGTCTTTACAGTTTACAGGATACAACCCTGTAGAAGATATTGATTTTTAAATAGCTCCGAAGTTGCCAACAGACATTGTATTTATTTTATAAATTTGATAAAACTCGAATGACAATTAAACTCTCGGCTTTTGAGGGATTTAATGAATTTAGCTCTTAATTGTCGCTAGTAGCTGTTATCTTAATTTATTTATTTTATTAAATTTAAGACAATAAATTATGGGAAGCACCTAATTTTGTTTTTATTCCATTTCTTATATTTTCTTATATAGGACCTAGCAGCTGTCAATAGAAGTTAAAACTCTGATAATAATAAATCATACCTAATTTGTCACATATACAAATTAAAGGTTTGTTAAATGTTGTAAAAAATGAGATTTTGTGAGGATAGAGATATATATTTATAAGAGTCTACAAAGGAGGATAGAAAGAAGCAAACAAAATAAAGAAAAATAACAAAAAGATAATAGTCAAACTCTGAAAAAATAAAACTCAACAATAGTGTTAATCAATTTGTATTGTGATGTTTCCTAAACTAAAATAACATTGTGTTACACACTATGTAATATTGCTTGTTCGAAAAAATCAGGCGCTTTTTTCATCTCAGTGAAAACGTGTTAGGAATAATACACGCAGTTACGTTTTGCGGTTAAATCACGTAAAACGAGTTACTTTTATTTTTTGTTCTTCATCGAAGGTCGGAGTAGCAGCCTTTACACTACGTGAAAGTTGGTTTACTCCCTCTATTGTCTATTAAACTTTTTATGCTCTATAAATATGAAGTTTATTCAACATATTTGCGTGCCCCGTAACTTGATTACTTTGAAAAAATATTTCATAAAAACTAAGTGAAGATATACTGAACGTGGTTTAGGGGTGAATAATAATAAAAGTATTATAAGAGACTTACGTTTTGTGCGTTTCAGAAGTTTATTTTGGTAATATTTTAATTTACCACTGCCTTATTGATGTAGAAACCTTTAAAACAGTAAAGAAAAGTAAATTTCTGTAAATTTTCTAACGAATTAATGAATGCTTAGCGAAGTGTTAAACCTTATTACGTACTGTGAAAACTTTGAAGTTGTATAAGAGGAACGTTCACGATGTAAACGCGTAGACACTTCGTTTTAGTGATACCCTCGTTGTTGAAAACACACCTGTACCTACACACTTAGGTACGTGCCTGTGAAACATATTTTAACTTGTTAACTTAGTTTAACAACGCTGTGATACCTTCATAAGAATACGGAACATTTATATTATTATATTCCTTCTTTATTTTATTTGTGTGGTGACGGAGTAAGATTACAATATGTCACCACCCCATCTCATCCCATGGGTGTCGTATAAACCGACTAAGAGACTATCCGGGAATATTAAATTTACGAAATAAAAAAAGGAAAACTTGAAATTAAACCCTATACCAATCCGTCTGGCCAGCGTGGTATTAGTAGGCCAAGTATCCCTCCATCAGGGGAGGAGGCCTGTCTCTGCAGTGGGGCATTATGGGCTGTTATGATGATACTATGCGTTTTTTTGCATGATTTCAAATTAAATAGACTAGTTAAAACAAAATAAAGGGACGCTGTGTTTTTTTAATGGCTTGACCAAACTCTTCGGAGCACCTAGCTAGAAGGTGTGTTACTAAACTAACCATCACGTTAAGTCTAAATGAAAACGGTCTACTCTAAGCTTATCTTCATAGATAAGAGCTTGAAGTTGACTTTATCCAAGTACTTTAAGTACAGACAGCAGCAAAAATATAAAATTTCTTAACAAGGTTTATTCTAAGCGGTTAAAATTGGGATTCTTTTTTTTCTTATACGATAGTATTTGTCCTTATTTAAATTGTCATATAAGTTAGGCATAATTGTCCTTGTCATAATATTTAATAGTTTGCCATAATTGGTTTTTAGCATACTATGTTTGTTGGCATAATCTCGTTTTACCATAATTTCTTTTGTACTAAAATTGTTAGCCATAATCGTCCTTAGTCATAATTTTAAATTTAAATTTATTTGCCATAATAAAAAATTGTTATAACCCCGAGTTAGACATAAAGATTAATTATGATTATTATGCGAAACGTATGTAAGGAGTAACAATAACATTATGCAATGTTAAATTATGACATAAAATTTAAGGAATAAAAATAAAAAACCGTTTAAATTAGTTTACATAAGTTTCAGTTTCAGTTTCATTCATTTATTCAAAGTAGTACAATAATATTGTATCTTTTTGACGTCATCTAACATTACTTAATCTAAATTTAAAAACATTTCAAAGTTTAGAAAACTTTACCACCGCCTCCAAAGCGCTAGTAGAGAAGAAGCGGCGCAACAAACTCTACTGCTGCATTTTCTTGACGTCATAATTTTTACATAGGAGATCACTGTAATTAGGCGCTGCAACCATTGTATACCATACATAACCATAACCAAGGATTATTCAATTATAAAGGTAGCGTCGTGATGTAGGTAGTACATAAAAGTGGGAGCACCAAATCACATTCATAAATAACTATCCAGTAGTAAAGACGTCGCTCAGCCAAATGACCCCTTGAATAAAAACTCAGAAGTGTATTACAATGTAATGTCAGGGTCGACCAGTCACCCCAAGTAGCACCCGTTCACGAGTATAACGCAAAGGTCAGCCATCAACCCCCTCGCCATATTGTAGGGAAGGGATTGACCCGGCCTCCACGCCACCACAAGCAATGACATTATAGTGAGCATGACGAGTCCTGACAATAAGAGCAACAAAAAAAACTACAATTAGGGGAGATACAAATGGCAGAGGGACGCGCTTACTTCACATCGAACAAAGTAAATTTTTCTGCGAGTCCTAATTCATAGACCTATTTTAAATCCAGGCATCCCGGTCACTAACATAATTCTCAAGAGTGTAATATCCTTTGGCTACTAAACAACTTTTAATTTTTTCTTTAAATGAAGTAATCGGTAATTCTAATATCTCTACAGGTACTTTGTTATAAAGGCGTATACTAAGTGCCATAAACGATTGATGTACTTTGTGTAAACGGTAATGAGGGACACACAGTTTATGTTTATTTCTAGTATTTACCGTATGAATATCGCTTCTTTTGGTATATAAATGTATATTCTGTCTTACATGCAATATACTGTTATAAATAAATTGGGAAGCGACGGTTAAGATACCTATTTCCTTAAATAATTCTCTAAGCGATTCTCGTGCTCCAAGCCGATAAATGGCACGGATAGCTCTTTTCTGTAAAATAAATACACTTTGTATATCGGCAGCTGTACCCCACAATAGTAAACCATATGACATAACGCTGTGAAAATAGCTGAAGTAAACTAATCTAGCTGTATCTACGTCTGTCAAATATCTAACTTTTCTAACAGCGTAAGCAGCTGAGCTGAGCCTCGCTGATAAATAAGATATGTGCGCACCCCATTGTAACTTCTCATCTATTTTTATACCTAGAAACATTGTGGATTGAACAGCTTCCAGCAGTTCACCATTTAAAATTAAACTTGGGCCAAGGTTTTTAACATTTGGTAATGCAAACTTAATACATTTCGTTTTCTTTGGGTTAAGTACAAGGTTATTAGCAGTAAACCATTTAGTTACTTCTGTGAGTGCATTGTTTACTTCGTCAAAATGCGTCCTATTTCTATTAACTTTAAATATTAAAGATGTATCATCAGCGAACAGTACAACGTCACAAATGTTTTTTAAATGGTAAGGTAAATCATTAATGTACACTAAAAACAGAAATGGACCCAAAATTGAACCTTGCGGCACACCCAACGTTACGGGCAAGCCTGAGGACCTCGAATCTTTAACTTCAACATATTGAGTCCGACTACTCAAGTAGGATGAGAGAAGAGCTAAGGAAGAATCCTGCAAACCGTAATGCCTAAGTTTGTGTACAAGCGTTTCATGACATACGCAGTCAAATGCTTTTGAAAGGTCGCAGAATACACCTATAGCGTTGCAAGAATTCTCCCAAGCATTATAAATTTGTTTTAATAAAGCTACGCCTGCATCAGTGGTGGAACAACCCTTTGTAAAGCCATACTGATCCTTATGCAGTAAGCTATTCTGATTAAAATATTTCAATAATTGCCTAAGCATGATTTTTTCAAATATTTTACTAAAAGCCGGTAAAATTGATATGGGCCTATAGTTACCAGGATCCGTCGTACTACCTGTCTTAAAAAGTGGAACAACTTTACTACATTTCATTAAATCGGGAAATGTACCTGAATCTACACACCCATTGAAAATAACTGATAAATAAGGAGCTACTACATCTATTATACTTTTGACTACCTTTACTGACATGCCCCATAAGTCACCAGAATTTTTTAAAGCAAGAGATTGAAAGGCGTTAACAATGTCGTAAGGACTAACATGTTTGAATTCAAAATTGGTGTCACATTTTGCTACACACGAATGTAAAAAGTTACACGCACCTATCGAAGAAGCGTTTAAAGCCTTAGTAGTGGCTACTGGTATACTTACAAAAAAGTCGTTAAAAACATAAGCTACATCAACATCATTTTTTATTGTCCTACCATTATCAATTAAAGTTAAGTTTAAATTGCCTATTTGTTTCGGAGGCTTGTGTTTGATTGTGTTGATTTATGGATTAAGGTTCTACGCTTAGGATTACTAACTTCGGCACTCTAGTGGTTGCGAGGTATATTTATTACCGGATAAATGATAAATTAGTATTTAACTTGTATAATGAATGTTAAAATAATAACAATTACAAATAAATGTCGAGACAAGTATCGCGGGTGGGTTCGCTGCGTGAAGTAAAATGCCGGCGGGGCTCGCGCCGCTCGCGCCGGTGCCGGCGCGGGAACAAGATGTCGGTGTATGCATAGACACTAGAGATCTATCCTGAGTCGCGGAGACTATTATTGACATAAAATTTATGGACAGGGTCCACCATAGACCATAGTGTTCGAAGACGAGACCTAACACATACACCACTTCTTTGCCACTAAGGTTTCGATAGCGCGGCGTTTGCATTAGCGACTGACGTGCACGAGCTCGCGGGTTCAAATCCCACGCAAGACAATTGTTTGTATGATCCACTAAATTATTTATCCTAAGTCTGGATGTTCTCCGTGTGGTGACGGAGTAAGAATACAAATGTCTCCACACCATCTCTTCCCATGGGTGTTGTAAAAACCGACTAAGGGACTATCATTACCTTTACGATATAAAAAGAAGGAAAACTTGAAATTAAATCCTATACCAATCCGTCTGGCCAGCGTGGTATTAGTAGGCCAAGTATCCCTCCGTCACGGAGGGAGGCCCTGCATTGGGACATTAATGGGCTGTTATGATGATGATGAAAGTCTTCGCAATCCATAGTGCAAGATTTTGTCTTTAAAAAAAATAAATAAATAAAAATTCTAGCTCTGAATTATTTTGTTGACTGTACTTAGTTATTGTTGAATCATTATTATTATAATTAACCTCGTTTATTACAATTAAGTAATATTTCGGCATTAAAAGACGCGTTTACGTAAGCATTTAACGTGTGTTTCTGACATAAGTTTGATCTTTAATTATGGAATATGACGTTAATGAGATAAACTTAATATGGGACTTAATAGCTTCAGTCTTTGGGAGGGACGGACATAATTTGCATAATTTGTTAACCCTCAGGAGCAGTTTACCAGATTCTCAATTCACCAGATTCGCAGTTAACCAGATATTGTACTATCATTATGGCAAGATTACCACCAAAGAAATTTTAAGTTGTAAACTCGCCGATAGTCGAGTTTTCAGCTTGGCGAGTTGACACAACCCAACATGCACTGAACATTTTATTATAGGTACACAGAACATAAAGAGGTCGGAAAACATCCTACTAATATTATAAATGCGAATAATTGTGAAGATAGATGTAGTAATATTAATATTGAATAGTTCTGTTTAAATGTTACCAAAAGCAATCCGAGCAGCATAACATTCACATCTATACGCCGACCGTTTAACTCAGACCCCGCCTGCGGTAATAGTGGTGCGCGGGAGGCGAGGACAAAGGAGAGAGCTACCTCTTGATTTTTTGGCAAAACGGCGCCATCTAGATACTGTGACCCGAACTACATCACATCACAACACAGCTCTAATTTCTAGCTAGCTTATTTTTATGAAATAAAAAGACGGAAATGTTGAAATTATACCCTAAACCAATCGAAATACCTGGAGAGGTTTTTTTTTTTTCTGGTCAGGCTTTAAATTGTGTAATAATTTAGATTGCATATTTTCTCTAAGAAAGTACGAGTTTAAATGGCAAGATGACGCCACCATCTTTGAAATTTGTAAATTGATTAGAAGACGGACTAGCTTACTGCACTAGTGTCATACTGACATACTGACAAGGTGTCCGTTATGGTAGAGTGTAAAAATAAAAAAGCTCTTATTATTGTTCTTATTATCTGTAAATATTTTCTAAGATTGATTCTTACAAATTAATATGATTAAATCATACCTGTTTTAATGTATATATGAGTCATATAATTTCAAAACCCCCTAAAGTGCTTTTTCTTATATGTCGACAATTCATGAAAAACGTCTTAAACTTACTAACAACCTTAATTCTGTACGATTTTTAAATATTATTATTGTAATCTAGCAATCCCAACACACATCTTTCTTTAATAAAAACAATTTGAAAAACAAGGTTATTTGCAAAAATAGATTCGTTTTAGGGGACTTAGAAGTTAACTTTAGGTTTTAGCGAAATTTGAAAGTAGCCGATACCGTTTTAGACGGTTTTGAAGCAATCACTATTTTGAACTAGAAAGGTGTTATGTAATAAAATTGTAAATAAGACACAAAATAAAAAGGGCAATTATTTTTAAAAATATTTTATTTCAAAAGAAATGGTTTTTCATTTTTATGTAATAATGAAATAATAATTATGTAATATTATTTTTATTTTCGGTTTCAGCCAACGAAATACGATAATACCTAAGCAAATGGAATGGCGGCCACGAATTACAGATTATATTATTATATGACTTTGACATTATGACATAAAGTTGTTGATTGTTTATGGATTGGTTTAAAAATTAAACAAATATTATATAACTATTTTTATCATATTTAAATAAATATATTTTAAAATACCTGTGTCACGTTCAAACGTTTTAATATACCTATTTAGTAACTGATTAAAGCTTTCCATAACTTTGGGCGTTTATGTAGGTTTAACCAGCACCGTCAATTGAAAAAAATCGTAATTCGCAAATAGGATCAATAATGCAAAATGTTGTCTACAAAGTCGTTAGAAAAGGCAATAAAGTTCTGTATAACACATTCTCATCACTTTAAATGGTTTTAATTTTAAGTAATTGTCTTTGATTCGTAGTACTTTCTCATCTTAGTCTTTAGTCTGTGTATAACACGACGCCATATTTCTTTAAATTTTAAGTCAGGAGTATAAAATAGAATATAATTATCGTGGTCAGCCACGATAAACCGACTCCAAAAATAACAATAATATTACATTATTTGTAATAATTTGATTATATTTTAAAGAATCTACAAATAAATATATTTGTAGACTCTTCAAGAAATATCCTTAACAATACTTTTTACAATAAGAACCTATTCTTTAGATTATAATTAAGTAAAAAAAATGTCTGATTTAATGTTGCAAAACCAAAATACAATTAATTAATTTTTAATTTTTAGTGCAATTTTTGTCTTTGAAGTCGGTTTTTTTTTGTAAAAACTTATTTTATTTGGCATAGCAACCAACTCGATATAGCTCTTGTGTACGCTACCATAACGGACACCGCTACCCCGCCCCCTCGTCCCTTTCATACCGCAGGCGGGGACTGAGATAAACGGTCGGCCTATAGCATTGACGTCACAATTACATACTTGCAAACCTTTCACTTTTATTAAAAATGAATACGATTCTTTATTTGGTTATCTCGGACAGTTGGCTCGTTGGTCTAGGGGTATGATTTTCGCTTAGGGTGCGAGAGGTCCCGGGTTCAAATCCCGGACGAGCCCAAATACCCTTTTTGTTATTATCAATAAAATTACGAGTAAACCAAAATTATATTAAAATTGTTTTTTTTTGAGAAAATAAACGTTTTTTTTAAAACGCATATTTTCCTATATATTTTTATAGACATCACTGAAACAGTGTCGCCTCTTGCTGCGTGCTGCGTTTTGTTTGACAATTAACTACTGTTTCCGACTTATACACAACTTGGACAAAGAGAGAAAAGTAAATAGTATTTTTTAGGATCAAAGAGAGAATCTGTTAAAAAGAACAACTATGTATAAAGGTACACAAATTATAATATCCTTAAAATAATTAAAATAACAATTACTTTAAACTAAAAATAACAGCCGACCCGGCGCCAATGACGTGAAAATAATTACGAGAACTATGACGCCGGGTCATGGTGACCCGAAGATTATTAGCATTTCTTTAAATGTTACGTGATGTTTACAGTTTATTTTGTTTGTTCTTCTGTTAGTTTATGTCATTGTTTTGAGGGTAAAATAATAAAAAAGTTAAATATATTATTCAAATTCAACTTTATAGTCTTTCGTCAGAAACTATGCAAAATCAACATTGAAAACATAACTTTAGTAACTATTCAAAATTAGTAAGAACAATCTTCATAAAACGTAATAAAACAAATCTAATTTACTAAAAGAGACATTAAACTTCATTATAAACTCCACTAATCCATCTTCAGCTTCCTCCATGGAGCTACTGCATCTTTCGTAGTAGGGGTGCAGTAATCGGGGCGATTTTTTTATTTATTTATATATTGCAAGCATGTCAAGTGTAGCTAGATTTTTTATTATTTTTTAAGGGCACACCTGACATCTCCTATGAGTTTTAGATACCTTCGCGGAGGTTTCTCAAGAGCTACTGTCGAGAAATCAGCAGTTCTCTTGCGCAATTGACGAGGCTAATTTACTCAAGTTTCTTGTTCCTGTCAGTGATCCCAAATAATGCAAACTCCTTATTTCTTCAGAAAATAGCCTCTTTTCATCACAATGTAGCTTGCGTCTTATACTACTGCTACTTTGGCTGTATTCTGAAACGTTATCTTCAACCTCGTCCTATGAAGAAGTTTTTTGTGTTTCAAACTTGGAGTCGGATTCATCTAAGATCTGTAATATTCATTCCGTTCTTTTTATCAACAGCTTTTTTGATAAATTCTTAAAAACAACCAAGAAAATCATTACTAAAAATAAAAAATGTCATAGAAAAACATGTCACAAAAATACAACGCGGTCGATGACGCTGGGTCATATTGACCCGTTTTTGCTTTATGCACGTGTATCTGCTTGCGTTCGCATCGAGGCACTGAGTTCATGATCGGAGTGCGCTGGGAGATACTGTATCTCCAGCTACTAGAACAGTCAAAACCACAAAGCACGCCTAATTTGAAATATCGCTGTTTGAAATCACCTCGGGTCGTATTGACCCGGCGTCATTGGCGCCGGGTTAATTCCAACCAAGAGAAGTTTTATTTTTTATGACAAGCAAAAATATGCCATCACAGAATAACCTCATTTTTTTACTCGTCGAGCGGTGACGTTACTTCAATGTGGCCAACAACTTCTAATTCTCCTAACAGTACATATTATTATATAGATAAAGGTACCTTGAATATTTCATGTAGATAGGTACCGGTACCCACTACTTAATTGTTTCCTATTGATTATTCCACCCTCTATTATTGAAACTGTAGTACCTTCACACTTGACTAAACAATTGGCTTACTGGATTTGTATAATTACAGAATAAGATCTTAACTATTTGGGTACAAAATTACGTTCTGTGACGTAGGTATACCGTGTGACGGACTGTATACCGTGACGGAATTAAATTAAAATCGAGTTTGCCGTGCGGTTCCCGGTTAGAATAGGACTGCCCATATCCTCCCGTGGGTGTCGTAAGAGACGACTAAGGGATTCCACGGCCCGGTGCATACCACCTAGGACACCGGTTAACCTCCTGTTAGAGGGCAAACCACCAACAACAGCATTTCCAAGGAGTGTTAGCGTCAGGCAGGCGGCCGGCCGTAAAATATAGCCAAAACCTCTAGCAGCATGAGTAGTGGAAGACATGCTGCGACGACCCCAAAAAAATTTGGGATAAGGGCAGGGGAATGATGGAATAGCTGACTTGTGGTTTGTAGATGTATGTAAGTAATAATCTAGCGCCCTTCCTCCTCTCTCCTACACTAGGCTTTGCCCGACAGGGTAATATATACATAGTCTGAACTATTGTTAACTTTACCATCTTGTACCTATATAAACATTGTGGAACGCAATAAAGTATTGAGTATTAAGTTTTTTTAATAGACCACCCCCAAATTAGAGATCTTGCCCTGTGTCGCGGTGACTTTTAGAAACATCAATTTTACGGACACAAAGAACATCCAGACATTAGTTCGCGGAGGGCACAAATAACTGTCCAACGAGGGAAACGAACAGACCTGCGGTCTTGTGCACGGCAGCCGGTTTCGCTATCGTCGCGCCACCGAGGTAGTTAATTATATTCATTGATTATTCCTTGTTCTTTTCCTTTTGAATAACAATTTAAGCTTTATAAATGGCCTGTACAGGACAGGCTAAAGGGTATAATTTGTAAGTAGCATAATATATTACGTGTCTGGATTGGAATCCGAAGCGTCCACTATACCTACGTTGTATTCACTAGACCATGTTTCCCATCGTCAATGTGGTCGTCCTTGCAGTGGGACGTTAATATCTTAGTTTGCAAACTTGAACAACTTTTGTACTAGCTAGAAACAGTCTCCAAACTGTATTAATGTTTCAGGCGGAATGAGCTTAAGTTATATTTAGTTACTTAAAAAAGTTGTTTACAATAAAAAAAGTGACTATTGTAAACAACAATATTGTAATTTAATAAAGAAAAAAATGATTTCAAAAAAGTTATTTAGATTTTGAACAGAGGTTTGTTTAACTCAACTACTGGGGATGTGTTATTAATTTATCTAGCTAAAACAAATATTATTATGGTTCGACAAAACTAATTAAGATTCTTTAACTCCTTTCCATGTGTAGATTAAAAATAAATTTAATTCTTTAAGTAAGGCACTTTGAATAAAGCAATCATAACAATAAAATAAAATTGACATTAATAGAATTAATTATATTTTAATGTAAATGTCATAGAATAACTTCATAGAAGTGCAAAATTGTCTGTCAACTCGCGCATCATACCGCGCACAAGCGTAGCGGACAAGCATCCGCTCGACGCGCTAGTATCCCCTTGGAAAGCAAACGTGACGTCCTTACGCCGCTACTTGCCGCCATTGCCGAGATTTCCCGCGAAAAACTTATCATAGACAATTAATAATACGCTCTGTGTATTAGAGATTTTTAAAAACAGAATACACTGGCTGAATGTGATTACCGAAGTTCATCCAATAAGTTTAGTTGTAAGAGGTTTAACTTGTGTAAATCGTTTTAAAATATGAAACAAAGGTTAAAATAGTGGTTAAAAAGATGATAAATATTGTTAAAGTTTTAGTGAAAAAGACGAGTGTGTGAAAAGTTGTTGGAAAAAGGAAAATATAAAAATGACGCCTTAAAAAGGTAAGTAAGTAGACGTTGTACTATTGTAAAGAGTTTTTTTAACACGTAAGAAGATAATTATGTACCTATGTTAATAGTATTTATTTTTATTAAAATACATATTAACTTGAAAAATAGTCATTCGAATATTTTAGGGAAATAAATACGATAATCTTAAAAAACTTATCCACGTTGCACTAAATTAAATTGCATTAAATTGAAATTTCTTTCAATTCAAAATTAATAGCAATCTGTAAAAACCTTCCTTGTCTGGTTGCATATTAATAATAAGGTCACCATAAACGCCCCATCATAGTCTGTTGTCGTAAAAGTCGACTAAGGAAAAGGTTACTAAGTATTTCTATGAAAAATAGTATATTACCCTATACTAATTAGTCAGGCCTATGCGGGATTCATAGCTTCTTCCCCCTTGGATGAGCTTTGTCCCCCATTAGCACACTATAATAATATTATGTCTGTCATGATAAAAATTAATAAAAGTGACGAATGAAGAACACTACAATAATTGTCGTCACCAAAGAAAGAGATTTGGTTGAGGGCCATCCGCTCCACCACAGCCCGTGTAAACTAGTAGCGGTCGTCAGAGACTAACTTCTCGTCCTCAACAAACGAAAAAAAGAAAGAGAATTAAAAAAAAGACTGTAGCATGCTTGGCCAGTGTGGTATTGAAATATTTTCCACCTTCATGATGAGAGCCTTTCCTGATAAGTAAATAAATGGAACCTTGCCATTGTAGCAAACGTGTCCTAAAGTGGAGACCGCGACTTGGCAACGCCGCCCGACCAGGTGGACCGACGACCTCAGAAAGGCCGGACTGGATGCGGTTGGTGCAGGACCATGTTCGGGCCTATGTCCAGCAGTGGACTGTGATAGGCTATAATAAAAGTAGTAAAGTAATTTTTAACTAAAAGGTAATATATTAAACCATTGTCGTGGTTACAGTAATGAAAACTGGAACAAGGAAAGCGTTGTTGAATTATAGCGATCTAATGGCTAAAGTTTAGGAGTTAAGCGGACGATTGTATTGCACTTAGTTAACAATAAGGGCTCTTTCAACTTAGGCGTTTCGTGTCGGACGTTTGCCGTTCGACAAACGCACTGCTCCACCAACATTCGGCACCACTAAACTACGACACAAAACGCCTAAATTGAAAGAGCCCTAATTCAGACCTCCTTCGTCCCGAAGCCGTCGCCACTCGAATTATACTGAAGAACCTTCCTTGATTAATTACTCTTCTTCGACACCTGCTATAATTGATTTTGTTACCCGCAACGTACTTAATACCTAATTGGTACTGTTAACTAATAAGATCTTTAATTAAATCTGTGATAAAAATATTCATTTGTTACGTTCCTAAATCTGAAAGTTAGAAAAAATTGTGACAGAACAAACTATTTAAAACTAAGATTAATTATTTAAAAAAAATAGGGAAAAGATGTAAAAATAGTCCAAATTTAGATACCTACATACATATAATTATCTTGAGCAAGCAATAATGACGCATCATTACAGTGAGAAACGTTATAAAGATCGTTCACTTTCTGTTCATGTACTTATGTCTGTCTTTTTATTCGTATTATAAGGTAATAGGAGGCCAAGTTACTGGCCAGTGCTTGTAAAAGTGCCTGCAATACAGAGCTACACACCGTACGTGCAGGAATTTTCTTTCCACCATTAATTAAAGTCTCTGTCTGGGTCGGATTGGATACGGAAGGCGCAGGAACGTGTTCTGTGGCGCGTGACAGGCTAGTTAATTGATTGAAACATTGAAACATAAGTATTTGATGAATAACTTTATTATAACACAAATAAACAAAGGAGCAGAGACTGACACATGCTGTAGTAGCTTAACCTACCCAGTTAGTCTTTAGAGTGAGACTCTCGAATTATGTTGTCGTATGGAGTAAATTATTTTGCGAATCAGATAAATAGCTCATAGGCCTTATTAATATTTTATCAAAAGTGCCTTTTTATTCTATTTTTGTGAGTCTACCTTTACTTCGAGTCTGTGGAATTGCTAGGGTGACTTATAAACGGGTTAAACAAATCTTTGTTATAGTTTAGAAGGAGAATCCTATCAATCTTGATAAACCTTTAAAAAAAAGTTTCTATTATTTTTGGTATATGTTTGCCATGAGCAAATAATAAAATATTACAGAACATAATAGTAACATTAAACAATATTAAAACACATAAAATCCCTATAGTCATTTATCATCACCAAATACTAAATACCTACGTGCCACTGCCAAGAGATATAAATCTGTACATCAAAAAGTCAAATGAAATATTTATATTTTAAGTGCATATTCGAAAACTAAATTATTCTACATTTAAATGGGTTCAGTTGTCGGTTTGTGAGCTTCAAAGTATTTAATGGCCAGTATTTTAGGTCGACTGCATTTAGAATCAGCTTTACGTTTTATAATAATTAACAGTGTTGCTATGTTGAAAGAGTAAAATTAGTATTTAAGTTAGTACCTACATGAGTTTTTTTTATGCATGAACTTTTTTATGCATGGAACCTTTTTGAGAGAAATATTCGATTTATAATTATTTATAACACCCATAACAGGCAAATTTCATATTTTGATATTTATTTCATTTTTGACATTTACCACTCATTGACTTTAAAGTTTTTGATCTTCCTTTTCAACACGAACGAATGAACTTTTCGAATACGGTATAGTAGTTCTTAGTTTGTCCGATTATATACATAAAGTAAATATATATTTTTATACGATTGAAGGGTGAACTTTACATACTGAACATAAACTACTTAGTAAAACGGAGAATCTACTTCTCCGAGAAAGATTCCAAAAATGTCGAAATACTTTTTCTTCACATAAGGTCTTATGCATATAATTATGTAGTGCATATAAACTCCTTTGAGGGAATGCCTCAGCCACGACCATTATTATGTTTGACCACAAATTAAGAACACACATTAAAACAACCTGGTTTATGAAAGATGAATCCTTATTATTAGCAATGGTAAAGTTTAACCCGCCATTCGTGATGTGTCAATTTGACGTGCATTATTAATATTTATAATATTTTATCAAAAGTGTGCATTATTAATTTTATATTGGTGAGGACGACGGTCTGGCAGACCAAGATTTTTGATCTAAGACTTAATAATATAAGTCTCCGTGTGGTGACGGAGTAAAAACACAATATTTCACCACCCCATCTCATCCCACGGGTGTCGTAAAAACCGACTAAGGGACTATCTGTGAATATTATATTTACGAGATAAAAATAAGGAAAACTTGAAATTAAACCCTAGGTATACCAATCCGTCTGGCCAACGTGGTATTAGTAGGCCAAGTATCCCTCCGTCACGGGAGGAGGCCCTTCCCTGCAGTGGGACATTAATGGGCTATTATGATGATTATGAGTAATATAAGTAACGTACAGCTGATATTTCGTTTCATTTCGTTATACTTATTCTTAAACTCAAACAGTATTATATTAGTGATTATAGAAACAATTACAAATTCTTTAAAATACAGTCATGGCAAGTAATTACTGTGTCATTAAAAATATATATAATTAAAGGTAGGTTTGGTTTCAAGTACATTAATAGTCGATCACACAATTAATTGCTCTGTGAGGGAAATGTATCTTTAATCTAATGCTTTCTCTACATTACATATACGAAAAACATTCTGTGGTTTGCCATAATATGTATTAGGTGTACACATTCTATCTGAAGTCATTTTTTTTACACTGACATACAACACAATCTAGTCCTATACTTAGCAGAGCTTGTACTATCGGTACTAGATAAAGTTGCTTAAGAGCGTTTATAGGGCTCACAAGCGCCGCCAAAAGAAAAATAAATCTTAAAAATACTTTTCCTTTAAGCCCTATACCAATCCGTCTGGTCAGCGTGGTATTGGTAGACTAAGTAAGCCTCCGTCACGGGAGGAGGCCCGTCCCTGCAGCGCAGTGGTACATTAATAGGCTGTTATGATGATGATGATGAATACCTCTCTGACCAAATGAATAGGTAAGTATAGTATTTACAATATATTTTCCTTCTTTTGATTTTTGTAAAGCTCAGATTTTTAACTGGTTGTTTACATAATTTGCTCTAAACTACAAACATTTTGGAATTTTGATGACTTAATGCCAAGAAATGATATGCTGGTATTTAGGCATCGTGAATGGGTTTTAAATCGTAGTGACACCATAATATTTAAACTCTCATTACACAGAGAGTTTATGCATTAAGTTTATAAATAAAGGTACCTATAGAAAGGGTCTTACAAGGTCGGCATCGCATCAGTAATCTGCAGATGAAGGCGCTAACCATTTACCTTAATGGTACGATGTGAAAACTTATTTTCATGTTTTAAACGCTTGTAATAAAGTTATTTAAAAACAACATTGTAAATAAATAGGTTAACCCTTAAACACTACCCGGGGGTCCAGTAAACCCCAGTGCTTTATTTTTTTTAAATATTTTAGCAAAAACGAAAAGCACGGTCACGTGACTCCAGGTAATCCTCGATGATACCTTTGGCTATCTTATAATTAGTCGTGCATTCGCGCTAATGCATTGTAGGCGTAATTATGGCTGTTTTGGGGTTTATCAGACCCCAGGGTAGGAATAAAGTTATATTTTTGTGGTGTACTGATAGTTATACATTGGTTTCTGCTGTTCATTCTGGTAATATAAAAAGGTAAGATTCATTTCTTGATGTTTAATAAATATAGTAGTAGTATTATTAGTTAATTTTACAAAAATTAATCGGCATATTGTATTTTTTTTACATTTTTTAATGTGTTTTACGTAATTGTTTTGGTAAAGCTAAACAAAAATGGATGATCAGATTATTGACTGGCTGCAAGAAGAAGATTCTGAAGAGGAAGAGGTGTTGGGTGTTGTGGCTCTTAACCGACTTCTGGAGATGGTGGACTTTTATAATAAGACGAAAATTGGTGTCGATTTGATGGACCTTTATGTCACAAATACAGTAGGTATGTATGGTTGCCTGTGCGGCGCTCCACAAACTATGGCCCACCTCTCATCATGTCCTGGATGCCCTTACACCTGCACTCAGGAAGAGCTAATGATTGCCAGCGATAACGCAGTCAGTGTCGCATAGTTTTGGGCTACATCAATTAAGTCTAGTATCGTTTTGCCATCGATACGCTAAGAAGAAGAAGTATGTCTAGGAGGACAAAGAGATGGCTAATGGCAGTTTTTTATGGCCTAATCAATATAGAAGGTGTTAATTTATTTATTCTACTAAAAATGGCTACAAAAAAACAATGAAAAAACATCTCTTTCTAAAAAAACTAGCCTTGGACCTCATCACCCGACAAATGAAGGACAGATTTACATGCCCTTCTTTGGCCTCAAATCTCCAAGACCTCCTATGAGGAATTTAAATAGAGAAGCCTCTTTTGGTCGTCGCAACTCCTGCTCCCATAGCAAAAAAAAAGATATACTGTCTGCCCAAGGGGGAAAAACCGGAAAACGAAGGTTTCCTGTGGGATGTGCCGTAAACCTCTCTGTGGTGAAGATACTGTGCCATGACGTGAGGAATGTGGCATCCAAAAAATAAAATGTTGTTTATAATGCGTTATTAAACTGTTTTACTAAATAAATAATTAATACATTTTTGAATTTAATTTATTATTTATTCATGATTTAAATATTGGGTTTACGAGACCCCTGGGTAGGAATAATGTTTCTCCTGGGATGGGTAGGACTTAAGGGTTAAATAAAAAGAGTAATGAAGTTCATTCGCACAAAGATTTACATTGAGAGGGAATCTAACCCGAGACCTCAGCGTAGCAGGCATTTAATATAACGACTACGCCACAAAGGTCGTCTAAATCGTCGTAATTTCTGAATTGTTTTGATAAAAGTGTTAATGAATTCACAAGAAGGTCTATTTTGCGCTGTCTAATCTTATCAGCATAATAGATGAGCCCATGTATATAACGTCAGTGAAAGATTTACTGTTCTCGAAATAGTCATGCGTGCGGGTCCACTGGCATCGAGCCAAATTATTTTTGCCAAATTCGCGAATCGTTCTAACAAATGTGTTCCAAGGGCAACCTTTCTTTCTGGCAAATTATTATACCTATTGTAATTTTAATTTGTTTTGTTCGTGTGTTTCTCTTGAGATTTGTAATCTAATTTTAGTAAGTTTTTTTTGTGTATAAATATTGTATTTCATTTGTTTCTATTCATACATTTAAATTATCGCTATGTTTGTTTGATATTTTTATATGTTCCCACTTAATCTCACTCTAAAGGGTAAGCTACGTAGGGGCCATATCTGAGAAGAAAAAAGACGAAAATCTTGACACAGAACGCTAATCCAACATAATATTAGTACCTACAATTTGATGTCATAGTACTGAAAGAATTCGAAGGCTGTCTCATAACGGCAATCTCATCAGAACAACACTTTTCTGTTTATGTTTCCACAGTAAGACGGTTTATAATGATTATGTCAAACAATGAAAATGAACCTTTTAAGAGTAGTGTTAAGTAGTATATAATTGTAATGATAACGACAGGTGTAACATATTATATTCACAGTTTTGGTACTTCATTCTTGCTTGAAATCGTGTATGCAATCATTTTGTCGCGTTACTGTAAAACTAGTATGTCAAGTAAGCTGTTGTAACTCGTGGAGGTAGTAAATAAAAGTACCTCATAAATTATGTTAGCATGGTTACAGAAGCCATGTTGTATATCTTACTTTAATTATAACTTATGAAGTCATTTGCTGGCGTGACATTTTTACTACTTATTTGGTAATGTAGGTTAATTTTGTCGTCGAGGTCTCAAGTAGAATTGTTTGCACTATTGTGATATTTGTACCTTTCTTTAAAGGTATATAGAGATAAATTCTTCTTTTAAAAGGCCCTTTCTTGTTTCACATACACAAACTTTTGAAGAAGATGATGCCTAAACATTACATAAGTAGCTTAATAAAATAAAAATAGCTAATATAGCTATATTTTCTTATTTACTGTACAATAGCTTCGTATATCGCTCTCCCTTATAAGTCTTAATTTTCGATAAGATATTTATGAATTTCCATAAGAGCATTTATAGGGCTCACTAGCGCCGCTAATAGAAAAAAAATCATAATTCGGAAATAGGATAAATGATTTGTGCCGTGTGGTGCCGGCAGAGTAGAATGTCACCATCCCATGTCGTCCCGTGGGTGTCGTAAAAGGCGACTAAGGGAGTGTGAAAGGTACTGACCCCCTTTACTTTTCCTCGGGTATACTGTCAAATCCTTCCCGAGAAATCTTTACCGTAAGAGCCCGGTAACTCAGGAAAAATTTAGACCCGTACACGTAACAGCAGTACCTTGGGTCACTCGGTACAGTGGCGGGAAAACCACTAGCGAAATCTCCCAAGGAGGGTTGGTGTCAGGCAGGCGGCCGGCTTTAAAACTATGCCAAAACTTAAAGCAAATGGAAAGGTATGATAGAATGTGCAATAGGATTAGGGCGTACCCCACAGGCGACGCGCGGGGGCAGCACCCGGCCCCTGTGGGAAATGAGCAAGGGTTGTTGCTTCAACCCGGGCGGGAGCAACGTAAGAGGTTAGTCCGGCCTGAAAGAAAGGAAGTAAGATTGAGATATGCAAGTTTGAATGTTGGGACGATGACTGGAAGGGCCAGAGAGTTAGGTGATGTACTGAAAAGAAGACGAATAAATGTAGCGTGTCTACAGGAAACAAAATGGAAAGGCACAAAAGCAAGAGAAATTGGTGAGGGTTACAAGTTTTACTATTGTGGAAGTGACGGTAGAAGAAATGGCGTGGGTATAGTGTTAGATAGTAAACTAAAGGAGAGTGTAATGGAAGTAAAACGGTTAAATGATAGATTGATAGTTGTAAAAGTTGTGATAGAAAGTATGGTACTAAATATTGTGAGCGCGTACGCACCGCAGGTAGGGTGTGATATGAGTGTGAAGGAAAAGTTTTGGGAGGATTTTGATTCGATTATGATGAATATACCAATGCATGAAGAATTATGTGTAGGAGGCGACTTTAACGGGCACGTAGGAAGAATGAAAGGAAGTTATGAAAGAATACATGGGGGATGGGGATATGGTAATCGCAATATTGAGGGAGAAATGCTACTTCAGTCCTCTACTGCATTTGACCTGGCTATAGCAAATACTTGGTTTCAAAAAAGTAAGGACCAACATCTAATCACTTACAAAAGTGGCAACCATAGCACTCAGATAGATTATTTCCTTATTAGACGTAGTAATCTCAAGTACATTAAAAACTGTACTGTGCTACCGGGAGAAGACTTGGTCTCGCAGCATAGACTCCTTATTATGGAAGTAGCCCTCAAAATAAAGCTGAACAAAAAAAAGGAGCGACCTCTCCCAAGAATTAAATGGCATATGTTAGAGAGGCGTGATTGTGCGAGTAAATTTAGAGAACGAGTCATAAATAAAATGTTAGAAATGGGACAGATGAATGAGCGAAACGTGAATGAATGTTGGAGTGAGATGGCAGAGTGTATCAGAAGTGCGGCAAAAGATATTTTAGGAGAATCAAAAGGAAGGGGTATAATAGATAGAGATACGTGGTGGTGGTCAGATGAAGTACAGAATGTGTTGAAGGAAAAGAAACTAAAATTCAAGGATTGGCAGGGTGTGGATGAAGAGGATGTAAGTTTAAAAGCAGCAAAGAAGAATGAGTATCATATACTTAAGAAAAAAGCTAAGAAAGCCGTAGCAATAGCGAAATCTAAGGCCCATCAACACCTCTATGATTCCTTAGACAGTCCAGAAGGCGAAAAAGAACTTTATCGCCTAAACAAGTTGCGAGAGAGAAAAGCGCGTGATGTATGTCGAGTCAAGTGTGTAAGAAATGAATTGGAAACAATTCTTTCAGATGAAGATCAGATTAAAAATAGATGGAAAGAGTATTTTGAAAAATTAATGAATGAAGAGAACGAATGGAACGGTATGCTTGAGTATAAACCCGTAAATGAAGGGCTTGTGCGAGAAGTAAGTGAGAATGAAGTTAAAATAGCTGTAAGTGGTATGAAGAATAAAAAGGCAGTGGGTCCTGATGGAATTCCAATTGAGGTGTGGAAATTATTGCGTGATGCTGGGTGGAAGTGGTTGGCTTTGTTCTTCAATAAGTTGATGCTAGATGAGGTAATCCCTGAGGAATGGTGTAACAGTACACTTGTTCCCATTTTTAAAAACAAAGGTGATGTCCTGGATTGCAACAATTATAGAGGAATAAAGCTAATGTCACACACTATGAAAGCTTGGGAGAAAGTTGTTGAAAGACGAATAAGAGAGGAGAGTAATGTTACGGAAAACCAATTCGGTTTTATGCCTGGTCGGGGTACGACGGATGCCATTTTTGCTGTACGCCAGCTGTGCGAAAAATATAGAAGTGCACACAAGAACTTGCACATGGTCTTCGTCGATCTCGAGAAGGCATTTGATCGAATACCCCGTGAGGTTGTATGGTGGGCCCTTAAGGAGAAATGTGTGCCTGCAAAATATGTGCAAGTGATCCGAGCAATGTATAGGCGTTGTAGTACTCTAGTCCGAACCACAGTAGGCGATACTTGCACTTTCAATGTGGATGTAGGTGTACACCAAGGGTCAGCTCTTAGCCCTTACCTCTTCGTGTTAGTAATGGATGTTTTGACGTCGGATATACAGGAAGAGGCTCCATGGTGTATGCTGTTTGCCGACGACATTGTTTTGATTGCCGAGAGTGCCGTTGAAGTCCAGATCAGATTGAATGTATGGTGGGAAAGATTGGAGAAAGTAGGCATGAAATTGAGCAGAAGCAAGACTGAATACATGTTTTGTGATTTCGGCGGTTACTCCGATCCCATACCCATAACTCTTGCCGGAACACCCTTACCGATCTGTTCCGATTTCCGGTACCTTGGGTCACTCATTCAAGGAGATGGGGAAATGGATAGAGTAATTACGCGCCGGATCAACTCAGGTTGGATGAAATGGCGACAGGTTACAGGAACAACGTGAGACCCACGGATGCCTCTTAAACTGAAGGGAAAAATATACAAAGCCGTCATAAGACCTGTCGTCTTGTATGGGTCGGAATGTTGGGCCACAAGGAAGGCGGATGAAAGAAGAGTACATGTGGCTGAGATGAGAATGTTAAGGTGGATGTGTGGTGTGACAAGGATGGATAAGGTAAGAAATGAGTATATTCGAGGAAGTATGAAAGTAACGCCAGTAACTGAAAAGATGAAAGGAAACCGTTTATCTTGGTATGGGCATGTAATGAGAAGGGATGAAAACCATGTAACTAGGAGAGTAATGAATATAAATGTTGATGGATGGAAAGGAAGAGGAAGGCCGAAGAAAAGATGGATGGACTGTGTTAGAGAGGATATGAAAGAAAAGGGAGTGAATAATGATATGACGGCTGACAGGAAAGTATGGAAGGAGAAAACCATTTGCGCCGACCCCAAGTAAATGGGATAAGGGCAGGCAAAGAGAGATGTAAAATGTTAATAAAAAAAGTCTTGAGAAAAGGCAATAAAGTATTTGTATAACACACTCTCAACACTTTAAATGTTTATTAATTAAATAAATATTGCATTATAAACAAAAAAGGCCGTTTTTTTTCGAATGCGATATTTAACGATGATTTTTTTCTTTTGGGGGCGCTAGTGAGCTGCGTAAAGGCCCTTTTCAAAATTAATATCATACTGTTGCAGCCAGTATTACTGTTTTACTTATTTAAAAATACCATGAATAGTGTGATTCGAAAGAACATGTATTTCAAGGTTAAGATGAAAAAGATTGTTGCATTGGACCATTCACGTTACACCCTTTGCTTAAAAAGGGCTTTTTGTTAGACTATAAGGTTGGGTAAGGCTACTAGGTATATACACAAAAGAAACTTATTTAAAGAAATGAGTTTTATCCTATTTTGTTCCGTAACAAATGCGTTTGTATATACTAAAACTATATCCTTCTTAAATAGAAAAGTTTCTATAAATTGAACTATATAACGCACCGAATTATGTAGTCAGAAATTGGTGTAATGAATATGTACACAATGTGACCACCTCATACTTTTGAGGAAGGTTTAATCAATATAAAACCTTTTTTTAATAGTTTGGTCAATATCAAACTATTTAAAAAAAGTAATAAAACATAAACAAAACAGCGGTTTTAGCTCTGCCTCAGCATTAATATAATGCTGCCTCAGCAATAATAATTTTCATATTTTTTTTTTTTTTTTTACAACTCCCGCACTAGGGATCATGCCCTGTGTCGCGGGGACCTTTTACAAACATCAATTAACGGACACAAAGAACACCCAGACCAGGACAATAATTTGTGGATCTCACAAATTATTGTCCTGCGTGGGGATCGAACCCACAACCTCTTGCACGGCAGCCGCTTGCGCTACCGTCGCGCCACCAAGGTCGTCAAATTTTGGTTTTTATAAGATTATTTTACCTATGTAAGTGTACCTCTTGTATGTAAGTGTACATCTTCCTGCGAATTTAGTTAAAATTAAATGAGTTCTGTCCTGAAAGGCCAGAAATTTATACCCTGTAGAGTAAGAATTGCGTTTTAAGAACAAAGTTATGTTAATGTTAAGCTTATCAGTAGAAAAGAATTGTTTAAAAATATTGAACTGGTTCTCTGAAATAATAAAATCGATGAGTCGAAGGCGGCGCCAGCAAGACTAATAATAATTCCGAGAAACATTCGCCTTATGTCACTTTTGTTACCGGCCTCACCCTCAAGTTTGTACCTGTGTGCCTATATAATATGGTAAATATTTCATTACCAAGCCAATTTTATCTATCGACTGGTTAAAACAGAACGAAATCGACGTAAATTCTATACAATAGAATCATTTGTAGGATTAAACTTCAACTGACATAAAGTCTTGGCTGAAGTCTGTATGTCAATTCTCGTACCTTAAAATCGTGAAAAATTTGGTGTGACAATTTGACAACTAAAAGTTAAAACTTAACCGAATTTTGGACATGGACATGAATTTATCCTGGACTTTGGATCTGTTATTACGGATTACATGTCAAAAAAAGAATAATTTAAAATAATAGAAGTTCTCTGTTGTATTTAAATGTCAATTCCATGAAGGCGCGAAAAATGTCAATGACATTTATATTCTATCATAAATATTTTAACTCTATGGTACGCTTTTCTATCGTGAAGGGAAGCAAATGAGGTTTTATAAGACTCATTGTTACGCAGGAACCTCTGCTACGTGGGTGCAGAATATAAATTATGAATAATTATTCATGTTAAATATAACTACGAATTGCAATAATACTTCATCAGAAATCTATTTCGAAATACAATTTCTAAATTTAGATAATTTTATAAATGCCAGACATTAACAAATACATTTTATATATATTGTGACAAGTGTGTTGGTTAAAATAATTTTATGGAAATTAAAGGTTTGTTTATTTTTGGAAAACTGTCCAAATGTCGACATACTGACGAAATAATACAAACTCTGTTGATGGATGGAAAGGAAGAGGAAGGCCAAAGAAAAGATGGATGGAAGGCAGGATAAAAAGAAAAGATGTAGATAGACAGGTATTATTATATTATGTTGATCGAAGAATTGATTAAAATCGTAAGCATTCGCAGACCCGTGCCTACATATTTAAAAGTACACCGTCGACATTGGTAACATGCTACACAAATTCAAGCTCAATACAATCAATTTTGAATGTAACAAATATCAGTCCTGCAAAATTGAACCTAATACCTCGTGTAATGTTTACAGTGAGTAAACCTACTAAACCAAAAATTTGCATAAAGCACTAAAAGTTTAGACATTCGTATTCCCGAGAGCTGTCTAATATTTTTCAAAATGAAAAGGCCAGTGCTCACAGTGAGAGCACAACGTAATTTATTGCAGCAATAACTCGAAACAGTGCCTCCTAATGTTTATAATACAGTCAATTCATGAATAACAGTGAAAATATGGTCGGTTGTTTCAGGTATTATGCTTTTACGTTAATAAGTAGAGCCTTTGTTAAACTTGCTGATAAACGAGTTGAGTTATTTGTGGAAATGTTACATTGTTATATTATATTTTTCGGCGAACAAATAATAACCTTAATGCGTACCTAGTGTTTTCTTTGATTTACTTATTATATAGGTGAGATAGTGTGTACATAAGTTAGAGTTACCATTTGTCGGAAGCTCTACGCCGGGATCGTGGTGTCTTTGAAATTGTACGGAGCCCCAATCTGAACCAATAACCTGACGGCCAGTAGTATTGCTTACTTGTTACCTCCACAAAAAGCAATGGCCATCTGGTACATATTGTTGTTTTTCGGCCAGCACCCGTGCAAGTGCAAAGAGGTTCCATCTCCGTCATATCTAGGATACAATGGGCAGCGCGACTTTCGTGACCTAGTACCGGGCGGGCCACGATTGTATGATGATGATCGAAAGACTCCTTTTTGATCAACAACGTGCTCTTTTCTTAGGAGGGTGGCCCTGGGCATGGCCACTAGCCCCGTAAACCAATAGGACCAAGAAACACCGTAGCTTTTAGTCAGTACACTGTTTGTCCATCTTTTAGGGAGTCTGACACACGGCGGCCTCTAAAAGTTTTTCACGTTAAAGAAAAAGATTTACCATTCGTAAGCTGTGGTGCATTCTAATTATTGCATTATCAGGAAAGAGGTTTTCTTACTCGGTGTGATTCCTCTGGTGTTGCGGGTGTCCATGGGCAGCGGTGATCACTTACGATCAGGTGACTTGCTGGCTCGTTTGCCTCCTATTACATAAAAAAAACTCCTCTAAATTTTTGATCATTTTTAATCTTTTGAGCTTGATGGTAGTTTAACCTGATGACTGCGTTGGTAGCGACCATCGTATTATAGTTGACCGATAAATCCCTCAAACAGTTCACACTAATGTATATCGAATTCCAGGATCAGCTGATAAAGTAATGGCGATGGAGTAAAGACTGCTGATCACTACTATCCGTTGCCTCGCTTTTTATCAGGCTTAAAAAGGTCACATTGCAAAAACAAAACAAGTTAACAGTAACAATGTATCTTTTTCTATTGTTGTAAAAATGGGTTTGTACTACAGTCAACTTCAAAAGTTACTGTACAAGAGAAAGTAATTGTCTTATCATTTTTAATGTCGAGTTGACAATGATCACCATATCATCTATAAATGAACACGAAAAGCGATCATGTAATATTAGATGTTTCAATCCACTTTTGTAGTTGACTGTAGCATTTTCAAGAAACCATCACTTTACTAAGAAATATGTGATATTTGTAAATAATAAATACCTGATCATAATCCTAATCCTAAACACTTATGTGTTTGCGCAGGTTATCCCTGCCATTGTTCTCGGCTTATAAATTTCAAATGTGCTCTTATTACCTGCCATTTTATAGAAAGAAATATCTTACAATTTGTTTTTTTTTTAATTTATTGGTGATTTGTTTTTGTTGTTGTTTGCATTCCTCTTGAAATTTGCGACGGATTTTCACAGGCCGTTAAAACGATAAAAAAGGTGTCGTGATAGAAGTAAGTTTCTTTTGTTAGCCTGCTAGGCTTTGCTCGTGTAGATATAAGTTATTTTAAAATCCTTATTAATATGAAGGCGCATCCCTGGCGCCGTGAAACAAACTAACCTTTTTATTGGATAACGTTAAAGAAGGTTTTAACGTTCGTATTGAATTATGAAACAAACATTCAAAATGTTCGGACGAGAATGACAAGGAGTCGTCATTCTAGCAGAACGTCATAAAAACGGGAAGAAACCACCGAACCCGTGAGGCTGGTGGTCGATCCTGGATTTTAGACGGACTGCTTTAGCGTCCGTGTACTAGTGCAGTTTAAATATTGTAATATTTGTAATTACCTAATATAATTTGTAACTTAATAGAGTTATGTCTATTTATTTCCAAAATACCTCGAGCCTTTACCTACTTGAAGAAGTCTGAAACTGATACAGATAGCCACCTGGCGACATCAGAAGTGGGATCCGAGACACCACGTGTTTGAAATGTGGTAATACCTATGAAAAATGGCAACTGCCGCTTGAGCTACAAAACAAGAATTTTATGACGATTATTCGGACTATGAAGACGCCATCTTTGCCGACGGGAAAATTCTGACAAAATTAGATGGATTTCTGAAGGAGAGGATCAATGAAGAATGTGATCATGCCGCGCGACTCATGGCGGCTTTGTGCCATGTTTAAAGTGTTTTTGATTTCAGCAATACAGTAATGTGTCTGTGTTTGACACGACAAGGAAAATGAATATCGATACTAGGGAATGAAAATTAATTGGTAATGATGACGATTATGCTACATAACACAGTTGGGTAAAAATAAGGTAAGATTGAAGGGCGGACAATAATTGATGTCCAATACGTCTGTAAGTACTATATTGTTACAATGTGCTATACTATTACAAGTCTGTTTTGTTGGCGTGTACCACTGCTAAGCTACGCTGTTACATTAAGTTAGTACCATAAATATACCAAGGTCCGTTTAAAGTCAAGTCGGTTCAAGATTAATAGGAGTTATTTCATCACGCGTGTCGAACCGCATGTCCTTTGCAGTATTTTATTGAGTAAACTCGTGATGGAGTATTAAGCTGTCCGCTATCTGATAAGGACGGTAACCCACACTCAACGTTGTTCCGAGTCCTGTGTTGTTGGATCAGGCACCGTGAGGGTGGCCTGAGTCCTGTGTTGTTGGATCAGGCACCATGAGAGTTGCCTGAGTCCTGTGTTGTTGGATAGGGCACCGTGAGGGTGTGGGTAGAGTGCTTGTCGGCTGAGTGATGCTTGTTTTGCAAGTAATAGTAACTAAATAAGAATATAGTTTTTGTGGTTCGACTGTCGTTGAAAATAACTCCTTGAGGTAGCTCACACGAGGACGTGTGAATGTCAGGACGGTCATGTGAAGGCGAGTCAATATTATAGCCTTTAGGAAGCGCCAAGTAAATACTGCCAAAGCACAAAAAGAAAACAAAACAAAAAAAAAAAAAAAAAAAAGCTGTTGAACCTAAGCCGCAGTCTTATATCTGACTGTATGTTTACAGGGAGAGCGTGTGGTAAAGAAGACGAAACGGTGGAGTACTTGATGTGTAGCTGTCAACAAAATATCTTATTCCTGGTGAAGTCGAAATGTATTTTCGAGGGCTCTCTGAGGAAGAGTAAAGAGGAACATAAAAGGACAGTATTATTTTGAGACTATTTGTAGAAAAAGTGTTAACTATACTGACACTTCTAGTTTATTGGTAGACGGCGATGTGCCACCCAGACCACACTTGTTTGGGTTGGTTAAGGGGACGCAACACCCAGGTAAGGTCTGTGCTGGGTGGTTGTGGGTCCTGGGCTGCTAGTGGCTAGCAGTAGGGACGCAACACCCAGGGAAGAAATGTAGACCCTGACTTGTAGCTAGTTCAGCAGGGTTGCCTGGTTGGGTCGTATGCGTTGTGTGTGATGTATGGGTTCAGTTCACTTATTGATGCTGAATTGTAAAGATGATGGCTGGAAAGTAAGAAGCATTGACTCGTGTCAGGTTGGACGAGCCTGATGCCTTGAGTAATGGTATTGTATTGTCATTGTTGCAGGAATGTATACGCCCGAGGACGGGCGATTGTCAGTCCGGCCGTGAAGGCGCATCCCTGGCGCCGTGAAACAAACTAACCTTTTTATTGGATAACGTTAAAGAAGGTTTTAACGTTCGTATTGAATTATGAAACAAACATTCAAAATGTTCGGACGAGAATGACAAGGAGTCGTCATTCTAGCAGAACGTCATAAAAACGGGAAGAAACCACCGAACCCGTGAGGCTGGTGGTCGATCCTGGATTTTAGACGGACTGCTTTAGCGTCCGTGTACTAGTGCAGTTTAAATATTGTAATATTTGTAATTACCTAATATAATTTGTAACTTAATAGAGTTATGTCTATTTATTTCCAAAATACCTCGAGCCTTTACCTACTTGAAGAAGTCTGAAACTGATACAGATAGCCACCTGGCGACAAATATTATAAATATTTTATAACTGTGGACGTATGTTTGTTAATCTATCACGCTTAAACGGCTTTACCGGTTTGGATGAAATTTGGTATGAAGAGGTCTAGCATCCTGGATTTACATAATAATATAGGCTACTTGTTATCTTGAAAACAATATTAAAGCGGGTGGGGCCGAGAGCAAATAATTGTCATTATTAAAATCGTCCCTTATTTATGATACTTTATGTATGTTTGCTATCATTTGCAATATTTAAAAGTAAATTAACTATATTATAGAACTACATAAATGCTGAAGCGGTGTTTTGTTATAATTTACAAATTAATGTATTGAGGCTGAATTTACTTTATATCCGTTTATTTTATATTTGTAATAAGTAGTACCAGCGACATAGTTGTCTTTAAAAAACACATTAAATATTATCAGGTTTTGTTTTAAAATTAACTAAGAGATTAAGCCTTGGTGAAGAAGTGACATTAATACTGGCCCTATCTCTTCGTGAGTAAACGAGGAACACCGCAGTTATCATATTTCTGGGACTCCGACACACCAGCTGCCCGCCAGGGGCAAAGGGGGGTAAACGACCTAGAATAAACCCTCTCAAATTACGTTATAAAAAGAAGACGCATTTACACGTCTTCACACAGCAAAGATCCAGGGAGATATGTAGGTGTTTAGGTGGAATCATCATAACAGCCCATTAATGTCCCACTGCAGCGACGGGCCTCCTTCAGTGACGGAGGGATACTTGGCCTCCTTATACCACGCTGGCCAAACGGATTGGTATAGGGTTTAATTTCAAGTTTTCCTTCTTTTTATTTCGTAAAGATAATATTCACGGATAGTCACTTAGTCGGTTTTTACGACACCCATGGAATGAGATGGGGTGGTGACATATTGTATTCTTACTCCGTCACCACACGGAGTAAGAATACTAATAATAGTTAGGTGGAATGGTACAGTACAATTACAAGCTTATAAGACTTAACAGCTCATATCTCGGGTAGGCAGAAACTTGGCTTTGCTTTGACATTGCTGATGTAAGCATAAGCAGCATTTACCACTAACTATCTACCATTGGATGGAACTGTGGGTCATTGTTCGTTTACCATTAATAATAAATAATTGTTTCAGAGATTTCCAATTACAAAATGATATTGTTTGGATTATTTAAAATTGTTTATCAACGTCAAACATTAATAGAACAAATACAAGGACAAACAATAAACCTGTAAGTAAAGTACACTCGGTCTAAACGACAGGCTTCCTCATAACCATTATATGCATGTGTATTTTATCTGCAAATTATAGTAAATCTAAAAAGTTGCTATACTCTTAGAAATTAGGTAAATTTTTAATGACACGATTACTCATTCATTCATAAAATCTATGGTCACGATGAAGACTCGAAAATCATTATGAAAAAAATATTAATAAGTCAACGACTTAACAATAAAAATATAATTTTTTTTGTATGTAATTTGATAATTAAGTATGCAATTAATTATATTTTTCCTTTTTTAAACTGTACTGTTTGCCAAACTTGTTTTGTATCAATTATTATTATTATTTAATTAATATGTCATGTCACCTGAAAAAAAAGCTTATGAATTTTTGCAGTTTGACATGTTTATACTATTTCTCATGCAATCTTGAATAGAGTATAGTCGCCAGCACCTTCCTCCCATAATAAATAAGTAAAGTACGCGAAATCTTAGTTGGCCGTCTTAAAGGTGTTGAAAATAGCAGCGTAGTCGTCATTTTTGGAACTAATGGGTTGGGAGTGGGAGTTTTCTTTGTTCCTGTTTGCAAACTTCCCTAAAAACTTACGTTAGACAGGCCAAGTAGGATTGCGTGAACTTCCTTTATTACCGAACGGACATTGATCGCATGTGTCCCTATTCTTAAGGCGCTTATACCCCGCTTAAAGAATCGCTATTCACTCTTTTAATTAATTATGGTAGAACTACACACATCAAAAAAGTCTAAGCAACATGCATGATATTACAAATTTACCATTTATATTAATTTATTTTACCATTTATTTTAATTGTAACGTTGTATTTTATTTTTAAAATAATATTTTTAGGGTTCTATGATGTAAAAATAACAGCTGTTTTCTTTATAAGTTCTTTTAATAACAGAAATTAACAATATTAGAATATACAGGTACATAAGAAACTAAACTTTTTTTTTACAAATTGAAATTTCTTAAGAAAATGAATTTATTGTGAAAGAATAGGACAATTTAATACAAAGTATGGCCTCCTCTGCTATTCAGAACTTGTCGGCAACGATTATTCATTGAATTAATGAGACTGTTTATGTCATCTTGCGGTATTCGCTCCCAATGGAATTGTAGCAAATCCTTCAGCTGTTGGGTTGTTGTCACTCCGTCCAAGTCCTTCAAAACACGTCTCTGGAGCATGTCCCATGCGTGCTCGATGGGGTTGAGGTCTGGCGATTGTGCAGGCCAGGGCAATACCTGGATGTTCTCCGTTGCCAAGTATTCACTGGTTCGCCGAGCTGTATGTGAACGCGCATTGTCATGCATTAACGTAAAATCGGAGCCAAAGGTTTGTGCAAATGGATGGACATAAGGTCTGAGAATATCCTCAACGTAATTTTCAGCGTTCATGTTTCCATTTACAAAAACGAGCTCAGTTCGCCTGTTCTTCATAATACCCGCCCATACCATAACTGTTGAGCCGCTGTATGGATGAACTTCCTGAACGCACCTGAGTCTTTCAGTATTTCCGGGTCGACGGTACACTCGCACCCTTCTTGTATCAGGCCTAAACCCGAATCGCGACTCATCGGAAAACATAATTTTATCCCATTGTTCCTGGGTCCATGTTATGCGTTCTCTACACCATTCATTTCGACGAGCGCGATTCCCGTGACGTATCGGTGGGCACCTGATAGGGCGTCGAGCTCGTAGGCCGTACTCATGCAGTCGATTTCGCACAGTTTGGGGACTTACATCAACACCACTTGAATTTTGTAGCCTCAAACTTATCTCTCGAGCGGTTAACATCGGCTGGCGTCTTGCAGTCAGTTGTATGTACCGGTCTTGCCGAGTGGTTGTACTCCTTTTACGGCCTGGATGCTTTTCAGCGGGTTCCCCTGTATTATTGTAGCGCTGCCAAAGACGACAAATAACACTTCTATGAATACCAAAATGTCGAGATACCTGAGATTGATTACTTCCCGCTTGCAACATCCCTACAGCTCTTTGCATTTCATCTGCCGTCAAATGACGTAGCTCCATGACGTAAAGAATATCTAACAATTCAATTTTGTCGCCAACTGTATTTAAATGGTTGGTAAAATTATAAAATCAAGACTAAAACGTAGCAATTAACATGCACTCAAATTCAAACAAATTCGCAGTCATTTGAATTTTATGAAAAAAAACAAAACATAATCGAAATTTTTTTTACACACACACTACCTATACCTACCTACCTACCTACCTACCTACTTTTACCTATACACTTTGAGTGAGTAAATACTTAGAAATTAATTAATATAAATGGTAAATTTGTAATATCATGCATGTTGCTTAGACTTTTTTGATGTGTGTATAATAAATCATGCTGTAGCTTATGTTTTTGACGACTTTTTGTAAATTTACCAGAGGTTACTTTTAAGACCTTAAATGCTTCTTCGGTAGGTGCTCGTAATTAAAATTAATGAGTACCAGTGTTAGTCCTTACGACACTGTTAACACCTTTTAATTTTTTTGTTTAGAAAAATTCAAGTGATGTATGAGGCGTATCAGTAGTTTTATAGATATAGTAGCTCCTTAGTTATCTGTCATATTCAAAAGGTGTGGATTCAGGTATATTTTCCGATTTCATGGAATGTAGTAAACTTTAACAGTATTTAATTAAATGTAGTAAACTTTACACACTTTTTAAGGCAGGTAGTACAAAATATCCTAGGCTAGACCTATTTCAATCTTTCTGGCTTTTTGTAAAATAATTGAAGAAAAACATGCTTCAGCAATAATTGAAACATTTTAACCAGAATATGGAACAGTATGGCTTTACTAATTATTGTTTCACCACTAATGCTTTATTGAAATGAAGTTTTATAACTTTGTTTGGGAGAACTAACTTTTTTTCTGCGACCTTTCAAAAGCATTTGACTGCGTATGTTATGAAATCTTTGTACTTATACTAACGCATTACTGTTTACCGAATACTTCTTTAGCTGTTCTTGTCTCATCCTGCTTCGGTAGTCGCACACAGTATGTTGAAGCTTATATTAGGTTGTCAGGCAAGTCCGTAACGCTGGGTATGCTTCAGGGTTCAATAATGAGTCCCTTTCTGATTATAGTGTATATTAATGATTTACTTCACTATTTAACACTATTTGTGACGTTGTTGATGATACATTTTTAATATTTAAAGTTGATAAAAATAGGACGCATTTTCCGTATTACCCACAGGATGCTATATTTACTTCAATAATACTTAGTTTCTTTCTATCCGCATCTTCTCTACTATTGCTTTAGAGGCGGTGGTAAAATTTACAAACTTTAAAATGTATATAAACTTAGGTTAAGTAGAATAAGTTGACGGCAATAAGATATAATATTTTTTTATTGAATTGTAAAAATATATTTTGACTTTTGAATTTGATTTTGCTTCGATAAACGAGTTAAACCATTTTAGCTTGAAAAGACGGCGGCGGAGCAATCCTAAAGTACACCATTTTGCTGTGTTATACATTTTTCTTCAAGTTCAAAGAGTGTTAGTTGACTGCGATGAGTGGATCCCGAGAAATTGGGGATTATTTATTTGTATACAGAACATAGACAATTTAGTAGGTGTCGCTTCAGGTGGGCCTCTTTTAATAAATGACGTGTTTATAGCTGTAGGCAGTTTCACTTTTAAACGCGGTAATGAAAGTATTTTAGTTTTTACGGATTTTAAAAAATACCCGGCAATAGCCTATTGGTATGTAAATAACGAACCCTTTGAAAGTATACTCCAGCCAGAGGAATGGGTTAGTTACCCTCCATGACAGGTCATTTGTATCTCTCTAGCTGTAGACTGTAGGTTACACTCACCATATTGATGCGTAATGATAAGCTATGGTATAATGAGGGTTAAGGTAATAAACCGGTCAAGTGCGAGTCTGACTCACGCACCGAGAGTTCCGTACAAACTTGTAAAAAACACAAATTTGTAAAACACACATTTGTAAAAAAAAATATTTTTCTGCCAAAATACTATGACGTCATGACAGATGAGTCAGATGAGTCGTGACTCAGCTGTCAAAAATACTATGACGTCACGGGTCATCAGTAAAAAATTGAGTAAAGAAATAAAATGTAGTGTCTATGTCTGTTAATGTATGTATGTCTGTGTCTATTTAGAAGACGTATTTAACTATAGTATTTTATAATTTTTTTATAAAAACACGGCAATATGAACATATCGGACCTGATGGAAATCATGAAGACAGTCCAAAAATAAAGCCACTGCATAGTACTTTAAGAATAACTTTACTCCGTCGTCATCACCTTACCGGTCTGCCTGTCTGCTTTCTTCAACTCCACCGCTATTGGAGCAGTTCAGAGCTGTTCAGAGCTGCTAAAAAACTATTAATGTTAAGATTTTCAGCTGGGATAAAATTACTCGCTCAACTACACTCGAGAGCAAAAGTTCCGGGTCACTAGCATTTACTTCAATATCTTGAAAACGAATAAAGCTATCGTATTGAAATAAATTGAACTTTATAGACAATTTAATGTTACTAAAATAAAATGCATTACATTTACTACTGACCATTTATTTTATTATGTTTAAAAGGACAAATTAAAAATGGCGTCATTTTGCTTGTAAAACCAAAACTGAAAATATTGAATTTTTTATATTTACAAGTAGTTTTAACACGGTTTAGTACTTGGTATTACCCCCACGTGCTGTCTGGACTGCTGCAATGCGATTTGGCATGCTGTACACCAAGTTTCTGAAACACTGTTGGGGAATGTTCTCCCATTCCTCTACCAATGCATGTTTCAAGTCACTAAGCGTAATTAAAGGAGGATCTTGTTGTCTTACCCGTCGTCCGAGCTCGTCCCAGGCGTGCTCGATTGGGTTGAGGTCGGGGCTACGTGCTGGCCACACCATGGGACGAATATTCACCTCATCAAGGTAGTCTTGCACTACACGAGCAGTGTGGGGACGGGCGTTATCCTGCATAAAGATGGCATTCTCACCAAGTCTTGCCATAAATGGACCGACGTGCTCGTTGAGGATTTCATCCACGTATCTTACGCCATTAAGAGTACCGTTTTAAATCAGTACAAGCTCTGTTCGGCTTTCCGCAGAAATTCCAGCCCACACGAGTACCGAACCACCACCGTATGACACCTTTTCTTCAATACAGGCTTGCATAAATCTTTCTCCTGGTCTTCTGTACACCTTTGACCTTCCGTCGTGTGTATACAGCATAAATTTTGATTCGTCCGAGAATATGACATTTGACCAATTTTCAATCGTCCAATTCGAGTGTCAGTGCTGTTCCCGTAAGAAACCGATTTCGTAGCATAGAGTTCACTAAATATCGATCTTCCCGTGCCGTCGTACACCTGGGTCTGCCTGTTGTTGGTCTGCGTAGGTTCAAACCAGTTTCTAGAAACCGCTGGCGAACACGCTGAACTGTAGACAACGATACACCGACTATTCTTGCTGTTTCTCGCTGACTGCTCCCATTTTCCAGGATCGTGAGGATTCTCGTACATTTCTCAGGTGTGAGTGACATAATTACCACTTTAATAATGACTATTGGATACCTGGATGACTCCTTATAAATACATTTTATGACAGAACAAAAACAAAAGCAAAAACAGTAGTGAAAATTAGAAGTTCTGATTTAAAAAAAATGGATCTTTTTTTTTATAACTTTTTTAATGCTGTTACTTACCGCCAATCAATAAGTTTTTATATGTTTAATGAAAGATTATTAAATTGTCTATAAAGTTCAATTTATTTCAATACGATAGCTTTATTCGTTTTCAAGATATTGAAGTAAATGCTAGTGACCCGGAACTTTTGCTCTCGAGTGTATTAGCGCTCCCTCCTATACTATGTGAAGGACTTAGATTGCATTAGAGACTTTTTATGTTTTAATTTCTGCATGTTTTTTTAATGTCTATGTATGTATAAAATAAATTACGAGGTTAAAATAACAAAATTGTAAATGTCATAGTAAAAAATTATAATAATATTTAATGATCAGTCGTTCGGAAACTGGGGGTTAGTCTATTTGGGATTTATTGTACAGTCAGCTCCAATAATCGCTTAACGTGTTTAAATTTCCAAAACTTCTTAACATTCAAAGTACCATAAGTCAGTGTCGTAACAAGATATCAAAATAAACTAAACATCACAAATGGTAATAAAACGCTGATAGGACGTCTTTCATTTGTCCCTATACATCTTAAATATCAAAAGTCGCTGATAGTCATATCTTACAAAATTATATTAACAAATCATATTTTCAATGTTTTCGGATGTGAATCTACTTTAGGCGTTCAATGTTAATCGATTTTTGTATTTTAACCACTATAAGTCATACGTCGTTGATTGTCGTTGGTTACAAAAGTAGATTAACAAGTTATTATTTGCAATGTGAATATTTTTACGTTATATATTTTAACGTGTGAATATATTTTTTTTGCCTACGCATCCCCTTCCGTTGAGGGACGGGAGGGACATGTGGGGCCCCAGGGGGTTAGGCCACCCCCCCGTGTACCCACTAAAAGTCCCCAGCGGCACTCCTTCATCGCCTACTTGGAGAGGGCCTGAGGAACCAGCAGAGCCTTTGGGTCCAGTCCCCCTCCGGCGATCCCCGCTGTTACAGGCGAGCCCTACTCTTCTCGTTCTCACCCACATGATAGTGGTGGTGAGTCGTGCAATGGGATGAAAGGTGCCCCCGCACCTGTAACCCCTGCTCACCACCGGGATGCAGGAGGGTGCGGTACGTCCGCCTTCTCCTGCCCTCTCGCCGCTCCAGCCAATCTTGAAGGATAGGTCCGAGTGCGTCCAACGTCCATCGGCCGAACACGGCGGAGGCAAAGTCCTACGGACGGTGGCATTCCTTGCCCCCTGCCGGAACTGGACGCTCTCCGTACGCCCTTCGCACACCTTCCATTTGTACACTCTGGTGAGCACCCATGCCTCGAACTCCCAAGGAGGAGTGCCCGCCAGAGCGCACGCCGCCGCAACACCCACTGTGCGGTAGGCCCGCACTACCCGCTGAGCAATGGCCCTTTGGGGCGCCTGAAGGACGGATAAATTCTCCCTCCTTTAGAGTCCAGATAGGCGCACCGTACAGGGCCATGCTACGCAGTATGCCGGCGTATAATAGCAGGCAACGTGTGCTGGGCCCCCCCAGGTTAGGCATTAACCACGAGAGGGCGCCCGCGATCCTCAGCAGACGCGTCGACAGACACTAAAATGTGGGCTGAAGCGCCATCTGCTGTCTAGGACAAGACCCAGATACTTCACCTGGGCCTTTACCACGATCCGGGCGCCATCAACGCAGATCTGGGCATTTTGTCCAGATATCGCAATACCTAGTCACAAACAATAAAATACAAAATCATGTAACATTACAATGTACATTTTTCATTTAGTAGATTCACACGTCAGAACCACAGTCAAAACTTTCCAAATATGATTTGTTAATCTTAATTTGTATTAAAGAACTATCAGCGACTTATGACACATTGAGATGTCAAGTGACAATTGAAAAATGTCTCTTACTGTTTTATGGAAATTTGTGATGATGAGTTTATTTTGAAATTTTGTTGCATCACTGACTTAAGGCATGTTTAATGTTCAGACTAATATGTATATTTCAATGTACAAGCGATTTTAGGGGCTGACTGTACATGTTTATTTATAAAGTAAGTAATAAAAAGCCAACATTAGGGGCAAGAGTCCTAATGTTGGCACTGCACCAGATTATCAGCACCCCCAACAAAAACTCAAATTATAAGCTTTCTATTAATTAATTTCGGCTACCATTTAACAAACATTAAAATAAGATCCTTTCGGAATTATAAACTGATCGAAACACGACACTTTTTAAAAAAAAAAGCGATATTTTTAAAAACGCGGGAATATGTCCTTCACATTACTTTGTTTTGTCAGTTTCTTCTGATCGAAGGTAAGTTCTGTTTTTTTTTTATTTTACTATATTCTAGATCTTTTAGATATTTTTTACTGAACCTTTAGGTTTTTTTCATGTATTAAATGTTTTGTAAGGCTTATCTGACAATGGAAATGAACGTTATCTTAATTTTATGTTCATAAATGAGGTGCTGACATCTGGGTTCAATTTTTTTGCGAATTGCTAATTATCGGCACTGGTACTGTTACATTACAAAGTGATATGTAAAATTGTTAATCCATATTTTTTATTGTAAAGCGTGATTATTTTATGCCTAGAATTTAATTTTCTTGGAAAAAGTACTCTATGATTTCGAATTTCATATCCTGGCATGGTGCTGAAACTAACATTGTTAGTTATTTTCATAGTGTTGATATTATGATCAAAAGAATGTCTATTATTTTTTGGAATTTTTATTTTTATGTATTTTTTTTTTCTGAAACTTCGGTTGTTAGGCTAGGTATAAATAAAAGAGATTTTGCTATAAACATTGAATTATTTCATTTATCTACCTATTTTTATGTCTAATTTTAAGGTGCTGATAATTGGCTCGGTCGATGCCAGTAATTGGTGATGATGGTGCCAATAATTGGTGTTTGGGTAATTATTTATTTAAACTCATCTAAATAAAATGTGTATGCATAAAGACAATTTTTTATAACAAAAATCAATTATTTATTTAATAGTGAACCGAGAAAGCATGTTGTTAAAGGCGTTATCAGTATTATCACTAAAGATAAACGATATTAAAGTAAGACTAACTCTTAAAGTGCTGATAATTGGTAGCATCACCCTATTTGTTTTTTTTAAGACGACTCCCACACTGTGGAACATGCCATGTGTCGCTGGGACTTTACAGACATCAATTTAACGGACACAAAGAACAGCAAACAAACAAATAAAATGTCAACGACTTTACAATAATAATAGGAGTTTTTATTGTTTAAGTAATTAATACTTACTTAATTTTAATAAAAAATTTCATTCGACCAAGTAAGTATTCAATGTTTTTTTTTCGTTTTAAAATATTACAAAATAACTCTGAAACATGATAAAGAACCTAAAATAGAATTGTTTTTTGAACATGGTGGCCGCCTGAATAAGTCATAACAGAAGAAGAAACAATGTTAAAATTGAATAAGATAAAAAATATTGATGAGAAACAAATTGATAGCATCATTGACGAAATTGTAGATCATAGAATCTAAATCAGAATTTTCTGATTAATTGAATATAAAAATAAATTCACAGTAAAATACAAAATTTAAATTCAGCACAGATGTGGCAGTTCCTTAGGTCTCTCGGTATCGGCAAACAACGTTCTGTTGGAGCCGATAACATAAATGTTAATGCTCTTAATGCACATTTTTCGGAATCCCCTGTCTCACTTGATTACAGTACTAAATTATCCACCCTGGATTATCTTTCTAGCCTTCCTCTGCCGCTGAATACTGCATTTACTTTTCGGGAGGTTGAAGATTCAGAGGTTGAAAAATCACTTCGTTCTATTTCCACTCGGGCAGTGGGAGATGACGGCCTCCAGCTGCAGATGTTTCTTCCTATCGTCAATGAAATTATTCCTGTCCTTACACACATTATTAATTATTCTTTGACCACCTCTTCTTTTCCCTCTGCTTGGAAGAAAGCCTATGTAATACCACTTCCTAAAGTCTCAAAACCAACACATTTAACTGAATTTAGACCCATATCTATTCTACCTATTCTCTCCAAGGTTCTCGAGAGTATTGTCCATAGTCAACTGTCTAATCATCTCTCCTCTAATTGTCTGCTAAGTCCCTATCAGTCTGGTTTTCGCCCTGGTCACAGTACAACTTCTGCATTAGTTAAAATAACGGATGACATTCGACTGGCCATGGAGAACAAACAACTCACAATTTTAATTCTTTTAGATTTTAGCAGTGCATTTAATTCAGTGGATTTTGACATACTCTTGGGAACATTAAGATCTTTTAACTTGTCTGGATCTGTGATTAGTTGGTTTAGATCGTATCTTCATGGGCGCTCGCAGTCCGTTCGCTTGGGCGAGACTTCCTCAGACTGGCACGGATTAACTGCGGGTGTTCCTCAAGGTGGCGTACTGTCCCCTCTTCTTTTTTCTGTTTTTATTAATTCTGTCTCAAGTATTCTATCTTCCCAATTTCATCTTTATGCAGATGACTTGCAAATATACCGCCATTGCAATGTTCGCGAAGTCTCTGGGACTGTAGCTGCGATCAACGATGATCTGGCAAATATTGGAAAATGGGCTAAGTCTTTTGGACTCAGAGTGAACCCTGCTAAATCACAAGCGATCATTGTTGGTGGTAGGTATATGCTTAATATTTTGGGTCAGCAGGCAGTTCCCTCTGTTTACTTCGACTCAATTCTTATACCATATACGAAAAAAGTAAAAAATCTTGGGGTCTTTATCGACAATTATATGACTTGGGAGGTCCACATTGCGGAAGTAAGTAGAAGAATGTTTGCCACTTTCCAATCGTTGAAGCGTCTTCAAAAGTTCCTGCCCATTCAGACTAAAACTACTCTTGCACAGACTCTTTTGCTTCCTCTTCTAGACTATGCTGATGTTTGTTTCCTTGATGCCAGTGAAGAGCTTCTTAATAAACTTGAACGATTGCAGAACTTGGGTATCCGTTTTATTTTCGGTCTTCGGAAATACGACCATGTTTCAGGTTTTCGTTAGGAGTTGGGGTGGTTGCCTATTCGACGACGCCGAGACTCTCATATTCTATCCTTTCTATATTCTATCCTTCATAATCCGAAGGCTCCTCCATACCTTCGTGAGCGCTTTGAGTATCTTGTCCCAAGGGGCCAACCCTGTCGTACATCTTCTTCTCTTCTCCTTCGTACACCATTTCACACTTCCAGTCGCTACCATGACTCGTTCACAATTCGTGGTGTGCGGCTATGGAATGCCCTTCCTCATACTATACGTGCTAGTCCCTCTTTGGAAGTTTTCAAAAGAAGAACAAAAGAGTATTTGCTTACATTGCCCTAAATTACCTTATTATATAATAAGGTAATTTAATACTAATATTAGTATACACACCTCAACAAAGTCTAGGGATATTTTGTATAAAGATGTGAAACTCAAAAAATTTGGTTTGTAATTTTGATGAAAACTTACTTTGTTAACCTTTTTCAACAATTCTAAATTTGAATTTGAAAAAAAAAATTAAAAATAAAAGATTTACGCGGCTTAAACGTAGTCAAGTTCGAAAATTTCATTTACCAGCAGTAAGTTTTGACTGCTTTTATGTATGAAATTTAAGTTTTATGACAATTTAAACGTTTATTTCGAATGAATGATATTGTGTGCATCAAGGAGCGGCGCCATTTAATCATAGAGGAAATTTTAAGGGTAGTAGGCATGCTCCCAGCTGCGGGTACTAAGCGGAGTATTGCTGAAGAGATTGGAACAATACAAAATATGAAATCAAGGTTTTGGCCACGTTATCGTGCTACTGGTGAAGTGGCTAAAAGATACCACAGCAAAAAGTCTATCACCACTCAACGACATGATCGATTTTTGCAAGTTCCCGCGAAAAGACAGCCAAATGTTACTACCATGCAGCTGGTTTAGAGGCTCCAGCTCTTGGTGGAGACTCTTGCGGGTGACCAAACTGTCAGAAGAGGTCGGCATGAAGCCCACCTTTATGCTCGTATACCGCTTTGAACTCCAGGACTACGCCGAGTGAATCGCGCACGACGACTAGAGTGGGCTCGTGAACATTTGCTCTGCAAAGATAACCTGTTATCTGTAGTGGTGTTTACACGTGAGTCCCGGTTCGGTTTCCACTCCGATTCACGTAGAAAACGTGCTTGGCGAGTTCCTGGTTGTGATAGCCGTCTACGACATCGTCAGGAAAACCATTCATTCCACGTTGGAACAATTAAGGTTTGGACGGGAATTAGTGTCGGTCGAAGAACAGAGGCGCGTTTTGATCAGAAACACCATGACGGTTGAAAAATAACATAACGAGGTGCTGGTACTAATAATCTACCCCCGTAGACTACAATTGGGCCAAATGTTTAAGTTCATGGACGATAACACCCGTCCGCATAAAGCGTGAGTGATGACGAGCTGGTTGCAGGAGCACGACGTATCGATTTTATGCTAAATCACTCAATCGCCTAACCTCAAAACCATAAAATACGCGTAGGACATGATCAATAGAAGGGCTTTGATGATTTTTCCTACATAAAATTGCGATGGAAGGGTAACTTTTTTTGCATCCTAGTCGGACCTGGAACAATATACCGCACCAAGACCTGGATAACCTAATAAAAGCATTAAAAACCATTGCAGGTCCGTTATTTACGGTTTTTTCAATGTGCTGACTACTTATTATCCACATAACAGTTAAAAACAGATTAATTTTAGCTTATTTTCACTTTTGTTTAAGAAACAAATTCATTGATACTTTTACTAATTTTCCAATTTTTTTATTTATTTGAAAAAAAAATAGTTACGCAAAAATAATACTTTTATTTAATTTTGGATTTTAGCCTGATAAATTGCCTTTATAAAAATATAAACATGTTGGATGTTATCTTCAATAATTTTGGAGTTAATTGAGTAAATACCAAATATCCCTAGACTTTGTTGAGGTGTGTATATTATGTATTGTTTATAATCGTAATTGTTTGTGTAATTATTAATATACATCATTTTATTATTTTCTTCTTTTTTCTTCTCTATTATATTAGATGTGTTATTTATGTAGGGGTCTTATAAATGTATTTAATTAAGTATCTATCTTAATGTTATTTTAAATTTTATTTTTACTCCTATTTTACTTTTCTATTGTACACAACTATCCTGCACAAACTTCTCTCTATCACTCAAAGGTTTGCTGGAAGAGAACTCATTTGTGAGTTAAGCAAGACTTTGTACATTTTCTCTCATTTTATTATTATTATTGTATAATGTTTTTAGTGTACAAAATAAATAAATAAATAAAAATAAAAAATATTTTCTGCTTCTAGACAAAACTTTATTTGCTTTTATTTAAGCATTGTGTTGAAAACCTATGGATTTATTGGAACTGAAATTATAAAGTTTGACGTGTTAACATTTTTTCTCATGGTGTCTTGAATAGACTATAGCTAATAAGTATTAACCTTACCAGGCTGATTGGCATGAGCTTTTAGTCGTGTTAAAAAAACAAAAGTTCTTGTGATTCTTTAATACGTGGGTGTATAAACCTATCTCCTAGTTAAACATATCCAATCAAGTTGAAAGATTTTGTTGAGGTCACCCTTAGCTAAGCAGGAAATGCGTCCGCCATTTTTCTATTTTATAGTGATCTGGATTGATAGATTCTATCCTTACTGATACTACCTTCTGAAGGATTTATGAAAACTATATTATGTAAAGCCATAAACTTTACACGGTGTACAAAATACTCGTAGGATGTATTAGGATTCATTTTGCATTTAAACTATTAGTTATAAAGATGTATTATAAAATTACATTCTTAGCAAATAATAATAATTCATTATATTTTAAAGATATGATATTCTAATACATAAAACTTTTATTTAAACTAACGCCAAAAAGCCATAGTCCTAAATTATGGTAGGAAAAGTCCAGAAACCGACTCCTTACAAAAGCGGAGGGATTTGTTGGATGAGAGAGGCATAATAATGTGGTAATATTCGATAGAAATTATGTCCAGTAAAGGACGTTAATTGGCTAATAGGTAGAAATATAGTTATACATTGCCAAAAGGCACTATAAACTTTCCTCTCTTCGCAATTTTTTTTTAAATGCCTAATAAACTAACTTCGCTGTCATGTTGAAAAGGTACTACGGTTGCCAAGAAAGATTTTAGATTTTGTCGCTGAAATTAAAACCAGCTTAGTTTTATATGCGAGTTGGTTTTTTTTTTTTTAGTATATGCCTGTATTATAGATCATAAGTATCTCAAAGTCAAAGTCACCCATATTTCCCGACCGTTACGACTTGGGGAAGACTTGGCTTTAAGAAACGAGCGTACTCCCCTTTTAAAGGTCGGCAACGCATGTGTGATTAATCTGGTGGTGTGGGTGTCCATGGGCGGGGGTGATCACTTACCATCAGTTGATCTGCTGGGTCGTTTGCCTCCCACTATATAAAAAAAATCCCGTTTAAATTTTAACTTAACTTTAATTTTACTTTAGTTTAAAGAGGTAACACTCATAAACGTGTGGTGACAGAGTAAGAATACAGTGTGTCACCATCCCATCTCATCCCATGGGTGTCATAAAAACCGACTAAGGGAATATTATCTTTACGTAATGAAGAGAAGGAAACTTGAAATTAAACCCTATACCAATTCGTTTGGCCAGCGTGGTATTAGTAGGCCAAGTATCCCTCCGTCACTGGAGGAGGCCCGTCCCTGCAGTGGGACATTAATGTTATGACGATGATGACTCATAAACGAGTCATCATCGTCATAACATTAATGTCCCACTGCAGGGACGGGCCTCCTTTCTTTCAACTTTATAGAAATAATCAAAAAACTTTACCTTTCACCTATTATTAGTCTAGACTCATTAAAAAGACGTAAAAGTATAATATTTATACTAAGTATACTAAAATAAAACGGGGTGGTGAAACTCAAAAACGCTGGCTGTTAATAATAATAGTAGGTATATTACTGCCGGTATTGCCAACTCATGGCTAAAGTTTGATTTAAATGCAACAATTTTAACAGCATTACGAAGACATTTTAAAAGAAGAAAGGAAGTGGTAAGCTGTAAGCCAGTATTATATCAAGTTTATTGCTGCGTCTGACTTTTGCTGCAAAGTTTAAACTACTTGCACAAATTTTAAAGAAAATTAATACTCAGTACGTGTTATAGTTTAAGAGTAAGCTATTCAAAGAGTACATTTACGTAAGCTCCTACACTTTTATTGTGCCTTTCATAGATCAATCAATCAATCAATCAATCAAGTAGCCTGCTGTGCCAGGACTGCGAGTATTATATCAAGTTTATTGTTGCGTCTGACTTTTGCTGCAAAGTTTAAACTACTTGCACAAAAGAAAATTAATACTCAGTACGTGTTATAGTTTAAGAGTAAGCTATTCAAAGAGTACATTTACGTAAGCTCCTACACTTTTATTGTGCCTTTCATAGATCAATCAATCAATCAATCAATCAATCAATCAAGTAGCCTGCTGTGCCAGGACTGCGATACTGTTCACTGCTGGACATAGTCCTTTCCTAACACGCTCCACAGAACACGGTCCTGCGCCTTCCGTATCCAGTCAATTCCAGTCCAACTCAGTGACCTTTTTGAGGTCGTCGGTCCTTTTCAAAGATGCTTTATACAAATTAGTCTATTGTGCACAGTTATAGCGTAGGTATATTCTTATGCTTTCTCTATAAAAATCCAAAACAATTTGCACTGAGTGTAAAAAAGTTTTAGTGCATGCCAGCAGAACGAATTTGGCATAAGTAATTATTGTTTGAACGTTTAATTCATTATAACAACCTATTAATGTCCCACTGCAGAGACGGGCCTCCTCCCGTGACGGAGGGATACTTGGGCTACTAATACCATGCTGGTGAAACGGATTGGTATAGGGTTTAATTTCGAGTTTTCCTTCTTTTATATTTCGTAAAGATATTATTCACGGATAATCCCTTAGTCGGTTTTTACGACACCCATGGGATGAGATGGGGTGGTGACATATTGGATTCTTACTCCGTCACCACACGGATAATGTTTCATTGATACATATTAACGTTCTTTCTATCTTCTAAAAGATAAAACTTAATGTTTGTTCTTCAAGCTAGACCATGGTTACTTAAAAAAAAATTGCTATAGATTATCTTGAACATTTTAATAGTTCAACGTTGTTGGCCGAAATATAAGGTACGGGAAAGCCAAACTACCTAGAGTTACAAATTAAATTTCAAAGTTAATGTAAGAATTGTTTTTGTATTTATTTAAAGAGGTAGCTTAATCCATTGAAGGCCAGTAGGCAGACATAAAAATACTAAATTGTTGTTAAGTAAACAATAAATAAAAATATTTAATTTATCAATATGCCAAATCGTAATGGATATAAAATAGGTTACAACATATTTCTATTCTTCATACATTTCTGCCTATACTTCTGTGAGTACCAACCTACTTTTTGGTAGTTTGGTAACGAAAAATTTCTGTGTTTCGTGAAAGAATTTCCAGTGAATGCAACACGATAATCCCATTATATGAGAACGGGGAACTTTTACTACTTTTGGTCACGTTCGCAGATGATCACGTCAAAGATTTTTGTCCTTTCTTTGATCAAGGTTAATAGCATTGACGAAAATCCATTCAATCTTCATTGCTAACAACGCAGTTTGTTATATGAAATCGATTGTACATCGAAAGGTTAAGTTAGTAGTATAGTATTTAGTGTTTTATCCGTGTGGTGACGGAGTAAGAATACAATATGTCACCACCAAGTTTTGCAAAAAAGAGCGATACGTTGTATATATAATATGGGCCCAAGAGAGTCTCTTAAAGATAAATTTAAAATAATTAAGATTATGACTGTGCATTGCCAGTATATATTTGATAATTTAATGTACGTACACAAAAATATTAAGAAATATCAAAAAATGAGTGATATACATAATGTTAACACTAGAAATAAAAATAAACTTGCTGTTCTCCACACTAGGCTTCATAAAATAAGTAATTCTTTCGCTGGTAATGGTATTCGTTTTTATAATAAGCTCCCTAGGGAAGTTAAAGAATTTTCAGTTAATAAATTTAAATCTTTTATTAAACATAAGTTAATATCGAAATCATATTATAGTGTAAAGGATTACTTAAACGATAAAAATGCTTGGATCTGAATTGTCCTGTTTACTAAATAAAATAATATTTGTGAAGTGATCACCAAAAGAGCGATAGGAACCCAGCAGAGTTTCTTGTGGGTGTCTTCTCTGACATGGTCGTGTTCCGAACCCTCAGTAAACTTAGCCGTTAAGTTAGACGAGCATATTATGTGATCACTATAAAACGACCTTCACACGCGGTATTTTTATATCTTACGTGAATAAACAAATTTTTCTTTCTTTCTTTCTTTCACCCCATCTCATCCCATGGGTGTCGTAAAAACCGACTAAGGTAATAACCGTAACTACTATCTTTATAAAATAAAAAGAAGGAAAACTTGAAATTAAACCCTATACCAATCCGTCTGGCCAGCGTGGTATTAGTAGGCCAAGTAACCCTCAGTCACGGGAGGAGGCCCGTCTCTGCAGTGGGACATTAATGGACTGTTATGATGTTTTAGTGTTTTTTAATTTATTTATACAATGGTTCTTCACAGCTGACAATAATAATTTATAATAAGTATAAAATTAAAACAATAGGCCAATTATGAAACACACTTATAAATTAATTATAATACATAGTAGACATTTTATAGATTTATTTTATTACATATTAGTGAGATTTTAAAATACTTTCCATTTACATGACTATTACATTTAAGACTGCCTCTTGTTTGGATCAAGTTCATCTGAATGAAAGAAAAATGTTTAAAGTGGTATAAATGTAATTATAGCCTATTAGTAAAAACGAATTATATTGTTAGTGATTTTATGAATTGCAACGATTATTATATTTTAAAATTAGTTATATATTTTTTAAGATGAATTACTTATACATATAAATTCATATGTTTATTGGAAATATTGTACGGTCAAGGAATTTAATTGTTTAGCAGGTACACAACCTACGTAATTTAGTCGTATTATATACCAAAATAATCCTAGCGAATTTGAAAGATATTACACCTCAAAATTGACATAATATAAAATATAACCAATAAGTATGAATTGCATTTCAAACTTCTTTGTTTACAAACTTCCACCATTCTGTCCAAAGAGTAAAAAATAAAATTTTGACAGTATTATCAATACAATGCATTGAACCAATCAGAACAGCGAATGCTACTCGATATACTTTATTGTTAATAGTGACACAAACTCGGACTAAGGATACTGTTTGATGGAGATGGTAGATAAGGTCTAGTTTAGTTTGACTTAACTTTGGTCTGTCAACAATATAAAATTGAAGAATTTTATTTTAACACAAAATACCTGTCTGCCATAGATAGACAAGGCTAGGTATATATACCTTGTCTAATTAATTTTACGACTCCCAAGACGTCGGGGTTCGTCATCCGTCGTCTGTAGTCGGTAAATAGTAACCTGACCGATTTCAAAATTAAGCAAATTGCTAAACAATTAAATTCCTTGAGTGTACATGTATTAAAAAATAAGTATTTTCCAAGATTTTCTAGACTATTTTGAAAATATTAAAATAAAAAACTATTTGAATAGCGACAATCAACGTATTGCATAAACAAAAGCTTTTTAAGTTACAACCACAAAAACCTTAGTACCCTTTAATGACGGGGTCAGAAAGTTACACAAACAACCATTACAAATTCCTAGTTGTGAAAAAGAGGAGACATTTTTTATTGCTTTAAAAGCTACTCGGTTTTATAAAACCAATTTATTTTTATCTAAACGTGACATTTGTTAAAAAGAAAGGGTCTTTACAATCGTAACCGAGCCACGCTTATAATGATGTAAATCCTGGTATTTTATAGACTTTACTTAAGCCTTAAATATATTTGTAAAAAAAAGTCGATTTTATAAATACTGAGAAACATTGTATGTACGAGTATGTACAGTGGGTTACCGAAAACGTCCGCCAGTTTTCTTTTTCATTCGTTTGTGAAGCCTAAAACTCTTAGTACCTTTTGAAACTAAAGCATTGTATAGACAAAACACATAAAACTATACTCACACAGTATGATAATAAGGGTCAAATTCATTTTCACCTTTGGTCTACGTCTAGTTACATGTCAACATCAAACCTTTTTAATGAACTATTTAGTCTGTTCTGTTCTATTTTTTTATAATGGCTCCTAAGTTAATCGATAATTCTGCCAACAGGCCTGTTTAGTCATTACAAGCTTTTAATATGCTGTGATATCCTCTGTTTCATTGTCAATGTCTATTACTGTTTGTTTATTACTGTTTAAATAATAATTTATTAAGTATACCTATAGCCACAGAATATAAAACTTGAATATTAAATAAGTAATATTAAATAATAATAAATATTATTTCCGATTCACGATCATTCACGAAGGACTAATTTTGTATCCTAGGTAACCGATATTGTATTGTCATTCCTACTAGTGACAGCCGACCATTGACTGCAATATTATGTCATATTCAATTGGTAAAGCAGAGTATCGCTCATACTGCTGATGCACACGAAAATAGGCCTTAAGGTGGCGGACCTTTAAATACCATGACTGTACGTTATCGCATTATGTTGGTGCATGAAATTTGGATATGTTCTATTTGTATTTGTTATTATTGCTATTTTTTTCTTCTTGTTACTACTTTGCTACTATTTTAGTTGTGTCATTAATATTTGTATACCAATGCTTTTGGTGAAATGTGCCTCGGACTAAATATTGTATAACATAAATTTACAACAATGTTTCATACAAATAAATAAATCATTCATTCATTCAAGTCTACGTAATCAATCGACATAATACTTTAATGTCCTTAAACTCATAAGTTTGATAGTCTTGATACAGGCTATGCCTAGTGTGGGTATCACTGAAATATGTTAATGGATTTAAGTGGACTGCAAATTTTATTTTGATTATGTTTTGTTTTATCCAGTGTTTTTGTTTTACTCGGGTTTTCTATAGATTTCAACACATAACGTAATGTTTAAATGTAAGTATGTACTCGTATGTTATGTTATGTGTTTTCTCGGTAATGTGAATGATAAAAACATCCTTTAAGTAGAATAAGTGATTTATCATTCTAAATGTCGTCGCTTATCTACCATGGTAGCCATAACGAAAGCAAGAAACTTAAACAACTTATTATGATCTAGTAGATCGGACAATAAAAGTTCTACAAGTAACTTTGTATACCTACTTATAAATTAGATTACTACCAGCATAGTAAATAAGGTCATATAGGTACATTTCAGTAATAAAAATAATATTTAAGTAAATAAACAGGCAAAGGAAACACTCTTTTTTTTTTAAAACTACGCACATGCATTGGATTATGTTTTGTGTCGCGGCGACTTCTACAAACATCAATTTGACAGACACAAATAACATCCAGACTCAGGACAATAATTTGTGGATCACACAAACAACTGTCCTGTATAAATATCAAACCCGCGACCTCGTGAACGTCAACCATAATATAGATAGGTTGCATATTGGAGAAGGGCCAAATGAAGACCACTCGTAATCGACGCGCATGTATGACTCGCTTAATGAATGTGGACGAGGATATGTTTGCCAGGACCGTGACAAGTGGCGTTCTGTCGTCTTTGCCCACCCCGGATGTATGTATGTATGTAAAATTCCCGCGACACAAGACTTACCTAAATCCCCGTATTCCTAGTGATAGAGTTGTTTGTTATAAAAGAAGAAGAAAAAACACGAGGTAAAATAAGCCCATTTATATAAAATAACACTCGGTATCTACTCCATGTATTTATTGAAGCGTTTATAAATTTGAACAAAATAATTTGTTCAATATCAGCAAATACCTAGTTCTTTGCCGCATCATTTGCCCGTTCATATTACTATCCTATAGCCGTTACAAATATCTGGTCAATAGAAGGGTCGACCCACTTTTACTTGAGATAGTATGTGTTATAGAATACATTTAGTAAAATATTTATAATACGAGCCCACATCCGAATCATATTAGGGATAAAAGCTAAACGTATTGTGAGCCGGTAACAAACCCGACCAAGTGTTTCTATACGGTAAATTCCATAGCTACTATACCTATTTTGTTATACTTGACTAATTTTGTAAACAAACACCACATTTTGTTAATTCACTAGATTTTACATCAATCGCAGCACTTCGATTTGGATGAAAATTTCTGAAAAGTAACATTAAATATTTATGCAATAGAAAACACATAAATTACTTTGATTAAACCACAATCTGTCATAAATCTTAATAAAATTTAATTTTTGATGACATCAAATTAATTACTCACAGGTTAGAAAATGAACTTGACCATTTGACATTTTGTTGATTATTTATGTAGATTGTCTTTGATTCGTAGTACCTACAGGTCCTGTACATTTCTCATCTTTGTCTTTAGTCTGTGGTTAACACGACACCATGTTTGTTTACATTTTAAGTCAAGTATAAAAAAAATAGAATATATACAATAACTTCACGCCTGTTTTCCAAAAGGATGGGCAGAGCTTCAAGATGCAACAAAACTGGGTCGAGTACACTATGATGTGAATATTTATTAAACTAGTGACCTGCCCCGGCTTTAAATAAGTCTTAATAAAAATCCTACTAATATTTTAAACGAGAAGGTTTGTAAGTATGAAAAGATGTTGTAAGTATGATGATGTCACATAAAACTATTGAACTAATTTAAATAAGAGTTTACATTATTATAACTTATACATCAGAATAAAACATAAAATACAATTTATTAAGACATTGTACGTAAAATAGAAGCTACTACAAAATACTAATATAGTAGGTATACTGACGAAGACCAGCACCCGTAGGTTGTACATTTTATACAAACTGTTTTTGATTTGTTATCTCCTATTCTATTAAAAAGCAACGTGTTGTATAATAAATGAATCAGTAAAGAGAAACATTCAGATAAGTATTGTAATGTGCTTCCCTGAGGAAATTACTGTAGATTTGCAGCTGTCGTAGTAAGCGATTGTTTGGGGGACATTTCTCGCACACAAACCTCCCTGGGGTGGCAAAAACAATTCATTTTTGTACAAGCCTACCTATATTATACTTATTATAATTTATTATCTCAAATTATATCCGCAATTCTTTTTAGCTTTGAGATTTTTGGAGGTCATGATCAATACATTTATTATTTTCAATCTCTTGAATTGATTTAATATTTTTAAAATAAGCTGTGCCTCGCGATTTTGTCCGCGTAGATGTTATGACTTATGGAGCTTTTAATGTTTGTAAAAAGTATTTTGATAGGCAAATACATAGATACATTAAAAATACATACATACATTAAAAATACATACAGACATTAAAATAATTAATTACCTAAATAATAATTTAATTAAGTACTGTTAGTTGGTTATTTAATAACATTTTAGGCACGATCTTTTTAGTTTTATCAGTTTTTGCCAAAACATAAAGATTTTATCAAAATATTTATATTCACGCCGAAACGCGTTGTCGCCAGGACTCACATGTCAAATATTATTTTCCCTCCAAAATTCTATGACGTCACGACTGATCTGACAAAAATTTAATGTAATCACGAGTCATATGTCGAAAATTGTATGACGTCACGACTCACCTGTCAAAAATTCTATGTCGTTACGACTCATCTGTCAAAAATGTCGTCTAGGAAAAGTTTTAGAAAAGAAAAATATTGTAAGTTATAAAATTGGAACTACACAGTCGCGTTGCAGTTATAGCGCGTTTTGCAAATGCGATTAGTAGCGATGCTGTCGCGTTTTTAGTAAATGGGCGACTGCATCGCTACAAAAAGTTGCCGTGGGCGAGGGTCCTTAGTATGCACATTGAATTCTTTATCTGTGTATATTTAAATGGCAGAAGGTCATGGGAAACCACAGTTTAAATATAGAATACGGTGCAATATACATTAGGCGTAGGTGTTTGCGTGGGAGAGCGGGAACCTTTTACATAATATGAACAAAGAAAATGGTTTGTTCAAATACGCATACTGCCATTTACTTTATGAACTTTAATAGGCTGTTACGAATACTTAAAAATAAATGAATTCTATTACTTACCACTCTATGTTATATAACATAAATTTGAACGTAAAAATTATACCTACACAATAAAATAAAATCATGTTAAATTCTATTTTGATTCTTTTGATTTATTTAGGTTTTATACACATGAAAAGGTGCTACTGCAATTACAGATCTATGAGAATTAACAGCTTATTTTAAAGATATACAGAGTGTTGACTGTACTCTGGGATTGCAGACCTCCACGGATGACCCTTACCACTTACCATTATAGATATAGAAAATTCTTTATTTGCAGCGAAAGATACAAACATAATACATAGCTATAACATATTACATCTAATTTTGCTGCAAATCAGTCTTAAGTCAGCAAAATACTGGCTAGAAGTAACAAGCGCTGGTCATCCCTTGAGACTGGTTGACGAGCGACGTACGTTGAGAATGAGAATATATTTTAGCCACTAAATAGGTACTTAGACCTATATACATATAAAGGGGTACTACTTTCTCGTTAGCTAACTTAAAAAGAAAGTCAAAAGAAAAATCTTGTCATTCTGATGACCTCTGTGGCGTAGTCGTTATACTACATGGCTGCTACGCAGAGGTGTCTGGTTCGATTCCCACAATGCCAATCTTTGTGTGCGTAAACATGATTGTTTGCATTGGTCTGGGTGTTTTCTTTGTATAATGTGTATCACTACGTATTTACAAAAAAATAGCACTTAAGTTTGTTTATCCGTTGTCTAGTGTTACCCATAGTATAAGCTATAAGCTCTGCTTAGTTTGGAACTCCATGGTGTTGTGTAATTGTATGAGAAAATGTTAAACATTACTATATTTAAGTAAATATATAGTTGCAAGAACAGAATGTAAGAAGCAATGAAATCTTTTATTTAGATTTCTGTGAATGAAATCAAAAGCAAACGATTTATTCACGAGCGATGATAAAATTATCGTAAAACGTGTATCGAGGATTATTGGCGATGTCGTAAAAGCCTTCGGTATCCATAGATTATTATTGACCCAAGCTACTATTTTGTATGGCAGTATTGTTTTAATGAATTGGTATGATTTTTATTATGATATTTATTACTATAATGTTTTGTACTCTTACTAATCTTAAAAGTACACATATTTGGACCATATCTTACACATTATATAATTATGTATTTGTACTTGTAATAAATCAAATATTTTTTGTCGTGGTGTCATAAAATTTTTGGCAGCTGAGTCTTGACATCATAGAAATTTTGACAAATGAGTTGTGACGTCGTAGAATTTTGCCGAGAAAATAATTAATATTAAATAAGTCCTGACGTCATCGTTTTTTGCCAAAAAATAAATATTATTATGGTAGAAAAATTCAATTGAAGCTAATAAACAGTACATAAATTCTTTTAATATTTGTATGTATTTGTTTTTTAAAATAGGTATATTTAAAAAAATATGCTTCTTAAGACATTACTCTACGCGGACAAAGTCGCGGGGCACAGCTAGTACATAACTAAAAAGAGAATTTCACAAATTATCTTTTAAAGTGTCACTAAAGTTTTAAGGCTTCATAGTATGATTTAAATAAAATGAAGAGAATAAAAACGTATCCAGTTAAAATTTTACTCATTAATTTAAACTTTATTCTATTTGTTTTCGTAGATAAAGGCAACTATAATAAATATTCTGTTGCTCATTGTGCCAGGAAAATGAGGACAGATTAAAAATATCTTTGTCGCATTGTTCGTGGTACTTTGATAGCGCTTTAAGATAGGTTATTCTTCCAAGTTTGAATTTCATGTATCTTCATGATTATAGCAGCCCTTTTACATACCATTGTAAGAAAAAAAAGGCTCATATATATTTCCGCCCTTCAATTATCTCTCGTGTGCACTGTGCATTAAAAAAATATCTGTTGGTTAACGACACCACCTAACATCTGGTACAAAAAATATCTTCTTTTTTTTTTACAACCTTAAAACCCTTTTTTTACACTAATCTACACTAAGAATACTAAGATCAACAAAATATTCAACTATTTTGATAATTTTATACTAATAGTATGCGAGTAAAACTAATTAAAAACAAAGTTCTAAAGTTTGATATTGATTTTGTCCTCTTAAAGTTTGAAGAAAATTATCGAAAGGATCAGATAGGCTAAGTTTGCTTATTACGCTGTACCTTTAGATCAAATTGATCACTTTGTTGTAAACCACTTTTCTGTATACTGCTGTGAAAATTAATTGACATGTTACTTTGGTAAAACTCTTCAACCCCAATTAATTTATACTTGCTTAAAGATTCTTAATGAAAAAGTAAAATATTTCAAATAATTAAACATTCGTGTTTTGTTTCAAAGTATTCTTAAATAGGTTTTTCTTTAAATAGTTTTTAATAAAATTTGCCTTAACCCTTAACCGGAAACGTGGCTCATTTTGGACTCTAGCAACTTAAAAAAACAGATTATGATGTATTTTTTTTTGTTTAACACGGATTTTGCAAAAAAGACGTATTTTATACAAGGGAATATATTATAGAACCCCGTAAAATACGCAGACGCCTTGACTTTCGTTTTTTGGACATCAATTATCCTTAGGTCTCCAAAAAAAATATTTATTATAAGTGGCTAAAGAAGCGTCAAGATGCTCTTTCTTAAGAGATGACTTAGTTGCTCTAGCTATACTTGATCGAGTTGCATAGGCAGTGCTGGAGACATTGCCAAAGAACTGTGTAGTCCATCTTCAGCAACCCAAAAACAAGAACAAAATACAATTAGAGGAGTCACATGTCAAGCAGTGGACAACAGGCTGATATAAATGAATGAATGAATTTTCACGTATAAAATAATTTACTGTTAAGTTAACAGTCACAACATTTTAATTACTAAAAAGTATCAATATCTAAATAAAACCAGCGTCAAAATATTGTTAGAAATAACACCTTTGACCCGTTTCACATTGTAAGCGAGAAACTGGCCCAGCTGAATAAACCTTCAATAGACAAATAAGACCCTCGTTATACAAACAAGACCATCTATGTTTGATACCTTAGGGATACAATTGTTTATTGCTTGTTGGTACACGAAGGCTGACGATAAAAAATTGAGTGACTGAGCTTCAGTATGGGAAAATCAAGATTGCAGTAGTTAGCTGTTCATTTCTTTTTTAAACGATTTCAAAATAGGAGGAGCTAATCAACCGTAAATATAAAAAGGTATGTTTTATTGTCTATGCAAGCTTGTTGATGTTTTTTTATGAACCTGTATGTATTTTATATATGATGTTTAAATATATCTTCAGAATAGTCCCATTGAAATTTCAATTCGGCTCTTGCCGTGGTCCACGCCACGACGACCACAGCCAGTGCAACCTGTACTGAAACCTCAAGTAAAGTAAAACTAAATAGCATGGACGTGCATGCCTGTTTATATACTTAACTAGCTAACCCGTACTTAACGCCCACTTTGTTGGACGGCGGAAAAAACGCGTCTCTTGTTTAAACATATTTTATTACTGCTCCACTCCTATTAGTAATAGCGTGATACTACATAGCCTCTGACACTCTCCGATAAATGGGCTATTCAACACAGAAATATTTTTTTAAATCGGTTCACTTGATCCATATATTACCCCCTACAACGTCACAAACACACAAACTCTACCTCTTTATAATATTAATAGATTATAGAAGTCAAAATACTCTGAATTCAGTTTAACACACATAGAGCTTATTGCAAATTGGCATCTCATTTGTACTTATACGTATTTGCATTGCGGACAATAAAACAGTCAAGCTTTTGGTTCTGTCCCAATTCTGCAATACTCTAGGGGCAGTTTGTTGAGCCCCGCATCATTGCCTTTTCCCATTAACACGGAACGATTACGTTCTACGTAGGAATAGAGAATTGTTACACACTAACATAATAGGGCATTTGACTGCTATTTCAAATTAGCTTTTATACAACGCTCAAGTTTGTGTACACTATTTGATTCAAATTTTTTTTTATTTTCTTTGCTTTTGTAATAAGTTTTAAATGACATTTTAAATGTGATATTTACCATAGTATTGTTGCAATATTAATCTAAGTAAATTTTAATTTATAATATTTAACTGACGACTTCTGTGGTGTAGTTGTTATATAAAACTGCTACGCAGAGGTTTCGGGTTCGGTTCTCGCTCACTGCAAATTTATGTGTGGATGAACATAATTGTTTGCATTGGTCTGGTTAGTATCGGGTAAACATACCTTAATACTTTTTTTGTAAATCCATTATACATATTATACCTACACAGAAAACACGCAGAACAATCATGTTCATGCGCACAAAGATGTGCATTGAGTGGGAATCGAACCCGAGACCTCTGCGTAGCAACCATTTTATATAACATCTACGCCATAGAGGTCGTCTTGTAACTACATCAAAGTGTTTCTATTGAAAATCTCTACGTTATCAAATCTCTCTAATTTCATCCCATTTTCCTCTAATTACACCATACGGGAAACCCAAAAAGATTAATTTTTCTTCTTTAAAATACGACCATGTTTGTTCAAGACAGCATTTTCTCTCGTAAGAAGATAACGTGGCTTTTTCATAGACGAGATTTCCGTTCAACTAAGACTTTAATGGGCTATTATGGTACATAATATGCTAGTAAATTGAATATACACGTGTTGTAAGAAACTCGACGTAGGCTTACGTGAATATATCGTGTCAGCGTTAAGGCGAAGATACACTAGAGGACAAAATGTCGCCAGCGACGTCGGGCGAGGAACCGCGACGTTGCCGGACTTTTCTCGACACGACTGGGAACATTTTTATCATGACAAACGTCGCATCGCGTCGTGCGATGTCGATAGTATATCAGGCAAAATCGGCCAGCTTAATATATTGCCGACAAATGTCGTAGAATATTTAGGGGGAAGAGGACGACCAAAGAAACGATGGATGGATTGTGTGAAAGACGATATGGCTGCAAAGAGTTTTACTTGTGTGATGACGTCCGATAGAAAAGTATGGACGAAGACATGCTGCGCCGACCCCAAATGGAATTATGATAAGGGAAATGATGATGTCGTGGAACATTATCTCGCTAGCACATACGGGTCTTCTAGTCTTATATAATAACTTCTATCTCTTTTTGGAGTAATTAGATAATAACTCGTGTACTAAAAATATATAAAATAAATATAAATATTCCTTACACACCTCACAGCGCCATCTAGTCCCAAACTAAGCAGAGCTTGTACTATGGATACTAGACAACGGATAAATATAAATAAATACTTTTTTTTTGTAAATACATACATATATTATACATAGAAAAGAATCATGTTCGTGTACCTACACAAAGATTGCGCGGGAATCGAACCCGAGACCTCTGCGTAGCCGTCATGTATGTCTACTATAGTGTGTCTTTGCCTTTACTCACGTGTTGAAATGCAGAGTCATTTGGTAGCCATTAAAATTTGCTCCGCGATGTTGCGAAGCTTAAGCTGAATGTTATGTTGAAAACTTGAACAATGTACATTTTCTGCTTACGAAACAGGTGTACGTTTAAAGAACTGAATGTGTTTAAATTAATATTAGATACTTGGAAGTATGAGCTTGCTGTTTTGATATTTTATTATCATATAAGTAGGTATATAATTTTCGTATACCGTGTTCTATGGCGCGTGATGGGAGAGGCTTATGTCCATCGACCTCTATGGCGTAGTGGTTATGTAACATAATTGCTACGCAGAAGTCTCAGGTTCGATTCCCGCTAAATGAAAATCTTGGTGTGCATGAACATGAATGTCTGAATTGGTCTTGGTGTTTTCTATGTATAATATGAATTTACAAAAAAAAGTATTTAAGTATGTTTATCCGTTGTCTAGTATCCCTAGGAAAAGCTCTGCTTAGTTTGGGACTAGATAGCGTTGTGTGAAAGTGTGAGGAATATTTATTTACTTATATTTATTTATTAATTTTCGTATACCGTGTTCTGTGGCGAGTTTTGGGAGAGGTCTTTGTCCAACAGTGGACTGCGATAGGCTGCTTGATTGATATTAATTTCCTTATTTAAACCCGGCTTCAGCGAGAGCGCTTTTATCGGATACATTGGATTCAGTCCAATGGCTAATAATAACTATAGAAAGAGTTTTGGAGTAGTTAGATACGGATATCACAGAACGGAACAAGGAAAAGTTATCAGTCTACTGCTGGACAAAACAAAAAAAAGACTCAATTTATATTAAAACTTCGGAGAGAAAATCAACTAAACACCACGAGAATAAAAACACGGAATGTTAGGACCATTTTTTGTAGACTCTAGTTGGCAGCCGGGAATGGCGCACATTCCACTTATCAGATTTTAGTTGTAGCTTCAGAGCGTGTGTTTTTCGTCGACCTCGATCCTCTATGAATTGGCAATAAAGTGACACAGGCCGGCGTCGGTACCCGCCACTGGCCCATGGGAAAATGTCGTCTAGAAATTTCAACTCTAATATTACAGAGATCGTAACCTTGCATTTATGATAGTATCCAACTGTTATTGGTAGGTTAAACTGCTGTTTAAGGGTTTTAATTATGGTTAAATTATGAAAGTTGTGGTTAAATTGTAGGCACATTTGAAACTGGAACAGTATAGGAGGCTTAATTGCGTTTTAATTGTACGTTATATCTACTTAGAAATGAATTCCTGAGCACCTGTTAAATCGATAGGTGGGTTATAAATTTATTTCTAATGAATGTCTGGAGATATTATTAGAATGATGATAGATATTTAGTTTGTTATTATTCTGTAGTTCAAATTAAGATGTACTTAGTATATATTTTAGTTTTAGTGTTGTGTAGTACTCATTATAACTAGGTTATCAATAATTTTTGGATTAGTTATTATTCGATTACGGTTTAATGTTAGTCTAGCAAAGTTTGAATATGTATGTATTATTTACGAAGCTAAAATAAGGTATGTTCTATAAAAGATTATTAATAACATCGATCTTTAAATCTTCTGATTAATGTGTCGCTTAAATTTTTTTTCAAATTTTTTCAAATTTCAAAATTCTTTATTTCATAAAATTTATTACAAATTGTTTGAAATCGTCGTTTACTTAAAATTGAAGCTACAATTAAAATTATAGATCGACACAGACAAACGCTACAGCACTAAAAAAGCCGCGTTGTATTGTCAAATGTAAATTAAAGGAGAAAAATAAAACCAATCTACTACTCGAATCTACTTGTCTGTCTGTGTTGATCTATAAATTCCAGTTTCCAAATGGTAGGGCCAATGAGAAGAAATCTGGCAAAGAAACTCATGGCAACTCTTTTAAAATTCAGTTGTGTTTACATTTTTTTTTTACATAAATCATATACCCAATCAAAATATTTGACAGTACCAGACAGGATAATACACCATTTATACATCATAAAAAATATTAATCAAAGAAAAGAAAAATAGAAGACAAGCATGAGAACAAGGAAGACAGAAAAAAAGATAGAAAGGATACAATAATAATACAATAAGAACTTAGAGATAAAACAATTAGCACAAGTAGCACACATAAATAAAAAAAAAAGTGCATAAACTTGCATTATTTGAGACAGCCTGGGGAACAGAAGCAGTTAATCCCAAGCCTTTTTGTCTTTCGTGTAGTCTAGGATAGTATAATATCCCTTTACGATAAGTTTTTGTTTGACTACATTCTTAAATTTATTAAAACTTAGATCTTGAATATCTTTCGGAATTTTATTATAAAATCGGACACATTGACCCTGAAATGAACTATGTATTTTTTGGAGCCTGGAATACGGATGAATAAGTCTATCTTTATTTCTAGTATTTATACTATGGACATCACTTCTTTTGACAAATTGGTCTTTATTTTTATGAACATAAATTATGTTTTCATAAATGTATTGACTTGCTACAGTTAATATATTGATTTCTTTAAATTTTTCTTGAAGTGATTGTCTCCTACCTAAATTATAAATTGCACGAATAGCTCTCTTCTGCAGCACAAAGATAGAATGAATGTCGGCAGCATGTCCCCATAGTAAAATACCGTATGACATTATGCTGTGAAAATAACTAAAATATACTAATCTAGCAGTTTCTATGTCTGTCAGTTCTCGAATTTTCCTAACGGCATAAGCTGCAGAACTTAGTCTCTTTACCAATGTCCTAATATGTGGGCCCCACTGAAGCTTAGAGTCTAGTGTTATACCAAGAAATTTTGTAGTGTCCACAAGGTCTACCTGATCCTCCTTAACTCTTATTGTGGATTTTACTTCTTGTACATTCGGCGTTATAAATCTAACACATTTGGTTTTGCGGCTATTAAGGAGCAAGTTATTAATGTCAAACCAACGAACAACTTTAGAGATAGCCAAGTTCACTTCGTCAGTGCTAGTCTGTTGTCGTTTCACTTTAAATAAAAGCGAAGTGTCATCGGCAAACAAAACTATCTCATGTTGATCTTTAACTAGATGTGGTAAATCATTTATATAAATGAGAAACAAAAGGGGTCCAAGTATGGAACCTTGCGGAACGCCCATTTTTACGACAGATCCTGGAGATAATTTTCCATTAATATTAACTCTTTGTATTCTGTTATTTAAGTAAGACGTGAAAAGATCTAATCCAAGTTTACCTAAACCATAGTAATGTAGTTTCCGTAAAAGTGTATCATGATCGACACAGTCGAAAGCCTTGGACAAGTCACAGAAAATACCTAAAGCATCGTAAGACTTCTCCCAGGCGTCATATATATGTTTTACAAGCTCCACACCAGCATCGGTTGTGGAGCGACCCCTTGTAAAACCAAATTGTTTAATATGTAAAATTCTGTATCTATTTAAATATGTTTGCAGTTGGTCTGCAATAAGTTTTTCAAAAATTTTACTGAAAGTTGGCAGTACTGAAATCGGTCTAAAATTAGTTGGGTCTGATGTACAGCCAGATTTATATAAAGGAACAATTTTGCTGGATTTCATTAAATCAGGAAACACACCACTATCTATCGAATAATTAAATATAAGAGCTAAATGCGTTGCAACTGAGTAAATAATATGCTTAGTAATAACTACAGAATTATCCCATAAATCTCCTGTCTTTTTTACATTAATGGTATTAAAAGCTTTAATTATATCAAAAGGAGTAACATGTTCAAATTCAAAATCATTGTTGAAAATCGGTACGTTATCCTTTAAAATTAATTCTGCGTTTATAGGTGAAGAGTTCAAAGATTGAGTAGTAGTAATTGGAATATCTGTGAAAAATTGTTCAAAAGCAGTGGCGACTTCTACATCTGATGTGATTGTTGAGTTATTGATGTTTAAGTTGTACTCAATGTCGCGGTTGACTACTTTGCCTGTCTCACTATTGATAATATTCCATATGGTCTTAATCTTATCATTACTGTTTTTAATTCTTGAACTCAGAAAACGTGATTTAGCTACCTTACAAAGCTTCCTAAATAATTTTGAATAATTTTTAACATAACTCTGAAATGTATCACTAAAATTATAGTTCCTTTCTTCATAAAGTTCATAAAGCCGTATTCTACTCTTATGTAATCCTACTGTTGCCCATTCACTGAATGTGACGTTGCCTTTAATCAATATTGTTTTTGGAATAAAAACTGATTTAAACACATTACAATAAGTAGTAAAAAAATTATCAAATAAAGTGTTTACACTTAAAGGATATGTTCTGTGAGGGCAAGCTTGGCTTAGTAATAATATGGATTAGCGAGGTTAGGGGAGGATAGGGTTTGTACACATGTACGAGAGACTACCTCGCCGTAAATGCGGAGAGGCTCCGGAGTTACCCCGGAGCCAAAGTCAGTCCGGGTCACGAATGGAAAGAGGAATTGTTTACCGCCACTCGGCACATATTGCAGTCAGTGGCACCGGTTTTAGTCGGTACACCGTATGACCATCAATCGGGACTCCGAAACTCCAGCCCAACGGGTCTTCCAGGCGACGTGTGATTGGGCCGCAAAGTATGGTTTTCCACGAATAAAAAGGTTGGGGTTTGTTACAATATATAAGAACAATCGTATTTTTTTAACACTTCCTTACTAGACTTTTAAATATAAATATTCCACACACTTTCACACAACGCCATCTTGTCCCAAACTAAGCAAAGCTTGTACTATGGGGTACTAGACAGCGAATAAACATACCTACTTAAATACTTTTTTTTGTAAATACATACATTATTATACATAGAAAACACCCAGAACAATGCAAACAATCATGTTCATGCACACAAAATTTGCATTAACAATGAAATTACGGAGATAATACAGGAAGAGACATCGTTTTGTACTTTTCCGTCCCCTAAAATTGGTAAATGCACAAATGTTTACAATTATTTAAATAGTTACTTTTATTATTCTGTATTGTATTTAGATAGAGAAAATTTTCAATTGACGCTTGGCGCATTGTCACAGCTGTCGCATAGAACTTTCGAGCTCTAAAGCCTTACTGTTCAATTTTCCGTTTATTATGTATATCTTACGATAGCTGCATTCCATTTTTCTTTAATAAAAGATTTATTGTGAGAAATTTTTCATTCAGCATACCTAGTTAATGGCTTTATAGTATTTATTGAAACTACTTGGAAAAGATTATTCTTGTTTGGGTATGTTATATCGATGCAATTTGAAGTTTATTTAGTTACTAGCTGATGCCCGCAACTACACACTACGAACAAGCGTTGTATAGGTAGCTTAAATGTTATTCTACATCCTTAACTACTTATGTTCCAAATTTCATCAAAATCCGTTAAGTAGTTTTTGCGTGAAAAAGTAACAAACATCCATCCATCCATTCTCACAAACTTTCGCATTTATAATTTTAGGAAGAAGTAGGATTACTAAGATACAACCCCCATCTAAGTGGACCGACGAACTAAAAAGGTCTCTGTGTTGGGAGCTTATGTTTAGCAGTAGACTACATAGTGGTAGAATAGATAGTGGTAGAAATCAACGATAAGGCTAGTTGATAGATTGATTCCAAAACCGTCACCAAAACATAAAATGTCGCTAAATAAATAGTGCTTAAACCAATTTAAAAATGTGTTATAAATCTAAGTAAACATTTAAGTAATACTTAAATCCTATATAAGATTGTCGGACAGTAAATTCCACTTAAAGTCTGTCGTAACGATCCGACACAATACAAGAGGAATGTTCAAGGGAAGTCTGACAGCATTTTCCTTAGTTTAATGTTCATAAAATGTAAACTTTATTGCTGGCTGAATGTAAACACCTTGTTTACGGCTAATTTGCACTGACTTACTAGCTTGTTGGTTAGTGTAAAATATATTAGGTCTTTACCTACGAAATTGCCGTTTTGTATGAAGATTTTATCAGATGTGAGATTTTTCATACTAACGTTTTCTTAGATTTTTCAATAGTTATTATACTTAATAGAAGAATTTTAATTTTTTTGTGGTGACATATTGTATTCTTACTCTGTCACCACACGGAGAGTCGCGCTATTATGGGCGTATATTTAGGTAGTAACTATTATATTTACGTCTTGCTACTTAAAGGATTAATACGTCAGTTCTCATTTTCGTCCCTTGTTATGTTATTGTTAAGAGAATTATTATTTAGCTAATATTTGACAATGACACCATGTTCCAATGTTTCTATGACGTAGGTCTATTCATTCTAAAAATAAACACATCATGTCATTGTATACGGGGTATCTTATTTATTTATAACTAGTTGGTGCCCGCTACTTCGCCTATAGGTACAGGATTAATATTTTGACTAGCTTTACTATCACTACATAGTATAAAACAAAGTTGCTGTCCGTCTCTATACATGCTTGCAACGGATTTTCAATCGGATTTTTAAATAGATAGATTTATCAAGAGGAAGGTTTGTATTCGGAGGCGGACTCGTGGTCACATCAGTGTGACTATCAGGAATTGTTTTCTTCTTAGTCACACCGCCAATAATACAACACCTTGTATTAAGTATGAATGAGTGTGGATGATTAAGACCTCTTTGTAAAGTTTCATTAAAATCCATTCAGTAGTTTTTCATCAAAGAGTAACAAACATCCATCTATTCTTGCAAACTTTCATGTTTATAGTAATAAGGTATCTAATGACAAGTATTATTCGCTTGTCTTAAGGCGTGTCCAAATACAACGCGGCAATCGCCCGCGGCTGCCGCGCGCGGCGTTCTGCGCTGCGATTGGACGGCTGCCGCGCACGAATGCAGCGTGTTGGTGCCGCGCTCGAATGATGATGCCGCGCGCGCACTGTTCGTTCGTTAGTGGTGACGTGTGGACGCGGACGATAGAATAGTATTATTTATTACATTCTCTTTGCCATGAATAACGAAACAGCAATTAGGTTAATAGAAACATATGGTTCATATAATTTATTGTGGGACACTAGGCTCAAGGACTATCACAACAATAATTTAACGCGGCCGCTTTCATCTTGGATAAATTGCAAACTGGGAGCGCGGCGTGTCTAGGACATGTCGCGCAGTATTGCCGCGCACATATTTTTATTGGGCTGTCTACACTAATCGCGCGGCAATGCTGTGTCTCGCGAATGCCGCGCGATGCTGCAGCGCACTCGCCGCGCTATGTCTGGACACGCCTTAACGTTTGCGAAGAAAAGTTTATTACTGTCATCGCGAGTAGAATACTTAAATCTTTCTATAAGCTTTTGAGATGAAGAAATGCATTTAAATTATACTGTTTATTTATTCTATGAATGAGTTTGAAATGGTCGGCGTAATAGAGTTGATTCTTAGCATTCTGAGTATTGTCCGTGCGGGTCTATTCGATCGGGGAAGCAACATTTGCGACTATTGCAGCTACTTGGAATCAGATAGCGGCTTAAGGAGATCTCCTATACATACAGAGATAACTACAATAAAACTGTAGGCAACTGATTTAACTCTGTTATAATTGCTAATACTCTTTCTAATTTGGTAAGGACTATGTCCAGCAGCGGACCGCTTACGGCTGAGATAGATAATTTACACAAAGATTTTTGTAGAAAAACGTCATATTTTCCTTAACTACCTTTTCTTAACACCATAAAGAAGAGATAGAGCGTAAACGTAAATTCTCGTATACCTACCTTCACCACAAAACAAGAAAAAAAAACACTAAAAAAACATAAGCAAAGTATCCGTTTCTTTCAACCAAATAAGTTTGAAAGACGAATCCTTACAACAAAGAAAAAAAACTTTCTCCCTAATCTGAATTACTGAAGTGAATAAACTTCAAATTTAACCCTACTTTACTATTGTCACCGAATGTAGCAACTTTTCAATTTTGGTGAGAATATTTTTGTATAGAAGGCAAACAAAAACAAGTTCGACGAAGTATTACAATAGTGGATGGAAGATTTCAATTAGAATGGTGAGATGGTTACAAAAGAGACTGGGGAGGGTAAGCCTACTGTTCAAAGATGAGCTGTACCGTGCTCGTGGAGAATATTATTAGGAAACGATTTTTAAACTTGATAGAACATTTTATTTAGTTTTGTATCTTGGGCTGCATGGACGTGTTGCTTTAGATTAAACAATGAACTTGGTATTTCACTTATTGAAAAGTATTTAAATTTTGTTGCATTATTGCTTCTTTTGAGGATGTTTTCGCGAATTTTCACAGAACAAAAATACACTTTAAATGGCAATGCTAAAGCGGAAGAAACAGGGGAGTTTAAAAGAAGCAACTCTCTTGAAGCATTAAGAGGACTTGGAACTGGGCTCAAAGTTTTAGTTTAAAATACTATACGGCACTTACAAAACACCAAAAAAGAATATCTGTAGCTATAGGTACCCACACGTAAAAATAATTATTTAGCCAAACTAATTAAGTAAATTTCTTTGTTACAGGTATTTGTCAAGCGCTACAGAAATTCCTTAGCACTTATCGACAAGGCTCAGCGTTGATTAATAAATTTGATCTGCTTTTAAGTAAGTCACTTTATTTTATTGCGAATATGTCTTTAATTGTTCTTCTTGTAGAAAAAATATAAATATATGTATTTTCTAATAACCAAAGTATAAGCACAGCTAAGTTTTGGGGCTACATGGCGCTGTGTGAATGTGTAAGTATTATTATTGTTGCAACAGAAAAATCTTGATTCTACTTCCATACCAAAACATTTGGAATTGATTTAGCAATTAAAGTGCGGCGAAGGAAACGTTACGATTTAAACGGTAAACGGTAGTAGTTGCGGTTTGATTCCTACGCGGGACATTATTTTGTGCTACATACAAGTTATTGTCCTGAGTCTGGATATTCTTTGTGTCCGTTAAATTCATGTTTGTAAAACACCCCGCGTCCCCACACAGACCATTACCCCTCTTTTCCTTTTTAGAAAAGATAACTCCCGCTATCTTTTCTAAAAAGGAAAAGAAAGAATAAGAAATAACTAGCTCTCATAATATTAGAGAAATATCTTAGTACTAAGTATAATACTGGGATCGCACCCTAATATTCAATAGCGTGGATTAACGAGAAAAAAAATGGCGAAATACGAATACCTTTGCCTTTTCAGCCAGTTATGAGCACTAATTTATATATTTTTTTATTCAGTTTTTTTATGAAAGGTATTACGTTGAATTGTGGTAGGAATTTTAATACGGGAATGAATACAACCTTTTCAGAGATTTCTTCAAAGGTAAATAATATTTTTCTTATCATATTAAAGTATAGTATTCCCTTCACACATTTATACCGCACCATCTAGTAAACTATCCGTATGGTGACGGAGTAAGAATACAATATGTTACCATTCCCTCTCATCCCATGGGTGTTGTAAAAACCGTCTAAGGGACTATCCGTGAATATTATCTTTACGTAATAAAAAGAAGGAAAACTTAAAATTAAACCATAAACCAATCCATTTGACCAGCGTGGTATTAGTAGGCCAAGTATCCCTCCGTCACTGGAGGAGGCCCGTCCCTGCAGTGGGACATTAATGGGCTGTTATGATGATGATGATGTCATCTAAGTGCATACCTTCCTTATCCATCGGTTTCCCGCCATCCTAATTAAGTCGTCGGCCCATCGTGTGAGAAGTCTCCCCACCCTGCGTTTTATATATTTATCGTTATAATATTATAATGCATTAATGACTTAATGATTAAACTTAAATACATTTTCTAATAAAACATGTTTTTTTTTCGTATTTATTTATAAAGTTTTATAAACCGCGTGTGCTAGAGAAGTTAATTATGTTTCACTAATTAGCAAATGAAAATTTTCATTCGAAACAAACTGAGCTAAACTCTACACATATAATAATTTTAAAGAGCAAAGTTGGACTTTAAAGAGGAAAATGTTTTATAGTGTGAAACATTAATTACGTAAATGAAAATTATTTCTACAGATTTTTTTTTTTTTAACAACTCCCGCACTAGGGATCATGCCCTGTGTCGCGGGGACCTTTTTACAAACATCAATTAACGGACAAAAAGAACACCCAGACCAGGACAATAATTTGTGGATCTCACAAATTATTGTCCTGCGTAGGGATCGAACCCACAACCTCTTGCACGGCAGCCGCTTGCGCTACCGGCGCGCCACCGAGGTCGTCGATTTAATTTCTGATTACTGAAATTTAAAGCTTAAGTTTTAGTATTTCACAGATTATATTTTATTCTTTAAGTAACTGAAAAAGAATATTAGTGCCCATGAGAGTGTTTAAGAACGACGCTTATACAGGTTTACAGTGCTTTACGAGGCGCATGTGGCCCATGCTTGCTAGATTGGTTTGTAAATAAACTCATTGACATCTGGTTTTATCATCAGCCTCATTATATTATCCCACTGCTGGACATAGTCCTGGTCCAAATATTTTACCTTCCGCAGTCCAGTGGCTCCCTCATCTATCGGTATTCCGTCGTCCTAACTCGGTTACTAGGTCATCTGGTTTACTAATGATCAAAATATCAATGAAAGTTGATCTTTTTATTTTCGTCTTAATAGTTTAACTCCCAAGAAATTACGTCAAAAATCTAAAGAACAATAATTGTATCATTTATTCGTCTTTTCAAGGAACTCGATCACCCAAATTAAAATAATGAATCTATATAGAAAACCGTTGATTTTGAAGACACGAAATGAGACAAAGAAAATCAACGTTGACAAAACTCTTTGATATAAAACTTTTTGAAATGAAATATTATTCCCAATAATTTTAATACCTGATTTGTTACCGAGGCGAGCGATGGATATTTTTTAACTTTGAATCTGTTCAAAGTATTGATGGCAATTGAAAATAACTTGAAAAGAGCGGAAGGTTATAATTAGAAAAGGTACTTTGCTATTTGCTCTGACGGAAGATCAGCGTTGGTTACACCAACACATGCTGAGTCAGAGTCCATTTTGTGACGCTAAGTTAAAATTATATTATTGTATTTTTCTTTTAATTTTTGTTTGTGTCACAAATAAACGTTATCTTATCTTATCTTATCTTATCTTATTTCTCGAAATATTAATAATGATTTTATAAATACTTCTTAAGGATGTTTTTTTTAAATATTATTTCATTATTTTTATATTAGGGTTGGAAGCTGTTTTTTGACAGATTGTGTGCTTTCCCACCCTATCCCATCCCATAGGTGGGGTAAAGCTCCACTAAGATTTGAAAAATGATATCTATTTATGAAAAACTTTACCCCTAGGCCTTATACGAGTATGTTAAGAAGATTAAAATTTCTTTTGTCACTGAACTAATTACTTAATTTTAAATGGCAACATTGTACGAAAATCACCTAGAAGAACAATGAATTTTAAAAGCGATTTCGCATTTCAATCTTCGTATTTTCTAGTCATTCGCTACAAATTACGTACACTAGCGCTTGCTTCGGTATTAAAATCTCTTAATCGGTTGGTTGCAGACGGAGGATTTACACCTTGAATTTAAATCACTAAGCGCCATCTATATTGGAGAGTAGAGAACTTTATTTTTACTTTTAAATTGAATCTAATAAATAAATTCACCATTCTGCTGGTTAGGCTCTAAGTCCATCATCATCATCATAAAATTAACTCCATGTGAAGAATACTGTGTGCCACCACCCCATCTCATCCCATGAATATCCTATCCGTAAATATCATATCCGTGAATATTACCTTTACGTAATAAAAAGAAGGTAAATTTGAAATTAAACCTTAAACTAATCCGTTTGGCTACCGTGGTATTAGTAGGCCAAGTATCACTCCGTCACGGGATGAGTCCCGTCCCTGCAGAGGGACATTAATGGGCTGTTATGACTGATGGCAAACATCACCGCCGCTTCGGAGATTATTTTTTTATCTTCCACAAGTATTTATTCTGAAATATAATTAGGTAGAATGTCTGTCATGTTTGCAAGCAATCTTAAAGGAAAATTTACTTAACTAAAAAGTTTGCCTTAAGTATTTGATTTGATCTGAATGCTGAACGACCGAATATTTTGCACGGAGACATTTTCTTAATCGAATTTTTTTCAACATTGTTATTTGTTTGCTTTAAGAATTTATTTTCTTTTATATTAACATTTTACGTTGTTTTAATTTCTGTATTATTGTCACTTTAGGTTACAATTAAGGAAATCTTTATTACTTGGCTAAAGAATCATTTATGTAACATCATTATAACAGCCTATTAATGTCCCGCTGCAGAGACGGGCCTCCTCCCGTGACGGAGGGATAGTTGGCCTACTAATACCACGATGGCCAGACGGCTTGGTTATAAGGTTTAATTTCAAGTTTTCTTTCTTTTTACTTGGTAAAGATAATATTTACGGTTAGTCCCTTAGTTGGTTCCTACGACAACCATGGGATGAGATGGGGTGGTGACATATTGTATTCTTACTCTATCACCACACGGAAATGGTATGGTATATATAATACAATGGTATTTACCAATGATAAACTAAAATGATTTATATTTTGATTATAATGATTAAAAGTTAATTAAATTGGGAACGAATTTCTCTGTGTAAAATGTGGATTTCATTTAGCTCACTGATGCGTTTGTAAAAATAAGATATTTTATTCAATAAAAAAAGTAATGTATGTAAAATTATAATCCTCTTACGCTTGATATGATTTTTCATTGTCCAGAAAATGGTTTTATCAATAGAAAAGGATTTTAAATAAGCCTTAATAAAATTATGCGTTTGGTTAAGAGTATAAAATTTAATTTAACAATCTCAGAATTAAAAATGATTTAGTCCTTTTAAGACATCTTTACGATGATGATGACAATTTATAATGTACTTTGTCACCACACGAAAGTATAGTCTATTTCATTGAAATTAAGATTTATTAAGGTACTATCAAGTAATATCTCCGTGTGGTGACGGAGTAAGAATACAATATGTCACCACCCCATCTCATGCCATGGGTGTCGTAAAAACCGACTAAGGGACTATTCGTGAATATTATCGTTACGAAATAAAAAGAAGGAAAACTTGACATTAAACCCTATACCTATCCGTCTGGCCAGCGTAATATTAGTAGGCCAAGTATCTCTCCGTCATGGGAGGAGGCTCGTCCCTGCAGTGCAGTGGGACATTATATAATATGAAGTAATATCTAAACAGGGTAATATACTTCCTCTTAAGAAGAAAACACGGCAACGAAAAATTCATTTCTCTTTTCATAAAAAAAAAATTTAAACAAGAATACCGAAAGTCGACTCCAAGAAGGTCGCAGCTTAAAATTTGACATTAGAGCAAGAGATAATTTTTACTCAAATATTAATAACTAAATTTCACGGGTTGTATTTTAAACTTGAGCTTTATACAAAATGAATTATGGATCAGTGCTTCTGGTTAAAATAATCCTGTTTAAAACAGTTAAAGCTCATTAAAATTTAACAGGGAGGTAGGTGTTTGCATGCCGGCGTTCAGACCCTCTGGACAAGCGCCTAGGAATAACTATGCTCTTAATAGGATTTTTAAAACAAACTGTACTAGATTTGCGTAAAATTATTGTGATTTTTTGTGTCCGTACCTAAAAACCCGAGGAAGGTTTACCTTTAGAAAAATTACTATCTATTACATAAAGAGAGCAAAACTAAGGAGGTCAGAGTATTACAAATGTCCCTTCTCCCAAAGGAGGTTGTTTAATCTATCAATACTTATTAGTTACGCCAGCCTCTACCTTTGTAAGGTGGCGACGGACTGACGCTAATGAATGGAGCTCATTTCTCAAAAAAAAAAACTACATGAGAAATATTATAAAAACATAATTCTATTTTAGACCACGTAGGAGGTGGCGAGATGTTATAGATAGGGCACCAAAACACTGGCCTTCGTTGGCCAAGGACCGACAATTGTGGAAATCAAAAGAAGAGGCCCTTGCCCAGCAATGGGGTGATAAGAGCTGAAACGAAACGAAATGATAATTCTATTTTACTTTTTCAGTTGTCAATAGACTTCTAGTGAGAACGGTCGCGTCACGCACGCTCTTGCACAAGTCCGCGCTCGTGTAAAAGTGCTGGCGCAGCAGCCTACGCCGCCGCCGTCGGCGCGTGTTGAGTGTCTTGACCTCCCGGCCGTCGCGCGTCGCGATGACCTACTTACAGTCGTAAGTAAATCATGCATAATTGTGCGAATTTGCGGTAAGTTATAGTTTTATAATTATAACTTGTTATCAATCATGTGTTCTCCAGCTAAAGTAGTCCTCAAAACTGAACTCGAACATCAGTTGTACAAACGATACAAAGAGGAAGAGAATGAGCGCCTTGAACTGCAGCAGTTAGTTAAAGACCTCAGTACTCAAATAGAGGCATTACAACAACAGCTAAAAGCCATTCAGGAACAAAAAAATGTAACACTAGAGAAGGAACATTCTACGAACAATGAGCCTCCGAAAACAGTTGAATATCAAACTGACGAAGAGGATCTTGCCAGAGAAACAGAGTGGGTACGTCAGAAAAGTAGAAAAAAAAAGGAAGTTAAATACATCTCTATCTCCAAAATCGCAAGAAGGCGTCATTGAACCTCAGGGTACAAAGGTCGAGAAACCAAAAATTAAAAAAATACCCCCACCACCTCCAGTCGTAGTGGAGGAAATCAAAAACTATCAGCAATTTTATGATCTTCTTCTGACTTGTTCAAATAAGGACTCCTTCATGGTGAAAATGATGAACGGAAACACCGTCAAAGTAAACGCCAAAGACGAAGACTCTTACAGGGCGATTACCAAGTTATTGTTAGAAAAAAAATGTTTGTGGCATTCATACGAAAACAAACAAGATAGACCAATTAGGGTAATAGCAAAAAATCTACACTCATCATGTTTACCAAACAGAATCGTGGAAGAACTACAAGCTAAAGGCTTCAAAATCCAAGAAGCCGTAAATAAATATAGTTGGAGGACCAAAGAACCTCTAAATATGTTCACACTATCTTTTGAAAAAGACGAAGATATAGAAAATATCTATAGGATTAAGGCCATACTAGGCTGTAAAGTAGATATAGAACCTTTAAAATCATCTAAACTAATACCACAGTGTAAGAGATGTCAGGCATATGGCCATACACAGAAATACTGCTCTAAGGAACCAAGATGCGTGAAGTGCACTGGTAAACACTTGACTAAAGACTGCAATAAGACAATAGAAACCAAACCCAAATGTGTTCACTGCGGTGAGCCCCATCCTGCTAACTACAGAGGGTGTATGGTAGCTAAAGAACTGCAACAGTTGAAAAATAAATCAATAAAAAAGAAGGGTTCGGCACCCGCCACCCAGGCCCCTATTGCTAAGAAAAATCACACAATACGTTTTACTCAACCAAATGTGTCTTATGCACAAGTTATGAAAGCAGATCAGCCACATCCACCCGTAAATGGTCCACAACCATCCAAGTCAGGAGACTCCAATACAAACGAAAACATATGCAAAATATTGCATATGTTAACCTCTTTTGATCAAAGGTTAAAAAACCTAGAAAGTAGTACTACACAACTACATTATACAGTACAAAAATGAAGCACACACTAAAAATTATGGCGTGGAATGCAAATGGCCTCCTAAACCATCGAAATGAGCTACAGGTAGTACTTGCAACAGAAGAAATTGATGTGTGCCTCATATCGGAGTCTCACTTTACAAGAGAATCGTATATTCACTTTAACGGGTATAAAATATATCATGCACTGCACCCTGACAACAATGCAAGAAGGGGAAGCAGCCTTATAATTAAAGAAAATATCTTACATTATCTAGAATACAAATATGAAGAAAAATTCATACAATCTGTAGCCGTTAGAATCAAAACCAAACTTCATCACATTACAATAGCAGCTATATACTGCCCGCCAAAGTATGCTCTAAAAATAGAGCAGTACAGAAACCTATTGCAAAGTCTTGGCAACACATTTATATTAGGAGGTGACTTCAATGCAAAAAACACGTACTGGGGATCCCGTTTAACCAACACTAAAGGGAGGGAATTGCTTAGTGCTATCAGAGAAATCAACTCTAATGCTATTTCAACAGGAAAACCAACTTACTGGCCTACTGATGACAAGAGAATACCCGATCTGATCGACTTTTTCATATACAAGAATCTGTCAGCCACATTCCTTGATATTCAGGAGGGATTTGATATGAATTCTGATCATTCTCCCATTATATTAACTTTAAGTGAAACAGTAATTCAGAAAGAAAATAACCCAATCTTAGTAAATAAAAACACGGATTGGGAGAGCTTCAAATTTGATCTAGACAACACTATTGACCTTCGAGTACCACTCAAAACTAAACAGCAGTTAGATGAAGAAGTGTCAAAATTTGTGACAGACATCCAACGCTGTGCTTGGGAAAATACACCAGTCTCAAAAAGAAAAGTTGCGAGCCACAGATATCCATTAGAAATAAGAAATCTCATAGCCACGAAGAGAGTTCAGAGACAAAAATGGCAACAAAATAGATATCCGCCTGATAAAACTTTACTAAACAGACTTACAAAAACACTAAGCAAGGCAATACAAAACTATCACGATGGTGTTACAAAAGACTACCTTAGCCAATTATCACCTAGTGAGAAAACAGAATACTCATTATGGAAAGTCACCAAAAGATTGAAAAAGCCTATTGTTCATGCCTCACCGATTAAAAAAATTGATGGCACATGGGCTAGGAGTAACGACCAGAAAGCTACTATATTTGCAGAACATTTAGAACGAACTTTTGAAACAAACGACGTGGAAAGTTCTGAGAACATAGCATTTACTGACACTTGCCAGGATGACTTAAAAATAAAACTAGTCACCCCAAAAGAAGTCAAAAATATGATCAATGACTTGACCAAAAAGAAATCACCTGGATACGACCTTATCACTGGTGAACTACTTCAAAACCTACCACGTAAAGCCATAATTAAACTCACAACCCTCATCAATGCCACTTTTCGACTAAAACATGTGCCTAGTATCTGGAAAGTTGCTGAAGTCATAATGATCCCCAAACCAGGAAAATCTCCTCTAGAAGTTTCATCATACAGGCCAATATCACTGTTGCCAATTATTTCAAAATTATTTGAAAAGTTACTTCTAAGACGTTTAAAGCCTATAATAGAAGATAGAAAACTGATTCCCAACTACCAATTCGGCTTCAGAGAAAAACACTCCACAATAGAGCAAGTACATAGAATTACCAACGTTATAGAAAAATCCCTAGAAGAAAAGAAAGTTTGTTCTACAGTTTTTCTAGATGTAGCACAAGCATTTGACAAGGTTTGGCATAAAGGTCTTATATATAAGTTAAGGAAAATGCTTCCAAAGCAATTCGCTGATATTTTAGAATCCTATTTGACAGAAAGGACATTTAGAGTGAGACAAGAAAACGCTTACTCTGATGTCAAACGAATAAAAGCTGGAGTTCCACAGGGAAGTGTTCTTGGCCCTGTCTTATACCTATTGTACACTTGTGATATCCCAGATATCGGAAACAGCATTATTGCAACCTTCGCAGATGACACAGCCATCATGGCTACAGGTGTCACTCACAAAAAAGCAGTAGAAGAAGTACAAACTGCTGTCAACTCTATCTCTGATTGGACAAAAAAATGGCGAATTAAACTAAATGAGTCCAAATCGATTCATATAGACTTCACAAACCAAAGACCAAATTATACACCGGTGTACATTAACGGTCGTATAATACCATATGAAAACACTGCGAAATACCTGGGTATGACGCTAGACGCAAAGCTTCGCTGGAAGGCTCACGTCAAGAAGAAACGCCAGGAGTTAGATCATCGCTACAAGAATATGTACTGGCTAATCGGCAAACATTCAGCATTATCAGTATACAACAAAGTACTTCTGTACAAACAAGTACTTATGCCAGTATGGGCGTATGGTATACAGCTTTGGGGCTGTACAAAACGCACCAATGTTGATATCATTCAAAGATTCCAGAACAAAATACTTCGGAGTATAATAAACGCTCCCTGGTATATTAGAAATGAAGACATCCACCGGGACTTAGGTGTGGATCTCGTAACCATAGTTATAAAAAAATACGCCGAAGCACATGAACAAAGACTTCTACAACATGTGAATGTCGAGGCTATCCAGCTCCTTGACACCACGGACATACTAAGGAGGCTGAAAAGGACTAAGCCTTTTGAGTTAGTTTAGTGAAATTAGTGTAACATAGTGCAGCCAGTGCTATTCTTAAAGAACACAAGAACAAAGTGACTTTCAATAATTATAACTAAAGACTATAAGAAAAGTGCCAATGGACACATTCTTTACTTTAAAGTACTTTTAGCAAATTAAGTTATATTTAAATTACTTATTAGCCACAAGGCTAGATTGTAATATTGTTATGAAGTAACCACTCAGTTACATCGTAATGTAAAAAAAAAAAAAAAAAAAAAATTTTACTTTTACTATTTTTTACTTTTACTACGATTCCGAAATTAAAAACTGCAACAATATTATTATGCAGTTTTTGCTTTCGGAATACGCCCAAGTATAAGACAATTTATAAATTCATATCAATTTAGTTATCTATAGTCTATTTTTTTATCTCGGACACTAAAATGACAACTACTAATGTCAAACGTAAAACTAATATAGCCAGCTTTTAAGAAACAGTGCTGTCCCTGTGTTTCGATTCGTTTTGTAATTATTGTAAAATATTTACGGTTGTTAGTATAGTCGAGAAAAAATGCCTTTATCACCTCTAGAGTTAATGTTAGTTGCATTTCATAAAACTATTAGGGTCAATATCGCACAACAAAACATCAGCTAAATCATGACGATACTTTGACATAATATCAGTTCTCATGTATTAGCAAATAGTTGTTAGATATTTATAAAAACAAATAGTAGAAGTTGCTGATAGAAGAGGTAGGTACTTTATCCTCTTTCCATTGGTATACAACATCCTATAAAATAGTAAATAGTTTTTCTACAAAATATGTGTAATACATAAACATACATACTGTTGGTGTGCTTAACAAATAAATAAATAATTCGAAGTAATTATTGACGCTATAGTAAATGATGACTTTTTTTTTTCTTTTATTATATTAAAATTAACTCTAATGTGATAAGGTAGACCCACTGCAGTGACAAAAAAAGCTAAAGTAACTAGGTAAGTACGCTAGAATGAATCAATTATAGCAATTATAGCTAGTAAATTTACCTGTGCTTATTCATCAAACGTGTTTTCTTTACTTTGAATTATGTTTTACACATGTTTTGTAGAAAAACTATTTACTATTTTATAGGATGTTGTATACCAATGGAAAGAGGATAAAGTAAGGCATTTATTCAGAAAATGGAAGAACTTTCTCTTTTTTATTTATTTTTTTATTGTACTGTGAAGTTGATCATATCTTAAAATTTTACCTGTCTCTATAAGGTAAAAGCTCCTATTACGGCGGTAGTCAAAATCTCGTCCTATTACGGAGGTATTTCTATTTTCGTGTTTTATTCTGGTTTTATTTAGTTTACGTACAACAAAACGAAATCAGTTTATTCTGCATCTATTACTTCATGATTTACCTGACGTTTGCAAGTAAAGCACATAGATAACTAATCAAAATCAATCAATCTGTGTAACGGCATCGACGTAAAAGGGATTTCCATACTAACGCTGAACAACAAAATTAGGTACACTAATATTTAGAAACTAAGTTTTTCGTATTAATAAACCGTTTAAGATGGTTTATTTCTTACTTATAACATTTTCTTACTATTATACTTACTATTTCAATAGCTTGTTTTATATTTGTAACTCGTTTTATATCCAAAAAATAAGAAATAAAATAGTGCCGTAATACGACACGATTTTTTTAGATTCGTCCTAATACGGTGGTATAACTCCGTAATAGAAAAAATACTGGGCATGTTTAATTGCTTGTAACTTTCAATTTATTAACTTATTGAACTTGTTTCAAGGTTTTTTGAAATAATTAATAATCTCATAAACTAAAAACCATATTCTGCGGTATGTATTCGTAGTTAGAAATCGAATTAAATACGAAAATTGTTGAGTACAAAATGTGGATTTCTTAGAAAGGGTAAAAATAGGAAGGTGTATTTTAACTTATCATAAATCATTTATTTTGTATAACTGTTGACTACTGTTTACACATATGAGCAAAAAAACTGTTATAGTTTCATTAAACATTTACATTGTTCCATTTATCAAAGTTTTGATAGGTCCGAATTAGGATTATTAAAAACAGTAGTAGTTTTCCTATTGCGGTGGTAATTATTTCCAAGTAAGTCTGTGTTAGGATCTATGATTTCTTATTACGGCCCTATTCATAGAACATAAAATTACAAGTTTTAGGGTACCGTGATTATTGATTCTGAGAATAGAATTGTTATGTGATACGTAAGTTTTTTTGTTTTGTATAAAACCAAAAGCGATAAGAACTTTTAAATATACATATTCATTTTTTTTATTTTATTTTATTTTTCACAGTTGTTAGCAGTTCACAGGGATATCTCGATCAGGCCGGGTTTTTTCAATCAAATTCGATCAAAATCGATAATATTATTTTCAAAACTGTAATAAGTCATAAACTTAATAGTAATTAATACATTTGATTTAATTATAATTATTTAATTTATAATTTTATTTTAGTTGTAAAAACGTATTAGCAAAAAGGTTAAGACATGCCGACCACTCTTAAGGTGCCAACAATTGTTTCATCTTGATAGTATATGATGCGTCCTTCTCTTCTAAATTCTTTAATTTTTCGAAGATATTCGTGACGCCATAAAATGATATCTTTTCGGTCGATTAACGTGCTACGTCGTTTTCTGGTCATATATTTAAATTGCAGGTGTTTTAATATTTTATATAATGTGCTTCTAGAAAAGGATGGAAGTTCGGGGTCTTTGTTTACAACTTGCAGTATCTAAAAACAAAGAGTTGGTTAAAGTAATTATGTCTTCAAGTAATAGTTTCATTTTATTCTAGTTTTAACGAATAAAGAATAAAAACCATATAAATATCAGTACAAGAATAACCTTGTCCAGGGATGGTGATTCGTTTCTATAAAAGAATTGATGTTTAATTATGAATTATATATTAATTTTATTATGAAACAAGATTATTATTATTTTATTATGCAGACTCAAAGATTAATTGTACTTACAGCCAAATAAAAATAAATTATGTACCAAAAATAAATTTTGTTTCATTTACTTACCTGAGTTTAAAATTAGAATTTGCACATTTTATATTATTACTTCCAAAAAACTGTATAAAATTTAAATTTATCGTTAATTGTTGATAGTGGTGGTACATCACCATACATAAATTGCACAAAAAAAGGTAACAGTAATGATATTTTAGTATTCGAGATTAAAAAACAACCAAGTCTCTATTTACCGTAATCGGCGGTACTAACCTATATTTTTATCGGTAAGTACCGGCTGTACCGCATCACTATTTATTAGTTGTAAAAAACAGGCAACACATGAAATGTCATTTTAGTATCTGAGATAAAAAAATAGACTGTAGTCTATTTATCTAAGTCAAAACTTGCCCATAGTCTAGAAAGTCTGAAAGTAAAGACAGTAAAAGCCAATTCATTTCGTAAAAATTTAGAAGTATCTACACTGTGACGTTCAAGATGAAAGCAATGGGTACCGCAAAGCGGACATGACTTTAGCATTTATTTGTTAATGGAATTCACTATTTAGATAGTCTGCATTTTTCCCTTAAAACTTGGCACCAGCAAGCTATAATTATTAAACAAAAGTTTCTCAAACTTAATGAGTAAAAAAGCATTATCTAATAGCTATTATCTATGCGAAAGTTTGTGAGGATGGATGGATGTTTGTTACTCTTTCACGCAAAAACTACTAAATGGATTTTGATGAAATTTGGAATATAGGTAATTTAGGGTGTAGAATAACATTTAAACTACATTTACTTCTACAACGCGAGTAAAGCCGCGGGAATCAGCTAATCATTATTAAGAAAAATAAAACGTTCGCAGATTGAATTTTTCCGCTTTCTCCATATCGATCAATGTCAAAAAAGTATGCGTACGTAATAACAAGTTCCGCGAACAAAACTGTGAAGATCATACAAGAAAGATGATTGGAAATTAAGTTAATTTTAGACTTCAACAAATTATGTCTACCTTTGATAGTCTTTGAATAACATGAGTGCATTAAAATAGGATAAAGACCGATAATCTGGCGAAGATTACGGGAAACCGATGGGTGAAGTAAGTATTATTCATCTCCATCTTGGATGGATTGGTCACGTCATCATAAAAAAAATGCTGGCTAGACAGTCAGCTGACAGATTTTTGCGACACTCATAACAAATGTATTAATATTAATATCTATTAAAGAAAACATAGGGCTACGAAAAGGCCATAACCTATATTTTTTGTAATAAATAATGTTAACACAAGCGTTGCCGCGTTCATAAAGTACACTATACCTACTAATTCGTATATGCATACTTAATAACTTTTTTGCGTTCAAACGTAAATGTGTATTTGAATAGTCCCGCCTTTAGAAAAGGAAGGAAATCCGTAAATGGGCAAACACAATGTTCTATAGTTACTGACGACCTAATAAAATGAGCGGACGAGCGTTTTATGATCGGTTTTGTGAAAGCTGCGATCTCTTTTCATCAATAAAAAAATTGTAATAATTCAACTTTTATTTTTTTAAGACACTGTGTGGGTAGCCAGTGCGATGGACCAATGGCCTTATCGGCGTTCATTTCTTTACGCGAATAAAGTGGTAAACGCGCCTTACAAGTTAACACGGTTTATTTTATTCCGATGTATACAGTCGCAATGGCGTATTACAAGTTCGTTCAATACTTGTCCGAAATGTAAGTGTTTACTAAGTCTTTATTCGATGGTGGGACGTATTTTTTTCATGCGATGAATAAGGATTTTTTATTATTATTATTATCAAAATATATAAAAAAACAACTAAAAAAATCTGGGAGGTGTATTTGACCTTGAAGATCACGAAAATGAAAAACCTTAAAAAGGTGGTAACCGCGTTTACGACTTTATTCGGTGGGGGGTGCGTTATTATGTTGCCTTAAAACAGAACGTTGTAAAATTTCTATTGCGTATTTTCAAAGTTCCTAAAATGTTAATAGCTCGTTGTCAATATCTACTGATTGACAAATGACCAGATAATTGCTTTTTGGAATTAAGGTAGGTGTACACTAACGGCCTTATTACAAAATACGGTCTAAATTTAAACCACGATTTATTACGTCACAAAACCACTGTTTTTGAAATTTGTTATTGCAAAATCAGTCTTAACGCTAAAGTGTTAAAACTGATTTTGTATTAACAAATACTAAATCATAAATTTGTTAATACAAAATCAGTTTTAACACTTTAGCGTTAAGACTGATTTTGCAATAACAAATTTCAAAAACAGTGGTTTTGTGACGTAATAAATCGTGGTTTATAGTTAGACCGTATTTTGTAATAAGGCCGTATTCGTTTAATTACTACTGTAAATGGACAAGCTGTCCGCAAATAACCGACCTATTTAAATTAGTTTTAATTGTATTTCTACTAAAACGGAATGACAATGAGGAATGTTTATTTTTGCATTTTGGTTTGCAAGTTAAATTCGTGGCGCTTGGGGCTCAAGTTGCAGATGTTTTCCTTTTCCTATGATATTGTCATCATAAAAACCCGTGGAAAGGTCAGAAAATGTTGTAATTCTTCCAAAATCTTAAAAATGAGCTAAAAGTTCGGATTTGGTTAGAAATTTGTACCATCATCCATATTTTTCGTGAGATCCACAATTTACGATGCCGCAGTAAGACGGTTGTTGCTGTTGCGTTTAAAAGCTAAAAAGCTTGGCAAGGCGAATTCATAGTGCATTTATTATTAAAAGAGAGTGCGATAAATTTTGACAGTAGCCAATTTCATAGGAATGGGAAAATGCATAAGCCTTGAGCCTTATGCACCACGAATTCGACTTGCGAAACTTTTTACTTTTTTAATAACAAGCAAAATTAATAACAAGTAAAAATCAAAAACAAATAATCTGAACTTTGGAGTACCCAAGCCTATTCTAAAAATATTAAAGTTATTGATCTGCGGTTTAAGGCCGAGTTATATTTATGACCCTTAAGATTTCATTCCGGTTCGCCGCAACCGCCTCCGCCACTTTATATTAAGTAGATTCGATCGTTTTATATTGATTTGATTGGCAATCCCGCTTCAATCCCGCAAATATAATTTGTTACCTCAAAATACAAGTTAAAACTCTTGCATTTCAAGCGAGATGAAACCGTTAAAACATTCTTCTTTTTGTTGAATTTTTTATTGGATTTTGCTCGTCTCAGAAAATGCATTTAAAATCCAGGGGAAAAAATATGCAAAGTATATTAAGAAATTTTGATGTTTTATTAAATGTGGTTTTTGCTGGTAAATTAATCATACCTACAAACCTCGAAGTATGTTGGTAAGCAGAGGTGTCGAGGCCCATTTACGTTCAATGCAAAATCAAAGTGTATGACAGTATGTTTATCTGGTGCTAAGTCCTAACACATCTTGTTTGGGACTGGATGGTGTTGTGTGAATGTGAGATGAATATATACTAGGTAATAAATGGTTATTATGGTACTTATTAAAAAAAAAAGATTGAACACTTGATTGAAGTGATGACCTGATAAAGGTCACAAAATCCTGATGTAAAGAAGTTCAGAGAACTCAACTTGAAATTGATGACGCTAGCACCATCATCAATTTTAAGTTGGGTTCAAAGTAAGCTTTCTTAATCCAATAATGGCAGTATGCAAATACCAAGCTAGGAAATTCCACGATCAACATAGTCTATACCTACCTATTTTTTCTTTAAACTACAATCAGTTTTTTTTTGCGGGTTTTAATGTATTTATCAAATATGCTTAAAACTATGCAATAAAGCCTTTTTTCTTGGGAAAGTTACCTTTAAAATATCCCAATAAAATTATATGAAAATATTGAGACCACATTTTTGTTTCGGCGCATACTAGAAAAAATTGTGAGCTAAAATTTTTAATTTGCCTGAGTAAAGGAATGTGTAAGGGTTATTAAACTTTGTTGACGGGACAAATGCATAACATCTAGCTCAGTATTAAAACAAGGCAATATTTTTTTATAGTTTACTTAACATATAGAGTGAAAATGTAAATCTGTTTTATTAATTTATGAGCTTCTGTGTTACGTGCCTTTATTAGGCTTAGAGTTTTTATCGTGGCACACAAGTTTTATTTATATGAAATATGAATTTTGTATGAGGTGAATTAAAGTTGTTGAAAGGGAAAAGTGGGGTTTGTTTGGGTGATTCTTCGAGCCCAACAATTTCGATGTCTGGAGGTTTTTCTTTGTAACTAACAGACCAACCAAACTGCAATTATTTTTTAAACATAGTTTTGACAATTACCTATCTTGCACACGTTATTGTTTTTTAATAATAGTTGTTTACATATTTTAAAAAAAATATTAAAAAGCGTTCTTCTGATTGATATGGTGTGTCCGTACCCCAGTTTCTTGAACGTTAGTAACAGTAACATTTTTTCTTATTAACGAATCGATGTGCGTTATAAATATTACGATAGAATATTAGTTGTTTCTTTACACAAAAAAAAATTGTACTAATATTTGCGATAGTTTTTTAATAAAAAAATAAATAGTGAGTGTCCGGCACAAAAGTCTGATTCATATTCGCGCGCTTTACTCGAACGTACCTAGCTAAGTACGAAACATCAGGAGATCCCTTCTAGTATTGGTGGTAGCCAGGGACTCTGCTGAGGTGTTTACGACGTTACTGGTTCTGTTGTTGCGGTTCGTGTTGTTGCGGAGATATAAATGTAAATATCTGATTCATATTACTTTGGTTCACCTGTGTTTCTGATTACTATGTTGGCTGGTATAATTAACTTAAATGGTTTTCAAACTTAAATCTATTGGAAATATAATTCAATTGGGGACTAAATACCTATGTATAAATAGCAATCTTTAATTGTATACGTGTAGTGATTTACCGTTGTTAAAAGGCAAAATTTTGATTTATATGTGCCTGATTCATACGGTAAAAATACTATATTAATCAGAATTTCACACATATTGTTAATATGGGGCCACGGATAATGATTGATATTGTAAGTTGTCAATGCTTCTAATAACTAAATTTAGGTGTGGTGATAATCATTGTGATTATCAACTGTGATTTTAATAAATAAATGACTGATTTTTATAAATAGAATTTTATTTTTGTTCCTAATTCTGATTTATATGACCTCAAAAAATGTAAAGTTAATTATCTCGAAAACCATTTCATAAAAAAGTGTGCCTTTTTCAGACATTGTATATTAGGTTATCATCTTTGACAAAAACATGTTTTATAAGCCAAAATGTGAAAAAAAATTAGCCCATATGAATCAGACAAAGAATCGAATTTCGGAGAAACACCCATTTATTTATTTTAAGATACATCAGCAATATACATAATAAAATCTGTTTACAATAAATATTAAAAATAATAAACTTATATGATTATCAATTACAGACGTACACAACATTATTCTAGGTTTCAAGAAGCTTTTTTGTAAATTCGAGATTATCATAATATACCTATAAAGACTTTACTTCTGACATTTAGACGGGGCGGGGCCACAAATTAGTAATAACCCAAGTTTCATAATATTAGAAATTAAAATGATGATATTATCTAAATGACAAATATAGTATACTGATCATAATAATCGTCTTCTCATCTAGCACTGGAAGTGCATATATGTGTCAATTTATTTGGTCTTACCTCTCCTTTATTATTCAGTGACATCTTGACTATATTTTTTTGACATGACATGACATGGCCCATTAGTAGTCATAAAAAAGCTTTATTCCGTCGCCTTTCTTTGCAGGTCTATCTACAACTATACGCTATATAGACACTGGCTATACGGTGGTCGCTATTCTGGCGGGCATTAGTTGATCTACCACAAAAGCCAAAAGAATAATAGTGCCTATAAGACTCCTACGGAATAGAAAGTGAAATAGATTTCTAAACAAGTTACCTGCATCCATACCATCTGCTGTATATGGTGGATTCAGAACCAAGTCCGAAATCATCATCATCATATCAGCCAATCGACGTTCACTCCTGGACATAGGCCTCCTCCAAATACTGCCACCTTGCGCGATCCTGCGCCTCCCTCATCCATCGGTTTCCCGCCGTCCTAACCAGGTCGTCAGTCCACCTTGTGAGGGGTCTCCCCACCCTGCGTTGCGTTTCCAACAGTTTGTTAGTTTTCCTTAGCATAGAACTTTTCTGCTTACAAACTTTTAAAGCTTGGATATCCTAATTTTGCTCAAAACTATAAAAGGACTTTTTATATAAAAACTCTTAACTGAAACTCTCCAAATTGCTGTCAGGGCGCTAAATGACCGACTGTAACATTATGACGTTAAACATCTATGAATGAAGTTTATTTAGCAATTATACACCAAAACATAATCATAAATAAACGTAAACAACTCATATTTTCCAAAAACATGTTGAATAAAATTCTGTGAACATAATTCAATCGTATATGCGGTTAGTTAAATCCCCAGTTTGCAAGAGCACTAACGGTGACTTATTTCAACTTGTTTGAATAGAGATCTGGCTTCTAGAAATAGTGTAGTTCTTTGTACGCGTACGAGATTTTGTTGACGACAATTTCGCAACGGTAAAAGCACTTAAGTTAAAATTGTGTTGTGTGTAAAATATGTTCGCGTTGGTTTGGCACATCTGAATATGTTATTTCACATGAGAATTCCTTCACTTCTTGGTAGAAATGAGAATAAGCGACGCACGAACTCCTTTGAAATTTACTCATATTCATAAACCTATGACGCGGCGTTCGTGGTTGCATAAGTAGGTATATGTTTTCAACGTTAGTTTTCATTTTGATTTATTTCTCTTTTACAAACACTTTGTAAAGCTGTTGCGACACAGGCTTTGGTTCGAGTTGCTTTTTTTAACAATTTGCTTCGTTGATAGAGCGGTCGTTTATGCGGCTCTTTTGTGCTTGATAAGATTCACGCAAGGTTATTTGTGTCTTCAATTTCGTGTTTGTAAATGTCTTCGCTACAAAGGTCTTGTACCTCTAGGTTTCTACTACTTCGGCGGGATACTACTATACTAAGAATCTCATGGAGTATAAAAGCGTGTGTAATTCACAATCGTTTGTCTAGAGCCTAAGGATCATAGCCATCGCACATAATTATAACGTAACGTAAACAAATTGGCACCAACTCGCCTTTTTCCTCGGTGTCAAACGTCAAATCTGATTACGTTACGATTTCGATTAGTGTGCGTTGCAGTTAGGAGTTTCATACAAATAATACTGAACGGGTAGAGTTGATACGGTGCCGAACCGTTTACGTTACGTTATATGTGCTACGACCCTAAGTAGTGTTCCTTATGTCAGTTAAAGTAACGTTCGATAAGGTATTCGCGACAGAAGGTACGAGCTTCAATTGTCCTTTTTTCAATCAATCAATCAGTTAGCCTATCGCAGTTCACTGCTAGACATAGATCTCTCCCAACACGTGCCACAGAACACGGTCCTGCGCCTTCCCCATCCAGTCCAAAAACCCAGGGACGTTTTCGAGCTCAGCGGTCCATCTAGCTGTCCTTTTTTAAATATTCACAAATAATAGCAAAACAAAATTGAAATAACCTATTGTTAGCCATCTATCATTATAACACACTACATAGCAACTACTTTAGGTAAGTTACTCCCCAAAACAGTCTACAACGACAAAGTAACACCATTTATCACTACAAGTTGTAGCTAACAAAAAAGTTCGATCGTTTATTATAATTTTATTATGTTTAAGAGACATTAAAATGTCTGAAAGTTAGTACTTTGCAGGTGTGCCCTTAATTAATATGACTGTATAGGAACAGAGTATAAAGTATTTAATTTTAAAGAAGAACGCTACTTTTTTGTCTTGCGGAAACAGAAAGTTAAAAATTATTGTTGTGTTATTTTTTTAAATGGTTCTTTTTTATTCGTAAGAAAAGTAAACGAGTGTAGGGGAGGGGTCACCTAATGGTGAGTGTAGCACTGTTTTTGACATTACCGTAGCAACAGCCATTTTAAAACCATCAGGAGGGCCGAAACGAAGGAATAGGAACAAAACTAAGTTTTAAAAAATATTAACTTTCGAAAACGATCACCACTGTGTTGGTTCATCACATTGTCACAAAAAAATGTATTTTCAGTACTGAAACCTTTCATGCATTGGACTTATGACCTGATCAAATGGGAGACCGATGGATGATGGAGGCATAAGATTGTGTGCGTTGGTAACAAGACTACATTTTAGTACCGTGCAAGGGGTTTGGTTCCCACGCAGATCAATTTTTGTGAGTATGAATGTTCTTTGTGGCCGTCAAATTGATGCTTGTAAAGACGCCGTAGGCTGATTTAAAAAAAATTATTATGCACATCTTACGGATGATACGAGTATGATGAGTTTTATTCTATACTATGAGTTATCATAACAGCCCATTAATGTCCTACTTGCAGTAAAGGGCCTCTTTCCGTGACGGAGGGATGCTCGGCCTACTAATACCACGCTGGCCAGACGGATTGGTATAGGGTTTAATTTCAAGTTTTCCTTCCTTTTATTTCGTTAAGATAATAATTCACGAGTAGTCCCTTAGTCGGTTTTTACGACACCCATGGGATGAGATGGGGTGGTGACATATTGTATTCTTACTCCGTCACTACACGGGGTATACTACCTATGACTACCTACTACCTATGAGTTATAGGAGTATAAAATAGATATCAAAGTTACAATACACATACAGTATTCACATCTGTTTCTAAATATAAACTACACGAAGACGAAATTTACTTCAAATAGAACACGTTTATTGAATTTAGTATTTGTTGTAAATGAGTTCTATAATAGAACATTAAATGTACAACTTGATTCATCTAATAGATAAAGAGGTTTATAAATAATTGATAAGCTTTTGTGGGCTTATGTATGACGACTACAAAACTAAAACAATTTGTAGCTTAGGCTGGTATTACACTTATAAAATAAGGTTGTGAACTTATGATGTCAAGTATTTGACGACCTCTGTGAGTAGTGGTTGTTTAGCATGACAGCTACGCAGAGGTCTACGGGTTTGAACCCGCTCAATGCAATTTTTTCTGTGCATTAACATGATTGTTTGCATTGGTCTCAGTGTTTTCTATGTATAATGTGTAGGTATTAGCAAAAAAGAAAATATTTAAATATGTTTATCCGCTGTCTAGTACCCATAGTACAAGCTCTGCTTAGTTTGGGACTGGAGGGCGTTGTGTGAAAGTGTGAAAAAAATTTTTGATGAGATTTCGTTGATATTCATTACACTTGTTCAATTGATATAATCAAATTTTGTGTTATCTAATAAAGCAGTCCGGACTCGTGGTCACACCAGGTTGTCACACCAGTGTGACTATCAGGAATTCGTTTCTTGTTAGTCACACCGCCAACAATAAAAAACCTTTTATCGTCAATATAGAGAAATGTGAAACATCTTTACTTTCTTCTTTTTAAAAACAACTCGCGCACTAGAGATGAAACATCTTTATACATTGCTATGCATCGTTTAGTTGTGCTGTTGTAAAAACATTAAGCCGCAAAGTCAAGAATCAAGCTATGGGCTCCGCACAATAGAAAAGAAGACACTATTCAAAATTTTTACGTGCATTATTCATTGATTGGTAAAGGTAGAGGCACTGTGTCTTAACTTTACTTAAATGTGGTGACGCCCTCCGTGTGGTGACGGAGTAAGAACATAATATGTCACCACCCCGTCTCATCCCATGGGTGTCGTAAAAACCGACTAAGGGACTATCCGTGAATATTATCTTTACGAAATATAAAGAAGGAAATATTGAAATTAAACCCTATACCAATCCATCTGGCCAGTGTGGTATTAGTAGGCCAAGTATCCCTCCGTCACGGGAGGAGGCCCGTCCCTGCAGTGGGACATTAATGAGCTGTTATGGTGATCTGTAAAGCTAGCTTAAGTAACTCAAGATCCATTGCGTTACAAGAGGAGGTTTGGCTTTTATTATTATTTAATTAAATCCCAGTGTTGACAGTCAATCTCATTATTGACATTTGATAAAGGTGTTAAATTTAATTTAATTAAATGTAAATTAAATCGAGAGTTTGATAAGTGTAACACCAGCCTTATTTAGGTGTCAAATTAAAGTAATTTACGACTATTTTCAAAGACTTCACGTGAGAAAATTAGTACAATTTTTATTAGTAAATTGGTAGTTTATTTGTAGTTCTAATATAAATTATTATGTGATTGAAACCATTCTTTTGAATTCCAGACTTTAACTTGAAGCCACGTAAATTAGTGCCGAACTTTTATTAAATTTAGTACTTAAGTACAGCTTTTTTATTATGTCTAGATAATATATGGCGATAAGCAGGGACAAATTAAAGGAAATATGTTTATTTTACTATAACCACCTTCTATCCGTGATATTATCTTTACGAAATAAAAAGAAAAAAAACTTGAAATTAAATTTAGATATTTATTTATTAGTACAAAAAGAAATTACAATTTGTTCAACAATTCTGTGGTTCCCACACTAGGATTCCCTGTGTTGTGGGGACCATGTCTCTTCCTGTGTGTGGCACAATAGTTTAAATAAACCCTATATCAATGTGTCTGGCCAGTAGTGTCGAGGTATTAGTAGGCCAAGTAGCCCTCCTTCACAGGAGGAGGCCCGTCCCTGCAGTGGGACATTAATGGTCTGTTATGATGATGATGATTTTATTACGACGACCATGCGAAGTTGTTACGACTTACCTTCAGATTCAGATGGTTTGCTTGCTTGTCTCCCAGCTTAATGCAAAAAAAATCACCCAAACTTGCCACTATTTATTAAAAGGTCATTAAATGTATCTATTTACTGAGTCTCTTTGAGCCTATGTCTGTACTGTAGTAAATTGAATATTTAGTTTAATAGTGTGTTGCATAAGTAAATATATTTCAAAGAACCAAGTCACAAAGCAAAGACGTACAGAAGTCAACTTCTGCATCCTTACGGAACTGATTGGCTATAAATGAAAATGTTCATAATACGTTTTTGGTCTTCTTCGAGTGAATCTCAAAATCGGACTTTTTATTGCTTTTCCACAATGTTTTTATTGATGTTAAAATAAAGCTAGGTATCAATTATGGATTGCCCAGTCGGGCACATCATCAAATATATTTGAAGAGAGGAATAGGGCACTATACTATTTACAATAATAATTAGGTAAACTATGTAAAACACAAACCAACACAATCTTGACCACAAACATGAAGAAATTGTCCTGGGTCCATAATTTAATTATATTTGTATGCGGCTCTTATGCACGAGCTTGATTCCTAAGCACGATACTTATTTGTACATTGTATCCATAAATTATTGTCTTTTGTTTGGATGATCTTCTGGTTCGTATTTATACCGGCCTGGGCAAAAATGGTCTTTAGTTTGGAATTGGTCTTTGTTTTTATAAAAATCGATGAAGCAACAAAAATGAACATTGTTCATATAATACGGCTGGGAACATTGAAAGCACGAGTATTATAATAGTATCTATGATAAATTTGTAATTTAACATTATTAAATATTGTTTGAATATCTGCTACTTACATACATTCTAATAAAAATACACTAAAGTCGTTGGAATGAATACTTGTATTTCTGTACATAGCTGTGTTGTGTCTAAGTCTTTAAAGACGTGAATATTGCTATCAATAATGCTCTCAATAAAAATGCTCATCACTTTAACTAACTTTGCTTTTAGTTAAATAAAATTGATCTTTAAAATGAAGTTCTCAAAGTTGCCATGAATTGTTGTATTGGACAGAAATTAAAGTATAACCCATTCAAATAAAATTTAGTCAAAAATGACTGAGTGTAGTGATAACAAAGACTTAAAATATAAAAATAAACTAATTTTGCAGTTGGTTAAAAAAGGAAACTACTTATTAAACCCTGCTATAAACATTAAATAAACGGTATATTAACGCGGTATGCTAATTACCTTAGTGGCCTGGTGAACACCATCATGTCATTATGTCAGACTGTGTTATCTTATTCGTGTTCAGCGTTTGTGACATGAGTTGATACTAGTCATGCGATGCAATAACTGTTGGTCTATTTAACGTACCTTTGCCTATAAAGCTCTACTAAAGCTTGCAGCTACGTTTAAAGTATCGTATGAATTAAAAAATATACCTAAATAAAATGATTCTTGATGTATAAGTATTAAACATTTAACAGGTTTTTATATATACCACTTTTTTCGCTTTGTTTTAAATCTACTACTTTAAAACATTTTAAAGAGCTGTACTATTTAAAGTAATTTTCTGCGATATTAACTAAGATGGTACAAAGAGATTAAGTAAATGTAGTCAAAGTGACTTAGAGCTTTTTTTTGTATAGTAATGAGGTTTTCCATTCGGCCACCTATGAAACCGGTGCTACTTAACTAATTTAATTGAAGATTTTTTTTTCTTTCTGCGGCCTGCGGTCTGCGGAAGAAAAAAAACTTCTTTGTACGTGACTAGTTAGTCACGTACAAATAAGTTTTTTTTCTTCCAACAAAATTCTTTACTAATTCTGCCTACCCAATTACTTGAGATTTCTTCACGAATGGACAGACCAGTGCAGCGGCTTGTTCGTATCATTATTGTTGTTACATAATGGTTGCTTCAAGATCCATAGGTCTACTCCTCTATTCTTTGTTCATCGTGACCCAAAACACACACAACTCCCATTACTAAGTAGTAATTAAAAATATCGCCTATCAAAATAACAAAGTTACTAACACTTAACATCGAATAAATAAATCGGGCAAGCCAACCTCAACAGCGTTAGCAAACATTGGCATTACAAATGTACAGAATTAAAACGTTTTAACATGTCTACAAGACATGAAGGGGTTCCCTAAGTAAATATAGATAACCCCACGAGGGCTCGACTACGGAAACATTACTTAAACGTGTATTTCGATCGTTATTTCGCATATATTTGCTTAAGAGCTACTGGGACATACGTTACTTGTTACAAAGCAGATAAGTACAGAAATATATTTTTAATCTGCATGTCAATTCTCGTACCTTAAAATCGTTAAAAATTCGGTTAAGTTAACTTTTAGTTATCAGATTGTCCCATTCTAAATAAAACTTTAACACGACCACAAAAGATTACAATTGCAATAGCAAAAACAAGACAATTTGACAACTAAACGTTTACTGAATTTTTAACGATTTTAAGGAATAAAAATTTAATGCTGTGCTTCCATTTTTATATCTACAATCAGCAGTTGCGCTAATGTATACTTTTACGAATAACCACTGCTCAAATTGCATATAATTGTTTACCTATAAAGCTTAGGTATAACTAGAAAAATCCGAAAAGAAGAAAGACGATGGAAAAATTTGGTACTCGAGGCGGGACTCAAAGCCGCGTCTCTGGACTATACGGGTCCAGCGCCATGACCACTAGGCCACCCAAGTATCATCCGAGTACCTAATTTAATTATAAAGCAATGGTTAAATTTGGTAGTCGAGGCGAAGAATGGGTTCGGGTCCCGCCTCTAGTAGCAATTTTTTCTATTGTCTTTCTTCCTTTCGGACTGCTTAGATTTTAATAAAAGAACAATAATATAGCTTATACTTTAGAATAACACGTAGGCTATATGTGTAAAGATATTGTATATATTAGGTCTTTACCTGTGAAATTGCCGTTTTGTATGATGTTTTTATCAGAAGTTATATTTTCATACTAATGTTTTCTTAGATTTTTCAATAATTATTAAATACTTATAATAAAATAAAATTTGGTATAAGTAATGGCGCACATTTAAGCTAACTATTGTGTTTAAAACAAAGAAAAAAAAAGTATTAGGGAAGAAGTTGCAATTAAACAAAAATGGGAAAATCCGCTGTTTTAAATTGGACCCATGTTCACATGCTTATTAACACGTTCGCGCGCGGTAAGTTTACTCATCACTGTAAAGAAAATCACTAAAAATTTCCATACATTTTAGAAGCACTGTTATAACCGTACTGTCGGAACACAATACACAAAAATGTCATCCTGAGATCAGTACGGGTATAACCGTCATACGGTTATGCCCGTACTGTCGTGTAACATGTTGTAATATGCATTGTAGTACACCAGTACGGTAATAGCAGTATCAAAAATAAAAGTCTGTATTCGTAGAAAATATTTATTGAATCAATATTATGGACTCGGCTCTGGAGTAGATACATCCTCAATAAGATGCCTGATACGGTCACTATCTGTTAACTTTTTTCTACTCATCTAAAACAAAACAAAAATACTTACGTTAGTCCGAATTATATAGGTAATTTATTCATAATTACGTAAATATATAGTTTCAAGTTATTTTATAACAACTAAAATGGTTATATTATAATAGTAAATCAAGATTTTCTAAATACAGTGCATCAAAAAAGTATTTTTATACTCACTTTCGATCGTGGAGCACGAAAGAAATACACGCACTGCTAAGATGGCGTCCCGCGCGGCACTGACTCGCGCGTCGAACTAATACACGTACAAACGCAACGGTCACAGCCGTAGTGCGTCTGTGTGCACACTCACACAATGTCATATACCGGTCACCGTTCAATCTCGCCTAGCGCATTGCATTTTGACAGTACATTTGCCTATCCCTTACACATAATGCCAGTGGAAATGTGTTGTATTAATATCTCATAGGAATTTAACTGCTTAAGCCATACTGACCATAAAAAGAATCTAAAAACTAACGGCTACAACCGTGCTGTCAATATTTGAAATGAAAAAATACGGTCATAACCGTTACCGCGCGCGAACGTGCTTATTAATAATACATATTATAATACTTAATTATATTTATTTATTATCTTTTGTTAGATGTTGATAATATCCTATATTTCCTAATTTTTAATAATAACAAATATTAATTAAACAATATATGTTTTAAAAGAATATAGAGCCTAAAGACTGCGTAGAAATAAAATGACAATTTCATAGCAACTGCAAATACTAAGCCAGCGCAGACGAAGTCCCGGGTACCTGCAGGTATTATATTTATTTATGTAGTTTAAACTGCATTTGATATCAACCGAGTGTCTTATGTGTGCGTGGCTTGAACTACTTTGAGTGCAAATTGACTTCTGTATTTATTTTGTACGAGTGTTATCTAAGCAACAGCGAGATAATATGAAAAGTTTAAATCATTTAACAGAATATTTGATGAAAATTAACTTAATATTTATATCCCTCGAGAAAACCATGTTTCCTTTTGAAAACATCTTGAGAAATGGTGGTTTACTCTCATGTCTGTAGTCATAGTAAACACGTTGTTGACAAAAAAATACTTTGTTTTTATCTCATCCTGAAAATGACGTATTAATAATTCACACATCCACACAACACCATCAAGTAAGCTAAGCATAAACTTTACCATGAGGACTGCACAATAAGTAAACATACTTAGCTACTTATTTGTACTTTGTTTTTGTCAATATTGTAGATAGAAACATCCAAACCAAATCAATATGTTATGTAGTACTTCTAGTTTCATCTTAAACATAAAAATTATCTTTTTTTTAATAATTAGACAAATTTGCAATTTAGGATGTCATATTAGACTCTATCACTGGATTGATCACACTTGGTAGTCCCTTTCTTCTCCGAATATTGATCGTCCGAAAATCATAATCCCAAACAAGTTTACTATAATCATCACTTTTCATAATGTTCGCGTATACGAAATCGTATATTACCTAATCGTCTTTACCTATAATACTTGTGTGTCATAAAATGGGGTACTATAATTATTACATATCCTATTTTTTCTTGCTATAAAGTCACATGTCCTAAAAAAAATATTAGGGCAAAAGTCAGAAACAGTTGGTTAGGAGTAGGTATATATTGGGCATTCAAAAACAGTTTAACACGACTCCTCGCTCACTACGTTCGCGGTCTCGTTAAACTGTTCTTGAATGCCCAATATTTAAAAAAAAAAAAAAAAAAAATACATGCGTGCAAGCTTAGGTGACAATATTATATATTAAAATGTAATTAATACATTAGCTCATTGTTTATCAAACCATATCAGGGGCTAATCATGAAGTTTGTGAAACAACCGCAAACATTACAGGTAAACACAATCTGTGAAGACGTTTCTAGAACTGTTTCCCGTCATGGAGAATTATTACCTAACTCATTAAGATGTATCATTTGCGGACCATCTAATTGTGGTAAAACAAATTTATTGATTGGTCTTCTGATACACGAAAACGGTTTAAAATTTCAAAACGTTTATGTGTACTCAAAGACTTTGTACCAACCTAAATATATGTTTTTAGAAAAAGTTTTGCAACGTGTGCCGGATATTACGTTTCAAAAATATCAAGGACATGAGGAAGTTTTAAAAGTTCAGGATGCGAAATCCAATTCAGTGATTATATTTGATGACGTTGCTTGTGAAAACCAAAACAACATGCGTGATTACTTTGCAATGGGTAGACATAAATACATCGATAGTTTTTATCTGAACCAAACATACAGTAAAATTCCTAAGCAGTTAATAAGAGATAATGCAAATTTAATTATACTTTTTAAACAAGATGAAATTAATTTGAAGCATGTTTATGAAGAGCATGTTAACACAGACATGACTTGGCTTGAATTCCGTAAAATGTGTTCCAAGATATGGAATGAACCCTTTAACTATGTTGTAATTAATAAGGATTGCTCCAAAAATAATGGGTGTTACAGAAGTAAATTTGATACCTTTGTAATGTTTGATTAAAATAATAATTTACAAAGACTGAATATTTAAGGTTGATATGTTCGTATTATCATTATTCTTCATCCGACTTTCAATCGATATGAAACATGGATAAATCATTAAAAAGACAAATTGTCGATGCTGCAGAAGCTGTAAAGAAAAAAGTACGAAACATGAGAGATGCTGAGATGAACAGTAAACAAGCTCTGGAAACAGTTTTTAAGCCTGTTACAGAATCTCTTAACCTGCTCTCCAACAGTAATAATCAAATTAACGATCCTAAAAGAACTTTATTGAATGAAAATACGAAAAGTGAAGCTGATAGTGTTGAATCTGATAGTGACAGTGATAGTTCTTTTCAATCATTGATTGATAATAACAAGGAACATGAAACATCATCTTGGTCGTTATCATCTGAAGCACTGCGCGACATCCCGTTTGGTGTTCGAGAAGATCAAGGGAAATTTATGTTAGGGTCAGCTAACATAATAGTAGGCGATGAATTTATAATAGTAGCTAATCGTAAATATCGAAGTACTCCTGGTTTGAAGCAATTGTTATTAAAAAAAGATGTAGATTTAAGAATAGTTACTGAGAGTGACATGCAGGATTATAAGGCGATGCTGCTCGATACAAACGCACATCGTAGAGACTTCCAACCAAATAAACCAATAAAAAGTAATAAAGGACAAAAATATTTACAAGTTATTAAACCACTTTTCTCACTACAAAATACAATTAGAGACAAACCATTAAAAGGTAAAGGATTGTCATTGAAAAAAATGTGGAAAAAAAATGTAGATTTTATATATTGGGATGATCCAAATGAATTAGTGGATAGATTGAAGTTGTTAATAGCTTCTCGAGATGCTGGTAACACAGGTTTAGATAATGAAATTATATCAATCATTGAGGAATTACGTGAAAATAAAATTATCAATAAATAATTGATTTCAAAAATATTCAGTTCATTTTATTTTCAACCTTGCAATACAACACACTTTAAGCATGAATGTAGACAAATTCGGTCATTATATTCATAAACGAATGCGTTTATCAGAGTTGTTCGAGATTAATAATAACACTTTATTTAAATCTGAAAATGGTGACTTTGATTTGAAAACATCACGACTAAGAGGAATTAGACTGCCTGAGGAAGCTGATGATGTGGTAAATAAGGAATACGTAGATAAAATTAAAGCAGAAATTATACAAGAAATTAATAAATCGCTACACGTTCAAAGTATTTTAAATACAAAGTTTACAAATACTTTGCTTCATTTAGAAGACAAATTTTATACAAAAACCATTGTGGACAAGTTAATTCAATCAATAAAATCATAATGACAAAGCAACAAATTGTTAATGAAATACACAAAGCAGCACGAAAAAACTTTCTTCGACGACCTGTAATATTGAAAGGAATCGATGATTTATGGCAAGCTGATCTGATAGATATGCAGTCTTTGAGAAAAAGTAATAAAGGATATAATTATATTTTATTAGTGATTGATTGCTTTTCTAAATACGCTTGGGCTGAACCATTGAAATCTAAAAGTAAAGTTGATGTTACACATGCTTTTGATAAAATATTAGGTAGTAGCCCTCGCAAACCAAACAATTTACAAACTGATTTTGGAAAGGAGTTTTATAACACAGCTTTCAAAAGTCTTATGAAGAGGTATAATATTAATCACTATTCAACATTTTCTACCAAGAAAGCATCGATCGTAGAGAGACTAATAAAAACCTTTAAAAATAAATTATATAAATGTTTTAGTTTAAATGGAAACTATAGGTGGTTAGGATTTGTACTAACAAATATATTAAATACATATAACAATACAAAACATCGCACTATTCAATGTAAACCTTGTGATGTAAATAAATTGAATGAGTTATTAATAACAGATAACATTAATAAAACACATAAACATTTATCTGTTCACTCTAAACCTAAATTTAAAGTTGGTGATAATGTACGCATTAGTAAATACAAACATATCTTTGAAAAAGGTTATACTCCTAATTGGTCTACTGAGTTATTTACTATAAAAAACACCAATAACACGATACCAACAACATATAATATTGAAGATCAGCGAAAACAACCAATATTAGGTACCTTTTATGAACAAGAACTTCAAAAATCTCAAAATCCTGGTGTTTATTTGATTGAAAAGGTATTGAAAAGGAAAGGAAAGAAATTATTCGTAAAATGGTTGGGATTAAGCAACGAAGAAAACAGTTGGATTGATGAAACTTCAGTAACGGATTAAAGTAAAAAATTATAAGATATTAATCTTTGCTTGATTTTATTCACTTTACTTTGAGCAATGCAAGGAGGTGGGCTAGTTAACACTCTTATTGATAGTCTACCGTTTGAACTTCACTTGCCTGGTTATAACTATTGTGGGCCAGGAACAAAACTTCAACAAAGATTATTGCGAGGTGATCGAGGCATAAATAAACTAGATGAAGCTTGTATGCAACACGATATTGCATACGATAACTATAAAGACTTACCTAATCGTCACAAAGCTGATTTAAAACTATTAGATATGGCTAAACAAAGACTTAAATCAAAGGACTCGGGAAAAGGAGAAAAGCTCAGCTCATGGTTGGTGAGCAAAGTTATGAAAGCTAAATTAAAATCTGGTGCAGGTGTTAAAACGTTCAATAATTTTATAACAAAAATAAAATCTACAATTAAGAAATTGAAACCCAAGAATAATAAAACTTTAATAAACATTGCCTACTCAGCCGCAAAGAAACTATTTCCATGTATCCCAAAGATACGAATACCTCGAGTTATACCATTACCAAAAACTGGGGGAATTCTACCTTTAATTCCAATTTTTGCTGGTTTATCAGCATTAGGAACTTTAGCTGGCGGAGCTGCAGGTATTGCAAAAACTGTTAACGATTACAAAGCAGTTCAAAAGGAATTACAAGAAACCAAACGACATAATAAGACAATGGAGACTATGGCATTAGGCAAAGGTTTATACATTAAACCGCATAAAAAAGGTAGTGGCTTGTATATAGACTATGCAAAAAACTGAATAAGCTACCTAATCGTCCGTTAACTGATTTAGATATTAAGAAGTATGCGCATAATATCCCTCACTTTCGTGGGGTCTACATGAAAGATCAATTGCCAAGAAAACCTAAAAGGATTGAATGTGCTATCGTTAACTTAGACGATTCAAAAAATGATGGAACGCATTGGGTAGCGTATGTTAAAGTAAATAATTGTTGTGAATATTTTGATAGCTTTGGTGATTTAAAACCATTGCAACTGATGCAGTATTTTAAAGGTTGTAAAGTTTTTTATAACTATACAAGATATCAAAAATTCAATACAGTAAATTGTGGTCATTTATGTCTAGAATATTTAAGGAATTTTTTTAATAAATGATATAAATATTATGTTTACTGTTTCATTTGATTCATTTGCAAGATGTCGCTCACTTTATCGATAACTGGAAATTCATCAGATTTATCTACGTACTATTCTAATAGTTTACAATTAAATGGACAATATGAATGTGCTTTGCTGCATTTTTCCACTTTTAATTCTATTCCAAACATTGATAAAAGAAATAATAAGTTTTACTATGGTTCTGACGAAGTTATTGAAATACCTGAAGGCACCTATGAATCGCAAGATATTGAGGATTATTTAAAGTCTAAGATAAATGATGCTACAATCAAACTACAGTGCAACAACAATACACTAAAAACTACTATATTATGTACGAAAAATATTAATTTTAGTAAGGAAGATACATTTAAAAGTTTATTAGGGTTCAATAATGAGATATTGAAATCAAATAAATGGCATGTATCAGAGCACCCTGTCAACATTATACCCACAACCGTGATCAGGATTGAATGTGATATTGTGAGCGGATCATACATAAATGGTCAACCTAGTCACATTGTACACGAATTTGCACTGAACGTTCCACCTGGTTATCGAATAATAGAAATCCCGAAAAACGTAATTTATTTTCCAATTAACCAAAATAACATAAGCTGTATACATATAAGATTATTAGATATAAACAATCGTTTAATAAATCTACGTGGTGAAGAAATTCAATTATATTTACATCTTAGAAGAAAAAATGATTGACTACAATAAATATATCGACTCACAAACTAAAAATATCAGTCATACACAAGCTATCATACAAAATAGAAGTCATTCAAAGAAAAAAAAATTAACAAAAGAAAATAAGACATTTCTTAAAGCAATTGGGTTACTAAAATGAATATCTTAGATGTTTCAAGCACCCCTACTTACGACAACACTGTTGAAGGAATCGAATTTCATTCTTACAGACCATACGTAACAAGTTTCAATAGAAACGATGAAATCCGTATACCTATTAACCAACAGGATCTATATATACTGCCTTCAGCTAGCACCTTGTATTTGGAAGGAAGTGTTATCGTTAAAAAATTGGACCCTAAAGAAAAGACTAACATCGTTTATTTCACAAATAATGCGTTACTCTACCTCTTCCAAGAAATTAGGTATGAGTTAAATGGAGTGGAAATTGATAAAATAAAAAATGCAGGTGTAACTACTACGATGAAATCGTTAATATCAATGAACGAGAGTGAGTCAAAGATATCTAATGCATGGGGTTGGAACATTGATGGTATAAAAAACATTCACGGGGGTAGTTTCTCTGCTTCTATCCCTCTTTGTAATATCCTTGGATTTGCAGAAGACTTTAAAAAAGTTGTGTTAAATAGTAGACATGAACTAATATTATTACGAAGCAATACTAATCTTAATGCTTTAAAACTCAATACCGGGGAAATTATTGAAGATGTTTTAATAAATAAAATTATATGGCGTGTACCGCATGTTAAAGTATCGGATAGAGAAAAAATTTGTTTATTAAAAATGTTAGAAAAAGATCGAGCCCTGCAGATGGTTTTTAGAAATTGGGACCTGTATGAATATCCTGCTTTACCTACAAGTACAAAGCACACTTGGTCTATTAAAACTTCTTCGCAAATTGAGAAACCTAGATATGTCATTATTGGTTTGCAAACAAACAGAAAGAACAATGCAAGTGCTGACATGTCTCAGTTTGATCATTGCTACATACGTGATGTAAGGGTGTATCTCAATTCAACTTATTTCCCTTATGAAAATCTAAACGTGAACTTTGCTAATAATAGAATAGCTTTATTATACGAGCAGTACACCAGATTTCAGCAGTCGTATTACGGACGTCGTTCAGAGCCTTTATTAAGTGAAAAACAATTTAAAGACTTAGCACCACTATTTGTTATCGACTGTTCAAGACAAGCAGATAATCTCAAAGGCGGTCCTGTTGTGGATGTGAGAGTGGAAATTGAAAGTGATTCGGACATACCAGATCAAACTTCTGCATACTGTTTAATATTAAACGATTGCATAATCGAGTATAAACCATTAAGCAATACTGTAAAAAAAGTATCATGAATTCAAATACTATAATATTAGATCTTCAAGGATTTAAAAATAAAAATAATGACTTTATTGTGAAAGAAGTGGCTATAGCAACGGTAGAACATACTCACATATTTTTAATAAAACCCCCCTACCCCTTCTATTCACTAAATGTTGAAGAAAGAAGACACATTTGGTGGATAGAAAAGAATAGAGGTTATAGGTGGAGTGAAGGTTATATCGACTATAGGGAATTCCATAGAATTATTAAATTGTATTTAAAAAAGAAAAATGTTTATGTTAAAGGATGTGAGAAGGTGAAGTGGGTTCAAGAGTTATGTGACAATATAAGTGTTAGAGACATAAGTAATTGTGAAAGTAGTGTACCTAACTTAAAAAGTCTTAATGATCTTTATTGTAAAGATAATTTTTTGTTTAATTGTATTTTTCATAATAAATATTGTGCATTAAGGAATGTTTTATGTATTAAAAAATGGTGTTTAGAAAATAATGTAAATTTATCTTAGTATTACTTTAATAAAGAGTATTTTTAAACTCAACTATTATTATTATTATTTCAAATACCTAACCAAAACCAAAACCATTGAAACCAAATGAAAATAACAAAGTATTTATAATTATTTATTACCTAGTTAAATATTTTTCTTAATATCTTTAACAAATTACTATACTATAATACTATACTTATTAATTAGTTATACATAACATTTTAACAATACTAGTACTGCTAAACTTTTTAATAATCACTTTCAACCAGAGTCTTAGATATTTTCCTAACTAACGCTTCAGTTTCGTCCATAACACTGTCCATAGAGTCTTTTACTATATATTGTGCGTTTAATATTATATTTTCACTTTCACTGTCACATGTGTTATCACTATTGTTGAGGTCTATCACAGAAATTTTTATTAATTTTATTCCTCGTTGCTGCAGACGACTCATGACGAAGGATTTTGACACTGCTTTTCTTTTTGCTGCTCGACGACGCAGAGAGAGACAACGACGTTTTGGAATTTGCTCTGCAGCTTCTTTACAGTGCTCAGTCTCCTTGATCATTTGGTTATAATCCTCATATGGATCCTGAGCGTATTGAGATAACAAAATCTCGGTATCAGAGTTCTGAAACAAATTAAAGTTATTTATGATATGAAATAAAATACATTAAATGTATATTATAATAATATAGAAGTACATGAAGTTTACTTACCATTGACATGATGATTTAGATTTAATTATATTATATTAAATTATGTAAACAAATCAGTAATCTATTTACTGCGATAATTATTTAAATAATGAAATAGAATGTGTGTTTGGCAAGTAACATATAATATATTTCAAGTCAGCAAATTTAACAACTATATATAAAGAGTAAAGATGTGATTGTTTGTTTGCATTTATTAGGTTTAGGAATTACTGACCCGAATTGATACAAACACAATGTTTTGCTATCTTTAATTTATTGTTTGGTGTCTTCACGTTTAATTCAATGAAAATAATAGATAAATTATATTATTAATTATATAATTATCAAGTATTGTTGGAGCAAACATAGTATATAATTTTTGTAACATCAGCATTTCCATAATGACCAAACACCTGGTTAGGATCATGTTACATTCATTCTATTTGAAATTTACAAGCGTTTGCTCATGACTTCGCTCACTTCAATTTTATTTATTTTTAAAAGACAACTCACGTAGTAAGGAACAAACCTTGTGCCGCTGGGGGACTTTACAAGCATATAATTGACGGAAATAAAGTACATCCAGAACAACTGTTTGTGGATCGCACAAATAGTTATCTATGTGGGACTCGAACCCGCAACCTCGTTCTCAGCTGTCGCGTTTACGACCGCTAGGTAGGAGGAAAACATTGAAATTCAATAAGTAATAAGGATAATTGTTTATTATTAGGTATATCAAAATAATACAAACACATTTATATTACAAATGTTTTTATTTCACTTTCACTTTTTCTAATACAATATTCTTCTTATAATTATATTCTAATAAGTACAATATATTCTTATTATTTAATTATATAAAACTTTAAGGTATCATAGTATATTTACTGCCAACAATTATTATAACACTCAGTAAAATTAGTACAAAAATGACTTATGTCCCCATGACAATGTAGATATATTATCTTTTAGTACAATACGTTTGTCATCATTGGAAGATAAAGCAATTTTGTTTACAACTTGAGTAAATATTTCGTGTTTCAAAGATCGGAATATAACATTCTTTTTTCGCAAAGATATATTATGCATCAATACTTTGCTATAATCATTAAAATCAATTTTATTTATAACAGATCTCACAACTCCTTTTGCCTTTTTTAGTTCTTTACCTTGAGTTTTTACACAGTATAGTTTAGATCTCAATCCTACAAACTCAACCATAATTTGCCCTCCTAGCTCATCTTTAAATAGACCAGGTATCTTGTTGTTTTGACGAATAATATTATATTCATTATGTTCCTTATAGTTGCTGGTGTCGAAGTAAGATATAAAATTGTACTTAATATCTTTATAGACATCTAATGTTTCTATAGAATATAACAAACTATCAGTATCAGTATAACATAGTTTTAATCTAGACCCATAGAACGGTTTCATGATAGAATAATGAAAATCATACATATGATTTTTAGCTATTTCTAGAACAGTGAACCCTATATAAATGGGTTTATCTAGAACCACTAATTCTGATTTCATTTGAATAGCTACAAAGTTTTCCGTAAAAATAGTGGAACTTTGATAATTTAATCGTGATATTAATTGTTCAGCAGTGTAATACTTTTTAGTTTTATTTCTAGTATCAGTCCACTGATTCACTAAATGAACATTGAGTCTGTTTTCAGTGTTTTCCAATGTTTTTCCAAAAATACTGTTATTCAATAATTTAAAGAAATCCTGTTCAAACGTAGACTTAGCTTTCTGACGTAATTTTGTATTTAAATCTATGTACTCCTTCAAAAAGGGTTGTTGTTTGAATTTAATTACTCTATGAACTTTTTTTAATTGCAAACCATGTCGTAAGCACGTTTGTAAGTGAACATAATGAATTACATATCTAAATTTATCATATAAATTTGGAATTAATTTTGGATTTTTAGAACCACAAGGCGCAAATTTTTCTGGACAAAAGGGTAGATCGTTGTGAGATTCATGTAAATTTTCTGGATACATTAAGTCTACTTCTAAAATATAACCATACTCAGAGTTATGAGGAATCTTAAAAATATTTAGCTTTTCTATTTCAGCTTGAGTAATCAATTTGAAATCAGAATAAGGTAAATATGAACACATTGCAAAACCATACAAATTATTACAATCAATATACAATAAATAATTATCAGGGATTGATGAATTATAATTTGGTAGATACTTGTTATTTGCTTTAGAGTACCTATTAGAGCAAAGGCATACGCCACCACGAATGCCACTTTGAATCATGCGTATTATCTCCAAGTCGTCTATAAGTTGTAATTGTACTTTCGTTTTAAGTAACATTGCGTCAAAACTTAAGCTAGGAGCAGTTACATAAAATGCAGGATCTAATCTATAATTAATTTTGCATGTGCGGCGGAAATTTTCAAAAATATCTGTTAATAAAATGACATCAGTTTTAAGATAAAGATCTGTATATTCTCCTAAATTTTTTATGTGAAATGCTTTCCAGATACGTTGTGCATGTAAATATTCTGACTCAGAGATAATGCTATCAGTTAATGTATTAAAAAAGCTATGTCTAGGTGGTAATCGATCCTCGTTGTAACTATTCCAATTTCTCATGTATTCATAAGGATATACTCCTTTGCGCCTTAATAAATCAATATGATCATTTTTAGGATAAAAGTAAGATAAGTGAATAAAATCTTCCCTATTTAGATTTTCAAATAATTTTTCCAAGGTAGTGCATAGAAATTTAAAAGAATCAACAAAACGAACTGGTATATATTCTTGATGACCTACCTCGAAAAATTTTGTAAATGTCACATAATTTTCCTTATTTTTTGATATAACTTTGATTCTGCCTGGTGTTTCTCCTAACTGTCGTATAAATAAGTGGCTGTCATATCCTGATAGATTATGGAAAAATATGGGAACAAATTTCGGTAAATGAAATTGAATATTGCAGAAATTATGGCAAACCCCGCGAAAACGCCCCGTTAGGTGGCAATGGTCTTTTACACGGTCATCGAACAGTAATCTATCACAAATATAACAGTTTTTCGAGGTGTCAACAATATTTTGCTCTTCCCTAGATAACTTAATCATAGGAACAGATTTTTTTAAAATATTATATATTTTAGTAACATCTTCATGCAAATATTTTATAAATAATTCAACACAATCTTGACCACGGTATGTTACATATCTGTTGAGAGAACTATCATAAGAGCACACAATATAATAACCAAACGCGGCTGGTAAATGTTTTTGTAATACAGTTGTATATTTGAAATTAATTTGAGCATTATTCGATGTGGGTTGTAATAAAGATTCAAAATCAGCATAGATGACGAAAGGCATATCCTGCATTCTTTCGTAATGCTTAAATTGGATTACAGCGCCTGGGTCTGGTAGAACAGTTCTAATACCACCACAAATATGACTACTTAATTTATCTTCGTCATGAAAAAATATCATACACTCGTCACAAAAATATATCTTATCATGATGTTTTGTAAGCTGACTTCTAAGCAATCTACTCATATGTTTTATTAAACAATAATGACTTAAGTCATTTTTTTCTATTATTAACAAATTTACATGATGTTTTTTTCTAAAGTCTGTTTTGTATATGGGTCCAACAATGCTTGCTTTATTACCAAGAGCATAGACATTAACACTTATATTTTTGTTATTTTTTTCAAATATTTTAATGTCTGAAAATCCTACTGGAAATGTCATCTCCTGAGTGTTTAGTATATTTTCAAAATGAGGATATGAAGAAGTTCTATGAGCATTGTGTTTAGCGGGAAATAATGCTGCTACGATACTCCATAAAAAACAGAACGCATCGTTATTTTGTATATTTATACATGCGTGTTTAGATTTGATCCATTTAGGCAATTCAATAAATCGTGAAGCTCTTAAAGGATTATATTTATTAATATTGACTTCTAAGTATAAATTTCGTAGAAAAGCCCAGCCACTATCTTTTTCTTCAAATTCATCGATCTTTGTTGTAATACTGTTAACTGCGTATGAAAATAATTTATTAAAATCGTAATTTTTAAAAAATAATATATTTTTCGTTCCAAATGATTTTATTTCACAAGTATCATTTTTTGGTAACGTGAATTCTGCAAAAAGTTCAAAGTTAACTTTGATAGAATGATGTGTAGTTTGAAGTGCTGAGAGTAACTGTTTCACACGATTGGCTAAACTCATCAAAAATTTGGTCGGCGGAATACTTTCATCGCTTTCAGTCTTTCCTAAATTGTGCACTCTGTATGATACAATGCGATTCTTAAATGCACTGCTTATTTTATCAATGCCAGCAATTAATGTAATAGAATTATTATTTTTATGTATATTACTTCGTAAATGAGATGCAAATACACTACTATTAATAGATAGACTACAATCTGTACAATATACTGTTCGTTTGACCATTGCTATATAAAAGTAGTAATTAAAATAGAAAAAATAAAGTTAATCTGCAAAATAATTAATACTCAAAACTATCAACCTAAAAATCTAAATTACACCATTCCCTTATAATTGTTTATTGATTGATGTTACGTGTTTTAATAATAAATATTAGTTTTAAAAATATAAAAAGTGACACATATTATGAAGACAGATAATCTAATAGGTAATCAGAGAGTGACGGAGAATAAAAAATAAACAAGTTTAAAATTTTTTGTCGGCGTAAAATGTGCCCTCATTACCAAAATGGCTCCGACACTCTCTAATCACCGTTTTCAATGGCTCTAATTCAGGACAGTCCGACTGTCCCTGATACTTCAGAGATACAATCGCTCGTTTCCAACGATCCTTGGGATCTAGTTGAAGAATATCCTTCGTGTTAAATATTTTAATTTCAACGTATACGTCACCGTCGAAGTTTGCAGTGCGGTGCACCACCCCGTTGGCAACACGTCTCGTCAACGCTGACTGCAGAACCGGAGCACGAGTCGTGTTCACCTCTTCGTCACTGTCAGACAGTTCCCACGCTTTACCTCCTTGCGACGTTCCTGGGCGGTGCTTTTTGGTTGCAGGAGTTTTGGCCGATGTCGACTTTCGCTTAAGCTTCTTATTGTCAATGTTTTTAGACCTGTAATTATAGATAAATAATACTTATAAATATATCACCACAGCGTTTAAGTTCTAGTTGCATACGTCTTAACGTGCGCGACGTGGGTTCAAACCCGTGACCCTCTGCACAGCTGACCGCTGGTCTCCACACCGAGCTAGCGCTGTTATACTTTAGTATAAGATGTAGTTACTAACTTTAGTAAAAACAGTAGTTACTAAGTGGTGAATAAACAAATTAAATACATACTTTGTTTTCGAAATGGGTATCTCTTCGAAGTCAGAATCCCTTGCTGTCCTGCTCGCTTTGGCAGTACGTTTAGTATAGCATTCTGAATACTCGGAGTCCGACCTGTAATTAAATACGAATTGAACAGTTAATATACCTACATATCTACAACCAAATTACACCTGACTAAAATTAGCACTGAACAGATTAATTTGCAAACTATTTCTAAATTTAAAAAGTGTCAAAAGAATATGATTACAATTGTACAAGGTTTTTCATTTTTTCAATGGTACCCCTTACGAAGGGTACACAGAATAAAGAACAACATAGGCCCCGCACTTCGTTGATTACAGAACCCTATATCTATGAATCAAAAACAACTAGGTAATTAAAATATAATGTTGTATAAAATAAAGTAAAAAAACTTACGAACATTATTACTTATATGAGATGATTTTCGAGGTGTAGAGCAGAACAGAAGCAGCAGGCTAGCGGCTGCGATTGATATCAACGAGCGGACGATGGGGTGCAGCAACACTGATGAACTATCTCACAGGGAAGAACTAGGTACTTGCAGCTAGTAAGAGGTGGTGGCGCGGAATGGATTTAATAAATTTAAAAAATATTAACAATATTTAGTTTTCTTTTCTGAGGTTGAAAACATTTTTTTTTTTTGTATAATGTTTTAAAAGTCCCGCACTAGAGAACAAACATTATTTTATATGCAACAATTAAGTTTACGACCACTGTATTATTACAATTATTATATTTATAACATCAAAAATATCGTACGATGTGACGAATATGTTGCGAAATTCTGTATAAGCACTTTGGTAATGTTGCAAGAAAGTAATCTGATGCCTCATTTACGTAGGTACGTATTGCGAAATAACTTTATTAATTCTAATACTATCCGATGCCTGCGACTTTGCTCATTTTTTAGTTTTTTATGCAACTATCTATAATCACCATAACAACCCATTAATGTTCCACTGCAGGGACGGACCTCCTCCCGTGACAGAGAGATACATGGGTTACTAATACCACGCTGACCAGACGGATTGGTATAGGTTTAATTTCAAGTTTTCCTTCATTTTATTTCGTAAGATAATATTCACAGATAGTCCCTTAGTCGATTTTACGACACCCATGGGATGCAATGGGGTGGTGACATTGTATTCTTACCCCGTCTCCACACGGAAACTATCACACCACATATATCTATAAAATACTTATTTATTTAATAATGTATTAAATAAATAAGTATACTAATATTGTTGTCGTTATATAACATGGCTGCTACGCAGAGGTCTCGGGTTTGATTCCCGCTCAATCGTGCAATCGTGAACATGATTATGTTTATATTTAATATTGTATGTATTTACAAAAAGGAAAAAAACCTTTATGTATGTTTATCCGTTGTCTAGTGTCCATAGTACAAACTCTGCTTAGTTTGGGACCAGATGGCGTTGTGTGAATGTGTAAGAAATATTTATTTTTATTTAATGTAACAACTCATCTTATCTTACTACTTACTATAAATGTTGCTTACTTTTTCAGGCAAAAACTTCTAAATCGATTGCGATGGAGCTTAGTATTTAATATGTATATAAGTAGCTATATTATTGTATCAGGGAATACCCTGTAAAAATAATGTATGATGGTAATAAATAAATAAGATAATAATAAATAGTATGTAGACAGTTGGGGAACTGGATGGACACAGTTATGCTGTTTTTTATCTCGACATACAGAATACTATTTCTTAATACAAACACAAACAAATCCATGTGAACGGACATGTTAGTGTTAAGTTGCGTAATTTATAAAGTTCTTTTAATTGACTTTGTTGACAAAAAACATTTTGCGCCATATCAATTTACCTTGCGCAATTTTAGCAATAAACTTACACGGGTAAATGCTTAGTTTCCCTAGTCATCATTTTTATGTTTTGTAAGTACGATAATACATACCCGACATAAAGTAGTGTCAATCACATAGGTTTACATTGAATACGATCAATTTTTAATTTGCAGGGTATTACTTCACTGTTAGCTTATAAGCAAATACATTTTGGTTAGCAATCATTCTCTCGTGCTGATATAATATATGGTTCACTACCATTGCCCAGTTACTGGTTTTCAGCAAAAATCGAGAGAATCAAATACACAGTTCAGGTGTCCTCGAGCCAATCAGGTCACGGAAATGGTATATGTGTTAACGTAATACCTAAGTACGTGGAGAGACACGAGACAATCTGTCCTGAACTTTGAATTACTGAAATGAAATGAATGAACTGAAATACTTAAATGAAATGAAATAAAAGTAACGAAATGAAATGAATAAAATGAAATGAAATGATACTTTATTTTGCTATAGTATAATACAAAGCTACAATACTGATTAAAATTAAAATTTGAATTTGGAATTTTGTAGAGAGACATGAGACAATCTGTTCTAAAATTAAGTTAAATGCAGTATCTTATAGTTCAGGTGTCCTCGAGCCAATCTGGACACGGAAAGGGATTTTCCTAATACCTAAGTACGTGGAGAGACATGAGACAATCTGTTCTGAACTTTAAATTACTGATTTAAATTTAAATTTGAATTTTGTGGTGAGACATGAGACAATCTGTTCTAAATTAAGTTAAATGCAGTATCTTATAGTTCAAGTGTCCTCGAGCCAATCTGGACACGGAAAGGGATTTTCCTAATACCTAAGTACGTGGAGAGACATGAGACAATCTGTTCTGAACTTTAAATTACTGATTTAAATTTGAATTTTGTGGTGAGACATGAGACAATCTGTTCTAAAATTAAGTTAAATGCAGTATCTTATAGTTCAGGTGTCCTCGAGCCAATCTGGACACGGAAAGGGATTTTCCTAATATCTAAGTACGTGGAGAGACATGAGACAATCTGTTCTGAACTTTAAATTACTGATTTAAATTAAAATTTGAATTTTGTGGTGAGACATGAGACAATCCGTTCTAATTTTATATTACAAATTGGGCATTCAAAAACAGTTTAACGAGACCGCGAACGTAGTGAGCGAGGAGTCGTGTTAAACTGTTTTTGAATGCCCAATATATACCTACTGTTAGGTTAGGTTAGTATGGTGACCACAACGCGCCAGAAACATTTTTTTTTATGTAAAACTAGTATATAGTATTTATATTTTTTAAATATTATAGATTGTGATGGTTATAGCAAAAAAAATTAGGTCATGTTATGTTTAGGGATTTAGGTTTTCGGACAAGTGATATTAAAAGACATGAATTTAGGGCTAGCTACCATTCGGACACATGATGATTCGGACACAAAATGTTATGACACCTTAGATTATGGATAAAAAAATTATGAGACAAAATAGGGAACCCTCACACTTACTAGGGTACAGCCCGGATATGTATTGTGCTCGGCACTGCAATGACCTGGTTTTAGCTGTAAGTACGTTTTTACAGACGGAAATGAAGCTATTCGAATGAATTCACAACAGCTTTTTAATTACTACTTATGAATATGCCTTGGTCTGTTAATATCAAGCTAGCCAGATGTTTTGGGAGAGAGTTTTATTGTAAGTTTTCATTATTTTGGTATTTAATAATAAAAAAATACAGCCTAATTGAAAAGCACCTCCTTTCTTGGAGTCGGTTAAAAAGAATCAGTGATACAGTATTTATTTTCTAATATTACTCTTGTAGTTTTTTTTTTGAGAAATGAGCTCCATTCATTAGCGTCAGTCCGTCGCCACCTTACAAAGGTAGAGGCTGGCGCAACTAATAAGTATTGATAGATTAAACAACCTCCTTTGGGAAAAGGGACATTTGTAATGCTCTGACCTCCTTAGTTTTGCTCTCTTTATGTAATAGTTAGCTATTTTTCTAAAGGTGAACCTTTCTCAGGCTTCTATGTTTGGATACACCTTACTATTTAATATGAATAACATATCAATACTGGGGCTTTACTTATATTCTAACAATATATTATACAGTGCAAACATAAATATAGCAATATATTTTTAAGATTCTAATTTCTTCTGGTGTTGAGGGAGTAAGAATTAATGGTATAACCATTTCATCTCTTAATAATTGGTAGGTTAAAAAACCGGATTCCAATTCTACGCTATATTCATTATTTATCTAAAATTCGACAAAATGTACTGTCTACGAATAGTGACTTCTTTACTTTCTATATGTGGTCGTATCGTACAATCGTGTTTTTGTTTGACGTTTCACACTTAAATAAAGCACATAAAGGTGTTAAATTCCACAACAAAGCCATCATGTTTGACCGACGACCTAGTTAGGACGGCGGGAAGCCGATGTATGAGGGAGGCACAGGACCTCGCAGGGTGGAAATGTTTGGGGAAGCCTATTTCCAGCAGTGGACGTCTATTGGTTAATATGATGATGATGACCCAAATAAAGCACACAAAGGTGTCAATACTTTGACGTGATCTAACACCGAAGCTTATGATATTCTATTTGATGGCAACGTCACACAGCGCTATTGATTTCCTATTGATATAGTCGTAACCTAGTAAGTACAGCCATGTAGAACCTTGAAAATGGACATGCAAAGGTTTATTTCAGTATCAGTTGCGATGAGAAAATTATTAAATTATGTAGTGATTTCATTTACAATTATTAGCTGATATCAGCTGTGCTTCGCGCGTGACAATGAAAATGCTAAAATATTTATTTATTTATTTTTAGCTTGGTACGAAATTTTATGTTCTTACTTACTAAAAAAATTATTTTTCGTTTACACACGTATGGTATTGACAAACACATGATATTATATTCGTTTCGTGTAAAGACTTTCAAACTTATTTACGGGGGGTAGATAAGTTTTAAAGTCTGAAGTAAGTCTAAGTAAGAAAGACATTTCTTAAAAAAAGTGTATTACGTCTATCTTAATTATTATACCGTTTAACTATAAGCAATATAATAAATGATTCTCCTCGCGAACAGAAAATAACTTTCCTATAAGTACCTTTCTAGACAGGGGGTCTACGGGTACGGGGTTTTTTTTTAATAAAGACAACTGCACTAGGAAACATGGCCTATTTCACAATAACTTTACAAAAATCAATGCAAAGGACATAATGAACATCCAGACTCAGGACAATAATTTGTAGATCGCATAAAAAATTGTCCTGCGTGAGAAATATAAAATAATGAAAAGATAAGTGTAAGGAATTTAAAAAGGGACCTTTTATGGACACACTTAGGGCCATTCTAGAGAAAGTGACGTTTTATACTCATCAACACTTTGTCTGTGACCACACAGAATGGAATTGCCATTAACTTGCTTGTAATTTAACGTCAATCTATTCTCTATTAATTATATCGTTGAGGTCACTATCAGAATGTCATAGAGAATTAACTGGCAGCATCTGTTCGTAAGGTTGTATTTAATTATAGATCGTACACTAACCTCTTTGCTGTCATATGTGAGTGACATAAGATATATCTTCTTGATTACAATTTTCTAATTAAAAAACCGATTCTGACTAGAATCTTGCAATTTCGTTAACATTAACTTTTTACAGATATTTGAATTTTTTTTAGAAGAAACTAAATTACTATAATTTATATGGAACCAATCTGGATGTAAGTATACTCTTTCAAATATATTTTTTCAAAACGTTTTATAAATGACGGAGTTATGAAATAACAAACATTAAAAACAGACGAGTTTAGAACCTCCTCCTTTGTTGGAGTCGGTTACTTAACTGACTGGTTTTTTCAATAATGACCTTTTTGACAAAACGTTAAAATAAAAAAAACATTAAGTATTGATTTAAGCATTGAAGAATAGTATTGACGATAACGGCCAGCTTTGACCGCAGATAGATAAAATAGGTTAAGTAAAGTCTACGAGGTAATTTTGTAGACGGGTGACCGCAGACTACGAGTAAATGTAAAAAGTCGAAGTGACAGAGGAAAATTCGACCTAATAATAGGTACCAAGTTTTGATACAGGGTTTTATACTGAAAACATCTTTTTTGTTTTGTTTACGTAAGGAATATAAATGGGAACAAAATTAAAGTGCGTGTGCAGGCAGTTTCAATGATCCGATTCTAGAGTCAGTTTTAACTGACTCCAAAAAAGGAAGAGGTTGTCAATTCAGCTGTATTAATGTTTTTTTATTACATACTTCAAAACTTCGTCAATTATAAACAATAAAAAAGTTTCTTTTTTTACATCAAAATACGTTCATTAATTTATGAAATTTCTGTAAAAAGACAATGTAAACGAAATTGTGTGAGTGTTACTATTAAGTTTTTTAGTTCTTTTAATTAGTTTTTTTTAATTATACTATTGGATTTTTAATTACTTGTTGAATACTAGATTACCAATATCAATATGTACGATGTATGTAATGAGTATCCACGGTGTCGTCAAGTACAATAACAGTCAACAGTGTTAGCTAACAACTAGTTTACAATCATACAAGCTTGTACTAGCTATTAACAGAAACGTAACTACATTTGCCAATGTAATCAATTAAACGTGATGCACTATCATTGATTAATACAGTGTTGATGATTCATCATAACAGCCCATTAATGTCCCACTACATGGACGGGCCTCCTCCCGTGACGGAGGGATACTTGCCCTACTAATACCACGCTGGCCAGACGGATTGGTATATGGTTTAATGTCAAGTTTTCCTTCTTTTTATTTCTTTAGATAATATTCACGGATAGTCCCTTAGCCGGTTTCTACGACACCCATGGGATGAGATGGGGTGGTGACATATTGTCTTCTTACTCCGTCACCACACGGAGAGTACAAACATACATAACAGAGTATAAAATAATAAGTTATGCAAAAAAGCTTTTCTAAATTATTAGGTAACTAGCTAATGCCCGTGGCTTTACCCGCGTGGTACAGTTAGCCGAAATGTTTTTCTACACCCTAAACTACCTATATTCCTAATTTCATTAAAATCCTTTCAGTAGTTTTTGCGTGAACGAGTAACAAACATCCATCCATCCATATATCCTCACAAACTTTTGCATTTATTGTATTAGTGGGAAGTAGGATATCTGTGACGTAGTGGATATAGTAAGATGGCTGCTACGCAGAGGTCATGGATTCAATTACCGCTCAATAAATTGTTAACCGTGTGGTGACGGAGTAAGAATACAATATGTCACCACCCCATTTTATCCCATAGGTGTCGTAAAAACCGACTAAGAGACTATCCGTCAATATTATCTTCACGAAATAAAAAGAAGGAAATCTTGAAATTAAACCCTAAACCAATCCGTCTCGTTAGCGTGGTATTAGTAGGCCAAGTATCCCTCCTTCACGGGAGGAGGCCCGTCCCTGCAGTGGAACATTAATGTGGGCTGATATGATGAAATTGTTAATCATAGAGTTTTGCATTTAGTATGGATTAGCGTGAAGCTTCACATCAGACAGACGACTTGTTTGTATTATCATGTATTAAACTAATATTATAAAGAGGTAAAGTTTGTTTGTTTGTGACGTTTTAGGGGGTAATCTCTGGATCTACTGAACCGATTTTAAAAATTCTTTCAGTGTTGAATAGTCCATTTATCGGGGAGTGTCATAGGCTATATAGTATTACGCTATGGCTAATAGGAGTCGAGCAGTAATGAAATAATTATGTTTTAAAAAGTAGCGGGTTTTTTCGCTGCCTAACGAAGTGGGGAAGGGTCTGCTAGTGTAGTATAAATAAAAACTAGCTCACCCGTCAATACAGGGTTTTGTACAGGTATTCCACAAAACAAGTAGGTATTATTACACTGTTTGACGATCTCTGTGGCGTAGTGGTTGTATAGCATGACAGCTACGCTAAGGTCACGGGTTCGATTCCCGCTCAATGCAAATCTTTGTGTGCATGAACATGATTGTTTGCATTGGTCTGAGTGTTTTCTATGTATAATATGTATGTATTTACAAAAAAAAGTATTTAAGTATGTTTATCCGTCAATAATATCTTTACAAAAAAGAAGGAAAACTTGAAATTAAACCCTATACCAATCCGTCTGGCCAGCGTGGTATTAGTAGGCCAAGTATCCCTCCGTCACGGGAGGAGGCCCGTCCCTGCAGTGGGACATTAATGGGCTGTTATGATGATGTTTATCCGTTGTCCGGTATCCATTGTACAAACTCTGCTTAGTTTGGGACTAGATGGCGTTGTGTGAAAATGTGAGGAATATATATTATCCAGATCCTACTACCTGATTGTATTACCTTGACTTTGTTTTCAGTAGTGACTCGTCTTTTGTAATGATTATTGTGATACAGAGTAGCGGCCCAGTTTTATGCATTTTTATTTAGGTCAGTTCTGATAAGTGCATTTTTATGTATTGCTACAGTTTGTAGCATTTTATTTTTAGTTGTACATTTTGCAGATACTGCGAAGTGAATTATGGAATTAACTTTATTTTTGTGATTCATGGTAATGACCAAATTGTAGTTTCATTTCATTTAAACGTAAGTAGATGAAATATTATCACTACATAGTATAAAACACGGTTGCTGAACAAAAATCTCGCTAAACAGTGATTAAATTTAAGAGGCGTTTATGAGTTAAGGGGGTAAGAGTACGCAAAGAGTATTCCTGGACATAGGTCTCTCCCATGTAGACCGTTGTTTCATATTACCTATCAGTTTTTTTTTATCAGAAGTGACTTTATGATTTTAAAAATGTTTTAAAAGTTGTCATATTATGTATTTATGCTAATTATACTTAGTAGTTGAAGTAAAAATACCATTACGTTGTTTATATTATTTAAACCAGAATTCCAATAAGCATTTGTATGAACAGAGTGCTTGGTGAAAGTGATTGGATGTAATACGTATACAGGGTGTTTGTACTTTAAACAGGTCAGACAGCGACTTATTTGTTGCTTGTAATATTATTTCTACCAGTATTACTTCTTAAACAAACTAGAAATAATGATATTGAAATTCTTTTGTTGAAATTCTTATGTCTATTTGATTCGTGTTCTTTGCAAGTGAATTATCAATATTGCATCAATACTTACGTCATTTTCTAATTATAAAACTGACTGACCCCAAGCAGGACATTAATACGGATTATAACACTTACAAGATTTCTTTTACTTAGAGGATAAAAATAATCAGAATATTTTATTTTTTGAGATAAATACTTCATCATCATCATCAGCCAATCGACGTCCACTGCTGGACATAGCCTAACTAGGTCGTCGATTCACCGTGTGAGGGGTCTCCCCTCCCTGCGCTTGATAAAAACTTCATTACTATACTAATTTTAGCACTTCTAAGACAAAACTAATACACCTTAAAAAAATCCCACAACAAAAATTAGTTCTGAGGTGACACATTTGAAAAAAAATACCGTAAGTATTGTTCATTACCTATACCTACAGGGAAAAAATATCAATATTTTTCATGATGCCGTGCACTTTGACCATATACCCTATCCAGTACCTCTTTTACGATTCTATATAAAATAAAAACAACGTAAACTCAAAATGTAAATATAAATAAATAATTCTAAGAGTTTTTATGCATGTACAGTAATTTCGTACATACTGCGTTTATAGCTACGGTTGTTTTATGAGCGTATGGCTCGTATACATTTGTTTCATATTACTTTATATGCAGTAACTCATATTACAACTTTTTAGTACTTATTGTGAATAAAGCTGTGTTGTTTTACTGTTTAGAATACAGAAGCTATAAATGTACTAGATTTGTTTGTGTGATGACGGACTAAGAATACAAATAACAGTGTTGTTTCTCGCACAGACTGTGTCGTGGAAATGGAGTTAAGGATATTTAGACGAAAAACCATGTACTAAGTAGCCTGGCTAATGGGCTATTACCAGGCCAAATATCCCTTAACCATTTCTCTATCTTCTTCCGCAAATTATATTCTCCTGAGTCTGGATTGTGATTGAGTAATCTACATTTAAAATAAAAATAAGAATGTTCTTTAAAAATAATAGTTAAAAGTATCTGTGTTTTATTTCTCTGTTATATGTTCTTTTGTTTATTAAAATGTATTTTTTTTATTTAGTTTTTTTAATATAACTATTGTCATCTAGTTTACGAATTGTGATTTCTAAAACCCAGGCTTGTTTTCTGAACTAAATCCTGGGGAAAAGTTCTATCATATTAAAATTAATATTTTAGTAAAATTTTAGAAATTATATTAAAAAGGGATCGGTGTATGATATTGTTTTTTAAATTTTAATTTTAAGATCGATTTAGTAAATTTATAGGTGTGGTTTCATTACGTTTATGTTTATATAATCGGGTATCAATATCTTTTGTGATGCAAATCCGAGTGTATTTCAATAAAATGCAAATGTTTTTCGATGTTATCACGGCTTCACAACTGGCTCGTTTCGTGCCTTGACTCCTGATGTTTATCATGCCAACAGATTTTCACAACATTGATAGTCAATATTATCGTTCAAAAATACATTCTAATGAAATATTAATAGAATTCGTTTTGAAATGCCAATGCATTTTGGTGATAATGGATTTTTTAATGTTACAAATATTTACGTTTGTTGAGAAAGTGCTTATAACTTTTGTGTTATAATTTATGTTTTTAAACTGGTTGTACGGTTGTACAGTAGGGGACTTTGGTACGAAAAGTGTATTTAAGTATCTTGAACTTTATGTAATTATAAGCTAAATAAACAAACACAAATCATCCTGAATTTAATTTATTTCTTTAAAAATTCGGTTAAGTTAACTTTAGTCAAATTGTCTTACCTATTGTGTGACAATTTGACAACTAAAGTTAACTTAACTGAATTCTTAACGATTTAAAGGTACGACAATTGACATGCTTATTAAATATGCTACATGGCATTCATGGCATGGCATTATAATAATATGGTTGTTACACTATTTGACGGTTGTTTCGATACTTCTGTAATGTAAATGTACCTATTATAATAATATAATAGTCATACATTAAATGAAAAGAGGCGTTAAAACTGCACTTAAATCTGCCTTGGAAGTATTTTGTCTAAATAAGTGCAGAAAGTGCATTCATTACGAGGGATCAAAACAAGTGTCATTTTTTTTTATAATGTTGTGCTCTGCCATAGAAATATCATTTGTAAATAAGTGCATGAGGTTTATTTTAAACTTTCTTCTATAAAGAAGCTAACTAAGCTAGATAACTACCATAGAAAATTATTCTACTTTAGCAGATACGTAAATTTTAAATATCTATAAAAGGAATGGAGATTTTTGCTAAGAAGAACAGTTTTACGTTAACTAACAGAGCGTCAATAAAATTGTTTATTGACAGTACGAATGAAATGTAGAAAACAACAAAAAAAAATAAAAAAAAATCTAACCAAAGATACTTTCACCTTTTCTTGTGGAAATAAGGCTGTCATAAAAGTAAATTTATTACTGGCAGTAAATAAAGCGTAACATATTGCCTTTTCGAGTTGTAAAAAGATATCACAGTTGACGTGTTATGTCGTTTATATTATTACGTTTAAGAGGTGGTGTTTCATTATCATCATTATCATATCAGCCAAGGTCCACTGTTGGACATAGGTCTCCTCCTAATACCTCCACATTTTGCGGTCCTGTACCACCCTCTTTCATATTTTCCTCTTCCTATATTTCGTGCTTCATGAATTGATTAATTTGTGACAGTTTATTATTGTGTTTAAGTAGGTAGAGACCTTTTACAATAATAGAGAGAACATCGCTCTACCCATATTACGTTGGATAAGATAAAGATAAAGATAAAAAAAGATAAAGATATTTATTTGCATTAAATATGGTGCATACATATAGGTCTTACAATAATTATAGATCTACATATTTAGCCAAGTTATTGGCGTACAAATATTTTTACACAATAAATTAATAATAATAATAAAAAAAAAAAAAAATACATTAATCATAAATTAAAATATAACAGCAATTATTTTTTCATTCGATTAATTAATAACACAATAAACATTAAACAAACAAGTAATAAATTATTAAATAAATTAAATAACAATTTTAAATTAAATGATCAATTATTATTTTTATTTTTTAAAAACTCATCTATAGAGTAAAAACATCTCTGTATTAACCAATCCTTCAGTTTTACTTTAAATTGCTTTGTTATGAGGTTTCTTATGTTATCAGGAATGGCGTTGTAAATTTTACCACACATTGCCAAGCAATTCTTTTGATACAACATAGTTTTTGGTACACGAGAAAGGACGATTCTCTCTGGATTCCTCGTGTTTCTCGGAAACATCTCTCTTGCTCTAGCAAAAAAAAAAAATGGATATGGATAAAAATATTGATTGAGTTTTGTGTCAGGATTTCCAGTTTTGTGTTTGATTTCAAATTTTTCATCTGATTATTGATTTTGTCTTAATCGTTACAACATGTATTGAAATACGAGTAAGTAAAGCCTTTTTGTACCGACTCCCAAAAAAGAGGAGCACTTCACTTTGTTTTTTTTTTAAGTTTGCTACTAGAACTTGGCAATAGACAAAAATAAAAAATATTGAAATGGTATTCTCACATAGAAATTTCATCAAGATAAACAATTTTACAAAATGCTTTGAGTTGTCCTTTCAAAAGAAATGAGAATTAGGTTTCTGTTACAAAAATGAAGAAACAATATTTTAATTGTATTTCTTTCGAAGGTGTCAAGGGCAAAATTCTACGAAGGTGTTAAAGTAAACGAACCAAAATGAAAAATAAAAAAGTAAGTAGGTTTAATAGCATTTTGACCTTTTTGGTTAACTAAAGTTATTTAAATACATTAAACACTGGTCTTTATTTGTCTTGTTATATAAATTGTGTTTCTATTTAAGAAAACCACACACTTCCAACTAATTAAGCGGGGTTTCGTCCATAAAAGGGTTTTTACGTAAACGTCCCCAGTTTGGGCCTTGCCGCTAGATAGAAACTCAAATCAGAGACCGTAAGAGGATTGAGCAAATCGCCTTTAACAGAAAATAGGACGGTCAGTGCTTATATTTTAGTTCAATTTAGAGCAAAATGGCTCGTATGTGAATAGTTATTTAAGTCTACCTTTTGCTAGTGTTTTATTAAAAGCCCTAACTCTGGACCGCATGTAGTTGCGGAGCGAAAAGCCTACATTGTTGCATCAAAAACCTCTTTAAGTGTTTTATTAAAAGCCTAGGATTCTTGTAGTTACGAGTATACAAGGAGAAGTCTACATTGTAACTAAAACCTCATTTAAAGGCAGGTACCTACTACCTAAAACAAACCTTTATTTTTCTCTGTGCAGAACTTACATTGATTTTTTATTCTGTACTTTTTTTAAATGTTTCTTTTTATAGTACAATTATTTTCAATACATGAACTTTTTACTTCTACATTTTAATATTAAAAGCTATATATTTTTGAACTATTAGGTCTTTTTACCTATGAAATTGCCGTTTTGTATGGAGATTTTATGCGAAGTTTGATTTTTCATTCTTAGTTTTTACAATAAATATTAAACGTATTAGAATGAAAGGAGACGTTCCATTTGCCCATACATCTTGGGCCCACCAAGAACATACATGAAACCTTGTGTGTTTTGAAGTTAAATGACTACTCTATAGGCCTGTATAATTATTTTTACCATAAAACTCCGTGGAAGTGAGATATAAGACATTTAAAATGGAAATTATTTCGTACTGAAAATAGCTTATAACACCATTTTAACATAAATACAACACCAAATTATGAATCAATTAGTTTCTATACCATTGAAGACCTCTGTGGGGTAGTGATTATATAACATGACTTGTTCGCAGAGGTCTCGGGTTCGATTCCCGCTCAATGCAAATCTTTGTGTGCTATATATGTATGTTTATCTATTGTCTACTGCCCGTAGTACAAGCTCTGCTTTGTTTTTGTTTGGAACTAGATGGAGTTGTGTGAATGAGTCAGGTAGATTTATTTTTATTTATTTATATAATAAAAACTGCATAAAATCTATAATCATAGGCAAATTAAATACCTATGCTTTTAAATCTCACATTCTAAAATATTTTAGAACATTGCTAAATACTCTAAGGGTTGTGAATCTTGAATATAAATAAAACATACGACATATTTTAAAAATACTTTATTAATTAAAAAGATCCACATCATCATCTTCACAAATCATTAATAAATCATCGAGGTGTGGTGCAGGAGGGCCTACATTGGTCTGAAACCGAGCCCACCCCAGATACCAAACAATGGACATTATGTGAGCACAGCAACCTACTGTCCTTTTTCCTAAAATACAGTAATGTTGTAAAATAGCATCATTACCAATAAATCACAACAAAACATTCAGGGTGCGTAGCAGCAACACGAATGACATGTGCAGATGAAAAATGTGTTGCAATGATTTAAAAAATATTTTTCTTTCGATTTTTAACGAAAAGTTGATTGACTTAATATAATTATGCTACAAATATATTAAATATATTTATTTGTTTGTACAATTAGAACTTATTATGTATTATTAATTTAAATATATTGTTTTTGATTAAAATCATAAATATATTTTATCCTAAATATCGATTTCTACCTACCAAAACACATTTTATTTTTAATCCTGGCAAGAGAAAACTTAAATCCGCCATTTCTTTCACTAAGGAATAAAATAAAATACTCTATACAACTCTTTAAAACTAAAATCTTTCCCCCAACCGCTACGAAGAAACGGAAATCACAGTTAGATCTAAAAAATAATAATAATAATTTTAACAATTGACAACTTCTTGTCCGCTCTGGGCCCCAAATGGAACATGTCCTTTGGTATAAATAATAGCGCACATCTTAGTTAACTTCATTTTATTCGCATTTTAATCATAAGAAAAAAAATATAGGGAAGAAGTTGCATTTCTTTTAATGGTAAAATCCGCCGGTTTAAATTGTACCCATATTTACATGCTTATTACTAAAACAAATAATAATTATTTTTCTTAATTATCTTTTGTTAGTTGTTGGCAATGCCCTGTATTTACCAAATTTCAAAAATAATACGAACAATCTATGTTTTAAAAGATAATACAGGCTTAACCCAGATAAGCCTGAAACTATTTTTAGCTTCGATATTAGTGATTTTTACAAATATGCCTTATTATAGTCCCAGTAGCTCGGAAAAATAATAAAAAAAATATGCGGCTTCTGGAAAAGCTGGAAAATCATGTCCCATGTATGGGTCGGTCGGCACGTCTTAACCTTTTTGCTAATACGTTTTTACAACTAAAATAAAATTATAAATTAAATAATTATAATTAAATCAAATCTATTACTATTAGTTTTATGACTTATTACAGTTTTGAAAATAATATTATCGATTTTGATCGAATTTGATTGAAAAAACCCGGCCTGATCGAGATATCCCTGTGAACTGCTAACAACTGTGACCTCTGTAATAAAGATATTATAGCATCGTCGATGCAAAACGTCTTTTCCATAGTCTCCTTCTCCTGAAAAACAGGATTCAGTGAAATAAACCATGGTCTCATTTACGCAAGTGTTTTAGGCTTGAATTGAAGTGTTTTCTTCTCTAGAATCTTCGTCGGTATCAACCGCATTTGCGTTATCTGGTGGTCAAATGTGATGCATTCTAGAATCGGATCATTACCATTCTCTAACCCATTCAATATTTTGTAGAATAATAATGAATTCAATTAGAAATTTTAAAAAATATATATTATTTTACGAAAATATCGTATTCCGCGGTTGTTCCGACGGACCCATGTATGGGTTCCTAAGATATTCAGCAAAATAACAGTGATTTTCATAGAAAAAAAATGAATTTTCTTTGTAATATAAATATTGTTATGTTTCAAACTTTATATTTTTGATGTTATATTTATAGAAATAGAGCAATATATGTAATATAATTTCACTTTTTTAGGGACATGTTTTACCATATTCACTACAGACATTTTCACTTGGAAAAAACAACTACAAATAATTAAATTTACTACCTATTTTGTCATCACAGCTAACAGTCATTAACTGTCGATTCTAAAAGTATTTATAAATTGCTTTAATAAAACCGTATAAAGGGGGCAGAATTTTTTATTTCCCGAAACCCATACATGGGTCGGTCGGTCCAACTGGGTTAAGAATGCGGCGAAAAAAAAAGGCAATTTCATAGGTAAAGACCAATAATATAATAAAAATAATTAATATTAATTTAATATTCAATTTTACTGAAGATTTTCATATTTTTCTACAAACAATCATAATTATATTAGTGGAGAAGAGCTTTTGTTTCTAATACAATTGTTTCGAAAGTTACATTCTATTTCAACACCCCATCTGGTTTGTACCAAAAAATAACAATTTCATAAGAGAAAAGTCCTTAAAATATCCGCGTTATAAAATATTTAGGAGGCTTAAGTTGAATGCAACGTTTCTAACCCCAAAATACTGTCTTGACAACAAAATGTGGGCAGATGTGCCTTACTCGTACTTTAATAATATGATTCTGGTGCGTAAAAAGTATTTATCGTTTTTTTTTTCTTTTTTGCGTTTGTTTTTTTACTTGTTCTAAGTTTGAATTAAACTTTTTTTGTGATAAAAAATTTGAGAGTTATATTTTTAAGATTGATTTCTCTTTGTATTCGAATAATTAGAAGAATTGGGTACAAAATCTACTAGATGAATGTAGTACCAATCCATTAATTAAACACTTATACAAGAATGAGCGATTTCAATCGTAATTCGTAATTCAGCGAAACTTGATCAACACCTGACCTACGCTGAGTAAGAAGCCTAAACAAGACAGAAATAGAAAAGAACTAGCTTCCGCCTGTGGCTTCACCCGTGTGGTGTTTTAATAAAAAGTTACTTATTTTCTTTTTCAGATTTTAGACTATCGATATCAAATTTTGTAACAAACTGTTGCCTAAGACATTTTTAGACACCGACTTAATAAGATCGATTTGTGACAGTTTGTATTTTCAGTCCCTTTATCATCACTCTACTGTCGTAAAAGGGGATTTAGGTTTGTTTTTTTGTTTAAGCTATATTACTGTAAAGTTTCATCAAAATTCGTGCAGTAGTTTTTGCGTGAAAGAGTAACAAACAACCATCGATCCTCACAAACTTTCGCATTTATAATATTAGTAGGATTTAAGTACATACTGTAATATTAATAGAAATTTACTAAGTTTAAAACTAATAAAATAAAATAATCCTATTCTAAATGCCGTAGTCCCAAATCCGCAACACCATAAATGTATTTCGTTGAGAGTATAAAACTTCAAACCCGAACACCCTAATAAAATGTAAGAAAAGCTATTGAAGTCCGCCCAAACTGAAATACGAAACAATATTTTGCAAGAATTATTCGCCTATTGTTTAATCCGTTGGTTTCAGTTGCGCTAATATAAACCATATTGGAATGAAATAAGGTTGATTTTAAGTTGAGGTCGGTTTTGTAAGCTTCTTCATTATGGCTAACGCAGACCTGGACGGCATGGCAAAGGATTTTAATTTTTACTAATGGAAATTCAACCGTACTGTTACATAAATACGACATAAATTGCTATGCTTTAACCCTTTATAGGACGGTCCATACAAAGTGGCCAGTAAACTGGACAGTCACTTTAAGGTCGATAGTTGAAAGACTTTTATAACAATGGCCACACTTATGATTATAAACGATAGTCAATAAGCCACATTGGCCTGTTTACAAGCCAGCGTTCAAGTATGTCGCGTATGTTCAAAAACTCGCGTCATTTTTTTCGGTGGCCTGTCAACTGGCCACTGCGCACCCCCACCCTAGTTTTTGCTAATTTCGCAACCAAAGTTCAAGTTCAACTAAGTGTTGTGCAAAGAATAAATACATCTTCAAGTAAAAGGTGAGTAAAATGATTGAGTTATAGCATATTCTTTATTATCAAATACAAATATAATCGACTATCGTAAAATAAACATGTTATTTTTGCAATTACATACAGACCGGTGCGTTAACAAAACCTAGCTTAGAAATTGCACACGTGAGTTTGACGTAGTCTCAGAATCATATATTTAGATTATTACATATAAACTGTGTCATTTCACACGACGTACATAGTTAATTTTTAAGATATAAAAACTTAATAAGCATAACTATTCAGGTTCGGTAGTTATAGCTTGGTTTCGGAATTCTTTAGGTATTTTTTAGATCAAATTGTAGGTATGTACAGTTATTAGCAATTAATTGTTTCTGAGTATGGTTTTTTTTGTTACTTTAGAAAGGAATTTAGTTATAAGGATCTGGAGATACTGAATGATGACCAATGGGCTGAAATGATGGCCATAACTGATGACCAGGCCTTCGACTCAGACATTGGTGGCGATTTCAACGGTGATGACGGTTTTGACGATGTTGACTCCAATATCAGCAGCATTAGCAATCTCGCATCATGTTCCTCAGAACCTGTACATGTATCTCCGCAACTACTTTCACCAGCTCCTCCACATCAGCTTTCTCCAACACCCCCAATGGCACCATCACATGCACTGCCCTCAGTGTCCCCACCTATAGTTACGAATCCCTAAGATACTCCTGAAAATCTAAACAGCTGGAGCAAGAAAAATTTAGAAATCCCCCGGAACTACATAAAAAAAATTAATTTAGTAATTACATAGGTATAAATGTGGAAGTTGACCTAAGGTCACCAATAGACATTTTTTTCTCTTTGTTGCAAGTGATGAGTTAATTATTGTTATTTGTTTTTGAGGCTAATTAAATACTGATTACGAAATACACAATAATTTTATTTTATTATGTTATTTATACCGAAAATAACCTGATTTTATAAGTGTCCAGTTTATTGACCACTGATCATACAAAGATAGTTACTGATGTAGAACGGTCAGTGGACAGTATAGTGGCCACTATTATTTCTGAATTTTCTCGGAAAATAAAAAGTTACGGAAAAAAATATTTAAATATGTTGTTTTAAAAAACCCACTACAACATATATTTGTTAAAAAATATAGCGAATTCAAAAAAAAGTGAAGGTGTGCGTTAAAGGGTTAAAATGATGCCGCGGCATTGAAAAATCCCTTTTAATGCCGCGGCATCATCATTATTCTACATGAGTGTTCGACGGTTTGCTGCAATGTGCACAATAGGAAATATTTAGTTTCAGTAGTTCTCTTGAAGTTAAATTAGCTGGTTCAGTTTTGTATCAATGTTGAAAAGACGTCGAAATATATACATTTATTTTTAGTTAACTTTTATGTAGGTACTATATTTGTCCGTGTAGTGACGGAGTAAGAATACAATATGTCACCACCCCCGGTTTTTACGACACCCATGGAATGAGATGGGGTGGTGACATATTGTATTCTTACTCCGACACCACACGGATTAGTTATGACATAGAACTTTTAACGTCATCACAATGACAAGGTAGCTTCTTCGACATTACATTTATTTCTCATTCTAGTGAACACATTGTGACGTATATCACTTACGGCTATCGATCAGGTAAGCCATCAACGTCTACATTTCACAGAAACAGACTGTAGGTAGAAATTATACTGTTTTCGTGGAACTTCTGTAATAACTCGTACTATTATTAGTTCACTGGCTAGTGATATGTTTTCATAAAGCAAATAATATCATTTTTCACGCCAATACTTAGGTGGATACTGTAGCCACCAGCGGGCATATGCAAGAGCTGGGCATCCAAGTCCTATGGTCTTGGAATTTGGAAGCAGTCACCATGGCCGAAACCGGCTGGGAAGTATGTGTAAAAAACTAGTACTTTCGTCTGACTTTAAATATAAATAAATAAATAATCCTCACACATTCACACATCGCCACCTAGTCCCAAACTAACCAAAGTTTGTACTATGGGTACTAGACAACGGATAAACATACTTAAATACTTTATTTTTCGAAATACATACATAATATAAGTACATAGAAAACAATCAGACCAATGCAAACAATCATGTTCATGCAAACAAAGATTTGCAGTGAGCGGGAATCAAACCGAATTACTGTAGTCTTTGTCAGTTTATAATACAATAATTGTAGTCTTTTTAGAAATAAAAAATCTTTATATACGACGGACCCTTTTGTAGCATGTCTCAAGCAGTTTATTTTATTTTATTACTAGCTCCATAACCACTAAGTGGGGCTTCGTTTCTTATTAACTTGTCAAAAACATAACATGTTCTTTCTAAGTCAGTTGTTTATTGATCTATACATATAATAAAACTGTAGAAAAGTCGTTTTTGTACATTATCTATACATATAATAAAACTGTAGAAAAGTCGTTTTTGTACATTAAAAATAAATCCAAAAAAAATAGCCAGGGTATTAAAAGACAACCAATAGAACCAATTTCCACCATTTTTGGAATTTTTGTCTGTTTGTCTGTTTATCTGTATATCTGTATATACAGTATATAAACTGACAAAGACTACAGTAATTCGGTTTGATTCCCGCTCACTGCAAATCTTTGTTTGCATGAACATGATTGTTTGCATTGGTCTGATTGTTTTCTTTGTACTTATATTATGTATGTATTTCGAAAAATAAAGTATTTAAGTATGTTTATCCGTTGTCTAGTACCCATAGTACAAACTTTGGTTAGTTTGGGACTAGGTGGCGATGTGTGAATGTGTGAGGATTATTTATTTATTTATATTTAAAGTCAGACGAAAGTACTAGTTTTTTACACATACTTCCCAGCCGGTTTCGGCCATGGTGACTGCTTCCAAATTCCAAGACCATAGGACTTGGATGCCCAGCTCTTGCATATGCCCGCTGGTGGCTACAGTATCCACCTAAGTATTGGCGTGAAAAATGATATTATTTGCTTTATGAAAACATATCACTAGCCAGTGAACTAATAATAGTACGAGTTATTACAGAAGTTCCACGAAAACAGTATAATTTCTACCTACAGTCTGTTTCTGTGAAATGTAGACGTTGATGGCTTACCTGATCGATAGCCGTAAGTGATATACGTCACAATGTGTTCACTAGAATGAGAAATAAATGTAATGTCGAAGAAGCTACCTTGTCATTGTGATGACGTTAAAAGTTCTATGTCATAACTAATCCGTGTGGTGTCGGAGTAAGAATACAATATGTCACCACCCCATCTCATTCCATGGGTGTCGTAAAAACCGAATAAGGGACTATCCGTGAATATTATCTTTACAAAATAAAAAGAAGGAAAACTTGAAATTAAACCCTTTACCAATCCGTCTGGCCAGCGTGGTGTTAGTGAGCCAAGTATCCCTCCGTCACGGGAGGAGGCCCGTCTCTGCAGTGAGACATTAATGGGATGTTATGATGATGATTACTCCTACTACATCTACGGGCTGAATGTGGTGACAAATTGCACTCTTAATTCATCACCACACACAGTAAATACATAATAATATATTGGTATTAACTTATTCTCCAGGAATAAATATGTATCAGGTCTATCAATGACTTGAACTTACATTCTATATCTATAGATACCTACCCATATACCGCCATTTTCTTATCGGCACGGTTAGTTAGGCATTGTGTGTTACTATTTATATATCTCCTTATTTTGTACCTTTCGTTATCTTGTTCGTTTACGACGAAATGTGAATGAATTCTAGAAGAAACAGTTTTATTTTATTATACTATCAAGTCTTTTTAGTAAATGGCACAGGTTCTAGATAGGGCAGGGAGTAAAGGTTTTGATAAGGCTAGGTCGCATAAAATGGAAATATATGGAGGAGGCCTATGTTTAAAAGATGTGTGTTGGCTAATATAATAATGATGAAGTCTTTTTGTTAGCCTTTTAATGTCAGCCAGGACTTGCCCTTTCTACCATAGAAGTTATGTTCACCTATTAATACTACCATACTCAGAAGGACTTTAACAAGGTCTGCTTAATTTTTTCGAACCTTTTCTCTTGATTCATCACGACATTCCTTAATAATGCCGGGGACTGATGGAGGATGTAAGAAATTTTGACAAAAACCATGAAGCATAAATGAACTTGCTTGACCAACGTGGCAAGCGTTTCATGCCAAGTTGGTATTATAAGAGTTTTAAAGTAAACGTTTTTACTTGCTTAATTTATTATTGCAGATCCGGTTGGGGTACACTGCAGGTTAAATGTATAATATGCTATAGTAAATATTGTATCATTTACCTTTATCTTAAAACAAACAATATTCTCAAATCACGTTAAACCCGAACGTCCACCGTCGGCTAAACTTAAACGTTGCCTTTATATAAAACAAACAAGTTAAATCGTATATCTATTCAAAAATTACCCTAATAGAAACTAAAAGGAATCAGTAACAAAACAGCATGAAACTCATATAACATAAGCTGTTTCACAATGTGTTTATAGAGGATACATCAAAACGTAAACGGACAGAAATATGTCAATTTGTAACGTAGCTCGGATGTGAGTGGTATTGTTAGTAACACTTTTGTTAAACTCCACTTCACTGTGGCAAACTACACGGTAATTCATACAATTGTTATATTTTAACTGTTTTATCATCATCATCATAACAGCCCATTAATGTCCCACTGCAAGGACGGGCCTCCTCCCGTGACGGAGGGATACTTGGCCTACGAATACCACGCTGGCCAGACGGATTGATATAGGGTTTAATTTCAAGTATTCCTTCTTTTTAGTTCGTAAAGATAATATTCAAGTATATTCCCTTAATCGGTTTTTACGACACCCATGGGATGAGATGGCGTGGTGACATATTGTATTCTTACTCCGTCAGTACACGGAAAATCATAGTATATAAAGTAAATATTTAAAATTGTAATTTGGCGTTTAATTATTTATTTAATAAATTAATCAATTTACTACAAACTCTGCTTATGTTAAAACTTGATGGCAATGTGTTAAGATCTACAGTGATCTGTATAAAATACAAAAAGATATTCACCTTTTGTTAAAATAAAACCTACATTTAACGAATAATTCTTTTCTCCGGCATTTTTATCTAATTAGCCTTCTTCATGGTAATTTATATCTTATTTGCATAATGTTAGTGATTAATTTGACTTGAGGCAAGCCATGGTCCTGACAGATGCCAAAAAAAATGATTGATTTATCTAAAATGGTGGTTGGTTGTAGCGGTCAAGTTTTTCTAGGTCAACTTGTTTATGTTATGCTTAAAAAAATATAACAAATTGTTGTTTTCTTTTAGAGGTGGCCATTTCAGTAAGAGGTCGATGAGGTTAGTACCACTGGTGAGGTTAATATACGATCAAGCAGTAGTACTTATGGACAGTACACAAGCTAGTAATATTTCAGGGTTATGGGTCATTCTAACCTTCTGTCTGAAGTTGGCGAGCATAGGTATGTATGCAAAACTATACAGGGTCTACATTACATCACCGGATTGATAAGGCTACACACTTACAGCAGACAATGTGTAGTACAACTAATTTAGAAATAACTAAAATATTTTGTATAAACTTAAGATAAAATGCGTATTTTTATATTGTTTTTCAAAATATTCACATCCGTAAAATAATACGTCTAAGCAATCGGTGTCAAGAGGAAAAGTGCTGAGTAAACTGACAGAATTGTCACGTAGCAGTATCGATTCCTTGCACCAAAACAAAGATCTGATCTTTGTCACGATTTGATACATTGGTTTATTCAAAGATTTATTACGCTTGTATTAGATAAATCTCGAATGGCTATGGTTGTCGGTTACCTTAAATGCAATAGCAGCATTTGTATTGCTTGCATGTGAACGTGTCAAAGCCTAATTTGACTAATATTAAGTTTAGTTGTTTAGGCTGCCTCTGTAGGAAAGAGGTCATAGATGCGGTTACCGTGAACTAGGTTGCAGGTTCGAATCTCAAGAAAGATAATTCGCTATTGTAAAGATTTTTTTTGGTATATTTTTTAACTATTTTATTTTAAAGGTTTATTAATTATAAACAACTACTTTAAGTATTTTTGCTTTCCTACCTATAGTTTATTTTTAATTATTATTTTAAGTTTTACTTGTGGTGACGTCATGCGTACGGCTGAGTTACTTGAGCAATGAAGGCAGAGACAAACTAGTATTCAGCCGGACGAAAGACGTCATTTAGAGGTCAATTAAAAGACGGAGTAATTCATGCAAATTGTCAAAATGAACAGTCTTACGGTTTTTTTGCGCTAAAATTATGATTTTGTTCCTTACCGATCTAAAATCTCGAAATGGTTTTGGAACCAACATAGGTAAACTTTTACTTTACATACCGAAATAATTGGGTGATCCACAAATCTTAAGCCCGGAGGTTCTTTGTGTTCCTTAATTTCATGTACTTATGTAAAAGTCCCCGCTACACAGACTCATTACTAGGGTGGAAGTTGACCAAAACGTAATTTTTTTTAAAATATAATATGTCACACTTTCACACAACCCCATAATTTACTTCATATAGTAGAAGCTCTGCTTAGTTTGTGACTAGATGGCGTTGTGTAAATGTGTGAGGGATATTTAATATTTGTTTAATATATTTAATAGATAGCGGAGATTGCAAAATTCTTAAAGATAACACATTTATGCCTGTTAATTATAAGTTTTTTTGTTTTTCTTATTTATGTCCACCAAAACTACATCAAAAGATTTCTACGAATAAAATTATCTGTACTCAGTATTTTGACTGCATGTTTGTAAAGATTTTATCTGTGATCCAGTCATTTGTGAAGCAAAATAGAGTATTAAGTTTACCGTGTGGTGACGGAGTAAGAATACAATATGTCACCACCCCACGGGTGTCGTAATAACCGACTAAGGCACTATCCGTGCATATTATTATTATCTTTACAAAATAAAAAGAAGGAAAACTTGAAAGTAAACCCTGTCCGTCTGCCCAGCGTGGTATTGGTAGGCCCGTCCCAGCAGTGGGACATTAATGGGCTGTTATGATGATGATGATGAAAATAAAGTATCAAGCCGAACCGCGTGTAAAGTCTAGCAAACAATAAACAACAAAATATTAAAATAATATTCTTTAGTTTTCAATTAAAATAGTTTCAAACATTTCTTCAAGTTATAAGTAAAAACTGTTAGTTGTAGAACAAAAATAATAAATAAACAGTTTTCCATTCCTGTAGTTATACCTAACAGTTGTTATTTAAGTATGCGTTCTTCGTTACTTCATAGATCTATAGTATCCAACTTTGCGATACAATAATATTGTATACATTTTGTTACTCAATAATTGTAATTAAGTTTTTCAATTAAAAAATATAATTATTTGTTAATTATGTTCCTTACAATAAACGTTGTGTAGCGTCATCCAGCGACTTACTTAAGCGAACACCTACACTATCTCAGTACCCGTTAGGAAATCTAGGGCATCTAGGTCCAAACCCGTCCCTCCCCCCGCGACGGAAAGGAACTTTCCGAGCCTCCCGGCAAAGGAAAGCACCCCTGCCGTTGCGGGTACTAGGCCCGCCTTAGCATGGGGCCCGAAGAAGGTGGCACCAGTGCCGCCCAAACCGGCGCTCCTCCCCACTCCCATCCCATCCTCCCAGCCCGGCTTAGGCTCAGGAGCCCCCTCTAACACATTAAGAGCAATTCGTAGTGCACTGAGCGGCATCAGCATCGCGGAGGTGCAAATATTTGCACGCAAGTTCCGCGAGAACACAGACCCACTCGCTTTGGCGCTCTTGCTAGACGAGCACGCAGATCTTCTATACAAGTTAGGTTTCAAATAGGTAGTTAGGTACACACTTACACTAACATGGACACCAATACACATACAACACACGTACATAACACGCCAGCTACACTCGCACTCACCACGGGGCGCATGAAGCCTAAGGGACTGTCGTTGGTTTCTTTCAACGCCCGAAGCCTCAGACCGCAGGTCAACGAGCTCAGAGAGTTCGTCATGAATCTTGGGGTTGACCTACTCCTTATCCAGGAAACGTGGCTTAAACCCACTTCCCTGAAAGGATTGTCAATTCCCAAGTTCTCCTTACTCAGAAATGATAGAGCCACAGGCCATAATGGCGGTGGCACAGCTATTTATTTCCGAAGGGAGCTACACTGTTCACCCATGGACACTCCGTCACTCACCAACATGGAGGCAACTATATGTAGGTTGTCTATGATAGGTCACCAAACCCTAGTCATAGCGTCCGTTTATATACCGTCGGGTAACCTCCCCCTGAGAAGTGATTTTGAAGCACTCCTCTCGCTAGGTAATCACGTTATCTTGTTTGGAGATTTCAACTCTAAACACAAAGACTTTAATTGTAGGACCACAAACACAAACGGTCGAGCCTTATTAGAGATTGCGGAAGCATTTGAGCTGGAGGTTATCAGCCCATATGACTGCACGAACTACCCTAGCGTTAACTCTTATGCACCTGACGTCTTAGACTTTGCTATGACGAAAGGTGTTTATCTACCTTTAAGGTCTGTAGAAACCCTACACGACCTGGGCTCAGACCACCGATCTGTACACATAGTATTAGGCCCGCTCGAACCGTCAGCCCCTCCCACCAAGTCTTTTGTTAACTGGGATAAGGTCACTAGGTCTCTCGCCTCTGCGATTGACGAGCCCGACTCTCCTTTTGCTTTCTCTCCTGACTCGCTGAATAGCGGAGAGAAGATCGACGAAGCAGTAAATTCATTCACACGCTTAGTCACCAAGTCTGTGGAGGATAATACGAAGGTGGTCAACCTGCCTAGGCGGCCACAGCTGCCGGCGGATATCCGGCGAAACACGATAAAGGCTAAGAACGCAGCGCTTAGAAGGGCTGCGCGCTACCCCACTCCCTCTAACCGAGCCGACGCGAACTATCTGCAGAGGCTGGTTAGACCCAAACTCTCAGACCTGAGGAACGCTAAATGGGGCAATCTCATGCAAGAAATATCTCCGTCGCACCAAGCGTTTTACAAAGTGGCGAAAGCCCTTCGTAGTGACGTAGTGCAAACAATCCCCCTTTTATCTCATCCAGATGGCACTATAGCCTTCGAAGACGAGGAAAAAGCCGAATGTTTCGCTGACAGCATCTCTGATCAGTGCTCCCCCTCTAAACAACCATGCGACCCAGCGCATCTCCGGTCAGTAGAGAAAGAACTCCGTAACAGGAACTCTCTCCCTCTCACGGCCCCTCCCATAACGGTTACGACGGACAAACTTGTTTCGCACGTCAAGAAGCTACAGCTTAGAAAGGCCGCGGGTGCCGATGGCATTTCTAACAAGACGCTCAAGCACTTTCCCATCCAAGTGCTAACCGTTCTCACAGTCATCTTCAACGCTTGTTACGATCTATGTCACTTTCCCACTGCGTGGAAAGAGGCTATCGTAATAGGCATACCAAAGCCTGGTAAACCCCTCAACGTCCCTAGTAGCCACAGACCAATTAGCCTACTCAAGGCAATGGGCAAGCTATTCGAGCGAACGATGCAATCTCGTTTGAGAGATCATCTGTTCGACAGCGGCATAGCTATCCCCCATCAATTCGGCTTCCGACCCGCCCACTCATGTACTCAACAGGTACACCGTATAGTGGAATACGCACTAGACGGATTCTACCCCAAAAGGAGGAAGACAGTGGCAGTCTTTTTTGATGTCGCCAAGGCCTTTGACAAGGTCTGGCACGACGGGCTGGTATACAAGTTATACTTGTTAGGCCTGCCCGATCGGATGGTTCGGTTAATTACCTCCTTCCTTAGCGGTAGGACCTTTCGTTTCAGGCACGAAGGTACCCTATCGACATCTCGGTCTATCACGGCCGGCGTACCTCAGGGCTCCCCCCTGTCCCCCCTCTTATACATATCATACACAAATGATATACCAGTACCTTCGCTCAGAAGCGGGTTACAGATGTCGTTATTCGCAGACGACACCGCCTTGTACTGTAATAGTGTTACTATTGCAGCGGCGGTGCGTAAGCTTCAACCATCTATCAACAGATTGGGCGCGTGGTTTCGCAAGTGGCGCATAGATGTGAATGCAGACAAGAGCGCTGCGGTTCGCTTCGATGTAAAGCGGCGAAATCCACTATTACGTAGGCCCGACGACCCCCCGCGACTGCTAGGTTCACGTATACCCTGGCGGCGCAAAGTCAAGTATCTTGGAGTCACACTGGACGAAACCCTCTCGTTCAGGCCGCACATACGGCGAGTGACCAGGAACGCACGTTTTTATCTCGGCCGGCTACACCACATGGTTGGCAGGCACAGTAGAATGTCACTACGAAACAAGCGAACTATCTTCAAGGTTTGCATACGCCCAGTACTCACATACGCATCACCTCGCACACGCGAGCCCAATCCTTATGGAGAAGCTCCAGACAGTACAAAACATATTCATACGCCGGGCGGCCGATGCACCGTGGTATGTTCGCAACGCGGACCTGCACCGGGACATCGAAATGCCCACTATACAGACATTCATAAAACAGGCCTCTGATAGATTCTTCAAATCTGCAGAGGAGAACACAAATCACCTCATAAGGGAGGCGGTGGCCTACACCACCGTTCTCCCTAACCCCACTACTCCTCATGTCATACGAAGGCCTCGTAATGTCCTACTGGACTCACCGGACACCCTGTCCTCCGATCTGGAAAGGCTTGTCAAAGCTCAGATCCCTTAGGTCCCCCTAAGCTCTCTGTTAGTTTATAACATGACCTGAACGCAGTGCGCGCTCTAATCATGATTCTCTAAGTAGGGTTCTATTAGGGAAAATCAAGTGGGCGTCCCTTCAATGGGGCGACGCTTATCTAAGAAACGCTTCCCCGGACCCCAGTCTGGGGGGGACGTTCCGATTCGCTTAGAAGCCCATAGGGCAACCGAGTAGTAGGTCTGGTGGTTTTTAGCCGGTAAGAGTCCGTGCATAACCCGCAGGGACATAGGGCCTCCCTCGGTGTACTCATGAGAGTTTTCCACCCCCTCCCAAGTATAGACCGGAGGTAGTCTGGGCATGTTCAGCCCAGGCGACGTCATTCGTGGCGTTCAAAAAAAAAAAAAAAACTATCTCAGTACCCCCCACTATCAACAGATGTCAGATACATCCTGAATCGCGATATGAACATTCGCACAGCGATTCCGCATAATATACAACGTCCAACGAACAAATGTGGGGCAGTTGGCCCGCCAGGCACGATCACACTCGCCTGGTCGGAGGATCCTCCCTTTTCGTTGGAGGCGTGGTGCTGTTACGTCACCGCGTCCTCCACAGATGTTTAAGTCGTAAAAGTAACCTACACTACGATTAGAAGCAATGTACTGAGCACCTAAAGATTATAAATCTAAGCCTTCAAGTTGTTAATGGCGAAGTTGACACAAAACTCTGCTTAAAATGCCCAAAATTTTGGTTAAATCGTTTGTCTGGTGTTGTATGAATATTTTTTGTCCCTGCAACTAGACTAGAGAAATGAATTGCATACCTACATAAAATATCCGTGTGGTGACGGAGTAAGAATACAATATGTCACAACCCTATCTCATCCCATGGGTGTCGTAGAAACCGACTAAGAGACTATCCTGTGAATATTACCTTTATATAGAAAGAAGGAAAACTTGAAATTAAACCCTGTACCAATCCTTCTGGCCAGCATGGTATTAGTAGGCCAAGTATCCCTCCGTCACGGGAGGAGGCCCGTCCCTGCAGTGGGACATTAATGGGCTGTTATGATGACCTACATAAAACTTTTGTAATATTTCAAATGAATACAATGGTCATTGAAAAACCAAACTACCATATTTAGGGAACGAACGTATTTCATAAAAGTTTGTTACATTTGAATAGCACGTGTATGCTACCTATGACAAATAAAAAACTATTGTAACGTTTCGGTAGTAGTTGAAAAATGTAGACAGCTTTTAGAAAACGGCCAATTGTACTTGCAATACATTTGGTTGGGTGCTATTTGGACCAAAAGCCCTTTCTAATCTTGATCTGACCTTTCTAATCTTGATTTGTTATAGTTTTGTCCAACTATTTACAACACGCCGTCCAGTCTTTTGTTTTTTTAAAAACCATTTGGCAAAGATTTTCTCTTAAAACATGAAGAGAAAATCATTAAAAGTTTCTACGTTTCATAGCATTTGAAAAAGATGTTTAGAAATCGATCTCAATTAGGTAGTCAACGTTAAATAAAGACTAAAGCTTGAACCCTCTATTTAGTTGTAAGATACAATAATTATCAGGAATAAGAAAGTAAAACTTTTATACAAATCGGATTAGCTGCGTACTTAACTACTCTCCGCCATTCCTAAAGTTCTTCAGCAAAAAGGAACTTAGGTTTTTTCGGAGTTTTTCTTTTGGCCAAACATTTTGGGTAATGGCCTCATGAGAATTCTTGCTTTTTATGTTACTTAATTACTTTAGCTAAAACTTTTTATACATCTGCTGCCCGTTAGTTGGTAAGTGTTACCTACTATAGGTTTTTAGTGTTTACTACATATATAATGTTTACCTGCTTGATAAGGACCGAGGTAAATATGCTTAGGGTTGGTTGGTTAAGTTGAATCATTGGATATAAAACGCGAAAGTAAAAGAAAACTTAGGTATAGAACGCCTATGAAGTACAGGTTCTTGCAATTCTCCGTGTAGTGATGGAATACGTGGTATTCTCGCCCCATATTATTTTATGGAGGTCGCAAAATGGTATAGATTATTTATTGATCTTAGGTAAATTAGTTCAAGTCATGATAATAATATTTTAAACAGGTTATATTTAGTTAAGCTAGATAAACAAATATCTGTGTTTTAGACAATAGCTTTCCTTCAGCGAAAATTCACAGATGGAATCATAACTTCAAGAAAACCTTATTACTATGTACTTGTACAGGATAAGTCCACCACAAAACTGTGGGACAATCCATCACATGATAAACTATAACAGCTGTAACGTTTGTATACAAAGAAGGAAATCTGTAAGCATTGATCAAAGGCCAATCAGTCACCGTGCCGACCCAACAGCCGGTGCCTCTGACAATAACACAAAGAAATATCTACTTCCTAACGTTTTCTGTGGAGTTATTCACATGTCAAAGGGTATGTGAAAACCGCCGTGATACGGTTATACTGACCTACTTTTGAGTAACTCCGAAAAGATATTTTTTAACTCAGATTTGAGTAGTTTCTTGACCAATTCAAATAACAACTTACTGATTAGTTTTTCTGATGTAAATTTAATCAGAATTCATAAGATGATTTAGTTTATCTCCAATAGGAGCTTTTTCTTGCATAATCCCTGTAGATGAAATTGCATTTTAATCCATATTGGTAACAAAAAATACATGTGGCATTTTATTTCTTAAACTTCGAAATTGCGAAATGTTTTGCTTTGCAGATCCTATCATAGCAAAGTTGGATGAAGAAGATTTTACTGGTCTCCGAAATGCTTTTAATTAAAAAGTAAATGGTGGTATTGTTAAAACTTCTCTCCTGCCAATGCGAATGTTTTTATTGCAAATAGGTAATATGGTACTCCGTCACCACACGGAGACGTCACCAGATGTCTCCGTGTGGTGACGGAGTAAGAATACAATATGTGACCACCCCATCTCATCCCATGGGTCATCATAAAACCCGACTAAGGGACTATCCGTGAATATTATCTTTACGAAATAAAAAGAAGAAAAACTTGAAATTAAACCCTATACCAATCCGTCTGGCCAGCGTGGTATTAGTAGGCCAGGTATCCCTCCGTCACGGGTGTTATGATGAGGTAATATTTGTTTGAAATTACAAAACATCAAAATGTTATTTATTTTTGAGAAGTCTACGAAATTTTTAACGCATGTTTTTCCGGCTTCTTATGATCGTATTACCGTTTGTACAACCTAGACTTGCATTCACAGGTTCCTTGTTCATTTGCGCAATGCAGTTTTAGAAACAAAACAAATACAGCAAAATCTATTCTGCTAGTTGATGAACGAAAGTTTTCCAATCTTTTTGATCCAAAGTTTGCTAGGTATCAATAAACCAGTAACATGGTTTCGTTCTTTGCATCACAGTACAAATGCAATGATATTTTTTGAACAAAACTGTGCTTTTAAGTGAATTCCATGTTTTATTGATCGCATTTGTTGCAGCAACTAAAATATTGCTTCGTATCAACCTTAGGGTCAGGCCTTCTTCGTATATACTTCGTATTCGTATATACAAAGGGATATTTGGCCTACAAATACCGTCAAGTTAGTATCGAATTAATAGATCCATTTTTACTAAAGATGATGACTGCAATTTTGTAATCACTTTTCGTATTTTACGGGACCCTCGAGATGAAATGAGATCCTATAACAATAACGACGACCTCTGTAGCGTAGAGGTTATTTAATAAAAGTATAAAGTAAGTATTTAAGTATAATTATTTATTATCCGTTATACATACTTACTTAAATACTGTTTGATTTTGTAAATACATACATATTATACATAGAAAACACCGAGACCAATGCAAATAATCACGTTCATGCTCAAAAAGATTTGATTGAGCGGGTATCGAACCCGATCCCTCTGCATAGCAGTCATGTTATATAACCACTATGCCACAGAGGTCGTTAATAAAAAATGCTTACAAAAAAACAAAATTTCATGTTTACGAGTATCCACAGCTACATTTTGATTTATCAGAAATCAAACCATAAACTATCACTTACATATTTTTGATAAAATATGTTAGTATTTTAGTAAATAATTATTCGATTGTACTAGATAATTAAATTAAACACGAACTGAGCAAAACGACGAAACAATATTTATTTTACACTAAGACAGTTTTTAGAGTATTTTTTAAACGTCAACATAATGACATTTATAATAGATGGCCAGCATTCCAATTAATCATTTCAACAATTTTTAACTACCCACTTCGAAAATCAAAACCAAAATCATTACTTCTTGAACAAAACATTAACACATCCATACTCTTAACACAAAACCTCCTTTTATCTGTAACACACAGACGTTTATCTAACGTAAGTAATAATGAGGAAACCTTTTCATCAGTAATTATATTAGGCTGTAGTTTCTAAGGGACAAATGTAATGTAATAATCTTCGGGCCTTAACACCTGTTGCTCTTCGCGTTCATAATAACATCATACCTATTACGCTTATAATAGAACCTTAAGAGATAATGATTCAGCTATTCTGTTAATATTAAATATTAACAGTTTTGATCATTCTTATAAATACTTTTGAGAAAGTCTTGGTAGAAGCTGTATCTGATTTTTATGTTTTGTTCGTGTATTAATATTTACAGCTGCTGGTTAAAAGTTTTCAAGTCTGTTTCATCATTATACAACACCACGGCTGTCCCACTCCAGATACACGCTTTTCTTATGTTTGGAGGGAAACTTGGTCTAACAGAAGGTGTGATAGACTAGACCAATATTTTTTTAAAGAGAGTATAATATAAGAGTACTTTTACTTAGTGGGCTTTTACGATACCCAGTTGAGGTGGGATGGATACAAATGGCTTAGAAAATTTTCCTGTCAGTAGACTTGCTACTGCACCCTTTCAGCTAAACATTCGCATACTGCTTATATGTGTATTAAACGGTCACTTCATTTGTGCCCTCCCTCCATCTTTTGATATCGGGTCTTTCAAACACAATATTAATAATAATTTGGCTAGACCGAGAAAGTGATGAAAAAACGAGTAAGGTAATATTTGAATTGCCATCTGTTGCCATCCTTCCTGGACAATATTCGCACTTTCCATCAGGTTTGATACCGTCATCAAAAACCCAAATAGAAAGTAGATACTCTGCTTTAGAACATAAATATAGATAGAAAAGTGTTCCTTTTAGAGATAACCACTTTATGTCGATATTAAGTGAGAGAGTGCCATTTGCCGCCTCGAGCGCGCTTACCGTATGCACGAAAACAACAATAAAGCTCATTAAGTTTTCAAACTGTTTTAGTATACATTTTCAAGTATTTTGTGTTGCATTTATGTTGTGATATCGATACTACTAATGTTGTAGTTTCCTCTAGTGATGGAGCGAAGCTAAGACTGCTTATACCACGCTGTTTAGACGGATTTTAACATAATATAGTATTCCTCTTCCTTCTTCTTCTTAGAGCTTCATCATCATCATAACAGCCCATTAATGTCCCACTGCAGGGACGGGCCCCCTCTTGTAACGGAGGGATACTCGGCCTACTAATACCACGCTGGCCAGACGGATTGGTATACTACGTAAACCTTTTTTTTTTTTATTACATTAAAAACACACACGTGACTCACGCATACTTGCATGTTTATAACTACAGCCTCCTTTTCTACGCAGTTGTCATTTTCTATTAAGACCACGCCATTGGCATCATAATTTGTGGCAAGTTTTTATTTTATTTTTAGATATAATTTATATTTGATTCGCCATTCTTTCTCACGACTAAACTCCATTCGATTAGTCCCGTGAAAAATCTGGAACTTCTTAGAAAAACGTAGGTTGAGGGACGTGCAAAAAAATTGATGAAAAAAGAAACAAAGAAGTTTTAAAAACAGAATATTAAAAACCTCCCTACAGACACTTTTTAGCCTAGAAAAGGACACAAAATAATGATAACATAATTTCACCACAATACAAAAACGTATACTATCCAAGTTTTATTTGATAAAGAAATTGCGCGTTCCCTAAGGACAGAACGCAACAGTTGGATGACCTAGTTTCAACTACAAGTAGTTATCAACAATATCAACGAAACTTGATCGTTGCTCAACGCCTCTTAAGCTTACCCCTTTCTTGTTTACTTCGCGATTTGTGAAGGGAAAATTATTATTGTGTTATTGTTTTTTAAACCAACAGATTAACCCGGCGTCATGGGGGTGGAAAAGTGTTACACGAACGTTGGGGTGGGTCTTACCGACCCGTTCATAATTTCGAAATTATTTCAATGCTTTATAAATAATAAAGATTATATTTATTTATGTTTATATTGTTGGGTATTTACATGATTAAATGAAACACAAATACTGTGTTATATTATGTTTTAATTATATACAATAAAATTTAAAAAAAAGATTTTTCTCTTCAACTTAAATGTAATGTATTATAAATAAACAATTAGTTTTAACGTTTTATTGGCACTTTTTAGTAGGTAACTAAATAAATTTAAAAGAAAAAAAATAATCATTCGAAATTTGATTTTTTGGTACAGTCAGCAGAAAACGCTGTCGTTCACACGGACTATTTATTACTAAGTACCTACAAAAATACAAATAAAATACATTTAATTTATTTAACCAGCTATAATATTGTAAATAACAACGAAAACTCAAACATAAAAATGATAAAAACACAGACAATAAGTAAAACAATATCTACACAAAACGGCGCGAAATTGTCACACCGACTGCGGGGATGGGTCTCACGTACCTTTTTTAACTTTGTGCACCTGTATCTACCACTGCAGCCGTGGCACGACTTACGTGTTGCTTGTGACGTGTAGGATAACTCAACAGCTCCAGCTATTGAGAAGAGCAGCAACGTCACACGTATAGTAACCCAACTACAAGCGAAATAAAATGTGGCGGGTCGCACAGACCCAACCCCAATGACGCCGGGTTAACGTGCTTCGTTTGTAATCTAGAAAATCTTTTATTAATTATTCATCAGTTTGTTAATTATTAGTATAAATGCTACTAAAACTGATGTTTCCTGATGGGAAGTTCTAATGTTCTTAGTTTAGGAAGGATTTGAATGGAACTTATACAGATATAATAATATTATGTAACATATTATGTTACATCCCAATGAATTTTACATTAAAAAAAAACGATCTTTGTAGTAAATGTCTATAACCAAAAATTTAACCTTATTACCGCGCCATTTTAAGGAAATTATACGTCAAACTTTTGCAAAATGGTAGAATGAATTGGTTTGGACATCGAAACAAACATTCGGGTAAATTATTATTTATTTTGCATTCGTTTTCATATATAAATAATCTTTAACTTTATAATAATAAAAACAAAGGAAGTAGAGTATTTGTATTTTCGTTTGAAAGAAGCAAAATTTTTGTTTGAAAATTGAATGAGAGAGCAATCGTGATTTTTGGGAGGGGAAGATTGAGAAGCGTTTTATGAATGATAAAATTTCGGTTGTAACAAAAATTGATCGAAAATGTTATATGCAACCCTTGTTTTGACACTTTTAATGGCATCATAAACTTGAGACACAAACAAGATGATTTAGAAAATAACTCTTCAATAGCGGACAACATGCAAAATATTTTAACTTTGTTAGTTTAAATTTTTACTTGGTTAGGAAGTATAACCAATCCAGTGTTACTCATTTGCTCAGTGAATGACTGTGTGTAGATAAAACTGTTAGGAGTTAGTGCTGGTACGGCAATGCAGTAAATGTCTGTAAGGGAACCTCATTCAAGGAGATACACAGACCTAATCCGTGACATCCTTCAAAATTATTAAAAATAAAATAAACCGTCTGTTTATAATGATTATCATTATTATTCGTCATATTGACATTCACTGATAGACATAGGCCTCCTTCAAAAATATTGTCACCTTTAGCAGTCCTGTGCTTTTCTCATCGTAAAGATTTGTAAGTACCGTAACATTCGCATACCTCATTCTCTGCTTACCAACATAGAAAAAATGCGTAAACTTATGTACATACAAAACAGCTATAATGACATTTTATTGCAACAACTAACACGCATGTAAAGCGTTGGAGTCACAGGTGAAATCCAAAACATTTTATATCTATTTCAAAAACATAATATTCAACAAGCATTAAATCATGTTCCGGACAATGTTTCATCCATGTCTACTTACGTCCCGTATATTTTATACGTAAACAACATGTACACGTGTAAAACATGGCTGTTACCATACATTATTAGATAAACCAACTTCGGGACTAGATTTGTTATTGAATTAGCCTGTATTGCGCAAACAGTTGATGTTGGTTTTTCTTTAATATATTGTATTATCGTGGAAAGTATGTTGGTTTGTATTAGTTTATTTTTTTCATTTATTGTTTTTAGAATTGTTTTCAGTCATAATGTTTACTTACCCTATTATTGTTTCTACGAATAACGTTTGACATAAATCATTTAGTTAGTTCCAAGTAGTATCTTTTATGCTGAGTATTTACTTAAATACAAAGAATGCTAATTACCGTCAAAGCGAGTATGATAGTCTTTTGTTACACCCCTTGGAGACTGACACCCGCCTTTGGCCTAGGCATGTGTAGCAGTCCTTAAAAGATGCAAAATTCGGGTTGTCGAATAAACCTTACAGTGTAGCCTTATTACCACTTAAATTGGTATGTGGGGCAAAGGCCCCCATACATACCAATTTTTTTGGCTACAGAATTATTCGAGCACGCTGATAGGGCCGAGTGGATCCTAATTTAGCAGAAATATTCATTTTTTATTTTTTATAGAAGCCCATTAATGTCCCTGCAGAGACGGGCCTCCTCCTGTGACGGAGGGATACTTGGCCTACTAATACCACGCTGGCCAGACGGATTGGTTATAGGGTTTCATTTCAAGTTTTCCTTCTTTTTACTTCGTAAATATAATATTTACGCTTAGTCCCTTAGCCGGTTTCTACGACACCCGTGGGATGAGATGGGGTGATGACATATTGTATTCTTACTCCGTCACCACACGGACACAAATGCCTTTAGTCAGCAAAATCTTTTAGCCTATAGCTAACTAGTCATAGATAGCCTCTGAAAGCCCCTCGTGAAGCATGATAATATCCAAATGTATCCTTACATAACTAAGGTGACTTTCTGCCGACAGTACGCGTACCTAACCTTACTGAATCTTTTAACCTACGTAAAACGTAACAAATTTAAATGCGGTTACACCTTTTTGCGGTTGTAATGAAGTGAGTGTTTCAAGAGAAAACAGTTTATTTAGAAACATTTATACTAAAAACGATTAAAGAAAAACTCTGAGCATTTTTTGCCATTTTGATATTGTGACAACGTAAATTAAGTCTTGCATCATATTCGTAATAGTTTGTTGATAATAATTTCAAGTTATTAGCGCTAAAAAAGTTAATAACTATAACTTTATTTGAGTAATTTTTATGGTAAATAATATATAAGAAAGAAAGATAAATCATTTGATTTATCTATTTTTGTTGGTGGATATGAGTCATGAATTTTAATTCATGACTCATATCATTCTGGTTGCGCTTGCCATATTAATTCCTTACAACATAAAATAAACTAGTAAAAAAGGAGGAGAAATATCATAATTCATTGAACGCTTTGATATTACAACTAATAGAATAGAATAGAATAGAATAGAATTTTATTTCTCTTCCACAAAGGTGTCTTAGGTCTAAGTATACATAATTGCAGATTTACAATAATCCTTTGTGGGAGACTGGTATCTGCACTAGGAAAATCCTGTCACGCCGATTACCAGGCCCCCTACAAAATATCCTATACAATATTATAGTTATCTTATCGACCCTTAAAAATAAAACAAATGTAATAACAAAGAAAAGAGAAACATAAACTATTTGTTATACAAAACTATAAGAAATTTAAAACTAATACAGAATGTAGTGTATTATAAATGTTAATGAATGACTATTAGGTAACTTAGATATGAGAGTCAAAATAATATTGTGTAGTCTGTATGTTTGTGTGTATGTGTTTGTGTGTGTGTATGTGTGTGTGTGTGTATGTGTGTGTTTGTGGGTGTGTGTGTGTGTTTGTGCGTGAGTGTGTGTGCGTGTATATATATATATTCTTTTGTAATCAAATTACTTGCGAACAATTAAGAGAGATTCAGTGGTATCATAGTCTAGACCTACTAGGTAATTTGTTACTACTTGTTTACACTTATGTTTAGTTAAAGAATATATGTGTAGTATTGCATTGAGTTTGTTATACAAATAGGAACTAAGGAAACAGTAACTATGATGTGCGAGGCTGCTCCTGTAGAGTAGTGTGTTACAAACTTTAGTTTTAATACGCTTTTGAGCATTTAAATTTGGATCGAATTTGAGAAGAGAATGCTGTCTTACGATTAGGTGTAAAATAAATAGTTGCCGTACAGTGAGGACTTGGCACTTTAAATACAGTTCCAAGGTAGGATGGTAAAACGGTAGAAAGTGTGCCACCTTAAGTACGGCTCTTTGTGCTCTTTCAATTTTAATCATATGTGTTTTTGCAGCACCACCCCATGCAGTTATGCAATATGTCAACAATGATTGACATAATGCATAATACACGGTTTTTAATATTTTTTCATCAGCAACTCTACGTAAACTTTTAAAGATGTAAATTAATTTCCTAATTCTCTTAGATAATTCGTCTATATGATTATTGTAATTTAAATTTTTATCTATTACGACACCCAGATATTTGATTGAGTTAACTTTTTGGAGTTCAGGGGGCGTACATGATTTATCAGTAGCATCAGAACATTTGTAGGCAATAATTTTTTGTGATTTTTCCTGTGTTAAACGAGTATTTGCTTGTGAAAACGCTATGTATTTTGTTTTGTTTATATTAAGTGTGAGTTCATTGTTAGAAAGCCAACTGAAGACCGCTGAAAATCCTATTTGGGCAAAGTGGTACACTTCCTCCCATGTATCTCCATAAAAAATAAGTGCTGTATCATCAGCAAAAGCAATGATTCTGTCATTGGTGAGGTTTATTTCGCAGAGGTCATTAATAAAGGCCAAAAAAAGTGTAGGACCTAATATACTCCCTTGAGGAATACCGATTTTAACCTCGGAATCTTCACTCATCCATTCATCAACGATTACCCTTTGTACTCTATTAGTCAGATATGAGCAAAACAATTTATGCTGTGTACCTCTGATACCAAGGTATTCCAGTTTTCTTAGCAAGAGGGAAACAGATACTGTGTCAAATGCTTTTGCTAGATCGAGGAATATTGTAATAACCTTTTTCTTTTTATCCATTTGCGTCACAATAGTATCTGTAAGCCGATGTACCGCATCGCTTGTTGATCTACCGGTACGAAATCCAAATTGGTTATCTGATAGTAAGTTTTTTGATTCGAGGTATTTTTTGAGTCGCGTATTAATTGCTTTTTCTAAAATTTTTGACAACACTGGTGAGATAGATATGGGACGGTAATTATTTACACAGTCTCTGCTTCCATTCTTGAAGATTGGATGAATAATAGATTTTTTGAGATCATCTGGAAACATTCCTGAGCGGAAGGCCAAATTGCATATGTATGATATGGGATAAGTTAAGATACTGAAATACCTTTTAATAACTTTACTAGGAATGTCGTTACAATGCTGTGCACAATTAGATTTTAAAGAAGAAATTATCGAATTGATCTCATTAATGTCAACGGGCAAAAGTACAAAGGAAAATTTTGTAGCTGGTTGTAATAGGGGAATATCAGAGTTTGGTTTTGTAATGGATGCTGCAAGTGTCTTGATATTAACAAATTCTTTATTAACCAATGTTAATAAAGAATTTGTTAATATCATTTACTGATTTAATAGGATTTTTTAAACAAATAAGACTTGTGCTTGGTGAATTTGGAAAGTTAGTGTAGGTTATAGATTTAATTGCACTCCACATTTTTTTAGGGTTCCCATTGCACTTTGTTAGTTCCGAATTGTCATAATTTAGTTTTACTTTTTTAAGTAAGTCATTACAAAAATTTCGATATCGAGTATATGTCAGTTGAATGTTAGTATCATTTGGATATCTTCTTGCTTTCAAATGTAATTTATCGCGGTTTCGCATGCACCGCAATAATCCCACCGTGATCCATGGTTTAAGTAGGTGTTGTCGGCGTGGTACAGTTCTTTCTTTTGTGCAATTTTGTAGCGTAGTAGAGAGGTTTTGTAGGAAAAAGGAGACAGCAAGATTTACGTTATCCAATTTATACATGTTATCAAACGATATGTTTGTAATTTTATCATCTAGTTGCGGGTATTGTACAATTTTGATTTTTTTGTAGTGTCTATTGTGGGAGCGTAATTTGAAGATACTTAAAATTACACTGTAGTGATCAGTTAATGTTGTCGGTGCAATTATACACCTTACAGGTAGATTAGATTTTACTATAAGATGATCAACTAAGTGTGATAGTCTTTTAAAAATATTCCTAGTAGAAGCAATAAAGTGCACTTCTTTAATGTATTCCTACATATCATACTTTGTAGGGTAATGGTCCATATGTTGCGATAGGAACGTGTCTCGTTTTAAAACGATCTTGGAATAATATAAAGCAAAAATGTTATTATTATGAAGTTCAAGGTAACTTAATGTGCATACAGTGATTTTCTCTGCATGAAAGTGGTAAGTTTTTCATTTAGTAAGTACTAGTACTATTTTTCGTCCCTTCATTCAGCCAATCGACGTCCACTGCTGAACATAGGCCTCCTCCAAGCATTGCCACCTTGTGCGGTCCTGTGCCTCCCTCATCCATCGGCTTCCCGCCGTCCTAACTAGGTCGTCGGTCCACCGTGTAAGGGGGTGTAAGGGGGCTCCCTTTTTCGTCCCTTGGTTTTTGTTAAATGTGGTTAGGAGATATTCTTTAATATCTTTTTTAAGCGAATAACTTAATTGACAAAAAAGGAAGCAAAAAATGACAGATTTTACTTCTTTTATTTTCTTATTAATAAGAGTAATAAATATATAATCAATATTCCTCACATCATCACACAACGCCATCTAGTCCCAAATTAGGCAAAGCTTGTACTTTGGGTACTAGACAATGGATAAATATACTTAAACATACTCTTTTTTTGTAAATAAATACATATTATACATAGAAAACACCCAATGCAAACAATCAATTGTTCATGCTCACAAAGATTTGCATTGAGGGGGAATTGAACCCGATACCTCTACGTAGCAGTCATGTTATAACCACTACGCCACAGAGGTCGTCTCGTATCGTTATTATTTGGAAACTTGCTCTTACTCGGCTTTTACGACATCCTTGAAATGAGATAGGATGATTACATCATTCATGTATTCCTACTCCCTCGCCACAAGGACAATTGAAGACATGAGTGGATGACGGAGTTATGTTACATTTTAAAAAAAAACCTTTTTATTCGTCGAATAAAGGTTTTAGATGTTAATAAACTATATCAAACCTTAAGACAACGTAAACTAGGCTCTGTTTCTGAAAAAAATAATCATAAAAGGGTTAAGTACCAGATTATAATGAAAATCACAATGAATGAAAGGAACATGGGTACTTAACATAATTTTCATTAAAAAATGTTAAAGTTAATTGCCTTTAGTGCGTGAATGACGGGGACAAGTGTCAGCAAATGCGTGATTTATTGGGTATGATAAGCAGTTGTGTGAATGAGTAAGGAATATTCATTTATTTATTTTTATAGTTATCAAAACTGTCCATAGATATTGTAATACCTGACCAGAAAAATAGAAAACCTCTCCATATTGCGGAATGTGTAAGAACTGTTGAATTGTTTTGTCACATAATTTCATAACAGATTAAAAAAAAGACACGAAAGCGACCTCCTTTCATGTTTTTTTATATTTCTGGTCAGGCTATTTAATAAAACGTTGAAAACGTTAAAATATCGTCAAAAGCTTAATGATTTACGAATAATTTAAAATAAAACAAAATAAACAGTAAGCAGTTAACAAAACTGTGCATTGACATTGTAAAGCCTGACCAGAGAAATAGAAAACCTCTTCTTATTGCGTAATTTTTAAGAACAAATTTTGTCATATAATTTGATAGAAGATTAACGATTCGACACGAAAGCGTCTCTTGTCATGGTTTTTATATAATATATAATAAAAAGTTTATATATTGTTAACAAAGGTGACTTTTGAAAAAAATTAAGCGTTTTTTTAAATTATTTAATGGCGCTGAAACACGGGTTACTTACGAGTGTTTTGTTTATTTTTACTAAGTACTTTAAGTAACTTTTACTAATTAAACCAGTGTTTCTGCTCAATTTATTAGTAAAATAATGTCAAGAGCTAAAAATAAACCGGGCAAGTGCGAGTCTGACTCGCGCACCGAGGGTTCCGTAGAAACCAATTTTCCCGCCACGTCACAAATTAAAAATTAAAATAATCTGTCAAAAATTCCATGACGTCACGAATCATCTGTCAAATTTGACAGATGTCAAAAATAATTAAAATAATTTAAATTCTATGACGAAATAATCTAAATATAATATGATGGAAGTAAAAATTTAAGGTTTTCGGAATTTTCCTTTTACATGTACTATAAGACCTTCATCATAACAGCCCATTAATGCCCTAATGCCTCCAGGGACGGGCCTCCTCCCGGGAGGGAGGGATACTTGGCCTACTAATACCACGCTGGCCAGATTTATTGGTATAAGGGTTTTATTTCAAGTTTTCCTTCTTTTTATTTCGTGAAGATAATATTTACGGATAGTCCCTTAGTCGGTTTTTACGACAGCCATGGGATGAGATGAGGTGGTGACATATTGTATTCTTACTCCGTCACCACACGGAGACGGAGTACTTAAGAATACAAGACCTATAGTCAGTATATAAGACCTTGCTTCATGCCTGTAGGTAGACTGGAAGTACCCTGTAGGTTTTTGCTCTTACTCATTAAAAATTTGTGACAAAAACAGCTATATCTTATGATGGAGTTGGACTAGCAGTTTGATTTTTTTACAGCACTAAGAGGCAACAAGCCTTAGTATTTGGTGAATTGATACCTCCACGCGTTCCTGAGATAAATGGTCTTGACAGACAGACAGACAACGAAGTGATCCTATAAGGGTTCCATTTTTTCAAAATTGGTACGGAACCCCAAAAACATAACAGGAGGTCGCTTTCGTGTCGAATTGTCAATCTTCTATCAAAGTGTATGACAAAAATTGGTTCTTAAAAATTCCGCATTATGAAGAGGTTTTCTATTTTTCAGGTCAGGCTTTACAATATCAATGCATTAACTGCTTATCTGGTTATTTCGTTTTATTTTAAATTATTCTTAAATCTTTTAGCTTTTAAAGATATTTAAACGTTTAAATAGCCTGACTAAAAATATAAAAAACATGACAGGAACAGGAGGTCGCTTTCGTGTCGAATTGTCAATCTTCTATCAAATTGTATGAAAACAATTTGTTCTTAAAAATTCCGCAATATGGAGAGGTTTCTATTTTCCTGGTCAGGCTTTACAATATCAGTGCACAGTTTTGTTAACTGCTTATCTGGTTATCTTGTTTAATTTTAAATTATTCGTAAATCTTTTAGCGTTTAAAGATATTTAAACGATTTATTTCGACGACCTACGTGGCCCAACGGTAGCGCAAGCGGCTACCGTGCACAACGTTGTGGGTTCGATTCCCACGCAGGACAATAATTTGTAAGATCCACAAATTATTGTCCTGAGTTTGTAAGATGATTGATGTTTGTAAAAAGTCCCCGCGACACAGGGTATGATCCCTAGTGCGGGATAGTCTTTTTTTTAAAGATAAGATAAACGTTTTATTAAATAGCCTGACCTGAAATATAAAAAAACATGACAAGAGGTCGCTTTCGTGTCTAATTGTAAATCTTCTACAAAAGTTAGTTCTTACAAAATCCGCAATATGGAGAGGTTTTCTATTTTTCTGGTCAGGCTTTACAATATCAATAGACAGATTAACTAGTTAATCTTACCCTAAAATATTCACTTTACTACAAATTTTAGCTGTTCTTTTACATTAGCTTTCTTTTTTCCATTTCTATATACCATTCATCCTTTATTTCCCTATATATGCACTTCCATATTAGGAGATGAATGAATGTGTTATGTACATTTTTTTTTCAAATAAAAGCATTTTCTTACTCTTTTTTATTATTTTTTCACTCCATATCAGTAGAAAGGCATATTAACTATAATTTTGGTAAAGTAGTTAGTACTTATATTATCAAAGAAAAAAGCGATTTATCTCAATAATAAGCAACAAAACTTTGATGCCCTTTTTCTCACATTTTACAAATTGTGACATCTCGCCTTCATCCACTCATGTCTTTAATTATTTAAGTACATTTATTTATTTCGGATCTCCAACAAAGAATACACAATACAAGTTGTTTTATACATAATACATACAATAGTCTTCCTCGATTAAAGGAGATCACAACATGCACAATAATTTATACAAACTGCAAAAACAGAGAGAAGAAAAAAAAGAAGAAAAATAATTCACTGACTCTATACAATTGAAACAAAATCCGAAATCCTTCCTCTCTCTCAATTGAAATAAAATTTATACAATTAATTAATTGTTATTGTAAAAATATTATAAACTAAATAAAAATTATAAATTAAATTAAATTGAATAAAAAAATCAATCAATTAACAAAAAAAAAAATAATTATAGATTAGATAGGTACTCCAGCCGTTCTCAAGAAGAGAAGGGCCCGCCTGTAATGGCGGGGATCGCCGGAGGGGGACTGGATGCAAAGGCTCTGCTGGTTCCCCATGCCCCCTCCAAGTAAGGCGATGAAGGAGTGCCGCTGGGGACTTTTAGTGGGTGCACTGGGGGGTCACCCCTGGGAGCCCCACATACCCCTCCCGTCCCCCGACGAGAGGGGATGCGTAGGCATTTTACCCCAGCGAAACCAAAAAAAAAAAAAAAAAAGATAGGTACCTACAATTGAAATTAAATGTAAACGTTTTGTTTTTAATTTAAGTATAGCTATTGATTTCTATTTACATCAATGGCGAAATAGCGAACTCGGTTACTATGTCGTGACATGGACATTGGGCATGGATATAAATTCCGCCATATATTGTTCTAAATCTCTTGTGTGTTTATTCTTTGTTTGTAAAAATTCACACGACAAACAATTCAAATTATTTTATTGATGGAAATTCTTTACCATTTATTTACTGGTGAAAATATTTTGTAGTTGTGTTTATAAGTCAACTGGTTCACTGTTTGTTTTTATAATAGTTAAATGAAACCAGTCAGCTCGTGACCATAGCTTGTGTAACCTGGCCAAAACGTCGAATGGCTCCAGGTAAATAATCGAAGTGTTTAAAACCAAAACCTGTTCACTTTAATAAACGTAAATGTAATAATATCTAAAGGCCTTTACGTTGTACACTAGCGCCGCCAATACAAAAAAATCATAATTCGCAAATAGGATCAATAATGCTAAATGTTGGTAACGGAGTTTTTTCTATTGGCAGCGCTAGTGAGCCCTACAAACACTCTTAAATGATAAACAACTAAGAAAGGTTATATAAATTTACAATTACCTAAATATAAAAGTACTAAGTAATTTTTTTACATAATCCTGATACCAATTTATGCACGTTTGTCTCAAAGAACAGAGTAGGTATTTCATTGACACGAACTAATTTGTATTACGGTGTAATTCCAACTTAATTTACATATTAATTGCTCTTATTCCAAAATGTCTTTTTATTTCGGTTGTAAACTCATCATTGCCCAGAAAAATTAGCATTTTTTCTCGTTTTTTTTCATAAATTTTAGTAATTTGTTAATTCGCTTTTTAGCGAGATATCAGCCAAAATCGTCCATTGCTAGTTAAGTATAGTACTTCTATGCATACTTGCTTCGCTCACGATCTTGTCTCATTCATCGTGATGGGCAGACGAAGTAAGGAATTATCGTTAGGCACGCTACATTTGTCAAGGCGTTGGCCCATCACCTCAGGAGTCTGCTTACTATGCTTTTCGTTCCGCTACAAGTACCATCATATCGTGAAGTGTTGCTATATAAAAAAAAAAAAATTTATTTATACACCATGGGATAAGACGTTACCACTCGGTTACCACACGGAAATTCCATTATTCATTTAATCAAATCCTACCTAAGTAGACTGTTACGTCAATGAGAATACTTATTAAATAAATACATCAAATTTCCAGTAAGCCTACATCGTAAGAATCTAAAATTACTTATTACGTATAAACGGGAGTTATTAATTGGTAATGTTAGATAATTGAATATCCTTACATAATATTTTCAATGAGTTATTTCTAATTAAAACGTGGAATCTATATTGGCAATTAAAAGTGCTAATTTATTTCCCGAGCTATGCTTCTGACGTTTCTCTGACAGTATTCGTGAAAAAAAAAGTTATTGGAACTTGTCTATGTTCATATTTTATTTACTGGAGCCTCCAGATGAATTATTTTATTTTTGTAATTTAATCGTAATTTTGTGTCTGTTGTATCCGAATGATCTAGAAAGGAAGCAATTTTTATGCAAGTGTATGCAAGTACAAAGTTAGAGATTCGAGACTGGACAAGCAATTGTAGACTTAAAAGTTGTAATTCTTGGAACGCAGTCGTGATATTCGGAAAGCATAATTTATGTATTATTTATTTATTAATTAAAATTAAATTTCACGGCATGACAGAGCCGAGGCGCCAATGCGCCGTTAAACGACATAGTTATTTATTGTCTACGCAGGTACAAACTTGTACTTAAAACAAAGTAAATGAATTACAATTAAAATAGAAATTACATATAACCACATATTTCAACGATCATCCGTTCGCTCACAGAGCCTCAAACACTCACGATACACCCACGCCCACTCACTCCCCAGCAAATCACACTAATGTAATGATAACAATAGAAGTTGATGCAGGCCTGTAAAGACATTTGCCTCGCTAACCCAACCCATCTTCTTCGCAGAAGGCAATTGAGATGACAGTAATGATAATTGTCTCTCTCCTGATGGTCTGGTCCTCAAGGCTTCCACTTAACTTCTTACAAAGCTGTCTTCCGCATCGCCGTCATACTAATCCCATGGACGGACTGGAGTATCTTAACCATGAGTGGCCCATAGGGGACATGGGCCTCCCCAAGTTTGTGTCACTCATTCTGCTCCTTTGCCAACTTTCCTATTGGACTTCTTGTTGTAAACTTTGGACTTATTCAACTAAATTGAGATCTAAACAATGACTTTATTGTATATTATAGGTATCTTGCATACGCCGCGGGGACTTTTACAAACGGACACAAATTGCATTCTTGCGTGGGATTCGAAACAGCAACCTTTTGCACGGCAGCCAAGTTCATCATAAAAGCCCATTAATGTCCCACTGTGGGGACGGGCCTTCTACCGGGACGGAGGGATACTTACCACACTGGCCAGACGGATTGGTACCTATAGGGTTTAATTTCGAGTTTTCCTTCTTTTTATTTTGTAAAGAATATAATATTCACGGATAGTCCCTTAGTCTGTTTTTACGACACCCTTGGGATGAGTGGGGTGGTGACATATATTATTCTTACTCCGTCATCTCACCACACGGCAGTCAAGTTATTACGATATTAATGTAAAGTTCAATCATAAACTTTTTCTAATCGGTTTTTGTGTTCTTTGTTCAACAGTATTTAACATCATAATGATATTATTTTAATCAAAAAGGTTATAACTACAACAAAAGATAACAATTTCAAAGAGAAGAACAATATATTTAAAATAAAAATTTCAATGAATAAAAATTTGTAACAAGACACTTAGAAATAATGGCCTGTTTAACACGTAAAATTAATCAAAGAGTTTTCAAGTTAAATCTTATTCTATTATTCAACAACTTTCGCTCTTAAAATCGATAAACGTGGTCCTTTTGACATTTAATTTTGAATGTTTATCTTAGTAGTTCTCGTTTTTATCGGCCTACTAATACCACGCTGGCCAGACAGATTGGTGTTGGGTTTAATTTTAAGTTTTCCTTCTTTTTATTTTGTAAAGATAATATTCACGTATAGTTCCATAATCGGTGTCCCATGATCGTGAGAAGTGTCGTTTTGTCGTCTTTGCCTACCCCGGACGGGATAAGGCGTATTAAGTATGTAAGTTCAAAAAAACGTTAGTGAAAATCAAATAAACATTTTTTGAAAAGTAATTTTATCTTTATATCTTAAAATCTTTTCTTCTATGGTTACAAATTACCAGAGACCTATTTTCATATGCGAAGAAAATCATAGCGTTATTGAAATTTCCATCGAGCTGTCACATCATCTCAATATGGCGGATGAGAAATCAAATTTTGAAGTAATGTAAGATCCGGATTTGTTAAACGAATTCAGGGTATAGCTCTTAAAAATTGAATTTGCGAACATGCGGAATACATGAGCGGTATTCTGAGTTTCTTTGTCTGAAATATTATGCCGACAATACGTGCCAATAAGATAAGGAATAATCTCTTTTTGATTTTATGTTGAAAAATATTTTTTGTTTTTAAAGATAAATCTATTAGTCTATAATTAGTTATTAACTTCCGCACTATCATCAATCATGCCCTGTGTCGCGGGGACTTTTACAAACATCAATTTAACGGACATAAGGAACAGACTCAGGAGAATAATTTGCGGGTCGCAAAATAAATTGTCCTGTCTGGGAATCAAACCCGCGACCTCGTGCACAGCAGCTGCTTGCGCTACCGCACCGTCGCGCCACCGAGGCAATCAAATCTGTAACTGACTAGCCCCATGCCACTGCAGGGGCGGGCCTCCTCCCATGACGGAGGGATACTTGGCCTACCTACTAATACCACACTGGCCAAACGTATTGGTAGGTACAGGGTTTAATTTCAAGTTTTCCTTCCTTTTATTACGTAAAGATAATATTTACGGATATTCCCTTAGTCGGATATTCACTTAGTGGGGTTTTACTATACCCATGGGATGGGTTGGTGACATATTGTATTCTTACTACTATTATAAAAGTTATAAAAATGAAATCGCATCGAAAGGGGAGTGAATTCACTTTCCATTTTTATAAACAACTCCATTATTTTATTTGAGACCTTTGCCGTGAGACAGTAGAACACGTGGTAAATGGGATTTTCCACTTTACATAATGTTTTTTACCCTCTCGTTACAAGGTAGGTGATGCCTCCCCTGATATATTTATTGTGATTTTATTTTTACTCATGGTAAAACCATTAACGGCTTTATAGGCTTGACTTTTTATGTTTTTTATTTTGTACAATACTAAAGAGGTGTATTACATGGGGAATGTAATGTTATAATGTTTTAAATTAGGAATAAAATCCTAAAAAGTTTACGGTTCTTGTTGTCATCATGTCTTTTAATGCCTTGATGTGGAAACTGATGGTAAGTGGTAGATCCCGTTCATGGACGGGCACGGGTTACACACTAGGGCCAGTTACTTTACGAATCCATCACCTAATTACATTAAAACCGCCTAAACACTAGTCGCTGTTATGATGAAATAATAATTTTGTTGGTTCGTCTCGATGTAAAATAAACACAATATTAAAAGAACAATAATAAAATTAGTAGTATAATAATTAAAAATAAGTAAACTAATAGACTATAATACATATTAACAAAATCATTTTTATTACATGGCCTTCTTCATTGTAAAATACTAGACTCTTGAAGATAATTTACGACAATAGATGAACAAGTTTACATTAAAAACTTTGAACACTCTTGTCTTTGAAACGACATTTTCTTAGTCAAACTTCTTCAACTATAAACTAGATAGGATGAGAAACCTAAGTGATGAATAGACAAAGTTATAGCTCAAAATCTTACTAACCTAACTGGATTTATTACAGCTACCAGTATTAACAACTGAATCTCCGTGTGGTGACGAAGTAAGAATACAATATGTCACCACCCTATCTCATCCTATGGGTGTCGTAAAAACCGACCGTGATTCGTGAATATTATCCTTATGAAATAAAAAGAAGAAAAACTTGAAATTAAACCCTACACCAATCCGTCTGGCCAGCGTGGTATTAGTAGGCCAAGTATCCCTCCATCACGGGAGGAGGTCCGTCCCTGCAGTGGGACATTAACGGGCTGGTATGATGACAACATAGTTAGCATCACTTACGTTTATAAACATTCGTTTGTATAATCAGTAAGATAATCTTTAATATTAATTGCAATTTACTCGAATTTATTATCCGTACAATCACATTCAGCTCAACAATTTACAGTTTTCATAAATACCGAATCTCTACCCGCCAACCAGTGTTTATCTTTGCTTCAACACTCCTTAGAAATCGCCTTCCAGCTGCTATTTTTCTGAACCGTTAAAACCAAGGGATTTGAAGAAGTAAAGCCGGGTTCACATTTATCTGACGTGTCGTGTCGTGATGCATCAGAACGGTATCGGTTTCATACATTTTATATAGTTGCGTTCACATTTATCCAATGTGTTGTGTCGTGACGGCTTCTGATGTGTCGCGTCACAAACGATCCCGGTCCGCGTCAGGACGGGTGAGGTGCGGGGGGCGGTGCATAGGGACTTCACACCGCATCAGACTAGTGTGCACGCGCCTGTGTTGTGTTGTTACGCGTCAGAAATGAATGATTCTTGAAAAAACATTGCAAATGTGTGAACTCGCTAAGAGCCAAGACACAACTGATACAAAAAGCGTCTTAGTGCGTCATAACACATCATATCAATGTGAACAGTAGCCGTCACGACAGAAAGCATCACAACACGACACGTCAGATAAATGTGAACCCGGCTTAAGTTTATTCCTTACGCACTACTCACGAACTTGGGATTTCTGTTCTTCATTGAATAAAAAGACTAGTTATTAAGGAATATGACGTAGAAAATCTCCGTGTGGTGACGGAGTATTTGACGAAGAATACAGTCGTATTAGTAGGCCAAGTATACTCCGTCCACTGTCACTGGAGGAGGCTCGTCCCTGCAGTGGGACATTAACGGGCTATTATGATGATGATGATGATGACAAAGATAGAATAGCCTAGGAATTAGCATAGCATTTTAAAAAATATTCTAACATACATTATTTTGAAAAATAGAAGAAAAAATAGAACGAATCTTGCAACTGGCATAACGCGCATAGTGTCTTTACAAACATCAATTTATTGGACACAAAGAACATAATATTGAACGGATTTTGAACCTGTCATCTTACGGCCGAACCATATATACGATCCGTGTTTTAAGATTCCGTTCAAACCAAGATTGAACACGATCTTCAGATCGATCTTCGATCTGCGTCCATATATTCATTTGTCGCGTTCGGAATCCAGATGGGACGGCGGATTCAAGTCGATCCTTTCCCTCCCTGACTTTCCGTTATAGACATACTTTTGCGCGCGTTTTTTTTTGCACTAGTGATTCATAACACAATATAAATTACAATTGTGAAATAGAATATGTTTAAATACTTTAAAACATTTTTAAACATTTTTAAGGTACATAAAACATCCATTTCAACTTAATTTAATTTCAAAACATTTTTTGTAAACATCAATAGTGTAAAATACTGCCGAGTACGAAACGTGAATCGTTTTTTCTAACATGTCACATCTGGTACCGGTATGTTTTTGTTTGAATTGGAATGTATTGTATTAGTTCAGTTTAACATTTAAGAACCTAACAATAACAATAGGTATTTACTATTTTTAATTTTACTGTTTTGAGGTCACTTTTACAAAGGGCATTATTTCTATCAACAATACCTCCACTGCCGCTTTATTAATCCTAAATCTAATAGTAAAAAGTAAGTAAAGTAAACTCTGTTGTACTTTCGTACTGAACCTCTGCGACTATTCCGCTTTTCGCCACCTTTAGAATCAAATATCTCCATTAATACTTCCATATCACTGTCACTATCACCTAAAAATATTGCATTTGCCATAATTATCTACTAAACTCATAACTAATTTATTGCAAAATCCAAACTCTTTTTTGTAATCCAACGAATTCGTGGGATCGTAAAAACATTTTTCTAACAAGCCAAAATTAAAAGTCAAAATGAAAAGATCGAATATGTGGACCGAACAACTGTCACTTCCGAACAAATTTCAATCTCAAAACACGGATTGCCCCTCCCATGGATCGATTGTGAAAAAGGATCGTCAATGCAATCCATCGATTGAATATACGGACGCTTTATGCAACGAATCGATCGAAATTCGAGTTTCAGATTGTAATATTTGGATCGAGATCGCATATTAGGACCGGCCGTTAGGCATTCAAAGCTAAAAATATCTGTATTTCTTACATGATATTATTATTCTCAATGAACTTTATTCTGGGAATCAATTATATTAGCATCAAACATACTTTGTGATATTCATTATCGCTGTAATACCGAGAAGTATTGAACACATTAGAGATTTTGGTTTATATTTTTTGTTAAATCTTTAATACATTATCTTAGTCAAACTTCTTCAACTAAAAACTAGATAGGATGAGAAACCTAAGTGATGAATAGACAAAGTTATAGCTCAAAATACTAACTTAACTTACTAACCTAACTGGATTTATTACAGCTATTTACAACCGATCTCCGTGTGGTGACGAAGTAAGAATACAATATGTCACCACCCCATCTCATCCCATGGGTGTCGTAAAAACTGACTAAGGGACTATCCGTGAATTGATATTATGAATTATCTTTACGAAATAAAAAGAAGGAAAACCTGAAATTATACCCTATACCAATGCGTCTGGCCAGCGTGGTATTAGTAGGCCAAGTATCCCTCCTTCACGGGAGGAGGCCCGTCCCTGCAGTGGGACATTAATGAGCTGTTATGATGACATTATCAGCCTGTTTCTATAATAACTAACTACCACGCATAAAGACTACACGTACACAATATAAATAACAAGTTCTTTAATATAAACTCGTCAAAATTTTATATACAAAATAAACATTCCCGAAATAAAACAAAAACTTTGTTAAGAGATGAATAACAATTAGTTAATGTAATCATACTTTATGATAAACAAAGAAACTTTAAATATATACAAAAATGTTTCTTTTTACTTAAATAATGTAAAAGAATACAAAAGATAACATAAACAAAATTAATAAATCAAATCGTTTAGAATAATTCAGAATACGATGAGAGCGCTCTGTCGTCATCTTTAAATTAGATTTTTAACTTTGGTTCTTTTCATCCCACTAATATTATAAAGGCAAATAAATTTACATACAAACATCGTAACAGCCCATTAATGACCCACTGCAGGGACGGGCCTCCCCCCGTGACGGAGGGATACTTGGCCCACTAATACCACGCTGGCCAGACGGATTTGTATAGGGTTTAATTTCAAGTTTTCCTTCCTTTTGTTTCGTAAAGATAATATTCACGGATTAGTCCCTTATTCGGTTTTTACGACACCCATGGGATGAGATGAGGTGGTGACATATTGTATTCTTACTTCGTCACCACACGGAGAAACATACTCTTGCATCACATTTACGAGATATCCTGTAGGGACCTACCACCATGGGAACGTTATGGTCACTAGTCTCTGCTAGTGCACACTATTTAGCCACATTTACAAACTGAGGAAAACAAAAGGAAATCTCTCATAATATTGAAACTACCAGGCAAATTAAGTATTTATTTGGTATATTATATTACTTTTAGCCAGTTATTTTGATAACTTGGGACTATTTTGCGGCAAAATTTGATATACTTAGTTGTTGTAGCTACTAAATATTTTGTGTATATCTCTTTTGCTGCAAATATTATACGATTTTCTATTTCTAAATGATTATCTATTTATAAATGATGCTATTTTTATTAAAAACAGACCATTAATTTGTATTAATACAAGTCACCGACATCTTAATTTGTTTGTAAAGGTTAAGCAAAGTACTCCTACGTAAATCATAATTAATATTATAACTTTATGTTTGTGTAGGCGTCTATATTCTTGTCAAAATAAATGCTAAATTATCTATCTATTTTCTTTAACTAAAGAGTAGAATTAAGCACCGATTACTGTAGACTACATGTAGTCAACTACATCATGTAGGAGACTACATGTAGTCTAGTGTAATCACATGTAGGACACTGTAAACAGAACGTCCTAACACTAAAAAGTTAGGACGTCCTTATGTAGGAGACTACATGTAGTCTAGTGTAATCGGCGCTTTATTTTCGACGTTCCGCAGTTAAATTGTGTCCTTGTATTGTAAAAAGACTTGTACAAAAGGTTTGTTGTTGTTTCAATTTTGTAGGTTTAAATTTTTAAATATGGCTTTGAAGTATCGTAAAAGTAATACATAATTCTTTATAATTTTTAAATGTTTAAAATCTCTATGGGTATTTTATATCAAATAACATACTTAATATATAAATTTTCTTGTCGTCTTAACAAAGGCTCCTTCATACAGACATTATTATTAACAAACAAAGACAAAGATTAGCATTTATAATTCTCTTTAAGTCACACAAAAGACTTAAAAGGCCGTGATTGTAACAGTAAATACTTCCTTGTATTTCTTTGCTCTAAGAGTATTTGTATGGGTTCGACGTAAGTCGGGTAAATGTACGCACACTTTCTATCCCCGGGGAGCCTTTAGATTCTTGGATCTTAACGAGGACAAACGTATATCCGCACCATTTTGTCATATGTGGCCTTAGTTTGTAACAGAGAGTTAATTTATCAACATTGTGGTTGTAATTTGGTATGGGACTATGTAATAAAGGTTCTTCTGTATAATAGTTAGTACTTACATAAGAAAGGTTTATTTTAAAAGGAGTAAAGCATCATTGAAATAATACTTATGTTTCAAATTTTTTTTTAAACTTTGAGCTCAAATGAACCACTCTGGTAAAGTCTAGAGTTAATAAAAACGTTTTTGCCATAAAATAACATACAAGGTACTACCATCTAATTAAAAATGCTGCTATTTGCAATCAAGTTTCGTATTGTCAGGAGCAGAATTACTTATTATTAGTAATTTTATTCTACCATTTGTCTTCTGGACATTGACGGTTCCAAGACGATTTAGTTCTACCCGTAACTCATGGCATTTCATTCTAGGTGCTTTTACGAAATTACTATAACCATTCTAAAGTCAAGTACACACATTTATTTAAAAGTACACGATATTATTCCACAAAACCATAACATACTAAAAAATCTAGTCTCTAAAACCTCTAAAGCAAGTATTTATAATAAAAATATACTTAAAAAATATTCCGTTTAATTTATTTTACGCTCAACTAATCCCAAAGATAAATGTGTTACTGTTTGTTATACTAATTAGTTTGAAGGCTTAGTATAAATAACTCAGTCCATGTATACATAGTGGGGATTTAGACATTAAGTTTGATGTGGACAGTACTCGTGAAGTGATTGTTAATTTGTGATTGTCACGCAAAGAATACTTAGATTGGGGTTACGCGGTTTATTCTGGGCTAACTGTCGCTTTTGTATTTTAATTGTTACTGTAGTTATTTTTTCATCATAACAGCCTATTTATGTCCCACTGCACTGTAACGGTGGAATACTTGGTCTACTAATACCACGCTGGCCAGACGAATTGGTATAGGGTTTAATTATAAGTTTTTGATCTTTTCATTTCGTAAAGATAATATTCACATATTCCCTTAGTCGTTTCCTACGACACCCATGAGATGAGATTGGATGGTGACACATTGTATTCTTACTCCGTCACCACACGGAGAGTTATTTTATTAGTTCTATGTTTTTATACATTTGTATGTTAATAGAATTATGTTACACAGTTATATAAATTGCGTCCGTACAAAGGATTAAAATCGCTATAAATACTACGATTCTCAAAGTCGAATCCCTCCCGGGGCTTTAATTGTGGCGCATAAGGGGCAAGAGCAGGAGATCTTACTAAAGTTCTCGGCAGTCCTATTTCTTTTAGTAAGCTGTAGAGGGATTTAGCTGGTGTACCCCTCGCACCTATTTCCACGGCATACAGAGTATCCTTGTAGCCATTTCTGGTTATTTCATTTGTTTTTATATAAGAATAGAAGACCCGTAAGTGCAAGCTAGATAGAAATATAGAAATGATATGGCTTTAAAACTTTGATGGTAATGCGATATCTATAGTCATGTCGTACAATCGTGTTTCGGTATGACGTTCCACACCGAGTCATCTACATCAGTCCTTGTCATTTACGAACGTACATCTATTGTCTATGCACAGCCATTTGAACATAGATCGAAACGTTTGTAGTCCATCTTCGAATGACATGTAACATGCTGATAGTACTGCGATTCATTTTGGGTGACAGAATGAAATCCAACTACGTCTAAAAGGTGGTGAATTACATCACCAAAAGAGTGTTAAAAAGCAACTTAAGAACAATTTTTTAGGGTTGTGGTTACATAATATGACTGCTACGCAGCGGTCTCAGGTTCGTATGTCCTTTTCCACATGCTGCTAAAAATTTTGGCTATGTTTTACGCCCAGCGCCTGCCTGATGCCACTCCTTGGGTATGCTGTTGTTGGTGATTAACTCCCCACCAGGAGGATGACCCGAGTGGTATGCACCGGGTCGTGGTATCCCTTAGTTGCCTCTTACAACACCCACGGGAGGAATCCTATTCTAACCGGGAACCTGATTGCAACCATTAAGAACCTACCACCAAAAAAGAATTCCAAATGTAACTAAATCAATTCTATATTATTAATATCTTAAGGATTCAGATTTTCTGATAAAATGCGAACACACAATTAAAGTAATTTATTTAGATGGGCCTTCTAAACCACTAGAATACGTCAATCTCTAATTGAATTTACCGCTAGGCTCGCGATAAAAAATACGGGCAGGTAAATCACGGGCCGCTTCAAGAGATATTTTAATGATTTGTTTTCTTAGATTAACGATTTAGATTGTATAAAATGTCTTTATTATTTTTTAAGTCATTATTGAATGCTTGACGTTATAAAATGAAGTAACAATAATTGGGTAGTTACCAATCCTTTGGGTGTCGTAAGATCCTTAATAATTATTATAATAATAATTATCTAACTACAGAATATCAAAAGTCTCCATGTGGTGACGGAGTAAGAATACAATTTGTCACCACCCCATCTCATCCCATGGGTGTCCTAAAAACCGACTAAGGGACTATCCGTGAATATAAATAAAAAAATAAAAGAATATCTTTACTAAATGGAAAGAAGGAAAATTTAAAATTAAACCCTATACCATTAGTATAGATTGTTTAATATCTGTAAAATTCCAAACGACACAACGCAAATCTTTAGAGCAAGAAATATCTTTAAAAAAAAACAAGAAAAAACAACTTTGAAGAAAAATAAATACTTCCTACAACATGAAAAAACGTCTGTCCAAAGATACATTTATCATATCCATTCAAAGAGGAAGGTCGCAACCATTGAACATAATTAGGTCTGCGGTGAATGTCTGAGAAATGGGTTACCAGTTACAGGTGGGGTGCTTGCCATCATCAATCATAATATTCAAATTTATTTGTTAAGCCATGACCCTAATAAGTAAATAGTTTGTTGAACCCTGCCTATTTTCTACTGTGATTATGGACATGAAATGGCTTTGCATAACAGCATATAAGTAGGTCTGCCTAGCAATGGGACAATAACGATCTGCTAATCAGAAAGATCTCCGTGTGGTGACGGAGTTAGAACACAATAATATGTCATCACCCCATCTCATCCCAAGAGTGTCGTAAAAACAAACTAAGGGACTATCCGTGAATATAATCTTTACGAAATTAAAAGAGAGAAAACTTGAAATGAGACCTTATACCAATCCGTTTGGCCAGCGTGGTATTGATAGACCAAGTATCCATCCTAAAAGGAGGAGGCCCGTCCTTGCAGTGGGACATTAATGGGCCGTTAAGAAGAATCAGAAAGACTATTACTACAACAATGACTATTACTATTACAAAAACAAGAGTTAACATACTACGACAATTTTTAAGCATCATCATATCTACGAGTTTTCGTAGAGTAACTACGAAAGTTCGTAGACTGTCTACGAATATTGTTTATTGAAATTGTAGAGAGACAAGTACTCTTAGTTCAATAAACAGTACTTTTTTATTAATGAGGAATTAACTCGGAATATTTGCTATGGGAAAAAAGATTTATTTTAAATAGACCTTATTCTTGTCTAAATAGATACTAGAATCCTATAGCGTTCTTATAACAATTTCAGTACCATAGTGATAACGATAGGCAGCTTTAAATCACTAAACTGCCTTTTTCTCAGGATCAATCAGTTAGTAAATAGATGTTTCATGCTATCAAAAAATTTACCAGTCTCTGCAGTGGGACATTAATGGGCTGTTATGATGAGAGTTTTATGACGTGCCTTTCACCAAATAGATTATAGAAATTTTAAAATATAACTAAATTTATAAAAGTAGCTATTCCCCGTTACATAATAGCATTCAGCCAAGTAGAGGCATCAGCTTTTCCAGTGTTAATATTATTCATAGTTTCATTTAAATTTATTGTTATTAAATCTTATCTAAATAGGAAAACGTAATGACCCATATCATGTACGAGTAAATTAATTATACCAAAGTCAATTAAATTGTTTCGTTTTCCGTGTATCTCTATTTTTAGTTAAAAAGACTAAATTAGATTACGCGGCTTTCGGATTAAGAATCTAGTAATTAACTTTAATTAATGTACTGGATCTTCCTATAGCGGTTCTTTCCTAATCTTTTTTATCTCGCGATCCGACCTCTGTGGCTGTAGTGGTTACATACCATGACCGCTACGCAGAGGTCTCGGGTTCGATTCTCGCTCAATGCAAATAAATGTGTGCATGAACATGTTTATTTGCATTGGTCTGAGTGTTTCTATTTATAATACACACCTCAACAAAGTCTAGGGATATTTGGTATTTACACAATTTTATTTGGTATAACTCCAAAATTATAGGAGAAAACATAAAATAAATAAATAAAATAAAAAAGCCTTTTATTTCTTGCACAATTCCATTACATTAAATTATGAATTATGAAATAAATTACATTATTTTAAGAAATAAAGCATTTTGAAGTTTACAAATACATTCCTGTTGCAAAATCAATATTATTTAGATTGGTTCATTTAATACTTTGTTTCATTAATGTTGTTTATAGTTTATTTTTTCTTAGTCTATTTATATTATATTAATTATTACATTTCATTATTTATTACATTATATTATTTAATTGATTCCAAATAAAATATTATTCTAATACATAATTATGTTTCTGATATTATTGGGTTATAATTTACTGTTGTTTAAGTTACTTATTTTAACCTTGTTACTTTATTAACATGCAATGAAAAGGTAAAAATAATAAATTAATTAAATAATAACTATCATAACATGCAAGAACCCCTTCTTATGTGAGGGTGAAGGCCTCCTCCAAATTTTTCCACTTGTCTCTATCTTTGGCTTTTGTTTTCCAATGTTCTCCTGCTATTTTTATTAAGTCATTTTCCCAGCGAGTTGTCGGTCTTCCTCTTTTTCTAACGCCTGTAGGGCCCCGCCATGAAGTCAGCCTAGTAGTCCAACGGTCGTCTTCCATCCTGGCTACATGACCGGCCCAGCGCCATTTTAATCTTAGTGAGAATTGAAGGGCATCTATAAGTTTAGTATTTTTTCTTATAATATTATGTGGTATTTTTTGTATTTTTCTTACATTTGTGATGCTTCTCTCCATACCCCGTTGGCATGACCTAATCTTGTTTTTTACTCTTAGTGTGTATTTCCATGTCTGGCACCCATAGGTGATGGAGGGAAGTAAGCAGGTGTCCATAACTTTTTTCTTTAAATTAATAGGTACAGTGCCTTTTAATATTTCCTTTAAGCTCCAGAATTTTCTCCATGCGCTTGAAATTCTTCTTTCTACTTCTAGTTCATTGTTTTGCTTATCAAAAGAAACTTGTTTTCCCAAGTATACATAGCTGTCTACATATTCTAATAGGTGTTGGTCAAGATACAAGGTACAGATACATTTATTTACATTTATTTGGTATAACTCCAAAATTATAGGAGAAAACATACAACATGTTAATATTTTTATGAAGGCAATTTATCAGGCTACAATCCAGAATTAAATAAAAATACATTTTTATCATAATATTTTTTTTTTTTCAAATAAATAAAAAACTTAGAAAATTAGTGAAACTAACAATGAATGTGTTTCTTAAGCAAAAGTGAAAATAAGCGAAAATTTATCAGTTTTTTACTGTTATGTGAGTAATCAGTAGTCAGTACATTCAAAAAACTGTAAATAACGGTCCTGCAATGGTTTTTCATGTTTGGATTGAGTTATCCAGGTCTTGGTGCGGTATATTGTTCCAGGTCGACTAGGATACAAAACAAGTAGCCCTTACATCGCAATTTTATGGAGGAAAATTTATCAAAGCCCTTCTTTTGAACATGTCCTACGCGTATTTTATGGTTTTAAGGTTAAGCGATTGAGTGGTTCAGCATAAAATCGATACTTCGTGCTCCTGCAACCAACTTGTCATCACTCTCGCTTTATGCGGACGGTTGTTATCGTCCATGAGCTTAATCATTTGGCCCAATTGTAGTCTACGGGGGTAGATTATTAGTACTAGCACCTCGTTAAGGTATTTTTCAGCCGTCATGGTGTTTCTGATCAAAACGCGCTCTGTTCTTCGACCGACACAAATTCCCGTCCAAACCATAATTGTTCTATCGTGGTATGAATAGATTTCTTGAGGATGTTGTAGACGGCTATCACAACCAGGAACTCGCCAAGCACGTTCTCTACGTGAATTCCAGAAGAAACCGAACCGGGACTCATGTGTAAGCACCACTACAGATAACTGGTTATCTTTATAGAGAAAATGTTCACGAGCCCACTCAAGTCGTCGTGCGCGATTCGCTCGGCCTAGTGCTGGAGTACAAAGCGGTATGCAAGCATAAAGGTGGGCTTCATGCTGACTTCTTCTGACAGTTTGGTCACCCGCAAGAGGCTCCACCAAGAGCTGGAGCCTCTAAACCAGCTGCATGGTAGTAACATTTGGCTGTCTTTTCGCGGGAACTTGCAAAAATCGATCATTTCGTTGAGTGGTGATGGACTTTTTCCCGTGGTATCTTTCAGCCACTTCACCAGTAGCACGACAACGTGACCATAACCTTGATTTCATATTTAGTATTGTTCCAATCTCTTCAGCAATACTCCGCTTAGTACCCGCAGCTCGGAGCATGCCTACTGCCCATAACATTTAGTTTCTGATGAAATGGTGCCGCTGCTTGATGCACACAATATCATTTATTCGAAATAAACGTTTAAATTGTTATAAAACTTAAATTTTACACAAAAATGCAGTCAAAACTTACTGTTGGTAAATGAAATTTTCGAACTTGACTACGTTTAGGCCGCGTAAATCTTTTATTTTTAATTTTATATTTCAAATTCAAATTTAGAATGGTTAAAAGAGATTAACAAAGTAAGTTTTCATCAAAAGAATTAAAAACAAACCAATATTTTTTGAGTTTTACAACTTTATACAAAATATCCCTAGACTTTGTTGAGGTGTGTATGTATGTTTTTACAAAACCTGATTAGGACGGCGGGAAGCCGATGGATGAGGGAGGCACAGGACCGCGCAGGGTGGAAACTTTTGGAGGAGGCCTATGTCCAGCAGTGGGCGTCTATAGGCTGATATGATGAAGATGTTTTTACAAAAAAAAAATATAAGTACTAATATCCGTTATTCTGTTACCCCCTGCCTACTTTGGGAACAGATGGCGCTGTGTAGAGATGTCGGTTATTTTTGTTTTTTTATTTTGCGACATTTAAGGTTTTGTCCGTGGATGTCAAAATTGTAAATACAAAACGTAACCACTTATTTTGTCCTGAAAGTGTTGCGAAATAAGAAAGATTGCCAAGTAGCAAAATACTTTATTTTATTCTTTAATAATGGTGTCATGAACATAGTTCATATTTGCCAGTGTCAAGTGAGTTTAATATTACGTTTAGTTCACATGTAATTATAAAAAAACAACATTAAAAAGGCGATGCATCACTTTTTATTGTCGTCCAGGGGAACATCACGGGAACGCGTGTAACGGAGACAGGAACAGCCGGACCTCGATGCCACCAGCTGTTCACCAATCACTTGCATAATTAATCAGATTTTTTTAATGACGACGAACTTGCAAAGCATATAAATCTGTAAAAACAAACTTGAGGTAAAATTTGAGTTTGAGTTAGCATTTAAATTGTAGTAATCCATCCATCAGCCACGTCGTCCAGGACGTCTACTGGACGTAGGCATCCTCCAAATATCTCTTCTCCTCCCTCATCCACCGGTCCAGTATATATAATCATAACAGCCCATTAATGTCCCACTGCAGGGACGGGCCTCCTCCAGGTGTCCGTATACCCAGCAGGACCCTACGTCTGATTCGAATGAAAACCTAAATTCCACGTAGGTAATAATTTGTACCTTCCGACTAGTGTAAAGAAATAATTTGTACCTTAACAGTTACACAGAAAAGTAGGTTATATTTCCAGCAGGACCCTCCGTGGTTTGAAGGTATTTTGACCTGTGGAGTATGTCACTGGGTAGCGGCAAATTTGTACCTTTGAAAAATATAAGCTATGTTTAAAAAAGTTTTTAGTTTATAAGAAATATAACCATAAAAATTTTATTCAGCCAGCAGGACCCTTTTTTATTCTGGGTCTTTCAGTCCAGACAAAGATACTTTCTAGTAGTATTGAATTTGTACCTTTCAAAAAACTTATCACCTAATCCAAATAATGAGTAGAAGTAAGCAAATAAGTCGAAAGAAAGTATTGTAAAACCATAACATTACTTCGATACCCCAAGTATCGAAGTAATGTTATGGACTTTATTTATTATTGTTTTATGACTTACTTACAAACAAAGACAAATAAACGCAGACATCACACGCGCACACACATGCATATAACACACGCACACAAGACACTTTAGTGCTGATAGATTACGTAGAACTTTGTATTATGTGTAGCTTACAAACTCTGATACACACAACACACCCAACACACATGCACATACACACACACAATGCATACAAACACACAAACTTTACCTCTTTATAATACTGGGCCGCAATGAAAACGGGTCGCTTACAAAAACCTTAATAACTTCCAAAATATTGGAGCTAGCTTTATGAAATAAAGACTAAATGATAGATAATTTAATAACAAATAATGCCGCAAGTAAAATCTTTCAAGTTATTTTTGATTATTGTATTAAATCCATAAATTTAAAATAAAGACAAGATTTTTAAATTTTAACAACGGTTTCGAAACCATTTTTTTTACTCTTTTTTCTGTTATATCATAAAAAAAAAAACATTTTATATAGAGACATTCGATATTCTGATCAAATTAGCATAAAAACATGCCTCTTACCCCTGAAGGGTCTACAAGGATTCCAGAAATGCTAGAAAAATTACGTAGTCATCGTTATACAGCGAAAACTGTTAGCTCATAGCTCTCAATCGTTCGAAAAGTACTCCAGCCATTAGAAGACACTGTATCCAATGCGCGCAGATCAAGATCAGAACCAACAGCGTGCTCAAAAACACAAGAGGATCGTTACATGGTGTCGAGAATGTTGAAAAATCGATTTCAAACGGCTGTTGTAGTCAAAAATCACTTGCTACGTGCTCGAGAAAGCAATCCAAGCCCTTGTATAGTGAGGCAGTGTCAAGATGAAGCAAAATTACAGTCCTAGACCTGCAAATATTCGTAAACTTGAAAGAAAACATCAAAATTCAAGATAGAGTGATGATAAAAAACTCGTGAACAGCACTCATGGCTGATTAGTTAAGGAAAATGTTTCCGATGAGTCGAGGTTTACGTTATACAAGCACGATGGAAGGCTAAGAGTCTGGAAAAGTACAGGAAACCTGTATAACCAGGCTTACATTGAAGAGAAAGTACCTTATGTCGGAGGCACTGTACACGTGTGGGCTGGAATTTCTTCTGAAAGCTGCACCGAGCTAGTAGTGATATAAATTGGTACTTTAACTGCAAAGAGGTACTTAAATGAAATCATTAATGAGTATGATGGCTCATTTTTGGTAAACATCGGCGAAAAAGGCACCTTTATGGAACTAAACGCTCGTCTTCATACAGATTTATTAGTCGTCGCACGAATACTTAAGTGTCCAACCTCCATTTGCAACATTTTACACCAGAGACGTTTTATTGATTAGTTTAAGCAAATAATATGATTTTATAAAAGTTTTATATTTAAAAAATAGTTAACGTGTTTATGAAATGATATATTACAAATAATCATTAAAAAGTCAAACAGTTATGTTTATTTTCACAATTTTTTATGGAGGTTGAGCAAATAAACACAAAACAAATTATGCAATTGGAGATAGACCACTACTGGAGTGTAGGTTGAGCATTTTGCATTCGAATATATTTAGTACTTAAGTGCCCTATAACCAAATACAGCGTGTTTGGGTATAGTGGTAAAAAAATAACTAGTTAACTGGCTATTTATTATTAAAAAAAAAACAGAATTAAAAAAAAAAACACTGTTTGATATATTCATGTTTGTATATGTTACCGTAAATGTGATTAATTGAAAATTATTAATAATTACCGGTTATTATTAATAATAACCACATGTTTTGGTAAATGTGATTAATCGATCGAAATTTATTACTTTTAGTAGTAATTATTAATAATTCACAACACATATTGGTAAAAGTGATAAAATAAATAAAAACCCAACGTTTTTTGACCAGCAGATTTTTGTTTTTCATAAATTAAGAATGTGGTTGATTGCTACCTATACATAATACAATATAAATAAAAAATACAATATTTTTTTGTTTTTGTACCGATACAAGATCGTTTACTTCGCCTGGTATTGTTTATGTTGTCTGATCCTGTCAAAACCTTTTTAATTAGAGATTCCATAAAGGCTTTGTTGTCAGCTTTCATATATTTGTAGGTACTTCTAATATATTTTATTTTCTTTTCGGTTAGTGTCTGATTTGAATTAGTCCTTATTCGTCGTATTCTTCTTTCGTCGGATTCTTGATTCATCGTACGTAATGTCAACATAAAATGGAACTACGGTATTACCGTGACTCCACTTCTTCATTTCAATATGTACAATAAAAACGACAAATTGAAAATAAAACGATGATAAGATCATACCTATACGTATAAAAAATAATTAATATACTGACACTATTTAAACAATTTAGAATGGATTTTTTTTAAAGAAAATTAACCCTTTTTTGACTATTTTTTATGTTTTCATAAGGAATTCTTTAGTTTATGGGCTATTCATCCCTCAACGGCGTAATTAGTTCTGAATTTCTCATCCAAAATAGGGAATAAAATGCAAAGCAACGGACATAATAAAAATAGATGTACAATGTGAGCAATGGATCTGTGGCGAGTAAAAAATAGTATTAATCTTCTTATCTAGCATCTAACATCATTGCGAACACAAAGCGTAGGTATACGTAAATACAAAACTACCCATATAATGCTAAGAAATTTACCCATTTAACAATTAGCAAACATGCAAGTAGCAGGTATATTTTGCCAGTCACCGCACAAAAGCAATATTTTTATTATTATATTAGTTATATTTTACAACCTTACGAAATGTTCGAAACAATCTGTTCATTTATAGATACGTCACAATTTCATTTAAAGATTTAATTAAATCTGAAATTATAAGAATTAAATTTAAACATCCTGTACTATACGTTAACGATACGCAGTGATAATCTGCAAAGAAATGTTAACAAAAATACAAGTTACCGATTCTTTTCTATAGTTGTGACTATATTTTCCGATTTATATTTCGTCACGGACATTTCGGGTACTGTTTTATATTAAAATTAATAAGTTTTTTCTATATTTCGCGTTAGTTTTAACTCAAATGCGTGCGAGCACCAGCTTCGTCACAAAATAAATTCATAATGGCGGCATATTGCGTCATCTAAATGCGATGTCGTGATTGGTTACCTGTGAGGAGATTGAATACTTAAGCACTCAATCGATGTTCGGATGCACGTTTGGTGTTTCTCTACGGACTTTGAGCAATTAAGCATGAAGCTTAAATTATCTTGTGTTAGTTTTCAAAAACTTAAATTCCTTATAAATAATGTATTTTAAGTTCAAACAGCAAGTATTATATACCAATCGAACCGCAATTTGATCCTTAATAAAATTGCATTAAAAAGTGAAATTCGTCAAAATGGTCGGTTGAGCAAATAAGCATTCAGGCGACGTAGTGTTAAAGTTCCGTAAAGATGTCGCTATCACACGTATGAAGTAGCCAGCACGCAACCCAGACTTGAAACCGATCCAGCATGCTTGGGACCTATTGGATCGATGAATAGGACATAAATATTTCCCTCTTATCACCTTTTGTGAACTCAAAGAAGCAGTGATAGAGAAATGGGTGTATTTTCCTCAGAATTCAAATAAAAACCAAATGGAAAGCATCCCAAACCAGATGACAGCTGTATTAATAGCTTGTGATAATAATACAGCGCATTAAATAAATGAAAATTGCTTTTTTGATACCTTTTACCTGTTTTCGACATCTAATGAAAGTGTCAATTTTTATTTAACTTACTTTTGTCTAAAATACACTTAACAATCTGAAAGTTTTATCACTTCCATATAAGGACTGTTAAATTATCTTCATTTTAGTGTTTATTTCATAAAGCTAGCTTCAATATTTAGAAAGTTATTAAGGTTTATGTAAGTGACCCGTTTTCATTGCGGCCCAGTGTATTAGTATAGATAGATATACATTAATTGGATTGTGTCTTTGTGTGTAAGTAAGACTTATACTAATTACTACTTAAACTACCAGCACCAATGTGTGTTGTGTGCATTGTGTGTGTGTGTGTGTGTGTTGTGTGTATCAGTGTTTGTAAGCTAGACATAATGCCCGATTTACACATCGACAAGTACAGTAGCGAGTTAAGTAGTATTTTAAGATTAAGTTGATTTAAATAGATCTCCATCCTATTTTTTTGCGAGTTAAGTACGAAGTAGCCCCCTCACTTGCGTCTCGCCAACTTAACTCGCCAAAAAATAGGATGGAGATCTATTTAAATCAACTTAATCAACCACTTGCTACTTAACTCGCTACTGTACTTGTCGATGTGTAAATCGGGCTTTATACAAAGTTCTACGTAATCTACCAGCACTAATGTGTCTTGTATACTTTGTGTGCATGTGTGTGTGCGTGTGATGTCTGCGTTTATTTGTCTTTGTTTGTAAGTAAGTCATAAAACAATAATAAATAAAGTCCATAACATTACTTCGATACTTAGGGTATAGAAGTAATGTTATGGTTTTACAATACTTTCTTTCGACTTATTTGCTTACTTCTACTCATTATTTGGATTAGGTGATGAGTTTTTTGAAAGGTACAAATTCAATACTACTAGAAAGTATCTTTGTCTGGACTGAAAGACCCAGAACAAAAAAGGGTCCTGCTGGCTGAATAAAATTTTTATGGTTATATTTCTTCTAAGCTAATAACTTTTTTTAAACATAGCTTATATTTTCTAAAGGTACAAATTTCCCGCTACCCAGTGACGTACTTCATAGATCAAAATACCTCCAAACCACGGAGGGTCCTGCTGGAAATATACTCTAATTTTCTGTGTCACTGTTGAGGTACAAATTATTTCCTTACACTAGTCGGAAGGTACAAATTATTACCTACGCGGAATTTAGGTTTTCAATCGAATCAGACGTAGGGTCCTGCTGGGTATACGGACACCTCCTCCAGTGACGGAGGGATACTTGGCCTACTAATACCACGGAAACGGATTGGTATAGGGTTTAATTTCAAGTTTTCCTTCTTTTTATTACGTAAAGATAATATTCACGGATAGTCCCTTAGTCAGTTTCATTGTATTAATAACCAAGCTTAATTACTACTTCGCAATCAACTGCCCGTTGAAGAAAAGATTATCTCAGCTTCCAGAACAACTAATTTAATAAGCAATTGATGTTAATCAGCAAACAATAATAATATTATATAATTGTCATTTTAAATTATTTTAGTTTTATTTTATTGTGTTTTTGTGTAAGTAATCATGTTATCAATTTCAAATTCTATTATTAATTTTATTCGATTAATTTTATTTTTAATCAACTATTTAATTTTGTATTAATTATTTAATTTTTCTTTATCTAATTCTGAAGTGAAGATAATTTATTATAAAACTATAATCAGTATTTTTTATTTTTTTATTTGTATCTATATTCGTAACTTAATTCACAAATAACTTGGATTCATTTAATAATATTTCCCTAATTTATGACATGTGTGTATGACCATTTAAATTTGTAAGTGCTGTGCACACCTGTAAGTGGCAATATCACTCTAGTTTTTAAGAAATTAACAATGTATTAAGCATGTATTGGTGATTGCGCCGTGCGTTGGTGTGGCATTAAATAAATTAAATAAATTAACTAGATTTACAGAATAACACAGCGCATTGCGAAATGATCACTCTCATGTAATTTACATAGAACGCATTGAAGCAAAGCGGCAATAGATTTGAACAGCTACTGATTTCACAAATTGCATAGTAGCCGTGTTTGTTCATTCAACGTCAGTCGGCAATCAGAACGATGAATTTGCTACTATCTGAACATACTATCAGATGTTATGTTTGAAAGTTTTTCTTAAATGGGATGCTAAAAAGTTTCAATAAAAAAGTCTATGAAAAATAAATAAAATATAAGACATCATAATCATCTATAGAGGAGCCCATCTAGGTAGACTAATGACCTCATAAAGGTGTCTGGGCCGGACTGGATGCGGAAGGCGCAGGACCGAGTTCTGTGGCGCGTATTGGGAGAGGCCTATGTCAAGCAGTGGACTGCAATATGCTAGTTGATTGATTGATTGAATCATCTATTAAAATGTATTTGTTTTCGCGAGAAGGTAGCGATAATCTACAGATAGATTTGATTACGGTCTCGTGGTGGACAATTAATAACATAAAGCATGCTCAAGCTAATTTTCTGAGTCTCGTTTCGATCAACGAATACATTCGTTAAATTGACACACATGTTTGCTCAATCAGTTACCAACCAACCAGCCAATCACTGAATTATTGTCGTTTGAGGCTTATCATTATATGTATTTTACAAAAACAAATGATTAAACTTAAAGTATTTAACCATTTTTATTCCACATGGTCTCTGAACTGAGTTTATTACCTCCACACTTATAATTTAGTTTGCGATGTCAATCTCACCTACTTTTTGTGTTTGTTTTCCTTGTCGGCAACTTACAACGTCTATCGAAGCAAGAAGGATTGATTACACGCAATTGGCCAGCCAATGTATAAGGGTAAACGTTTCCAAGCAATCTTCCTCAGTCTGTGAACCGTGTTTGAGGGATGTGTTAGTCTAGCGTGTGATTTGCCGCTTAACATATAACCTTTTCTTGAGAAAAATGATAAATGGATATGCTAGTGTAAGGCATGGTAGGGCACATAGTGCAATGGTTGAAGGAGGTTATTATTTTAAGATCGTTGACACAATTTTTTTTTTAAATTATTGTGTTCTTACCACACACTTCCAATTTATGCATTTTTAGATAACAGACTTAAAAGAATGAGATCGAATTGGTATCTCAATTTTCTAACTAAACAAAGATAGATTTTAATAAATACATTTAAATTAAATTGTAGACAGCATGTCAATTCTCGCACCTTAAAAAACGTTAAAAATTCGGTTAAGTTAACTTTAGTTGTCAAATTGTCACACAATAGGTAAGAGAATTTGACAACTAAAAGTTAACTTAGCCGAATTTTTAACGATTTTAAGGTACGAGAATTGACATGCAGATTACAAGTTAAATTTATTTAAATTTATTTAGAGTACGTATGGTCCTAGAACCTGTACACCGCCGTGTCAAGACAACGTGTTCGTCATTAAATTGAAAGCTACTGTCAATAAAATATCTTTACGATATACAAAGAAGGAAAACTTGAAGTTAAACCCTATACCAATCCGTCTGGCCAGCGTGGTATTAGTAGGCCTAGTATGCCTCCGTCCGGGAGGAGGCCTGTCTTTGCAGTGCGACATTAATGGGCTGTTATGATGATGATAATGATCAATAAAATATTAAACTAAGTTTATCTTCCATTTCTTGGTATACTTACTTAATTAGCGTACAAACTCAAAATACTCCTCTTTTTCTATCTCAAGAAAAAGCTAAGAAAGTTAGGAACAAATTTTTAACAAGGAATAATATTCAGACGTCGTTTATACTTAGTTACGACCGGAATATCACTAAGGATAAGATTTCAAACTTTGTATGCATACAAAATGGCTTTACACCTTTGGGTTACGAGATATTCATACGGGCTATCTTAGGGCGCCTTCAAATTTGCCGCTAAGTGTCGCGCGGAGGCAGCGCGACTGCAGCGCTGCGGTCGCGCTGTTTTGTAAATTCATAGAGATAAAAAACGCGCGACTGCAGCGCTACGCCCGCGCTGCGTCCCCGCATTCGTTCATCGATCGACTAGTGTTGTTTAGAATACTTTTTCTTTTTAATAGTAACACTAAGAGCAGTGTATTTTCGTCTGAGTCCATCGTAAAACTAAAACACAACACTACCATTCTCAAACCTAGCGACGGCAGCGCGACCGCAGCGCTGCAGTCGCGCTGCCTCCGCGCGACACTTAGCGGCAAATTTGAAGGCGCCCTTAAAGAACATTGACTTGAATACTAATTTTTTATTCTTCTTCTTTACGATTTGGTTTGTGGCTAAGATGGTATCGAAAGTTATTTCTTTTTTTATTACTAGCGACTAGCCCCGGCTCCACACAGGCACTTACTACAGAATGTCCAAAAACAACGTTTAAGTACAGCTTCTTTAGTAACCTCTAAATTTATATTTCTCTACTATAATACTATGCATGTGTTATACATTTAAACCTTCCTCTTGAATCATTCTATCTATTAAAAAAAACCGCAATAAAATCCGTTGCGTAGTTTTAAAGATTTAAGCATAGAAAAGAACATAGGGACAGAAAAAGCAACTTTATTTTACACTACGTATAAATAAAAACATGGCAACAAAAAAAAAATATCATTCAATTCCTCTATAGTGGTTTGACATTGCTAAACCAAAGCACGTTGACGCTGAGATGAAATTAGCACTGATCGGTCACCCATCTAAGAAACGACCTCGGACAAGTTGCTTGACCAGCAATATCGTTTATGATTTTCAGGCAATTTGAATACCCAGTATACGTAACCCTAAGTACCCAAGTACACGTAAAATTAACTCTTACATACTGAAATGAATGAGCTTTAACTTTGTCTTCGTATCAAAGTGGTTCTTTTAAAAAGGTTTTACCTAATGAGTTTAAACTTTTTCTAAAGTTCTCATAAAATAATACTAAAACTTTTGCAATATTTCAATGCTGACATTACTTACTTAATAGTTGAATCATATTCCTATAAAAACTATCTTAGTTTTAACGTTTTATTTTACCAAGATAATCAATATAATGCAGCTTTATCGGCATTACTCAGGCAAACAGCTTTTTAGGCAAATCTTCTTTTTAGTTTAGTAGTAGTAGTTTTTAGTTTAAGGTAACTCGATGAATATATCTATCACGAAGACGAAGCTGTGACGTCGCATCACCAGTCAGCTTGCGACCACGGCTAGTGCAACCTGTGCCGAAACGTCAAGTAAAATAAAGGTAAATAAAATGCGCGTTAATATCCCGTTTATATAATATTTATATTAAACAAAAACAGTTACGAAAAAACACATTATTCACAATTCAATCTGAATATTATCTAAAATCAAAAGACCGTTCAATCTGATATTTCAGCCAATTTAATGGTATTCGCCTCTTTCCTCTTCAGGGAAAAACAAACCTGTGATAGAAATTGATTGAATCAAATCCCCACTGTAGCGTAAATTCCCAAATCACATTAACTGTCCAGAACAAAATAAGAAATGAATCAACAGTGCATGAGGGTATTCTGAGATTGATGGTAGAATCGCGTGTCACCTCAAATTGCCCTGGTTGACCTCTTTGTCGCGGCGTGGCTGTACTTCTAGGTGTAAAGATAGTGTGGTGTATACAGTAGTCAGGGAAGTTCTTAGGTCGTAGTTTCTGTTCAATGTATATTTTTGTATTTAAATTATGCTGTAAGCTAGATGATAAATATATAAATAAATGAATATATTCTTGACACTTTCACACAACGCCATCTAGTTCCAAACTAAGCAGAGCTTGTACTATGGGTACTAGAGAACGCATAAACAAACTTAAATACTTTTTTTTGATGTTATTATTACTTTGATAAGTTAATGAAAACTTGTAAATTATACCTAGTACATCTTTTATAAATAATACTTATTACGAGTATGACCATACAGTCGCATCCCGTGTAGTAATCCATATATGCGCTTAACACGAAACCCTGTACCAATCCGACGTTTGCCATTAGCTATAAGGTTTCTCAGTCCCTGCACTGGGATTTAATATTCATTCTAATATTATAAATGGAAAAGTGTGTCTGTTTGTTTGTCTTTCTTTCAGGGCAGAACGGAATGACGAATTGACGTGATTTTTTAAGTGAAGATAGTTGAAGGAATGGAAAGTCACATAGGCTAATTTTTGCTACCCCAAATTTAACGCAAGCGAAGCCGCAGGCAAAAGCTAGTGCCTCTATAAAGTAACATTGTGATGTTATCTTAAATAAAACTCCACCTTGATTATATTACATCAAATCCCTTAAGCCCTCTGATTGTTTCATATTATCCAATTTACTTGTTTATATTCTAAAAAATAAGGTACGGTATAACAAGCAATTTTTTATAACATTTCTTATAAGAAATTGCTCAAGGGTATAGGGGTCTTCTGGGCTAGTATGATCTCTTATTAAACCAGCCTAATTTGGAGCAATTTCCGGCATAAAAAAGGCGTTCAAAATTGAGTAAGATTAAGGCAAAATAAAAGTGATAAATTTTATAAATTGTTTTTTACCTATTTTAGCAAGTATTTTACTTCCTGATGACTATTTTTTTTATTGTTATCTTTTACATTTGTTCAATCTTAACGGAAAAAAAATACAAAGATCCTGCGCTCATCACCTTAAAACACAAATAAACTGCCAGAGCCCTGTAATGTCTGCACTAGCATGACACTTAAAAAAATTCGTTGTTAATAAAAATGTCAAAAAGCTTAACATGTTATTTATATTGAGCTCCATGGCTATCGGTCTAGCGCGCTATGTGCAATGCCCATTTCCGATTAAGCCAGATAATCCAAAGCGCAATGTCGGTCACTTTCGTTCTCACAACATTATAATCCGATAAATATATTTAATATAAGTTATTCGATATAGACGAAGGTTGTACGAAAAACTCAAATATCATCTAAAAGTTCTAATTGACAATTTACGAGTTAGAAAGTTTTCATCAAAATAATATTAAATCAAAAACTCGATGTGTTTTGAGAAAGACACGCGTCGGATTTTCCATAATTCTTGGAAGATTTATGCTAAATTCTGATATTGGATAGTTAATCTGTTTTTGGAAAATTAACCTTAAGCCTTATAATAAACTCGCTTGGCATGAGCAAAAGACTATGCGTTGCCGTTAGTTCGGTATTGTTCTGATAATTCAGGTGAAAAAAGATTAATTTAGTTACCATTTTTACTGCGAAAATACACACTTAGGTGTGCGTAGATGCGAACTTGATATTTCAAGCAGATTTCGTTCATCGTATTCGAAAGAATCATTTTAAGCTTTTTAGTTTTTCATAGTTTCGACTTAATCAACGATTTGCTATGCACAACGTCAACCACAGAGGTTAATTACAAACGTGAATCCTACCTTTTTATTAACACAGCTCTTGTCACGACTCAAGCAACGAGTTAACGTAAAGTTTGGGAGACGCGAGGGGTATACAAGGTCGGGAGGCGGGGGGCGGTACGGTTCAGATGCCCTCATGTGGATGGACCGCTCACGGCCCACGGCACACAATTCGTTTGATCTCGCCGGCTGCTCTGAACGCTATTTATGTCCCAGCAAGGCCACATGTCGATGATGACGATACACGAGTGACGCGATCACCCCTTCTGACAATGAGATACGTTACTGGAACCTTTCTTTAACACTTTGGTACGGAGTAAGATTATGCTTGATATAAAGGTGAAGTGTAGTTTGCACGTAGGTTTAATTGGCGTTTATCGACTCGGATTGCAACCTTCACGTAGAATGGGTCTTGTAGTAATGGAAGAAAAAGAACTTAACCTTCTAAAAGCCCACTAACTTCATGTAGGGTTTATCTCAAAATTTTCTTTTTTCGTTTTCGTACAAAAAATAAATCTGCACTTAGTCGAATTTTAACACACCCATGCACTAATATGGTGACACCGTATTGTATTCTAACTGAATAGAAATTTGATCACTTACAAAAAATTCTTAGTATTTGCTTTACATAAATTTTATTGAGTCATTATCCTACATCGGTCCTACTTTCAACGACTTTTTATTAAGACCTATTCTAAGTTAGTAACATTAATCTTTGTCCAAGGAATAGTGTTTAAATCGGTGGTGTACAGTGGCTAGTAAAATTATTAGGACTTAAGAGTTTGTGTCTTAGATGAACAAGCACAGTGCAGATGCCCTTAAAAATTACCTAACAAGCGAGAATGCAACTCATTTGTCCCGACAATTTGTTAAAAGCAGTGTTGTTTTAGTGCAAATGGCACTAAAAGTAAAATTTAACCTATTTTTAATAGCTATTAACTGAATATCATTTCTTTCGTTACAGATCGCAGCTTAACTACTGCAAACAACAAAAATATGCCAAAGAGACATGTGCCAGAAATTAGAATACTGGAATACAATGCCTGCCAAGAACGTAATCTCAAAATGGCTGCGGGCGAAACAAGGAAAACATAAAGCATCACCATGGCGCTAGCGAGCAACTGACTATCTAACAAAATATGAACGCGACGGTCTCAGATGTACTCGTGGCAAGAGGCCAACTGGACATACTGTACCGGGGGCCAGAGTACATCCTGGAGTCCGCCCGCGCAGTCTACAATACCGCCATTGAGTTCAATGTCACCTTCGACAACGTCAGCAGCTACAATATCTCAGAAGACCCTCAGGAACAGTGGAACAAGTATATAAAACTGCTTCAAGACAGAGCCTTACTTGTTTCATTTCTTTTACTGTTTTCCTTGACGACTGTGTTTGGCAACATGTTGGTGATACTGGCTGTGGTACGTGAGCGGTACCTTCACACGTCGACCAACTACTTCGTGACGTCGCTTGCTGTAGCGGACTGCTTAGTGGGCCTGGTTGTGATGCCCTTCTCGGCATTGTATGAAGTGCTACAACATACGTGGTTTTTCGGTGTAGACTGGTGTGATGTGTGGCGATCTCTAGACGTGTTATTTAGTACGGCCTCAATATTAAACTTATGTGTGATCTCATTAGACAGGTACTGGGCCATAACGGATCCAATTACATATCCAATGCGCATGAGCGGACGTAAAGCTGCGTTTTTAATAGCAGCTGTGTGGGTGTGTTCTGGTGCGATCTCGTTTCCAGCTATAGCTTGGTGGCGGGCAGTGCGTGTTGAAGAAGTGCCGGATTATAAATGTCCCTTTACGGATAACCTCGAATATTTAATATTCTCATCGACAATATCTTTTTACTTACCTCTATTCGTGATGGTGTTCACTTATTATCGTATATATCGTGCGGCTACTATACAAACGCGGTCGTTGAAAATCGGCACTAAGCAAGTGATGAGCAAGTCGAGCGGAGAGCTCGAGTTGACGTTGAGGATCCACAGAGGCGGTACAGTACGACAGCGTAGTGACGTGTGTCACGGCGCGTGTACACCAGAAGAGGCCGACCAGGAACCGCTGACAGCCTTACAGAACAACGGTCTATCGCGTTCCTCAACACGTTTGACAAACGTTACTCATGGAAAACATTTACCTAAAAACTTTTCGCTATCTAGAAAGTTAGCAAAGTTTGCTAAAGAGAAGAAAGCGGCTAAAACTTTAGGTATAGTGATGGGAGTGTTTATAGTATGTTGGTTGCCGTTCTTCGTGGTGAACTTACTGTCGGGTATATGCTCGGCTTGCATCGCTCACGAGGAGATCGTGAACGTTGTGGTGACGTGGCTCGGCTGGGTCAACTCTTCCATGAATCCTGTCATCTACGCGTGTTGGAGCAGAGATTTTCGGAGGTAAGTGCATTTTTTTTACAAAAGTTCTTATGTTTTTTTTTGTGTACAAATGTGACCTTACTGAAAGAAAAACTTCTTGAATGGCTTACGTTCAAAACTTTGCAATGATCAATGACCACAAAATAAAGTTTTCGTTTACAAATAAATTTATTTAGGTATGTTTTTCATTAAGCAAGTCGTCCCATTTAGAACAATGTTGTATCTACAAAATGTCTACTTTTCAGTAGAGCGTTTTGAAGTTTTGCGCTAGCATTTTTTGCTTATAACTTTTTTACGGAAGACTTTAGCCATGTAATATTTTTACAGTGTACATAGATATAAATACAGCTATTAATGATATAATTATTTAGTCTAAAAACTATTCCTGTGCGTAGATAGTGTGTCGCATGTGCATACATAACATTGTACTGCCAACGAAAACAGTTCAGGAGCTGTCTCTTGAACACATGCAACGTTATTTGACCAAATTAATCACGTTGTATGTGCAGGTGAAACAATATTTTACGAAATCCTAAAATTATCTCAATGTTTTTCGAGAAGATGTTTTATATAATACTAGTTTGTCGGCCGGCTCCGCCCGTCTTAAGAATTAACGTAAGTAATGATGTGAATTTCCAAGTATTGAATGCACTTGCACACACACTGCAGGGACGGGCCTCCTCCCGTGACGGAGGGTTACTTGGCCTACTAATACCACGCTGACCAGACGGATTGCTATAGGGTTTAATTTCAAGTTTTCCTTCTTTTATTTCGTAAATATAATATTCACGGATAGTCCCTTCGATTTTTAGGACACCCATGGGATGAGATGGGGTGGTGACATATTGTATTCCTACTCCGTTACCACACAGATAACTAAAAGTTAACTAAGCCGAATTTTTATGATTACGACTATAAAGAAGGTACACGTAATTATAATAATTATTGATCACATGAATATGTGCTGGTTAAATTTGAGATCCGGCTTTTATAGACTAAATACACACATCAACTATGTCTAGGGATATTTGGTATTTACTCAATTAACTCAAAAATTATTGAAGATAACATTCAATACGTTAATATTTTTATACACTAAAATTTTATTTAATTCTAGATTGTAGCCATATAAATGGCATATAGCTACAATCTAGATATTATTTTAGCGTAAATAATGTTTTATTCAAATAAATTAAAAACTTAACTGAACAAAAAGCGATTATTAATCTGTTTTTAACTTAGTACTAGTCAGTACATCCAAAAAACGTAAATAACGGTTTTTCATGCTTGGATTAAGTTATCCAGGCCTTGGTGCGGTATATTGTTCCATGTCCGACTAGGATGCAAAAAAGTTGCTCTTCAATCGCAATTTTTGCAGGAAAATTCATCAAAGCACTTCTTTGGAACATTTCCTACGTGTGTTTTATGGTTTTTAGTCCAGGTGATTGAGTGATTCAGGATAAGACCGATATGTCGTGCTCCTGCAACTATCTGGATAACACTTTCATTTTAAACGGATGGGTGTTATCGTCCATGAGCTTAAACATTTGGTCAAAATGTAGTATACGGGGGTAGATTATTGGAACTAGAAGCTCAAACAACCTCGTTAAGCTATTTTTCAGCCGTCATGGTGCTTCTGATCAAAACGTACTTAAGTCTGTTTTAAGACCCACACGAATTCCCGTCCAAACCATAATTTTTCCATCGTCGTATGAATAGATTTCCTGAGGATATTGTAGACAGCTATCACATCTAGGAACTGGCCAAACACGTCACGTACGCACAACATGACCTCTTAGTTGTGTACTTTAACACATACTCTCATTGCTTTTTTCAGTCACAAAACACCTAAAACTATTTAAATATATCTAAGCTTTGTACGTAACTAATATCAAAGCACTTGATAGATTTGTTTTGTATTAAATACGTTCCCAGCTTTAGTAGAATGCTCCTGTCCAAGGTTGTCGTTTCCTTCCTAGATCAGTCCAATTATCGCGACATATTGGCGTGGTATCGCAAGTTCAGAAACAGAGCTATTTGTACCATAAAATGATTGACTTTGAGCTGAGGGAGCGGGAGATGCCATCACAGTACTTTCAGTGTTTGACCGAGTTGGGCAAGATTGAGCAATTTGGGAGCTAGTGTTGCTTCATAGAATTAGAATAATTAGGACCTTCTGAAGAACGTTCTTCGATAGCTTGCACTTGTGATTAAAGTGATATGACAGTATTAGAAACAGAGCGATCCATGAAGCGATTGAATTTGATCAGAAAGTGCACGTAATGCCATCACGTTACTCTCAGTGTTGAACTGACTTGAGTAAGATTTAGCTATGGGTGCATTCGGTTGCTTCACTGAATTGAATGGATTATGATGTTCTTCTGAAAAATATTCTTCAATACCTTGCAGTTTTATCCAGTACTTTTTACGAATACTATTTAAATACGTTTTTTGTCTTGAATGTTTGACTGGCAAGTGGCGCTTTTTTAGTCGACTGCTGGGAAATGTAATTTTATCATAACTCAAGTCAGATTCAATTGACTGATCTGAATATATCAGACAAAAATCACTATAACACTTTGTCTGATACGGAGGTGGTGATAGCATAGGCGTAGGTATACAAATCTTCGATACTATACTTAAAATCGCTGCTATACTGATAACAATGATGCTTCATAACTGGATGCAGATTGAATTTGGAACGGAGTTACAGGACGCAGTTCAGTAAGAGTCGATGGATCCGCTGGTCCATCACGACAAGTAGAACGACGTTTACAATTGTACACACTGCTACCGTTCAACCTATACAGAATCAGTGTAAGCTGATCTCGCATTTGGTTGTACATATTATGAAACCATCGCTCGGCCAGCTTAGACTGTTTATGTGTAGTACACACGGATGTGTGTACTATGAAGTTAGACCTAGATTTTTTTTTAAACACCAATATAATTGTAAAATTTGTTGGTTTTTATGTAGAGTTAGCCGAAAATTGGATATTAAGATTAGCTGTGTACAATTAATACTGTATTTAATAATTTTATAACACTTTTAGATTTCGAATAATGTTTTACAAGAAACTAATTAACAGAAAAAAGTAGCATAAGTGCTTACGACGCACACTTTAAAATATAATTTGGTCGAATAATGTTTCATGTGTACGTACCGACGAAAAGAAGATACAATTATGCGTAGTAAAATATAATATGTGCATAAGTAACTACAAAATTAGAAAAACAAATAAGACAAGCTTCATTGTATATTAACATGTTAAGAAACTTATCAGTAAAGTATTTTAAAGGATTACACTTAATTTTAAAAAGATGCGGCAACTTGGTAGAAAAATGTTTTATGTGATTTTAAATACTGTCTTTGTGGTAATGTCAATAATTTTGTGTAATACACCTAAAACAATGTAATTAACATACTAAAATTGTTTATTTTCCATTAAATATAATTTAAATTTATGTATGTTGTATAAATTTTATAAAAATCCATGAAATATGTATTTTACGTATATTCTATTTTGTAAATAATTTTCTTTTTACTAATTTAAACGTTTAATTCTCAATAGTAATGAACAACGTTGTGTATGTAAACAAAATAACAATAATTTAATTGATTTCTGACCGATTCCTGACCATTTTGATCGCCACTGTCGGTTTCCATTGTTACAACACCTCACTCTTGCCGACTCCGTCGAACAATGTGCGTTGTAATGAAGAAACGCGACGCACGGAGCCGGGAGCGCGCGTTAAGTGGTCGTGAGACGTTATTCTACGTATGCCGCGCGGCAAAAACTTTATTCGAACTTCATAACTTTTAAAATATAGAACAAAAGTTATAAAAAAAATATATCATTAGATAGCTTACGTCATTATGATAACGAATTTACAATAAAATCATTTTTGTTACTTGTGATGATACAACAATATTCTACTAATGGGACGATATATTGTTTGAATTTACTTAATATGAGTTAGAAAAGAAATTTAGCTAATGTATCCGATCATGTGTTAAGTTATTTTGCTTAGAGGTAGTTAGTTGAAAGAGACAAGCGACCTAATTAACAAGTTGCCAACTTGCCAAAATAGTGATTTAATAAACTGTTAATCTAGAAATTCATTTACTTATTCTATTCATAATAGCCCATTAATGTCCCACTGCAGGGACGGGCCTCCTCCCATGACGGAGGGATACTTGGCCTACTAATATCACGATGGCCAGACGGATTGGTATAGGGTTTAATTTATGGTTCAAGTTTTCCTTCTTTTTATTTCGTAAAGATAATATTCACGGATACTCCCTTAGTCGGTTTTTACGACATCCATGGAATGAGATGGGGTGGTGACATATTATATTCTTACTCCGTCACCACACGGAAACTCACATTTCACGCACAATCCTATGTAAATTTTATCTCAGTCAAATAAGCAGTTCTCGAGCTCAAAACTAACAACAAACTCAAACTTAAAATCTATTTCGTATACAAAACATTTGTATCTAACAATGATCTAACAACAATTCTCCGTGTGGTGACGGAGTAAGTCACACACATACTATATGTGAACACCCCATTTCATTCCATGGGTGTCTTAAAAACCGACTATGGGACTATCCGTGAATATTATCTTTACGAAATAAAATGAAGGAAAACTTGAAATTAAACCCTATACCAATCCGTCTGGCCAGCGTAGTATTAGTAGGCTAAGTATTCCTCCGTCACGAGAAGAGGCCCGTCCCTGCAGTGGGACATTAATGGGCTGTTACGATACAAAACATGGGGTTAATAATGTACGTCTATTTACTTCGTTAGTCAAAAATAAATTATCTAGAACCGGCTGCATACGTCTATTATAATGATTCCATTAAGGAGCCTTGTGTGCTTAAACAAAGAAAGAAAATACTTATTTTTCATTAATGAACAAAACTGAACACAGCTCGGAAGTGGAGTCACGAAAGTAGTTTAAATTAGTTATGAATAACACCATGCAAACATTCATTAAGGAAACTTATTATCATACAAATTTATACTTTATGTTAATGGAGTAGAGTTCATTATGTGTTAATGCTGGAGGTTTCTTGTAACTACGTACATTGTAAGCTGTGTCTACTTGTTAAAAGTGTAATATAAGTCATCTCTGCTTACTTCTAGGTAATTAAGTGACCCTATTAATATGACTTGAAGTGTACAAAAGCATGCACATCAGTTAAAGTAAAGTTATTTTTATAAAAGACCACGTCACTAGAAATTAAGCATGATTAATGAAATAACAGACACAAAGTACATCTGGATCTACTTTATGTCGTTTGACCATAGGGTCAAGATAATTATTTGTGGATCGATCACATATTAATCTTGCACGAGGCTCAAAGCAAACAAAAAAGTATTTTTCACATAGCGCGGAGAACTGATAGCCGTTGGGGCAGCAAAGTTCTAGAAGGGCGACCGCGCTCCGGGAAGCGCTGGGTGGGGAAACCCCTCACACGGTGGACCGACGACCTGGTTAGGACGACGGGAAGCCGATGGATGAAGGAGGCACAAGACCACGCAGTGGAAACGTTTGGAGGAGGCCTATGTCCAGCAGAGGGCATCTATAGGCTGATATGGAGACTCAACGCTGCGACTTCGTCACAGCAGCCTCGAACACGACCGTTTATAATAGCAGTTATAATTTTTATGCTCAATTTTTTGGCTCAAGATCGACAATTTGTTTTTAATATCAGAAACTAACTCTACTTTCAAACTAACAGCGACATAACCTAAAACTCCATCTTGAAACTGATCTTTGAAACATTAAAGTATCATAAATATCTTCTCTCATATAGTTTTAAACTTGTCGTGAATGTTCAAAGATGTTTTATAACATATAAAGTGTGAACTCGACGTGTTTGTATGTAACTTGTACTGTTTAACTTTCTTTATACAAGTTCCTTTAACTTATAATGAACGGAGAAGCAGCGCTCGAAACTAAAACATCGCTTAAAGAAATTTACTTTGAAATTTGTAAAGCGGAGTAAATATATGGTTTTATCCGCGATGTTGAAACAAAGCAATTAAAACCACGAAAAGATGTAAAACATTCTGAAACTGGGACCACGGATGGGAAAACGTAAAGTGGGCAAACTCTTCACGCAAAGGACGATAAAGGGACTGATTTGGAGGAGTGCAAAGTCCAGCAGTGGACAATATGTCTTGTTTGATGAAATAAGAGCGATTTTTCCACAATTTATTTTTAATTTACAAAACTCACCCTATTTTCAAACTAACAGCGACATAACCTAAAACTCTATCCTGAACATCATTATCTTTGAAACATTAAAATATGTCATAAATATCTTCTCTCATATAGTTTTAAACTTGTCGTGAATGTTCAAAGAGGTTTTATAACATATAAAGTGTGAACTCGACGTGTTTGTATGTAACTTGTACTGTTTAACTTTCTTTATACAAGTTCCTTTAACTTATAATGAACGGAGAAGCAGCGCTCGAAACTAAAACATTGGTTTAAGAAATTTACCTTGAATTTTGTTAAGCGGGGTAAATATTTGGTTTTTATCCGCGATGGCGATAGGAAGGAAGTTTTATGACATACGAAAGACGAAAACCATGAAAAGATGTAAAAAGTCAAAAATACTCATACTTAATTTAAAAATAGTACAACAGACTTTCGTTCTATCTTTTTTGACATCATTTATACTAAGTACTCATTCTAAGTTTAAATACATTTCAAAGTTTAGAAAACTTTACCACCGCCATCAAAGCGCTAGTAGAGAAGAAGCGGCGCAACAAACTCTACTACTGCATTTTCTTGACGTTGCATTTCTTCACATATTGTATCGAAATTATGATTTTGAATGTTCCAAGAACATCAATTTAATGGACACAAATAACCTCCATATCGAAACAATAATTTCTTGATCGCAAAAAACATTATCCTGCGTGGGAATCAAATCCACGACGTCGTGCATGAGAGCTGCTATAGTGACAAAGTTTCCTCTCTGCGCTGTCTTGTGTCTCCCTCATCCATCGGCTTCCCACCGTCCTAACCAGGTCGTCGATCCACCGATAAACTCACAAATAAAACAAAAGAAACAATACATTATACACGCAATATAAAACAAAAAAAGTAGGCTTTATTCTATGAAAGTTTAGATACGTTAACGTGAACTGTCATGCAAGCCTCCATGTCATGTCACATTGTCACGCTAAAATGTCATGACATAAAGCCATTTTGTACGTAGCGAGCTGTTCTAACAGGTCAAGCCTTTTTATGTGAATGTCGATTCTCTTTTGTCTCTTTCTGAAATGGTAGTTAAAACTTATTGAATAAGCAAGTAACAAAACAAAAAACTATCTATTTGTATACTTTGGGATTAACTTCATGTAATGTATTTAATAATTGTCCGTGTGGTGACGGAGTAAGAATACAATATGTCACCACCCCATCTCATCCCATGGGTGTCGTAAAAACCAACTAACTGTAATATTATCTTTACAAAGTAAAAAGAAGGAAAACTTGAAATTAAACCCTATACCAATCCGTCTGGCCAGCGTGGTATTAGTAGGCCAAGTATCTTTCCGTCACGGGAGGAGGCCCGTCCCTGCAGTGGGACATTAATGAGCTGTTATGATGATAAATGTATTTAATATGTACCTATGTTAAATATTGCACATAGTTGCACTCAGACTAAATCAAATAGGTTCATACCTGCTTGGTTTAGTCTGAGGTCATCTTCAGGCCATAATGAGGGGCCGAACTTGCTTAGTTCGCTGCTGTAGAAAGTTTTTGTAAGGCATAGTAGACGGCGCGGCGTCGTGTTTTACTTATGAGTGGCCCTTAACCAACACGCGTGAATATTGATCAAAACACGCCAGGACGCTTCAAATATTTCTTTGATTGGTAAAAAAAATTATTAAAATTAATAGCTATCTTCGTCTTGTGCAGGAATCGAAGTAGATAGTAGTAGATTTCGATTAGTAAATATGCTAATCGAAAGTTTATAAATACTACTACTACTTATTCAATATACTGAATTTATGTTTAGACGACCTCTGTGGCGTAGTGGTTATATAACATGACTGCTACGTAGAGGTCTCGGGTTCTTCGATTCCCGCTCAATACAAATCTTTGTGTGCATAAACATGATTGTTTGCATTGGTCTGATTGTTTTCTATGTATAAAATGTAGATATTTATTAAAAAACGTATTTATGAATGTTTATCAGTTGTCTAGTACCCATAGTGCAAGCTTAGTTTGGGACTAGAGGGCGTTGTGTGAATGTATGACGGTTATTTATATTTATTAAATAGCTGTAAATCTAATATAACCATATTGTCCATTATCTTAAATAAATATATTGAATATTCTGAATTAAGTATATTGCTTTCTCCGTCCATGTTGAATAAACACGATGCTACATTTCACGTCATTGTTTCCGAACGCTTTAGTAATAATGGTGGCGTACTATACTACGAGTATCTATAGCAGTTACACTGTTCCATTGTTTTAGTCGCAGTACTCCATTAATTGCACTGCAATAGTTGCTGCAACTTATTGTATCTGTAGTAATAGCACTGTATTATGTATAGTTTATTTGGCATTCTTATTTTAGTCGTAATTTTTATGTAGCCAAATTGAAATTTATTGGGCAAAGTAGGTTTGCACAATTAAAGAAAGCTGAAATAGTTGGTTTACGGTTTAATTAATTTTGAAGTGATCGAAAGTTCAAATTTTTCGCAAAACAATGATTTGTGCAATCCATATATTGATGTATACTTGTATAAACCGAAAAATATTTAACAAAATGCCAACAACTTAAGTAGTCTCTTAAGTAAAGTAAGCCTAGAGTTTAGGCCTGGATGACAACATTTCTACAAAAAAAACGTTTTTCTTTTTACTTACTTATTAGTAATGTTTTCGCTTTATTTTTGGGAGATGAGAGGGTGTAAGTGTCTCAAAAATATACCGAACTTTATCCATCAGGTGACTAAAAGGTGTCTCTATTGTCAAAAGAGCAATAAGCTCGAAATTGAGTAGAAAAATTTCTTGTGTACTTACGTTGTTTTAATATTAGCAAAGCTGGTCTTAGCAATTTAGATTTCTGCATGAATTTAAACTTTTTGTTAGAAAAATATTATACCAGATTTTGGCTTGCTAATGCGGACGAATTTCAAACAAAAATAAATATAAAGTTGTCCTGTGTGACTCAGAGTTCGGATAAGACCACAGAGTAATACAAAATGCTGCAGATCTGATCTTCCTTTGTCTATACCTTAAATGCTAATATTGCATTTAAAAATCAACTTTGAACTATTTCACAAACAGACATAAAGATATGACGACCTCTCTCTCTCTCATGCATGGCTGCTACACAGAGGTCTCGAGTTCCATTCCCGCTCAATGCAAATCTTTGTGTGCATGAACATGATTGTTTGCATTGGTCTGAGTGTTTTGTATGTATAATATGTATGTATTTACAAAAAAAAAGTATTTCATTAATTTATTTATTTTATTTGGGACAATAAACAGTTGTACATTGCACTTATAAGTAATACATATAAATCAATACATAGTAAGAGTTAACGTAGAACCAACAACATTATCAACATGTTAAGTTTGTTTATCCGTTGTCTAGAACCCATAATACAAGCTTTGCTTAGTTTGGGACTATAGGTGGCGATGTGTGAATCTGTGAGGATTATTTATTTATTTTATATCAGGATAGTCATTTGCGGATAGTACTTGAAACTACTAGATCATGCAAGGCAATACTACACGATTGTATCACATGTTTCATCCTCGCTGGCAAGAAAACTAGTCGCTGTTGTAATCTTGTATAGTTTTAAGTTTACAAATCTTAAAGATATGCAGTACAAAAATATTTTTAAATCGACGTAGCTTAAAGATCGTTGATATTATTGCTAAGTTTTTATTATAATATGAGAACAACATAACTGTTGTTAAGTATATTTCCATGCCATAATTGGAATAGAGCAATTGATACGGCCTATGACTAAAATAATTTTGAACGATAAAATCACAATATCGACAAAGTTATTATCAATAGAGTGCACCATAAATAAAATAATTGCAACTTTAATTCTGCCAACAAAACACTTAACAACTACGTAACTAAAATGACAATGGTAGCTAATGTTGGCAACACTGAGCTAAGCAAAAGTTGTCAGTTCCGCCAACACTCCGGAGTCCGGCCGGAATCGGAAGTCGCTACATACGTACACATGCTTACGTCATCCTCATACAGGATGTTCTGTAAACGTTTAGTGGATGTTTCAACTTGTTTCTACAATGTGTCAATAAAACTGCTTTTACGATTTAGTAGATTTTTTAAATTAATGTCTCTGAGGTAAAAAGTTCGCCATAGTTTTGTTATGTCACCACCCCATCTCATCCCATGGGTGTCGTAAAAACCGGCTATGGGACTATCCGTGAATATTATGTTTACGAAATAAAAAGACGGAAATATTGAAATTAAATCCTATACCAATTCGTCTGGCCAGCGTGGTATTAGTAGGCCAAGTATCCCTCCGTCACGGGAGGAGGCCCGCCCCTGCAGTGGGACATTAATAGGCTGATATAATGCCAAGGTCTGAGACTAAAAAAATAGTGAAATTAGATATTTTAGGACAAAATAAACCTTAACTTTTTTTATGGTTATCAGTTACTATTAAGCTTTTGTATAATGCGCAGGTGTAAAATAGCTTTCATAAATGTAAAAAATTAAGGTCATTATTTCAGTATATTGTAAAAACAAAGTAAAAGTTTGCATGTTTTCTTTCTAAATAGTTTTCCTAAATGGCTATACTTCCTGATAAACATTGGTGCCCAACTTACATTTTCAATTTACGCGTAAATGCATTGCAGTTAAAATAATTGAGGCACGAAGCCAAGTTTTGAATTTGCTATTAGTATTGCCAGTAACAAAATAAACAGATACAAATTGTTATTTTACATAGCATTGCAGAAGTTTGGTTTTATTAAATGTTTTATATTTATCTAAGTCTAGCTAACCCGTGCCCACTTTGTTTGGCGGCGAAAAAAAATCGTCCCTTTTTTAAACATATTTCACTACTGCTCCACTCCTATTAGTCATAGTGTGATACTGTACAGCCTATGACTCTCCCCGATAAATCGACTATTCAACACAGAAAGAATTTTAAAATTGGTTTAGTAGATACAGAGATACAACGTCACAAACACACAAACTTTACCTCTTTATAATATTAGTAAGAAAGTAAGTATAGAAAAGATAACAGGTATTCTGAAAGATGCCTTGTGTCGCGGCTTTTTTAATAGCTATAAATTTAGTAGATTCAGTATTCTGATCATCTAGACTCAGAACTCTAAATCATTTTTAAATTACACAACCATTGTCCAATATTATTATTGCTCAGGACTGTACTACAGCAGCCTCTTTCATTTTCTTGCAAAAATATCTTAAAACTCTATAAGAAAACATGAAATACGCAAAATACATTTCTTTGTTAGTAAAGCAAAGCTTAAAACAAAAATAACGCCATTTCTAATAATAGACCGAACCACTGTTAGCATGAATGAAATAGAAAAATATTTCAAAACTTTTTAAAAATAATGTATTCTTTCGCACATAATTATCTTTTGTTTCTCGTCTCGTCTGTCATTGCGACATATTAACCCTTGTCGCGTTCACATTGTACTGTAACAAAAAGTAGGGAGGCTGTGATTTAGGCGTCGTTTTTCATGGCTCCCCGGTCCTTAAATGCTTTTGTTGGAAAATGCTGTTTTTGATTTTTAAATCATTCGTTTGAGTTTTTGAAGTTTTTAAAAGAAAGAAGATTAATCAAAATGTAGATTTTTTTTTGGAAAAGTCCCATGATTTCCAACAATAGTATGAACCTCCCGTGCAGTTAAAAGGAAACCTGCTACATGGTAGGGTGCAGTGTAAAGTATCGTGGCAAATTTTTTACTAGACAAAGGTATCCCAATACTTTTACTTCGTGCGGCCCTGTTGTGCCCTTCATCATCAATTGTTTTTCAACCACTCCGACGAGATCGTCCTGGTCCTTTCACTGACCACCCAAGTGAACTCGGTTTCAGCCCAAAAACTTCCTGCTCCTACTGCGGACTACCACGTACCAGTACTTTAGTATCTACTGTATTAATATTTTAACTACAATAAATAACAATACAATAGCCATTCATCATAACAGCTTATTAATGGCCTTTGGCCTACTAATACTACGCTGACCAGACTAATAAAAGAAACTAATAAAAAGAAAAATTAAGCCATATACCAATCCGGTATAGGGCTTAATTTTTCTTTTTATTATTTCGTAAAGATAATATTCACGGATAGTCCCTTAGTCGGTTTTTACGATACCCATGGGATGAGATGGGGTGGTAACATATTGTATTCTTACTACGCAACCATGCGGACAATAGCCATAATGTAGGTAATAGCTTTCTCAGAAGGCTTACGGTCACTCAGAGGGCAATGGAGAAAGCCATGTTGGGAGTTTCCCTGCGTGATCGAATCAGAAATGAAGAGATCCGCAGGAGAATCAAAGTGACCGACATATTGCTCCGGATTGCCCGGTTAAAGAGGCGGTGGGCAGGGCACATAGCGCGAAGAACCGACAGCCGTTGGGGCAGAAAGGTTCTAAAGTGGCGACCGCGTACCGGAAAACGCAGGGTGGGGAGACCCCTCACACGGTGGACCGACGACCTCGTAAGGACGGCGGGAAGCCGATGGATGAGGGAGGCACAGGACCCCACAAGGTAACAATATTTAGAGGAGGCCTATGTCCAGCAGGGGACGTCAATTGGCTGAGATGAGATGAGATGTAGGTAATATAATAATTATGTTTCTACCTTCTTAAATAATATTTTGGTAACAAAATCGCGGGTAGCAGCTAGTTATAAATAATTTCCGATGTAAAATATATCAGCTTGTTATTTTCCTTTGATATTATCAAGTACGTAGGCTAATTTCTTTACCCAAAATATATATTTTACGAGTACTCAACGAATTCTTAAGTGGCACTCAGTAAGCAATATTCTTAATCATTAAACGTTCGATAACTCAAGTAGTCATTAAAATAACCTATTAATATCCAACTGCACGGTTCAGGCCTTCTGCTGTGGCTAAGGGAAATGCCTGTTAGTATCATGGTAGCCAAACAGATGGGAACAGGGTTATATAGTATGTTAAGTTTTGTTTCTTTCGTTTTCGAAGAGATAAGTTCTCCGTGTGGTGACGGAGTAAGAATACAGTATGTCATCACTCCATTTCATCTCATGGGTGTCGTAAAAACCGACTAAGGGACTATCCGTGAATATTATCCTTAAGACAGCCGGTGCATATTCTAATTACACTAAACAGAGCATTATAGTACTAAATAAAAAACATACAATTTAATTCATTTCACAAGCTTTCCATGTGCCTTATAACGGAAAGAACAAATAAAATCAAGATTTTCATTGAACGAAGTAAGAGAGAAATCGTCGCCGGTATTCGCAATAGTCGTACACGATGACAGCGACGTGTGCTATTTACAATTTGTATTACTGAACGTGCTGCCGACATAATGGATATAAGCCTTTACGTTCAGAATTCATATCATAGAGATAAGTAGTAGCTGATGTCGAAATTCTGTCTCATGGCTTTGTTTGCTTTAAGTTCTACCTTCTAACTATTCATTTATTTCATCATCATCATAACAGCCAATTAATGTCCAACTGCAGGAACGGGCCTCCTGCCATGACGGAGGGATACTTGGCCTACTAATACCACGCTGGCCAGACGGATTGGTATAGGGTTTTATTTCAAGTTTTCCTACTTTTTATTTCGTAAAGATAATAATCACGGATAGTCCCTTAGTCGCTTTTTACGACACCCGTAACAGAAACCCCTGAAATAGAATTAAAATGGTATCAGCCTTTCTTTTTCTTTAACTCCAAAGCTGTCTATGTTAACAATAATAGTTTTAAAAGGTACGGTTAATCATATTTTAATTATTCATATTAATCTCCGTGTGGTGACGGAGTAAGAATACAATATGTCACCACCCCATCGCATCCGTAGGTGTCGTAAAAACCGACTAAGGGACTGGGGGATGGGAGGAGGCCCGTCTCTGCAGTGGGACATTAATAGGCTGTTATGATGATGAATCATATTAATCAGGTCACTGCATACTAATTTAACATTTCCCTATATATTATTTAACAGTAAGTTTAAAATATCACAATTGTACCATTCATTTCAAAAATTATTTCACAAAGCAACATTCACAATTCATATTTATCTGCCAACGGTACTTAAAATTAGATCACGTTAGTCTCTGGTTCAGGTAGCGTATGAATAATGGAGGTAGTGTTTGCAAAAGCTTTGCCACAAAGATTATAAATAGCTGTGTTTTGTACCTGAGTGGAAATAATTAGCTTAATCTTTAAGTACAGGAACGTTTATTAAATCTGTAAATTGGTTTATTTTCGGTTAATTGGTGAATTTATTTATAGACTAGTGGTGTACTCTGTTTTGGTTGCATAAAATGCCTAAAGGCTGGTTTACTCTAGTGCACGCAAACTTTATATTGTACAATTCCTTATTTAATTGACTAATTTGTTATGTTATATCTATGTAAATGATTAATTTATGATTTATTATTTTAAAGGTTATCTTTTTCCACTTTATCCTATCCTTGACCACTGATCTTACACGTCCTAATTTTCTTCATTACACTACACTCTAGAAGTAAGACATGAAATGACTAAGATTAGAAACAAAATTGTTTTATTTCTTTTTTCTTTTGCTATAAATATTGTAGTTAATTTTTTATTAGTATTTAATAGACATTATTTTTTTATTCGCGCCATTAAGCTTGTAACACTCAGGGCAATTAAAGCAAAGGAGAATGTTTTTTTTGGGCTAAAAAGTCAAAGTCTGTCCCCAGGTCACCAACTAGGTTCATTACAAAGATTGATATGTAAACAACATTTTCTTCTATGGAACCAACAAAATTCGTCCCACAGAAATCTAGATATCAGCTGTTAAAAAAATAAAAAGCCCTGAGGCACTCCAGGCAGTTATCACTAAAAAGCCAGTCTGTCCCCAGGTCACCAACTAGGTTCATTACAAAGATTGATACGTAAACAACATTTTCTTCAAAGGAATCAACAAAATTCGTCCTACAGAAATCTAGATATCAGCTGTTCAAAAAACTAAAACCCCTGTGGTACTCCATGCAAAAGTTATTTACTAAAAAGTCAGTCTATCCCCAGGTCACCTACTAGGTCTATTACAAAGATTGATATGTAAACAACATTTTCTTCTATGGAACCAACAAAATTCGTCCCACAGAAATCTAGATATCAGCTGTTAAAAAAATAAAAAGCCCTGAGGCACTCCAAGCAGTTATCACTAAAAAGCCAGTCTGTCCCCAGGTCACCAACTAGGTTCATTACAAAGATTGATACGTAAACAACATTTTCTTCAAAGGAATCAACAAAATTCGTCCTACAGAAATCTAGATATCAGCTGTTCAAAAAACTAAAACCCCTGTGGTACTCCATGCAAAAGTTATTTACTAAAAAGTCAGTCTATCCCCAGGTCACCTACTAGGTCTATTATAAAGATTGATATGTAAACAACATTTTCTTTTATGGAACCAACAAAATTCGTCCCACAGAAATCTAGATATCAGCTGTTCAAAAAATAAAAACCCTGTGGCACTCCAAGCAGTTATCTACTAAAAAGTCAGTCTGTCCCTAGGTCACTAACTAGGTTCATTACAAAGATTGATACAACACAACATTTCCTAACGGTAATAACTGATTGTTAAGAGGTAGGGTACAATCTAGGCATACCCGTTTTTTTTTTTGGTTTCGCTGGGGTAAAATGCCTACGCATCCCCTTCCGTGCCCCCAACGGAAGGGGATGCGTAGGCATTTTACCCCAGTATGTGGGGCTCCCAGGGGGTTAGGCAACCCCCCAGTGTACCCACTAAAAGTCCCCAGCGGCACTCCTTCATCGCCTACTTGGAGGGGGCCTAGGAAACCGGCAGAGCCTTTGCGTCCAGTCCCTCTCTGGCGATCTCCGCCATTACAGGCGGGCCCTATCTAGGCACACTAGATTTTGTTTAGTAAAATGACATATCACTGACGTTATATTAGTATTTTGTCATATCACTAAACATTTTCAGTAAGAAGACGTAATAATCAAGCGTATTACACATTTACCGGGATTTCGTGAAATCTCTGGTTTCCTCATTTCCCTGCGACATATATATACTCATCAATGCAGACAATATTGGGTTAGAAGCCATATTATGTCATTATCACTGCTCCTGAAAGAGTGGTAGAATTAAGCAGATGTTAAAGAGATGGTTGCTCGGTGAGTGTGACTCCACCATCAGTGAGGTCCATTACAGCGACCAATAAAAAAAAATAAAAACTGTTTTAAATTGTTAAGTAATAAATATCTAATTGTTTTATTGTTTAAGTTAGTGTATAGATTTAAGATAACTAATGTGTTATAATTTTATATGTATAAGGTAACGAGCGTACCTCGCCAACAAGCTGTCGCTTGGCGAGGAATTTTATAAATTGTAATTGTTTATTTTTATTAATATAGATTTAAAAAAAAACGTACGTTGGGAACATATTGTGCTCATGTTTCATTATTCATTATTGTATGGTTCTTGGCATGTGCACGATACAGCATAGCATTAACCATCCAGCACAATCCATGGATAGTATCATGCCTATATTGTACCCTACCTCTTAACTGGCTGTTAAGAGGTGCCACAGGGCTTTTATTTTTTGAACAGCTGAGATCTAGATTTCTGTGGGGCGAATTTTGTTGATTCCTTTGAAGAAAATGTTGTTTACGTATCAATCATTGTAATGAACCTAGTTGGTGACCTGGGGACAGACTGACTTTTAAGTAGATAACTACTTGGACTGCCACAGGGCTTTTATTTTTTGAACAGCTGATATCTAGATTTCTGTGGGGCGAATTTAGTTGATTCCTTAGAAGAAAATGTTGCTTATGTATCAATCTTTGTAATGAACCTAGTTGGTGACCTGGGGACAGACTGACTTTTAAGTAGATAACTGCTTAGAGTGCTACAGGGGTTTTAATTTTTTGAACAGCTGATATCTAGATTTCTGTGGGGCGAATTTTGTAGATTTCATAGAAGAAAATGTTGCTTACGTATCAATCTTTGTAATTAACCTAGTTGGTGACCTGGGGACAGACTGACTTTTTAGTAGATAACTGCCACAGTGGTTTTAATTTTTTGAACAGCTGATATCTAGATTTCTGTGGGGCGAATTTTGTTGATTCTTTAAACATGTAATAAGCTCAATGGTATAAGTCAATGTACAATGGTTACAAACGTGGGGGAAGCAATTTTTATTTTAGCCCAAAGCTCCTAGTAAAAAAAACATTCTCCACATAAAACGATTTTTTTAGCAGTATTATTATGACCATCCTGTTCTTTTAACTTGTTCTAACATACATTTATAAAACAACTAAGTACCGCTGAATTAAAAAATTGTGGCTCTTTTAAAAACTTCGTTAATTCATGAGCAGTACCTAAAAATAAAATGAAACTATTCACCCGTGAACTTATCCAGCCAGATCATATCTTAATTAACCTTAAAGAATATATTTTTAAATATACCCAAAAAGTTATGACTTGAGTAATTATGGAGTACATTAAGTAAAAACTTTGTTTGATTGAAGTGGTTTCGTAATTTTGATTCTCATAAAAGTTGGACTTTGGAGTTATTTTATTATTCCCTAATTCATAATTAGGGAAGCTGCGCATTTTTTTTGGACCCTTATTGAGACTAGGATTGTCGTGAAGTTCAATAAATTAAATAATAATTTATACGAGCATGGCAAGTGCTCACTTGCTATGCTCACTTGATATGCTCGGCGTGTCTCATAATTATCATTTGTGAGATTATACACAAGAATTGAACTTAATTGTATAATGTAGTTCAAGAAAATTTGTGTCCGTTAATTGATGTTTGTAAAAGGTCCCCGCGACACAGGGCATGATCTGTCTTTTTTTAATAAGAAAAAAAAAATGTGATATTTCTTTTATAGTATAGGAGAGACCGGCGTCATCGCTGCAGTGGTAAAAATTACTTATTATGCTTTAACAAAAAAAGGTTTAGAAAGAAAGAAAGATAGAAAAAAAAAAATTTATGAACTTGGGTTTAATGAACTCTACATCAGCGTGGCATATAGATCTATAAAATAATATTCAATCTGAGCTCTCATTTCATACGACCACGCCCTTACATTTAGTTACGATCAGAATTCATGTTCAATGTAATCGCGACCTAAGATCTCAGACTTAGTTCATAGGTCGACAGATTCCACAATCACTATTCATGAAACGCCATCGGAAAATCACTACCATTCATAGCTTGTTTATTACCAATAAATCTACCATAAAAGTCTACCAATCTTTTATGTATTGCCAGTTGATTTATTATTAATACGTCTGGCAATAAAAATATTTTATATATTTTTGGGTCGGAGTGAATATTGTGCAATTTGTAATACTTATTGTTATTTTTTAACGCTTGATGCCGAATAAGGTGGTATATTATTAAGGGTGACTTTGACTGTTTTTGATAAAACTCCTAAACAAATCCATCAACTTTGATGAGTTCCTTATAATGTAAAGGTGATAAAGGTACTCATGTTAACTCTTAGCTACATAAAAGTGTACTTGTTTATGTAAAAAAAAAATTAAACTGTTTTTAGCATAACTATTTCATTTATTTATGAATATCGGTCATGAAATTACTAACAACTAAGATAACAAACATGTAAAAGTAACAATCGAATTCCACCTTCTCTTTTTGAAATCGAAAACCGAACAACTCCCATGTTTATCTGACTGAACTAAAAAAGAACAACTTCAAAAGCGGATTACAACTACTTGTACTTTTAGACCCAACTTAAAAACAAACATTTTCACCACAAAATCGTTTCCAAGTTACAACAAAATAAATTGCCTTAGTTTGTTCTCTACTACGTTTTAGTTGGCGTGAGAAAGTCCCGTCCATTGTTCCCGAAGTGTTGGCTATGGATTCAAGTAGAACGCTGTGCCATTGTCTGCCAAAAGTAGCAGCTGCCTTTAAGATTTTCAATCTGTGCAAAGATCTTAAGCCAGGCGTCAATCTTCCCGCTCACTTTTGTGTTTAGAACAATTTGTAAAGTGTGTTTTAACTTTTTTTTTTCTTTAATGGTTGTTTTAGATATTTGAAGAGCTATAGAATGTTTTAATCGTATTGTATTTTTGGAAATGCTCTATTAAAAATTGAAGGTCGAGGCAGTATTTAACATGTTTACACAAATTAAATGAATAAGTTTTTTTATGTTTTTCAGTTTTAAAAAACATTCATTGGAATTTAAGTATATCATGTAATTAACTGACACAAATAACATTCAAGTTCATAAGATTTATTTTCGGATCACTCATCAAATTAACAAATACCTCCTCATGCTTGGCTACCGCATAAAAGTTCACCACTATGACCCAGTTATGGTTTTATCTCTTCTAAAATCATCATCATCATAAATATGGACTTCCACTGTACTTAGGCCTCCTCCAAATATTGCTACCTTGCGCGGTACTGTGCCTCCCTTATCCATCGGTGACCCGCCTTCTTATCTAGGTCGTTGGTCTACAGAGTGAGGGGTCACTGCGTATTCCGATACGCGGTCGTTATTCCAAAAATTTTCTCAAAATTACATGTTCATTATTATCATAACAGCCCAATAATGCCCCATTACAGGGACGGGCCTCCTCACGTGACGGAGGGATACTTGGCTTACTAATTTATCCACGCTGGCCAAACGGATTGGTATAGGGTTTAATTTCAAGTTTTCCTTCTTTTTACTTAGTAATGATAATAAATTTACGTATAGTTTTTAGTCGGTTTTTACGACACCCATGGGATGAGATGGGGTGGTGACATATTGTATTCTTACTCCGTCACCACACGGAATTACACGGAACGAAATTACATGTTACTAAGTCATTAATGTTGAAGTACAAAGTAAATACTTTCCTTCTACAAAGTATATTGAAACTTAAATAAAATTGTTTTAAACTTCCCACAAAGGCATGCAATGTCTTCTCTACTTTACAAAAGTACAAAACAAAACAGCTACATACAAACTGCAACGTCTTTAACTAAATTAAAGATAGAACTCTGAAAGCCAATAATCAAATTGAGTTTCTGTTTTACTCTGTGGATAAAATTCTAGCTCAAGATTATCGAAGAATATTTTCAATAAAGAAAATGTTGTTTCTTCCATAATGTTTTTTTTTCTTTTTTATAATATAGTTGCGGATCAGAGACGTAGTCGACTAAGTGACTTTGGATTTTATTGGAAGGCTTATAATGAGACTAGCTTTTGCCCGCGGCTTCGCTCGCGTTAAATTTGGGGTAGCATTAGGGGGTTAGAAAGGGGCTAAAAGTAGTCTATGTTACTCCCCATTCCTTCAACTATTTCCACTTAAAAAATCACGTCATTTTGTCGCTCCGTTTTTTCTTTCCCGTAAAAGAAAGACAAACAGACAGACACATCTTCCCATTTATAATATTAGTACGGGAACCTGGGGACACTTGATCCCCCCTTTTGTTTTTCATCCCTAATTTCCTTAGTGACTATCCATTTTAAAAGATATTGGTACCGAAATACGTGAAATTCATTTGCCTATAATTGATGTAAGACCCAAAGATATAAGTGCCTAAATTTAATAGTTATTTGACTAAAAGTAAAAATAGGGAATGGTATCAAGTGTCCCGTATATACGGGAGACTTGGTCCTGGGGTTTAAGTCTCCCATATCTAGGTTCACATGATACTATTACTAAGGAAATAAATAAAAAATGTTTTAAGAATATGTTAATCTTTTTTATATTGTTTTCAAAATCACATAACATAGGCACCGTCTCCATACATAAATCAATTGCTAAATGTGAAACTTCCGTTTTGTATTAAAAAAATAAAATTAAACTCAAAACAAAATTATATCTTCAATAATAAAAGAACTCAAATGTCTCGCAATCACACCCTGAATAAAATTTAAACGTAATTAAGATAAAGACTTGAAACAATGTCTTATTGAATTGAACCCAGGACATGTAAAACAAAATTTCAAGTTACGTTTAAGCTTCATTTAGGTATTCTAGCAAAATAATCTCTTCATCGATTGGTACTCTTTTTCTGGCACCTTCTCTTGTTTTGTATACTCTGGGCATATCGGTAATCTGAAATTAATTGAAAAATAAAAGTTAAAAGTAGTTAAGGGACATTTACCTCCCGGATCAAGTGTCCCTTAGCTAAGTGGACCAAGTGTACCCTGAGCAGTTTGAGGTTATAAACAAGAATATTTTCAAACGTCTATTAGATTACCACTTTTCTACGCTACAAATCGCTACTTATATAGATAACGCCTCGAATTAAATTCATACACACCTAAAAGCCATATTTACATTAATGTTTAATCAAAATGTAAACTTACGGAAATTTTCTCTTTGCAACAACAAACACTCGGTCGTCCGCCATTTACAAACGCGTCAAATTTGACAGGTGTACCAACTTTAGAAAGTAAGCGGGTACCATAGACAACCGATATTGTCATTATAAAATTTAATATTACCCATACAAGTTCTGAAAATCTCGTGTACCTAGTCTCCCTTAAGGATCAAGTGTCCCCAGGTTCCCCTATAGATATACCGCAATGAAAAGTGCTATTTTCATGCTTTGTGAAATTCTTTTACTTTAAAAGCCAACTCCCGCACTGAGGATCAAGCCCTGTGTGATGACTTTTACAGACTTGAAAATAACGGACACACCAGGCTCAAGATCAACGTCATCATCATCATAACAGCCCATTAATATCCCACTGCAGGGACGGGCCTCCTCCCATGACGGATTGGTATAGGGTTTAATTTCAAGTTTTCTTTCTTTTTATTTCGTACAGATAATATTCACGGATAGTCCCTTAGTCCATTTTTACGACACTCATGGGAAGAGATGGGGTGGTGACATATTGCATTCTTAGTCCGTCACCACGGATAATTGTGGATCACGCAAATAATTATCTTGCGTGGCATTCGTACCCGAGACCTCTTGCACGACAGTCGTTTACGCAACCGCTTTGCCACCGCCTTAAAATTAAATAAGAAATGAACTGCCTTAGTGGCGCAGCGGTCATGTATATACTACTCTACTGGTCTAACCACTGTCAGAAAAATGTTTCCCGGACATCAAACAAAAAGTTACCGCTTTCATTACATGTACCACAGCCGTTTTCTGTGTTTTCCGCATTCTGTCCGACCCAAAGAACTTTTAAAGTTAGTCGGTCCACCTAGCTATCCTACACTACATTTCTACAATACGGTCTACAGTCTAGGACATGTTTGCCCCAACGGCCATCGGCCCTTCGACAGATCCCCCAGATATGATGTGTCATGCCATTTACATATAGATGCCGTCTAATTATTGGAACACGAGTTATATTCAAATGCAAGTCCAAACGCCCAGTGCGGACGTCTTTCTATCAAAAAGCCTGATTAGACAACATTTGAAACGCCAAACGCTATAATAGATAGGGGCCAGGCCATGTTATGTTTTATAATGAGAGCTGCATAAAATTAAACCTTAGTGAGAGTTTGAGATTGTGAACTACCCTATCTCATCTAAGGGGTATTGTCAAGATGACTAAATATACAAAGAAGGACAATTTGATATTAAACCCTAACTCAATTCATAGAGTCAGCATAGTAAATTTGTAGATTAAACAAGCTGTTACGCTATGCCTTACTTCGCATAACAGTATTTACATTATCAGGTATATTTCGTAAAACATTTCAAGTATTAAAGTAATGAGAAAAGTTACTATGATTTATAGCTGTCAAATGTAATATGACAGCAGTACTCCCGAAACTAAGTATCTCCATCTAAATGTTTAACGTACCCTGAGCTACTTTACCTAACTTTATCATCCTTGAACTCCAGACTTACGTAACACATTTAATTATATACCCAAACAAATAACTGCCGAAATATGTTATAACAATGGAATCCGATTTAGCTCCATTAAAATTACAATATATCCTTTAATAATGTACTGTTAACTGTATGTAGGGGTCCAAAAACGATCCATTGGGACCCATACAAACTCAAACTGACAGACATCAGAGACATTATGGCTTATAAAACCGCTCTCATACGAATTTATTTACTTATAAATGTGTAATCAGTTTTTGCACACAAAATGTGAACCGTTGTGAATTTTATCTTATTGTCATAACATGCTACTGAAGGGACCTTTTTGGGCGATAGGGGGGGATTACTGGAGAGATTGTTAAATAGGGGGAAGGGGAATAGACGTCATGGATGTTATAAAGAGGTGAGATAAACGGGCTTGGAACTCACAGGTCACAGTCTGAATCTAACTCTAGCTGTTCTTATATCCCATACAAATTATTCAGCCGATAGAGCATACTTAAGAATACTTTATAAATTCATAGGTTTAATTAGGGTCTAAGATAAACTAGTTAAAGTTTTGGGAAACTCACACAAGCTCTAATCTCCTTGTTTCATTAATTTTAAATTACTTTATTAGCCCTCACATAGTAACAGACTTACCGGGTCTTTAAGTCTGAACAATAACAACTGCTGATCGTAATTGACGTAGGACTTATGATACATCCTGTAAACATTAATTAAAGAAACATAATAATACAAAGACCGATGTAATTGTTCTCCTGCTGGCATAAGCCATTTAGTGCCACAAATCTTTCAACATTTATTTATACGATTAACAAACAAAAGTACGTTGTTACAATTGAGCGTATATTTTTATTTCCTTACGCCTATCTCGTGTATAAGCACAATTTTCCATGCCAATAGACTGAGTAATTACCGACCCACGGTTAATGAACGGTACATTAGCTCGATGTGTCACTCGTTTTACTAATACTACATTTAAGATAACATTACAGAAACCAAACAATTCAGCATATTGAAGGTATCAAATGAGATACAAATTGTATTAATTTGTTATCGCTTTTTTGTATCCTCTTTCTTTCGTGCCTCGTTCGTTTCTTTTATGGAAAAAGGTCTTTATGAAGCACTTAAAAATGATTGTATAAATCCTTGATTGACAAGTTGTTTTTGATAAAAGTTTATGTGGTTAGGGCACAGGGTTAGGGCATTTAAAATCAGCGTTGCTTCTCTTCTTCGTAAGTTATATTATGTCTCCATAAATATTGAAAAAAGAAACTTGTATGTATATTGTATACTTAGGTATCTTTTGTAATGACTCTGCAGATCGATGAAGTCTTAGATTTTATCAGTATATAAGATTAGCTTTAATTGAAATTCTTCTGATAATGCCTCAAATTGAGTTGCAATTTTGGCAACTACTGCCGTACCATGAGCGAAGGTAATTAAAACTATGTGTTGACCGTTGAGTTAGCCGAAGCCAATGCTTCCGTAAATATTTTTGAAAAGAAGCTTGAACCATTGCTGTATTATCTTATGTGTAGTGATTGTGCAGATCGCTGAAGCTTTCAATGTTATATATTTCTATATAAGATTGATTTTAATTGAAAGCCTTTTAATAATTGGGTTTCATTTTTGGCTGCGTTGTCATCAGCGAAGTGAATTAAAAGTATAGATTGACCGTTAGCCCGAAGCTTAAATCTACAATTAATTTGTATTTTTCACACGACAGAAATGGCGCTTAGTGATTGGAATTAAAGGAGACTTTGTACCTCTAACTCTCTAACTTCCGTAAAGCTGTGAGGAAATTCGAACACTTAGGTACCCTAATTAGACATGTACTCGTATCTGGGGCGTGTAAGCGAATTAAGCGGCTTAGAGACTGGGGCTTTAGATTTTTAAACACGTTATTTAGTTTTAAGCTCTATAATAGTATTATTGCGTTCTAAAACATTTTGGCGGTCTCTTTATGCGGTACACATACCTACTATTTAGTAAAATCAGTCATGAGTGCACAAGGTGCTAAAAATGTTGTAGGTATGTTGGAGGATGTTCAGTAGTAGACAAATCTAGTTAAGACGATATAAAATTATTTATAATAATAGAGAAACCTACACCCCAAACCAATAGCAAGTGAGACGTGTACGATTGAGGTTAAATATAACAAATAGTAACATAAAAATAAATAGCTAGCAGTTCTGTTCATACAGATAAAACAGTAATACAAGATCAGAAAGAGTACCTACAACTAAAGTGACTGCAACGAAATAAAACGATACATTCAATACATAAAGCTTTTCGTGGGCGAATATCTTTTGCGCAATTTACAATTTACGCTATCGAATGCACTGGAGATAATTTTTAATATTTAATATTATTTGTGAACGAAAATCTGGCATACGATTGTTAATTTATAAACGATATTGACAGTCAGTAAAAAGTAATTATTGTACGTTTCGTCTTTGTATTACATTATATTAATAAATCGAAAATTATTGGGACATTTTCTCGGTTAGTGGCTTTTATTTTACCAGCTTTATGCAGAGATTGTGTTTGTGTCAAGATTTTTCAACAAATTTATGTTTTCGGAAGTATAATATTCGTGAAATGTCTCGTCATTTGTTTCTCTAAAAACGTAGCACTCGAAAGCAACTGGCTTGTATGAAGGTACTAGCTTTTGCCCGCGGCTTCGCTTCCATTAATTTCGGGGTAGCATTGTTCCCCTTTCCTGGACACAGAAGAGAACTCGCAACAGAATTTCATACAAACATCCACCCCCCATTTTTGGAAAGTGGAGGGTTAGAAAGGCGAAAACAGTAGCCTATGTTACTCTCCATCCCTTCAACTATCTCCACTGTATAGGTAATACATCGCGGGTGAAGCCGCGGGCATCAGCTAGTTATTTTATAAACTAACTAACATTGTCTTTCAGAATATAAAAATGAGTACTTGATAAGTAAGTGATTGAACAATAATTCATAAGACGAAGGTTCGATATCATATTCCAGTTATTATTGCTTGTACAAATGTCAGAATGTCTAGAACTCATTTGTAGAATATACTATTATATTGCCATCTCTCTAATTATCTGATCTGGTAAAGTGTAATAGTTGGACGAATAAAGCTGAGTACATAATATTGTTCGTATTTATTTTCTTTTATATCTGTTTGACTAATCGACCTTGTAAGGGTGGCATTGAAAACCGTTGGATGAGGAAGGCACATGCCCGTGGAAAATGGAAGTGTTTGGAGAAGGCCTATGTCTAGCTGCAGTAGGCGTCAATTGGCTGATATGAAAAAACCACATCACTAAATTAAAAGATTGTTTTATGGGGCCGGGAGTAAAATTTATCAAACCAAAAACATGTTTTGCAAATTAGTAACGAAATAACTCAGTTAAAAAAATACAACCAAATTTTGGACGGAGTTAATAAATTCTAAAAGCAACCAATTTACAAATATATTTTAACTTTTTTCACAACCAACTTATACCGAAACGGTAATCTTATAATAATCAAAGCTATGATGTGTATTTTCTGAACCGTGTTTTACCGGAAGGCGAGATCCACAATCCAAACATTTAAAACAAAATTCAGCTTAAAATCGTACACAAAATAACAGTAATTACCTTTTATCGGAGATAATTAGAGTACTGTTTGCAGGCAATAACGTAAACCAAGCACAGATTATATTAAACTTAGAAAAAATAATATTTGGGCATAATCGACACAAAAAGTGTACAAAGTTAAGGTTTCGTCATTCATTGAGCATGGTTTCGTAGGACTTTTTTTCATAATTATAACAGCCCATTAATGCCCAACTGCAGGGATGGGCCTCCTCCCGTGACGGATATTTGGCCTACTAATACCACGATGGCCAGACGGATTGGTATAGGGTTTATTTTCAAGTTTTCCTTCTTTTTACTTCGTAAAGATAATATTTACGGATAGTGCCTTAGTCGGTTTCTACGATACCCATGGGATGAGATGGGGTGGTGATATATTGTGTTCTTACTCCGTCAACACACGGAGATATAAATATAAATGTATGTGACCTTTAATAATGTACAACTACCCTAACACAGTCAATATTCACGAACAGATCAATACAACGGATTAGCATTGTACTAGACAAGGCTTATGCCACGTTAATACAGATTTGCATCCGAGTACATGTTCGCATTATGACATATCAAGAATTGTATTTCATTTACCTGTCGAATGTATGTATTTTATCCTGTTATTATGTTCTGATTTTATAGATGGTGGGTTATTTTCATTTGTAAGTTCTACTTAATAAAATAATATTTTATAACAGCGCCAATGTGATTTTTTTATTTCATTATTAATGTTAAAGACCAATTTTTTTAATTTAAGATGTGTGTAGAATACCTAATAAATGATCTATACTTATAATAAAACTGTAGAGAGATCAATTCTGTACATTGAATATATGTTAAAAATTAATATTGGAGGATGAATGGTGATCGATACTAATGCCAAAAATGCAATCAAGAAATTTTTTGTCTGTCTGTCTGTCTGTCTGTCTGTCTGTCTGTCCGTCTGTCTGTATGTGCACGCATGGGTCAAAAACTACTGAAGGCATTTTAACCAAACTTAATACGATTGTAGTCCATACTCCTGGGCAGGTTATAGGCTGTATAACATAACGCTAAGACACATAGGAGCTGAGCAGTGACGAAAAATTTGAAGCAAGTCGGTTGAAAAAACGCGCGTTCGAGCTCTTATCATCGCATATGTTGATCATACGCCAAAAATATGTATTACAAAAATAATGGTCTTCAAAAGATGTACAAAGAAGTCCTGAATAGTATATATCTATCTTTTTTATATTAGCCACAATAACCTGTTTAATCGTTAGGGTTTTCTTCAAAGTGTATTAAATACATAAATATATTGTAATTTGCAAAGACATATCTTTTTCAAACTCCCATATTTCAAAAGTACACTTTAATACCTTATTCATAAAAAAGAATTATAGAAATCGGTTTATAAACACACAAGATTTAGATGAAAGAAAATTTTCAAATGTCGCCGCGCCAGTATGAGTACGGCTGTACGGTTGATTTTTGTTTAACGTCCGAAACGGCCAACCGGTGCATCTATATAATTTCATTCACATTGACTCTTAATGCGAACGGACGTGGTTCTTATTGACTCTTCTCGGAATAAGCGCGATTTAGATATTAAAATACATAGATACGTAGTTTATAGGTATTAAGTTTAAAGTAGGTATCTATCTATACTATAATAAAACAATCGGAATCGGATAAGTAATACTCGAGATATCGCTAGATCTCTTTATTAGAACAGTCCGATACAAATCAGGGGTCATGAAAAATGGATTTGGTTCAATGTTGAATGAATTTAAATTTAGTTTCTTTTGTTCACGAGATGGCGTTACCAGTAGTAATCATAAAATAAATGAGTTTTTAAATAATATATAACTATTTTATTATTAAGTGCTATTAATAAGTTATTCCTTTTAAATGTTAATAAAATTAACCATGAATCGTATGTGTAATATCAATTATAAGTCTTCACACTAGCCTTTAAAAATATCAATTTAATGGACACAAAGAACATCCAGACTAAGGACAATAGTTTGTGTATCACAATTGTCCTCCATGGGAATCGAACCCGCGACCTCATGCACGCCAGCCATGTAATGCGACCGCCGCGCCACCGAGGCAGGTAATTCTGCCGCACCATAACGTGGCGTGCAAATGTATTCATTCATAATTAATTAGCGATTATCCGTGTGGTGACGGAGCAAGAATACAATATGTCACCTCCCAATCTCATCCCATGGGTGGCGTAAAACCGACTAAGGGACTATCGGTGAATATTATCTTTACGAAATAAAAATGAAGGAAAACTTGAAATTAAACCCTATACCAATCCGACTGGCCAACGTGGTATTAGTAGGCCAAGTATCCCTCCGTCACGGGAGGAGGCGCGTCCTTGCAGTGGGACATTAATGGGCTGTTATGATGAAAAAGCGATGTCATTTATTTTAACTTACAAATTTGACAACAGATGGCATTGTGCCTGTGACGTCATTTTCAGTATCGCGGTATTAAGATTTTACTTGAAAGAATGACGTTCCCTCATGTCTTTCAGTATAAGTTTAGACACAGTCTTCATAGATCTGTCTTTGTAAAGATCTGTTTTTGAAAAGGTTTTGGTTCGTTCGTTAATTTTACAATTCGTGTGTAGGTATATCTGTTTGTTATAAGGTTTAAAAAACAATTTTTAGTATTAAATCGAATTGCGAAGTAAGTAAAATCCGCCACGCGAACGAAGTCGCGGGCACAGCAGCTAGTTACTAAATATAAAAATAGACTTCATTCAAGTAACAGCTTCTTTTGAAAACAGTTTTTTGTTTGTTCTGTAGAATTACGAAATTGCTTTTTCGCGGTGTTGTAATATAAGCGACGATATAATGTTTACAGTTTTATAATGGCCATTGTCAAATGCAGGGATGGAAAAAAATGGCTTGAAGATATAGGATATTATGTCTAATCATGTATGGTCAACGTCATAGTTTTCTAAGATTGATTTATCCAGCATTGGTTTTTATAATGTCACTACTCAGACAATCATTTATTGACCTTACCACCAAGCCGAAGAGAAAGATGACAAAAGACGACCTCTGTCGCGCAGTCGCTCGCAGAGATTCCCGCTCAATGCAAATCTTTGTGTGCATGAACATGATTGTTTGCATTGGTCTGAGTGTTTTCTATGTATAATATGTATGTATTTACAAAAAAAAGTATTTAAGTGTGTTTATCTGTTGTCCAGTACCCATAGTACAAGCTTTGCCTAGTCCCAAGGTGGTGATGTGTGAATGTTTGAGGATTATTTATTATTTTAAAGGTCTTTAGGCTCTCGGTATCCTCAAAATTGCAAGCAGTACAAGTACTACTCCCACTAATTATGTGCCTCGGATATCGGCCTCTTGTATCGCCAATAAAAAGCGCTATGATAGGTATTTTCTGCATTACCGAATCAGAAATGTTAAAATACGCTTGAAAATCAAGGTACCGACGCCAACGAAGCGCTTAGGATTGCCCGATTGAATAGGCAATGGGCAGGGCAAATACCTCTCAGAAATTATAGCCGATGAGGTAGAAAGGTTCTAGAAAAGCTACCCGCGTACCAAATAATGCCGTATGAAGAATAAGAAAGGATATTAGGCCTACACTATTCTAAGGTAAATATAAAGTAGCTTGAGCTCAATAAGTTCAAACACGTAAATATGTGCAGACAGAACCATTCAGGCCGTTGACCAACGACCTGACCAAGTTTGTGGAGAACATTGTAGATATTTATTATGAAATGAATGAAATGAAATGAAAATCTCTTTATTACCATCAATCAATCACAAGAAAATAACATAAAAAAAATTACAATGTAAAGTAAAAAAATTGTGGTAAAAGGTGGTAACTCAGCAAGTGCTCCTTAACATCACAGATGTCAAGAGGCGCTGATTTTCAGTTACACCTGGTTCCCTTAGATGTTAGGCGGTAACAATGTTTTTACAGTACCTACGGTACTGTTAAAGATAAAACAAAATATAATATATAAACTAAACAAAAAAAATATAAACAAAAAAAATATGAGCGTTAACGTGTCTGTGTTTTTGTGTTTGTGTGAAATTGTGTAATGTGTGTATGTGCTTCGGATTAATAATATCATTTTGATTAAATAGATACCTAAGTATTTAGACTGGTCAGAAATAGGGTTTCAGTTTCCATTTGTAAGTAAAGGTTTGCTTCAGGTTTTCTGCTCTATTATTCTTTATTCTTACTCATTCCTATGTATAATCAAAAGTAATACAAATCGCTTAAACTTAAACACTAGTTAAATCCTTTAGTTCTAAAGCTCACTAAGTACGATTACTTATTTTAGTTATATGAAAAGTAAGACGTGATCGCACTTGGCCGACTTTAGCTGTGAATATCACAAGACATTTTTCTGTTAAGTAATGGTTTATCTTTAGAAGTGAAGTTTGTTGTGTCAACATAATTCTTTAGGGAAACGAGTCAAACAATGTAAAATGTAAAACCCTCTTTTCGCGTAGAAAACCTTTTAGAGACGGACACTTTGGACAAATACGGTTCGGTAAAAACCGTATTTTTTAGGGTTCCGTACCAATTTTGAAAAAAAGGGAACCCTTATAGGATCACTTTGTTGTCCGTCTGTCTGTCTGTCAAGACAAAAAACAATTTTTAATTGACGGGGCAGTATACATTTAACATACAAAGTTTTACAAACAGGCACAATGTAACATTCATACATAATCTCACGCCTCATCCCGTCCGGGGTAGGCAAGGACGACAGAACGCCACTTACTTGATACAATCCTATCCTAACATAACGTTACAGTACGCCGCAAACTATCAGCAATATACAAACTCAACCTAAATAAGGCAAAGTCGTTAAATCCCGATCGCCAAGCACCGTCTACAACTTAAAGTGGATTATGAAGGCGTTGAGAATATCCTGAAGCTTTGCCTGTTTCCCGACGAGTTTATAATTAATACAATTTGTCTATTCTATTAATCAATAATATATTGTAGTTTTATATGCATAAAGTTGTATTTGCTATCATAACAGCCCATTAATGTCCCACTGCAGGGACGGGCCTCCTCCCGTGACAGAGGGTTACGTATTTGCTATGTATTTATTGATTAGAATAGGTCATAATTATAATGAATTATGATTTATATACCTATACCTCTTGAAATTAAACCCTATACCAATCCGTCTGGCCAGCGTGGTATTAGTAGGCCAAGTATCCCTCCGTCCCGAGAGGAGGCCCGTCCCTGCAGTGAGACATTAATGGGCTGTTATGATGATGATAATTATTTATACCTCGCAAATAACTGTATCATCGAATAGTTGATTCTAAGGCTGTGTGTGTGACAGGAAACTTGGCTTATGCAGGCCATAAAAACCTTCCTATCCTAATTTGATTTTTTTTTAAATCCATGGCACAAGATGTGTGTAAATTTTTTGTATGGGCACTATTCGAATTCATTTCGTGCATTAAAATTATTATAAACATAACACTTCATTATAATTATTATAACTTTTTTTGGGTTTTTGTAATTTTTTTTTAATTAACTTTTACGACCGATTTTTTTGAGGGATTTTTGTAATACTATGTCATCGTAAATACTAAAAATTATTTAAACTACAATGCTTATTTTGAACAGTAACATGACAGCTAAATGTTCCAAATGACAAAGCATGCGACTCTGCCTTTAATCCTGTTTGTGTTGGTAGTGTAGTTCGCCTTAAGCAAATATATAACAGCTGTTACTAGTAACTTCTATTTTCGCTGACGAATACCTACACAGAACTTTTAAAAATAACGAATAGTCTAGGACACTGCCCTTATAGCTTCAGTTAAATTATTGGACGACTTTGTTCATGTATTGCCAATGTTATTTAAAAATGTTCATTTTCTTAAAACAAAGGTACAACACAAGTAAGTACAGAAGTTCATCACAATACGTGTTTTTAAATTTTAATATATCCGGTGACGGAGTAAGAACACAATATGTCACCACCCCATCTCATCTCATAAGTATCGTAAAAACTGACTAAGGGACTATCCGTGAATATTATCTTTACGAAATAAAAATGATGGAAAACTTGAAAATAAACAAGTAATATAATCGGTATCAACGCTTCGGTATGAGTCGGTTTCCTAATTATAAATTATAACATTTGACAGTGCTGTTAATTAAGTTTTTCTGTGATATTGTGAGCATTGTTTATACGCCATTTTTATAGAAGTTAACTTCTACCTTCTCTGTTTTGTGGCAAAGAGAACAATTCGCACAATATTTTCAATTTAATTCAGTCGATATCCAATGTAGATAGCAACTAGAATTGTCAACAAAATCTTATTTACTATTTTCTTATTTAAACGTGCATAGTTTAGATTGTGGAGAGTACTTTAGATAAACAACTCTATGGATTAAATCTGAATAGTTTGATTAGATGCATACAAGAAATTTCAAGAATTACATACTGGACCGAATTATTCTTTTTGTGTTGAATAGTTAATTTATGGAGGTAATAGATGCATTGAACACTGATCAACAAAGTCACTACTAATTTGACCGTTGCTTCGCGATGATTATTTGTGGTGACGGAGAAATTACACATGTTGTTACTAACTCATCTCATCCCATAAATGTCGAAAAGCCGAATAAGAAAAACTCTTAGATTTTTTTTTCAGCGAAAACATAGAAGGTAAACTTTACCATAAAACCTCATTAAAAGGCCAATTCATCTAGCAAACATGGTATTAGCAGTCCAAGTTTTCACTCCATTGCTTGAGAATACACATCCGTCCCTGGGACTAATAACGAGCTATTAACTACATACAAAAAAACAAAAGACTCCGCAAAATTTCTATCCGACTCAACAATTTTATTATCACACAAAGATTATGATGCATTATGAACTTTATTGGTTAACTCACTGACCGCCCCAACGTTTAATGTTTCTACTACATTGCTACAGTTGGCTTCAAGCCAAAATGTACTCTATAAACATTGCTAGATACTGCTTTATGCGTAAAGGTTGTTATGTACTTATGTTCAGTTTACTTAGTATGTTGCTGAAGTACTTAGTTGGACTAGCTTGCTTGTGTTCTACGGGCAAACAATAAAATAGAAATAGTACTAATAATAATCTTCACACATTCACACATCGCCACCTAGTCTCAAACTAAGCAAAGCATGTACTATGGGTACTAGACAACGGATAAACATACTTAAATACTTTTTTTTCTTGGTAAATACAACATAGAAAACCCCCAGACCAATGCAAACAATCATGTTCATGCACACAAAGATTTGCATTGAGCGGGAATCGAACCAAAGACCTCTGCGTTGCAGCCATGTTATATACCGACGGCGCCACAGAGGTCGTCAGTGATAAGGCCTATTATCACGTTACTAACTATTGTCGTTCGTAAAACAAAATGAATGATTTCATTGCCATCATCATCACAGCCCGTTAACGCCCTGTTACAAAGCGTCCTTCACGTTGAACGGAAACTTAACCTACGTAACCTAACTCATACTATTTTGAGCTTGTAAAAAATGTGTTTAAAAAAAGTCAAAAATGTTGACATTATTTTGAACACCCTGACTGCGTAGACATAATGCTACATCGGATGCGGGGATATTTGATTTATTGAATGTGATAAACTAACTGAACAACTGAATGCTTAAATAAATTTGCAGTGCCTGCTAAATTACTTTTGGCGTTTTAGCTGCTTCAATAAAAATGACAAATTGTTTGCTGAAATAAATTTAATTCTTTTTGTTGAGATTTTTTTAAAGGGTTTTAACAGCTGTAATCTATATGATGCTGACTGTACCAAACTGCTATGCATAGTTCCAGTGCTTGATTCCCGTATATTATACACCTTTGTAAACGTCAGTAGTATGATACATACATAATATGTATGTGTTGCTAGATAACTTGAAACTACTTGTTTTGGACTAGATCCCATTGGAACAAAAATACAAAAGAAAAAAAAATCCTGTTGAGTCATACTCTTAGTATATTACACAAGTAAGCTTCAGGAAAGGGTACATAACAAGTACAATGTATTTGTCATACGTGTCACATATAACAGCACATGAGTCACTCAGGTAACGCAACATTATTATGTTACACGTGCTTTATACACCTTGATATATAGACTAACATATTCTTTAAGGCCATGATATATTAAGGTATTTTCGGGAGTACAAAATATAGTATATTTCTTTTGTATGGTTAACATGGCGCGTGTTGGGAGAGGCCTATGTCCAGCAGTGGACTGCAATAGGCTAGTTGATTGATTGATTGATTGGTGGTTAACTTTACGATATCTACTTACTACTTTGCATGGGTTTCTACGTTCATCTTTCCTTGTGAAAAACAAACATGATATTTTTGGTTGCCACTATGTTCTTTGTGTCCGATAAATTGATGAGTCCCCATGACATAGGTATTGAACCCTAGTGCGTCTGTTGTCATTAAAAAAAAAAATTAATTAAAAAATATATATTTTTCATGGATGAGGGAGGCACAGGGCCGCACGAGGTGGCAATACTTGGAGGAGGCCTATGTCCAGAAGTGGACGTCGATTGTCTGATATTATGATGATGATGATGTTTTTCAGCAATAAAAGGCATCAGGCCTGGAAGCAGTAGGATCAAGTGACCAATGCGAAGGTAACGGTCAATGTAAATGAAAGTCTTGGAAAATAATGTTTAGTGACTTATCGTAGAAGGTCTTGACAACGGAAGGTTTATTTTAAAGACAACTTAAAGAGATAATATACTTTTTTATTGCCTTATATCGCACACGGGCTCACAAAATGTGTAGTCGTTTCTGCCGCTAATGACGTAAGCAATACAATTGTACGGTAAAGCCACTGTCTAACCTGTAATGCTCTCTTTGAATTACGTTGTTGAAAGACATGTCAAAGCGTTCAGGGAACATTGGAGGTTGTAGTTCATTTCATAGATAGTTACATCACAACGTTGTTACCGTTACAATATTGATAGAACGGTAACTGTCGCGGAAATACTTATAGTTTCTTGCAGCATCGATCATTATAAATAAATATTCATCTACACAGCGCCATCTGTTCCCAAAGGAGCTAGGCTTAACCTGGTTGTGTTATGGGTAACAGAACAACGGATGTTAATACTTATATACTTTTTTCTGTAAATACATACATATACTTTTTTCTGTAAATACATACATATTATACATAGAAACACTCAGACCAATGCAAACAATCATGTTCATGCCACACAAATATTTGCATTGAGCGGGAATCGAACCCGAAACCTATGCGTAGCAGCCATGTAATATTACCACTACCGCGCCACAGAGGTCGTCAAAGTTCAAGTTATTAATCGAATTTAGGCCTTCTTCTTTTTTATTCATCATGGCCAATCAGGTGTCAAAAGTTAATTTTACCGTCCATTAACGTGGCTTAACGACTGTGTCTCTACAACGACAATTGCGACCGAATTTTTACGTGCTCTCCGAAGCACGGAGACGTTTAAAACGAAATACAACAACTCTAAACGGTCACCCACCCCTAGAATGACGGCGCCGACATTGCTTAATCATCGTTATCGCTTATGAATCAGTGCTGGCAAGTGGCTGTGAGCCTCCCATTATTTAGGTACGAAATCCTTTACATCTTTCACGAACTCACATTACATACATCTAGATATAAACTCGATAATATAAGATCAGAACAAATTGTACAATCTTTATGAACACGAGTTGTAACAATAAAGATGGCGATATAAAATGTTTTGTTGTGCAGTTATTCTTCTCTATCGTTTTTTGTTGGGACGTAAAAATGTTTTATTTATTGGTATCTATTTATTGATAATGTTGTATACTTTTTCTTGTTTATGTAAGAATATAAAGTAAGTAGTTTTACTGGAGGATAGTTGGACCTATTTTTTTTTATTTATTGATTTAGTTATAAAAAAAATATTAACATTATTTAGAATAATGCTACTAGGCATTAGGTATATTGTAATTTAAAATGATGTTATCATAATACAACAATACTTCATGCAACAAATACAACTGACATAATATAATATTCAGTTACGTTCCTTTATACGCGTCAACAAAAACGGTACGTATGACGAACTGATGAGATACATTTATCATGACCTCTGACATGTAAAGGTGGGTCTAACAATGGAGTTAAGGGAATTATTTCACTCTTACACGAATATCTAAAGGTAACGAATAAAGGTATCTAAAAGGTAACGTTAGTAATAATAAATATACCAAAAAATCCTTAACAGTACAATAAATAGATAACGTAATTACACTATTTCAAAAGGCTTGAGGTTTCAGGTCACGTAGTTTCTCCATTTTTGTCAGTGTTTTACATGACGGGATGGCAGAACACATGTCTAATAAGAGAACGTGGTTTCAAAGCCCACACAAGGTAATTATTTGATTGTCCACAAGTTCTGGTCACGTCAGTCACATAACCATAACTTGTTAAATTATTTACTGACTGTAAAAATCCCCGCAATTTTTTTTTAATAGGTAAAGACACGGCATTGTCAATATATCGAACCTGACGGAAATCGCGAATACAGTTTAGAAATAAAAGTAATGGTTGGTAGTAAAAAAAACTAAATTTAAAAAAAACCTATTCTTTTGAATTAGTCAGGCACTCACAGTACAATAAGTTTCTCAGGCTGTGAGATGGCGTTGAATTAATTCGCAAAGATTATTATTGTTTGTGATTGTTGGTTAGATAGATATATCACAAGAGTTCATGGCTAACTTATATAATAATTTATGGTGTTAATAAACTAGGTCACTGTAACGTATTGTCAACATGTTGTCGTTAACAACACTCTGTAATCTATTACTGGGAATCCATATATTATTAGTTTATACTTCTGCATGAGGAAATAACTTTCACTCTTTAATGGAGCAAATATCTATCATGATTATATATTTGCATATATTTTAGCAGCTACCGGGAAGAGTTTTTCTATTTATTATGTAGATATAGAGCTTACACACTGTTCGAACGGATTAGAACAGGACTTTGTGTTTCAAATCATGCTGAAAAGTTTTTTTATTTGATTGAGAGTGCTTTCAGAAAAGTTAGGGACGACTTTATTGTATCCCACTAGGTATCTTCATTATGAAGAAAGGTAAGGCAGGATATTATGCTTTAATAATATGATAGATGACGTAAAATTAAGCATTGAATTACAGAAATGCAGCATCAATTTAATGTTTTATAATCGGTTAAAATTTTTTAAAGTTAAAAAATTAAGGTAGATATAATCGCGCGTTAAGCTTGTAGTGCTTAACAATAAGCTAAAACAATTCTTAATACATATTCAATTTATCAAGGAAGACTCCAAATACTTTTTTCAATACTTATATTGTATTGATTTGAAAAAAAAGTTAAAACATTCTCAAAACAAACAATGGCTGTAACGGTTACCCATTTTCTATTCCCGAACCTTTCAAAAAGGTTTAATCAAGCACACAGGACCTCGTAAACTACAGTGTTGCCCTGTATACAGCTAACGATCTTTGTCGTCATACAGAAATGTTGTTACAGCTTAAAATTAAACCAGTCAAGTGAACGTTCAACATGCAATCTGTGTTCACTTTGTGTTTTTGAATTTGGAACGACAACGTTTTGGCATTTGAAAAGCGAACGTTCTGATAGAGTGCATTGAGAGATTGTGATACATTACATTACGAGTATGATACAGAGATTTATAAATAGGGATTTAAAATTGGAAGCTACATTCAAAAATGTCTAAATTACATTTGGATATAAAACATACGCAAACCAGTAATTTAAAATAAATAAACAACTATTTTTTTTAGTACTGGATTAAGTTTACCCTTTTTACATGCTAAAACAATGTAAGCATTAGTAAAATATGATATCTGCTTACTTTACACAAAATTCCGTCATTATGCCTTTTGACCCCAACATTAATTTTTACATTCATGCTTCTTATCATCCCATACCACACCTATTTTTAACGTTCCAATTTTTTTTCTTTAAGACTCTGTCTGATGTTGTTTACCCGCCTAGGCTTTACTCGTATTTAAATAATTTTATTTTAATACTATTGAATGAAAAATCAAATCTATTTTTATAATAATGAAATCTAAAGGACTCAGGATTGCACCTTGTTTCAATTTGACATTCAAGATCAAAATAAAATAAAATACAGCTGATCTAATCAACTGTCTTAATACTCAAAGCTGACAGACATAGGTACTCATATAACATTCTATGGATGAATCTATTCTAAGCGTTTACACTAAATTACTCAAATTATCGAGGCGCTTTATTAAATTAGTTCAACACGTGAACCATTATTTAATCCATTGGTTAACCTCGACAGTTGAATGACTTTATTGACGTTTTAGCAGACAATTTTAGAAATAAATACTAAAATATAAGCTTAACTTATTTGATCGTAACTTGCTATCGAAAACTTTTGTACTCAATTATCTGTGTCGACATGATAACGAAAACAACCTGAACAAAATACTTTTACTTATGTTTTAATAACACTTTGAAATTAAATTGACATGAAGCTATTTTGATGTTTCTTTAGAAATTGAGGAATACTTCATTAAATCTTCTTTAAAGCCCGATTTACCCATCGACAAGTACAGTAGCGAGTTAAGTAGTAAGTTGTTGATTAAGTTGATTTAAAGATCTCCAAAAAATAGGATGGAGATTTATTTAAATCAACTTAACTTAACTCGCTACTGTACTTGTCGTTGTGTAAATCGGGCTTAACTTCTTCACCCAGTTATCGAGTTAGTGTTTGGTTCGGGGTTTTTCTTATCTTCCAACGATGTTAAGGAGACCTAACAATCCTAGTTATTTGAGTCTCCTTTTGTCGACATAAACGACATTCACAGAACAAGAAAGGGAGATTATAATACTCTTACTAGCTCTCAAAGTTGTTATAAAATCACACTACAGTTCATTTGCTATATAGATGTGCTATTTTTTTACTTCTCTATGTGCCTTTTACTTCCGAATTTCGCGAAAATGCTCAGATATGTAGACCAGCATGTCAATTCTCGTTCCTTAAAATCGTTAAAAATTCGGTTATGTTAACTTTTACTTGTCAAATTGTCTTACCTGTTGTGTAACAATTTGACAACTAAAAGTTAACTTAACCGAATTTTTAACGATTTTATGGATCGAGAGTTGACATGCAGCTTAAACTATATCGACGGTGGAAAGGCAAAACGAATGATACGCCATTTGGCTAATTGTTCAGGAGAGCTGTTTAAAGTTTAAATTTTAACAAAAACGATCATAACTTCTTTGTTTATTAACCAATTTTTTTGAAATTTTATAAGTAAATCAAGTTTTATGTGCTCTTTGTTTTGTATTCAATATAAATTAATTAAAGTCAATAAGGCAAGAAAAAAGTGGCGTATCATGTTTCTGACATTTTGAGTGAGTTGGGAAAAACACTTCATAAACCATCAATAAAAAAAAGTTGGTAGGACAAATTAATTCATTCACAAAACCTCCACAAAAACAGGAGGGCGAAATTAGTTTAAATGCCAAATGAAAAAAAAGGCGTAGAAGGAAAAATGCTTCATTTCCCTTTGATGAAACAAAAATAAAATGGAAGAATGTTTTATGAGTGATGTCTCTTATATTTTTAGGTCGTTAAAATGAATTAATGACCATACGCGGTTATGTAGTTTACATGATGTGCATTTCTCGGATAGGGGCTTAAGTTGATCTCGTGGTAAAGGAATAGACAATTTAATTTATTATAGACTTTTTATTTAGTATCTTAATTAAAAAGTACGATAGGAATAACAACTGAAACGCCGTAGCTGTTACTTTACTCTCGAGGAAGAAAACGTGTTACGACATGTCAAAATATAACTTAGCGGGGAAAAAGTATTGAAAGACCAAATTAAAAAATTATTTGGAAGAGCAAATTGCATGATGTGGCATCTTCGTAAAAAAATAAGTTTGGTCAGTAATTTAAAAGGCACCTTCAATATTTTCATATCAATTTATTGACATTGTTAAAAAAAGGTATCGAAAAACGGTCGTTTAAGGGGAGGGTATTTTTGAAATACCCCCTTTTATACCTTAAATGAAACGCCAAAAAATGCGTCAGAATGACTTCTAACCTAGACAGATCGATAGAGAATCCAAAACTCTATCGAACTGCATATAAAACTCATTTTCGACCAAAGTGGCGTTTCATTCGTTTTGCCTTTCCACCGTCGATATTATTGAATGGTTTCTACTAGTGCCTCTTTAAACATCCATAACAATTAGACATTCAAACAATTTGTTCACAAAAACAAATCTTTTACCTACTCAAATGTATTAAAAGCTTTACATAAATCTAAACAGCTAAAATATTTGTGAAAAATGATGTTTTTTTGAAATACAAACAGTAAAAACGTGATAATAAATCACTGTGCTCACTCAGTCGTGTGGCCATCAATTTAACGGCTTCATTTTATTAATTGTACCACAAATTGTTGCTTTGCATGCACTTAAACCTGCCATACTGTACTAAAATTTTATAATGTTGGTACTGTAGGTTGTAAAAAGTTTTAATGATTTTTTTTTGTTCTTTGAATTGTTTTAATACATAAATATAAATAATCCTCACACATTCACACATCGCTACCTAGTCCCAAACTAAGCAAAGCTTGTAGTATGGGTACTAGACAACGGATAAACATACTTAAATACTTTTTTTTTTGTAAATACATACCTACATATTATACATAGAAAACACTCAGACCAATGCAAACAATCATGTTCTTGCACACAAAGATTTGCATTGAGCGGGAATCGAACCCGAGACCTCTGCGTAGCAACAATGTAATATACCGACTGCGCCACAGAGGTCGTCAAATAATGGTTCTCTAATTACTTTGTGCTAGTTTAATTTACTACATGGAGATCTGAGACGAAAGGCTTGCATATTGGGAAGTTTCACTATTATCGATATCGGATGCCCAAGAATTCTTAGCTCACAAGTATAGGTAAAGTTAGGAGTATCTCGGCATTGCGATCAACATCCTGGAGCAGAAGCTGTGAAACTTAACAGCTCAACTTGCCTCTGGTAAGCAACAGCTTGGCCATATTGATTACCATTTACCATGAGAACGAGCGTACTCCCTTTTTAAAGGTCGGCAAAGTATCTGTGATTCCTCTGGTGTTGCGGATGTCCATAGGCGGCGGTGATCACTTACCATCAGGTGACCTGCTGGTTCGTTTGCCTCCCATTGTATAAAAAAAGAGATGAGCCGCTTGTTCGTCTGCCATATCAAAGCAAAAAAAAGTTCTTAAAACACTCTTAATATAAGACATAGAGACAGATAAAGACGAGTTTCGACTAGATGGATTGACACAGACATAATAGTTGACATGGTTTGTTTTAAGTTTTTTTTCTCTTACTATGATTACATTTCTTTCGAATTTCCCAAAATCGCCTTTAAGGAAAAACACGCAGTGAGACTTAGAACGAATTTTCAGTGCTGTAGGCCCTATTCATAATCACGCTGATTTTTCTATCTTACTTACGTCTAAAGAACGGTAAAGAGCTGGTTGTAATTAGACATTATGTCTTTCGAACGTCTCTTAGTCGTGATTACAACGCCTACTGAGAAGGGATAGCAATATTTCTAATTCGTAATCCGATGCCACACAGACAATTACGAGCCCAGACGTCTTTACTATAAATCCATTTTATAATCATAAATTCAAATTAGACATTCCCACACAATGTTGTAAAGGTCAAAATAATATTTATTTTTAATTCGAATTAAATGTTCTGTAGTATTGCAAAAATACTCAAAAAATCAAACATGTTGAACTACGATCTTATTTCTTTTTTTGTAGTAAGACGGTCAATGTTTTATTTCTTTTATAATAAAACTAGATGAGCTTTCAAGCGCGGTATTGTGTCAATTACCATAATACGCAATTTAACCAATAACCGTGTGGTAACGGAGAAAGAATACAATATGTCACCACCCCATCTCATCCCATAGATGTCGTAAAAACCGACTAAGGGACTATCCGTGAATATTATCTTTACGAAGTAAAAAGAAGGAAAACTTGAAATTAAACCCTATACCAATCCGTCTGGCCAGCGTGGTATTAGTAGTAGTATCCCTCCGTCATGGGAGGAGGCCCGTCCCTGCAGTGGAACATTAATAGGCTGTTATGATGATATCTTTAATCAGTACTGGTTTAAATTAAACAATTCTGCTCTATTCAGTGTTAGTTCATGTTCAAATACATTTTTTTTGGTGATCGTAGCGCTTCATTAAGCAAACAGACTTAACTATAGATTAAACTCAACAACAATATTGAATTAATCGATGTCAAAACAATGACTTCTTAAACTTAATCAACTTAAATGAAAACTCATTTATAATGAACAGTAAACAACTAATTTAACTGAAACAGAGGGTAATCATTTACTCTAAACGATATAATTTAATTATTTTATCAAATTGATAAACCTATTAATCGATTTCAAAACGAAGTGGGTTCTCAAATCGGTTTTATTTTTTATTTTTGTTACTTGTACCTCTGTACTCTCCTTGTGGTGATGGGGTAAGAATACATTATGTAACCACCCTATCGTATCCCATGGGTGTCGTAAAAACCGACAACGGGACTATCCGTGAATATTATCTTTACGAAATAAAAAGAAGGAAAACTTAAAATTAAACCCTATACCAAGCCGTCTGGCCAGCGTGGTATTAGTAGGCCATGTATTCCTCCATCACGGGAGGAGGCCAGTCCCTGCAGTGGGACATTATTGGGCTGTTATTATAACCTCTGTACTTAATTATTTCTTAACCTATTTTTGTTGGAAAAGTTCACTTTTATTTTATTTTATTTTAAATATAAATTGGTGTAGTAATTTGGTTTTCATCTCAAAGATAGATGAAAGTTCTGTAAATCATCTTATTGTGTAAGTGTTTGTAATTGTGTAAGCTATGTTTTTATTAACAATATTATGTTTATCAAGCAGCCAACCAGGTTCCAGGCGCTAAGAGGTCACCGCAATTATCCATATTTGACAGTTCATGTCCGTCTTGTCCGTAATATTACACTTACGATAAAATAGAAATCAAACTTCAAAATCAGTTAAACTATTTAGGCTCCAGAAAGTCAGTAAGCCATACTAGAAGCGGATACACATACCTAATACATTTTTTAGTAATTAATATTAATTAATTTTATTATTTTACTTACACATTCACACAACGCCATCAAGTCCCAAACTAAGCAAAGCTTGTACTATGGGTACTAGACAACGATTAAACATACTTAAATACTTTATTTTTCTTTTTGTAAATACATACATAGACTAGTAAACATGTTGATAGAAACCACCCAGACCAATCCAAACAATCATGTTCATGCACGTAAAGATTTGCATTAAGCGGAAATCGAACCCGAGACCTCTGCGTAGCCGTCATATTATATAACCACTACGCCACAGAGGTCGTCATATAGATACGCCGTACTCGTATGTATATGCCTGAAAAACATAACCATCATTCTATCCATCATGAATCGGACAATACCAATCCGTCACTGAACAAATCACTGAAGAATTATACCCCTGGAGTAAGACCATAAAATCAGTGTTTTATACAAAACCTAACGAACTTACAAAAAACTAAATCTACAGTAAATTTATTTCAGTTCAACCGATTGAAAATGATTTATTCGTCTGCAAAATTGACCTCCCCATTGTCGGGGGTGCAATATTTCATCTTGGGGTCGGAATAAAAAGTATCATCAGACATCCCGACCTCTTTGTATCTACTAAGAGGATTTTATAAAAAAAAAGTTAATCCAAGATTCTAGCGGGTATTCCCCTTTAGAATTCAAGTTTGTAACAAAAACAATGTAACCTTTTTTGTTAGTTAAATGGCTTAATTCGTAACTGATAAGTGGCTATTAGGTTGTTAGATAGCTAAACTAGAATGGTCTATAATCTGCTTTTTTATCTTCGTTTTTTGTAATGAAAACTAGGTTTTTTGTTTCTAAGGCTTTGCACTGGCGGAGAGTTTGCACTAGTGAAAATAAAATTACAATTTAGGGAAATGTTCAAAAATATTATTTAAGCACAAACTCAAATCGTTTATTGCACTCCATATTTTTGAGAATAAGTTCGAAGTCCATCTCTTAAAAATTGTATCTAAAAAATAATAAAAATGAATGACTCAAAAGTTTAGGACAATAGAAAAATTTGTTCTTCGTAAAAGAGTGAACGTATTATTACGTAATATTTTTTGTACAAATATCCTTAAATTAAAGTATCCCTAAATTAATTTAGGGAAAGTTAACGTTTTTTTTTCAAGTGGCTTCATAGACTTCAAAGCCAGTAAAACAATGGCTGGAAGAATTTACTTTTTTTTTCTTTAGTAAAAAGTTTCAACGATTACTAAACCTAGTGTATATAAAATAATGCAGACGTAATGGGAATATTGTGATAATGAAAGTTTAAATTATAAAGAAAAAATGCATTTATAAAGGCATGCAACGATGTCACTCTAAACGCTTCAATTTTAGAAAATGTGATTTTGACAACATTAAAAATGATTTAATCTCTACGAACTGGCACGATCTCTTATCTTCCACTGACATCAATCTATGCACTGATTATTTCTATGACACATTATTTTCAATAATTAAAAGACACACACCGACTGTGACTTATAAGCCATCATCGTATCCTTTATGGTATAGTAAAGCTTTAATTAAATGTAACCAGGAGAAAAATAAATTTCATAAGCTTTATAAAAAATATGGTAATCCTCGTGACTATGACTCTTTTTCGTTGCTTCGACAAAGATGCAAAATTCTCACTAAAGAGTGTTACAATAAACACGTCTCCGTTACTGAAGATTCCTTAGAGAAGGACATGAAATCGTTTTGGCGATTTGTAAATAGTCGAAGGGGTCAGGTTTCAGTGCCTAGCACTATGCATTTTGGGGGTACAACATCGTCTAGTTGTCGGGACATTTGTGATTTGTTTTCAACCTATTTTGCTTCTGTGTTTGAAAAGGATTCCGATCCACTTAGTTTTAGCAGCAGATATGATCAATCGTATTTCATGGAGGAAAGCTTTGTAAGTACTTTGTCTCACGTATCCATAAAAGAAAGTGAAATCATTACAAAAATTAATGGGCTGGATGTTAATAAGGGAGCAGGCCCAGATCAGCTACCACCTTCCTTTATAAAGCGACTCAGAGTTGAATTATCTGTTCCTCTATTCATTATTTATAATAAATCATTGACTACCGGTATTTTTCCCAAACGTTGGAAAACAGCACATATCATCCCAGTATATAAAACAGGTGACAGGACTAACTGTGTGAATTATAGACCTATTAGTATTCTATCCAGCCTTGCAAAAATATTTGAATCGCTTGTCTATAATCATATTTATAGTCACATGAAACCACTTATTTCTGAAAAACAACATGGCTTTGTTAAAGATAGATCAACGGTCAGTAATTTGTTGGAATACAAAAGTTACCTTTGTCGGGCATTTGCTGTTGGTGGCCAAGTAGATTCTGTTTATACAGACTTTTCTAAGGCCTTTGACAAGGTCAATCATAATTTGCTTTGTCGGAAAATAGCATTATATGGCATACATGGTAGCTTGCATAGGTGGGTTTGCTCGTATCTTGAGAACAGGACTCAGTTGGTGGCATTAAGGGGTTTTGTCTCCTCGCCTACTGTAGTGACATCTGGAGTACCCCAAGGTTCCCATTTGGGCCCTCTTCTTTTTATTATTTTTATTAACGATTTGGTAACACAATTGTCTTGCAACTGCCTCTTGTATGCTGATGATTTAAAAGTTTTTTCATTAATATCAAAGACAGACGACTGTTTAGCCCTTCAACAGGATATTAATAAGATATCGGAGTGGTGTAGATCTAATCGCATGTACTTGAACACTGGTAAGTGTTCTGTGATATCGTTTACTCAAAAACAAAACCAAATTTCTTGGAGTTACAACATTGATGGTCAAACACTTAACCGTACACAAACAGTGAGAGATTTGGGTATCCAATTTGATGATAAGCTTTCATTCCGTCCTCATTATGATAGTATAATAAGCAGAGCCAATCAACTATTGGGTTTTGTTTTGAGGAGTAGTAAAGACTTTAAAAGCCCCAAAGTGTCCTATACTTGTATTTTGCCCTGGTCAGAACAATCTTAGAATATGGTAGCCCGGTGTGGTCTCCTAACTATAAGGTCCATATAGAGAATATAGAGCGTGTACAAAGGAAATTCTCAAAAATTCTTATATATCGTCTAACTCCTGGTCGATCAAATTTAAGTTACCTTGATAGACTGTCCAAGTTCAAGATGCAGCCTTTGGAGTATCGACGTATATATTTTGATTTAGTATACCTTTATAAAATTATCCACAATTCTATCGATTCACCAGATTTAATCTCACAGATCACATTTAATATAAAATTTAGCGCGCGTAGAGCCGCTAAGACTAATGTTTTTGCCCTACAAACTTATAAAAATAATATATCATATTTCAACCCTTTAACTCGGATGGCCCGTCAATATAATGACTTAGCAAGGGATAATGACAATTTGGACGTATTCATTTGTAACTTGAAAACATTTAACAAGGACGTAAAAGACATCCTCCATATCAGGCTATCCTTGGAAGGATCTCCTGGTTAGCCTGAGTAAACTGTGAACTGTATTTATGTTATGTTTGTTAATATGTGCACATGTATTATGTGTTGTGTATATATATATATACATATGTGTAACTGTGTTTATAGTGATAGCATTTTCATACTTAAATTTATGCTAATGTTAGTTGTATCTGTTTAGTTATCATTGATTTGTTGTGTACACATGTTTGCTATGTTGCAATCTAGATCAAAACTTGTAGGTATTTTTATTTTTGTAAATTGAGAGTGATTGTAATGTGTTATGTGTATGTAAATAAATAAATAAAAAAAAAAAAAAAAAAAAAAAAAAAATTAATAAAACATTTGCAATCTTATTACAAAATGAATTTTAGATTAATATAGAATATCAAGGCTAAGGAGGGTTTTATAAAGTCGCCTTCCTCTGGTTCATTTGCGATGATTACCGCAAAAGAAATTCTGAAGAGGGTGGAAATAGTTCATTAGCATTGTAATTCAGTTTTCTGCTCTGATCGGCTGAAGGGAATTCGATTAAAACTGGCGGTAGAAATTCATGTAATTAGGGAGAGAGACTTGGACAAATGCCCGGTTAACTTTTGAGTGTCTTTTGCTAACAAATATTCAAATGAATTGTCACTAATTATATAAAATCTAATAAATTGAATCAAACATCATAACAGCCCATTAATGTCCCACTGCAGGGACGGGCCTCCTTCCATGACGGAGGGATACTTGGCCTGCTAACACCACGCTGGCCAAACGGATTGGTATAGGGTTTAATTTCAAGTTTTCCTTCTTTTTATTTCGTAAAGATAATATTCACGGATAGTCCCTTAGTCGGTCCCATGGGATGAGATGGGGTGGTGACATATTGTATTCTTACTCCGTCACTACACGGAGATTAATTGAATCAATAACATTTTTTAATACATTCGGGGTTAGTCAAAGAGCAATGAAACTTATAAATTTGGGAGTCATGCTTTCTAAGAGGCACGTTAGAAGCTCACTAGTACATTTCATAACAAAAATTGATGATGTAGGCCACTCAGCTGCTAAATAGATAAAAAATACGAGTAGTGATAAGTACAGAGTAAACTCCAAGCAACAGAAAGAGGTAGCGGAGACGACCTAGAACGAGATATAACGAGTAACGATATGTCTTCGAAGATAATTGACAAAGCTCATTGAACTTCATCCTGTTACTACTAATGTAAATATACTAAAAAAGCAATGATCAATATTTGAATAACATCTATGTTTATGACCATAAAGCATTTGTTTGAATATCACGCACAAGTCAAAGTTATTGTTCTCGAGAAAATCTTTTACGACATAATATCAAATAACAATAAAATAAATTTATTCAGTATAGATAAAGTCTTCCTTATACGTCATGATCGCTTTAGATCGTCATGTTTGACGTCAATTAGTTAAATTTATTCTCTTACTAGTAAAGTGGGGTGTTTTCTATCACTTGATGGAGGAAAGTCAAAGATGGAAAATTTTGTCTATTAATAAAATCTTTGGGATTCGGTGGAAGAACTCTCGTTAAGTAGAAAAAAACATCTGTTATATTTGAAAATAAAAAATAAATTTGTTGATTGTCAACTATTTGTGCAAAAATTATCAAAATTTTACAAAATTTTAATAAGTTGTTTTTCTCTACTGTCATTGGAGACCTGTTCCTGTAGCAGGACTTTCCAAGAATGACTTTAGTTCATAGAAAAGAAAAAAGTATCAGATTACAGATTTTATTTTACTCCATTTAAATATAGATATGCAAACGCAAAAGAAATCAGACTTGAAATTGTATGAGTAATTTAGTGAATTTATATAAATATATTTCATGTTTCTATGTCAGATCTCATGAAAAAGACTAAATAAAACTAGTTTTTTTGGTATTTTTTTATGTGCATTAGGAATAAATTTCATTTACCTAGTTAGGACGCGGGAAGCCAATAGATGAGGAAGGCACAGGACCGCACAAGGTGGCAATACTTGGAGGAGGCCTATGTCCAGCAGTAGACATCGACAGGCTGATACGATAAGATGACCTAAATATGGCTACAACAATAAAAAACGTTTAATTCATAGTAAAATTATCAGCTGTCTTTTCGACCAATACGTGTAATTTTCAATTCTCATTAGTTTAAAACTTTCGTTTCTGGGTAGGCAGCAGCTTAGCTTGTTGATCTTATTACTTAAGTTCATGAGCAGTGGATAAATCTTACCATTACGAATTCCGATTGCTTATCTGCTACCAGAAAGAAAGACACACAATAAAGCAACTAAAACTGTCAGTCCTCAACTTAATATTTCAGACAGTACTTTCTGACTGATTATAAATTAATTTATCTCAAAAAAGACCTTAACCTTGTTTTGAAACTCTGTTGTCCTACCTTTTTGGATGAAACTCATTCATGAAATAATAAGCAGGCACATTTTCGAACCTTTTTTCTACATCTTTCTTTAAAAGAAGTGAGTTATGTATTCGATACATTTTCAGGTTATTCGATTTTTGCGTCGCGCGTTTTATGGCATTTGGGTTGTGCAAATTTTCAGAGAAGGCCTTCTCTAAATAAGCGCCAAACCCTCACGTTATTAGACCAATTTAATATCCTAAACAAAACCGTTTTAAATATTAAGTTTTACGGTAACAAACTCTAAAAGAAACAAAGACACAACAGGATCAAAAACCATCTCGTCGTTTTGGACTCAATTAATTATTTGAAGTACAGATCAATGATCCTTTAAATCTATAATATAAAATATTATAACCAAACATCCAAACTCCGTGTGGTGACGGAGTAAGAATACAAAATATCACCACCCCATCTCATCCCATGGGTGTCGTAAAAACCGAGTAAGGGACTATCCGTGAATATTAAATTTACTAAATGAAAAGAAGGAAAACTTGAAATTAAACCCTATACCAATCTGTCTGGCCAGCGTGGTATCCCTCTGTCACGGAAGGAGGCCCGTCCCTGCAGTGGGACATTGATAGGCTGTTATGGTCCAAATAAACGTCACACACAACATAACACAATCATTCAACTATTACCCAACCTGTACAGGGGAGTGTAATATTGTATGTGACAGAAGCGTGTACCGTCAGACGAGACATGTTCTCAAACAACACGCCGCTAGTGCCGCACCGAGCGCTCTTTAATCAAGCGCTGTTTCTCATGTAAATATTCACACTCTATATTGTGTTATAGTATCGCTACACTAAGCGTTTATACTCTAATTTGCTTTGTTTTATGGTTACGTACCTATGTTGAAGTTAAAAATGTTGATTTTCTAGCAATTTTACTGTCTCGCTACTAGCCACAATAGAAAAACAATGCAAATATAAAAGTAGACAGCTTTAAACTAATCTTTTAAATCTGTAACGTAAAATATCATAACAAAACATCCAAATAAAGTAATCCACAGCACAATCATCCAACTGTTACCAAACCTGTACACGGGAGTGTAATATTGAATGTGACAGAAGCGTGTACCGTCAGACGAGACATGTTCTCAAACAACACGCCGCTAGTGCCGCACCGAGCGCTCTTTAATCAAGCGCTGTTTCTCATGTAAATATTCACACTCTATATTGTGTTATAGTATCGCTACACTAAGCGTTTATACTCTAATTTGCTTTGTTTTATGGTTACGTACCTATGTTGAAGTTAAAAATGTTGATTTTCTAGCAATTTTACTGTCTCGCTACTAGCCACAATAGAAAAACAATGCAAATATAAAAGTAGACAGCTTTAAACTAATCTTTTAAACCTGTAACGTAAAATATCATAACAAAACATCCAAATAAAGTAATCCACAGCACAATCATCCAACTGTTACCAAACCTGTACACGGGAGTGTAATATTGAATGTGACAGAAGCGTGTACCGTCAGACGAGACATGTTCTCAAACAACACGCCGCTAGTGCCGCACCGAGCGCTCTTTAATCATGCGCTGTTTCTCATGTAAATATTCACACTCTATATTGTGTTTTAGTATCGCTACACTAAGCGTTTATACTCTAATTTGCTTTGTTTTGTGGTTACATAGCTATAGTAAAGTTAAAAATGTTGATTTCTTTGCAATTTTACTGTTTCGCTACTAGACACAATAGAAAAACAATGCAAAAAAGTAGGCAGGTTTAAATTGATCTTTTAAACCTGTAACGTAAAATATCATAACAAAACATTCAAATAAACGTCACACACAACACAATCATTCAACTATTAACCAACCTGTACAGGGGAGTGTAATATTGAATGTGACAGAAGCGTGTACCGTCAGACGAGACATGTTCTCAAACAACACGCCGCTAGTGCCGCACCGAGCGCTCTTTAATCAAGCGCTGTTTCTCATGTAAATATTCACACTCTATATTGTGTTATAGTATCGCTACACTAAGCGTTTATACTCTAATTTGCTTTGTTTTATGGTTACGTACCTATGTTGAAGTTAAAAATATTGATTTTCTAGCAATTTTACTGTCTCGCTACTAGCCACAATAGAAAAACAATGCAAATATAAAAGTAGACAGCTTTAAACTAATCTTTTAAACCTGTAACGTAAAATATCATAACAAAAAATCCAAATAAAGTTATCCACAACACAATCATCCAACTGTTACCCAACCTGTACAGGGGAGTGTAATATTGTATGTGACAGAAGCGTGTACCGTCAGACGAGACATGTTCTCAAACAACACGCCGCTAGTGCCGCACCGAGCGCTCTTTAATCAAGCGCTGTTTCTCATGTAAATATTCACACTCTATATTGTGTTATAGTATCGCTACACTAAGCGTTTATACTCTAATTAACGACTTCTGTGGCGTAGTGGTTATATAAAATGACTGCTAAGCAGAGGTCTCGGGTTCGATTCCCGCTTAATGCAAATCGTTGTGTGCATGAACATGATTGCTGCATTGGGCTAGGTGTTTTCTATGTATAATATGTAGGTATTGTATTCACAAAAAAAAAGGTATTTATGTATGTTTATCCGTTGTCTAGTACCGATAGTACAAACTTTGCTTAGTTTGGGACTAGATGGCGTTGTGTGAATGTGTGAGGAATATTTATTCATTTATTTATTTAATTTGCTTTGTTTTGTGGTTACGTAGCTGTGGTGAAGTTAAAAGTTTTAGTTTATATTTCTTAACATCTCTGCATTGACCATCATCACAAAACACTTTAGACAATGCATAGTTATAATAATAGTTTACCACCAATAGTTCACCAACTCGGGGTATCCCTATCTCCTTTATTGGTGGCCGACTCGTGGTTACCCCGTTTTGTCACCCTAGGGCGACCACGAGGAGTTTTTTTCCTCGTGGTTACCCTGAGTTGTATCTAGATAATGAATTGCCCGCTAGATAAAAATATAGTTTAGAAATATTAGTAAATACCTTGGTAAATAAATACCTACTTATATAATAGTCACCACAAACATATTTAGCCACTCAGCAAGGTATATGTATAGTTGGTATATCCCTAACCAGACTATCATTGTCCAGTGCAAGCATAACTACATTGTGTAAAACAACATAAATTGATTCACTAACCATAGGAGCTCATTCACGATGGAACTCCTATGGCGGAAAGACATCGTCTGTCAGCACTACGCTGGGCTGATATAGTGGTATATGGACTTTTCTATATTCCTTCATTTGTTCTGTAGGGATAACTTTTATGAGCTTTACCTTATAGTTTTAACAACACCTATCGGCTATAAAGGGCCGTTGAAACCATGTCGTATTCTTATCCATGTGGTGACGGAGTAAAAATACAATTATGTCACCACCCCATCTCATCCCATGGGTGTCGTAAAAACCGACTAAGGGACTAACCGTAAATATTATCTTTACGAAGTAAAAAGAAGTAAAACTTAAAATTAAACCCTATACCAATCCGTCTGACCACCGTGGTATTAGTAGGCCAAGTATCCCTCCGTCACGGGAGGAGGCCCGTCCCTGCAGTGGGACATTAATGGGCTGTTATGAATGAATTCTTATCTCATCACTACGCATAAAACTAAAAATACTTTAACACACCTTATTACACATCAAAGTACAACGGCATTCTAATTTATTGTATCAAAAATACTCCGCTTTCTTTGTTAAAACAATATATTTATATTTTAAAATGTTTTCCAACGGTGTTACTAATTTAAGAGCACAAAGGAGGCTTGGTTTGTAATAAGTAATCAAATTCAATTTGTGGAGAATGTATCCTTTGTAAGGGTATAATTTTAAAGGTCCTTTGTACTTTATAAGCATCATTTCTTATGTGAGCGGTTCTCTTGTAAATATAATAGTAGCTATCTATAAATGTACAGTCTTTAATTTATAGCTACGATACATTTATTTCTTGTTTTTACGTACAGATCAGATGCTGTAGTGGTTGTTTTATCTGCCTGCCTGGCTGAAAGTCAAAGATTCGGTTTCTGTTGCAAGTTTAATATCTCTGTGCTTATATGCTGTTTGGCTTGCTTTCAGTGTTTCGATTTATAAAACGTTTGCATGAAAAATGTTATTAACTTTACGTTATGCCCGATTTCCACATCGACAAGTACAGTGGCGAGTTAAGTAGTATTTTAAAATTAAGTTCATTTAAATCGATCTCCATCCTATATTTTGGCAAGTTAAGTACGAATTAGCCCCCTCTCTCGCGTCTCGCCAACTTAACTTGCCAAAAAATAGGATGGAGATTTATTTAAATCAACTTAATCAGCAACTTACTACTTAACTCGCTACTGTACTTGTCGATGTGTAAATCGGGCATTACCGACGACCTAGTTAGGACGGCAGGAAGCCGATGCATAAGTGAGGCACAGGACCGCACAAGGTGGCAATACTTGGAGGAGGCCTATGTCCAGCAGTAGACATCGACTTTTAAACGTATTGTCTTATTTATCTAGTACCAAAAGTACTAGTTAGATATTGGTATATAATTTTAGATTTATTTATTCGTGTTCGTTTTATGTTCTTTTTGGATTCGGTTTTGTTGTTTGTTATTTAAAGCTCAGTAATTATTTTATTTGGTGTATTCTTATCTGTATTGATTCTTCGTACGTATATAACGTTATTTTATTATGTTTATTTATTTGTGGTAAGGGTGTGGCTATTATGTGGTAGATGCTAGGGTGTATAGCCTATAGTGATGGTATTAGTTGTAAAAGAAAACCACTAACTGTTCAATATATAGGTCCATATAATGTCCAAGTACACACAATAGTTACACAACATAAAACACACTTAGAAAAGTTCAGAAGGCACTGAAGAGTTTACAAAAGTCTAGAAGTGAAGAAAAACAGTTCATAGAATAAACGTAAGAAGTAGAAAGTATTTGCAAGCACATATATTACAATTATTATATTAGCACGTAAACAAAACGTCGCGTAATACTTTTAATTAGCGGAGTAAAGTGACATGCACCTCGCGTCGATTAGGTGAGACGACTGATGACTTGACCTCTAAATCTCAGGGGCGCACACGCATTATGTACGAAGCCTATGTACATCTAACAATAGTGATGGGACAGTGTCGATGAAGTTACCGTCGACCAACCGATACCGAATACGATAATTATAGTAATGTAATATGAATATTAAGTAAGTATGAAATGAGTAGTTTTTAGTGTAGATAAGATTAAGTATTAGAAATTAAATAGAATAAGTCTGTAGATATTTTTATTAAATAAGTTAAGTATAGATATTGTAAATAAATATATTTGTGTGTTAGATAAATATTTAATACTAAGATTGTGTATATTATTATATTGTGTGTAGTGTAAATGTGTAATGTATCCTACATCACTCCCCTCCAGAGACCGTCAAGGGCGATAAAAATTAGGAAACCTGACAGTACGTCCAGAGCGAGTCTGATAATTTGAGTTATTGTCAGAGAATTGTTTTTCGCTTGGGTTATCATTGTCAGCCAATATGTACGCAGGTTTAAGTCGGTCTATTGAGACATTGACCTCTTTACCCTTAAATAAAATTTTGAAAAATTTGTCTCCCTTATTTAAAACTTTATGTGGCCCTGTATAGGCTGGTTGCAATGAACCACGTACTGTGTCATCGCGGAGGAAAACGTGATCACTAATAAATAAATCTTTAAAAACAAATATTTTATTATTACAATGGCGTGAGGCAGGTACAGGTTGTAGTTTTTGCGCAAAATTACGTATACGCGCAGAAAAATCTACAGGATCGGTTGTACCATCACTGGAGTTGAAAAATTCTCCCGGTAGTCTCAATGGCTCACCGTAAAGCAATTCGGCGGAAGATGCCTGGAGATCTTGTTTAAAGGCACTGCGAATGCCTAGTAGAACCCATGGCAATGATTCTGTCCATTTGTCATTGGCATGACAGATAATGGATGTTTTTAATTGCCTATGGAATCGTTCTACTAAGCCATTACACTCAGGATGATAAGCAGTTGTCCTTTTATGCTGAAAATTGGTTAATTTAGATAATTGCTCGAATAGGACCGACTCAAATTGTCGTCCTCTATCCGTAACAATGCTAGTGGGGCAACCAAATCGGGCTATCCACCCAGATAATAATGCTTTGGCTACAGTCTCAGCAGTGATGTCTACTATAGGCATAACCTCAGGCCATCTAGTAAAACGATCGACTGCTGTCAAACAATACTTGTAGCCTTGTGAAAGTGGTAAAGGACCAACCAAGTCAATATGGATCTGAGTAAATCTTGCGCGTGGCAATTTAAATGATCCTAACGGGGAAGATACGTGACGAGTAACTTTGGCACGTTGACATGACAAGCATGATCGTGCCCATTCTCGGCATTCTTTACGTATGCCTGGCCATACAAAGCGCTCTGCTACTAACTTAGCAGTCGCAGATATGCCAGGGTGACTTAGAGAATGCATGCTATCAAAAACTTGTTTCCTAAGCATTTTAGGAATGTAGGGCCTTGGAGTCGATGTACTGACGTCGCAATACAAACAAGTACGACTTTCAGGCACTTGTACCTTCTTTAATTGAAGTGATGAGCCGTCCTGAATTAATTTTTGCAATTCAGTGTCAGAGCTTTGCGAATTAGCCAACAGGTCTAAATCTACCGGGCATTGCAACTCCTCTACACGAGATAAGGTGTCGGCAACAACGTTGTCTTTGCCTGATATATGCCTTATGTCGGTAGTAAATTGGGCTATAAAGTCCAAATGGCGGAATTGCCTAGGCGAACAGCTCTTCTTTCTGTCGTGAAATGCAAAGATGAGCGGCTTATGGTCTGTGTAAATCACAAAATGTCTCGCCTCCAGCATATGACGAAAATACTTGATGGACTCATATATGGCAAGTAATTCTCTGTCATATGGGGAATATTTAGTTTGGGTGGCATTTAGCTTTCGCGAAAAGAAAGCCAACGGCTGCCAACCAACGTCATCACGCTGCTGTAATGCTGCACCGATTGCAGTGTCAGATGCGTCAGTAACTAATGCGAGTTTGGCATTGCAATCAGGGTGAGCTAACAGAGTAGCATTGGCTAAACTTAGCTTACAGTCCTCAAAAGCTTTCAAAACCTCACCGGTTAGGTTAACTGGATGAGAACCTTTCACATTACCAGTTAATAAATTGTGAAGAGGTGCTTGAATTTGAGCTGCATGAGGCAAAAATCGCCTATAAAAATTGATCATGCCAAGGAAACGCCTTAGCTGTCTAACATCCTTAGGTGGGGGGAAATTACTAATAGCTTCAACCTTTGCATCTAATGGTTTTGTGCCCTTTTCCGAAATACTGTAACCTAAAAATGTTACTTCGGGAACACCGAAAACGCATTTTGATGTGTTAACAACCATGCCAAAGTCTTTCATCCTACCAAATAGAGTACGTAGATGCTGCTCATGCTCCTGCTCAGTTCGAGAAAACAAAAGAAAATCGTCGAGGAAGCTGTAGCAGAAATCGAGTCCCCTAGTCATTTCGTCTACGAAACGCTGAAACGTTTGACCAGCATTTCGTAGGCCAAATGTCATATAGGGAAACTCGTATAACCCAAAAGGTGTGGTAATCGCGGTTTTTGGAATATCATCTAAACTAACCGGAATCTGATTAAATGCTTTAACCAGATCAATAGTACTAAAGACTTTACAACCTGCAATGCTTTGGGAAAAATCGTGGATATGCTTAATGGGATACCTGTCTGGCACTGTTCTTGCGTTGAGCATGCGGTAGTCACCACATGGCCTCCAGCCATCATTCTTCTTTGGAGCTAGATGTAGTGGCGATGACCATGGGCTCTCTGATGGCCTAGCTGTCCCATTGGCTAGCATGAGTTGAAATTCCTGCTTGGCAATTTTCAATTTGTCTGGTGCTAGACGTCTAGGTGTACATGATACAGGTGGACCTGGTGTTGTGCGTATGTGATGTACAGTGTTATGTGGTGTTAGGCGTTGTATACCGGCTGGTCGCGTTATGTCAGGAAAATCGAGTAGAATTTTATGATACCTTGTATTTCCAGTAGGCACCTTTACTGATAAAATAGAGGAGTCTGAAAAAGTCAAGGCAGAACAAGTTAATTTTGTGCTATCATCTATTAATCGTTGATTACGACAGTCAACGATCAAAGAGTAAAATGACAAAAAATCTACACCGATTATAGGCTTAGTCACGTCAGCCACTAAGAAACGCCACTTAAAGTCTCTACGTAAACCAAGGTCTAATTTTAGATCCAGGTAACCGTACGTTTGGATGGCTGTACCGTTTGCCGCACTAAGTTGGTAGTTCGTAGGCACACGACGATCACGAAGCAGACATCGGGGAAAGACGCAGAGGTCGCTTCCAGTATCGACCAGAAACTGAGTCTTTGAGCTCTTGTCCACGACGAATAGACGACCAGGAAAAGTGAGGCAATCGTCAGTCGCCATTACCGACTGCCTTGAGCGTTTCCCGCCTTGTAGTCACACGGTTTCACACAACGATGAGCCTTAGGACCAAATTTGTTGTGGTACCAGCATACGGGAAATTTGCGGTAGCTAGACTGGCTACGTTCTCCACTTCGTTCGCGGCTCTTGCTATGTTGACGCTGCCTAGTACGACCTTCTCTTAAATGAGTCGTAAGGGTCTTCATAGTACGCTTCAACTCTGCGATTTCGCTGGCCAACTCATGAAGGCTTGGCCCAGTGGATGTTGTCGCAGTTGCAGCAATATTGAGCGACGGAGCTGCAATATCTTGAACACGATCTGCTAAATCCGCTAAAGCTTCTAGTGTTAAATTAGGCTGAGAAGCTAACAGTGGTTGGATGTTCGCAGGAAGACGGCTGCTCCAAATAGTCCGTAGGAAGTCTTCAGGCATATTAGGACCCGCCAAATCTTGAAGATGGCGCAGGAACTGCGATGGCTTCCTGTCTCCTAACTCCTCGTGCATCAACAGTTGTTTAGCCTTCTTCTCTTGCGAGGCTGACAGTCGCCTGATTAACTCGCTTTTAAGCTTTTCATAGCGGTCATGAGCCGGAGGTGATAAAATAATGTCTTTCACTTCCTTAGATATGTGAGGTTCAAGATGTGTGACAACATAATTAAATTTGGTAATGTCACTAGTGACGCGTGCATTAGCAAATTGCGCTTCTACTGTCGCGAACCATAAGTCTTGATCGTTAGGCCAAAACGGTGGTAATTTTATCGACACTCGACATATCGACACTTTCTCCTCACTATCAGACATTTTAGTTTCTTCTATGTCCACTTGGGGTCACCACTGTGGTAAGGGTGTGGCTATTATGTGGTAGATGCTAGGGTGTATAGCCTATAGTGATGGTATTAGTTGTAAAAGAAAACCACTAACTGTTCAATATATAGGTCCATATAATGTCCAAGTACACACAATAGTTACACAACATAAAACACACTTAGAAAAGTTCAGAAGGCACTGAAGAGTTTACAAAAGTCTAGAAGTGAAGAAAAACAGTTCATAGAATAAACGTAAGAAGTAGAAAGTATTTGCAAGCACATATATTACAATTATTATATTAGCACGTAAACAAAACGTCGCGTAATACTTTTAATTAGCGGAGTAAAGTGACATGCACCTCGCGTCGATTAGGTGAGACGACTGATGACTTGACCTCTAAATCTCAGGGGCGCACACGCATTATGTACGAAGCCTATGTACATCTAACAATAGTGATGGGACAGTGTCGATGAAGTTACCGTCGACCAACCGATACCGAATACGATAATTATAGTAATGTAATATGAATATTAAGTAAGTATGAAATGAGTAGTTTTTAGTGTAGATAAGATTAAGTATTAGAAATTAAATAGAATAAGTCTGTAGATATTTTTATTAAATAAGTTAAGTATAGATATTGTAAATAAATATATTTGTGTGTTAGATAAATATTTAATACTAAGATTGTGTATATTATTATATTGTGTGTAGTGTAAATGTGTAATGTATCCTACATATTTAACCTTTTTTATAGTGTTTTTATTGTTTCTCTGTTTCATAATATTTACGTTTCTTATTTAATACACTTTTTCGTTACAGCAAGGTTAGTAGGAACATTGTTACATTTTGTCACTTACTTATCGATGCAGTTTCCTGTAGTCAATCTTTACACGTACATAAAGGGTATTGTGGTGTCCTATAGATTTATGCATGGGTCCTACAAATTTTTCCCTTATTCTGCTACTTGCTGAGTAAGCAGAATCTTTCATGAAATCGAGGAAAATTATTTTTTATTCTCGTCCTTATTTTCTCAGTTTTCGAATGGGATTTTTCGTATACTGGGCCTTGTATTCTATTATATTTACTACGTAAATCTGTCGCAATGATTTCATGAGCATGTATGGTGATGATGATGAATAAACCAAGTATTTCAAACAAAGGAAAAAGATCTCAAAAATATTTTATAGTCGAAAGTTAGAAAGTGTTTACACGGTTTTATTTCATCAAATTAAAATAGTGGATCTTTAGAATGTGACGAGCCAAAGGAGGCGGTCAAGCTCCAATAACTACTAAAAAGGTTTTACATTAATGGCGAAAAGAAAATAATTTGGCACAGATAATACTTACCTAAGCTCAGGAAACGAAACCAACATGCACACGCACACGGGTAAAACCGCAAGCAACAGCTAGCAATTAATTAAAATAAGCTCTTAACACGATAGTCAATTATGTTATTGTATTATTACTACATCAGAACATAGAACAATTGGCCATTAATTACAATAATCGCTAATATGTTTAATGAATTGGTTTACCTAAGTGTATTATCCGGGTGGATGTGTAATGAATATTAATATGTATCCGTATTTACACGTAGCCGGGTAACGCGTGTTTTGATTTATAGCCGGCTGTTTATGTCGGAGATTTTATGGTACGGAAAACAGCTTTCTATGTACCGAGAATTCAGTTTCTTTACTTTGTTTAAGTAAGCCATCTACGACTTTTGTCTTAGACGGTGTCTAATGAATGCACCTCAATTATACTTCAAACTTCTGAAAATCAAGGCTATATTAAATCCTGAACAGACTTCGTGTGGTGACGGAGTAAGAATACAATATGTCACCACCCCATCTCATCCCATGGGTGTCGTAGAAACCGGCTATGGGACTATCTGTGAATATTACCTTTACATAGAAAGAAGGAAAACTTGAAATTAAACCCTATACCAATTCGTCTGGCCAGCGTGGTATTAGTAGGCCAAGTATCCCTCCTTCACGGGAGGAGGCCCGCCCCTGCAGTGGGACATTAACGGGCTGTTATGATGAGGATATTCCTTCGTTGTTTTTTTTAATAGCGTAGACCTAATATTTAGTTCCATTGTATTACTGTTCCCAATATGAACATATTACAAGCATCGTAACGTCTCACGTAGGTACGGGACTTCTCCACTGAAGGAGAAAAACTTGAATATACCATGCAGGCTAGACAACAAACTATCCTTTATTTGACTCCGGTCCTATCATACGATATAGTCAACTAGTATCGTCACCTAGTCTGCTTAGTCGATCATCACAGGACATCAACATCAAAAAGCTCAATCATGTACCACAGTATTCGCATTAAATAAGTATGTATTATCTTAGCTACTTATCTCCCCACCTGTTCACTCCGTTAGCTTAATATAATAAGCTTACAGTGCACGGACATGTTAGTAAGACTATGTTAACTCAAGACTGAAACAACGTAGTAACTATAACACTTTTATAATAATACGGGAGCTAGCGTCTTATATCCTTGAGGCATGGTATCCCTTATGAATTTTGTTCCAAAAAGTTGTCTAATGTCTAAAAATCCGTAAAGTAAGCGTCAGTCGCCGCACTAGCGGTGGAGGCAAGAGATAAAGGCTGATAAAGTTATAAAAACCTCTGAAACTATTGGTCTGAAGCTATTGGTGACGTCAGTAAGTTTGTGACTGTTACCATCGAGTAAACCCCTTAAATATACAAACTTCTTCTAAATTACTTATAAAAACAATGTTTAATACCTAGTCATCATTCTCATTTAGATTTACTAATAAAACTTACGACATTAGCGTTAATCTCCATCGCATTAACTGTACGAAACTTCAAACAAAAGCAATTTCTCACCCGATTGCTTGTATGAACAAATTTCGATACACTTAAAAGAATACATTAAAACTACATTTTATAGTTTTTTATCTTTTCTCTTTTTGATCTTTTCTAAGTGTAACTGTATGTATGTACCTCAAATTACTAACAGTAAAGAAATTTGAAATAAAGAAATTTAAAATTTGAAATAGGTACAAAATAAAGGTCAAATTTCTCGGAGTTATGGAATGAACGTATGGAACATTTTGTTTTCCTTTTGTGACGCAAAAGAATTTCTGGAACCTCGTTTTCTTACATTTATATAGGTCTTCTACATTGTCATCTAGTCATAGGATCTACAATACATTTCTAATAAAATACCAAGCACAAATAACAAATATTATTTTACCATTTTATTTCTAAAACATAAAGTTTTAATTATGAAAATATACAACAAAAATTTAAAATACTTAGTTAACAGTGTAATACTACTACGATACTTTGCATTTTATACTACAAGTGACTTTTTTATTTGTTTCAGAGCATTCTTAAGAATTCTCTGTGTGTGCTGCCCAAGAAAGTTGCGACGGAAATATCAGCCACAACTGCGTTTCAAGCAATCTCAAGTAAGCATCTACTAATTAAAACCGAAGAAAAATAAATAGAAAATGAAATAGTTTTCTTTATTTATTATATTTAACTGGATGTTTAAAATTTAATTTGCTCAAATTAAGTAAAATGCTTTTTTTTAGATTGTCAAAAATATATTTTTAATTTTCAGTTCCGCTCCACTCGACGTTATTACTCATCGAGCGAATTGACGGGCATACAACAGATCAGACAAAACTCCTGCGAACAAACTTATATATAGCGAATCAGCTCCGTTTTGTATCGCATTTATATTTCCTTCACATTTCCAAGTGCCTTTATAGAATCAATGTCAACGTGTTCCATTTTTCCAATTCTTTAAACTGATTCAGTGAATTTTTGAAAGGTGGATTTATTGTCTTGATATCAGATGTGTATTATGTGTTGCCTTCGTAAGGTGATGTTTATGATATACACAGATATAATAGAGGTACGTTCAGACTAAATATATTCGATGCATCTTCTCTCAATGTCCCCCGTATGTTGTTACTGTCCACGCTCTTAACAATTTGTCTGCACTTCGTGTCATTGTCAACTGACTCGTCTATCTCCCTTCCGTTATGCTTGTTATCCCTCATTATTTCGAAAAAACATTGCTTGAAATATAAACTGCATGGTAAAATTAAACTTCTTCTAAAAACTGCAAATCCTTTTGTAAGAAACAGCTCGATGTTAGTTACTTTCGTCTCAAGAATCAATGTACTCATGAGATGGGCCTATCCAGATGTAAGACTTAGAATACATAATATCATTTTCATCTTATCCCATGGGTGTCGTAAAGTCGATAAAGGGATTAAGACATAATTTCTGTAGAAGGAGGCAAAATTTACACAAAATCATACAGCAATGGCAAGTTTCCATCAGTGACTTTAAAATCCATGACCACCAACTGTATAATTATTCTTTCCGGACTAAGCTTCTCCCAAACGAGTTGTATCTTACAGAAGTCGTTTAAATTTATGTTACTATAAACTCTATCGTTTATCGAAGCTTTTGGGGCTTTGATTGGTGATACGCTTGGTATGGGTCAATTTTTGCGCTGAAGACAATTCGATAAGCTATATCGTTTTTAGTAACTAAAAGTATACTCTGATTTGCATGACTAAAAATAAATCAGTTGAAACGTACTTAATACTTCTATATTTTATGTGCAGTGTTTTACAATATTCTCGTAATTCTATGTCAAATTGCGTTGATTAAGATCCATTTTCCTGTATAAATCATTGTTATTCACATCAAGAAGTTTCCTCTAATTCCAAATATTGCCTCAATCTAACTTTTCCAAATCGTTATGTGGTACGTTTATTATAAATCTACAATCTTTATATACGTGTTGTCAATTGCATGATACCGACAAAATTCTCTCCTTTTCCGCTTCGAACAACTCTAATAAAAGTTTATTTGATGAAATGAACAGAATATTACAACATTTACTTGGACCAAGTTTTATTTTTATGGGGGTAGTTAAATCTTATGTGTAATATGAGTTTTGTTTTCCAGTATCCAGTGTCAACAATGATGTACTCGTCGGTGTCTCAGCACGAGATGTGTCGTTTGTGACATCAGGCTCGTGCGGGGACTTTCCGCGCGCCTAGAGCCAGATGTTCTTGATGTAGGGACCGCCGCTCGCTGCGGGCCCGCCGCAGTGACCGGCACACATGCGACACCTACCGCATGAGGACTTTAGAACATACCTTCGATGAACCCATACAGTGTGTGGAGAGGCACCTAGCTGCTGATAGTGTCCCCTACTGCCTCGACTCTGAGTCTGTTAGTGAAGTGAGTTTGGAGAGCGAGAGTCGTAATCCTTCAATTAAAAGAAATGCTAAAAAGAAAGTGACATACCAAACCAAAGCTGAAGTGATTTCTAATTAATGTGTGTTTTAGTGTTCAGAATAAAAAGAGTTTACACTTAAAAGGTATAAGGGGAAAAGTAACCTTTAACCAATTGAGTAATAATACTTTAAATTTATTTTTGGATACCTTAGTATTTAAACGCATGTGTCAATTTCGTACTTTGTGTAATTACAAAAAATCGAACCTAAGACATGTTTTATGGAGTTGTTATCAAGAATATCAGCTACACCAGTTAAAAAACAAAATAATATTACTGTAAATGAAATATTCATCTAACTGGGGCACCGTGAAACCGCTAAAATTTAGGCGGATCAAAATTTCTGTATAAAACTAACTTCAGTTGAAAGTTTTGCTTTTCACAAATTAATGTTGTCACTTTCTCCCTTTTGCCTTTCAACCGTCGATGTACTTATATTGTTATTATTTGTGTTAAGTCACCGGTCGATTAAGATTGCCTTCTAAGTAACTTAGTTAGTTAATGAATTTTAATTAGCAATATTTTTGTGACAAATTTGTACACACAATTGTACTTAAATAAGGATGTTCCACTTTTGGCTAGTTATCGAAACAGTATATTTGTGTCCTGCAGGCACGAGCCTTCTCCAATGAAGTAATTTTACTAACTATAACTACGCCAACCAGATTTGTATAGATTTTCGCTTCAGATACTTGACTGTAAAATAAATTTATTGATTGAATAACGCTTGTCATCGTCTTGGCACGATTAGCAGTCAGTTAATTTCAAGGTTTCTTTTCATGTCAATGTCTTTTCAGTATGAATATTAATGCAGTAGTTACAGGGTATAACGACGAGTCCTACTGCAGGGACGGGCCTCCTCCCATGACGGTGATCCCTCCGTCATGTATCCACTTAGCCTACTAATGCCACGCTGGCCAGATGAATCGGTACAGGGTTTAATTTCAAGTTTTCCTTTTATATTATTTCGTAAAGATTATATTCACGAATAGTCACATAATCGGTTTTTACGATACCCACCCGATACCTACCACTAACCCCACCTTAAAAAATACCAAAACATCTTATATTTCTTCCATTTGAGTAGTAAATATTTACTGTAGTTACTTCCTACGAAGACAATATTAATTGCCAGTGACTTAATTATGATTTTCCACATGAAATAAATCAATCAGGAGCTGTGATTTACCTAATAGCTATGTAAATACTGTCAACATGTAAATAATGTAATATCAGAAAATAATATGATATACTTAAAGTACTCCCATTGTAATATTGCTATGAGAAAATTTATGCCCTTCGTATAAATGTAAATATTATATATTTTATGTTAAAATTAATGTTACTACCAAAATTAACACAAAATGTTCAGTAAGTAGCTGTGTAATAAGAGAATTTTATATGCTGATTTTGTTTTAAATGATTAAGAGTAAATTCGTATTTCGCATGCATTTGTATTGTTAATATTAATTGTGTTAACCGTTTTCCTGTATTATTTGTATACGTTTAAAAAAATTTGCTCATCTAATGTGAACTTGCGAAACAAAAGTTCCTATAAGGTATCTTCGTCAACACAATATCTTCGACAAATCAATATGATAAATTAATAATATCCAAATTGTTTAGAAGTTAAGTTTAAGTTTGTGTTTTGGCGTCACAATAGGTTTTGACGGAGAGACTTCATAACTAACCAATTTTGAATCCTTACTTATAAACTGTAGTCTTCTGCAATGTACAGTTTAAATTCATAATACATAATTGCTGAACTGAATTTCTAGCTTAATTTTATTTATTTATTTATTAATTTTATCCAAGGCTGTGCTTTCAAGGCAACCTATCAGTCAGCTTGGTAACAAGACCAGTGTAATTTGTCCCGAAACGTCAATGCCGAATTCCCTGTTTAATTTCAATAAGCAAGCAACGCCATAGTTATGTTTATTGAGCAAGGTTTTTGTAGTTTAAAATGGACTCTACTGAGAATTAATTCTTTGTCTTACGAGCAAAAGTGGCGAGAAGGCAACACGAGCGTTCACGAGACCTTATCACATGCTAGTCCCCACATAGCTAGCTCCTCTATTCCTTTACATAAAAAAGCAATTTAAGTTTAACTTTTAACTTGTAATCTTTTATTTTTTTAATTAAGTCATATTTCTGCAAGGAAAATCCAAGAGACAAGAAATTAATAATGAGAAAAGCGTCTGGTACGGTCAAATGAGTTTAATTAACTTTGGAATGTTTTACAAATTCTTTTTGAATTCCAGCTGTTTCCTTTATATGTGATATTATTTCTGTCTCGATGCTCTTTGTCGTAAGTTTATACTCATTACACGTTCACACAACGCCATCTTGCTCCAAACTAAGGTGAGCTTATACTTAGATACATTTTATGAATGATCTTATGGACTATTCACTGTCAAAATTTATAGACCTGTCAAAACACATACGTAAACCTATACAACGATGGCAATGCTTACTTTTGTTTTTGTATAAATAATGCGCAAATCCTGTCCTGTCTTGAGTTTTCATAATTATACAAAGTCAAAAATAAAAGTGATTTATGAGTAAAATGCAAAAGTCCTTTTGTTTAGACCCACTTTAGTCTTCCCTTAAAAATATAGAAAACGCTAACTTTTTTTACGCTTAATTGTTTTTTATCTGTGACTTTTTCCAAAGACTGAAGCACTTGTCATTAATTATAATTATTATTGTAGTATTAATTGTTTTATTTATTCCAAGAATCTCATTAATTTATAGAACTGTATTGTAAAGATAGCAACACATCTTGTAATACGTCTCATTTTTTAATAAAAATATATTATGTTATTATTGTTGTGTTCCTGTTGATTAGCATTTTAATTGATCAGTATTATTATAATGTAAGATATAAGTATAAAATATTTATTCTTATTTAAAGTCCTAACCATATAATTATGTGTTAAAGAATTATTGTAAATAAACCCGTGTATAATATCTAAAATTTAGACAAAAAAATACGTTCACTTCATTTTGTTAAAACTGAAAACTTTTATCTAAAAGAAAATTGTATTTGTAATTGTAAAAAATATATAATGTATGTAAAAAATGTATCAAAAATTATTATTAAGGACAAAAAATAATTAGAAATTAATATTGTTGTAGGCCACGGTGTAATTAAATACTCGTAGTTATCAAAATGATATTTTAATGATAATGCTGTTGTTTAAAAATACTTAATAATGTATGAAATTGACTATAAAAGTATACCTAATATAATATAGTTGGGTTTAAAGTCTTATATATTCAATACATACCTAGTCTATTGTGTACTCACTATGAATAACTCTGTTTTATTTTTTATTTTTATTGGTTAAAAGTGGCAATATCTGGCAATACGTCTACGTGTCGGCAATGCACTGCCTATACTAGACAGATATAATTTTGGATATTTCAATGACACTCTTCAACTTTAAACAACAGCATTAACATAAAAATATATGATAATATAATGTACTATAGAAACAGTGACGTCAATATGGTATATAACCTTTTATTCCGTGGGAATTTGTTCCAAAAAAGAACCCATTATACTAACAAAAATACATGGTGAAAATTTTTCACCTATTCGCTGCGGTTACAGGGGCAAGTGTCCGTTGACCTAGCAGCTGTTGGCTTGCTTAAACGTGGGCTCCAAAATATAATTCAACCTAAGCTTTCCTATGCTAATACTGACCTTTCAGGAATTGATGATATTTCGTTACTAGTATGCCACAAGCGAGTATAAACATTTTCGTGACCACATAGACCGCTTTTAGATGACCTCCCCTTTTTAATTTATGTCTTTTTTACGTATCAGATGAGCAGCAAGTGATTATTTCAGTTACTTTTTGACCACTTTTCAAAGACGACTTTCCGGCTAGGGATTATGCCTTATATCGTGGAAACTTTTACAAACGTCATTGGTGTATTACTCAAGCAATTTAAGTGTTCTAAATCTAACTGCCTCTTTTTGTTACTACTCGTTTCAAATTCGAATGTGCATGAGCCTGCGCATACTGTAACGTCATCCAAACTCATCCGTACTTTGAAATTGAACTTTGACAGATAGAGGTCATTGACGCGTCCATTCTTATTTGAAACGCATAGTACATTGTTCGTTTTCTTAAAATTCCAATTTTAAAAGGTCTCAGATACTATGCCGGTTTAGTATTAATTGTGTCAACCGTCACTTTTTCTGTAGTACAAATACAGTGTTTTGTATAGTAATTAATAAAGTATTTATTATCATTTAATGTTTACGCCTAAAAGGCCTTACTAGTCAGAAATGTTTCAAGCCCTTGTTTATCATACCAGTGTGCCTGTCTAACACTTTATCTTAGAACCTTGTTACAACTGTACATAATCGATTGAACTAGCTTGATTTTGTGGTATTAAATTATTTTTTTTATTTAGTTTTTCCAATTGAATATAAAATTGTATCATTTAAAACACAGCTCTAGTACATTGATCATACCCTGTGTTTGTGAGGACTATAACAAGACATGGAATATCGAAAGACAATGGAAAAAATAGGAACTCGAGGCGAGACGTGAACCCGCGTCTCTGGACTATACGCGTCCAGCGCCATGACCACTAGGCCACCCGAGCATCCGTCTCAACTAACAAATTTAACCATTGCTTTAAACGGCGCCAGCCGCAACTGAGTAATTAACTATACAACGCCATCCAGGCGCGACAGAATTTCCTGAAGAATTAGTCCTTTAAACCAAATAAATTGAAATTATTTCCATTGTTGATAAGATTTGGTAACTTTCCACTTTCTTTACAATTTTTAACGAAAAAGTTTTGTGTTGCAACAATATTTACGCTCATTTCTTTTCGTGAAGACAAGACGAATGGAAAAGCATAGAAGTAAATGAAGATTCTAGACATTACTTATATCAAACTAGCTGACCCGTGCCCACTTCGTTAGTTCGTTTTTTAAACATATTTCATTACTGCTCTACTCCTATTAGTCATAGCGTGATACTATATAGCCTATGACACTCCCCGATAAATGGACTATTCAACACAGAAATAATTTTTAGAATCGGTTTTGTATATCAAGAGATTACTCCCTACAACGTCACAAACACACAAACTTCACCTCTTTATAATATTAGTATAGATTTCTGAGTAGCCTCATATCACTGAAATTCAAGCTAGTTCATAAAAAGTTTTAATAAATGTAAATGTAAACTTGTCAGTAAAACTAAGTAATGTTTCAATATTGTGAATAAATAAATCATCTTACGTAATGTTAATTTTAAATGGGTTGTCGTATAAATTTATATAAAGTATTTTTTCTATATTCATTGTTGTTTTATTTACAACCATTTTATCGTATTCTAGTTGAGTTATTCACTAAAGTTTGAAAATCTTGATGAATCAACGAAAATATTTATAAACGCTATAAACAGAATACAAGGGAATGAACTCTAATAAAATGATATCTTCATCATATAATAACAGCCCATTAATGTCACACTGCAGGGACGGGCCTCCTCCCATGACGGAGGGATACTTGGCCTACTAATACCACGCTGACCAGACGGATTGGTATAGGGTTTATTTAAAAGTTTTTTTTCTTTCTATGTAAAGGTAATATTCACGGGATCCTGCCGTTTGGCAAAAAACGTTTCGTCAAATTTCACTTCCCAATAAACTTATCGCAAAGTTTCATTTCCCAAAAAAATGCTTAGCAAATTTACATTTCGCATTTTATTCACTTGGTCAAATATTCATTTGGCAAATTTTTACTTGGTCAAATTTTATTTAGTCAAAATATACAATAAGCAAATGCTTTATTTAGTCAAAATTATATTCCTTAAGGAAGTTCGTTTAAATTTTAATATGGGTGAAAAATTTAGGTTAGATTGAAACTGCTAGAAAAGTAGGTTAGGTTAGGTTTGAACTGTGACCCCAGAATTAATTTTTATTGTCAGTGCAATTAGACCAAGTTTTTAAAGGAGTGAATTTAGACTCAGTAAATCATAATGATGTGTAATATTTCGGAATAAATAGAATAGAATATTTATTTATTTTACAAATATAGGTATAAAAGACATTAAAGATATTAAAAATAAACATATAGTTCAGCTATATTTTACCTAGGTAGGCATGCAAAATTTTACATATTATACTTAGTTACAAAAATAAATTAAAAAGTTATTTTGCAAAAGTTTTTTTAAATGTACAGAACCAAAGTCAATTAAAACAAGAAGTAGAATAAATTAATAAATAAAACAAAATCTAATAATGGAAACTAATACTAATATACTAAACTAATACATTCTTTATTGTAAAAACTTGTTATCTGTCAGGAATTCGAATTATTAATATATTTGCCAAACCATATTTGGTAAAATGAAACATTGCTATGTAATTATTTGCTAAACAAGAATTTGCTAAAAATAGTTTTGCTATCTGTAAAATTGCGAAATGATGGTTTTGCCAAATGTTTTTTGGGGAAATGATAATTTGGGAAACATACTTTGGTAAGTGTCACTTTGGGAAACGTTTTTTGCCAAACGTCAGTAATCCAATATTCACAGATAGTCACTTAGTCGGTTTCTACGACACTCATAAATGTAGTATTCTTACTCCGTCACCACAGGGATTTTTCGTGACATTACTCAGTCAAAATTGCTTACTGAATAAATACATATTTTATAGACATAAAATTATTAATTAATATAATTATATAATTAAATTAAACATAAATTAGACATAAATTTATATAATTAAATTAAATAATATTGTGTGAATTTACCTATTTAATGAGTTATTTGATGAGTGATTAAATATAATTATATATATAAATATACCAATATCTCAAAATAAATAACTTAATAATTATGTATTGTTGACATTTAAAGAAAATTTCTATCAAAATCAATATGTCAACGAAGAGTTGTTCTGGATGTATGACTGTTTTAAAGAGTAATGAGAGTCTGAAGTGCAGCATTTGTCAGTAGTGGTTTGACTTACTCTGTGCAAATATAACAGTAAAACGCTTCAAATCTCTGTCCTCGGAGAGTAAACGTAGCTGGAAATGTCATGGATGTCGTAGTAAGGAACCAAAAGCTGATAACACGAATACGCCGATTCGTACTAAGAGTCCCATTCTTATGCATGGTTCACCGCCTACGTCTGGTGAGTTGTTTCGCAGCAAGCAAAAAAATTGCTCTGTGTCGGATATTACTAAAGATGAAGAGGTAATTGAAACCTCGAGGGCGGCTCTTAGAGACATAGTTAAGCAAGAGATACAAAGTGCTTTAAAAGACTTAGTCTCGGAACAACTTAAAAAAATAAATGAACTCATAACCAGTTTCCAACAATCACTATCTTTTTTTAATGATCAATATGAAGATAGGAAGGACTTAATGCATGAAAAATCTCTAAAAATACAGCAACTAGAGAAGGACAAAGAAACGTTGCAGGATAATCTCAAACAGCTTTCAAAACGCATGAATCAGATTGAGCAACATGCTAGGTCCACAAATATTGAAGTGCAATGCGTCCCCGAAAATAAATCTGAAAATCTAATGTCAACTATCCATCAACTAAGTAAGGTCGTTAAGTGCGAAATCAAGGATCATGATATACATCTTTGTACAAGAATTGCCAAAAAAGATATGGAGAGCAAACGACCACGTTCTATTATGGTAAAGTTTAGTTCTCCTAGACTTCGTGACAGCTTTTTGGCTGCAACTATTAATTATAACAGATCCAATGCAAAGAACAAACTTAATACCGCTCATCTAGGCATCGGCGGAGATACATCTCAACCTATTTATGTGGTGGAACACTTATCGCCTGAAAAACAAGCAATTCACGCAGCGGCTCGCTCTCGTGCAAAGGAAATTGGTTTTAAATTCGTTTGGGTTCGCAATGGTAAAACTAATGAAGAAGTCTGAATCATCAGAGACTCTAGTTGTTAACTCTATGGAAACGGTAAAATCTCTAAATTAATTTACAATAAAATATATTTTAATATGTATTTTTGCAAGTTGCTTGGTTAAATTATTTAACATTCAATCGTTCACTTTCTGTTTATTATCAAAATGTAAGAGGCCTCAGAACTAAAACGCTAGATTTTTATCATAATATGTCTTTAAGTAGTTATGATATTATTATTCTAACGGAGACTTAGGAGACTTATAGGAGCATTTATGATTCCGAATTATTCGATGATAGATATATAGTATATAGGCGCGACAGGGAAGATTCCCGATATAGTAATCGCAAAAATGGTGGCGGGGTACTAATTGCTGTGTCCAAAAACCTAAAGTCAAGTCGAATATCGCAATTTGAAAGTGATCTCGAAGATTTGTGGATACGCTTGGATTTGAACTCGGGGGGTTGTAAAAATATTAATATTAATTCTAGATACTTGTACATAAATGCGGTCTACCTACCACCCCCACTGCACAATGAAGCTCTAGAATTATACACAACCAATACTCAAAATATTATTGACAGTGGAGAGCCCGTCCTGCTGGTAGGTGACTTTAACTTAAATAGTATACTCTGGCTCCAAAAGAATAACACTCTCCAACTTGAACCAAAATCAAAAACTACCGAAGTTAATAATACGTTTTTAGATTTCATCGCCCTCAACGATTTAAAGCAATATAACTCAATAAGGAACAACAAGTTCAAAACACTAGATTTAATTTTAAGTACCTTACCGATAACTGACCTTACTAGTAGTGACTTCCCTTTGTCATCAATTGATGCATTGCACCCACCTTTATTGTTTACTACACAAATTTCCACTAAATCTGCCTTACAACCAGCTGCAAACTTAAAACCGAATTTTTTTAAAGCAGATTATGAGAAAGTAACAGATCATTTAAATTCTATTAATTGGGAGAATTTATTCAAAGGTTGTACTGCAGTAAATGAAATGGTTCGTATATTTTATGCTCAAATCAGGGAAATCATATCTAACCATATTCCTATAAAAAGGGCCAAGAGTAATAAATATCCGATCTGGTATTCTCAGGATCTTATTGGCACAATTAAAGAAAAATACAAATATCACAAACGAGTAAAAAGATTCAATAATCCCCTGGATCGAGAAACTTTTGAGTCTTTACGAAAGTCTTTATAAAAGTTACGTCAAACTAATAGAATTAGCTGTAAAACAAAACCCTAAACTATTCTGGTCTTTTATAAAGAATAAAAAAAAGTCTTCTATTCGTTACCCTTCTGATATGAGATTGGGCGATAAAGTAGCCTTTGAAGGTAAGGAGATATGCAACTTGTTTGCTGAAAATTTTAAAAGGTCTTTTACTGTCACGGTTAGCAATCATTCATTTCCACTTGACACTATTGTGTCATCATCTTCATTTTGTAATCTCACTCTCAGTGACTTTGAAATATTGCGGGTTTTAAAAACATTAGACGAGTTTAAAGGAGCGGGGAATGACGGGGTCCCACCTATATTTATTAAACGCTGTGCAATTGCTTTAGTTACACCTCTTAAATTAATTTTTAATAAATCCTTAAAGGATGGTATATTTCCCACGGCCTGGAAAGAAGCTTTAATAGTACCTATCTTTAAATCTGGCGACAAAAGCTCCGTTAATAATTATCGACCTATCTCCATATTAGTAACTTTTGGCAAAATTTTTGAAAAACTTGTAACTGTTCACCTGTCTTGGTACCTTAAACAACATATTATAGAATCTCAGCATGGATTCATGAAGTCCAGATCAACGATGTCAAATTTGCTAAGTTTTACATCACAATTAGTTAGCACTGTAGACAGTCGCATACCCGTTGACGCTGTGTACACTGATTTTAGTAAAGCATTTGATACAGTAGATCATTCAATCCTTCTGCATAAACTAAGCAAATCAGGAGTATGTGGATCTATGTTAAACTGGTTTACTTCTTATTTAGCCGAAAGGACGTCTCAAGTAGTAGCAAGTGGGTACTGCTCAAATAAATATCTGGCCACATCAGGAGTCCCACAAGGATCCCACTTAGGTCCTATCCTTTTTAATATTTTTATTAATGATATATGTACTTGTTTTAAACACACAAACTTCTTTCTTTATGCAGATGACCTCAAAATTATGAAACCAATACAAAATAATTTGGATACATTCTTGCTACAAGCCGACCTAAACTCTCTATCCGAATGGTGTAAAAACAACAATATGTAAATGAATACAGATAAATGTTACTATATTCAATTTACTCGTAACAAAAACACACACCGTAATGACTATAGTATTGATGGAACTCCTTTACAATGCATGAGCGCAGTTCGCGATTTAGGCATTACAATAGACGCTCAATTGAAATTAGACACCCATATTTTAAATGTTGTTTCTAAAGGGTTCAAAACTTTAGGTTTTGTACTACGAAACTGTAAAGAGTTCAAAAAGCCTAGCACTAAAATATTATTGTTTAACTCTTTAGTCAGACCCATTCTTGAGTACAATAGCCCAATCTGGAATCCACACTACGAAGTGTACAACAAGCGTCTAGAAAGTGTTCAAAAACGTTTTTTGTACCACTTATCTTACAATGACCATCTGGCAAGGCAGCTTCCCAGTTATGTGGATAGGTTAAAACACTACAACATGAGTATTCTAAGTAATCGCAGACAGTACCTAGACACAATGCTTTTATATAGGATATACAACGGTCTCATTGATAGCAGCGAACTTATTAACAAACTAAATTTTTCAACACCCTTACACTTACCTAGAAAGTGCTCATACAACCTTTTTGCAATACCCGTAGCAAAATCAAATCTCGGGTATTTTGCTGCTGTACCAAGACTCTTTCGACAATATAACTCACTCTCCAAAACCAATGAATTAGATCTCAGCTTACCTATATTAAAATTTAAGACTATGCTAAAAAATATAATCTCTCAGACACAATTGTAAATATATTTTTGTATATATATTTTTTATTAGTTTGTTTTTCTTTCTTATTTTCAAATTATTCAAAATTAATTGTTAATAGGATATTATAATATTATTTTTAATTGGTGTTGTTGTTGTGTTATCATATTTAAAGGATTTAATTTAAAGTTTTCATGTAGATTTCAAATTTTAATTTAGTTTTTTTAATTTTTATATTGCCAATGTTTGTTTTTAATTTAGTTTGTCATTATTTTAGTTTGTTTTTTATATTCGCATGCTGTGGTTTCCTGTAATTGAAGGAATACACGCCATGTTTCTGTAATTTTAAAATTGATTTCTGATGTATGTATTGCCTTTGTTGGAGACCCATAATAAATAAATAAATAAATAAATTACTTTATGCAATATAAATGTTGGCATTATTATAGAGAAAACACACGTTGTTTCTGCTCTTCCTCTACCTGCAGTTATAGCAGTCATAATCCCGTGCCTCATGGGTGCCAAAAAATGACAGTATGTGATCTCTAAATTCCATGGAGGACAGTGTAATTACTTATTTCGGGCCCCTCTCTCTCTCTCTCTCTCTCTTTTCAAGTGGTAAGCCTTTTAGATTCGAGACGGCCTCTGTGGCGTAGTGGTTATACAACATGACTGCTACACAGAGGTCTCGGGTTCGATTCTCAATGCAAATATTTTTGTACATGAATATGATTATTTGTATTGGTCTGAGTGTTTCTATGTATAATAATGTATGTATTTACAAAAATAAAGTATATAAGTATTAATATCCGTTGTTCTGTTACCTATAACACAAGCAGGTTAAGCCTAGCTTACTTTGGGAACAGGTGGCGCTGTGTAGAGATGTCCGTGAATATTTATTTATTTAGATGCTACTACACCGTTGACCTGGTCTCGCCAAGTAAGTGTGTGGGATTTTCAAATCAAGCTACACTGGCAGTACCGAGTGCATTACCCCAGCAGAATCTTGTCGAAATTTGTAATTTTTTTTTATCAGATTTTTAGATTTCTAGCTCCTGTAAATGTCTGTGTAGTTTTTGGAATTAGTTCAGTCCTAATTTTAAAGATATTTGACAAAAACAGATTCTGCTGCGGTAACGTTACCGCAGCAGAATCTTTTTTGAAATAATGGGATTATTGAAAAAATCTTTAGGTACATTTTTAGATCGCTGGACGAAGTAAATGTTTCGATATAATTTGAATTTTTACGTTTCATGGTTTCGGAGATATTCAAGATGCTGCTGGCGTAACGTTTGCGTGTTTGCTGGATCTCCGAAACGGTACAGCGTAATTTCCTAATTTTTTATACAGAGCTTCGTCTTAATTAGTCTGAATTAGTTCACGAATAAAAAAGTAATAATAATGCACCGTTTGCAAGTTATTTTAAATTATATAAATACCCCTTTTTGGGCCCTTACTCCTAAGATATGTACTCTGGAGACTTGTTTAAAACGTCATTTTATAGTTTATAATTAGTTACAGGTCTGTGTGAAGTTTCATTAGTGTACAGTAAGTAATTAAAAAGTTATCACACAATTTAGTTCATTTTGGCCAGCGATGTGCAACGGGTTAATTTAACTGCCTATTAATTGAGTTTCGTATCGATTTACTTGCTGAATTCTGTATAAACAATTAGACTTTTGTGTCACCTTTATACCATGAAATTTTGAGCGTAATCCACTCAATAATTACAGAGATAAGCGAAAAAAAGTCATTACGTATGAATGACTGTGGTAACCTGACCATGTATAGATGGTCACAAAAAAACGTCAGTGTAGTACATAACTCTGACCTACTAACATGTAAAGGATAATAAAATTTATATTTGCTTTTTGGTACAGTTTTGTAAACAAGTGGTAAAATAAAACAGAAGTTTATTTGAAAACTTTTATGCACAGGATAAAAATATTAAAACGATCAAAATACCTTGTTGTAAAATCACAGTTTAATAACAATTGCTTAGCAATTACACTATTTAAATGGCAATTAATATTTAACATAAGTATTGATTGTCATTGAATAACTGTCTTTTAAAAATAAAGCTGTTGTCTAAAAATCTTAAAATAAGTAAAATTAAGTAGGTATATAAAAATTTACTTTTTTAACTTAATTTATAAAATCACAGTAATTCTTCATTTATAACTAAAAAACCCATTACGCTAAAGATTATATTTATAATTTAAAATTCACAGTAATTATTCATTTATAACTAAATAACCATTACGCTAAAGATTGTTTAATTTAAAAATCACAGATAAATAAAACAAAACCTCAACATTTAATTACGATAACATTTAAATTTTTGTCATAATATAAAATTATTGACAATAGAATATAATTTTATCAGTCAACATTGTTTACAATTTTATTTTTCAAAAAAAACAAATGAAAAATCAATTATCGCACAGAGTTATTTTATAATATTTACTGTCTTACACTTTGGCCTAAAAAAAATACAGTAAATTCAATAAGCACATAAAAAAGTTCTGTAAGTAAAATAAATGTTTTACACTGCGCGGCCAATTAAAAAACAAAAATAAATCACAAATAGGATCACTAATGGAAAATGTTCTTAACTAAATCTTTATAAATCAAATATAATCAAATTAAGGTAATACTTATTTAAAAAATAATTAAATAATAAATACTTATTTAAATTATGTATAAAACTAAAAAAAGTAATACTTATTTAGTACCACATGGACTAATTTATACATTTTTTAATGTATAAATTAGTGCATGTGGTACTAAATAAGTATTACTTTTTTGAATTTTACGATTCAGGTCATCGTAACATTGGTATTTTTCGTTTAGGGATCTAAAGCAATGAGCTTTATAATGCCCTATCCCTTCTGAGCTAAGGGGGGGTTGAAATTCTATGATAGCCAAGATATCATATTTTTTGTAAAGGATTTCTATGTTAAGAGAATTTTTTTATGAGTATGTATTTACTTTGTGTATAACATGCATTACGGCAATCGTTCAAAAGCGTTTACGCGGCACAATGGCGCTGCCAATTGAAAAAAAATCAACTCAGTATTTACACAAGATAATAAAGTAAGTACTTATTTGTGTAACGCACTGTCAGCACTTTGGATGCTTTTAAATTAGCTAGATATTGCATTTAAAACAAAAAAGGCAGTTTTAATTTTAAATGCAAATTTAATAACATTTAAAGTGTTGACAACAATAAAATATTTGTATAACACACTATCAACACTTATGATGCTTTTAAATTAGCGAAGTAATGCATTTAAAACAAACACGGCTTTTTTATTTTAAACGAATTTAATTTAGTTTCAAGAGCGTTAACGCAGCTCACTAGCGCCATTAAAATTAATTGTGTACGCGTCTGTACCGACATTATTGCATGCATAACGTAATGACTCTTTTTCGCTTATCTCTGTAATTATTGAGTGGATTACGCTCAAAATTTCATGGTATAAAGTTGACACAAAAGTCTAATTGTTTATACAGAATTCAGCAAGTAAATCGATACGAAACTCAATTAATAGGCAGTTAAATTAACCCGTTGCACATCGCTGGCCAAAATGAACTAAATTGTGTGATAACTTTTTAATTACTTACTGTACACTAATGAAACTTCACACAGACCTGTAACTAACTATAAACTATAAAATGACGTTTTAAACAAGTCTCCAGAGTACATATCTTAGGAGTAAGGGCCCAAAAAGGGGTATTTATATAATTTAAAATAACTTGCAAACGGTGCATTATTATTACTTTTTTATTCGTGAACTAATTCAGACGAAGCTCTGTATAAAAAATTAGGAAATTACGCTGTACCGTTTCGGAGATCCAGCAAACACGCAAACGTTACGCCAGCAGCATCTTGAATATCTCCGAAACCATGAAACGTAAAAATTCAAATTATATCGAAACATTTACTTCGTCCAGCGATCTAAAAATGTACTTAAAGATTTTTTCAATAATCCCATTATTTCAAAAAAGATTCTGCTGCGGTAACGTTACCGCAGCAGAATCTGTTTTTGTCAAATATCTTTAAAATTAGGACTGAACTAATTCCAAAAACTACACAGACATTTACAGGAGCTAGAAATCTAAAAATCTGATAAAAAAAAATTACAAATTTCGACAAGATTCTGCTGGGGTAATGCACACGGCAGTACCTACTTCAGAGGACCATTGGACAATGCACGAGAGAGAGAGAAACCCAATGCTGTTGGTCGGTAAGACATCGACAGTAAGAAAAGAAACACCTGACTACCCCTGTGGAGCAGTCGGTATATTACATAACTGTTACGCAGAGGTCTCGGGTTCGATTCCCGCTCAATGAAAATCTTTGTGTGCATGAACATGATTGTTTGCATTGGTCTGAGTGTTTTCTATGTATAATAATAATATGTATTTATGTATTTACAAAAAAAATGTATTTAAGTACCTATGTTTATCCGTTGTTTAGTACCCTTAGTACCTACAAGCTTTGCTTAGTTTGGGACTAGGTGGCGATGTGTGAGGATTATTTATTAATTATTATAAGGTACCTAATAAGTTCAGGATTATTACTCAAAATTTAATACAAGAATGGAGAAGATAGAAATAACTAATAATGGTAGAAATATTACATTTCAACAAAAAGTCTTAAAATTTAAGCCATCCAAGTAACTTTCCAGAAACCACTTTTTAAAACAAACTTACGTAAATAAACACTAAAATCTCCAACATTTTAGCTTAGAAAGGATTCTTAACTTTTTATAATTAACAAATATTAAAAGAAGCAACGTTACTACGAGATTAATTAGGAAATTAACTTGCGGCTAACCCTGTGTTAATAACACAATCGATTTACAAAACAGTGTACATTATAATTAGGTCTGCTCGAACGCAGTTTATACTCTCAACGTTTTCGAGCGAAAGCACGCATTTAGTGAACGTATTTACGAAGCTTCGCTCGGAATATTGGTACTACATTATAGTAGGATTATGAAAATGAAAAGGCTTGCCTGCTACGAAATGTTGCAGCGCTGAAGTGTTTTAAACTTGTTACTGTAGCCTTTTTGTTTGCAATTATATCAGGTTTAAAAAGTTTATTATCATAACAGCCCATTAATGTCCCACTGCAGGGACGGGCCTTCTCTAGTGACGGAGGGATACTTGGCCTACTTATACCACGCTGGCCAGACGGATTGGTATAGGGTTTAATTTCAAGTTTTTCTTCTTTTTATTTCGTAAAGATAATATGCATGGATAGTCCAGTCCCATAATCGGTTTTTACGACACCTATGGGATGAGGTGGGGTGGTGACAATTGTATTCTTACTCCGTCACCACACGGAAAACCTACGGGCATGTATTATGATATATTTAATGAACGTATTTACGAAGCCTCGGAATATTGGTACTACATTATAGTGAGATTATGAAAATGAAAAGGCTTGCCTGTTACAAAATATTGCAGCGCTGAAGTGTTTCAAACTTGCTGGTTATGCCTTTTTGTTTTGCAATTATGTCGGATGTTAGTTTAGAGTTATCATGATTTCAAATTGATCTCAGGAAAGAGGCTCAGTAAAGTTGAGCCGATTCTTCTTTATAAGGAAACGAAGGTAAAGTTTAGTGAAGTTAAAGTATGTAAGCTTTGGTTTTGTAGAATAAAATTGACGATTATGTTATATTATGGACAGTAAATGAATAGAATAGAATTGTACGACTTCCTCGTCATGAAACGAAAAAGTTTAAATGTTTTGTTTAATATTACATCCATAACCAGAAACCAAACAATAAAGAAGAAGAAAAAGAAGACAGCTATAATAATAATTTTCGTAATAGTATGCAATCACGGAATCGGTGACATCGTCAGAAAAGGCAAGTACTTAGTACACTAAACCGCCTGATATATCCTACTTCCTACTAATATTATACATGCGAAAGTTGTGAGGATGTATGGATGTTTGTTACTCTTTAACGCAAAAACTACTGAACGGATTTTGATGAAATTTAGAATACAGGTAGTTTAGGGCGTAGAATAACATTTAGGCTCTCATACCACGTAGGTGAAGTCGCGGGCATCAGCTAGTAAAAAGGTAAGTATGAAAGTAGACGAAGCGACAAAGAAAGTTAAGTGTAAGAATCGGTGTACTCTTAGTAGTCTCTGCCTATCCCCAGCTGCAGTAATCGTGAGTTGTATGCAACATTATCAATGAACACAATTTCAAAGATTATTATAAGCTAGCTGACCCGTGCCCCCTTTGGTGGGCGGCGAAGAAAACGCGTCCCTTTTTTAAACATATTTCATTACTGCTCCACTCCTATTAGTCATAGCGTGATACTATATAGCCTATGACACTCCCCGATAAATGGGACTATTCAACACAGAAAGATTTTTTGAAATCGGTTCGGTAGATCCAGAGATTACCCCCTAAAACGTCACAAACACACCAACTTTACCTCTTTATATTAGTATTGATATAGAATTTACTTTAACTACTAGAATTTATAATAAGAAAAAGAAAATTTTAAAAAGTTCACAGATGCACAATATTAAAAGGGTAAATTCGTTGTTAAAGTGCGCAAATTTCCAGCTCCTAGATATATTTTCTTGGTCTGCTGCCAATTGGCTTCAGTGCACTTTCATTATTTCAACCGCGTCATATGCCAATAATGCATATGAATATTCAAAATGAGTGCATTTAAACTGTGAAAATGAGTTATGCGTGGACTCATTTACTAGTCAAGTATCTGGTGCCTTCGTTATAAAGTATGTGTCTTATAATCATACAATCTGGTCCTATAATATTATTGACTACCATGCCTCACAGTGATTATAGTCTTTGGATGTGACGTGGTATAAGTCTCGGGTCCGATTAAGTTAGCATTTATCTAAGTGTGTTCTATTAATGATGTGCCATTTAGCCATTGTCTAGTATCTATAGTACAAACTTCGTTTGGGACTAGATGGCGTTGTAAAATTATTACTATATTGGCTAATATTTATAATAATAAGTTTTACAACTTTATCAGTTCAACAATACTTCCCTTAACAAAATATTAATTTAAGAACACTTAATTAAGATCTAAGTTAGTATTAAAACCGCAGCCAAACCTTTTAACCATTATAGCTACATGAAAACACAACAACTTTGTCTAATATACGCCAGGGTGCACAAGTTAGTTGTAACATTACGGTATTAAGTTTAATACATGCACGTACCATGTTATAATTATCTATAACTAACATTAATGGGGTGGGCAGGGAATAAGGGGGATATTTATAGTGATTATGTTGCTTTGGATGCGTTTGAATTAAACCAATCATAAATTTGTTGCACATAGCAATGGTGGAAACGGTTTTTTTTTTTTTTTTTTTTTTTATTTATTTAATATGGTACACTAACAGCTATACATATTTATATATTTTTTTAAACTAACATATTATATGTATTGTTCTGATATGTATGCCAATTATAAGCGTACACAACATTGACAGTGACTAGGTCGTGACAACACGTTCATTAATAAAATTTATACATCCAATTAAAAATCAAAATAACATAACTACAAATTAAAATTTAAAAAAAAAATTAAAATTTAAAAAAATATATATAAAATTAAGCAAAAAATAACACACAAACTATTTATCTTATTCTAATTCTAAGTCGGTGCAATGATAGGTGCTTGTTGTACCAAGAGATTATTTTTTAATTTCCTTATAAATTCTGACGCTTGGTCATGAAATATATCGACACTCGGAGTGTTAATTGAGTTATAACATCTACACATTCTTTCAAGAGGTGAATGTTGACCCAGATTAGTTCTGTAGGAAGAAGTACGAAGAATTTGTTTTATAGGCTGTCTAGGTATATTATATGGTACAGCGATAGAGATTTTTTCAGTCATGTATTGTGAATCGATCTGTCCGTTCATAATCCTATGCAACACGGTGAGATCTCGGATCGTTCTTCGGTCGTGCAAAGATGACATATGAAAGTGTTCAAGGCGATCATAGTAAGGACAACGATGTGATATGCCATGTTCCACAAAAGCAAGGTGACGAGTAAATGAGCGTTGGATGGTTTCCACACGTTGTGAATGCACAGCATATACTGGGTTCCACACGGTAGACGCGTATTCGAGGTGGCTACGGACAAAAGCGTTATAGAGGATTACTTTTATACTACACGAAAAACCTTTTGCATTTCGTTTAATGAAGCCTAACATTTGTGATGATTTTTTTACTATTGTGTCAAAATGTGCAGTAAATTTTAATTTTGAGTCGATAATAACGCCCAAGTCTCGTATATCGTTTACTTCCTTCAATCCCTTCCCATCTAGCTCATAACAAGAATTTATGATGTGTCTTTTCCTCGTGAATTTTATATGATAACATTTATCGACATTTAAAGTCATGTGATTTTGAAGGCACCATTCTTTAATATGATTCAAATCATTTTGAAGTAATATGACATCTGAGGGTGATTTAACTATGCGATAGATTTTTAAGTCATCTGCGAACAAAAGACATTTAGAGTAGAGAATTTTGGACGTGATATCATTAATAAACAGGATGAAAAGTATAGGACCTAAGTGGGAGCCCTGTGTTCAACTAAGTTACATTTGTGTCTATGTATTTTAAGTTCGATTCCCGCTAAATGTAATTTTTTAAATGCATAAACATAAATTGTATTGGTCTGGGTGTTTTCTATGTACTAGGTACAATATTTACAAAAAATATATGAATTACGTTTAGCCATTATCTAGTATCCATAGTACAAGCTCAGCTTAGTTTGGGACTAGATGGCGTTGTCAATGTGTGAGAATGAATATTGGCTGCAAGAATTATAATATTAGTGAACAAGTATAGTATATTTAATACTATATTTCTTTTACAAAGTAATTTAAATGAAATATTTAATGTGGAACACTCAAATAAGAGCTAAGTTAGTATTAAAACCTCATCCAAACCTTTTAACCATCATACCTGCATGAAAACACAACAGCTTTGTCTAATATACGCCACGAAATGTGTGCACAAGTTAGTTCTAACATTACGGTATTAAGTTTTATACATGCACGTACCATGTTATAATTATCTATAACTAACATTAATAGGGTGGGCAGGGAATAAGGGGGATTCTTCACTAGAGATTTACAGTGATTATGTTGCTGTGGATGCGTTTTTTTATGGAACCCTAAAAAGAATATACGTAAATTTATCCATTGTTTGTTACCCTTTCTACAGAATTGAGTAGTTTGTGACTAGATGGCGTTGTGTGAATGTGTGAGGTTTATTACTATAAGTATTGGCTGATATGATTATAATTATTAGTAAAGTTTTAATGTATGCAAATCTTTATTACTTTAATAAAAACTTCCTTTAGAAAATAATTAATAAAGAACACTTAATTAAGATCCAAGTTAGTATTAAAACCGCAGCCAAACCTTTTACCCATTATACCTAGATGAAAACACAACAGCTTTGTCTAATATACGCCAGGGTGCACAAGTTAGTTGTAACATTACGGTATTAAGTTTAATACATGCACGTACCATGTTATAATTATCTATAACTAACATTAATGGGGTGGGCAGGGAATAAGAGGGATTTTACAACAGAGATTTACAGTGATCATGTTGCTTTAGATGCGTTTGGTATAGACCAATTATTTTTATTGGTGCACATAGCTTACCACTGGTGGAAACAATTCAACCAACATATATAATAACAGCTCATTAATGTCCCACTGAAGGGACGGACCTCCTCCCGTGACGGAGGGTTACTTGGCCTACTAATACCATGCTGGCTAGACGGATTGGTATAGGGTTTAATTTCAAGTTTTTCTTCTTTTTATTTCGTAAAGATATTAGTTACGGTTATTCCCTTATTCGGTTTTTACGACACCCATGGGATGAGATGGCGTGGTGACATATTGTATTCTTACTCTGTCACCACACGGATATTACCAACATAATATATGTTTGACTTATAATCAGGGTTTTGCGTCTCTTAGCATAACGTGGAGCATGTTAGTATAATGAATTGCTCTAAAAAGGAATTCTTATCTTTGCCGAATCAATAAGTTGTGGAACAAACTACCGGCGCATGTGTTTTCTCCATCGTATGATATTTATCATAACAGCCTATTAATGTCCCACTGCAGGGACGGGCCTCCTCCCGTGATGAAGGGACATTTGGCCTACCAATACCACGCTGGCCAGACGGATTGGTATAGGGTTTAATTTCAAGTTTTCCTTCGTTTTGCTTCTTAAAGATAATACTCGTATGATATTGGGTCCAACAAAGTAGTGTGAAGAAGCATTTGGCCAGATCGGCAAGGTGATGACGACGGAGTAGAGTTGTCGTTTGACTGCCAGCCTTCATTTCAAGTCTATATTCACGTTCTTGCCATCAGATTCCATATTTATAGTCATATTTCCTTGTCTGTATTTATTTTCTTATATGGATATATGTGCATATGTGCTAAAAATACGTTATGTGTGCACGAAAGCAATGTGCAAAGTACCTTCTATAGGCCTGTGTTTCCCGCTAAAGATAGACATATAGCTACAAATAGCTGGTGGATAAACACCCTAACGTACGAGTACCTCACGGTACAACGGCATAAGTAACATAATTACTAGTGTTCGGCCAATAAATCTACAATATTGCCGCAAATGTCACATACCGAGTAATTTTGTCTACTATATAATTATCTGTTGTAGAAATAGATGCTTTATTTATATTGGTAATACTTGACCTAATGAACTATGTTATCTTTGGTTCGATAGTCGAAGTGGTCTTTATTAGGAGTATTACTAGGAAATGTTGTAAAAACAGTTAACAAAAACGGGAATTAACGAAAATAGTGTTTTTAAGTTTTTTTTATGTGGTAACGGAGTAAGAATGCGTGGTGCTACTACCCACGCATGTCGTATTATATTTTTCAACCAAGGACCATCCCGTCTGACCAGCATGGTATTAAAATTTTCCCTCCGTCTCTGCAAGAGGCCAGTCCCTGTATTGGGACACTATTTATCATCATCAACATAACAGCCCATTAATGTCCCACTGTAAGGACGGGCCAACACCACGGGACACTATTGCGCTGTTATAAATATCTATTTATATTTATTACTAGGTATCTAAAGACCAACTGTATCTATAGTACATATTGCAGTGCATCTTTTAAGAGCTGCTGTGAAGAAATGACTAAAATCTGGTAAAGTATTGCGAGCAACCGGTGGATGAGGGAGGCATGAGACAGAGAAGACCTTTGAAGAAGGTATTTTTGTATGTTAGGTATTGTGAAGCAGAGGATGTTTTTTTGCAGATGAAGATTACAAATAATTTATGAAATTAAAACTGTTAAATAAATAAAGATATATCCTTAGATATATTTCATTTTCCACGTGAATTTGATAACACACCGAAGTTTTAATTGAACGAAATGGAAGAGAATATAAACAGACAAATAAATAAATAAAATTAATTGGTAGCAATGTTAAAACCGTGACGAGTAAAATGCAAGCATGTTAAATCATTACATAGTGTAAAACAAAGTCGCTTTCGCTGTCTGTTCGTCCATGCTAAAATCTTTAAATCTACGGAACGGATTTTCAAGCGATTGTTTTTAATAGATAGAGTGATTCAAGAGGAAGGTTTATAAGTATCATGCATAATATCAGTAGTAGAGGAAAAAACGGCCGATGGATGAGGGAGGCACAGAGCTGCACAAGGTGGAAATATTTGGAGGAGGCCTTTGTCCAGCTGTGGACGTCAATTGGCTGAGATGATGATGATGATTAACAGTTTTATTAACAGTTTTATAATCACCATTCTCATTAAATTACAAATATACGCAGATGGGACTACCAATCAGTCGTTATAGTCCGGATGGACCACCAGCCTCACGGGTTCGGTGGTTTCTTCCAGTTCCACGACATTCTGCTAGAATGACAACAGCCTTGGCATTCTCGTCCGAACGTTTTTTTGAATAAATCATTTATTTTTCTCTTCACAATAGGTTTTACAGTAAATTAGCACAGTATAGTGGTATTACAAAGTTCCACCTATGTGAGAGACTGGTGAGACTCTGTTGTAGGTTTAGGATTAAAACCTGTGTTGTAGCTCACCAGAGTGCGAGAGATGATTGTAGAGTAATTATAAGCATTGCACCCATGTGAAGCTGAGGTATGTCGCTAGTTTTACAATAATTCCCATATGTACAATATTGTAACGTAGAGTAACGTACACTGTACAGTATTTAATGGGCACCGCAAATTGCCTTGAGTGCTTTCACTGGCGATGCCACTCGAATGAATAGGTTCAATCTTTGTATACCTTTTTTATTCAGTTGTGCAGTCTGTACTTTTTAATTGAAGTATTATTTTTTGTCTATGATTTTGGATTTGTGTGTCTGTACAACTAATTTCTGAAATAAGAGACTAATATTAAATTCGTCTTTGTTATTTCGAAAGGTGACAAAACAAAAGTTGTATCTTTAGAGACGCACTAATAAGCCAAGCTATCGCCAGTATCAAAACAAAGCATTAACCAGTACAGCTACTACTAGTGTGTATACTGTAGTGGACTTTGCCCGCAGCTGAATTTCTCCACAGAACCACTCGCAATCGACTGTCCTACCATCTTCATCACCTTGATGGTTGGCGGTCGTCCAATGTGCGATTTTCGCGGAACTTCCTACCGCGAACAACTGTTTTGAGTAACAAGCTCGCTTCGGCGATATTTCCGGACCGTTACGACTTGGAGAGCTTTAAGAAACGAGCGTACTCCCTTAGAGCGTACTTTTTGAAGGTCGGCAACGCATCTGTGATTCCTCTGGTGCTGCGGGTGTTCATGGGCGGCGGTAGTCACTTACCATCAGAGGACCTGCTGGCTCGTTTGCCTCCCATTACATAAAAAAGAGCTAGTAGACCAAAGTACTCTTCGTCACTGATAGAAACCCTGCAGCGAGACTATGAAGAGCCGATGCATAGTAGACAGAATTCATGTGTGTGTCGAGGGTGTAATATCAAAATCATAAAAGGAATTATTATTTTATAATGAAGTATCAAAAAGTAATGTCAATAATTAATCGTAAAAAGCTTCCCGTTTCCGACTTAAATTATTATGAACGCCAATGATCGCCTTCAAAAACACCAGACAACAGATTTGCAAAAAAAACACACGATACTAAATAATACAATTCTTACCCCCGGTTTCTGAATGACTGATCAAGTCAAAATCAACTAATCAAGTGTTAAAACTATCATTGGGTCCGATTGCCTTTCATTTCGTTCTTAAATAAGGATGCACTAAAATTTATAAAATAAGACCACGTCCTTATATAAAAGCTAATGCGGATGTCACAAAATAAGAACGTGACCTAAAAAACTACCAATTCCTTTTGTAGAAAACAACCTTAAATAAGAGTGTTTTTATATTAAGTTTGACATGTTTTACGTCAAAGTTTTTTAAAATTTATTTATATAGGCTTTGTTGCTTAGCAACCACATCGCCACCTGTATTACGTCAAAGTTAGTCTTACTTTCGTTCGTACTTATTTTACGTTTTTACTTGTGATATCTTTTAATTTGTTTTTATAACATGGAAACAGATTCACATCGAACGGATCAGAATTATCTCTGATATGCCGATATGTAAGCCTTCTTTTGTCTGTAAACTAATAAGAAAAGACGCACTTTTTTATAAAGAACAAAGGCATTCAGTTAGGTAATTTTAACACATTTAAACCCTATTACCGTTGATGTTCTTCATTTAACCTTCTTTGCACAATTATAACACTGATAGGAAACATTTTTGTTACTAAAAATCCAAGAAATACCTATATTTTTAATAAATTAAAATAAGTTCGCACAAAATTTCGAGCGACTTTAATTAAGGCTGCTTTTGACAGCTTCTACTTAAATAAGGTCAGTCAAATGTCAAATAAGACGAAACGCAATCGGAATAAGAAAACTACTATCACTAATTAAGTTTAGGATGTCAAAAAGATACAATATTATTGTACTACTTTGAATAAATAAATGAATACTGAATACTGATGGCCCTATTTTAGTGTAGGTAATGTTCTTATTTAAAGGAAAGGTAATACCCATGTGTACTAAAAATTTAAGTTTACATTTAAGTTCATTTTGTTGTTCTTAATTAAAGTCAATGGAGAAACGCAATCGGACCCATTTTCAGGAACTAAAATGACAGTTTTGACACTTGATTAATTGATTTTGACTTGATCAGTCATTCAGAAACCGGGGGTTAATGAAGCATCAGTAATCTACAAATCAAATTGTTTTTTAAACTCCTTACTCATATTAACAAAGAGGACGAAGTAATCAACAAAATTCAAATTGAATCAACGGCTGAAAGTCATTAAGGCTACACCGTTTACAAGGAGTTTGTATACTCGACTTTAAAAAGTTCCACCACTCAATTTATAAAGAAACTTGAATAAAAAAAATAAACCACCCTTAAAAACAAAGTTTGTTCTTACAAATGGCGAGACTTTTTCATACCAGAAGAGGCTTACACATGTTTTCTTTTTTTTTTTTTTGGGGTTCCTTACTTTAGCTTGCCGAAAAGTAATATTTCATAACTAAAGGGGCTAAATTTCTAACACTTTTAGGCTCTATGTAGTGACGGAGTAAGAATACAGTGTGTCACCACCCCATCTCCTCCCATGGGAGTCGTAAAAACCGACTAAGGGACTATCCGTGAATATTATTTTTACGTAATAAAAAGAAGGAAACTTTGAAATTAACCCCTCAACTGTTAACCGCTCTAGGAGCGCGGCAACAAAATACGCGGATCTGTGGAGCGCTCCTGGAGCTCGAGGGCCGTCCCTGCATTAAACACGACATTAAAAGGCTGTTATGATTATGATGACTCAAAGAAAGTCTTTCTATAATTGTAACGGTGTTATGGTTGAGTCCTTCCTTTACATGGTAGTTATCCAATAATTTTCAGCAGTTTATTACTGTCACAATATTATCATGTATTTGTGAGTTTCTTCTAGATTCTTCTCAACCCCATGTGCTAATCTAGTGGTAGCTTGCAGACTAACTTTACGACTTTTATAAGGGAAAATCCCTTATAAAAGACGTAAAGTTAAAAAAATAAATGATTTAATCTCATTTAAATAATAATATTATTCCTTTACCATATGGAAAAACAGCTATAATTTTTTTTAACTGTAATATTGAACAGGTGTAAACATTTATATTATAATGGAAATCATCCTAATCGAAAGCGCAAGTATAAGTTAGGAATTTAAAAATGTAAATACATACAGTTAGGTCTACTTTTATTTTGATGTCATTATGAATCTCTTCCGTCTATTTAAGGAACAAGCATTGTATATTTTCAATTCAAAAAAGAAGCTTAACATTAAGACAGCAATTAATTGCTACTGAAACATTATTACTCTGTTTCACATAAAAATGTCTTGGGACTTATCTAAAAGACGGATATTACAAGTACAAAGATCGGGTACTATAAATTGGTAGCATCCTCAATGAATATTCAACTCTTTTGGGTGATGATAAGGTTGTAAATAGTTCGTGTTGTGTATAATAGATCCGGGGCCGATTGTCGGGAACAGGCACTCCCATCTTCGTCGCATCTTGAAGTGTCTCGGCACGTAGGATTGTTTGCTCTTAGTGCATAAATCCGTTGGCTAAGCCCGAATACGAATAGGACTTACATCTGTATTTGAGAATAGAGCGAAACCTCATGGCTTTGTTAAATACAGACTATACAGTCAGTCAGTTATTTGTTAAATAATTATAAGCTCTATTATATAGAGGTTATTATTAAGCTCCTTACACTATTTCGTATTTTAACTTTTTTTTCCAAACATTGATTTTTAAGCACTAGCGAATGACACTTTTTTAAAACTTAACGAATGACAAATTAGGTTCGTTATTACAGTAGCGCTTTTAAACTAATGGTTCTAAGCTAAGGCATTTCGTTGTAACTATCTATTAAGCCAGTCAGTTTTCTTAACTATTATTAAATTAGTCCTGGTTTTGTGCCAAAAATTCTGCTGAAAGAACTAAATTAAGTTAGCTTCGATTTAGAGTCTTGGGATATATTTAGATTCGTATTCCTTACGTCATAGACTAGGTGACTTCTGAATCAATATGGCGAACGAAAATAGTAACTGTCAAAATGCCGAATCATTGTTGAAGCCTAGATATTCCAAGATCTAGGTAGTGTCAGACATCACTTATTTTCTAACGAACCAAATATACACGAATGGATAGTGGTGGGGTGTACTATCATCGTATGACTAATAGCTAACTTGCCCCGACGGCCACTTTTCTGGTATCCGTTGATGAAAGTACAAAAAAACAGAGGTAACTTCACTCATTTTCTAATGGCTGGTTTTAACATATATTATAAACAAGAACGTTAAGAATCCATAATCAAAACTGCCAGACACTTTGCGTCTGTTTCTGATTTGAATTTAGTTCAAAACTTTGAAGTGTCTGTTACGCAAAACGGCCGACGCAAAGTGTCTGGCAGTTTCGATTATGGATTGTTAACATTCTTGTTTATAATATATATTAAAACCAGCCATTAGAAAATGAGTGAAGTTACCTCTGTTTTTTTGTCTTTTCATCAACGGATACCAGAAAAGTGGCCGTCGGGGCAAGTTAGCTATTAGTCATATGATGATAGTACACCCCACCACTATCCATTCGTGTATATTTGGTTCGTTAGAAAATAAGTGATGTCTGGCACTCCCTAGATCTTGGAATAAGACAGATTGACCCATTTTGTAGTATGATCAGACAGTTTTTAAATGTAATCAGGTTATTTAGTTATTTTAACTAACTTCTTGTTTCTACCAGCCTGCTCCAGAAGTAGGGTTATGTTTTTTGAGAGGGTGTGTTTCTTTGTTAGGCACGCTCCATCAACAGAACGGTTTGAAGGGAAAAGGGCGGACGGATTTTTACTTGTAAAAGTGTTGTTGCGGTGACAGTGGCACTGGGAACATTCATAAAAACAAAATGGCGGATTATTGCCGCCAATTTCAATTGCTATAACTCTAGCTTTTAAAAAAAGAATAACTTGTTATTTTTTTTAAATACTGGCACGATACATCTAGGATGCGTATATCTTTTGTTTGTCTTATTTAAATTTAATCTATATGCTTTCAAATAGTTATGTTCTAAAGTTGATTATCCTCATGAAAACAGTACAATGTCTAAGATTAATAAATCCGGGTATTTTCATTGAAATCGCGTTTTATTACCCTCGAGATTAAGGATCAAGGATTTTAAAGCAGACTTAGTATTCAATGTTTTATAGCTTTAAGAAATAATTCTGTTTGTTTCAAAATTTAATTTTTATGCTGTCTTAGTATCTAGACTTAAAGTTATTTGAGAGTATATTTGTGTAAAAGCTAAGATAAATCAAGTTATATTGACGTATCGCATCCATGTTTGATGTGTATTAACGTCCATAGGCTTCCCACAAAAGGTTCTAAAATTAATCTTTCCTATTTTCTCTAAATGTATGTTATGTAAGTCAACGAGAGATTGTGCTAAAAATAAAATATTTATATAGTAGTTATTCATCCTTTACTGCTTTCTTGTTCTCCTCATTAAAATGGCATGGTTAAAAATACGTCTACATAATAAACGAAACAGAATATTAATTATCTATTGTACTAATTCTAAGTAAAAATATTTTTTTTTTCAATTGGCTCACCAGAATGACTCTATGGTGCCTGATGTTAAGCATCTTATAGAGGCCAAAAATGGCCAGCTCCATGCCAGCTACAATATTTGTAGAGGCATGAATGTCTCCACTATGACGGTTCAAGAAGATGCTTTTTCACGCCTGTGTAAACACTATAAATACAGATGAAATTATAAATATCTAACCTCATGATCTACAATATAGAATACATAGTCAGAAGCAAAAAACTATAAAGATATTTCCACAGCCTTGAACAACACAACAAAGGGTGTGATACCTTCACGCCTACATACAAGGTTGCTATGACATTGACATCTTATTATTAATACGCCTTTACTCTTCGGCTTATTATAAACATAGATCGAAGGTGTCTGGCGTTTAGAGGTCAATACTTAGGTACTAAGAGATACGTGGTAGAATATTTTCAGTAAATAAATAAATAATCCTCACACATTCACACATCGTCACACGTAGCAACCATGTAATAAACCGACTGCGCCACAGAGGTCGTCAGTAGTATTGCTCTTCGTTTTCAAAGAGCTAAAAAAAACCAAGGTTTGTTTTTCTTTTATCTTATAAAGACATGTCTTGCGCTTCAGTGTATGCTGTGTTGTGGGGGACTTTACAAACATCACATCATAACAGCCCATTAATGTCCCACTGCAAGGGGGACCTGAGGGATACTTGGCCTACTAATACAACGCTGGCCAGACGGATTGGTATAGAGTTTAATTTCAAGTTTTCATTCTTTTTTATTTCGTTAAGATAATATTGACGGATAGTCCCTTAGTCGGTTTTTACGACACACATGGGATGAGATGGGGTGGTGACATATTGCATACTTTTTCCGTCACAACACGGAGGTAATAAAATAATAACCTTTAAATCTATTACAACACGGAAACACAAACTGATCTTATGATGCCTCTCACACGGCATCACTTAATAAAGTATATCAAAAACAGTTTCCCCAAAACATTCGCAGTCTCATTCGTTATTGACTTTTGTGCCTACTACGACTTCATCTGACACAAACATAATATATTTTTCATTTCCTTATCCTAAAATAGCAAATAAACATTACACAAATAAGATTCAGTGATGGGGACACTTACATAAACAATTTTGTTTTTATTCCCTCAAATAAACAAGATGTTAGATTTTTAGGGATCTCTGGCTGGTTTACAGCATCCGTAGTATTTAATGGGCTGGTTAAGCATTACTATAATGGTATATAGAGCCGACATAAATATTACTTAATCTGATTCCACGGTCATTTATCTTTGGAGACAGAGGCCATTCTTGACTTTCTTATTTACGTAAAACGCAATAAACGCAATCGGAATGGGCTCGCCTGTACTTTGTCAAGGAGTCGAAAAGGATACATTTTTTATTAAGAGCAGTTATTAAGCAAATTATGTATCTATAGAAAAGACATTTAAGTAGTATTATCATAACAGCCCGTTAATGTACCTACCACTTAAGGGACGGGCCTCCTTACATGACGGAGGGATACTTGGCCTATTAATACCACGCTGGCCAGACGGATTGGTACTGGGTTAAATTTCAAGATTTCCTTATTTTTATTTCGTTAAGATGATAGTCCCTTAGTCGGTTTTTACGACACCCAGGGGATGAGATGGGGTGGTAACATATTGTATTCTTACTCCGTCACCACACGGAGATCTAGCATAACGTAACAATACAGTAAATAAATAAATATTTATAGTAATAGAAAGACACCTTCAAAACCCTGATATTCTTCTCTATATTGAATAAAAACATCAAAACTCGTTGCCAAATTTTATTCCGAAGAAACTATAAAAAAATATTCTCGGTTGCCCTCACACTCCAGGGATAAAAATCGCTGAGGCATTACCTTAAATTGATTTGGATAAGATGACACGACAAAGAATATTGCCAATGTGACACACCTTTCTGTAAGAAAAAAATATTCGCGGTCTCATGCAAATAAGTAGGCAAAAAACTTTTGATAGGGTCTGTCGAAAAAAAAATCGGTTTATCTGATACTCGTAAAACTTATTCAATATGGGGACTCCGCCGTCATATGTTATTTATAACTTAAGAGGACTAAAGGTGGGTCACTAGTTCTATAACACTTTATCAAGTACCCAGTGCCCTCATAAGGTTTTTATACAAAGGGTTCAGTGAAAATAGGTACTTGTGAACCTTGTCGATCTTTACTCCTACGTTTTCTGTTCTTATGAAGTTATAGTATGCGATTCCTTTGTATACTTATCTTGAAAATTTGAGTGTATTCTATTATTCTATGAATAAACCTTGTAACTATGGTTAGTGTCACGTGAAGTCAGTTTTTATAGTAGTGTTTCGCAATTTCTACGTTATGTTTTAAGGTTTCTATATAGATCTTCTACAGCTAATTTTTAGGCATTCTTATCGTGTATACATTAGATTTCATGTTATAAACGGACACTCCAATTTTATTTATAAGCTCTTAAAATACATGATACTACAACCTCATATACTCGCGAGGCCACCATAAAATTGAACTAGGTATAAAATACAATGGTAATGGCCCGGAATCTAAACTCACTGAGATAAATTTATGTAAGCCCCCTTACAACCTAACCTAACCCAACAATCCCGTTTTGGACATTCGGGATAGTGGAGAGCTTACTGAAGCTCTCGGCAGTCCTAGTTCTTTTTATAGTTTGTAGAGGAATTTAGCAGGTGTAGCCCTCGCACCTATTTCCACTGCATAGGTGTAGTGTATTGTTGGCTCTTAGACGCGCGTGCCCTCTCACTCCCGTCGCTCACAGTCACCAACTGCCCTACGACCGCACGTGCGACAGAGACAACAGTAAAGCTTCCTTCTCTTTCACTCACATATACTACATCCCTTCCTTATTTTAATTTTTTGTTTTTAATTAATAAAACAATGTCATATTTTTAATCATATACTTCCAATCACATTAAAGCAAATCAACTTCAATTTTACTTCCAATCACATTATGACAAATCAACTTTAATTTTATTGTCACTCGGTTCTTTCAATAATCGCGGTATTCTAACTTTTCTTATAAGCTTTCATCCACTGCTGTTTCTAAATTTTGTCCATCCATTTCTTTGTTCCAGGTTTCCATACCCCGTCCACTTTTTTTAAAATGCAATTTTGCGTCTTAACTGCTGTCCCGTTTCGTCATGCACAACTTCAACATCTCCTTCCATTTTTATTAAACCATATGCCTGGCCGCATTAAAATTAAGACTAAGCTTATTAGCTTTATTTTTGTTTTGACATAAACTACATCTCCATTTTGTAAATCAATTTCGCGTTTTATCGTTTCTTATTGCTATATTCTCTTCCTTTTTCTTTTGATTATCTCTTTATCTTTGTCTCTTAAATCCATATCTTTATAATTGTACATGACTGTTTGTTGCCAGAATAAAATAAATAAATATCTTCAAAACTTAGTTTAGCAACATCGATCATGGGGATCTTGTACCTAAATTTACTTTGGAAAATATTTCCGCTGGTGTTTTCCCAGTCACGGTATGTGGGGTACTGTTGTACATCGTCAAATTCTCAATCAGTCCTTCTTTCCAGCTTTTCCTTTTCTACTTGGCATATTTTGAGACGATTAATATTCCTATTTTGTCTTTCTACTCTCATTCTGTTGCGGCCTGTAAGATATTGAATCATTTTCATGACAGTAATTCTTGAACTCTGTAATAATGAATTGATTAAAATTACCGTAAGTTACAGTAACCGGATGACCTGAGCGCCAAAAATCTTTTTAAGTAAGCCAATCATCTCATTACTACTTTATCTCGACACCCTTTGATATCTATCTATATTCGGTGCTGAAACTAGTATGCATCCTTTGCAGGACCGTCCCACTTGTTGTTGTAAGCCCTCTGTCTCAGTTTTTTGTACGCCCATACCAGTTTTCGAATGTTCTTCAATTTCTTTTAGTGACATGGCTATTGTCTGGCATGGTGTATAATATCTTGAACATATTCTCTATCCTGAGTATTATCATATTTAAAGTTAAGTACATAGACTAGATAATGGATCGGCTACATTGCTTTTCTCAGGGCGATAAATTATATTTATGAGATTGCAGTCTTCTGATCCAACGCTCAATCCGTGCACAGGGTTTCGATTTCGGGCCAAATATGACCTCGAAAGGTTTATGATCAGTGACTAAGTCAAATTCTTTGCCGTAAAGAAACATATGAAAGTGCTCAACTACCCATACCAGTGCCAAAGCCTTCTTCTCTGTTTGGCAATACCGTCTTTCACAATCACTGAGAGTTTTGTCAGTAGTGGGTGATTTTCTCTATTGATTGCCAAATTTACATAAGCGAACATACTCATATCAATACATAAGCGGACATCCCCTTCTGGTTTTAAAATCGGTACTACGGCGATATTCACTCAAGTTTAGTTTGGTCCTTTTACTTTTTCTATTTTATCTTTTTGTAGTAGTTCGTCTTTCTTGAAATAGATTTTTCCTCCAATGGAATTAGAATTCTTCTGTAGGGTTGTGCAACCGGCTTAAAATTATAGTTAATTGGTATGTGTATCTGAATATTTTTCAATTTCGGGAAACGTGTGGTCTCGACCTGATTATAATACATAATAATTGAAGAGGGATTTTATCAAACGAAATAGTGTATCTTATAAAGAACATTACAAACGTAATGAATTTTATCTTCTATCGCATTCGCTTGCTGTAAACTTCAAACTCTAATGCTCGAATCCTTAAATCTTTTTACGCCTCTTTCTCTATCTTTGTAATCTTCATTATTATGCTTCAAGTTTTTTACATTGAGCTTGGAAATGTCCAAACTTCTTGCATTTGTACATATCTTTCCTTTAGCGGGGCACTTTTCGTCATAGGCCAGATGATTCTAGTTACCACATCAAAAACTCGCTTTTTTGCTATTATTTGTGAATGTCTTTTCTTTAATTGTTTTATTTATTTTGTTAACGGTTTGATCTCTTCCTTTTGGACTAAATTCATTTAATTGGCTTTCAACCACTTCTAAGGTATTCGCTTCAGACATTACTTCACTTAAGGTTTTTTTTTTTTCTACTGACAAACACTCATCAATTATCTGATCAATCAAATAGTCATCCACATTCAAAGCTTGTTGTCTTAGTCGAACTAAATATTTTTTTAAACTTTTCGTTTTCTTCTTGTTTAAGTTGTCTGAAAAGGTGTCTCTGATAACGTTTATTTTGCTTAGATGTATTTAAAGTATTCATCCAACTTCTTACCTCGAATACATCTATGTCATTTCCTCTAGCTAACTTAACGTAGCCACGCGATATATTAAAAAGGATTTTTTGAAGTTTTTGTTCTCCAAAATGTAACAAACTTGCACGTTTTCTTGAACTAGTATTTACATCGGCAGCTTCTAAGTACATATACAAACTTCCTTTCCAACATTCCCATCTAGCTCCAACAGACCCTGTTTCACCATCGCCCTCAAATTTCTAAGCTAAGACTTGACATCATTTTTTTTTCTTTTTTTAAAAATGAAACAAAGATTGTCTTTTTTACGTCACTAAATGGGCATCATCCTTTTAATGACCAGACTCATCATTATTCATTTCATACATCATTCATTCAAACACCTCGGTTATTAACTGACATTGTTTTATCAATCGACTTACAAATTATGTACACAGGCGCATCCTGCATACACACTTCAAGTTACGGCATCACCCGTACCTATGTGAGACTTCATGTAACGGGCGTTACCCGTATACAACTTCTATCGGGCATTACCCAATATAACTTCATGTAACGGGCGTTACCCGTATATAACTTCATGTAACGGGCATTACCCGTATACAACTTCTATCGGGCATTACCCAATATAACTTCATGTAACGGGCGTTACCCGTATATAACTTCATGTAACGGGCGTTACCCGTATACAACTTAATGTAACAGGCGTTACCCGTATACAACTTCTATCGGGCGTTACCCGTATGAAACTCCATGTTACGGTCGTCAACCGTGTAGGTACAATTTCTATCGGGCGTTACCCGTATGAAACTCCATGTTACGGTCGTCAACCGTGTAGGTACAATTTCTATCGGGCGTTACCCGTATGAAACTTCATGTTACGGGCATCACCCGTATATAATTTTATTTTTAAGCACTTACAGGCGTTACCTGTTTTCATACACCAGGCAACATGTGGCAATAAGTAATTAATATTTTATTAAACTGAAATATTTCGTTTAGCCTACAAACGAAACACTTACACGCTACACACACACTGTAATTTTAGATTACATTTATTTTATCTATCTTCAAATATGTAATCGTTATTTAAACTGCAACTGCCTCTCTATTTCCTTCATTGAAGTGCCGCTAAAACCTTTAATCACTCAGATGACCCATACTCATGACCCTTCATTTAGCCTGGCCCCCTAAAATAACGACTAAACAAAAAATAAAATAAAAACAGTGTGGCGAAACACCGCCTTTCCACTCTGTATTATACACACTTACATAGAGATACTCTTTATACATACTTACATGGCTTTATTTATTTTCTATTATAAATTTACATCTCTATTTAACCTTCTAATAAATAAATTCGAAGATTATGTAAGTATATAAAACAAACACACCAATGAACATTTACTTTTGTTTTTCTCCATAATTGTATAAATATCCTTAAGCCAACATCTCACGCTGCACTAAAAACCGGTCATTGTTACAAGCACTTTCCAAAAAAAAATCAAACCTCTCCACCATGTCGTTGGCAGAATCATCAATAAAAGACGGAGCCACAATTAAAAATAATACATTACCTTGCCAACAAGTTTTTCAATACATAGGTACCTCTGTATCTACTCTGTTGGCAGAATCAGTGACAAACAATGTAGCCATAAGACAAAACAGAAAAATTTTTGTCTCAATTATTTTAAATTAATTATAAATAACCCATTAGTAACATTAATTCAAATGAAAACAATTATAGGTTTATATTCTCTCTGCATGAATAAGTATTTATAAATGAGTAAGTAGGTTCTTAATTCATTTTATCTAGAAATAAAATGTAAACAACATTCCCGCCCAAAATAATAAATTAATCAATAACTAGCGTAATATTCACAGGTTACTAATAGATAAATAACAAGTAATTATAATTACGTACTACCACATAAAATGCTTTTTTTTACTTTCGCCTCAATAAAATTGCAATTGAACATAAATAATGTCATTTCACATACCTTTATAGCGTCTCAAATTATTACCTATTTGGTCTACAGTTAGTAAAATCAATCTACAGTTAGTAAAAATAACAATAACACATTAACTCGTTATCCTCGTCGCCAAAATGTAGTGTATTGTTGGCTCTTAGACGCGCGTGCCCTCTCACTCCCGTCGCTCACAGTCACCAACTGCCCTACGACCGCACGTGCGACAGAGACAACAGTAAAGCTTCCTTCTCTTTCACTCACATATACTACAATAGGTATCACAGCGTAGTAACCATGTCCATGTAGCCATTTCTGGGTATCTCATTTGTCAAGTCAAAGTATTTGTTTGTCATCGCATTCACAAACAATTCATTGAAACTAAATCACTTTACAAGAAAACCAAAAACAATTTATTATACTTTTAATCCATTTTCGTTGAGGAAAATAGCTAAAGTTTTATTTCCACATAGCACAGATGGTTGAGTTCTAACACGTTTCGTACTGGAAACAACTTTTATGAGCAGTCACGAACACATAGAGTATGTTTACTGACGTTATGTTGGTAATTGATTGAGAGAACTATGTTCAATGTTGCACATTATTCACTTATTAAAAGTGAAAATTGTATATAAAATACACATGTTAATATTTACAACACAACGCCATTTATTCTCAAATTAAGCGGAATTGTAATATTAGCGAAGCGAAACAAAAAATACTTCAAAAAATATTAGATTCATGTTACAGACAAAAAAAATAGTATGCTGTTTTTTTCTTTGAAATGGCAACTGCTTCTATTTGTCGACAATTCTGCCGTATGCTTTGTTGGTTGTTCTTAATAATAAATAAATGAATAACATTTCGGCGCCAAATCCCATTCACAAATATCCACAACTTATTTAGCAATTAATTAATACTAAATCACATTACAGAGTCAATGTTGGGCTTTATTGACTTATTTGAAAGAAAAGTTATGTATCAATAAATATTTTTAACTCCACGCCAAATAAGTAGTCCTAAATTAAGCAGACAGAACTTGAAATATTAGCAAAAAGGTTTTTTTTTAAATCTCTTAAAAATACATTGATAGCAAATTAAACAGCCGTATTCATGTACACGAAATTATATTTAAATTGTGCAGGAATCATAATACACTAAATAGCAGCACTCTACCTCGTCATTTTACGATATTTCACTGTGAATTTCATCTTTTAATAGCTTAGATATCTAGACAGATGGATCTCGATAAAATCTCAATGTTTTTTTTTTGTAACTCTATTATAGTTAATACACATAACAACATATTATATGAATATAAAAACTAAAAACAATGAAAATTATTAATAAATAGTCCATTTAACGACTAATAGCAAAATAATACTACCTTAAAATGACAATGTGGCATAGGTTAGCTAGTTAACCTTTAGATACTAACGAGGTTTTTATTATACTTACGTAAATAATGACCTTAAAGCTTCAAAGGCCTAATAATTTTTGTTTGAATTAAATTTATAAATTATATGTATTTAGTGAGAAATTTAATATCATCATAACAGCCCATTAATGTCCCACTGCAGGGACGGGTCCCATGACGGAGGGATACTTAGCCTCAAATTTAATATAATATTATGATATTTAATATTTCTCTTATATTCACACACCGCCATCTAGTCCTAAACTAAGCAGAGCTTGTACTATGTGTAATGTAACGACTACGCCACAAAGGTCGTCAAATATAACACTCCATCGAAGTTCTACTGCAGGGACGGGTCTCCTTCATCCTAATCCATCCTTTACTGATTTTGCAACCGCGATCGTCCACGCTAAGGGATCTTTCATTTTAGGCGTTTTCCATCTAATAACCCTTTCGTGGGGTTATTAGATGGATGTCATGTTCGATTTTAGTCATGTTCTACACTTGGTCATATTTCTGATTTGGTCATGTTCTGGTTTAGTCATGCTCTTCTACAGTCTTAATTACAGTTTGTGTAAGTCATATTATGATTTAGTCATGTTCCAATTTGGTCATGTTAGCCTTTAGTCATGTTCATGTTTAGTCATAGCTGTATGCACACACTCAATAATTGCTATCTATACATATAAATAAAATTGGAGTGTCTGTTTGTAACACGAAATCCCCGGTTTTTTAATAATTGGATATCAATATATACACGATACCAAACCCGAAAATGACAATTAAAAAATTTTTGTCTGTCTGTTTGTTCCGGGTAATCTCCGAAGCCGCTGAACCGATGGGAATTTCACTATTGGATTGTAAATTTTACGGCGCGTAACTTAGGCTACTTTAGATTTTGATAACTCTTTAGGGTTCCGCAGAAAAAACAAAAACTTAAAAAATTTAATGATACTATAGTTTTATTTAATGTGCTTTTACGAGAGGTTATAACGAATATGTAAACGTTAAACTTCAGCTTAATTTTTTTAGGGTTCCGCAGAAAAAAAACAAGATTTTTTTTACATTTTAAGTTTTTTTACAGGGCTTTTACAGACGGATAGTTGATGTTATAACAAATAACGAAGGTTCCATTATTTAGGGTTCCGCAAAAAAAAACTAAATTGCTTTTTTACCGGCAGCCACTTACAGCCTTTTGCGATTACTGATTTAGAAACGATAACGGTGGTTAAGCACCATCGGCGAGGTCATTCCATAGATGGGTGATTTTTTGCAGTCGGGTAAAAATAAAATCGTTTTTCTGTTAAGATTACCGCGAATTTGTATTTTTAAGTTATTTTTTTAATTTTAGTTTATACTTTCTGAACCAAATTATAAGATAACTGGTTGTTTTTTGATTAATATACTCGTACAAAGTTGCTTTATAGCACCAGTATCGACCCAAACAGAACTGGGTGAACCTGACTTAATGAAGCAAAACATGACGAAAGCAGAATATGACAAAATTAGAATATGACGAAATTAGAATATGACGAAAGCAGAACATGACGAAAGCAGAATATGACAAAATCAGAATATGACGAAAGTAGAATATGACAAAATCAGAATATGTCAAAAAAGCAAACTTGACAAATTCATGACTAAGGCAGAACATGACTAAAGTCGAACATGACATCCATCTAATAACCCGTTTCGTGTCGTACGTTTGCTGTGCCGCACGCACATTTGTATGAAAACAAACAAACGTACATACCTTTGCCGTTCGACAAACGCACGGCAAACGTACGGCACGAAACGCCTAAAATGAAAGATCCCTAACAGAAAATTGCAATTTTAAAAGTACTTAGAACGTTAGTTTTATTTTTGTACAGCTATTAAAATAAGGAAACATAAACAGGAAAACTTGGTTATATTGCGGGCATCTAAAGGAAATTCTAACTCACATTCAAGAATCAAACAACAATAAACTTTCATCGAAGAAGAAAATCTAATCAGTGAATTCGTATAATTTATTGCCATAAATTTAATAGCAGGAAAATTATGATTATTCTATTTTATTCTTCACTGCAAAATGATGGTTGATGGTATACTAGCTTGTGCCCGCGCACTTCGTCTGCATATTTAAGACAATTTACGCTATGTTTTTATAAATTGTAGCCTATATGTTATTCAGATGTTTAACCCTTTACTGCATGGATTTTTTAAAAGTTATAAAAAAAATATATGTTGTTTATTAGTCATTTTAAAACTTGGGAAAAATACCAAAAAAAATAATTAATAATAATTCATTAAAATATTAAGAAAAAACAGTTAGTTCCAAAATTGGAACAACATGCATTGAGGTCGTAAAATATATCACTGCCATATTTGGCACACTATGCGATAAGGTTAATAAATAAAATATTACTATGTATATATGAATCACTTTACTAATTAACAATTAACAACAAAAAAGTGAAACATCTGTGAAAAACTCCTCTATATGTATAGCCATATATGTAAACTTTTTGCACGCGCTGAACATTGTTTAACTAATATAATTGAATAATTAACGATGTAGTACTAGACTGCATGATGTGACAAATTTGACCACAAAGGTTTAAGAACCTGAGTGCATAGTGTTCCAAATTTGTACAGTAATTTTTTCCGTTATTGCATACAGTTCCAAATATGGAACAACAATTTAACTAAACATATAAACGAATTGATTGAACATTACTTACGTTTTATTCCATAGAAATACTCTGGATCCATTGTTCTTTTTATAATTATAATGGATATGGCTAATATTTATAGTAATCACGAAAAATACGGGAAACAAATATCACCAACTCATGCGCACAGTAAATTGTCAATTCGACTATTTCATCGCCTGATTTTGACAAGTAGTAAGCATTTTTTTTCAGTCTACCCACATTTTATAGATTTGTTGTAGATTAAAGAAAAGAATTAGAACCAACACAAATCCAAAGATAGCTTTAGTAGTATTTTAAAAGAAAAATATGTGAATGTTCCAAATTTGACACGACATGCGGTAAAGAAGCTCTATTACTATAAAGTTTCATCAAAATCCGTTCAGTAGTTTTTGCTTGAAAGGGAACAAAAATCCATCTGTCTATCCTCACAAACTTTCGCATTTATAATATTAGTAGGATAATCGCAACTCAATGGTTTTCCAGACCATATTAACACTATCCTGGATCTCAACTCTGTAATTGGACTAGCTACTGTCTCTTCCACCTTAACGTAGTAACATTTAGATAGACATAACAACAACAAAATATTGAATTTTGACTTTTTTTATTAAAGACTATACAATTTATAAGCTTCAAATCGTTTGAAACTAAATTTTGTTGTGTAATTATGTACGAAATACTTAAATTATTATTGCTAATTTTAAATTTAAAGGTCAATCCCCTAAATGTATTTATTATAATTATTACATTTCGGTTAACTCCAAGTGATAACTCTACAGATTATAATCAGCGTTTGGCCCTGTTTCATTGGTTAATAAACTGTCAAATTTGACGTAAGTGACATTTAAAGTTGACTGACTGAGATTGAGTTGAGATTTCAAACTAATATAATTACAACATTGACGTTGGCAGAATCATCGGGAAATGATGGAGTCATTATATTAAAAAAACAGAACAGAACAGAATTACATTTCAAAACAGATATTATCCCTCCATCAAAAAGATTATTTTGATATATCTCTATAACCAAACCAAGTGACCGCTGTGGTAAGCAAGTTTCTATCCCTCGCAAAGCCTGATTACGGATACAAAGGAAAAAGTTGTCCCAATATAAGGCATTATATCCAATAGGGAATCGCTGACGCCAAGTCGTCGGCATAGTGCGTTTGTATGAGTAGTTGCATAGCCAATGTACACAAGCCATAAATGTATGTAAATAGAAATCTATGTAACAGCATCATACTGTAGAAGCTAAATGTTTTGTTTTGATAGAATATATGAATATGTTATTTAATTAGGACAGCGTAGTTTCGTTATGTGATGAAGGACTTTCAGTTAATGTTGGAAACATACCAATATTCTTGCAAATCAGCTTAAAAATAAAGTAAATAATATAACTTCAAAAACGTTAATATCAAGTAAGAGGTTAATTTCGCTAACCTTGACAGCTACAAATTTCTAAGGAACGTATTTCAAAATCCTATACAAATTAAAAGTCAAAAATGATTGTGTTCTAAGGCGGCAAATATTTTTAAAAATACAAAAGAATAGACAACCTTTGAGACTAGACTCTTTGTGGAGTCTTTTAGAAAGAAAGCCTCAAGCCTCTTTCTTCCTTTGTTTTTGAATAAAGCGCGCCGTTTTTGTGATGCATACCAGAAAATATATTATGTAAATAATTTATGATGTACCTTTAATAGGTAGGGTAAGCAGTACAATGATTGGCATTCTAAGAGGATATTCAACATAGATGTTGTGTCTTCTTTGTTATAATAATATTTTTATATATTTTATGTTTACAGATTATAAGGTATATAAAAGTAAATAATAATTAAACACATTGGTATTACAATAAAATAGATTTATTGCATAAATAGTAACATTAAACTTAATTCTATGTTATTGCACAATCACCAATGATTGTCAATAACTATACTTCACTGCCAACAGTGAAGTATAGTTATTGGCACATTGAATTTGGTATAACGATTGGG